>JALMGJ010000015.1:23215000-25615000 GCA_023362775.1 Charina bottae
CTGTTTCTAAAGCTATGGCACCTGCATTAAAACATGACTGGTTCATGCATCATGCTAAACCATAATGTCATTTATTTAGTCCTGGGCCAGATTGCTCTCTAATCCCAAACACTGTGGCCAATGAACCATGGTTATGGTTTAGTGCAAAGGATTGCTCAGCCAGCTAGAGTTCATTCAATAAACCATGCTTAATACAAATCATAGCCTATTATGATATGCAAACCCAGTCATGGGCTTCAAAGAAAATGCAGGAGTGTTACCAGGCTTGTGATGAATTTGCACTCAGAATTCTGCCTCTGGATTGCATTTGCAAAAAATAATCTTATTTTCAATACTGCAAAGGTCATCTTCCCAGGAGTCAATTCACCTTTAAACAGATCTTTCCATGATTCAGGTAGGCTCTACAGAAGAAAAAACAAACCAAATTTCCCAGCCCTAAAATGTGAGTTAAGAACAAGAAAATTTTGTTAGCAAAATATTTCAGATTAAGGCAACTAATCCCAATGTTAATTTGAACTCAGCAAATGCTACAGGCACTACTTTATAGGTTCAGAAACAGGCTATTCTTCCATCTGGTTCATAACATGGTTGTGAGAATTCAAACCCTTCACAAGTTTCAATTCTTAGATACTGTCCTGAATCATGTTTACACTGGGGTTAGGAAATCAAACACTGTATGCCATTTTGGCTGCACACTGACCTACTTAGAGATAGCCAGTTTCTGCTGTGTGAATGTAGAGAAAAAACATTCACTTGTGAATAATTAGTGAATTGCTCATAACTGAGGTCATTTCTCTTTCAAGTCATTGCTAAAGGTTCACAGGAAAAGCTGGAACACAATGTCTTCAAGTTTTCCAAATCTGCAGGCTTTTTTTATTTTTTAAAGTACGTTCTGGATAAGGAGCTGAACTGAACACAAATTTGTCTCTGGTCTGTGCTTGTGAAGGTCTGCTTCAGACCAGACCAAAAGGCTTATCAAGTCCAGCATCCACAGTGGGCCAATTTTTTTCAGTGATTTGAAACAAAGACATGATGGAAATAGTCCTCTATTACTGTTCCTCCCCAGTAACTAAGATCTACATTGTGTTTGTACTAAACCATAATACAGTTTGTATGGCTTTTGGTGTAGCATATTGTATTAACTCAACAATCATGGTTTTCTGATTGGTGAAGCTTTGGATTATGGCTTAGTGTGCTGTATTCAACTAACTATAATTAAGCAACTATAAATTAATATATCTGATCCCAATCGTTTTCATCAATAAAGGAAGGGACGGGCTTTCACTCCCTTTTAAGGTTTGAAATGGAATGCTTGCAGTTTCTTAGATTCCAATACTGATGCTGGATAGCTATGAAACATCTAAGGCAAGGTGGGCCTTTCATCAACTTCAGCTGATAAGCCTAAAGAATAAAATGTAATGTATGAAAGAGTATATAGACATGATGGAAACAAGGATGATTTGCAAGGATAGAAAGATATATAGAGGATTGGAGAAGGTCAAATAAATTACAATGTGGCGTAGAGCAATCTGTGAACCCTATTATGTGAAAAACACTTCCTTTAGCATGTTGTAAATCTGTTGCAAGATATTCAAATTACATAGATCTGGGTTATTTTCACCCTATTCCCCATCCACTTCCATCTTCTAGTTAATGGGATTGCAAAAACTCTGGGAAAAGCTATTATTTTAACATGGAAAAAAATTAAGACCACTGCTTTGTTACTGGAACACAATTCTTACCCGTCTTTTTTTTTTTTAATTATAACTATCACATTATAAGCAGCTATTATTTGACCTCTTCCTTTCTGTCACTTTAGCCATTTTATTTGATAGCCTTTAAAACAGCTTTGGTTGCATGCAAAGCGGATTATTGGAACAGTCACTTAATATTTATAACCATACAGTTATTAGCTGTTAAAGTGCACGCAAGGGCCATTGTTTTTTTTTTTAATTTAAAAAAGGAAGGTTAAAGAGGGATGTCTGTTTTTCATAATTGCACTGTGCTCCCAAGACAGCTGTTCAGCCATCTTGAAAATCAATGTTTTCATGACCTTTGACCTCCCTCTTCCTGTTGAGTGTCTCTCCTACAGGTTGTTCTTCAGTTGGAAACAAAGCAAATATATAACAGTAAAGGGGCCAGGGTTAATGTCTTTAACAAGATAATGTTACTTAAGGGAACTGTAAAGCAAATCATTCCAAAATTCCACTTGGTCCTTGAAAATCTAAGGGATATGATGAAACCATATGTGTGCTCCCTGCCCCCCACCCACCCCCAAGTTCCTGACAAGCAATTGGACGGCCAGGAGGAGGGCTAATTGGGACCTACACACATCAAGCTGACAGAAACCGTTCAAGGTCATTACCGAACACACAGAGTGCTGTTTGATGATGCTGTTAGGAGGACCACATGCACCCCTCCATTTAGCAAGGTGGGGTTTTCCAAAGCAGCCTTGCTTTCAAGAGCAATGGTTTGAGATGCAGAAGGTTTGAAGCAAATTCCCTCCCCAAAACCTGCTGTGATAACACTTCTGAAGAAGCAGGAATTGCAGAAGAACCTAAAAGAGATACTGTTAACCAGATCCTCAGGGTCCCATCTCAAGAAGTAGAGTCCACTGAGGTCTCCAACAGCTTAATCCCACCTGAGGCACTCTTAACTCCTGTCATCCTAGCAATATCCCATGCTGGCTGGGTAAGATATACAGTAAGTTATATTCCAACGCATCTAGAGAGCAACCAGTTGGCTTTCCAATTTAAAAACAAAGTTATAAACACAACCAAAATAATAGATACAAGTGACGTGCAGCCAACCTTATTAGCGCCATTTCTCCTGGTGGCATTATTCATATACATTACTGATTGGTTTCTTAGAAAGTTTAATTCTATTAATTCTGTGTGCAGTGAGGTCATCTAAGAAGCATTTTCCATAACCATTAAGGCTCAAGAGGTAGAAGGCAGTAAGGATGAAACTTGTAAAACCGAGGCATCCATTTACCAGCTTGTTCAGTGCAAGGAGCAGACAACTAACTCGAAGAGCAGGTGGCAGTCGTGGCCAGGAGGGCCTTTGCACAGCTTCGGGTTGTGCGCCAGTTGTGCCCCTTCCTGGATCGAGAGGCCCTCCGAACAGTCACTCATGCCCTTGTCTTCTCTCATATAGATTATTGCAACGCGCTCTACATGGGGCTACCCTTGAAGAGTATCTGGAAGCTTCAGCTGGTCCAGAATGCGGCCACATGAGCAGTTACAGGTGCTATAAGATCAGCACATGTAACACCGCTGCTCTGCGAGCTGCATTGGGTACCAGTTTGCTTCCGGGTCCAATTCAAGGTGTTGGTCATCACCTTTAAAGCCCTACATGGCATGGGACCAGGGTACTTGAGGGACCGTCTCATCCCGATCACATCTACCTGCCTCACCCGGTCATGCAGGGAGGTCATGCTACGGACCCCGTCAATAAAAGAATTTCATCTAGCGGGGTCCAGGAGGAGTGCCTTCTCTGCGATAGCACCCGCCCTGTGGAATATCTTGCCCCCAGAATTTAAAGTTGCTCATCTCTTCATCTCCAGGGGCATGCAAGGGTTGTGCTCTCAAATATTGAAGGAAACAAACACTAGCATTTGCAATGTCTCAGACAGTTAGAAAACAAAAAAAGTGTCGTAACTAAAGGGCAAATTCAAAATCAATTATCATTAATTTGAATCAATATTAGGTTGGGCTTACTTATTCTACAGAGTAACTTCATTTTTCTGGCCCTCACTTCCAACAGTTTGTATCAGATGGACAATTAATTAATCTATAAAATTAGATTATCTTTATAACTACTGTAACAGAAGTCCGAATTATCCAGGGCTGTAAGGTGGACTCCCCATCTCTCGCCGTGCTCTCTGGCTTCTCTGAAATTAGAAGGAAAACATCTTATTTAACCAGAAAAATGGTCCTAATTATCAAATGTTCAGAGCAATGTATCAGAAGAAATCCAACTGAACATGACCAGGACCAGTAAAACAACCTTATGTGATTAGCTCCAAAGATTTGAGTTTTCATTTCAGAACCCACCCATTTTCAGTGGCTCATAGCTCCTGGGATTTTCATTTTTACTGCAACTTTATTCTTATTGCATCTATTTCTGTACAGATAGGTGCATATGCGACTCTCTCTTCTGATTCTAGGTGGGTTTTAATCTACTTACATCCCACATGTCAATTAAATGCCTCCAAACCACGCACTGCTTTAATCACGTACACTGAATACCTTCAGACAAAGCAAAAGCAGTTCTGCTGAAGAAAAATAAAATTGTTCCTTTAATGAAGTCCATGTTTAAAACATATTAAAATCACCAAGGCGATAGCCACAACCCATTTATATCCCATCTTTCCAATCTTAATGGGGAACTTCAAGGCAGCTAGCAATTAATGTAAGAATAGGGCCCAAACACTTGTAAACCTGCAAGATTAAAGCTACGGGGCTGAGTCCTGGAACAGTATCCTGGGAGTATTGGCTGAAATTCCTTCTCCCCAAGACCAGAAACTAGATGCTGATTTTCCATGACGTTGGGGGTAGGAGACAGATGATTTCTCAACATAAGAAAGCTATAAAAGGGAATGTGGTAAGAAGCTAGGGAGACTACTTAACTAGCTGCCAACATCTGCCCAATGGTAGGACCGGCCTTGCGCTTTATACATCCAAGACCAATGGTCTTCACAAACTGTTGGATCCAGTTTGGTAGACTGATATAGCCTTTAATCAGCCTTCCTAGTTTTACCACCATGGCATGGCCTACATCTAGGAAGTTGCACATCATTTCCCCTTAACTATTATCTACCCCCCCTTAACTGCTTGCACAACGGTTTCACTTTTCCTTCCTGGGCAGCCTGCCTTTCTCTTTTCCATGCCTTATAAGGTCCGATCATAACTAGGCAAGAACAGGCTTCCTACTGAACTGGCAGGAAGTTACTAACCCCACCGGTTTCAAGAACGCTTGTGACATGAGCCACCTGTGGAATGCCACCACATTCCATGCTTTTTCCTCACTGCAATGAAGTTTTACATCTTCTTTAAAAGAGCCATAAAACACTCAAGCACCGATGAGCCTGGATTTATCTAAAGCTTAATAGATGTTTGAGTATGGTTGCTCCACAGAATGACTTTAATAATAGCATCCCCAAAGTACAGTTCAGGCATAGATCATCCCTTGGGTCTCAATGATTGGAAGCAAACAACAACAAAAAGTGGACTGGAGAAGGGAAGGGGAACACAAATCTCTTTCACTGCAGGCTGAAAGAGTTTCAGGTTTTCCTGAGTTTAAACTAAGGCCACGGTCTGATGGAAAAATGCTTGAGCCTGAACAAAACAGGACTAGTCCCATCAAAGAACAAGATGAGTGCTTCAGGCATTTGATTCCAAATATCCTAGAGGGAGAGTCAATTGCTAACCTGGTTAAAGACCTGGTTTTGCCGCCTCGCTTGGGATGGGAACAGGAATAGTTCCTCATGGGGATGGCTGGTGCCATAGAGCCCTTTTAGAAGATCATTGTATTGCCTCTTGGGTTTTTTATATTTGACTTATTAACAATAATGATTACACATTGTATTTTTATATCTATTTTATAGTATAATTTTAATTTTTGTGTTCGTAAACCGCCCAGAGTCCCCTTTGGGGGAGATGGTGCGGTGATAGAAGTTGAAATATAAATAAATAAAAATAAATAACCATTAACTTTATTAATGTAGAAAGTTGATTCCTAGGGAAAGGTGTTTGAAGGACTATCTGGTCAAGGAGAAGAACAAGTTGACTAGAATTGGGTACTCTTCCTGGGAGGCTGAACATCTGGCAATGGGACACCATCTGCATCAGACAATGAGATCTGAGAATTCTGGGAGTTGAAGTCCACACATCTTAAAATGACCAAGGTTGAGAAACACTAGTTTAGATCTTTTGTGTGGGGAGTGGTGGTGTTCAGTGCCATTATTTGCCCTTATTTGGGTGGTTTGCAAATATGGGTGAACTCCATGTACATTTTGGAGATGTCCAGTTGATTTTTTAAACTACACATGCTTACCTGTACATAAGTGATTGGAACTGTTTATTCAGGAGAATAGATAATCTAAAGAGGCAGAAGAAAATGCTATCTTTTCTGCTAGAAATTTCTCATTCTTCTGAACCCTTAGGAGTTCAATTTATGAAATATTCTTTCATATTCCCCCCCCTTTTTTTTTTTGCTCTGTCTCCACCCACTTTTCTCCATCCATTCCCACTTGGGAAGTCCCCATAAGCCCAAATGCAGTCCTCAGTCCAGCAAAAGTTGCTCACCCTTGCTTTAGAGCTTCACTCCATATGTGCAGACTTCAACTCCCAGAATTCTCAGCAGTGACCATGCCGGCTAGGGAATCCTGGGAATAAAATCCCACCCAACTGGAGAACACACAAGTTGAGAATGATTCCTCTAGTAGAACTTTACATTAGAGGAGATTTACAGCAGGAAGAAGGTAGATCTTGGTCTCTGGGTAGTTTACCATAAATCTCTCGAATCCTCCTGGCTCACAATTGTTTACCAGCGACAACCACAAAAATGTGTCTCCTTCTCCTCCCAAAATTTTCTACCACTGAAATGAAGAAAGCCTGAGATGACCAAGAATGGATGTTTGTGTGGAAGAACCATGGCTCAATTCAGTGCTGATCTTCAAAATAAACTTCGAAGTTCAGTTCTTGAATGTGAAATGTATGTCTTTTACATTTCAGGGAATATTGTCTTCTAGGAACAAGCCTGAAATTTGCACAACTTTGATTTAAAGGATCTACCTTTTAAACCCCTCAGATTTCAAGGCTAATGCGAAGTCTACACTTAACCTGGAATATAAGATGAGAAGACTGCTATATCTATTAGATATTATTAGATATCTGTTCTAATTGAGAAGAGGAAATAGAGGTTCTCATGATAATAATAAAAATCTGAAACGGACATGATATCACCTATAGCAACTTCTCAGATTTTTTTTTAAGAAGCAGAAATCTAAAAACAGAAATTAAAATGAGGCTAATCTTAGGTATTTTGTTCCCTTTAGTGCCTTAGGGATAAAAAAAAAATTCCAACAGGAAGCCTTTGATTTCTATGTTTTCAAAAAGTTTATCACAAAGAAACTATCCCAGTTCCTTATAACTAATATAAATAAGAGTTCGATCATTAAAAACACTTCGGATTTTGGAGACCCTCAACAATTCCCACCAAGGATTGCCCTGGATCTTGACCTGACCTGATCAAGTGAATAATCATATCTGCATTCATTCAAGAATAAGGTAGACTTTGGTGAGAAAAGATCAACTTGGCTTTTGCACATACAAATGGCAATGGTTTAGGAACTAAATAAATGGAATCTGGCCAACTGAAACTCATTTTGAAAAAAATGGGAAAGTCCTCTTGTCCTTGTCAATTAAGAGAGCTAGTTTGGTGTTGTGATTCTGGTACTGGACTAGAAACTGGGAAACAGTGATTTTAGTCCTTCCTTAGCATGAAAGCCAGCTGGGTGACTTTGGACCAATCCCCCTCTCTCTGCCTTGTGATAGGCTTGTTGTTCTGGAGAAAATAGGAGGCTGGAGCATTATGTATGCCACCTTGGGTTGCGCAAATAAAGGCAGGATATAAATCTAATAATAAATAAACAGCAAATAATAACAATTGATAGTATGCAAGCTAAATAACTTCCAGAGGAGGTGAGCTTTGTGACAAAGTGCTGATTAAATGGCAAATGAGATCAAAATAGATAGTTTGGAAGCTGCAGAATCAGCTCTTAAAAAGCCATAATGGAAAATGTTGCTCAAGCCAACGCTCGCTCAAACGAAAGTGAAATCAGAGAAGAAAGAAGTTGGGGATTTGCTGTCCGTTTTGCCCGGTTGGCATGTGGGAGACAGCGGGAGACAGCCCCTCACTTGTCCTATGAACTGAGCAGGTCTCCAGCCCTGAGGCAGAGTTGTGTACACTTCATAGAACATAGATTTTAAGTAGGAGGGAAAGGCTTTACATTCCTGTTTCCTTTAAGCCATGAAGCTGACTGGGTGGCCTCGGAGCAACCAAGATAGGGAAGCTCTGAAAGTAATAGAGGGACTGTCAAGTATAAGCATTAAGAAGATGATGATGATGATGATGATGATGATGATGAGAGGAGAGGGAGGAGAAGGTGAAGGAGAAGGAGGATACTGTGTGTAAATTGTATCTTGGAGAAGATCAAGTGTGTGCTCAATATAATGAATATAATGAAATATATACTATCTATCTATCTATCTATCTATCTATCTATCTATCTATCTATCTATCTCAATATAATGAAATGCATTTTTTTCTTTGCTTTTCCCCAAGCAGGACCGTGTTTATTTCTACACGATCAAGTTTTTTTTTTTTTTTCCAACTTCATGCATTCATGAATGGGAACATTTTTCTCTCCCTGCAAGCATCATGAATGGCTCTGGGCACAAATTCCCTTGGAAAACTAGCATGACAGCCTTTCTGCTTCTTGCACATTCCCTGCAAAGAATCACCACAAGTCCTTCAAGCCCTAAAAAAAAAAAATCTTTCTGGGAGCTAATATTTTTGAAGGCATTTTTTTTCTTGTGAGGTGCCTGCAGCCCCCATCATCCTAACAAGAAAGAAGAGGGCAACGATTAAGAAAAAGAATTTCAAAAAATCAGGTGCTGTTTACACTGAAATTTCCAAACTGGAAACGCCTTTAGTGAGAGTTGAGAAATTCTCTTTAGCACTAACAGAATTTTAGGAGCTGCACGTAAACATTCACAGTTAGAATTTGTAATAGTGGTTGTGCATCAATATTAGCAAAGGTTCAACCTTTGCAGGCCATTTGGATGCAGAAAGAAAAGGGGACATTTTGCGGTACTGTTGTGATTAAGATGCTGGACTACGAGTAGGGACCCAAGGTTCACGTCCTCCATCACTTGCACAAGACGCCTGTGTGACTTTGGACCGGTCCTCTTTCTCAACTCAACCCACCTGACAGAGATGGGGAAAATGGGTTGGGTTGGGGGGGGGGGGGAGAGTACAGGATAATGCCACCTTGGGCTCCCAAAAGAAGAGCAGGATATACATCTGACAAATAAATAAACAGAATAAAGGATGCAACAGCTGATGAACAGAGGAAAAGGTACCATTTTGAAATTCTTTTACAACAAAGGTCTCTAGGGGAAGCATCCACAGCAAGGGTGATTGACTTCCATCTAGGGCAGGGTTTCTCCACCAGGGTTCCATGGCACCCTTGGGTTCTGCAAGAGGTCACTAGGGGTTCCCTGGGAGACCGTGATTTATTTAAAAAACTATTTCAAATTCGGGCAACTTCACATTAAAGAGGTAAGTTTCGTTCTTTGTGTTTAGTATAAGAACGCTGTGGAGTCCTTGGTGCTCTCTGAGCCTTGTTGTTTTCTTGCAGACGTTTCATTGCCAGGCTAGGCAACATCTTCAGTGCGAAAAGGGAGTGGGACTTGCTCTCTGCTTATATCCCACGGCTTGTCCTGCTTGTGTTGGTGGGGGTGTTGTTCTCTCCTTGGTAGTTCCTTGATTGGGCTGCTGTTTGCTACTTGGTTGATTGACTGAGTTAATAGTTCCTTGATTAGGGTATATTGTGCTGTTTGATTGTTCCTCTGGTGCTAATCTTGGTTTTAATCTTTGCATATCTGGGTGATGATTGCTGGCAAGGAGGTGTTCTAGTCTTCTGGCTTTTCTATTGTATAAGAACACTGTTCATGTATATATACAGGCCTACCCATGAAACGAATATAATCATTTTGTAACTTCTGGCCTATCTTTGAGCCTAAATGTGCAGGGGTTCCCCGAGGCCTGGAAAATATTTCAAGGCTTCCTCCAGGGTCAAAAGGTTGAGAAAGGCTGATCTAGGGAGTGCAGCAATCCAACCCCCTTCAAATCCTTCTTACACACATGCAATGTCTGCATCATGTTAAAAGGGGGCCGGGGTCTGCCAGCCAGCCACAACCTCCATTCCGAAGCCAGTGATCATCACTGCAGACGCCCTTGTTCTGTGGGGAGTTATGGCCCATGTGCCATAATATAACTATAGTGTATACAGTTAAATCCAAGCCTGATAATAATACAGGGAAGAGAACTTATCTGTTTTGGGAAGGGGGAGGAATTTTCAAAGTTTGGCCCTTGGTACATATTGGAATACCCAAAGCATTTTCAGGGTCTGGGCAATTCAAGACACACATGTGCATGCATGCGCTCATAACACACACACACACACACACACACACACACACACACACACACACACTCTATTCTGCAGCCCAGAAAAGCATACACACTGATGTTTGGTATCTCGTCTTTTGCAAAATTAAAAATGCAAAATTTGTGCCTTATGCTTCCTTGAGGCTTTACATACATATCTTCTATGTTAACACCAATTCCCAAATCTGGGACGTCTGCTGGGAGGGTTTAAAAAGTTGAGATGGTGACTGCAACTGTGTGATGGATGCCCCTGTCCCCTTTTTACTTGCAATACATTAAAAAATGAGGTGCAGCTTTGACTGAGGAATCGGGACTGCCATCTTGACCTTTTTTAAGCTCCCCTCCCAGACATCCCTGCCCCCAAAGGCCTGAAAATGTTCAACTTTACCCCTTTCAGTCACTTCTGGCACAATTACTTGCTCTTTTTTAAATGGAAATACATACATACACACACAGACACACACACACACACACACACACACACATACATACATACATACATACATACATCTCTCAGGCACAACAAGATTGCCAAAGCTTGCTATTCCATTTTAAAACTTAAATCTGAAAACAATCCATAAATTAACAGTCCTAATCCGATCCAGTGGATTTTATTTGTATGCAACCATAGGGCTCTACAAAAGAAAAAGTCATACCCCAAAGCAATCTACAGCATCATTTACAGGTTAAATAAAACAGAACCGTTCCCCTTGCCATTTGCAGCATAAGAGTCTTGATCTAATTTTCTTGGAAGCGATTGTAAATAAATCCATCTGAGTTCTAACATAAATATCACTATTTGAAAGCAAGATACAAATTATTTCCAATGGTGTCTTTTCCAACCTTCTCCTGAACAAGGAGGGGAAAGAAGTATTTACAACATATGACAATGGCTGTGTCCGCACTTGAACCTAACCTGGCCAACTTTTTTTCTTCTGATGCGTCTCCATGATTTTGTGTTCCTTAAGCCCGTGAATGACACCAACTTCAGTTGTGTCATTCAGTAGCTGTGCTGGTGTTAAAATAGTATTTTCCCTCATCTTCTGACACCATCCAATGGCAGCCTCAGTGAGTAAAATCTGTTAGATTTCATCATCCAGTCTGTTGGAGGGAAGAATGGCATTAACGAGAAACAGTGGGAATAAAGGCAGGGTAAGATTGGCAATGAAACAGCACATTGTGGATGTGGAGGAGTAGAGAGCAATAGAACTCAGTAGCCAGGACAGGTGGATACTAAGCAATGTCTTCAACCTATAAAACTTCTGAGATACTACTTCTATTGGGGAAATTAAACAGAGAATACCAAAAGAAAATTAAACCAAAGTGAACTTTTATGCTGCGAACCAAAAGGGAGGTATCACACTACTCAGAAGAATCTCCACCCACCCAAAAAATGGGGGTGGGTGGGAGGAAGGTCCCAAATTAACAGGCAACTCTGAATTCCCTTTGGTTCAACAAGGACTCAGCACACCAAATAATGTTAATATCTGCTAGAAATCAAAGCCAGAAGAGAGAAGGCATGGACCTGCTTAAATTCCTTAGGGCCCACATTGTATTGAAAATGGGGGGCTGTCCTTGCCAAAGTCATTGCAAAGAAATTGCCAAAGAAACAAACTCAACTTTATTTCCCTTGTACAAGTAATGCATTGAACGTCTTTAAAAATCTAGGAATATATATATATATATTTAGGGATACATTCCCGAAATGGTGATTCTAAAGATAGCCACCACTGTAACTTGATATATAGCATTGATTGAACTTTGGCAAATACCTAGAAAGCTATTGTATGCACTAACAGAACGCATCTGTTTCTTTTCGCCTTCAATTATTTCAGTTTTGCTCAGTGACCCCCCACCCCCACCCCGCCCCAAAAAAGAAGAAGTAATTTGGCTAGAAATTTCCAAAGAGGTCACAAAAGATAAGTTTAAATTGAAGAGAGGGAACTCCCTAAAAAAAAAATCAGATTCACTCTATCGCCATCAGTGGTGATGATCGTTGAGTACTAATGTGGTGAAATAATAGTAATATTTATTTATTTATTAAATTTCTATGACTGCCCATCTCCCCCTCAAGGATGGACTCTGGGCGGTTCACAGCCACAACAACATCATTAAAATACAATAAAAACACAATAAAAATATAAATACAATAAATATAATAAAAACCAAGTGGCAGGTGGTTCATACAGTGAAGCTGAACATATTTAAAATATTTATTATTAAAATAATAATAATATAATAATGATGATGATGATGATGATGACGACGACGACTCTGGGTGGCTCACAACAATCAAAGAAAGAAATTACAATAAAATCAATGAAACTTAAAAAGTAAAGATAAAAGATGGAAAGCACGATGGAGTGAGAGGTCTTAGTCTCCGTCACCGAAGAACCAGGCCTTCGTGGCTCTTCCAAACAATAGCAAAGTGTTGGACTAAAAGCAGTGAGCTGCAGGTTCAAGACCATTATTCAGCTACAGAATCTCACTGGGTGACACGTTAGGCCAGTCACTAACTCCTACCTCACAGGGTTCCCATTTTGGTAGAAAACCGATGCAGGAAATGCTACTGTATATAGGCCTCCTGGAACTTCCAAAGGAAATATGGAATGTGGAACTTAAAATATAAATATAAGCACATACCTTTCAGAAAACAGAACTAAAAGCAATATTTTTATCTTTGTCTAAAGAGTGATGCTGCCTTGAGGATCCCTTCTTCTTCTTCTTCTTCTTCTTCTTCTTCTTCTTCTTCTTCTTCTTCTTCTTCTTCTTCTTCTTCTTCTTCTTCTTCTTCTTCTTCTTCTTCTTCCTCTTCCTCTTCTTCTCCTCCTCCTCCTCCTCCTCCTCCTCTTCTTCTTCTTCCTCCTCCTCCTCCTCCTCCTCCTCCTCCTCCTCCTCCTCCTCCTCCTCCTCTTCTTCTTCTTCCTCCTCCTCCTCCTCCTCTTCTCCTCCTCCTCCTCCTCCTCCTCCTCCTCCTCCTCCTCCTCCTCCTCCCTTTTTTCTTGCACTGTAGATGACCTTGAGAGTCCTTGATGCTGCCTTTGGGGGGGATAGGAAAGGTCTATGCAGTCTTCAAGCACTGTCATCCTTAACTCTGATGAGCACTTAAACATAAATAAAAACAGCTTTTCTCTTCTGACTCGTCCTAACAAGGCCTAGCTGGGCCTCCCCTTAATCCAAGGGATTTCTGAAGCTTTTAGTTCTAACTAAGTAATTTGTAAGACTGTCTGTGATGCTGCCAACTCCGTGGTGACTGGATTTTTTGGTGGGTTCCCAGCCAGCTAATTAAAACCATGGGTTGGAAGGAACCATTCAAATGGAGGTGTGTGTGTGTGTGTGTGCGCGCACACACACACCGTGCAAGCATGATGAAAAGAAATCTCCTTGAATCACACATTGAAGAAATTGTTTCCAAAACTGCTTTTTGGAAGAACTTAACATTGGCAAATGTATTCTGAGAAACACTACTCAAAATAACATAAAACTTACATATGCCAAAAACAGACACCATACCTTGTAAAGGACACAGAATGTTCTCCCTAGCCAGCCGTGCTCAGAACAGAGATGTCGACCTTTTCAAATTCTCTGGGGCTGTTAAAATTAGCAAAATGCAAATCTGCCCTTTTACTGGCAAGTCTATTAAACGTTTGTCAAAAGAAACCAAAGATTAGGCACGAAAAGAAAAGAAAGATGCCTGGATTAAGGATGTATGATTAATTCAACTTCCAAAATTAAGCAATACTGAAAAGGTTTGTGGGATTTCAGGCCAATTCAAATTGCTGGACTGCAAGGGTTCTGGGTCTGATCCAGAGAAATAAACCTTATCTCAAATCAACATATGAGAAAGAGCAAATGATAATGCCCAACATCTCAAAGGAGTACCAGCATCTTTCCCTTTCACCTCCCAATTTTCAGCCACAACCCATTAAGTTGTTGTAGATGCCTGTGGGTGGTTATTTAGGGGCACAGATCCCTCTCACATCATTTTCCGATTGTCACTTCATGGTCAGAAACAGGACTGGGCCAGTCCTTCACCCACCCATGCACAACTATCTTCAGTCATCCCCTTCTTCCAGCTTGAGTGGTCTTGCTCTATCCCGCACAGGTCTTGGACAGGAAGAAGTGAGAAGATTGGAAGAATGTACCAACTGAAATATGATCAGCAGCAGCTCTCCTGAATAAATGGCAGGAGTTTCTCCAGCCTCAGATGTAGATGCTGGAGACCAAATTTAGGACTTTCTGCATACAAAGCAGATATTCTATCACTGAGCTAAGCTATGGCTCTCCTTCTTAGTAAGCCAACTCAGCTTTTTCTATATAACAGACACAGGATCCACAGTGGGAAACAGCAATAGGGGTGTTGTTAAGCGTCTGTGCAAACTCTTGTTGCATTTAAAACCAATGTGGGCCAATGATGAAATGAAACAAAAATATAATCCATGCAACGTGATTCATTCCCATCCCAGAGAACACATGTTTAAACAGATGTCTGCTAAATGGAAAATACAACATGGTTTAAGGGATTATTTAAAGCATTAAAAGGTGGGGAACCAAGTATTTGGGTGTATGGTTGTGAAAAGTTGAAGGGAAGATTTATTGATGTTTTGCTTGGATTGGTATCTTCCATCTGTCTTAATGGCTGGCAAAATGGTGTGTACTGTACTCTTCAGCACAGCTCAGTTCTTGATGGGGATAAGTTGAGATATTCTGCTGCCTCTTTCTCCATGCAGAAAGATAAAAGAGATGCAAACAACTTCTCAACAGGTTTACGCATTGTCCCAAGAATGTGTAAGATGGATCACTTGCTCACCTCCAAGATTAGAGAAAGAGTTCCGAATTCTGCAGGGGAGATTTGATCCTTATATCCCTGTGGAAAGTCCAATAGCTTCCCTGATTGAATCCTTCCATATGATCTTCTGGACAGGTAGAACTGAATTTACAAGTCTGGTAAGAACATCTCAAGAAGGCCTGCTGAGTGTCCCCCTTCCATATGAGGTCTGGAACAAATGGATCCCATAGCAGGCCTTATCTGGAATGGCCCCCTGCTTTAGAACGCCCCCCCCCCAAGAGATGTGCAGCCCAATCCTTCCTGCCATGTCAAAAACCAAAACAAAACACCACCATTAAAAAAACCCTGTTCTGCCAGACTTTGAACCCAAGTTGATAGCTTAGATCTTGGAATGGGTTGCTTAATCTGATATGTTGCTTTTTGATCCAGTGTATTGACAATCACTAGTGGTATGAGGGAAGATGTACTCCATCTTAACTGCAGGACAATAAGGTAGAGAAAAGGTATTACACCTTGATTATCACTACTACACCTTCACTATGGGGTGGTATTGAAATTATTCTAACAGCCATTAAAAACAAGAAGGAAGGAAGGAAGGAAGGAAGGAAGGAAGGAAGGAAGGAAGGAAGGAAGGAAGGAAGGAAGGAAGGAAGGAAAAAGGGAAGGGAAGGGAAGGGAAGGGAAGGGAAGGGAAGGGAAGGGAAGGGAAGGGAAGGGAAGGGAAGGGAAGGGAAGGGAAGGGAAGGGAAGGGAAGGGAGAAAGTCAGGGATAACACACTGATCAAATGTATAATAACCAAAGTCAGCCAAGTAATTTTGGCAGCCAAGGCAGAAATTCTCTTCCTTTTCCCCAGCAGTAACAATGCAACTCCAACCAACTGAGTAACAAACAATTCACTGCCCTTTCATGACATCCAAAACCACATTTTGCCCAGAGATAAGTCAGCTCTATATCCCTTCTGAATAAGAACGCAGAGAAATATTTTAAACAGCTTTTTACAATGCATGTTTCTGCAAGCAAACTTGTGAATATTCCCCTTGTGCATTTATTTCCCCAATCTACATTAGCTCTTAGAGATAAACATTCATTTTTATGAACTGTATTTATTTCAGAAGGAGCCGATAAGCTTCCTCTTTGGACACTTCAGCCTTGTATATACAATCAAAGTCAGCTTAAGTGAGTGTGACCCCCACCAAAAATAAGTGTTACCAAAAAGTGTGTCTCAGCCTTTCAGACGGACCTTGCTGATTATTTAATTAATTAATGGCTGTTATTGCTGGAGGCAAACTCCTAGCAAATCATCCCTCCAAGGTGCAATGAAAACAAAATGATCCCGTGCACACAAACCTTAGTTCCACTGCCTAAAATAATAATTCAGCCTACTGCCAGGGGAACACAGCACTTCCTGTGAGTGTTTCAACTCACAGCCTCCCAAAAATAGCACAGAGACTGTTCGCACCTGCACTTTTCCACATTTCCTCACTAACAACAAGGAGATTAATGGATTCCATTCAGAGCGGACCTTTTATGACCCCATTTATGAAGTTGGGGGATCCTCAGGAAATAGTTTGCTAATCCAGATCTTGATAAACGCTTGTTTCTTTGCAATATATTCAAAACGTAGGATCAAAACAAAGAGAAAGGGCTTTCTATGTGCCAAAAGGTACAACTAGATATTCCAAGGAGGAGCAATAGGCTACAGAAGAGATCAGGAAAGAAAGTTCTGGGATCCTTAATACCACTTTGTAGGATCTCCGGGTCAGTTTGAGAACTAAAGATGGTAACTGAGGGCATCTCTTGTGGGGGAGGTAGAAAAGAGAGGGGCTGGGGCTACATGTGATGCATGTAATCAGGGCTTTAATCTAGCAGTTGCAGCCCCCATCTTGACTTTCTCAGCCCCTCCTGTAGATGCCCAGCAAAGGGTCTGTCTGAAATGTCATGATTAATGTTTGGCTATATCAAACCTAATTGGGCGTGGTGGCTCAGCGGGTAAGACGCCAGGCTTGTAGATCACAAGTTCAGAGGTTCTAATCCCTAGCCCAGCGTGCGGAGTGAGCTCCCGCACTCGCCCCAGCTCTTGCCAACCTAGCAATTCGAAAGCATGCAAATGCAAGTAGATTAATAGGTACCACTTCGGTGGGATGGTAACAGCGTTCCACGCGCATCATGCGGCCACATGACCGTGGAAGCGTCTTCGGACAGCGCTGGCTCTTCGGCTAACAAACGGAGATGAGCACCGGCCCCTAGAGTCGGACACGACTGCACAAACGTGCGGGGGGAACCTTTACCTTTATATCAAACCTAGATGTCCTTCATTTGAGACATTGGCCTCCAAGGGGGAAAATACATTGCCCTGTTTCTGTCTCTGCTCAAAGATCCTCTCCTTTCTACACAATTTCCTAAGTGTGACCAAGCTCCTAAATCTTATTCTACTGCTGTGATTTTAAATGTTCCTCTCCATCTGCCTGGTATGCATCCATGCATTTATTCAACCGTAAGTCTATGTTAATATTGTACTTTGTTAGGTTATGGTTTTGTTTTACCAACCTGCTAACCACTCAGCGGGAACATAGAGGTGGATTTTTTGTAAAAAAAAATGTAATAAGAAATAAATAACACTTAAAAAACAAACTAAAAAGAGTTTGGGCAAAGCCCCCACTGAAGTGGTTAAAAATAAAAAGGAGGCCTTTGAGGCCGTTGGCGAGACTCCCATGCCCCAAAAACGCTTGTTTTGGAAAGTGTGGCCAAGGTCCACCACAGTTCCTGAAGGCCTATGGGCTGGGAATTAACTCTGCCCCCAGTGGAAGCTATTTGGAAACCAGCAACATCTGGAGCTAGAAAGATAACTCCTGGTTCTGGAACACAGCTGCCTTGACTAATGAAGTCCAAAGGACCTTCTGGGACAATGGACATTTTAGGCCATAGCTCTATCCATCCAAGCTGGCTGTTGGGCTTTTCCAAATTTATAAGGATTTCCAACAAAACCTCTCCTCTCTTGGATAAGTTTCCCTGTGTGATTTCACAGAGTGAAATATGAACGGCAATCAATATGGGAGGTCACTTTTAATTCAGATTTATTTTATGGAGCAAGTCAGCTGTTGTTTGGAAAGTACAGACCAGAGGTCCATAACATAAAACAATGTATTTGCAGACATAGCCCCCTTAGTGCACATGTTTCTCTCCCCACCTGACTATTCTTTAAAATCTTTGGATCGAAAAATAAAATGGATGGGAAGTTGAAAGCCTGCTTCTGGCTAGATCTTTGTTTCCAAGAATGCCTCAGGGATCCATCTTGGCATTCTTAGAAAATAAAATGGGCTGGGCAAAGCATTGGCCAGTGCTTTGCCTGGAAGTGTGCCCATCCAGCCCAGAAAAAAAATTCTAAAGGTAAGCTGGGATATTAAAATATATCTTGAGAGACAGGAGTGGGCAATGGGGAGAAATCTCCCAATTGGTCTTCCAGAAAATCAGTGTTATGTTTTGTGACTGGCCACATCCATGAGAGAAATAAATCTTTGAACAGGTAAATCCCTCCCATGGCAGCCATTGCTAACACAGTGTCTGTGACAGGGGTTCAAAATTCCCAAGTGCAAAATGTTTGCCTTCTCTGGTGCCCGCAGGTCTTATCTCCAAAGCTATCAAGTCTTCCACCACAAACAAAACTCAACCATTGGGTTGTCTGGTTCCAAATTGGACACATGAATTGCCTTGATGCTTCCAAAAAGCTCCACAATTCATCATTCTTGGATCATCATATAGAAGTTAAGAAAAAGGGCCCCCGCCCCACCCCAAAAAATAAGTTTGCACAATTTCTGAAAAAGTCTGAGTCATTGTTTGGAAGTGGAAAGATTTGGCCCACAATGGGGCAATTGAGACAACAGCAAGCTCGCCACCCCTCAAAGAACTAATTAAATATTTCTCGGTAATTATAAAGTCTTAAGGTGGTGGATTTAAAGATTGTTTCGCAGTTGAAAGGATCATTTGCAAAGGATAAACTAGCTTCTCCCAACAGTGTGCCTGGCTCCTCTTATATATTATGAGTTTGTTACTCTTCATGCCAAGCTAAATATGTATAATTAAGTTTGGGAGGCAGGGCCCTATTTAAAAAAAGAAAGAAAGAAAAGCACACTTGAGTTTCAGGATAAATACAGTAGAACTGTTCCTTGATATATTAAAAACAAGTGCTAATTAAGGAGCTTATAAAGTCATGCCAAATTACAGTAAAAGAACAAAGCGCAGGTGATTGCTGAAGTATTTGTTTATGTTCTGAAAATTCATTTGTGAATATGACACAAGCTGAAACATTTCACCACTTCCCAGCATTAATGTAATTTCACACTTTTCTAACAAGAAATGCCTACCAGATTCATTCAAGATAAAGAGGAAGGAAGGAAGGAAGGAAGGAAGGAAGGAAGGAAGGAAGGAAGGAAGGAAGGAAGGAAGGAAGGAAGGAAGGAAGGAAGGCAGGCAGGCAGGCAGGCAGGCAGGCAGGAAAGATAGAGATAAATAAATAAATAAAAACTTGCAGAGGAACAAGCTTGGGTACACAGTTCTGTTCTTCATTTCACATCTTCTCTCTGATTAAATCTAAGCTATTGAAATTAGGAACAGCGATTATGGGATTTTGTCTCCATTGTTAACTTGAGATTTTGCAAAATGTTATTTACAACGTAAGTGGAAATGGAGTGAAATAAGGCCACAGTGAGAAGGGGAAACTGCACTTTCGTAACTAAATACTAGAAACAGATACTGAACATGGGATTGCAATTTCACACACAGGGACAATTCTTTACAATCTGGACCCCCTTCGGTTCAAGATATGATGGCAAAATTCAAGGCTATCAAAAGGACGAATGTTCATGGTGTGTGATGTCATGGCCCTGAAACAAGATTTGGCACAGCCATAATAGCCAGGCAATTGCAGATATGTGCTTGGTGAAGAAAGAGGGTGTTATATTTTGATGGCTGCTCACCAGATCTGAAATTTAAGATTAGAGATATCCTTGAGTGATTCCCTGCACAACTGTATGATTATTCCCCCACAACTGTTATTATTATTATTTTCTTGAAATAAATCTACAGAGAGGGAACAGCTCAGTGATAGGCAACTGAATAAAGCTACCAGTTCAATCTAAAGTTATCGAATCCTCTTCTCCTTGGGACCTTCGAAGGTCTTCATCATGGGCGCAGACCAACTAACGGTCTCAGTTAAGAAGAGATTTTTACAAGAGCCCAACGTCATTCTGAGTTTCCAGTTGTCTATTTCCAAAGTTCAATTTAAAGAAATGTCAGGAGGCAAGGAAGGACCCCAGAAACAATCCCATGGTAACTGAGCAGGCTCAACATTCATGCAAGCGATTGTTCAGAAAGATAAATGGATTGGCAACAAATTGGGTGGGACAATCTCGAACAAGAGCAAGTTTTTTGGGATGGTGGACACCGCACAACATTTTGTTACTATTCCACACTTGTCATGATTAATAGCCGTTTATAATCATCTAACGCCAATTATTCATGAAGTTGTCTAATTTCTTTCAAAGCCAGTAACAACATGTGTTCCACCTCTGATGGAATGGGATGGAACACACATGTTCATATTTGCAAAAAGTTTGAAACGGAGCTCAGTTTGATAACTAAATAAAGATCTAAAGCCTATCTGCCTCTCGTACCATAAACCACATTTTGGATTACTTCATCTTCTATATTCTTGGGGTTAAGGATTTGTCCCCTTCAAGGTAAATAATAATCCTCTCCAGTCAAAACTATTATTTTTGTACCACACACATGAATGTGCTATGACGCCGAGAGAAAGGGAGGTATGAAACCTACAATGAGCAATGACCATCCTAAATTATGATGCTCAAGGGCAACATATTCCACAAGACAGAACTGAAACATGCTGGCTGGGTTTCACCTTTGGGGTGGGGATGATGGGAATTGTACCCCCTGTACAATACCACTTAGAGGGAGGTGTGTCTGTTGGGTGAAAAAGATAAGTGATATGTCTGGATACAGTTAGTCCTCACTTAACGATCGGAATTGGGACACAATTGGGACCAGAATTTCGGTTGTTAAGTGAAGCGGTCATTAAGCGAATCCAACCCGATTTACAACCTTTTTTTGTGGCAGTTGTTAAGCAAATCACTGTGGGCATTAAGCAAATCACGTGGTTATTAAGCGAATAATGCGGTTCCCCATTGATTTTGCTTGCCAGAAGCCGGCTGGGGAGGTTGAAAATGGCGATCACGTGACCACAGCACGCTGCAACAGTCATAAATGGAAACCGGTTGCCAAGCACCCAAACTGTGATCACATGACTGCGGGGACCCTGCAACAGTCATAAGTGTGAGGACTAGTTGTAAGTTGTTTTTTTCAGCACTGTCGTAAGTCCAAACTGTCACTAAATGAATGGTTGTTAAGCGAGGACTACCTGTATATAGCATGACCTTTTGATAAGAGACTCTGGAAATTAATGGCAGGAGCCTGTCCATTATTATCTAGTTAGCGAGTGAAAAAAGATGCAGTAATAAAAGAACCTTGATTGCATCCAACAGAGGTGGCCCTGATGGTCAAAATATGCAAAGACCAACAGAAATAAGGATGCTCTTTTTGGAAAAGCCTTTGAAGGGTTCCATGATGTGCCTTTTTTCTCATCAACTTGATCTGTATTTCTGAAGTTGAAAACAAAGTAGATTTGGCTGGAAGCTGGTGACATTTTTCTCCTCGACAGCTGAAGGAAGTGTGCTGACCACCATTCAGGATATCTGGAAATTGGCAGATCCTTTCTCTTCCTTGATGTTCCTCACCGAAAGTCATTTGTTTACTCTACAAAAGCTGATTCCTCCTTGACAAGTGTCCTAACTAGAGAAGCTATTGGCTGACAGGAGATATTCTCTGGCTTTCTTCTAGGGGAATGTTTGAGTTGTACCTTCACTGCAGGAACTGAATATGTTAATTCTGTGCTTAGATACTCATGTGTGTGCTTAGAAAAGAACAATTGGCAGGAAGGAGATCATCAAACATGCAGACCATTTTACAGAATCAGTACTGTTGGAGAGAAGCCTCAAATATGTCTGAAGCTCTGTTCTGGGCCTGACCATTTGGACCATAGCTGATAGCAGTTCTCCAAAGCCTTTTGCTGAAATCTTTCCTACATCTTCTGCTCAAGATAATTGAAACCAGACATGGTGGGAATCACCCTAGAGATCTTGTTCCACCACTGAGTAAGAACCACACCCTCATGTACAGTTTCTCCTAGCTAGATTTACCCAACTCAGTTAAATGGAGATTCTCTCACCTTTTCATTGTTGTAACTCAGACCGTTTCTGACTTTTTCCAGTTCCTCATACAAACATTTGGTTTTTCCTGTCAGAATTATATTTTTAAAAATTGGTTTGTTCAGACAGAATTGTAAAACCACAAAAAACAACAGTTGGAATCTGGGGGTGTTTAAAGGTAAAGGTTCCCCCCGCACATTTGTGCAGTCGTGTCCGACTCTAGGGGCCGGTGCTCATCTCCATTTCTTAGCCGAAGAGCCAGCGTTGTTGGAAGATGCTTCCATGGTCATGTGGCTGGCATGTTAGCAAAACTGCATGTGAGAAGACCAAACTGGCCAAACAATATATTTTTGTCCTTTTTCATAAACATATGCACATTTCCCGAATATGCATGCAATAGATGCAATATAGACAGACAGAAACTTTATTTTGGTCATTGACCAATAAAAATACATTCAGTAAAACAAACAAAGCAAGATTAGTCCCTAACATCAATGACTACTGGCAACCATTTGTGGGCGAAGCTTACACACAATGGAGAAAAAAATTGCGACTTTTAGAGAGATAGATTTATCCTGGTTATCTAACAGATAATGCAAATGAAAATTATTGGAGTGTCCCGGAAATTTAGACAAGAAAGGGGTAATCAGCTGGTGGCGAATGTCCCTGTAGAACTGGCAGTACAAAAGAATATGGGCTCTGGTTTCCATGACATCCGTGTCACAGCGGTAGTGTCGAGTTTCAGAAGGAGTTTTCCTATATTTCCCTTCCAAAACAGCTGTGGGGAGAGCATTAAATCGAGCTAAAGATAAAGCTCTCCTGAATTTGGGAACCGCCCAGAGTCCCTCCTGACGAGGGAGATGGGCGGTGATAGGAATTTGATGAATAAATAAATAAATAAACTGTGATGTGATATAAATATGAAGCTGGTATAGGAGCTAAAATCTGGTTATTTACAAATACGTTGTGGGAGAAAGCACAATTTCTGTTTGGCCTTCTATGTCCAAGATCCTTGGCCTTAATATTGATCTAGCTTGATCTAGCCCTAAAGTTAAGACAAGCATCACTGGAAAAGCCACAGCGGCTCATTTCCTTTTGGGTGGCTGTTTCTCAAGATGATTTGAAGTTGTCTGCCAATCTTAGATGGGTCGGTCCACCAGGATTGTGGTGTAGTTTTAGCCAGTAGGTCAAGATATTGATCCAGAGATTGGATTCAAGTTTACTGACTCCTGTCAAAGTACTGCATTTGGGATGCAGTGGGTAACCTGAAAGATGCTTCTCAAAAATTTTGTTTGAATTCTTCCTAAGGTAATCATTTATTTTTATTTATTTATTTATTTTTATCTTATTTATACCCCGCCTATCCCCTCCCTAATGGAGGGCTCTAGGCGGCTTACAATCATGTAATTTCATATTATACAATCATATCATGTTACCCGCGCATTAGGGAGGGGGTGCGGGAACTGGCTCTTCATCCGCAGGTCGGACTACATGTCCCAGGAACCTTTGCTTTTGAGCCAGCTGCTGACGTCCAGGAAGTTGTTGTTATTTCCGGAATCCGTCGTCCTCTGCCGTCCTCCACCGCCATCTACGGGAACCAGCTCTTCTTGGTCGAGGGAGACCCTTCCGAAAAGGACGCCAGCAAATTGGCCCACGTGAGTGGTCCCCATTCATCTACTTGCCTATGGCTTTCGATCTGCTGGGTGGGCAGAAGCTGGGGCTAGTGACGGGAGCTCACCCCGCCACGCAGATTCGAACTGCCGACCTTATGGTCGGCAGACTAACGGCTCAACGGTTTAACCCGCTGAGCCACCGCGCCCCTTAATCATAATCCCTATAATCATGCTGTTATATGGTCCTAATTGAGCCCCATATAGCAGTTGTGCTCCGTCTTTATTTATTTATTTATTTAATTTTTATCCCGCCTTTATTGTTTTTATAAATAACTCAAGGCAGCAAACATACTTAATACTCCTTCCTCCTCCTATTTTCCCCACAACAACAACCCTGTGAGGGGAGTGGGGCTGAGAGAGAGTGACTGGCCCAAGGTCACCCAGCCGGCTTTCATGTCTAAGGCAGGACTAGAACTCTCGGTCTCCTGGTTTCTAGCCCAGTACCTTAACCACTAGACCAAACTAGCTCTTTAGCTGCAAGCAACTTAATTGCAGCAGAGATAAACTGACGCCAGTCTTGTTGTTCGGAAGATCGCAAGTCTGGAGGTTCGAATCCCTAGCCCCATGTGACAGAGTGAGCTCCCGCACTCGCCCCAGCTCTTGCCAACCTAGCAATTTGAAAGCACGCAAATGCAAGTAGATGAATAGGTACGACTTTGGTGGGTAGGTAACAGCGTTCCACGCGTGTCATGCCGGCCACATGACCGCGGAAGCGTCTTCAGACAGCGCTGGCTCTTCGGCTAACAAACGGAGATGAGCACCGGCCCCTAGAGTTGGACACGACTGCACAAATGTGCCGGGGGAACCTTTACCTTTACCTCTGGCAAAATAATAAATTTGAATAGCTGAAGCAGATCTCTGTGCATAATGAGATACGTAATCCAGGTGGGCATTTCTGCGTCCTGAAGCTTGAAAAACTATCCCTAAATATTTAAAGATCTTAACCTGCCCAATGGACTGCCCACCTATGTTTTGGACATTTGGAGGAAGTGAGAATCTTGGTCTTGGAATAATTTATTATTAATTCCTCCTCAGTACAATAATGCGTAAATGATCGCAAGGCTCTTTTAAGGCCAATGGGAGTCAACGACAGAATTACTGCATCATCGGCATACAGTAATAAATTGATATGTCTATGAGCTAATTTGGGAGGATGAAAAGTAGAGTTACTTAAGCGAAGAACCAATGAGTATATGCAATATATTTGTGCACATTTTCTCTAGTCAGCACAAAACTATTATACAATATTTTCTCTCTTGCAACTGCATTGAAAATGTTAGAGAAATGTGAATTCCCAAGGGTGACTGAGTTTTGTTGGTCTACTGGTCTAGAACATGCAAAACTCGATTCACTATCCATTAAAAATATAAATATTTTTATCCAGAGGGAAATCGATAGAGGTGTAATCTGACAAAAGAAATTACAAAATTGTCAGTGATGAATACACAAAACATAGTGTGTGTGTGTGTGTGTGTGTGTGTATATATGTGTATGTATGTATGTATGTATGTATGTATGTATATATATATATATATATATATATATAATTTTATTTTACGTAATGTTACATAACATAATATAACATAACATAACTTGACATAACATAACATAACACATTCAAAACAAAATGTAATTATAACTCTTGCTACTCAACAAACTTTACCTCCTCGTCCATTTCCAACTTCACTTCCATATTCTCTCCTCTCCAACTTTCTCTTCTGCCTCTATCTCCCCTTCAACCTCTAACCTTCTCCAACTCAACCTCCTTCCCCTTCCTACTCTACCTTCTCCATCACAAACTCACCTATCCGCCAAAAAAAAAAAAGAAAGAAAAATTTCCACAACGAATAATAAAACAAAAAGTGTGACTTCCTTCTTTCCCATCCAACATTTCAATTACATGCTTATAAACAAACATTATATCTATATCATTATATAAAGTATATTTGAGTGGCTTGGTGAAGTGTAACTCAGTTTATCCAGCGTGAACTACCAGGCTAAACTAGGGGATATATGACCCTTGGAATTACACTCTGAGATTTGTAAAGCTGTGAAGGACTAGCCTACAGCCTTCCAGTCAGTTATTTGGGGTACATAAAAATTTAAATCCAGTGAAAACTCACCAGCTGTCCTTGGGTCATTTTACACAGGCTCAACCTTTCCTACTAGGCTGGCCAACAGTTTAACTTCAACTGGGTCAAATGTCCTGGTTGGCTGAAGCCTATAGAATCTGGTGGCATAATGTTGATGCTCATCCTGTGAAAAATCTCACTGGATAAAAACTCAAATCAGCGGTCAGCAGTTGCTTCCTTGTGCTAATTGCAATTACCCAGCGTCTTTCAGCAGCTCAGTGTAAACAGAGCAGGGTCACTGGCTTGTATCTTTTGCTCCACTGACAAAACTCATCTCCTTCCCAGAACCCCCTATCTGACAATGGTCAACTGCTTTCCAAATCATTGACTCACTTGGAGAGTTATCACCCCTGGCTTTCAAGAAAGAAAGAGAGAGAGAGAAAGCAAAACAGACAGTTTGAGATATTCCCATCAGTGTTTTTCTAAGTGTCTTCTAGTCATTCAGTCCTGAGTCTTGTAGTGATTAAATCACTACAAGAAGCAATTATTGTGTACACCATAGAAATGGAGCACCCACTTTCAACAGTTTGAGTATGACTCATCTCATCCATACATTTGTTGATTGATCTGCATTAATACCTATTCATGGAAACTATCACTGGGATAACCTAGATTATAAATTTTCAGTGATTGGTGATATTTGTACAAAGGCATTTTCAACAATTTGAAAAAAATGCAAAGAACAAATGTTATCATTATTTATTAAAGGGTATATTGAAACCCTCCTGAAGAAGATAGGAGCAGTCTGGTCAAGAGAGGGCGAAGGAACAAAGGAGGTAATAGAGAGGTGAGAGCTGCAACGTCCCCTTGAAAGGAGATCCATCCTAGGTACGTTCCCCTTATGAATTGGGTACTGATGGAAATTGCCTATTTGGGCTACTTCACTTTACCCCTCCATTGGCATTCTGGGCAACAAGCTGGTTCTTGAGCTTCCATGAAAGGGTTGGATGTAACTTTGGAATCCGAAGACCTTAGGAACTACATCACCCTCCACATCTAAACAAGAACTCTGCTCCACTGAAGACACTTACATGTGTTTGCTTTTAAAATGCCTCTTCTTTTTCTCAAAATGCACTCTTTTATATGTATTTTTCAGCCCCTGGTGAGCTTGGAACAATGAGGGAGTGCGGAAGCCAGAGAATAATTAAGTTCCAGTTCATACATTAGACCATGAGGAATTAATAGGAATTGGATCTTTGGATTGGTACCTTTGCACAGAAACGCAGCTCATTTTTATCATTTTCAGTTTTTCAAGGGCAGCCACTGACTTCTCATTTCAGTTAAGCCGGAGAGAAAAACCACGGAACGCGTGCAGTGTCATCGAGTTAGGAATGTGCCATCTGCGTTTAGACTTTGCAATTGCATTCAAATGTTGCTTGAAATCAAAGAGAGTTTTTTACCTCCTCGTTTCTCCTGATCCCACCTACTCCTTGGAGGAAAGTCCCAGCACCCGGCTCAAAGGCCAGAGAAGACCTTCTCCTGACCTCTTCCAACACATGTTGGGGAAAACTGGCCTGCTCCATCAGACACTGTCCTGCACCAAAGACAAGCGCTCCGCTGCTGAGCTTTCTGTTCCAAGCTGATGCCTCACCTTTTAATTACCATCTCCATTGCAGCAGAGTACAAAGGGAGTCCGCTGCATGACCCACTTGTTTGCCTGTTAGGATGGCCAAGAAGCCGTTCGAAATGCATTCTGCTTTCCAACCACAAGTTTATGAATCCCAGAACGTTCATCTGCTCAGGTCAGGCCAAGAGCTTGGCTGAAGTTACAGTCAAACATTTTTCTCTGTCAGGCAACAGAAAGCAGTACAAAGAACCCAGCTGTTCAGCCTCAGAATCCAGGCCCCTTAATTAAAACAGTGGAAAATTAGATAACTTCACAGATTCATCACTGCCACCACGACCTATCAAAAAGAAAGAAAGAAAGAAAGAAGAAAGGGGGGGGGGGAGGAAAGAAAGAAAAAGGCAACCTTTAGGATTACCACCCAGGTTCTTGTTTATATTGGTAACTAGTTGTCTCCACTTGGTGTGTATGAGAAGTTTTATCTTTTCATGGGGGGGGGGGGGAGCGTTTGCACCTCATTCACGCAATTCTTTCTGTCTAGGCTTAAAAACAAAGGAAAGAAAGGGCTGTTTAAAGAAGGAGGCGTTTATTTCCTAGGGTGACTCTCTGTTAGAGAATACAGGTGTAATTCATCCTTCCAGACTGATGATTATTACTATTGCCTTTGGATGTCTTAATGTCCCCAAAAAACTCCAAAAAAAAGCACCAAGGAAACCTTTCAGTTTTACACTTCTGATACTGTATATACCAGTATCCACAGTTCTTTTTTCTTTCCTTTTTTTAATCCATTGAAGCTAGAAACTTCCTTTCATAACTCAACGTTAGGGGTTTTGCGGTATCTTAAATCATAGCATCGCGGCACTCGGGGAACGACTTGAGTGGAAACTTGCCCTGTGCAAAGTTCTACAAAAATGAAGTGGGGGGGGGGGGGGTGTAGAAGGCCTCACAGGACAATTTTGCTGGCACATCTGCTTCATACCCAGTTGTACATGAATAAGATGGAGGAAAGTACATGCATGCCTAAGGCAAAACCAGGGAAACGTAACTTTAAATGCAAGGTAAGACGCCTAAAAAGGGGCGTGGTGGCTCAGCGGGTAAGACGCCAGGCTTGTCGATCGGAAGATCGCAAGTTCAGAGGTTCAAATCCCTAGCCCCACGTGACGGAGTGAGCTCCCGCAGTTGCCCCAGCTCTTGCCAACCTAGCAATTCAAAAGCATGCAAATGCAAGTAGATGAATAGGTACCACTTCGGTGGGTAGGTAACAGCGTTCCACGCGCGTCATGCGGCCACATGACCGTGGAAGCATCTTCGGACAACGCTGGCTCTTCGGCTAACAAACGGAGATGAGCACCGGCCCCTAGAGTCGGACACGACTGCACAAATGTGCGGGGGGAACCTTTACCTTTAAGACGCCTACAGCACTCTTTTCTGCACTGTTGCAACTGCAAAGCACTAAGTATCAACCAATGAATATGAATCGTGACCTCACAAGAGAGATCAGCTTGATTCAGCTCCTAGCCCAGTGTTTCTCAGCCTCAGCAACTTTAAGATGTGTGGACTTCAACTCCCAGAATTCCCCAGCCACGTATCTTAAAGATTGTGTGTGTGTGTGTGTGTGTGTGTCTTCGAGTCAGTTTTTGACTCCTGGTGACTGCCTGAACTAGTCCCTGCAGTTTTCTTGGCAAAGTTTTTCAGAAATGGTTTGCCATTGCCTCCTTCCTAGGGCTGAGAGACAGGGACTGGCCCAATGTCACCCAGCTGGCTTCATGCCTAAAGCGGGGCTAGAACTCACGGTCTCCTGGTTTCTAGCCTGGGGCCTTAACCACTACACCAAACTGGTTCTCCCTGAAGATTAGGTAGGAAAAAATAATCCTGCTGAATCAGAACAAAAGGGCCAAGTAGCATCCAGTGTCCCACATTGTCCCGCTAGATGCCTTCAAGAAGCGCAAAGAGAGCTTTTGTAGAAGAATATGTCGCTAAAAGGGAGGAAGCTATGCCGGAACAGTTCAGACAAAATAAACGACAACTTAGTTGTGGGAAAGTGGAAAGCATGAGAAAGAACTTCAAAATAACCCTTGAGTCTGTTTGGTGTAAGAGGGGGCCCAGAAAAATTCTAGCAGGCTACCGTGAAGGGCCGATAGGCCACTTCACTGGATTTTATTCCTTTAATGTTTGGACCCTGATACGGAAAGGCCAGATATTAAAACCTCTAATTATTGTTTCCTTCAGTTGTTTCTTCACAATGGCTGGCATTCAGTAAGATAAGAAGGTGTCTTCCACTAAGCCACCTTGGCTAATAGCCATCAACAGATCGGCCATCCATAGACACGGAAGCCTAGTCTATCACTTGACCGGGACAGAGTGATGAGGGCCCAGCAGACAGGCATCTGGAGGGGCCCAGGGGTGCTTTGAGCCTTGATAAACAGCCTCAAGGCAGGCGTGCGGTGTTGATGCACTAGGACCACTACGACATTGGGCGTACAAGAGCAGCTTTCCAAAGGTGGCATCCATGAGGATCATCTACGGTTTAGGAGACAGGCCGTTTTCCTCCAGTAAACAGGATCCAATCCTACCCTTTGCTCTTGGATTTGCAAATGGGCACGATTTCCCCCACATCTACACCATCTCTGATCACAGACCCAAAAGGTAAAGACATTAAGCGCTCCTGACCTACGTTGCCTTCTAAATCTTAGCTATTCCTTTGTACTTTTGACAGTCATTTTTACATGCCAAGCATGTTTCTTTGAAGTCCCTTCCTGCCTTTGTAATGTTGTTTCCTTTGGGGGAGGGGGGAGCAATGGAAGCCTTTCTAGATCTGGAAAAGACACTTTCTGGCATCAAAAACATGTTAGATATATTCTATGGACCTTCAAGTTTCACTCATATTTCTTTTCTGTGTGTGTGTTGTTGTTGTTTTCAATTATTATTTTCTTCTGAAGCCTTTGAAGGCTTCTGAAGGCTTCTTCCGAACCACCTTTGGGATTGCCCACTTGGAAAATACTAATTTAAGCAAAAAAGAAATGCAGATGGGAAAATAAGCAATGGCATTGTGTTCTTCAAAGTTCCTTGTTTCGGGGGCCTGAATCCCTGTAAGGAATTGTTAAAGGATGCATCTTCTAGACTTGGGGCTAGCCCCACAGAAATGTTTAAGAACATGGAAGGGTGGAATCTGCCATGCTGGCTGGGGAAATCTGGGAGTTGAAGTCTACAGATCTTAAGGTTGCCAAGGTTGAAAAACACAGACTTAACATATAGCAAGTTTAAGGTTCTATTTTAACAAATATGGCCTTTAACATTTGATACTTGAAAATACCTTATCTCATAAAAATCTGTCCCAATACTTCAATAATCAATGGAGGTTCTCCTGCTCGTTCCACTTCCTGTAGACCAGCATCCAGGAACGGGTCCTTCTCTGTTGTGGCACCCACTGTATATAGAACAAGTTCCCCCTTGAGATAGAGCAGCAGTAACCTTCTGATACAGTTTAAATGCATCTAAAAGCATTTATTTACCTTAGTATTTGAGACTTCCTGTTGGTATCAGCACCACTATTCACGACTGCTGATTTATTTCTTCAGTCCGATACACTTGTATTTTTAAACTGAGCAAAAGATATGTGAACGTTGCACTCTGTCTGGCGGTATATGAACAGTTCAGACAAAGGAACAAACCACAGGCCATGTTTGCCAAATATAAAGGACAGAGTTTTCAGCAAACAGCTATGCTTTTCTTTCTTTGATGGTTGTTGTGGATTTTCCGGGCTGTGTGGCCGTGTTCTGGCAGTTTTTGTTCCTAACGTTTCGCCAGTAACGTTACTTTTCTTTCTTTCTTTCTTTCTTTCTTTCTTTCTTTCTTTCTTTCTTTCTTTCTTTCTTTCTTTCTTTCTTTCTTTCTTTTCCTTCCTTCCTTCCTTCCTTCCTTCCTTCCTTCCTTCCTTCCTTCCTTCCTTCCTTCCTTCCTCTTCATTCTCTTGCACGAGGTTTGTTTGCTTTGCAGCAAGACAAGCTGCATTACAGAGAAATGATTCGGCAAGACTTTGATTGACTTCACTTTATTTTATCTAATTCAATAAATGTCCTTTTTAAAAAAAAACACCTACAGAGGATTAATGTAGAGATTAGAATAAAATGGAATTATATGGCACGTACTATTCCCTCTTTCTCTCTCTCTCTCCCTTAAATCAACTTTCATTGTGCAACAACCTGACAAAACAGGATCATTAGGGGGGGTGGGGCATGGTATCATATTGCAGAATACCAAGAAAAAATGTATTGCAAAAAGAAAGTAGACATGTTTAACATCCACATTTCATTTCCTGGAAAAGAAATATTGCACTTCAACAAATGAGAGATTTTTTTTTTTTTTTTTTTTTGGCAATCAAGTATCTGGAAATATCTAGAGTATTCCTCCCAACTAACTGCAGGTGTTAGAGTGATCGAACAGACAAATTGCCAGCAAAAAAAATAGCAGAACTCAACCTCCTCTTAAAATCTTTACCTTTTCCCAATTTAAACAGTACCTATGGTTTCTGAAAGGGGCGTGGTGGCTCAGCAGGTAAGACGCCAGGCTTGTCAATCGGAAGATCGCAAGTTCGGAGGTTCAAATCCCTAGCCCCGCGTGACAGAGTGAGCTCCCGCACTAGCTCCAGCTCTTGCCAACCTAGCAATTCGAAAGCATGCAAATGCAAGTAGATGAATAGGTACCACTTCGGTGGGTAGGTAACAGTGTTCCGCGTGCGTCATGCCGGCCACATGACCGTGGAAACGTCTTTGGACAACGCTGGCTCTTCGGCTAACAAACGGAGATGAGCACCGGCCCCTAGAGTCGGACACGACTGTGTGAGGGAACCTTTACTTTTACCTTTACTATGGTTTCTGAAGGCATTATCCATTACCATGAAGAATTTCACAACTTCTCTGGAGTTTCTGTGGAACCCAAAGCCTTTTGTGTTTTATCAAGATTTAAAACACAATATGAATAAAGTGCATCCGGAATGCAGAAAAACTAGAGTCTTGCTTTTTCCTATTTTATCAGAAAAGGACATGTACTGTATGTAGCTTGAATCATGTCAACTGGATTTCTATTTTCTCAGTGGAAACGTTTCGCTCCTTATCCAAGGAGCTTCTTCAGTCTGAGCAAAGTTAGTAAGGGAATCCTAAATATGTTTCTATTGAGAGAGGGGTCAAGGAATCCATTTATGCCAACTTGGAAAATCCTTCTTTGAATAGAGGTGGGGGCCTCAGGCACAATCTTTCCCCTATTTTCCTTCCTGCTTTGTCTTCTGTGCCTAGGAAGATTAAGACCATTTCGCAATCTCAGCAACAGCAAGGTAATCTTAACGATCCTCCTTTGGATGATAAAAGGGACTTAGAAATTAACATCTCAAATAACCATGACCTAGCCCCAGGTGCAAGGTCCCACAGCCACCCCAGAAACGTATTTAAGGATTCCCTTACAAACTTTGCTCAGACTGAAGAAGCTCCTTGGATAAGGAGCGAAACGTTTCCACTGAGAAAATAGAAATCCAGTTGACATGATTCAAGCTACAGACAATTCCATCTGGATGACTGAGAACCTTCAGAGACATGTACTGTATGCTTTGACAGGAGGTGTGGTATAAATATCTGAAAAATCAATAGAGCAAATGGTTGCACCGAATCTGACATATAGCCAGTGAAAAGCATTCATGTCACCAGGAGGGTTACTGAGAAAACATCATGAAGCTGGTGGTGCGAAAAAGCATTCTCTATCTAATTCTATGGACAACCATTGGTATGCGCAAAGTTGGGCTGGATGGATAAACAGATGAATCAATCTGATATATCAAAGTTTTCTGTTTTTCCAAATATTCATCCAGAATGAGAAAAGGTCTCTTGATTGCACACTGGATTATGAAGTGTACTCCTGTCTAGACCATCCATGACGTGTTACATGGAAATCTAGATAAGCTAGATCAGGATTCCCCAAACTGGTGCCCTCCAGATGTATGGGCAAAACAATTTCCAGAATTCCCAGCCAACACAGCTGAAGGAGATGCTGTCTCCATGCATATGGAGGACATCAGCTTGAGAGAGGCTGAAGGACTAGATGACAGGATCCCCTTCCCCTCTTCCAAGCTAGCTGAGAGCTGTATGGTCTTGAATATACTCTGGAAAGAGCTGGCAAATACCTTGAGTAGGGGGCTGGAGTTCTTCAGCACCATGGAGAGCTCCTAATGGATACTGTCCAAACCAGATTGACACCCAATGCAAGTGATCCCTTTTATTCCCAGCAGACACCTGAGGGAATCCCCATCACACCCTGCCCCTTCAGTGGAGATCAGTGTGAAGGGCCATGAAACACACAACTGCAAATAGAGCTAGAATGTGCAAGAGGTAGGGGAGGGATCCAGCAAGACCCTGCAGGATCAATCAGGTGGTTTAGGGAAAAGAGACCAGGCATCTGCATTTATAGAAGACCAAACCATATTGGAGCCAGTCTGGTGTAGTGGTTAAAGCCATCAGGCTAGGAACTGGGAGACTGTGAGTTCTAGTCCCTCCTTAGGCACAACGCTGGCTGGGTGACCTTGGACCAGTCACTTTCTCTCAGTCCTAGGAAGTGAGTTCTAGTCCCGCCTTAGGCATGAAAGCCGGCTGGGTGACCTTGTGCCAGTCCCTCTCTCTCAGCCCTAGGAAGGAGCCAATGGCAAACCAGGAGACTGAGAGTTCTAGTCCCGCCTTAGGCATGAAAGCCGTCTGGGTGACCTTGGGCCAGTCCCTGTCTCTCAGGCCTAGGAAGGAGCCAATGGCAAACCAGGAGACTGAGAGTTCCAGTCCCGCCTTAAGCACGAAAGCCGGCTGGGTGACCTTCGGCCAGTCACTCTCTCTCAGCCCGACTCACCTCACAGGGTGGTTGTTGTGGGGAAAATAGGAGGAGGAAGGAGTATTAGGTATGTTTTCCGCCTTGAGTTATTTATAAAAATAATAAAGGTGGGATAAAAATTAAATATATATAAAATAAATAAATAAGGAGGCAACAGCAAACCACTTCTGAAACCTTGCCAAGGAAACTGCAGGGACTTGTCCAGGCAATCTCCAAGAATCAGACACAACTGAACAGATTAAACAAAATTGAGAGAGGGCATAAAATTGCAGGGCCCAAGAACCAAACTGAGGTCAGGGTAGCTGTCGAGCCATCTGAACTTGTAATGCAAGGCTAGGTGGGGAGGCTACATACGTCACGTATGACGGCATATGTCAGCCCACCCCAGCATCCCTACAGGCCTGCCTGCTTGAAAGAATGCCGTGCATTTGGGCTGCAAAAAGGCAGTAATCCTTTCTGGCTGGCTGCCCTGACAACCACACCCATCACCATAAACCCTGACATGATCCAAAAAGTGAGGGCTGAGCAACCAGATTAGGTTCAGAGGGTGACACTGTGCAGGGAGAACCAAGTGACAGGTGTCCTCCGTATGGCCAAGAGATGAGTACTGAGTAGGACAACCTTCTCCAAACTAGCAAGTGTCTGAAAGCCACGTACTTGGTTTTAATTGATTTTAGGTTTGCCTCCCAGCGTCACTTGTCTGAGATGGGTGGCCATAGAAATCAAATGAATGAATGAATGAATGAATGAATGAATGAATGAATGAATGAATGAATGAATGATCAGACAGACAGACAGACAGACAGCCAGACAGACAGACAGACAGACAACCAGACAGACAGACAGACAGACAAATCTGGAGAAGCTAGCATGGGAAGATAGAGGTAGATGTAGAGAAACATTGTCAGGGAACAGTCATATAAAGGGCAGGACAGCAACGCAAAGAACTGAGAAAGTTGTTCATTACTCAGGACATTCCCAAATGAAAAATCAGTCCTGAGCTCCATATTCCAGCCCAAACCTCCCTTAGCAGAACAACTTTCTGTGCGACGTTTGCATCCCAGCACTTCCCTGATCTTGAATTAATCCAGGGCTTAATTCTAAAGCATCCTCCCAACAGAACCAAAAACAAAAGCCAGGTTGCTTAGGACTGTTCTCAATATTAAGCCCCCGTCCAACCTCTGAAAGGTATTTGTTCCATCCCTGAACGTAGATGCAGAGCGTTTTGTTGACCTGGGAAAAAAGAACAGAGCAGTTCAACCAGGATGTTTTTTTCCTTTTTCTTGGAGGCCTCTAATCTAGGCACTGACAGGAGCCTTCCCCAGGGCAGCTGTTTGTCCTCTTTGCGTCAGACGTTTGATCGATGCTCCGGCATGGATCCTGCCGCCTTTGACAACCGAAAAGCTGCGTGCCGATTGACAAACGAGGTGGTGGCTGACAAATTGAAGTGTAGCCCTGACATTTAGTGTCAACCTTAGAAGCCCAGCAGATAAAAATAGAAACTCCTGGGGGTCTATTGGATTCAAAATGTCTATGCCTGCAATTTTAAAGGGTTGCCCCTCCCCCCACCAGCTTTTCCAAATCTCTACATTTTCACCGAAGCCGCAGGGCAAGAAGAAGAAGTTCTACAGGTTGAATCATCTCCCTCTGTTCCACAGGAGTTCAACGTAGATGTTTTCACTTGCTGTTGGAACAGCAGGAACAAGAGTCCCAATTTTGTAAGATGGGGGCGGGAAATACAAGAATCCCACCTGGAGAAAGAGACATAATGTCTAAAGTCCACCCACTCTTTCAAAGAAAAAAGAAAAAATTCTGCCCCGCAGCATTGAAGTTGGAGCTTCATTGGCCAAATAAATACAATTATTTGCATTTGGTCCAGGAAAGGAACGTTTCATCGGAGTTCTCACAGAGGGGAACTGGCGGACCTTGTCCTTTTTCTTAATTTGTGCCATTTCTTTTGTGGTACAGTCCTCTCTCCAGCAGCCTGCAGCCACCTTGGCCTCTCTCGTGCTTCAGTTCAACTTCCAGTGTCTTTTACAGATGTCTCTGAAAGCTGTGTCCACCTAAGAACATCACGCCAAGGATCTTGCATATCTACGATTCTGCTTTTTTCGGGGGGGGGGGGCACTAGCAGTAAAGAATTCACAGGACCTTCAACTGCTCATGCTTCACCTTCTTCCTGTGTTTCCTTTTTGAGAAACTGAGTGGGTTTTGGGTTATCTTTAATGTGTCTTTCACAGGCTGGGACAACTTTCTGGCCATAAGGATCGTTCTGCTGGATTAGTTCAAGGCCCATCCTAGCCCCCCAGCCAATCACGTGCCTCTCAACGCTTGCAAATAGCAGACCGACCGACCGACCGACCGACCTCTCTCCCACCATTGTTCCCCCACAATTGGTACTTGGAGCATGAATTCCCACCCTGGACATTACACGGCGTCTTCTAGATCAGTAGCCCTTGCCTTCCATGAATTCATCCATCTCCCTTTTTAAGCCATTCAGGTTCCTGGCTGTCACTCCACCTCATGGGAATGCATTCTACAGGTCCATTGGAAAGAGAACGTGCAACCAAGTATTAATTTTCAAAGAAGACATGAGGTGGCCTTGTAGGTGTTATTTTACACCACTGCACGTGACACAGCGTTGATCTGTGGAACTCCCTACCACAAGAAACAGTGGCATCCACAACCAAAGAGGCTCTTTTGCTGGTACTTCTCTTCTCTTCTCCATCTGCAGAAATTCCTGGGGTTTTCTTGCATTTCTGAACAAAATCAAACAGACAAGGAGGAGGAAAATCTTACCTGCAAGCAAGGAGCTAGGTCAGAATTTTGCTCAGCCTTTATTACTACTGCCTTGATCTGAATGGAAAGTGAAGAGTTGCAGAGGGTGCCAGTGGCTCTGGGAATGTTCATGCCCCTTTCAGCAATTGGCCTTTAATTCTGAATGCACTGGAAAATACCATAAACATGTGGGCCTGGTTTAGAAAGATGCTGAGATTAGGAAAAAGCTATTAGACTGAAGGGATAACCCGTTTCGGATTTCATTCTGCTGCCGAATTTCGAGTTTAGCCGCTGCAATCAACATACCAGATAAAGGCACAAACAAATCTAAGACAGACCAGATCTGAGGACCCCCACATGGAAATCCCATATCGAAAACCATCCCGGGAAACCTAAGGGCTAGAAACTTGCTTTGATTTAAATGAAAACTGGCACTCGGGGGAATCCGGCATCTGATGAGGGTCCCGTATCACCCTGTCCTATACGCACAAGAAGTGGCCCCTCCAGATGTGTGGCTTTGAAATCCCAGAATTCCTTCAGGAGCAGAGCCACTGCTGAGAATTCTGGGAGGTGAAACCCACGCATCTGGAGGGCATCCAGGTCAGGAAGGCTGTTAGAGACGGTACAATGACATCTTTTTTCCCCAGGATGTGTGAAATAAACGCATCTGGCCCTCGATAGCGGAGACAGATGTGACTGGTTGCTTTTGATCGTGAATCCTGCCGCATTCCTCCTGTCTCAGGAACCCTTCCTACCCCACCAACCACCTGCTCTACCCCGCTGTGGGATCCTGGGCATCAGGGATCCTTGAAATAAAGTCTGGGCATCAAATGAGATTTGTAGTGTCCTGAAACTGAACCCGTGGTTAACTCCTCAAAACAGGCTAGTCCACATGGTGCCAGACAGGCAAGCATAATCAAGACTGGTTGATGCCTAGGCAAAAATTCAAGCCCAGCCTTTGTTTTCATTCTTCAAGAGTGATTGAGTTATGTTCAACAGTCCTATATCCTGGGCCTTTTTCACTTCTTCTGTTTGGCAAGTAACTACAGGCTGATGCTGTAATCATACAGGCTTCTCCTGCTGAAGGGCCAAGTTCACGGTGCTTGACCACTGACTGAAAACAAGGAGGCACACCAAGGTTCCCATCCGCCAGGTGCGTCCCCTTAAATTTAATGCTTTCAGCTGAGATCACCAGCTTTCCATGCCATCAGCATAGCAGCTGAATAAAGAGAAGGTCATTTGGATTTTTGGGTAAAGTTCAATAGAACAAGTTTGTCCCAGAAGGAGGAACATGTTCTTGAAAATGGGCTGCTTCAGGAAACACGGTGCGGAGGAGATCCTGATCTTTGGAAGGCCCTTGTTCTTGTGGCTTAATCCAGAGTCTTTCTAAGTAGCCCGCCACTTTTGTACCCAGTGCAAAATGTAACGGGTACAATCCAAAGTTCAATTTCATTTCTCTTTAAATGCAATTACAATTAAAGATGGGGTTAATTAGGTAACTAAATACTGATAACCTAAGCCCTCTGCAGATGCATATTTCATAACTGTCCTCTTTGGGGACGTTAAACATTTCAGCTTCTGGGGGTGCCTGCACTCCTGGCTTAAGCATTCAGCTAGTGTTTTCTTTCCTCTTCTGCTGCTTGCAATGGGAAATGGGAAAACGTGTTTCCAGGACAGAACAGGGAACTGATTTGTGCCATGAGGGAGGTTTCCAAGTGGAATCTCGCTGAGTTTGTTTTGCTGTTGTGTTGGCTGATCCTCAAAAGATCATGTTTCTCTTCACTCATGAGCCTTGACCTACTGGAAGCTGTAGAGAAGGGTTGATCTTAGAGAGATGACCTCATCCTGCGAGATCTCTTGGCCGCACTAAGTCAATGGAAGAGGGAGAAGAGGAGCGTGCCAAGAAACACCGATTGCTGGGTGGGACAGCCACAGGAAGGACCTGAGTGATAATGCTGAGTATCTGTGAATTTATTTATTTATTTATTTATTTATTTATAAAATTTATATCACCGCCCATCTCCCTCCACCGGAGGGACTCTGGGCGGTTTACAACAAAATAATAAAAACAAGAAACATAAAATATACACAGAATATAAAAATACCAATTATAAAACAAGATTAAAATCCAAGAGGCAAGAGTGGTAAAACGATCTAACTTAATCCAATGTAGGAGAGGAGCTCTCTAAGGTATTAGCCATCCCCAAGAGTGACTATTCCTTCCTTGGTCCCAGGCAAGGCAGCAGAGCCAGGTTTTCAGGTCCTTCCGGCAGGTCAGGAACGAAGGGGCTAATCTCACCTCCAGGGGCAAGTTGTTCCACAGGGCAGGAGCTACTGCAGAGAAGGCACGCCTCCTGGACCCCGCCAGATGGAACTCTCTTATAGATGGGGTCCGCAGCATGCCGTCCCTGCATAATCGGGTGGGACGGGTGGATATATTGGGGATGAGGCAGTCCCTCAGGTAACCTGGCCCCATGCCATGTAGGGCTTTAAAGGTGACAACCAACACCTTGAACTGGACCCGGAAGCAAACTGGTACCCAATGCAGCTCACGTAATAACGGTGTTAAATGTGCCGATCTAGGGGCACCAGCAGTGGCCCGTGCAGCTGCATTCCGGACCAGCTGAAGCTTCCGGATCCTCTTCAAGGGTAGCCCCATGTAGAGCGCATTACAGTAGTCTATATGAATCATGAATCATCTTCTCCAAACCTGGATCATGCCCAGTGTGGTCCTATTTATCCAGAAAAGATTGCAATCATCTTTATTCAAGGGCAGGTTGAAGCACGCATTGTCCCTTCTATGCCAAGTTATATTTGGGACCTCTGCTCTACTCCAAAAAACAGGGTTAGTCAGGTAGGACCACATGTGGTCCACACAATTTTTTAAAAATAAAGTTTGATAGCCCCTCTCTAAGCAGCGGTGCTCCAATTCTGCACTGGGGAAGGGGTATGTTTTTGGCAGCAAATGAAGTAAACTGAAATTAAATAGGTGGGCTAACTCTCCACTAGGCTTAATATATTTATAAAACACAAACAGGAAGGGAGGAAGAGAGGGAGGAAGGAAAAATGAAACAAAACTTGATTTTTAGCGTTCATGACATTTTCAAATTCCAGTATGTGATCTTCTGAGCTTTTCCAGATCAAAACATAACTTTCAACGTGCCAGCATTTGCGTTCCTAAGCACGGATTTTAAAGCCAATTAAATTAGTTCTTTGTGCCTGCCAATAGATGGGTGCTAAGACAAGTTAAGGGAATTGGATGACCAATTAGGAAATTACAATTGCTCCATCCATGACTTGTAGCTGGAAATCTTAGATTTAATCCTTGGTTTTCTCTGTTTCTGGAGTCCTTGCTTTTAAAACACAGTCTCTCCTGGAAACTGCAAGCTAAATCCTTCTAGCCAGAAGATGTGAAGTCAGAGTTGTTATAAAGCAGAGTTGTCTATTTTAGGTATCCAGTGATGGCTCCACAAAGTAGTAACATATTAATATTGCATTATTATAGTAACACTTTCCCCAGGCAGATGTTTTTCATTTATTTCTCCATACCCCAAAAAGGATTGGTTGATTAGGTATTGACAGAACAATGTAAAACATATTCAGGTTATTGTTTTCAAATCTAGATCTCATTGTAATCAATTGATTAGCTAGACAGTAACCAAGGATGCTTTTTAAAATAAATGGAATGACGAGAGGGTAATTCCTTCATGGAATACTGGTATGTCACCCAGTGACGTTTTTTCCTCTGAGCTGATGCTACTGTGGTTGGATAGACATATTTAAGATTTTTTAATATCTAGGGATGATCAAATAAGCCTAAGTCCCAAACACGGAAATGTGATATGGCTTTTTGAAGGACTTACTCATCTTCAAAGCAAAGAAGAATGCTAATTCCATTGTGGTTTAGTGGAAACTCTGCCAGAAATGTATCTATCTGAGATCCCAGAGAAGATTTACTAAATCTGGAACCCCAGCTAGAGAACCAAGCTATCTGGGAAAGGAAATATCTGAGCAGAAGATTGAAGATACTAAGAACAACACTGGCTGCCAGTTTAACCCTAATGAGTCCTGAGATTCACCTCCTGAGGGGTGATATTAAAATTGTGTTTCTAGATAAAAATAAACGATAAATTCCTTATTTGCCCTGGGCCTTACAAACCTTCCCAACAGCCTCATTGCAGAAGTAACTAGCATTGGAAGGGTAGCCTTCTGCAACATAATTTGAATTCTACATGAAGGCTATGCTGAAAAAACCTAGGCAATCTAGTTCTCCTGTTTAATAGTGCATTGCACACCAAACAGCCCCGTTTGCATCATTGCTGCCTATAACAACTGGCAAGCTCTGCATAAGGGATAGCCAAGATTTGTTAAGTAGCTGCTGGGTTACAATCCAGAACCCTGGGCTGGAATCTCTTGGCAATCAGAGTTCTGCACAGCCTCTTCCTGGCGCAGTGCCGGCCTTCTACAAATGTTCTCAATCGCTTGCTTTCACGGCCATTAAAGAAATCAAGAACTTTTTTCTCCTTCTTTTTTTAAAACTAAGAACTCAAAAGGAAATGCAAATTTAGATCAGGGTCAGAGGCATACAAGGGCTCTGTAACTCCAGCTTCCTTTGATGGAAAGTCTTGAGAATTTTCCAAGGAACTGAAGTGCACAGGCTTGAAGCTGAACGCTAGGAGGAAAGAGAGGGTACCTCCCCTTGTGAACAGGACAAATAAAGTCACGGAGGCCATCATGGACTTGATCACACATGCAGAGAACCGCTTCACCCCCCTCATTATTTCTTGAGACTTGATCAGGGCAACTGAATAAAGGCGGGATAGAAAATAAACAAACAAATAAATAAATTCTGCACACCAAAGAGTACAGTCATCTGCCAGATGGACATATTCTAATTTAGAGGCATATAGTATCCACTAAGTCACCAGGAGCTGGACAACGTAACTACGCTGCTCTCCCTTCTTCTCTCCTTAGATAACCTCTATCCTTAAACTGGAGTTGGACAGATCCATTGGACACAGCTAGAAGTTTGAAAGCATGTTGTACTGCCTTGGTGGGGTGGCCAGGGCACCAAAAAGCGAAAAAGGATGAGAAGGTTCCTTCCCCTATCTGGCGCCAGAACATCTACTGTGTGTAACATTGTAGACTCCCTGGCAATGTATGCCATACGCTAAATAAATTAAATAAATAAAACTCATAGACGACATACTCCATGCAGTCAAATACAGACCCACCATCTCATTCCATTTTCTAAGTGGGTGTTCTTGGAAACAAAGTGCAATGCAGGGGACCGATAATGCATAGCATGCCAATTTCCCACAGGAGAATTGCTGTCTTTCAGGTGAAGAGGGAGGGGGGCAGGAGGAGCCAAGGAAGATGTTGGGGGTCACACCAATGCCTGTGTGCACCATGTTGTCAATTTAAGAGAGGATGTCTTGAAAGAGAGGCCTCAACCGTCATTCAAAGAAATTTGAGTTGACTATGTGAAGAATAAGAAGAATAAGAATAAGAGGCATGGTGGCTCAGCGGGTAAGATGCCAGGCTTGTCCATCAGAAGATCGCAAGTTCGGAGGTTCGAATCCCTAGCCCCGCATGACGGAGTGAGCTCCCACACTCGCCCCAGCTCTTGCCAACCTAGCAATTCGAAAGCATGCAAATGCAAGTAGATAAATAGGTACCACTTCGGTGGGAAGGTAACAGCGTTCCACGCATGTCATGCCAGCCACATGACCGCGGAAGTATCTTTGGACAACGCTGGCTCTTCGGCTAAGAAACAGAGATGAGCACCGGCACCTAGAATCGGACACGAATGCACAAATGTGCGGGGGGAAATGTGAAGAATACAATGTCAAGGATATGTATTCTTCACATAGTCAACTCAAATTTCTTTGAGTGACAGTTGAGGCCTCTATTAGTAGACAGACAGACAGACAGACAGACAGATAGACGGACAGCCTTTTCTCTATAGAGACTAACGTCATAGTAAACCGTCTTAAAACTCAGCCCCTTAAGGGCAGAACCAATTACTTTTGTTTCATTACTGTAATTTATACACCATTCAATTCCAAAAAGGCTCAACCACTACCCTGAACACAAAAAGCCAAAAAGAGAAGAAAAGTGCAGCTCTTTGGATGAATATTTTTTTTAAAAAAGGTTAGCTGTGATGGGGGGGCCTGAAAAGACGGCAAGTTCAGTAGACCCAGTATGAGCACAAGGGGACAAATGGTGCCTGGTACCCAATGAATAAAATGAGGATGCCAATCCTGAAAAGGACCCCCCCCCCCCAAAAAAAAAAAATCCTTCTACTTCTGCATCAAAAGACAAAGACTCCAGAAATCATCTCAAACACTGGGTGAATATCCCATTTCACAGAAGTTGCACGGCAAGCCGGTTTTCCCCATCGAAGTTCCTCCAGTTGCATTGGAAGAGGGCTAGATGGCACAAGTACCTCCTTCCTTGATCAACCCCCATGGGCTGAATTTGTACAACACACTAAGCCACAAATAAGCACACATCATTTTTAGCTAAGCAGGCTGCGTGAACCAGCCAAAGTCTTTTTGAAGGTAGAAGGGTATGTTCCCTGAAACTTGTCCCCATCTCAGGAATTTTGTCCCCTCATTTTGCACCTCATGGAGTCCCTGTTTCAGAAAAGGTAGTATAAGGCAGGGGATCCTGTTTAACTCTCATTGCAATCTCTTGATACATTTTGACTTCTGAGCAGTCAAGCTGGGTTTGCGAGCCACCCCAAACCACAAACCATAGCTAATAAATCACAATGGCTGTACTTACACAACATGCTAAGCCAAAACAAGCAAACCACATCGCATGGAGCAGTCTGGTCCACACAACACACAACAACGTAGTGTGGTTTGCTTGGCTTTCAAGTCATTGGCACAACGATGTCTGGGGTTTTGAATTCTTACGATCACTTTAATCGTTATGATTATTTTTGCAACTGCTTTTAACTTTAGTATCTGCATTTCACCTAGACTCTGCTTGGATGGAGGGCACCAGAGAAACTGCATAACTGAATAAAAATAAAGACTGACTGATACAGAGAAGAAGAAGAAGAAGAAGAAGAAGAAGAAGAAGAAGAAGAAGAAGAAGAAGAAGAAGAAGAAGAAGAAGAAGAAGAAGAAGAAGAGGAGGAGGAGGAGGAGGAGGAGGAGGAGGAGGAGGAGGAGGAGGAGGAGGAGGAGGAGGAGGAGGAGGAGGAGGAGGAGGAGGAGGAGGAACAACCAGCATACATACATACAGTTCCTTCCCTTTCTCTCATAACATACAACAGGCTACCATAAAGGTGCATGTATGCTTGCTTGCTAATTATTTATTTATTTATCAAATTTTTATCACCGCTCATCTCCTCCTCAAGGAGGGACCCTGGGCGGTTTACAATAATTAATTAATTAATCTAATAATAATAATTAATAATAATAATTAACTAATCCCCCTATCACCACCACTCTTATAGAAATCCTCCCATTGTTTCCATCACAGCCTTTTACAGGCTTTAGGCTCCTTCTCTGAATTGCAACATCCCCAGAGAAATTTAGACGCTGCCTACTTCCTACTAGAGTTGTTTCTCTATTTCACTCCTTCCCAAAAATTAGTAATAGGGCTGTTTTGCTGTTATGCAGCCAGCTTTTAGCCTGCTATTTTACAGGGAAAGAGGCCGTTGCTCCTTATGGGTCCTTATGGGTAGTAAAGAGGAAAGGGATCTGGGCAAGTCGGAGATTGGGATTAGTGGTTGTTGCAAATGCTACTGTAAATTTTAAAGAGGAGCCTGCCACTAAAATAGAAAAAATTACTATGAAGGGAAAAGGAACTAACATAATTAGGTTTGAAAATGGAATAAAAGGCGGAGAAATCTCTCAGGGGCTATTAATAGTGACCTGCTAATTGAGATTTCCAAGTCCAGAAACAGTATATCTTTGAACACAAGGAATATGATTCCAATGCTCTTATTCCATAAATTCATTTTCAGCCATTAATCATAATAGTTAGGCAGGAAAGCCTCCAGGAGTGAAGCCTGTCTATCTCTGAGATGACAGGAATATGGCCAACAGCCTTGGGAGAAGATCTCTGATCTAGCAGGGATTTCCTTATATCTGGGCTCTTCCCAACTCACTTTAATCTGGCTTCTATTTTCTTTTCTTATTAATTTGCTATCCCCTTTTTTTGCCACAGGGACCCCCAGGGGGGGTTTAATGTTATTTTTCTTTCAGACAATGTTTTTAAAAAGGAAAGGAACAGAAGAAAAGAAAGCAATAGATTTATTTAGTGCATGCATTTGTGACAATTTGTTGAGCAGGTACCAAAAAGAATTAAAAAATAAAAAGCACTTCGGTGCTCCGGGGGCCGTTCTGTGGCCTGCCAAGTTCATGGTATGAACTGGATATTCTGAGCCAAAGTCTTACGCATCGTGTCATCAAGGGATCACATTTACAAATAAGATTAAGAAGTGATATAAAATCCCTCTAAAGGGAGATAACTCACTTGCTGGCGCAGAACTAGAGACCGAATTGATCTCTTGGCATCCCTGAGCTCTTTGCCATCAGCCAATAACACCCAGCTATTAGTCAGAATTCTGGTACATGATGTTTTTTGCCAAGCGTCATCACGAAATCTAGCTCTCCTCCTCTTACAAAGCCAACTAACCTATGTAAGGGCATGGGGTGCTTTCAGAGGCTGGGTGGGGGAAACGCAGAATAGAAAACTAGACTTGATTTGGGGGTGTAAGCTTTTGGTGTAAAAGTTTGTAGAACTCCTTTGGGGCCTATACAACAATGAAGAATCCAGATTTTTATCATTTTGCTAGCAGAAAAGCTCACGTTACCCCTTCCCATACACAGGTACAGGTACCAACAGGACAAACACTATGGCTTGTGATGTCAATATGTTGCAGATAAAAAATGGAAGCTAGCTTGATTTAATCAGATTGTGATTATTTCCAATCGTGGAGAAAATTGATCTATCTATGTGGTCGCTAGGAGTTGAAAACAACTTGATGGCAAATCAATCAATCAATCTATCTATCTATCAATCAATCTTATTTCCAGGGGCACCAAGAGGTACGACTTGATTTCTGGCTTCAACTGTCCTCGGCCTGTATTTCTTTACCTTTAATTGTCAGATTTATATTCCACTGTTCCTCTTGGATCTCAAGGCATTTTCACATTTTATCCACAGTATAATAACACAGGGGGTCGCAATGGCTCAGTGGTTAAGACGCCAGGCTTGTCGATCGGAAGGTTGCAAGTTCAGAGGTTTGAGACCCTAGCCCCACGTGACAGAGTGAGCTCCCGCACTCGCCCCAGCTCTTGCCAACCTAGCAATTCGAAAGCATACAAATGCAAATAGGTACCACTTTGGTGGGAAGGTAACAGTGTTCTGCGTGCATCATGCCGGCCACATGACCGCAGAAGCGTCTTCGGACAACGCTGGCTCTTCGGCTAAGAAACGGAGATGAGCACCGCCCCCTAGGGTCGGACACGACTGTGCAGGGGAACCTTTACCTTTTATAATAACACAGGTTGGGTTGAGTGAGTGACTGGCCAAAATTCAGTTTCTGTGGCTGAAGATAAACTTGAACCAGGGTTTTCTCAACCCTAATCTAGCACCTTAACAACTACACCACATCCGAATTTTTATACGTGGGTTGCATGTCCTAGACTTACACACACACCATATATAGAAACCAAGTGAGTAATGGAGGAATTTTTGAATCTAGACTTCTCCATGATGTACTACCATTTACGTGGTGATGCAATGTAGCCATAGTGGGGAAGAGCCTAATTTGATAACATTGATCTATAAATATAGATCTGTAGACTGCTTACAGTAAATTGTATGAAGGCAGAATACAAGTATTTTATACTAATGAATAGTTATTATAGATAGGCAGCTTCCTAGGCCCTTACTCTTTCTCCTTAGAGTTCTTTGGATTAAGGAGGGCTTCAAAAAGAATGCTGTCCTTCAATCTCTAAAGCAGTGTTTCTCAACCTTGGCAACTTGAAGATGAGTGGACTTCAACTCCCAGAATTCCGTAACCAACCATGCCGGCTGGGGAATTCTGGGAGTTGAAGTCCACACATCTTCAAGTTGCCAAGGTTGAGAAACACTGCAGTCTACAGTGACACAACAATCTTTTGGTCTTGAGTTTTGATCCCATGCCTGAGCTGCTAGTTTTGAATACAAGTTTAACATTCCCAAGTTGCTCACATTTTGGCATTTTTGGAATGTTCAGAATCTGAACGACATCTTGCTTAATCTATTTTTATGTTTTAAGTGTTTTGATAGTAACTGAATTACCATCCTGGGTCCCGAGAGCCCCCTCCAACAACTTCTGAATCCTGAAATCCAAAATTCAGATTTCAGAAGTTGAACATTCAAGAGCTTCAAACACTGACGACTTCCAATTGGGAAATGTTTTCTGAAAGACAAATTTAAGCTGCAGGGCCACAGAATGTAGGCTCTTTCATGCAATAATGCAGTATTTCTTCTCTCTCTTCTCTAAGACATTTGGTCCTTCTAAAACACCCCCCCCCCCAAAACAAAAAAAACACCCCACCATTACATTTTGGTTAGCCACAGTGCCATCTGCTGTTTGGATCATCATTCAATGTCTTTCAAATGGCTACGGGTTACTGCAGTCCTACTGTGTAGTTAAAGAGAGCCTTAATCTCTGTGTCAATCCCATGATATTCTGACTGGAGTCTCTTTTTCAGAACTCAAAACTCCCTGGGGCTTGTGGCAGCTCAGCACAAGAAGGACAGGATGGTGAGAGGGCACTAAAACGTTTCTGTCCGCTCTTTCTGTAGTTCATGGCCATCCTCCAATGGGAATGGGGAAAGATGTTCATCCCTTGAACTCCAGGAGTGAAAAAGCAGATTGAGATTAGGAATTTAAGCCAAATGTACAAGAGGGAAAAGATTTGCTCTCACACACACCCTTTGCCGATTTATGCTCAGATTTGTCGAAGGCTTTCACGGCCGGAGTTCAATGGCTGTTGTGGGTCTTCCGGGCTGTGTGGCCGTGTTCTGGAAGTTCCAGAACACGGCCACACAGCCCGGAAGACCCACAACAGCCATATGCTCAGATTGTTTGGAGCTTTCAAAAGAAGAAAAACCTGAAGCTGAGGTTGCAAATTATTGTGACTGGTATCAATTGTTGTCTATAGCTGGTTAGAATGGCAAACTATTACCTCGCCTGTCTTTAGAGCTGTTTAGGCTTCAAGTCATATAATTCTGTTCCTAATGCATCATGTTTTACTGTACAACGATGCCTCCCAAAATTTTATCAAGTTTTGCTTCTTCTTTACAATTTTTTTATTTTATTTTTTATTCCAGAAGATGGAGAACTTCCTAAACAATTTTCTTAACAGAAGAATCTTTTGTGAGTTTTTTCTTTTCTTTTCTTTTCTTTTCTTTTCTTTTCTTTTCTTTTCTTTTCTTTTCTTTTCTTTTCTTTTCTTTTCTTTTCTTTTTTCTTTTCTTTTCTTTTCTTTTCTTGTGAGTCTGAAAGAAAAAGATGACGCAGAGGTCAGAATGAGTTTAGGAAATAATAAAATATATGTATTTTAAAAAACTCCAAAACACCAGAGGAGAACATATGAGCCCTGCCAACCAGTCCTTTTCAAAGCATTGCAAAACCTCCACATTATAACTGGCAGAACTGGCCTGCAACACTTTCTACTTTGGCCTATGACTTCAAGGCGGTAGACTCCATGTGAATAATGAAGTGGGAAGGTCAAGAGAGGGTTAGCAAATGAAAGGTGGGACATAAAAGACAGCAAGGGATGATCTCACTCTTGGAACGTTCTAGAAATTAGGGGTTGGTGGGGCCCTAAAGTGAAGAACCACCTGGCAAGAACATGGATTGTCTCAGGCTTGGCGTTTCTTCTTAAAAGAATCGAATGACTGGTGATTTGGAAGACCTGAACTTCAGAGCAAAATGTGAAGCTGGGAGGTCAAGGATGATAACAGGTAGGGAAAAAAGAGAAGAGGGATCCCACAAATCCTGGATGTCCCCAGAAGGTAGAACTTCAGGGATATATCCTAGGGGAATCCCATTTCTTATCCACTAGTAAGCATGATTAATAGCAGGCTTTTCTTTATTTCTTAGTGATGTTCATATCCACTCATAGATTAAACAAAAAAACAAAGGTCTTGTTGTCATGAATGGGTTGATCCCTGTCTAGAGTAAGGAGTAAGGAGTCCATGAGGATTCAAAGCCCATTTCACAGAGATGGATTTCAACCCTCCTATGAAGAGGTTAGACCAGATCTCTGGTACGAACTATATGATTCTTCCTTCCTGCAACTATATGATTCTTCCTGCTCCATATGGAAGAAAGAGTTGAGGATGCCATAAAGGAGCATCCTTCTGGCTCTGGCCATCCAGAGGTTGTTTTAATATTGCCCAAATTATTCTTTGGGGAATACAGTCATCAGGAGATGAAGAAAGGGGAGGCTTATTTATTATTCTTAGCTATAGATCCTGTCCTTCGTCTACAAAACTCACATCAATATACACTGTCTCCACGGTTCTTTCATTCCCACAACAACCCTGCCATGTAATAAGCTGAGAGGTGAGAGAAAGAGAGAAACCAAGGGCATTTATTTAGGGGATTTGATCTACCCATTCCTAGTTCAACTTTAGCACAGGATTCACCAGACACACTTGTCTATTCATGGTTTATTGAATAAAGCACAATTTGCTGTTTCATACAACAGAGTAAGCCATAAACTATGGTCTACCAACCACAACATAAACACAACCTATCTTAATCTGTTGCGTGAACTAAATTGATTATGTGCCCTCATATCAGTGTGGACGTTTAGCAACCACTTAGATAGACCTTCTCCAGGATGACCATGAACTCAACCTTTAGCACTCTGTGCATGGAGAATTTTAAAAGTCCAAGCATTTAATTGTGCATGATACCTCAATCAGGTCCCACCTACCACAATTTACTACCTGGTTTGCAATATATGAGACGTTGGTTCAATGTATTGTCGAAGGCTTTCACGGCCGGAGTTCAATGGCTGTTGTGGGTCTTCCAGGCTGGGTGGCCGTGTTCTGGAAGTTGTGGTTCCTAACGTTTCGCCAGCATCTGTGGCCAGCATCTTCAGAGGGCAGGAGCACAGATAGAAGCAAAAGAAGCACAGAGATTTTGCTTCTATCTGTGCTCCTGCCCTCTGAAGATGCTGGCCACAGATGCTGGCGAAACGTTAGGAACCACAACTTCCAGAACACGGCCACACAGCCCGGAAGACCCACAACAGCCAACGTTGGTTCAAGTTAGTCCAAAAGTATTTCATGTGTCTTGGTCTTTTTGTCTGACACACAAGCTAGATTTCTGTGATTTGTTCAACATGTCACCAAAGTCTTCTGAGGGATACTTTGAGATGAGTTGATTCTTGATGGACTTACCCAATGGCATTTGAGAAGGGAAAGAGGATCTAAATCCATCCAGAGCATCAGCTTCAGCTTGGCATCAACCTTTCTGCCACTGAAAACCCTTTTCCCAACCTTCAGTAAATTGTTTTCATCTCGCAATCATGGGTTCTCCGGCAATTATGCCCCAACCTCATTAGGTTTGCCTTCCTTCAGTTCAATGCATAAACATTCTGCAAATTAGCAATCAGTATAAAGCTAGCTTTTGGGAGTGATCATCTGATACAGTGCAGACACAGATGGACATGCATCCTTCAAAACAAACATACCTGTGGACCATCACACGTGAATTTCTTCCATACTTTTCTTCCATAGTTGGAATGACTCAAATAACCCCAGAGGGCTGCAAATTGGGCGCCTTTGGAACAGAAATGCTGAAGTTGTGATATCAGAAGATGCTTTCCATGAAAATGAGATGCCTCCTTCTGGAAAAAATGTATATAAACAATATGAGATTGCATCTTAAGAATATTCAGATCAAACAGTATTCGGGAACTAAAAGGAAAAGTAAGAACAGTTCCATTTGCTGGGATCCTTATCTTTGTTTTAAAAGGTTGAATTTAGTAACCTAATTCCCTTCTAATATTATCTAAATATATTATTTTCATTGTGACAGTCTTGGAAGTTTTGTATGTGGTAAGCGCTTTAAGTAAATGATGCATCTTAGTTCCTAAAAGCGAATATTTTAATTCAGATAGTAATTCCTGAAAGGACAGTATAATTTGATGTTTTGCAACCCTTTATTTTTCCAGCTCTTGTGCCTGGAAGCAATCCTGAAAAAGCCATAAAAAGATCCTACTGGAGGTGATCCTAGGATCTGTTTACCTAGCATTCGGTCTCCCACAGTGGCCAGCAGGATGTGACTTTCAAAGCTACTCTTCCTGGGGTAGAAAGATTCTACTGTTATATTATGTGTTATAATTGCTGCCAACTATCTTATCCTTGGTGAGTTACTGAAATTCCCCTTTTGAATTCCTTGCAGAATTCAGTGGTGGTGGTTGCAAATTGGGGCTGCAAATTCTACATTTTAATCAGGTGTCCTATAAAAAAGGATTTCTTTAATTGTCCAGCCTATTGTTTATTGGCAGAACTCAAAGGGGTCCCTTGTGGTTTTTCAATTTTCATTCACATCACCACCACGAGATAGGCCTTGTCATCTTTTCCATACGTGTAAGTGTTTTGAGGGGTTCTAGAAGGATTATCGCACTACTGTAGTCTGTTACAGCTGAACCAACATATTATTGGCATTTTAAACACAACTACATTTAATAAGTGTAACCTTTTATAGAATGCAGCCCATTTTATCAGATGCATGACATTTTTTCCTGAGAAAGGAGTAAACACACATTAATAGTTGGGAATGGGTTCTGGAGGATAATAAGAAATGAGGTTAGAGGGAAATCAAATTCAGGAGGGACAGACAATGGTAATTACCTATGAAAAGTGGCTATTCACAAAACAGTTAATGAGTGTAACACATCTTTGGTGGGAAACATCAAACATCATCATGATGTTACCTAGGTAAAGGTAAAGGTTCTCCCCGCACATTTGTGCAGTCGTGTCCGACTCTAGGGGACGGTGCTCATCTCCGTTTGTTAGCCGAAGAGCCAGCGTTGTCCGAAGACGCTTCCACGGTCACGTGGCCGGCATGATACACGTGGGATGCTGTTACCTACCCACCGAAGTGGTACCTATTCATCTACTTGCATTTGCATGCTTTCGAATTGCTAGGTTGGCAAGAGCTGGGGCGAGTGCGGGAGCTCACTCCGTCACGCGGGGCTAGGGATTCGAGCCTCCAAACTTGCGATCTTCCGATCGACAAGCCTGGCGTCTTACCCGCTGAGCCACCACGCCCTATTATTATATTATATTATATTATATATTATATATTATATATTATATATTATATATTATATATTATATATTATATATTATATATTATATATTATATATTATATATTATATATTATATATTATATATTATATATTAAATAATATATATATATATATATATATATATATATATATATATATATAAAAATACTATTATAGATGTGACCTAGTTGGGTAATAAAATGTCTGCAAGCAAACAACCAAGCTCAGAGAACACCAAGGACACCACAGTTCAACCCTGAGCTATAGAGATTCTCTTCTATTGGCATATATTTTCTGCTAATTGCCACTCTCTTTATTTATATATCACATTTATATCACCGCCCATCTCCCCCACAAGGATGGACCCTGGGTGGTAAAGCACAGCAATCCAACACTGGGAACTCCTAATGTGATAAGGAACCTTATTAGGTCCTGCAGTCATGTTGTGCCAAGTTGCTCGTGAGATAATAAATCTGTAGGTCCTTGGTACCACAAGGCTCGTGGCTGCTGAAGCTTTGAATGCAAATAAAGCCAGGTCTTGAGCATCTCTGCCATCCTGGGGATCGTAGCTGGTCACAGCGGTTGGGTGAATGAACTGCCCTGCTAAATATTGGCGCTCCCTGCTTGGGGATAAAAACTGCCTTTTCCATTTGGCACCATCACAGCATCACCACGTGAGATTTGGGTTCCCATTCCAAGTTCTCCTCAGAAAACTAGGTACAGCAATCTCCCAGGCATCTCCTCACACTGTGGCCTTTTTCAGGGTTTTGTAGTTGTAAATCATCCTTGGCAGATGTTTATCCAGCCTCCTTCCTCCCTCCCATCCACTCCACTCCACTCTTTAAAAGCCTCCATGGTGAAAGATCTCACAGCTTCCCAAAGCAGCTGGTTACAGATCCTCTAATAACTACATTTCAACCCTAATAACTGTGTCTAGATTTCAAAAAAGACAGATTCTTGGGAAAGAAGACCATTGGCAAATATTAGTGCAAGCCTGTGCAAGGCACAGCATCTTCACCTCACGCTGTCTCTAAGGTCCTTAAGAAGTTTCCTCTACAAGCCGGGCCGCTCCTCAAACACAGAGACGCCCACAGTATCCGAGCACAGCAGTCCGGATGTTTGCAAAGCATTCTGGAAGTAAATCGGCTCCAAGCGTGCTACTAGTACGGATGCCAATGTGCTCTGCTTCAGCACCTCTCTGCATGCTGTTCTGAGTAGACTTTGGATGCCTCCAGCTCTTTAATCCCATCTCTTTGCAGGGAAGTTCTTATTCTTTAGTTTTTGCCTCTAGAGGAAATGACTGTCCCTTATGGAAACTTTTCTCCAGAAGCCAATAAAAGTTGGGGCAGGGGGGGGCGATGGGGGACAGTGCTGCAAGTACAACAGTAAGAAATGGTTCAAACCACCGTCCTTTGGCCCTTCAGTCTTGGAGGAAAACAGAGGGGAGCACGCTTCTTCTTTTCTTTTCTCGTGAAGCGATTGCAAGTGATGCGTTTGAAAAGAGGAAAGGTGCCATGCGCTGTTTATTTTGTACAAAGCTGCTGCAGACTTGAATTCCAAACCATGGATGTTAAAATATACCCCAAAGAATGCAGCGTCCCAGATTTTCAAAGCAGTGGAATGCTGGCCGTCATACCATACATGAATGGATCTGAAATTAAATCACTTTTGCTGCCCTTCTAAAAGCAAACAAGAACGAGACCAGCCAGGCTTCCACTGGCCTGAGTATCCACCTGCCCTCCTTTGCTTTGGGAGAGGTTGAAAATGGAAACTCAACAGAAAACTCAATCTCTTGGGCAGATTCGGGAATGGAATCTCTGAGTCATGCTGGTTTCTGTTCTGCAATGGTTGGGCAGAGCTTCCCGTGCATTGCACAAAGCCATGGTTGGCTTAACCATAGCTGCCTGGTTTTGCACAGCACAATAAACCATGATTTTGCAAGCCACAGGGGTTGGCTGCACACAAGACGTCAAACCAATTCTAAGCAAGCAAGAGGGCACAGTGTGTTGTGCGACCTCCTTCTTGTTGCACATTCTAGATGGAGTTCTGTCAAAATCACACTGCAGGCTGCTTCAGCTGGTATCAGTGGGATGCATTATTAACAAATTAACAACAGTTTTATTGATTAGTCTTACGACCATATCAAAGATAAAACAAAATAACAAGAGTACAATTTAACTGATAAAATTGATAACAATACACCAAAATATTCCATTTTGATAAAGGAAATGTGATAATTAAATAACCTGAAATAATGGTAAATACAATACATGTATAACTAGTCAAAATTCAAATAAGTTCATCACCCCTACATGACACTCCAATCTGTTCAATATAATGGGCTCTCAGCTGAACTGCCTTGTCTACAAACTTGGCAGTCCTATTCACAATAAAAGTATTTGAGCCCGAAAGAAAATAAGATAATCTGTGATTAGAATCCCAGTGAGCTGTTCTTTCCAACAAAGGAGACAGGAATTTAATCCTAAGTGAGTCATATAGTTTACAGTCGAACAAAACATGGGCAACATCTTCTATGGCTGGGTCCCCACATACACAAGTCCTCTCAACATTTGGCAAACGATGGAAACGTCCACATTTAACCATAGAGTCCAACAATTCAAACCTAGCTCTGGAATAGGCCTTTCTCAGATTTTGTGTTAGACTCATCGACAGGTATTTTTCAAATTTAAAAATAGTTTTATTCTTAGCTAACAATTTTAATGAAACGTTTTTTGCCAATGTCTCCATGTCCAATTGAGCACTGATATCCAGGGCTCGCTGTTTAAAAATATCCTTTGCCTGCAGTGGGACGCATAATGCCTAGCTTTTACAGGATGATTCCCCAACATTCAAAGGAACCCTTCTTTATACACCATTTCCATACTATTGTGAAGCTTTGGGGCTGGATTAAAAATCCAGGATTTCTTGTTTTAAGTCATTCATTAGTACTTTTTTTTTCATCCAAAGAACCCTGAGCATTTAGACTTCAGTTACCTCTTCCTAACCTGCCAGTTCTGAGAACAAATCTATTTTCCCCCATTAATGAAAGGAAGCGAAGTTATTCCCTGCCCGTTTTATACAAATCTATTGTGGCATGTTCTGGAATCCAGCTTGTATTTTGGAAATGCATATACTGTTCTAGTGACTTCCTTCTGCTTATGGGCAAAGCCTGGCGATCTTTCAGTTGTGGTATGCAAAGCCAAACACAAACCAGTATTTTCCACCATGGTTGTAATTTTGGCCTGTAATTTTATCACTCAAATCTAAATCCACTTCAGGAACACCATAAACTAATTGTCACTGTATAAACTTAAACTTTGCAAGCGGTTTTGAAGAGTGATTTAATAAAAGGAAAATAAAAAACAAATGTTAGCTGCATTGGTTTTTTGGCAGAACAAAAAATAGCCAAATATTCCTTACAGCGCTGTTCCCTTCTCTGTTTGATTGCAGATACCCAGCATTTTAAACTCTGCAAAACCCAGCAGGATTCATTTATTTTTGGACAACAGAGTTCGCTTATTCAACATTTAGCCACCATATGTTGATTGCTCCTTTTTTCTTTCTTTCTTTTTTTCTTCCTTCCTTCTTCTTTAAAGACACAGCAATGTGTCAGTTCAGATTTGCATGTCACAGAGATACCAATTTCTTAATGCTGGATGAATATTTATCGCTCCACATTAACACTATGGATTTTTGTTTTTGTTACTCAGCTCTGTTTTCAGCTTGCAAAGCTTAAACCCTTCAAAGCCCGTTCGAAGTTTATGTTAGACAATAATCTGAACAACTACCAGTTCGCCTGCTTCGCTTCATTCATATTAAGAAACAATATACAGAGGATATAGAGCGATTAGTTCTGTTTACGCTGAAGAAAAGGGGCTTGAGTAGGCGGGAAAAGGGCTAGCTATGCAGAAGCATCAGCCGGCTTCTGGTAATTCGCTTATGAATGAAAATCGTTTTTATTATTTTTCTTTCTTTCCTTTTTCCTTTGCACAACTTCTAAGCTCCAGCGAATCTCAGCATGTTAAACAATTACAATTTCTCACCAGCAGCCTGTTTGGCAGTAAACACCAAAAACAAAAGTTGAGATCTGCATACGTGAGCCTGATTGGGGTAAACAGTAGGGGTGATTCAGAAAAATGATTTGTATTTTTATTCTTATTCTTATCTAATTTGTTTCTTTTATTCTATTTTTACATACGGTCTTATTGATGTTTTATGTTTTATATCCTGTGCTTTGATATGGCCTAATGGCTAATCAACACTAATCTATACTAACAAGAACAAAAGGCAGGAATAAACCCTTTCTTGCAGCTGTTTTTAGATCTACCCATGAAAACTTGCAGGGAATATGAAGGGATGCAGATTCAAGCTCTCCCTAAGGATAAGTATTGGAGCGAGACCATGAGCTAATCAACCACAGAGCAGATGAAACCAAAATCCGTCTCCCAGCCTAGTGCTTGGTCCTTTCCTTCTTTAACCTCCAGACCTTGGAAGAAGACAACAATGGTCTCCTGTAGGATTGTACCAGGGGAGTAAGCAGCAATTCCTTTGGTTTTTATACAAATGCTAAGGTCTCCTGCCCAGAGGCAGGTGCATCAGAGTGACTGTGGGCAGAGTTAAATGGAAGGTAAAGGTAAAGGTTCCCCCCGCACATTTGTGCAGTCGTGTCCGACTCTAGGGGCCGGTGCTCATCTCCGTTTGTTAGCCAAAGAGCCAGCGTTGTCCAAAGACGCTTCCGTGGTCATGTGGCCGGCATGACACACGCGGAACGCTGTTACCTACCCACCAAAGTTAACACCTATTAATCTACTTGGATTTGCATGCTTTCGAATTGCTAGGTTGGCAAGAGCTGGGGCGAGTGCGGGAGCTCACTCCGTCACGTGGGGCTAGGGATTCGAACCTCCGAACTTGTGATCTTCCGATTGACAAGCCTGGCGTCTTACCCGCTGAGCCACCACGCCCCTTTAAATGGAAGAGGTGGAGCCAATTATCCATTTCCTCCACCAGCCCTCAGCAGCCAGAAGATTGAGGGATGGATGGTTACCGCAGGACCAGCCATCATAGAATAGCTTTTTCTTTCCTGCTGACATCTCAGCAATCTTCCAGCCTACATTGCAAGCTTATTGTGAGCACAAAAATAGGGATTTACCCCATATATGCCATTTCAAAGGCTTCAGTCAGAAGGGATTAAAAAAAAAGAAGGAGGAATAAAAAAAAAAAGAGCTGGGTTAGGTATGAAGGAGTTTCTTCAGTTCACCAATGAGCTCCCCCACCCCCCAAACCAATTTCCTTTCATGGCCAGGAGCTTTTAATGCTGCCCATTCCAAGGATATTGTATAGGAAAGTGAAATTGGCATGAAAATAATTGGTGGGGAAGGTCGGGGAAGAAGCTGCATGAAGCTGAACAGGAGTTTTTGCTGCTTACCAGAGCTGGGCATTGCAAGAAATGGCTGGTGTTGCCACTGAGAAAGTTTCCACCCCAGAGGTGTCCTCAGGAGATGGTCAAAATAGTCAAGATGGTGCCCACGATGGTACAATTGATGCTATGCCCATTTTTATGTGCCTGCAGACTATCCTGCCTGTAATGGTATGTGGGAATGACCTTGGGAGACAGGAGGAAGAGCCACAGTCTAGACAACGGTCAGATAAGAGACAGCTTAGCCCACAGAAGGAATGGGGACGTGGCAGACATCTCAGAAGGGACCCTCCCTAGTTTCTGGGACTGTAAAGGTGATGGGGGAAGGGGGGAAGCACTTTCAGACTTGAAAGATTCGGTTAATATAAACTTACAACAATGACAAAGCTAGTACTTCTGGATGTGCTTCTTGTCTGGACAACCTCGCAAGGCTGACACCTGACACTGGCTCACCTTTTGTCTCAATATATTAAATATGAAGAGAAGATGTCTTTTTTTATTAGGATCCTGTATGCCGCTTAGTATCGTATGATTGAAGCACCTTATAAAGCACTCTAAATAAATAAATGACCAGATGGTCATCTTTGCTGAAATTGTGCAGCAGGTACTTAAATTAATTTTTTGATTTACTGAGTTCAGATTGATCAATGAGTCAGATCAAGGATGCCCCTAAAATATCATCAATAGGCTCATAAATCTATTGTGGGTATCACTAAAGCATTCTGTATTGTAAACTTGTAAGGACACACAGACAGACAGACGCATATTCTAAAACTGTTCCGAAAGGGAGAAGATAGTTGGCCTTAATTATGGCAATAAACCATGAAAATTCAGTGAGACCAACTTGTATTCACAGCTTTGATCCAATTCATGGGGAACTGTAGTCGTGCCAGAGCTGTATTTATTTCATGTACTTTTCTATTATGTTTGCCACCAGGAAAGATCATCAAAAACATACAAAAATAGCCCATCTCCTACAATGAACCAAAGCTGCACACCCCACCCTCTAAATTGGCTATCACATGCTCGGGTCCCAAAGGCATCTGCTCCAGATTGTAGATTCAAGTGGTCAACAGACAAACAGCCATTCCCAAATTTCGCATCTATTCAATCTCCAAGCTTGCTTGGGCTGTCGAGAACTTAATTTTTTATTTATTTAATTTATTCCCCGCCCATCTCCCATACAAGGGACTCTGGGCGGGTTACAATAATTAAAACTTAAAAATTTAAAATATTTAAAACCATACAAGATAGACAATGTGTAAAAAATATATCCAAATAAAAAATAAAATAAAATAAAATCCAAGATGGATTGGGGACCGTAGCATAGGTCATATTGCTACGGGGCCAGCCAACCCCAGGAGGCACTACCACCTCCGTTGTCCCAGGCCAGGCGGCAGAGCCAGGTCTTAAGGGCCTTCCGAAAGGCCAGGAGTGAAGGGGCCAGTCTCACCTCCGGGGGCAAGATGTTCCATAAGGCGGGGGCTGTCGCAGAGAAGGCACGCCTCCTGGACCCCGCTAGATGGAATTCTCTTGTCGAGGGGGTCCGAAGCATGCCCTCTCTGCACGCACGGGTGGGGCGGGCTGACGTTATCAGGACGAGACGGTCCCTCAGGTACCCTGGTCCTATGCCATATAGGGCTTTAAAGGTAATCACCAACACCTTGAATTGGACCCGGAAGCAAACTGGCAACCAATGCAGCTCGCGTAGCAGAGGTGTCACATGTGCCGATCTTATGGCACCCGTAACTGCTCGTAACTAATGAGTTCTTCTCGAGAACTGCTGAGAATTTTATGAGAAGGTAGAGCACCAGCAACATTTCCTGAGGTCTACATGCTCACTTCTTTCTTCTTACAGTCTTTCCATGTCAAAAAAGCCTTTTGCTTCAGGTCCTTATGACCAGCAGACCTCCTTCTCCATCCATTTCAGTTGGGTTGGGCAGGAGATATTCCTACTGGATTGTGTTTCCCTTCCCCCTGCCCTAAATCTCCAAGGTGGTGTTCCTAAATCAGCAGCTGAGAGCCATCGGTTTGGTGCCTCCTTGCAGCAGGGAAGCATATACCAGGTGGTCTCTGTCAGATACCCCTGATTTATGCTCCCTCGCTCTCTCTTGAGCTGCTTTTATTTAGTTAGCGAGAGTTTAGCAGTCCAAAGGTCATGGACCCCTCGAGTCACCAGTGTTTTTGCTGCTGAAAGGGAACAATGTCTTTATAAGGAGAAGGAGGAAATGCAAGGGAGAGTTGGGAGAAGTTGAAGACATGTAGGCAGGCAGCTAATGCTTGCCCCAAGAAAGTGGGGGTGTCACTCTTGGGTTCAGAAAATAAGTGGCACCCTCCCCATCCTTATCTCTTGGAAACCCAGAGCTGTTATCCTCTACTGCTGCATCTGTTCTTATGGCCATCCTTTTTTCCTACAAGTGCTGCATCAACAGGCACTGTCTATCTCAAGTAGCTTTTTGACATCTTCTCTCCCTGCCTTGATCTTCAGATCTCATCCCAGGGGACAAATCTCAGCAGGCTATCAATTCTGGGATCCAGGGAAGTTGGCTATTTGGGCAAGGTGGCAGGTATATGTGGAAACAAGGGGGCCCTCTAAAACAGACAAGGTCAAAATCCAGAAAAGATCATTTATATTGGTAGAATAAATCTTACATCTGACTTGCATCTGTAAATGGCTAATAGCGCTCTGTGCCAATGTTCAGAAGAGAGGGAGAAAGAAGGTTTTTCAAGCAAGTTGCTCAAGTATCCTTGTGTTATTTGGGCTAAGATATGTCGATGAAGATTCTCAGTCATCCAGGTGGAATTGTCTGTAGGTTGAGTCATGGCAACTGGATTTCTTTCTTTTGGTTGAAACGTTTTGCTGCTTATCCAAGTAGCTTCTTCAGTCAAGATTAAGATAATCTGTTTCCATCTAATTTCCTTCCCCAATCCTTTACCCTTATTTTTTCCACATTATACTTCATTGTTTTTAACTTGAAAAGTTAGATGTTGTGTTCAGGTAGTACTTGAAAAGGTCCTAGAACTCGTTTAGCTCTGGTTGTTGAGTTTAATCAAGGAAAAAAGAGGAGGTGAGCAGGAGGAGGAAGATCAAACACTACATCACCGGTTTTATAGCTCTTGTAGCATCCCAAGAACAAACTGCCCTATAAAGTGATGGCCTTCAGGTCACAGAAGAGTCAGTCCCCACCCCTGAGAAGGAGAAGCCACTTTCGTAGGTGTCCCCAAAGAAAAGATATGTGTCCCTTCCCATCTCACTTGAATTTTGATGTATTTTTTCTGCCTCTAAATATAGCAGAAGCAGGAAACTCTTTTGCTGCCAAGGGCAGTTGGTTGGTGGCCATCAGATGGGTGGGTCCAATGTCCAAATTAGGTGGAAATAGCTATTCTCTTTCCATCCCAGTCTCCTCTTCTCTCCCCCTCAAGCACCAGGGAAGGGACAGAAGCCTCGTATCAAAGGCCTAGCTTGATCTTTTGCAGACCACTGTTGAAATTAAGCCAGAAGCTCAGGATAGCAGGTGGGCAATCCCTGAATTAAAAAATTGGGCCCTTGCATACCCAAACAGCCTCCAAGATGCCGATTGGCATAAAATGTGGATATGCTGATTCCATTGAGTATGGAATGCCAATATATAAATAAAGGCTTTAAATTAAGTGAAAATAAAATGAATCTCAGGTTCCAGGTGTTTTCTGTTTGTACTGGGCTTGGTTCAGACTGCATCTCAAGTAAAGAAACCTTCAAATAGAGGACTATCCTCTGCAAGCCAAAAATCAGGAGCCTCATAGCACCTTTCCACTAACACATTTTATTTAAAGGCCTACATTTTCATGAGCAGATGCTTTTTAATACAATCTGTTAGTCAGAAAAGGATTTTTTGCTGCCATAGAATAACATGGCTCTCCTCCTACAACATCCTTCAGAAGGTAGAACACCTGGCTATGTTATCCAGTTCAATCTTTTCTTCTCGACTCCTTGTCCCTGGGAAAATAAGGTCAGCCTCCCTTTTGGGCGATACTCTTTCACAGGGACGTGAGTAAAAGCTATTTGTAAGAATCTGCTGGCTCCAATTCCACCCCTTTACATACTGCACTAAACCATAGTGTGCTTGATTTGGTTTTCCCATGGTTGGTTCAAAACTATATGTTAATCAAGTCCCCTCTGCTTGGGTTTATCCAGCTTGCTAAGCCATTAACCCATGGTTTACAAACCACCAAGGGCTGGGTACATGCACCAACCTAAGCCAGGAGATGGCTTGTTTTATTTGGAAGTAATGCGGAGTGAGCTCCCGCACTCGCCCCAGCTCTTGCCAACCTAGCAATTCCAAAGCATGCAAATGCAAGTAGATGAATAGGTACCACTTCGGTGGGTAGGTAACAGCGTTCCACGCGCGTCATGCCGGCCACATGACCGTGGAAGCGTCTTCGGACAGCGCTGGCTCTTTAGCTAACAAACGGAGATGAGCACCGGCCCCTAGAGTCGGACACAACTGCACAAATGTGCGGGGAGAACCTTTACCTTTACCTTTAATGCAACAAAACATGACTTACATAGCCATCAGTGGGAGAACAAGGGAAGGAAAGTATCAAATACCACACGACATGAATTCTGTCACATGCACAATGACGCCATGCTGCACATGAAGTTATTGTAGGTTCTCCAGATGCTTCTGATGGCTGACTGTGAGCAATAGACCACCAAAATCCTGCTCTTTTAGACAGATTTCCCAATTCCTGGATCATAAGCAAGGTCCCCATCAGCCACCAAATACAGTGGCTAACATTTGACAAATAAATTATACCAGAAAATAGACCAGAATCCTTTCCTTTAGGTTTAATTCCATCCTGGGGCTCAACCTCTTCTTGCCGAGCACTGCTGGCATTCAGCGTCCAGTCAGACCTTCCGTGTTTTTCTTTCCTTGCAGGATTAAATTAGAGGCTCCCTGACGGTGGCTGAGAAGCTAAGCTTTCTTTGGGTGACCTCAGTAGAATTATGTGTAGCTCAAATGACAGACCAATGCAGCAATTAAGTCTATTTAGTAAGGAGAGGTGAAAGGTCAGATGGCCCAGCAAACTGTCTCTGGTGCTTACCTGGGTCACCAAGTCTGCAGATTTGCAAAAAGAAAAAAGAAAAAAAAGAAGAAGAACTTGGGGGTTGGAGATGTTTTTACAATAACCTGACATAGCCTGGTCAGCAGATCTTTTTTCTGGCAACTGGAAAGGTCTCTGGGATGCTATGGTCCAAGTGTTGAAGATGATCCATTGGATTGATGCCATCTTACAGTGTTGGTTTATTGTCATTTACACTGCTTGCCAGCTGTTTCAGGTGGATGTTTATACTGGAAGGTGGGATAGAAGTAATTGTGGCAAATAAATAAATAAATATACCTCCCCTTGTAAATGTGCAACGACAAACAAACAAACGTACAAAGAAATGTTATTTCACATTAAAGCAGTGTTTCTCAACCTCGGCAACTTGAAGATGTGTGGACTTCAACTCCCAGAATTCTGGCTGGGAATTGAATTCTGGGAGTTGAAGTCCACACGTCTTCAAGTTGCCAAGGTTGAAAAACGCTGCATTAAAGGATGATGGTTTGGCAGCTGAAATTGCCAGCATAGAGCTGATTTGGACAGGATCGTGGCAATGACAATCCTCACTTTCCATAGTCTCAGCCTCCGCATTTGAGCCTCCAACTCAGAGCTTTCCAAACTTTTCATGTTGGTGACACACTTTTCAGACATGCATCATTCCGCGACACACTCTTACAGCAGGGCACAAGGCAGGCACTAGGACCTGCACGGAATCCTGGCAGGGCTCGGAGGCAGAAGCAGCTGCGACACACCCAGACACTGCAGCTGACACACTAACGTGTCCCGACACACAGTTTGGAAAGCTCTGCTCCAACTGAAACCAAAGAGCAGCTAGTGGTGTCTTTCAAGCATTGTGCTGTAATAAATCAGCAAATCTTATGCATGTATATGAGTTCTTGACTCCTGTAGATCCTATACTGGCAATACACTAAAGCACTTTTTTTGAGCAGACAAGGAACTGACGTCTGGTGGAGTTGGATGCAAGCGCCAGTGACCTCTTGGGAACATGACACACGTTAAAAAGGGGCAGGGCTTGGATCCCATGGTTGTGGCTGCCATCTTGACTTTTTTGACCCCTCTGCAGACGACCCCCTTGTTTTACCACAAAGGTAACAGCTTGAGTTTGGAAATGCATACAGAGAGACTGGGTTCAAACATCAGCATATGTGGAGGGTTATGGATTAACCATCTGGAGTTGTGAGGAATGAGGTGGTAGATAAATTGCATGAATGAATGAATGAATGAATGAATGAATGAATGAATGAGGTTGACAGATCCTGTTAAGCCATAAGCCAAGGTTTTCCAAATGCAAGGGCTGAGTTTGTACTCAATACCAAATAAAACCAGAAGAGAAACTCCATTATACGGACAGCGCCCACTCCCCTGGAGTTCCAGAAAGCCGTTAAGATCTGGCTTTGCTCCCAGCCCTGAGGTTAACGTGCCTGTGTGGCCTCTGTTGTGGCTTCTCGTTACTGTTATGGCTGTTTTAGTCCAGGTTTTAGTCCAGGCTGTGGGTGTTGTTTTATGTTTTTAACCGTTGTTACTCTTTTTTGGATTTTGTAAGCATCCAGAGTCTGCTGGACTGGGTGGCCATTATTATTATTATTATTATTATTATTATTATTATTATTATTATTCAATGCGAACTGAGGCATACCTTTGCACTCTCTTGCTCGGGATTAGCAACAGAGAGTCTCTCTGTGTAAAAAAAGAGTGCAAGGAAAAATAGTGCTCTGGCCTTTGCGTTGGTGAATGCAAGCTGGCTAGCGTTAAGATCCAGCTTCTGATCACTCATGATCAGAATGCCAACCCTTCTTCGCTACCTCCCCCAAAGCAACCTGGGACATCCCAAAAGACGGACCCTCCTAGGTCTGTTCAGAGGTTCAGATCAAGAGGTTCAGAGGAAGGGCAGGCTGCAAACTGTAATAATTCTGGAATATCCCGACAGAGCCAAGTTGCCACTTTGAAGCAATCTCTCAATGCACAGACAGGTTTTTAAACTTTATTACAGAGGCATTTAAGATGATGGTAGAGTCAAGGGCAAGGCGCCCCAGACTGGATGCTCTTAAGCTTCTGAGATGGAAACCTTGGAATCTATGGAAAATTCACTTACTCTTCCCGCCTTGTCCCCCCATCTCCATACACACTTCTTTTCCCTCTTCTTTATTTTCAGATCGAGTTTTGTTTCATTTTCACACGGAGCAGAAATGACCCCAATGAGTTGCTACCTCAGCCCCGGCATACGATTGATGCTTGGAAAATCAACGTAACGGATGGCCACAAGCGAAAAAAATCCCTAATGGTGAAACCAGCTGGATGGTGCCAACAGAGATGAACTGCTGTGGCCACCAATTTCACCTTCAAAAGAGTTATTTTGTGGTTATGTTTTGTGCTTTAAATTCATCTTGTAAGTTTCAAATATTGTGTTCCCTGCCTGGGATTTATGGGGGGGTGGGGTGCTGCCTCTTTACAGGCAGTCCTCGCTTAATTACCACAATTGAGACCAGAATTTTGCTTGCTAAGCGAAATTGTCATTAAGCAAATCTGACCCAACGTTACAACCTTTTTTGCAGCGGTCATTAAGTGAATCACCATGGACGTTAAGCGAACTATGTGGTCGTTAAGTGAATCACGCCGTTCCCCGTTGATTTTGCTTGCCAGAAGCCGGCCAGGAAGATTGAAAATGGCAATCATGTGACTACGGGATGCTGCGACAGTCATAAATGCAAACCGGTTGCCAAGCGTCCAAATCGTGACCACGTGACTGCGGGGACGCTGCGATGGTCGTAAGTGTGAGCACTGGTCGTAAGTCGGTTTTTTCAGCACAGTCTGAACCGTCACTAAACGAATGGTCATTAAGTGAGGACTACCTGTATACATTTTTAAAATATATGGAAAAATAAAAGTGAGACCAGGTTTTCTGGTGGCACAGAGAAGCCAAAAGATTTCACCGTACTGTGGTACCCCCCAGGTGTAAGAAACGTCAGTTCCTGCCAGCATGGCAAACAGAGAGTGGGGCAGGATGGTGTATTGAACAAAGTGTAGGCCTCACACTCCATAAAAATAGCTGTACAGTTTGAACAATTTGGCCCGGTATGTTTATTTTTCTCTTCCTCCCTGTTGCTTTTTCCTCTTATGTCTTTGTAAGCCAGTGGCAAGGTCTGGCTTGTTTTGTTTAAATCTTTATATAGGGGTAAGTAAACACTAGTGGCATTATAAGAGAATACTGAGGATAGTAGTATTGTGGCTTTTACCTCTCTATATAAGAAAATTGCTTGTAAGATTTCTTCGGAGACCGAAAGCAGGCTATCAGAGTTTGGCCCAGCTTTAAATATTGTGTCTCTTTACATTTTCTGGAGGCTTAACTAGTTATGGTGCCCTGTGCCGTGCTGTTGAAAGGAAAGACGCCAACAGAGGTTTGTCCAAACGTTCACCGTGAGTTCTGTCAACAGTCGTTTTCCATGTGTCTCCTGGCCACGTCAGCTGCAAGGATTGGCTTGGATCAAAAGATGGAGATCAAAAGATAAATCTATTACACAGAGTTCCGCCTTTTCGGCCTTCGGTAACTGAAACCAGTTAATAACGCCTCTTCGCCCACTTTGGCCTCGATGCCCTGCTGGGATTCACGTCAGATTTTTTAATCATTTAGGTTGGGGCCTCCGTCAGCCATTCGATAAATGGCATGTGCACCCAGGCTACAGTGAGAGATTCCTGTGCATTTAGGGCCTCAAGAGTTAATCAGATTGATCTTCCCAGTTTCAGCGACTGTAGGTTTTTTAAAAGAGAAAAGAAATTCAGCACAGTTTTCATAGCAAAGAATCAAACCACAGATTAGAAGGAGTGGCGATAAGGGAAGGATGATAGAGAGACCAATGCCAGATGCTTAGTGGATTTAGTGGGAAGTTGTTCTTAAATCAAATTTAAAGAGATGTACTGATGTCTGGAGTTCCAGCTGAGCTCCATGAAAAATAAATGCTTTTTTCCCCCTCTTCTTCTTCCTCCTCCTTTCCACTGTTAAGCAACTTAATGAAAATGGGAAAATCCATTTCTGATGCAACAGCTATCAAACATGTTGTGCTACAGTTCGAATCCAGATCTTTTGAAGTAGTTAGTCATGTTCTTCACCCAGCATATTTGAATTACGGTCCCTTAAGATTTTATTTTTACCTGGAAATTAACATGGCCCCATTATTGAAAGTTATAGCCCTCCCACCTCTCTAGAATTGGATTCATCACTTTTTAAAAAAATAATTTTATTAAGTTTTGAGACAAGGATAAAAGCTACGAAAAAACAAAAAACTACAAAAAAGAAAAAGGAACTAAAAAGGTGTGAAAACACAAGAGAAATGTTTTTTTCAAAATTACAGAAAGATGTGACTTCCGACTTTTAACAGCAAGGATATAAAAAATTTTTCATAATCAATCTCTTACTCTATATTAAACCAAAACCACATTATTTCTATAAGTCATTTCACTTTAGCACATTATAAAAATCACTAAGTACAGTTATTCCCCCCTTTTTTTAAAATAAAGAAAAAAATTCATATAGACCCCCTAAACAACTTTCCCCCCCACAAAAAAAATAACACTTATGTAATTATTCCCTTTCTACTACTATTCTATACATTTCTGTCTACTATAATAAGAATCAAACTAAAAAGCACATAAATTGTCTGCCAGATTCATCACTTTTAAAAGTCTTCTAAGCTGGTGGTCATTGCAGCTGCTTTTGGATTGCAAACAAATGTTGGCTTAGCTCAGGAGCTGAAGATTTCTTCTGTATTTTGTAGGTGAATTTCTCTTAAACTCCATTTTTCTAGCAGCCATGAGCTACAAAAAATGGGGCTCATTTGGGGCAGCAAAATCTTTGGGGAAGACACCATTGCCCTTTTTTAAAAATAGGGGGAAGAGAATTAATTAATATGTTATGTTAGACTCTGATAAGGACTAACACATCAAGTGTTTCTTGTTCTGCACACGGGCTAGGGATTGTTTTTAATTGTGAAAAAGCTGAATATTGGTTGTAATGAAAGAAAAACATTCAGAAAAATCATGCTGCTGTTAGTTGGAGGTTTATCGCTGGATTTTGGCATGGTGCTCTTGGGGGAATTAATACCCAAGCTCTGATACAATATACATGGAGTGATTAAAGAATATTAATTCCAATGTGAGAATGTTCTCAAAAAGGGAAGGGAAGGGAAGGGAAGGGAAGGGAAGGGAAGGGAGGGGAGGGGAGGGGAGGGGAGGGGGGGAGAGGAGAGGAGAGGAGAGGAGAGGAGAGGAGAGGAGAGGAGAGGAGAGGAGAGGAGAGGAGAGGAGAGGAGAGGAGAGAAGAGAAGAGAAGAGAAGAGAAGAGAAGAGAAGAGAAGAGAAGAGAAGAGAAGAGAAGAGAAGAGAAGAGAAGAGAAGAGAAGAGAAGTGGAGCTGACACAGAGTTTTCCTGTGTCAATAGTAATTCTTTTGGCATTAACAGCCTTCTCCTGCTTCAACACAAAACTTGTGACTTAAAACTCTTGGATGACTTGGTGTGGGGGCCACAGGTCTAAATTTAAATCTTCATTTACTTGAGTTTCTTTTCTCCCCTTTTAAAATAGTGATGGGAACCATTCCATTTCATATTGTTTCAGCAAACTCAGAGGGTTTTGCCTCAGGAAAAAGTATCAGGGAAAAAGCCAATTGTACTGTTTCCTTTCAAACTGCAAACGGAGCCAAATTCCAGCAGGATTGGAGGTGTGCGGCAACCGTGTTGCATAAGGGAGGAAGCCGACAAAGACGTCGTTCGGATCCTGTTCTTAATTCAGTCCAAATGCTCCAAGCCCCAAAAGTTCCATGTTCCCAATCTTAAGGAAACAGGAGGAGGAGGGGAGGTGGGGAGAAAAATGAAGGAAAACTTCAGATATCTTCTGAGAATTGGGCATCATTTCAGATCAACCCTCTGGAGACCTTGGCCAGGAGTAGGACCATGCATGGTCACTGGAAGTGAAGCGATGAGATGTGTGGGCCACCATTTTAGTGTCATGATCAAAAACTCTCCTTCACAGGACTGAACCCCATCCTAGTGCCTTTAGTGAGTTATAGGAACCATCTATTGTAATCTCTGGTTTATGGCTTAATGTATACTGTGGACTCATCTGACTTTTTGTTGTTGTTTATTCGTTCAGTCGTTTCCGACTCTTCGTGACTTCATGGACTCATCTGACTAAGCTTTATTAAATAAACCATAAGACAGCAAGCTCTAGTTTAGCAAGATAAACAATCTTAGTCCAAGACTCCTGAGATTAATCAGCAATATCTCTGCCACTCGCCTCTTCATATCTAGGCTGTCTCTTCTCCCTAGAAGTTGCACACCCAAAATTTGCTTAGACAGACCCGGGCAAATCAGCCTTCGCTGATCCAAAGATCTTTGGGCTGGTGAAGCAAAGCAGGTGAGAATCTGGTCTTCAGTTCCAACCTGTGTAGTTCAAACCAGTGAGCCCAAGGTCAAACTACTGATCAGAAGAACGGTGACTTGGAGTGGTCATTAATATACGTTATTACCCCTTAATTCACACCAATTAACCAACTGTGACCCTAAGAAGATTCCAACCAGATACTGCACTACACCATCATATCAACCATATTTGCTTTGGCTTAGTCTGCTGCATGGATCTATCCATCATGATTTGTAAACCACGATTGATGCCTTAACATGTGAAACCACCTAATGGTGACTTATTCAATAAATCGTAGCTAGCAAGATGGGATGGGTGACCCAGGTTGCAAAGTGCTGGATTAACCTTACAGGCCACCTCTCTCTTCTTTTCACAACCATCTGTGAGGTAGGTTAGGTTCGTTTTGTAGGAAAGCAAGAACTTTTTATGTGTGCCAAGTCAGTCTTGACTCCTGGCCACTACATAGATGAGTCCATGGAGTTTCTAGCCACATTTTCAGTAGGGGGTGTCCTCCCCTTCTTCCTAGGGTTGAGAGGGGGGGGCAGCCTGAACCAGCCTTTTCATGGTCATAATCCTACACCAGTGTTTCTCAACCTCGGCAACTTGGCTGGAAATTGAATTCTGGGAGTTGAAGTCCACACGTCTTCAAGTTGCCAAGGTTGAAAAATGCTGCATTAAAGGATGATTGTTTGGCAGCTGAAATTGCCAGCATAGAGCTGATTTGGACAGGATCATGGCAATGACAATCCTCACTTTCCATAGTCTCAGCCTCCGCATTTGAGCCTCCAACTCAGAGCTTTCCAAACTTTTCATGTTGGTGACACACTTTTTAGACATGCATCATTTCGCGACACACTCTTACAGCAGGGCACAAGGCAGGCACTAGGACCTGCGCGGAATCCTGGCAGGGCTCGGAGGCAGCAGCAGCTGCGACACACCCAGACACTGCAGCTGACACACTAACGTGTCCCGACACACAGTTTGGAAAGCTCTGCTCCAACTGAAACCAAAGAGCAGCTAGTGGTGTCTTTCAAGCATTGTGCTGTAATAAATCAGCAAATCTTCTGCATGTATATGAGTTCTTGACTCCTGTAGATCCTATACTGGCAATACACTAAAGCACTTTTTTTGAGCAGACAAGGAACTGATGTCTGGTGGAGTTGGATGCAAGCGCCAGTGACCTCTTGGGAATTCTGGGAGTTGAAGTCCACACATCTTAAAGTTGCTGAGGTTAAGAAACACTGTCCTACATTGTAAGTAGCCAGGAATGTCAAAGGATTAAAAAGGTAAAGGTTCCCCCCGCACATTTGTGCAGTCGTGTCCGACTCTAGGGGCCGGTGCTCATCTCCGTTTGTTAGCCGAAGAGCCAGCGTTGTCCGAAGACGCTCCCGTGGTCATGTGGCCGGCATGACGCACGCAGAACGCTGTTACCTACCCACCGAACTGGTACCTATTAATCTACTTGCATTTGCATGCTTTCGAATTGCTAGGTTGTCAAAGGATTGCACCCAGGCAAAAAGAAACACATTTGTCCAACTAGCTTGAGGGAGTATGCTTAAATTAAGACCAGAGTCAGAAATGCCCCTTCACTCTGTGAGGCTCACTTTGGCCCAACATTTCCATTTTTTCAGCCCATGGAGAAAAACACTACAACAAACTTTTTTTCAATGTCATTGGAGAGGGAGTTGCTGCATCTAAGCACAGACCGGGAGGCACATCCAGCTGCCGAGGTCACGCGGTGAGGCCCCCTCGGTGGCACGGAGCTCCTTCAAGGCCATTCCACTGGACTCCCGACAGGAGTGCGGGAGGAAGCTGTGGCCGCTTGCTGGAGTACCAAGGCATTGCGAGGCACTGAGTCACCGCCGTCACTGGTTGGCAATGAGCTTATGAAGCAGGCATTTCCTTTTCCATCTGACCTTTGGCTTCCTCTGGAACCTGGAACTGACCTCTACAGAAACCTGCCCCAAAGGGAACAATCATCTCAGGGAAGCCCCTCGTCGAAGTCGTTCCTCTTCCCATAAACTATGGCAGCCTTTGGGGAGGAAAGGCATCGTTGTGACTGAGCCAAAAGGAAGGGTTGCAAAAGTTGAAAGAGTGTCCAAAAAGCTATATATATTCACACAGGAGAGCAATTTGAGGTGGATTGCAGCAAAAGAGCTAAACAACGTTTAGGAAATAAGGGCTGGGTCCTGTCATCTCACAAAGCCACAGTTGCTTTAACCATGATGGATTGAATAAATCTTAAGGGCCTAGGTTCAGATATCACACGAAACCATAAAACACAGACTGCCAACTACAGTGACTAGATCTGACCAACACAAAGAAACAGCCAAAAACCCAATAGCTTATGATGCCAGCCATTATATTTAATAAGCTTGTTCAGCTTCCTAATGCATGGAATCATATACTGTAACTAACTAGACATTCTTGCTCCCACTCTACATCTTTTTTGCCCTCAGTGATGTCAGCAAATAACCACATCTGATTGGCTACGGGTGTTGCAAGATCAAAATGTCAGTTAGAGTCCATGATCTCTGATCACTTGCAATTCCTCCCTTTGGAAGATAGGAATCCTAAGCAGAGACAGGAGAACATCATCAAAACAGCAACTGAAGGGGGAAGTACAGAGAGTGGCCCTTACAGAAAGATGCATGACCTAGAATAGGTCCCAGAATCCTTGATGGATGCTAAATGAGTGTACTTTGGGTCAGGCATTATTGACTGTGGCTTGGAGGTGCACCATGGTACCGACTGCAACATGGTTTGGATCTTTGTGACTTAGCAAATTTTGTGAATCCTGCTGTTGAGGGACTATAAATCAGTGTTATGTCCATGGTGGAGGTAAGAAAAGGTCCTTGGGTGATCCCTTTTTTATACATATCAATTGTGGTTGCCATCTTGACTTTTTTGATCCCTGTAGATGTGTTGACTATGTTAGTGTGTTGAGAAATCCAGCCAATTGTGACTCATCCCATGAATCCTTGTGGGAGACAACTGAGCCTCAGGAAAGAGTATTCAGAAATGAAGTTGAGAGTCAAAGTTGCAGGAAATAAGGCATTTCTGCCTTATTAATAAATAATAATAATAATACAATATACAATAATAACAACACAACACAATACAACACAACACAATACAATGCAACACAACAACAGTATACAATAATAAAATAAATAATAAATAAAATAAATAAAATTTCTGTTTCAGCCTGGACTCTGAAGAATGCCACCACTGCAAAGGGTTTTTCACCGAAACGGGAGTCTTGTTTACAATCTCAATAATTTTTAAAACACTACAGCAATTGTCTTGTTCTGAGAGTCATTTTCCCTGGCAAGCCCCCCTCCCCACACATCTTTTGCTGTTTTTGCTGTTTTTGCTGTTTTTTCCTCCCCCCCCCCCTTTCCTTTCCCTCCTTGATATTCATACAAGCAAAGCGTTTCTGCAAAGGGAAGTTTTCTCTGGATGTAGGCATTGAGCCTGCAAGACCTGTTATTAATTGATCGATTGCATTGCAACCCAATCGACCGTGGAAGATAACTTGGCGAAATCCCATTATATTGCTACCACCCCCCATGGATAATAAATCAGATCAAGAGAATTTGGAAGGCCAGTGTTGGTCTTTGGATCAAACCTAAAATTCCAGCCATTTCAGCTAAGTTTATCCTTTGTTGTCTAAGGTCGAATGCTAGCCGAATTCTGTCTTCCAACTTCCCTTAATTTTTTTTCTACTTGTGGTAGAGGGCCTCTGTTTTTCTGCCTCATCTTCACAAGGCTTTTTAATTCCTTTGGTCGCTGGACCAGTCATGTTGTTCGAATGCCTGACCATTGTCTTCCAAAGCAGCTACTTTACTCCCAACTTAAGAATGGAAAACGGAATATTGGTGGACAGCAAAAGAGATTCAAAGACACCCTCGAAGCTAATTTTAAAAAATGTAATATCAGCATTGAGAACTGGGAAGCCCTAACTCATGAGCGTTTCAATTGGAGGTCAGCCTTTATTAAAGGCGCTATGGACTTTGAAGAAGCACGAGTACAGGGCGAAAGGGGAAAAAGAGCTAAAAGGAAGGCACGTCAAGCAAACCCTCATCATGACTGTCTCCCACCTGGAAACCTATGCCTTCATTGTGGGAGGTTGTGCGGATCCAGAATTGGCCTTTATAGCCACTTACGGATCCACCGTTAAAATTTTACCTTTGGAAGACAATCTTACTTGGCTACAAGTGATCGCCAATGAATTCCTTTGGGGAAGGGTGGGGTGTTTTTGTTTTTTTGTTTTTTTTGGACATATGTTTTGGTTGCTTATTCTAAAGTGGCTTCAAGGCCAAGTGGTGGAAGTGTTTTCTGTTAAACTCTTTGGCTGCTTGTACATATTTCCCAGTCTGAAAAACACTCATTGCCGCACTTCCCTTCTGAGGACATGGGGGGAGGGGGGCATGTGAGTCAGATGCATCATGACATTATCATGCAAAAGACATGCATTATGCAATTGATGTTGCATAACATCGCCTGTTTCCTGATATTGGAGTGACGACGCCATGACGTCATCATGGGACATCCTTGTGGTTCCTACCAGATGTTTGCACTCCTGAGAAGTTCCCTCAGGATTTAAGGGAAGCCAAGGAAGGTGCAGACTGCTCTTTCCACAGACAGGACCTTGGCCATTTTGTAGATGGTTAGCACAAGAGCCCCGTGCAGCTGACCCAAATTTGCCCAAAGGCTCTCCTTGAAAAAGCAAAACCCAAGAGCAATTTCTTTTCCATCAGATTGAAGGACATGGCCTAAACGGTTGCACGATAAACTCTGGGCACATCATTAATACTTTTTTAAAAAAACAGGCAGGTAGATCAGGACAACGGTTTACCTAACCAGCAAGTGCATACAGCCTCGGCACTTGCATGGAAGCGCCATCGGACTGTTGTGAGAACTAACCACGGATAGATCCCCCCCCCATCAATTTGATTTTGCAGAAACTCTTTCACAAGGACAAGAATTAGGAGGACCAGCTGCTTTGCCACGACACTGGCCTATTCAAAGGTCTTTATATCTGGGAAACCTTTTTGGATCCAGCGGTGAAGCAGATCAAAAATGACCTGTCCACCCACCTTTCATTTTTCAGGGGATCTGGACAGATTTGGTTGGTTCTGTTTGGAGAGGGAAGGGGGGTGTAAACATGCTGCCTCTGGGGCTTCTTGATTATCTTTTGTAGCAATGGAATAAGAATTGGAGGCCATTAATTGTGTGTGTGAGAGAGAGAGTGTGTGTGTGTGTGTGTGAGAGAGAGAGAGAGAGAGAGGGAGGGAGAGGGAGAGGGAGAGGGAGAGGGAGAGGGAGAGAGAGGGAGCCTAGGTTGTCTTTCAGCTTAAGCACCACCCATCCTTTTGGTCTTTTGCAAGACAGAGATCTTTGGCCAGATTAACTGATTAGTCATGAAGTTCTGTGCCAGGAGGGGAAAATAAAACCCCAGCAGTGGAAAATCCGCCCTCCCACCTCCTTGCAAATGACCTTATCAGACAGCAGCCTGGGATCTTTGCAACCCCTTGAAGAATTGCAGATGGAAGAGGCTCCTGGTTGGGAGTCAGCCTCGGTTTGCCACCAGAGCAGTAGTTCAGGCAGCCTCAGTGTTAGGATGACAGAAAGCCAGCTCCTTTGCCTGTCCCTGGGGTCATCCCGCAAACAGCCTCCTGTCCTGCATGTCCGGGCAGATCTGCACGCCCAAATTTGCTCCCGTCGCTCTCGCTGCTACCCCCCCAGGGAAGTATCTTCAGGCCCGAGATAGGCTGCATGTCTGCCTCTGTGCAATGCGTGCTTGTGATGCTACATTTCCAGTTTATGCACCCCTCTTCTAGGAGAGGGGGGTGTCACCTGACTTTTACTATGAGGCTTGTCATCTGGGGAAAGTGGGGGGCGCTCCTTGAAGGTTTTTGACAGAAAGAGTAGGGTTATGGAGACCCTCTTTCCTCGTGTTTGGTAAGTGGTGGAACCTGGAATCTGAAATGATTGGGGAGATTTGCATTTTAAAGGCAGAGCAAGTTTCTGATCTTCATGGTCATGGGTAAAAGGCTTTGAAGGGAAAGGTAGAGTCCCTGTCCCTGTGTTTATCTTTGAATTTTGGATGTATTCTTTCCCTTCCTTTTATCTCTTCATCCATCTACAAAAAGCCTGTAAGAATCTTCAACACACCAAATTGACCCATACCCGCCGGGCACATTGAACGGATTGAACGTGATGATTTGTCTGATTGAACAATCAAATGCATCCAAACTGATTCGGACTAATTTGGATATTTCGTGTGCAGGACTTTGATGGTTTGAATGAGTCCCAATGCAACTGTGTGCAATTCAGAGATTGAGGATGAATTCACCAAGGTCGATTGTTGAAAACGATTCAAAGATCTGACTTGAACTGGATCAGTTTTCTGAGCTGATTCAAACTGGAAGTGGGTGATTCACGCCATCCTGCTCTGGGCTATCTGATACCAGTCCTGATACTCTGATGCACGAGAATCTTGATTCCAGCACTTACAATGCCATATCCCAACCCTACGATGGCAGCCTGTGCAGGTGTGCGCGAATTATCCATGCTCAGTCCCACAGCTGGTGGACCCCACAATCTAGCACAGAAGATGTCACCGGTGTTGGAAGTAGGTCAAACCAAGCACACGTCCCCTCGTTTTGAAGTGATTGGGGTCCCAACCTCTTCTAGAACCCTACTCTTGAATGTAGCATCAGAAATCGTTGAATCGTTTTCGACAATCGACCTTGGTGAATTCATCTTCAATCTCTGAATTGCACCCAGTTGGGTTGGGACTCATTCAAACATCAAAGTCCCGCATGCAAAGTCCTGCACACAATAATCATGATCGTTAATAACCAGAAATCATTGTTAATCCTTCACCCCCACCCTTAACCAAGATCTATTGTGAGTTGTGCTTAAATCGAGACCTACTGGGCATCAGAGGCACGGTCCACCCCAGGCGTAAGATGCGTTCAGAAACAAAGGAAGACCATTTCTGCACATTCTTCCAGGTCCAGTCAAAAATAGCTAGAAGTGTCGTGCATGTGGGAGCGTGTATGTGTGTGTGTTGCGTGCAATGTCGGTGCAGTCTGGACCCTGTGTGGTCCGGGGAGGGAGACGCATGTGTGGTCCTCCTTCAGCCCTGCTCATCTGTCCAAAGGCTGCTAACTGCCTGCTGAATGATCACAATTGTTTACTTTAGCTCTGTCTGCACCAGTGAGGTTTGCATTGCTGTCCTCCACCAGCTGGGCTGACTCAGGACCCGAAGTAGGACAGAGAATGCAAAGGGGGGGGGGGCAGAGGGAGAGAGAGGGCTGTGCGTGTGTTTGTGTTTGTGTTTGTGTTTGTGTTTGTGTTTGTGTTTGTGTTTGTGTTTGTGTTTGTGTGTGTGTGTGTGTGTGTGTGTGAGAGAGAGAGAGAGAGAGAGAGAGAGAGAGAGAGAGAGAGAGAGAGAGAGAGAGAGAGGTTCCCAAAACCAAATGCAAGGGGAAGGCTTGATCCTACCAACAGGCTGCGGCATAAATCACGGCAGGCAGTTTATAGGCCTTTCCCTTTCCATCACTCCTTCCCCTCCCTCTCCCGCAGCCCCTCGCTCCAGCAGAGCGGGCCCATAAATTTTCAGTGCTGAGTGCTGGCAGAGAGAGTTTTCATGTTCCTGACAGTGGCAATAAAAATATGCAGATGGATCCAGGAATGGGAGGGAAGGGATAGGAGAAGGTGCATCTGTAGATTGTCTAGTTTTCTGGGTGGGCAGTTGGCGGCAGGAACACGGTGCATCTGTGTTCATCTATGTGCGTGCGTGCGTGCGTGCACAAGGACTGGGGTGTGTGTCTTCGTCTGGTGATTACAGACATGCCCACCTGGATAATCCATAAAACCTGGGGTGCTTGCTAGCCTAGCCACATGTAAGCCTGCGACAGGTACCCCATTTAGCCTGTATTGCTGCCCTCACCATGATCTGCTTTTGTGTTTTTCTAAGGCTTTTTAACAACTTTTTAAAAAATATTTTGTGGCTTTCTCTGGGTGTCCAGCCTTTAACACAGGGTGCTAACTAGTTAATGAAATAAAACAATGCATACCCATTGTCAATGAATCCCGTCAGGAACAGAGTCGATGCAATGAAAAAGAGGGTACAAAATACACATTGGGTCATGAGAGCTAAAATTATTACAATTTCGTAATTAAAGTTAAATCATGGATGGCACGCCCCAAACTTTTTTGGCACGTGAGCCAGGTAGAACGCAACGGCCAGGTGACCCACCCCTTGATCTTAAGGAACACTTCATCAATTAAATCTCCTGTGACACCTTAAAGATTAACAGATCTGTTGTGGTTGCCAGATGGCCTAAGATCCCCCCTGCAATCCATTCATTGGTCAGATATTTTGCAGGCTTTTATTGTAGGCTTGATTATTTTGAGTAGAAAGTGAGATATAGAAATGCTAAATGAACAGAGCCAATAGAACCCTATTAAAATTGAAATCAGTTCAGTTTTAAGGTGCCATAAGGCTCAGTTGATTATATTCCAACAAACATAAACAGGTCTGCCATTTGGAATCCAAGGAACAGGGTCTATTTGCCGTGCATGAACTGAATTATAGTTTATTTTCAACTTTCAACATCCCGGCTTTATCTCCAAGAAGCTCCAGACAGCTGATGTACATGCCTTCCTCACAATCCTTTTTTTTATAACTTTATTAAATTTTAAAACAAAGAAATAAAATCTAACAGAAACTAATAAATAAAGAAAAAGAGAACAGAAGTGCAGAAAAAGAAGAAAAAGAAGAGAACTGAAACAGAAAAAAGAATAACTCCCGACTCCTTTTACAACAAAAAGAAGTAAAACTTACATTAAACTCTTACTCAAAGGTTACAACATAACATCCATTTTTTCTATTGTCAACTAATATTATTAATCATAAAATCCGTATATCATAATTTCATTCTTTTCTGTTTTACGCAAAAAGTCTCAAAGGGGCTTACAGTCATTGGCGATCACTCGTAGCCGAGTAAGATTGTCTTCCAAAGGTAAAATTTTAACGGTGGATCCGTAAGTGGCTGTAAAGGCCAATTTTGGATCCGCACAACCTCCCACAATGAGGGCATAGGTTTCCGGGTGGGAGACGGTCATGATGAGGGTCTGCCTGACGTGCCTTCCTTTTAGCTCTTTTATCCTTTTCGCCCTGTACTCGTGTTTCTTCAAAGTCCATAGCGCCATTAATAAAGGATGACCTCCAATTGAAACGCTCATGAGTTAGGGCTTCCCAGTTCTCAATGCTGATATTACATTTTTTTAAATTAACTTTGAGAGTATCTTTGAATCTCTTTTGCTGTCCACCAATATTCCGTTTTCCATTCTTAAGTTGGGAGTAAAGTAGCTGCTTTGGAAGACGATGGTCAGGCATTCGAACAACATGACCGGTCCAGCGAAGTTGATGTTGGATGATCATTGTTTCAATGCTGGTGGTTTTCGCTTCTTCTAATACGCTAACATTAGTCCGCCTATCTTCCCAAGTAATTTGCAGAATTTTTCGGAGGCAGCGTTGATGGAATCTTTCAAGAAGTTGGAGGTGGCGTTTGTAGAGGGTCCATGTTTCACAGGCGTACAGAAGGGTTGGTAGTACAATGGCTTTGTAAACAAGCATTTTGGTCTCCCTGCGAATGTCCCGATCCTCAAACACTCTACGCTTCATTCGGGAGAAAGCTACACTCGCAGAGCTCAGGCGATGCTGAATTTCAGCGTCGATGTCGGCTTTTGTAGATAGATGGCTGCCGAGATAAGAAAAGTGATCGACATTTTCTAGTGACACACCTTTAAGCTGGATTGATGGCGCTGCGGAGGGATTGGTTCGAACTTGCTGGTAAAGCACTTTGGTTTTTTTAATGTTAATCGAGAGGCCGAGTTTTTCATATGCTTCTGCAAAGATGTTTAGGATAGTTTGAAGATCTTCCTCGGAGTGTGCACAGACTACGTTATCATCAGCATATTGAAGTTCTATAACAGAAGTTGCAATTACCTTATTTTTTGCTTTCAGCCTACTAAGATTAAAAAGCTTTCCATCTGTTCGATATATAATTTCTACACCAGTAGGAAGTTTCTCTTCAACAAGGTGCATAATCATAGCGATGAAGATAGCGAATAAGGTTGGAGCAATAACACATCCCTGTTTAACGCCGGATTCCACTTTAAATGGATCGCTTTGAGAGCCATTGTTATTCAGGATTGTTGCCATCATGTCGTCATGGAGTAATCGCAAGATGTTCACAAATTTATCAGGGCATCCGATTTTCAGAAGGATGGTCCAGAGAGCAGTACGATTTACAGTATCAAAAGCTTTAGTCAGATCAATAAACGCCATGTACAGAGGGCGGTTTTGCTCCTTGCATTTTTCTTGAAGCTGTCGTGCAGTGAAGATCATATCCACTGTTCCCCTGGAAGGGCGGAAGCCATTTTGCGTTTCAGGGAGGATGTCTTCTGATACAGATAGGAGACGGCTTACAGTATCTTCCTCACAACCCTGAATGGTAGTTTAGGCCTAAGATCATCCAGCCAACATCATGGAAGAGAAGGATTTCAACCTGTTCTCTGGAGTTTTATGCCAATATTGAATATGATGGCCAGCAAACAGGAAAATACAGTTATGGAAAACATCCCAATGCAGTTTTAAGGAGAAGGCATTTCAAAAGTATATAGAAATTATAAGGACTTATCTTTTAAAATGCTCTTTCCCTCTCTCTTATTATAATGGTAGGTCATCCATATGATGATAATTATACTCTGTGGCTAGGTTCATGCGACAAACGCAATGTTGCTTTCACATAACATGGTATGTGCAGAAAAATAAATGCTATTAAGTTATGCCTTGAACATTATGAGTTGCTTCCATGGCTGGGTTCCCACCACATGCTGCTCCACAAATGATCCAGCCCCATTTAAGTCTTGTACAAACCCAGCTGACTTGGACTTTCCAAGAGTAACCCACTATTGTTGGATCTATAAATTAAAGAAGGTATAAACTGAAGTCCATCGTGTGATCAAAGGAAGGCAGCATTAGATGCTCCTGTGAATACCATAATTGCATGTTTATATGATAACATCAAGTTGCCCAATACATCGAGTTGTGAGAACAAGTAGAACTGTCTGATGTCTACTCATCCTTTTGTAAATGTATATTTCAAGAAATTCCTCCCAAAAGCACATGAAGAAACATTGTTTGGGGGGGGGGGGAGGCTTCATTTAGGAGAATACTCACCGTTGCGCAACTGTTTGGCACTATGTAAAATTAAGAAGTGAAGGAAAACCCAAAATGGCCAGCCGTCAGTCAAAGGGAGGTTGTCTTGAGTGCACACCCCAAGAAGTGGACCCTTCCAAATTATGACTTGTTTGATTTCCAAGTCACCAGCCTCATGTTTTGGCCCCCTCAGGGAAAGACTCTGAAATTTGGTAAGCAAGACCAACGTCAGTGTCTCCGAGGGCATTATGTCAGTCCCAAGGTTATCTAATTTGCCTGCAGAGAAGGAAATAGACTCGGAGGACCCAGGTCTATTTGCAAATTGGGGTAATGCTCTTGTGGGCGCCAGCCTCTATACCTCCAAATAAGTCTTCTGACCCTTAAAATTAACCTCTAACGGCTGAGGTCGAAATAGGTTAAAAGTACACCACAGCCCTGGCTTGCTCATGATCGGGTCATCTCATGAAAAGCCCTGGTGGCTTGAGGAGTTTGGGGATTTGCCCTTGTTTTAATTTTAATTTTATTTGCATTTACCTCCCTCCTCTGCCCCCACCCCCGGTGCCCCAGATCTCTGTAATCTGGCTTTGTGAAAATGAAAAAATAAATTCTGGATGAGTTTTTTAAAAGACAAAAAAACAAAAACCTAAGCATCAAACCAGAAATTTGGCAGGGCTAACGGCGGGGGGGTAATATTTCCCAAATGTATTTGATTTGTGTTGACCCTGAAATTTGTTTTCATCAGTTTTGGGATACCGGAAGAAACCAGCTTGCCTCTGAGCCAATCCAGAGTGCATTTCTCTTTCTGTGATCCCCTGCATTTCTAAGATCAAAAGAGTTTTGTTTTATTTCACCACCCCATCCCCTAAATTCTAAAGAAACATTGGACGCAGCACCTTGTCTTAAAAATTAACCCAGAGAGACAATGGAGAGGCTTCTCCAAGCTTTATTAATTCCAGCACAGTATAAAATGTGACCAAACGCCAGCCCCATAATTCTAAATCTGAGTAAGGCGTTGAGAATGGCGTTAGATTTTATTCTGGCAGAAAACACTCTGCAGTGAAACAAAGGTAGGATTGATGTCTAAATGTTAAATCTCAATTAAACTAGTGAACTGCTTCTGACCTGGGTCATTATATACAAGCGTCAGGAACTTGCGAGAGAGAAATGTAACTGATGGACAATGGCTGTCCAGATGTTGTCTGTGTTTCCATGGATGACCAATTTTGGAATGTCCTCTTCTTCCTCCATTTTCTTTCTTTGTTTGCTCACAGGGGTGAGGATGGCTTACGAAGCTCTCTGGACTTTCCCCAATTAATCGAAGGGAGCTTTTTCTCCAATTGAACTTTGGAGCGTTTCCCTTCCAAAGGACATGTGTGCCCCACAAATGCTCAGGGACTCTCTTTCACCCCCTTTATTAAACATTCTCTGCCATGCATTGCCTCTTTCTTTCGAAACGTATTTAAATCTGAGGTCAATAATGGGAATAAAGAACCATAAAGCAGTTCATAAAAGGAAACATTATCCAGAAACTGTAGTCCATAATACGTTATGCATAACAGGAATTTGCACTGCACGGTGGGCGGCGGTTGAAAGGAAAGGGGCTATTTTGGCTCCTCCGTAGGACACTGCATCAGTGTTCAGCTGCTCCAACAATAAATATTGGCCTCAGGTTTTCGTTTCCTTGCAGTCAATCTGTATTTCAGCCAGCATTCAATCATACCATCCTCAGAATGTTTTCAAGCAATGACTAAGTGGATGTGAAATGATTACCTCTACTCATAGGAAGAGCGTCTGGAGGGGGTAGAATTAGCGAAATTCATCCAGCCCAAACCACTGAGTTGCATTTTGTTTTTAACAAATCAGTGGAGTTATCTGGATCCAGACTGGCCATTTCCTCACCAGGCACTGCTGGAATCATACCATCATGCCAGTCTTCATACCTTTTGTATTGCCATAAAGATGATCAGGTGATGCTGAAGACATGATACATCATTAGCAAGGAAATAGCAACACTTAGGTTGGGAGCACTACACAATGACAGCCAGTTTGGTGTAGTGGTTAAAGGTACTAGACTAGAAGCTGGGAGACCATGAGTTCTAATCCTGCTTTAGGCATAAAAGCCAGCTGGGGGACTGTGGGCCAGTCACTTTCTCTCCCAGTCCTAGAAAAAGGCAAGGGCGTGCCACTTCCAAAAAAATGTTGCCAAGGAAAATGCATGGACTTGTACATGTAGTTGCCAGGAGTTAAGACTAACATGAAGGCACATGCACAGACACACAAAGGCTGGGTCCTCACATCATGCTAAGCCATTGTCTGTGTAATGGGCAGAAGGAATAACCTTGAGGAACAGGAGGAAGAGCCACAACCAAGACAACGGTCAGATAAAAGGAATCTGAGTCCGGGGCAGAAGCGTAATGTGAGAAAGCGTCTCAGGCAGGACCCTCCCTAGTTCTCATGAAGACAAAGGGAGGGAGGGGGGAAATGCATTCAGACTTGCTAGACTCTGTGACTATAACCTTATAATAAAAGTAATTGTCAAGGAGGTAACTGGTGAAGAAGGAGGGGGCTCCCTCCAGGGGGATAAACACATGCGCAGTACTGAATCGCTTTGCTTTTATCATAAGAGGCTGAAGATGGCACCGCCCTAATTTCTTGGGCCCTTTCTCTGAGCATTACTAGTTCATTTTAGTTTAGCTGGATTCTGTCTAGCAGAGTAGAACAATAAAACACTAGAGCCTGTACACCAAGTCTCAGCGTGTTCCTTCACTTGAAGTCAGGACAGTAATATTAGCATTCATAACTTTGGTTTCCTAGTCGGGTCTACCTGGAAGCGCCGACACCGTTCCAGGACCTGCAACCAACTTTGAGGAACAGGAGGAAGAGCCACAACCAAGACAACGGTCAGATAAAAGAAACTTGAGTCCGGGGCAGAAGCGTAATTTGAGAAAGTGTCTCAGACATGACCCTCCCTAGTTCTCATGAAGACAAAGGGAGGGAGGGGGGAAATGCATTCAGACTTGCAAGATTCTGTGACTATAACCACATCATAAAAGTAGTATGAGCTTGCTGTCTAATAGTATCCGGGTTTGGTCTACCTTGGAGGGCTGACTGTCTGTTGAATAAGCTGCAATTGGCCTACACGTCCTAACCATAATCTATTGAAAAAAGCTAGCTATGATTGGTCCTTACATCACATTTCACTATGGTCCATTGAGTAAGCAACCACCAGCTTTCTTGCATCACACTAATCCACAGATTACTGGATAAGCCACCATTCACTGAGTTCTTGCATCATCATGCTAAGTCATGGATAAACCATTGGCTGGATTTTTATATTACTTTAGCCAGAAAGCCCAAATTGGTGGATCAGAATGATGAGCTGGACCCATAGAGTCACAGGCAATTCCAGAACCCATGCCCAAAGGCCAGCAGAGGGGCAGAGAACAGTAAAGTGATCCCCCAATTTCCATCCCACACAACTGGAGCAGCAGAGTCTGTATGAAACGTTTCTGGTCAAGATTCACATTCTGGATGGTTCCTGGAGGTAGTGGATGGCCCAGAACTTGGGGGGAAATTTCACTCGGATCTTCTGCCAGCATGGCAGGGGGGTAACTCTCTCTTTAGCAGTAGCAGCTATGGCACCAGGGATCAACCAAGGTGGGTACAGAAGTGACAAAGTGGCCTTCAGGGCAAGAATTTTTCCTCTGCTGCTTTTAGAGCACTCTGTGATTGGTTTAATGGTGCAACTATAATAATAGATCAAATAAAGTTGTCATTGTTCAATGCCCCCAAGCTGGTTCCCAACGAAAATAAAAACAGATGTTTACGATGACTTAATGTGCCCAATTTATTACCCCTTAGGGCTGAATCTCTTCATTCCAAGCAACTCAGATGGGGAAAATTGATACATTAAAAAAATACCTTCAAAACAACTCCACGAAGCAAATGAGGGAAGGAGAGGCTGGTTTTGTGTTTTACACTAAGCTGTGATTTGCTTAAACTACCGTGTGGTGAATTAACCCCCTTCACATGCATAAGGCTGACCCATAAACTATGGCTTACCTACTATCATAGCCAGGTCCACCCAACATGCTACATCAACCCCAAGCTAATCATTTTATAGTTCAGGAGGATGTCCCAATCCAACAGCCACATTCTAGTCCAGGGCTTTCCAAAGTTTTCCCGCGGCGACACACCAACCGCCGTTGGTGTGTCGCCACGGGAAAACCCGGAAGTGCCACGGTTGCGGCAGCGCGCAAAAACTCGGAAGCACTGCTGCCGCTTTGGAGTTTTTGCGCACCACCGTTGGTGTGTCGCTGCGGGAAAACCCGGAAGCGCTGATGATGATCAGCGCTTCCGGGTTGTGTGGCGACACACCAGACTGTGTGTGGAGACACACTTTTGTGTTGCGACACACAGTTTTGAAAGCTCTGTTCTAGTCCTTAGTCCACCACAGGGTTTCTCAACCAGGCTTTCGTGGCACCCTAGAGTTCCATGAGAGGTCACTAGGGGTTCCCTGGAGATCACAATTTATTTTAAAACTTATTTCAAATTTGGGCAACTTCACATTAAAGAGGTAAGTTTCGTTCTTTATTTTTAGTTTAAGAGCACTGTTAATGCATACTGTATGACCTACCCATGAAACGAATATAATAATTTTGTAACTTCTGGCCTATCTTTGAGCCTGAATGTGCAGGGGTTCCCCGAGGCCTGGAAAATATTTCAAGGCTTCCTCCAGGGTCAAAAGGTTGAGAAAGGCTGGTCTACCACAATCAAGATCTAGCACACTATCCATGATACTAGCACCAGGGCTTTTTCTTAGGAATTATTATCATGCCAATAAGAACAATTTGAACAGCATTGCACCCCAAAAAAGTTTTGGGGTAATATCATACATTCATATTTACCCTTTAAAAAAACTAATTCATCTTCAACATATTGCCTATGCTTTGGAAAGTGGAAAATGTAACTTTCTGTTTCCGACCTGTACCTTTATGGGGTTAGAAATAGAAAGCCTGCTTTAAAATAAATGGCTGAATCCTTCCCAGTCGAAGACAAGTTACCATCTCCTTTCAGTTCTCGTCTAGAGTTTCGGCCCACGTTTTTTAAAAAGGGTGTGTGTGCGGAGGGGAAACCTGCTCCAATTTCATTGACACTCCGAGTATTTAAGTTGCTTGTATGGATATTATGGTTTTACGACCATACAGGATCGTTTTGTTGATGTAGTTCTTATGGACTCAATCTATTAACCTTTATGGAGACATAGCTAAACTTGAGGATTATCAATAATCCAATTATACTAAACAGTACAAGTTATAAAAGGAGGGCAAGAAGAAATCACCCTGAAGTTGAAGATTGAGTTACCTGGGCAGATTTCAGAACGTATCTGGGTGTTGCAGTTAATAAACAGTGTCTTAAATTATGATCCAACGTGTGTGTCCCTGAGTTTTCGGTGAATCCCTCCCTTCCCTTCCATTTTTCCTGGGAAGTCTTTCTTTCAGCACACAGGCAACCCAGTAAAAAGCTAGATCAGGGTAAGGAGAAGAGATCAGTGCAATCAGTTCTGAGCTAATCTAAAAGAAAAAACAGTGATGATGAAGGATGCTGTGCATTTTCTTTAACTGGCAATAGACTAGAGATGTGCGCCTTTTTGTGAATTCAGGGTCTTGAAGTACCATAATGGGGTTGCTGCACTCACAAAACTGGGTGCAACCAGGACTTGTACATGATCTTATTTAATCACCCAGATATGCAAAGACTAACACCAAGATTAGCACCAGAGGAACAATCAAACAGCACAATATACCCTAATCAAGGAACTATTAACTCAGTCAATAGCAAACAACAGCAAACAACAGCCCAATCAAGGAGCTACCAAGGAGAGAACAACACCCCCACCAACACAAGCAGGACAAGCCATGGTATATAAACAGAGAGCAAGTCCCACTCCCTTTTCGCACTGAAGATGTTGCCTAGTCTGGGAATGAAACGTCTGCAAGAAAACAACAAGGCTCAGAGAGCACCAAAGACTGCACAGATCTTATTTAAGTCTAAGCTTACTTAAAATGTATTTCCATGCAATTAATAGGATTACTCCCCACGCATTTAATAATCAGATAACCACTGCAGCGGGCACCACCTAGTCAACCTAAGCTGAACTTGAAAAATCTAATAGAGTCAAACATGGTTAGTTTTTGGATGACAAATTGAAAAAGTATCCCAAAAGAAGGCAATGCAAACCACTTCCATAAGGTTGCCCAGAAAAATCATCTGGATGGGTCTATGAAGTCCCCAGGAACAGCACTCACCTCAAGGGAGACTTAACTTTGACCTTCGTCGCGTGAAAAGCAACAATTTTGTCACCAAGGCTTCAGGGAATGGGCCCTGGCCCTGGGGTTTTCTAGTTCTGCAGAAAAGGTTCCAACCGGTGTGGTCACAGGGTATAGTAAAAAAAAATCAAGGTAGTAGCTGTGATAGTATGATTGAAGCTCAGGCTGATTTTTATGCACATCCCACCATCTTAGCTACCACCTTGACTTTTTAGACCGCACCCTCAGGATACCTCTGGGTTCCCAAGAAGGGCCTTGAGGCTGGAACAGGCCATAAATTCCCCCTTTTGGGGGAGATGGGCGGTGATATAAATATAAATAAATAAATAAACCCATTTAGACCAGCCTTTTGTGTAAGAAAGGCCAACCAACTGCACGCAGGATACGCAAGGTGACACCATAGCTAAATACCCGTGTATTGGCCTTATGAAAACAAAAATATACTTTTTTGAAAGCAGGTGAGAAATCGGTGTTATTTGGAAGGGGGAAAGTTCAGGTGGTTGCATCCAAATTTGTTCCCAGCTCCAAGCCATGGCTCATGAAATTCTCAGAGATTATCAGCTTATTGGGAAGACATAGCTAGAGGCTGCATGTGAAATCCGTGATTTTGATTTCTCATTCCCCCCCCCCCCCCGTTTCAGAAATATGATACTTTATGGGGTTTTATGTTAGGTTCCTGTGTAGCGTTATGCCTCTTTTCAGCCAAAGGTTTTCTAGATGATATATGAGCAAATTAAAATGCATCATAAAATCACTATCATAAAATTAAAAAAACCCAAAAGGAAGAGGCAGCTATTATGCCTGATCCAAACACAAGGATGATGAGGGGTGTCCACAGGATATGCTCAAAACAGTCAAGATGGTGCAATCAAGGCTTGATTTTTTTAATGTACATCGTGGGCTTTTCACACCATCATAGCTGCCATCTTGACTTTTTTGACCATAACCTGCAGACACCCCAGATGAAGGCATTTGGAATCCGAGTTGTTCGTAGTGGGGTATCCATTTTTAGTTTTGCAACAATCCTGTTCAGGAATGACGATCAGCCCAGGGTTAACAGGCTGGATTTATTTATTATTAAATTGTACACTGCCTGACTCCCACAGACTTATAATAATAATTAATAACAATAATTTATTAAACTTGTATGCCATGTCATTGCAATGTTTCCTCTGAGGTCTCACCAGAACCCCAACTATACAATGTATGTTGATGGGCTTCATTGGTCTCAATGAATCAGGTTCAATTTGACTCCCTGGTGAAGATTTCGGATGCCAGAGAAGCAGCTGGCACCCATTACATCTTCCTTCTGGATATAGCCAGGATGTCTCTTGGGGGTGGGATTTTTTTCCCCTTCTTTTTCTAAACTTCTCTTGTTGCAAGACCAATCTGAGACGTATCCCCTCCTTCTTCATTCTGTTCTCTCTAATCCTTTGCACACATTTTCAATTTCTGCAGAAAGGGACTGGAGAAAACCACTCAGTGATGAATGATCGCCGGCTGCAAGGCGCCAGGTGCCCCCAGTGCCAAGCTGGCAACAGCTACTTTCTTGCACTGTTTCTGCACTTATATGGTGAGAATATCCCGGGATTCCTGACATGATCTGAACTACTGTGCATTAACGTGTGTTGGCTGAGACACACCAGTCCTCAGAAACTTACGAGGGAAACGGAGCATGGATAGAATTGTTTAAACTGCCTGTGACTCTAATCCGATCCATGTCCTGAGATGTTATCACCTCCTTCTTGGAGATAATGCCAACCCCATTCAAGAGAAAGATCAATTTGGATTCTTCCTGCATTCCAACAGCAATGAAGCGAATGTCTCAGACTTCTACAGAATGTGTAAGAAGGAACCTGATTATTATTGAACTGGGGAGGGCAGGGGGGAGATCTGTCATTTTCAAGGATCAACAATGAGATTTCATTGCTATGACGGAAGAGGCTCTGAGTAACCATGATGCGTCTCGCTTGGCCATCCATGCAAAGCCGTCTCTTGCATGGAAAGAAACAGATGCAGCGTTTCTCTCATTAAACTTCCATTTGGGAATCTGACTAAAATAAATGGGCTCTCAATCAGCCAGAATGTACCAATATCTGAAAGACCCTCCACAATTAAGCAATGGTTCGACACAGCATGAAGTGATTAATTTCTCTGATCAGAGACTCTGTGAAACATTGGGTCGGCTTTGACTTAGTCACGGCTCTTAGCTCTGTTGCCAAGATCAGAAAACTATAGCCAGCGAAATGGAACTCCAGGCTCAAACCACATTCAAACTTCGTCGAATTTCCGCTTCCTCTAGGGGAGACCTGTCAACCTTCTATCCAGATCCAGATAGCTGGTTTGTTCAATCCCACAAGGATTAAGATCTGACCGTGTCCAGGGTTAGCATTTCAACCTATTTATTTATTTATGCATACATACATATGCTTAATACCGTGCGTTTTGACTCAGGCAAACTCAAAATGTGGCTTAATTGATCATGGCTGTAATCGCTTAGTCTAAAATGTAAAATTGAACCCTGTTGTCCATGTAGACTTTGGGGAGAACATTACAGGAGCAATTTGTATGGCTTTCTAGGATGTTCTGCTTGTTTTCTTTGGTTTTGTTTTTTTACTTTCCAACCTAGCCTACAACTTCAGAGGTTCCTAGTGGTATAGTAAAGGTAAAGGTTTTCCCCTGCACAGCCGTGTCCCACTCTAGGGGCCGGTGCTCATCTCCATTTGTTAGCCAAAGAGCCAGCGTTGTCCAAAGACGCTTCCACGGTCATGTGGCCGGCATGACGCGCGCAGAGCGCTGTTACCATCCCACCGAAGTGGTACCTATTTATCTACTTGCATTTGCATGGTTTTGAATTGCTAGGCTGGCAAGAGCTGGGTGAGTGCAGGAGCTCACTCCGTCACGCAGGGCTAGGGTCTTGAACCTCCGAACTTGCGACCTTCCGATCGACAAGCCTGGCGTCTTAACCGCTGAGCCTAGTGGTATACCATCCAATTATTAACCAAGGCCAACCCTGCTTAGCTTTGGGGAAAGGAGCTACCACCCAGCTGGGCATCTTGGTCCAGCTTGGTCCATGGCCTAATCCTACAAATTCCACTCAAATAGCACATACAATGTGTGGTCAAATCAAGGACTAAAAACAGAAATGATATGGCTGTAAAAATAATGTTCTAAATCCAACATTACTGGCAACTGTCAGATAAACCACCTTAAGCCTTCACAAGCCAAGATATAAGTCAAGCCATCCTTGGAAGTGAGACCAGAATTGGGAGGAGACAAGACTGCAGCTGCTCAGCCAGAGGAATCAGGTGACTGGAGGAGCCAATAGGGGGGAATTCTGGGAATTGAAGTCCACAGATCTTAACATTGCCAAGGTTGAGAAATACTGATCTAGGCTACGGAAAAACCTTTCTATGATTCCCCCTACAGTCCTCCGGAACTGGTTACCCACTTGTACTTCCTAGCACATGAGAAGAAGCAAGTTATCAAACCCATCATTGGAGAGGAGCCATATGAACGATGTTCCATTTTAAATAATCTCTCCTACCATGCCATTTAGAAGACAGGGTTCAAGGCATCCAAAAATGCAGAACTGAAACACTTTTTAAAACATTGCAGTTAATAAAACCTCCAGTAGATAAAACAGAATGTTTGCTTTTAAAACTTGAAGAACAAAGGAGCTCATCAAGGCTCATCAAAGCTGGGAGAACAGCTGATTAAAAACCGAGTCTGGCCACATAAAATTTCACTCTCTTTGGGAATCTACCAGATATATTTCACTTGGTAGACCTAAAGCCTCTCACAGCAGGAAACTCAAACAGAAACATGATAAAATCCCAAGGTTAGATCTTCAAACCAGAAGGTCCTTTAACTTGGGGTTCTCCAAATGTGTTAGGACTATAATTCCCAGTTACGAACTAGCAGATCTCTGAGAACTGCAGTATCAATACTTCAGTCTGGAGGGTCAAGGTGCCTAAGTGAGAAAATGTGACCTGGAATTAAGTGCAGCCCCAGACAAGGTTCCAAGGAGAAGATACAGGGAGAGAAAACCTATATGACAGTTTCTCAACCTTGGCAACTTGAAAAGGTGCGGACTTCAACTCCCAGAATTCATGAATTCAATTTCAAATTCTGGGAGTTGAAGTCCATACCTCTTCAAGCTGACAAGGTTGAGAAACACTGCTCTATGGTAAGACACATTTTTTGAGCTGGCAAGTGGCAAAACTATTTTTTTTAACAACTACAAAAGCTTTGCTAGACTGAGGACTAGATCCCTAAACAGACTGAAATGCTTTTAATTTAGAGCTTTAAGGGAAAGATATTTGCGGCAAAGGAAGAATCTGCCACCCACCGTCCTCGCTGCGGTGTAAGATTTCTGTGGTTGCCTGCTAAGAGAGACAAGCGAGCAAATTAAAAGATTCCATGCTACAGAAATGAAATTCCCAATTGATGCCTCATTTTCAGTGGAACATTTATTGGAGTTTCCTTTTTACCCAGCTGCCTGAAATAGGGCTTTAATTTAACATCTACTAGCAGTTTTTCTTCCCTTCAGGGTTCTCGTTTTCAAATAATTGCCGGGACTTCTTGATTTTTTTATTTTTCCAAGCTCACTTCGGACTATTTTTATACACCTGGGGACCTATAATTCACTTGAAAATTTTCCTGCCCACTCCCCAGTGAAATGCCTCGGACTTGGCATCGCTCCCATACATTCCAGTGGGGCTTAGGGGCATTGGGGTGGGGGGGAGGTGCCCAATTCCAACCGTGGTTGTGACCGTCACTTATTAATCTCCCTGGGCCCAATAATTACAGGGTTGGCTGCCACCCAGCCATCTATCTCTTTGTCCACAGTTTCTGGGAGCGATGATCAATCTTGTCAAGGCAGGCAAATACTTGGCATTCTCTCTTTGGCAGCTGCCCCACTGAAACGCCAGGCTTCCTTCTGTACCCAGAGGAGGAGATAGGAATCCTGTGATAGACATATCCAGACAGATGCTAAAAGAACTTGGGGTCTTCTCGATGTTCAAATTACATGGGAGCAGGGAGGAACTTGCCTTCCCACCTTTTGCGGGGCCCTTCCCTTAACTATGGAAGGCTGGTGAGTTGCGTTTTGGCCACCCAGCATCTGTTCAAGGGGTCTAAGCCCTCCTGATTGAATCTCTCTACCGTAGTTTGGTGATTGGGTGCCTGACACACTTTGGTCTCCAAGCCTGCATTGTTCTGTCTATCCCAGCTGTTTGGGACAAATCTGTTCAAGTTCAGAGTTAGAAACGGGGCTGGCAACCATGAGGAGGAGGAGGAGGAGGAGGAGGAGGAGGAGGAGGAGGAGGAGGAGGAGGAGGAGGAGAAGGAGAAGGAGAAGGAGAAGGAGAAGGAGAAGGAGGAGATATAGGTGACTAAAGCCAGAAGGAATCATGCTGGGACATTTGTGTATGTCCTCATTGCCACATGAGTCATAAAGACGCCTACATGTTGAGTTGGACTTCTGGTGAGTCCATGGACATGTCCTTGTAGTTTACTTGGCAATAACACAAAAGGGATTTGTGACTGCTTTCTTCCAGGATATATTTTTTTCGGTCTAGCTTTGCTATTTCGTAATGGTCTCCCAACCAATTATGAACCAAGCCCAGTCCTACTTCCCTTTTTAAGATCATCCAAGGTTAGCTAGATACTGCCCCTGAGCTGGGCAAGGTCAAGCTTGACCACACAGCCATGGAGTTTTCTGAGCGAGAAGACAGAAGAGTCCTAATACTGCCTTCTTCCGGAATATTTTTGCTTCTTTTTTGAACCTCCTAATCTACCCTAGAGTTTTGGTGGTCTCCCATCCAAAAACTAACTAGGGCTTGTTAGCTTTTTCCCAATCTTCCAAGGCTGGCTAGCTACCTGCCTACGTAGGTATCCCCATAGATATTGATAATCAATCTGGTAAGATTTGCTTTGAAGGAATGCCCCACAGGAGCCATCAAGCAAATACTCATGCCCCCTCCCCCAATTACCCACTGCAGGTTTTTTAGAAGAAACCCTAATTTCATACAAAACTGCATGACAATGGATTTCTTGTGCCCAGCTAGGCATAAACATTTTGATGTAAAGCATCATTTTTGGACCCCCCCCACATCCAGTGGACGTTGGCTAGTGACCCTGGCCTCTTTTGTGATGCAGTTGTTTCCTGCAAACAAAAGACTCCTTGTATAGTTGAAGGCTCTCACGGCCGGAATCCAATGGTTGTTGTGGGTTTTCCGGGCTGTGTGGCCGTGTTCTGGCAGATTTGGTTCCTAATGTTTCGCCAGTAGCTGTGGCTGGCATCTTCAGAGGACCTCCTCTGAAGATGCCAGCCACAGCTACTGGCGAAACATTAGGAACCAAATCTGCCAGAACACGGCCACACAGCCCGGAAAACCCACAACAACCAAAAGACTCCTTCTTAATGTGTTTCCATGTTGAGGAAATAGGGGAAGGGAAAGAGATACAGAATACTAACCCAAACTGCACCGGGGGGGGGGGTGTTTCGCAAGGGGGAGTCAAAAAAGTCAAGATGGTTGCCACGACCACACTATCGAACCCATCATCTTGACTTTGGTCTCCACACACCTCCAGACACCCCTGAACTGCATGTGTGCAGCATGTGGTACAAAATCCAAAAATTACACACACACACACACACACACAAAGAATGAAGAGTGGATTCTTAGCCAAGTATGGAATCAGAACCAAAATCCAGGGAGGTAATTTTGGAAACATTGCCTTTGTCTTCCACATTGCATCAGTACAATGACGTATGTGGCTGAAACATGCCTGCAACTTTCAATGTTCTTCTTCTGCTCCGGAAGACCTTTTTTGCTGTTTGCTGTTTCTTTGCTTGTTTCCCAACTGTTTTAAAGCCACTTATGCAGTCTGGTAGGGATTTACAAGAGGCAAACAAAGTAAATCCCAAAAACAATGTCCCTTGCAGAGACTAGATTAACGCTAATGACTGCTTCCTTTTGCATTCTTTCTCTCTCTCACACACACACACAGTGTTGCACACGTGAACATGTGCGCACTCCTATCCCAAATGTGCAGAGCAAGGAACTCCAATCAGATAAACAAGCTTGAAGCCAACGCTTATCAACCCATCTTCTTCCAGATTTATGCTACAGCGTAAAACTGCATCATTGACCGAAACGGATATGAGTTAGTTTACCACAAAAGTTTTCAGTAATGATATTAAGAATGTCATTTCTCAGGAAAGGTAATGACTGTCTTTTGCTCCACTATACCATTAGAAGAATTAGTAATTCGAGAAACCTCGTCTTGGCAAAGAGACAGATATAGTGGTCAGAAGCTGCACGCCAGCCATAGCTGGGAAGGGGGGCCCAGCCTGCATTGGAGACAGCCTCTGCTCGTTAATTAAGGAGCTAATTAAAGGCCAGGATATGTTTCAGGTGGGAGGGAAGGGTGTTTCTTTCTGTGTAATGTGGAGTAGGGATGAATCTTGCCTGCTTTTTCCTACTCCTTAGCTCTGGATTTGCTGCTCTGGGTTCACAAGTACTTCCGTGTGTTCTCTCGAATGCAGATGCAAGCAACTTGCATCCTATGGGTCCACTGCAGCCTTGATCCTAATTTCAAAATCCAATTCAAGTTGAATTCAAATTGCTAGACAGAGCTGTCTCTGCCCTGCAATTTGGGGGAGAAGGAAAGGGCGTCCAATGGGGGGAAAGAAATGTCAGGGAGAATAAGTGGCCATATCAAGAGCATCTGCAGGAGGGGTCAAAAGGTCTAGATCAGGGTTTCTCAACTAGGGTTCCGTGGCACCCTAGGGTTCCGCGAGAAGGCACCAGGGGTTCCCTGGGAGATCACAATTTATTTAAAAAATTATTTCCAATTCGGGCAACTTCACATTCAAGAGATAAGTTTCATTCTTTATTTTTAGTTTAAGAACACTGTTAAGGCGTTACAGGCCTACGCATGAAACAAATATACTAATTTGGTAACTTCTGGCCTATCTTTGAGCCTGAATGTGCAGGGCCTCCCCGAGGCCTGAAGAATATTTCAAGGGTTCCTCCAGGGTCAAAAGGTTGAGAAAGGCTGATCTAGATGATGGCCGCAACCCTGCGATCAAAGCCCGTCCCCTTTTTTTACATGCAGTGTGCATGCAGCACACAAAAGAAAGGGAGCAGGGCTTTAAGTGTATGGTCCTCTTGACTTTTGGGATACCTCCTCCCCCAACCTACAAAGTGCCATCCCAAACACACACATTGTTCCTAGACCCTCAAGGCCTTTAGAATAGCCTTTTCCACCTTAAAAAGGTAGAGGTTCCCCCCGCACATTTGTGCAGTCGTGTCCGACTCTAGGGGCCGGTGCTCATCTCCGTTTGTTAGCCGAAGAGCCAGCGCTGTCCGAAGACGCTTCCGCGGTCATGTGGCCGGCATGACGGGCGCGGAACGTTGGGTTACCTACCCGCCGAAGTGGTACCTATTCATCTACTTGCATTTGCGTGCTTTCGAATTGCTAGGTTGGCAAGGTTTTCCACCTTGGTGGCCTGCAAATGTGTTGGGCTGCGACTCTAGTTTAGTCAGATCGGCAGAGTTTTCCCCCAGCTTGATGCAGGTAAGATGGGCTGCAACACTACCTCCCCAAGCACTAGGGCACATTCTCTCCTTCAGTCAGTAAAATGTCATAGGGTCTTTGTATTTGGAAGCTTGGATTTCCCCAGCCTGTGATGTGTGGGGGAGGCTCACGCAGCCTAGTCAAGAAAGGCTGAACCAGTCCTGTTGTATTTTCCATTTACATGTCATACCCCTTTGGGAACCTATGGTGCAAGTTGGAGTTCTCCCCAATCATTCCCATATCTTTGTGAATTGGCATGGTAGATTCCATCAGAATTCCACCCTGGAGGGAAGGGGAGAATGTTGCAGGGATGTGTGGGCGATCCTTAAGAAGCTACTTTCGAGAAACATGACTAACTGCACCCATCTTTTCTCCATGTGTCATGCAAGGACGGACGGATTTTGTTTTGTTTTGCATGTTGTTTGGTCTTAAACAGGATGTTAGTTTCTTTCCTAACTTCAAGAAGTCACTGGGGGGTGAGAGAGCCCTTGCACCTCCAGCCAGCTTTAGCATCACACAGATCAAATGCAGTACCTGCTTGATAGAAAGCTAGTTCTCATTTCATATGATGTTTTCATTTTTTTTCTTCATTCCGTTGATAAGGCCACCTACTTGCAAACGACTCAAGAGACAAAGAAGATCTAAAACCTCTCATAACAATAAAATAAGAACAGGAGCCTCCACAGAGAACCCCAAACCTTAAAATCCTATAACAGTTCAGCTGAGATCTGCATACGTGAGTCTGATTGGGGTAAACTGTAGGGGTGATTCAGAAATATGATTTGTATTTTTATTCCTTTTCTTATCTAATTTGTTTCTTTTATTCTATTTTTACACACAGTCTTATTGATGTTTTATGTTTTATATCCTGTACTCTGATAAGGCCTAATGGCTAATCATATACATATACATATACATATACATATACATATACATATACATATACATATACATATACATATACATATACATACATACTTATATTATATTTAATGCAATATTTAATGTTGTTGTGAACCGCCCAGAGTTCCCTGGTATAGAGGAGATGGGCGGTGATACAAATTTAAATAATAAATAATAAATAAATAATAAATAAATAATAAATAAATAAATATGTTTTATATTGCTCCCCATATTAAATTGGTCAGATCTTCTACATAGATGAATAAATGATTAACTTCTTTGCACATGCTGAATGTTTTGCATATTTGTAATTAAAATTATTTTTATAAAGAACAACCTGATAATCAACCACAGCAAGAAAACATCTTGTACTGTACCTTTATTTTTGCAGGAATTTACTTGCCATATGCATGTGTTTATTTGCACTTCCTTGGGTATGTTAAATATTGCATACATATATGGAGCATTTCTCATATCTGGGTTCCGATCCATGTCAACCATAAAGCTAGTCACTTTTTTTCCAGAGGAACTTACCTTTCTAGGAAGTTGTACACACACACAAACACACACACACAAACAAACACAATGGGGAAACACATCCACCTTTTTGTCATTAGGTGCTTCTTGCTTAAAAAGGTACTTCTTTCTTTCAAAGAGAAAGAAATCCATTTCAAATCATTCATACCAAATTCATCCATGAATTGTAAGCATGTACCATTTTGTTATTTCCCTATGTTCACAATTTCTTCTCCCCATCTTTTCGCCTTCTGTCAGGAGCACACCAAGTTTGTGAGATGAACTCAACACTCAGACGTGAGTCCAAAGAATAATACATAGCAAAAGGAATAGCCCATGTAAGACATCACTATTGAAGCAAATTAAAAATACATCGGATCTAGAGTCCTGTTTCCCACAGTAGTTAGATACTCCTGGAAAGTGTAGGTGAAAATAATATAAACAAACAAACAAACAAACAAACAAAAATGTTATTTATAATGAACTCCTTTTAGGGAGCAGTCCAACCACCATCAAAATTAACAAGGAAAAACTAACAAGACTGAAAATTACATGAAAACAATAAGACCTTCTATTGATCTCTGTTAACCGGCGATCAAAAGCTCACTGCAGAATTCTTTGGCTTAGCACTTCTTGGTGCACCCTTTTTTCCCCATTTTTCTTTTCTAATAAAGAGCCTCTGGGGATACATGAAAGGAGGAAACACCACTATCCAGCCTTATTCAGAGGTGGACTGCTCTAAAACCTGAAAGCTTTGAGGTTATGGGTTGTACACCAGGCAGCAAATTCCACAGCCTACTGTAACTACTCCTTGTGAAGAGGGGAAAACTCTCTTCTCTGTCTTGAACCTTTTGATGCTCAATTATGTGGCCCCCTAAAAGTCTTACCTTATAGCAGAGGGACCTAAATAGATTAGATGGATGATCCATGCATCTGTGGGAAGGATAGATAATCTCGTGTACGCCGTGGCATTCTTGTGCAAATGCATGAATTATGTGATTTGCATCAGTCACATGCGTGATGTCAGTGTGGCTTGTGCTGCATGTGATGGAATCATGGCTTGCAGGAAAGACCTGGGTAATTAGAAGGGTAAACAGACAGAAGGACAGACCGAGTCCTCAACCTGTCTCACCTGCCATAGTTTGATAAGCCTCACTTACGTCCCCTTATTTCCCTCCAGTTGTTCTCTAAACTGAAAAAACCCAGCTGTGACCACTTTCCTTCACTGCTTTTCAGCAGTTCTCGGATCTCACCAGCAGCCTTTTGCTACACCTTCCCAATATCCTAAAAACGCCGCCTGCTTGAGAAATGAAATATTCCTCCTGCTTAACAAAATATTGCCTTATCTTTAAGGCCAGCCTAAGCTTAGAGGCATACTAAAACCAGAAGCAGATTTATTATCATAATGAATGTGGGAATCCAGCAACCAGAAGACACCCACAATTACATTAGATTACCCCTAACATTAGCTGGCAGCCTATATATTTAAAGAGTAAATATTTAAAGTTGCGTGCCTGTAACCTTATATATTACGTATCTTAAATCTTGCCAAGTTCACGATCAGAACAATGGATTGACACCTGCAAGCAAGAGTAGATGATCATTTCTGGGGACTGTCTCAGAGCGAACGCAAGTGGTTTGGACTGATGAAGTGACACTGAGGGCAAAGCAGTTTGGCACCAGGGAGCAGGTCTGGAGATTAGAAACAGCCATAGGTGCCCAGGGCGAGCTGTAATGTGGCCATGGGCATCGCGAGGTCATCATGCAAATATCATAAATGAGGCCACTGTCATCGTTTGCTTCATGATGCATATGACATCACTTCCCACTGGCCTAGGTGGCCCCTCCAACTCTAGAGTTCTATGCAGGTGTGTCCTCAGGTTTATTTATTTATTTCATCATTATTTAAATGTATGGGTTATGTCACCACGGTGCGTGCGATGGGGTGATGCATATAAAAAAACAGGAGGAGCTTTCATTGCATTTTCACAGCCACCATCTTGACTTTTGTTGGCCACACCCTGCAGGCAGTCCGGATTCGATGAAATGCAAATTCATTAGGTACCCATACATTTGATTATAAGAGGCAGGATGGGTGTTGCCTAGTCTTTGAAGCCCAGTGTCCTTCACCCCCTTTATATCATCTCTCTCATTCTTCTACCCTCCATTCTCAGTCCATAAAAGCCACTCCTCAGTTGCTTGTCTGTCTGTCTTTCTCTTTCAGGGCTGTAGCTTAACCTCACTCATCTGCAGCAAAACACGCCAAAGGCACATAGTTTGAGTTCACACACTGGACTAAACCTAAACTCAGATAACAAACCATAATTGTTGTCTTCTCCTAACACAGAAGGCTCACTATAATGCCTTTACATGCTACTTTGCACAGCATGCAAAGACAAGGGTTGGGTTCCCATCATCACAAACCACAAACAGCCCAAATAATTTTAGCCTGATCGGCTGTGTTGTGTGAACACAGCCACAGTGAGTGTCTGTCTGTCCTCCTCTCCTCATCCCACCCATCTTGGATCTCTCCCAGCTGACTTCATGCGATCTCCATGTTTCCCCCTTCTACACAGCAACAATGGGGCGGGCAGTGGGCTTCCTTTCCTTTCTTCATTTTTTTGAAGGGTACAAACATCTAAGACTGCTTCAGAATAAAAGGACTAGCACCCATTTTTAGTTCGTCAGAATTTTTCTAAAAAAGAAACTTAATTAAAAATATTTTTTTTTTAAAAAAAATCACAGGTCTCAGCAGAGGACTTCCCAAAACAAGGGAGTGTCTGTAGGAAGACAGAAGTCGACTAAAGACTGAAAGTATCTTTCCTGGGGTATAAGGAGGGTCACAAACAAAGCCAAGACAGATTTCCAATATTTAGATCAGGGTTTCTCAACCAGGGTTCCGTGGCACCCTAGGGTTCCATGAGAGGTCACTAGGGGTTCCCTGGGAGATCACGATGTATTAAAAAAAATTATTTCACATTTGGGCCACTTCACATTAAGGAGGTAAGTTTCATTCTTTATTTTCAGTTTAAGAACACTGTTAGTGCAGGCCTACCCATGAAACGAATAGAATAATTTTGTAACTTCTGGCCTATCTTTGAGCCTGAATGTGCAGGGGTTCCCTGAGGCCTGAAAAATATTTCAAGGGTTCCTCCAGGGTCAAAAAGTTGAAAAAAGCTGATTTAGAAGGAAATTCCCAAGTTTAGCAGAAACTGTTGTTACAGGAAAAATAGGAGGAGGGAGCACCATGTAGCCCCCCCCCCCCAAGCTACTACAAAGGGCAGAATATAAAGCTAATAAAGAAATAAGATAAAGAAAAATGAGGAAAAGACTGTAAGGACCCGAAAGGGGCTGGGATCCCAAAATTGAGAGGAGAGGGATGAAGCATCTTTCGGCTACAATATCTCATAAAAGTCGCTTTTTCTTTGATTCTTAAAATGTGAAGTGTACAACAAGATGTCTACTCTCATAGCTGTGGGCGTGTGGGCGTTTTAAAGAATAAGTTGAATCTATTTTTGGATTTAATCAAAATCTGACTTTAGAATGTGGTTTCTCTGACCCTCATATCAGCTTTCTTGGCTAGTAGAGAGTAAAAGTTTAGTCTCGGAGAGCAGAGAATATCCCCTTTTCATTAGGGAAGCTGTTTATTAGTCTAAAGTTCACCGTCTGATTTATCGATTTAAGCTTCTCTAGAATGATTGACCGCATCGTACAACACACCAGTGTTTCTGTCATGCGCTTCCATTTGAAGTGTTTACAATATTTTTGATTTACACCTTCCAGGTGTTCATTTGGAAAATATCACCCGCATTTGGTTTACACATTTTTTACAATATATTTGTGGATGCCATTAAACTTCCAGATTCATAACACTTTGACATTCCAAAGCCTGCTGGACAAGTAGAAAAGAAGGGGGGGGGGTTGGGAAGTGTCATCCGTTGACTTTTAAAAATGCAAGTTAATTGATTGGTTGTATTAGTTAAATCCTTAAACTGCATATTTTAGATTAGAAGAAGTTGCACAGAGCTTCCAAAAAACAGAGGGTGAGCTTTGGGTGAAGATCTATTGGTGATAACTTAAAGATTTTAAAAGAAAGAAGCATTAGTCAGCTTGCAACATTATTTCACTATCTTTTTACATTCAGTTAAAAAAACACACACACACCAACCACCACTACCACCCTCCAGTTGTGTTCATCTATGAATTTGGGTAGAGTCATATTTTTTAAAAAATAAATGAAACAAAATTATCTCACAATGATACTAGCCAGATTTGTTATTATTGGTTAGCTATTATTTTGTTTTGGTTTTGGTTTTTTTACTCCTGGACAAATTTGTTAGGATAAGATAAAAGGTGGAAGAAAAACCTGAGGCTGCAGATGGATGACCTTAACGTGTGGATCCCCTGAAAAATTCAAAGAAACCAAGAACATTTAACCCCAAAATCTATGTTCTTAAACAGTACTGCAAACAGGCTATTTACTGCTAATTTGGGGCCCAAGCCCTATAAGAAAGGAGAGGAGAGGAGAGGAGAGGAGAGGAGAGGAGAGGAGAGGAGAGGAGAGGAGAGGAGAGGAGAGGAGAGAGAAAAGGAAAGGAAAGAAAAGAAAAAAGAAAAGGAAAGGAAAAAGGAAAAGAAAAGGAAAAGAAAAGGAAAAGAAAAAAAGAAAAGAAAAGAAAAGAAAAAAGAAAAGAAAAGAAAAGAAAAGAAAAGAAAAGAAAAGAAAAGAAAAGAAAAGAAAAGAAAAGAAAAGAAAAGAAAAGATTTATTTAAGATTAGCAATCTGGTTACAATAGTTTTCCTTTTTTTTTTAATCTGAATCCTGAGTTTATTGCTTGCCTAACTCCAATCAGTCCTAAAAGGAAACAGGGGTTATCCAATATTTTGGATCGGAGACTCTTATTGAGTGAACATGTAATTTGAACGGAAAAGCTATTAATATCATTGGAGGGGCGGGAAAGGGGGGGAAATCTTGCCAGTTGCCAATGCCTGTTAAATGGGCAGATTAGCTGTCTTTCTTTTTCTTTTTCTTTCTTTTTTTTTAACATATAAACATCTGAAAGCCGTTTCCTGTTTGGAGGTGGGGGGAAGCTAGGTGGATGACCTCAGGGAAACTTTTTACAAAAAGCAACAAATGTGAATCGAACATTGTGGGTTGGAGGGACAGAGACACGCTTGGTGGTCTTGTTACATTATATAGATGGGAGAGAGAAAGAAAGAGTGCGCCAGTGCAGGAATGGGGGAAAATACAAAAATAAACGTTTACCTTCTAACATTCCAGGAGGGCACTGCCAATTTTTTCTCTGCTCTGGAAACTGTTAGCAGCTGTCACTGCAGATACAACCTGGGCTTGAAGCAGGCACTTTGACCGAGTCCGAAAGGAAGGCTTCCCAGTCCGCCTGCTGACTTTCTTAACTTCGGGCCATGAGTTTACCTCCCCGCTGCGGACTCTGAACACCAAAGCCGGCACGCGGCGTCCACCCTCCGACGCACAGTGCAGCTTTGCACCGAGGGGAAACACTAGCAAAGATGCATTCCCATTTGTGGAAGGGAAGTCAACAGCGCGAGTGAGCGTGCGAGAGGGAGTTATACTAATAATAACCCCAAAACAACAGCTGTGACACATTGTTGATTATAGCTTTTCTCAATCAGGCCTATATTTTGGCACTGGACATTAGAAAGAATGGGATGGATGATTGCTGGACTCGGTCATTACCCATTGGGGAACTAATGCCATGCCTCTGTTTCTGAAAGATTACAGAGATAGGGCAGATGTTCCCTGAATGTTGGGTTAAAAGCAGACTGGGTTAGGAACAAGTAGGAAACCGCATCCAAGCCATTGATATACGGAGGTAAGTAGATGAAGGAAGACAATAGTCTGGTTTTACCACCAACTCCATACTCTCTGGTCTCAAAAGCTATTAAACCAAACTCTTTGCAAGGAGATTCCATTCATATATGGTATTACATTGCAGCACTAAGTCTTTCAACAGCACTGGCAGGACAGTGATGTTATGCTCATGTTCTACTTTTGAGTTTCCTCATGAGATAACTGAGTGGCCACTTTGAGAATACTTAGTTATTGGTTTAATACGGCACAGTATTTTGGGTGTTCCATGTTTGCTCTGCATTTAGACGGGTAGCACCGTCAAGACCAGGGTAGAAGGCAACCATCCAGGATCTCACTCAACAATATAAGCAAAGGGGTCCATAAATACAGCAGCTTCTCACTTTGGGAATAAGGAAAGTAAGTGTATTTTCATGTGAAGAATCCTTGAGACCAGAAAGTCAAGAGTTTGGAGAACTGAATGCATTGTTGTACGTGCAACTATGTGGGCTTTACCAGACATGGGTTCAGGTCCACCTGTGAACCTCTGGTGGTCAGCTAAACGCCTAACCTTGCTTTTAGTCCCAATTTCCTCCAGCAGCAGCTACAAGGTTGTGCAAATGAGAAGCTTCTGTATGTAAACAGGGAGTGTGACTACAGAAGTGGGGGCAATTCGCCATGTCTTACATGGGGTGTGTCTATGAAGGTTCTCAGTCATCCAGGTGGAATTGTCTGTAGCTTGAATCATGTCAACTGGATTTCTATTTTCTCAGTGGAAACGTTTCGCTCCTTATCCAAGGAGCTTCTTCAGTCTGAGCAAAGTTGGTAAGGGAATCCTAAATATGTTTCTAGGTAGCTGTGTGACCTTACACCTGGGGCTAGGTCATGGTTATATTGAGATGTTATTTTAAGTCCTTTTATCATCTAAAGGAGGATTGTTAAGATCACCATGCTGCTGTTGAGCTTGTGAAATGGTCTTAATCTTCCTAGGCACAGAAGACAAAGCAGGGAGGAAGATGGGGGAAAGATTGTGCCTGAGGCCCCCACCTCTATTCAAGGAAGGATTTTCCAAGTTGGCATAAATGGATTCCTTGACCCCTCTCTCAAACCACCTATCTTCTCTGTCTAAAATGTGAACATTAATGTCCTCAAATGAGTGTCCTTTTTCCTTTAGATGAAGATAAACTGCTGACTCTGGTCCTGTGGTGTTACTTCTCCTGTGTTGTGCCATCCTCCTGTACAAAGGTTGTTTGGTTTCTCCAATGTAGAGTTCAGAGCACTCCTCACTGCACTGGATTGCATAAACCACATTGCTTTTCTTGTGTTTTGGAGTTTGATCTTTGGGGTGTACAAGCCTCTGTCTCAGTGTGAGACAGAGTGTGTCTCTGTCACACTGAGACAGAGGCTTGTACACCCCAAAGATCAAACTCCAAAACACAAGAAAAGCAATGTAGTTTATGCAATCCAGTGCAGTGAGGAGTGCTCTGAACTCTACATTGGAGAAACCAAACAACGTTTCCACTGAGAAAATAGAAATCCAGTTGACATGATTCAAGCTACAGACATTACATGGGGTGTGTTGCGCTGCTGTTGTAGGAAACACTTGGTCCTCCCCACTTCCCAGCTGCTGTTAACCAGCCACAATAGCGGGTGGGGTGGCAATTCTACATAAACGGATCCTAGTACAAAACTATCGTGTCCGGAGTTATGCCACCCCATGGTGAAAAGATAGAAGGTTTACTATTTATGGTTTGCAGGAAAAAGAATTGGGGACTTGATGCAAAACGAAGGGGCCGAGTGATGCCTCAGTTATTGGCCAAAAGCTGAAGTCTAAGGAAGAAACATCTTTGTCCTCACTAATTAGACAGCAGGTAGCAATCTACAGTTTGCTGATAGTTTTCTGCCAGTGCTTCAAGTTTGCAAAGGACTTGTAAGGGGCATGGTGGCTCAGCGGGTAAGACGCCAGGCTTGTCGATCGGAAGATCGCAAGTTCGGAGGTTCGAATCCCTAGTCCCGTGTGACGGAATGAGCTCCCGCACTCACCCCAGCTCTTGCAAACCTAGCAAGTCGAAAGCATGCAAATGCAAGTAGATGAATAGGTACCACTTCGGTAGGTAGGTAACAGCGTTCCGCGCATGTCATGCGGCCACATGACCGTGGAAGCGTCTTCGGACAGCGCTGGCTCTTCGGCTAACAAACGGAAATGAGCACCGGCCCCTAGAGTCGGACACGACTGCACAAATGTGCGGGGGGAACCTTTACCTTTTTAAAGTTATATCCTGATATATTGTCCACATAGCTCTCAACTTCAGTTTTGAAATCAAAAGATTTAGATGAGTCTTTTATCTGAAAGCATCTTGTGACTCTGTGCCCTGTAATCCCCCTACCAAAGGTACAAGTCCGTATTTCATTGCTATTTTATTCATCTTTTTAAAAAACCTTAAAAGATACGGCTTTCCTCCTTGAAGAAAAACTGGTTTAGAACACAAGCTGGAAAACCCCAGGGAAATATTTTTAACCCATTGCACTGGAAGAAAGTTAGGATTAAATTGAATGAGGTTTGTAGGATCTCTGCATCCACCTCTTTGGAGGTTCTCCAGTTACATGGAACGTGGGAAGCCCAGATGGAAAATCATTGGTCTACCTGAGAACCTACAGAATAACTGCCAATCAAAGTAGTCAGGAACAGAGTGGGCAGAGATCGCTGATACATCGCAAATCTGAAATCTCCAGAAATGCAGTTTTGGACTTGATGATACATGCAAGATTGGAGCACTTGAGAACCAACCAGCCAGATTCAGTTCCTGTCTTATAAAAAGATGGTTTGGTTCACTGCAATAAAATTGTAACAGGACAACACCATCTAAACTAATCTCAAGTGTGGTTATTATTAGCAAGTGAACAATAGGCAGGAAAAATCAGGCACAACAAACATCTCCTTGCAGGGGTGTCCAGGGGGAATGGTCCAAAAAATCAGGATGGCACCTGAGACGGTACAATTGACCCTCTGCCCATTTTTTATGTCTGTGTGCAATACACATAAAAAGCAGGCAGAGTTTCAATTGCCGGTGATGGCCACTATCTTGACTTTTTTGACCACCCCTTCTGGACACCTCCATTCCCTTGCAAGGGAAGAAAGGGAATTGTAATGAATTTCTTTACGAAAGCAAATCTCCTCCTTGCACTGAAACAAATGATGCTCACAGGCACTACATTCGAATGCACGCAATTTAATTGTGCATTTAGGAACCAATACATCAGCTTGAGGGGCATGCCAGAGTTGTGCCAGAGTTTGCTTGGCATTTCAAAAGAGGACAGAGCCAAAGGTTTAGGGAGTAGGTATCAAAAATACAAGGTGCTCTTTTGTACCTTAAATTGTACACAAAAATGCATGAAAATAATGTATAGCAATCTATTTTATTGTGAAAAAATGTTTACAGATTTAGGCAGAATTGCTAAGAAAAATGTTTATGTTTAGAGAAATGTATACAAGAAGACATATCACACTTTTAATTCTGTCTTTAAAAACTAGTATAGGAATGGACAAATTACAAATAGAAGAAAAGATAAACTGTAACGACCTGAAATTGACAGATCGGTGCATCATTTATCTGCACACACAAGAATTTCCTAAACTCAACTAAGCCAATATAGAGATAGTCAGGGATGGATTTACTTAAGGATAGAATTTGCTGCGGTCAAAAGTGTTGGAAGGATGCTTTTCATAGATGTATGCATTGTTATTGATTATGATGTTTTGCATTTCTGCATTTTGGAAGAGGCTGCCTGGCTGGGTAGCCAATTCTATCCCCAAATTACGCCTCGTTTTCTGCTCCAAGGGTCCATTTGCGACACTAAGTACATCCATTACTCTCCCCTGCATTCCTTAGCAAGAAGCCACGGATTACAGAGACTTGCTGTTAATGGGCTGGCTTTAGTAAATGCCAGCTGCACTCTCATCTCTTGTCATTACTATGAGGTGGAGCAATGGGATGCAAAAACAAAACAAAAAAAATACCCCAAAACCCATGGGCTAGGGTAATTAATAAAATTAAGTGACTTGGTGTTTAGGGTTTGTTTGCTTTGCCTCTCCTATCCTCTCAACGTTTTTGCCAACTTATCACTGGGCGTTTGACATGACAGGTTAATGCGAACACCCCTAAGCTGGATTTTTGCAAGTAGGAATCTGCGCTCCCTACATCTGCTTGCTTTGTCCATGAAATCTGAGCTCTTGGAGAATAGAAGAGCCACCGTTCCAACTGCCCCCAACTGTAACTCAAGGACAAGTCAGAAGTTTTCCCTTCTGAAGTTCATTTGGATTTTAGGGTTGGAAAGATATCAAGAGATGGAGAAATATTTGAGAAGCTTTCTGCAGACAATAGGCACAAAGCTCCTTTTTATGTTTTGCATCTGTTGCTATGTTCTAAACAAACAAACAAAATCCTCGGCCAAAATGACTCAGATTCTCTGGCAAGAAAACCTGTATTGTGCAACCTGTATAAATGATGCAAGAGACCCACACTTTGCATAGTTTCTCTGATTTTGCAAATATTCAGCCTGTCATTTTGTCTTTGCCATTTCTGTTCGGTGTTTGCACCTTACTAATCGTGGGGAGGAACAGGACGCTGCGGCTGATGCCTATGCTGTCGGATTCTAAAGTATGCAGACCAAGCACATTTTATATAGCATCACTCCTTTTGCAGAATTGTGTCTCTGTTATTCCATTTGGGGTTGTATATTTCTTCTGTTGGTTTTCAGGAGAGGCAGCATGTTCTTTCAGATGGTGATACTTCTTGCTGATGTATTCATTTATTTACAAGTTTTGCAAATTTTATTTCATTCCACTGGAGGTGCCATGATTTAAGAGAGTTTAAAATGCAAAAGTGCATAAGGTTTGAGTATTTTCTTATGACGTTCATGCAGATGGGCTTTCATTAGGCTTTCTTTCTGTGCAATTATGTTTATTGCTGCTGTTTATCTTCTAGCAATACAAAGTAGTGCACAAGTGAACCTCCCACCCATTCACCCCAGCAGCAACCCTAAAAGTGGGTTGGACTAAGTGAGAATGACTAACTCAAAAGTGCCCAAGAGACCCCATGATTAATGGGGGATTTGATTCTGGACTTGCCAGATCCAAGTTCATCACTTTAACCACTATACCACATAGGCTGTGGAACATATTAGGAACATAGAAGCAGTTCTGGGATGCAGAATGATAAGAAAAGAAAGTAGAATCACTGTTCCAGGCTTCACAAGCAAATTGATATGCAAGGATGCCTCAACAGGTTTTCAGATCCAGGTTCTGAAATTACCCAGTTGTGTGGAAGGATGGTTAATAGATCTTCCTTCCTGCATTTGCAGAACAAGAAGTTTTAGTTCCTCTCTCAGCATTCATGTGCCAACAGCTTCTCCTAATTTATTAAAACCAGTGGTCCTTGTTGAGATCTTAGAAGTAATAAAACACAAGTTTCGGTTAAAAGAAAATTAAAAGCAGGAGTATCCAATTTTTTTACTTTAAGAAAAGGACATTCCCTCCATTTGTCAGCCTGCCATATGAAAATTCACAGGTTCTTTTTTTTTCCTCCTTGAACTTGTAGAAAAGTAAGCCAAGTTATGGATGATCTGTAGCCCCCAAATCTTTACTCAGGAAACCATGGCAGAAAATCTGAGATCAGAAATCTAAGTAGGATCAGAACACATTGTTCTTGATAATGAGCCACTTCACAAAGGCACAATGACCTAGCAATTAAGTTCACGGCAAGAGAATGCTATTTCGTCTAGAACCGTGCTCTGATTCACAGTCTGCAATTGGAGAGAATAATATCAGAATTCATTGCAAAACTAACAAAGGATTATGGGACACAGCTGTCCAGTTGTGAGTGAAGTAGCACAAAACTAGTGCCCTGATTTCTTGGGTTGGCATGTGAAACCACATAAGCAGATAGTCAACTCCAGGCCTTTTCCCTAAATGAGATCCTACAGACAGTCACTGAAAAGAACAACGGACCAACTTTGGCAAACAATTAGTTTCCCAATAGAGCAGGGGTGGGCAATGTCAGGCCTGCGGGCCGTATAAGGCCCGCAGGGCTCCCGCCTAAGGCCCACGGGGCTCCCACCCGCAAACCCCGCCACTCCCATGCGATTGGCTCCCGCCTGCAAACCCCGCCCCCAGTGCTTGTGATTGGCTCCCACCCGCAAACTCCGGCCCCCGGTCCGTGGAAATCCCAGAAACCCCGCCCCCCACCCCCCCTGGTCCCCAGTTATAAATATCCAAATGGCCCTTGGCAGAAAAAAGGTTCCCCACCCCGGCAACAGAGTAACCAACTACTTGATGCACTACTTAAATTCCATCCCCACCACATAAACCCAACTCTTAACCGCCCAGAGTCCCCTTGTGGGGGGAGATGGGCGGTGATATAAATTGAACAATAAATAAATAAATAAAAACTCTTGTTCTTGTATGATCACCCAAAGTCAGAAGCAAGGGAACAGCTCCACTTTGGTGGCCATTTTCATAAATTCCAGCGGCAACGCCAATGTCATTCTTTTTGATCCTGACATCCCAAGATTTAGCCTAGAGCTAAAGTGGATCAAACTCCCATCCCAACATGCCCGCTTCACCGTCTGCATTTTCCTGCAGAATGTGTTTATCTGCTAAAAAATAAAGAGCTACTAATTTTAGCTGACAAAAAAAATGGACATCTGCTTGCGTCGGGTAAACGTTGGGAAAGATAAGTAGGGCACCAATTATGTAATCTAATTATGGCATCCTACGAGATCAAAGAAGGAACTGTATACATATGCCAAGTTTGATTGAAACGTTATTGGTGTTCGCTTCCGTTCTGCTAAGTATGTGTTCCATTGATAGGAGTAATTTGCCAGTGCCGTGGAAGAGACGTCAACGTCATCTGTTTGTGCCAGTTGATTTCTATGGTATCAGAAGCCTTTTCAAAATAGATGAGCCCCTGTCTCCTGCACATTTAAGCTCTTGCCAAGAGAACATGGCAGGAGTTCAAAAAGCATTTTGTAAAAAAAAAATGTGCAATGGAAATTACATGGTGGTCGATAACCATCTTGCATTCCCATGACAAAGCACCCCCATTTCAATGTTTAGAACAGAGTCAAAAATGATGCATTGCAACCCCACCTGAAATGGTTTTTCATTGTCTTTACTTCCACCTTCTGGTCCTCTGGAAGAAGAAGCAAACATCCCAAAGTCCATGACGCAATTGTCTTCTGTTATGTTCTGGAAGTAGATATTTCCAGAACATCTGAAGAAAATCCAGCAGAAGAGTAGCCGTTTGCCAGCCAGTGAATCACATGGCCCAAGGATTGACCTTAGTGCTAAAATATTCAAGAAGGCCCAAACTCTACAACCTTGAGGCTTGAGAGCCATTTCTGTAGAGCTAGTAACACGTTCAGAGGAATCTACTCTTGCTTCCACAAATGATATTAAGAACTCCATTGTGTCGTTTACAAATGAGTTCAACATCCCTTCCAACGTGACGATACGTGATGTAGCAAACCTGTAAAACTTAAGCAGGCCGGGCCTGGGGTGGAAAGAATGGGAGATATCTAGAAAGAAGAAATTGTGAGGTTTTAGCTTCTTGAGATATAATTTAGTTTTTTAACTAATTGTCCAGAACTCACCCACAGCCTAACACAAAAGGCTCATGCTTGTAGAAGGAAAAGATTCTCAGTTGAAGAATTTGTTCTGTCCCCTACACAAAGAGCTTCTCTTCGGGTGACACTCAAACTTTCTTCAACAATAAGAAGTTAGGGATCGCATGGAAAACCCTCATATTTAGAAGAATTTCTGTGTGGCAAGTCCTAGTCTGCTGGATTAGCAGACTCATCTCCACCCTTCTCACATCTAAGGCTTGCGCAATTTCAAAACAACCAAAGAAGATGCACGCTTCTTGAAATTCAAAGTAGAATCAACTGTGGAAGGTAATTCTACCACCCTCCTTCTCTAAACTTCGCAATTTTTATTAGTAATATTTTATATGTATAATTATATGCCCTCATTGTGGGAGGTTGTGCAGATCCAGAATTGGCCTTTACAGCCACTTACAGATCCACTGTTAAGATTTTACCCTTGGAAGACAATCTTACTCGGCTACGAGTGATCGCCAAGAAGAAGAATATTATACATATTATATACAGTATGTAACCAGTTTCTCTGTTTCCAAAGAAGCCCAACACTATCGTAAGTGGTGAAAAACAAAGCTGGTGCAAGCCATTTTGTTTCTAACGTGAAAGCTAATTTGAGTCCGCAGCAAGTAAAAGGCAGCTCTTCATTCTCTCTCTCTCTCTCTCTCTCTCTCTCTCTCTCTCTCTCTCTGTGTGTGTGTGTGTGTGTGTGTGTGTGCGCGCGCGCATGCAGGGAAGTGAAATAATTTGAAGGAACTTGCCATGAAACTGTTCTCTTTTCTGCAACACTTGTAAGGTTAAAGGGATAAAGATCCATCAATTTGTACAGCCTGACCTTGTCATTCTGCTTTTCATCTGAATTCAGATGTGCGGGATTAACCTAGCGGAGTTTGCATTGACACTGATTTAAAAGCTGTGTTGTGGGCACCTCCCAGCAAATTACATTAATTGGGATCTTTAATCTGAGAATGAGGAAGGAGGGGAAGGTCCCTTATCGGGGCATGCAGCATATGATAAACAGATGTCTCTTAATACAGATAAATATGAAAGCAGCATTTATGCTCCAGGCTCTGCAAGTCAAGCATTTTATTAGCTAGCAAGGCTAAGGGGATTTAATGGCATCCAAGCCAGCACCGAGTTGCCACTGCATAATGGGGGAAATTTGGGAAGATGGGGAGCTCTCGAATACCCAGGGCTGCTCAGATAAAATGTAAGCATGATGAAGTGTCAGGAATGGTTAGAAGTCGGAAAGTTTCAAGCTGCAAGGCGAAGAAATGGGATGATTCCGAGCTTTTTCTTTGCTCATGAAAAAGCTATGGGCTTCAGGTAAAAGCTAAAAGCCTGAGCCCCCCCCCCAAAAAAAACGCGTTGTCAGTTCTGTCCACATGGAGCTCGTAGACAAGGCTGTTCAGTCGGACATGATCCCCACTGGATCTTTTTTATTTTCTGTTTTTTCACTTTTTTTTCTTTTTGGGGGGGTAGTTTTTTTTGGTTTTTTGTTTTTGTAGTTTTTATCCTTGCTTTAAACTTAATAAAAATTCTTATTACAAAAAAGAAGTCGGGAAGTTTCCCTTTCAATGCGATCCTCGTGGGCTTTGTCTTGTTTCAAAGGAAACGTTTAAAAAAATTGGAGAGGGTACTTGCCCCGCAAAATAAAGGAAAGGTATAACAGATAACTTTCCTGATCAGCAATCAAATGCTTTGGGTGGAGAAGATGAATACGGCAGGGGAAGGTAAAAATGGATAACTTATTTTGGAATGAATTTTGGAATGGAATGGTAAGACCTTGTGATGCTCAAGCTGAAGGGCTGCCGTGCACAGATATTGTAGGAGGAGAACTCTGTTAGTCTCTGGCAGCCAAAATAGTTATTTTCCAACTAAAACATTTTATTCAAAGGCAGAAAGTGCTCCTAGACTCCTGATCTCACATCAGAATTATAAATGCCTTCAAACTGACTGGATCGATTTGTCTCTCACTGCCCAGTCCATAATGCAACTGCAAAAAAAGAAAATAAGAAGGAAGCATTTTTCTAAAGTGAAAATCATGGTCTCAGAAAAAATCGGCAGGCATTCATGCTAAACAGAAACCCAATGATAACGCTTTCTGGTAGCTTGGCTTTACTCACTGGGGCATTTTTTATCATCTGCTCTCATAGCTTTCTAGTAAAAACACAAGAGGTCCTGCAGGGCTAGAGATCTGAGTATTATTTATTGCTCCAATTTGTAAACTGTCCAATTCTCCAATTGCAGAACCCAGGGCAGTTTACAGCACAATCCAGGAAAAAACCCTAAAACCAAATTCATCCTCCTAATCTTCCCCATAACATCCATCACCCAGTTAACCTAAAATGAGAACCACCATTAAACTAAAGCAGCAACAGAAAATGCATTCTGCAAATCCCAACCAAATGTCACCACTACTGCCCCCAAACCCATCTTAATGAGAAACCAGTTGTGTGGGGACTAAATGAACATTGCAGAGACGTTCTTCCATAATGTTGAGCCTGCCACGAGAGGCCAGCTCTTCGCCCACCTCTTCTCCTTCAGTTCTTGTGGGATGGTCACACGAGATCACATGTTCACTTTACAAACTTGCACACGCATTTCTGCAGTGGATTTCATGGGTTAAAGTAAAACACGAGAAGGTGTTGTCCTCCGGTAATACAGAGCTTATAGCAGCACCTCCAGCCAGCAGTCCTCGCATCAGTTCTGCAAAATTTCAGTAGGATGCCCCCCTTGGCTGGATTAAAAAAGGAGTGCAGGCTGGAAAAAAGAGGAGTGGGGAACATGGAGAAAATATTTGTGGCCTTGACACCAGTTCCAAAGGGTGTGGCACAACAAGGAGCAAGCTTAGCAATGTGTTGGCTGAGGATTATGGGTGTTGATATCCAGTGTATCTGAAGGTTGAGGAAGATTTAACATGGAATGTGAAAAACAGAGCAGGCTAAGACCATGAGTATGCAATGCAAGCAGCGTATGTTAAATCCTGCTGTTTTTATAATTTCCCTGATGCTTTCTTAATTTGCGGTGTTTTTTTTCCTATTCCTTTTTTGCAAGTTGCTCTGCTTGAAAGTCAGCGTTTTAAAAATAAATCTGATGGTTATTAAGTTTTTTTATTATACTTATTAAATGGAGGGACTACCAGGTACATGTGCAAACTCTGCTTACTTCTATCCATCCCTATTTTGGGTTTTAAGTCTGTGTCTCAAGTTTGGACAAATCTGTAACTCCATTTTTTTCCAAAACCTCCCATGAGATTTGCAGATAAAAAAGCTTTTTTTTTTCAAGGCAACACTTAAATAGATTGCATTATCTTGCAGATGAAAGCAAGCTGGACGTGGGAATGAGGAAAACGATAGTTTTCTTTTTTAAAAAAAAGGGGGGGGTACTGAAAGAAGAAAGATTATTGCGTTGTAGGAAATCTCTTGACCTTTTCTTGGAGTTACTGGGAGGAAAATCTTTGGGTCAGGAATACTAGGAAGCTGACCTACTGACCAAAATAAACTTTTGTCCCCAAATATTAAGGAATACGATTTTAACATTAAAACAGCTTCCTGTTAAAACAAACACATCAAAACTCATAGGGTTTTTTTAGCTATCTTTGCATACAGTACATTGAAAAATGCCTTTAGGATTGCAAAAAATAAAAGCACAACCAATGATTTCCATGAAGAATGAGGAATAGCAATAAAGCAGCATGCTCTCAACCTCACCACAAAAGGTATATTGCCCTGCAAAAGCTAGGTTCCTCAGCAGAAAACAAAGATTCTTTGTACCTCTCCCCTCAAAATTATATAGGCTGCAAATAAAGATGCTTTTGATTGCAAGCAATGGACTAAGATCTTGATTTCATTTTAATGGGCAAACCAACATTGACTCAGTTCCCCTTTTCACTGATGGAGTAAAGCTGTTCCTAGGTTTTGATAGGGATGGTTAATAAAATCTAAATTAATTTTATTTTCTCCTAGTGTTTCATTTGATAGTTGCTGATGCCTTCTTACTAAAAAAAAATCTCTAGTTTTGATTACTTTAAATTTAGGTGGATAAAACTTTGATATTAACGTTTAATTTTAATAGTTAATAATTAATAACCATAGGATGCCACAATATATGGAGCTCAACATAATGTAAAATAAGCTGTTTTCTTGATTTCATATACAAATGATAAGTATCTTGCTAAACTAATTTTAGATATGGATTTTACTTCTTTTATTATAACTTTTATTGGATACATATGGCGTATTTTTATTTGTACTGGTCTATGACTGTAATGAATTGAATTGAATTGAATTGAACTGAACTGAACTGAACTGAATTGAATTGAATTGAATTGAATTGAATTGAATTGAATTGAATTGAATTTTAGGTGGAAGTTTCAAACAAGACTGAATCCTGCATATAAAAAATTTCCCACATACATGCCCCATTCGCACGACACTCTTAACTAAGTCTAGGGTGGAGTGGGGATTGCTTTCAGAATCTAAGGAACGAGCTTTAACTAACCCTAGTAGATTAAGCTTATTGTGGGAATAGGGTCATAAAAAAAAGTACAAAAGGAACGTTGCAGCCCAGCTTTCTATGTGCAGAGATTATTAGCATTAGCATCAGCTAATATTCAAGAGAAGTGGTGGGCCCTCTTTTTGCTGGATGCATCCTTGAGGCGTAGCAGTAGAAAAGCCAAACTTTCTTCCAAACAAAATGTCTTTCATCTACACTTGGCTTTCTGCTGAAAAACAAAAGTTTGCTCTAAGACACCCTTTTTCTAGGGAGAATCCACGAAAAAGGATCAAGTGTTTATGGCCGCTGGTCCTTCTAGCTGAACAAAATCCGTTCTCTCTACATTTAGTTTTTCAACATTTGGTTTTCTGTTTATCAGTCCTTGGCTGGATCTGCTCAAGAAGACTTCTCCCAGGGTCACTCTAAACTAAATTCTTGTGCTGAGCAAGGATTACACTGGATGGCTTTAATTGTAGCATCACAGGGTTGGAATGGCCCTTTCTAACCCTGTGATTCTACAACGGCCATTAGTCTCAGTGATGAGCATTTCACAACAGAGCATTCTATCATAGAAGCCTCCACCTGGAGTCTAAAGTGTTACAGCCAAGGTATTAAGTTTTCCCTTCAGTACGAATTAGGTTTAATTTAGCCCACTATAAAAGCTGGATAATATAACCCGCCATCTTGGACTGCTTCCAAACAACGTTTTTATTGTGCAATCATCCTGCCTCATTCCCAGAAGTTTATGGCAAGGTCCAAATGATGTATGCCATTTGTAACTCCTGAACTCGCTCCTTATTTTCTTCCTCTTCTTCTTCCTCTTCCTCTTCCTCTTCCACTTCCTCTTCCTCCTCCTCCTCCTCCTCCTCCTCCTCCTCCTCTTCTCCTCCTCCTCCTCCTCCTCCTCCTCCTCCCCGATCTACCAGCTTTGAGATCCACTGCAGTTCCACCCTCGGTTCAATCAACTCCCCACATCACTCCTTTTGTGGGTGGGGCCACATGGCACAGTGGGGCCCTAGTCCTCTTTCTTGGTTCTGGAATCCTTCTTACTCCTCTTTTCATGTCTCTGGGTGTTCAAGCTGAATCTGCTTTTCATTAGGAGAGCAATATGTTATTTTGGGATCCCCTGCTTGATGTAAGGCTTTTCCCAAGCGATGATTACCAGGAAGGGAGAGGAGGCAGAGAGGAAAAGAAGCTATTTTGGGAAGCTTCGAAACTAGACCCTTCTTCCCACAATCACCATCAGTGACCAAGTCAAAGTCCATGTAGGCCAGGATGGATAAGCCAAATCAATTAATTTTATTATCTTGATGCACATTTCATTGGAGCTTTCTTCAAGGGGGAACATGGATGAAAGCCTTTGACAGCTGGATTTGGCAGCTGGAATACAACAAGGTTTGAGTGGGCTCCAATTTTTCAACGAGGGAAAGACTGACTTCAACCGTTCTCTATCTCAAGATCCTCTATCAGAGGTATTTTTGCCCCCACAAACCACAACTCTTCCTTCTCTTCCCCCCCCCCCCACAAATCCAGGAAGGTCATTTGTTTGATACCCTATTATCCCAAGCTTAAGGGAGCCAAACAACAATTTATAAACTCTAAGCTCCATTCTTCCAGCAAGATGAAGTACTTTCGTGTTGAAGCCAAGCTAAATCTTTAAATGGTGCAAGAGGCTTTTGGTGGGGAGTTGGGGGGGGTCCTTTTCCTTTTGCCCAGCTGACAGTAGGTTTACAGTTTATAATCTGGCCTTTGTAAAAGCATTTGTCAGCCTGTATATTTCATTTTAAACCTCGACCACCCATGAGCACCAATGGGCAAGATGTCTCTTTTTCTCTCGCACCAACAGCCCATTTGCTGGCTGCAAAAGATCAGGATTTAGTCACAACGGCAAAATTTCTTGGCGCTATCTCACTAACATCTCCCGCAAGAAGAGGGGGTGGCGACACGGGGGTGTAAGCGGGCTTTTGTTTATGCCAAGCCAGTCCTCCACTCTAAATTTGGAAATCCTGGGTATGATAGTCCTTGGCTTCTAACAGAGATGCTCTTGGCAAGGCAACCTCTATGCCCACCCACCAAAGCGAGGGTCTTTCTCTTTTTAATTTTGCTTTCCCCTTAGGGGAAAGCAAAATAATACTTCAACAGCCCTTCCAGATGAAGAGAAATGGTAGCATTAAGCCTTCACCAATCTAAGGTCAACATGCATAATTTGTACGTACCTGGGCTTGTGCAAACAGTGTCTGCCCTGAGTTTGCACCATCAGCTTTTCTTCAGCAGAGTTGTTTGCTGGAAAACTGGGAATGGAATTCTTGCCTGCCCGTATTCCAATATTGTCTTGTTTCAAAACCTTCACTTCCTCCTTATTTGTATTTATGGAACCACTTTCTTTAGCTGAACTTGAGGTGGTACCCACCTCTCCTGTCAAGACTCAGGCCCTGCTCAAGCTTGTATGTTGCTTGAAGTATTCCGCAAAATCCCTTTTCCCTTCCCATCCCTTCAAAACTTTGCTGGGCAAAGGCTGCCCAAGGCCATTGTCTCATGATAGGTCTGGCCCCACAGAGGGATGTAGTCTTGTTTTCGGAGTGCAGGGAAGGTCATGTGATGGGTAGGTGTCCAGTAACTCACCACTGCTCCCTCTGGATCTGTGATGGGTAGTACCTCCAACAACTCTTACCATGGAAGAGAAGGGAAGCTAGCAAGCACCGTGCGAATGAAGTAACACGTGTGAATGTGTGATATGCCTCCTGAAGTCTGTGCTATGGTTTAGCCGCCCCTTTGTCTACTTGCACAATCCTCATGACAATCCATGACATTCTGGAAGAAGACAAGTAGATGAGACAAGGTCTAATCCAACCAGATTAAAGGGCAAATGACCACTTTGCATTGATCGATGCACTCAAGCAACTGCATCATTGGAAGTGAGGTCAGAATGGCACGTATAATATTTTCCACAAGTTTGCAAGCTGGTAGTTGTTGTTTTCAAGCTGGACAGGAAAATATTCAGGACCTATTTTAGTTTCAGACCCCAGGAATGTTGGACCTCTAAAAGGCCACTAAAAGTACGTGGGAAAAAGGGGGAAAGTGTTAAAATGGGAAAGATTCTTGGGAATGGTGATAGATACAGTTTTGCAAATACTTTTTCCCCCCTTTTTTGCTTCCCCCTACAATGTTATCTCTTTTGCTCCAAAGTTTAAAAGGGAGGAAATTGCATAGTTTGTAACTTTTAAAGCTAGCAATAAACCCACAGGATCTCTCGAGCTAGCCTCATTTGCTTAGCTGCTTCAAAATTTATTAACTGGAAAGTCCATCTTGGAGATAAAGCTAATACCATGGTGCTTTTTCCACATCAAAAATAAATCACGAATGAAATGGTATTTTTATGTACCGCTTGCATAGTGCAGCATTGAAGGGCCATGCTCATGAGTGCTCCTGTGGTCTTTCAGTATCCCTTGAAAGAGCTCCAACTTTCTCTTAAGCAGAAATGGTCAGAGTTGGGCAAGCAACAAACACTGTTTGACCCTTGCCATTGTTTTTTTAAAAAACTTTGAATATCAATAATATACTTACTTTAAGACCATTTCCTACAACCGTGATGGGGAATTGTGGTCCTGCAGAAGTTGTTCAACTACAACTCTCAACAGAATTGGGAAAGGAGGAGAAATACTGGAATCACCCACCTCTGGAAAAGCAAGGACTTACCAAAGAACAGCATTCCCCAGGAGTTGCTGGTGATGAGAAAAAGAATTTTGGGAATGGAAAGGAGACAAGAGCCAAGAGGCCATAGAATTATAGAGTTACAAATGACCATAGAGATCCTGTGCTCCCAACTGTTGCTTGGTACAGGATCCACTAGAGCAGGGCTTTTCAAACTTGGCAACTTTAAGATGTGTGGACTTCAACTCCCAGAATTCCCCAGCCAGCTGACCCTCCAGCTTCTGTTTAAACACTTCCAGCAAGGAGAATTCTCTACATCATACAGCAGCCTGTACCACTCACAGCTCATGCAGTCAGAAAGTTCCTCCAAATATCTACCCTGAACCTATTTCCTTATTATTTAACCCATTGATTCTGGTCCTGCCTTCCGGGGCAATACAGAGTAAGTCCATTCCCTCTTCTGGGTGCCACTTTTCAGCTATTTGAGAGCCAGTTTGGTCTAGTGGTCAAGGCAATGGGCTAGAAACCAGGAGACTGAGAGTTCTAGTCCCGCCTTAGGCATGAAAGCCGGCTGGGTGACCTTGGGCCAGTCCCTGTCTCTCAGCCCTAGGAAGGAGCCAATGGCAAACCAAGAGACTGAGAGTTCTAGTCCCGCCTTAGGCATGAAAGCCAGTTGGGTGACCTTGGGCCAGTCCCTCTCTCTCAGCCCTAGGAAGGAGCCAATGGCAAACCAGGAGACTGAGAGTTCTAGTCCCGCCTTAGGCATGAAAGCTGGCTGGGTGACCCTGAGCCAATCACATTCTCTCAGCCCTAGGAAGGAGCCAATGGCAAACCAGGAGACTGAGAGTTCTAGTCCCGCCTTAGGCATGAAAGCCAGCTGGGTGACCTTGGGCCAGTCGCGCTCTCAGCCCAACTCACCTCACAGGGTTGTTGTTGTGGGGAAAATAGGAGGAGAAAGGAGTATTAGGTATGTTTGCCACCTTGAGTTATTTATAAAAATAATAAAGGCGGGATAAAAATTAAATAAATAAATATTTGAAGACCACTATTGTATCTTCCTTTTTTGCTAAACCTGCCCAGATCCTTTAACCATTCCTTGTTGAACTTACTTAGGGTCAGCAACACAGTGTATCCATCCACAGCATCCATCCATTGGCCCCTCTGATCCATTTAAAAATGACTATGCATCATCTTGCAAAGTTCACCAAATCTTGCAAGGCTTTGCTGTTGTCACAGGATGCTTCAGCTTTGCAAGATGTCATCCAATGCAACAAAGCTTCATGAGACTTCGCTGAAAATGCCAGAGTCTTGTGTGATTCCAGTATTATTATTTTTTTTGCAAGATCAGATGAGTGACATTTGTAAAACCTTGCCTGAAAAGGTTGCCAATATGCTTCTGTACAAAACAGTGCCATTTATCTCCTACACCTTCTTGGTATCACCCGTTGGCCCCAGAAGATAGACCAAAGAGATATGCCAAATCGTTGGCAGTTAACATTTTGTTGCTGGTTTGTATGTATCAAAAATTAGCCTCCCGAGAGCAGGGGTTCCTAAACGTTTTTCCATCACACCTCCCTTTAGTGTAATGTTAATGTACACACCTCCCCTAAAAATCCAAACACCAAAATCAACACAAATAAACAATGAAAACAATACAATGAAACTTTGGGAAAGATGGATTTATTAACTAAAAGCTTCTTCACACCTCCTCCGGACTCTGTCTGCACCTCCCCAAGGGAGGCACACCTCACCGTTTGGGAAACCCTGCCCTAGAGTCAGTCTCAACTCCTGGGGGGTTTCATGGATATGCCTATGGAGCTTTCTTCCCAACATGTATTTGATGATTTGGTGTTGCCTTCTTTCAGAAGGCTTCTTCAACCCCCTAGTCTAAGCTACCACACTAGGATTCCCCATCTTTCTCTGATCCAAGTGGTATTGCAGTTATGGAAAGAAATATATCTCACATTAATGGGGAAAACCTGTATACTTGCAGGGGCGTGTGGGATGCTATGGAAGTTGATTTCAGCTGGATGACACCAGGTGTGCATGCCAACTATACCTGAAATGTAGCTGAAATGCATGATCCTGATAATGAAATACTGCTTCCACTCTACCAAAGATTTGACAATTGGCTTTCTTTTCTCTTCTTCTTTGGCATCCCTCTTTCTTGTTTTGTTGGCCAACAGCTGTTAAAGCAATGAACAGAGCAAGAGCATGGAATTTCAGAAGAGTGGAGACTGCCGTGGAGTCTTCCATCGGCTAGATCTGATTTGGACCTCCTGGGTTTCATCACCGGGCCACTTGGCCGCTTCTTCCCCGGGGTGAGAATTTTGTCCACCTCAGCAGTACTTAACTTGTTCCAGACTTTCAAGTGAGCAAATGCACTTTCCAGAGCAAGGATTGAGTTTCGGTCCCTGTGAAAGAGCATTAATGATGCTTTTAGCTGTGGCGCTGAGTAATGGATCTCAAGGTGCTGTGTTCTTTGCTAATTTGGACATGTTGTGCTGATGGGAACGGTAGAAAGACCCTGGGAGACTGGCAAAATATTGAGATGGCTCCTGCGTAGTTAACATCTGCTCTTCGCCATATATATATATAGTATATTAAATATGTATGTATGTATGTATGTATGTTTTGTGCCTTTTATAATTTTAAAGTTTTTAATAATAATAATATTAATACTTGTCTCTATATATTATTTTTAGCTTTGTTGTACACCGCCCAGAGTCACTTGGCTATGAGATGGGTGGCTCTATAAATATGACAAAATAAATAAAATAATAAATAAAAGGGGATGACAGGATGGGTAACTGGAAAAGTTAAAGGTAGTCCAAATTATAGCCAGGATTATTTTTTACCCACCAAGGACTGCCATAGAATAAAATAAGAGGGAGGGAGGGAGGGAGGAGAAGAGGGAGGGAGGAATGGGTGGGGGATCTCTTGGCAATCTCAGATGATTGTAGAGATATACTGCAATCTCTGATATCTGTTAACAAATCCTAGAAGCCAAAATGTGAATTATTGCAAGGAAGGATGGAGAACTTTAATGCCCTATGCAAGAGCACATTTTATCCTCTCCCCAACAATGTTTTGTAAAACATTCCTGGTTTACAAAACCCAGGAGTGCAAAGACCCAATTTTCAGCCCCAGATCTATGGATTCCTCTTTTCTCAGTACAGAATTGTACATTGCGGGATTAGGATTTTAACTTCAAGCCCAAGGTAATTATCCTGCTCTATTCTGCCTTGGTCAGCCCTCACTTGGAGTATCTGCACACCCCGGTTTGAAAAAGGCATTGATAACTGGAGCAAGTCCAGAGAAGGGCTATTTCCTGGGGCTTACACACTTGACTCTGATCATCTTAGAGACCTACCACTAATAATGAGATCAAAACAATTTTCAAAATTACCACAATGACAACAAAATCTCCAAACCAAGGACTAACTCACATACACAATATCCACTCTTGGGAGGGAATAAAATAAAACCACCTCTCAGATCCCAAAGGCTCCCTGTAAAAGACAGGCCTTAACAGCTTTGCAGAAGGACTGGAGAGGGAATCTGTCTGATGGCCAGGGGAATGAAGTTTCAGAGAACAGGGCAGCATCGAAGAAGGTCTAACTCCAAGATCCCAGCAGATGACATCCTTAAGTGATGAAAGCTAGAAAGAACCCTTTCTTCCAGATCTTACCAGCTAGGCAGAAACTGCTGGAGATCTTCTGGTGGCCCTGAACCATGAAGAGCCTGGATATCTACCTTTAAAAGGAACAACCAATACAGTACCTTGAATTGTGTCCACAAACACACTAATCCCTTTGCTATGCCCTCCCATCATGGTGCCTTTCTCTCTTAGAGGTGCAGGATAGGATCCACCTGGGCAGATGATTCTTGCAACAGATCCCACAAAGGCTTGCTTCTGCCTGTTATCACTGACTACATGGCCCGGCAACGTCCTCACTAGTTAGTTAAGAGGATGGGTTTTGGGTATGGAAAGCACAGAAAACAGGACATTATCCAGAAATGCGAGGGCCTTTTCAACTGTACTTCATCCTGACAATGAATTCATTGTCAGCTCAATTTCTGAAACATTCCTTGAGCCGCCTTCAGAACGAGGCTATCGATCAGAAGCCATGAGGTTTGGAGACTGAAGTGATGAAAACGAAAGTAATGCATGCTGGGGGTCTCCTCTGCAAAAACTCATCTGCACGTCCCTCACAATGCTAATCACAATAGAAGCCTCACTGTGAGGATAAGATTTCACGGCAAGGGATGGCTTACCTTTCATTACCTTGTGAAATAAATTAATTTACAGAGAAAACAGCAAGAGAAAGGGGAATAGGAGGGGTGGGGGTAGGCAAGATAAAGAAGCATTTCCTCAGATGCTCTGGTGACGTCTATCTTGATGGCAACGTGTTCTGCTGAACTTCATTCCCTCTTTTTATTGATAGGCGTGCAATCATGTTTGTCCCTGCTAAAAGCTCCCCTTTTAAATAAAATGGGACAGCATCCATTTTTAACTTGCTGGATGTGCCCCTGACTCAGACAGATGCTGTTTAGACAGCCTGATTTGGTGGGTGGTCAGTTCAAGGAGACCATCATGGTAGAGTTTATAATAAGCCAGCAGCCTAAATGGACTGTTTAAGGCAACGGGAAGCTTGAGTGAAATGATAACATGTAAATTATGGAAGACGGGGACCTTCTCCCTACAGAAGGGGAAATTTCTCTCCCCCCCCCCACTCTCCAATTATCAGGGGACGGCAAATCACAATGAGTTCCTCATACAGAAATCAGCTTTCAGTGCGGATGGATCAAAACGTTACCCCTCCGGATAACGTAAACATACAAGGCTGCTGCTAAAAAGAGTGAAAATTGACGGAATTAAATAGTGGCCCTGCATCGCGGGCAAGAAACAGGCCTGCTTTTATGGCACCCCATTTCATCTTGCTGGGTGGAAAGCTAATATTTGAATGTCCGTGCTCCACCGCAGAACGCGGGTGTGTGAAAAAGAGCACCCCTCGAGGTCGGCCGGCCGCGGGCAGGGGAGGGCTGAGATGGGGTCTGCTTTAAGCAGTGTCAGATTATAGGGTGGCTGTGTGGGCTGGGTTTCCCAGGCTCAAATGTGGGGCACGGAGGAAGTGCTATGCTTCACTTCAGACCTCCTTGGATTTCTTATAGCGCTTTGATATGTAAGAGCTATATCTGTGTGTCTTCACTCCCAAACTTGGAGAAAGAGCACACATATATGGGTTTGATTAAAGTCCCTCTCTCATTTCAGCCTGGCAAAGCGTTTTACTTGAATTAAAAAGAGAGAAAGAAACAAAAATGAGGCAATAAGATTCTTCAGAGAAAATGTCTTTGAACAAGAGAGGAAGGGTTGGGTAAGAGCTAGAGCCAAGCTAGATTATAGATAGGTCTGAAAAAACCAAGGATGGGTTCCAACATTTTTAATTTGTCGAGGCTTAAACCCTTGAAGTGGTATCGTTAAATTTATTTCATGGCAAAGAACAAAAATGGCATTTTTTTTTGTCCCATGTTCAAACTCAAAGGGACAAGTTCAAAACCGAATGGAAGAGCAATCTTAGTTTTTTAAGAAAGCATACCTGAATAGGGATTGTCCTTTGAATTGCTTTTTTAATGTTTTTACAGCAGACTCTGTCCTCCTGGAGCAGCTTTACTGGAAAGCAGCAAATGAGAAAGCTCACAGTGGGGAACCATGGGTCCTGCAGTTGCTCTGGGACTCCAACTCCCATCAGTCCCACTCAACCTGCCTGGGAATTTATGGTGACATCTGTAAATTCACCGATTCCCCTCCCTGCCTTCCTGAATCTCCATTTCCTCGGTTATATGCAGTTGGGGACCTTTGCAATGACATGATTCTGCAGCTGTGTGTAACAGTTATTTTTCCGCATTTGTGCATTTCTAGCATTCAATAAAATCCAGGGAAAATGTTAGGCAGGGATCTCTTATTTCAAGAAAGGGCTTACAGATTGAGTTCCTATTGCAAACGTCCCGCAACGGCAATACATGTCAATACCTTTAAATACTGCCAGCAAATGTACTTTTTCCACCCGGATGGGGTTTTTTTTTTTACAGAAATGTGTAGGAGAATAATTTTTCACTTATCAGGCTGGTTGGAAGGCAATCTCTTTAGCCATCGTTAAGAGTCGGAGGCCTTCTGCTAATTAGGCAGCTACAGCAGAAATTATTATCCGGTTATTTGCGCAGGCCCACCGGACAAGCTTCTTCGATTAAAAGTATCAACAAATATTGGGAGATAGCTCAACATGAAATGATCTTTTTGTCTGGGCCTGAGCTCTGCAGTTCAAATGTCACCCTGGACTAATTGGGTTATTCTGCACTTAGCGGTGTCTCCCTCTCTCCAAAGAGGCTGCTCTCTTTCGCTCTCACTGGGGCCACAGAATCCCGTTGGGCTTTTCCCCAGGAGCAGAAGGAGGCCTCCTCCTCCCCCCCCCCCCCCCCCCCCCCCCGCTTCTAGGTATTGCCCACTTTCCTTTCCTTTCAAGAAAAGTAGCACTATCATAATCTCCATTTTTCTTCTGTCTGGTTCTTGCTTCTGGTATGATAAGGACGGGACTCTCCTTTGCTGGTGACTCCGCACTTAATTAACTCCAGACGCAGCCTAATTAGGCCGTCTGCAGCACAAGCATTGCTCCATTGTCACTTGTGTGTTTCTCCCCAGCGCTCCTCTAGGCCAGAGCTTTCCAAACTGTGTGTCGCGACACAAAAGTGTGTCACCACACACAGTCTGGTGTGTCGCCACACAACCCGGAAACGCTGATCATCATCAGCGCTTCCGGGTTTTCCCGCGGCGACACACCAACTGCAGCGCACAGAACCCGAAAGCAGCAGCAGCACTTCCGGGTTTTCCCGCGGCGACACACCAACTGCAGCGCACAGAACCCGAAAGCAGCAGCAGCACTTCCGGGTTTTCCCGCGGCGACACACCAACTGCAGCGCACAGAACCCGAAAGCAGCAGCAGCACTTCCGGGTTTTCCCGCGGCGACACACCAACTGCAGCGCACAGAACCCGAAAGCAGCAGCAGCACTTCCGGGTTTTCCTGCGGCGACACACCAACTGCAGCGCACAGAACCCGAAAGCAGCAGCAGCGCTTCCGGGTTTTCCCGCGGCGACACACCAACTGCAGCGCACAGAACCCGAAAGCAGCAGCAGCACTTCCGGGTTTTCCCGCGGCGACACACCAACTGCAGCGCACAGAACCCGAAAGCAGCAGCAGCACTTCCGGGTTTTCCCGCGGCGACACACCAACTGCAGCGCACAGAACCCGAAAGCAGCAGCAGCACTTCCGGGTTTTCCTGCGGCGACACACCAACTGCAGCGCACAGAACCCGAAAGCAGCAGCAGCGCTTCCGGGTTTTCCCGCGGCGACACACCAACTGCAGCGCACAGAACCCGAAAGCAGCAGCAGCACTTCCGGGTTTTCCCGCGGCGACACACCAACTGCAGCGCACAGAACCCGAAAGCAGCAGCAGCACTTCCGGGTTTTCCCGCGGCGACACACCAACTGCAGCGCACAGAACCCGAAAGCAGCAGCAGCGCTTCCGGGTTTTCCTGCGGCGACACACCAACTGCAGCGCACAGAACCCGAAAGCAGCAGCAGCACTTCCGGGTTTTCCCGCGGCGACACACCAACTGCAGCGCACAGAACCCGAAAGCAGCAGCAGCACTTCCGGGTTTTCCTGCGGCGACACACCAACGCCGGTTGGTGTGTCGCCGCAGGAAAAACTTTGGAAAGCCCTGCTCTAGGCAAACTGAGAAGGTTGGAGATGTAGCCTTTCAGATGCCACAGGGCTGCTTGTTCTTCTTGCAGCAAGAGGCTACTTCTGTGCAAAGTAGCAGAGCATTTCTAGCCATTCAAGGAATACTATTACGTGTGATTGGGGGTGCACTGTTTGCAGATATTTTGACAGTGCTCGAAGGCTCAGTAGGCTACTGGAGAAGAAGAGGGATTCAGTGTGCTTGTTCTTAAATCAGGATGCTCCATACATCAACCAATATTAAGCAGCACATGTGAGTCACCTCAACACATGACTTGCCTCAAGCAGGTCATTCCCTAAGCATTAGCCCATTCCTCATCGGATAGAAAGGAAAATGTTTTCCTAACTCCAAGCAAATTGATTAGCTGGGCTCACAGAGAACAGGAGCAGCTACCTACTCAACGGTTAGAGAAGGGGAATCTTCACCACCCATCCCTTTTAATCCTCCATCTTCAGCTGTTAGAAATTTCTGGTTGTCCCAGATAATCCACAGCCCCCATATAGTCCCAGAAAAAAAAATGGAATTTCAGAGCAAAGGGGACAGAAGGATCGATGATACATTTTCATCTTTGATTCTCATCAGACGCAAGAGCCAAATATATATCTCAACGGATACGGACGAATAGAAATCAATTTTGGGAGAAGAAGGAGCAAGAGAGCCTACAGACATGCATCTGGTTTTTATTAAAGCACATAAGGTGGACCACAAATCCGAGTATTAGGAATGATTGGGTTCTCCCAAGATTACCTCGACAATCACAGAAGCTGTGATTGTACAGCAAAATACTGGAAAGCTCCATAAGTGAAGCAGAGGCCTGTTGGAGTGGAATTACACTGATTCATTTCCAACAACAAATTTCCTGAAGGTATGTGTAAGTAATAGGGTAAAAGGATATTACAGGAACCATGCCCCTTTCCAGAAAGAAGGTAAACGTTCCATCAGAAGCCAAGGATAATTCCACAGACTGAAAACTCTTGCCTGTTTCTACCTGAGCATAAATCCCATTGACAGTAGCATGGAGCAAGCCGGAGGGTGTGTAAACAAAGATCCGTGTAAAAACACAGAGCAGGGAAATTATTCTAAATATTTTAGAAATTATTCTAAATAATTCTAGAACAGCAAGGCACGCTCATCGAAACTCTGAGCATTTTCACATGTACAAATGAACGGTGGGGTTTACTTCACAGTAAATTTGCACAACGGAGGCAGGGCAGGGAGCGGCCCATGGCTTAAGTTCAACACACACACACACACACACACACACACACGCAAATGATTATTTCAGATTTGGGGCGAAGACACAAGGAGCAGAGAAAAAGGGATGGAGGGAGATGGAAGGAAGGGGGGGGGGTCAGCTGGACTCTCCCTGGTTTTACACCAGGGTCCTACGCACAGCACACTCCCTCTGAGGAATGTAATTCTTTTCTTTTTAAAATGATTTTTATTGAAAGTTTTAACAGCAATAATAAGAACTAATACAAATAAGGAATGTAATTCTCACGGGAGAAAAGGGCCAGGCAGGACTCAGCAGACAAATATCCTTTGCTGGACTAAGGCAGGTTTGCATCAGAAATGGGAAGATACGTCGCTTTTGGCGTCTCGTATTTTTGTAACGGTTAAGTTCCATTTGTCGAATTGGAGGATCTGTTTGATTTTATTTTTTTAAAAAGGGTGGCACTGAAATGTAAACATACTTAGGTGTGCCGTTCAACAAATGTTGCAGTTCTACCTGGTGGATGCTCCCTTTGCGAGTAATGTTCCTTTTCGCCCCTTATTTTTTCGTGAACATGTATAAGCTTGTACCCACTTTTGTTTAATGTCTATTATTATTACCGAGAAATAGCATTGCAAAAATCTGCAAGCCGTAATCCAGCAGATGGGGATGGCCTTGGCTGCATTATGTCCTCTGTTCCTAACACACCCCTGGAGTAGGCAATGCTTTATATTGTAATTATAAGTTGAATCAAGGCATTCTCTGCGTGTTCAGAGGCCGTTTTCTTACAAGCTGGAAAGGAGAATGCATACAAGTCCAAAAACACTCTTCCTGAACTGGAAAGAGTAGTTCTGCAAATGCACGAATATTTATTTCTTTGCCAAAATTATATGTTACCTCCTCCTCTTCCAATTCTTTATTTACCTGCATTATTGTGGTTAGTGCTGCTGCTGATGCTGTTGTTATTTCCAAGGTGGGAGGGTGAAAATTGAGATGTAAACATGCTGCAGCGAAAGGGAAGGGGGGGGGAGAATTATCTTTAGAGGCTGAAAAGATTATTCCTGTTTCTCTACACACACACAAACACGCTTTGTCAGTGGGGAAACAAAATTCTTGCTGCCACCAGCTGGAATACTGTGGAACTTGCCCACGTTTTCAGCTGCCAAAGTCATGTCAAGAAAAAGCCATCAGCCGAAAATGCTGTTATTTTTGGCTGCCAAAAGCAGGCGGGATGCAACCAAGCTTCTTGCAGTCCCCGACCAAGATTATAAAAGATCTGACACGCTTCCAAAAACACGGCCTTTCCCACCCACCCCCGGCCAGGTGCTATGAACTGCCCAGAAATGTAAACCGAACGAAAAACAGAGCTATGTCCTTCCACATTCAATTTATTACGCAGACGTTCGATCGCTTAAAAACAAAACATGCAAGGAACTTTGTAAGATCTGCAAGGACAAGAGCATATAAGCAACCCGTTCATCACTTCAGGACAGTCCTCACAAGGGATAACGTGAATGTGTGAATGAGCCCTCACAGAGTGAACTTTGCTTAATTTTATACAAGAGTATCTCAAGGCAATTTGCTTTCGTTACAGCCGGTTAAAAACATAAATGCACTGGAAACTGCTTTATACCCAACCTGTTGATCTATTTAGGAAGGTCAGCCTGACCAGCAAAAGCTTTGGGGGTCTAGCCAGGACTTGAACCTGGGATTTGGAGGTGACTCTCTCTGCTCCTGTTACTAAGCTACCTAATTCCCCCACCCCACCCTGCTTTGGGGGAATGAGTCTTAATACTTCATTCTCATAGGCAGGAACTTTACGAATGTGGTCATTCGTGGACGCCCATTTCAGAGATGGGGAGAAGAAAAGATGAGGTGTAATCTGCTCTCAAATGTCCTTTGTGTAATTTGGGGAGGGGGGGAACACTCCCAAACTGGCAAAACATGATGACAGCAATGTGCCGAAATGCAAGAGGAGGGTGGATTTTACCTGTAGAGATGCTGAAAACCTTTGAATAAAGACGGGTGATGATTAGTGTCTTTGCAGTTTCCGAGACCCCTGGGGTGCTTTGTTTCCGTTGGCAAGAGCGGGTTTGGCAACCGAATCCACTCCTGCTATTCCAGCATCATTAGCAAACCAGCTTGTCTTGGAACGAGAAGAGAGGGCTGGAGACCAAACTCCACTGGGTAAAACTAAGACCTGCATTAAAGGTTGAAGTGATGTATATATAAGGTAAAGGTTCCCCCCGCACATTTGTGCAGTCGTGTCCGACTCTAGGGGCCGGTGCTCATCTCCGTTTGTTAGCCGAAGAGCCAGCGTTGTCCGAAGACACTTCCACGGTCATGTGGCCGCATGACACGCATGGAACGCTGTTACCTACCCACTGAAGTGGTACCTATTCATCTACTTGCATTTGCATGCTTTCGAATTGCTAGGTTGGCAAGAGCTGGGGCGAGTGCGGGAGCTCACTCCGCACGCAGGGCTCGGGTCTCGAACCTCCGAACCTGCGATCGTCCGATCGACAAGCCTGGCGTCTTACCTGCTGAGGTATACTGGGGATGAAATGGTAGATGAACGCACAGGGAGTTGGTTAGAATGCCACTTGGGGATGGATTGGGATGCGATCCATGTCACAGGAGGCTTTTGCTGATGGACAACCTTTAGCCTTTGACCCCCAAGCCTGGTCTGGCCAGAGGAACCCGTTACTCCTTGCTCTGACGTTGCTCAGCTGGTTTCAATTCCACCTCCATAGTTGTTTGTTAAGCAAGATGCTACAGATACAAGAGGAGAGAATGAGAACCATTGTGATGCGGGGGAGGGGGGGAGGGACTGGTAACACATTTGAATGATGTTTCTTAGAGTTCCTAGGTTGGGTTCCTCCACCTCCATCAGCATTGGGGTATAAGTCTCAGGGGTTCCAAGGATCTGTAGAAATGCTGGGGAACTTTAGGGTGAAGTGTTATCTTGTTTGACCACCACTTGTTGCCAGTAGCCTCCCCTAGTTGAACCAGGCTTTGATTTAACTCACTTCTTCTGGAAGGGAAAAGATCAGGCAGTTAACTGCTGAGATCCATTCTGGTTAAACTACCTTTGGGGCTTCTGAAAATCAAAGAAGCAAAAACAAATGTAGAAGAAGAAGAAGATCCAGTTGATACCAGTCACTTGGTCAAAGAGGTTCAACATATTTTGGGGGGACAACCTCCATAGAAAGTCACCCTAAATAACCAGCTTCTAGAGAGGGTGAATAAGAAGACTTCTAGTTCTGGAGGAATAAGGTCCAAGCAGGGAGGAAGAAACAGAGAGAGCTAGTATCAATAGAAGAGAATATCTGTAGCTCAGGGATGAACTGTGGAGTCCTTGGTGCTCTCTGAACTTGGTTGTTGGCTTGCAGACATTTCATTGCCCGACAAGGCAACATAATAAGGGCTGGTGAGTGTGGGGTTTGCTCCCTGTGTGGGGTTTAGTCCCTAATCAAGGAACTACCAGGGAGAAATCACACCCACACCCACACTGGCAGGACAAGCTACTGAATATAAACAGGGAGCAAACCCCACACTCATTCACACTGATGATGTTACTTAGTTGGGTAATGAAACGTCTGCAAGCAAACAACCAAGCTCAGAGAGAATCAAGGACTCCAGAGCTCGTATCTTAAGAAAAAGAGAAGGAGAAGATACAGAAGTTAGATAACTATTAAATAATGGGGGGCCGGGGGGCAGAAGGAAGTCCAATAGCCACAGCAGCTGGGAAGGAAGCTTGAAATCCCATCACAATTCTGCTACCAATATCCTCATGGCAATCCTGGACTATTCTCCAGAAGGGTGAGTTGTAGGTGTCCTGCAGGATATAAACAGTGTAGCTTTCTGGGCAGACGTAAAATTCACATCCACGCAAGGACCAAACCATGTGGCCTCACCTGTGTGACAATTTGGGTTATACAGATTCAGTGTGGGAAGAATCTCTATAAAAAGTCAGGATCGTTCTGTCCCCATCAGAAGGAATCTGGTAGCATCTTCACAAAGCAAATAAATTTTACTAAAAAAGTCAGATGAGTGTTAAAGAATGCGTATGCCTTTTAATATCATTTGTTCTTCTGAAAAGGTGCTACCAGACTCCTACTTTTTGGCTACCATAAACTAACACAGCTTTGTTGGTTTGTTTGTTTAAAAGATATAAGCATCTTAAGCAACTCTGGGTGGCTTTCCTCATACTTTATTCAAATTACGGGGGGGGGAGGGGGGGACTCCCAAGCTCTTTGCCCAGCTAAGTAGCAGAACTAGCTAACCTTGGCTACAAGTAACATAATAATAATAATAATAATAATAATAATAATAATAATAATAGCTAAGTTCTTATTTTTTTTAAAGAAACTTTATTATATTTTCAGAATAAAGATAAAACATGAAAAGATGGGAAAAGATTGAAAGAAAACTAAACTAAACTAAAACTAAAGATTGAGAGAAACTAAAAAGTGCAGAAACAAATAGAAAAAGATACAAAAATAATGACTTCCGACTCTTTCCAGCAAAGATATACATAAGAAATACATCAATCTCTTACTCCAATTTCAAATAATAGCTAAGTTCTTGGTTAGTATGGATGGGAGACCACCAGGAAACTGCACGTCTGTAGTGTCGAGTAGAACATTTTTTTAAAAAAGGAAGAAGATGGTGGTAAATCATTTCTGTATACTGTAAAGAAAACCACATTGACTTGACGTCACCAGAGGTTGAGTTAGACTCAAAGGAGACTTGGCTTTACATTTAGTGAAGTCCTTTTCTTGTAAATGTACATCCCTTTAAAAAAAGAAATAAGTGAAATTCTCAGTCATGGGTGACAGCAAGATGTAAGAGGCAGAAACAGCTGTTCCCAGATTAGTCCATGTTGGGCTGACGGGCTGAGCTTCTTCGCAGACCGAAAGAGGAGCAACCTTCATTTAGCACCTCAAATGCATTCGATACACAATGGGTTTGAAAAGCAACGCGTTGAAAGCCTCAGATTTGGTTCTCCCCCTGTATCTGATTTTTTAAAACCTTAGTTCCACCTCACAGCTGAAACTAACTGCAAATTTAAGCAAGCTTTCATCAAGAAATGAGTCAAATGAAATCCTGAGCCATCCCTGCGTCGCTAGATGGTGCACGGAGGGATCTTGGCCTCAATATGAGTTGTGTATAGTTCGTAAGACTGCATTCCTACAAGGCCTGCTTGCCCCAATTTTGCAGAGGTGAAAAAAAAAGATGTCTTTTGACATTCCCACACAGATACATTTTTTAAAAAAAAAAAAAAGGCACCAAGCCTGCATTAAGGGTGGCCTTCTATGTTGGCACCCATGGATAGTTTTTCAAAAGCTTTTAAGCCTTGAACTAGCCAGGACGAGAAAACCCCTTTGTGTGACCACCATACTATGATTCCTTTTCAAGGCTGAGGTTCCTACAAGAAGTCAGAATTGTCTCAACCTCCCACCAACACCATCTAAGCAGAGGACAATTTATTTTATTTGGGTTGAGAGGGTGGGACTAAGTATTTCCCATTTATGTATTTATTTGATTTGCTATAATAATGTTTTTGCTCCATGGGGAGATCCTGAGGCTGGCAAAGCTTGACTGCCGCCAAGAGACGTGGGCTGATCTCAGCCCCGAAAGGAGGGTGGTCCCATCTCCCAGGGGTCAGGTTTGAGGTCATGGAGAGGGCAGCTGGGGGGAAAGGTTGTCTTGGGGCAGCTGCTGTCATACCTGCTGGTAATCAAAGACAGAAGGCAGCTGGATGAAGACCCGTCAGTTTTTAACTTTTCGGAGCACTGATTTGTCAATCCAGACATACCGGCATGTTTGAGATAACGTTGGACACTTTATCAAAAGAGCAGGCGTGCAAAGCTTCCCAAAGTGAGGAATTCTGGACGGGAGGCAAAAGGACAAAGGCAGAAGTTCACCTAATTTCTAGGCTGGCATTTCTAGAATGGACCAGTTTCAGCTTCCGTTGCAGCTCCCTCTAGCTGGGTAGCGTAGGAAAAGAACAGCTGAAACCCGAATGCCATTTTATGTATCCAGGCAATGGCTCTCTTGGTGCAAAGTTCCCGTGATTGTCCAACCGTGTGGCGTCTCCTCTTGGTGGGTGATCTGTAGGACCTGTACAGCCTCTTTGTTTAGCCCATGACGTATCTTCCCTGGACCAAGATTGGATGGAGGCCGTGCTCAGCTCCGGTTTACATTTCAAGCAGCCTCAACAAGTTTGGATCTGGGACAAGCACCAAACCGATCTTGGCCCGTGTGTGTTGCTGATTTCTGTATATACTTTTTGACCAGAGATTAATCCATCATTATGTGATTTTAAATGCTTGTTCTTGGGGAAAGGAAGTGATTTGTCTTACACCGAAAGGAAAAGAAGAAGAAAATAAATGAGACACCCCCCATGGCCTCCCCCATATTGGCCATTTGTGGTGTTCAAATGAGTCTGTTAGCTTTTTCTGGAAAAATGCCTTATTTTGACATCATCAAGACAGTTCCTGTTAATGGTCTGTCCGGAAGGCCCATCAGGATAGGAGCAGGGGGCGATTTTGGTGGCTCGGTTCATTTTCAGATGGAAACTTTATTAACTGTACAGATAAATGTTTCCAGAATCAAAACTCAAAGCCTTTATTCTCAAGGCTATCCCCTGAAGGAAGCCAGCTTATGAACAACTCAAGGGAGGTGGGTCTTCACATAACGGGTCCAAGATATGTTAATTTGAGCCTGGTCATTTGTGCCTCAAGTGAGAACTCTGGATGGATTCATTCTATGATCCCTCTATTTGTGTCGGCCCCACGGGGTAAACCAGATAGGAATCACAACCAGATGAGCCAATTCTACTTTATTGTAAAGCTACACTGACAGAATCTTGCAAAGTACATCTCTCCCCCCCCCCCCCATTTCCTTTACAGCCCAGGAAACTAGGGAGAGTGTCTTCTGAACCTCTTGCCCCACCCACTATCCACTTATGGGCTATGCTGTCTCTTATCTGATCATTCCCTTGGCAGCATCTCTTGGCCCAGTCTCCCAAGGTGTTTCCCACATCCCATCACAATTGGTTTTCCTGGCTGTCCATGCTATTCTCAAGAATCTTCTCCAACACAAAAGTTCAAGAGCATCAATACGTTTTCTCTCCTGCTTCTTCAAAGCCCAACTTTCACTTCCATAGCATGTCAGAGGGCATCCATCTGAGAGAATTCAGAAAAGAAAAGAATATGCAGGGCAGGGGGAATGAGTGATACTCTTGATAAGAAAGTAGTAAATATTAGTAAATATTTCTCAGGGCCAGTCCTGCCATTAGGCAGAGTCAGGTAGCTACTTTGGACAGCCTTGGAGCCCAGAACGTTAGCGAGAGTCAGAGGTTTGGTGAGTGTTATGTGGTCACCCCTTCACCCCTTCACCCCTTAGCATGGCCTGCTGCCTTCAAGCCCAGTGGGAGATGCCACCATCTTGTTTGATTCAGACTGAAAGCAGCTCTTAACAAGAAGAAGAAAAAAATCCCCCAAACGTTCCGCCCCCCTACCGTAACATATATCAGGTCCATAAAAATAAAGTTCCCAAACTCCTCATTTCGAGATGTCACAGAGGGAAGGGAGAAAAGATATTCGACCTGCTCCTTCAGCCTGAACCGCAAGAGCTGCTTTCAGATTCCTTCCTGCACTCATAAATCTAGAGGCTGTGTCACCTCACAGCCATCTGTCAGCCTGAAAGGAAGGGAGGAGGAAGTGTAATTTTCGGTAGTAAATTTGGGGCAGAACAAGCACTAATGGCCTAAAATTACGAAAGAAAAACATTGGGCTAAATAGTAGGAAGCACTTTATAATGGCCGGGTCAGGAAGACAATGGGATCGCCAAGCTGGAGAAACCACGTGACGTGGCCACAGTCAAGGCAACGCCGCAGAGGGAACACAGTGACGGATTTTGTTTCTGTTGGGGTTGCTTTGATGGAAGAAGCAGCCTGGAAAAGAGGGTGGGCACCCTAGGCACCTGCAGGGATCGAAGGACATCATGATCCGCAGCTTTTTCAAGCCAAGAGCTAACCCCAGGTTTGGGCCACCTTCCAAGGAAGGGTTGAGACAGGACAAAAACGACAGTGTCATTGATCAAGCACAACTAATTCCATGATTCCTCAGATGGATTGTTAATCATTTTCTTCTTCGGTTAGGTGGCCACTTTTAGGGGTCATAGTCAAGGTTCCTGGAGGCTACATTTGGTGCCCTCAGGGTGTGGTCAAAGAAGTCAAAATGGGAGCCACGACAATGCTGTCAAAGCACCGCCTGTTTTTATCACACCTCTGATGTGACAAATGGAGAAAATATTCAGGGGCTGTGGTTAGTAGTTTGAAGGGGTAGAGTTCAGGAAGGTTGACTGGGAATTTCTGAAGTTTTCCAGCACTTTTTTTTAAGGGTTAGAGGTTCTTGTTTTGTGTTTTTTAACAGACTACTTTAGGGTCATGCTCCAATTGTCCACTGTTTCTGGGTTGCAATGGCGGGAAACCCAAATTTGGTGACCCAGATGGGCTACACCAGAAAGGGAGGAGAGGGAGCTGTAAATTGCCCAGTCGAGGTCTGAGATCTGAAAGTCTATCCTTAAAGCAGTGATTCTCAACCTTGGCCATTTGAAGATGTGTGGACTTCAACTCCCAGAATTCCCCAGCCAGCATAACAGGGTTTCTCAGCCTTGGATACTTGAAGATGTGTGGACTTCAACTCCCAGAATTCCCCAGTCAGCATAACAGGGTTTCTCAACCTTGGCCGTGTGGACTTCAACTCCCAGAATTCCCCAGCCAGTATAACAGGGTTTCTCAGCCTTGGCTACTTGAAGATGTGTGGACTTCAACTCCCAGAATTCCCCAGCCAGCATAACAGGGTTTCTCAACCTTGGCCATTTGAAGATGTGTGGACTTCAACTCCCATCTATTGAAGCAGCAGAGTCTGTAATGAGCCTTGATGACATCAACAAGATGACATGACCTTCATATCACGGCACCGCATGGTGGATGATGCAACGTAGTATATGCCTAGTGATACCTGACACACGTACATCAGGCAGTCATTTGCCTAACATATGGGTTGCCATTTTCCTCTGTACCCCCATCGTGGGCATCCATGTACTCAGGTAAGCCAAGTTAGTTATTGGAGAGCCCCAATGAGCACCAAGTTGGAAGGGTTCATAAACCGAAGTAGATTAGTACCTACAAGCTAATTAAACAAGAATCAAAGCAACGTTCTGTGTGGGTACAGTTCAGCCCTGGAATGTATCCAGCAGAGTCAGCTCAGCCAGGAATCAAAAGTCCACTTTCATCTAGGGAACTATTGAAGGCATTGCCATGTAATAACTTTTTTAAAAATTAGCAACAGTAAAATCAGAGGGCATTTGGATTTTCCATCAGAAAATGCCAGTGGGCGAGAGCTTGAGGCTGTTAAAAGGCAAGGCAAGGAAATTCACTGTTTATTGATGGATGGATGGATGGATGGATGGATGGATGGATGGATGGATGGATGGATGGATCAATGGATGGATGGATCGATGGATCGATGGATCGATGGATCGATCATATTTGTATACAAGAAAGTGACTCTGGGCAGCATACAACACTCAATTAAAAGAACCAATAAATACATAGAAAACAATCATTAAAACTATAAAAACTATAAAAAACACACCAACTCATTACAACAGCAACCGCTGTTCTTCAAGCTCGGAGAATCCTAATCTGAAGATGCAAAGTGATGGGCTAAGTCTATGGTAGAGGCTAAGAATATCATCCCAATGGAGCACCCATGTTCAGAGGTAGTATACCTCCAAGTACCAGGTTGGGGAATAAACAGTTAATCCCCACATTCTGTTTCAGGAATTTCCCCAGAGACATCTGGTTGGCTATGCTTGGAAACAGGATGCTGGGTCGGGTCCAGCAGGACATTTCTCGTTTTGTTCTGGAGGCCCATCAGTCTTCTCAGCGGTGGGTGGCAGCAGTAGTCCTAACCTCGAGACCTCTCTTGGGCCGAAACGGCTTGCTGCAGAAATAAAAGAGTTTTAAGTAGCTCTGGCGTTTGTCTACCCCCAGTGCTTGACAAGGGTCCCCAGGGAGAGAGCTTTTGAGAAGTTTGACATTTGAATATGTTGTTGGGGAAGAGGTGTTTATCGCTTGTACAGTAATTCACTTAGCTTTGAAAGCCACAAGTGGTGTTTTGAATGGCAAGCAGCAAAGCCGAGTTTGCGAATAAATGGCCTTGATTTATCAAGGCTCAGCGAACATGGGAAATTGCCCAAGGAAGAGGCCAAATGTGGTTGTTGGTTAATGCAAGATTTTGAAACTTTTTTTTTTAAAAAAAAAAATTGATTCATAAATGCTATGAAGGGAAGCCAGGGAGGGAAGTTTGGAAGCCAGGCAGGTGAACTGATTACCCTCAAATGAATGAGGAGACTGACATAGCCAGGGCATCTCCCCAGGAGTGACCGTTCGACAGAGGCTGAGCAAAATAATTTGCACCAGCAAGGCAAGGCAAGGCAAGGCAAAGCAGACCAGTTTCATTCTAGGGCAGCAAGATGTAAAGGAGCTACCTGTGAAAGTGGGGCGTTTCTGTAAAAAGACTTTTTCTCACTATGGTGGGGAAAGCAGCAGATAAGCCATACTGTTCTTCCTGACTGTTGGAGATCCTGGCAAATCCAGCATGCCTCATCAGCATATGGATGGCTGCTCTAGGATGCAAGCTCTCCATGCTTTTGAGGAAGCTGTTTGTGGCCACTCCCACTTCCTTTTTCTCTTCTCTCTCCTCCTTGGACCGGGAGCAAGCACATGGCTGTGTGCTGCTCCATTCTAGGCCATGGATGGGCCTAGGAGATTTTTCCCCCTTTCTACATGCATCTCTTGCAGCAAGCAGGGCAAGAGGTATTAAGTTTAGGGAACAGGAGGAAGAAATGGAACATCATTTTATCTACCAAAATGCTGTACCTGCAATGAATAAACGTAAGGACTATTTTGTACTTACTTTTCATACCTGCCATGTCTAAGCGTGCCTTTCTTTATGCTTGGGTGGGCTAAGGGTGTAAGATTAACCTGGATCTCTCTAATATGCTCATGGGCTCTGTTTTTAAACAATATCCTTTTTCTGTACACGTGTTTCGCAGCTCTGCTCCATTTCAGTAGTTCTAACAGACGGCTGAATGGGCTTCACTGACTGCTGTGTTGGGTCTCTGGGAAAATGCTATTCTTCCCAGGGAATGTAGGAGCAGGCAACTTGATGCACTCCAGATGATTTGGATTATAAATCCCGTAATATGCTGCCATTGTATACTCTGGCTGTGGAGATCATGGGAGTCATGTCTAAAATATTTGAAGGGCATCTGGTTGCCTACTCCTGATGAAAAGGGTTTTGATTGCATTTTCTGGGGAAGAGGTGATTCTCCTCAAGATGGCATTTACTCGTAAGAATAAACTGTGCTAGAAAAATGCCAGGAATTGCCCTTGATGTGGAAAATGTCTCACTGTTCCAATCTGTTCCAATAGAAGAGAATCTCTGTAGCTCAGGGTCGAACTGTGGAGTCCTTGGTGCTCTCTGAGCTTGGGGGTGGCTTGCAGATGTTTCATTGCCCAACTAGGTAACATCATCAGTGCTGGTGAGTGTGGGGTTTGCTCCCTAATCAAGGAACTACCAAGGAGGAAACCACACCCCCACCAATACTGGCAGGACCAGCTACTGTAAATAAACAGGGAGCAAACTCCACACTTACCAGCACCGATGGTGTTACCTAGTTGGGTCATGAAATGTCTGCAAGCAAACAACCCAGCTCAGAGAGCACTAAAGGACTCCACAATGTCTCACTGTACAAGAGAGATCCATCAGGCCATTTTTGCTTGCTTCTAAGCAAGCTCTTAATCAGTAAACTCTATTTTTTTCTCTTCTGCCTACTGAAGACTTCTGTTTCACTCAGATGCCTGCAGAATCTTTTACCAGTGAAACTACTCCAACAGAGGAGATCACTTTATCTATGTAGTAGTTGTCACTGTGAATTTGCAAAGTTGTCTCTATCAAAGGAAACAAACATCCACTTTTTATGAGGGCTAAATATTCACAATAGCCTTCGAAATGGCTGAACACTCTGAAGCTTCAAAGAAACAATGATCTTTGGCCTTGGTTGCAGTATTCTCCCAACCCTAGGAGAAAAAGAGGAAGCCAGAAGGCATATGTTTTAACCATTTTATTTTTCTGCTAGGAAGAACAGCTTGAGCATACAGTCATTCATTTAGCTATCCATTCCTGAAGGCTCTTTTTATTGCCTTTCCCATGTAAAATAGCTTCACATTTGAGTTGCAAGCAATCTGACGTTCTCCTCTTGCTGGGTTCTTACTAGCCAATTTGGTTAAAGGCACAACCATGGATTGCATTTCATCAAAAGTCTAGAAATGGAAGAACGTTCCTGCCTATTCCAGACACATAGATGCCCCAACGCTAGGACTGCATTTATCCTGTTTCCTAACAGTATAAGTGGCCAGTAAGACAGCTAAGATGAAACCTCTGTTGAGCAGTATGTCTATGAAGGTTCTCAGTCATCCAGGTGGAATTGTCTGTAGCTTGAATCATGTCAACTGGATTTCTATTTTCTCAGTGGAAACGTTTCGCTCCTTATCCAAGGAGCTTCTTCAGTCTGAGCAAAGTTGGTAAGGGAATCCTAAAAAATCTGTTGAGCAGGGAAGTCAAAGAGAGATTTGTTCATAAGAGGTGTGCTTAAAACAGATGGGACTTTAAGAGTGGTAGGACTCACCTTCTTCTTCAGACCTTCTTTCGTTCCTCAAAAGTAACAGGATGAACTCAGGACATAAACTCTGCCAACCTAGCAATCATACTGTACCTCCAGGCATAACACGCCCTTCTGGATTGTTCGTGGCTGCTACAATGGTTTCTCTCCACTCCTCTCCTTCACCCCTGTGGTGCACCCCAACACCCCTTAGAGCAAAGAGTCAGAAGAACAAGGCAGATAAGCCTTAAATGAATGATTCCAGCCCAATGTTTACATATTCCATTGAGCTGCGTGGTCTTGCCAGACCAAACCAGTTTCCACACCCAGGCTTGGAGGTATCTCAGCCCAACATGAGGGGGGGAGCGGGGAGAAGCAAGGCAAGACAAATTCTACTTCAAGATGATTTCTTTCTAGTCCAGGGTGGGTAACTACATGACAAGAGCAGCAATAACATCCATCTCATCTCCTTCTGTTCCAGTGTGATCACCAACGGAGTTTGGGTGAAGTTTGGAGAGGGTGAGATCTCACCATATCTATTACCAAATTCCTCCTCTTTGCCTCAGGCATTGCCTTTCAGTCTCAACAGTCTCTGTCAAGAAGGCCATGCTATGATTGTTGGCTAGAAGCAGACAAGCCACCAAGGCTGGTTTCTTAGCTCATATTCAGCCATAATTTTAACCATGGTTTGTTCACTAAACTGCCATAACTAAATCAAAATGAAGCAGTAGTCATACCGCCACCAAATAAATACCTCCATGTTTGATGTTATATTAATTATGTTTTCCATTGTTGCTCTTCTTCCAAAGAACTGCAGGCAACTACAGGGGGAACACTTGACAAGCAGAAACTTCTCTTTCTCTCCTGTAATACTAAGAGGGAGGGAAGTCATCCAGTTAAGCAAAATTGTGGAGGAGCCAAGGCAGAGGTTGTACAATTTATGACCACTAGATGTAGCAATACCCCCCAACTTGGAGAGGTCTTATAGCAGAAAAAGTTAATGAAGATAAGGCTAAACATGATGGCTATCCTCCAGTATTACAACTAGCTCACCTCTCTGTAACTAGGTCAGTGGCTAGGGGTTGTAAGTAGACATTATTTGCTCAAGGGTTGCCAATCTGAATCCAACACTCCTTTCAATATACAGTACCTCACTGGATGGGCTGCATACAAGTAAGATGACTCATAATATACAATTAAGAGCTGAGTCAGGACTGTTTCCTGCCAATCTCAGCAATCATACAGTACCGTGGATGATGGTTGCGGTTGGGAGAAGTATTGGTGCAATTTCATCCCACTCCATAGTTTGTGTGTAATGAGATACAAATGAGGGAGAGTTTAAATGGTAGCTAAAAACACCAGGGGGCACGATGTCTCAGCAGGTAAGACGCCAGGCTTGTCAATCGAAAGATTGCAAGTTCGGAGGTTCGAATCCCTAGCCCCGCATGACGGAGTGAGCTCCCACACTAACCCCAGCTCTTGCCAACCTAGCAATTCGAAAGCATGCAAATGCAAGTAGATGAATAGGTACCACTTCGGTGGGATGGTAACAGCATTCTGCGCGTGTCATGCCAGCCCCTTGACCGTGGAAGCGTCTTCGAACAACGCTGGCTCTTCGGCTAACAAACGGAGATGAGCACTGGCCCCTAGAGTCAGACACGACTGTACAGGGGAAACCTTTACCTTTACCTTACAAACACCAGGACAAAGCTTCTCACTAGGAGAACTAGAAACTAGGAGCTATCAAACACGGACTCGACCTTGGGGGTGCTGGGGATGGAGACGGCCGACAGGAAGCTCTGGCGTGGGCTGGTCCATGAAGTCACGAAGAGTCGGAAGCAACTGAACGAAAAAACAAAATCAAACACAGAAGATGCAAAATTGTCACCTCTGAGTCTCTTTAGAGCAATTGGCTGAAAGCTTGGTATTCATACCTTATGCTAAGCCATAATGTGGTTTGTTCTGTTGTGTACACCAAAACATTGTGGTCTGCCAACCAGTGCAGATGCCCTAAATGACATGTGAACCCAGCCAGTGTGGTTTACTAAACAAATCACAATTAAAACAAATCCAGGCTTAGCTCATTGACTGGGATCCCAGGAAACCATGATGAGATCTTTTTCAGACTTGGCATACTGTGTGAACCCAGTGTGTCAGTAAGACATGTTTTGCTGGTTTAGTGCCTTGTAAAACCAATTATGGTTTACTTCATGAAGATAATTTAAAGATCACAGCCATGTGCTAACCTAGCCATTGTTTGAGAGGGCAGCATATAACTCCCAAAGGAATCGGTGAAATATAGATAGTGAAGGTCTACGAAACCAGCCCAGACCTTCCTGAACAATGCAATGTATCAAAACCTGCATTAAGAGCCCTTATCACAACAGACCTTACAAGCGAACTTGAAAGGCACGGCCTTGGAGCAGGACCTGTGTGACCTCGCCAGAAGAACAATTCCTAGCTGTCTGCTCCAGCCCGTCTGTCATCACATTAACTTAGCACCGCCCTTTAAACAGCATAATCCACAACATCTCTTGGCAAAACCAATGACACTGATCGTAATTTATTATTTCAATTACATGCTCTTTTTTTGTTTCCACACTGCCTCAGGGAGCCGTTTCTCATCAGGCAGACGGCTTGCCTTGGGAAGGGGAAAGGACGAATGAAAGTAGGGCAATCACCAGGCTGATCTCATGAGGATCCATGCTGCAGGCATGATAAACATAGCATATCGCTAGAGCTCCCGTGGCCCTCCAGTGCAAATGATCAAAAGTCCGCTTTGTTTTACAGGTACTTTACCCAAACATTTTTCCAGTCTGGCTTTTTTTTAAAAACTTTTACGTGGCCATTCCAAGAAGTGTTGGAAAAGAAGAAGCCTCTTTGTGAAAGAGTCCTGTGCGATATGTTCCTGCGGGATATTTTTGAGAAGCCGACAAATTTTGTAGAGATCTTGCAGTATCTCATAGGTCTTTAAATGATCACATTCAACCCTCATCCAATCCAACAAATCATTAAAGGAGAAATCAAACAGTGGCCAAACGTTCTTTGTGGGTAGCGTTCCTCTGGCCACTGGTGGGAATGGAACACCCAAATTCACTCACAGCAGGATATATATATTCCTCTGATGTGTCTCTGGTAGCAACCACAGACATGGTTTGAGCTCTTCTACCACTTTATAAGCAACATCCTGCCTGGTTCACACCTCTTTAAAAGCCAGTGAATACAGGGGTTCAGATCCCCCCATTCAATTGCTCACATTTCACATCCAACACAGGGACTATTTTTTGAGCACCAAGAATCCATCTATGAATCCAGGGTTTCTCAACCAGGGTTCCGTGGAACACTCGGGTTCTGCAAGAGGTCACTAGGGAGATCACGATTTATTTATAAAATTATTTCAAATTTGGGCAACTTCACATTAAAGAGGTAAGTTTCATCCTAGATTTTTAGTTTTACAACACTGTTAATGCATATATACAGTGTTAATGCATATATAGTGTGTGTGTGTGTGTGTGTGTGTGTGTGTGTGTGTGTGTGTATGTATGTATATATATATATATATATATATATATATATATATAGAGAGAGAGAGAGAGAGAGAGAGAGAGAGAGAGAGACGGTGGCAAAATTTGAAAAATAAATTAATAAATAAATAATATATACAGGCCTACCCATGAAACAAATATAATAATTTTGTAACTTCTGGCCTATTTTTGAGCCTGAATGTGCAGGGGTTCCCCGAGGCCTGAAAAATATTTCAAGGGTTCCTCCAGGGTCAAAAAGTTGAGAAAGGCTGCTCTATTGCATTCTTCTATTAGCCTGCAAGTCCTAGGACCTTTGTGCAACCCACTGTACATTTCTGGCCCCATTCTGGTTGAAAAACACATTAATCTTGAAGACCATGGTCTACAAACAGGGGAGAAAGGCACTAGGGTGTGGCTTTGGGGAGACTTATTTACATGAAAGTGCTCTGCAAGTCCCAGAAGCAGGAAATTCATAACATCCTGCAAACTTCCTCCTTGACCAGGGAAGGGGCAATGAACAAAAATTGCCACTTGGTGGAAGACACATATGACCATTCAGCATTTCATCAATTTCCCTCCTGGGGTTTCTCCTTGACTGGTAGGTCGGGAGAGAGAGAGAAGCAGGGCCACTTTTCTCTCCTTTTCAAGGCAGCTGTTGCTGAAAGCAAGGGAAGCGGAACAATGGACTCCGAGCGTTTGACGCGCCTTTAGTGATCCAGATGGATTTCCAATCAGAAGGCACCCAAAGACGGGCTCCTGGCAGCCGCGTCTCTGGCAATTTCCGTGGGCGACATGGGAAGCGGGCGAGTTACGTAAAGCACCAGCTGCTGAAGCCATAGGAATGCCAGGATCTCTTTGAAATGCTGGAAAACGCGTTCAGCCATTGTAAAACGTTAGGAAAAAAAGATTATGCAGGGGTTTAAAATATTATTTTATAGTTCCTGGAAAAGAGATGGAGATCAGGTCCTATGCACGCAACTCCTGTTCTATCTTAAGTAACCTTTCTTTAAAAATGCATGGCAAGCCTATGCTTTTTCCCCATTTGCCTTTATTTAATAAAATAGGTTCGTCTCCTATGTGAGATTTTTGCTCACCGTACCTACATTTGCTTGTCTTGCGAAACAAGCAGTGTAGCTTCAAGGAGCATAATTGTTCATTTTCACCTGTAAGGTTTGCTGTTTCTTCTTCACTCCCTTCTTTTTGCAGGTATGCAGGTGAGAGAGGCCAGGAAGTTCATGTGTAGAAAACAAAGTTGAGAAAAGATGCCTCCACGCAGTTCCTCCTTCAAAAAATTACACGCATAATTGGCACAATTCAAGAGCACATTCACGGCACCACTTAAGTACAGACGTGAGCGATCAACCCCCAGAGATATTTAATCTATTCATTTTTGTTTGAAAGCAGTGTCTTCAGCAGAGACTGATTTGGGTATCATAACAAACACACTAGTCTTTGGAGTCCTTGGTGGTCTCTGAGCTTGGTTGCTTGCTTGCAGTTGTTTCATTACCCAACTAGGTAACATCATCAGTGCCCTGATGATGCTACCTAGTGATGATGCTATCTAGTACTTGCAGATACTAGTTGACAGAACCATATATTGGGATTCTAACAAAAGATTATCTTATTTCCTTTAGGGCACAAATGTATATGTAGTCACTAGAACGGTTAAGTTTATAGTCAAGGCTGTCCAACAGAGACCAAGTTTTGTAGAACACATTGGGGTGGCATGCAAAGGTGATGAATTCACCTAAACACATACTGTCTTCGAGTTTAATATTCATCTTATTATACATCTCTGCACTGTATTTTATCTTATACTATTTTATCTTGCTTTTTATCCTTACTTTAACTTACCTTACTATATTTTATATATCTTATCTCACCGTAGCCTATGTTATCTCATTTTATTGTATCTTACTTTATTTTGCTTTATTGTATCTTACTGTGGCTGATGCCTATGCTTCGATGTGGTCAATTGACTCATCAATAAAGTATATAGCCGCCTAGAGCCCTCCGCTTAGGGAGGGGATAGGCGGGGTATAAATACAATAATAAATAAATAAATAAATAAATAAATAAATAAATAAATAAATAAATAAATAAATACTACTACTCCTCTGACTAATAGAGAAAATATGATAACTAATATAATTTAGAGGTCTCTTCATGAGTCTCTGGCATGACTGTGCTTCAGCCTGTTCTCATCTATAGTCTAAATCAGTGTTAATTAAACTTTTTGTTCACAGGGAATAAGGTGTTGTCCTCCTGTTAGAAAGATAACGCCATGGTGGGAACTCTGCAGTGATGGCTTGAAAAATACTTAGCAATTCTTTAGAGTTTTCTTCCCATGCCCAGCCAGATGCAGAGAAAGTAGAGTTTTTCATTTCTCCTTGAGTGAAGACAGAGTGATGCAGTCAAACTTCCTTACTTCCTTACTTCCTTACTTCCTTACTTCCTTACTTCCTTACTTACTTGTAATTCAGTTTATATCACTGCCCCATCTCCCCCAAAGGGGACTCTGGGCAGCTTACAAAAAACAAACAATTAAAATGACATATAATACCATCATCATAAATATAAGTGATTAAAATAAATATAAAATAAATATAAAATCCAAGAGGCGACGAACTTGTGTTTAAAAGGGCTCTATGGCACCCGCCATCCCCAGGAGGAACTGTTACCCCTGTTAAAGCTGAATTTTGGGCAAACTCTGAAAGAGCCACCTCCTCCTCCTCCTCCTCCTTCTCATCCCAACCCAAATGCACATGCCACATATTAAAAGCCGTAAGCAGTTAGCCACTTTCACAAAGGGAGCTCTGTTGGGCCATTCTTCTCCCAAATTCTTGTGTGAAAGTTACCTTCCTTGAGGGCAAGTCTCCTTCATCCTTGGCCACTGAGAAGGATTTATTTGTCTTCCAGTAAAAATGTGGGCATTTGTCTTGGCAAAGGCAAATCATAAGTCTTGCAGGCTGGTTGTACAAAAGGGTGCCTCCTTGGAGGCAGGGCAGGGCAGGGGTACCTTGAGAAGTACATGGCTTTCAAAATATTATCAGAAGGAAGATCCACAGGCATGTTGACAAGCAGTACCATCCAAAAGGGGTGGTTGGAAGGCAGCCGCTTCTGGAAAGGCTGGTGGATGCCATTAATTTACCAGGAACGGTTTGTCAAGCTATCAGCCTGGATGTAATGGGGTGGGAGGTCTTGCCTTGTTGCTTCAGCAGAGTACAGGGAGAACATCACAGCACCATGAAAACTGGACAAGTGAGCAGCAGTTCAGGGGCTCATATTTTAGGGACCACAGGCAAGAGACTTCCTTCTTTGTTCTATCTCTTGAAACTTCACAACAGCTTCACTGCTGCAGTTTATTTATTATTTTTTTTAACAAATTTATGTAGGTGCCCATCTACCCAAGGCACTCTGTGAACAGAGTGAACAGAGCAGTGAACAGAAATAAAAGCAAAGCAACTCTACAGATCCATTAAAAAGAAACTGGACTGAGGCCCCTAAAATCACATTATCAGCTCATCAGACAAAACACATCTACACCAGCGCTCCATCAATAGCCCGGCCCTAGTGCCTGGGGCGAAGAGCCAGGTCTTCATGGCCTTCTGGAAGGCCAACATGGTCAGGGCTGTCCACAAGACAGGCACTATGACAGAGAAGACATGCTTCCTGGGGCCTACTAGGTGACATTGCTTCACTGATGGGACCCGGAGTATGCCCATACTTCCAGATTTAGTGGGAAGGGCAGAAACCATCAGGGATGGGCAGTGCCACAAGTAACAAGTAACTTTTTTTTCCCTTTATCAACAGGAGGAGTGACTGACTGATGGGCAAGTCTGGAAGAGTGGAGAGATTGGTATACAGGCTCGCCATGAAGACCTGAAGATGGTACCTCCTGATTAGAAAGCAGAGCTCCATCTTGAATTGCAACCCATGGCCTGAATGTTTAGGTACAAAAGTGCCCAATCATCACCTACACAATTCTAATGATCTCCACCCATTCTTGAGTTAGCAATGCTGTCCCCATTGCCAATCCCTCTGGTGTCTCTGCTGCCTCTGTTCCCGGCCCTGCAGTCTCCCGATTTCCTTCCAAGATGGTGCATGCCAGATGTTTAGGCACTTCGAGACTGCCCCTGGATGACATCAAAATAAGGGGGAAATACTTTTCAACACCAATGCAGTTAAGGACAATTTAAGGTTGTCTCACTTGTGGGTTGGGGACAAGATGAAGGCAAAATCATGAGGACCTGCCCCCCCACCAAAAAAAATGTGGTCTGGGTATTACTGTGTGGTAATTTGGTGTTAGTGGGAACATTTATTTACTTTTTTATTATTTGTTTACAGGATTCATTACCTGTCCCAATACATTACTCTGGGATATGGCCAAAGACTCAGATCATATCTACATTAAAAGAACAACACAGACTGGGACAAAAATTGAATTACTTGAGTTTAAAAGAAAAGGGAGTTTTACAATTGGTTTAATGCTGTTCATATGATTGCTCTCCATATATCAGAGCATCCTTCCCCCCCTTCTTTGAACTCTGGGAGATTGCAGATTATGCATACTTGTCCTATGCCCAGTAGAAGAAAGTAGCTGTGAAATGGTCATCAGAAGTAGGGGCATCTCTCCCTAGACTTTATAATTCCATTTCAAGTCAAGAAATCTCCAAACCCATTTTCTGAACTTGGACTAATAAATTTGTATCTCTCTATCAACCTAATTCTTTTAGGACTGTGTGAATATTCAGTCCAGAGATTGGATTCTAAGGTGATTCGGTGTATGTGTTGATTTGACTCCAATCTCTGAAGTGATTTGAAGCAGCAAATCAAATTGGATACCTCCCAATCAAGTCACAAAGGATTGGAGATTTGACAGGCTTCTGCACATGCCGAATCCTCTATCCCTAAATTGAACTGAAAGTCCAACTTCAGAATTGGAATCAAATCAAGCACGACTTGTTATTGCCTTGGACATTAAATATGTTAGGATAGCTGGCTCTACACCTCCTTGGAAATGCCCCGTTTGGAAGGGGCAGAGAAAACTCCCTCAGTAAATAAAGTCATTAAATTCTTGGCCAGGAAAAGTTCGAGGAAATTATGCAGATAAATGCACAGCTCCCTGATCTGTATTGCTCCTCAGGTTGCAGCATTGAACATTAATTGGTCCAGGACCTTCTAAGATATTTTTGTTAGCAAAGAGATTGGGGCTGGCACCAGTCTCTGGAACCACCTAGGCTGGTCCAATTCATTCTGTCCATTCCCAAGACATTCTGGAATCCCAATCAGTGATATTGAGTAGGCAGCACCAGAAGCTCCAGGTATAATCAGGGCAGTCCAGAAGCAGAAGGGACTTGAGAGCATTCAAAGAAAACCTGCCAGATGTGCAAAGAAGTGGAAAGCAGTTACATCACATACTGGCTCCACAACCATCTTTCACTGGAATGGTATTGCAGGAGTTTACATCAAGTATATGTGCCCTCAAGATGGTAAGTAAACAGAGACAGGGCAGAACCTTTAACACATCTCCTCTTATGAATCTCTCTGGGAATCACTCTTCCCTAAACTGTTTCTTTTGGCTTGGCCTCCAAATACTTTCGTCTGAACTTCAACAGTGAAGTCCTGTCCTTCGCTCCCTGACTGGCAAGTGCAGCGGCTTCTCCAAATTCTCCTGAGCATCAAACATGTTAAAGTACAGCAAAAAGCGAACAAGATGCTCAAATAGGCATGTTTCTCCTTTGAAACCAATTATGGCGGGATGTCTAAACACTGGAGATGAAGCAGCAAAATGAGGCATAGATAATGTTGGGGTGGGGAGCTAGGAAATATGTTTGCTTGAGGAAGCAGGCTTCGTAAGGGGACGCCTTGTCTGTCTTCCAGTGCTTGCCATGGCTAGAATCTACAGCATCCCTGTTTTTGTGGAGTCCTTGGTGCTCTCTGAGACTTGTAGTTTTCTTGCAGACGTTTCATTGCCAGACTAGGCAACATCTTCAGTGCGGAAAGGGAGTGGGACTTGCTCTCTGTTTATATACCCTGGCCTGTTTTTATACCTCCCAACCTCCCCTCCCCTCTACTGGCCTACAAGGAGACACATTCAATGGGTTGGCAGCCAAACAGCCATTTTGCTCCTGACCCAGTGTCACCTCCAGTGGGGTAGTGAAGTCCATACACTCAGGAACCCAAGGAGAAAAGAAAGAAGGGAAATACAGAGCCCAACAGTAGGGAGTTCAAGTGGCAGCAGAGGTTGGGGGGTGGTAAGCATTGAGAGGAAACACCAAGGTCAATCTGGTTGGCCCCTTCAAATGTCCCCCTTCCTACAAGTAAACTTGGCGTTAGGCTGTCTTTGAATGCAGGTGCAAGTTACAGAACTTGAAGCTTAATGTGCAATAGGTTATGCTTCTAGCTTCTACCTTGGCTGTAGTCAAGAGCATCAAAGGAAATAGGGATGGGTCCAAATGATATTGAACCAGATGCAGCATGCCTGTCCAAAAACAGTCTACCTGGAAACAGCTAGGATACAAGAGATAGCTGCCTGTGAACTCCCTGGTGGCATCTGGTTGGCCAGTGCGGGATGGGAAGCTTAAACATATCTGTGTTACAATCCAACAAAGTTCTTGTTATGGCCTTATCCCCGTTTCTGCAAATAGCTTGCTTGCATTCTACAACTAAAGTAGAATGTGCAGTTTGTTATCCTTGTCCATCAGTTGGACCATTTTGTCCTTTTTAATTTTAGATTCAAAGACCCAACAATTTAGACAATAAGAGGAGGAAGAAAAGGTTCACAGTCTGGGATTGGTAAACTTCAAAAGTGGGAATCTCAGCCATGGTGCTCTTATCTTGAAAGTAAAAGAAGCCGAATAAGTAATCCACTTTCTTTAGATCTAATAGCGAGTTGTGCCAAATCTCAACTTCAGAATATACATTTCCTTCCCATCCGGAAAATACGTTTCGTTATGCTTTTCACTGCCATTACTCCTTAATGTTTTCTTGGTACATTATAGAAATTGAGTTCCCCAGAACCCGAGGGTTTAGAATTTCAAACCTCAACACGCACCAGTGAGTAGTGGGTTTGGCAGGAAAAACTATAGATAAGTACAGCCTAACATGCAGTTTTACCAGGGGAAATCAGCACATTTGGAGTACACGACGCTCCTGCAAAACGTCGAGGCCGGGATAAGCCGGAGCAGCAGGAGAAGCAGGCGCTCCCTGTTCTAGTCAAACAGGTACAGTTCAGAAGCTGGCATAATGGAATTTGGAAAGTCTCTACTCAGTTTTCCCTTCCACAACTGGGTTCTGGAGCCTTTCCAGTTTCTTATTAGAGAAGGATATTTAGGCCAAACCAATGAACAGAAGTTGCTTTCTGAGAGACTCGTACCAGCATTTTGGGCCAGCTTAAGAACTCGATCCTTCTCCAATTACCCCAGAGAAAGAAGCTCTTTAGAGAAATCCAGTCCGTGCTGGGCAATGTTTCGGAAAGCCTGGGCATGCTGAAAATAACTACCAAGAATGGGCTTTTTCAGCTCCTGAGTTAGAGCAATGGTTCATTCCCCCCATCCCCCAAAATGTAGTGTATGGCGAGTTGGGGAACAAGCCGTCCATACAAGAGGGGGAAGGAGGAAGTATAATATGCTACAGGGAGGTATGTAATAGTTGCATTATAAATATGGTACGTTATGGGTTTCTTCAACTAGACAACCAGCTTAAGTCTTTATATTTGTAGAACGTGTTTTCTTTGCAAAACATTTACATGTGGTTCAGTCATAACACCGTAATATGGTTTATGTGTTTTGGGGCTTCAGGTGATGGGTGAACTCACCATTATGGCTTAGCTGTAAGTGAATTGGCAACTGTGGTTTCAACAAACCATGATTTAAACAAAAAAGATCCTGGGTTTGGGTTAGGCGTGAACAGGGACTGGCCCAAAGTCACCCAGCTGGCTTTCATGCCTAAGGCCGGACTAGAACTCTCAGTCTGCTGGTTTCTAGCCCGTTGCCTTAACCACTAGACCAAACTGGCTCTTTACCTGTCTAACTGAGCCACGTCCATATCAGTTGTCAGTCTCGAGCTTGGACCGAGAATCTTGGTCCGTATGTACCCCTCAGATTCTCTCTACAAATTGGCATGGCATTGCAAAGTTTAATGCTATAAAAAGGGAAAAGGATTAAATACTTGGGGACTAATCATAACACATTAATTAATTGTATAGTCGAAGGCTTTCACGGCCGGAATCCGATGGTTGTTGTGGGTTTTCCGGGCTGTGTGGCCGTGTTCGGACAGTTTTGGTTCCTAACGTTTCGCCAGTAGCTATGGCTGGCATCTTCAGAGGACAGGAGCATAGCTAGAAGATTCTCTTGGGCACAGAGAGAATCTTCTAGCTGTGCTCCTGTCCTCTGAAGATCCCAGCCACAGCTACTGGTGAAACGTTAGGAGCCAAAACTGCCAGAACACGGCCACACAGCCCGGAAAACCCACAACAACCAATTAATTAATTAATTAAATGGAATATGTCTGTTGTATTCTATTTAAATCAGATCAAATGTAGCATCTCTTCTAGCTTTTCGAGCAGTGTCCCACAGTACTGAAGGATGACCTCCTACTGAAAGGTGAAAAGTTAAAACATTCCCATTTACCTGTCTGTACAACTGATCCCAACTAGCTGAGAACAACAACAACAAAAAGATTCTATAAACAAAAGCTCAGAAAAGGACAGAATTAAACTAGAATCCATTGAAAGCTCAGAGTAATACAAGCATCTTGCCCTGGCACCTAAAAGCAAATGATTCGGGTCTCAAGCCAAGGACTTCCCAGGAAGGAATGAACATGTAGGCCATCGCCATTGTGAATAAAGTCTTATTTCTGATTGTCTCTGAAGGCAAGATCACCACAAAGTGTCAGTGAAGACTTTATTTAGCTGGAAGCTCATGCTAGAGCAGACAGGCCTTCTGGCAATCCAGACTCAACCCATTTTCTAGATCAAGCCTGTGGTCTTCCAAATGTTGCTGACCTACAACTGCGGGAAACAGGGCCAACGGTGGGAGATGTTGGGAAATCTAGCTCTGGAAGGTCACCGGCACCCCTGTTCTAGATTAAAACCAACTTGTTGAATGGAGACTGGAGATATCTTTGAAACCAGATCCCCTTGGCCCAAATGCCCACCCTCATCGAAATCTGGGTCCTATCACCGGATTGAGCATTCCTGTTTGGCCCTGCCATGTTTCCAAAGTCTTCCTCTCCCTTCTGAACGTTCTTGTTGCTCTGAGCCTGGCTGGAAAAGTAAAGACCCAGCCCAGTCTTGCCTCTTTGGGGCCTGTTTGTGAAAGCAACCTGCGGAATCTCTGAGCGACTGAAGGAAAGCAGATTCTTGGATCTGACCCAAACTCAAGGCATCAAAGGGCACAGACAGGCTTTTCTCCAACAAGCCAGCCTTGGTGTGTCTTGAAGGGGAGAGGAAAACAAGGCAGCCTTTTGCTTCTCTCCGTTTTCTTATTTTTTCCGCATTTAGACCTTGATGCAACACGTGCACGCTTTTAGTTGAAAAGAGACAAGAAATAAGTGCCAAGAGTTTCTTGGGGCGGGGGGAGGAAAGGGATCCTCCCAAAAGGGATTCGTCTGTCCAATGTATTAAAGATCCTTTTGAGGAACAGCCAGCACCAAGTTGGAAGCTGTGATCTCACAGCTTCTGGTGGGATTCCGGTTTTTGCAGCGAGGGCCATTTTTACAACCCTGCGACCTTTCCCCTCTAATGTAGAACATCTCCCCTTTATCTCTTCCATGGATTTTCCTGTTTATATCCTTCCTGTTAGAGGGCTACAATTAATGCTATGGTAGCAGATAATGGGATAGGAATTCTGCTTTCTTCATCTGTGAAAAGGGGACACTTCAGGGGCACTTGAATGAGATGTGCATGGCTGATCCATTCTTTTAGTACACGGGGGAGACATACATGTTCTGCTCACGTTCCAACACATTCTTAAGCAAAGCTTTAAATAAAAGCGACACAAAGAACAAGTCTTTTCCTACTATACTTGTCTTCATATTTATCATCATTATCATCATTATGGGACCAATTCCTGTAGTATAATACCATTTTACAGAGAAGCATAAGGACAAGCATTAGGAGTCTAACTCAGAGCCCATTCGTTTAACAGACCAACCATCTGTGATAGCAATTCAGGCCAGTCATTCAATAGTAGTCATAAATGCAGCAATTGCGTTTCTTCAAGGCAGCTGCCATTCTTAATCTGTTATCATCTTCACCATCCTTCTTGAAATTCATGCCTTTACTATCTTTGTGCTTTGTTCCTCTGAAATGGAGGGAGAGGGGGAAAACTTTGATCTTTTTTTAAAGAGCTGAAGTGCCACAACCCATTTTTTCTCATGGCCATCTCTTGTGAGCCTCATTCCTGTACTTGGAATGTGCTGGCATTCTTCTTTTAATAGCTTGAACCAAGGTTGCCCTTTCCTCCTAGCCTGCAAAGTCCACCATGATCTTTTCCTCTAGAGACCATGATGCACATTCCCCAGGAAGTGGACAGTCGTAAAACCTTCCTGTCCTCATCAGTTGAAAGAAGCAGCTGGGCAGATCTCTGTGGAATCAAAGTGCCTCCCCTAATCTCTTAGCTCTGCTGTGTGTCAAAGCACCTTCTTGCAGCTACACAGGACTCAAACTTATCTTTTCCTTGCACCCTGCAAAATAAAGTCTTGGATGCATGCAATGGCTGGTTAAAGAGAAGGAGAAGGAGAAGGAGAAGGAGAAGGAGAAGGAGAAGGAGAAGGAGAAGGAGAAGGGTAGATACTTGGATGCTAACATAATCAGTGTGAGACAGAACATGAAGTCAATTCTTTCTGCGGTGAATTTTTTTCATCCACCCAGCTTGCTCCCTTCTTCTGCTGGTAAAGTCTCCAGCCCAGTAAATATTGTTCATTTCTCCATTTAAAATACAGAAGACTGCTTTGTGCTTTGTTTGACCCCCACTGATTAAATAAGCAATGATAGTTTGAGTTCACATGACATGCTAGGCTGAAGCCAAGCAAATCACATTTGGGCTTAAAGTGAACTAAGGCAAGCTTGAGTAGAAATAGGAACTGATTGTGAAGAGGTTGCAGTGCATCTTGTCACAGAGGGTGGTCAATGTGTTTTACTTTATAGAAGACAATTCTCAGATTGAAAAGCTGTTGGGAGATCATCCTGTATTGCAAAGGGTCCAATGCAAGCTCTGTGTCCAGTCCAAGACTGAAACTGTCTATTGATGTTTAGCACGTGGGCCAAAGCAACATGAGTAACAGGTCACTGACTCATCCCCTATCCAATTAAATTTCTACAAGGATGAGATATGTTGCATTCCTAAATATTATATTTAATGTATTAGTTTTGTAATGTATTTTAAATTGTAGTTACTTTTAAAGATTTTAAATTGTTGTACTGTAAACCGCCCAGAGTCCCCCTCGGGGGAGATGGAGCGGTAATACAAGTTAACAAACAAATAAATAAATAAATAAATAAATAAATAAATAAATTCCTATCAAAATTATAGTTTCTCCTTACAAATGTGCATAAGGTAAAGGTAAAGTTTCCCCCCGCACATTTGTGCAGTTGTGTCCGATTCTAGGAGCCGGTGCTCATCTCCGTTTGTTAGCCGAAGAGCCAGCGTTGTCTGAAGACGCTTCCATGGTCATGTGGCTGCATGACGTTGTGGAACACTGTTACCTACCCACCGAAGTGGTACCTATTTATCTACTTGCATTGGCATGCTTTCGAATTGCTAGGTTGGCAAGAGCTGGGGCGAGTGCGGGAGCTCACTCCGTCACGCGGGGCTAGGGATTCCAACCTCCGAACTTGCGATCTTCTGATCGACAAGCCTGGCATCTTACCCGCTGAGCCACCACGCCCCATGCCCCAAATGTGCATATATACTTATAAATTAACATAAGCCCGGCCTAAGTAAGGGTGAGTGGGTACGCCTGCACACTGCTGATCGAACAGAAGGGAGATAAGAAGGGTTTTCAGAAGCACATTGCTTTGGTAGATGGCTGGATGGTGGAGGAGCTTATGTAAGTTTACATCAGTTTACATATGACATACAAGCCACAAAGCTTATGATGTATAAGCTGCAAAACCAAAGAGAAACTGTCTTTTCCATCAAGATGGTGCCATGACATCACTTCCTCTCCACAAAGAGGGGTTTTAGCAGTTATCTCATATAGCCAAAGGCAGCAAGAACAGTTAATTCTTCAGATCTTGGCTAACTTCCATCTTATTATGCTGAACCTCTTGTGGTTCTTTAAGAAGTAGTCCGCCTGATGGGGTGGGTGGGTGGAGCAATTTGCACAGCTGGCAAGGTGGAAATGGGGAGAATTGGTGGAGAATCACATGGGAGAAATTTCCTGTTAAGTGGCTCAAATAATTTGGCTTGTCATGGCCTGTCTGGGCAACAGGAACCACATCTGATAGCCCATTAAAATGCAAGTGGCAGATTCTTGGTGGCAATTGGGACCTGTGTGTTGAGTTCACCCACCCAAAGGTGGACATTGGCTCTTTTTGGACAGGAAGATTTATCAGAGAGTTTCCTGTTCCACTGGAGTCTTGTGTAAGCATAAAATTCCTTAAGTTCTGGCGTTTCTGTATCCCTTGCTTTGTATTTATATCAACCTTTCTTGAATTGGCCAGGATAGTTGGATAAGATGGAGCCTCTAGTCCAGTATGGCTACAGAGTGTCAGACAATGGTCTCCTTGGAATGGAAGTTCTTATACTATCTTTAGAGTGAGCAACACCAGTTTAAAAAGTGCAGAACACTAACAACTGCTATTCCGTGGCATGTTGTTTCACAATTTGAAGATTCCATGTAGATGTATCAGTTGGTTTCTCCTAGTGATGCCCAATACTCAGAATGGATATTTGGCTAGTTCCCACTTGGATTGGTTGAGAAATTTGATTAATTAGCATTCAAGAACTGCAATTATTGAATTTTGCATTTTCAAACCACGACTTGAAGTGAAAGTTAGCTATCATTTGAAATATTATCTTTTTTCCAAATGTTGCACTGTAATTTGCCAGTATAACATCATAAAATATAAATTAGGCAAAACATAGTACAAAATGCACATGCCAAAAACTGTACAGGAATGCATTGCATTAGGAAACGGGATTGATAAGAAAACCTGTATATTAGGCAAACAAAATTATTTATGTTTGAGGTATGTGCAAAAGTAGATACAAATTTCATTGCAAACCTTTAAAAAAATCTTATCCCAAATTGATAGATTTCAGAGGGGGGGGGGGGTGGAACTGAGAAACAAAAACAAAATTGGCCTATTCACCTATCTCAAATCCAGAGCCAGGTCTGGTGGTAATGAAAGGGAACAAACACACCAAATACATTCTAAAGAGAAAGCTACTGTGGTTTCCTGAATCTTTGGCGAAATTTGCTAAGAATCCTATCCCATATTTTGTGTGTCTTCCCGGAGACACCACGAGCAAAGCAAACATCTCCTACCAGTAGTTTCATTTCTGTTCACCAGAGGGAGGCAGATCCTTGGAAATTAAAATATATGCTATTGCCTTTCAGAGCTACAAAGACTTTGTCTTGCTGCATGTAGTAGATAAATCTTGTCTAAAGTGATGATCTCTAGGATACCGTGCAAGGGTCTCCATGTCTTCAGAGAGGTCACTCAAGGACAAGACTGGCTGGATATCTTCGTTTTGAGCAGCCAGTCAAGTTGTTGTGTCTATTCTACTGGCCTTACAAGCCAGTGCTAGGAGCTGGTGCATCAGCCAAGAATTACAGCTCATAGAAGCAGGATTTCAAAACAATGTTGGCTATGTTGGCTCTTTGTTCATGGCTATAAAATTCTACATATCCTTTTGCTGATGCAGAAGGCTTTAACACAGTCCCTGGATGGATGGATGGATGGATGGATGGATGGATGGATGGATGGATGGATGGGCCATCAAGTCATTTTTGACTCCTGGCAACCACATAGCTAGATTTTCTCCATGACAATCTATCCCTAGCCTGGCCCACTGAGCTCAACAGAGATTTCTCTCCCACTTTTCCTCCAGAAGAGTTACATAGCCTTCACTCCTCTAATTTTTCTCATAACAATCCTATGATGTTGGGCTGAGAGAGAATGATTGGTCAAAGACACCCCTGAATTATGGCTCAAACTGGATTTGAGCTGGGCTCCAACTCCTGAACCACTACACCACACTGGCTCTATTTTTGAGTTAACATTTGTAGAAGTGTGTGAATTTATAGAGTTGGTTCTATACTTATTCCTGCTCGGAGCAGTCTCATTTGATATATTATCACTAATTTAAGGGTCAGTGAATCCAAATGCACCTAAAACTGATCACAGGATACAATGGAAGGTTGACCAATGCAGAATAGAATGGAAATATTACTTATGCAATTTGGAAATGCATTAGAAAAGGATACAATACAAATACTGAGCACAATACACATTTGCTGGGCTGGGATGGGCTGCAATGCATGTTGTATACAAAGTTGGGGATTTATATACATATTTGCACACAAACACTACAGCACCATCTAGTGAACAACACGCTATATCAAAAGCTTTTTGAAATGTTGTTAGGGGCCAATTAGAAATTTAGTTACTTCAGGTTTGAATGTAAATTTTCTCTAACTGCATTTTCAAATCAGTACTGAAGTTGTCATTGCATTACTTAGCACTTGCACTTTGCAGTTTACTTAATTTTTTAATGAAATTTACCCATGCCCTAAACAAACATACTAAAATGTATTACATAATGGAATACTATTTGCAGTTTGGTTTAATGATCACAGTTTTTGCAAAAAAAAAGATTGCATTTGGAGGATGTGCACCAAAATATATTCAAAAGTTAGTGCACATGTTTTTAAAAAATTCTCAACTATACCAAACTGAAGAACTTGACGTACTAGCAAAAAAGAGAAATGGAGAGAAACTCACACAAACGCAAACACTATAACATCACATCACACATAACGCACAACACACAACACAACACCACTTAATATAACATTCTCTTTCCTTAATATCTCTTTCCCCGAATGACCCAAAACACCCACACACACAAAACCAATTATTTTCCATTTTTTCTCAGTTAAATGTTTTTGTTAGCTTTTTAAGCAGCTGAATTTTTGGATTTCCCCAGTACGATGTTGGGGGAAGAAGGGAGTTAATTTATGTTAACTAAAGAATTTCACTGAATATTTAAGGAAGCTAGAAAACCCAGAAGATTGGAAACCGCACTGTCAGTACAATAGACTGATTTACAGGAAAAAGCTGTGTTTCTCTTTTCAATTGACAATCTGCTTGTGCCCCAATTGTAAACACATAATTGGGGGTGGGGGAATATGACTGAGATCAATGGAATTTAATTTCAAGCAAGTATTGAGAAACAAAACATGAAGCAGTTGATGAAATGTCAGAACCAGCAATGCTCATTAGAGTGACAGCTAGAAAAGATACTTTACTAATTCAAAACTTCTCCTCCTCCTCCTCCTCCTCCTCCTCCTCCTCCTCCTCCTTCTCCTCCTCCTTCTCCTCCTCCTTCGCCTCCTCCTCCTCCTCCTCCTCCTCCTCCTCCTCCTCCTCCTTCTTCTTCTTCTTCTTCTTCTTCTTCTTCTTCTTCTTCTTCTCCCTCTCCTTCTCCTTCTCCTTCTCCTTCTCCTTCTCCTTCTCCTTCTCCTCCTCCTCCTCCTCCTCCTCCTCCTCCTCCTCCTCCTTCCAATCAACTTGCAGCATCCCGAACTGGCAGGACACTGGCCTTCCCACATGCATTTTAAAACATGCTTAAAAACATATGGATCGTTTGCTGAACTTTATTTTCAAATTAAATAAGAAAGTGAACAGAGGATCAGGTCTCCGTCAAAATGTTCAGAAATCACTGCCATGTTCTGGTTTTGAAGCATATTTCTCAGAAACAAGGAACTGATCTAGAGACCCGTTTTGGGTTTGTTTTCTGTTGTTGTTGCTGCTGTTGGGTTTTTTAATGTTTTTTTTTTGTTCCTTAGATCTCAAAATACTAAAGACAGATGTTATGTTGTCACCCAGGTGATAAAACTGCTCTCTGGCCTACAGCATTTCATTATTTACTGTATTTATGTGAAAGGAAGATTGTTGTTTCCCAAATAACTTATTCTTAAAGTGGAAGAGGTGTCTTAGAATAGTTGAGGACATAGAAATGGAGACAGTAAGAGTTTTTTTCTAATTCTCCAGACAGCATCATCCGTAATGGGGGTTGGAAGACCCCTAATTTTCTGTCCAACGCTTATAATTATTATTTTTATTTCTGCACAGACTACCAGATAGTTCTGATTCAATTTGGTACTTTTAACCATCGGATCCTTCCCAAGGATCTAGGATAGTTAAAGATAGTATCGTAATCTCTGTGCTGTTCCAAGTAACACAACTTTTTGTAAGCAATATGTTGAAATTCTGGCCATTCCTATTGCGCCCACATGCTTTTCCAGATCTTTTGGGATGGTACCATTGGCACCAAGGGGCGTGGTGGCTCAGTGGGTAAGACCTCAGGCTTGTCGATCAGAAGATCGCAAGTTTGGAGGTTCGAATCCCTAGCCCCACGTGACGGAGTGAGCTCCTGCACTCGCCCCAGCTCTTGCAAACCTACCAATTCGAAAGCATGCAAATGCAAGTAGATGAATAGGTACCACTTCGGTGGGGAGGTAACAGCATTCCATGCGTGTCATGCGGCCACATGACCGTGGAAGCGTCTTCAGACAATGCTGGCTCTTCGGCTAACAAATGGAGATGAGCACCGGCCCCTAGAATCAGACACGTCTGCACAAATGTGCGGGGGGAACCTTTACCTTTACCTTACCATTGGCACCACTATTACTTTTTTTCTACATATGCTCAATCTCTTTTTGAAGATTTTTAGATTTCCCTATTTTTTTTCTAGTTATTTCATGCTGATACTTCTATCTCTCCAGCTACTGCAATGTTGATTGATTGATTGAATGATTGATTGATTATGTGTCATCAAGTCATTTTCGACTCCTAGCGGCCACATAGATAGACCACCGCAATGTCATTTATCCATAATTATTTCTTTGTAACCACAGTCATGTGTGAATGAGGAGGAAGGGGAGGATTTTAATGAAAGAGAATTAATTCGGTTGAATGTGAAATGGTGCAGCCTAGAAATATTTGGCTATAGCATCCTTGTACCTCTCAACAAATCTTTGAAGAATATCTTTATGTGCTATCAAAAATAAACAAATGTTTCTGTGGTTTGCATCCCTTTTCAACAGAAGAAATCAGGCAGAAAAACACAAAGATTCCCCTCACACACAAGTCAACAAGTGTTACTGGATGAGCAGCAGAGGGAGAAACAGCAGTGGAAGCATCAGAAAGGAAAATCAAGCTGTGTAGGGAAGGTAAAGGAAAAGGTTCCCCCCGCACATTTGTGCAGTCGTGTCCGACTCTAGGGGCCAGTGCTCATCTCCGTTTGTTAGCCGAACAGCCAGCGTTGTCCGAAGATGCTTCCGCGGTCATGTGGCCGCATGACACTATTTATCTACTTGCATTTGCATGCTTTCGAATTGCTAGGTTGGCAAGAGCTGGGGTTAGTGCAGGAGCTCACCCCGTCATGTGGGACTAGGGATTCAAACCTCCAAATTTGCGATCTTCCGATCGACAAGCCTGGCGTCTTACCCGCTGAGCCACCAAGCCCCTTGTGTAGGGAAAGACGTTAAAAACAAAAATAATAGTGCTTTTCTCATCCTGTGGTTGAGGGGTACTTTACACACCTCTATCTCTGAGGGAGGGATATTCTCTAGAAATTGTAGGAAGCAAACTTTCCTAATTTAATCCTTTTGTACATTTTTTTCATGAATATTTGTATTTTTGTACAATTTCTTTCTTTCTTTCTCTCTCTACACACACACACACACTTTAAAAACTGGCAACCTGCAGTGAAAAATTCAAAATTGCTTCAGAGAATAACTAAAATTCATTTTGGGAATCAGACCAGAAAGACAAAGTTCATACTCAACTGATCTTGTGATGGTTGAAATCCAGTCCAGCTCTAGACAACCAGTTGAGTGGCCAACACAGCCAAAGCAAGGCAAAACTTTGAAAATGAACTACCCGTGTTTCCAGATCCCAATTCCCTTCAGCTGGTTGATGCACGTCAGGGAGCAGCAATGGCATCTGGCCGAAAGACCTTCGTAAACACAAACATTTTCTTCCCAAATGACCAAAATGCACTGCGTTCAGCATCCGATGGAGCTCCCCATCCAGGTCCTTCCTTTGCCAATGTTTGAAAACACTGGAAAGGATGACTCACAGCTTACACTAAAGGCTTTCATTTGTTTTGGTGTTTGTTTTGGTGTAACTGCATAAGCAAAAAAAACCCATACATTTTAAAATAAATATTTTCTAACCGATGTTTGCATGGGATAGAGGTAACGTGCCCATTTGTTGTATTTACAAATTAATTGTCCTCGACTGAGCAAAGAGTCATTATTACTGCTATTAAGGCAATACGGGAGCTGAACTTGTTCTAGCTATGAGCTAGCCCAAAGTTTTTCTCTCCAACACACAACCTTCATTGGATTTCAGTATTTAAGCAGCTGGTTCTCCAAACGTTGCTCTACTCAAGAAATTGACTTTGGGAAATAATAGCAAGAGACTGAAAATCATTTCATTGGTGGCTATAGTGAAATTGCTCAGACTATAAACAACACCATGATAAGGTTGCAAAAATTGTCCATTGGAATTTAGGTAGGAAATTCAGCTTTCCTGTTTGCAAAAACTACTGGGGTCCATGTGCCTGAAAAAGTTTTGCACAATGAGATCAAAATGTTGAGGGATTTCAAACTTCATACCGATAGGCCCTTTGAATATACATTAGTACACCAGACATTTGTGTGGTTTGTTGATGTGGCAATACCTGGAGACAGTTGAATTCATGAAAAACAACTGGAGAATGTAACGAAATGTCATGATTTACAAATTGAGGTTGAAGATCATCAAGGAAAAAGTTTATTGTCATTCTGATTGAACTGAAGCTTTTGGTGCAATACCAAAAGGATTTGCCACATATTTAGAAATTTTAAACTAACTGGACTTGATACCACCACTCTTGCGAAAGACCACTCTATTTGAAACAGCATACATTTTACAGTGATACCTCCATGATTCTTAGAACTTGGTTAGGACCCAAGTCATTGGAGTCAAAACCCAGTCTATTATTCATTCAGATGAATGAACAATATAATAATAACAGCACCACAACAACCGCATACCAAGAATAATAATTTTCAATATTTTCATGGTATTTAAAATGTTAAAATGTTTCATATTCATTGCTTAGTTGCAGTCCTAATAACAATCTTGTGAAATGTCTCCTCCAGTTCAAGGGAAAGGATTTAATGCCCCCTCCCAAATAATATTAACTTTTCTCCTGAGACTTCTAGAACTATCAAGCTTGATTTCTTGAAAGAGTTCTTGGATCTTCTTCATGGCTCATCACCATTAGGATACAAAGAAATTCTGCAACAGCACTGTCCAAGCATGGACAATGGAAATTAAAACAAGAGTTGGTATTCGGCATAAAACAGGGGGATGAGAAAAGTACTTCAGAAAGAAAGAAAGAAAGAAAGAAAGAAAGAAAGAAAGAAAGAAAGAAAGAAAGAAAGAAAGAAAGAAAGAAAGAAAGAAAGAAAGAAAGAAAGAAAAGGATCATTAGAGAAATCCAAGTGTGAAATTGTACTAAAACTAATTGGAAAGTGTAATTTATACATGTAGGCCTGAATCAAGATACTCGTTTCCTTTCCCACCAGAGGTTTCAGGTGTTAACTCAGACAGCAAAACACTGTATTTGTATTTTTATCTCCTACGTTTGAGAGTACTGTATTATTTACTCTCCTGATCTTCTACAGCAGCCTTTCTCAGTCTTTTGACCCTGGAGGAACCACTGAAATATTTTCCAGGCCTCGGGGAACCCCTGCACATTCAGGCTCAAATATAGGCCAGAAGTTACAAAATCATTATATTTGTTTCATGTGTAGGCCTGTATATATGCACTAACAGTGTTCTTAAACTAAAAGTAAAGAATGAAACTTACCTCTTTAATGTGAAGTTGCCCAAATTTGAAATATTTTTTTTAATAAATTGTGATCTCCCAGGGAACCCCTAGTGACCTCTCACAGAACCCTAGGGTTCCACAGAACCCTGGTTGAGAAACCCTGTTCTATATATAAAAGTCTCATGTTGAATTCTTACAGTTATTTTACCTATTCTGCATTCAGCTGAACAGATAAAGGCACAAACTTCATGAAAATACAGGCATTGGCTCACTCCCCAAAGTCCCAAAGGTTCTGAACACCAGAAAGATTAAATCCCAAAGTTTTTCAAGTAAATTATCGAGAGGACAAAAAGTGCCTTCAGCGAAGCATGTTCAGAATTTCCTTACTTGGTGGTGAAAGCTGAGCACGTTTTCCTGCAACAAAAAAAGATTAGGGCTGGCCATGATCACTGTCTTAAAAAAAAATCAGGAAGAGTCAGATAAAAAGCTTCTGCCTTTTAATAAAATTTGTAAGTCAGAAAAGGTTCTGCCAGATTCCTTCTGGTTTTATGCTACCACAGACTAGCACGGTTGTCCTCTTACAATGTCTTTGTATCAGAGGAGGCCACAAAAGTTCTACTGAAATTAATGAGAAGGAAAATTTTACTGATTTCTCCAGAGAAAGAGGAAATCTTCCAACCATTTCTCAGGGATGGGACTTCTCTTAGCAAATCTAGGACAATCCTAAAATTATTTGTAGAAAAAAACCACACCTTCCTTTCAGCTAAATGTAACAATAAAACTGTAGTATGGAACCTCTTTCTGATAAATGAAGCAATGGTCCAGACAAGGTCATCTTAAAATTCGAGTTCTATTCAGGAAAATGAATATGGGATCTCACAATACAATATTTAAATCAATGTGGGTTCTCACCATCCAGAGCAGCTGAGTTGGTAACACAAGGTTCCCATTTCTAGGCATTGTAGATCCTTGCTCCTATTTTCCTTCTCTGCCTTGAAAGCTTGCCATCATTTCTCTTGAAATCTTTAATGAAGGAGAAGTTTTAATTATACAGAGGGCAAATTGTAAAATGACCAGAATGAATGGTGTTATGAAATCCCTCATAAAGCAAATACAAAAATTATTATTATAGAATTACTCCCTGATTTATGAGCTGTATTCTTTCGTGCTACCTTCCAAAACCCTGCTTATATTTGGTGAAAAGTCTGTTGGATTTGTAGTGCCCTTGGAAATGTTTATGCAACTTTGTGGTTAATAATGTCAGTGTTAATTAATAGTATTAAAGGAAGAAAATTTATTAGAGTTTTCATGCAATAAAAAGCCCACACACATTTTTTAAAATGTCTAATAGAAAGTTATAGAGCCAGTTTAGCATAGCTTTCCTATAAATACTTGTACCTTCTCAGAGACATGATGATGATGATGATGATGATGATGATGATGATGATAGTAATGTTGATGATCAGCCCAAATCAATCCACTGTAAGATGAAGGTCTCTTCATTTGAAGGTTATGGACTATAATCTACCATTTGATCCAGTGAGGGTTGGTAGATAGGTGCATTGTTGGGAGACCTGAAGGGCCAGGTTGCGGACAGATCATCCTGGAGAAGCTCTACCTACGTGGTGCTAACAGTTGACATCAACTTAATGGTGCTTGTGTACACATGCACATACTTTTAAAAAAGGAAATAAAACATTACATGGCCCTGAATCATTTCAAGAAAGTTGCTAGTGGTTCAACAATTGTCTACTTTGTTTGATTGCACTAAAACAAATCTTCCAGTGATTAATAAATTAAAACATGTTAACCAAAAGATACATTCTGTTGTAGAGGAATGACTCAAAGAGACATCCAATTACTTTGCTTCTTGAGATACCTTTGAATTAAGTAACCCAACAGCACTGAAGATTAGCTTCTTATCTGAAGAGCTCTCCTGCAGATGGATTCAAGGTATTTGGACAGAGCTCCTGATCTCAGGATGGAATGGCACTTTTGAGGAATCCATTTCTTTGATTTAATAGAAAAGAAAACCAGCTGCAAAACAATCACTCTGAAATGGGTTCTTAAAATACCTAATGGAAGAGGAGGAGTTGTTTTCAGCAATAGTAGAAAGATCTTGGTTGAGGGCATTCCACAAACTGAATTCCACCAGTAAAAATGCTTTGCCTCCCATGAAGATTCTAGGCAGAAAGTGTAGAGTAGTAAAGGAAGAGCTTTAAAGGTTAAAACCAGGAGTTTGAATTGGGGCTGGAAATGGACTCACAGTCAAAACCTATATAATTGCTTCCACCAGTTCCAATTAGCTGTCATGTTTTGAATTAACTTTCCAAACCATTTTCAAAGCCAGGCCTAGATCTTCTTTGCAAAGAGGATATCTTGGGTCCAAATAAAACCAGAGGTCCTGTATTCATCCCAGCCCAAACTATATGGCAGGGCTCACATTCAAACCGACATGTGGGTGGACTGCCCAAACACACCATGGTGGATGGGACCAGGAAAAGCTGAAATGGAAGCCCCATGGAGGAGAGAGGGCAGAAGGAGATCCAGTTTGGCACAGTTCATTCAACTGCTTCAATTGCTTTCTTGTAAAGTATATTCTGATTCTCATATGCTGGTGTGTGTGTGTGGTTTCATTACATTTCCTTTGCAGAGAGGGAAGGCACAGACATAAGGGTGGTGCACTAATTGCACAATGTCAGAATAATGCACATAAACACACACACAGAGAGTGTTGGTTTTCTCTTTCTCCTCTCTTCTCCCTTGTGCCTTCTCTCTAATTCTCTCTTCTAACGGTCAAAGATCTGGGACAGGAACTCTAAAACTTGGGGGGGGGAGGGGAAGGCACATGTTTTGTGGCCTAGGCCCCTTTTATTTGTTTTAGGGAAGTTGGTCATATTCCAAGTTCCTCTCCCACAGATTGTTCCTGTTGTTCTCATTGCATCTGAGCTTTGCTTGTCATGTGGCTACCCACCAGTGCGTGTGTGTGACCCAAACCCGGTCCATCTCACCCCGCACTCGGCCAGCTCCAATCAAAAGTAGTGTCTTCTCTGCCTGTCGTGAAAAGCCACCTCGTTCAGTGAGAGTGGCCTCCTTTTCTGGTATCAATTCTCTCTAGTGATGACCAGAACCATTATCCTACTAATAGTCCTTCAGATTCATGAAGGAGAACGTGAAGAACATTTCTCTTCATGGGTGAAGTGTTCTTCTCCTTGCTTAGGGCATTTAAAGTGGAGCCCCCCTAGCTTTCCATGTTTTCATTAGATTTCAAAACACAAAAGACCTCTGTGGGCCTTTTCCAGTTGTAGTGTTCCTGGCGCAGGTAAGAAAAGAGTCATACTTTCAAAAAGTGGTTGGAGAATTTCTCCTTCCCTTGGAGAAATCTGGCTAAATCGATCATTTATTTTCTTTGCCTACAGGTTGCTGGAGAATTTGGAAAAGGTTTTGTGCTCACGTTAGAAGGACGGTCAAAGACAATCTTCTCTTAGAAGGGTTTAATTAAGCTACAAAGGAAAGAAAGGAAAAACAACAGCATTATTATTAATATAAGTATTTCAGTTAACAGAAACCACACATCACAAAAGTTTTAAAAGAAAATGAATGCAAAGAAAAAAGAAAAAGAAAAAAGGCTGGAAATTTATTCCGTCCACGGAGCACCCACGGATTTTCCAAGTTGGCATAAATGGATTCCTTGACCCCTCTTTCAAACCACTTATCTTCCCTGTCTAAAATGTGAAAATTAATGTCCTCAAATGAGTGTCCTTTTTCCTTTAGATGAAGATAAACTGCTGACTCTGGTCCTGTGGTGTTGCTCCTCCTGTGTTGGGCCATCTTCCTGTACAAAGGAGGAAGAACCTGGTCATTCCTTACATGGCTGGCATGTCTGAAAATATAAAACGGATATTTGGCAAACACCACATACCTGTATATTTCAAACCCACCAACACACTGAGACAGAGGCTTGTACACCCCAAAGATCAAACTCCAAAACACAAGGAAAGCAATGTAGTGTATGCAATCCAGTGCAGTGAGGAGTGCTCTGAACTCTACATTGGAGAAACCAAACAACCTTTGTACAGGAGGATGGCCCAACACAGGAGAAGTAACACCACAGGACCAGAGTCAGCAGTTTATCTTCATCTAAAGGAAAAAGGACACTCATTTGAGGACATTAATGTTCACATTTTAGACAGAGAAGATAGGTGGTTTGAGAGAGGGGTCAAGGAATCCATTTATGCCAACTTGGAAAATCTTTCCTTGAATAGAGGTGGGGGCCTCAGGCACAATCTTTCCCCTATTTTCCTTCCTGCTTTGTCTTCTGTGCCTAGGAAGATTAAGACCATTTCGCAAGCTCAACAGCAGCATGGTAATCTTAACGATCCTCCTTTAGATGATAAAGGGACTTAGAAATAACATCTCAAAATAACCATGACCTAGCCCCAGGTGCAAGGTCACACAGCCACCTAGAAACATATTTAAGGATTCCCTTACTTACTTTGCTCAGACTGAAGAAGTTCCTTGGATAAGGAGCAAAATATTTCCACTGAGAAAATAGAAATCCAGTTGACATGATTCAAGCTACAGATAATGACATCTACTTTCAACTTGCTTGGGATGGGAAGGGCAATAGTTCCTCCTGGGAGTGGCTGGCGCCGTAAAGCCCTCCTGTTTGAATGAGATCACATTGCCCCATGGATTTTATATTTATTTACTCTCTATTGGAACTTGGAAACTTGGAAACTCCTGGTGATTGGGGAAGTCCATCAAGCTAGAACCAATTATGGTCCAAAACATGTCAGCGGTACCAGATTAGAGAAGGATACTCTACAAAGACTGTGGTTTCAATCCAGAATTTTTATCAGTCCTCAAAAGTCTATCATCATAAACTAAGCACTTGAATTTTTAAGCGGCTTCTCGAACCATAGAGTAGGTCATGGGAAACAACCCTCCACATATAGTAAGGGGCGTAACATAACTGGACAGTCGGCCCAGTTAAAAGCAGCTGCGGTATCAGAGAAGGCCCCCCTGAAACAAGAGGGCTTAACTAACATATTTTGAACTGAGTGAAGCAATAAACATTACTCAATTTTGGAAAATGATTCACATTAGAATGAAACAAATTTAGAAGTTGAATTCCCACTTCAACCTACAATATTTTTATTATACTTCACCAAACTAAATATTTATTTATTTATTTATTTATTTATTTATTTATTTATTTATTTATTCTTTCAATTTCTATTACCGCTCCATCTCCCCCAAAGGGGACTCTAAATATCCCTTCAAAGTCTACTGAATTAGCTTTATAGAGTATAGAATAATTGTTGCAAGGATACAATATGCTTCTTACTGGAAAGGTCACCTTCAACAGAAGAATGGCTAACCAGGTAGAAAGAGTAGGTTTCGATGTCTAGATTAACTTCCTACCTTAAGAGAAAATCTGACACAGATTTCAGCTCAAACTGGAAACCATTTTTAGGCTACAGCTAAATGGATTAGTTTTGGGTTTTTTATCCATTCAATCATGTCCAATTCTTGGAGACTGCCTGGATGAGTCCCTGCAGTTTTCTTGGTAAGGTTTTTCAGAAGTGATTTGCCATTGGCTCCTTCCTAGGGCTGAGAGAGAGTGATTGGCCCAAGGTCACTCAGCTGGCTTTGTGCCCAGGGCAGGACTAGGACTCACAGTCTCCTGGTTTCTAGCCTGATGCCTTCACCACTACACCAAGCTGGCTTAACCAGGGGACTGAGAGTTCTAGTCCCGCCTTAGGCACGAAAGCCGGCTGGGTGACCTTGGGCCAGTCCCTCTCTCTCAGCCCTAGGAAGGAGCCAATGGCAAACCAGGAGACTGAGAGTTCTAGTCCCGCCTTAGGCATGAAAGCCGTCTGGGTGACCTTGGGCCAGTCCCTGTCTCTCAGGCCTAGGAAGGAGCCAATGGCAAACCAGGAGACTGAGAGTTCCAGTCCCGCCTTAAGCGTGAAAGCCGGCTGGGTGACCTTCGGCCAGTCACTCTCTCTCAGCCCGACTCACCTTACAGGGTGGTTGTTGTGGGGAAAATAGGAGGAGGAAGGAGTATTAGGTATGTTCGCTGCCTTGAATTATTTATAAAAATAATAAAGGTGGGGTAGAAAATAAATAATAAATAAATAAATAAAAATAACTTCCATGACATGATTAAATCCCTGGTTTATTGATTTGTATTGATTTGTATTGTATTATATTCTTTTATTCTTTTTTCATGTTCTTTACTATACTCATTTATGTATTTTCGTTAAAGTATCCAACTGAAAAAGAGAAGGACAAATATGATTGCAATGTTCAGAACCCTATATTATCCAACAATAGCACTTTCTATACAATCAGTTTTGGGATAATGCAGAAACAGGTAGATCAGAAGGCAACCTTTTCCAGGGCAGAGATTCTGAACTATTATTGCATGATAAGAATAACTTATATGTGAGTGTCCGAGAGAAAGCGAATGTGCTTGTGTAGGTCTTCATTACCATGTTCAACTAAGATACCTTCTTTCATAATATCCCCACAAACCGTCAGAAAGTATTTTAAGCCCTTTATTTCAAAGAATGCATAACTTTAAAAAAAATCATCCTTCCTTTTTTTTTTTTTTTTTTGCAGAATGTGACACACACCCTGACTCTCAAGCTGGTCATACTCATCACTTTCAGAGTTAACCTCTTTCAGGAGAGATATCATATTTGCAAAAAAAAAAAGGTATTTGCGAACGAATTTGCAAGGAACATCATTGAGAGACTGAATATAGGAGCACTGTAGTGAAATCCTAAGTGCTTCTACTCCAGATTAAGTTCCATTGAGTTCCATAATATTCCTTTCCACAAGTAAGCCTACTTAGATACCTTCCCATGCTTCCTCCTTCCATAGAAGTTTGCAGGTATCTCCCATCACTTCCCAGCCAGCATTCCTGAGAACTGTCATCCAACCCAGCTGAGGGTATTGGATGAAGGAGACAGCTGTCCTGGCACTGCAAGAGAACCAAGCTGCGGATCTAGGCTCTTTGTCCTCTCAAGCGGAATTCCGTCTGGGTTGTCCCCACCTTAAAACGGTCACACTGTCACGCTTCTATTTGCCATTTCCTCCATCACTTTGCTTTAATGAGACCCATCTATTTCCCGGGGGGTCGATATGGGTAAGTAGTTACATTGGGTTCTCAATTCTGCATGTGAAAAAAAAAAGATACTTCTGCAAAATAGTTGTGGGTGTTATATTGTGTTTACTTTTCAAAATCTCAGGCTTCCCACCTCTATATGCTAAAGCAGAGTTTAGAGTCAACAAAATATGCCTGGCCTTCTTGACTTTTAAAAGGATAGGCTACTGCAGAACGAATCAATACAATATTATGAATGGAGATAGTTGGGGGGCAGGGATCCCTAGTATAAAAAAGATGGGGTCCCTTACTTTTCTTTATCAAATTTTGGAAACCACCAAAGTGCTTCAGATTTGTAGATATAAATGTTGGCTGGACCAAGCTCTTAGTCCGAGCTTGCAAATTTTTCAACATCTGTTTGATTGTATTAATTGTGTGTTCTAGCTTTTTCAGTACAGGGCAAATACAAAGTGGATGGGGCAGTGGCAGGGAGAGAAATTTCTAATAATTGGTGGGATGGAAAGGTTGGTTTTACCCAGAAGTTCATCTGCAGGAAAGATAGACAGTGTGTGGTTGAAACATCCATAGGAACTGTCCAAAATATTTCTAATGCCATGAGTGAAAATGTGGAAGTGGCTATTAAATTAAAACTAGTTGGAATTATTTATGTAACAAAAAGAGAAGCAATTGCAAGGAGCTTCCACACTATCTGAAAACAGGGTGTCCTGGTCCAAGAGGGGCAAAGAACATCTGGCATACTTGCAAAGAGTTTCCATTTACTAGGGCATCTGTGTCCAGATGTTGAGTATAGGAACTGGTTGGTTTCTCCACAAGGACTTTTAAGTTCTCTAATTTTCTTTTTTCTGCTATGGCACCTGTGCTGGTTTCTCACCATCATCTTAACCACAGAAACCTCAATATTGGTGTTACAATGGTTTTGTCTCAATACTCAGCATCAAAAGAGGATGAGAAATGGTAGAAAAGGCAAACATGTTCCTAAGAATCTCTTCATTGTGGGAGGCAGGGATCCCTAGTATAAAAAAGATGGGGTCCCTTACTTTTCTTTATCAAATTTTGGAAACCACCAAAGTGCTTCAGATTTGTAGATATAAATGTTGGCTGGACCAAGCTCTTAGTCCGAGCTTGCAAATTTTTCAACATCTGTTTGAGTGTATTAATTGTGTGTTCTAGCTTTTTCAGTACAGGGCACATACAAAGTGGATGGGGCAGTGGCAAGGAGAGAAATTTCTAATAATTGGTGGGATGGAAAGGTTGGTTTTACCCAGAAGCTCATCTGCAGGAAAGATAGACAGTGTGTGGTTGAAACATCCATAGGAACTGTCCAAAATAACATGGAGGCAACATAAGCATCACCCACACAAACCCTGTTGGCCCAACAACATGAGAATCTTTGCTCTTGGAAACCTAAGTTGCTTCTTCTTCCACTGGGCATCTTCTGCATACACTGGGGCATGATGCCTATCAGTTTCAGGGTAGCAGATGGGAATTGTAATCCAACACATTTGGAGGGCACCACATTGAAGAAGAGGGCCAGTTTGGTGTAGAGGTTAAAGGCACCAGCTAGAAAGCAGGAGACTGTGAGTTCTAGTCCTTCCTTAGACACCAAACCAATTTGGTTTAGTTCATTAAAGTACACAGTCCTAGACCAACCGCTGGTAGATCTCTTGAGCTCGGACATTCTGGGCTGCAGTGGGCTCTACCAATCAGGTGTCCTCACTGAGTTCAGCATCAATATGGTGACCTCCAGGGAGCTGGGACCAGCAGGTTGCCTAAACCAACTAGGTCACTTTGGCCCAGTCCCTCTGTCTCAGCCCTAGGAAGAGGGCAATGGCAGATCACTTCCAAAAAATGTTGCCGAGAAAACTGGTAGTCAATACTGACTTGAAGGGGTGCGCTCACACATTGAGGAAGGGGGATTTAGGCAGTGAGAAGCACAGACCATGTTGCGCACGATTTCCGAAACTTTCTCTTCCCCTTTTGCTGAAAAAATAAAAGTTACAGAGAACATCCCACTACTTTTAAATCTTGATGCTTTTTTAGGTGTCCCTCAATAAACAAGGATGGGATTTGGGAAGTGGCCACCAAGTCTGGAGCTTTCAACTTCACATTTTCACTTTTTAGAACAAGTGCCAAATGACTCATGCAGAAACCGCCACCGCCTTCCAGTCCCAATCACCTGGCCCCACCGTTGGAAATACCCCTTATTAATATGATCTACGGAGAGCAAAAAGTCTGCTTTGAATTAATTGGACTTGGGTTATCATGGCTCTCGGAAGGCCACATTCGCATTTCAGGGCAGGCTGCCTTAAATGCAAAGGTGTGTTTGCAAGAGATCCCATCCAACGTGCAAACTAGACATTCAAGGAGGAAAGGATAAATCCAGCAGGTTGTAGATTAAGACAACAGGACTGAAAAGAAATTGATCTAGTCCAACACAACATCTTTCAGAAACACTCATCTTGATGTCCCGCCAAGAACAAACTTTTACCGTTCTCCAAGATTAGGATGTTAATGTTCTAATCTAAACAAACAGCAAATCACACTGACCCTGATGTGTTTCCCTTCCAAGAACCGAGTAAGCAAAACCTGGGGGAAAAGGGGTCCACAGAAAGCCAGTCCCTCAAGGAGATAAGCTCCAAGCTTGGACTTTTCTCCGATATGCAAGTTTTTTAACAGAGGGATCCCAAGTTGCACGAAGCCCTGCCTTTCTTAGCTATTCTTCACTGAAGGAGTCACAATGCATATGACACGATGAACCAGAAACCTAACGGGTCCCACAACATGTTAAGCAAACCATTCCCACTGTAGCTTAGTACAGTCCTCTCTGATCGTAGGACTAATCTTAGTCCACCTTTCAGATATGTGGACTTCAGCCCCAGATTCTCAGCAATGGCCCCAGATTGGGAAAAGTTATCATGTATGAACCCAGCCCAGGTGTAGGTAATTTTGTTTCAGTGTAGAAACTTTATTATCCATTAGCTCATAAGTTCAGACAAGTTTTCCTCAACCCAGGTTCTTCAGATTTCTCAAACTACAATTCCCAACCACATGGCCTTAAACTACCCTAGTAGATGTAAAAAAAACCCGGATGTATATTACTCCTTATGCAACCTACCTCACTAAAACTTGTTGTGATGATAATTCTGGGGGAGAAAAGAGGGAAGCTTATATACTGTACCACCTTGATTTTTCAGAGGAACATCAAAAAAGAGAGAGAAGGAGATGAAGTAAAAAAAAAAAGGTTACTTACAATTTTGCAGTCTTATTTTGGAGTATAATGAAGTCCTTAAACTTCCTTTTTTTCTTTCCTTGCATTGATCTTCTGAATTATTAAACTGAATCAGTTTAATGATTGGCAAATTTTATAATTGTCATAAACTTGTAATTACAGCTCTTTACATCCTTGTTTTGTTAAAAAAAATCAGCTCCTGTGTCATTGATTCCCGTAGCACCATCAGAAAAGAAAGCAAAAAGGGAATGAGATATGGACTTTGTTTGCAAGTATTACAGCCATGAAAACATCCATTATTTAAAAACAGTCGCCATAAGTTTTATTAATGTGTGAAGTCACTCTCCCGTTCCCAATCTCTTGCAAAATGAGCAAACACATTCATTCCATCGCTATTAATAAGTAGAGCTATCACTTTCCAGTTTTCTGTACCTTGTTACTTCTATCTCATTGGTAGCCCTATTGCTTAAGAGCAGAAAACCCACATTGTTTGCAAGAGGCCCAGACCTGATTTCAACATCTCCATTCTTAATTGACTTTAATCATCCTTGCCAACCTGATTCCATGTGGCCATATGGGCTGGAATTTTAAGGAGTTGTGGTCCAACCTATTTTGTTTAGTAATTTGTATGCTGCTACTCTTCAGATTTGCTGAAGGCAAAGGTTGGAGAACATAGAACTTCATTATTAGGGTTATTATTTACTGATGGAAACAATTTCTAACTTGCAGAAAAATCCCAAAGCAGGGAACAATTAAAAACAATGTATAACTCCTCAGACTGTGGACAGCTGCTGCCCAAGAAAATCCATGGTGCTGAGCCAGGTTGAGCTTCATTAGAGGTATCCTCCTTAGGATCTGTCTATCATTATGACCATGTTTATGGAAGTATGATAGAGATGCAAAGATGTTTAAGGAATGTCCATGCATATCTATGGCTGGGCTCACAACAACACACAAAGCCATGATGTTCTTGGTTTCATTCCAACATAGCCTGCAATATCAACTCATTGTGGTTTGTCAAGTATGGATTAAGCCTTAGGATTTTACATCTTCCCACCCAACTGTGGCTTATTCAACCAACTACAGATTAGTGCACCTTATGAGTTAGTGCAGTACAAAACATTAAACCTTTTCCCATAAGCCTGTCTCCATAATCTGTTCTTTTTTTTTCTAAATAACACCTTAGGAATGATGAAGACAATCAAATTGGGGGCTGTTGTATGTGGTACTCTTTAAAAAGGCTTAAAATATGGCCTGTTGTGCTACTTTCCCAGGGAAAATCACAGCCATATCCCAAAATGTTCCAATACAGGCACAGGACAACAGCTGTATCCCTCTTCATGCCTCTGCCTAAAACAGAAGATCATTGTGCAACAGAACAAACACCTTTGCAGTGGAAACACTTTTCTTTTTTTCAAGTAATAAAATAATGAGTGAACCATGAACAATGACCATCAGCCCCTTGAAATACAGAAGACAGACAAAGGCTAGGCTTCTTTTACTTGAGAATTCAGGCTTGAAAATTCAACAAGACTTAGAAAACAGTTTGGTAAAATCTGGCAAAAATGATTAGAGGAGGAACAAAACAACAAAAATTATAAGAAGCTAGAAATCTCCCACTATGAAGAGCAGCAGGGTTTCCTTCAGAAGAATTAAATCAAGTGGCAAGATGACAGTGGGTGCAGAAGACTTGAAAGCCTGGGGAAATGGAAAGGCAAGTTCAGGGCAGAGCAATACAGACAGCTTTCCATGGTGAGGGAACAGTTCCAAGTAAGTCTTTTTACTTCTGCCTTTCATGCATTGAACAAAGAAGATCTGAGGCTCAATCACCAAAGACCTTGTGAAGCCAAACTATTGAGCTTTATCAATCATAAAATGCTTTGAAGGCCAGGATGTAAAAGGTGTCCAAATTTAGCACACAAGAATGTTAGCGGCAAAAAGATTCAGTTTCCTGTTCATCGTTTGAGCTTCAAAGTTTCCTCTGAACAAAATACAACTTCACCTCAAGCGGAAAGGGTTAAGAACCCAGACTAAGCATATGAATTGCATAACCCCCTCTGGGTCTACAAGCTATATCTAAGTCCCCAAAGAATAACTTGAGAAGCACATTTCTCCTTCAATTTCACCCGTGGTTGCAGGCAGAGCAACTCCAGGCCTTGAAGATTGGGGTCTTCCATGTCAGATGTATACAAGAAACAGCCCATGATTCAAGGATACCATGTTATCCAAATTTCTGCTCTTCTTCCATAAGCTAAGCATTTCTGGACCAGGGGTGTCAAACTCAAATTGTCAGAAGGACCGTATGAAGTCTAGTTTGCTAACCCAAAGTCATGTACTGCATACCTTGATACAAAGTCTCTAGGGAATCAAAAATGGAGAGTACCATGGTGTGCCATTTAAACTGATGAAATTTAGAAAAAAAAAATTCTGCAGAACTGAACTAATTACAGAACAAACTCATTTCCTTTTGGCTACTTCACTCGTGACATTCTTATTAACCGGGACACCAATATATGGTTCTGTTGCCGGGGTGACAAGTAAAAATTTTTCCAAGATCATATCTAGGACACCTGTTCCACAGCTTCCCCAATCCTCCTCTTTTTCCCCCTTCTCTCTCTTTGCTGAGCAGAAAGACTTTTCATCCCTTCAGTCTTTCTCTTCCTTGTTTTCCCTCTGTTCCCTCTCCTTGTCTGGCCAAAGTCCTTCCTTCTTTGCTCTAGCAAAGGGATCTTGCTTGCTTGCTGTCTTTCCCCATCCTCACCCAGAAGAGCGACCCAGACGGGGTCCCTTCCCCAGCCATCTCCTCCTTCCACCCAGCCCCCTGGCCTGGATCCCTGGCTGAGCTTCTTCCTGCTGCCCCTGCCCAGGTGGTCCAATGCTTCCTTAAAAGGACCACCTGCCAGATGGTGCTGGGGGAGCTGCTCAGGGCCTCCACTGTTGCTGGGAGGCTTCCTGAGTCGAGCTGAAATGAGCTATTAGGCCACTGCCTCCATGCCGTTATTCTTCCTGGAGCTCTTTTGTGGTCCAGCCTGTACATCTACGTGATGCTCAGCACCCTGGTCTTGCTGGACAGTGTCGTCCTCACCTATGAGGCCTGCAGAAGGCTGCAGAAATGATCTGGAGGGCTGCAGATGGTGCATGGACCAGGAATTTGAGATTCCTGGTTTAGAGCATGGATACTGTGGACTTTTTGGAGAATCCTTCTTGATGTTTGAAGGACTTGGAAAAAGCATCGTACTCTTTCAGAAGCTCTCTTTTTAAAATACAAATAAAAGGAGCGTCTGCCACAGGGTATATACCAGCCAGCTGTCCCAGGTAGATAGGTAAATAGAAGACAGACAGGTGTAGCCACACAGTTGGTTTTCTGCCCCCTCCATGAAAAACAGATGGGACCCCTGAACAGGTGCACACGGCCTTAATTGAGCTACCTGGGAGGAATGTACCTCAATTGCTAGTCTTAAAGATGATGGTACTTCCATGAACGCAACCATTTCCCCAAGTCTATAAAAACATCCTATCTCTGAATGGACAGTGCCATTTTGTGGAGTCCTTGGTGCTCTCTGGGCTTGGTTGTTTGCTTACAGACTTTTCATTACCCAACTAGGTAACATCATCAGTGCTGGTGAGGGTGGGGTTTGCTCCCTGTTTATATACAGCAGCTTGCCCTGCCAGTGTTGGTGGGGTCTGGTTTTCTCCTTGGTAGTTCCTTGATTCAGGTATTGTTTCCTGCCTGATTGTCTGGTGTTAATCCCTGCTTATCTGGGTGTAGGCTGCTGGAGAGGATGTGTTCTGGTCTTTTTGTTTCCTTCTTAGCTTTTTTATTGCCTCTTTTCAATAGTGTGTAAATATGGTTTATCTCTATGTCTCTGTTGAGGGCTGTTGTGTCTGAGTGCCAAGCTTCCAGGAATTCCCTAGCGTTTTTGGATTTAGCTTGGTCTAGGGTGCTCACAGCTTCCCAGTTGAAACTATGGCTGAGTCTGTCCATGTGTTGTGAGATTAAGGAATTTTCATTGTGTCTTCTGACTGCCAGTTGGTGTTCATGGATGCCCTCTGCTAGTCTTCTGCCTGTCTGTCCTACATGGTGGCTGTTACAGTCCTTACACTGTATGTTGTAGTTGACTCCTGATTTTCCTTCTTGGGCTCCTGGGTCTTTTGGTTTACTTAAGATATTTTGGAGGGCTTTAGTTGGTTTGTGCTACGGTGATGCTGTGTGGTTGTAAGGGTGTGCTGGTTGTTTCTGAGATGTTTCTGGTGTATGGCAGTGTTATCCTTTTCATAGCTTGTGTTGGTTGTGCTGTAGTGGGTTGAGCGGTCAGGCACTTTTTGATAAAGTTGCGTGGGTATCCGTTTTGTTGGAAGATGTTGTATAGGTGGTCTGTTTCCTTTTTCTGGTGTTCCGGGTTGCTGCAGTGCGTTTGTGCTCATCTGAATAATGTTCTTACACAGCTCTTCTATTGTCTCTTCTCTTCTCTTCTCTTCTCTTCTCTTCTCTTCTCTTCTCTTCTCTTCTCTTCTCTTCTCTTCTCTTCTCTTCTCTTCTCTTGGTACCATTTTGCCTACCCAACTCTCAGCCCTGAGCAACCCAATATCGTTCTTTGCCTCTGTGATTCAGTAGGCATTAAGAAATCTTGATTTGTCTTTCTGTGATACTCAAAATTAGAGGCTGTGTAGATTCCACCAGCTGGGGACTCACAGCTGCTTCCTCCTAACCACATCTTTTAGCCATTACTTTTAGCCACCTGCGAGGGCAGCTTCACCAGTCCTGTAAATTCCAAGGTGGGGGAGGAGAGAAGTTAAAAATACCAATGAGGCTTCCTTTGTGCAGAAAATAAGCTTTGGGTGATTTATAGATCAACGAGGTTGACTGCTTTTTCCTCTATTGTATAATTTATAAAGGCATTTATAAACTTTGTTTTAAAAGCTCCATTAAAACAAAGCAGCCAGTGAAGAAGTAGGTCAAGGACAGGATTGGATCAAAAGCAAAATTCTCATTTTTAATAGCTCAGCAGAGTAAAGGTGTGTGCCTCGCCATCGCCGAAAAATGCTGGGCTAAATGCACTTTAGGGCAGTTGTAGCAGCCGAGGGCCTCCTTGAGAGATGCTGGGACTACACTCCCCAGAATCCCCAGCCAACTAGCCCCTAGACTGGGGAAAGCTGCCTTAGCCCTGCTCCTGAACAGACATTTCATATGAGAGTAGTCAGCTACTATGCTTTAGGACTCTCCAGCTAAATATGCAGCTGACAGCTCAGATGGGCTCTTTTGCTCACCTTGATTCTACAGAAAAATTGAGGGAGGGGCTGCTCTTGGCTAACTCAAAAAGTTAAAAGGCCATGCAAAAAAGCAATCATTCTTCTACTGCATTTTGCATTTGAGACATTTTTTGTGGTTCATATTAGGGCACTTTGGAGAAAGACTCCAGCTGAACAATACACCCCAATAGCAAACACGGCTTTACATGGCATCTCCCAAGACAGTGTTTCTCAACCTTGGCAACTTTAAGATGGGGGGATCAATTCCCAGAATGGCTGACGAATTCTGGGTGTTGAAGTAAACCCATCCTAAAGTTGCTAAGGTTGAGAAACATTGTCCTAGGACAGTGTTTCTCAACCTTGGCAACGTTAAGATGGGGGGATCAATTCCCAGAATGGCTGAGGAATTCTGGGAGTTGAAGTCCACCCATCTTAAAATTGCCAAGGTTGAGAAACACTGTCCTAGGATATGAACAAGACAACTAAACTGACACAGGTCAAACCTTGTAATAGTGAAAGTAATCGCTCCAGAATAACTTCACTCTGGGTGTAGGAGAGAGCATGTGATAGTTCAAATTAAGAAAAGGAAAAAACTCATTTATTTTTCAGCCTGAATCATGCTGTGCCAGATTTTGGTGACCAAATATTTGTAAGTGAAGTCATTTGCAAAGAAGAAACTATTTTGAAACTATTTTGAAACTGCGCTACTGCCAACTGGGCCCTAGAGATTTTCCCCACCTACAGATGACAGTGATTTTCTCTTTCATACCTGCATTTCTGTCTTCAAAATGCCACCAATGTATGCCTTATCTCAGTACGGTAGATAATCAGGGTATATATGGTGTTGGAAACGGATTTCCTCTAGCTGTTATGGGAATAATGATTAACAAATAAGAACTATGCCCCTTGAGAAATCAGGCTTTGTTTAAATCTGAAAGCAAGCTGTAGACTTGAATTGCAGTGTAGAGTTTGGCCTCATCAAATATTTTCTGTTCTCCAGCTGAGATATTGGCATCTTGAAGAAATCCAACCAAAAAGACCACAGCAACGGGGCAGGTGGTGTGACACTTCATTCAGAAGCCACCACACTCCAGAGAGTTACATCTCCAAGGCTTTTTCCATTTAATAAGGCCATGTTGCCCTCTTTCCTTCAATTATTTCTCCTTTTTTTGTCCCTGTCACAGAATGCCCCAAAACAGGTTGCTTTGGGGTTTCCCGGGAGATATAAATGGATGTTTGACCATCAAGAATTGCTGTTGGGAGTGCTATGCTAGTTATAACAAGGACAAAACTATTAAAAAGGATGAAAGAAGTTATTTGATTGCATTGATTGTAGAGAGCTTGACCTGCAAGAAAATTGGGGAAATTTAGGGAAATAGTACCTATAAAAAAAAACTCCCCCCCAGGTTTTTGTTTTTGTTTTAATTTTTAATTTAAAACAAATTTCATTTAATGTTGGCTTTTTAATTGTTTTTAAAAGCTGTGCACAGGAATATTGTGCACAACTCCAAAATTCTTTAAAAACCATCCTGAATGTAATTAGCAGGCTTTACTTCTGCCCAAGTGTTGATTCAGTTCCATGTCTGATATATTTATTTGGGCCTGCGTTCCCCAGCCATCTCCAGTTCAACTTGAGACACACGTTCCCACCAGATGAAGCTGTTTTTCCTGGAACTGAGATAAAATGATGGGAAACTTTTCAGTCACTAAATGTCTGCTGGTTGGACTAGGTTTTGTCATCTGGGGTGCCTTCTGAGGTGTTTCAAAGCGGGTCAGCCTGAAAGTACAAGTATTGCTCCTTAATTGCTGAGTTACGCACTTGTAATTTCTGTCTCTTCTCATGTCTGACTCTCTTTCTTTAAATCACCTTTCCTATGGGGCTTTTGATTCAACCACTTGAATCTTCTTTCCCTACTGTGAAACAACCGTAAACGCCTACATTTACCCCAATATCTCTCCCTTTTACAGCCTTTTCCCCTGGCAGTTTTAGAGTCAGAAGTCCTGCCCTTCTTTCATTCTCTTAAGAAAATAAAAGGTACTTGCTGATTCAAACCACTGCCACCATTGTCAAGCAGCCCACCACAAATGATATTTATTTATTTATTTATTATTTATTTATTATTTCAATTTATTCCCCGCCCATCTCCCTTGCAAGGGACTCTGGGCGGGTTACAACAATTGAAAGTTTAAAAACTATAAAAATATCCTCTGAAAATACAATAATAAATAATACTATACAGTAATAAATTATCTAAATCCAAGATGGATTGGAGACCGTGGTGTAGATTGTATTCCTACGGGGCCAGCCAACCCCAGGAGGCACTGCCACCTCTGTCATCCCAGGCTCGATGGCAGAGCCAGGTCTTGAGGGCCTTCCGGAAGGCCAGGAGTGAGGGGGCGAGTCTCACCTCCGGGGGCAAGATGTTCCATAAGGCGGGCGCTATCGCAGAGAAGGCACGTCTCCTGGACCCCGCCAGATGGAATTCTCTTGTTGAGGGGGTCCGAAGCATGCCCTCCCTGCATGCACGGGTGGGGCGGGCCGACGTTATCGGGACGAGACGGTCCCTCAGGTACCCTGGCCCTATGCCATATAGGGCTTTAAAGATAATTAGATAATTTATGTCTGATAAATTGCCCAGGGAAAAGATCTGCCCTACTTTGTGTCATAATGTGTAATGGTAAATGGGAATGACCTTGGGAGACAGGGGGAAGAGCCGGTCAGATAAGAGGTAGCTGAGCCCACAGAAGGAATGTGGGCGTCGCAAACATCTCAGAAGGGACCCTCCCTAGTTTCTTGGGCCGTAAAGGCGACGGGGAGAAGATTCTGTAAGGTAGGGTTAGGGTTAGGGTTAGGGTGGGTACGGTTAGGGTAAGGTAACCTTACAATAAAGTAGAATTAGTCCATCTGGCCTTGCTTCCTGTTTGGTCTACCTTGCAAGGCTAACATCAATAACCTTATATCTTAACAGAATCTTCCAAGTCTGATAGTACATTTCTCCCCCGTCGCCTTTACGGCTGAAGAAACTAGAGAGGGTCCCTTCTGAAACGTTTGCCACATCCCCATTCCTTCTGCGGGCTCAGCTGCCTCTTATCTGACCGTTGCCCTGGCTGCGGCTCTTCCCTCTGTCTCCCAAGGTCATTCTCACACACCATTACATAACGCATCATGTGTTTCCAGAGGATACTTAGAAATAAACAGCAACCAGAGGCAAATGGTTTTTGCATATATTTTACATAGTATATAGAGTAGAGCAGTGTTTCTCAACCTTGGCAGCATAGCTGGCTGGGGAATTCTGGGAGTTGAAGTCCACACATCGGCAAGCTGCCAAGGTTGAGAAACACTGGAGTAGAGAGTGCAGAGAAATTCTCATTTTTCTCTTTCTTCCCATGCAGCGAGGGGAGAGCCAGCAGGGTTCTACCCATCCTTTCTCCCTACTCCGGAGAGATACCCACGCCCACTGCCATCCCTGCAAGTTCTTGCGGCAGCGCCAGAACGACGTTGGGCAGACAGCGTCCCGGATTTCAGCAGCACAAAGACAGGAAGAAAGCCAGGGGACTCTTTTTGGAAATGGCCTGAAATCTGCAGATTGAGCAATCCCAAACCTCTGCTCGCAAGCGGAAGAAAGGAAAGGGCAAAACGAGAAGAGGGACTGTTAGTTCTCAAACACGTGTTTTCACACATCTGAGAAAGCTAGACGCAAGAGGGCCGGAGGCAGCAGATGCAACGCTCCGCTCACAGCCCCGAGCGGCTCAGCTGCCGGAGGTGGGGTTGCTCCTGATAACCAAAACCGACCCCTCTGAGTTCAGATGGATTTCAGCCTCCGTCCCATTTCTGAACGGGAACCCGCCAGACCCTTGGTCAGAGGTAGCTTTTCCTGGCTCTTTCCAAGGTGCAGATTAGCTGGGCCCGAAGGCAGAGGAAGAAGTTTGTTGTTGTTGTTGTTGTTGTTGTTCAGTCGTTTAGTCGCGTCCGACTCTTCGTGACCCCATGGACCACAGCACGCCAGGCCTTCCTGTCTGTCCTCCACTGTCTCTCGGAGTTTACTCAAATTCATGTTCGTTACATCGGAGATGCTATCTAACCATCTCATCCTCTGCCGTCCCCTTCTCCTTAGAGGAAGAAGTACCTACTTGCAAATACTTGCCAAGCTTTTCTCATAAACACGAAGTTGCAGAGGGCTATGATAACTTCCTGCTGTTTTTTTGTTTTAATTTGCAGCAATAACCTAACCGCCCAGAGTCCCCTATTCAGGGAGATGGGCGGGGATAAATTTAAATAATAAATAAATAAATAAACCCCTGTCTTGGTGGTCACTTCCCTCAAAAGCGGTGCAATGGGTCATAGAATCAACGGTGTGGGGCATAATCCCCCATAAAAACAGCCCAGTGTAAGATTTTGCTGCAAGCTTCTGCTAGGAATCTACCAGAGAGCTGTTTATAACCTTGCCTACATCACCTAAGCATTTATAGAGTCAGATCTTCAGGAGAGCAGATAGGCCACACCTTGCATCATGTCAGCCCTACTAGGTAGACCAGATCCGGAAACTGACTCCACAGGAAGGCTAAAACTGCTTTCATTGAGATGGGCTCCAATAACCAAACCTTGAAAGTCCGATTATGCTGCACTCCCCTCCTTATACTCCAGTGAATCAGGAAGGTGTCTGCCTGAGTCATTTCCAAGTGTTATCTCATTGCTCTGGACTTAAAAATGTTTCAGCCCCTTTTGCCTAGTTAACAGGTCTTGCATATTTTCATCATGGTCATCTTCCTGACTCTCTACATATCTTCTCCAAAGAAACGTTCTCCAACTAAAATACATTGCACTGACTTAGGAGTGCGTAGCAAAGAAGGGCTTGAAATCCTACCATTCTGGGAGGGGAGACGTCATGGCCATATACCCAACTTCACTGGAGTGGCTGTCCAACCTGAGTGTACTTTATAGGGCCAAAGAAATGGAGAGAGGAATTGTGGTTTTGCACACACCACTTCCTAGACAGGCGGCTGACTGTGATGGCATCAAGTTTGCTTGCTCACTGCCCTCCTTATGACATTAAGATCTGTCCTCTGTGTAGGTTATTAACCATTTCTAAAGTTGTACTCCATAGAGACATTGTTGGAGGACAGCCATGTTAGTCTATGGTAGGAGAAATCAGAAGAAGTCTAGTAGGACCTTTTCCAACTAATGCATGTTATTAAAAGACATAAGCTTTTGTGAGCTGCATCTCACTTCATCAGATGCATTTGATGCAGTGAGCAGCAGCTCACCATAGCTTGCACCTTTTAACAAAATGCCTTCGTCAGAAAAGGCCCTACCAGACTCATTCTCACATATATCAGCAAATGTTACGCACAACTCCTCTTCGCCCCAAATGCATCAGTGCTCAAAAGGGCCTTTTATGCCTTCTGAAATGAGTCGGGGGGCTGTTTAATCGTGTGCATAAGTGTGAACTAAGTCAGCTGTTATTTAGAATCATCCCACTGACAGTGCACAGACACAGCATAGGCAAATTTCAAGAATATCCAGGTTTAAAAACTATCCCTAGGACCTTTGGAACAATAAAACATGGGGGCTATTCATTTAGCATGAGGGAAGTCAACAAAAGTCTTCCAGCTCCGTGCGTCCAGGGAGTAGCACCCACAGCCGTGTCCGATAACTGTGTACCGTGGTAATAGTTTCATGCTGTTTTGAGAGTAAGCCTTAAAACCTAGCTTATTTTGAGCCGGGGGGGGGGGGACTGAGAATGAAGATGGGTATGGTCTGCCCCCCCCCCCCCGCGGAAGCCTTATGCTTTTATTCTCATCCTTAAAATCATGAAATCAATGAACGAATCAATAAGGCCAGGGAAAGAAGTTGGTTCTCCCCTAATATAATCACATCTCCAGGTTGTCTCCTACAGGGTGGAGTTGAGTTGCAGGCTTTGCCTTCCCCAAACCTCGCCTACCCCTGGTTTAAAAGAAACAAAGAAAAAAGTCCCAATTCCACCCCCCTTCCAAAACGTGCCACAAGGATACGAAAGATCCTAGCTCTGCTTAGGTCCATCTGTTTCTCATCAACCTCTAGCCGGTGAGGCCGTTCTCCTCCACATATTAAGTGTGGTCTCTGCGCAAAGCGTGCCTCCCATAGTTTTGGAACAGAACTTTGGATTTCAACCTCCAGCAGACAGGCTGGGATGGAGCCCTCCTTAAAGCTTTAAGGTAAGACTAGCTGGGTTTTCCCATCAGAAGGCAGAAGACAATTGATTACAAAAGGCTGTTATTTATTTGAAGGCACATTTTGGTAAAACAATCACAAAACATTTTAAACAAGCAGTCAAAATAAATACTCCAAGAGACGTAACAATCAACCTGATTGCTCCGAGTGATGCTCAGGGGCACGTAATCATTCTTATGAGCGCACATTTTTGTACCAATCAAAGAGAATATTTGTAGCTCAGGGTTGAACTGTGGAGTCCTTGATGCTCTCTGAGCCTGGTTGTTTGATTGACTGAGTGAATAGTTCCTTGATTAGGGTATATTGTGCTGTTTGATTGTTCCTCTGGTGCTAATTAGCACCAGAGGAACAATATACCCTAATCAAGGAACTATTCACTCAGTCAATCAACCAAGCAGCAAACAACTGCCCAATCAAGGAACTACCAAGGAGAGAACACCACCTCCACCAACACAAGCAGGACAAGCCATGGTATAGAAACAGAGAGCAAGTCCCACTCCCTTTTTGCACTGAAGATGTTGCCTAGCCTGGCAATGAAACGTCTGCAAGAAAACAGCAAGGCTCAGAGAGCACCAAGGACTCCACAGCACATTTTTGCAATTGCTTCTGCTTTCAATGGGGAATTTGTGGCATACGAGAGCGTCACATAGGTCCCGCCTGTGTACAGCAGCACAGGAGCAAAGTGGGAGCATCCTTTTTTCACCTTAGCAAATTAACATGACGCCCTTTTTAAAGAATGGACGAATCAGTCTTCCAGGTAGGACCAGCGCAGAACAATCACAAGCAGGCGAGATCTGCATGAGTGATCATCTGTACACACTCCCACCCTATACAAACCTTTAGGCATATTGATCTAACAGGCAAGTTTTGAGAGATTCTTTCGCCGCTGTAGTTTTGCAGGGTTTTAAGTCAACCCTGCGTCCCAACAAAGGCCAGTATTTGTGCTGCTCTATACAAAGAGGGGGCGTGGTGGCTCAGCGGGTAAGACGCCAGGCTTGTCGATCAGAAGATCGCAAGTTCGGAGGTTCGAATCCCTTGCCCTGTGTGCGGATTGAGCTCCCGCACTCGCCCCAGCTCTTGCCAACCTAGCAATTCGAAAGCATGCAAATGCAAGTAGATGAATAGGTACCACTTCGGTGGGTAGGTAACAGCGTTCCGCGTGTGTCATGCCGGCCACATGACCGCGGAAGCGTCTTCGGACAACGCTGGCTCTTTGGCTAACAGAGATGAGCACTGGCCCCTGGAGTCAGACACGACTGCACAAATGTGCGGGGGGAACCTTTACCTTTTTACCTTAAGGAAGTAAGGAAGTAAGGAAGTAAGGAAGTTTCAAGGTAGCTTAATCCTCATCACCTTGTTTATTGTGGATTTTGCATTCTCCCAACTAAGACTATCTCTGCTTCTCCTATTGCTGTGGGTTAGTATTGAGGTTCCTGGGCTTCGTCAGAATGAGAAGGAGCTGGTGTGCTTTTTCTTGTTCTCTTCTTCAAAGGCATCATTTGCCTACAAAAGGTAGGATACTTTTTCAACAAGCAGAGATGCCGAAATTGTGCCTTGATCTCTGCTTCCTGAGAAAAGTCTCCTGCTTAATAAAGCTTAAAAAGAAGAAAAATACCTAATTTGAAAAAGAAAACCAGTTAGGTGCAGACCATAACTTGATGGCCAAGCACGTGGATTGGCCCAAAAAAGTTGGTAGGTTCAATTCTCAGCTTCTCCAGGAGGAGTTGCTGTCAACCCAGGAGATAAAATCAAACTAGGTGGACCAAGCACCTTCTCAGAATAAGGCAGTTTTATATCTGTTCTATTCCAATCAAATACCTAAAGAATTTAATCTACCCCCCCAAAAAAAAAGAAGTTCCAGCAATAAAAAATAAAATAAAAAATTACAATATGAAATATACCTTAGATATCATGTGGTTTCGTAAAGGGATACAGAGATATCTAACCAGCAAATTTTTCACAGGTTTTTCATCTAACCAGGATTAATTTTGTCCTTGGGTCTGGTTTCAGATAGATAGATAGATATCTCCTCTCTGTGTCCCAAAAGAATAAAGGGTTAAGCAGTAGGGCAGATCCACAGTTATCCCTGTTGAGTACAACACCAAGGATAAATTGCATATGGAAATAGGCTACTGGAGATCATTGCCTACAGAAGATTCCAGCATTGGCACATAGGACTTTTTTAATGGAGTCAGTTTGTGTCTTTAGCTGCCAAGTGTCAGCCTTCACCTGTCCATCAGAAAGCAGATGGATTCATATGAATGTACAGGTAGTCCTCGCTTAACAACCACAATGGAATTTCGGTTGCTAAGCAAAGCGGTCATTAAGTGAATCCGACCCAATTTTGCCACCTTTTTTGCAGCAGTCATTAAGCAAATCTCCATGGGCGTTAAGCAAACCACGTGGTTGTTAAGCGAATCACACAGTTCCCCATTGATTTTGCTTGCCAGAAGCCGTCCAGGAAGGTCGAAAATGGCAATAACGTGACCATGGGACATTGCAACGGTCATAAATGCAAACCAGTTGCCAAGCGCCCAAATTGTGATCATGTGACCGTGGGGATGCTGTCACGGTCATGCGACAACAGTCGTAAGTCTTTTTTTCAACACCGTTGTAAGTCTGAACCATCACTAAACTAATGGTTGTTAAGTGAGGACTGCCTGTATGTACCTGCTCTTTCAAGATGCACATCTGGTTGGACTCGTAAAAAAAAAAAAAAAACCTTTGGAACTGAAGGACTTCTGATTCTTTGCTGCTTGCTCAACATGCTTATATTCCGGCACAATGAACATACGCAGCTGATAATGTGGAAGTCCTCTATCAATCACTAGAAGTCACTGTAAATGAGGATAAATCCTGTTTGAAGTTTGGGGCTGTCCAACCCCACCCCAGCAATGTGACCAACCATCTCCAAGAATTCTCCCACCTCTTCTATGGCCAATGTGTAACCATCATCGGTACCTAGCAGTAGAATCTTCAGGTGTGGAACCCCGCAGGAATGCTGTTGATTCTTGCCCTTAAGTCTTCCCCACGACACAGACCACGAGGCCTAGCAACCCTTTTAACTTCCATTAATTCCCCCAGAACAATGCTCAATCAAACCCTTTGTGGGAAATTAAAAGAGCGCTTGGGCGTGATTGTTACGCCCTCACTTTAAAAAGAACGGCACACATCAGGGCTCTCAAGCCGACTTTCTGTGGGACTTGCAGTAGCTGAAAAGATCAAAGCAATCTGCAATTGAGGCTTTTTATGTTAAATTCTGAAAGGAAAGGGGGGGAAACAAGCCCTTATGTATTTAGACCCTTTATACATTTACGTACAAAACATTAAAAAAAAATCCAAAAAGGAAAACTTCAGCATGGAAGATCTAAGCTGTAAGATTGGGGAGGCGGAAAAAGAAGAAAAAAAAAGCTTGAAAAATATTCTGCCCCAGAGTCTCAAACGGTAATTTGCTGGTTTTCTCTGAAAATGGGTCTTGGATGAGGTCCACAAGAATCCTGGAAGTTCCTGTACATCTGATCATAATGCACCTCCTCTCCTGCCGGGAGGCCCAAAGCGCTGTTTTCGTTCTTCCTGGCTTCCTCCACCAGCTGCCGGACGCTCAGCTGCTCGATCTGCATCCAGAAGACAAGGAGAGACCTTGGGTTGGATCGTAGGCTCCGTAGGAAGACCACACAGTGCAATGGCGGTTTCCAATGCAAAGGCAAAGTATCATAACAGCAGCTGTGTCTGTTTAGGGTTGTATGGCAGCGGTCCCCAACCTTTTTGGCACCAGGGACCAGTCGCGGAAGAAAATTTTTCCACAGACCGGGGCGGGGGGGGGGTTTTGCAGGCAGGAGCCAATCGCACGCATCGGGGCGGGGTAATTGCGCACACCGGGGGGGGCAGGGTTTGCAGGCAGGAGCCCCACGGCCCACTTCCTAACAGGCCGCGGCCCACAAGTTGGAGACCCCTATTTTATGGCATTCAAGGTGCTTGGTGCACACTGTGCTGCATCCAGCATCTCTCTAAGGTTAGGATGTAAAGGAGGCATTTCCTGATTTACAGCTTTCTGGTCTCTGCACTGCACAGGACAGACGGTGCAACAGGTCACCCGTTAGCTAAGCCAACGAGCTCTGCAGGCAGCAGCCATAAAGCCCGTTGCTTCCTTTTCTCTACTCAGCTCAGCCGCGGAGCACAGGGGCTGAGCTGTTCCACCAGAAGGGCTATATCTGGTTCAGACATTGTGCTAAGCTCTCGTACGGTTTCTCTGGTTTTATTCAAACATGCTGCCTGAACATGTGAGACATTGTGATGAGAAACCACGCATTAGCCCTTAGCATGGTGCATGTATCCAGCCAGCTGTGGCTTATTTAAGAGAACATGGTTAAGCACAGGATGAATCCCTAGCCAAAGAGTACATCTCCAGCAGGGCCTTTCGCCATGTTGTGTCTCTTTGGGCATTAAGGTTTGGAGGAAAGGCCCTCCCTGAAGATGCTCCCTCGTGCCAAGGGCTCGCCTCTCCATCAGCTTCCCTCCCAAGCTGCATTTGGCTTCCTAGAAACTTTTAAAAGATGCTTCTCTGTTGCCAGGCCTTAAATTGTTCATTAATCTGCATTCCTTGCACTCTGCATTGTATAAATGATAGTCACCATGAGTGCTCAAATTCAGCAGTAGGGTATGATACAAGTCAAATAAGCAGAGTCTGCACGGACACGGGCAAAAAGGGATCTGGGCTTTGAGCTCATGGCTGTGGCCACTTGCTTGACTTTTGTGACACCGCCCATGGACACCCCCAAGGCATGCCCTTGTCTCCTCTTTAATTTCCTGGACTGAGCCAGCCCAAACCAGGCGGATCTTTTGCAGCTATGCTAAACAAGTAGACTGGCCAAGTTGGAAAGAAGTATCAGTAGCTGCCTGGCAAAGCTGTACATCTGGGGCTGGCTTTATTTGATGCAGGAGGGTGGTTCAAGCCAGCCCAGAGGCCAAGCATCCATTCTGGAAGTCAATGTTTTGAATAGCACTTTCCGTGGTTCGCTGCACCCGCTCCGAGAGCTTATTTCTGCTTGGCCTCAACTTGGGGCCAGTTCTAGCTTGCTCCACTTGATGCAGACGTGTACGTTCTGCCGGCAAGAAGCGTGCCAGCTGAGTCTCCACCATTCATCACAATCCCCATCGTTGCTACTAAATCAGTGCTGAAGAGCAGCCAATACAGTGTCCCTGCAGAGATATCCAGAGGAGCTTTGAAGGCCAGGGAAGGAGGAGCGCAAGGCAGCTTGCCAGTCTCACAGTGTGAAACTGACACTGCAAATCACTTACGTCAAATAAGACACAATACTAAAAGGTGAGAGTTAGTCATCTATAGTATTCATACGGCTGTTTTGAAAAAGAAAAATGAATATAACCCAAGAAAGGAGGGCCAGCTCTGCAACTAACCTTGGGAAGTCCTGAAATTTGAACTATAGACAAGGGAACTCAAGTCAGAGCTGGTTCCCTAATTGACATCATGACCAATCGTCCTGCTCACCTCAACCAGGATCAGCTTGCAACGTAAGGGGACGGCATCTGGAAATTCCTCTCCGAAACACAGAATCACTTTGCTGTTTGGGAAGCGGCCTTGATTGTTATAATACTGATGGAACTCTAGAAGGGGGAAACAAGCAAACTTTAACTCATTGAAAGCAGGGACAGATGATTGGTCTCAGTTGGCTCAGCAGCGCACAAAACACAAAAAGGAACCGGGGGGAAGGAGAAAGATCAGACCCCTGTGTGCACACAAGGCATCGCCAGCTACAAGTGCTTGTAGGCACCCTCTTGTATTTTTATTCAGTTGCTTTTCTATCTTGTCTTCTCTCTGAATGTTCAAAATGATGCACATGGAAGTCTCCTCTTCCTCTATTAGATCCCCATAACAACACCAATGCTGTGGAATAGGTGAGTTGAGCTCCATGAACCTCTATCATCTCCGGTACTGACACTGGTTCTGAATTGTAGCATTTCTAAAAACAAGAGGATTGATCATGATGGCCATCAAGTCAACGAACTCTTAGCGCCCACATAGATGGATTTTCTCCAGGGTGAAAAACAAGATCAAAGCGGACAAAAATCGGATAAGCAACCAATATTAGAGGGGAAAGTACAGTTTTGGAAGGCCAACATAAAAGTCGCTCTTAAAAATTGTTATAAATTCCATCAAGATCAAACCATGTTTATCCATTGTGGGCTTCACAACCTGGGCACCAACAGGCTGCCAATTTATTTCCAGGAGAAATGCAAAGTAGGGGTTACTACTTCTGAAGCCCTCCATGGTTTGGATTCAGACTACTTAAGAGAACATCCCTTGCTTTCCTCCTCGTTTTGGAACCTTTCTTAGACAGGAGATGCAAAAAGAAATGGCATGCAATGTGCAGATCCCATCTGTCTAAGTACTTGCTGTATCTAATTTATTCAGGTTGTGGATTGCCTCCTAACGTGACTTTTTTGGAAGACATTTCGATGTGGACTTGAGGCTGAGATTATAGGACAGGGAGAAACATTTGCGCCTTCAACCCTGTTTTTTGCAGGTCCCTCCATCTCACTGACACACATACACACACAAACACACAAACACACATATCTCAATGATATAAGCCTAAAATAGTTTTAACATCATTAAAAAAAGAAAAGAAAACCATGTCCCATCCCACCTCTTCCCCCAGACAAAGAAAATTCAGCCTCATCCACAGACACGTTTAGTCTGATCAGCCCATCTGATGTGGCCCCAAACTCCCTGAGTTTGGCCCTCAGCCACCAAAAAAATTGCCCACCCTTAACTCAGGGTGTGTGTGGTCCTTGACCATCTTCTCAAACACCAAGGAAAGTACAAAAGAGGCTGAACCTTCTCACTGACCTCTGAGGAAGTAGTTGGTGTCAAATATTTTGACCACCTCATCCCGGTCCAGCTTGTTGGGTTTCTCCTTGCAGGCTATGGTGTTCCCACTCCAGAAGACCCTTCCTTGGCTCAGCCGCTTGATGAAGATGCCTTGTTTGTTGCAGTGCAGAAGGACACCCCGTTCCAGGTGCCCAAAGAGCTTTCTGGTAATCTGCCTCTGGCGCTCATTGGGTATCAGCTCAGCAGATGGGAACTGCACATGTTCCAAGCTATCCAGGCAATAGGGCACCTCTCCCAGGGAGATCCGGCAGCCCTCGGGGCGAGAGGTGGTTGTGCTCCCCACCAGCTTCCCTCCATAGTAGAAGTTGATCACCATTTGGGAGTAGCCTACAAAGTCACACAGGGCAGAAATCATCCAATGAGTCTGCAGGCAGCCTGTTTTGGTGACTGCAATGGGTTGAGCCACATGCTCATCTCAAAAATGGGATAATGGGGTGGATTCCGAGAAGCAAGTCAACGGCAACAGAACCACTAAATGCCTTGGCTTCAGCAAACTGCATCAAAGCTCTGCCCTCAAACCTACATTTTCCGGGGGCCAAACAAAGCAAACCAATGGGGTCCCATGACTGCTTCTCCATTTTACTTCAATGCTTGGAAAAACCAGCTGTGGGGGACTGACAAGAAGCTTGATCCAAATTGGGAAGGGTGGAGTTAGCCTTTTTTTTTCCCTCTCACACCATTTCTCCAATGGAAGCTCCCTGGAAGAGCCTTGAATTTCACAGAGAAAATTGTACAAGGAACCATTTTTAACTTCCCCCCACTTTTGTTTATTGCTAATCCAAATTAGTATGGAGCTATTTACAAATCTGTAATGAAACCAGAGGTTGCCATCACAGATACCTATTATCTCTTGGATTTACAGCTACATGGCTGTGATTCTGGAGTCCTAGTTGAATCATTTTGAAGTCAGAACTGCCTTCAAACGTTGCTTTCCTAAGCATGTCCACCCAGAGACATGCTTCTGGTAAAAACACAAACAAACAGAATTTGTCATCTAATGCTTCCTTGCCCGTGACCTCTGTTCTACTGCTGTATTTCCTTCCTCAGAGAGGTCCATCCCTTCTCAGCCTTGTTACTTCATGGACTTGCAGCTACCAGCCAAAACTGCAAGATCCCATCTTGAATGCCTCCTCCAAACCTCAACATTAATTTCTCCCCATGCAGACTGGAACCCTATGTCCTGCCCCCCAGGATTTTGTAAAACACATGCACACAGTCACTGACAATGTGAAAGCAGGATGTCAGTATCATCATCATCATCATCATCATCATCATCATCATCATCAATTTCTGGCCTAGACATTCCCCTCTCCCCAGTGGCACGCACAATGCTTACGATCTTTGATATGGAAAAAAAATGAGGCCAATTGAAAAGGAAGTGGAGCCAAAGAATGGCCAATCACACTGGACACTGATTGAAAGACCATCATACCTAGAAGTGGCTCATATGCAGCAAAGCCGGTCATCAGGGACAAAGCTGTGGATTTAAAAAAAAGAAATTATTTTTTTTCTTGTAAGCAGAACACACACGTGTGATCTCCAAATCAAGCCTTTACCTTAACATCCCTGTGCTGGATTAAATGAGACTCCAGCTACTCCATCTAGGACCAGTGCTGTTGACTCCTTGGGAGTAACTCTTGAAGGTCTCCACCACTTCCTTCTATCTGAGATTGAGATGTTTTGGTGCTGGGCATTGAACTTTGCCCCTTCAGACAGAGGTGTCCCTAGGCTCAATGCCAGCAACTGCCACCCTAGATGCAATTGGCACCTCATCCCGAAACTCAAGGACTGATTTGATTGGGTTTTCTTTTCCTTCTTGAAATTTGGCACCCTAGTTAACTTGGCTGCATGGGCAACCACCAAGTTCACTTACATGGACAGGTTGCCCTCGTCATACAAAGCAAGAGCCATACTGCAGATCACTAAACAATGATCTGGCCAGAATAGAATGTAAGCACAGTGGCCTAGTTTGTTTATTCCAGAAAGAAGTAGTTACAGAATAGCATTCTCTGTGCCTAGGAAAAAGGAGTTTGGAAAACACGGTAGGTTCAGAACAACTGGAGATTCCTTTTTTATCTGGCAAACCGTTTGCTACATCTCCTGTTCAACAAAAGATGCTTATCTAGTGGATGAAAATAGCTCTGCCCTAGCAAACTCAGAGATAAATGGAGTCCTAAAAGTTAAAGTATTTACAGTAGTCAAGATTTATGGAACATTATGGTGTTTGTTCTCTTTCCATGAAGAGATTAAAGAAGCCTCTATGGGAATCTTGTTGTTGGGGTGCAGTTGGCGGTCAAAAGTTTGGCAAATATTTTGCCTGGGCCACAATAAAACATCTCTGCCATCAGTGGTCTTTCCACATCATCATTGGTATAATATGAATATGTTAAATCAAAGCCCAATTTATATTCTTTCTGTAGTCCTTCGCAAAGTTCCAAAGGCTTATGACTGAGGAATTAAAGCAGTTGTGGACAATATAATGTTGATGGAACTGACACAAATCCTTTGTCCAACAACCCCATGACAAGTATGACATCACTTGCCCACTCCTTCCCCCAGTTGATGGATGCCTATGACAAAGGATGGGTTCTGTCTGAGCTTGGTTGTTTGCTTGCAGACATTTCATCACCCAGCTAGGTAACATCATCAGTGCAATAATGATGCTCACTGATGATGTTACCTAGTCGGGTGATGAAACGTCTACAAGCAAACAAACCACCAAGCTCAGAGAGCACCAAGGACTCCACAGTTCAACCCTGAGCTACAGAGATTCTCTCCTTTTGGAAAGGATGGCTTACCAGGACTTGACTGATGCATCCACCAGTCTGGGATGGGTGGATTTCTGCTGCTCTCCTGTGGTGGTGAAGGGCTTCTTTTGATTGTGCCAAGATACTCCTCTACAGCTGAGGGAGGCTGGGGAGTTTATGGAGAAGAAGATGCAGAACATTTGAGATGACCAAGCAGACAGAGCCTGAAAGCAGTTTATCTTGCAATAAAGCATTCCGCTGCTTTCCACACTGAGAAGATATTTTATAAGGGGGGGGAGATAGATAGATAGATAGATAGATAGATAGATAGATAGATAGATAGATAGATGATAGATAGATAGATAGATGATAGATAGATAGATAGATAGATAGATAGATAGATAGATAGATATTCCTTTAAATCGTGTCTGATTCTCAGAGACTGCCTGGACAAGTCCCTGCAGTTTTCTTGGCAAGGTTTTTCAGAAGTGGTTTGCCATTGCCTCCTTCCTAGGGCTGAGAGAGAGTGACTGGCCCAAGGTCACCCAGCTGCCTTTGTGCCCAAGCCCGGACTAGAACTCATGGTCTCCCGGTTTCTAGCCTGATGCCTTAACCACAACACCAGACTGGCTCTCAATAAGGGCATTTAGTTCCTCTATTAATAAAGGCCACCAGGAATATGATACATGCGTAAAAGCAGCATATATAGCAATACCGTGATATGCATGATGTAAATGGGTGGCATCTACCTTTCTTAAATAAAATAAGTGTTATATCCCTCTCCCCAAATTTCAAAGCACTGAAAGTTCTCTCAGTCATGATTAAAGTAGCCACTATTCCTTCTCCTTCCCCCGGTTAAGGAGGGATGCTTCGAGATATCTTGCACCTGAGCCCTAACAGCAAGTAGTCTTAATCATACATTCTGTATTTCCAACCAGGAAGCAGAGGACCTGAATCTTGCAAATATTAAAGAACCGTGATATTTGCTATAAAGTAACATCCATTTTTGTCTTCCCCTCCCCTGCTTTCCCCCTTGAATTTAATTACCCATGAGAAATTACTTGGATGGTCTGATCCTATTCCACTCTGCTGGAGGAGTAAGTTGGAGTAATTGGCATGAACTTAGCCCCTCTTAGCATGAATTTCCCAAAACAGGAAGTTTTGATTTGAAGCAGACTGCAGTTTGGCAACCATAAAAAATTGACTTGCACATAGGCAACCCAACCAACATGTTTTGCACTTTTTCTTGATGGTTCTGTTTCCAAGATAGGACTTTGGCAACTGAGACTGGCGACCTCTGAATGCCAAACAGGGTGGCCAACATTCTGTCCATGGTCTTGCTTCCGTATTGCCATGCACACTTGCCTTCCTGAGTCTGTAGCTTGAATCATGTCAACTGGATTTCTATTTTCTCAGTGGAAACATTTCGCTCCTTATCCAAGGAGCTTCTTCAGTCTTCTCAGACTGAAGAAGCTCCTTGGATAAGGAGCGAAATGTTTCCACTGAGAAAATAGAAATCCAGTTGACATGATTCAAGCTACAGACAATTCCACCTGGATGACTGAGAACCTTCATAGACATATTGCCTTCCTGAGCTTTACTTATTCTGGATGGGGTGGAAGGAGGTGGAAAGAAGGAAGGAGGCACATTTCCCACAACAGATTCAGTTTCCTCCAGCATACACAGTAATCAGCACTCGGGGGTGTCCGCAGGGTGTGGTCAAAAAATCCAAAACGGTGGCCACGACCGTGCAATCAAAGCTTGCACTTTTGCATGCGTGCTGCGTGTGTAATGTACAAGAGCCTCTTGGCTCTTTGGACCATACCCTGCAGATGCCGCTGAATCAGCTCATGTAGAGAAGAATGGCTGCACCCTGGCTGATTAACAGCACCCATCGCTGGGAGCACCAAGTGCCGGTATGGAACAAGGGAAGAGTTTTAGCAATTTCTTCAACGCTACACCCATTTTTTTGGACCAAGGTTTTTTGGACCAAGGTTTATTCTCTTTAGAGAAAAGGGGCAAATTATGGCCGGAAGATACAACTTCAAAGGGAGACACTGAGGCTTTAGCCTGGTGTGAAACAGTCACTTACCTCTTTCATTAACTCTTCTATTGAGGAAGCATTGCAGTCCATGTCTGTGACCTCATTCAAGCTGCCTCTGGTCCCCATCCCCATCTTGCCTGCAAGGAAATACCATTTGAGTCTCACTGCACACTCTACCAAAAAGTCTGGGAGAGATTCAGAGGGTTAACAGAGAGAGAGAAGGAAACACAAGCAAAGGGGGGAAAGGTTATTCTAAAACCTCACTCCGTTTATTTGGGACTGGGTGTGGGGAGGAGTGCCGGATATTCAGAACTGCAGACCTGCCAGGGTTTTCCCCCCATTAAATCAAAAAAGACTGAGTACAGAAAAGCAGAGCAATATTTGGACATGTTTTAAAATCATTAAATGGACAGTGGCCTTATTAGATGAACTCTTTGGGGGGGGGGACTCGCTTTACTGTTATTTTTTTAAATGCAAACCGAAGAGAAGACAACTTGTTTTTGATCACAGGGAACCAAAGGTGGTAAGTTTCGCTATGGACCCCCCCCCCATCTTGCCGCCTTCAAAACATCACACAAAGTGAGTGAGAAAACGGCACTTTGGTTGCTTCAGACAAGAGAGTTAATATGATAAACAGCAAAAGCCCCTGTGCTAAGTGAGAGATTTCTTGAAATTCAGTTTTGCATGCTTGAAAAGACACCGCACCAGAAGAACCACAGCTAAAAATAATGCAGGGTGTACAGCTTGGGTAAAGTCGGACATGGTGTTTTGCAACCGCAACATTCAGCTCTGACAAAAGAGCCAACAAAGAGTTGTATTTCTACCGACTCTCACAACCTCTGGGCCTTTGAAAATGGGGCGTTTGGGGGCTAAAGCTGCTGGGTGAAAGGGGGGCAAAATCTCTCTGCTCACACCGACGTCAAGGAAAGGGCACAGGCTGAAGAGAAGATAGTGCCCAGGTTTTCCAAAATAAGTTGCATCCATCAAGCAAGGTCGAAAACTCTAATGGTTTAGCTTATATCAGTGCTTTCCAGCTGGGGAATTCTGGGCGTTGAAGTCCACACATCTTGACATTGCCAAGTTTGAAAAACCCTGGCTTCAATGAACATTAAACCTTGATATACAGTATGTTCAGCTCCATCTCTAATAACAGCCTTTGTGGAGGGGAGAGGGACCAAGCAGGGACTTCTTTTTTTGCAAGATTTAATGCAAGATTTTGCATTATTCTCCCCTCTGTCTGGGGGACATCGAGGCTGGAAAAGCCAGTAATTAGCTCCATGCCCCTCCCATACGTGCATTAGGTATATCCTGGAGATAGTCCATGTGCATATTAATTTTATATGCAAGCAAAACTCTTTGAACGGGCAGAAAGGCCCTACATGTAAATTCTCCTGCAGGTCATTCTTAGGCACAAACATTTTGCACATGCTCAGAATCGCCAGCTTATTGACCCTGTAAATAAATAAAGGGAGGGCCAGCCACTTGCTTTATGCCTGTTCAACCTCCTATGTGATCAGTCATACATCCAAAGTGTTGTGTCACTTCTGAATTACAGCCGGCTGCTTTCCCTTACAGGTTTTTCTGAAAAACAGGCATCACCTGCATGTAAAAAAAGAATGGTACTTGGATCGCAGGATTGTGGCCACTGTCTTGATTTTTTTTTAACCCCACCCCTGTGGACAACCCCGCTGTAAAATATATGGTGGCTTATGCTGGTGTGTTTGTTTTAATTTATTTGTGCTCCTTTTTTCTGGTTTCTCCCCATGGAGAACCATTGATTTGAAACGCCCCAGTACTTTGATCTGGCCCTACGTAAGCAAGGGAAGGTTTTAGCTTTTTTTCCCCTCCAATAATGATTTTTTAAAAAATGTGTAACCCATCCTATGAGAGCTTTTGTTTTGAAGAGCAGCCAATAAAAACTAAGTCAATCATCTGATGCCTGTAGCAAAGTGTTTCTCAACCTTGGCGAGTTTAAGATGGGTGGACTTCAACTCCCAGAATTCCCCAGCCAGCAGAGCTGGCTGGGGAATTCTGGGAGTTGAAGTCCACCCATCTTAAACTCGCCAAGGTTGAGAAACACTGCTGTAGCTGGACAGAATAGCATCTAACGGGTGTTGTGCTGCGAAGCAGTGCTGATCGTGTGGCTGGGCTCCACTTACATTTCTGCTCTTCCTCTGGAACGATGCGGTAAACCTTGTAAGGCTCCGAGATGTCCAGCTGTGACCTCTCAGTCACTTCTTCAAAGTCAGGACTCTTATTTAAGGCACAACGTAGTCTGGTCTTCCATGTCGCTGGCTCTGCTTTGTCGCCTTCTTTGAATTTTCCTTTGAATATTGCCCATGCCTAGAAGGGTTGGCATGAAGAGTTCTCACAAGGAAGGACACAACTACTTGAGATCCTGATCTATGAAAGCGACAAAGGACCCCTACTAAGGAAAGACATTGAGTAAGGCCATCGGCACAATCCAAGTGCCTTGATGGGCATTTGGTCCCGTGAAGGCCATTTCTCTTTCTTATTCTTATGTTTCTTCTATGTCTCATGATCTCCCAGTGTCAGCACCCATGCCACATTGAAACGTCATGCCCACATTTTTAAAAATGCATACAGGTAGCCCCTTTAAAATATAATTTGTATTGATAACAAAGGTGTGTTTTTTTCTGACTACTACAGAGTCGCTATAATCTAAATTGCACAGCTCTCCAATTCAGCACCACGGCAGTACTTAGTGACAAAATACAAACAACTCCTTGATGGGGGTGAGGAATTGGGATTTCACACATTTTAAAACAATCCAGCTTCATGGGCAATCAGAAACAAGTTCTGTGTAACCACGTGAACAGAACTTGGTCCAAAGTAAGAACCCATTTCTACAGGATGAAAAAAAAAAGCCATGTCTGAAAAAACTAAGTGGGACACAGTGATTTGTGGGATTTAGTTTAACAAAACTCACTCAAAAAGGGGTAGGAAACTTCATATTTGAGACTTCTCTGGATCTTATGCAAAACTACCAACTCAGAAAAAAGGAATGCCTGTGGTTTCCATCAAAAGGCTGTTGTTAATACCTTGAAAATAGATGCGTCCACCTCTTGATTATAATCCTGTTTTCCCGCATGTTTCCATGGGATACGGAACATGGTTTTCTCTTCGTTTTCCCAGATCAGCCCAGGATACATTCCACTATCAATTTGTTCTATCAGCCATTGCCTGAGCCGTCTTCCACCATTTCGGTCACACACCCTGCAAGGGAAACATGTCAGGGACTAAGCACCTTTCCAAACCCCTTACTGTGGAGCTCCAGTATTGTCAAAGATTCAGTCTCTAATCCTGTGCCCCATTTTTAACCTTCTGTGGAATTGATCTGACAGGTTTCAACAGGGATGACCTCCAGAAGGAAGGTGTGTGTTTGCATGGTAGCTACAAATCTGAGAAACAATAAGAAAAAGGCCAGTGGTTGTAGCATAATGTAAACCATGGAGTCTTTGGGCAGATAACTGCAACTTGAATATCTTGTATTTTAACTGATGCTGATGTGTATTCTAGCCCAGCTAGATAGCAACACTTAAAGCAATGTTGGCTGATTCTGAAACTGATAAGCAGAGTTGGTCATGGTTAGAACTTGGATCCTGGGGCTGAAGACTAGGCAAAAAATGTTCCAGAAGACAGTAATAACAATTTCTAAATTTTTGCCAAAAAAAAAAACCTACATGGACATGTCCATGAGATCATGAGGAGCCAACTTGACCTGAGGGCAACTTCCTCTTTATCTGATCAATATTCTATATTTTATATCAGCTGGATTGCTAATAATTTATATGGGGTGTGTTGCTCATGCTTCAGGTAAATAGATTATTGTCCAGGCACTAGACATACATTCATACATTATTGTGTAATGTTTTGTGTTTCTTTAAGAAGTTTATTTCCAAAGGTTACATAAGAATATTTCAAATAGGCCAATATATACTGTAAACATTAAAAGTAATGTTGAAATTGATGAAATTAATGGAATGCTAGTAGTTGCCTATTTTATTCTTTATCCTATCCACCCTAGCCAGTCCAAGCTCAACTATGTATCAATCATGAACTGAAAAATTTAAGACCCAAGGTTACCAATCCAAGCTTCTCCAATTCACAGATCACTAAATACCAGACCCCAAAGTCCTCCAGATTAGCAACAGGTCCAAGCTCTAAACAGGCCTCCAGAGAACATCATTTGTAAATGGAGGAAAACAAGGACCAACCTTGAATTCTTGGTCCATCAACAGTGATTGACAGCCCTTTCCTTGGGTTCCTACCTGACCTGAAACTGCCAATGATTCAACCTGGGATTTTTTTTTCCATGCAAAGCATGCACTTTATCACTGATCTACAGTCTTTCCTCTTGATGTAACAACTTCAAAGAGATTGCCATGTTGATTTGTTGGAAGCTACCTAAGGTCTTTCTGGAGGCATCAAGTTAGAGAGAGAAGAAATGGCCTGTGCCATCAGAACTAAAGCCAACACCGGTCTGTCCAGGATGCTTCTGAGAAGCTCCCAACAAGAGATCCCAATTATGAACAACCATAATTTATAATATGTGGAAGTTTATGTCACAGTAGAACATTAAGTGAAAACAACACAGGATGAAAGTCTGTCTAATCTTTTCCCAGTGCCATGTTCCTGATCACAAGTGTTTCCTCTCACAACAAGGCTCTTCACTGTGGGTAAGATACAAATTGAGATAAGCCACAACCGAGGAAAAAAATTTAAACCCCCCCCCAAACTGCACAAGAGATGCGATTCCAACTGCATTTTAAGGACGTCTCTTCATTAAGGAAATGTTCAACATAAAATTGTGTGAGAAAATGCTTCAGCTGGCTGTTTGAGAAAAATTGCCCCAAACTATCTTTAATCAAGAACTACTAACAATTGTCCTTGAATTGTCCTTCCTCAACATGTTGTTAGAATCAGATTAATTTTGCAGTGGTCTCTCTCTTTTTAAAAGTGGAAATATTCAGATACCCATGGGAGAATAACCAAGGACATGGAGAATAAAGCATCAAGTTTTGTTATTATTATTGTTTTGTTAAAAGAGGTGAAAAAGGTAGGTAGGTAGGTAGGTAGGTAGGTAGGTAGGTAGGTAGGTAGATAGATAGATAGATAGATAGATAGATAGATAGATAGATGATAGATAGATGATAGATAGATGATAGATACTTTATTTACTCTTTTGACCATATCAAGTATGAAAGAAAATAAAATGCCATTATAAACATACAAGTAAATACAAGTAGATACAAGTAAAACTGTAATACAAATTCATATTACACTTTTTTCAGGTGAAAAAGGTAGAATAACAACTTCCAGCTGGGATGGTAGCACCCATTTCCTGAATTGCTGCCATCCCTGGTGACTATAGCATCATGAGGTTTTAATGGGACTGAACAATCTTAGGTTGACCTCTTCAATTGTCCAACGGGATTTATTCCCATGTAAATGCACTTGGTTCACCTCTGGTGTTGCTAGCCCTAAACCCAAATGACAAAGGAGGAAGACGGGGCATCAGGCTAGCAAGCTGACCCCATCAAATAGTTTCACCACTGCTGGAACAACAGATGGAATTCAGTGAGATCCGGTCACAACTGGAGATCCATCTCTACCTACAGCACAGTCAAATCTAAATCTAAGTAAGCAGATGCCCCTTAGTGAACAGACACTTTCTCAAGAGACTAGCACTGTTCAGAAGCAACAGCTTCTCTGAGCAACCTCTCAATATTCAAATGTTCCTTTCATGTTGTAGCTTTTAGAAAACACAGCAACCGAAGAAGAAAAACGTTTATTCATCTAACCCTAACCACATTTAAATGGAAACCCAGAATATCACACTGCAAATTCTTTGTAGAATTTTACGTTCCAAATATCAGTTCTGCGGGAAGGCTTCTGTTCTCCCTCGTCTATTTTTCACGATTACGCAAAACCAGTTCTGCTCTTTTGGGCTGTTATGGGAACGAATGCCAATTATTGCCAATTGTCTCGCTTAATGAACAATTTGCACAGCCCCTGTTGATCCCAGTGTATACAGCCAAAGGCTTTCTACGCTACACTCTTTGAAGTTGCATATAGAGAGGGTGTAATTCGGGCTTCTAAAGCTGGTGCGCCATTTTTAAAACTCTGGCCACAGTTTCCTTTTAAAGCCAGTCAAAAAACGGCAGCAACAGTCCAATGAACATTATGTTCCACAGGAAGAGCCTCTACAGTGCAAGCTAATTCAGAAGTCGGTGCCCTGTACAGAACGTGTGAATCCGGGAGGACAGCAGCCTCTGTGTTCTTCAGGACCAGGAGGGAGAGCAGAGAAGAAAAGTTCTACTCTGCTTCTAGACAGATGTTGACTGCACAACCGCTCGGCCCCGTCCACCACGAGAAGGCAAGACATCTGCGTCCTCCCCTTCCGTCCCTTCTTACTCCTTCTTCTCCCGTCCTTTGTCTTTCCGAAGCAGCTACTTCGGGAGGGAAAGCGACGCCCGAGACCTTTCGGATGGCAGCGTCAAGGGCGGCGCCTCATCTGACTGAAGGGTCACCATGGCACCAAAGCCCAACGCCGCAAGAACCGACCCAGCCTTCACCCAAAGGCGAGAGTCGCAGGATCGAAGGAAACGGCCAGGTCCAACAGCAGCGAAGGAGAGATGTTCATGGTCCTGATGCTCTACCAGCTTAGGCGAAACGGCACCTTTCTCTGGAAGTTGGGAGCCGTGGACCTGGCAACCCAACTTCCCTCCCAGAGACCGAGCAAGCCCCCCGGCTGGCGAGCACGTGCCCTCCCCCACCCCCCCGGGGAAGCCACCTCCCTCCCTCTCACTGACCTGCTCCACATCTGGACTGGGCCGGCTGCAGCGAGGGGAAAAGGCCAGGCGCCCCTTCCGCAAGGTCCACCCGAGGCTCGCGCTTTCGGTATCACCCGCCTCGCACCTTTATATCCCCGGCCAAGCGGAGGGCGGCCGCCAGCAGGCCTTTCAGCCAATGGCGAGCTAGAGCGGGAGGCAAGCTGGCCAATGGGAGGGGAGCGTGCCCAGGGGCTTCTCGCCACTACCCCCCTTTCCGAGAAATCAGCGGCCGCGCGCGTCACTCTCTCCTGCCAGGTGGGAGTTGTTCCTCACGATGCCCGGGTCACCGTGCCATCGCCCTTTGGCGTCTCTCGGGCGCGTGTCTGGCCTGGCCTGGGTTCTGGGAAGCTCTTGGGCGCCCACGATTTGGAGACGGGAGGATTTGGCTGATTTGCCACCAGTATCTGCTTCTCCTCCTCCCAGATCTATCTATCTATCTATGTATTGTCGAAGGCTTTAGGAAACGTTAGGAACCACAACTTCCAGAACACGGCCACACAGCCCGGAAGACCCACAACAGCCTCCTTCCTTCCTTCCTTCCTTCCTTCCTTCCTTCCTTCCTTCCTTCCTTCCTTCCTTCCTTCCTTCCTTCCTCTTTCTTTCTTTCTTTCTTTCTTTCTTTCTTTCTTTCTTTCTTTCTTTCTTTCTTTCTTTCTTTCTTTCTTTTCTCCCCTTCCCTTCCCCTGCTCTTCCCCTGCTCTTCCTTTCTCTTTTCCTTCCTTCCTTCCTTCCTTCCTTCCTTCCTTCCTTCCTTTCTTTCTTTCTTTCTTTCTTTCTTTCTTTCTTTCTTTCTTTCTTTCTTTCTTTTTTTCTTCTTAGTAAAAAGTAGAGAGACAAGACAGACTCTTGAAGAGGCGGTAGAAAGTCCAAAGTGTGAGAAAGAGGTGATTTGGGTGGAAACTCACGGAAGGTGGAAGGTGGATGGAGAGCTCCGCAGGAAGGGTGGTAATTGTGTCAGTTTGTAAACCCACCACAGGGAGGGTGAGAGTGTCCCAGCATCACATGGTGTTGTGAGGGCACAATTGCCCAACAGCTATAAATCTATTAAAAATCCTGAGGATCTCCACCGCAGGAGAAAATTGGAGGTGGTTTGCCCCCATTCTTGGAGGCTTTCTTTAAAGCTGCATTTCTGGAAGAGAAACTATGCCTCATTTCTCCCTTCTTCACACATTGTTATACTACAAAGGAAATTGTAAAGTTTCCAGAGCAGTTTGGCCCCTGGGATGTCAGTTGATAGCCCAGCACATTTTCCCCATTTTATGTATTTATTTTTCTTCCACGTCTATATGCAGACTAGAGCACATGTGTTTGTGGGCAACCTTATTAATTTAATAAATCAATAAAGTTTAGTCACGAATGTTAACGTTCTCCCAGATGTTTGTAAAGGCTGGCCAAGGAACTTCATGAGGTGTCTGGCACCTGTCAAATCTAAGGACCAAGTGCCCCAAAATATTGTTTTCCTTTCCAGGGACGCAGAAGCCAGGATCATCACCACCTGTGTGTTTCATCACCGTGGCTCGACTCCCTTGTCTGGCTCCATTCCAGCCTTGGAGGTCTCTTTACAAGTGAGGAGGGGGACATGGCCCCATTGCAATGAAATCGGAGGATTATGTTCATTGCTCAACATTTGCAGGACAGACAGATCTTGAAATAGGAAGTAAAATTCTCCCAAGTCATCAAGGCTGGGGTAAAAATTTATCCTGTTCCGTTTCTTGGAAGTTCAAGGTTCATAGCAACTCTTCTTCGTCCTAATTCCTGGAAACCCAAAGGATGGCTTATGATTGTTCATATTTTGGCACCCCGGTACAAAGACTTTTACTTGAAAATATTTATCCAATTCAACAGAGTTCATCTCTTAATAAATAGGCTTTAGAAACAGAGATGCAGTAAGGTTGGGGCACACAGAACTGCTACTGGCAGAGGCATTTGCAGAGGAATTGAAAAGAGGTGCGTCTTCAATCGCGTGGGTGTGGCCACCAACTTGATTTTTTACACACACACACCCATAGCACTCCTGGTTGATAGGGAGTAAGATGCCTAAGGCGCCATTCAATTCAAGGTGTTGGTTATTACCTTTAAAGCCCTACATGGCATGGGACCAGGTTACCTGAAGGACCGTTTCATCCCGGTTCAATCAACCCGTCCCACCCAGTCCTGTAGAGAGGGCACGCTACGAACCCCGTCTGCAAGAGAGTTCCATCTGACGGGGTCTAGGAGGCGTGCCTTCTCTGCAGTAGCCCCCGCCCTCTGGAACATTCTCCCCCTAAAATAAGATTAGCCCCCTCTCTCCTGGACTTTAGAAAAAACCTAAAGACCTGGTTATGTCACCATGCTTGGGGAGGGGAGGGGAATAGCCAGTCTTGGGGTTGGCTGGTCCCTTAGATCTGCCGTGTCCAGCCTTATCGACCGATGGAATAAGATCTACCATTCCTGGATCGAACTGTATATATATATATATAGGGAAACCATTCCACTGATTTGGGGCAATTGCGATTGAAGGCATTCCTGTGGGCGAGATAATTTATTTATTTATTTTATTTATCACATTTGTATCCCGCCCATCTCCCCCACAAGGAGGGACCCTGGGTGGTTCACAGCAAAAATTTAAAATCAATAAAAACTATAAATACCAATAACAACAATAAATAAATATAATAAATATAATATTATATAATATAATATATAATATATTATATATTATATATTATATATTATATATTATATATTATATATTATATATTATATATTATATATTATATATTATATAATATAATATAATTATATTATATTTATATTTATATATTATATTATATTTATATTTATATATTATATTATATTTATATATTATATATACATATATACATATATACATATATACATATATATATATATATATAATAATTATATAAATATATAATATAATTTATTTATTTATTTATTTATTTATGTATTTATGTATTTATTTGGAGAGCCAGTTTGGTGTCGTGGTGAAGGCATCAGGCTAGAAACCAGGAGACCATGAGTTCCAGTCCTGCCTTAGGCACAAAGCCAGCTGGGTGCCCTTGGGCCAGTCCCTCTCTCTCAGCCCTGGGAAGGAGGCAATGGCAAACCACTTCTGAAAAACCATTCCAAGAAAACTGCAGGGACTTGTCCAGGCAGTCTCTGACAATCGGACACGACTGAACGGGAGGGGAGGATATTTATTTATTTATTTCATCATATTTATATGGCCACCCATCTCGGAGACAAGTGACTCTGGGCAGCGTACAACAAAGCTAAAATCAATATATACAAATCAATATTATTATTATTATTATTATTATTATTATTATTATTAAAAACTTTTAAAACTTTGTGGACATACTCTGTGGACATCCCTCGCATAGTCTAAAAAACAATCCTGTCCCTCCCAGAATGAAGGAGAAAACAGGTCATCTTCCCCACCCCCTTGTATCATCAATCTGCCCCCTTTGCCTCATTGTCTCACTCCCACAGCACCCATGTCTTCGAAAGATACTAAATATGGCTCCCAGCTACCAACTGGTGGTCCAGAGAACTTGTTCGCCTACCTTCTCTGATGTCCATAGAACAGAGCTTTCCAAACTGTGTGTCGCCACACCACCCGGAAGCGGCGGCGCGCGTGTGCACGGTGGCAGCAGCAGTGGCGCGGGATCAGTGGTTCCGCATTTTAGCGGAGGGTGCTGCCGCCGCCGTGCACGCGCACGCCGCCGCACACACCCCCGTGCCGCCGCCGTGCACACGCCCGCCGCTGCCGCACTGCTGCCGCCGCCGCTGGTGTGTCGCCAGCGGGGGCACTCTGGAAAGCTCTGCCATAGAAAAAAAGAAATACATTGAGATTTGATTTTTGAGTCGTGGTGGGGGAGAACCCTCTGGAGATATTGTACCTATTTCATTTTCACCTCTGATTTGTTGGAGATTCTGGCAAATCCAGCATGCCTCATCAGCATATGGATGGCTGCTCTAGGATGCAAGCTCTCCATGCTTTTTGAGGAAGCTGTTTCTGGCCACTCCCACTTCCTCTCTGTCTCTTCCTTCTTGGACCGGGAGCAAAGCACACGGATGTGTGCTGCTCCATCTTAGGCCATGGATGGGCCTAGGAGATTTTTCCCCCTTTCTACACGCATCTCTTGCCAGCAATGAGGGGCAAGAGTTAACTAAGTTAGGGAACAGAAAGAAGAAATGGAACATCATTTATCTACTGAAAATGCTGTACCTGTAATGAGTAAATATAAGGACTCTTTTGTACTTACTTTTCATACCTGCCATGTCTAAGTGTGTGTTTCTTTATGCTAAGGTGAGCTAAGGGTGTAAGATTAACCTGGATCACTCTAATATGCTCATGGGCTCTGTTTTTAAACAATATTGTTTTTCTGTACATGAGCATAGCAGCTCTGCTCCATTTCAGTAGTTCTAACAGACTGCTAAATGGGCTTCAAAGCCGAGTGCCTTCTTCCCAGAAAAAAATGGATTGTGCAAAGTGTGAGACCGCAGCTGGGTGGGTGGTCCTTCAGGCTCGATCGAGGAATCAAATGCTCTCACTTAAGCAACATATCCTGGTGTAGCTTCTATCTGTTGGTAGCACTATTGCAAAAGTAATCTCTGCTTATCACATATCTACGATGACTTCCTGTTCCTACCAGAAACAGCCTCTTTTCTTCTTCCGAGCTCAGTTCCCATGTGGGCTTCCTGTGCCGTTTACAGAACAACCAGACAGGCTGTCTGGTCTTCTCCTTAACTTCCTCCATAACCCATTTTGACTAACAGCCAAAATTGCAATTGCTTCTCCATTCGGGTTGCAGGCCAGTCTCTCAAGCAATGGAGGTGAGCTTTGGTGATTTGGGGAAATAGCTCTTGAGAACAGAAAGAACAGAATGGCCACCTCATCCTGAATGGACAACAATACAGCAGATTAACTGAAAAGGTGGAGCTTCTGTTCAAAAATCTTGCCAACAGCTCCCCAGTGTTGATAGTAAAATGGGATTCCCTTCCCTAGTTAAAGGGTTCATGTAATCTGATGGTGGTTGTGTGAATGTTGCAGGCACAAATTTGACAGTGCTCCTGCCATTACTGGCAATAAGCAGCACAATTATTCCCACCTATGCAGACTTTCTTCCATATCACCACTGTTACCATTCCTTCATCTCTTCAAGTTAGATTGAAACCAATTTGCAATTATCTTTCTTGAGTTCCCATGGGTCCTGGAGTAACAAAAAAACTTATCTTCAAGAAAATAAATGGCTACCGCTTCCCCCATTTCCATGTTTTATCATTTTATATTCTGCTTGTGTACCAAAAAATCTGAGCAACTGTTAAAGCGGGGAGCTGCAAAGCTGCTAAGCTACCTTTTCTCCTGTTAATGAACAGTCCCTTGTGTACCGCGATGATGAAAGGACAGGATGTCAGCATTTTTGTAGCCAGGCACCATTCTCATTTTTGCACCCATTAGCACCTTACATGGCGGTGCCTTCAATGAGACAATTTTAAGATATCTCACCATTTTTAATAACCTTCAACACAAGGACAATAAAATTAAAAATTTGGAAACATCTGATCAACCAACATTGAAGCACAAGAATCGAGGACTTTATATGAGCTTTAACCGTGTGATTTGATTTATGTTTGTGGAAATATACTGTATATTGGTATAATGTAAGCATAACAGGAAGGTCCTTATTTCAACTGAAAACAGAATTAATTTGAATCAAATAAATCCTTTGGCAAAATGGCATTGTAATAGGAACGAGTCCTCAGAATGTTTTCCTATTGATGTATTAGGATTTAAATTAACCCAGGTGGGGAAATTTTCTGGAGGAGCAAAACTCTGTGACTATTTTCTTCTGACTCTTTGACTAATTTAAATCATAACAGCCTTCAGAAATATTAATCAAAAATAGAATAATCATACATTTATTAGCATCCAGCAATGGGCTTTTCCACAATGGAAAGGTTGCAAAACTGAATGCTAGAATGTCTGTAACCCTGAATCATGAGCAATGCAAGATTAATTGACAGATGATTGTTCAAGATACCGTATGAAAAATTGATAAACCTTGTTGAATAAAATACCATTCCACGAATCTAAAGTTGACAAGAATATACCTGCAAAAGGCACTGTGGAGGATAGCACTGATCCATGATTTAAAACCTGTGTGATCATGTCAATCTTTCGAGAGATAAGAAGAGATGTTTTTATTTCCTAATTTCTTCCCCCCTAAAATTCAGGCAGCAAACGCTTCTTAGTCCTTTCTCATCCTGGAACCCATCCTCTTCAGATCATCTTCAAAAACCATCCTTTGAGACAATGTATTGTTGTCACCACTGGAGGTTCCCATTTGTGAAACAAATCAATTCCAGTAAGGGCTTCTTTTGAATTTGTGTGTGCAAATACCTCTAAGCAGCATCATGAAAGAAATTTACAGTGCAATCCTATACCATAATACAGGGGTGGGCAACGTTAGGCCCGCGGGCCTTATAATGCCCGCGGGGCTCCCGCCCGCAAACCCCGCCCCTTCCACGCGATTGGCTCCCGCCCGCAAGCCCCGCCCCCCAGTGCTTGTGATTGGCTCCTGCCTAAGGCCCGCGGGGCTCCCGCCCGCAAACCCCGCCCCTTCCACGCGATTGGCTCCCGCCCGCAAACCCCGCCCCCCCAGTGCTTGTGATTGGCTCCTGCCTGCAAACTCTGGCCCCCGGTCCACAGAAATCCCAGAAACCCCGCCCCCCACCCCCCCAGTCCCCGGTTATAAATATCCAAATGGCCCTTGGCAGAAAAAAGGTTCCCCACCCCTGCCATAATAGATCCCCAGATATTTGGTACAGAACTGCAGGCTTACATTGTTGGGTATTTATTATTATTATTATTATTATTATTATTATTATTATTATTATTCATGTTAACATCATATTGATTTGCACTATTTATGTTCACTTGTTCCTTATCTTAGTAATGTTCCTGTCACAATACATCTAATCTAATCTGGAGCCCTAATCCAAACAGCATCTGAAGCAAACCTAACCAATTCTTTTTCTCAACTCACTGAAATCAGCCAAAATTCTAAGGATTATTGCTAAAAAAATCACCTGTTTCCCAAGACAGATGCTCCTGTTAGCCATATTCACAGCTCCAGTATTCAAGAACAAAAGTTCTCCATATCACTTATGAGAACATCCCTCAAGAATTAACAAGATAATTTCCATCTTCTCAGCCTGCAAGATGCCTGGGCTAATTCACTGTAAACCTCTCTCCTTGGGACTGTTAAATCGTCCCCTATGTTCTCCTTGACTTGGGGCAGCCCCCAAATGGCCAGTGAGAGGCACTTAAGTGGACCACTGGAGAAATCCCCTGTTGCAGCACAACCCACAAGGAGACTGAATGACAAGTTCAGGGGAGAACCAGAAAAGAAGGATCAGCAATTGCAACGACCACTTCAAGATGCAGCAAATCTATCAATACCACCCCATCTTCCAAGAGAGGAAAGTGAAAATGTGGTTTCCAAATTCTCCTGCAGCTCTCGTTACCGGTCCATCCATTGGTTGCGGCTGCTGGTGCTGCTGCTGTCACCATATGTGGTGTGTGGCTGGTGGCTGGTTGGGCTTGGAGCACCGATCCATTTTATGTTTCCGAGTCCCATTTGCTGGTCATTTACTTTCTCTTCTTTGGGGGAGAGTAAGCGCTGTAGCTCCTCTTGGTCAGAGAGAGGGTTCTTCCCATACTCCATCTGGATCCAGGCTCGATACTGCCAAGACAAAATTCCAGAGCAGCTGTCAGGTGAGAGGGCTGGGCCATTACGTTCTGGGAAAGATCAGTCAGTCAACAGACAATGGTCAATTCAAGGAGAAAACTCTGCCCTTAGAGGGCAGATGTGGGGCATTTAAGACCTTTGCTGTGAGAAGCAGGCCTTCTTCCTACCTCTGAACCACAGCTCCCCCCCCCCCCCCCGGCTTGGTCTGGTGGATGCGACCAGCGCTTGGAGAAAGACTTCATGCAGCCAACATGGCCATCTCTGATCCAGCAATAGTCACAAGTTGCACACCTGAGGATGATCCCAAATGTTCTTCCTTTTTTTTTCTTCCTAGCAGCTAAAGGGTCAAACCAATTCAACAGTCTTCAGACAACCTTGCCACGTGGATCAGCCTGCCCCAGCCTGGTGTTCTCCAGATGTGTTGGCTTGCTTGCATGATGATTCTAGTCCCGCCTGAGGCGTGAAAGCCGGCTGGGTGACCTTGGGCCAGTCCCTCTCTCTCAGCCCAACTTACCTCACAGGGTTGTTGTTGTGGGGAAAATAGGAGGAGCAAGGAATATGAGGTATGTTTGCCGCCTTGAGTTATTTATAAAAATAATAAAGGTGGGATAAAAATTAAATAAATAAATAAAATAAAATATAAATTATAGGAGTTGTGGTCCAAGACCTTTGGAGGGCACCAGGCTGGTGAAGGCACATATAGAGAGCAATATGCCTTTCTACCTCTGCCATGCAAAAGGCTACTTATAACGTTTCTTGGCATGTACAGCAGTAAGTATACAGTATGTATTTACCAGAATAAATACAATTTCCTTCAAATTATTCCTCCCCCCCCCAAGAAAAATAATTTACCTTTAAAATGGTACGGTCATCTTACATTCACTAAGAATGTAGTCATGCAGGCAAGTATTTCCTGTCTGACCTACCTGCATGGAAGGGATATTCTTAAATTCGAGACTGCCTTCCTTTTGAATAAATCTGGGTAATGCGCTTAATTCTACAGTACTCTGTTTATATATTGTTACCAGCTCCACTTCCCCCATTTGTCCTCTTTCCCTGCCATGCAAAATCATGACCATGTTAAAAACAACCGAAGTATTGTGTTCCTAAATGCACAAACTGCTCTGTGTCCTGGGTAAGATGCTTCAGTATTTAGTTGAGTTGAGTTTATTTGATTTAAAGTGTAGCCCGACTCCCAAATGATTTAGATCAGTGTTTTTCCAAACTTGGCAACTTTAAGATGGGTGAACTTCAACTCCCAGAATTCCTGGGAGGTGCTGGCTGGGGAATTCTGGGAGTTGAGGTCCACCCATCTTAAAGTTGCTAAGTTTGGAAAAACACTGATTGAGATGTTCCACTGTCACTTCCCAATTTCCTGATGGCCCCCCGTTATCAGCAGCATAGCTGCCGAAAGCTTCCAATGCGTGCCAAAATTGTCATCCAGCCGGGAATGTGCACATGTGCGCACACACAGTGTCTGTGCCAGGAGTCAAGCCTTCCCACTAGATCTCCATGATCCATGGACCTCCAACATGGTCACTTCCTTCCAGAATTTAAGTTCTATTATCCCTCCTGAGCCAAAACTGAGTTGGAAGTAACTTTACTCAGCTGTTCCCTAGTGAAAACAGCATGCGATCACCGAAGCCTGATACAGTTCCAGGATCATCACCAAAGATTCCCCTGGAAGGGCCTTTGATGAGTCTTAATTTCAACACTGGAAAGGAGCAAAATACCCTTGTAACTTTCATAAAGCCATGTGAGGAGAGAATGAGTAAATAATGAAAATGTCCATTATATAGCACTTTCACCACTGCCAATCAGAGTCATGTGTGAATTCCATTCGTGGCAGTGTTTAAGGTCCCCTGATAATTAATTCCCACAAGTGGGCTTTGACTAAGTTTTGGGGGACTTCCAGTGGGAATTTCCAACATTTTGCCTGTCGTGACCTGCCTCCTCTTTGGGTCACAGACCCCCCTGCCTGAAACTAGCCACAGATTGTCTTGAAACAGGAAAGCATGCGACGTTTCACTACTGAGATACCATCCTCTGGGCTATGAACAAGAAAAAAGGCTCACTTTATTTTCTAACCCTGTAATGCCGTTCAACTAAAGCAGAAGGTCCTGGGTGCATAATTAAGATTCCAAAACCCTTCATCTTCACTCTCTGGTTTCACTCTGTACCAGCATAAAAGTTCAGCTTAAAAAAATGAAAGTATTTTTCATTTCCTTTTGCCACTACAGTATTCAAATTCTTCTTACACAATCTTCAGCCCCAGAGATGCACCAGATAATTTGCTAGGGATTATGGGGGTGGTAGTCCAAAATACCTGTTGCCGGTCAGACAACATGACATGAGACTTGGCTTTCTTTACAAATAAAAGTTAGATAACAGGAAAAAGGAACACACACAAAACCCCCCACAAATCTTTGTTTTAATATATCAGGGTTCATTAATAACTCACATGATCTCCTACAATGCTAAGTTTGGGATCTCCAAAAGCAACTTTTTTTTTCCACCATGTGCATAATTAATTAACGTTTGAGCTATGCTGGGAACACCAAAAGGTGTATTTTTTTTTTAAAGTGCTATAAGGAAGGAAAAATAATATACTTGATTTGTTGTTTATTCGTTCAGCTGCTACCGACTCTTCGTGACTTCATGGACCAGCCCACGCCAGAGCTTCCTGTCGTCTGTCACCATCCCCAGCTCCCCCATGGTTGAGTCCATCGCCTCCAGAATATCATCCATCCATCTTGCCCTTGGTCGGCCCCTCTTCCTTTTGCCTTCCACTTTCCCTAGCATCAGCATCTTCTCTATACTTGATAGAAGATCGATAAATATTTTCACTAAACTAACTTCCCAACTAGACATTTAGGGGAGGCACTAATGCTCTGGCATTCAGGGGGTGGGGTAGATTAAGTATCAGAGGCTTATAAAACCACCTGCAGGTGGTTGACCTTGACGCTGCATTCTCCAGTCTCCAGAAGAAGTCATAACACTCCGTGCCTATTCCCCCCTCCCTGCAGTTCACACACTAACTACCTCTCAATTATTAATGACAGGATTCATGGCGATGAACCCTGACAGCCTGGTTTTATGTCCATCACACATCTTGACTTTTTGACCACACCTGACCCACCATGAGCACTTGTTTAGCGAGCATTAAATTTTCACCCTGTCCTGCAGACATAAGCTACCTGGGAACCAAGGAAACTGAAGCATAAATTCATTTCAGAGAATAAATGCAAAAAGGAAACTGGTTTCTCACGCAGTGTCAGAGTCTGGAGTGTAACAACCCCAAAACGGCCTTGTGGTTATGACTCTAAAGGCCAATCCGAAGTTCATGATCTTACTCCTCGGTGTCTTCCAGGAAGCCCTTCAACAAGACATGGCAAGAAGACAGCAGTTATTCATAGGTAGACTGCCTCTAAAACTAGAAGTTCTACTTCAGTATCAGGATATACTAATAGATCTTGCCTCCTCCTTTTCTGTGAATCTATCAAATGCATAAACTGTTGCCCACTCACTCTTCTTCTGACTGGCACAAATCAGGAGCCTGTAGTGACCTTTCAGGCTATCAAATTTTATTAAAAGGTGCAAGCTTTCATGTGATGCTCCCTTCATCACATGCCGAGTCTGGTACCACCTCTTCAGACAACAAACTTCATTAAAAGGCACCAGCTTTCATAAACTACAGATGCATGCATCTGATGAAGTAAGCCGCAATTTACAAAAGCTTCTGCCTTCCAATAAAATGTGTTCCGTGGAAAAGCTGCTACCAGGCTCCTGATTTTTGGTTACCATAAACTAACACAGCAATCCTCCTACAATCTCTTCTGGCAGTGAAACTCATAAATGAATGATGTTATCTGGATTAAAAAAAAACATTTCTATTTTCTCTCCTAAATCTAGGATTGATTAATGCAACCTGTACTGCATATGAGCAAGATTAAGGGAAGATACGTTACCCCCAGAGGTGAGGCAGGCCCCCACTATCCCGGCCTTCCGAAAGGGAGTGAAGACCTGGCTTTGCCACCTGGCTTGGGGCGGGGGTGGGGGGGAGATAGTCAATCCTGGGGGTGTCTATGAAGGTTCTCAGTCATCCAGGTGGAATTGTCTGTAGCTTGAATCATGTCAACTGGATTGTCAACTGGATGTCAACTGGATGAGAAAATAGAAATCCAGTTGACATGATTCAAGCTACAGACAATCCTGGGGGTGGTTGGTTAGAACCTTCATGAGGCCCTGAGGAATTTTATTGAAACTGTTTGTTTCTCCATCTTGGATTTGATATTTGATATTTGATATTTGATATTTGATATTTGATATTTGATATTTGATATTTGATATTTGATATTTGATATTTGATATTTGATATTTGATATTTGATATTTGATATTATTTTAGGATGAACTTGTTTTTATGGTATTTTAATCTCTTGTTATTTTAATTTGATTGTAAAGCGCCTATAGTCACTTTGGCGAGATGGGCGGTGAAGAAATGTGAGGAATAAATAAAAATTTAGAAAGAAAGAAAGAAAGAAAGAAAGAAAGAAAGAAAGAAAGAAAGAAAGAAAGAAAGAAAGAAAGAAAGAAGAAAGAAAGAAAGAAAGAAAGAAAGAAAGAAAGAAAGAAAGAAAGAAAGAAAGAAAGAAAGAAAGATGCTTTTTTAAAATCCCCATCAAAGCTTTTTAAGCAGTTTTTTAAGCACCTGCATCTCCTGTAATTCACTTCCTGCCATCTTAAAGCCTGCCTGCTCCTTAAAAACAAACAGAAAAATTGGTTACCCAGAAATAAATGTCAAATTTGAAGGGGGGGAGGTCAAGGGGAGAGAGAAAATTACAGCAATGCCACCCCAAGAAGTTAAACTTCACCTCTCATTATCCTACAACCAGGGTCTGTTACAGCTAGGGTGACGAGATATCTGAACAGGCAAAGGAGGACACTGACAATTGGAAAGGAGGACAAAGGAAGAGAAAGAGGACACACAAACTGTTGAACTTTCTCAGCATCCACGACAAAAATTACACTGAAAAACTGGGGGGAAAAAAGTACTTAGGCTTACATGTATATGAAATTAGTTTGCCAGCATCAGAAAGACTGTTTTTTTCAATTGCGGGAAGGTTAGAAGGCAAAAGCCTTCAGCTTTAACTGATTAAGGTCTTGTCAGTTTCAGGCAGCCGCCAAGCCAGAAGGGATTACTGTAATCCATTACAGGTAGTCCTCACTTAACAACCGTTCGTTTAGGGATGGTTCGGACTTACGATGGTACTGAAAAACTCGACTTATGACCGGTCCTCACACTTATGACCGTCACAGTATCCCCCCCGGTCCCGTGATCACGATTTGGGTGCTTGGCAACCGGTTCACATTTATGACCATCACAGTGTCCTGTGGTCATGTGACTGCCATTTTCTATCTTCCTGGCTAGCTTCTGGCAAGCAAAATCAATGGGGAACCGCTGCTCAGGAAGAGATACTCAAAAAGTCAGAGAATATTTGGTTTTCAGGCTATGCCTGCCGGACGGAAAACAGGAGGACATGTCCTCCTTTTGCTGGGTGTCTGGTGCCCGTAGTTACAGCCTGCCAACAAGCTAAGGAACGAACATCGATTCCCATTCCCAACGCCTTTTTTAAAAAGTCACTGGCAGAAAATGCTTCATGCTGGCAGTACAGGTGCACTGTAGTCATGTCCCAGCAGCCCCGCCTTGAGACCCCGAGCCGTGCTCCCTGCGAGAAAGTTCTGCCCTCTGATGCCACCGCCCCGATTCCAAAGCAGCTGCATTTGCGGGGGGACAGTTTTGGCCTTTGGGGGAATCCCAGGCTCGGTACTTCTGCAACAGTTGGGCATTTTCTCTGAAAACCTTTTCTCAGCGTCTTTTCCACCCGCTCTCATCCCACTCCAAGCAGAGCTTTCTCAGAATGTCCTGATTTCAGCGGTTAGGGAGAAAAAGGAAGTTAGCCCACAGTAAATTCACTTGGCCGATGCAAACCAGAGCTTCGCTCCTGGTGAGGCTAGATAATCAAGACTCTGAGTTAAAGGGGCTTCAGCAGGGGGTCAAAAAAGTCAAGATGGCACCCAGAACCATGCAATGGAACCCCTGCCATATGTTTACCTGCGTTGCACACACAATATACATTAGAAGTTTTTTTTAAAATAAGAATTTTATTGAATCTGAAACAAAGATAAAAACAACAAAAAAGAAAAAAACTACAAAAAGAAAAAAAGAGAAAAATAAAAAAGTGTAAAACACAAGAAAAAATAATTTTAAAGATTACATACAAAGGTGACTTCTGACTTTCAACAGCAAGAATATACAGCAATTTCCATATTCAATCCCTTACTCTCTATCAAACCAACATCTCATTATTTCTATAAATCCTTCCATTAGCACATATACAAATCACTAATACAATTGCTCTTTCCCCATGTATATATAAAAAAAGAAAAATATGTATATAATTTCTAAATCAGCTTCCCTCCCCCATACATTTATTTAATTGTTTCCTTCCTGCTAATATTATATATATTTCTGTCCACTATAATAAGAATCAATTTATAAAACCATATAAATTGTCTGCTTTTATAATTAATAATACTACAACAGTCTTAACCCTATTAAGCTTAAAAGACCAAGCAATTATTATTATATCTTATAGATATCCTATAAATCTTATAAATCAAATAAACCTTAACAAAAATCCAGTAAATCTTAATCCAAATCATTAAAGAGAAATGAAATCATAATAACCTCATTATCCATCCAATTGCACATTCTTAAATTTCTACCCCACTTCAAAATAGACCAAACATTTACATATCTCCCTAAAATATATAAATTGTCTACTTTTATAATTAATAACACTATAGCAATCTTAACCCTATTAAACCTAAAAATCAGGCACTTATTATTATACCTTATAAACCTTAAAAGTCATACAAATCTTAAAAAGAATCCAATAAATCTTAATCCAAATCATTAAAGAAAAATGAAATAATAAAAGCCTCATTGTCAATCCAATTAAACATATGTTGTTTATTCGTTCAGTCGCTTCCGACTCTTCGTGACCTCATGGACCAGCCCACGCCAGAGCTTCCTGTCGGCCGTCACCATCCCCAGCTCCCCCATGGTTGAGTCCGTCACCTCCAGAATATCAAGATGTGGTCATCTTGACCCTCACCGAGCCCATTAGAGACCTCTGATTATGTAGTGGTATGTGAGAAAGACGTTGGGAGACGGGCAAAGAGATGCTGCCTAGGGAACAGTGAGATGAGGGCATAGCCCACAGCTGCATAATGGTCGGAGAAAGAGAAGGGACCCTCCCTAGCTTGAGATTTGTACTTTCAGACTTGCAGGATTCTGTTAATCTTGCCTTACAATAAAGTAGAATTAGTTCATCTGGTCGTGTTTCCTGTCTGGTCCACCTGGGAAGGCTGACAGATTACAAACATCCAAGGAAAGCATGTCAAGCATTTCTGATCCAAGATGGAGCATCACAGCATTACACTAAGCGCAATGACTCATGCACCAATCATTTCTCCCCTGTCGTGCCAGCTCACCTTCTTGCCTCATCCATCTGTTTTCACAAAGACGTCCTAAGCATTAACTGCGGCAGCCTCCAGCGAAGGACACAGGATTGCAAAGGTTTGCCCCAAATGACACCTGGGTCAAACGGGGTGCCCTTGTAAAAACATACCTCCTTGAGCAACGTTGCTTCATATTCCTGAAGCTGTTTCTGAAACCCAAAGTTGGGATTCACATACGAACGGACAGCTTTGGCAGCGGCCAAGCAATCTTCCCAGCCAAACGTGGTTACTGTCATCAGGTAGGCCACCAGAATGGTGGTGCTGCGAGAAACTCCCGCTAGGCTGTTATGACAAAAGGGAGACTGATCGGTCTTCAGTTTACACAGAAGCGGAGAACGTTCACAACAGCATCAGGATCAGCAACAGCAACAGTTCCTCACTCAGGACAAAGCAAAATATTCCAGTCTTACGCCCTGTCATTTTCCATAATCACATTAATCCATGGTTTCTATAATCATGGCTTGTTTAACAAGCCAACATTGACAGGAGTCAACTAACTAAGCAAGCCATAAAACGGGAGCCAGTGAGATAAAATGGTTAAGGTGTCAGATGAGGCCTGAGAAGACTTGGGTTCAAGTGCATCCTTGTCCGTGGAAGTGTACTGGCTGCCTTTGGGCCAGATCTGCGAACCCAGTTTTGCACAAACAACATGATACATGGACTAGATCGATGTTTTTCAAACTTGGCAACTTGAAGATGTGTGGACTTCAACACCCAGAATTCCCCAGCCAGCATGGCTGGCTGGGGAATTCTGGGCGTTGAAGTCCACACATCTTCAAGTTGCCAAGTTTGAAAAACACTAGACAAGGCCAACTTTCTCAAGCATGGAGACGCTTGGCGATCTTGCATTACAACTCCTGTTGTTTCTGACTGGCATCATTATGAGCTGAGTTTGAAAATCCAGCACTTCCTGTGAGCCACACATTAGAAAGCTACTCCTAACCATGCAAGTTGTAACGGTTGATCCAGGGAATATTTTCATTTTGCTTTTCTTTCTTTTTCTCCTACTTGCCTGGTGCAACTTGGGGCTGAATTCGGACCAATAACAGGACCTCGACCTCTCCTTGAGCTGAAGCACTCAGTGCTTCAAGGGGGCTGAAGTAGCACCCTGTTTTAGGAGATAACACAGGATTTTGTAGCACAAGAGTAATCATATGCCTCCAAAGAGAAGGGTCAATGGGTTGGGTTGATTCACAAGATTGCACCTCTTATCATTTTTTTCATATCCTGTTTCATCCCCACCACCCTGCTTAGTAAATCCACAAGGTTTAAAGGCACGTTTATTTGCAGATTATTTAAATTCTCAGCGTGTGGGCTTTCTGGGGAAATAACAAAAAGCGGGGACTACTTACCAGTGAATGAGACAGACTCCTCCATGCAGCCTACACTCATGAACAAACCTGATGCACTCTTTAAAATGTTGTATTCTGGAACGGAGAGGAGAAAGAAACATCACTTCCTTTGAAACTCTTACTAAGCAGTTCTCTTGACTAGCAGACCAGAATTCAAGAAAGAAAATTCAGTAAACCATCGCTGTTCCTCATGCAAACACAAGATCACGGGTAACTTTCTGGTTGAGTGTGTGGTTTGAAACAGTTGTGGGGAGGGCTGTGTCGATCAATCATTATCAATCATGGAGTTATAATAATTCATAATGGTTGGTATGCTGCCTCCACTTCTAGAAGAAACAGCCTAAATTTCAGATGCTGGTTAAACTGCAGAAGAAACCAATTCTCTTGGCATTTCATTGAAAATCTGATTGACCCTCATGGTTTGATAGGCTATTTGCCAGATCTACGACCTTTTTAACATTTGAACCTTGCTTCCCCATCTTAGAATGTCCATTCTTTCTAAAACAGTGCTGTTGCTTCCCACCTGGACCATCCATTGCTGAGTTCTACTCACTAAGTGCAAATGGTAAATACCGGTTGGAACACACCTTCTGAGTTGACAAAGGAAACCACAATACCACTTTGATCTCTTATGCCAAGCAAAGTGGTGGGCACCACCTACATCTTTGCCAGCAAAAGGTTGTAACATTTGACTTGCTTAGTGATATGCCCACTTTACCAGAGGTATGGCAGGAACAGGAAGTAATCATCTTTACTCAGAAGCATCTCTGATCAGAGCAAGATTCCTTGCCCTAAATATAGGCTGACCATACGCCCCGTTTTGAACGGGACAGTCCCGTTTTTTTTAGCATTTTTCAACCGTCCCGTCGTTTTGATAAAAATCTCAATTTTGTGCCATTTTTTAAACCCAGCGGGAATGGCATAGAAGAAGGATCCGAGCCGGAGTTGCCGATTGTAGGCAGCCCAGAAGAGGAAGCCCTCCCACCTATCAACGGAGGTGGGGTTTGCAGGCGGGAGCCAATTGCATGGACTGGGGGGGCGGGGTTTGCAGGTGGGAGCCATTCACACAGACCAGGGGTGGGGTTTGCAGGCGGGAGCCAATTGCGTGGACCAGGGGGCGGGGTTTGCAGGCAGCCAATTGCACAGACCAGGGGCAGGGTTTGCAGGCAGGAGCCAATCGCGTGGACCGGGGGGCAGGGACCCCTGTCTTTTTCATGAATACGGAATATTACATAAGGCCCCGTCCCGTTTTGCCATCCCAATGTCCCATTTTTGTCTCAAGGAAATATGGTCAGCCTACCAAAATACCCCTTCCTTCTTTGCTGTTTCTTAGGTCATCTTTTCCGATTCTTCATTCACGTCTAGTGACAATCCGTGGGCAAGGATACAAAGCCTACAATTTATTAATGATTAGGTTTAGGCTGCTCCAGTCTGTATGACTCTGGGCGACTTACAAAATGCAGCAACAGAACACAATAAAAACACAGGAAAAAAATACACACACACACCACCCATAGGGCTGAGAAGGGATTATTTTTTACACACACACAAACACACACACACACACACAAAATATTGATACATTGATACATATTAAGATGTTTAGCAATACACTATTAAATTATATATTTATTAATGGCCAATGTAAAGTTGGTTTGAAGTATTCTTCATTGATTTTGATTGGGTTAGAAACCAGGGGACCAGAAGTTCTAGTCCTGCCTTAAGCACAAAGCCACCTGGGTGACTTTGGGCCAGCCTCTCCCTCTCGGCTCTAGGAAGAAGAAAACAAGGGCCAACCACCTCTGAAAATGTTGCCAAAAACACTGCAGGGACTTGTCAATCTGATCTCCAGGAGTCAAGACTGACTTGAAGGCTACATACGTTATTATTCATCTCCCTTCCCTCCATTTCAGAATGTACCTGGGTCAGTTATCAATAGCTTGCTTGCTACAGATATCCCTCCCTTTATTAATGTTTAGTGGGATAGAAAAGCTGCCACAGGAAGTCCATCAGGAAGGAGTGAGCTTAGCCTGGTCACCCCTCATCCTAACACAGCATGTTTCAACAAGACATCCAGACTTAACCTGATGCCACCTTTGCAAGTAGTGGGGTGGTATTTGGTAAATACCAAATCCATTAAAATGGGTCAGTTAGCCTGCACATCTCTGGCATGCCCTCGCACTTAGACATGTATCTTTCCTACTCTTGTATGGCATGCTTAAGGGGGTACGAGGAATGGAAGGAAAATTATTACTACTTTCAGGCTTTTCTTGCCAAATGTCAGAACTGAAAGCAGGTGCAGGCATTCATGGATGAACAACTTGGATAAGCAAGTTTTATTGTAAGAAAAGTGGAGTCCTTGGTGCTCTCTGAGCCTTGTTGTTTTCTTGCAGACGTTTCATTGCCAGGCTAGGCAACATCTTCAGTGCGAAAAAAAAGTATAAGAAAAGTGAATGAAGCCATTGAGAAAGAATTCCAGTGACTGCTATGTACCAAACACAAGTCCTATTTATAATGAAATTAAGGTTCCAATTTTTGTGCCCTTTTTTCTTGCCTCTGCAGTGCAGCAGGATCAAACTTTCTTGCGGGGGGAGGGGGCAGGAGGAATTATTTCCACCTGATCCTTGTTTCAGTATCAGACAAATCTGGTTTCAGGTCCAAACGGGCCAGCCCTACCATTAGGCAAACTGATGATTTTGTCCCATTTGGTAGATTCGAAGAGGGAGCAACAAAGCGCTGAAGAAAAGGGTGGTGTGCCCTCTGCCCCCCAAGTTAGCTGGCCGCTTTCAAGAGTGCTGGAGATCCTGTGCCAGGGTCATCATTGGCGATCGCTCGTAGCCGAGTAAGATTGTCTTCCAAGGGTAAAATTTTAACAGTGGATCCGTAAGTGGCTGTAGACATCCTCCCTGAAACGCAAGGAGCAAAACCGCCCTCTGTACATGGCGTTTATTGATCTGACTAAAGCTTTTGATACTGTAAATCGTACTGTGCCAGTATGCCTTCTAAAGAAAATGTGGATTGATGGTCCAGCTGGTTTTGTACCAGGAATGAGGTAGGAGGAGACTTTATTTTTTCTTTGGTTCAAGTAGTGAAACTAAGTAGACCGGGCCAGGAAATCAACTGATCTGGTCAACCGTTTTTTATTGAGATTGGCTATAATAACAAAATCAAACACACCTGATTGGGCTATACCTCCTCCCCCTCCTTATACTCCAGTGACTCAGGGAGGTGTCTGCCTGAGCCACTCCCAAGTGTTATCTGGACATTCTGAACTTAAAAAATGTTTCAGCCCCTTTTGCCAAGATCATTCAGCCCCACTTGCCTTTGTGCTGCCTGTCTCCATCAAAGTCAATTTCCTGACTCTCTGCAGGTAGTAAATGTCTCTGATCAGACCTATAGATCAATCAGCAAAGCCATCTGAGATGATTCTCCTAGGGTTAAGATCCTTCCAGATGCTATTCTCCACCCCCCATTTCTGGAAGCAGAGCGACAGTCCCAATCTCTGCCATCAATCTGTTGTTGCAGGGTCAATCCATGCCACCCCATTCTCCGCTTGCTTCTTGGAAAACCCTTTCGAAGTTCATCTGAGCTTGTGAAACCGACTCCAAAACAGAGTGCAGAAAATAGGCCCTTCAGAACAGAGCTTCCTTCCTATGGCCCACTGCTCAGAGGCGTGTTATGATTGCACAAAAAAAAGTGGGGGGGAGAGGGAGGAGTAAATAACAACCCAATCTTGCTGAAGAAGGATATTCTCACCAAACCTTTTCAGGGGAAATATTTAGTTCAAGAGGAGAAGATGCCTGTAAAAAGATGCCACTTCCATCTTTGGCTTCAAAAGGATGTCAGTAATAACTTTTCGAAGCATAACTGATGCTCAGCTTTGGTAGCATATACATTTAATAAATTATTATTATTAATTATTATTATTAGGTAGGTAGAGTAGCCATGTATTTATAACAGGAGCACAAGATACTTGTGCGTCACCGGGAAAAATCAGAGGTTCAAGAAAGGCCACACGTTTGGGTGATCGATACAACTGCAGTTGCAGATTTCATGTAATTGCTTTAGTCCGTTTTCCTGTCTGCGAACCTGCACAGGTCCAAGCCACAATCTTGGGCCTTTTTCAAACCTTCTGCCTACCAATCTGCTCAGAAGTCAGGGATCAGCATAGCCTGTGCATCATCTGAATGCCTCGCCCATTTTCCAATCAATGCCACCGCTCCACTTTATCAAAGGATCCAGTCTGGTTGATCTCATGACTCTTTTTTCTAGCTAATTTCACAACGCCCTAAAAATATTCCAGCTTGATTTTCCCTGTTTGTACAAGTAGCCCACACTTTCCTCTAAGGGTGTCCACAAGTAAAATGAAACACTTAGAAACGCATTACATTTGGCAGCACATAGAAGCTTTGATTCATCATCAAAGGAATGGAAGGGGGATTGTGCCAGGAGAACAGGTTGGGTATGTGTGCTGTGTGTTATGAAAATAAGGCAATCAAGACACTAAGATAGAACACTACTGTAGTATTCTTACACTTATATCTTGCTTTCTAATCTCAAAAGGTCCGTTATTTCTGAAACTATATTTATCCTTCATTACGCTCAGAGCAAGTGGTACAGTCTTGAAAGAACTTACAGGTTTTGATTTGAAGAGTCTGAAGCTGAAATACAGAGGTAGGTCATGCCCTGAAATTAAAGAGAGAAAAATTTACGGAGACTCAGTGACTTGGATAAACATTGACGTGACAAGGCTTTATAGATTTAAACAAATGAGGAAGCACCAAGATCGACGAAGCATTGACTAATTCAAGGGGGCAACCTGCATTTCATGTGATCTGAGCATATTTTTAAAAAAGGTTTTGCCAGCAATCCATTCAGAAATTCTAGCAGCCTTGCTGAATGAGGAGAGAAAGAAAGAAAAAGATAAAGCTTCATTAAGAGACAGGATGGTCATGCTACCCAATTCTGACTCTGGCTCTGTCCGCTGTTTCTTTTGGCTCCAGCCACCACACTGTTACATTGTTCAGGCTCTTGATTGAAATAAAAATGGTCTGTCCAAATGGCCATCATACTGAGGCCCTTCCTTTTTGGAGCTCGGCGGCGTAACGGTTAAGACTACCGACTGTCGAACAAAAGGACGGCAGGTCGAGATCCAGAAGCTCCGCGTAACGGGGTGAGCTCCCGTTCTCGCCCAGCTCCTGCCAACCTAGCAGTTCGAAAGCACCTAAAAATGCAAGTAGATAAATAGGTACCACTCCGGTGGGAAGGTAACAGCGTTCCGTGCGCCTTGGCGTTTAGTCATGCTGGCCGCATGACCACGGAACTGTCTATGGACAACGCTGGCTCCCTCGGCCAGGAATCGGAGATGAGCGCCACCCCCTAGAGCTGGATACAACTGGAAGGGGAAACCTTACCTTACCTCACCTTAAATATAGGAGGAGGAAGGAGTATTAGGTATGTTCGCCGCCTTGAGTTATTTATAAAAATAATAAAGGTGGGAAAGAAAGAAAGAAAGAAAGAAAGAAAGAAAGAAAGAAAGAAAGAAAGAAAGAAAGAAAGAAAGAGAGAGAAGAGAAGAGAAGAGAAGAGAAGAGAAGAGAAGAGAAGAGAAGAGAAGAGAAGAGAAGAGAAGAGAAGAGAAGAGAAGAGAAGAGAAGAGAAGAGAAGAGAAGAGATGCCCTCAACCTTTTCCCCTTGATGGGTTCTATGTGAACAAAAATCTTGCTAGCTAATCTTGCTAAAATCTTTACCCTCTGGATTAGGTGCAACTCCAGGGAAGCCACCTGGCTTGGAAGGGAAATGCAACATTCTTCTGAAACTTGCCCTACAGAACAGCTCCATCCAGGCTGATGGTGATGATGACTTTGGGACTGAATTAGCTCATTTTGTGAGTTTGCATATGGAACTATGAACTAGCCAAACTCACCTGGGTTGGGAAAAACTGAGTCAGAAGACCATAACTCCAGCCTACATCTGGGCCAATTTATTTATTAGTCATTACATGTATATCCTGCATTTCCTCCAAGAGCTGAAGGCCATGTACGTAGCACTTCTTCTTCCCATTTTCCTTAACCAACCCACTTAGCCAATTATGGATCACTCAATGAGCAAACTATGGCTTAGCTGCTTGCATGAAGACGTCCAACCTGTAAGTGAGGAATGGATTTGAGATGCTTTGGTCACCATACTTGACCCCTTTCATAACTGGTCACTCCAGGCAACTACTGGACTTGAGAGAGATAAGGAGCACCATGAGAAAAGAAAATCAGAGATCTGAAGTGTCCTTGGCTAAACCAAGGGTTGTTCTTCTTCTCTCAGTTCAATGCAGCCTCTGACGAGACAAGAGGGAGAGAGGAAGCATAGAAAGAGGGTAAGAGAGATAAAATATCTTCCAAAGGGAGCCCAGCTCCTGGAGATTCCATAAACACATCCCTGTTGTTCTCTGGACAACAGATCAGAAATGGTTTGCCATTGCCTTCTTCCACGCTGCCCTACATCTCTGGCACTTCCTGGCATCTCCCGTCCAAATCTAACCATGTTCAACCCTCTTTGGCTCTCCAGTCGAGAAGGTGAGCCTGGTGTTGCCGCCAGGGGATTATAGGAAAGGGCCCAGGAGGGATGAATGGCTGTCTCAGAAGAGGATGCGGCTTCAGGACGGAGCCTGGCCTTTGCCCAGAGACGTTTCCAGGTTCCAACCCAGCATTTCATCTCAAGCGGAGCAGTTCGGGGAGAAGAGGTGAGAGACTGAACGGCTGCTGCCAAGTTGGGATAGACCAGGCAGGGCTACACCAATAAACATGATGGCTGTAAAGTAGTTCCCTCTCTTCAGAAGGAAAACAAGAGAGGATACACTTCGCTTAAACGTGAAAACGCAAATCCAAAGGGGTTGGGTGGAGTATGTTGCAACTTACGCGCAACAGCAAAATCATCCAGGCAGTTGCTAACCTCCTCCCCCTTGCAGCCCACCCGCCTTCCAGAGGAGGAGGAGGAGGAGGAGGAGGAGGAGGAGGAGGAGGAGGCGGCGGCGGCGGCCCTGCTTTGGCCCCACGAGACCTAAGCCGATGCCTGGGAACCACAGCTTGTCTCGGCACTTCTTTTGCTGTGCTCTGGGATTGCCGTATTACTCAATACATTCATGTGTTTCCGGTTCCTCTTCTTCTTTTCCACTCCTCTGCCTTCCTCACTCCATCCTGTTGTAAGACTTGTGGATCTGCCATCTGTCTGCTTAAATCTGAGAAGAATCTTCCTTGCAGCTGCCGCTCTTCACCCATCTTCACCCAACCCATACACACGTTCCCTTCTTCCTCCAATCTTAAGCGGTAGCTCTGATGAAAAGAATAGGCTTCATGAGGATCTATCTATCTATCTATCTATCTATCTATCTATCTATCTATCTATCTATCTATCTATCATCACCTACTGCATCTATGCACAGGGAAGCATGTTTTGCTTTCATTCATTCATTCATTCATTCATTCATTCATTCATTCATTCATTCATTCAGGGCTCCTCCATGTGTGAGGTTCGTGCTCAACCGGAATTTGCATTGCTCCAATATTCCCACAACGTTCTTGGGCTTCTGCAGCTCTTTTGCAGCAGGGCCAACTAATCTCCAGCTGAACTCAGGAAGACCTTCTGGGAAAACAGTTCTGCAGTCTTGGCCCTGGAACTGCAAGACCAGTGGTTTCCCTCAGGGAGAATTCTTGCTTCGTCCTGCCTCCCAACTCTGTGGCTCTTTCTCTTCTCGGCTGAAGTCATGACTCCACGGTGTCTTCCTTGTGTTCTCTTAAATTCCGGGATTTTTTTCCTATGTTGGGAAAGTAAACCCAACTGGCAAGAACAAGGACAGGGAGGGCAGGGGTTGCACAGGCCCAAAGCCTTATTTTTCACTCTCCCCTTTGGAAGGCTGAGGCAGCACAGGTGGCCTTATAGGGAGCATTAAGCATTGCAAAGGTGTCCATGGATGATTGGATTGAGCACACTTGTGGCCACTGGGAACATGCTTTGGAGGGTTTGGGGAAGGATAAACCCATCTAAGTGCCACCATTGCTCCAAGAGGATCCAAACATAGGGTGGATCATTTTTGGTCTGCCAAATGTGCCCCTAGCAGCAGCTTGATACGCCACTACGTCCACACATTGCACAAATCTGCCATGTGTTTACTTTGATTTGGGAACAGTGTAATGTGTGAATCCAGCAATTCTAACTTGCATACCTTGGCTTATCGCTTAGCCCCATGTGTGAACCCAGCCTCTGGGATCTATTCAACCATCAGCAATCAAAAATCGAGGGAGCAAAGAGAAAATAGATGTTCAGTAGAAGACTTGACCTAATGATCCCACCTACATCACGCTGACATCATGCAAATGTCATGAATTATTTATATATATATTTTAAAGAGCGTATATGGCCACCTATCTCACATAGTGATCCTAGGCAGTTGACAACAACCCATAAAGCTGAACAAAGCACACTATTTGTTTGTTTGTTTGTTTGTTTATTTATTTTCTATCCCACCTTTATTATTTTTATAAATAACTCAAGGCGGCAAACATGCCTAATACTCCTTCCTCCTCCTATTTTCTCCACAACAACCCTGTGAGGTGAGTTGGGCTGAGAGAGAGTGACTGGCCCAAGGTCACCCAGCCGGCTTTCATGCCTAAGGCGGGACTAGAACTCTCAGGCTCCTGGTTTGCCATTGGCTCCTTCCTAGGGCTGAGAGACAGGGACTGGCCCAAGGTCACCCAGCCGGCTTTCATGCCTAAGGCGGGACTAGAACTCTCAGGCTCCTGGTTTCTAGCCCAGCACCTTCACCACTAGGCCAAACTGGCTCTATGGCTTCACCTCAAGGGCTGGGGGAGATTAGGCCATGCAGACAATGTAAGGGACAGCCAGTTTGGTCTAGTGGTCAAGGTGCTAGAGTAGGAACAGGGAAATCTGAGTTCTAGACCTGTCTTAAGACCTGAAAGACCAGATTAGGGATAGATCAACATGGTGAAAATCTATCTATATGGTCGCTAGTTGAAAACAACTTGATGACACATAATCAATCAAACATGTCTATGAAGGTTCTCAGTCATCCAGGTGGAATTGTCTGTAGCTTGAATCATGTCAACTGGATTTCTATTTTCTCAGTGGAAACGTTTCGCTCCTTATCCAAGGAGCTTCTTCAGTCTGAGCAAAGTTAGTAAGGGAATCCTAAATATGTTTCTAGGTAGCTGTGTGACCTTACACCTGGGGGCATGGTTATATTGAGATGTTATTTTAAGTCCTTTTATTATCTAAAGGAGGATCGTTAAGATCACCATGCTGCTGTTGAGCTTGCGAAATGGTCTTAATCTTCCTAGGCACAGAAGACAAAGCAGGGAGGAAGATGGGGGAAAGATTATGCCTGAGGCCCCCACCTCTATTCAAGGAAGGATTTTCCAAGTTGGCATAAATGGATTCCTTGACCCCTCTCTTAATAGAAACATATTTAGGATTCCCTTACCAACTTTGCTCAGACTGAAGAAGCTCCTTGGATAAGGAGCGAAACGTTTCCACTGAGAAAATAGAAATCCAGTTGACATGATTCAAGCTACAGACAATCAATCAAACAGTTCTGTGTTAGGCACAAAAGCAGGCTGGGTGACTTTGGGCCAGTCACTCTCTCTCAGCCCTAGGAAGAAGGCAATGGCAACCCCCTTCCAAAAACCTTGCCAAGGAAACTGCATCCAATAACATCCTCTTAGGTAGAGAGAACATGATGGAAAGGCAGCAGCTACATTTGTATGAGTCTGCTGCCCTCCATCGGTTATAAGAAGTCATGACCTTCTGTTTTTCTGTGTAGCTGGACAGAAGGCAGCCCAAAGGAAAGAGCCCCTCGACCACTTTGCAGTTGTGAGTCTGGAATGTGCAGGACCAAGATCTTCCCAAGGCATTTGAAATGTTTCAAGGGACTTGCATGCCCCTGCATACTCACTTCCAGCAGAGGTTTGGCATTGTTGTGCACCGAAAGAATGTGGGTGATTCCATGTTTCGTCAAGTTCTCTTTGTCCTCAGCATCTGCAAAACGTCAAACGTTTCTGAGATCCGGAATGAACAAATGGATGCCTTCGAGGTGGACTTCATTCTCGTAGAAGAAATAACAACACTGTTCTATGACGGGGGCCAGTTTGGCTCCAGAGAAGTTCTGATGAACTTCAGAAGATGCCTTGCTACTATTCAGAGCTACTGCTCACATAACGAGATGGAGCTCCAAATTCACCTTTGCAGCTGCCATCTTGACTTTTTTAATCATATCCCGTGGACACCCCTGCAACTATTCTTACATCAATGATGCTATGGATCATTATCTTGGTTCTTTCCAGGCCTATCTTACTAGGTTTGATCAAGGGAGGGGAGGAGCAGAATTCAGTAACACTACTCATCATCAACTTCTCCAAGAAGAAAGCACTGAAAAAACTTACCACTGATGCTCCCGAGGTATAGGCCCTCAACCACCTAAGGAGAAACCAAGAGAGAAAATGAATGCATTATCTCCCTTTCCAGAGCAAGGTGTGGCTTTCTTGAGTAATGCATCATGGAAAACAGTTGTTTTTCTCCATCCTACATTGGTTAGACCTCCCCCCATAAGGTCTTACATCCAGGGTACCACATTTTAAGAAAGTTTCGGAAAAACTGAAACAGATGTTCATGTAGATGATGTAGGTATAGATGATGGAGATGGAGATGGAAATGGAAATGGAGATGGAAACGTCAACATAGATGTTTGGGGCCCTGAAAATTAAGCTTTATGATGCAGCAAACTGGGGCATTGCCACACCTCTTCTGTATTCACTCCACAATCCCTTTTCCCTCTCATTTCAGAGTGCAGGATGTAAAAATAATAGTCTAAAGTTACAGGAAGGCAGATGCTGGCTGAAAGTTCTGAGAAGATCTGTTCAACCATGGAACCAATCACTTTGGGAGGCAGTGGGCTCCCTTTCAGTGTGTGTGTGTGTGTGTGTGTGCGCGCACGCGCGCGCCAGGAAAGACTGGTCAGCTGTGTTTTAATCAGGATTGTTGCTTGCAGCAAGGGTTGGACTCAATGACCTCTTCCAACTCTTGGATTCTAGGAATGAAAGCAGAAGTCAGAAAGCACCTATGGGCTGTTCTGTATCTTGTGAGGTTGGCCCCATCTTTGTTAGCCTTCCAGAAAGCCCTTAAAATGTAGTTTTTTCCAGGAACCTTGGAAAACCTTGTGAGGTGGGTGGTGAGATAAATTTGCGGAAGGAAGGAAGGAAGGAAGGAAGGAAGGAAGGAAGGAAGGAAGGAAGGAAGGAAGGAAGGAAGTTACAGGAGGAAAAAAATCAGGAGTCTGGTAGCACCTTTTCCAACTAGCAAATGCATTCAAAGACAGAAGCTTTTGCAGCTCTCTTCATCAGATGCATAGAGTGGCTAGACTGATGGAGCATTTAAATTGAGATTGGGGGAGGTGAGAAGGAAGAGAAGATAGGTTGGTTATGCAGAGGCAGGTGACACATGAGACAGATTATAGCTATCTTATCAATTAACAATTGTAATGTGTTGAATTCTATGCATCTGATGAAGTAAGCGGGGCAGGGGGAGATTGTTCCAAGGGGCAGGGGCAGCAATGGGGAAGGTACAATAGGTGACACTCTCTCACAGAGGGGACCTGGAGTTTGTCCCCTGTGCAGTGTAGTGGGTTTCAGTGCAGCAAATAATTCAGCCTGTGCCATAGAGGGCTTTATAAGTGATAACCCGCCCTTTGAATTGCACCCGGAAGCCTGTGCAGCTCATGGAGCAGTGGTGTTATGTGGGCATACTGAGATGTACCCATTACTACACACATCACTGCATTCTAGACCAGTTGCAGCTTCTGGATGGTCTTCAAGGGCAACCCCACGTACAGTGTATTGCAGAAATCCAACTGGGAGGTGAGTTGGACATCAGTGACCATGGGCAGAGCCTCCCAATTCAGAAACGAGTGAAATTGGTGCACAAGATGGAGCTGTGCAAACGCCTTCTGGCCACAGCTGCCACCTACCCTCAAGGAAGGATATCAGCCTTAAGGGATATCACCTTTAAAAGGCAAAGTATCAACGGGAGGCATGAAGGAAGGAAGGAGATGATAAAGTAGCAGCTTAATTTGTGCATCTAAAGTTGTCCCATGGTCAACACTTAAGAGTCCTATTTATATTGCTTCTACGCATTAAAGGAGCAATGGTTCATTAGCCTATTGCTAGATCAGACCACAGTGGCTCACAATGAACTAGATCAGAGCTCTCCAAACTTCTCATGTTGGTGACACACTTTTTAGACATGCATCATTTTGCAACACAGTAATTCAGTTTTACTAGCAAACTGGAGGTTAAACTAACTAACTTGTAAGAGATACGGACACATACATAAATTGTAATAGCGAAATGTGTGGGGACACAACATATCTCATGAAAACAGAGCTCCCCTTTTACAGCAGGGCACTAGGCAGGCACTAGGACCTGCGCGGAATCACAGCAGGTTTGGAGGCAGCCAGGCACAAGGCAGGCACTAGGACCTGCGCGGAATCCTGGCAGGGCAGGTTTGGAGGCAGCCAGGCACAAGGCAGGCACTAGGACCTGCGTGGAATCCTGGCAGGGCTCGGAGGCGGCAGCAGTGAGGTGCTTGAGGCTCTCAGAGGTTTCTAGTTACATTCGCACGACACACCTACACACTGCAGCCAACACACTAACGTGTCGCGACACACAGTTTGGAACGCTCTGAACTAGATACTAGCAGGAAGCTACAAATTATTATGGTTGGTCACACAGTCAGCCAGATGGTTAGACTGGATTTCTCTCCCTTCGGGGGAGATGGGGCGGTGATAGAAATCGAATGAATGAATAAATAAATAAATAAATATTTTGTCCACCTATTGAGTCCTTCCCAAGGACCTGGGATAGGCAGATGTTGTTGTTTAATAATATTAAAGGTAGCATCGCAGGATGTAAGCTACAGATTATATTATTATTATTATTATTATTATTATTATTATTATTATTATTATTATTTCTAATCCACCTAGCATCTCTGGGCAAATGCTCCCACTGGGTTGCCCTGTCCTCTCCCGCCATAGCAGTTGGTACTTAGAAGTGTCGACCTCAATCAGTCACTCATTGCATTAATCATGGTTTAATAACTAAACCACAATGAGTTGGGTTTATACATCACTGGAATGACAAGCAATCCAAGGGATCTTGCAGGAAAATCAGCCTGCTGGTTGAGAAAGATCCCCTCCCTGCTTTCTTTCAACCCAGAATGGAGAGAAATCTGAGACCACCTCTCTGACTGGGTCAGGAGATCTAATTATACTTCAGGAAAGCTATGACTTTCCCCTTTATTCAGGGACACCAGACGAAAACACACCTTCTGCTAGGCAGACAGCTGTGCAAGAAATTAAGGCTTCCTGCTTTTTCTTTTTCTAAGCTCTGCTGAAGAGTTTGGGGTGAAAAAACAAATTAAGCCATTTCTACTTCTACCTCTTAAAGGACCTTCTCCTCCAGATACCAAGCTTGCATCAGTTCCTGCAAATTTATTCTTTGAGATATGACACAAGAGCATCAGTGCTAAGGTTTGCGCCGATGAAGGCTGCAGGGAGAAAGGCTGGGTTGCGGGAGGGGGATGCAAGCTGGCCGCGTCACTTTCCTGTCCCTCTTCTTACTTCCTGCCCTGTTCTTTGAACTGAGCCCCCTTCTGCAGCCCAGACAGCCCTCCTGTCACCCTGCACCACCCCCTCCTTAGGGGCCCTTTTGACGAAACTCTAGGATTGTACCTTACTCATGCCGATCCCCATGACCACTTTTCGTTCTTCAGCGGGCAAGCAGTGGCACTCCCGGTCGTTCGCTCCGTTTTCCCCTCGGTATCCGAGGCCCTGGAAAAGCAAGACGACACCAAGCCGGAGAAGAAGCTTGCGACTGAGACTTCCCCTGCTGCACCCTATTGCGAGGAGTGTTTGTTGGTCCAAAGGGTGTGTTTGTCCAAGGAGAAGTGAAGCTGGGAATGAGGAAGGGAGCAGGGAGCAGGGAGCAGAGAAGCAGGCACCTTCTCCATCCACTTTCCTGGCCTCCTGGTGCTCCTCTGGCTCAGGGCAGAACGGCTGTCAAGGGCCGTCAGCCCAATGAAGCCTTCAAAGGTCACCCAGGACGCTGGGAGGGAGGCGGGGACCCTGTGTGGGTTGAACCCGGGACAAGTGGTCAGTTGATTTGGGACACCTGCGTGTGGCACCACTCCCTCTGCCCTCCCTGCCCCAGGGACATAAGTCGCTGCAATTCTGTTGTTGCTGCCAAGCAGATAATCCGAGGGGTGGTGTTGCAATATAGATATGGCATTTATAAAAGGCTCGTGGGGGGGGAGAGAAGAGGACATCATGGCAGGGACCCTTTGGGGGACCAACACTCTCGGTTGTTAGCTAGAAACTGCCTGGGTGAATTTCTTCAATCGTCCCACCTCTGTGACAGGTCGTAATGTGAACTGATGCTTTTCTAGTTACAGTAGTGTCTTCAGTGGGAGCTTCCAATCGTAGTACACGGAGGAGGAGGAGGAGGAGGAGGAGGAGGAGGAGGAGGAGGGGGAGGAGGAGGAGGGGGAGGATGATCCTGGTACAAAATGGAGAAGGAGGAAGAGGAAAGGGGTCAAGAACATTGTTTTAGATAAACTGGGGAGGAGAGTTGAGAACTGCCATCCTTGCATTACTGGTCCATGTTGTAGATATTGTAAGACAGTCGTGCTAGGCTAAGGTAGTCCAAAATTCAGACTCTTTCTAAATTTTATCTGGCCAGTTTCCATTATTGGCTCAGTTTTCCTCCAGAGAATGACAGCACTACTGGAGAACCACAGCAAATCCCAAACAAGACTGGAAAAGCCCCATGCCCTGGAGTGACAGCCAGGGTCCCCCGAGTTCAGCAGAAGCCCCGAAGTCCTTTTCTTGGTCACTGTCCTGGCAGACGAAGCGTCCCAACCAACGTTCAAAGCACCCAGGCGTCCCACCAAATCCTTGATCTTCCTTTAGTTTTTTGTTAGACGGCCACCCCATGGGCAAAAAGGGACTTGGGGTGACTGAACAGTTTGTTGGAACATAAAAACAAGACACTAGAAAAGGCAATAAAGACCGGGAACAGAAAAGAGAACAACGGAATAACCAAAATGGAATTAACCAAGGCCAACGGGGGAACGAACCACATCTTCAGGACCTCCAAGACAGAACGGTCATCGGAGCCTCCCTCTCCCCCAGGACAGGTGCCCAGCAGCCTTTTCCCTCGTCCCCAAGATGTTGGGGATGTAGCCGTCCCTGCTGGTTGGGACGGATGGGAACAGTATCCCAACCCATCCAGAAGGCATCAGCTTGAGGAAGGCTTGCCTTGGTGGGAAAGCCACACTTGGGGCCACCTTGAAAAGGGCGGGCACCAATGGATACTTGGGAGGGACAAGATCTCCCAGTCATTGCAGCAAAAATAACAAAAAGGGAATTCCGGGGTTGTCTTTGAAAAGACTTGAACGAGTCAAGGTTATTGCAAATACCCCATTTTTTTTAAACGTAGGGAGGTATTTTATCTTCTGATAAAAGACGGTGCTTGTTGATATAGAGCTGTATTTATCATTAAATATACACATATATACAGTAGCTGTATGTATCATTGAAGGTCTTTTCATACAACTATGGGAAGATGTTCATTACAGTATACTCTATCTATCTATCTATCTATCTATCTATCTATCTATCTATCTCACTACTTGACTTTGATGAATTAATTGGGAAGAGATGTTTCAGGCTATGTGTTGATTTTCTTGCTTTTGTGTGATTTTATGTTTAGTTTTTTATGTTAATGCTTCATTGCGGTTGAACAGCACCCTAGTGGGGGACATTAAGAATAAAACTTTTGTTTGCAATGCAGTAGAGGTGAACCTTCTACTAGCTGTGCTGTCAGCACCCTATCATCTATGTACGTTGTGGAAAACCACAAAATGATGCTAGTTTAAGAGTTGCCAGCAGACCTTGCAACAGTCCTAAGTACATCAAGAGAGACATGCCGGATCAGATCAATGGATTATATCAGCTTTCCCCAACCTCTCCAGCTGGAGAAGACCCAGCTCTGACTTCATGAAAACAGCTAATGCTGGGAATCTACACATTATTGTAGGGCTGTCTGACTAGAATTTCCCACCCTTTAGCTTTGCTGAATGAGAACCAGGAGTTCAATTCCAAGAGGAAATTTTTCTCTGGTACCATATCCTACATCTCTTACCATATCCTTGACTTTCTTCAAAGCTTACGAAAAATACAGTTTTCTCTCCAAAGACGAGCTGCCCCAGGCCCTTTCAGCTTGATCTTTGATGCGAACTGTTTGCTATATTCCATATATGATTTGCATAAAGGAATTACATCAATAGTTGGATTATCAATTCCATTCCCAGCAACTCAAAGTACAGAATTTACCACTTACCAGTGTTTCTCAATCTCAGCAACTTGAAGATGTGTGGACTTCATGCTGGCTGGGGAATTCTGGGAGTTGAGGTCCACACATCTTCAAGTTGCCGAGGTTGAGAAACATTGACTTACGCAATACCTACTGAGTTGGCTTCATCAAAGTTCCAAGATCCCTCTCTAATCAACTTTGCCCCAACAGAATGAAATGTTTGCAGTGAAGAGGGGTACATAAGAGCCAGTTTGGTCTAGTGCAGAGCTTTTCAAACTGTGTATCGGCTGCAGTGTCTGGGTGTCGCGGCTGCTGCTGCCTCCGAGCCCTGCCAGGATTCCACGCAGGTCCTAGTGCCTGCCTTGTGCCTTGCTGCCTCCAAACCTGCTGTGATTCCACGCAGGTCCTAGTGCCTGCCTTGTGCCTTGCTGCCTCCAAACCTGCCCTGCCAGGATTCCACGCAGGTCCTAGTGCCTGCCTTGTGCCTTGCTGCCTCCAAACCTGCTGTGATTCCACGCAGGTCCTAGTGCCTGCCTTGTGCCTTGCTGCCTCCAAACCTGCCCTGCCAGGATTCCACGCAGGTCCTAGTGCCTGCCTTGTGCCTTGCTGCCTCCAAACCTGCTGTGACTCCGCGCAGGTCCTAGTGCCTGCCTTGTGCCTGGCTGCCTCCAAACCTGCCCTGCCAGGATTCCATGCAGGTCCTAGTGCCTGCCTTGTGCCTTGCTGCCTGCAAAGCTGCCCTGCCAGGATTCCACGCAGGTCCTAGTGCAGGGCTTTCCAAAGTTTTCCCGCGGTGACACGCCAACTGCCGTTGGTGTCGCTGCAGGAAAACCCGGAAGTGCCGTTGCACCAGCGCGCAAAAACCCAGAAGCGCTGCTGCCGCTTTCACCTTTTGCACGCCGCTGTTGGTGTGTCGCCGCGGGAAAACCCAGAAGCGCTGATGATCAGCGCTTCCGGGTTGTGTGGCGACACACCAGACTGTGTGTGGCGACACACTTTTGTGTCATGACACAGAGTTTGGAAAGCTCTGTCCTAGTGCCTGCCTTGTGCCTTGCTGCCTCCAAACCTGCCCTGCCAGGATTCCGCGCAGGTCCTAGTGCCTGCCTTCTGCCTGGCTGCCTCCAAACCTGCCCTGCCAGGATTCCGCGCAGGTCCTAGTGCCTGCCTTGTGCCCTGCTGTAAGAGTGTGTCGTGAAATGATCCATGTCTAAAAAGTGTGTCACCAACATGAAAAGTTTGGAAAGCTCTGGTCTAGTGGTTAAGGTGCTGGGCTAGAAACCAGGAGTCTGCAAGTTCTAGTCCCGCCTCAGGCATGAAAGCCGGCTGGGTGACCTTGGGCCAGTCCCTGTCTCTCAGCCCTAGGAAGGAGCCAATGGCAAACCAGGAGACTGAGAGTTCTAGTCCCGCCTCAGGCATGAAAGCCAGCTGGGTGACCTTGGGCCAGTCCCTCTCTCTCAACCCGACTCACCTCACAGGGTTGTTGTTGTGGGGAAAACAGGAGGAGGAAGGAGTATTAGGCATGTTCACCACCTTGAGTTATTTATAAAAATAATAAAGGCGGGACAGAAAATTAAATAAATAAACGAAGCTTTGCCCCACAATGTGATACTGAACTTAAATCTCTTCCTACAGAGTTATGGAACAATCCTACAGATGTATAAATATTTATATTTATTGCCAGTACCGAAATGTATAGCTGGATGCTTTGCCTGCAATTGCCGTTCAGCAAGCGTAGCGACCTGCCGACCCCCGTCTGGGCAGCAGCCCCACCTCACCAGGGTACAATTCTTAGTTATCCGTCCACGTGCAATAAATTACTACTAATTCTGAACACTTAGGTAATTTATCACTAGTTTATTTCTGCTGTCAGAACACAAAAATTTGATGCACCAAGTGCTGATGAAAAGTGTACCAGCCCATCAGAGAAGCTTTTACAGTCACTGGCTCAATAACCACTATCTAATTTAGCAAGCCTGTTGCCCCAAATATTTCAAAGAGATAATTCCACACCAAATAAAGAATTGCATGCCTCTTTTTTGAACTGTAATTTTTAATCTTCCTGCAAAAAAAATTGCAAACAGGATTTAGTTTAGGAGCAATTATGCATATTAAACTGTAAGAACAGCTCAACATTTCCAGGTACATAAGCTGTTATGGTTTCAACAAGGAGAGCATTCTATTTCACCATAGACAGAAGCAGGGAACCAACATGGAGATGACAAAATGGTTTCAGAACTTCAAACCCAAAGAGAAGCCTTGGTTCCTGGAGGCTTTTATTTTTTCCATTCATTCTTCTCATAATCCCACTTTGAGCAAAGGCCAGAAATTGGGTCCGATTTCATATCTAGCATCTTTCTGAGCTCCATGGCCTTCCAGTCTTCCGATAAAGTGTGTGGGACTGGTTTCAGAACTGCAAGTTGAAAAGATCATGGTTTGTGACAACTGCAGTTAGTCAACAGCTAATCTCTCCCAAAGTGACAGACATCGGTGCATTGTTCATGCCCATCAAAGAGAAAGGCCGTTGAAGCACATGAATGTGTGTTAGCAAATTCATGTGCCATCTGTATCTTCACACCAGCCTGGAGCCCCTTAGCTCAGCACTCTTTTCATAGTTTGGAAAGACAAACATATGATTCCAACTATTCAGTGGTCCGCAGAATTAATACAGATTAGCTATGGATGACTGTAAAGAATCATGGCTTCAATTTATTGAGGTATGTATAGCTGTAAATATATGTCATGTACTGTATGTCTGGGGGTCTTTTAGCTTCTTTCTTTCTTTCTTTCTTTCTTTCTTTCTTTCTTTCTTTCTTTCTTTCTTTCTAATTCTGTGTATTCTTTTTGTTTCTTGCATTTAATATTTCTTAAAAAAGAAAAAAGAGAGAAGGGCTTGGCATGGGCCAGCAAGAGTTCTGTGGGGCTCAAACGTTTAGTGCTCCGTCACCCTTCCTAGCCTTGTACCTCAGAAGCCAGTCAAAATGTGAAAACCTATTTAATAAGGTATGGTTATCCCTTTTTCACAATACAAAATTCACCCATCAGCACAAAGGTCTGTGCAGGTATAATCTGAACATTCCATTCCAGTCAATCTTCCTGTGCAATGGTTAAATTAATCTTAAATTTAAATTAAATCAATCTTCCTGTGCAATCTTCCTCTTTAAATGGCTAAAGAGCTCCATAAAAGTGGATGACTTACCAAACAGGACCTCCCAGATGAAAAATAAAGCACCGAGGCCAATCATGAAGCCAGCTAAACCCACAGATGTCTTCCACTCTTTTGATGGCTTGAGCATTTCAGCAAATGTCCTGTCAAATTTGATGTGGTACACTGGAACAAGAGAGGGAGGGGGGAGGGAGGGAGAGAGGCAAGGGACAAAATCCCTCTTTGTAAAAATACAAAATACTCAAAGAATGTAGCCAGACCAATGCTGACAACTGAACACACATTCATGTATTTAAATAAGCCAGGTCATTTTTTCATTTGTTCGTTTGTCTCTCTGATTTCTTCTCTTCTAACATGTCTCCCCTTATCATAGTACTCACGAGCAATCTTCTCATCAGGCGTAAGGGCACTCCAAGATCCCTTCTCTTTTTCTTTTAGAGCTTTCTGCTCAGGAGTGAGGTCTTGTACAAATGGAATATCCGGCAAAGGAATAAGAGGGTAATCTTCATATATTGGCTGAGTATACGCTGGTGCTTTTGTAACTTCTGTTGGCAGGAAAAAATACAATGCCTTATTCTAACATACTGCCTGGAAACTTAGGACGACTTTTTTTTTAATCCGTTCAATCCTGTCCGATTCTCGGAGAGTGCCTGGACAAGTCCCTGCAGTTTCCTTGGCAAAGTTTTCCAGAAGTGGTTTGCCATTGCCTGCTTCCTTGGGCTGAGAGACAGGGAATGGCCCAAGGACACCCAGCCGGCTTTCATGTCTAAGGTGGGACTAGAACTCTCAGTCTCCTGATTTGCCATTGCCTGCTTCCTACGGCCAAGAGTGACTGGCCCAAGGTCACCCAGCCGGCTTTCATGCCTAAGGCGGGACTAGAACTTATGGTCTCCCGAGCTTCCTGTGGAAAATGGCCGACTGAACAACTTTGCCTGTGAGCTCCACGGGCAGAGCTGGCAACGTGATGGGTTTTTTTGGGCACAGACTGGTTTTTCTGTAGCCCCAAGTGTTTTTCCAGATTAAAGAAAATGCTGAGAATCGACCCATCTGTCCTCCAGATGGTGAGTTGTAGCCAGGAGTTCATAGACAGCATCTGCGACCGAGTGGTAAGACTACACTGGGAGGCTGGGATTCAATCTTGTCTAACCCACGTTTGCATTCCCTTATTAAAAGGGGGTTAAGTCGTAGCCTTTCCATATCTTAAACACCTAATTTGCTTTTTACGTTTTGTATCCTAAGAGAAGTTTTTTACAGTAAAAAAACCGGAATCTCTCGGTGACTATAGTTATTTTTGGAGTTTCTTAATTAAAAAAAGTTTTGGCTTTCTTCCCAGTTTGGCTTATATTCAGAGATAGAATACTGCCTTTCTGTTGTTATCTTGGTGGCAGAGTTCCAAGGATGAAGTGTTTTTTTTCTCTTCATATATTTTTTTTATTCTAAACTGTACTCTCTGTTTACTTTTTTCTATTCTCTGCCTGAATATATATATATATATATATATATATATATATATATATATATTTATATTTAATTTAGGATTAATTCATTAACCTCTATCTTTGTGAGTTAATTTCTTAGGGTGTGTTATAATTTACTATCTGAATAATGGAAGAGTTTAAAGAAGATTTAAGAAAATTACGTTATCAGCAAGAAAATATCATTTTAAAGAACTGTCAAACTATCATACAGACTGTTCGGGACATTAAAGAGGAGATTTTGGTCAAAATGAAACAATTATATGAAAATACTATGACGGAACAAGAGGAAAACACAGGAAAAGATGGTGTTTTTGCTGTTGTAGGGGTAATTGAAAAGCGCTCGGCTGAGAACTCTAAATTGAAAAGTTATCACTATTTCGGTCAATGTTTTGGGAAAAAAGAATGTACTGTGTGGGAGGTTTTTTTCTCTTTCGATGGAAACTTTGTATTTTCTGAAGCTATTGTAGATTTTTTTTAAAAAAAAGTGTTGCTGTGCTGTTGAAATGTCTGAATGCTCTGATATATTTTGAGAAGGGATAAAAAAATTAAGAATACTTAATTGGACTGATAATGAGGTTAATCTGACTTACAGGATTTTTGATTTCTAAGACTTAAAAGATATTAGTTTTTAAATATAATTAGGGTTAAGATTGTTAATTATACAAGTAGACAATTTATAAAAACTAATATATAGTTGGATTGATTAAGAGAGTATATGATTGTTTTATAGGGTTTTGTAAAACTTAAAGGATATTGATAGATATAATGTTTTATACTGTTTTAGAGATCTAATAGAGTTAAGATTGTTTATTATAAAGGCAGAAAATTTATTTGTTTTTATAATTTGATATGTATTGTGCAGACAGAAATATATAGAATAGCAGTAGAAGGGGGGAAAATTATTAAATGGATTATTTTTAAAAGGAAGGGATTGAAGGGGAAGGAGCAAATTTATTAGATATTTATATATTGGAAGGATTTATAGAAATAATGTGATTAAGGTTTGACTTAGAGGAAGGGTTTGTTTGTGGAAATTGCTGTATATTCTTGCTGTGAAAAGCGGGAAGCCACCTGTTTATATGTAACTTTTTAGAAGTTTTTTCTTTTTTGTTTTTGCACTTTTAATGCTTTTCTTTTTGTATGTAGTGTTTTTCCTTTCTTTGTAGTTTTTTATCTTTGTTCTAAAAAATAATAAAACTTTACAAAGAACTCACGGTCTCCCGATTTCTAGCTCAGTGCCTTAACCACTACACCAAACCAGCTCTCTAGAAGGACATTAGCAAGGCACAAATATAAAGACAGAAGAATAAGTGCTAAAATTTTCATTCTGCAAAGATTTTGCATTGCCAAAAAAGAAACCAGTCTCCTTAATACAAACTATTTATTCAGGAGATGCCACTGTGAAAAGGCCTTGCTAATTAGATCTGGATCCATCAGGCCACTGTGATAACCAAGACCAAGGATGAAAGAGGCTGGGATCAACCTCATATCTAACATGAAGGTCTCTGGGTAGACACATGAGCTGTCATTTTAATTTTAGAGAACTGTTATGAAAGGAAACTGCATTCCTACATTGAAATGTGCTACACAAAAACAATGTTCACGTTACCAGTTAAGATGATTAAATGGCTAGCTTACCATGTCCATGAGTTCTTACACAAACAGAAGTGGATAAAACCCGCTTGCCAATAAGGCTAAATGCCCTAGCAGCCAACATCCTGAAACAGAAAAAAAGATACATTATGTAGCACAAATTACTGGGAATCCACCACCTGCAAGGTTCCCCCCACATGCCATTTCTTGTTTCCTCGGGTATCATGACAAGAGCTTCTGTTGCATTTGGAAATGACACCCATTTAGACTTCGAAGTCCATGAGAATAAAAGGACCTTCAAGAAACAGTATGAAGAACACAGAGGGTGGGGAAGAAATGTTTCAGTCCTAATATAAGAGCCTCTGTTTAGCATACATCCCAGAAAGTATTTCTATTTAATTTGGTTTGCAGGGATATTTTCAAGGCATAACCAATCCTAACCACTCTGACTCACAAATCAGTCAACTGAGTTTCATAAGATTTACTCCTTCACAATCAGAGTCCATTTCGGAGTTGCTTGAAAGTCAACCCCAGCGAGCTCAGTGTACTTCCGACCAAGATTGTCAGAGACCTACTCATTCCCACCAAGGTTCACATCCAGGTAAAGGTGCCCAGGAGAGCAGCCTTACTCTTATTCTTACTGCTCAGTCAGGACTGGGGTGTTTGTGGGTCAGACCTTTTCACAATCATCAGAGAAGGGACAGGAGCAGCCTCCTTTGCTTTAGAACCAACCAACACCCTAGACAGGACAAGGGCCCCCAAACAGATTCCTTGCTCTGACCTTTACGCATCATCATCATCATCATCATCATCATCATCATCATCATCATATCCCTTTATATTTGGTCAACTCAGGGCAGAGAACACACCTAAAACTCCTGCCTCTTTTCCTCACAACAACAATCCTGTGAACTGTAGCTTCAATCACGTCAACTGGATTTCTATTTTCTCAGTGGAAACGTTTCGCTCCTTATCCAAGTATGGTAAGGAGCGAAACGTTTCCACTGAGAAAATAGAAATCCAGTTGACATGATTCAAGCTACAGACAATTCCACCTGGATGACTGAGAACCTTCATAGACAACAATCCTGTGAGGTGGGCTGGGCTGAGAGAGAGGGACTGGCCCCAGCCAGCATTACAGGGAACATATGATGATGATGATGATGATGATGATGATTGCTGCTGCTGCTGCCTTTTATCCCACCTGCCTCCTCTTTTCCCAAGAACTCTGTGAGGTGGGTTGAGCTGAGAGAGAGGACCTGGCCCAAAGTCACCCAACTGACATAACAAGGAAAGTATCATCATCATCATCTCACCTTTTTTATATAACTCAACGCAGCGAACCTACTTAATCCCCCTGCCTCCTCTTTTCCCCACAACCACGTGAGGTGGGTTGGGCTGTCTAGCCCAGCACCTTCACCCCTACACCAAACTGGCTCTCAAAATCGAGCTATTTCCCACGATTGGCCATCAGAGAAGAGTCGCTCTTTGAGTGAGATGGGCTGTTTCTAAATTTGAAGAATAAATATAAATATAAATAAATATATATATGACAACTCGGGATCTATTGTTGCCCCTCGTTTTCCAGCTCCTAACGAGGCTTTTCCATTGGCTATTTCCACTGCCAGCCCCAGGTCTGTGTGTTTGTGTTTGTCTGTGTGTGTGTGTGTGTGTGTGTGTGTGTGTGTCCAACTTGATGCAGAGGCACGTCTCAGAGCCCCTCCAGCCGGGGGGAACTCCCCTCCAAAAGGAGGCCCGTCCCCGCACGCAAGCGGACCTTACTCGCGAGGAAGTTTATCGCGCGCTCTACCGACCCGACTTGACGCCTTCCACCTCTCCCCTCCTCAACCGCCAGCCCTCGGCTGCGGACGATGGGTAGTGCGAGACACCCGGAAAAGCGTGGCCCGCTTCGGCCCGTCCCGCGTCCCCCCGCCTGCAGCCCCTCCGCGTTGAAGGCCTCCAGGGAAGCGGAAGTCTCCCTCCGCGGCCGCCGCCAACCACCCACCCGAGACGGCCCGTGTCCTCTAAAGCCGGAGATGGAGGACGGAAAGAGAAAACGGCAGACGTCAGGCAAGCCGGAAGTTGGGCCAAAGCCACGACGGGATAGCGGCGGACTCAGAGGCTGCCAGCGTTCTGTCCCGCCACGGAGGGGGAAGGAGCGGGTGACATAGAGCTATGGCGTGAAGAGGGACACGTTCCGTCCGAGACTTCCGGGACTGCGCGGAAGAAATGTACCCATAGAAGTCAGGCGCAAGGACAGGTGCATGCCGGGATTTGTTGTCCTGGATAGGATCTCCCCCCCCCGTGCCCCCAACGGCATAGATTTTGAAAGAGCTGGTCTTGCGTCCTCTCCCCACGCAGGTGAAAACAAGAAAAACACCAATAGAAGAAATCGGGAAGGCAGGTTTTCAGACTATGAGAAGCATCATTCTAATCCTGCTCCTGCTTCTAGGGCAGGGTTTCTCAATTTCAACAACTTTTAAGATGGGTGGACTTCAACTCCCAGAACTCCCAGCTTGGCTGGCTGGGGAATTCTGGGAGTTGAAGTCCACCCACCTTAACGTTGCCAAAGTTGGGAAACTCTTTTTCTAGGGAAACAATTCAAAGCAAGGCGACTTTTACTTTAGGTGGGATCCACAGAAGAAACCAAATGAAGTGCCTGCTGGGGAGGGATGGAGGGCCGAAGTACTCTTCATTGCAGAGCAGCTGCTGAGTTGGATGCAACTCCCACAATTTCCAGCCGGCAGGATTCTGCATTAGTCCCTGCAATCATTACCTTTCCCCCAGGCCTCCTCTGCCTCCTTTCCTCCCTCAATCCGCCAGCCTGGCCCAACCTTGACGTCTCCCCTGCCCCTCTAGGGCGCACGCCTCCATGGTCGCACGAAGCGGCCCCCGTCTCCGAAGATACGATAGAGACAGGCTAGAGCGGACCGCGCTCCCTCCACCCCCTCCCCTCCCTCCGCGCACGCGCGCCTGTCCGTACGGCGCCGAGCCGCTTCGCGACGCTTTTGCGGCGTTTCCGCCCTCGACGGCGGGCCTGGGCAACCGCTGCCGTTCGGGGCCTGTGAGGCGGCGCCGGCCGCGCGGAGGCCGAAGCCCGTCGCCATGAAGCTGAGCACGCAGGCCTACTGCAAGATGGTGCTCCACGGCGCCAAGTACCCGCACTGCGCCGTCAACGGGCTGCTGGTGGCCGAGAAGCAGCTGCCGCCCCATCGCGGCCGCGAGCGGGAATCGCCGCCCCACACGCTCTTCGTGGACTGCATCCCGCTCTTCCACGGCAGCCTGGCCCTCGCCCCCATGCTGGAGGTGGCGCTCAGCCTGGTGAGGGGCCCGCGGGGAGGGGAAGGGAGCCTCCATGTCCAGGCGCAGGCGACCCCGCCCCGGGTGGGCAGGCAGGCAGGCAAGGAGGGTGAGATGGAGCCTCCAGCCCGCGGAGCAGCGTACCTCCCTTGGCGAGTGAAGGGGGAAGACCCCGTGGAGGCGGGTCTGTGGACGCCACGACTTCCTCTGCCCCTGAATGAGGGGCGTTTGCGTGTGAGGCTAGAGCGGAGCTTCCCCAAACAGGGGCAGTCTACCTCCCAGGGAAGTAGGCTGGGGGAGGGTCCCGGATCGGGGAGCAACGCCCCCCCCCCCCATCTGCGTTGACCTCGGAGGGGGGGTAAGTTGGGGCAAAGGAGCCTCGAGCTCGAGGAGGCTGCAGGAGACTCTGGTATCCCCCGAATCAGGACTGCAATTTGGTGGTAGGGAGGGGGCAGGTGTAATTATTATCTAGTTCTAGTCCCGCCTTAGGCATGAAAGCCGGCTGCTGACCTTGGGCCAGTCCATCTCTCTCAGCCCTAGGAAGGAGCCAATGGGAAACCAGGGGACTGAGAGTTCTAGTCCCGCCTTAGGCATGAAAGCCGGCTGGGTGACCTTGGGCCAGTCCCTGTCTCTCAGCCCTAGGAAGGAGCCAATGGCAAACCAGGAGACTGTGAGTTCTAGTCCCGCCTTAGGCATGAAAGCTGGCTGGGTGACCTTGGGCCAGTTCCTGTCTCTCAGCCCTAGGAGGGAGCCAATGGCAAACCAGGAGACTGAGAGTTCTAGTCCCGCCTTAGGCATGAAAGCCGGCTGGGTGACCTTGGGCCAGTCTCACACTCTCAGCCCAACTCACCTCCTAGGGTGGTGGTTGTGGGGAAAATAGGAGGAATAAGGAGTATTAGGTATGTTTGTCGCCTTGAGTCATTTATAAAAATGAAAAAGGGATAGAAAATAAATAAATAAAGATAAAATAATGAAACGTCTGCAAGCAAACCACCAAGCTCAGAGCACCAAGGACTCCACAGATGGGACAATCCAATAGGATTAAAAACCCAGTAGAATAAATTTGTCTGGGCAGCTTTATGACATGTCGGAGGGAAGATGCTGCACAGACCTCCGAGGAGGGGAGCAAGTTCCCCAACGGGGGGGGCAGTGCTGCAGAGCAGGCGTGCTGTCTTGCCCAGACCCCATGGGCTTCACGAGGGGAGGACTTGCAAGACTCACAATGGAACTATTTGGAAAATGACATTTCCTGCCTCTATTTGAAAGTCTCACTGAAGATAAAAAATGCCAGCAAACACCTTCCTGTTAATAAATAAAGTGTAGCTTTATTGCCAAGCTTTCAGACGTTACTTTGCCAAGCAAAGCGAGGCTTGAAGTTAAGCAAATGAAGGCAGTCTTGTCTTTTTGTAAGTGAAAACGTCTGCAACATTAGGGTTGAATTTGTACCTGGCAGGATTGAAAATACAGCCACTGTAGAACCTGGACAGTGTTGCAAGTCCGCATGCAAACTAATTACGAAGCAATTGGCTTTGTCTGTTTCCAGCTGGATTGGAAATGGGCAGAGCTGAATCAATTAGTAAATCAGTGTGGCTTGCTGAGTGGGACTTAGGGCAGATTGGAGAGACTTGATTAGGGACAGCACATTATGTCTTAGAGGCCAAGGCACTGATCTATCTGTGGGCAACGTTTTATTGTTGCTGTTCCCTCAGCACTAATCAGAGTTGACAGCTTTATTTGTAGATTGCCAGTAGAAATAATGAGAAGTGAAATGTACGGTTGACCTGGGTCTGGCAGGCCTGGCTATCCATCTGGCCCAAACTCACAAAACATAAGACGCTGATTCAACGAATAATAGTAATCTACGAGGTGAAATCTTGAGAATGGGTCCTGTCCACCAAGTGCTGATTCTGCCCAACAGAAAGTTACTACTCACAATCTGGTCCTGTGAGGTTATTACCAATAGACACGAATCCTTAACTTGTTAACCAGAAATGCAAGGTGGTCCTAGATTTGAAAACCATTATAAGCCTGCTCCCACCAAAGAGTGATCAAAGAATATTTCAGGCATGCTCCTTACTATGAAAACACATTCTGTTTGTGTGTTTAGTTTTTAGTTGCAAGATCTCAACTTGCGGGCTATTCAAAAAACAAATTTAAGGCGTTATAAATGGTTATGATTTTGATGGCAGGTGGCTCTTTAATGGTGGTACTAAATGAGAGCTTAACAAAACACATCCACATCATTTCATTGGAACAGATTATTTTCAAAGCTTTTAGTGTAATTTGGGACTGGAATTATGCTGCTAAACAATGAGATTGATGTGTTTGGGGAACGGGAGATCAGAATGCAAAATGTTCGGGAATCCGTTTTTTTCTTTTCCTTTTTTTTAAAATATATCTGGAACATACATAATTGCTGGGTAGTTTTTCTACTTCCCCTAAATCACTGGATTATCTTAATCAGATAATCTCATTATGAGAAGCAAATATAGTAGGTTCAAAGCTGCCAAGCAGGACCAAAATCTGAGTTTGGATAAATGCATTCAGATCAGATTGTGCATCCTAACATTTAATTCTTTCTAAGTATTTTAATAAAGCTTTATGGCAGATTAGATGATACATTATGATAAAAAATGAGTTTTATACAAATGCTGGCAATAATTAAAGTGCCTAGTCGGGGGAAGAAGACAGTATTGGGCCTTATCTCCAGATCTTGGCTGTCAGGGTTTCCTTCAAGCCTGTAGCCTGTCAGCCAGTTTGGATGTGGGCCACCCAGAGTGGAATTAATAGATGCTTTCTGGAGCCTTCTCCCTCGGGATCAGCCTGTGCTGACCCACCTCAGTATTGTTGAAGGAATTACAGATGGAAGATGGGGTTGAGTGGTTCCTTTGTTCTTGCTTGTGCCATCTGTCTCTCTTTGTCTTACTCTGTTCAGCGGTTCTTTCTTGGATCAGCCTGTCCTCCCATTTTCCATGAAGGGATCAGAGGAAAAAGAAAGGTTCCCTTCCCCCGTATGCTGCTGCTTTTTCATTTTTGAATGTCCTCTGTAGTCCCTATGACAGCCCCAGAGAACCGAGGATGGATAATGAATGCACTGTTGCTAGAGCTGGTTCAGTTAGAGTATTTCTCACCTGGAAATGTCATTCATGGTATCTGCTTTGTTTGTCCTCACAGTCACCATCTGATGTGCGAGATCACTGTGCATTTTACACAGTGAACATCAAAATCCCAAGTTCGTTGCACATTACTGTACACTGTGTGTTTCCTTAGACTTGCTAATTCAGAAAACACGTAAAATGTGTAACCTGTCTCTTCACAGCAGTTGGCTAATTATCATTAGCAAAATAAAGGTTTATTTATTTATTTATTTATTTATTATTTAAATTTATCCCCGCCCATCTCCCCGAATAGTTATAATAGAATTTATCACAAACTTAAAAGTCCTGCCTAAGAAACTTGACAAAATAATGTTTTGTATACAGAGCACACCTTTCAAATGTCTGGCAGGTTAAAACCAATTGCCGGTGGTTTCATCTTGTTCCAGCAGCTTTCAGTGTGTCCTGACCACAGGTGTCAAATAATAAGTCCGTGTGAAATAACCATCAACAAAATGGGTATCAAGCTGCTATTTGAATCAAATTGCCTGCTACAAACCTCGGCTGCTTTAGTCTGTACCTTGATTGCGTTTGGGTTCTTACCATTTTTTTTACCGACCTCCTTCAGATTGATTCTTGGTGCAGAGAGAACAGCTATGTAATAGCTGGCTACTATCAAGCAAATGAACGTGTGAAGGATGCCAGGTGTGTAGCTGTGTTTGTCTTCCTTATCCTTCCCTTAATTCCTCTTTTGCAGAAGAACCCTTCCCTGTTTCTTCAGAATTGTCCATGCTTTGTGCTAACACAAGTTAAGCAGTTGGAGAAACGGGGTTAGGGTTCTAGAGAGTGGTAAGAGGAGACTGCAGAAAAATGTTTGGGACTCTTTTTCGTTGTAGGGTTGAGATATGAGCAATATCTGCTATTGAGAGAAAAAATGTTACCTCTGCAATTGTTTCTTCCTTCAAGTTTAACTGAACCCAGGACCTGTCCTGACATCGAGTGCAGGAATAACACGCTGAGGCTTGGGATCAGATCTCTTGTGTTTATTATCCTACAGCCTTAACAGAATCCAGCTAAACTAACATGAAGTGGCAATGCCCAGAGAAAAAGTCCACAAACTTAGGGCGGGGCTTTCTTCAACCTCTTGGGAGGGAAACATAGAGATTCAGTACTGCGCACGCGTTCCCCTTCCTGGAGGGAGCCCCCTCCTCCTCCGCCCGTTGTCTCCCTGACACCGCCCGTCCCTTTACTGGCCTGTTACATCCTCTCTGATCGAGTTTTGTTCTTTATTTTGATTGATGTGACTCAGAGCCGAGTTATACAGGCAACTTCTCTTTATTTTGTAGTCCAAACCTGCTTGCCGAAAAGGTTGCCTCCAGGATTGCAGAAAGCTTCAGTGACACGGCCCTCATAATGGTACGCAAGCATTCTTTTTTTTAACATGGATTTCACGGCCATCCTTAACTTCTTCCGTGACTTGCTCCGAGAGTTGTCTAACAACCGAGGGGACTGGGAGCCCTCAACTCGGCACAAATCTCTCTGACCTGGGAATACCTATTACGAAAAAATTAGAGTTGAGGACCCAAGAATTCTACCAAGGACTTTTACTTTCAAATGAGAAACCTATATCGAAGCAATTCATAGCAGCTAGGGTCCCTTATTTTTCTCGTGCTGTTTTGATGCATGTTTCTTTTGAGGATTGACAGCCTGCGCCTGGAAGTCGCTTTGGAAATGACAGTAAGCCACCTTATTCCCATGTTAACCAGCTGTCACACCTACAGATCCCTGAATAGCAATAAACTAGGTGCCTCAGCGTTGGCATGTTCCACTTTAATGTATTGGCATGATACAAATCCGCCCTTGTTTTCTGTTCTGCATCAGGTGGATAACACTAAATTTACAATGAAGTGCCTAAAACCAGCAGTTCATGTGTATGAACACCATGAAAATAAATGGAGATGCAGAGACCCGCATGTGTGAGTATTCCTAAAATAAGCCTCCACGTCTGAAAAATGAATGGCTTTTGCGGTTCTTTTACTTGATATTTTCCTTCTGGGCTAATTCAGAAAGTACAAAACAATGCAGAAGTATCAGCACTAAAATAAGCATTTTAGTGCAGTTTACTACCACATCCCATCACAGTGACTGATCCATTAATGAAGATTAAATAACACTTCGCCTAGTAATATAATACACCTGCTTAATTTATCTAGTAACATAGTATAACAAAGCCACAAACTTAGCTCAGCAGTAGAGCAATATATAAAAATTACCGTGGGGAGGAATTGGGCCCTGGGGAAACAAGGGGTGGGTTTTAATACAGAAGCCCAGGGCAAGCATCTTGGTACATTTCAGCAGCCGTGAAACTGAATCAACTGTGACAGGCTTCTAACATGAAAATAAAGTGCAAATCTTGATTGCACTGTGAGAACTAGTAGAATTCTCAAATCTTTATTCCCAAGACACTAAGTTCTTGAAGGCTGCTGTAAGCATGTGGTCTAGCATTATATGAATGGGCCTGTGTACCGCCAGTCTTTTCCCAAAGACACACACACAAACTTTTTGTTTCCAGTTTTAGATTCGTCAGAATTTAGCATTACATCTGAACTCTAAAACTGACTAATCTCAATTGTGGAGTGTTGGGGGGAAAGCTGCCTTCAGAAATCAGAGTTCGATGTTATTTTCTTTCATTAACGTTCTAATCACAGTTCATCCAACTGCATTAATTAAAAATGGAAGCAGAGATTTCTCATTTCCTTGCCTTTGTGCTGGAAAGGAGGGGAGCAAGGAAGTCTGAGGCCGACCCACATTATGCTAAACCAGCACCGTGTCAGAATGGGAGTTACATGTGAATGTCACTTTTCTGACATGCTCCTTTTCTCTGAAATTCCCAGGGTTCACCTTGGTAGGTAATGTCAGCATCAGTTTCGCTTCCGGTGTACTGATTCCTCAGATGGTCTTTTGGCTCTTGAAGACCACTTATTCTTTTATTTTTCTCTTCCCCTCCTCCCTAGTGATTATTGCGAAGATTGGACTGAAGCCCAGAGGATCTCCGAATCCCTTTTGGACAGCCGGTCCTACGAAACACTAGTAGATTTTGACAATCACTTGGATGACATTCGGAACGACTGGACAAACCCAGAGATTAATAAGGCTGTTTTACATCTCTGCTAAGAGGATTCCCACTGACTTGATTTGCTGGGATTTTCACTGTGCTGAAGAGAAAAAAAAGAGCATTAATTTTGAAATGTAAATAAGAGAGGTGATGGTTCCTTCAGGTGAGTGAGACCCATCACTTAGAAAAGGATGTGTTGCTATGCCATCAAGTCTTTTTAATGAGAATCTCTGGGGCATCAACCATATTTTGGAGCCTTTTCTGTCGATCGCCCTTTTGTTCTCATCCTGATGCATTCTGGTTACTCTCAAGGGAGAAACTAGATCTACTTGTTCCAAATTGTTCGTATTAAAAAGTTTTGACTTAACTTTTCATATCCTTTAGAGATAATTTTTTAAAAAAAAAAGATTTATGAATTATCTTTCAGAGAGCTAACTGCTAGTTTTATTTTTAAAGCAACTGCATCTAAATAAATAATTGAACTTTACATGGTCAGGTCAGTTTGGAAGCTGTTATTCCAAGTGCTGATTCCTGGACATGGTTGCAATTGACTGATATATTTATTATACAGGGAGAAAGCAATTTGAGAAACAGTATATCCCCAGATGCTGCCAAGTTTCTTAGTTATTCTGGGAATGCTGCAATTTTTCTGCCTCTCCAGTTTGAGTGTTACGAGTCAATTTGCGTTCCCCTTGGAACAGCAAGCCCCTTCTGTGAGTTCAGTATGGGTGGAATAGGCCGAGCAGCCAAGTGAGTTATAAGTACGTGTTTTTGTTCACCAACAAAAAGCAAAGTAGTTCTCTCTATTCTTGTGTCTGGGGAAAAAAACTTGTAATTTCTTTGAGGTTTAATTATTGCGCAAACATAGGAAGAGAACTTAACAGCCGTGGATTTCAGTTCCTGAAATGATGATGATGGAGTAGCCTGTAGCCCCAGCACTTGTGTTCCCCCTTCAGCAAAGGGACTCTGGCAGCTGTCTGATTTTGAAATTCGCTTTTCTAATTTGCCAATTCTATTCAAATTCTCCAAGCTATGATGAGTTACTCAGGTTTTCAGAGACCAGACTTTTCCCAGTTCAGAAAGAATAGCCAGCTGTGGTGCATCACGAAGCAAGATGCAAACTTTTCATCTTCTCACACAAAGGGGGAGAATGTTCAACCCCATTCAGAGTCGCTGCACTCCAAGTATCTTGCTCTGGAAAACCTCCCCATCCAATCTTCCATCGAGGCGCTGGTTCCCCAGTGCATAAGCTCCATAGCACGCACACGGACACATCTCCTGTCTAACTTCTAGTGAAAGTAGGTGTTGAAGAAGAGCACAACTGTTGATCTTTCATAGCTGGCATTCCCGTTTGTTCCCATGCTGTTTACTTGCAAGCAAATTTTATAGTCTTAACCGTTTGGTTTCATATTGGGCTGTTTGGATCAGGCTTGTAATATAATGGTTTTGTGGTGTAAAGTGCAAAAGAGTCTTTAAAACATGAGAACCTGTGTCACTTTGGGATTTTTTTCCCCCCTTCTCTCTTAATATAACGTTTAACGGGGATGGGTGCATCTTCCTTGTGCTAATTGTTTTATATGTCTGATTTTCTTTATTTCTTCCACCCTGGCTGATCCTGTATTAATGCATCCTTTTATTTATGGCATATTCTATATCTCAAAAAGTAGCAGTTGGAGCTTTTGTGTTGCTTTCTTTCCCTCATCACCTTGAAAATAAAGCTGATGAAACAAGCCTCATTTTGTAAGAAGATGTGATTCCGAATATTCCGTTGGTTAGGCTAAAGTTGTCCTTAGCTGAGAATTCCATAGCATGGAGGAATTTTCCTGGCTGTTGAGACTGAGGCTCAGGCTGTGTTGAGAGGCAGAACAGAGTCTGGTAATTAAATATATTTTACGTGCAGTGGCTGCTTTTAAACCCTGTACTCTCTTGAAAGAGTGTTTGAATTGCCTCAACATTGGCTCTGTAGGTAGCTGGCTGGGCTACCCTGCTTTTTCTATAATGATGTGAAGACCTTTGGCAATGGCAAATGATGAATATGTCTCTCTGAGGGTATATGGAAATTTTTAATGGGGTATATTGTCAACTGGAAAACATTTTCCACCTTAGGGAGCATTGCTTGATTGGCATGTTTTGTTGATTGCTAGAAAAAAAATGCTGAAAGCATTTCTGGATCTTTATTTGTGTGTAACCAAACACACAAATAAATATCAGTATTAAAATTAGAACCACCGCCAATGGAGGAGCAAACACACACACATGCACAGAAGGTAAAACACAGATGTGGAAGTGAATGAAAGAATTTATTTACTTACTTACTTACTTACTTACTTACTTACTTACTTACTTATAATTCAATTTGTATTTACCGCTCCATCTCCCTGCAAGGGAACTCTGGGCGGTTAGTTAAAAATCTAGAATCTATTTAAAAAGTCTTTGCCTGTGATCCGTCTCCTTGTATAATTGGGATGTTACTTGGGCCGCCCATAAATCTCATTCCCTTTTTGCTGGCTTTCACATCTGCAGTGGGCATCCGATTTTGCAGATAGGCTGCATAGGACAGTCATTCCTAGGGAGCCCGTGCTGTTTGTAGCAGACCTGAGCTTCAAGGAGAGGACGCCAGCCGCAGTCCTTCAGGTGTCGCCTTAAAAGATTGGTAGCCCATTATTCCAAGCAATCGGATCAGACTGTTCTGGACTGACAGATTTCCCTGGGGCTGGCTGGGAACACCCTGGAGGCTCCCTTTTCTCCTGCGGGGCCTGGTCTGCCATTGGTTTGCAATCTAGGCCGGTGGATTGCAGCTGGACTTGCTTCTTGCGGCTTTGTGAACTTTCTGGCTCTTTAATAAAAGTCTTGCTGCTGGGAACGTGTTGTGTGAGTTTCTGATGTACCCCCGGGGTTGTAGAAGCAACTGGCTGAACATTGCTGTTGCCCGCAGGCTGAGCTCCTACTTTGCTTCCCCAGGGCTGTGGTAGATCTTCCTTCACTCGCTGTTAAACACAGGATGGGCTGCTGGGTCGGCCGCCGCCCCGTGGGGATTGCTTGGTCTTGGCTTCACACTATATGCCGATCTCGGGATTTGCAAATTGCGGGTGGCCTCACCAGGTTGCGGCTGATTCGACAGACCGTGGTTTAAAAAGTAGCCACGTGATGCCCAAACCAGTTTCGGGGGGAGCTTCTGTCCCATCTACCTGGGGATATGAGCATTTAATCTGGGACCTGTTGTGCGCAAAACGTGCCCTCTCCCATCACCTTGCGATTCTTCCCGTTGCTGCCCAGCCCTTTTGCCTTCTGCTCCTTCGCTCTGGCCAGGGTGGAGATGGGCTGGGGTGCCACCTCTTCCAAGGCGAAGTCAGCCCCCCGGGACTTCAGGGGCACCTTTCTTGGCCCTGGTCCAGGCTCAGATCCCAAATGCAGGGATGAGCTTCCTTGTGCCTCTTGGATCCACCGGTGGCCATTTGCTGACTAACGGGAAGCCGCCTCCCATCAGAGTGAACTGTTCCGGCTCCAACTCCCACGTTACTCCCGGGAACAGAAGGCGGCATCTGTTCCTTCCCCCAGAAATGCTTTTGGTTGTGACTTTATAAGAAGGGTGCGAGGGGACCTCGGGGCAGGGTACCAGTTTGCGGAACGGTGTCCTGGAGACCAGAAGCTCCCAGGGGTCTCCGGCTTTAATTCTTTCCTCGCTGCGCCTCTGGGTGAGCTCCCGTAAAGAACTCGACAGGCACGGGCAGCCGCCCAGGCTGGCAGCCACCAAGATGCAGCCTGAATGGGCAGGCCTGCAGGCATCTTGCATACACCTGCTCAAAGGAATGGGGGCTTTGCTCATCTTCCTTAGCTTCCCCCCCCCCCCCCCCCATCCGCATCCTGGAAGATGGTAGGGACTGTGCAAATCGAGCGCTTTTCTCAGCCCAACTTCTTGGAGAATTGCAGCCCGCGTGTAAAAGTGGATTTGAACCACCCCTGTCGGTAGATTCGGTGCTGGTTTCCGCATTACCTTACGGGAACCCAGCCCTTGCCGTCGGCCGGCCGCAGCTTCCGGCCGGCCGCACCAACCCCTCCGACCGTGGGGCCTTCCGCAAAGGGGGCTTCCTTGCGGACACGCACCCGCCACGCCCGGCGTGGGTCCGCAAGGAAGGGTTCCCACCTCGCAGCAAGGATGCAGGCGGCTCCGCGGTAAAGTGCGGAGCGGCCAGGGAGGGACGCTGCGCACGTGCAGAGTGCACCTGTGGTGGGACCACAACTCCCGCCGCCCTGCCCATCGGGCACAGCAGCAACGGCTAAGCGGAGCTGGGGTCTCCCTTCAGCACAGCATCCGTCTGCGGGTGGAAAATCCGGTCGTTGTTTCCTGCTGCAGCAGGAAGATCTGCAGCGGTCCTCCGGCCGGGCTTTCTGACCGCCCCCCGAGCCTTGGCTCCCTCCCCCCACTACAAGATTGCCAGGACCCCACCCCCGGGGACCAGACCCCCCTCCGGCTGCAGCCCCGGCCAGGTCAGAAGCGAGGCGCAGCGGCGGCAGCAGCAGCGCGCCCGACCCTCCGCCCTCCTGCGGGCCTGGGGTGGAGGGCGGGGAGCCGGGCACGCCTGGCCGCGGAGACGCCCGCTGGGCGGCCAGCCGGAGGTGGTCCCCGCTCCCCTCCCCGCCCCGCCCCCCCGGCCGCGCGTATGCAAATCGCCCTGGCCCTGCCTCCCGGGCTGCTGCGCCGGGCGCGCGGCTGGCGGCGATGTCAGCGGCTGGAGTTCGCGCGAGCGGGTGAGTGGCTCGTGCTCGGTCCGGCCCGGACCTCGGGGGACGGCGGGGCTCCGGTCGCCTGCGCTGCACGGGAGGGGGGGCGTGGCGCATGCTGCAGGGTGCATGCTGCATGCGCCGCCCCCCGCCCGCGCGCCCCTCTCCGCCTTCCCCGGCTCGGCCGAACTTGGCCAGCCGGGCGCGCCAAGGCTGCTTCCCGGAGTTGCGGGCATCGGCCCTGCTTCGCAGCAGGCTCGCCTGGGTGCCTCCGTGGGGCGCGGGGGGCGGGCGGGGGTCCCGAGCGGGAGGGACGGGCTGTGCGCGGGGCCCTTGGCGGGGCTGGCTGAAAGCGAGGCTCGCCGCTTCAGCCACAACGCGGGGCTCCCACGCGCCGGGCCAACCACGCGCGAGGGATATCGGGACCAGCAACCCGGTGCGCGAGAGAGCCGCGGGCGGAGCAGAGGGGAGGGCGGATGGGCTGAACATCTGGGCGAGGCACAAAAGTTTGCGGGGGTGAAGGGCGCCTTCCTTCCGGCGGAGAGGCGCCCCCCAGCTGTTGCTCTGTCTTCAGCTCCACCGTGGAGGGAAAGTTACCCCCGGGAACAAGTGGGTGGGGGGTGCAAGCAGCCACGCCCCCCTAACTTTTCAGAAGTTTTGCCCTGGTTTTGCCCGGACTTTGGCTAGAGAAGAACCGAAGGGGGGGGGGGACTTTCTTCTTTCAGGGTTAGGGAAAGGGGGGGCCCTTCACAGGGTGCTGAACTCCGGGGCCTACCATTTGTTACCAGGGCCCTGCGGGCTGGGGATGCTGGGGGTTGTAGTTCAGCAACCTCCGGAGAGCTATGGGAAAGCATGGTGTGCTCTCCAATGACTCGCTTGTGGATATTTAGGCAATTTTATGAACATTGATTTCCTATTTTTTACTTGGCCAAGCCAATCCATTGTTTGGTTTCTTGCCTGGGCAGAAGGTGAAAGGTGTTTTCACTCCGAAGATTATGGATTTTGATCCAGCAAGGGCGTGATCAGCCAGGTGGACCTCCAATTCTGCCTTTCTTTAGAAATCATTTCTCTAAACTTTCTTTCCTCGGTGGTCTCTGAAAGGATGGGTGTTGGCTCATCCTTGGGTGCTAATATGCTGCTGTAGATAGCTGGACCAAGTTGGATACTGGACTTGAAGGACACCTATCCTAAGAAATAGCACTGGATTCTGCAGGATCCGACTCTTGAACAGATTTTTCCTGACTACTAAGTTCCAGAGATGGGGAGAACATTTCTGGAACTTAGTACTCGGGAAAAATCTATTCAAGAGTCAGATCCTGCAAAAACTGTGGTGTCCTTTGGATGTATTGACACCCATTTCTATCTCTCCTCTGCTCAACTCCAAGTCCAATTCTCTTTGTCTCGCCACTCACAGTTGAGCACAAAATAAGAAATACAGCTTCTTCCTGGAATTCTGCCCTCTGCTATCTTTCTCGAATTCAGTGAGAATTTCCCATTATACTTAGATACGTACCTCTGGGCATCCTTTAGACATTTTCATCATTGGCTTTGTTCTCCCAAAATAAGCCCCATTTTGTTTAACTAGGGCTTGTGGGATAAACCACAGATGAGTAGGATCATGCAGCACACCGAGCCATAAATCGTGGGTTACAGACTCCAAGAGATGGATGAAAACAACATTTGAAGCCACAAAAAGGTGGTTGGGCGCATTGGTTGAACCCAACCACTGGCAATGGCTACATTGGATGCAGAACCTTTGACCCTCCAGTATGTCTATGAAGGTTCTCAGTCATCCAGGTGGAATTGTCTGTAGCTTGAATCATGTCAACTGGATTTCTGTTTTCTCAGTGGAAACGTTTCGCTCCTTATCCAAGAAGCTTCTTCAGTCTGAGCAAAGTTAGTAAGGGAATCCTTAAATATGTTTCTAGGGTGGCTGTGTGACCTTGCACCTGGGGCTAGGTCATGGTTATTTGAGATGTTATTTCTAAGTCCCTTTATCATCCAAAGGAGGATCGTTAAGATCACCATGCTGCTGTTGAGCTTGTGAAATGGTCTTAATCTTCCTAGGCACAGAAGACAAAGCAGGGAGGAAGATGGGGGAAAGATTATGCCTGAGGTCCCCACCTCTATTCAAGGAAGGATTTTCCAAGTTGGCATAAATGGATTCCTTGACCCCTCTCTCAAACCACCTATCTTCTCTGTCTTTGACCCTCCAGCTTCATCACAACTGGCATTAGTCATGCTGGAAGTTGCTGGAGCTGCGGTGAGTTTGGTAACATCTGGATAGCCTCCACCTTCTTCACCTTCGGTCTTAAATAAATTAGAAAATGAAAGAATACCTACACACTCAAGGCCAATGAGAATTTGGCAGGGGCTAGGAGACACGAATCTATTACCCACAAGTGTTTGGAAAGTTGAGCCAATGCAGAATTCACCAGCTCGCCTGCAAATTGTCTGGACCTTGTATTCCAACAGTGCTTAAAAACAAAGTTCTTTGAACAAGGAGCCCAAACCTCAATACTATTGATACTCTATGCCCTGTGATTTTTGGCTGTTCCACATGCTGGTTTGTACCTAGATATGCAAGTCATTGGCTTGGTCTATATCAGGGGAAGGAAACATGAGACTCTCCAGCTGAAATTTATCACCTGCCATGCTAGTTGAGGCTCCTGGGAGTTGTAGTTCAGCAACATCTGGTTCCATATTTTGGATGTGTATATACTGACTGTTTTGAACGTGAACAATCTTGGTGTTTGCACCTTCCGTTTGGAAATTCTTCCACTGTCCTGGCAGAGTCAAAGTGCCCGTTATAAATAATAACCAGATTCTTTTTCAGGCAAATATTGTGTGAGGAAGTGGGAGCAGCAGATCCTTCAGGAGGGAGAGAAATTATTTTTGTCATCCAAATGTTGAACTGTCTTTCCAAACCTGAGCATTCAGATTTGTTCAATTCTCATTAAGGAATGAAAATAAATTATACACAAGCAAGCCAAGATGGTTTTTATCCAAGGCGTCCATATTTTTTTCACGTGGGCAAAAGTAGAATTCCTTATACATGAACCAATTCAGGATCTAGAGATGTAGAGTTAAGTTGCCCCAACTTTTCCCCCAGAAAGGCTCTTGTGCACCTAAGTCAGGGATGCACGATTTCTGCCAGGCCACAGGTACCCCCGAGTTTGTGGGACATGTTGGGGACAGTACTGTATTCCAAAAGTAAGTGGGGGCAAGGCCCATTTTGAGAGGAGCTTCAGGGGTTTTAACATTGGGAAAAGTGTTGTCTTCTGCATCTACAAGGTATAAGGCAGTCATTTTGCCCCTGGGCAATTTTCTAGCCCCCTAGTGCCAAAAAAGGCCTAAATCTGGGGGCTTGAAAGGGTCGGTGGAGATCCCCAAAAAAGGATACTGCTTGAAGCCCTCACACCAGGCATTTTACAGTCCTGGTTTAACAGGAACACAACAGACTTAACATGGTGATTTGCGGGGAGGCTCTTCCTGTTGAATTTCTCCCCTTCCGAAATCTCAAACGTGGTAGCCTGAGAGAATAGCATAGGAGAATTGCTTTCATCTGATGCAAAAGTAGGTCCATTTTTAACATTTGCAGGGCTGTTCTTTGAGCTGGTTCTTGGCACGGTTTCTGACACGGTTCCCGACTTCAATCATTTCTGCCCCACAAATCAATGTTCTCCTATTCCACCGTAATCTCCAACTGCGGAATGGCCCAGAGACGGACTGAATGGCTGGCATATCCTGGAATCTTTCCTTTAAACAGAGACCAGCGAATAATTGAAGCTAGGTTACTGCCTACGGATCCTGACCTGGTGGTCTCGCGCCAGCCCTTAAGTGCATTGAGATGCATCGGATCAGCTTCCATCTTTGTGGACAGGCGGAACCTCCAGATCACATCAGATGGCATCCACGTTTCATAGCAGCTGGTGGTGGGACGCTGGGCTATGCTTCAGGAGCTCATCAGCAGTTAATGATTAAATTGAAGCCTGTTGAACGCAGAGAGAAATCTCTTCTTCGCATTGACAAGTTCCACTTACTTCCCCATCCGAGAAAGGTTCCAGCCATGGAAACACTTTCTGCTAGATTTATTGTTGCCGAGATAGGCACAGCAGCTTGCTCAGGATAAGCTGGCAACAGCCTGGCAGGGAAGGAACAGTTAGCAGCTATGTCTGAATGCGGCACCTTCCCCAATTGATTCCACTGTATACGTTAAACTCCTGCTCAATGGGTTCCCTGAGAAGCTGAAGGCAGTTCATTGACACGTAGCCAGTTCTCCATCCCAAGAGCTTTGCCTCTTGATCAGGGGTTCCAAGAATTAAAAAAATGGAAAGCTCCTGTGTTACAGCCCCCCATCATTCTCCAGCTAGCACGATCCTAGATAGAGACAGAGAACTTCCAACCTGTAAGGCCCAATCTGGCCTAATCAACAAAACACCCCACAAGTCTTTCAGGAGGTCTGGGCAGTGGGGAGGGCCCCAAGCCCTCCCCCTTTTCTATAAGACTCTCCCCTGCTGGGTGTGAGAGAGGAGAGTAATTAATTAATTGCCCTTAACAACTAAAGCGGAGACAAGGTGTTTATTGCAGGACTGTTTTTACTGTATGCACCCCGAGTTGTTGTAGAGTTGGGCAGCCTTCTACATTTGTGGAAAGAAGGGGAAGGAGGAAAGAGACAGACAGGCAAGGGAAGGGAAGGAGGGAGGGAAGGGAAGGAAAGAGAGAGAGAGAGAAAGAGGAAGGAAGGAAGGAAGGAAGGAAGGAAGGAAGGAAGGAAGGAAGGAAGGGGAAGGGGGAAAGAGACAGACAGGTAAAGGAAGGAGGGAGGGGAGAGAAGGAGGGGGAGAGAGGAAGGAAGGAAGGGAGGGAGGGAGGGAAGGGGGAAAGAGACAGACAAGTAAAAGAAGGAGGGAGGGGAGGGACGTGAAGGAAAGAGAGAGAGAAAGGGGAGGGAGGGAGGAAAGAAGGAAGGAAGGAAGGAAGGGGAAGGGGGAAAGAGACAGACAGGTAAAGGAAGGAGGGAGGGGATAGAAGGAAAGAGGAAGGAAGGAAGGAAGGAAGGAAGGAAGGAAGGAAGGAAGGAAGGAAGGAAGGAAGGAAGGAAGGAGAGAAATTCTCTTCTATTGGAGAGGAATATACTTTGGTTTTGCTGTGTTACACCCTTCCAGACTTGGTTAACTAACTGGTTGAAGGTTGGAGAAAGGTCGCAATAAAATATGGGCTGGCGTGCTAACGTTCCAGGCAGGGTTTTGTTATGTTCTTTTTGATGACAGCTGAGTTTACACAGTGCTGTGAGATTGGGGGTGTTTCGTAGAGTTGTTTTGAAAGCTGGGCTATTTGTGTTGTTTGCAAACTTAAACCACCACAACAAAAATCTCCACTTTTCAGCCTTAATGAAGCCAAGCAGCTGTGGCGGACATTTCGGCCTCTGATTTCTCCCCCTGGTTAAAAGGATGAAACCATGGGCCTGAGCTTCTCCTGTCTGAAAGGTAAGAGGAAAGCTCGTCTCAACTCCGAAGGGAAGTGGAAAGATGCTAAGAGAGGGATTTATGTGCCGATATTGGCGTGTGATGATTTTTAAGAGATTTCGCCAGAAAGCGGGAGGGGTATTTAGCAGCCAAAAGAGCACTTATATATCTGATCTCATTGCTCTCTGCTTCTCATTCAGCTGTAGCTTTTCTAAGCAATAAATATGTTGCAATTTTGAGGTTGTTTCTACATAGAGGGTGGAGCTGTCCAAGGGTGCAGATGTAAAACGAGCCATTCTTTACTAAGAGTGACTTAGATATTTATTGAAGACACTTGGCATTTCAAATGTTGGAAAGATTCGACATTCAAGCATTTTTGTTTGTTTGTTTATACTCTTATAGAGGTTGAGATGGTGGCAAAGAACAATTCCTCTTTAATATAAAACAGTGTTTTTCAAACTTGGCAACTTTAAGATGGGTGGACTTCAACTCCCAGAATTCCCCAGCCAGCATGGCTGGCTGGGGAATTCTGGGAGTTGAAGTCCACCCATCTTAAAGTTGCCAAGTTTGAAAAACACTGATATAAAACATACAGAGCCCTCTAAACATATGGAGGCTGTCTTTATTTTAGCAGTGCTGCGCATAGCTACTCCTTGACCAGGATGAGCCAGGATTTGAACTTTAAAAATTATTATTTTGGGGTGGGGGTGGGGATGGAGAGCAGGAGGAATTGTGTTCTGCAAATGAGTAGATGTTTTGATTTGGGGTTTTTTTCAGTTGTTTTTCTCCACTATTTAGAGGAGTTTGGTTTGGATGGATTATTTATGTATGCATTTAGGTGCCATAAGTCCATCTGGAGGAAATTGTGCTTTTTTATTACCTTCTCCCAGATTGTGGCAGCAGGATCCAAGGAAAGGATTGACAAGCTCTGGGTACTGCAAAGCGGGTTGGAGTGTTGGGCATTTTTTGTTGTTAAGTCATGTCCGACTCTTCGTGACCTCATGGACCATAGCACGCCAGGCCTTCCTATCCTCCACTGTCTCCCAGAGTTTGCTCAAGTTCATGTTCATTGCATCAGTGATGCTATCTCACCATCTCATCCTCTGCCGTCCCCTTCTCCTTTTGCCCTCAGTCTTTCCCAGCATCAGGGTCTTTTCCAGTGAGTCCTCTCTTCGCATTAGGTGGCCAAAGTATTTGGGCTTCAGCTTCAGCATCTGTCCTTCCAATGAGCAGTCAGGGTTGATTTCCTTTAGGATTGACTGATCTGACCTCCTTGCAGTCCAAGAGACTCTCAAGAGTCTTCTCCAGCACCACAGTTTGAAAGCATCAATTCTTTGGCGCTCAGCCTTCCTTATGGTCCAACTCTCACAGCCATACATTACTACTGGGAAAACCATAGCTTTGATTATATGGACTTTTGTCAGCAATGTTGTTTGTTCTTTGTTGGCATTACCCAACCTGATACCTTGTTAACTGGAAACAAAAGAGCCCATTCCCAGGAATGTGTCTTCTCAGCAATGAAATGGAACCCATGACTCAGGGTTGGGTCGAAAAGGAAAAGCTCCAGGCTGTCTTGGATCTCTTTTTTCCTTTCTGAAAAATTGGGCAAGGACTTTCAGCACCGTTCATTCAGCCTTGGCGTCCTAGCCAGGAAGGTTTTATGACTGCCATAACACGGAGCCAAAAGCCCCCTGTGACATCCGCAAACCCCCCCCCCCTTCGTCATCTCCCCTCCTTCCCAATCTAGTTAAAATCAGACTTGGCAGAAACACTTGGGAGTCAGTTGAATGTCCTGCACACCTGTGGCTGCAAAAACGAAGAAATAAAAGAGCTGTACTCACCGTTGGCAGAGACGGGAGCCCAGGAGGACCTGCAAACCTTAAGCAGTTGCGTCTCCCCCCCACACACACCCCCACTTTGGATTCTCTTGGTGAGAAGGCCCATCCACCCACAGCAATGTCTTGGCACCCCGTAGGGGCAGGCGGGATTCGATTTATATTTCCCCCCTGCTTCCTGCTCAGGGCCACTTGCAATCTGCGCTGAAATACAGCCCATTAAGAGCCAATTAAAAAGATCTGTGCAACTTTAAAAGCCTGGCTGGAGAGGGAGGGCTGGCTGGGCTCTGCTCCTGAAAGTGGGAAAGGCAGGGCAGGGGCCAACTCCCCAACTTACAAGTAATGTAGTGGGAATATATCCCCTCCTCGCCTCCCCCAGTGCGGCCAGCAATCAGGCCTCTGAAAGGTCCAGGGCCGGCCGGGCCGGGCTGGGCCGGCTGGGTGAGTGAGTGAGTGAGTGAGTTAGTTGGCAGGAGAAAGGCGGCTGATACAGGGGGAGATCCAAGGGTGCCCGGCTAATAGAGTCCACATTCACAGAGTAGCCGCCTCCATTATTATTATTATCATCATCATCATCATCATCATCATCATCATCATCATCTCCTCCTCCTCCTCCTCCTCCTCTTCCTCCTCCTCCTCCTCCTCCTTCTTTCACCATTCACAGAGTAGCTTCTCCTCCTCCCCCCCCCCCTTTTAATGTGCTCCGCTCTCTCGCTGCGTAATTGGGACAAATGCTAAATATTGCATTGCCCATTAGCTTTTTACTGCTGCGTAGCCCCGGTGCCAGCGGGTGCTGGCAGCTTTAATGCAGAGCTAAAGGCCTGGCACCTGCTGATTCCCCTTCCCAGGGAGGTCTTCTTGCACGATGGGTGGGCAGGCTGGCTCCCCCCCCCCCCCGCCCAGCCAGGCTGCAGCTGCAGGACTTTCCAAATCGGTCCGTGTGCCGTGGTCAATCCATGCCCGCTTTGGGATGACGGTCAGGTCAGGTTCCAAAGCCAACGTTCAGAGGAATGTTTCTTTTCTCCAGAAGGATCAGCGGTGGGGCAGGTAGAGAGCCAACAGGTGCGGCAATCAGGAAATACATCCCTGTGGAACTTCTGCCAGATGGCCCAACCAGCTCTCCCTGTTTGCCAGGCACCCTGCATATTCTGTTCTTGCCCCAGGAAAATCCATTCTGAGCCCTTCGTTTTTCCTGAAGATTTGATTTTTAAGACATTTTATTTGGTGCGGGCGGCTAGGATGCCTTTGCACTTCAGGCCAGTGAAGCGGCAGCAGCTGGCTCACATCAGCTGGTTGCAGAAGCTAACCGGGTGCGATCTGCTTTGTCCCTGGGCGGGAAGCCCATGGCTATAAGCAGCCAGAGATGTCCAAAAACGTCGTGGAAGAAAACAAAACCACACGGGCAGGTTCATGAAGTCACTAGGAATTGCTTAACCGGCAGGAAACAGATTTCACTTTTAGCCTTAGCACAGAGCTTTCCAAATTTTTCCTGTTGGTGACACACACCAACGGCGGTGGCAGCACGGCGGCGGCGCAGTGGCGCGCGTGGCGGTGGCGGTGCGCAGGTGTGTCGCACGAAACCCGGAAGCGCTGATGGCGTGCCGCTATGTGTGTGTTGATGTGCGCGGCGGCGGCAGCACGCCATCAGCGTTTCTGGGTTTTCGCGCGACACACCTGCACACCACAGGCGACACAGTACTGTGTTGCGACACACAGTTTGGAAAACTATGCCTTAGCAGATGGCCGACCCTGGTTGACCTTGGCCGATGCATCTAAACAATAGGTGGAGCATCAGTCGTACCATCACAACCACCAGCCTGACTTTTTTGACCGCATCCTACGCCCCTGACTCATTTGTTTATATTTTGATACCACCCAATACATCTGTTGGAAAAAAAATCAGAACTCATCCACTGACCAATGTGTTTCCTTTTCAGTGCCAGGCTAAAGTTTCCTTCCTTCCTTCCTTCCTTCCTTCCTTCCTTCCTTCCTTCCTTCCTTCCTTCCTTCCTTCCTTCCTTCCTTCCTTCCTCTCTCTTTCTCTTTCCCTCCCTCCCTTCTTTTTACACTACCCAACTCCCAGCGATTCTCGTTATTCCTACAGACCTTTAAATCATGTTCCTACTTAAAATGCAAACATTTTAATCTCCACAGCACAGCCTTAACCTTTGTATCTCATTATGTTTTACAGGGGTGGGAGAGCTGCACTCATTTATTTTGTTCTGTTTCAGTGTGCCTGTTGAGTTGGGTGTAGTGATATTATTGCACTTGTTATTATGGTTTAGATGGCAGTGCCCTGCACCTGGAGAAAAGGACTTTATGAAGTGTTTCATAAATTGAATAAATAAGCAGGTACAGAACTGAAAAAGATGCAAGCCCAATTGATTAATTATGTGACATCAAGTCGTTATCAGCTCTTAGTGACCACATAGATAGATTTTCTCCATGATGATCTGTGCCCAACCTGGTCCTTTCAGTCTTCCAACAGAACACCCATCACCACTGTAACTGAGTCCCTCCCCCTTGCTGCTGGTCCTCCTCTTCCTATCTTTCCTTCCTCCTTTCCCAGCATCAGAGCCTTCTCCAGAGAGCCGGGTCTTCGCCTAATGTGTCCAAAGTAGGATCAATTGAGCCTGGTCATTAGTGCCTGGAGCGAGAACTCTGGGTTGATTGTTCGATGATCCATTGGTTCGTTTTCTTGGCTGTCCACGGTCTTCTCAGGAGTCTTCTCCAACACCAAAGTTCAAAAGCATCAGTTCTCTTCCTATCCTGCTTCTTCAAAGTCCAACTTTCTTGGCACAATTCTGATCTTTGTACATCACGGCGTCTGAATATCTTTTCAAAGGCCTTGATGGTGCTCTCCTAAGTCCTAGTCTGCAGTATATTTCTTGACTGTTTATTCCTTTCCTATTGATGGTTGATCCTAAAAGGCAGAAACTATCCACACCTTTGAAATCTTTATTGCCAGTTCTAAGGCGGGTGGTTCTATCTGTTGTCATTTGTTTGGTCTTCTTTATATTTAATTTTAGTCCCATATTTTCACTGTGATCCTTGACTTTTACTGCTGGAGCTTGCAGATCCTTTGCATTTTCCGCTATCAGGGTAATGTCATCATCATGGTGCAGGTTATTGATGTTTCTTCCTCCGATTTTAAAACCACACTCATCTTCTTCCAATCCAAGGCAAGCCCAAAGGCACTGCTAAAATTGGGCAGCATTGAAGAGCTTCACAAAGGAACCAAAATAAGTTATCCAAAGGTTGTAGAAAAGAGGTTAAGAGTACACACAACTGAAAACTTGTATGTTTGGATGCTTCTGCTCATGCCGTGCATTCATTCAACAGGGATCTCACAGCGACTTTATTCCCTGATCACCATCTGTAGCTTCCAGCAACCTCTGAGAATACTAAAGTGGCCTTTTGCAATCCTTAGCATCATTCCTTATTTCATGGTCTGTAGCACATAAATGTTCATGTACAACAGGAGTCCGTTTATGGGCCCTTCCCCCTTATCTGTTTTTTGCATTTGAATCCTCTTCTGGCTTCTTCTTCCAGGGAGATCCAAACACACACATTCCTCTCCCCAACCTTTTTTCTTCTCATCATAATCCAGGCAGGTAGGTTAAGGTAGGGAAGGACGAGTGGGCAGGGATCAACTGGTGAGCAGCATGGTTGTGGGTAGATTTGAAGGCCCATCATATAATAAGCAAGAAAAGTGCTTGCAGTACTTAAGTTTTCTTGATACACTGACGACCAGCAAAGGACCCTGTGATGCAGCTTCCCCGATTTGATGACTTCCAGGCGGTTGGCCTTCAACTGCCCCAAACCTCCAACCAACGTGGACTTTGGAACCAAGCCCTCACTTGAAGGCACCAAGTTGAAGACAGCAGCTGAGGTTAACTCATCAGCCAAACCATCTGTCTGCAGAAGATGGCTACTGCTCGTTCCCATCAAAGCAAAATGCCCACTTAGGTTCTCTAGCTCTTCTCCATGATACAGTTTTATTTCAGTCCTCAGATCCTTTATTGGGGCTATTAGAAACCTGGATTCAGTCATATCAGCAGCGTGGGGGTCATTAAGGAAAAATCTCAGCTGCAGTGTGACATCAGATTCAAATGAGATGAATGGAAGCAGGATTCAGATTAGGTAAAATGCTCTTGATTGGGGGATACCTGGATAACTTGAACCCATCTTCTAACCCCCACTCCCCACTTACCCCAATGCCTGAAAACCACCGGCACAACTTCTTTTCATTCTGAGGAGAGAAAGGCACAACCCCAGGATGTGGTCTCAAACTCTCAACCTCAAACCTACACCCCCTTCCACCTGCAGGAAGCCGGGGGACTGAGACGGCCTCGCTCCCCTTTGCATCATCAGCACATGTCCTAAAGAGAGCCAGTTTGGTCTAGTGGTTAAGGCAATGGGCTAAAAACCAGGAGACTGAGAGTTCTAGTCCCGCCTGAGGCATGAAAGCCGGCTGGGTGACCTTGGGCCAGTCCCTCTCTCAGCCCTAGGAAGGAGCCAATGGGAAACCAGGAGACTGAGAGTTCTAGTCCCACCTTAGGCATGAAAGCCGGCTGGGTGACCTTGGGCCAGTCCCTCTCTCAGCCCTAGGAAGGAGCCAATGGGAAACCAGGAGACTGAGAGTTCTAGTCCCGCCTTAGGCATGAAAGCCAGCGGGGTGACCGTGGGCCAGTCACTCTCTCTCATCCCTAGGAAGGAGCCAATGGGAAACCAGGAGACTGAGAGTTCTAGTCCCGCCTGAGGCGTGAAAGCCGGCTGGGTGACCTTGGGCCAGTCCCCCTCTCTCAGTCCAACCCACCTCACAGGGTTGTTGTTGTAGAGAAAATAGGAGGAGGAAGGAGTATTAGGTCTGTTCGCCACCTTGAGTTATTTATAAAAATAATAAAGGCGGGTTAGAAAATAAATAAATAAAGCCATTACGTGCTGCCCCAATGTTTGCCGACCTCGACCTGGCAGTCGCGCTGCCTCGTGAACGGAGCAGGGACCAAGCCAAACCCTTCGTGCGCAAAACGCTGGTGGCTTGCTGCGCGCTGCCTGCAAATGCATTTGTAAATTACATCCGTTCGGGAGACTAAAGATTTTGGCTTCGGGCCCCTAATGCAGGTTTATCCACCAGCTGGAGAGAAAGGCCTCTTACTGATCTCCAAACAAACAGTTCTCTTGTTAACAGCCTGTTGAGCCTGTTTTGCTTAAGAATCATCATCCGTCAAGCTGGGAGCGCAGAGAGCTGAGAAGTACGTCTTGGGTGACGCGGGGTCTCCTGTCAAAGCCCAGCTGAAGTGGGACTTGTGCAAGTGGGCATCATCTGTCCCCTTGGTGCCAATCCCTCTGGAGGCTGGCGAAGTGAGGGAGTCTCCCATCCGAAGCACGCTGGTTCAAAAATAAGTCCTCAGATTAAAGGCAGGCTAATTTATCTATTTTTCTGCCTGCTTGATTTATATCCTGCCCATTTTTGAAACTGAACACTGAAGGCAGTTTTCCTTCCAAAGCAAACTATCCAACCTGAATACAAAGGCTGGAAGCCAAGGATTGAAATGGAAATACAGTAAGGAAGCCCTGTTCGGATTTAGTTCTTTTCTGGTAGACACAATTTATTGTGTTGAGTTTGATTCTAGGGGTATTGTTGATCCAGAGGAGGTGCTGGGAAGAGCAGACGAAACAATCAAGGAACCAGAGGGATTTCGTTATGAAGAACAATAATGCTTGGGGCTGCCTTGCTTTAAAAATGCCAATTAAAGGGGATAGGTAAAGAAAATGAGGCATGGTGTAGGAAAAACAGATAAGCAGGCCTTTTTTCTTCTCCTAGATCCCGAGGAAGCTAACTCGTAGGGGATTCTCAACAGATACATGGAAACTTTCTTCACACCGTGCATGGATGAATGGTGACATTTGCAACCAAGTTGTAATCCCTTGATCAGCTTTCAGTGCCATTCTGAGAAATCCATGGAGGAACATTCCATTTTTAGTTTACCCCTTCAGTCTGTGGAAACGTCCCCGCTAAGAGGTCACCTGCTCCAAGACATGCACATAGCCTCTCCGGGCGTGATCCCAGCAACAGCCATTCTTATTTTAGCGCAGCTCTGCCCAAACGGTCCTGCCCCTCAACTTGTCAGGCTGATGGAATTTTTGCTAGTCTTTGACATACCTTCTCCACATCCCAAATTATCACCATGATGTGTACTGTGCTAGCTACCACCCTGATTTCTCATTTTCATGTGGTCAGGAAAGGGTGATGGCCCCAGAACTAATTCTGGCCCCCAGAATTAACCCTACAAGGCTGTATCTGTCCAGAGGCGGTCCTACCTTGCATGTCCACTAGAGGACATCCGTGCATCATTTTTGACTTTGTGTCTAGCAAAGAGGTGGGACGTCCATCCTTTGTTGTTGGAAGCAGCTGCCTATCATTGCAAAAGCATAATTCATATTCACTGTAACCCAGCTCACTAAATATCACCTGGAGTTGTCTTTATCGTGATGAAGGCACCATAGAACAGGACTGCCAACTCGGACATGATAGAAATTGGGTCTCCAAGGTCAACAGACTTGGAAGGATCACAGTCCACCCACCATTGCTTTGTCTTGACCTCGTGACGGGGACAAACTCCTTTGTGTGAAACGCAGGGAACTTATTTCATCTCTCCCAGCACCAAGTGGCTGGATAACCCCCCCCCCCTCTCTCTCTCTCTCTTTCAGGCTTCAAAATGTGCGTGAGTGGTGGTGGCGTCAGCAGTGGCGAGGTGGCTGTAATGGCTGAGAAAAGGCTAAGAGTCCCAGATATTATCATCACTCCTCCGACCCCCACGGGGAAGGCACTCTTGAGAGACCTCAGTCTGGGTGGTGACGAACCACAGGACAACTGCTGAGGCAAATGGTGGCGATGCAGCCTCCTGACTCCGGGCCAAAGAGAACGGGCACTTGGTAGCATTGGTAGAGGACGTAGCGCTCGAACAGCTTGCTCAGGAGCTTCCCCAGGCTTCTGAGTTTCCCAAACACCTCCTCCCTTTTCTTCTCCTGGCCAGGTTGATGGAAAATGGACAAACGGCTCCACATATACCTCACTCACACTTGAGACCATGGCACTGTTGCAAAGGGACGTTCAAGGAATCCGCCTTGCCAGTGTCTACTTGGAAGAAGACCTGTGGTGATGGATGGGGCTGGGGAGGAAAAGATGGGTGGAGAGATACTTTGCAACAAGACCTGTTTGTTGTTTTCAGGTCCTTGTTAGTGGTGCTGGTCAGCTTGGGCCAGCCGAGGCTAATTAATTGGGCATTGTCAGAAGAGAAAGAGCACTGATTTGCACAGAAGGGGCATGTGCTCTGCAGGTGCGTAAAAGCAGATTCAAGGGGAAATGCTATGATTTCAAGAGCAAACCAGCCTGCAGTCAGATGATTTTTTTTGCTGCTGTTCAATCTCCTGTTTTGGCGCTCTCTGCTTGTGAGCAATACCAAGTTCTCATAGTTCTCTTCACTCGGTCTGTTGTTTGTAAAGCGGACTTGGACCGGGTGACCCTTCCAGCAGATGTCCCTCTGCAGAATGGGACACCAGGCCATTTTAGCAAAACAACTCAAGTTTGCTTTGTTCCAAGGTCCTGAGTGGAAGGAGGGACAATGTTCTTGCTTCTCTCACCTGATCGTTCTTTTTGGACAGAGATGGTCTCTAGGTCTTAGAAGCAACTAGTGAAGAATCTGGGAAGATGTTTTAGCAAGACCTGACCAGAAGCGGGGAACTTTCTCCAAGAGTAAAGAAGCCATAGGGGGTCATGAGAGTCTGTCATCCTTTTGCCAGCCCACTTGGGAACTGGGCTAATTGGGTGGGATTGGGAAGGATGGTTATGGAGATCCTATTTAGCGTGAGTTCCTCAAACAAGAGGGTTCTGTACTTGCAGGACAAGTTGGAGATGCCTCTCAGAGATCGAGTTCTCCTTCAAACACATCAACCTCAGCTATGAAACGTATGGCCCACATCGTAAGACATCTACCAAACAGGGCAGACGTGGTATGGAGCAGGATAGGGGCAACATCTGGCTCTCTCCAACCATTTTTTCTGGGAGTTGCAGCCTGGTGTATCCCAAAGGCACCAAGATGAAGAAGGCAGTCATAGGCTGGTGCCCTTCAGGAGCCACGCTGACTGGGAGTGATGGTTGCTGTGGTCCAACACATTGGGAGGGTACTAGATTGGCGAAAACAGACTCAACTCACAATATAAGGAATACGATGAAACCTTAATTTTCCAGACTTCACTTTTCCAGACCGCATGTAACGAGTGAAATTCCATGGTGATTGGCAGGATGAAGTCATGATGCAAATAGCCAAAAATGTGATTTGCATCAGTTTGCACCGCTTGGGTCATCTGCAGTGATGTACCCTTAAACTTCGTGGGCTTTCAGGAGTAACAGATGCCCCCTTCCCACCATTAAGTCTGTTAAAACAAGGTTTCATGAAATATTGGGAAGGGAGGATTATTTTTAGCCAGCCACAAAGATTTTCTGTTGGAGCTCCAAGGAAATGTCGTCTTCCATGCCACCTCATGCCTGAATTGAAAGAAGTCACATGGGCGTCGTTCCAGCCAAGGAGGGAATAAAATAGCGTTGTGATTGCTGTGGATAGAATGATTGTAATACAAGCTGAATGACATAAGAGATCACCATTTGTTTCAATCATGACTGACTTCATCAGATCAGTGGTTGAATACGATGAACTCGTTCTTTTTCATAGCCAGATTTTTAGTCTTGATCAAAGGCATCAAAACTCTCTCCACCAACTCTGTGCCATGAAGCAATTAAAACTGACTCAGCCTGTTTGTGCAATTGTACACTCAGGATGAAACATGATTGAATTATTAGAGATGGAATGATTGTTGGAATACTGTAAGATTGTACACCTAGTCTAGAGCTTTCCAAACTGTGTGTCGCGACACAAAAGTGTGTCGCCACACACAGCGTGGTGTGTCGCCACACCATTCGGAAGTGGTGGCACGCGTGTGCATGGCGGCCGCGGCGCGGCTTCCGCGTTTTAGCGGAGGCCGCTGCCGCTGCCACCGTGCACACGCGCCACCGCACGGCCCCCCATGCCGCTGCCATGCATGTGCACCCCCCCCGCGTCGCCGCCATGCATGCGCGCGCCGCCGCTGGTGTGTCACCAGCGGCAGCACTTTGGAAAGCCCTGACCTAGTCAATCAATCTCAGCTATGTAAGAAGATGGGATGCAATTTCCCACTTACTTCCATTTTGTAATGCTTGCTAATCAAGCCTTCGTTTTTCAATCGTAATTTCATTCCTCTGGGTTCATTCAAATGAGATGCAAATGTTTTGATTTAATGCGAGATCAGACTGAGTGTTTTGTTTCAGATTTAGCATGAATTGGCATGTTCTGTTTTTCCTTTAAAAATCACGTTTCCCGAGTCTTTGGAGTGGGTGGAATATTTATAAAGTATCACAGTTTTATTACACCACATTAAAATTTTCCACCTGATCTTTATGAACTAGGTGTCTATTCTGTTCAGAACCAGCTCTCGCCCCCCACCATCCCCCCAAAAAGAAGTGTCATTTCCAACTTGTTATATGTCAAAAATAGTGTATGTTTGTTTTTGCAGAGTTAATTGTGGCAAATATTTTGTTACAGTGCCATCCTGATTGGTGTAAATTAGAAAAATGCAGCTGATGCTCTGAAAATAGACTGGCCCTTTAATTGAAAGCTTCCTACTTATAGGTTTAGCCCCATTTTCTTTCATTCTGATTAGCTGGGGTTGGAGATCACAGATCAATTGCCCTTGATTGGCTTTTGTTCCTTATGAGTAATGGCACTGTCAAATTCCTGGAAGAGTTGGGAAGGGCTTCAAAGATCGTTTAGTTCAACCCTCTGCTTGTGCAGAACATTTCCTAGTAAGATGTCTCTGATAGATGACCTGTCTTGGTTGTCCTTCAGACATCTAAAAAAGGAGTGTCCTGTTGTACACAGCGGGAGCAGAGGTGAAGAGCATTGTCTGTAACAATCCTGCTGTCAGTTTTTGTCCTTGTGCTCTTTTGGGGTTCCTCAGTGTGGATGTTGAACAGAGACCAAGGGAAGAAAAACAGCTGTGAGAATAAAGAGCAAGATGGAGAAAAGGCATCCTTTTCTGTGCCGTTTCAGCCACGTTGGCTCTCCTTGACCCCAGCGGTGCCCAGCGTCTGTAGCCTGAACGATTCGGCACTGAGCTTCAGAAGCACAGGGTGAATCGAGAGCCGCTGAGAAAGGGGGTGTAATGGGGAGGGGGTGTTTAAAAACAGATGGAAATGTAATTTTTTTTAACAGCGGTAGCAGATGGTAAAAGGCAAGAAAGCGTATTCACACTATGCCAGAGTCAGTTGCGAGCTTTCAGTGCCTTCCAATAAGACTCGGGCAACAGCTCCCTTGGGAAAGGCAGGTGATGGGCTTTCGAGGGGTAGTTTATTATGTTTATTATTTTCCCCCGCTGCAAACCCCAGAAATAAAAAAAATGCTGGAACTGCAGACAGGAAGGCGGGAAGGATTTCAAGAGAGGGGTGATGTTCAGGTGGGGCTCACAGGGAGATCAAAGGTATGCGTTTCAGCTGACTGTCTCTGCCTCTGTTCATTAACCGGGGGCCAGGTAGGGTGGACAGGTGAAGGCCTCCCTCCCTCCCTCCCTCCCTCTCCTGATGGCTCTACCCAGGAAGGACGCCAGCCAAAGTACCGCCTTTGGCTCCCCGCCCAAGCAAATGCTACTAGCGCATGCAATTTGTGCAAACAAGCTCCTTGGGCGCAGAGCTGCTCAATTCAGGAGACTAATGATGAAAACAAGACCTGACGTCGTTTTAGATGCAGAGAGGCAACAGGAAAGCAGTTTTGCTCCGCACCTGCAACCTCCTGTTTTCGGCCGTTTCGGCATCCTCTGCCTGGCTGATTTCTCTGCACAACTGCCCCTGCTTTTCAGCAGGCAGACAGTGGCCTCAAGACAGACAGTTTGGAGTAGTGGTTAAGGCACCGGGCTAGAAACTGGGAGGCTGTGAGTTCGAGTCCTGCCTTGGGCAGAAAGCCAGCTGGGTGATTTTGGGCCAGTCCCCCTCTCTCAGCCCAAGGAAGGAGGCAATGGCAAACCGCTTCTGAAAAGCCTTGCCAAGAAAACTACAGGGACTTGTCCAGGCAGTCACCAGGAGTCAAGACCGACTCAAAGGCACACACAGAGAAATGCCTCAAAGGGCAGATGTTGGCTTTATGAGACTCCGTCAGACGGAAGAATCTTGTGTGCCTCGTGGATGATCCTGTGCCCTAAAGTTGCTGGCAGCGTTCAGGGTTGTGCCCGCGCTGAATTAAGATTCACCCGGCCACCCCATCAGCATCATGGAATGGAGATCCTTCCTCAGGCTTCGTCTCAGGGTGCAAAGTGCCTTGGGAGTATGTGGGATGTGTCTGCAGGAAGCCTGGAGTGTTGAGGGACCCTGGAAATAAATGGAGGCTGGAGACCAGGAAGGCTTCTGGCTCGGCAGCTGCGATTCTGCTTTGCACGCAGACTGTCCTAGTTTTGTTCTGATGCTCCCAGCTGGCAGGTATGTGTGGCAGGAAAATCACTTGTGCCATAACGGGGGGTTGCAAATAAACTCCCAAATTGGCCTCTCTGTGGGGAATCCTGTGGCGCTTCCTCAAAAATGGGATCTGATAAATGCTCTGAAGGCCTTGACTTATGTCTAAAGAGGTCCACCGTGTCCCTGTTGCAAGGCAGCTGAACCCTAGGGGAGGGCTGCCCCCTCCCCCTTATTTACCACCACTTGGAAATATTGTGAGTCTGCGTGCAAAGCACGGTGCAAGAACTCATCTGCACGCCCCACGGTTGTTTTAAAAAGCAAGGTGGGAAGAGCCATCAGCTCCCGCTGTCAAAATGATGAGACTTTCTTCTAGAGATGTTTCAGCCAGGCTGGTGTTCTAAATGTGCTATCGCCTTTGCTGCCAGGAACAGCAGGATAACTATTCCCGTCCGTTGCCTTGAATCCGGATAGTTTTCCATCTTCATTCATGCAATGCAGACAAATGCTATGTTTGTACACTTCTCCCTGTAGAAATCCTTCAGCTTATTCAGAAGAGAATAAAAAGGTAAAGTCGCGTTCGAGTCCAGCTTTGCAAGCAAATGGTCATCTCCAGGGAGTTTTATTGACAAAGTGATTTGTCAGCACCTTCTTCTAGAATAATCCCCCCCCTCCAATTTCCTAGTTGGTTTTACAGCTCCAAGATTTCCTTGTGGTCTCCCATCCAATACTAACAAGGCCCGATTAAAGGTGAAGCATCCTCCAACTCAGACTCGACTCCTGGTGAATTCAAGGATTCATGCAGTTTTCTTGGCTACAGGACAAACACGGTTTGAGGTTGCATTCTTCCAGGATGACTTTCAACTTCCAGACCTGGAAATTCCTGGTCACTTCCCACAAGGAGTTTCAAAATGAAACGTTAGGATGAATCAAAGTCTGGCCCAAATATAATAACCTGGGAATGGTCATTCTTCATGTTTTCAGTGTCAAAGTTGACCACATAGACATAAAGCGGAAGGAAAAAAGCACGATTTCAACGGAATTGCACAAAGACCTGTCACTCTTAATATTGTTGGAAGACTTTCTTTTTCTACAGCGACCTGACCACCTAACCCTTGGTTGACCCCATGCTCTACCCCCGTGTTTCTCAATCTCAGGTGTGTGGACTTCAACTCCCAGAATTCTCCAGCCAGAATGCAGAATTCTGGGGAATTCTGGGAGTGGAAGTCCACACACCTTAAAGTTGCCGAGCTTGAGAACCATTGCTCTACAGCAGGGCTTTCCAAAGTTTTCCCGCGGCGACACACCAACCGCCGTTGGTGTGTCGCCGCGGGAAAACCCAGAAGCGCTGATGATGATCAGCGCTTCCGGGTTGTGTGGCGACACACCAGACTGTGTGTGGCGACACACTTTTGTGTCACCACACACAGTTTGGAAAGCTCTGCTCTACAGTCTTTCTCAACCTTTTGCATCTTTTGGGGTACAACAAGAACCCAGGGTCCTACTATGATAGAAACTAAACCTCCGTTTTGTCCAAAACGGACGTTTACACATTTACTGGCATTTTGTTAATATAGCTACCACTTAAAGTTTTAAGGAGTCTCCACGATTTACTTGTGTCTCACAGAGACTTACTTTGTCACAACCCTGCTCTAAGGCATTCTTCAAATCAAAGTATTTTCTCCCCCCTTTTCCATTTTCCTTCTGAATTGGTTTGTAACTTATGTCCAGTGAATGTTTTGCCTTTGATTTATATCTGTTTTTTCAAACTTGGCAACTTGAAGATGTGTGGACTTCGACTCCCAGAATTCCCCATGCTGGCTGGGGAATTCTGGGAGTTGAAGTCCACCCATCTTCAAGATGCCAAGTTTGAAAAACACGGATTTATATCTAACCCTTTTAATTTATTTAAAAATAAATTCCCCAGTTGGAGATGTGTTTCTTATGGAACATTCATTTTGGTTTCGCAGGAACTAATATTTTTGCTTTATTTGCATTACCCCTTTTTTTATTGCAAAAATAGGAAGCGTCAATTTTTTTAACGTCCTATCCAAACTTGATGCGCACTTTTCGCGGGAGAGGCTGCCCAACAACGTAGCTTTTAGGCCGCGCCCACACCTCCTTTGCCTTTCTAATGAAATTCTAATGCTCGGACCAGCAACCAATCAGAAAAAACGTTCCCGGGGGAAGAGCCAATCAGGAAACAGTGCGACCGCCGTCAGTTAAAGGGAGAAGGCGGGAACAAAATGGACGCTCTCTCTGAGGCGTCGCGCGGATGAGGTTTATGAATGGCTGGTGGGTGGGCGGACCTTGTTTTTCCTCTCCTTCCAGTGGCAGGTCGTGTTGCCTCGAGGAATGAGATACAGACGTGGCTGAGAGGCTTGTAATTGGCTAAAAGGAAAAGGGGGGCGGGGATCCCTTTAGCTTTCCCTCAATGACAGAAACCGCTGCCTCTGGAGGGCGGGTTGAGAGCGCGCGGAAAAAGTAGAGGTTTTCATAGGATGAGAAATAAATAGTGGGCGGGTCATGGATTTGCACTTCAACCAATGACAGAAGGAGGGAAAAGCGCGCGAGGAAAGCCGAGGCGGTCATAGGACGAAGCACGGATTAAAGGCGGGGCTTCTTCTTTCCAACCAATAGCAGATGCAATCCCCGGGGTGGGCGGGGTCGTGGCGGCCATCCGCTTTCTGCCATCAGTCGACGGTGGGACGTTGTTTGGAGGCCTCGTCTTTCGGCCGCTTTTCCCTTTCTTCCCGATGGAGGCCGCCGAGGTCGAATTCCTGGCGGAGCGAGAGATGGTCACCATCATCCCTAACTTCAGCCTCGACAGGATTTACCTCATCGGGGTGAGGCCTTCGGGAGCGAACGGCTTTTTCTCCCGGTTTGACGGACTACAACTCCCATGCTCCTTTATCCCATGCCGGTGAGGGTTATGGGAACTGAAGTCCAAAAACAAGTTGTCCATTGTTGCCCAGAGAGGGGGCGGGTTGCATTTCATCTCCCATCAACCCAAGCATGGTTGGTGACGGGATTATGGGGCTTGTAGCTGCATACGTTTAGGGTTTCCTCGGCCCCGACCAGGATAGGCGTTGGTAGGGGATTATGGGGGCTGTGGTTGAATACGTTTAGGGTGCCCTCAGCTACTCCCATCATCCTCGGCCAGGATATGTGTTGGCAAGGGATTGTGGGATTTGTGGTCCCCAAGTTTTATTCCACTTGATGCCTTTTATTTGGGGGGTGGTAGATTTCCACTCCCATCAGCCCCAACCATCATGGCTGGGGGTAGGTTATGGGGTTTGTAGTCACGTTTAGGGTTTCCTCAGCCCGGACCAGGATAGGCATTGGTAGAAGATGATGGGGTTTGTGGTTGAATACATTTAGGGTGCCCTCTGCTACTGCCATCTGCCCAGGCCAGGATATGTGTTGGCAAGGGATTGTGGGATTTGTGGTCCCCCAAAATTATTCCACTTTATGTCTTTAGGGGGGGGATTTCTGTTCTCATCAGCCCCGTCCAGCTAACCTGGACCATTTCCTTGGACAAGCCCTTCCTAGTCCCAGATGTTTGGTGGGCACCAGCTTTTAGGGGGGCGGTTGCAGATGATGTGCAAGCACGTGGCCCATTTTAAGGGCTGAGGCCCCTTCCTGAGTGTCTCTGTTGTGGACGTCTCTTCCAGGGAGAGCTGGGTCCCTTTAATCCGGGGCTGCCTGTGGAAGTGCCTCTCTGGCTGGCTGTCAACCTGAAACAGAGGCAGAAGTGCCGGCTGGTGCCTCCGGAATGGATGGATGTGGGTAAGGTGTCACTCACTGGCCTCTTCGCATGGCACCTGCTGCACAGGAAGCCAGCAAGCTACTCTTCCCTCTCCTTTCGCTGCATTTTCCATTACTTTTGCTAAGCAGGGATTTTAAAATAAGTGCTACAATTGAAGTCAGCCAATCATTGACAAGATTTTGCTTGCAGTTGTGGCTGTTGCAACACCCTTTCACCTGTAGGCTCTTAGGAGAACTGAATCCATATCAACGATTGTGCCAAAATTGGTGGCTTGTACTCTTATCATATGGGGGGCATGGTGGCTCAGCGAGTAAGACGCCAGGCTTGTTGATCGGAAGATTGCAAGTTCGGAGGTCAAATCCCTAGCCCCGCGTGACGGAGTGAGCTCCCGCACTCGCCCCAGCTCTTGCCAACCTAGCAATTCGAAAGCATGCAAATGCAAGTAGATTAATAGGTCCCACTTCAGTGGGAAGGTAACAGCGTTCCGCACACATCATGCCGGCCACATGACCCCGGAAGCGTCTTGGACAACGCTGGCTCTTCGGCTAACAAACGGAGATGAGCACCGGCCCCTAGAGTCGGACACGACTGCACAAATGTGCAGGGGGAACCTTTAACTTTACTCTTATCATACTAGAGCTGAATACTGCTGGAAAATGGCTCTTTCTTATAAAGGTGCTAATTTATTTTAGAAACCTAAATTGTACATGTAAAACTAAAACAGCGAGAGAGGTGAATAGAAGCTGTTGTGCTGAAATGCAGACTCCTGTTTATAGCTTTTTTGATCAAATGGTTCATCATCCAATAGCGTTAATAATAACATTTCTGTTGGGTGTGGAAAACTGCAACACTTTGTTCTTTGGCAACTATTCTTATTTTTTAATTGCCTTATAGAAAAGCTGGAGCAAATTCGAGATCAGGAGCGCAAAGAGGACACTTTCACCCCAATGCCGAACCCTTTTTACATGGAATTAACTAAGTTGCTGCTGAACTAGTGAGTAGGTTTCTTATTAACAGTATTATTTGGAAATGCAGCAAATTCTAATTCCGTCAGAGCACAAAGAAACTAGGATTGTATTGGATTTGAAATTGGAAACCAGCAAGAACTCTACAAACTACAAATGCTCTACAGCATTTCTAATCTATTCATACCCATTAGTTTATGTTATGTTACTATATAATAATAATTTATTATATTATATATTGCTTGACTTTTTTGGTTTGTGTTTAGAAACTAATATTGTTAAAATCCAGGACTATTTTACATGTGTGACTATTAACTCTTTGTAATGTTACCAATCTGTTTCTTTTCTACATTAGTGCTGCAGATAATATTCCAAAGGCAGATGAGATAAGAACTTTGGTTAAGGATATGTGGGACACTCGAATAGCAAAACTTCGTGTATCTGCAGATAGCTTTGTCAGACGGCAGGAAGCTCATGCCAGGGTAAGAGAAATCTGTGATGAATGGACTGAAGTCATTGGAAGAATATTTCTGTGGTATAAGCTAATGCAGCATTTCTGTGAATTGGTAGTAAAAGTGATAATAGCATGTCAATTCTAGAATAGCTAAGAAGGACATTAGTCTTCATCTTCATTACTTGATAGCAGCGGTAGAGGAACTGTGTAGTCTTGCAGACATAGTGAAGTTTTGTATACAAATGCATACAAACGTACAATTGTTGTGTATACTTATGGATTAACTGCAGCCTACTGGAGTGATGACGTGTGTTGATTGTGTTGCATGTGTGGCTATGTAGAATTCTACCCAAACGCATATTCCTATTGCTTATGTCCATAATGAAAGAAGAGTGTGTTTTATAATATAAATACACATTTGTGGCTCTGCAGTCTTTAGTCCAGAGCTTTCCAAACTGTGTGTCGCGACACAAAAGTGTGTCGCCACACACAGCATGGTGTGTCGCCACACCACCCGGAAGCGGCGGCGCGCGCACGGTAGCAGCAGCAGCCACCGTGCACGCGTGCGCCGCCGCACGTCCCTCTGCTCCGCCGCTGTGCGTGCACTGCACGCCTGTTTGTGTCGCCGCTGCGCGCGCGGCGACACTTTGGAAAGCCCTGCTTTAGTCTAACAAACTAAGATTTGCAACTTGAGTATCACTTATCAGAATGGTGGGTATGTATTTTGTTCCTGCACCAGCTTCCTCACTCAGGTGCCCTCCAGGTATATTGGACTGAACGTGCATCGTCCCCTGCCAGTCTGAAACTGAGTGGGTAAAAGCTGGTTTATAACATTTCATTATGGGAGCCGGTCACAATTGTTGACCCACCTTCCACATTCTTCTAGCCGAAATGGAATATAAATTGAAGGAGTGTAATAAACTGTTTGCAGAAGTCTTGTTTTGGTGCATTTTGGGATGGGTTGTTAAGCTCTGGGAATAAAGAGGAAAATGTATAGAGAAATTTAAAAAGTAATTAGAGGGTTTAATGGAATGCCATCTAAATTGTCTTCAAGTTACTGACAGACGCTGCCTTATTGTTACCAAGCTGTCAGTCATGGGAGCTAGAGAGTAGTTTTCTTTTAAAAAAGCAAATGGTGCATTTCTGAGGGTTAATCTCTGCCACTTATACTTCTGCAAATTGTGTTGTTTTCTTGTCTTTTATAAGCTGGATAATCTGACTCTGATGGAGATCAACACCACCGGTGCTTTCCTCACCCAAGCTTTGGATCACATGTACAAGCTCCGAACGAATCTCCAGCTGGGAGAGAGCGTCCAATCCCAGGACTTTTGACAGCAGGGATTTTCCATGGAAAGAATGATATTCCCTTAAGCAACTACCTCCCTGGCATTACTGGCTTCAGAGCAAAACGAGGCAACGTTCTTCATAGCATTTGCTTGTGGGGGAAGACGATCTGCTAACTGATCAGCAGCCTGGAACCTAAGCCAGTCTGCCAGTGCTACCAAGGAGTTGGCATTGTCCTCGGCAGGTGAGGAGGATGGTTGACTTTCCCTGGCAAACAGGCTTTTGCCCAGCAACACTCCAAGCACTGGCTGCATGTCTGCCATTCCAAGACACATCGGATAGAACTGCTCACGGTTGCCTTGCTTCATTTGTAAGTTGGGAGAAGGAAACGGCTTAGTTGCACCTCTTATGGATGCTGTTCCTTCATGGCCTATGCCTTCTGATCTTTGTGGAAAAGAGGAGAGAGAATTTTAAACTTCTGGCTGCGTAGCACTCAGTGGGCCCGCCGAACTGGGAAGTGATTTGTGCCTGCCAACCCATCTTTCCATCCAGCCCTGGGTTCACTGCAGCATCACTCACCGAAACCTATTTGTCAGTTATCCTCAGAAGTAAAGGACTTTTCCCCAGAGGCCATGACAGTGACCACTGAGGTACGGTGCCTTTTTGTAGGTGTCGGCTAAAAGAGAAAGAACTTCTCTGTGAAGAAACGAAGCCACAAAACCCACACGGTTTGGCTTGGGTTCCGTTTCTCTTTTAAATGCTTGCTGTGGAGACTGACTAAGCCAGCTGTTTGCAATAACCAGACTCCAGCTATATTAATCATATAAGCATTCTCACTGTTTGTTAGTCATAATTACAAATGTTGTTAGCCATCTAGTTTTTAAATATTTGGAGGCTGCACTTGGTGGGGGGGGCACTACAGAGATTTGCTAGTTACTGTTTCATTAGGCAACTGTAAAATAAAATATTTTAAAAAGCAGTACATTACTGCAGTTGTAACTCTTTGACCTCTACTGCGGGGTAGCCTGTGGGACATTTTGGATCCGGAAGAGTGTGCACAAGAAAATGAGTGTTGCTTAAAAGTACTGTGATTTGTCCCTCTTAGTGAAAGAGCTTATCAAAATCTGGAGGGTTTAATGTTTGTAATGTAGACCCTCAGTGTAAGTTCCACCTTTTGACTCATACAGATCCTTTTTTCCTTTTATTACTTTCATTTTTCAACATTGGTGTTGGAATTTTAGTAAATGAACCTTACTTGGCAAGTAGCATTTTTACATTAGACTATGATTTTTTTGCAGGTAAATCTTATGCATATTTTTTAAAAAACATACCTTTAACTAACCTAAGTTCTCTTAAGCCTGGGCCCATATTAGCCTTCTGTGAGGAATGTACATCTGTTTGTTCACGTTATATTGTTCTTTCAATTCACTTTTGTATGTTTTTCCACACACACAGTATCTAAAGCCTGTTTGTAATCCAGTTTGACTGGATGCTGATGACATTCCTGTCCTAATTTAGCCTTGGCAGTCATGTGAATGAGTGATCTATTCACTCAGAGGGGGAGTACAGTATTAACGACCTACCTACCTCAATGATGTGGTTGTGAGATGCTGCATAGTTAATTCTTACTACAGTAATGTCCCAGGTGAAACTGCTACAAGGTTTGATCTCTCTTGTCCAAGGACCCATTTTGAATACAAAGAGCTGATACAGCTTCTGTTTAACATCGGGGGTCTGGGAAAATAATCCTTTGTCATGATTTAGGAACATTTTATTACTTTTTTTTTGGATGTTGTCAGAAATTACAGCAATATATTCATAAATACCTAATAACTACATTCAACAAATATATTACATTACATTTAAGTCAAAACAAGTACATTTAAAACAAGTTGAATTTGTTTCACAGCATCTACTGCCCCAGCAGGCCTGGGCCTTTGCCCTCCTCCTCCCCCCTCAGGCTCTGTGCTTATTTGCGGAAATCCTACCGATTACACCAAACAAGAGCAAATAGGTTATTTTTCAAACTGTAAGCATTGGGCCAGGACATTTGTGAAGGAGTGGGAGGGAGGAGAACAAGATTATCACGATTATGGGTAGAAGAAAAGTAAAAACATTTGCAAAGATGGATTGGTCCAAAGTGGGCTATTGTTTTTTGTTTTTGTTTTTTTAATGTTAGCACCTTTTTAACCTCTGTCTTTATAATTCTGCATCACAGGCGGGAAAGTATTTCAAATGATACCGGGCCTGCTTTGAATGGGAGGAAAGAGTGGTTGCTCTGGCAGTTTGCTCACTAGTGTCTGAAGCTAGACTGGAGTCCAACCAAGCTTGACTAAGTGCGCATTCATTCTTTAGTGTATGGAAATCAAGCTAACTGGCTCTCCTGCGCGTCCTTAAAAAGCACATGTTGGGCTTGCGAAAACTGAAGCAACGTGATGCAAAATGCAGCCCACATACTATTCATTTGAGGGGGGGGGGAATAGTGCAATTAGGTTTAGAAGAATGATTGCAACAGCCTTGCTCTTCCTGTGTCCATGTTCACCCCACCCCACCCGTCCCTTAATCGGGAAAAATGATCGCTATCATTTGAAAGACATAGCTACTGCAACTGATAAGCATGGTGTGAAAATACTTGCTTTCAGTGAAACCCCATCTTGGTAAGATAGTGGGGCAGCGGGTTTCGTTACTGAGTCAGAAATTTAGTGCCATTTTTCTTACATAGCTTTCTTTAAAAAGGCAGTCTTTGCTACGCTTTACTGTATGACTGCCCCTTAGATGTATTTGTTGCACTAATTTGGCCTCCTTTCAAGGCTAGCTTTTGTAAATCCATCACAAAAAGGCCACCTGGGCGGAAGTCCTGAATGTACTGTGGTGTGGTCTCGTAGTTTAATACTTTTCAGCAGCCCTGAGACCAGGGGATAATCACCTTTCCAAGTTTTGCTTTTTGGTAAAATCTAAAGAATGCCATGACAAAAAAAGTTTTCCCCCCTCTGTTGAAGGCAAACATGTAATATCCAAGGATCATCAGAGGCAGAAAAATAACTTGAATGATTTTCACATTTTCTGCTCTTCTTTCTCATGCTCCATCAGAGCTGATTGTCTCAGGTTATCACAGATGGATGTTCAGAAATGGGCAGATTTGGCTGTTGGTGGATCATTTACTCATGTAAAGAAGTCAAGAGTTCTTGGCTGCATCTAAGAACAAGACTTCCTAAAACAGGCCACTAAATTTGCTCTTTAAAGTTCCTTCCTTGTCACATGGTTTCTTCTGGAGAATGGCGAGGACTTTGGTATTAAGAGTTGCATAGAATTGGGAAGCGTGGTCACCTAGATGAAGCAGCTGCCCCAGCTGAATTTGTATTTCTAAGCAGCCATGAAAAGCATCGGATTATCTTCCCGTGGGACTGGTCACACAGTCCTATAAGAATGCTCTTTCTATTACCAGGGAGTTTGTTATTTTAACAGCGCTAGCAAACGCAACATTGCACATCAGCCATTAAATCAAAGGATAACAAATACGAAAAAGAAAATCCGGTAAATCTTTGCTGCAGAGAGACTAAACATTCCAGCATTCTCTTGAGTGTCATTTAGGTAGAAAGGTGGGCTATAAACTGAATAAATAATATTCAAAATATTGAGATTTTTATCACACTTTGCAAGCATTGTTAGGCAAAAGGAAAGCAATTTTTAACTTAAATCTCTCCAGGCAGTTTATGAATGTATAAAGAAAGAGGCTGGGAGAATCAAGAGGGAGAGGTTTACCTTGAAGGGAGCAAGAATAGGAGTTGAGCCTCTGGGAGAGGTGATTTCCCCATAAAATCTGAAATGTACAATGTGGACAGCTCTCAATAGCGTAGTGGTCGGTCAAGGCAGCTGGCAGCTCAGCATTAGGCAAAATTTCCTAACAGTAAGGACAGCTCAAAAGTTACGGAGGGAGATGGTAAGCTTGCCTCCACCTGGTGTATTGACACAGGTGAGGCAGTCATCTGTTGAGGGTCATTTAATTTGGGTATTTACTTTAAGCAGAGCTTGGACTCTAGTGGTGAAGATGCTAGGACTTGTAGTTCAGCAACATCTAGGGGATTGCAAGCTCCTCCCGCTATTAAATTGCACGATCTATACACAGTCTGCTTTTGCACATTGCAAAAGGCTTGTGCAGCTACACCTAAGAAAGATGTAAAATGAGACACAGTTTTGACACGAGTGAAGGAAGCTTAAATTGGACCTGGAGGGTTTTTTTTTACAGCATATGCCATGCTAACTTACCCATCTTGTCTAATGAAAAGATTCTGCTCTGGTACTGTAAATTTCATGGTTAATTCATATTTTTGGAAAGAATAGCTAAAGTCCTTGTTAGAAGCCTGGGTTGGGTTGGGTTGAGTAAATCTGTAGGAATAACTTCAATTTAAAAAGTCACCCAGGTCATGCTTAAAGAAGAAACAATGCTAATCTAAACCAATTCTTTATTCAGAAGCATTGAAATGTTGGCAGTCACAATGTGAGCTGTAGATTTAAGATGGCTATTCAAAAGCCACATCCTGTACCGCACTGTGCGGCAGCCTTTGGGGCATTCTGAATCAAGAATAAAGAATTGGACATGTAACATGCTGGGACCCTTAACATTAGAAACACAGGGCCTGTTTTAGCATAGGCAATACTACAGTATTTACTAAAGTATGTGGAAATACTTTAAAAGAAGTGCTTCAAAGGACACAGGGGAACCTGGAAAGCATTTCTTTTTGAATCATTACAAGCAAGGGAGAAGCACAAAGGGGACCTTTAGAACATCTTTCAAAGCAGCTACTTTGGAAAAAGACGCAGCTACTTTAACAGGCCCCAAAGAGGTACTTCACACAAGCTCTCCCATATTCCGAAGCACCTCTTCCAAAGAATTAGCACAGCCCTGCTATATTGCGGTGATGCACCTATAGATAATTTCACCTTATGGGAAAGATGGTTGTAATCAGTACTATGGTGCCAGTGAAATGCAAAAATCCATGCAGTTTGCTGGGGCCCATTTACAAATACCCCCTTGCAGAATGGGCTTTCGTTATGCCAGCAGTAGCTTCCATGATGCTGGGTGTTTGTGTGTGAACAACTCTAGCTTTAAATACGTAGCATAATTTTTATTTCTTCTTTTTCATATACTCTTTGATGATTCAGACTAGATCTTCTAAAGGAACAAAAAACAAGAAACCTCAGAAAATTGGTGCCACCAATGTGTGATTTTAGATGTTGCAGGTAAAGTGAACAAGTACGAAATCCACTAAACGTCTTAATTTTGTAACTAGAATCTTAATTGTCTCAGATGGAGATCTTGTCTTCTCAATAGCAATTAATCACAGTTGGTATTCCAAGTGCTTTAAGAAAAGGAGGAGGGAGGAGGTGAAGGCGCAAGAGAAAATGAAGGGAAAAGATATTCCTGGTTTTTAGCAAGAGAATTTTCTATGCCAGTAACTGGTGCTACACACCGCAAAATACCAATAGGTGATAGCACTTGCCCCAGCTGAAAGCTTTCCTTTAAAATTCTTTTTAAAAACACTTCATTATTTTTTCAGGTCCTGACCAGCAGCTGTAAAAACACTAAAGCAAGCCCATTTTTTTTTTCTTTTGCCAAAAAAAAAAGAGAGAAAAAAAGCAGAAACATATTGAAAATGGCAAGCTTTTTATAATAATAATTAAAGTAATAAAAACGTACAAAACTTTTTAAAATATATACACACTAAGGCTGAAGCACCTTTTTCAACTCTTTAATTGCAAAATCTTTGTATGAAAATTCTACCCACCGGGGTACATAATCTATGCATCGTATGTTCTATACATCTTCCCCTCCCCATAATAGAAAGGTACCTTCAGTTTGTTTATTCACTTTTATTTGTCAAGTGAAGTGCATTTCCAGCCAAAAAGCTGACTGATGCATGGGAAGTCAAGTCTGGAAGCTGCATTTTCTTCTGCTAGATTATTACTGTGCAGGAAATGGTTATCCAAAATATCCAGTTCATTCTAACAAAAATGGATGCATACCGGTACTCTCTTGGACGAAGAAACAACGTATTTCAGAACAAATAAAACAGAACTCAAGTATAGTAATTGAACTAATATGGCAACGCGGAGGAGGAGCCAGGATTCAAACCTGGAGGCCCCTTCAGCAGAAGGCGAAGGTTAGTGTCATTGATGGAATCTCTGGATTAAACCAAGATCTTCAAAAAAAGGGGAGAGAGAGAGAGAGGAAAAAAAGCAGACGAAGATGCAGAAAGAAAATAACCCTTTCAAATGTAACGAAAACTAGAGTTCTTCTAAATGGATCACTCGCAGAGTTTTAAAAAGGTTCAGTTCAGTTGCACTTTTTAAGAGATGGGTTCAGATTTTTCTGGATCCCACCAAATCCTTTGCTCCATGCATGGCACATTCTTTTATTTATTTATTCTTTTATTTATTTATTTATTTATTTAAGCTTCAAACCTCCCAGTGAAAAATATTAAATATTCCAGGTAATAAAATAGATTATTATTTCTATACTCTATGTTTGGCCTAGTGCAAGGGAGTGTCACCTGGGATACCCCTTGAAATAACTCCGGGACCACTGCATTGCAGGCAACGCAAGGCACTTTCTCAAGTGATCTAGTTCGGCCTGAAGTCGTTCCCTTTCAGAGACAATCTTCTGCTTCTGGTTCCTTAGCTCCTGTAAGGAAGAGAAGAGGCATTTGAGACAGTCCCATTATCCTCCAAAGGCAAGCAGGATTTAGCATTCCAGAAACCACTGACAGCACAGGAAGTACGGCTCCTGAACTGAGATGCCACAGACACTTTCCCTGAGACTCCCAGTCCAAAGTTTCTTCCTTTGCTTTAGCAACCACCGTGCTATGTCAAAGGGACCAGCACCCGTGGTGCCCAGTTGACCTGGGCTGATCTCAAAAGGAGCTCAGCAGGGATGGATGGGAGACCATTAGGAGATCCCAAGACTGGAACCTTAATGAGGAAATCAAAAAACATCCCCAAAAAAGGCATGGACGTCTGTGTTGTTGCCAAGAAAGCTCATGGATACAGGTAGTCCTTGACTAACAACCATTCATTTAGCGACCGTTAGAAGTTACAACGGCACTGAAAAAAGTGATTTACGACCAGTCCTCGCACTTACAGCCGTCGCAGCATCCCTGCAGTCAAGTGATCAAAATTCATGTGCTTGGCAACCAGCATGTATTTACAACGGTTGCAGCTTCCCGGGGTCATGTGATCACCATTAGTGACCTTCCCAGCCAGCTTCCGACAAGCAAAGTCAATGGGAGAAGCCAGATTCGCTTAACAACTACGTGACTCACTTAACAAGCACAGTAATTCGCTTAACAACCATGGCAAAAAGATTGTAAAATTGAGCTTGACTCACTTAATGACCACCTCGCTTAGCAATGAAAGTTCCGGTCCCGATTGTGGTTGTAAGTCGAGGACTACCTGTATGTCACCACAAGTTGAGCTTGATGAAGGGAGTCTTTACCGTTAAGCTGTTCTCCGCAGATCCAGGGGCCGAAGCCATACTCACCGTCATGGTGTGTGAGAGCTGTTCCGCAGTCCGACTGAGACTGTAGTGCTGGGCCTCTAAGCGTCTGCACTGAGTCTGCAGCACTTGCCGTTCCAGGTTTTGCTCTGCAATCAAATTTTAACTTGTCAGACAACTGCTGCAATCTCTGGGCTGTCTGAAGCTAAATCCATGCCCTCCTCCCTTTCAAAACTGTGCCCAGGAGGGAACATTTCCTAACCTACATCAAAGCATTCACAAGTAGCCTGCTGGCCTTTGTTAAAAAAATGAAATTTCTCTGCTTTCTCTAGCAAGAAAGGAATACTCCAAAGATGTTTTTTTCTTTAAAAAAAGAGAAGAATAGCCTTTTAATGTTTTGTTCCTTTCCGATTTAGTTTACTGAATATTATTCAATTGCAAGTGGAATTTGCAACAGATTGCAAAACTGAAGTTCCTGCCCACCCCCATCAGTCTGCCGAATATGCACTTGCGGGATTATGTGCTTCTAACCCCCCTCCCATTTTTTTCTTTTTTTGGTAACTTGGCGAACTACATGCTCAATACCTAGAAAACAAAGAATTATTGTTCTCACTGATTCTTTTGTTTACTAGGCTACTGCTGCTCCAATTGCTGATGACTCCATACCTGACAGCCATAAATCAGTAATCATAATTGTAAATAAATCAGTAAATGCCTAGTGGTACATATGTTAATACCAACCTCCTAAAATTTAGTTCTTTCTGTTTCAAATCCCTTAAACTTTCCTTCCAAAAAGAAAACAAATCCTAGTTATTTTCTATTCCAAATCACTTAATTTTTTCCTTCCAAAGAGCGAAAGAAGATCAGTCATAGTTATTTAATAGCCCTTGAGGAAAAAGTTTCATTTTTTCCCCCACTAAATAAATGTGTGCACACACATTTTCTCAAATGTCAGACAGTATAAAAACAAAATTTGCACAATTCACCAATTTTACAAGATCAATAGCAATTCCTAAGATTCTAGCATATGGCCTTGAAAGACCAAATCCAAGGTGGAAATCCATAGAGATATTTCTGGTAACTCCTGGAATGTGCAGAAAAAAACATTTGGAAGAATTCATCTTTACCCAAGACTCAAACAATTTAGAGATGTAAAGGTAAAGGAACAACTGGTTGTTTCTGAACACCTAGCTAAACCAACACCTGGTGTTGACTTGTTCATGGAAGATTCCTGGACTGTGTTGATTTTAAATCACAGCATGTTGGAGTGTTGCAAATCTGTCCTATTTTACTATCTTCTAGAGTCCAGTGTGTGTCCGTTGTGGGGAAAAACACTCCTTGAGGAATTAAAGTTGCTGGAATTTAAGGTAGTGTAATCACTCTCTATGTTTAAGAGTCAGCACTTATGAAAAGCCTTTGCTGAATCTCTTGACGCTCCACCTAAAAGACAGTTTATGTCCTGTTGAAAAGGATAAGGGTGAGACAGCTTCCAAGAAATCAGAAATGCAAGATTTATGCACTGGGATAAAACCAGAAAGTATTGCAACAGCTGATGCAATGAAAGCCATTTACTTTTTCTGTTCTACAGCAGCAGGAATAAGGGCAGAGAGGAAAGGAAGGGAGACCATCTTTAGCAATGCAGATGCGATGAAAGATGAAAATAGAAAGTGTTTGTAGGAAGACCAGTGAAATTCACCTCGACACAGCAGAGACATGCAACATGCAAAGTCGGCCCGCTGCCGGCACACAGACTCCCCAAAGAGAAATCTCCCCACAGATTAAAACAGTGTTTCTCAACCTTAAACACTGAATTAAAAGTTCCTGATCATGGTCGAAGGTGCTACACACGGTAAGTGTGCAGAAGAACAGATCTACTTAAGAAGTTACAGAAGGACAGATCCTATTCCAAAGTTTCACATTTCTTCGTAAGAATTACCCAATCTCCTCACCGTTTTAGTTGCTTTCCCCCCATCTCTACACCATTCACCTGTAAGGTAAACCTGCACACTGTGTTTGAAACACGGGCATGCGGGAGCTCATGCATTATACAGAGAAGATCTCTCCAGGCCAGAAAGCTCCCTTCGGATCTGCTGTGGATAAAGAATATCAAGGATGCAGCAGTTTAATGGAAAACACCCATGTGGAAAAGGACTCACAACCTGCTCCATCGTCCCTGTGTCTCACTGAAAAACAGATGTAAAGCAAAAACTCTATAAAAACTCCTGGACCCCTGTAGCTTACCATCTACATGTTCTTGGTAAGCCTCGAAGATTGCTTCAATCCCATGCCATTTTGGTCTGGGGTACTCCTCCTCTTCCTCCTCTTCTTCCTCCTCTTCTTCCTCTGAATCCGAGATTTTGTCATGTTCTGGAGGAATAAGTCCCTTATGCTGGGGATCTTTCTGGCCATTCTGCTGTGGCAAAGACCCCCAGCTTGAAGTCTGCAATTCCGGAATGTTATAATGGATGGACGCATCCACTTTATGGTTCTGCTCCGCCGAATGAATCATCGAATTGCCTAAAGGCCAGCAGACAAGAAGGAACGCATTGGCACCAAGTGTAACAAGGATATGATCCATGTATCAGGACCAGCTGCATTGTAATTTCTGAAGAGTTATATGAATATGTAGATAGGTATCGGAAGGGAGACATACACCAAACCTTTGATTTATTGGACCTCCATTGAGTGGACTTCTAATGCCAAGGACAAAATCCATCCCTGGATCCCATTTGGGGTCTAATGGACATCCTTCCCCCGGCCCCATTACTTCATTAAACCCAGGGCTTCCTGTATGGCCTTTCTGCCCACCTTACATGGACGATCCCTAGCATGAAAATTGGATGGTTGTAAACATAGACTTGTGGGTACCTTCCGTTGGAAATGCAGTTAAAGTACAGCAAACAGATAAGGTTAAAACTGCATGAGACCAGGACAAGGTGGGAAGCAAAATCACTACAGAGAAGAATAACTGTACAGTCAACCATTTCAATTGTGCTCTAGGGCAGTGTTTCTCAGCCTTGGCAGCTTTAAGATGTGTGGACTTCAACTCCCAGAATTCTGGGAGTTGAAGTCCACACATCTTAAAGCTGCCAAGGTTGAGAAACCCTGGTGTAGAGAATCCTACAGTGTGCCAAGCGTTGGACTTGATGGCCCCTTCCAACATCTCCAACTTCCATGAGATGTTTCTAAGCGCTGAAACAGAGATGTAGGAAGCCTTCCTTCACATTCCTAAAGGAGCTGGAGTTTTCTAATCCCAGTGTGGCTTCCCTTTTGTCCATAGGCTCCAGTAGGTTAGAGATACTCCCTGAACTCTCGGGTTTAGCGGCCCACATTTCCATTACCTTTGTGTTTCTGCAACGCCTTCTGGGTGGACTGCAAGACGGACTCGTGGAACTGATGGGCGAACTCCTCAGCCAGGAACGGTTCCCACTGCTTGTTCTTCCCATTCATGCTGTGGGAGAGCGGGATGGGGACATCTTTCGGCAAAGAGCCCCGCACACAGTTCAGGAGGCTCAGGTTCTTCTTGACCGGGTGCCTGTCGCTCAACCTGGGCTTCTCAGCAGGGAGAGGAACCAGTTCTTTGGCTCTTGAAAACTCGTGCGGCCTCAGATGATTTGTTCTGCAGGACTCGGCTGGCTTCTGGGCTTCTGGCAGGCAAGCCGGAGCAACGCTGACCGGTTTGTCCAAATCCAACGCCGTTTGCTGCCCTTGTGACTCTTTGGGAAGGGAAAAAGCAACATGTCAGCAGGAACCAGGGAGATTTGAATGCCCCGTGACGCCTCTGGAATCCATGCCTTGTCAGGAGATGGATGGCTAAACACAGCCATATGGAAAGATACCTTTCCCCTTAAACCTCTGCAAAGCTGATGTTCGTTTTCTGGCAAAAGAACTATAAATGGAAGCAAAGCAAAACCGAAACGATGTTTGCTTCTAACATGGTAACCCACCCTTCCCAAAGATAGTTTTGTGATGGGCCAATTGAGGCATCAAACTTCACACGTTACTCTCTCCGACAGCAATTTAATTTCACACCTTGCCTTGAGGTAGCCCCAAGCCCATCCTTGAACAGGAAAACTGTTACTTGCTCAAGGCAAGGATGTGCCGGAGCCCAGATCGGTGATTTCATTTGACAAGCGGGCCAATGGGTACCACCCAAACTGCAACTGTCCTCCTGCAGAGGCATTTGGCATAATTCTTCTGTGCTTCCGGTATTCCCAACCCTTGTCTGTCTTGGCGTGGCTTCAGAAGCGGTTGGAGATAATGAGGCTTGAGGGGCATTCCTGCAAAAACTGCAGAAGGTTGCGTGCCACAAGACGCTCTCCTGGGAAGCCCCATTGAAGCAAGTGCCCTCTTGCCTCCCTTTGATGGGAAAATTAAGAGAGACGCACCACCCTTACATACAAAGCATCCAGCAGACCCAACAGGTTTCTGTGAACCTGCATCTGTCCCATTTATACCAGAAAAGAGTTAGTTGAGGAGATTGGGTTCCATCAGAAGCATCTGGCAGCCTCAGGAAGCCACTGCCCATCCCTTCAAAGACCGCCATTTATAGCCACTTACCAGCTTGAACAATGCTAGGACTGTCCGGTGGGGAGCTTTTAACTGACGATGCTGTGCAGATATTTTTTTGTTTCATGGCATGAAGCATCTCTACCAGCTTCTCTTTATCTGCAAGGCAGGAAGCAGAGACAGTTCTCAAAGGATAAACGGCGGGAAGCAGGGTCACTATCAGTACAGCCTACGAGAAGCTCCCTGGTTGTGTAGGTCCGCCAACGGGACAGACACGTGGGAGTCAATGAGTGTTTTGCACTTTTAAGGAATCAGTGAAGCGCTTCACTGAGGGCTCCTTGGGTGAAACACGGGCTGGAGGTTTGCTCTAGGGATTTCGAAAGCCATCTGCAAGGGGTTGATTAATCATGACTTTTAGCCTAGAGCAGGGGTCGGCAAACCGCGGCTCACGAGCCACATGCGGCTCTTTGGGCCCTTGAGTGTGGCTCTTCCCCAGGCAGGCGCGGCAGCGGGCGTGGCGGGGGCAGGCACGGCAGCGGGTGTGGCGGGCAGGCGCGGCAGCGGGCATGGTGTGCGTGGCGGGGCAGGCGCGGCAGCAGGCCCTGAGTGTGCGCGATTGGCCCCCACCCGCAAACCCCACCCCCTTCCACGCGATTGGCTCCCGCCCGCAAACCCCGCCCCCTTCCACGCGATTGGCCGCCGCCCGCAAACCCCACCCCCTTCCACGCGATTGGCTCCCACCCTCAAACCCCGCCCCCTGGCCCTCGAGTGATATTATAAATTTTATAAATGTCAAAATGGCTCCTGGCATAAAAAAGTTTGCCGACCCCTGGCCTAGAGCAATTTCTGTGCTCCTTCCATGATGCGGGGTGGGGTGGGGAGGTGGGTTGTAAGGGTGGGGGGAGAAAAGGTATTAAAACAAGAATGGATGGGTCTACCACTCAGGTTAGGAATCACCGTGTTTGCAATTCTCTACAGCAGGGGTGGGGAACCTTTTTTCTGCCAAGGGCCATTTGGATATTTATAACCGGGGGCCAGGGGTGGTGGGGGCGGGGTTTCTGGGATTTCCGCGGACCGGGGGCCGGAGTTTGCGGGCGGGAGCTAATCACAAGCACTGGGGGGCGGGGTTTGCAGGTGGGAGCCAATCGCGTGGAAGGGGCGGGGTTTGCGGGCGGGAGCCCCGTGGGCCTTATACGGCCCGCGGGCCTGATGTTGCCCACCCCTGCTGTACAGGGAAAAAACATCCTGCCTGTTCTTGGTCTAAGGCCACCCAATGGTTTCATGATGAACATGACATCTGGGTGGCTTCCCTTCACACGGCTACACCACTGCTGCCAAGCTGTATCCAGTCTCCTGGATCACACAGGGTATCAACAGGAGGGCAAGGCCAGTTCAGGTGATCAATAGTAACGTTCCCTGAAGTATTTTTCAAGACCCAGTACAGGCAGATGATCTACGACAGCAATACTGATCTGGCTCCTCCGGAGAGCTGCGGTGCTTGACAGCCATGGGGAAATCATCTCTACGATCTTCAGAAGCCTGGACCAATACCTTTCCTCTTTTCCGCAGTAATGTGGGTTAAATTGAAGGCAGTGAGGAACCTCTTCTTCTCTTCAAAGTTGGGACTGTGGTTCATTTCATCGGGGCTGTAACGTGTCGAGAGCACAGAGCGGGGGGGCGGCGTCGGGCGTTTATTCTGGATGGCTGGTGGGGAGGGGCTGCTTTCCCGCAACATTCTCCGTCTTTTCCTCCGTTTCTGGATCAGCAGCTCCTCCTTCTGTTGTTGAGTGGTCAGCCCAAAAAGCTGTAGGAACTCCAGCTTCTGGAAGGACAAAATAGGAACGTCAATTTATTAAGACCTTCTCTTTTGCTGAAGAATACATCAGCCAAGGTTTCCATGCCATCAGAGACCTAGTTTTCTTGACAACAAGAACAAGACAGGTCTTCTCATTTCGGAAAGGAGGAGGAGGAGGAGGAGGAGGAGGAGAAGAGCCACGATAATACCTTAGAGCAACTCATATGGCGCATGGCTACACCACCGCTTCAGACTTAGATTTGTGACACTGATGAGAATTTACCTTGTGGTATCGAACACCATTTATCCTTAAAGCCCAACAATGCTCAAAGCTAGTGTATCTGTTAGAAGAAAGGCTCCATGCTACAGGTTGATAGCAAAATTCAGATCTTGGCTTTCGTCTAAGCCACTTCTTACGTTAGGTTTAAGGCAATGCAAATCCTACAGATCATACGATGCGCCTGCCCTGTGCCTCCCGGGGCAGCGAACGATCTGTTACTTCAACCTACTGTACATCATTATGCGAAACAGGAGATGAGACTTACCTCAGAGGAAGTGTCCAGCTTCAACGGTGGCTGCTCCGCAACGCAGCGCAGATGGGCCCGTACTTCCTCTTCATCGCTCTCGTCATAGGAATCATCCAGATCATAATAATAACCTGCGTACACCAAGCAGAGCAAATGTGAAGCTTGATGACAACCAAAAACCTCATACTGACTTTTGCCAAGATGCCAGCTTCTCCCTTCAAAACCCCAGGCAATGCCACAAGAAGCATTTGCATCCCGCCACAATGGATGTTCTCCGGGAAGAGCTGAATGAATTCTCGTCGCTGTTCTGGATTCACAGAAGGGAAAGGGGCAGCCGGGGCAGCCGGGCCTATTATGCAGGAAAGAGATCGCTCTGCAGTGTGGTGGCTACGCATCTGCAAAGACAGGCACAGAAGCTGACCAGGGATATTCTGCCTGGGGGAACGCTCAGATCCTGCGAGGAGGAAATTATGCAAAACAGCATCCGATATGGTGAGAAGGAAGTCATGAAGGGGAAAGCTCAGAGGAAGAGAGGAGACGGCCAGCTGTTTGCATCCCGTGCTTATAAACAGAAGATGGCCGCTGGGACTGTCCCCACACTTGGACGCTCCTGTTCTTCCGCAGCATGGCAGGCTCTCTCTTGCTGAACCGGAAGAGACCATCAGGCAGACGCACATGTGGGCTATTAAGGATCAGGCCTGGGGACTGTGCGGAGCTGGATGCAGGCCAGCTTCCAAAGATCAGTCTTTCCAGATGTGCTGTGGAACCACCCGGGGCATTAGAGGAGCAGCACCATAACCCTTTGGCGCAGGAGAACGCTCCTGCCCCCTGCCGGCACGGCAGTCAGCCACGCTGCTAGCTGACACACTCCTACAAAAGGACAGACTGGAGGGACGCAGGAGAAGGACACTCTGCACAAAGAGATAGGACACGTCCAGCCAATGTCCGAAGACAAAGAGGGCCGTGCTGGCTTGTGAGGGAAGCCTTTGAACTCCCCCCCTTCCTGCTTAAATGCTTCGTTTTCCTCCCTTTTGCGAATCCCACTAAGGCTGTACATTCTAGATTAATATTTAAAGCTGCTTTATTAGTCTCTGTTCATCATTTATTAATTGGGCCTGTCTCAGGAAGGCAATTTGCAGAGCAGCTTGAAATGTGTGTTCAAAGCGAGTTGCAGATGGAGGGAGGAAACCTGTGTGACTCCCTTGTAAGGCCACGGTGTTTCCTGAAAGAGAGGAGACCTCGTGTGGAGCAGGGGCTCGGCGTACCCACAAGGCGGGGTTCCTTTTGTTTGACACTCTTGCTTGGCACAAGAAACACAAGCCTCGGGCTGAACGCTGTGCCCCGTGCTGTATTTTTCTTTATCCTTTTATTACATCTTTACGATTTCTTACATCATCATTATTATTATTATTATTATTATTATTAGTCTTGGACTTTAAAGCAAGGAAGTCCATCTCCCTTGGAAAAAATGCTTTTTAATCAGAGGTGTGCAGGGTTTCCGATTCCAAATGCCCCCTTTTGAGTTCAAACAGGCTGTTCCAACTGTAAACGGGGTGGGTGGGTGTCCGCAGGTGTGGTCCAAAAAGTCAAGACAGCGGCTGCGATGGTGCAGTCCGAGCTCCGCCCATCTCGACTTTTGGGGCCACGCCTCTCAGCACCCCCGATTCCTGGAACAGTCAAGACTTGAAATGGCCAGAACTGGATGGGGACCCTTTGAGAAGCTTGAAGCATCCGGTTTCTAGCCTGAAGTTCTCTGCAAGGTCCTACTTTTCATCCTGGCTGGGCCAGAACCCCCCCCCCTGAGAACGGGCAAAGCTCGGGATTATCTCGGTGTCTTTACTCCTCCATCAGCCCCTTTCTGCACCCTCGTTTAAAAACGAAACACCGGAAAGGGTTTATCCGGCACCCACCTTTCTCCTGGGCTTCTCTCCGCTTCCTCTCCTCCAGGTCCAGCTTGCTGACGAGCTTGCGCTGCTGCAGCAAGAACTCGTCGTAAACATACATGGGATCGTGGCCTCGGGGCAAGAGATGCCTGTAAGGGGAACCGGGCGGGTTCTTCAAGGCCTCGACAAACGGTCCGCTTTGTGGGAGGGGGGTCCTCTTCTCCCATTCGCCTAACAAGGGTCCGTGGGAAAACCCACCATGCTCCGATCCGCCCGGTTCTCGGCCCAGTGGGTATTTGTCCAAATGTTCCTTTTTCCGGGCTCCGTCCTCGACCTTCTCAGGACAGTACACACGCTCCACTTTCACTAAAGGGATGGCTTGCCGGGCGGACTCATACTGGTTGGCGTGGGCTGGGAGAGGGTGGCTATCCGGTACCCGCCGAGCCTCCGTAGCGTTGTCGATCAAGGAGACCGGGTTCCAGAGGGAAGTGGGGACAGGATGGGGCTGCGGCTTGGGGGAGATGAGCGGAGGGGGCCCTCCGAAATGCTGGGATTGGTCTCGACTTCCCAGTTCGGGGCGGTTTGGTCCCAGTCTGGAGAAAGAGGAATGCGAAATGGTGTTAATACGCACAACGCGACAAACAAGTCCCTTTGGTGGCTGCCAAACCGAGTTAGGCCATCTCATTCTCTCCTTGCCAAGCAGTGATCCGAAAAACACCCGGCTGCTCTTCTTCATGCCACCCTTTTAGCTTTTATATTCAGGACTAAAGGCGGTGATGCAATTGGCTACGACGTTCTAGGGGGCGTCGTTTTGCATTGCTTGCTCTGTTTGGCTGTGAATAGTCCTGGGAGAAATGCGGGCAGAAAAGCCTTATACAGATAAAATAGTCTTTAATAGAAAACGCTTTATTTTATTTTGTGCCTGCCTTTTATATATTATGCAGACAGAGCACAGCGCTCCATACCTCAGTTTCTACTCTGTATTACAGTTCTGTGCAGTTAGAGCTGGACCTTTCCCTATAAAACTGTCCCCTAGAGGGCGCCTTGGCCAGAGAAAGTGTCCCATTCATGCCTGTGGAAGTCAGAGTGAGTGACATCTAGTGGCGTTGCCATTAAACGCTGCAGAAACCAGATCTTTCTCTCGTCAAGAGTGTTGTGCTCAATTCTCAGCTGCACATGAATTATCATTCCAATCTCTCCACCTCTACCACAACCCGAGGCATCCAGGAACCTTCTGAAAACCACCTGGTGAGTTTCACCAATGTGGAAACTCTCCCTGTAAAGCACATTCATTTAGGGAAAGTGAGATCATCTCCCCCAAACACTGAGATCCACCAATAAAGGCACTGTATTTATTTAAATTTACAGCTTAGACTCTTTGATTTACAGAGAGCACATTCCTATTTAGGGAATAGCACGCTGGACAACAGTGCTTTCTTTGACATGCAAATCCTTCCTTTTTTCTGCGGTTCAATTCATGGGGAGATGCTTCTCAGGAGACATATTGACCACTCTAATGGAGTCTAAAAGCAGTTTCCTTTTTGGTTAACCAAGCTCAGTTGGGTACTCAAAAGCTTCTTGCCATGTATTTAATATAAATGACTCAAACCGTGGTTTGCAAACTGTTGAGCATTTGCTTCAAGCATCAAACTACTGGGCAATATGGATTCTACGCTGGCAAGATGCATCCCTTCCAGATTTTTACAGGTTAGCACAGTGTTTTTCAAACTTTTCCCCAGCAGGCTGGCTGGGGAATTCTGGGAGTTGAAGTCCACACATCTTAAAGTGGCCAAGTTTGAAAAACAGTGTGTTAGCGTACGTTACAGATCTGAGTTTGACAACATTTCCCTAGCACCCGAAGTCAACCTCTTGCCACTGGAAAGATGAAGATTTCACCTTGATACCCAGCTGGAAGGACACTGACAAACTGGGGAGGGTCCAGAGAAGAAGAATCAAGATGGAAAGGGGCCTGGAAGGAAAACGTTGGAGGCGTTGGGTACGTTTAGCCTGGAGAAGAGAAGGAGACTGATGGCCATCTTCAAGCATCTGAAGGGCTTTCGTGGAGAAGACGGGTCGGAATTGTTCCGGAAGACAGAGCAAGAAGCAGTGACCCAAATTACAAGGAAGCAGATTTTGGTTGGAGGTCAGGAAGGGTTTCCTAAAAGTAGGAGCTGTTCAGCCACGGAATGAGCTTCCTCAGGAGGAGGTGGACCCTCGCTCACTGGAAGTGCTGGAGAGAGGCTGGACGGCCTCCTCTCAGGGATGCTGTAGCTGTGGATCCCCGCACTGGGCTGGGGGTTGGGCTAGGTCAGTGTTTCTCAACCTCAGCCATTTTAAGATGTGTGGACTTCAACTCCCAGAATTCCCCAGCCAGCATGAATTCATGAATGAATGCCAGCATTCCTCTGCTCCACAAAAGAGCACTCGCGTGAGTGCCACAAAAGAAATCCCCAGACTAACTGAATTAAAAATAGTTTCTTAAGGAAAACTACTGAAGAAGACACGAACAGCATTCACAGATCCACCTAAATAAACCGTGTCCCCAAAACACAGGCTTAAAAATATCAAGATGGAGAACCGAGGAAGTATCTTCCCGCGAGAAGGAAGCCGTGGAGATACCAATTTGCTGCGATGACTCTTTAGCAACTTGCGGGAAACGGCAGCGTCTGCTGCACCCAATTCCCTTATCCAGCCAGAGTGGCTCAGCAGCCGCTGGATTGTGGCTCTTTCAGGAAACCGCCCGAGCCGTTGGGCTTCTTGGCACACGCAATACAGGCGACCAAGCTCCAGTGCAAGAGGACGAGGAAACGGGAATGTGACGCTGGCATGCACACCAGCAATCCACTCCTCCTTATACCCGATTAGCTTCTCTAATCCCCTGGATTAGAAAACCCCAAACCAACAATGGGCTCCAGCAGAAGAGCTGAAGGGATGAGTCGAGTCGGTTCTGCTTCAATAGCAGAAAGAGCCGATCTTAGCAGAGGGACTTATACCAAGCGTGCTCTTCCTTCCTCAGCGCCCGCTTGGAATCGGCCCAGCTTCACGCTGCGGCCAGGGCAGGGACGGAATGGAAGGACTGGCTGGAAACGCTCCATGGCTGTTGGGTGGGTGCCTGGTCTCCAGCTCTGCCTCAGAAACTTCACCCCAGTGGGTCCGCAGCGACTGCTGTCATGCTGAAGAGCAAGCATCCTGCTCTTGGCCAAGCAGATAACAACGCTCTAAACGCCCAGCTTGGACCGCTCAACCCCGCCGGGGCCTGCTGTTTGAGGCCAGCAAGCCGCAGTGCCAACCATGCCGATTCAGAGGTCCCTCCCTCTGCCAAAGATGGCTCAAATTAGTGACAAGTGTCTCAGAGACACCTGGTCACCGCTGATGGCATGGAGGCCACCTCGCTCATTCTGCCCAGGCATCCAAGCAGCTGTCCTGTGGCATTACGCTGTGCCTGCTGAAGTCTAGGGAGCACGGAGCCAGGCGAAGGCTCGGGCCTTGTTGGTCCTTTGGCGGGCACGGGTTCTTTGGCGGCAGGTGGCTGCTCTCTGCCCAGAAAGCAGCCCAAGGGAGCCACCCGGCCCCCTCCTCCTCCCTCAACCAGGCCAACACCACCAGCCGGTACCTGGAGTTCTCTGGCCGATGCTCCACCTCCATCTGTCCGGCTGGGCGCCCAATATCCAAATGCTGCTCCAGGACCTGCTGCCGAAACTCAGACACCTGGGACTGGCGGTCCTCCTTCTCTTGTCGCAGCCGCCGCTGACGCGCCAGCCATTTTTCTTCCTCGTTGGTGCGCTGGATGAGGAGCGCGGCGGCTGTGCTGCTTCCAGGCGGGGGGAAGATACTGTGGTTGGAAATCAAGCTGGGCACCGGGTGCTGTGAGGCAGGCGGCTGGTGCAACGGAGGCTGGATTGGTTTAGGGGTCTGGGCAGCAGAAGAATCCTTTGGTTTTTCTGCAGGAAAAGGGAAACATTCCACTGCTGACAGGCAAAAGGCACCCTGTGATCTGCTAACACTGGAAGGCTGCTGTCTAGACATGGAGCATCTGTCCAGTCTGAGAATTGCAGGAGGGCAACTGGGGCTCAATCCTGCATATACTGTCTTTGCCTACAGCTGTTGACACAGTTCTTGGACAAGGGAAGAAAAGCATGGCGTGGGGCCTATAGACCAATTCTAGCAGCTCCACAAATACACACACACACACACACAATTTGTAGGTGGGTTTCATAATTCAGGTCGACTGAAGCAGAAAAGAGAATTAAGTGGGAAGAAAGATGGTTATTAGACGGCCAGTCCTAGGATATCTCAGCTTCTCGGAGAAGACTTATAAGAAAATGGTGGCCCGTAATCAGCAGAGGTGAGCGCTTAAGAGAAAGTCAAATTCTACAGCAGCAAGCGGATTCCACACCTGACCGCCCAATCCACAGACACACAGGAGGCACAAGCAAGCCTCAAGGGGTGTTCAACCGTGCATAAAACAGCACATGCAACGAAAACCACCCATGTGAGATGGACGGACGTGGCAAGAACATCTATGGAGAAACGACACTCCACATGGCAAAACCTTCCCATGAATTTATCCCAACGGAGACTCGGGTTTGAGGTCTCCGTTTCTGCTCACGGCCTCCCTGGAAATAGGCCGGGCGTTTCCGAATGTCCGGCGGAAAGCAGCGGAAGGTCACCTGCTCGGTTTGGCGTTAGCTGTTCGGAGGGTTTGACACGTTCTTCGGGCGGGTGGGTCCTCGGCCCTTGCAATTCTGAGACAGGCAGGAAGGGGCCTTCCATGGCTTTGACGATGCTCTGCTCCTTCTCCCGGGCCCTCTCGCGCTGTCTTTCCAGTTCCCGCTCCCTCTCTTTCTCCCGTTCTCGTTCCAGCTCCTTTTCCCTCTCCCTCTCCCGCTCCCGCTCCCGGTCGGCCTCCCGTTCTCGCTCCTTCTCTCGCTCCCGTAGCCGCAGCTCCTCGTCCAACTGCAGCCTGCAAATTCAAGAGGAGAACAACGCTCACGGAAAGCTAGACATAAGCGTGCCCGTCAACCACCACCACATTCCGACATTCCGTACCTTTCCGCAGTCAGGCTGGATATGCGTTCCGACTGAAGGGCAGAAAGAGATGAATGGGACAACTCGGTGGGGTATCTCACTCCAGATAAGTGGAGATGCATGGCTGATGGGTGGAGGGGCGGGAGTGAACCAGGCGTTGGAATTGGGTAGAAAGGAGAGCGGAGAGCAGAAAGGCAGTAGGAATCGTCCATCCTGGAAAAAACAGGGTTGTTTTAGGCGACTTTGACCCTGCCAGCATCCCATGAAATTTAGTCATGCAACGCTTCAGCTTGGGCAGAAATTATCACCTCAGTTCTCTTATCTCCCTCACTCCTAATTTGTACTGAATATAGTTGAATTCTTTCTTGACCATAAAATCATTCAAGACAGCTAACATAATTTTAAAAAACATAGTAAAGTAGCAGGATCACTTAAAATCAATTGAATAAAACCACTCTGGCAGAGTAGAAGGGCATTATAGTATTCTTAAGAAGCCTAGGTAAACAAAACCTTTTTATCTATTACTCAAAATCTGTCAGGGTGGACATTGAGAGTGTAACCCTAAGAAGGACATTCCAAAGCTGGGCCACCCTACGCAGAAGATGCAATCCTTGATCACCACTGGGCCAACCTCACTAGACGGGGGTCCCTCAGGGACCTTCTCAGATGTTCTCAAGGAACGAGCAGCTCTTATCCATGCAGTATCCATCTGCATTCTCGTGTGCTACAGACCCAAATCCACAGGCTCCAGTACACGGCTGACTCACTAACGTGGAGAAAAGCTGGAGGCAGATGCTCAGCTTTCTCCGAGGCTCTTCAAGACATTTGTTCCCAAGCCCTCGGATCTCCATGGACACAGCATGTCTTGCTAGCTGGGGTGAAGCTGGGCAGCAGCAGACTCTGCTCGACAGGACCTCGTTCAAAGGACAAATTAGTGGCCCATCATCCGAAGCCCTGCTGCTCTTTTAAGTGACAGCCTGCTGTGCTTTATTTCGTTACGTGAAAGCCCTCAGAGGACCTTCCACTCTGTGGGCCAGGAGGGTTCATCAGTCGTGGTTCTAAAGGACAGGCCTGGAGGACAGACTACTTAGCCAACCGGGGCTCCCCTACAAGATCAGGACCGAAGGAGCACGACCTTCTTCGCGCACAGCTCTTCCCTTACCTGAAAGCTGGATGAGGAAAAGGATGGTGAGCCAAGTAGCTGGGATGGTAATAAGCAGCAGCAGTGGCGGGGTCCAAGGAAATGGGAGGCAAGGAGGACATGCGAAGCTCCTCCGCTGTGTGATAGGGCCGGAAGCTCCGCAGGTAGTCTTCTGTGACGGCGCTAGGAGGCACCACATGGTGGACAGGGCGCTGGAGGCTGGGAGGGAGGGGAGAAAGAGAGAGGAAGGGGAAAAGAGAGAGAAAGAGGAAGGGAGGAAGGGAGGGAGGGAAAGAAAGAGAGGGAGGGAAGGAGGGAGGGAGGAAGAGAGAGAGAGAGAGAGAGAGAGAGAGAGAGAGAGATTCCAGAAGTTTGCAATAACACTTCCAAGCTCATTTCCCTCATGAACAGGAGGTCCCTCTTCTGAGCCTCCATTGTTACATGTCCCAGCGTGCACTGGGCCAGAAAGAGAACCGGCAAATGGGGAGCGTGATCCCTATTAGGAAAGAAACATTCTTGACTAGGAGCCTTTGCAATGCTCTCTGCTTAAAACTAGCATTCAACTGGGTCGGTCCACTGACAGCTGTTTGGGAGGCCGAGCAGTCCCTCAAACTTGAAAGCTGCTCCTGTTTTCCAAACGTTCAGGAACAAAAGGTAGCAGCTCTCTTCCTTCTTCTGCAACACACCCACCCACCCACACCCACACACGCGCTCAGAGGTACCCCTATCTGGGAAAACACTCTTGGGAACTATTCTTTTGCTGCCTGCAAAGTTTCTCCTTGATTATGTTACAGGAGGCATATGGCACCCCCAGGCCACATGGACTGATGGCACCACCTCCTGCCAAGGCAAAGGTGTGCATTTTGAGAATGGCTTAGGCGTTGGCACCTCCCAAGGTCTGGCCCTAGCCTGCCGCCGGCCCTGGGAGGCCCCTATTCTACACAAATTCCCTTGAAAGCAGTCTGCGACCACCACCACGCTACAGGTGGTCCATGGTCCACCATTCTGATGGGCTGGGAGAAATTGGACGCGAAGGCAACATCAAGGGCCAACGCGAGAGGGCTGGGTATTGCCCCAACACTCATTCTCCTCACTTACTTGAGAGGTGGGAAGCGAGAATCCTGGACGATGGAACTGGGCGGAATCCCAAAGGAATAAGGGCCCCCAAGCAAATGCGAAGGGATGGCCGGGCCGCCGGCTTTCTCCTGGGGCAACGGACCCTCGGCAATCAGGCGTTCCCGGTTCCCGTTGCTGCTTCCGCCGCCACTTCGTGAGCCAGCTTCTTGCTGAAAGGAAGACACGCCCCGTTATCCCCCTCCAGAGCACGGCCCGGAGGGAAACAGGAAGGGTACAAACGGCACAAACAGGCCACGAGTTGAGCGTGTCCTGCAGCCACAGAAGGGTGCCAGGACGTCAAGTCACACAAGAGTGACCGTGACGGAGCAGCTAAGAGTGGGAGAATGCGGTCTCTCTGGTTCTGCACATTTTCAAATGCCTTGCTCTGTTGACCATGACACTCTTCCTATCTGACCAACGCTCGCATACTGTCGGCCTTGTGAGGTAGTCCAGACAAGAAGCACACCCAGGAGTATGAGTGCTAACTTTATTGTACGGTGGCATTAGCAGAATCTTGCAAGTCTGAAAGTACATCTCTCCCCCTCACCTTTGCAGTCCAAGAAACTAGAGAGGGTCCCTTCGGAGACATTTGCCAGGCCCCCATTCCTTCTGTGGGCTCAGCTGCCTCTTATCTGACCGTTGTCTAGACCAGTGTTTCTCAACCTTGGCAACTTTAAGCTGTGTGGACTTCAACTCCTAGAATTCCCCAGCCAGCCATGCTGGTTGAGGGATTCTGGGAGCTGAAGTCCACACAGCTTAAAGTTGCCAACACTGGTCTAGACTGTGGCTCTTCCTCCTGTCTCCCAAGGTCATTCCCACATCCCATTCCAAATACCAACTGGCCTCAGGCCACAAAAATTGGCCAGGGTAGAAAGTCAAACACAGGAAAATGGTGCAGCTCTTAAAAATCGGCTGGAGTAGTGTGACCAAATTCCACAAACCAGGATTTCCTGCGAGCCAGAAACCATTTCTGAAGCGTTCCTGTTGGCCAGCCCAGTAGAACAGCAGTCATCACCTCGGCTATCCAACAAACAGGCCTTCTCACTCAGGGACCCAGCATGGTCCTGGCTGTATCCCCCAATTCCCAACCGTCTGCAGGGCCCCAACAATGAGATTTGGTCACAACTTAGTAGCTTCCCAGTTAAATATTGGGGAGGGGAAATTCCAAATCTCATTAAAAAGGATGCCTAGTGTAGAAAAAATGGATAGGGATCATTTTAACCCCTTTCTGACCTAAAACACGGCTATCCAGTAAAATAAATAAACGAGAAGATTTAAAATTGGCTAAACTATACTCCCCCCCCCAAAAAAATTGCACCCTTAATAATTAATTGATGGACTGACTGGTTTCTTTTGCACAATTTCTCCACCTCCCTCCTAAGGGACTCTAGGCAGTTTACAGACATTAAAATATCAGTAATAAAGAATAACTAATACTTTATATCCAATCATTTAAGGTACAAGAGCCAATATGCAACATACAGTACGTTGTCTGCGAGCCGCCCAGGGTTATGTTGCGTACAAGGAGTGGCTATATAAATCTTTAAAATAAATAAACGAACAAACTTTAAAAGGCGTATCTGTAGGTACCCTGACCACTTTATCACAAAATGCACGAAGATGGCTTGGGGAAAAAGGCATTAGGTAACTTGGTGGAGAAAGTTCTTTCCTGGTTTTTAGCCATCTAGCGGCCTGGATTTCCCTGCAGCATCTGGCTTAACGTGTTTGGAACAGGATTCTAATCTAGCAGGGCTCCTCTGAGCCTACGGGGAGCCAGAGATGCCTGATGAACAGCAAGAGAGACTGTCCTATGTTTGGTTCAGCTACCGCTCTCCCCAGAAAAAACGGGCCCTGTGCCAGATGTTCTGGTGGGCAAGCCCAGCATCAGCTGAGAAGGCAGATGCTCATGTGCCCTGCTGCAAATCCAGATAATTCTGTAGCGCACACAAAAGCCGTAATGGCATGAGAAAGCTGGCACTTCCACTGGGGGAGAGAAGAATGATCTGTGACCAGTCGTTCCCTGAAGTGGTCAGCGATGGCATCAGCTGTAGAAGCATCTGCTTGTCTTTCACCATTACGGCTCTTCTGGCAATACCACGACGTGATGGAAGTGGGAAGAGAGAGCAGCACCATCTGGTTGGAGCCGTACATGGTGCTCTCTGCGCCCAGCACCCTCCCCGCTAAATCCCAGCCAGATGTTCTCTGGGCAGTCACCTGTGAGTGACGGGGGAGAAGAAGAACGAATTCTGGCCCAGACAAAAGCTAGCGGTGCTTCTTTCGGGCAAGGACCATGTGCTTGCACAGACGTGTTCACCCCCATACCCTCCTGCTGACTCTGTGCAGCAGTGGGAAGAACAATCCTGAGTAGTGGGGCAAATGTGCGCTGTGGGAGATTAAGCTGAGAGATGGCTCAGTGCTGTGAACACGTCTGCATTTCTAGATGGACAGAGGCCCTTGGAAGCCGTAGCACCTTCTCCCCTGGGGAGAAAACTCTGTGTTGTGTTTAGGCTTCCCTTAATTGGTTAACAAGTTTGGGCAAGATGGGCAACTCCCAACAGCTGAAAGCAGCTAGTATGGTGAAGGCCACCCAGGCTTAGCATCCAGCGGCTGGCCAGCTCCATCTTCAAGCCCAAACACTGAAGATTAAATAGGGCAAAGCTTTCCAAACTGTGTGTCGGGACACACTAGTGTGTCGCCTGGAGTGTTTAGGTGTGTTGCGTGGGAGACAGTTTGGGCGCAAAAATTGAAGAAGGGGCCAGCGCCAGAGAAAGAAGGGTGGAAAAGCACGCCCAGCGGAAAGCAGCCCGATTGGAACCCACCCGAAAACGGCGGGAAGAAAAAAGGATAAAAAGATGGCCGGCAGAGGAACGGGTTGTCCTGCGCCTTCTCTGCTGACCGCCGCCTCCGAGACCGCCTTGCCACCCCAGCTCACTGCTGAATCCTGCTTCCCTCCGTCTTCTCCGCGCAGGTCCTAGTGCCTGCCTTGTGCCCTGCTGTAAGAGTGTGTCGCGAAATGATGCATGTGTAAAAAGTGTGTCACCAACATGAAAAGTTTGGAAAGCTCTGACATAGGGACTACCAAATGGGCTGTACGACTGACTGCCCTTGTTTTATGGGCTCCCCTCTGAAAGCATATTCCATTCCGGGGGTCCCTTTCTGTTTTGAAGGACCAGGCCAAGAAACTGATTGTGGGCCTTCCCAGGTCCACGAGTTGATTGAATCCATTTAATGAGTGCTCTGCCTGCAGGGAGCTTGCAGAACACACTCTACCTCTTTTAATAGGATAAAAATCTCCTAATGGTTACCAAGTTCACAAAGTTTTGTGGATCCAGATGTTCACCTCTATGATCTCTACCGATTGTCTCGCACACATTTGGGTCTCCTGGGAATTTACGTCTTTGTAAAGTTACAAGTTTCTAGCTCTCCCTGCTACAGGGAGAAAAGATGTTAAAATATCTGACAAAATCTTGAGTGGAAACTCCTTTAAAGCTTTCTAATTTCTGATTATTTGTACTCATAAGGCTGATCATCCAAATCTCCATGCCCCCTTCCAGTCTCTGCAGTTGGCATATTAATTACAGAGAGACTTCAATCTTGAAAGGAGGGATATACAATGCAGATTAAAGAATGTATATTTGCATAATTTATTCCAATTGCAGACCGTGTGTACTTGATGAACGAAGAGCATATCCGGTCATGGCTGTTATTTTTTCCCAAGAAAGCTGGGAAAAGGGAACGTCCGCACTCCAATGAATGGTATCTCACAGACAGAATAATGGAAGGTTTTTTTTTCATTGTTAGTCAAGTAATTTACTCAAAAAGGGGCTGCTCGGAGCTCCTGAGAGTGCCTTGCTGAACTCCCATCCTGTGATCCTTCTGCTGTGAAGCATCTGTTTTTCTAATGGTAGACAAGTCCTAAACAGTCTCTTACGTTCAGGGCATTTGTCGACACAGATCATGGCCACATGAACATCAAGCACAATTATCTCACAGGGAGCCATTGGCAAAGGTTCCTTGGGATGGGATGGGATGGGATGGGAAGTCAAGAAGAAGAAAAGTGGAGACAATGATCTGGCCCAGGGTCAAGTCTTCCTATGAGAGGTGCTGGGTATTCAGAACATCTGTGCAGTTTAAGATGACCCCCCCCCCCCCGATGGCTCAGCAACTGTCCCTCCAGTTGTGCACAGATCAAATCTGAAATCCACAGAATTCATGATGCTCGGTCATACTTCTTCGCCCTCACCCCCCAAACACTGCCTATCCTGTTCTACATGCTGAACGGTGATTTAGTTACACAGCGATGGAAGCAAGGTTTTGTTACGGTTCTAAGCTAATTCCTCGCTTGCCAATATTCAGGGGTTAGCAGTTGGTGTTCCCTGAATAGGAGCTAATGTCTACTTTGGCAGTCTTCAGAGAGGGAAGGGGAAGATGTTGTTCCACTCTGAATTCGGGAAGCTACTCGGCTGGAATGGAAGCAGATGGGGCAGCGCCAGGCAGAGCGCTCTCGTTTTGAGGGATGTGATGCAAGATCACAGTTCTCCTGTTTGGCTGAAGCTACGGAGAGCACCAAGGCGCTACAAAAGCCCCGTGTTCTCTCCTCAGAAGGAAAAGGAACGACACCTGGCTCCCCACTTGATCTTAAAAATGTCCTTTTCCAACAAACTGCCACTAGGGATTTCACAGGCTTGGAAGCTAAACCCAGAGGTCAGACTTCTCTTTTGCATTAAACGCCCTTCCAAAGGTGAATTCCCTGTTTTTGTTTCCCCTTGGAAGATACGCCCTGGTTGGGATTCACTAGTTCCAAGCCAGGTACCGTGGGAGACCATTCAAGTGTATTTATTAAACATGAATACAAGAAACAATCGGCGAGCAGCTGAGAACTCCTCAAGACTTGCAAATCTCCTCAGAAGATCCATTGGCCATAATTAATTCATAGAGATGGGCCACCGATTGGAATTTTTAATGAGCAAGAACATCTGTTTGCTCTCAGAATGCAGCGTGCGCCTGGGGCGCCACACACCCGCTTCCCTCCCACAGCCAGCCCACAGACAAATCCCGACCTTCTCCATGCGGCGATGATCTAGATGGATCAGGCATCGGGGCCGAGGGGAGCGGGAGAGGAGCAGAAGATGGCTGCAGTAAACAGAGGCAAGGCATCTAAGCGTGCTGGAGACGGGTGTCCAGGAAAAAGGGAGTGCATTGCATGTTCTCTTGCAGGGATGGGAAAAGATCGAGGACAACGGCCTCTGGCAACTGCACAGTCAGGAGCAGAGGGATCTCCTCTGCCTTGTAAGAGGCTCGATTCGCCTTTGCAGAGGATCGCCACGTTGGAGGTGGCAAGCGTGTGCCGCCTGCACACAACCCACTTCTGCCAAGCTTGGCTGTAATGAGGAAGGAGAGCCAAGGAAGCGGGGAGGGAGGAGCTGTGTTTTCTCTTGCCTTTAAGATTTACTAGCAGCTTTGTTCCCTGGAGCTATTAATCATTCCAGGAAGATACAGATGCCTAAGGAGACTGCTACAGCACAGCAAATATAAATCCACTACCCTTTTGATGATGGCCATAAAATAAACAGGTTAGTCAAGCATTTCATTGGAGGCCCAGAAGAAACACCACCAAATTCAGGGCAGAAATCGGCAGCGGCAAACCATGCCAGAAAGATGATGGGCAGGGAAAATAATTCTGCCAGAGGTCACTCCGAAAGGGTGCTAGCTATTATTAGCAAGACCCAGCACCAGCTTGTTGCGAGGAAACTGAGGCAGACCAACCAGATCTCCTTCTTTGATAGAGTTACGGGCTTAGCAGATTGGGGGATGCTGCAGATATAGTGTACCTGGGCCTTAGCAAAGCCTTCAACCGTCTTGGATGCTCCTCAATAAAATGATTAAAAATGGGTTAGAGGATACTCCTACTAGATGGACTCACAGATGGCTGTATGACTGCACCAGAGTACTCATTAATGGGTTCACGTTGGCCAAGTGGAGCGCCAGAGGGCTCTATCCCGGGCCTTCTGCTGTTCAACATTCTTATCAAGGACATGATGAGGGAATTGAGAGGATACAAAGCTGGGAGGGATGGATAATACTTCGAAAGAAAGAAAGAAAGAAAGAAAGAAAGAAAGAAAGAAAGAAAGAAAGAAAGAAAGAAAGAAAGAAAGAAGAGAAAGAAGAAAGAAAGAAAGAAGAAAGAAAGAAAGAAAGAAAGAAAGAAAGAAAGAAAGAAGGGAGGGAGGGAGGGAGGGAGGGAGGGAGGGAAGGGAGGGAAGGGAGGGAGGAAGGAAGGGAGGAAGGGAGGAAGGAAGGAAGGAAGGAGGAAGGAAGGAAGGAAGGAAGGAAGGAAGGAAGGAAGGAAGGAAGGAAGGAAGGAAGATTCAAAAAGACCTAGACAGCTGGAGCAATGGGCTGAAATGAAGAGGATGGATTTTGCCCAGGAGAACTCTCAAGTTCTGTCTCTGGATAGGAAAAATGAAAGATCCAAGAATAAGGTGAAGGAGACCTGGCTTGACAGTAGTGCCTGTGGAAGGGACTTGGGTCTCCTTGCTGACCCAAAGTTAAACATGACTCAGCAGTGTGATGCAGCTGCTAAAAGGCAAAGGCTATATTGGGGTGCATTAACAAGGACACGGCGTCCAGATAATGGGGCGTCATCATTCCACTCTAAAATGCCCTGGTAGGGGTCCAGTTCTGAGCAACCCAGTTCCAAAAGGACAGGGCCAAATTGGAGCAGGTTTGCAGTAGTGCTACCAAGATGGTGAAGGGCCTGGAAACCTTGAGGAATGTTTTAAGGATCTGGGCATACTCAGACACCGGAAGAGAAGACTTGAGGGGAGATGTGACCGAAGGCATCAAATAATCTGAAAGACTGTCCCACCATACAGGGGGCAGGCTTATACCAGAGGCAGCGGGCTAGAATCACAGGAAGTAGGTTCAGGCTAGATGCCAGGAGAAACTTGCCGATGATGTGAGCTGTCAGTCAGTGGCATAGGCTGCTTCATGAAGTGGTGGGTTCTTCTTTACTGCCAGTCTTCAAACCTGGACCCCGCACTGAGCAAGGGGTAAGCCTAGATGGCTTCTAAGATTCCTTCCAACTCGGTGATTTTGCTCACTTGTTTTATGCGGTTGGAATAATCCTTCTTCCGTGAGCAAAATGCTGGGCTGGGCTGGGCGGGGAGAGAAGGATCCACTTGAAAAAGGGATGAGAAATTCCAGGCAGGGCAGAGAAGCCCTTCCTGCCCGTCTCTGCTTCCCAGCCGCAGCTTCAAATGCGCCGCCACCGGCCAGAGGGTGACACGATGGTGAGCGGGGTGGGGCAAGGAGAACGCACGCCATCAGTCATTCTCCGGCGATTAGCGCGCCATCTCTGCCAGCAAGGCCACGGGACATGCCCTATTAGCTTTAAAATAGGCCATTCTTCATTCCACGCCGTCGTCTTGGAAAGACTCCGTTTGATCTCGGAGAAGCGGCTCGCCTCTAATGGATTGGCACCGGCAGCCAGCCGCCACTTTGTTTCTGCCTTTCACAAGCCTCCCTTCTCTCCCCCCTCCCCATCTCTCCCCTGACCAGGCGCCCCCTCTCCCCCAGCCACCGGAGAAAGAATTAAGGCTCCCATCACAGGTCTGTATGAGGATGGATCGGCCACATCATCTGTTGAGTCAGCTCCCCGCTCTCTTCTCAGAGCGCTCCCTGGTGGCATTAGGGCTTCATTAGCCGCAAATTGTTGGAGCAGATATATTATCGCCTCCTCTCGAGGGCGACGGAATATTCCAGAGGTGGCGGTGGCAGGCAGCTTCCATCCGAGAGTGGTGGGTTTGGGCAGAGAGAAGAAGAACGGGGCCAAGCGCAGGAGGAGGAGGGGGACCCAGCCTAGCCGAAAAGCTGGGGGCGAGCGTGGCCAGGCGGGGAACCGAGGACTCCCCACCTAAAGAGATGTGGGTGGCCAGAAAGACGGATTCAGACAACGCTGGCCAAAACAGGTTTGGAAAGCTCATCTCGGAAAAATGCAAGCACTGGATGGGGATGGCAAAGATCAAGTGGTCTCCAAGAGTCACGTCCTTTTGCTCCGTCCAAACCGCCCCAAGCTTGTTGCAATGAAACAACTCAGGATCGTCCTTCCATTCAGTATATTGCATTTCGTTAATCTAATTTCCCCCCCCCAGCTTTTTACAAAGCAGGCCCGAGAAAGCTACCTTTTCATTTCAACAAGATCAAAGCTCTCTCTTCCTTTCTCTCTCTCTCTCTCTCTCTCTCTCTCTCTCTGTGCGCGCGCGCATGTGTGTGTGTGTATTTTGTGCGTGTTTGTTTCTCTGCTGGGGCATCATCTGTGCTGCTTGCAAGCACGGGGAAATGGCTCCCTCTTCCCCTCCCTCTCCTTTTCTCTTTGTGGTTTAATTAGTATTTCCAAGAGCTGTGATCCCGCTGGGAACCTGGGTAAAATACAAGGAAAGGATAACCACCAACAATGATTCTTAATTAGCGAATGCTTCAGCTCTCTGCTACTGTCTGCTAGAGAGTAAGAAAAAAAAAAACACAAGCAGCAAATATAGCCAGACTGTCTGGGCCAATCCGGCAAGAAGCCTCAGAGGACGGGGTGTGTGTGTCTGCACAGATGAGAGATGCTATTATCCTCTACTTGTTGCTTAATCCAAAACATGGGGTGGTTGGTGTTGCGTCCTCCCAGCTGGGAACCTTTGCCATAAATACACGATGTGCTTTGTTGCTTTGAATTAGGCTTCCACGATCTGGTGTCCCTCCAGATGTGTCGTTGCCCAACGCTCAGCCTCTCCAGTTAGCCCAGCGTTGTTAACCCAACGTGTTAAGAGGGCATCAGGTTGAGGCACGCTGTACCAGGTGTTCAGTGTGCTGGCTTTGCTCTTCTAGACAATCAATAAACCTTTGTGGACAGAAATGAGGAAGAGGAAGCCTTTTGTTCTGAACTGAGCCGCAACACCATTCCCTCTGCTCCGCGTTTCAATAGCTGTGGCCAGGGAAGATGCATGAGCTGAGACCGATGGAAACCAGGGTGGGGAGAGCTACGAAATCAGCACAGTTCCAGAAGACTATTGAACCTGGTCCCTTCCATAGGCCTTGAAGCCCCATGAGGACCCGGAGAATAAAAAATGGAAGGGGGACGCAATCGCACTGGAGGTTTATCAGCAGAAAGGGAGTAATTACTTGCTCTCTGTTATGTGAAAGGTCAGAGTAAGACTAAGTTATAGGACGATGCCTTTGGGTTGAATGTTAGGAAGAATATTAAGATGCTTTTCTCTAACACGATGTCATATTAGAAGATGGCTACCTAGGGAATGGTAATGCAGTCAGCTCTCCTCCATGGAGGTCCTCAAGAAGATGCGGAACAGTCATCACTGGGATGACTCTGGATTTCTTGCATCCTTCAGGGGGTTGTATCAGATGGTTAGGAAGACTGACCCAATGTGGAGATGCTCCATTTTAGAGCAGGAGTAGGCCACCCCAGGCCCTCCAGATGTTTGCTGTAGAGCAAGGGGCCTCTACCTCAACCAGTGATCCACAAAGCTTTGAGGATTACTTCCAAAGCCCTCTTGATTGCAATTCTTAACATTCTCTACCTTCCTGCCACTTCGGTTGCAAGTAAAGGTGCCCCTGTATTCCCATATTCCTTGCACTCAGCTGGTCTGCCCGTGTCAAATGTCTTGCTTCAACATAGGGCAGAGCTTTCCAAACTGTGTGTCGGCTGCAGTGTCTGGATGTGTCACAGCTGCTGCCTCCAAACCTGCTGTGATTCCGCGCAGGTCCTAGTGCCTGCCTTGTGCCCTGATAAGAGTGTGTCGCGAAATGATGCATGTCTAAAAAGTGTGTCACCAACATGAGAAGTTTGGAAAGCTCTGACATAGGGGAAGGGATTCGAATTCACAGAGTAACAGAGAAAAATTGGAAAGTGTTTGCTAGAGCTGAGGGGTGTATTATATTTTGGCAGAGAAGCCAGGCTTTTGCTCAAAACTGGCTTATAGCTTCCCAGTCCTGTCTTTGGACATCAGTCCTTCTCCATGCTCTTCATTCCCCTTTCTTCCCCCCACTTTCCCTTTCCCTACCAAAAACGAGCAAAACCAGCCCTCCATCCTCTCCCTGGGGGAGTGTGCTTGGATGTGGGAGAATTACCTGCCGCCCTTCGCTTCTCCAGACGCCGTTCACAGTTTTGGTGGGTGCAATGGTTACCACAGGAGGTGTGTTCGGCACACTGTGCCCTCCTGGAGGAACGATGAGAGGCCCCATAGGTCCTCGCTTGGGCGTGCTTGCAGGAGAGCTGTGGTTGGTGGCTGGCGAGGAAACTGGAGAAGACTCGCTGCTTATTGAAGACCCTAAAATCAGGAGAAAGAAATGCATTTGATGCAGTTCCTAGTCAACACTCAAACGGTGGCAGGAGAGCAGGATCTGAAACGGAACTCTGGCAAGTTCTTCTACTGGTCAACTTTATCAAGATTTGACCCCAAAGGACATATTCCAAACACGGGTTCAGAGGCATCAAAAGCTATTTGTGGATCAAGTTGATTTCACATCAAGTGTTCCTGCTCCGCTGGCCTTTAGGCCTCTGCTATGATCTGGATTCTAAGGGGAAAATGTGTTTCAGGAGGACTCAAGCAGCCTCTGACAGCAACTCCTTAAAGAAGGTGCCAATAGCTCCCCGGGAGCGCCAAATCACTCTTTCCAGTATGAATCTAGACTGCTGCACAGACTTAATAGGCTTTCAGCTTAAATTCTTCAATATTTGGCAAAAGGAATGGCTTCCGCTAGGAAAGGGAAAAGATGGCAAGGTGAAAAGAGCAATGGGATGACCATGCTTCTCTAACACCATAGCAGAAGATAGCACTAGGACACAGGCATCTCCCTCAGCACACCTATAGAGCATCACAATCTAGAGTTGGTATCTGCTCATCATAACTGCACTGAAAGAGATGGGATTTTGGATAAACAGAGTAAATCCTTCTTTTTTAAGCCTTAGGCAAAACTTAGCCATGACCTGCACAAAACAGTAGATGAAGCTGAAGTACGTCCATCTTGGATGTGCTGCAGAGAAGGACATATTATAGAGAAGAGGATGGTTGGAGCAGAAATACTAACAGGATGCTAATGAGGACACTCCTGCTACATTTCTGTAGGTACTTCAGCGCAAGCCCACCGCAGAGAAAGCAATATATTCCACCGTATGCTCTGTATGTACAGATATGAGGCACTGAAGTCAAGGAAAAACTGAGAGTTAAAGGAAGATAATTCTCCTACAGAGCAAGAAATGACAAATGAGTCACAAAACCGGTTCTTCCATCATCCCACGTATGTACGTCCTTGAGAATGAATGCCTTTATACACGACTCCAATGCCCCTGGACATTTCCAGGACATGCCAAGTTTATTTTTATTTATTTATTATTCATATTTATACCCCACCTATCCCCTCCCTATCGGAGGACTCTAGGCGGCTTACAATATCACACATCCAATTACTAACAATTCATATACTTATTTTTTAACAATGTTACAACCGCGTGCTTAGGAAGGGGGTAAGGGAACCTAGTTGGCTGACTCTTCAAGAAATAAAACACTTGGGGGAGCTAGTGGCAGATGACTGGAGATGGCCTGGTCAGTTGGGTAATGGCCACCTTTGCAGAAAGCCTCATCTCCACAAAGCTGGTGGAAAGACAGTCACTTCCTCCTGTTTTCCAGAAAATATTTCTGCAGGTGGATGGATCAGTGGATGGATGGATGGATGGATGGATGGAGATGATAGATGAGATAGACAGAGATAGAGAGAGAGAGAGATGATAGATAGGGAGGCAAGAAAGCAAGATGACCTAGTTGGCCCTTTTGATAGAACACAGATTTTTATTCCCCTATGTAGCTGTAGGATATACGAAAAATAAAATTCAGAGGGAGTGCTTCGAACAGATAGCTGCTGATGGTAGGAAAACAGTTTAGTCCTCTGTTAACCCTCATTCATGTTCACTCAACACAGCTGAACAGTGGAGGGTAGTTAACTCAAAAGCACTCCAGGCTGTTTGGATTAAAATTACCCCTCCCTAGCCCCAGTACTATCTGGGTTATATCACTTCCATGACCCCCCGACTCCCTCCTCCTCAACCCAGCTGAGCGGGTCTCAGATCCCAGCTTTGGAGAGAAGGCAGGCTATCTCCCTTTCTCCTTGTGATCCAGGTCTGTAGAAAGGCTGAGGTATCCTTGATCCCCAGAAAGTGGTTCCTCCCCCTCCTGGTGAAGTCAAGAAAGGTAATGGCAACCTGTTTAGCCACCTGGCCAGCAGGCAAAAGGAATGCAAGGCTTGAAAGGGAAGGGTTCAGCCCAGGCTGAAAGGCACCTGCAAGAACTACTCATTGTGAAATTACAACAAGTCAGCGTAACCTACAACTGCTCTCTATCGAAGGCCCTCAAGAACGTGAAACCCCAAATCTACGAGCTTCTCCTAACCCACAAAAACACCTTGCTGGAGATCTCAAAGGGGACGGGCCAGAGTTTATACTTCTTTCTTGTGCTCGGACACCCTGTGGCTGGGGAGTCAGCTCGCCATTCCTCAATGTTTGGTCCCCAACCTCAATGGAGCCACAGATGACCAAATAGGGACAACCTTGAGAGGAAGCCGAAGACCCCAAAGAACCACCGAAAGCGCAACAAAGGAAGACACGTCAACCCGCTACTGGTGGTGGCTCCAGTGCTTTATTAATTATTCCTGGGCTATTGCACCACACTTTCCTTCTGGAGAGCAAGGTTGCTGCTCTTGACAAAGGAAGCCCAGATATGGATTTGACACCCACCAAAGTCTATCTTGTCAGTGCGGAGGCCGACAACAATTAGCAGCCTTAATCCCCTTTGAGCTGGGAAGCCATTACTCACCACAGGAGAGCCTTATCAATCAATACCATCACAAAGAACCAAGCAATTAATGAAGCTAAAGTCTTACTTCAGAACCCTTAATTCTCACTGTGTGGCTTTAAAAGGGGAGGGTTTGTGATCGTTATAATTAACTGGCGGTATTCAGCCAGGAGTTATTCAGTGAAACTAATCTGGCTTGGAGATGACAAGAGGCACCGTGTGGCACTGTCACCTTTGTTATTTGACCTCCTGCTTTCTATTCAGCGATAGCAGATTAGCAGGCATGGCTGACAGGCAAAGGTAATTAACAGCTGAGACCCTGAGGAAGTCGTACAGGCGGGGAGGGGGGGGGAGAGAGGACAAGACACAGCATGGATCTGAACCTACTGAAGCTCACCATCTGCAAACGTGGCTGCCCAAATTTGCCCCAAACGCTACTCCTCCTAATACAGAACACCTCTCAAAATCCCAGGTGTGCTCCTCACGCTTCCAGGAGAAGTCAATCCATATATGGATCTCTGGCCTGGGCCCATAGGGCAAGGGAGGGGGAGAACCTGTCCCTCCAGCCACTTTCCTGCCCCCCCTGGACCAAAAGGGCTGAAATTGATTCAGAGTGGCCTTCAGGCATCAAAAGGTTCTCCACAAGATGCCAGTGCTCCAGCCCCATTTTTTGGGTGGACCGTAGAGCATCTCTTCCTTTCCTCCAAAGCAAGGAACACAGTCTTTATTAATACCAGTCTGAGTTCTGCCCTTGGATACATACCATGGCAATTCCTGGAGCCAAATACTAATGGGACAATTAAGCCCCAGCTTGGAACTCGAGAAAGGCCAGGGAATGTTCTTCCCAGAGGCTTCTGGATAAGCCACACTTTCCTTTCGAATAGGCTTTTCATACCAGATTGGAATTTTTAATTTCCTGCTTGCTGGGATCAGCAAGTGATGCTAAGGCAGGGAGAACAGAGCCAGGCTGTGTTTCTCTCCCACCGCAAAATCTCGTGTGGTAAGGAGGGACTGTAGGTGGAACGGAAGTGTCTTGCACACAGGTCTGGGTGTCTCTGAATGCAGGGTAACTTTTTCTGAAAAGCCTTAAGCACTCCATGCATCAGATGTCATCATCATCCAGGACTGCCTGCTGCATCCCCGGGGTTCCATTTTACAGGTGAAGAACGGAGCGTCAATGCTGAAACCACTTGATTATTTCTAGAAGTCCAGTGATAATTGGACAGGGAGAAAATAGGGTGTGTGTGTAGAGAGTCCATCCCCTGCCCCCCCCCCCAAGTCTCACCTCTCTCTCTCTGGTCAGCAGCTTAGGGGAAACAAAACCACCAATTAATTGCTTGTGTTTTCCCTAGTCTACCCAACCAGCAGCTTGTCCCCACCATCTTATTCTTGGGGAGCAATGCTGTGTTGACACATTCCTTCTGACAACCCCCCCAACCCACGGAGAAACACACACAAAATCACTTTGAACTCTCTGAGCACCCAGAACTCAATTAACATCCATTTGATATCAATAAATATGTTAAGCAGCTTCCTGTTTCTGAAAGGCCCCTCTCTCAGCTGGCAGGGACACCAGACGCAGCAGCAGCAAAGCATACCTCTCCCTGCTGCTTCAGAGGCTCTGCTTTCTTCCATTTCGAGATGAAAGAGAACGCATTTGCAAGGAAAAAGCTATGCCCTTCCAGTCACCAAGAGATGCGGCATTGGATCCACACGCCATGTTGTGTTTCCTGCCAAGCAAGAGACACAATATTTCTGCCTCAAGGCTACGGTAGCTTTCCTATGCTCAGCTGGGCTCCAGGATACTCTCTGGATCTCTCCTGACTTTCTCAGAACCATGTGGGATAAAATCACACGGATGGAGCATAGAGTGAAACATCTTCTCTGCCTGCTTCCTTTTTCTTTTAATAATTTTATTAAAAGTTTTAAAAAAGAAGATAAAAACGGGTAAGAAGTAAGAAAGAAGAAAGAAAGAGAAAGAAATCAGAGAGAAAGCTGAAAGTGCAAGAAAGGGGGGGGGGGGAGTAAAAGAAAATAGAAAAGAAAGAAAATATAAACAAGTGGCTTCCGATCTTCTTTACAGCAGTTATAAGTACAATTATAGATTTCTCTAAAGTTACAACAGGTCTCTCTTCTTTCTATAATCTATCCTGTCTAATCATCAAAATCATAAATCATAAATTCATTTTTTTCTGTTTTCTGCAAAAAGTCCATAAGGGGTTTCCAGTCAGCAATAAACCTATATATTGTCTTTTCTCTAATCAACCACCCGGTGAGGTGAGTCGGGCTGAGAGAGAGTGACTGGCCCAAGGTCACCCAGCCGGCTTTCACGCCTCAGGCGGGACTAGAACTCTCAGTCTCCTGGTTTGCCATTGGCTCCTTCCTAGGGCTGAGAGACAGGGACTGGCCCAAGGTCACCCAGCCGGCTTTCATGCCTAAGGCGGGACTAGAACTCTGTCTCCTGGTTTGCCATTGGCTCCTTCCTAGGGCTGAGAGACAGGGACTGGCCCAAGGTCACCCAGCCGGCTTTCGTGCCTAAGGCGGGACTAGAACTCTCAGTCTCCTGGTTTGCTATTGGCTCCTTCCTAGGGCTGAGAGACAGGGACTGGCCCAAGGTCACCCAGCCGGCTTTCGTGCCTAAGGCGGGACTAGAACTCTCAGTCTCCTGGTTTGCCATTGGCTCCTTCCTAGGGCTGAGAGACAGGGACTGGCCCAAGGTCACCCAGCCGGCTTTCGTGCCTAAGGCAGGACTAGAACTCTCAGTCTCCTGGTTTCTAGCCCGGCACCTTAACCACTAGACCAAAGCTGCAGTTATATACAAAAACGAAGTTTTTTTCCAACTGTTTGCCAATCAGTCCCAAAAGAAAGACCTCTGGTCTCAACTGCATATTAGTCTTTAAAATCCTCTGAATCAGTGTATGTACCTGAATCCAAATTTTTCTAGCGTTTTTACACATCCACCAAGCAAGATAAAATGTTCCTTCTTATTGTTCACATTTCCAACATGTATTTGAAGTGCCTTTATACATTCTAGACGTCTTCTCTGCCTGCTTCCATTAACCTGGCTGAACCCCTTCCCTTAACTCGGGGTGGTGGTGTACCCTTAATTCCTTAAAGTACTCCAGAACAGAAGGTTGGAAAGTGGTTTCATACTGTCTCATTTTACTAGAGAGAGGGATCTTCCTTACCTCTGGTACCCCATCAAGCTGAAGTTACAGAACTGAACTGGAACCTTTTTCAGGAAAAAAACATGTTCTTGGCCACCAAACTGTGGCCCCCACCCAGTTCTCACCCACCCAGGAAAAGTTGCCATTTTTACTGTCATAATATTCCTTAATTGAGGATTAGAATGGGGAAGAAAGAGGGTAAAAGATTCTCGGTTTAAAACCTTACAAGGCTAGATCCTTGTAAGGCTAGAGAGCCTTCTGCACTGCACTTTAAGACAGGGCTTTCCAAAGTTTTCCCGTGGCGACGCACCAACCGCCGTTGGTGTGTCGCTGCGGGAAAACCCGGAAGTGCCGCCGTTGCGGCAGCGCGCAAAAACCCGGAAGCGCTGCTGCCGCTTTCGGTTTTTGCGCGCCGCTGTTGGTGTGTCGCCGTAGGAAAACCCGGAAGCGCTGATGATGATCAGCGCTTCCGGGTTGTGTGGCGACACACCAGACTGTGTGTGGCGACACACTTTTGTGTCGCCACACACAGTTTGGAAAGCTCTGCAGATAAATGCAGACAGGAGATTTGGGGAGTCTGATTTTATGTTCTGCTTTTTAAGTTCTCTTTGTCCCCTTGTTTTGGGTCCTGGAGGATTCTAAAGTTTGCTTACTGCTCTGTAGCGTTTCAAATGGCTTCTGGACTTCCAGTCTCTGAAATCCAGAAGTCAGCATGGGTCAACCGGGGAAGGCCTTCTCGGCTGTACTGAACTCACAGCCTTTTTGGTGGTGGGGCCGAAATGTTGCAGAAACGAAACGCGCTGCTCCCCCCGTGGAAACCCATCCAACCAATTCCTTCTATTTTTAGATGGGATTTGAATCCCTTTTAATTCCGTCAAGGTTCTTAATGATAGATTATATTCTTTCTGTTGACTCTTAGTTCCCTGTTTTGTGCTGATGTGCTTTTAAAAAATTCGATTGCGGGCAATTTCAAGCTGCTGTTTTATTGTTTTGCTTCCCTTTTTGAGAACTGTCTTGGGAAAGATGGATATTGTAAAAGAGGAGGTAACATTGATTAGAGTAAATTAAACAAACCATCTCTGGCAAAGGTCTGCTTCTGAAAATGTTTCCTTTACCTTGGGGTAAGACATGGGAGCATTTCTTCTAAGTGGCTGGTTTCACGCTTGCACAGATACCAGTTGCAAGAGGGACTTGTGAGTTCACGCAGCAATTCCTTGCTCGTGCAGGTCACAAGGGTGGGATTTTAACGCAAGAGGTCCACCTGCCAGCGACATGAGACCACAGCTCTGGATGTCCCGTCACCCAGACTGGCTGTGCTACCAGCACAAAGGGGAAAAAATGGAGATACAGGTAGTCCTCACTTAACAACCATTCGTTTAGTGATGGTTCGGACTTACGACGGTGCTGAAAAACTGATTTATGACCGGTCCTCACACTTACAACCATCACAGCATCCCCGCAGTTGTGTGATCACAATTTGGGCACTTAGCAACTGGTTTGCATTTATGACCGTCGCAGCATCCTGTGGTCACGACTGCCATTTTTGACCTTCCTAGCCAGCTTCTGGCAAGCAAAATCAATGGGGAACTGCATGGTTCGCTTAACAACCACATGGTTCACTTAATGCCCGTGGCATCTCACTTAATGACCACTGCAAAAAGGTCATAAAATTGGGTCGGATTCGCTTAGCAACCGAACTTCCAGTCCCAATTGTGGTTGTTAAGCAAGGACTACCTGTACGTACAAACCCTAAAGAGGCTCAAATCTGCACTCTCCTCACCAGATTTGCAAGCCACAGCTTAAGTAACAGATAATATACCTGCCAACAATTTGTGCATCTCACTTAAGGGTGGCACTGTTTTGCCTGTTTTTATTTTCAAAACCCCAATCGTTTGCTTTTTTCCTTTCTTTTTAGAAAGGCTTTCGAGGGTCCTAAGGCAACCCTAACCCTTTCTACATTTGAGGGGGTCCATCTGCACGCCCGCAGACCCCTCCCACCCGCCCCTATGCAGATATGATTTAAGCAGCCTCCGCAATCGTTCCTCCCCTCCTGCTTCCTTTTTTTTAAAATCTCCTCAACCGATGAAGAGTTCTTGGAAATTACAAACGCATTTGTCTAATCCGAGTTGAAAATACAGTCTGGGCTTTTCTTTAATGCCTGCTTTTTGCTTTTTGCCCGGGATTTTCAATTACATCAATATTTTAGAAGACACAGAAATGCACTTCCCTACGTTCTATTTTTCCCTTCAACGCAAGAGGAAAGGTTAAATAGTGAGACCCCCCAAATAAGAACAAAATAGGATTGACCGATCCTGAGCTCTCTCTTCAATATGTCAGGTTATTATCCCTGGATTAGCACCCGAGAATGCTGCTTCTGGATCTTTCTTTCCACCAAGACTTTTAACCTGGCTTGATGCTGTATGCAAAATAGCCCTGTCACTAACCAACACGCCTTTCCATCATTTCTCTGCAAATTTCACTCTTACTACCTCTTCTTCGCTGCTTCCCAGCATTCCTAATCTTGCATTAAAAATCCCTAGATTGATCCATCGCCAGAACCCAGACAGACAGAGAACTCTCAAGACAGAAAAAGGGATGCTTTCTTCCTTTTTTTTTTGCAATCAAATTATACAGCCATTACATCTAAACCAACAAAGAAGAAAAGCCTTCCCCCGCTTTTCATTTCCAACCAAATCTTGCTAGGGTAGATATTTGTATATAGCTTGCAAAGGGGAAATTGCGGCATCCGTGGGTAGAAGCTGGGGCTGGAGAAGGGAGGCACACCTCAGGAAATCAATGTCAAAATCCTCTAATGTGGCTTTTGATGGGCTAAGCAGTAAGCAGCAGGAGAGGGAATGGAGAAAGGGGATCGGGAAGCCAAACCTCGCAGTGGAGAAAATTGGGAAGGGAAGGGAAAGATGAGAGAAGGAGAGGTGAAGCATCTTCTAATCTATAGCGTTTCACAAATTGATTTCCCCTTTAGGGAGAAGAGAAAAGGAGGGAGGCCGTACTTCGATGATTAACACTCTCTGAAGAAAGAACCGGTAATTTCCACCACAATAATACATTTTCTGCCTCTATCAAGCCTCCCTTTCCTCTGCTCAGAGCATTTAAGTGTCTGATTAGCTTGCCCTGCTTTAGCCTCTCCTTCGCGGAGCACTTCAGAACGTTCTGCTTCTTTGCAACTCCTATTCTGGAGATGCAAAGCCACAACGGAGGGGTCTTTCCAAATGCAGACAGAGCGCCTTCGCATCTTTTCCAAACCAGAATAGCTCTGACCCCCGAGCTGAGGATATGGGGAAGAATCTATAGAGCAGAGGGGGGCACCTTCTGAGAAATTGCTTCCTTGGGGGGGGGGGGGAAATGGCCTTTTAGTCCACGGCCCAGCAAGGCTGAGAGCAACCCCCAGCCCTCCTAGCTGCCTTCCATCCTCAAAAGCCTCCAGGTTGCTCCCTGATCTGTGAAAGTAGCATTTTGCCCATCTGGGGAGCACAAACCTGCTCTCCTGCAAGGAACCGCCAAAGGCTGCCTTGCATCCACTCTTCATCGACTCTCTCCTCCAATTTAGATAATTGCCACACACAATGAAACCCCGGTTTAAAGAAAGCCTTCTGAAAGGAACAGACACGGCGGTGGAATAACAAAGCAGCCACCGCGGGCCCCTCAGGTGCCAAAACAGTCTCGGAGATGCTGAGGAGAAGGTGGAGGGGTTGCGGGGAATCCCTGACAGGGGTTGGGCACCACCTGCCTCAAGGTGGCCTCTTCTCAGGTCGGAGGGAGACAGGCAGCTTGAGCTGGCAACTGCAAGCAGTGGTTTTCTACAGAGCCAGGATGAACTATTTCTCTCATCCCTCCCCTGCTGGGAAAGCCATCTGCTGACTCCTGGGCTTTAAGGAGATGCAATCTCCAGCGGCAGCTGGCCCATACAGGAACTCCTGCTCTCCAAAGCAATGCGGCAGTCACAGGTGAATTTCCCGGGTATCCAGCCCCCCCACCAAACTTCCAGAAAGAGCAAAATAGCACTGATCCTCCCCACCCTCCCATATGTACCTGGTCATAGCAGGTTTCCCTGTCTGTTAACCTTGGGGGACCTGGGTGTGACGCTGCCTAAGCTTTGAAGGACGTGCCTTGGTTCTTCTGCTCCATTCGCATCTAGCACGCAGAGGGGGAGACAAAGCCCTTCCTTTTACCTTCAGGGAGCCTGACAGAGTTCTTAACGGGAATGTGGACATTTGCCATCAGACCCCAAGCTGGGCTCCCTTTTTTGCAAAGGAACAGCTGCTCGGCGCTAAGGTCACAGACTCTCCATGCCAAAGATCTGTCACTCAAGGCTTCTGCCTCCAGGGAGAACGGATCTCGGGTAGCAGGTTGCCTTTAAATGTGGGACCTCGGGGAGCATCTGCCATGGTGAAGAGCCCGCCTGGGCAATGTGGCTTTCTACATATTCTCCTCTAATGTGGCTGCTGCTTGGCATCTCCTCGGGAGGAAGACGGCACTTTTGCTTTCAAGTGTCATGGCAAGTGTTGATTTAAATGGAAGGAGAACCGAACTCCGGGCTCTGTCTGCCTTGCAATTCTGGTCTGCACTAGATTAAACTCTCCTCCTCCTCCTCCTCCTCCTCAGATTAAACTCAACTTCTTCTTCTCCTTTTTCTCCTCCTCCTCCCTCCTCCTCCCTAGATTAAACTCGACTCCTCCTCCTCCCTCCCCCTCCTCCCTAGATTAAACTCAAATTCCTCTTCCTCCTCCTCAGATTAAACTCGACTCCTCCTCCTCTTCCTCCTCCTCAGATTAAACTCGACTTCTTTTCCTTTTTCTCCTCCTCCTCCTCCTCCTTCCTCCTCCTCCCTAGATTAAACTCGACTCCTCCTCCTCCTCCCTCCCCCTCCTCCCTAGATTAAACTCAAATTCCTCTTCCTCCTCCTCAGATTAAACTCAACTCCGCCTCCTCTTCCTCCTCCTCAGATTAAACTCAACTTCTTCTTTTCCTTTTTCTCCTCCTCCTCCTCCCTCCTCCTCCCTAGATTAAACTCGACTCCTCCTCCTCCCTCCCCCTCCTCCCTAGATTAAACTCAAATTCCTCTTCCTCCTCCTCAGATTAAACTCAACTCCTCCTCCTCTTCCTCCTCCTCAGATTAAACTCGACTTCTTCTTTTCCTTTTTCTCCTTCTCCTCCCCCTCCTCCCTAGATTAAACTCGACTCCTCCTCCTCCTACCTCCCCCTCCTCCCTAGATTAAACTCAAATTCCTCCTCCTCCTCCCTAGATTAAACTCGACTCCTCCTCCTCCCTCCTCCTCCTCCCTAGATTAAACTCAAATTCCTCCTCCTCCCTAGATTAAACTCGACTCCTCCTCCTCCTCAGATTAAACTCGACTTCTTCTTCTCCTCCTCCTTCCTAGATTAAACTCAACTCCTCCTCCTCCTCAGATTAAACTCAACTTCTTCTCCTCCTCCTCCTCCCTAGATTAAACTCAAATTCTTCCTCCTCCTCCCTAGATTAAACTCAACTCCTCCTCCTCAGATTAAACTCGACTTCTTCTCTTTTTTCTCCTCCTCCTCCCTAGATTAAACTCAAATTCCTCCTCCTCCCTCCCCCTAGATTAAACTCAAATTCTTCCTCCTCCTCCCTAGATTAAACTCAACTCCTCCTCCTCCTCAGATTAAACTCAACTTCTTCTCTTTTTTCTCCTCCTCCTCCCTAGATTAAACTCGCCTCCTCCTCCCTCCCCCTCCTCCCTAGATTAAACTCAAATTCCTCCTCCTCCTCCCTAGATTAAACTCGACTCCTCCTCCTCGTTTTTCCCCTCCCAAGCCTCTCTCTGCTGCTCCACTGATTTCGATCCCCATCTCCTCCTGCTGACTCCAAGATGCCTGCCTTCAGCCGGGCCCCAGTTAAACAGCCCATTAAAGAGAAAAATATTCAGATGTACATTTCACCATCCCGGCGCCCAGCAGCAGCCGGCTTTGTTATTTAGCGGAGGAGCTTTCGATGGTGCAAGAACAGATTTAGGAGCCTTAGGAAAAATAAAATTTCAATGAAGCATGGCAGTGCAAGGAGACCTATATTTGCAGGGGAAAGGACAAATTCTTTCCTCCGCTCGCTCCAGACTTTCTCTCGGGGTACAACAAATGATATGGCATTTGGATTACTCTGTCTGAATTGAATTTTTAAACTGCCCCCTCGAGACACAATGCCGAGGAAAGACATTAGCCCATCAAGCGGCGGGGGAGAGAACCGAATTCAATGGCTAAAAATAAAGCAAGCGCTTGAGCGGAGAGGAAGCAGCGGCTGCGAGGAGCTGAATGCAGACAGGAGAGGCGGCTGCTTCGCAAGTGATGGGGCCGGGCCGGGGCGGAGGCTGGCTCGGCTCTGCCGAAACGGTCCTGCTGCTGGCGATTCCTGAACTAGCAATTTCCTCCTTCCAGAATTAGACACCGGAGCACCGGCTGTCCTTCTAGAAGGACGAGGCGGGCGTCCGTTTCTACCCCTCTCCGTCTTCAGAGGTGGAAAAGGCCGGCTGACCCAGTCCCCTTGGGATCCTCAGCACCTGGCCGCTCCCTTTGGGAAGCTAGTTCTCTTTGGGAAGCTGGGGAAATCCACTGCGCCTTTTCTAAACGGCAAGCGTTGTCCAAGGAGATGAAAGAACACCTTACGATGATGTCTGGCACTGATGAAGCCGCAGAGCAGAGGACAGATGCATGAAAAACTTCTTCCCAGTGTGATTAATTAGAAAAGCGGTTCTCCAATGTTTTGGTCTCAGGACCCTTTTACATCCTTAGGAATGATTGAGGACCCCAAAGAGCTTCAGTTTGTTTATTTATTTATTTATTTTATTTTCTATCCCGCCTTTATTATTATTAATTTTTTTGTATAAATGACTCAAGGTGGCGAACATCCCTAATACTCCTTCCTCCTCCTATTTTCCCCACAACAACAACCCTGTGAGGTGAGTTGGGCTGAGAGAGATGACAGGCCCAAGGTCACCCAGCCGGCTTTCGTGCCTAAGGCGGGACTAGAACTCTCTGTCTCCTGGTTTGCTATTGGCTCCTTCCTAGGGCTGAGAGACAGGGACTGGCCCAAGGTCACCCAGCCAGCTTTCGTGCCTAAGGCGGGACTAGAACTCTCAGTCTCCTGGTTTCTAGCCTGTTGCCTTAACCACTAGACCAAACTGGCTCTCATGTGGGATATGTGGGATATATCTATCAAAATTGACTATATTAGTAATTAAAACTGAGACATTTAAAATTGTTTATTTATTTGAGTCCGTGGACCCCCTGAAAGGGTCTTGGGGACCCCCAGGGGTCCTCAGACCACACTGTGAGAACCACTGGCTTAGAACCGCTGAGGGTGTTGAAAAACACCCATGGGTAAAAGGAGGGACAGAGAAGAGAGGTTTGAAACAAGCGATCCAATCTTCCTTAAGTCACTAAACGAAGACGCAACGTTTATCTTTCCTGCGTCTCTCCTCATTCCTTCTCCCTCTCTGTCAAGCCGCTTCATCCTCCAGATCCTTCCAACCAAGGTCATCCCCTGGTCCTCACCCTTTGCTTGACACACGCTGACCCTACTGTGCTTTGACCGCTTGTCTTCTTACAAAACCTTTGAGTCATGTCACCTCTACGCTGACCTTAACGCTTGGCACTCAGAGGCCCTACAAATGATTAACCAGCAATAACGGCCAGAAGGACACAGATTTATTTATTCATCTAGCTATTTTGCACCTGGCGGGATGAGAATGGGGGGTGGGAGTTTCTAGAAACCAGGTGGGAAACCCCCCTATAAAACCACCTCCCTACCCTTCCTCTGCTCGTGACCAATTTTTTAGATGATTGTCGGATGTGAGGAGGGGGTTGTGAAAAACCTGACGGCTTTGTGAAGGACTGAGAATGTAGTAGCACCAAAGAAAGCTCAAGGGAGGTCCAAAAAGTCAAGAGGGCAGTTGTGATGGCATGCTTGAAGCCCTACTCAGGGTGTTGCATGTGCAACATCCATTAGAGAACGGTGCGCCTTCAACTGTGTGGTCATGACGGCCATCTTGACTTTTTGGACCACCCCCTGCAGATGCCCTGGCTACGCTGCCTAGATGGCTGCAGAACCATCTCTCATTTGGAGGGATGACAATCTCCTCCAGAGGAGCAGAGAAAACCTGAACTTTCCCATGGGCCTGCGTGGCTCATGGCCTAGAGAGGACCATTTCCCTAAAGTTGGCGTGTGGCTCCCTTTTTAACCCGAACTTCTCTTTCAAAGGGCAGCTGTAGCGCATGGCTTCTCTAGGGCAGACCTTTCACATTTCAAGGGCGCCTTTTGCTATTCACCTTTCAACGTGAGCGACAGAAAGTATATCATTGGTGAACACTGAGGACTTACAGGAGGAATGAAGAACAAGAAAGCTGCTGAAGTTAGGGATTGTGTGGGCCAGACCCTTTGAGATACTGACCCACTTAATTTGGGGGGGGGTGCGCGCTGGGGTCCCTCCTGCCCCTACCGAAGATGCCCTGCCTGGCTGGCACCCCTCCATCTCCAAGTCAAAGGACCACCATCTCCCTCTCTTACCTCTGGGTTCCTCAGCCTGTTTGGCAAGTTTGCGCAAGGCGGCGGCAAAGCTGGAGGAGGGCACGGCCTGGACTGATAAAGTGCTGTTGGCTGCCGGGCTGCCACTGGGCACAAGGGAGCCATTGAGAGGAGAAGGGGTCAGGGGGCTGACGGTGGCGGTGGTCCGGGTCGCGGTTGAAAGCATTCCTAGAGAAGGTGACTTTGGCTCATGGCTCATGCCTGAAACAACGAGAAAAATAATCCACATCACTGAGAGAAAAGGCATCAGTCACATCGCCCCAGAGGGTCCAACCATGCGAAGGGGAAGGAGCGAGGGGAGGGGGAAAGATGGCCCTCTTGGCTACCCAAATAATTTTGCATCCAGGACTTTCCAGGAAACCTCTACGCATTTCCTGAGGGGAAGCCTGGAGGACCATAGCTTAGAAAAGGAAAGGTTCCTTCACCCAAGTTCTGTGGAAGACAGAGGGCCAATATCTCTGAGTGGGGACTGTATAAGACAGTCCTGCTGCGACCATACCGACTTTACATCCGAGACGTTTTCTGGCTCCCACCCTGTCAAAAAGACAGACTGTTCCAATAAGCTGCTTTGCTAGAGGGGATCAGAAGAACATAATCTGACCTTTCCCCCTGGGACCGAGACTCTTGTTTTTCCATCTGCAGAACCGAGGTCATAATACCCCTCCTGAACCCAGCCGTCCCCAGCATGGTGGCCTTCAGGAGGGAAATGAAGTTCAGCTCCTACGACATTGCACGGCCCCTCCCTTTTCACGCATGACACGCACACACACCTGCCAGGAAGAAAGACGCCTTCGAGCCAGCAGAAATGTGTCCAATCTAATGCCGCCCCAAGGATTGCCTTGACCGCATGATTCTCGGTCAGAGAAGACCCGTGAGTCTATGGAAACCCTTTCAAAACCTGCTTGGTCTACCAAAAGGATGCCTCAAGTCCAGTCCAGCAGGCGATGCAGGAGGAAAATTCCAATTTCAGGTGTGCAGGCAGGACAGCATCGCTCATAAGGCACGTAGGTCCTACAACTTCCTCCCTCCCAACACCTCATGGGTGCCCTGTGGCCTTCCTCCCACACCTTCTGGGATCATCTACACAGCAAGACTGCGACCCCGTCTGCAAGAGAGTTCCATCTGGCGGGGTCCAGGAGGCGAGCCTTCTCTGCAGTAGCTCCAGCCCTTTGGAACATCCTTCCCCCAGAAGTGAGGTTAGCTCCCTCTCTCCTGGACTTCAGAAAAAAACTGAAGACCTGGTTCTGCCACCATGCTTGGAGTGGGGAGGGGAATGGCCATTCTTGGGGTTGGCTGGTTCCTTAGACCTGCCCTGGACCAGCCTTACCTGCTCATGAGATGCAGTAGAACTGCCATTACTTGGATTTGACTGTATTTTATATTTTTATTGATTATTGGTATTTATTTATGACTTTTATTGAATTTTAAATTGTTTTATTGCGAACCGCCCAGGGTCCCTCCTTGTGGGGGAGATGGGCAGTGATATAAATGTGATGTGATGAATGAATGAATGAATGAATGAATGAATGAATGAATGAATGAATGAATGAATGAATAAATCAGACTGACACCACCACTCTGCAGTATCCACAGAGGATTTCAGGCAGGTGGAAACCCACAAGGTCTTTCTCTCCCGGTGACCAGAATCCTTCCGGTGGTGAGTCCCCCACCTTTCCAGTCAAATTAAGAAAAAAGCCCAAGATGAAACAGCAGCCTAACCAGAAACTTAAAAAATTAAGGGGAAAGAAAACTTTCCTCTCCCTCTCTCCCCCTCTCTCTCTCTCTTTTTTTTCTTGGATATCTCTTTATTTTGGCTGAAATAAATCAGGCTGAACACAAGCTAGCAAGACCTCGAGTTTTGCGGAAGGCGTGGCATTTAGAAGATATGCCAGCCAGCCCGGGCACTTTCTCCTTGGGCTGACAGAGGTTCCCACGTGGAAGGCCAAGTAGGGAGCTCAAATTCAGATTCAGCTGGCTGGGGAATTCTGGGAATTGAAGTCCACACAGCTTAAAGTTGCCAAGGTTGAGAAACACTGACCTAGATACCTCTCATCTATTAGCCAAACATCTGGACTAAGGCAATTTGGAGAAAGAAATGGTGGCACTTTGCTTGGCAGAATTACAAGCAGGGTGTACGTCGCTGCAGCCAGAGAAAAGAAGGATCTTTGCACTACACCTTCTCGGGAGATCAAGGAGCTTCCCCAGCCCTCCCCAGAGATGCCTATACCATCCCAAATTAGGGGCCCTAATCTGGAAGAGCCCCAAAGTTGGCATTTAAGACAGATGCCCACCCAATCTTTCTGCAGCTCTTTCCACCACTTTTGAATTGCTTTGGAGGACAGAGCCAGCTTAATGAAGATTCCACCCAGCCTGGTGGTCACCATATACAAAGCAGAGGTCCTTTGGAACCTATGTACAATATATGGGGAATAACTGCAGATGCAAGCCAACACTCCTAGAGGACAGCAGTTTGGGGTGGGGGATGCTGTGACCTAGCTCCCCGGCTGGCTGTCCTTGAAACTCATGCCACAGGGGAGTCCTCCTGAGCTCCACAATTTTCAATGTCCTTCCCCAGGATTTGAAGGGTATGTTCCACCCCCTCCACCTCCCCCAAGCGTTGACTTTCTGCAGCACCAGAAGCACCTCCAGACTTGGGATGCCAAGAGGTGGACATTAGAAACTCCCTAGCGGGGCGCACCCGGCCAATCTTCTCTGACCCCCTTCCACCATCCAGAAGCCTCTCAGATTTGCTGTTCCTTCTACTCTCGAATGTCAGAGTTGCAGCCTCCTGTCTTTGAAAGTGGAACTGCTGATGCTGGATCACTTAAAATAGAATTGCCAGTGAACGGCTTCATTAGCAAAGCTAAAATTAGCATTACTCTTCAGCTTGTGTTGCAGGATGAGGGGTAGGGGGTGACTCCCCCCCCCACTCAGCAAGGGACAAAACAAGTACAGCAGGAAGATGTAAGGGAGGGGCTGTGCTCTGCTTGCACTCTTGCTGCCCTAGACATTTGAAATGTCATCCCCTAAAACAGTGTTTCTCAACCCTGGCAACTTGGGACGGGCGGACTTCAACTCTCAGAATTCCCCAGCCAGCCTTGCTGGTTGGGGAATTCTGGGAGTTGAAGTCCACCCACCTTCAAGTTGCCAACGTTGAGAAACACTGCCCTAAAGGCAAAAGGGCAGAGCAGTTACCTCCCAAATGTGGTGGACCCCAACTTCTACCATCCCCATTCATCTCAGGGAGATCTACCCCTTAGAACAGAAAGGCACCAGACGGGGAAGACTCTTTTAGGGCAGTGCATGGATTTGGATTGCAACGCCATCTTTTCTCCCAAATTCATCTGATAAGACAGCAGAGGGTCAACGCCTGACCGGCCCTCTTTTTTCACGTCTAGGCGGCAGCAATTTAGCAGCAAGCAACAGGCAAGCATTCTCAGATACACCTTTGGAGGTGACGGGTTCACCCAGCAGCAGTGAATCCCCTTGAGAAAATGGCGGAGCCACCTGCAGAAATACACAATACGAAATCCTGAATGCCACCTGTCCTCCTCCAGCTTTAACGATTCAGCATGCATTTTAACTTTGCCTTTAAACTCTGGATAACATCCTTGAAGCCGCCCTACCTCTTCTTCCCATTTCCAGGAGAGCAAACCAAATCTGTATTTCCTTAAAAGAAAATACATCCTCTAAACAAGTTTCACCAAGGGAAAACGGCTTCAACGCCGAGAGACCAAGACTGGGAGAGATTGAAATCGGAGGCCAGCCTGTCAGATTAGCATCTGGACTTCTATATATGAAAACTGTAGGTGCTCCTGAAGTGTAGGTGCTTTGAAACAGGTGCTAGGAAGCAGTTCCAGCATACAGCGCCCCTGCCAAATTCCACGCAGGTGGACTAAGGACCTTTTCTGCAACAATGGCCAGCTGAAACATCAGGTCAAACATCTGATCCACAGGTGCTTTGACTGCACCCCTGGGTGCCGTTGGGAAGCTGACCTGAGCTGTCCTTCTTAGAACGCCAAGGACCCCTAAGGGCAGACCTGTGACTCCCCATCTTCGCCTCTCCCCAGACAATGTTTTCCTATCAGAGCTTCTCTTGTTTCTCCACGCTGCTGACCTTCCCCACCGAGCATAAATCGACCAGCATCTCTGGAAAGCAAGAGGCTTCTACTCCCTTACCTCCAGTCCCCACATCCCTCCCCCTTGCAAGCTCCCAACGCCCCATAAATGGTTCAAGAAGCATTACTTATCAGTGCTCAGCCGGCCTCCTGTGGCTTCCATAATTACCTCTGGCTTTCATCTCCAGCTCTTCACAGACACCCAGCTCCGAGTTTGTGACTTTGGTGCTTTGTAATTACCAGTTAATAGCTCCAATGAATTCTCTGCTGCCAGCCCCTTCCCCCTTCAAGTGCCAAATCCAGCCCCCTCCTTCCCCCCCCCCACAGCCCCCTTTGGGATAATTATACCTTGGGAAGCAGAGCTCAGCAGGATACCCCCCCCCCAATTCAGCTGCAGGCCCGAATCCCCTAATCACCCCTTCTGGGTAATTTTTTATTACTAGGAAAAAAAATATTTGTGAACAAGGACAGCTTGCCCTAAGCCATGGGTGCCGGGGGTCTCTTGTCCCCACAAAGACACATCTCCACCATTCCTTGGGAACATGCCTAGTCTGGGGAGGCCCATCGCTGTTTCCCACCCTCTTTGCCCGAATACGTACACAGAGCCACAGAGAACAGCACATGATGTTCGTTTGCTTTGCCTAGCCCAGCAAGATTCGCTCTGCAGCAAGAGAAGCTTGCAAGGTAAGGCAAGGTCCAATCACTACTCAGCTGGACTACTGTAATCCCTCTGAATGGGGCTGCCTCTGAATATCACTCAGGAACGGCAGCTGCTAAAAAAATACAGTGGCCTATATGTTAACTCGCACTAGACACCATGAACACACGACTTCCTGTTTCAAAGCTGCTTCGCAACAGGTTTTCAGGTACAGTTGAAGGTCCTGGTATTGACCTTTAAACCCTTATATAGCTTGGTACTAAGATACAGATGCTGAAGCTGAAGCTCAAATACTTTGGCCACCTAATGCGAAGAGAGGACTCCCTGGAAAAGACCCTGATGCTGGGAAAGACTGAGGGCAAAAGGAGAAGGGGACGGCAGAGGATGAGATGGTGAGATAGCATCACCGATGCAACGAACATGAATTTGAGCAAACTCCGGGAGACAGTGGAGGACAGGAAGGCCTGGCGTGCTATGGTCCATGGGGTCACGAAGAGTCGGACACGACTAAATGACTGAACAACAAAAACCTACCTACCTACCATCTATCTATATCTATCAGCATGGGTATATGGCTATATGTCTGCCAGTCCCTCAAAGGTAGAGGTAGAAACTTCAGAGTTGGACCATAAGGAAGGCTGAGCGCCGAAGAATTGATGCTTTCGAACTGTGGTGCTGGAGAAGACTCTTGAGAGTCCCTTGGACTGCAAGGAGGTCAAACCAGTCAATCCTAAAGGAAATCAACCCTGACTGCTCCTTGGAAGGACAGATCCTGAAGCTGAAGCTCAAATATTTTGGCCGCCTAATGCGGAGAGAGGACTCACTGGAAAAGACCCTGATGCTGGGAAAGACTGAAGGCAAAAGGAGAAGGGGACGGCAGAGGATGAGATGGTTAGATAGCATCACCGATGCAACGAACATGAACTTGAGCAAACTCCGGGAGGCGGTGGAGGACAGGAAGGCCTGGCGTGCTATGGTCCATGAGGTCACGAAGAGTCGGACACGACTTAACGACTGAACAACAACAACAACAGATACCTGCTGACCAGAACTGATCCTTCCAATACCAGCATCCTGGAAAATATGGTGTGTGATCCCTCACTTCTGCGAACTTAGTGGGGCTGACGCTAGGAGATGTTTCTCCATCGTGGTCCACATGCTATGGAGCAGCCTTCACGGGGAGACAGATTTGCCTCAGCAGTGATGGAGGTTGGAAGCAGTCAAAACAAATGTCTTCTGGAGACATTTAATTAGGCGGTGACCCCATTGTATTGTGTTTTTGTAGGCTGCTTCCATTTTACACTGAATATTGATTGTTTCGATTATTTGTTGATTGCACTGTGGAGGTTTCATTGTTACACTATACATGCTTACGCTCTATTTTTGTGCATTGCTGAGAGTCTTATGATCGGTGACAGCACAGACAAGTAATACATAAATTTCTCTCCAAGGTTTTTCCAATTCTGGATGCCAAGTCTCTGCATCACCCATGTGCTCAGCTCAAGGAGAACCATCATCAAGATATGGGGGAGAAAGAATGGCGGAGCAAGAAGATGGGCACCACTGGAAAACTAAAAGCCATTTCAATGTGATTTACTTAGCAATAGTTAATTTAAGTGCTTAAGGTGTAGTTAAAAAGGTAAAGGTTCCCCCCGCACAGTTGTGCAGTCGTGTCCGACTCTAGGGGCCGGTGCTCATCTCCGTTTCTTAGCCGAAGAGCCAGCGTTGTCCGAAGACGCTTCCGCGGTCATGTGGCCGGCATGATGCGCGCGGAACGCTGTTACCTACCCACCGAAGTGGTACCTATTCATCTACTTGCATTTGCATGCTTTCGAATTGCTAGGTTGGCAAGAGCTGGGGCGAGTGCGGGAGCTCACTCCGTCAAGCGGCGCTAGGGATTTGAACCTCCGAACTTGCGATCTTCCAATCGACAAGCCTGGCGTCTTACCCACTGAGCCACCACGCCCCCGATTAAGGTGTAGTTAGAGTGTAGGAAATCTGGGGTAGTTCAAGTTCAAGTTCAATTTATTACGGTCACTGACCAGTACAGAAATCTGGGGTAGCAAACCTTATCCCTTCCCTTTCCCTGGATAGGTTCCATGATAACCAAGCAACTTTACAAGGCACTTCAAAATACATGATGCGCACAAGCTGGAAAAAGTGGAAACAGTGTAAAGCGTACCATGGAAGATGCTCGTGAAACACCCCACAACAACAAAACCTTCTTATTCCATTCTTCTTCGCTTTCTCTATTCCAAAGAAGCAATCTTTATGTTTGACCTGTTGGCAAAAGTTTAGATATTCTATTGATAAGAAGAGCCTTGTTGGAGTAGGCCACGGCCGATCTTATTCCTGCATTTCATTTCTCACCGAGGCCAACTGTGGGACTCTTGCCAGAAGGAGATGGGAAATACAGTCCTCTCTCATCACAGTTCCCCTTCAATTGGCACCTGGATCATGCATCCAGCTCCAGAGATAACACAGAGAGTTCAAGATAGACTTATCCTCCACGAAATTATCCAGTCCCCCTTTAAACCCATCCAAGTTAGTGGTTGCCACCATAAACCGTGATAATGAGCTCCACAGGTTAATTATGTGCTGTGGAAAGATGTACTTTCTCTCATTCTAATCAGCTTCACTGAATGACCCCTATCCCTAGTGTTTTGAGAGAGGGAGAAAACCTATTTTCTCCATACTGAATTTGATTATACAAACTAGAGGGAATCTTCAAAACTCAACCCTTTTCTTCTCTTGGTAATGGTCAGCTTTTTCACAGGTTTAGCCCAGGAACTGAATTCTAGTTTATGCAATCTCTGCTCTCCATCCTAAGTCATACAAGGTCTCTAGAAAACATAGAGTCCACGCCTTGGGTGAGAAACTTCAACTGAAGGAGGTTGGCTTTCTCCGCCCATGAACAGATCAAGCCATATTAGGCTCCTTCCTCCAAGGCCTACCAAGCCAGTTTGGTGGCTTTGCTTCCCACTCATTCACAGTTTGTCCTAAGGACAGGAGCTTCTAAATCTGCTTCTAGTTGACAGGGTTTCATCATTTGCTCATTGAAATTCCTGACTTTTCTTGCGCCACAGGCTGCTGTACTGCCACTGTAGTACAGAACAAGTACATGAAGCTTTTCCACCCAGACAAACTGAGAAATGCTGCTGGTTCTTAGTTGAAAGCAGTGTAGAGTCATCCCTCTCTTGCCACAGATTATCACAAGCACCCAAGACAACTTCTCCATCAGTTAAGATTTATCTGCCTGAGAAGTCCTCCAGGTGCAAAAATTGTTCTGGAACTTCCAATGCATTGTAGGAGAAGACATGTTTTGGGAAGCCATGGAAGAGGAAGAGAACAAAGACAGCTGGAAATCCCCCAGAAGACCATTTAAACACACAGAAACTTGGCTCATCTGGGTTTGACGCCATAAGGACCATGCTGAAGCAACTCAAAATCTGGGATTTGGCTTCTAATACAAAGTCTTGTAGCCTCCAGAAGTCCACTATGTTCTCTGGCCTCTTCCTACACTGGGGCCAGCATGACATAAGTTGTGGAACTGGGATCAGAGAAACCCAGATTCATGTCCACCCTCAGCTGTGGAAGTTCACTAGATGACTTTGGGCCGGTCTCTCTCTCTCACTAACGTAGTTTACACAGTTGGGTGGGGGGTAGGGGAAATTATATATACCACTTTGAGCTTCTAAAGGAAAGGCAGCATACAAATCTAGCAAATCAAAGAATTTGGTAAACAAACATGGTTATCCTATTTCCCAGAGTCGATAATGAAAGGACAGTTCTGCTAAACCAACTGCCCAACGTTTTTCATAGTCTCCCTCCTTGGACCCTTCTAGTCACGCATGGTTCATGTTACCTTCTTATCTTCCCCATCATCTTCTAGGAGGAAATTTTCTTCTTGGAAAATTCATAAGGAAACCCTGAACTTTGAAAGCAAAATCATACAACGCTCATAATTTATCCCATGCAGGGAGGCAGAAAAAGGCTGTTTGCTCCGTACGTGTGTGTGTATTCTCCACATGTCGTGGGGCTGGAATTTTTTTCATTCCCACTAAATTTAAGAAATTCCTGGCAAGGCCTGCAGAACTCTCCTGGCACAGGTGGGGTGGGGACTGTCATCCAGCAAGAAGGTGATGACTTCGGACAGCTGTACCAGGCACCCTCCTCTGCAGAATAAACACTGTTTTGCAGCCCAGCTGGGAAGTCAATCTACAAAATACATCCCCACGTGGGTCTCTCCGGAGGGTGCCACCACCTACCCTGGTAAAAGCCAAAGTTCTGAAGAACGGAGAGAGCACATTTTAGTCTTAAATCACTTCCCTCCACTAGAGAAGCATTGAGCCACCTTCATTCCATTGAGGCAGAAGGAACATTTCCATGTCATGTCAAAGCTTGCTTGTTTCTACCATTTGAACCCAATTCTAGTAAAGAGCATCCCACTTTAACCATACTTGACTCCCTGGGAATGGCGCTCCTTACTGCCCCCCCCCTTCAGAGACTGGGGAACTGGTTGTTGTTTGCAAAGAGAAAGTGTGTGTGCGTCTGCACGCCCACACACACATGTAGCCCATTTATAGGAGTGCAGCTTTACCGTCAGAATCCCAGGTGGCAGGCAATTCATAAAAAGAAAGAAAGATGATGTCGAGAGCAGGGCTGGGAAGCTATATTCCCTCTCTGGCAAATGTCACCCTCTCTTTAACAGGAACAGGAAATCACTCTGTGGATGCTCAGAGTTGCTTCCTTCCACAAACACGTTCACATGCCGCAGAGCTGTCCAGGTTTATTACAGGCTGCATTGACTTGACGCATTGATTTACCACAAGATGACCACTGGAAGTATTTCTATCAATTTGGGGTTAGACAAGAGGTGTGTAGTGGGAAACACACACACACACACACACACACACACACACACACACACACCTTTTGAGCATCGTTTCAAGCCGAAGGAATTAAATCTGTGCTGGGCAAAACATCTGAGTCCGTGTTTCTATTATTCCTTGTATACTCCAAGGGGAGGTTAGATTTTTTTTTCTCGGCACAGCATCAAAACATGAGTTTATTCACACTGAAAAGACAACCTACAACAGAACATGATCTAGTTCTGGAAACACGTAACTGCATATGCATATTCTTCCTGATGAAGAAGTAAACTTCAGAGTTATACAGAACACTTCATCAACCAGGAGAGACATGAGTAACACCTATAGAAGTGAATCAGCCACATGATCTCTCTATAAAATCCTTAAACCACGCGATTGCCAGAAACTCCAAACCCCAATCCATTTCCACGGTGCAGTTTCTAAAGCTGAGTTATGCAAATCTGTGCAATGCTCTAAAGGTCTAGCCAACCAGCCACCTCATTGTTCCAGGTAACCGAGTGGCATGTTGTGTGCAAAAAGATGAAGAATTTCAAGTATGTAAATAATGCTGAAGCCTGTTAAGAGGTGATACCTTTTATTTTCCACCTTGCCTTTTCTTTTCTGGAGACCTTGCTGAAGAGCCAGTTGAAAGTCCAGGAAGGGGCTTTGAGTGGATCACTCCCCAGCCCAGCCATCTGCAAGAGCAACAGCAGACTTCGGGATGTTCTCACAGGCGACAGCTGTCCAAAAGCTGCTTTGATAGAGGGCAGCTTTGCTCAAAGATAAGGGGATAAGCCTCAGATAATTTCTACAATTTGTACCCCCCCCACGCTCCTGTTCTTTGACCGCTGTTACATTTGTTCTTGTGCTCCATTCTAATGTCAGTCAACCTCCTGTCCAAATAGGCCAACCATCACCCGAAGCCAGAGAACGTAAGATCTTCTCACAAGCAACCACGCTCGGCAGCCTACAGAATGTGAAAAGACAGCCAGCTACCACACAAACTTGGCCATTAATCCTTGAAAAAGTAGGAACTGCTCGGATCTGCCCAACTGAACCCCATGTCATGGCCCCAGTGGACAGCTGATTCTTCTAAGGTCCCTTCTTCTCAATCAAGGAGGCACAAGAGAGGCAATTGCCCATTAAATCCAACAAACATTGGGGCAGTTGCTGGACAGGTGGATCTGAATTTCTCCAGGTCTTGACGGGCATGCAAAGAAATGTTTCTCCTGCCCCCCCCCCCCCCGCATGCCGACCCCTTTGTCATGGGGAATTCTGCCACCATTTCTGCCCCCATGTTCTACATCTGCAAGGAGTGCCCACTCACTGCATGGAGCTCCACCAGCAGGGACAGAGCTGTCGCTCACCATTGTCTCCTCTCCCTGGCCCCCGTCGGCAATATCTCAGGAGGAAGAGTTACCCAACCGCTAGCAAGCCTTCCCATAAAGCTGGAAGGTTTTGCCTGGGTTGAGAAACCCACAAGTTCCACAGCAACCTGGTGGCCAAAATAATCAGAGGAAGTTCAGCAAATCCAACTGCAGCTCCCTCATCAAGGGGTGGGGAGGGTTTTTTGCTTTGAAGAACCTATGAATGCCTACAAGGTCTTGATACGTTTCAGCACATTTCGGGAGTCAAGTATCTGTAGGATTGTGTTTGGGCTATTACACCGCACTTATTCCAGGGTCCAGTGACCAGGGCAGCTCTCCGTTTCTCATGTCCTGCTGGCTCCGCGGGCGTTGACCACCTTCTGGTCAGGCAATACGATGCCAACCACCTGGTGAAACTGTGCTACGCTCGATCCAGCTGACTGCTCACTTCTAAAGAGACTGCCAGCAATGCTTGCTAGGAACCTTAGAAACGAGCTCCCCAGCCATCCAGGCTTAATTGTTCTGATCTGCTTGCAAAACGAGTGGGGATATTGGTGGAGCACGTAAATGGACTTGCAGAACAAGCATAGCTTGCTGCATTAAGAGAGCATTTCCACAGTCGTTGGAGCCGGAGGATTCAGCTCAGAAAGCTTGGTCTCCTCCAGTGAACTTACGTTTATCATACACAACCATCAAAGTGGACAGCTGGGTAACTGAGAACACCCAAGCCACAGTTCATGGTGCCAGGAGTGCCTGACCCAGCCTTCCCCTCTATGTGGGAAGGCCACAAAGCCAGCCAGCCCAGGTTGGCTTACCTGGAAGCACCTGAACAGATCCTCCAGACCACTGTTTCTCAACCTTGGCCACTTTAAGAAGGGTCGGCTTCAACTGGCTGGGGAATTCTGGGAGTTGAAGTCCACACATCTTGAAGTGGCCAAGGTTGAGAAACAGTGGTCCAAAGGCTCCATTCATTTCAACCCTTCTCCTCTTCAGCGTTTTTGGCCCAGCAGATGCAGCCGCTTCATCAAACTGCCCACAACCGACTTGCAAGCAGATGCATTTCCAGGAAAACCACAAACCGCCCATAATCTTTTTATTGTGACATGCAGAGCCACACACACTCCCCCACACACATGCAGGCACGCACACAAGGTGTCTTTCTGTACAAAGCAGGGCTCTGTTCTGGAACATCTTCTCGGCTTGTCTACAGCACACACATTTCTGCTGATTGCATCAGGGACGTCTTCAGAGCTCCGAGAGACCGCCTGCCCGCCCTCCCTCCCTCCCTCTCACCAAGGTCCTTCCCTGGCACAGGACCCAGCAACCCAAGACGCCCCTGGCTGCATCTTTCTCACCAAACAGGAAGCTAAAAGCGAACAAGGGAGCCGAGAAAAAGATAAAGGGAGATAGAAATGGCAGAGCTCACCTTCCTATCCGACCTGGGCACATCCAGTCCGGTGACGTAGACTTGCCGCCCAGCCCAGCCCAGCCCAGCTGCCCTGCCCTGGAGCACAGCCAAACCCCAGCATCTGTTGTCAGCGCCAGACCGAGATCAGAGGCGAAAAGGATTTTCTGGCCGTACACAGAATGCTTTTTCCTTGACTTGAGGGGGAGGACTCTAAGCAGCTTCCTTGCTTTAAGAGCAGTCTTTTTCAAACTTGGCCCCTTGAAGATGTGTGGACTTCAACTCCCAGAATTCCCCAGCCAGATGAAGTCCACACATCTTAACGTGGCCAAGTTTGAAAGACACTGATTTAGAGCACTGTCCTGTGGATGTTTGGGGACCGCTTTGTAAAACGTAGTGGCCAGCCCCCAAAGAGGAGGATAGCATGGGAAGATGACATCCAGCAAACTGGGAGAGTGCGTGTGTGTCCGTGCGTGTCCGTGCGCGTGTGCAAAACCTTTCCAAACTCACCTTCCCAAAGGCAGGCACCCCTTCGTAATGAAAACTCCTCGCCTTTCTTCGGTTTGTGCCCACCGGTTGTTCCATGAGCGAGCCAGCCAACAGAGAAGGGGAGGGACTTCCTGTTTGGGTCCCCTGCCAAAAACCACCTGCTGGTGCTGCAAGCCACACCCTCGGTGCCAGTTCAGTTCTCTCCCCCCCACCCCGCCCACTCCTGTTCTTTCCTGCATCAACAGCCCTGGAAAAAAACCACGTCAAACCAGAGTCGGTGCTGCTTTTCAGCAAACAAACCAGCTGGCTGTCTTTTTTTCTTTTTTTTTTTAAAGCACGCGTTCTTTCTGGCCAGCTGCCCAGTTTCAAACGGCTGCCCGACAGGCAGACGTCCAACCGATGAAACTTTTGCAGCGTGGAGGTGCTGCGTTGGGAAAACAGCTTCCACCTGCCGCAGCCCGAGTTGCCCTTTGCGATTTTGCTGAGGTTACAGAGTGCCTCGTATCGCCTCCTGGAGACAGACTGCCTGACTCCTGTAATGCTACGCTGCAGTTTTGGCTCTGCAGGAAGTGGCGCATCCAGGAGCAGAGGAGGCTGCCTTCCACCAGGTCCGGCGGATGCCCCCCCACCCACGCTTCTGCCAGCACTGGGGGAAAGGACATCTTCCCCATCGGTCCACCAGCACACCTCCTTCCCCACGGGCTACTTAGCCAGCCTCACAAACGCGAGCAGCAAGATGCGGGAGGCTGAGCAAGGCACAGCGTTGCCTTCCAGAAAGGTTTCCAGGCCAGGAGCCAGACCGGGGGTGGGGTGGGGTGGAGGGGGGGCATCGAAGCCAGGATGGTGGAGTCCCATGTTCTGTACGCTACTGGCCGTTCCTCCTGCCGTTCGCACACACGGCCGCATGTGCAGGAGGGCGAAGAAACAGCTGCACAAGGGGTTTCCTTGTGCAGGGAAAGAGAAAGGGAAAGGTTAGAAGAAGGGTAAAATCCACACAAACCAGGGGAGCCTTCCTTGGCCACGTTCCTAAATGGTGCCAATTTAGGGAGGTGGGAAAGGGCACAACCCCTTCCTTCCCATTAGGCTCTCTCCTTCTCCAAGCCCCTCAAAGAGAGGGACATCCCAGTGTCCTTTAGAGTCAAACGTTCCCTGCCGTCTTGCCCAGACCCTCTAATGTGCGAACAAGGGCTGTCGCAGGGCTGAGAGGTCTATTTTTTAATGTATTTATTTATTCAATTTCTATGGCCGCCCATCTCAGACAAGCGACTCTGGGCGGCAAACTATCATAAAATCAATGAAAACCAAGTACAAACACAATACAGTATCGGCCAAGGAAAATCATAACCGTAGATGTTAATATAACCAGGAAACGGGGCCCTTCACACACTTGGGACCCCAGGCCCAGGCACACAACCTGGTCTTCAAGGCCTTCCGAAAGGCCAACAGGGTGGGGGCCATCCTAGTCTCCGAAGGGAGGATGTTCCAGAGGGCAGGGGCTACGGCAGAGAAGGCCCGCCTCCTAGTCCCCGCCAGCCGACATTTCTTGGCTGACGGGACCCGGAGCATGCCCATCCTGCCAGACCAGATTGGACGGGTAGAAACAACTGGGAGAAGACAGTCCCTCAGTCTCAGACGGTCCCAAGCCATTGCAAAATAAAGGGGAAGAAAAGCTGAATTTCAGAGCTTTCTCCCTCTCTCGGGCTGAAGGAGCAGCGTTCCCTGAAAGGCTGGCAGTGCCCAATTAGCACCTGGCTCCCTTGGTATCGCTTTGCCTGATGCAGGTGTGTCTCTTCAACATCCCCAGCCTCCGAGAACCCCGAGCATGTTTGTCAGCACTTGCCAGGCATCACCACTCAGGAAGGCGTTGCACACACCTCTGGCTCTGCTCTCGGCAGGGAACCAAGTGCTGGGAATCTGCCATCCTCTCCCTCATTGCTGATGACGCTGGCGGGTTTATGGCGAGGGGAGACGCCCCAGGCCGAAGGAGTGAAACCTGTCTGTCTCTCTGCCTTAGGTGACAGGGGAGGGCATGCCTGCTGGCGGGGTGGGGGGTGGGAATGACAAGCTTGCACACTGTCAAGGAGGAAGAGGCCGGGTGGGAAGAGAACAGGCCAGGAGACAACGAAGCATCAATTCTGACGTTCTGCACCGTCCCCCCTGGGATGGGCGCAATTCAAGGAAAGACATTTTCATCGTTTCAGGGAATGGCTGAAAGGTCCTTTAGGAAGGCATGAACATGAGGAAGGAAGGAAGGAAGGAAGGAAGGAAGGAAGGAAGGAAGGAAGGAAGGAAGGAAGGAAGGAAGGAAGGAAGGAAGGAAGGAAGGAAGGAATCCATTTTTATATTCTACAGCAGTGTTTCTCAACCTCAGCAGCTTTAAGATGTGTGGACTTCAACTCCCAGTTGAAGTCCACACCTCTTAAGGTTGTTGAGGTTGAGAAACACTGTTCTAGAGCAATGTTTCCCAACCATGGCAACTTTAAGATGGGTGGACTTCAACGCCCAGAATTCTCCAGCCAGCTGTGGCTGGGGAATTCTGGGCGTTGAAGTCCACCCATCTTAATGTTGCCAAGGTTGGGAGGCACCGTTCTAGAGATTCAAGAGAGGCACCTCTCAATCGCCACAACTTCAAAATACCATCAAGGTGTAAGGACACAGTGTTCATCTCAAGATCCAAACGTTTCTATTCCGAGGACATCTGGTGGAAGCACAACAAAAGAATGTACAGTAAGAGCCTCTGCCAGAATTGCTGGCAACCCTATTGTCTCCGATGAAGGCTTTTTTGCTTAGCCCAGAATACGCTGGGAAGACCCCTCTCTGGGATGAGATCAAAGCTCTGTCTTAGTCTTCCTGTCCAGCTGCCCACAGCTGGGCAAGACCAAGGAAGCCAGAATTGCATGGATTTCAATAGGAGAGCTTTAGCATTAAATGCAAAATCTTGAAAACGGTAAGAGGAACTTCCTAACCTCATTCATAGTGCGTTCATCAAGGTGGAGTCTCTTGGATGATTTGAAAGGCTTCTTACCCTGGTTTCTCTCCAGCTGGGCTAGGTTGCTATTTATGAGATCAGCTATCACCTCATCTGCCTGCTATCTCTTGTTTATATGTCAATTCTCCTTTCCCAGCCTCCCCACAGTCTCTCCAATCTCTGAATCCTGCTTTCCAAGGGTGTTGCCTTCCATTCCTTTCACAACTGGCTTGTTAATTGTGGATGAAGAGTTTCACTAATAGCCATCAATAAAGCTTCTTCCAACTTGGAACTGTCTAATGCCCTTGTGGTCATCACTAACAACCACAGCTGCAAATCTTGCCATGTTTTTGTCTGTATTGCTGCTTGGGAATCCACTGTCCAGCTTGACTGCCCGGCCAAGCAGGTCTTTTGCTGGATGCTAACATTTGCATCTGAAATATGGAACACCGTCCGGAGGCCACAGTGTGGTTGCTACAACCAAAGTCTCTAGACCCACAGGTCCTTCAAGCCCAGTGCCCCTATTGGGACAAGGGTTTCCTTTCTGCAGATTTTAATTCTTTAGTCCAAATCATTTTGGAGCTCTTAAAATGGTGAATGGGCCACTTCACATGTAAGATTAGTTGATAGGATGGAGAAGCAGCATTACCTCTAGCCACCGCTAGGAGGCAGAAGCTGGCCAGCTGTTGATCTGCTCAGCCCAGAGAACCAGGGGAACCTCTGGTCCTCCAATGGTGGCTGAACTACAACTCCCAGGAGCCCCACCCAACCAGCCCAATGAAGAGGAATGCTGGGAGATGTTGTGCAGTCACCCCTGGAGCGCCACTGATTCCCCATTCAAGGTAAGCTTTCTCTCCCCCAGGAACCACCGCTTCAGAAGCGCCAGACGTTGCTTTCCTTCTGGGCCTATAACTCTGAGTGGCAAACCCTTGTCCTCCGGAAGGTGTGCTGTGGATGCTTCCAGACAAGGCTCGGAGCATTCATGGCTCACCTGGTTGACAGGACAGCCAGAACAGGCACACAAGAACCGGGACAGCTAGGATCCCCTTGCAAAGGTTCCCTGCCGTGGGGTACGGAAAGGAAGAGCTGATGGGAGGGAGCACTGCAGCCCCCAAACTGCTCCTTGGGGTGGCGCTGTTCCAACTGATGGAGGCACCATTTAGACTAGCATCCCGCCGCCGAGCAAGCTAAGGCAGCAGCTCCCTGCCTCACACAGAGCGAGGTCATCCGCGCCAGAGCCTCCAGGTCAACAGGAAAGCATCCACACACCTGCAGAGAAAGCCTTGGATGGTGTCGGGGAGCATCACGTTTAAAAATGAAAATAGCAAGACAGGAAGACCGACCCTGATGATTCGGAGAGGGCGTCGGGAGGATCCTTACATGGCGAGGTAACATCGGGGCTTCGTAGGTGGGAGAGGGGATGCAAAACCCACAGTTTGAGGGCTCACTTCTATTATGCTAAGCCCTAAACCATGATTTCCAAAGCACTAGAGGTAGTCCTCGCTTAACGACTGCCCTGTTTAGAGACTGTTCGAAGTTACAACGGCGCTGAAAAAGTAACTTTACAACCGGTCCTCCCACTTACGACCGTCGCAGCATAATTGCAGTCACGTGATCGAGATTCGGGCACTTAGCAACCAGCTTCCGACAAGCAGAGTCAATGGAGAAGCCAGCAGTAAAATGGCAAGTCGCAGTCACGCACTGTCCCGCTTAGTGACCGCATCACTTAGCAACAGAGTTGCTGGTCCCAATTGTGTTTGTTGAACAAGGACTACCTGTATTCATACCACTTGCTAAGCCAACCCCAAACGAAGCCACAGGATTTTGCCTCGGTGGAAACGGAGCCACACCACACATCTACCAATGATGGCTAGCAACTGAACGCAGCCTGACCCAAAGGACACCTAGTCAGTGTTTTAATGCAGGTCCCCCACCCGCCGTTTGGCCACCCTGAGAGCTTATCACCAGCCGGTCCGAATTCAGGATGCTGCCGTTTTGCTTCTAAGAACTACGGCGTTCAAACAAAGAAGGGTCTGCAAGCAGAATCTGACCCCTGTGAATCCGGTTCCCTTTGCCAGGAACGACCAAGCGACAGAGAAGAGTATTTCTAAGGATGCACGGAATATATTTGCCCCACCGTTAAATCCTGGCCCACACCCACCCACCCACCGAAAATCCAACCCAGCCTTCTGACCCAGAGACTCAGTCCCAGGCGCTGGCACACACACACAAACACACCGTTCTTTCCAGGCTCCTTCCTCTGGGGGAGGGTCTGCGCCACCTGGCCTCTGGATGTCCTGACAGGCCCAGCAATAACAACTCTCCCAGGCTCATAAAATATGGGGGTCAGGCTCTCCGAAGGCCTGGCATCTGAAGGATGCCGCAATTACCAGGCAGCGGAGACAGGTGCACGGAGAGATTTATAGGCTCTCGCAAGAAGCGGCAAGCAAGGTAAATGTGCTTGGAGTGGAGGGGGGAGGCCATAAATCAGGAGATCTCCAGTGCCTGCCTTGCCCTTTACCAGCGAGACAGGCTGGTGCAGCTGGATGTGCCTCAGCCCCCCCGGAGTTCACACCTGGCCCCCACGAGGGGTTGCCAAGAGACCTCGAGCACCTCTGAGTTCAGCATCGCCGTTTAAACCCCCGGCTGGCTCAGCAGCAGCTCGCAGGCACCTCTAAAAGCCGTGAATAATAGACAAGCATCCTTCAGGAATCCGCCGCCATTGAACTCCACCTGTGCCACCCACCGCCTGCTCCGAACGCAGCTATTTTGAGCTTACAGGAGCGAAAGCAGCGGAACTAATAATATATTACCAAATGCAACGGGGAGAGATTCTCTCGTTCTGGCTTCCAGCAAACGGAGCAGAAAAAGGGGGAAGCAAGACACAGAGCGCGGATTTTGCCTGCCAGGCTGTTCTGGCCGGGGTCTGAAGGAGGGGGGAAAGGAAGCTGAGTCTGGGGTGCGGGGAAGGGCTGGCTCGGAGAGTAACAAAGAAGGGGTCCATCCAGATCAGCAGAAAGAGCAGAAGAGGGAGGTGCGGGTGATCAGAATATCAATGGCCAAGTGACCCTTCACCTGCCTTGTGGGAAGACGTATCTCAAGGGAAATGGGTTGTTTTTGAAACAAGAGGGGCTGGGGCTCAGGACGTCCCAAGAGCAAAGTAATTCCCAAATCTGAGAAGCATATTAGCCTGACAGCCCTGCCTGGAGTAAGGCAGTCTACATTAACTGTGGTCCATCACAGGCGTCATCGAAGCCAAGGTCAACACCCATTGGGTGTATGTTTCCAAGGGCTTGTAAACACAACTCATACCTTGACGAAGATGGCAAGCCAAGTTAACACAGTTTATTGCTAGCAGAATACAGCCACAATACTGTAAAGCATGGATAAAACAGGCTCAAGTTACTTCTGTCCCAAACCTTAAACAGGGGTATACATTCACAGCCAGGGCCTCCAGAATATGACAGTTAAGGCATATAGGCTTGAACATGAGCAACACTGGGGATCCATGCTCCTCAAAAAACATGGTAGCCAGAGGTGATGGATCCTTTTAGACAGATTGTGATGGATTAGGAGAGGCAACTGGGTGATGCAACACTTGGGAATATACGTGCCATGGAGTCTTACGGAACTGAGGAGCCACCTACACTGAGCTTTCCTAGGCATAATAAAATAAAATTAAGATGGAGAGATTCAACACCTACCCGGTTTGCCGCTGGGTTCTCTGCAGACTTCTGTGTTCCTAGGCAAGCTGTCTTAAAGCCATTCCTGTCCCACTACTGTGTCTGTCTTTAGAGGTGGCTGTGAAATAGTGGGGACTCGACTAGGCAATGGAGAGAGAAAGGGCCGCCTTCTATCTCTCACCAGTTTTTTCTCAAACATGTCCCTTCTGGTGTGCAGTTTAGCACAAGGAGCTCTTCTCAGAGAAGAATCTTCATCCAAAAGAAGTTCCACAGACTAAGCCAAGAAGAAGCCTACACAGGCCCAGTTCTCACCAAGTTGGTTTACCTGCATCAAAGCATCACCACTTGGCATCAAAACACTTCAAATTGCATCATGGAATGTCTCTGTCTCTTCCCCCAACTCTGCCCATCAAAGCAGGAAGAAGGATGACATAAACAAAGTAGATGAGTTTGAACTGGGCTTGTGTGGGTGAAATTAGGCAGGAATACCACTTCGTTGCAACAACAATAATATTTATTATGGCCAGGATGATGATGGTGATGATGATGATGTAAAGAAGGCGACTCTTGCCAAGCTGGTTGCATCATTTCAGACTCTTGCTTCAAAGATCCAAGGGATATATCTACAGCAGGGCTCATTAGCAAATTAATTAGGCGACTGCCTGGAGCCCAGACATCACATCTCCCCTGATCATGTTCTTCCAAGGAAACTTGGCTGGGACATCCAAGCCAGGGCAAAAGAGATACCCCAAAGAAGCTGGCAGAGGATCTGGGTGCTGCTAGGAAGGGCACTCAGGTCGGGCAAGTCAGCAAATCGCCACCCCTTCCAGGCCTCCCATTTCAAAACTCATATCCTCTGCAAGTCCCCACACCTGTTGCAGCTACAAGCTGCGTTCCGAACTTGCGAGCTACTGAGGCTTTGTGAGGGCAGCAGCTCAGGCTGGGAGAAAAGCTTGGAAGATGCAGCCTCTCCACGCCTTTGGGCCAAGCTGCCGGTTGTCCCTCCAGCAAGGTCTTCCCTCCTTTCCAAAATGGAGATAGCAGGGAACCAGCCTGGAAATCCACACCTACAAAATGTTTCACCCGCCGTAATTCAGAGCTAACAGGCAATCTCTTACAGGAACAACACAGTCCGTTTCCAAGAGATGGGCTTATCTGCCTCCTAGCTTTGAGTCCTAGCTGGAGCAGAGAATCGAGATTTTAAAGGGGGTTGCGCAGGGTCTCTGGCCTTGCTGGCTCTAAAGCGGCTCTGGGGCCAGTCAACCAAAATGACCACGGAACACAACAATTCCCAGGATCCCTTGGGCAGTGGCAGGGAGCATGGTGGTCCTCATCTGCAGGGTTGACCCTTCCTACAAGACTGGATTTTTCTTCAGCGGGGAAAGGCTAGATTGACTGTCTCTTAGCGTGAAGCAGGACTGTGGTAAAGCAGCCACCTTTCCCCACAACTACAAGGAAGTGGGAATCTGGTCTGGTAGTGTAGAGGGCAGAGGGAGTGGCCTTGAAGGACAGGAGGAAGAGCCCCTGGAGTCCCTGAGAAAATCTCTCAGACAAGCCCCTCCCTTAGGGAGGGGGAAGCAATTCAGACTTGCAAGATGCTGTTGCTACAGCTGTTACAGTAAAAGTTGTTCTGACCAATATGGCATGGGTTTCTTGGCCTGGTCTACCTTGCAGGGCTGACAAGTTGCTGCATCTTTCGGATAATGGATAATCCAGCCTGAAAGACAAGATTCAGGGCACCCTGCCGGCTACACCAGGCAAGCAGCAGAGTCTTGGATAAGTCTCACTTTTCCAACAGGGTTTTCAACCAAAATGACTGGCCCCAGATCACAGAAAGCTAGACAGTGGGTGGCTTTCCCCATCCATCCATCCATCCATCCATCCATCCATCCATCCATCCATCCATCCATCCATCCATCCATCCACCCACATAAATCCAAAGAATCACATGGTTTGGGTAAGTTTTCCTGACTCCCCTTCCCTTCTCAATCTCGGCTGTTATTTTCTGAAGCAATATCAATGAAAGGCTTCACTTCACTGCATGGATTTTGCCTTCTTGCCCGCCCAGTGCCGTTGGCATTGTTTATTTCTCCTCTTTCGGGCACCGCAGCGCTGATCCAACCTCACAAGGGCAGGGAGAAAAAACATTCTTGGAATAATCTCCCTCTTTAGGCAGGCTTTCAATTAGACAAACCATCGGAGCAGCTTTAATTGACCGCCCATAAGAAGCTCCTCGTCAGAGATTAACCCAGGATTTCAGCCGACGCGGAGTTAAGATGCAGCGCACAGCCTTTCCCATCACGGCCACCAAAGTGCCTTCTGGCCCGGGTGCAGCAAACGGCAGATTGTTCTTGGGTTCTGCTGACTTGCCTGGGCTCCCAGATGAGTCCGTCTCGGTTTGGCATTGGCAATCAATAAATAAGAAATCAAGGCAGGAAGGCCCTCGTGGCTAAGAGGCAGTGCTGCCTCCTTACATGCAACCGTCTCCCTCAACAATCCCGGCCACGTGCTACATCACTCCAAGCTTCCAACACAGGTGGTTGTGCTATCATCTTAGGTACCCATCATCTCCTCCAACAAAGGAGCTCCAAGTATCTAGCTTTAATGAACATCTGCAGAATCACCAGGAAGATTAGGGCTCGGCCTTGGTCCCTGCAAAGCACAGACCTGGCCTGGACTTCTCACCATAGTGCCCGGAGGAAAACGACAGCTAAGGCTCCCGGAAGAAAGGACTACTGAAGAGCCCACAGTAAAAAAAACTCTCGGCCTTGGGAAAGCATTAGCCGGTGGAAGAAACGGAATTGAAAATCCAGCTCTTGCTGCACAGTACCTAGGGCAGTGCTTTCCAAACTGTGTGTCGCGACACAACCCGGAAGTGGTGATGGCGTGTTGACGCCGCCCCTGCGGCAGCGTGCGCGGCGGCGGCGCGCCATCAGAGCTTCCGGGTTTTACCGCAAAACACGAGGAGGCCGCCGCCGTGCGCACCCCCGCCGTGAACGCTGTCACCAACGGCGGGAGATTGGAAAGCACTGACCTGGGGAGACCTCTGAGCTTCGCATCTGCTCTGGTTGTTTCTATCCGGCTGGACAGCTCTTCTACGGATCCAGTTTTCCCGGCCGAAACCTGATTTGGCTACCTAGAACCTGCTGCACTGACTCCCAACCCCAATCAAACAGGGCATTGTGTACTGAGGATGCACCTCGGAATATCCCTGGTTGTAGGGGAAACTCTATCCTGGTTTTTAACTCTACTTCTCCAAAGCTGACCTTTGCAGGAAGAACCACCAAGGAGTTCCTAAGGGGCTGAGAAGAAGTTTGGAATTCCTGGCCTAAGTAACTAGGAGCATTACCTTGCCTGCCCTGTTCCTCCCTATGGGAGCCGGGGAGACGGTTCCTCAGACGCACCGTGCAATCTGTAGATCTTTGTTAAAAGGCTTCCTGCCAGCTTGAAGAAGAAGAGCTGAGTTTTTTCCACCCTCCCCGGGCACAAGCTGGAGTCTTCTGCCTTTGCTGTGCCTCTGGCCACCCGATTAGCCCACTCAGTTTTCACGGGCTCTGTCATTGATCACCCGGCTGTGGATCACTGATCTGCTAAATGACGACAAGCCGGTTTAATAAGGGTTTATTTTGAGAGCACCCGGAAAAATGAGAGTCAGGCAGGATGCCTGTGTTGGCAAGCAATTTGCAGAGGGCACAAGATCACAAGGGGAAATGTAGCCATCCCTCCCCACTCCGAGCCCTCTGTATGCGCCAAGGAACAGGCAGGCAAGTATCACCTTTGGACAGAATTACCCAGATGACTTCCCGGAGAGGCTTTAATTCAGATTCCTGCACTGGGCAGAGAACTGGACTTGGGGGCTTCTCCACTTCCCACTCGAAGGTTCTATCTTTGCTTTTCAATTATTCGTTACTCTATGGTTAAGTACTAAGGTGCTCATGCATTTAAAGGGGGCAGGTGGGGCCATTTCATTCCTGTTGAGACTGCACCTATTTGCCGCCGTTTGTAATGGGCAGAAGGAATAACCTTGAGGAACAGGAGGAAGAGCCACAACCAAGACAACGGTTAGATAAAAGGAATCTGAGTCCGGGGCAGAAGCGTAATGTAAGAAAGCGTCTCAGGCAGGACCCCCCCTAGTTCTCACGAAGACAAAGGGAGGGAGGGGGGAAATGCATTCAGACTTGCAAGATTCTGTGACTATAACCTTATAATAAAAGTAATTGTCAAGGAGGTAACTGGTGAAGAAGGAGGGGGCTCCCTCCAGGGGGATAAACACATGCGCAGTACTGAATCGCTTTGCTTTCCTCCCAAGAGGCTGAAGAAGGCACCGCCCTAGTTTCTTGGGCCTTTTCTCTGAGCATCACTAGTTCATTTTATGTCTATGAAGGTTCTCAGTCATCCAGGTGGAATTGTCTGTAGCTTGAATCATGTCAACTGGATTTCTATTTTCTCAGTGGAAACGTTTCGCTCCTTATCCAAGGAGCTTCTTCAGTCTGAGCAAAGTTGGTAAGGGAATCCTAAATATGTTCCTAGGTAGCTGTGTGACCTTACACCCAGGTGTAACCTCAATATAACCATGACCTAGTCCCAGGTGTAAGGTCACACAGCTACCTAGGAACATATTTAGGATTCCCTTACCAACTTTGCTCAGACTGAAGAAGCTCCTTGGATAAGGAGCGAAACGTTTCCACTAAGAAAATAGAAATCCAGTTGACATGATTCAAGCTACAGATAGTTCATTTTAGTTTAGCTGGATTCTGTCTAGCAGAGTAGAACAATAAAACACTAGAGCCTGTACACCAAGTCTCAGCGTGTTCCTTCACTTGAAGTCAGGACAGTAATATTAGCATTCATAACTTTGGTTTCCTAGTCGGGTCTACCTGGAAGCGCCGACACCGTTCCAGGACCTGCAACCAGCCAGGCCCCTGCAGAGGCGTCTGGCTGGGCACAGGCACAACGTCCCTCCCTATCTCCACTTGGCCCACGGCTTATTCCTCGCAACCACTATTCGACCACAGATTGCCTGGAAACGTGGAAGGTCCCACTTCGCTGCCTAAAAGGACAGAAGAGCCATCCCTTCAGAAGAACAGACCTCTTTCCCAACAGTGCTGCGCTGCCAGAGAGTTCATCTGCACGGACGACACACCATCAGGGAACGAACCCCCGAGAGCAGAGCCGCGACAATTAATTGTGGGAGCCCACCAGGCTCAGGGCTTCCACCACATTATTGGTGTTTCCCAACCGTGGCCATTTCCAGGTGTGTGGACGTTAAACCCCAGAATTCTGCTGCTGCCCAGCCAGCTTGAGTCCACATCGCCTTGCAAGGAGCAAGGCTGGAAGAGAAGCGTTGCAAAAGGCAAACTGGATTTTAAAGAAGGTCCTTGCTTTGCCAAATTGATTCAGGCAGGTGAATTTCTCAACAGAGAAAGAAACAAGGCTGCTGAGTACCTCGGTGGGAATTTGGCTGGTTTATTTGTTTACAGAGGGTGTTAACATGAGAACTTCACATTCCCCATTGAGAAAAGCTTGCCCTGATCTGTTTGCGCTCTGCCGGATTGACTCCAGGGCCCAAAGCAGGGCCATCATCTTTGTACCCATGACTGGTAAAACTTCTGAACCTCACTCACTCCCAACCCGTGTGTACAAGCTCCTTGCACATTTTGCATCACAAACACACCAGTTTTGAGGGACTCGGGCGTCCTGGCCCTTTCTCCTGTGGAGAGGACACGATGGGAGGTACGAGACAGGCAGGAAGGGAATACAGCAGATGGGCACTCCAACAAAAGATCTTGGTTTTGTGCAAACATCTGCAGTAATAAATTTTAAAAAGCAGGCGGGGGAGAGGGAGAAGAGACGAGGAAAGCCAAAAAAAAAATGCACGCAGATCTAAAAAGGAGCAAGAAATCTCGAGGCGTGAAAAGAGAACGTGCCTCCTTGCTTTGGAGAAATGCACTAGCAAATTAAGCTGGACTTGTTGAAACATCCCTCTCCCGTCACTCCCTTAAGCAATTGACCCACATGTCCTTCTGCTCTGGCCATTGCTCCACACATCGTGAACTCTGTCTTGCTTCTTCTCTGTGGCCAAAGAGCCATCATTAGATGAACTCAGTAGCGAAGGAAGCTAAGAGAGAGTCCGTGTCCACATTCACAGGGGCGAGTCCTTGCACCCCGCCTGGTAGAAATGCCCCAATACAGGAAAGTTTCCCCAAGCCAGGAGCACCACCTGTGAATCTCTCCGCTGGCCAGGATCTTAGATCAGTGTTTCTCAACCGTGGCAACTTTAAGATGTGAGGTTCACATCTTCAGCTCCCAGAATTGAGAAACACTGTCTTAGATGATTGAGAATTGAGGCTAGAAAGGACTCAATGTAATATTGGGAGGGGGGTTGCAATGTATTAAAACTTCCCCTGTGATGGGAAGAACATCCCTTTCCCCCCCTCAAAATGCACAGACACACAAATCCTCATTTTAGAAGCAAACCTCAAAACCCCTCCCAAGCCAGCTTCTCGGAAGCCCGGAGAAAGGGATTTCTTTTTTGGCAAAGACTTTGAGGGACCAGCTGAGGTAACTTTCCACACAGCTGACTTTTACTCCCACCTCTCCCCCACCACACGCACGCTCACAGGACCTGCCCCTACGGATCCGCCAGCGATGCAGAACTAATAGGAAGACATGAGGGCTATACATTTCCCTCCTGACCCACCCCACCCCGCTCTCCCTTTTATGCAAAGAAGTCAAATTTCTCATTCTGATGCATTAAGCCAGCTCAGTTAATGAATGGCTAATGCATCTGTGAAGGATGCAAGGATGGGAAACGGCATTGCACAGAGAGACTGGGCAGGGATCCAGGTTCACTCATTCCCACCCCCCACCCGCATCGCCCCCTTTGCAGATAAGAAAGGGGAGGTGCCATCCAAGGCGCATTGTTCTAATCGAAAGGGAGGGGGGGCTTGCCCAGCAGATGGCAGGTATAACAAAGCAGCTTGCTGTGGCCAAACCAATTATTTATCTAATTATGATTTACCACTTAACCACATGATCTTTCCGCAGAGTTGTGGGCAATTAAAACCGGGGTGATTATGTGGATTATGTAAATCAGGCTGGAGCTCTAACGAATAAAATTGGAGATTAGACATTCACCCAGGCTTTAGCTGGCACGGGGATGAAAAGGATGAGGGAGGGGGCGGGGGAAGGGGCAGGAAAGAGCAAAGAGGGGGACCCTGGGGTAGGTGTTCGGGGGGGGGGGGGCTGGCTCTGTCAAGCGCTTCCTCGAGGGAGGTGCATGTTCAGGTCAAAATTCCAGGTGGGGTGTGCGCTGCGCCTTTTAACAAAGACCCCCTCAGCAACCTCGCCTCTGAGGACAGAGAAAGGGCACCCCTGCCCTGCTAAGCTGTCTGACTTGACCCGGGCTTGGAGGTTCAGAGGGACCTTCATCCCCTGGAGCTCTCTGAGCAGGCCCCCTGCCCAGGTCAAGGCTACCCACCCCTCCCTTTCTGGCTTGCACATCACTTAGGGCAGGGCTTTCCAAAGTGCCACCGCTGGCGACACACCAGCGGCGGCGGCGGCGTGGGGGGGGGGCGTGCACGGTGGCGGCGCAGGGGGGCGTGCGGCGGCGGGCGTGTGCATGGCGGCGGCAGCCTCCGCTAAAACGCGGAAACACTGATACCGCGCCGCCGCCATGCACACACGTGCCGCCGCTTCCGGGTGGTGTGGCGACACACCACGCTGTGTGTGGCGACACACTTTTGTGTGGCGACACACAGTTTGGAAAGCTCTGACTTAGGGAAACACCTCGCAGCCTTCCTTAAGCCACTCGGGGGTTGGCTGCAATCCCCACAGTGCCATCAGGAGAGCATCGTGTTGGGCATGGCTGAACCCCCCCCCCTTCCTGCTTTGGTGCCCTTCTCTATTCTTTGGTTGCTCCACGTGAGCCTTCTCCTCTCCGCTGCCAACTAAAGCCCCACCCAGGGTTCCAGCTGTCTGTGACACGAGTGTACAAGGGTGTGTGCAAGGCTGAGCACACATCCAGCACATATGTTTAAAATGTACACACGGGAGAGCAAGGCGTACCCAAGAGCCTGGTGGGGTGTTCACCCCCCCTCCTGCACAGCCGTGTCTGGCTGGGGGCATCAAGGGCAGGAACGGTGGGGATGCCGGATCAGCAGGCTGGGTATCTACGAGGCACCCCACTGGGGGCAGAGAGGCTGGTCCGGGCAGCAGCCAACTTTTCTGCCCACTGAAGGACAGTCTGGAACCTGGCTGGAAGAGGCAGAAACAGAGAGAGGTGTCCCAGAGGGCAAGTGCCCATCTGTTGGGGCTTCGACCAAGCCTCTGTGCCGGCTTCAGCTGCAACTCATCTGCCAATCGGAGGTGGGGGGCAGCGTTCCCGGTGGCCCAGAACGTCTTGGACTGTCCTGAAATCACTAAGGGGGCACGAAAGGAATGGGAGATAACACCAGCCCCACGGCAGACACGGACGCCTTCTTTCCCATCCCCATCCCCACACCCGCCATCCGCCTCTGGCTGCACCGGGAGCCTCACCGAACTCCTCGGCCAGCCCCACCAAGCGCTTGTTGAGAAGGGTGGGGTGTGTTGTTAATGGCGCCTGGCAGACTGGGTTGCCTGCCTGAGTTGATAGGAGATTTATGTGTCACGCGAACCCGGGGAAATACGGGAGTATTAATGATAATGCTTCCTGTCCTCGCAAAGGTCAGCGGCAATCTCTATCCATCTCGCCAACGCAGGGTGAAAAGTGTGCTGGGAGGCGCAGGAACGAAGAAAGTGCCTGTTAATCGCCTCGTTTGGGAACAGGGAGGGAGGAGCTGGTCAGCCAAGATACCGATTTGGCCTTGACCAGGGATGGGGGCATTCACACCTTCCTGTGCAATGAGAACCCAAACTTGATCCTGTTTCGATGCCAGCCTTCCCAGGTGGACCAGACAGGAAACTCACCAGATGAGCTCCTTCTACTTTATTGTAAGGCTACATTAACAGAACCTTGCAAGTCTCAAAGGACAACTCTCCCGCCATCACATTTACAGCCTGAGAAACTGGGGAGGGTCCCTTCTAAGCCTCTTTCCCTGTCCATTATGCAGCTGCGGGCTAAGCCCACTCTTATCTGACCATTCCCTAGGCAGCATCTCTTTCCACCATCTCCCAAGGTCATTCCCACATACCATTACATTCGGTACATGTACAGAGAGGGGTAGAGATGTGCTTGGAGAAAGACCCCAAGACAGAGGAACGCCTCCAAGTCCCTTGGATTGAACTGCAACGCTTCCTATTTTACGGCATGCCCGCCCGAAAACGGCCTTGCATTCAGTCCATCAAGCTTTCCGCTGCCGATACTAGCCCTGCCCGCAGTGGCTGGGAATGATGGGAGTTGTATTACAACCCCTCTGAGGAGTCTGGCTCTCCAAACCCTGAAGCCAAGGGAGGCCATTTCCAAACTTTTGAGTGCCTTATACGTAGAAAGGCAGGACACTAATTATAGTGGTGATGATGGTGGTGTCTGTCCGCGGAGGTGCCGAGATCTTTCTCTATGCAAAGCAGACATTTCGCAACCACGCGACAGTCCTTTTCAAGAGGGATGTGGGACGCCGTGAAGGACCGTAGGCCTGGCCTTGGGAAGGGGGAAGGAATGAGCAAGCCTGTAAGGGAGAGGCTTTCAGAAAAGATTACTCAGTCTTAAGAGGAAAGCGTGAGAAAAACTCTAATCGCCTTGATTTTCCTTGGTATAAGATGGAGTAGAGAGAAACTCTGACATGCTTTCTAGGTTCTGTTATTTTACCCGACAGCAATACGGAACATTCCTAGAATAGTTGCCATGCCTGTTTCTTGAGCTGACCGACCTTGCAGGCTGACACCGTACCCACAGGGTAGCCCAAACAGGAAACCGAGTCAGGATCCAGAATGTGCAGGTGCCTCTTGGCGCAACCCGCTTCTACCTCACTCCCCCGCAGGAATGACAAAAGCAACCTTGCCACTTTTGGTTGGAGGAAACTTTGAGTCAACACCACTTTTCTGGAGAATTAAATCCAGAATCCAATTGTGCATTAAACTCTTGCCTCTGGCTCTTGGATGCTCAGAAGGAGCAGCTACGTACTTCTTGAGGCCAAACTAATTTCTGAGTGCTGTTTCCAACCGCAGTTGGTGGCCAAGAGAGCCCATTGCAACATGAACCTCACCCACAGCCTGCTCAAAAGAGGGAACTAGGAAGACGAGGGCAACGGGGCAAGGGATCTGCCAGGAAAAAAGGTCCAGATTCAGACCAAAATTCCTCCGCTGTATTTCCTCCCAAGTGTGCCACAGACCGGGTGTGCATGAAACACAACATGCTCGCACATAGCCCATCAGTCGCAGCATAATGTATTTTATGAATACGCAGATGGTGTGGTGTAGGCCAGTGGGAAGATTTTACCTAGGGATAAGAAATTAACTCTGGCAAATAGCAAATTTATTGCATGTATTTTCATTTTCCTAATACCAGCACCATCTGCTAACAATTGCTGCCCCGCATTATGGGGAAATGGTTTTGTGTATTTATACAGGCACATGTGCAAGCATGTGTTGTTTGCGAATCCCAGAAAAAGACGTGACCAAGATCTTGCCGCATCGATTCAGCACCTTGCATCCAGGTAATGATGCAAATCAAATCACCAGCCTGTCTGGGAAACACGGCCGTCTCCAACCTGGTGCCCTCTGGAGGAATTGGAATCTGTATTCAGAGAATGCCAACTTGGGAAAAGATTATTCTTTCTCTAACAACTATTTTCCAGGTTCCCTCCCACCCTCTTGGAAGGGTTTTTCCATCCCTTCCAATATGACTCCTTTCCATTAAAAAAAAAATGGAAATGCTGCGCACCAAACCTGGGATATTCTGCATACAGTGTCACTGATCTGCATTCAGGCCCAAGAATTCCTCTGGATTGATACGGTGGCTACGTTTTGCTGACCACAGCCCTGTTTAGCACCCAGAAAGAATGTTATTACATCTGTAACCTGGCTAATGAAATCTTAGCCTATGCCTTGAACTGACTGGTCAATTAAATCTGCATAAATTTGCATACAAATGAAGCAATCCAATTCTTCTGAAGAAAAGGCATCCTGGTTTTTTTTCCCCCTTGGATTTCAAATTATTAATGAGTCTCTGGCAGAAGACGTCGGCTTAGAAGAGGCATTCCATTCGGGCGTATGAGAAAAGTGCAAATGTCTCTTCTGATATGTCCTTTGCCAACTGCCACAGGTCCGAGTACCTGTCACTTTAAAAAGTGTGTGTGTGTGTGTACTCTTCATTATTTAAGAGGCAAAATGCAGCACTTTCAACGCAGTGCTGTATCTGCTTTCAACAGTGTGCTTGTGAGTTTTCCAGTCTTCTCTTGCAGTGTACATTATCCTTGGCTCAGCTGAAGAAGAAGGGGTGCCGTAACTCAACTACGGAGCACCAATTTTATGCATGGAGGTTGCAGGTTCAATCACCAACAACTTTAAGTGACCAAGGAAGACTCCTTTTTGAAACTCTGGTGAGAAGCTGCCAGTCCTTGTAGATAATACTGGTTCAGATTACCAGCCATCTTTCATCTTTCTGGCATGTAAAAGATGTAAAGCCAGACTGCTCACTTGAGGGAATGATATTAAAGGCAAAACTGAAGTACTGTGGCCACATAATGAGAAGACAGGATACCCTGGAGAAGATGCTGATGCTAGGGAAGGTGGAAGGCAAAAGGAAGAGGGGCCGACCAAGGGCAAGTTGGATGGGTGATATTCTGGAGGTGACGGACTCCACCGTGGGGGAGCTGGGGGTGGCGACGGCCGACAGGAAGCTCTGGCGTGGGCTGGTCCATGAAGTCACGAAGAGTCGGAAGTGACTGAATGAATAAACAACAACAACATGCCTTGGGCTTGGAAGCGTAGACTGTGTGGGTGGATCTTCTGTTTTACTTGAACAGTCTTGCTCTTCAATGAGATGGCCTTCCACTTTCCAAACCCAAGAAGTTTCATTCCTAGGAAGCAATTCTGCAGGTACCAGGAAGACGCTGGCTCAAATAATTCAATAATAGAGCTTGGATCGTTAATCTGAGCCTGTTCCAAGCAGAAAACCCCATATACAGGGAGGGCCCCCAACCCTTCTGCACTTGATCTCTACTAGCTGCTTCCCTGATCCACCCATGGGCTTACAAACAGAGATTCTCCAGTAATTCGCAACCACCAAGGATCTACGTCCATCAGTCTGGAATCCCTGTGCTTGTTCCTTGTGAAGCAGCGGTCTTCAGCAAAGGACTGAGATGTGGAAGCAGATCAATCCCAAGTTTTCTAAGGAGGAGAAGTCACTCTTCTCATTCCTTGTCCATGACTGAGATTAAAAGGAGAAGCAGGAAGGAAAGTGGTGTGTTGGCTTGATAAGCGTAGTGTGTGCCTTTCTGCATCATTACGAAGTCCCTCTTAGGCAGCTTCATGGTTGACCTGGCAATTCTTTCTCCACCTTGCTCTGCAACGTAGGGAGCACAGTGGTTGCAGCCACAGATGAACGCGATGGTCCATCTCGACTCACTTCTGTCTATGTCTCCAGAGTGTACCACCTGCTGCACTGTAAATGGTTGGGGCTACCATTCCCATAACCTCTGGTTACTCGCTCACTAGGGCTAATGGCTGCCTCTTCTTCTCCACTTGACTGTATCAGTTAGACGAGATTTTTATCTGCAACACATCAGCCCCTTTGTTTCATGTTTTAAGTCAGGGTTGGGCAACGTCAGGCCCGCGGGGCTCCCGCCTAAGGCCCGCAAACCCGCCCCTTCCACGCGATTGGCTCCCACCCGCAAACCCCGCCCCCCAGTGCTTGTGATTGGCTCCCGCCCGCAAACTCCGCCCCCCGGTCCATGGAAATCCCAGAAATCCCCCCCCCCCCCCCCGGTTATAAATATCCAAATGGCCCTTGGCAGAAAAAAGGTTCCCCACCCGTTTTAAGTAAATTCAACCCATGCCTAGGCAAATAACCCACTGCAATTCTTCTTTGCATGTAACAAATTCTGGCTTACAGTAGGCGTAATTACACACCCATGCCAACATACACACACACACAAATATGAATTTATCTCGGCTCACTGAAATCAACACAGCAAGCGAAGAATCCGATCCTTCCTTCCTTCCTTCCTTCCTTCCTCCCCAACAAAAGCGTTTTGCGTTCCAAAATGCAAGAACACAGAAGTTCCCCATGTAAAATGCCCATCTGACTAGCAGCCGGGGAGCGGCATCAACCAAGCTGCCTTGGTGTGCAAACTTGGACCTTTCTCTCGGCTGGAAGCAAGAGGGGGAGGGGCGGTGCAGAGATGGCTCAGAGAGGAGGGCCAGATTTCCCCCCCCCCTCCAAAGCCATGATGATCCAACAGCTCCGGGTGGCCAACCACGAGCAACAAGAGGCTGCCCAAAATCCACAGGCGTGAGAACGGAAAAGGGACGAACCCAGTGCTGGGAGCTGGCTCCCCGAAGCAGCTGTGACTCTTGGCCAGGGCTGGGGCCAAGCGTAGCAGGTGGCGGATGGCTGTGCCCACCGGAGAACATTGGGGAAGGAAGCATCGAGAGAAACGGTCTTCTCTAGGCAAGGCAGGCTGGTCTCTATGGAGGCCCACATCCAGCATGAGGGCCTGCCAGGAGGAGGAGGGGATCGGCGGGGGATTTGGGTAGGGGGGAAGTGCTCAAGTCTGCGTGGGGAGCAGCAACGAAACAGATAGAGGTTGGCTAAGGTTCGTCCCTGGCAGAGCAAGAAAAAAATCTGTTTTAGCCCAGTTCTCTAAAAACCAGGCGGATGTAATCGCAACCAGCTTGCTTGCAATTACTGGAAGCTGCAGGAACAATGCATCCGTCGCATGTTCAGGGACGCTCCTTCCACATTCAAATGCTTCTTCTGTCCCCGGAGATAACACATGATGGAAAAGGTAGCAACGGGCAGAGAGGACCTGGGCGGCAGAGGAAGGGTTTTATTCTGAGCATGGCATTAATTTCAACAGGACTGTCAACCCTTCCAGGTAGACAAGGCCAAGAAACAGAAGCATCAGTGATGCCAGGAACGCTCTTTATTGTTGCAGGGTAGAATAGTGATATCGAAAGCCTATCAAGAGTTTCTCTCTGCCTGCTGTTACACCAGAGAAAATCAGGGCAGGCTCCGTGTCATTTTGAGCTTCTTTCCCATGCCTCCCCATTTCTCGGGATCTTTCCTCCCTGAATGTTTCATTCCCTTCTTCTCCCAGATCTACCTTCTTTCATCAGCATGCAATTTCACAAGGACAACGAAAAGCCCCTGAATAAGGTGCAACGAAGGAGCCCCTTCAACCCCCAATGTAACCCCCGCTCTGAACCGGAAGAAACAGGATCAGCCCGGGTTTGCTACAGGGCACAAAACTAGGCTGTGGGTTGAATTAGCCACCAGCAAGCAAGAAAACGCATACACTGAGTGCAATTTGGAGTCAACCTTTCTCTGTCACCAGGGCAACAAAGCCAGCTTCTTGACAGACAGGCAGGTGATCTTGGCACTACATGCAGGAGCAAGCAAGATGGGAACTGCCTGGCATTAGTGCCTGTTGGAAGGCGGCCTGCTGGCTGGGCAGCCGGAAATCCAACACATTTATTATTGTAGGTGGACACTCCAGCTCTTTCAGGCAAGCCGACGGCGGAAGAGGCAGGCCCATATGGGGTGCCAAACAATGTCTCTAGGTGAGACGTCACAATTTGTGCCCACTTCTGTGCCATGAGAAAGTCAAAATTTACCTTCTCCCATGTGCTGTTGACAGTGGAGGGAAGATTAAAGAGGCCAGGAGGCCGCGGCAAGGCGAAAATCCCAAACGGGAGTGATGGAGACAGAGAAACCCATGGGAGCATTTGAGAGGACGGCCCCCAAAGCAGGTCGTGTGAAAGTCACAGATTTTAACCAGGTGTTGGGGAGAAAGGAAACTTCCCTATTACAGGCAAATAGGCAGTGCAGACACCAGCCAAAGTGAACCGTGTTTAATTGGATGGTTTTCCCCAAATAAAATACCCTAGCAATTTCAGGTGCTCATCATTCACCGATAATCACTTCCTGGTCTTTTGTAGAACTGCAGTTCATCGGCAACAGGAAACACAGCAGAGAAACACTCTTAAAAGTGGAGCAAGCACAAAAGGAAGTGTGGAGCCTCCCACACGTAGCTCAGCAGGGTTGCCGAGGGTTATGGGTTTGGAGCAACTTCAAGCACTCTGTAGCCGATTCCTGGCCACAGGCCACCAACGGTCCAGTTGCCAGCATCTCGGATGGCTGAGATTCTGCCCTTTGGATGCCCAGGTTGAGGGAATGTTAACCATAGCACCTGAGCATCTTCAGGTTGGCAAGAATAACAAAGCCAAACCCCAAAGAGATATTCTCTTGCTGGCTTCCAAAGATGGTTCCCTGGTCATTAAGGTAAAAAGGTAAAGGTTCCCCCCACACATTTATGCAGTCGTGTCCGACTCCAGGGGCCGGTGCTCATCTCCGTTTGTTAGCCGAAGAGCCAGCGTTGTCCGAAGACGCTTCCACACAGAATGCTGTTACCTACCCACCGAAGTGGTACCTATTAATCTACTTGCATTTGCATGCTTTCAAATTGCTAGGTTGGCAAGAGCTGGGGCGAGTGCGGGAGCTCACTCCATCACGCGGGGCTAGGGATTCGAAACTCCGAACTTGCGATCTTCCGATCGACAAGCCTGGCGTCTTACCCGCTGAGCCGCCACGCCCCAGGTCATTAGCACCACCCTAACCCTAACCCTTCCTTTTGGCTCAAAGCTACTGGGGTGAAATATGAAAGATGGTGTCGGGCTCAGCCCAAGAACAACGAAGAATCAGTCCATTCAAACTCCAGTTCTTTATTTGCTCACACCGTACAGACAGAATCTTGCCAGCAGACTAAAGCTACTCTACCTAACCTCAGGGGAAATAACTTGGGAGACTCTAGGGCGGGACTATCCTGAACCTCTTCGTTTTCCCACCATTGCCTCCCGGACTGTGCCTCCTCTTATCTCCCCCACCTCCTTGGAATGTGCTCCCTCCTTCCTGAGAACCAGCCGCACCGCCGAACTCCACCACAGATGGACTAATGTGAGTGCATATAGGAAGACCCCTCAAGGTCTCTGGGAGAAGACTGGGTAAAAAGTGCACACGGGATAATTGTGGGGCCTGAGAGTGCCAAATGGGTTGTGTCATTTATAAAGAAAGGCAGTTACACACAATCCGGAACTTGTTAGAATTGCCTCTCTGGTTCGGATGGGATAGGAAACAGGATCTCTGGGTATTTTTACTGCATCGAAATCGCTACACAGCTATAGGTCCCACTTGTCACACCAATGTTTCGGATGCACCAAGCTCCCAACATCAGCAATTTCCAGGAAATTAACAGACAGGCATTCTAGCAAGTAGGGCATCAACAACAAAAACAAAAAGGCAGATAAATATATAGCTGGGTACACCAATCCGCAAGTTCTAAACCCATTCCTTTTTTCCCCCCAATATCACAAGGCCTGATTTATTTACTTGACTCTGCTGGAACAGGACAGCAAAGTATCCTACTTTTCTAGGAACCAGTTGTGATCTATTCAATACTGTGAAAGGTGATCTCAGAGCTCCTGCGGATGTTCTTCTCCTTTCCAAGTGGCCTTTTGACAACCAACTCCGTAGAAGCAACCTTGAGTTTCAAGAAGCTTCCAGGGAACGTCCCTTAAGAGGCTTCCAGGGAACGTCCCTTAAGAGGCTTCCAGGGAACGTCCCTTAAGCCCCTGGAGCTCTCATTCAAATCCAAGCAGCGCAAACATGGCCCTTCCTTCTCCTCCCTGACCTCATCCCCAAGCAAAGAGTTAACGAGATTAAATTTGGCTAGCGATCCCTTCTATCGGTGCCAAAAAATAACCGCCCTATCACGTGAGCATCATTTCCTCCCATTCGCCTATAGTAATCCTCAGCCTTTAAAGCAAATTATTAAAATTCACTTATATTTAATCTGCCTTCTGGAATTTAATTGAATTTTTATGCTCAGCAAATGTCACTATTTGCACTGGCTCCAAACAGCGAAATGACAAGCTAGGCACACCGGAAGGCCTGAAGAAGGGAGGAAGAAGGGAGGGTCAGCAGCACCAATGAAAGAGGCACGAGAGAGGAGGAGGAGATGGTTTGGAACAACAGAGCGGGCGCACTCTGGCCTCCTCGATTGGACAGAGTCATCTCCTGGGACCCAGGAATTGCGCCTTCTCTGTTGTGGCACCTGCCCTCTGGAACGAGATTCCCCCTGAAATCCAGATGGCGCCCACCCTGGTGGCATGCCAGAGCCTTGAAGACTAGGGTGGTTGGAGCTCTGCTGGGTGCATGGTGCTTGTTTTAGGTGTTGACCAGATCTGCCATCTGTTTGTTATTTTATGTGATTGTTATTTTTATATTGCCTGGAACTGTGAGCCACCCAAAGCCCATCGGAAGTCAGGCAGCATCTAAATAGAACAAATAAATAAACTGAAGGCTGGATCCCCACATCAAGCTAACGGGGGGTTGTTTTAATCACAGTGTACAGAATCAAGCACAATGGGCTGGTTTTAGGCTACATGCTCAGCGATACATCAGCTTTCCACACCTTGGAAATCTTCCAGATGCGTAACCTTCAACTCCCAGAATTCTCAGCAATGGCCAAAGTGGCTGGGGAACCTGGGAGTTGATGTTCATGACAAATCACGACCCAGGTCAATATATTAGATCCTCAGTCGGCCTTCATAAATTTCTTTGATAATCCAAATGATACCTCGAAACATAAAGAGTTGATCCTATTGGTTGCAACCAGACAGGTAGTAACAAGAAAACAGGAAAGGATTTAAATCTTTCCATAGGGTGGCAAATATTTATTTATTTATTTATTTATTTTATCATTCAATTTATATCACCGCTCCATCTCCCCCAAGGGAGATGCTGGGAAATATTTATTTATTTATTATTTATTATTTAAATTTGTATCACCGCCCATCTCCTCCATAGCAGGGAACTCTGGCAAAATATTCTCAGGGAAAATATGCTGAATATACTGGAAAACTAGGGGCGTGGTGGCTCAGCGGGTAAGACGCCAGGCTTGTTGATCGGAAGATCGCAAGTTCAGAGGTTCGAATCCCTAGTCCCGCGTGACGGAGTGAGCTCCCGCACTCGCCCCAGCTCTTGCCAACCTAGCAATTCGAAAGCATGCAAATGCAAGTAGATGAATAGGTACCACTTTGGTGGGATGGTAACAGCGTTCTGCGTGCGTCATGCCGGCCACATGACCGCGGAAGCGTCTTCGGACAACGCTGGCTCTTCGCCTAACAAACGGAGATGAGCACCGGCCCCTGGAGTCGGACATGACTGCACAAATGTGCGGGGGGATCCTTTACCTTTACCTTTTTTACTGGAAAACTACTCCAATGGAAACACTGACCAAAGAGGGTCACAATAACAGAGATGATTTTTACTTCACCTGGTTTAAACTTATTAATTATGCACAACAAAGGCACAATGATTGCCTAGTACTCAATCCAGCTTCCTAGATAATCTTATTAAATCAGGTTATATGCATTTTGTTTCTATACTGTATATACATCACTGTATTGTTCATTGTTAATACATTTTAAAAAACCACGGGCTTGCTCCCTTCTGGGCAAGCAAAGCCAAGACATCCTGCAGTGTACTTAAGAAATGTCCACTGAGATGTAAATCTGCCCATTCCGTGCCCTTTAATGCTCGGATGTTGCACTCATGGGGCTCAACTGCCAAAACAACTGCCTGCACGGTTTCAAGAGAAGGTCTCAGTTCAGCCTAGGATGGTGTCTGCATTTGTGGAGAGAAATTAAAGGGAGCTAGTCAACGGGTGCAGCTGGAAAGTGTGACTCTTCTTCTTTCATTGAGTTGCCCCTGAGCTGAACTCACACAGAGAAGGCCCCACAGGGGTGCCATGCCATGCCATGCCATGCCATGCCAAGCATCACCTCAAGTCCAGCTCTCACGTCTTCTGGAAGAAGTCCGCTGCACCAGAGTTGCCTCTTCCAGTCTCATCTCCCTACTGACCCACACTCGCTAGCAGATTTAGCAGTCAGAAGCTCAGAAAACCTGCGGCGTGAGAGATAAAAGAACTGGGCGCGCACACGCGCACACACACGCCCATCCTCCCTGAACCTGACTGTGAAGGGAGCTTCTATTTTTCCTGGCCATAACTAACCCTCGCTAAACAAAAGCAGGTGCAGGCATTCAAATCGGATTTCCCAACGCTGCAAAGGGCAGGCGCTGTCTGGATCCCCAAGGAGTCACAGCGCAACACTTCCTCAGATTACCCACTGCAAAACTATTGTTTGCCTTGAGCAAAGGAGGGGAAAGGAAAGGAAAGGAAAGGAAGGAGGAGGGTGGGGGAGCCGACCCTTCCTCCACTCTCTTTCCAAGGCTGCATCCCCTTGCCGGTTTGGATACCCTCCATGCCCTCTTCCTCTGCGGGGAATGTCTTCTGACACTCAGCCCAAAGGGGAGGAAATGATGTTAGCGAAACAATGGAGGAGGAGGAGGAGGAAAGAGGAATGAAACTGCTGGGGTTGGACAACAAAAGAAGTGTTGGGTCTGCACCCGAGCACACGGTCTCATTGCTCTGAACTTCTGAATGGGCTCGTAAGTTGGCACCGTGAAGCTGTATCTTGGCAGCGTTCGCAGAAGGCCAACATTCCCGGTTTATTATTTCTCTCTTCATGGGAGCCAAGAGGGATCACGCTAGATACCGAGGAGGGTGACCCCTTTCGGGTGGTTTTGCTTGAGGTTCAGTTTTGTGGATTCTCTCCCCCACCCCTTCCTTCCCATTAATTCTTGGGTAGGCTTCTCGTAGGGCATACTTGCGTGCGCCTCAGAAAAAATGCGTGTTTTAGGAATGATGTGCTTCCCCTAATAAATGGTATGCTTTTGTGCACATGCCCTCTGAATAAACACATTTTTGTGTGCGCGTCTGTCTCAGGCACAGGCAGCGGTTGACTGAGCTGCAAGCTCCATCATGTAGTTCAGAAAAGAGAAAATATTTTGGTATGCAGCACACCTGGCGCTCAGAAGTCACCTTTTTTTCAGCAACCCCAGACTGGACTCGGATAGCGCCGTTTCCAGCTAACAAAAGGTATTAAAAGGCACAAGCTTTAATTAAAATGGGTTCACCAGAAAAGGCCCTCCTAATGTTGGCTACCATAGACGAAAAAGGCTGTCCTCCTACCATGCCTAGAGTGGACTGGTCACCGAATGACGTGCCAAATTAAAGATCCGGGATGCATCATGTCTGTTCCCTTTGTGACTGCCAGTCTTCCTAATTTAGCACGGGGATAGTAAAGCTGCAGCCCCTCACCCAACTCCGGCTCTGGGCCTCCTGAAGCTCAGAAGCAAGTTTTTGGCATTCAGGGACTGCCTGCCACTGGAGAGGGAGGCTCCATCACGGCTAGCAGCCACAACTGAAGCCTATACGCCATTTTCCAAAGGAGGATCTGACTCTCTTAATCTAATACGGAGGATGGTTATTACAGCCCAGCGCCTTCTTTTTTCCCCCTCTTAAGCCCGCAGACCACGCAGACGGAGACAGCCGCCAGGGCCCCCCTCGGCTGGCACTGCTCAGAAGAAGTGCCTGGTCCTTCTCCCACAATTCAGCTGGGAAGAAATCCCAATGGGGAGCCGAGAACAGGTGCCTCCCCGCCTTGACTCCTTCCTGCCCTCCACTCCTGGGATTATCATAAATTAAGGCATGATTATTCAGCATACATTTGCAACCTGAAGATTCCAAAGGCGATAAGCAACGCTTCACAATGTGCAGCCACCCTGGCCCATTTCTCAGCCCCTCCTCCAGAAGGGTGGCCAACGTTTTATGCAAGGTGGTGGCAAATCTGCTGCCCTGCCATTTCTAATTGGCTCTCTGAAGCAAGAGCTCTGCTTTTTTCTCTGGCTGGTGGCCCTAAAGAGACTTGGAAACTGCAATCGCATCTTGATAGGCCTCTGAGGGGCCTTCCCTTACCCATGCACGCTTTGGCGAAAGCTGGCTCAAGGGTACTGGGGGAAGATGCACTCAGCCTTGCTTGGAACCTGCACATGTCCCGGGGGACCACATGTTCACGTTGCTCTCAAGGCAGGTGGCTGTCGAAGCCAATTGTTCCCAAGGTGGTGCCCTCCAGATGTGCTGGATCTGGGTTGTGGAAAGCAACACTCAACAAAAACAGTCTCTGCGGAAGGTCAAAGGGTGGCCTGTGAAAGGTGCAAGATAAAACCAACAAGCTCTGACCCCAAGTATCTGTAGACAGAACCCCTGAAAACAACTTCTGCATTGTATGGACAGGCTGGCTTCAGCCAATAGTTTGCCATGGTTTGTCAAATAAGCCAGAGTTGGCGGGGATCCCCCAGTGCTCTGGGCCCCAAAGAAATTCCATCTTAACACGGAACATTGATGTCACTCAATTCCAAATGTCTCTGAGCAGTGTACGTCAAGCAAAAAAACCCCACAGAACCAGAATAATCAAAACATTCTCCCCTAATGCAACGACACAATCGGGGTAGGCCCTCAAATGCTTTCCCAAAGAGGCCCATCTTCAAGGCGCCAAACAAGGAGAAGGCACACTCTTCAGCAGAAGGGGTGCCATCATCAAGAAGGCTCAACTACTGATCCCTGCAGATGGCATTTCCTCCATGATGGGACCCTGATCAATCTGTGAACCCAGCCCTTTGCTTTGTCTGCTAAAAATACCTGGCTCCTTTTCCAACCCATCTTTCCATACTGGACAGGTAAATCAGTGGTCCATTGATGGAGAAGGGCCACCCAAAACCACCTTCCAGCCAACATGCATCAGCCAGCTTTAGCTCAAATCTAGGTGGCCTTCACAATCTTCTCATGAACTTCAAGCACACATAACAACAACAACAACAACAATATAATATAATATATATGCACCAAATGTCTTAAGGAAAAGTGGTCTTTAGACTTTGGAAGGACCAAGGTATACAGCTACCTATTTTCCAGTTTCTCATATATTGTAACCCGCCCAGAGTCCCTTGTATGGGAGATGGGCGGGGAATAAATTGAATAAATAATAATAATAATAATAATAATAATAATAATAATAATAATAATATAGGCCTGGGATTTTTTCTTAAATATTTGAATATTTTCCCCTTCTGTTTGAAAGAAGATGACAACATTGGCAGCTTGCTACACTGCTGTCTTATATACCACAGCAACAAAAAACATCTAACAATTGCGCACTGGAAAAAAATACATCAGCATGACCTGTTTGAAGACCAATTTCAACATAATCACCACCTTAGCTTCTCCAACCAGCCCGGGGGTAAAAGATTAAATGTTCCCATTTTAGAGATGAGGAACTGGGAGTAACAGCTGGGAAGCCAAGCAACGTATCTAGGACAGGAATAGATGGTAAAGCCCTATCTACCACATCAAAGGACCATTTCAGATTCTCACAATAAATTACACAAGCTGACCAAGGCCTGTCCAATATTCAGACAAACCGATCCCAGGCCAATATTTTGATTTACAGGTAGTCCTCGACTTATGGCCATTCGTTTAGCGACCATTCAAAGTTACAACAGTGCTGAAAATAGTGACTTATGACCTGTCCTTGCACTTACGACCGTTGCAGCGTCCCTGCGGTCATGTGATCAAAATTCAGGCGCTTGGCAATCGGCATGTATTTACAATGACTGCAGCATCTTGGGCTCACGTGATCGCCATCTGCGACCTTCCCAGCTGGCTTCCAACAAGCCAAGTCAATGGGGAAGCTGGATTCGCTTAATGACCACGATTCACTTAATGACCGCAGTGATTCGCTTAACGACCGTGGCAAAAAAGGTCATAAAATTGGGCACGACTCACTTAACCGCCTCACTTAGCGACGGAAGTTCTGGTCCCAATTGTGGTCGTAAGTCGAGGACTGCCTGTACGCAACTACCAGTTTCACTGGCAAATGGGACACTAGAGTAGGATCCTTGGAATAAAAGACTCTATGTAAATGATACATGGGCAGTTTCCTATAGTACAGCAACAGCAACAATACAGTGATAACGATGGATGGATCCAGTAAACAATCCGGTTTTCCTTCCTACAACCAAGGCCTCCCTGGACTGAAGAGATGCATATTGAGATTAACCATGGCCCACTGACCTGGGGGTCCACCTGACACTCCTGTCCCCATCTAGCTGCTGGTCAACACCAACAAAGAACACTGACTTGCCCAGAACTGGGGCAGAGAGCATTTGCCGTTGACATGCTTTGGGTAGCCCATGCCTTGTGAACGGGAGAAATTGATGAGAAGGTAATTTACCCCCGCATACACCATCTGGGTGTTGAAATCCAGGCAGGACATACCTCAGCAGCTATTCCAGGGGCGGGTCCCACTTTCTAGGTGTCATACAAACATTGCACACAGACACACACGCCAGCCTGCCTGCCTGCCTGCCTGCCTGCCGAGTTGCATGTTGCATGCTGATGAAAGACTGCGGAAATCTCCCCTCCCACTGGCAGTTCATGGGGGAGAATAACAAGGTAAGAAGAGAACAACTAGGACTTTCTTCCAAGGGAGACCACGGTAGAAAGAACAGGGGCCTGGCCTCCTGGTGCCCTTCTTCCCTGTGAAGAGCATCCAGTGATGTGCACGGAAATCCCCAACAAGTTCACCATCCCCGCTCCACACTCCCATCCCTCGGCTGCGGTCCGGCAGTTGTAGGCAAAGCCACCTGGGCACACGAACAGGCGTCGCAGCACACACCACGCAGGACCGCCACTCAGGTCAGCAGCCTCCTGGACCAGATGGAAGTCTGAATTTCCCCACCAGGCTTCCTTCATCTTTCCCACAGCCATGGGCCGACTCACTGGACAACTGTCCCACTCTGAAGGCCAGATGCTGGGAAAGGGAAGGACCACCTGTCTCTCCCACCTGTCCACCCCTGCTGACTTCCACGAAACAAATGAACAGCATGGGGACAACAGCAAGCAACCGTCTGTGCTGTTAGCGAGGCGCCCTTCCCATTCCAATAGCCACACCACCAAGATCAGCTTCCAAAAGCCACAGGGCATGCCAGTGATGCTACCGCCACACCGCAGAGCAAGGCCAAGCATCTGCGGTCTGCATGTTTGTCCTTCGGTCCCTGGACCGTCCACCTCTGGCACACAGCAAATGGCTTCCACCAGATCCCCGGAATCAGTAGTCCTTCGGGTGCGGCTGGACCCGTTCGGTGACAGGCAGACCCTCAAGAGGAGGATCTGCATCTCTGCTCAGCCCCCTGAGAAGGAGCATTAAAAATGGGGTTGTTTCACGCCCTCTCCTAAGACAACGATGGTGCAGGCAAGGGAGATCTGCCACCCCAGCAACCCGCCCAACTTTGGCCTCGCAGGGCAAGACAAGCCCTCGTGGGCAGCTCAACTGGCCCAGCCCCTGTGGTCTGCTGGCCGCTGGTGGATCTCCTTTTTCCTTAACTGCTCGGAGCCTGGGTTGCGCATCCCGATCAAGATCAAGAGAAGCGGGCATTTGGGAGGGAGAAGGCACAACCCAACCCACCGGCTGGCCTCCCTCGTCCCCAGGAGGGGAAGGGAACGTCTGGTGCGCTGCCACCCTGTAGAAAGAGCGCGGAAGCCCCTGCTTCCTCTCGAGGCAATGGAGCCGATGACCCAGTGAAAACCTTTATGTCTCTCTCTTCTTTTAGTAGGTCTCTGAACAATCAGCTCAGAGGTGGCTGGATGCCTCCTTTTATATTTCCTCTTCAAGCGAGACAGACATGTTCTGCTCAGAGGCTTTCATCTCTTCATGCTGCCTGCATGTTAGCGGCTCAGCTGTTCCGACTGTTTTGTGCTGAGTGTGTGTCGTGGGGAGGGAAGGACGGGGAGAGGAGAAAGAGACGGTGGTGCTTGATTCTTGTCAATAGGATCTGATTGACTGGCTTTTAATCTTAGGACTTTATCTCCCCCCTGCCAAGTCCCGCTGAAGTGGATTCTTAGAAGCAGCGAGCCTGGAGCAGTGGGTGGCTGGGGATTCGGGGTTTTCGCTCTGGGAGACGCGGGGATTGCTCCTGCAGCCCAAATGCATTGTGCAATTGAAGGCATCTTACGGAGGCAGCTGTGGTTTTGCAAAACGTTTCAAATTGGGGTGAGAGGTATAAAGAGAGGGACTAACCTAAGAACATGTGGCCACCTGCTTCCCTGCAAAAAAACAAAAAAACGCCTCCAGGAAACCCACAATTACAGCATCCGTGTAGTTGCTGGCTCCTGCTGTTGCTCCCCTGGCAACTGGCATGCGGAGGTATGCCACCTCTGAACACGGAGGCTCCCACGCGGTTGGAGGGGGGCTGGAAACGGCTAAGAAGGGATTTTAGCCCAGTATCTCCTAATAGCCCCAGCCACTTAACGGTGAATCAGGCTACCTTGAGAGATGGCAGATGCCTCGGCCCAATGGCGAGAAAGACAGGCGTCACCATCTCTTAAAAGGGGACATGGCTCCCAGGCCCAGATACCCTCTGTGTCATGGGCTCCCCAAATTTACTGAGCAGATGTGCCCCAATCTGCCCCAATTAAGCAGGCATGACCCATCCCTTGGAAAATCAACCCAGAGGGTGCGATTCACAAGCCAGACCCGGACAGCGAACACCTGTGCAACCAACCAGCTATCCAAAACGGCTTGTGGACCCAGGTCTTCTTGTGACTGCTCCCCATCACTACCTTTAAAACTGTTGTTTTAGAAGGGGACTGGCCAGACACCAATGACAAACCAGAGTTAGGGTCCACGGCCTTTGCAACTTCAGAAGTCAGCACTGCCCGTTTCCCACCTGGCCCAGAATTGTGCTCTCCACCCAAGGGCTTATAAATCACCTGTTGCTGGATCCTTGAACTCGAATACAACCTTGGAACTTTTTGCACACGCTGCCTCCGCCTAATCATTGATCTACGCCCCCTCCCTCCCCCGGGCCGCCCTCACTTGATAAGATGATGCTCAGAGGCAAAATTCGGCAATCCTCTAGCAGCTGCCAGGTGCAATTCTAGTAATTGATGCCTCAAATGACAAAAAGGTGGGGAGGGAATGCATGGAATTCCTGCAGACTAAAACAAACGCAACCATTAAAAAAAATAGAGACGGAAATGCAAGAAATTCTCTCTCTCTCTCTGCAATTAAGCAGTTTTCTGCTGTATGGTGATAATCACCTAATTATACTATTAATGGCAGTTCAACCTGCTCAGAAATAAAAGGACATTCTTCCAGAACAAGGCGCCAGCTGTTTGTTACAGATGTCAAACAACTTTAAAGGATTATATTAAAAAGAAAGGAAGGAAGGAGCCAGAAACTCACATTTTGAACCTTCAGCCCTACCTCCTCTGGGCTCTGTTAACTTGTCAAAGAGTCTTTGGTGCAAGTGTGCCCCACATCGAGGGAACGGCTTCTCGTGGAAGCAGGGAGCGAACCATCCAGCCTTTTCTTCCAGATTTTGAAAAGGAGGAAGGGGGAGAAAAATGTTGGCTGCGCCTTTCATTTCTTTCCAATTAAATAATTCATTAAGGAAGGGGAATGTTGATCCAGCAAAAGAGCAGGCTTGATGACTCAGACGGCACGCCCCGGGTAAACAGAAACTGTAAAATACATTGTCATCTCCAGCCGCAGCCAAAATTAGAGTGCCCCGGGCTATTTGTGGCGGGCCACGGACTGCTGGGCTTCAAGTCTGCACACATATGTTCTGTTCCAGGGCCAGGACACTGTTTCAACCACGGACCGCCCTGACATTCAAGGGGGGGGGGGGAGGAGGGAAGGATGGCTTGTTTGTGCGTGCACATAGAGAGAGGCGTCGAGATAACTCCCCTCGTGGATGAGCTGTGGCTGGGGTTTAATTGGGGGGCACCCAAATAATAAGCACAAGGCAGGGTATCAGAAAGACCACGGCCCCATTTTTCCAGCCTTCTGCACACACAAAAAAAGGACCTTCTGCTATGTTCTCCCTACAATAGGTAAAGGTAAAGGTTCCCCCCGCACATTTGTGCAGTCGTGTCTGACTCCAGGGGCCAGTGCTCATCTCTGTTAGCCAAAGAGCCAGCATTGTCCGAAGACGCTTCCGCGGTCATGGGGCCGGCATGACGCGCGCGGAATGCTGTTACCTACCCACCGAAGTGGTACCTATTCATCTACTTGCATTTGCATGCTTTCAAATTGCTAGGTTGGAAAGAGCTGGGGCGAGTGCCGGACTCCGTCATGCGGGGCTAGGGATTCGAACCTCCGGAACTTGCAATCTTCCAATCGACAAGCCTGGCATCTTACCCGCTGAGCCACCACGCCCCCTTCTCCCTACAATGCTGGGCTGCAAATAACACAAAACATTTCCCTCTCCTCTGCTAATTTGTCTCCCCCACACAGCTGACTTGCAAGTCAGCCTAAGCGCCCTTCATCACCTTTATGGAGGTTCAGTTACAAGTCCCTCTTCCCTGTTCTCTGATCCTTTTAAATCTGCAGGTGCAACTGGAACCTTTCTGAAGGCCAAAGATGGGCTCTGCCCCAGCGCTGCAGCCCTTTCAAAATGCAAACGCGCTCTACACTCTCTGCTTTGCATCAATATGGAATAATTCTTTGGAAGAAAGAGCAGCTGGGAAGATCATCTCTATTTACTATCCTGGCTGGGATTAGACATCTACATTTATGACGCGGTCCTGGCTCACACACCAGTCCAGATAAATCCAAGTGAAAATGCCCCTGGAAGCCACAACAGGCAGGATCGGAGGTTGGCAGAAGAAAGGATGTCCCCATGTTTATAAAGTCTAACACCCAAGCAAAATCCTCCTTTCCATATCAAGGCAGACCGGTGCCCCTTCCCTCAAGAGTTGATGGCAGGACAAGAAAGAAAAAGGAAAGTGGAATTGAAGGGGAAAATGGGATAAGAAGGAAACGAAAGGGAGATAGCCAGATTCATGCAGGTGATGTGCAGCCAAGGAGTAGAATGGAAGGAGGAAGAAAGGTTCCAGCCAGTGTATCCAAGATATGTTTTATTGATTGGGTACTTATAACTAAGCCGAGAACAAAGATAATGATATTTTGCCATCAATTAGAGCAGTTTTTTTTCAAACTTGGCCACGTTAAGATGGGTGGACTTCAACTCCCAGAATTCCCCAGCCAGCCATGCTGGCTGGGGAATTCTGGGAGTTGAAGTTCATCCATCTTAATGTGGCGAAGCTCGAAAGACACTGAATTAGAGCATCATCATCATCTACAAGGAGCTCTAAACCAAAAGGCCCATTGCCTATAGTAATATCGCTCTTGATGCCTTCAACATTAAAGCAATTTTGCCAGGGCCCATGAAGAAAAAGGTGTTTTTAGTGCTTTCCTCTGGTTTAAGGGATCCAATTCCAAGTGTAACCCTGGTGGGTGACCATTCCCAAGAGGCAGAGGCAGGTAGGAAAAAGCTCCTAAGAGCGACGTTTAGTACATGGGAGGACCACATGACCCTGCCTTGAGGATCAGGTCGAGTGGACAGAGACATGGGCTTCCCACATGATATCTTCCACATAACTTGGTGTGCCCACATGCAAGGTGAAAGTAAAGGCTGCTTTTTTTAAAAAAATAATACAGATGGCTTTAGGATTTGACCTTGGCAGCCAGCCTTGGCAGGACAAGTGAGAAAATTGCAGGAACTTTTCAGGATGACGGAAGAGCAGATAAAATCAACGTTGGGAGAGAACAACAAGTGTCATGCTGGAGGGCATTTGTCGTCTCTGGATACCTTACAACTGCCCTCGGAAGCCAAGCAGTGTTTCTCTTCCTACTTCCCAGATGTGGGGAGAGTGTTCCCAATTTCTGCCGTGTCTTGTTTATAGCCCACTGTGGGATATAAAAGGGAATGCATTCTATCTCCAGCATTAATATGCAGTACAACAACTGCGCCTGCTTTCCTATTTCACAACAGACATGCTTGTAATCGTTCATCTCATTTATATTGTTCCACATTTATTTATTTCATTTATATCCAGCCCACTTCCAAGGAAGTTCAACTTTTACTTCTTTTGATCAAAACTTGCAACCCTTGGATGAGGAAGGACCACTAGCTTCAGGGCAGGAACCTAAATAAATACCTCCTCCTTCTAATTCAACCTATCTCTGATCTGGAGACCGAGCATTTCCAAATGTATATCAACTCTGTAATTATATTTTGGACACATTATGCAAAGAACCGGCTCCCTTGAGAAGTCCACAAATGCTGGGAAAGGTAGAAGGAAAGAGAAGAGGACAACCAGCAGCAAGGTGAAGGGACTTGATATGATGTGATGGGTACAACATTGGAAGACCTGAAGGATAAGGTTGGAGACTGATCATCCTGGAGGTGGTTTATCTTTGTGGTAGCTAAGAGTTGACACTGACTTGATGGCATATAATCAATCAATCAATGCAAAGAGCCAGGTCCCTTGAGAAGTTGGGAAAGGTGGAAGAAGAGGATGACTAGCAGCAAGGCAGATGGACTCGATACAATGGCACTATTGGAAGACCTGAAGGATCAAGTTGGGGACAGATCCTGGATACGGTCTACCTATGTGGCTGCCAAGAGATAACACCAACGTAATGTGCTATCAGGTCAGTCTTGACTTTTAGCCACCACACAGATACATATTGATCAATCAGTCAATCAAGCTGCATGTGGAGCTAACAATTGCTCTGCTGTGCTCTGGACAGTACAATGATGAAGTACAGGATGCTGGCCCTTGCTTTGTTAGATGTCTATGTAAAACCTGGAAAGAAACAGCCTTCAGTCTTCCCTGAATATGCCAGCAAAAGTGAATATTCCTTGGCACTAAAGACCTACTGCCCATTCCCAACTGATGGGGGATGCTGGGAATGCAGTCCTGACCCATCTAGGAGGGAGGCTGGGGGACTGCTTGGAGATGCGGAAGGCCTGGACAATGGCAGATGCCCAAGAAGCCTATGGAGACCGGCATTCCTTCTCCTGCAAAGGCGTGCCAAGGAAGACTCCACCCTTGGCAAGGCTATTGATTTCTTCTGCCTGACCGCCAGCAGGTCACAGCCGTCCTTCTGTCCTCTTCCAGTTCTGGGGAACGGGGAGGGGGGGCACACTTGAGAGAGGGAGAATAAAAGAGGCTTCCCTACCCATCTGCCTCTTGTGGTAATTAATCCACTGAAGAAGAGCCACTGCCTTTTCCCTCCCCTCCTCCCTCCGCTTCTTCCTTTTATGTTTTCCCCTTTTCTTCCTCTCCCCCTTCCCCTTGTCAAATTATCACAGGGGAAGAAAAGGGGGGGGGGGAAGAGAGAGAGAGACCCTCAAAAGTGGTTGACACTGTTGCCATGCCAACGGAATTTAGGACCTGCCGGGAAGGAAAGGAAAGGATCCGTGTTCAGTGTGGGGTTAATGTGGAGCTAATCCTGGGTGAACTAAAGTGGGAGATACACAACACCTGCAAAAATAAACAAATAAATACATGGAGTGGGCAGCTAAATGGATGCAAAGCAAGATGAAGGGCTGAGGGAGGCCATGCTCCAGGGGCAAAACCTCAGGAAAGGGGAAGAACCCCGTGCATTGCTGGAGATAAATGGCCCTTGCAATGGACGGTGGCCACGGGGTGCCTTTGCCTTATCAACTAGCTTCCGTTTCCCAGAAAACCCCTTGTGATGGCTCCTCCTCAGTAGGACCAAGAGGCCACCTCTGATTTTGTGATCCAGCAGAGCCTCTCCAAAATCTTCCCCGTGTCTCAGAGGGAGACAGCCGGAGCCGGCTGTTCAGCCAAGCAAGTCACCTCAAAGGGTCGACCTCTGAACCCAGAAGGAGAAGCCATCTTGCACTTACGACCTCTTGTCTACACCTATGGCAACCGGGGCAGGAGGGCATCTCGGTGCTACAGCTTCGGTTGCAGAGGTTGTTCTGTGTGTGGGCGTGCACGCATGTGTTACGATTGCACTTACTTACTCACACTTACTAGAGCAAAAAAAAAAAAACCCTCTTCATCTTCTACCCAGCCCCACTTTGTTTTCTGCACAACCTGCTCCCCAAGTGGGAGAGAGGGAGAAGAGGAGGTGATCATGGTGGACAAAGTCAAAGGTTGTAGCCTAGAAAAGATCACAGCCTGGTGACCAGGCCTGACCCAGACCAAATTCAGAGGGCCAGAAAAGCCAGCTTTGCTGCCAAATCAAATTATCATCACTCCCCAGCTTGCTGGCAACCTTCTATTCTTCCTCAAGAGAGAAAACTTGCAAGCATTCCCTTTGATCTCCCAGATAAAGGATTTCCTCCCCCCCTCTTCCCCAGCTCTCGCTCAAGCCTTTAAAACAAATTTGGGTCTCTTTGAAACCAGCCCCAGTCGGCATGCTGATGGCGTTGTTAATGCCCCCTTCCTCACCCCTCTTGTGCGGAATAGAATCTGATTGCAATTTCCTTTTATTAATGACTCACTGCGCTATATGACCTGGAGTGGTTGGGAAGGTAATTTGAGTACAGCCTCCGTGTGCCGAGCTGGAGAAACAGTTTGGGGGCTGCCAACAGCTCAGAGATGCATTTCCTTGTCACTTTTCTTCTTCTGCAAAGGGGGGAAACTGGCTATGAGAAAAGAAATTGTGGGGGGGGGGGAGAGAAAGAAGAGAGGTGGAAATGCTTCGATGAGATTGTTCTTCTAACTAAGGCCACAGTCAAAGGAGAAGTCTCACCTTCCTCTTCTATGTTTCCTTCCACCCTCTCAACTGCCAAAAGCCTCAGATGTCCAAATTCTTCCCCCCATAATACAGAGAAATAGAAGCCGCTTGGAGAGGGGCATCAACTTCTAACATGCCCCCTTCCAACCAACCCAGCTTGAAATGGGCACTGTCATCAAATGACCCTGAAAACAGGTTGATGTTGGAAGGTTGCCCTACGTTGAAAGCAAGGTTCCCCCATGCCGGACCACTTGACTTCAAAATGCTCAGTTAATTTCCAGAAAAAACATCAGATGTGTGTCTGTGTGTGTGTGTGGGGGGGGGGACCACAAGAGACTGCATATGAGGACCCTGGGACAGCAGTATCTGAGAGGGGAGCATGGGAAAGGACCTAAAATTGGGAGAAACACAACATTCAACATATACTGTCACTTCCACAAGCCTCTCTAGATATGGTTTCAACAGAAAGGTGGGATATAAACCCACAGAGGCAACTGATATAAGGTCAGATTTTATCCAGAAGTACAATAAAGCATGCACAACAGTTTTAGCCAACTTCTCCAACTGGTGCCCTCCAGATGCCCTGACCAGAACATCCATGGAGCCAACTCTGGTCTTCATAGGCTTCAATCAAATCTTGAGCTGCAAGTCTGAAGGCAGAAGATCTCCAAGTACAGGGTCCACATTTATAAGAATACCAACCACCTAAACCTTCTCTGCTTTCCAAGGACAGAATAACCATCACCAAATCGTTGTTTTTTTTAAATCTTCAGTCGTTTTTACCTGTACGTAACTCACCACCCGCTGATGGCTCATAACCTAAACCAAAACGTCAGGGTGTCCAGCCTTAAGGAAAGCTGGTCTTAAGAGCAAACCAGAGAGGCAAACTAGTCAAGGAGGAGATATGGGGTGGGGGCAAAGAGGCTTCCCTTGCCTGTGAATCAAATTTTACTTTCAGGAGCACAAGGAGCTGTCCCAACCTGGATACCCTCCAGATGTGAGGACTTCGACTCCCAGAATGCTCAGCAATAGACAGGCTGTAAAGATCCGAACGTCTGTAAAGAGCTCAGCTTGTGGGAGCAGATCTGGTCAAGCTAGTCAGGATGGTCTGCTCCAAGGAAATATGGCCCTCAAGACCTCAGGAAGTGAAGGACCTAGGCTCTACAACCTAAACCTCTGTTAAGTAGGTCCTCTACCGCTGCCCTGCTGTGGGGAGGAAGCCATTCGTGGCCAGGTATGGCTTTTTAATGTGGGTGGTGGGCTTGGAAATTGATCACCCAACTGAACTCCATTTCTCTTTCCTGCCCTTGCCAGCCATGACCCACCAGACTCCATCAGCACACAGAAACAACACGGAGCTCCAGCCAGCCATTTCCAGCATCAGCTCTACCTTTTAGGTTCAGAAACTGCCCAGAAGGCAAAATGTAAAGAGCTGCCCTGACTGGTCTCACAACCCATTTGTAGTGTGATCAGGAGCCCTCACCCCCTTGACCTGCGGGGATAATGAAGAGAAGGGAGGCGGCTGTGTGAGACTCATAGCTAAACCTCTGAAAAGATGGAGAAAATGCCACATACGATGGGAGACATCTCTCACTGTCGTCGCTCCCTCTGCTCTATCCAACCTGGTGAAGGTTGAAATTCCTATTTGTTATGACCCTACCTGTGTGATTAGCATTTCTCAGGTCTTCCAATAGCCTGGAATGGTGCATAATTTTATTTAATTGCTTTGGATCTCACAGCCTGACACTTTCCCTTCTGCTTGTACCCCGCCTCCCCTCTGGTGCTCCAGAGAAGAAACCAGACTACCTGATGGATGCGAGGAGGAGGAGGAGGAGGAGGAGGAGGAGGAGGAGGAGGAGGAGGAGGAGGAGGAGGAGGAGGAGGAGGAGGAGGAGGAGGAGGACTGAATTAGGAGAAGTTTGACTACTTTAGAGCCTCTGGGAAATTCACTGAAATGGTGTCCTTTCTCCATCTCCATTCCTCTCTCTACCTTAAGCACTGGCTGGTTTTAACAGGGAAGCAGAAGTCAACGTTCAACAATTACAGCAGAACAGAGAAGTTTCACAGAACAAATCCTGCTGGATTGGAGAGTGTAAGTAAAAAAAGAAGGATGGGGGTGGGTGGCTTGGAGAGCAGCCAGAAAGAACAAAAAAATAACAATTCTCTTCGCATCTGCCCAGGAGGCTCTCCAGAGCCTTCACCACCTGGTTTTTACAGGACAAAACCGGGACAGTCTTTATTGATTTCTGTTTCAGGTGCCAGAAAGCCAAAAAATGCAAATCAGGTCCTGTCATCTTCAAAGAGAGGAAAGGGTTTGTCAAGACAAGAGAGAGAAGCAAAAGATAACAAACACGGATTTTTCCTTACAACACAAAAAGCTTGTAAGAGAAGCAGGATATATTAGCATCAGATTTCCTTTGCAGTCTGGTTCAAAATAACCCTCGAATCGCTGACATAACATGTCCCCAACAAATGTTTAAAAGGTGCCTCTTGGAAAAAAACACTGTTTCGCACATTCAAACCCCCCAGAAAGAAAATCATCTACCTGCTTATTTCCTACGACTTCAAACGTGCTGATTATTATGACATTGTGACAAGACCAGGAGAAGGGACAGTGGCACCATCCAAGCGTGGAACAGATCCCAGTGGCACAGGCAGACTAAAGTTTGGCCCCCTTCGCTTAATATTCAGAAGTTGGGATTATCCATCCAAGCAGGACTTTGAGACCTTTAAAAAATGGTTAGGGTATGGAACTCACTGCCATGGGTTACCTGGCCACCACCCACCTGGCTTCTGAAGAATCACACGGGGCTTTGCGCCCATCACAGATCAGTAGGGAGAAGGCCCATGGAAGGGTCATTTCAGGGGCTTGAAGGAGAATTGGGCAACTTCTGCTATGCCACGCTTTGTGGAGCAATTCCAAGAGGCCCCTCCAAGAGGCAGGGCCCACACCATTGGGGGGACTGACACGTTTTAAGGGACAAAATGGGTACCTTATGCTATGGCACAACTTACGACAGTCAACCATAGCAACTTTAAGATACGTAGACTTCAACTCCCAGAATTCCCCAGCCAGCATGGCTGGCTGGGGAATTCTGGGAGTTGACGTCCACGTATCTTAAAGTTGCCAAGGTTGAGAAACACAGGCTTAGGACATTCATTTTTCTCCTCACGCCCCCAAATAGCTAATGATTTTACCCCCACAAAAGGGGTGCTGAGAGTTACAGGTGAAGACTCTTGGCCCCACTTTATACCCTTCCGTTTCAAGCAGAGCCAGTTTGGCCTAGTGGTTAAGGTGCTGGGCTAGAAACCAGAAGTCTGTGAGTTCTAGTCCCGTCTGAGGCATGAAAGCCGGCTGGGTGACCTTGGGCCAGTCCCTGTCTCTCAGCCCTAGGAAGGAGCCAATGGCAAACCAGAAGACTGAGAGTTCTAGTCCCGCCTGAGGCATGAAAGCCGGCTGGGTGACCTTGGGCCTGTCACTCTCTCTCAGCCCAACCCACCTCACAGGGTTGCTGTTGTGGGGAAAATAGGAGGAGGAAGGAGTATTAAGCATGTTCGCCGCCTTGAGTTATTTATAAAAATAATAAAGGTGGGATAGAAAATAAATAAATAAATAAATAAATCTTCAGAGATAATAAGTGTAATATTATTTTCAGCAGCATAACCCAATGAACATCAGGAACAGAATACTGGGCCTTTAATCTAATCCAGCCAAGATCCTCTAATGCCCTTTGTCCTGCTGCCCGTACATCTGTATTACAGCGGACTGTTGGTTCCAGCACAAGTTTTGCACATTGAAAACTCCCTTCTCCTCCCCATCGATCCTTAAAATTATTTAAGTATTCTTTAAAAAAGAAAAAAAATTAAAAGGAAAAGAATGAGGTAGAAAAAGGAAAGAAAATACAGTACATAGCAGTTAGAAAACACAGCTATTACATGGAAAAGCTTGCCGAGTAATATAAGACAAAATTAAAAGAAAGTACAAACTATTCCATTGGAAAAAAGAAATCCTCACTTCTGTACTTATATATCCACTTGAACTGAAACAAATACAAAGATAGTTTCATGACAGTTTAATACTTTAGGACTTTCAAGACTGCTGTGTTTATATTTAACTGTTACTAAAATCAAAATTTAGATCAGCCAAGAAATCTATGTAGTAAAAATAAACAATCATCAAATAAACTGCCCTTTATTTAATGGATCCCCAAATTGTACAACAGTCTCTTACTGTGATACAACTGAATTGCAATTCAACAATGCCCTTCAAAATCTAGCCTGCTGTTGCATGACAGGGAGAGACTTTAAGAGAAGTTGGGTTTTAAACCCCCTTGGTCCTGAAAAGCAACTCGTGGAACCTTGACATGGGCAACTAACAATGCCAGTTTAAAACTGGAGCGATGGAATTACCCCCCCCCCCCCATTAAAAGGGGTGCAAAACACAGGGCTCGGGAGAGTGAATAGCCCCAGCATTGCTGCCTCCTCCCATTTTTTTTATTTTTTGCATTTTGGAGGTTTGGCAGGGTTTAAGAGGTAATATAGGTGCCTGAGCCCCCCTCCCCAACTTGACCCATGCCCTATAAAACCTGGTTGCAGCCCTTGAGGCAGCGCCTGAATTGACATTCTTGCCACTGACGATGAAGGTTCTCAGTCATCCAGGTGGAACAGTCTGTGGCTTGAATCATGTCAACTGGATTTCTATTTTCTCAGTGGAAACGTTTCACTCCTTATCCAAGGAGCTTCTTCAGTCTGATGTCAAATCCAGTTGACATGATTCAAGCCACAGATTCTTGCCACTGACTTCTGCACTAGCCGAAGCTTCTGAGTTGTCTTCAAGAGCAGCGCCAAGGAGAATCCACCGGAGTCGTCTATACAGGGGCAACCTCTGTCCGGGGATGGCTCCAGCTGGGCAAAGCTCAGGCAGCTCACAGGGACCCAGTGGCACCCGAAGCATTTTGGCTTCAAGTGGCAGCACTGCCAACAGAGAGGAGGGGGACCCCGGAGGGAACCTTTCTGCTCCTTCAGAACCCTTTGAGCATCCAGGGAGCTCCTGTCCCCATGTCTCTGCCGAGTCAGAATTCAAGCAAAGGTTAGGTTTCCCGTTCAGAGCTTATCCAGCAAACCTAGGCAAGACTTCAGCATCCTCGCCACCTCCCCTGTCTCAGGTATCAAGAGAAAAACAGAGCTGGATCTCATCAGGATATTGACAAAGCTGTGTGTCAAGTCCTCTCGTGCCCTCTTGTTATCACCACACTTGGGACTCCGCGGTATTGTCTGAAACTGCTTCTGCACTAAGGGCGGAACCACAGCACCATCATGTCCCTCACACTCAATCTGTAGAAACCCTCCAGTCAGATTTTGGGGTCAAGACGTCAAGGTTGAGGGGAACTGGGAAGCTGTGGTTTCCCATCAAAGCTGGCCACGTTTGGGAGCCAGACTTGATCCCCAATCCAGATAAGCAACTGACATGGGACCACCTGCTCCATTTCAAGCAGAGAGACCGGTGGAAGAAGAACTATCTTCTGTGGTCCTCATGAAATGGCCCACCATTAAAAAGTGTTACACTACACTTGGTGTAGTGGGGGAGGGGGATTTTTACAAGCCACATCAGATGCTAGGTTCTCCTACTGAAGTCCTTTGCCCTGGTTAAGCCTCCCAGACAGACAGGATTTTATTTATAGGCCTTCTGTGTAGAAGACCGTGGCTGTGCTCACACATCATGTAAGAGGTAGTGTGGCTTAGCGTGCTATGCAGACAGCCATGGTTTTGTTTGCCAGTAAATTACAGCCTGAAACCATGGTTTATTGTTGGATTACTAACTTCAATTATGGCTTAATTCAATCTTTAATAAGGATATATGTTTGTGGCTTATTTTGGCCTCATCGAAGCCTTCCTGGCTTTCTTCTGGTTTATTCCATCATGGTTAACACTGGCTTAGCATAACACCTGAGTGCAGTCAATGCAGGAGCACCCTTGATGTCACCTAGAAACTTTCAATCTTCTCAATTCACTTTCTGCTCTCCTCCAGAAGAGCCCTCAACTTGGCAGAGCTGACCCATGCCAGGGGCGGAGAAAGGGAAGGCATTCTTCATTGGATGGTGAGAAAGATCAGGTCTCCCAAATCCATTAATAAAAATCCATTACTGTATTTTGGGTTCCCAATGAAGATACCCAGTTCCAATCAAACCACGCAGCCATCAAGCCTCCTTCTCTCTCGGCCACCAGGATAACACCCTTCCCCAATGGGGAAGATACAACTCACAACTTTCTACAACTGCAGGTTGATTAAGCAAACAAATAAACCACTATCTCTTACAGGTCCATAAGGATCATGTTATAAACACTCTCAGAGTTATGGAAAGAAAAACTAACTTGCAATTCTTTACGTTTTTTTTAACACAGTCCCGGTTTAGATCTCAACCTCAGACAACAGCAACAAGAGCACCCAGGTCAGGGATAAGCAAACTGTTGTATTCCAGATATTTTGGGCTGAAACAACACCGTCTCTTGCCAATGGCAATGCAGGTTAGGGCTTAGGAGAACTGAAATCCAAACAATCGGTCTTACTGTTTGCAACAACAGCACACTATTGTTGGAGACAATACATTTAACACTGGAGGGGGAAAAAAAGCATTATTCAGTAACTACAGGAGTAGCACTACTCCAGGACAAAACATCCATCCGATTGATCTTCCCCAGGGTCGACCTATAACCGGGGAAATCTCCTGACGCTGCAAATGTTTAGCAAATAGGTTAAAAAGATAACCAGTTTACCCAAACTGGCAATTGGGCAAAAGGCATTCACTGGAAGGTGGTACACCACGCACCACTCATCAGGGTGAAGCCCTTGAAATTGGCTCCCACCGTTTTCATCATACACTGACTTTATAGCACAAACAAATGCCATGATCCTGATCAAGGACGTTTGTGGGTGGGAGGAGAGAAGGCCTGTTCCTTCAAAGCCACTGGCACCTTATCAGCTTGCAGGGAAGTTAGATCAATGTGGAAGTTGACCTAAATTTGTTCACCTGCCGCATCACGAGCGTTGCTGGTTCAATTTGCTCTCCCAGAGGTGGTCAGTGTCGCCTCCCCTCAAGCTTCTCAGGGCAAGCCCAAAATGCTATACTACATGACTTCAATCGGAACTGAAGAAGAAGGTTGAAGAAGCCAAAGAGGGAGATGTTAACAGGGGTCACGTGGTGAACCCCGGAACGAAGCCGCACGCAAACCCTTAGCCCGCTTCCCGAGTCTTGTTGCTATTTACAAATTCGTCTCGGTGGCTCATCCCATCGGAAACTCTTCCCCAGCCACAATGTGCTTTACACGGGGAGAAAGAAAAAAGAGAGAAAAGTTAAATTCTTGGAACCAACTGCCACACGGAAAAGGCACTTCCTGATAATCGTAAGCCTGCACAATCAGCAGGGTTGAGAAAACCACAGCTGGTGTGAGATGATAGGGGTGGCCAAGGAAGGGGGGAGAGCTCCTTCCCCTCCCCGCGAAACCATGGAAAGAGTCACTCATCAGACAGCCACGGGGGAGGCTGTTCAGTAACGGCTCTAGGCGCTTCTGCTGCGCCCAAGTGGATCAGCGTTGTAGCCAACTCAAGCAATCCTTCTCCAGGTCCACTCCCACCCCCGGGTTTTGTTCCCTTAAAAGCATCTGCTTTAAAAGGATCCTCTAATCTGCATTAATGATAGTTGAGACCCAAGCTGTTGGCTCACTCTGGAGGGGGAAGAATGCTCTCCGCCGCCCCCTAGGCATTGCTCCCACCCTTCCTGGGCCAACTCAAAGAGGAAGGGTTCAACGGTGACAGCTTTCCTCCCCGGGGATTAAGAGGATGGGGGAGGCTGGAGGAGAAAGAAAGAAATACAAGCAAAGGAGGAAGGGGTGGGGGAGTGGGGACAGCAACCACCCACCCTCCAAACCACTTTGGTTCTTCCGGCTTCATGATCAGAGCTTACTCATCCGTGAAACGATATTAGGCACCAACTGGAAAGTAACTTCACACCATGCTTCTTAATTCACCTTAGATAACTTAAAGTGCTTTTGCTGCTCAGGCTCCTGAATTAAACAAGACGCACCACTTAGGGAGCCAAAACCGGGTGAACAAAGGGAGCAGGGGCTGTTGCGCACCCCACGGGCTCTGTGGACCCCGCAGATGCTCTAATGGCACAGCCCTGGGAAAGGATGGGGGCTGGGCATATGGTCCTTTGGCTTCCCCTGGATTTGCCTCCCGCTGTAGATCCATCAGCAGCCCGGGTGGACCTACGGACACCAGCCCACCACCCCCTCCGACGATGGCGACCCCACCACCCCTTTATTCCCCACTGTTGCACTGGGGCAGGATTATCTGCCCTGGCCACCTTCCGGACGAGGGGACGGCAACCGCGAGCACACCTACGTTCTTCCCCAAACCGCCCTTAGCCAAACCCAGAACAGCAGGCAGCAAGAGAGCCGAGCCGCGGCGCTCAAACCCGCTGCCAACGGCTGCCAATCTGCAAGCAACTCCTGTGCCGCCCGCCCGGTGTGGCTTCCCAACGCTACTCCAGATCAAAACCGGGCTGCACTTCCAAGAAGCAGAGTAGAAAGCATCAAACCAGGACATTCATGAAAAGTTTCTTTGGGGTGACTGACTGAGCCTGCGAAGGACCAGACTGCTGTAATCATAAAACAGGAAAATTGGAAGGAAGAAAGGGAGGGAGGGAGGGAGGGAGGGAGGGAGGGAGGAAGGAAGGAAGGAAGGAAGGAAGGAAGGAAGGAAGGAAGGATTAAAACATCAAGAGCCACCTTACCTGGTAAGTAATAGAGAGGTGCTTTCAATCCAAACATGGTTTAGATCACGGACCCAAGGCATCCAGAAGAAAAAATAAACAAAAACCAAATGCAGCAATTTAAAAAAAAAAGGGGGGGGGAGGCTGGAGAATAACAAATAATAATAATAATAAATGGCCCAGAGGAGTCTGTTTAAAAAGCAAAGCAAAAACAAGCTGCACCTGGATGAAGGGAAAAATTTTTAAAAAGGGATCACAGCAGATATAAAAAGGGTCTTTAGTCAATTTTGGGTTCGCACAACATGCAACCTCACTTCTACAAACAGCTCTAGCCAGGCACGGCTTGTCCTCTGGTCTTTCTTTCTTTTCTTTTCTTTTTTCCCACCTTCCTCGTTGCCTTTTTTGAGTCCAGAGAGATGCAAATCGAGAGAAATATGCACACGCGCACAAACACACACACACACACACAGACAGACTCACGCCCCAAACACAGGGAAAGAGAAACTAAAGCACAAGCAAGGGAAGGCAGAGGAAGAAGGTTGCAGCTTGTTTTCTTTCTTTCCCTTCCTTTTTCTTTCCTTTCTTTAGAAAAACAAAATAAAACAAAACAAAACAAAAAAAACCCAGAGAATCTCCTTTAGGGATTACTCATTTGGAGAGCGGGCCAGGAGGAAAAAAATAGCCACGGAAGGGGAAGGGAAGAAGATCAGAGCCCCCGTCATGTTAGCGGCCCTTTCCTCCATTCAGTGCCTTGAATGTCAAGGGTGGGGGGTGTGCAGGGAGGGAGGGAGGGAGGGGGTAGAGAGGGAGCCAAGGGGCTGGTTTTCAAAGGGGCTCCATGCTCAGCCTCAAATTAAAAAGAGAAAAGAGGAGGGGGTCTTGTCAGAAGGGAAGGCGAGAAAGGAAGCAAACTGGAGTTGGCGCGCTCTCTCTGGCGCGCGGCGGTTGTCAAGCAGAAATGGGGCTTTGTTTTAGCATTCTCATTAGCTACTGGTTTACAAAAGGGAGAAGGGGTGGAGAAAGGGTGGTGGCAGAGGGCGGGCGAGCGGGCGAGTGGGGGGGACGCGTGGGAAGGATGCGCGGCACCGAAGGGTCTTCCCGGAGGGTCCGGCGGGAGATCGGCGGGTCCTAAGCCAGCCCCCCAAAAGGGCAGGGAGGGCGGGCCACAAGTCTCCAGAGGGAGCAGGTGGTACACCTTCCCCAGGGGCTGCCTCGGAGGTTTATATGGTCCTGGCGACTTGGGAAGGAGGAACTGCAGGAGGAGGAGGAAGAGGAGGAGGGAAGAGGAAGGCTCAAGAAGACAAGGCAGGAAGAGCAAGAGAAGAGAATTAAGTGTAGTGGCGGCAGTGGCGCTGGCAGCAGAGCCCCCCCCCCCCCCCCGATCAATTTTCATGCAAGAATCATTATCGGTAAATTGGAAATCTGGCGAACTGACAGCAAATTTGTCTCCCCTAATGAAAGAGCGGGAGCGGGGAGAGCGTCAAGCATCTGTTCTTCGGAAGATGAACTGTCCTGCGCTGTCGCGCCGGGGCAATGGGTCTTAATTGTCACGCAAAGGGAGGAGGGCGGGGTGGGGGGGGAAAGCAAAACAAAAAACAAAAAAAATAGAAGGAAGGAGGAATTTAAAAAATGCCTCTCGAAAAGAAAAAGGGGAGGGGAAGAAAGGCTAGGGCGGAAGAGGCAGATCGGCAAGCAGATGGCTCTGGCAGAGTTTTTTCACTTCTGGCCTTCCAGGGCAGGAGAAGGAAGAAGGGGCGGGGGGGGGGGGGGCTGGAATTGCAAATAATAGGAAAAGTCTTCCTCCTCCCACCCACCTTCCTATTCCTCCACCAGGGTCTCTCCCCCCCCCCCCCACTCCGGAGCGTCTGTTTTCCATGGACAGCACCTGCTGGTCCAGGAAAAAGGAAAGCCAATGCAAATAATTTTTTAAAGAAAGGAAAGAAGTCCCCTTTGTGGGGGGAGATGGGTGGTGATATAAGTTGGAAAAATAAATAAATAAAAAATAAATGCTCTCCTTCGTAGGGTGCACATCCTAGGCATGCACCTGCACAGAGGTTGCTAAGCGGGGCAAACGAAGAGTGGAGGGATGCCCCTTGCTTTCTCGCTGGCTTGCCTGCTGTTGGTTTTGGCACACACAAAGCAGCAGGACCACCAGAATCCTTGCCCTGCCAGGGAGGGAGAAGGATGGAGCAGTTCAGAGGCAAACCAGTCCCAACTACTAGCAGTTTCAGATTCCTCAAAGCCGCACACACCTCCCTCTTATCTTTCAGGGCAAGCAAAGAGCTAAATGCAGATTTTACCCATCCATCCAACCTGAATCTCTCTCTCCCTCTCCCCCCCCCACGCATGGGTTGCCCTGTTGCCCAAGGTAAAGGTAAAGGTTCCCCCCGCACATTTGTGCAGTCGTGTCCAACTCCAGGGGCCGGTGCTCATCTCCGTTTGTTAGCCGAAGAGCCAGCGCTGTCCGAAGACGCTTCCGCGGCCGCATGACGCGCGCGGAACGCTGTTACCTTCCCACGAAGTGGTACCTATTCATCTACTTGCATTTGCATGCTTTCGAATTGCTAGGCTGGCAAGAGCTGGGGCGAGTGCGGGAGCTCCCTCCGTCATGTGGGGCTAGGGATTCGAACCTCCGAACTTTCAGATCGACAAACCTGGCGTCTTACCCGCTGAGCCACCACACCCCTGAGGTTGCCCAAGAGGACTTGTTTACTATAGGTTTTGCACAGAGTCACCAAAGGTCCCCAGCGCCCACTGAAGCTCACCCAACACAATGCACAAGCGTCACCCAGACATCTGATGCCACAGATAACTCTGCTTCCTTTTTAAACTTTTCTTTGCAAACCAGGAACAGTCAGCATTTGAAGCCTCCTCTTGGATCAGGCAGGTGGTGGGCCCAGGGAGGAAGGAGAAAGGGTGTCCTTGAATCTCAAGGCAAAGCACATGAAATGGAAAACAGGGAGCTTTTCCCCCAAAAGTATCCAACCTGCTGTGATGCAATGCATTAAAAATGCATTTGGCATTCAGGGCTGGCTAACTGAATCAGCTCATCTCCAATTTGGCCAGGTGGAAAAAGATATTACAGAACTGGGTAAGAACAAGTTCTAGATCAGACAACCTTAAAAGGGTCCCACAGATATTTTAAAAAGTATTTTTAATACTTTTTCAAGTGTTAAAAAGTGTTTTAATTGAACAAAAGGCCTTTTTCATTTAGCCCACAAGGGTAGGATGCCGCACACTGCAAGCCCTGGAGTTCCACAGAAGGCTTCGGCGGGCAGCGTGAAAAGATGACAGGAGTGTGGCGGGGACGGTTTGGGCACCAGCTCGCCCTCCCAGCAACCTGCTCCTTCTGGGACCAAAAGGCACCATGTTTTCTTGGTGTGCTGCGCTGCGCTCTCACCTCTTGAGCCTGGAGTTCAAGAAGGCAAGCCCTATCTCTGCACTGCAAAGCCACATCCTGTGCTGATAATGACCTGCCTTTACAAAAGCTTTAAAAAGGCAACAGGGTGAACTTCAGAGAAGCTTAAATAAAGGCCACAAAGTGAGGATGGCCAAGGAGGGTAGGTCTCCAGCTGGCCTGGAACCCAACCCCCACGTTCAGAGGGCACTCTGAAATGGAAAGGAGCAAGCAACTGCACAGTATCACCATTCTCGAGACGGTTGGAAAAGTCTCAACCCCCCTCCCCCAAACAGAAGAGTGCCACTCAAGAGGGTGGGGGGAAAAAAAGAAACAGGAAACCAATTTTTGTAACCAAACAGCAGCCTGAGAGTCGGGAGGGAGGAAATTATGCTGCTTAGGAAGTAGACCTCCGTCCCATTGTAGCCTCTAGTAAACTAGGTTTCCAGGTTCTGGGCTGCTACAGAACTCTACCCGACGTTTTCCAGCTCTCAGGAGCGAAAAGAAATGGGAAAAACCCCAGTAGTTAACTTACAAATATCTTTTCTGGAAACTCCCTCTGCAGAGTGCACATGGGGTAAAGCAGTCTCCCATCCAGGCTGACCCAGACTTGCTTACTTCCAGCAGACAGCAAGGCATGCCCAGAGGCTACAGCAGGGCTTTCCAAAGTTTTCCCGTGGCGACACACCAACCACCGTTGGTGTGTCGCCGTGGGAAAACCCGGAAGTGCCGCCATTGCGGCAGCACGCAAAACCCCGGAAGCGCTGCTGCCGCTTTCAGGTTTTTGCGCGCCGCCGTTGGTGTGTCGCCGCGGGAAAACCCGGAAGCGCTGATCATCATCAGCGCTTCTGGGTTGTGTGGCGACACACCAGACTCTGTGTGGCGACACACTTTGTGTCGCGACACACAGTTTGGAAAGCTCTGGGCTACAGACTGGATGGGAGGGAAGAGGACTTTGATTCTAGCAGAGAAGTCGAAACATTGGTGAGCAGGCCAGTTCCGTCCAAAGAAAAATCAATCCGGGCATCTAAAGGACCATCCAAGTCAGACCCTGAGAAGCTATGTTGGGTCTCTTTTACTCATGAGTTTCTTAGCATCACATCTAACTCGGGACACTTCTGTGTGAGAATTTGCATTTTCACAAAAAAGTTGACAACCAAGCCGTAAGTGCAGCTGCTTGAACTTTCAGGGTAACCTGAGGCACGTTCAAAATCAGGCACCTGAACATCTTGCATCAGTGTTTATATTAGGGAAGGAATTTCTTGTTCTTGCAGAGGCGAGGAAGGATCATGCCCTTGACAGTAAAAGCCAAATCTGAAGGAGTTTCCAAACGTGTGAATTTTGTTTTGCCCTGTAGTGTCCAGTGAGGTGGCACCATCTAGCTGAACTTGGTCAGTCTTGGAAGCTAAGCAGTGTCATGCAAGGTGAGTCTTTGGATGGGGCCAAATAATTGCAATCCCTTAATGTACTGATGCAAGAAAACTACAAGGAGGCCTCCCTAGGTCACTAGGAGTTGAGTTCAACATGAGGGAGTCTTTACCTTAAACAAATAGTGGGACACATCAATTCCCCTTATCAGATCCCAGGAGGGTTTTACTGGGGGCACCATGAAGGCTCAGATCTTTCTAGGCGGGCTGTCCCTTCAAAACTGATCCCTATTGCACTCAGAAGAACCTGCCAGCTGCCCTTTGGGGCTCAGAGAATCCTTAAGATCACGCTGAGCAAAAGCACCCACACTTCCTTAATGCACCCCATTTTCACCCCAAGCCCTAGAAATGCTGGAGTTCCAGTGCAGCCATGGAGAAATGCACACTCTTTGACGGGAATTTTCACATGCTTTTCTCTGTGTGCCAGGCCGAGACCTGACTCTGGAATGAACAAATGCTTTGGAAACTCGTGTGATCATGAGTAGCCTGTAGAACTGGGCAGTGTGTCTAAAACGAGAACGTCTCAAGATGAAGAACAGACAGATCTTCTTCCTGATGCTGAAGATTGGGCCATCAGAATCTCCCGGTTGGGGGAGATGGGCGGTCATACAAATTTAAATAATAAATAAATAAATAACATACTCTCTGTGTCTAAACAATGCACTAAACTATGTTTGGCTCTTAATTATGACTTGCTGAATAAACCACAATTGGCTAGGCCCACAAAACATGCTCACCGAAAGCCAAGAAACCACCCTGCTGCTTACTGAACTCGGGTGTAAATTCAGGCGATGAGTAAGCTTAGCAGTTGAGTCACACCAGATCTTCCAGACAGACATCTACATTCTTGGCTGGGTTCAATCACTGCACTAAGCCACAATGTGGCTTCCCTGCCTGTAAGTTTAGCAGACTGTTCCAACCAGGCCAATGGTGGTTTGTCCAATAAACCACAGTTTAGTACTGTGGTTGAAACCTTTCGTTGGGTGCTGCCCGGGCATGCTCCTTTCTCTTCAAGGGAGCATTCACTGGAATTTTATCCAACCCAGAGCCCTCCGTTTCCTCAAGATGATCTCAGTCACCAGGAACAGAAGCTGAATGTTGCTTTTCCCTGGATATCACCATCTCACCCACCCACCCAACTGTTCCATTCACCACCAGCCACCTCCAAAGCACTTCCGTTGGCAGCGGATCATGCCAATCACGCACCCATAATTCCCCACCCACTTTCCCGATCCCGTGGTGCCTTCAACTGTCATCCTTTTATACGTTTTTAATTCGCCAGGATTACCCTAACAACGGTGGTAATTAATACTAACCCCTCCTCCACCGTATATGCTAATGGCATGAGCCATAAAAATTAATTTGCAAACATGTCATTACACAATAGCTGTACAGCCAATAAACCTGCAATTATAGGCCAATCACTGAACAGGAACAGAGGGAGGGGCGCTCTGCCAATTTGGGCTGGCGCCTTCTTCTTTTTAATTACGTAAGCTCAAGAGGAGACAGACTTCTCTGAGGAGGAGCTGACTTATCTCCAACGTGACTCTTGCTGGGTTCTCCTAAACGCGGCCTAAGTTGGGCATGGCTCCCGTCCATCAGACATCTGAGCTCAGAAGATCAAGGAAAGATGGGGGACTTTTACTCAGTCCTTCGAGCCAGATTTCGGTAAATGAAACCCCGCTAAGATGTGCGCACTAAGTGCTTTCTCCATTATTCCCAGGAACCGCAACAGACCTGAAGGGGAAGGAGTGTAAATCCATATCACTGGGATACCCTTTTAATTAATGCCTTTGTTTATATATCATGGAGGCTTACAAGCCACTTCCATCATCAGCCGACTCTAAGGCCTCACACCCTCTAGGCCAGGAGCAAAAACCAGAACCCAATATATCACAATATAAGAAGTAACGAATGAGAAATATAAATTACTGCCTTATCATCAAACGCCCCGATTATTAAACACCGAGGCTCACAACGGCCCAGTAAAGGGATCGTGAAGCTGTTGCGGCCAGAGATTAACGTGCTTAAGCTGAGCAAGCAACGCAAGACGGAGGCCTCCTAAGATCCACGTCCAACGTTCATCTCCCTGGAAGACCGGCGTGCCCAAAAGGCCGAACCCGGAAATCACCATGTTGGTACCCCAGAATGCCAGAGCCAAACTCCTGGGCACCTGTAGCCACCTCACGCCCACCTCTTTTCTCCCTAGAGCAGTGTTTCTCAACCTCGGCCACGTTAAGACGTGTGGACGTCATGCTGGCTGGGGAATTCTGGGAGTTGAAGTCCACCCATCTTCAAGTGGCCGAGGTTGAGAAGCACTGGCCTAGAGTGACTGCAGCACTCCCGGAGGTTGCTGCCCTCCCAGGATGCATTAGCACAATGTCCTCAGGGGAGATGCCAATTCCAGGGAAGCAGAGGACATGCGGTGGCAACTCCTTCACTTGATTTTCAGGAACGGCCAGTTTTGCCCCTGCGCTGCGCCAACTTGGAGCCCTCCCTGCCTCCTTGCTGTACTATTTCACCTGGGCGATAATTGGCTAACAGGAAAGGGCAGCAGGAAGAAGTTTTAAGAGCCACCACTCGGAAATGAGTTGGCGGGTTCTCCTTGGGTAACCAGCACAAAAGGGATCGGGGGTTAGTTTACTGATAATTCCTCGCACAGGAGAGCAAGAGTTGTTGTTATTTTTGTTGATGATGGTGATCATGATGATGAGGATGATAGTCAGTCACTGGCATGCATTTAACTGGGTTCTCTGGGCAAGAGCCACAAGCACGCATCACTCCAGTTCACACTCAGCCAAGAAGAGCTTGGTCAAATTGTTGGATGTTTTAGGTAAGGATGTAGAATGGGCGGCAACCATCCCAAAGAGCTAGAATGGTGTTGTGGTTCAAGTGTTGGACTAGGGACCCTGGAGAACCAGGTTCCAATCTGTACCCAACCACAAAATTCACTGGAAGCCTTGGGGGTGATTTCTCATCTTACCTATTTCAAGGGCTGGTTGGAAGACAAAGCAGGGAGCACTTGGTCTGTGGCCTTCAGGAAAGGCAGAAGATAGATGGGATGAGTCTCTCCAAAAGCCCACTGAGCCACGTTCTAGTGCACTAAACACAAATGACTTCCCAGCAGTTATTTATCAAGTAGGCCATTGCTTGGGATTGTTAAAGTTGAGCCAAAAGATGGGAACACAATAGGAAATATTTGTGCGACACGCATAGCGTGGAAGAGAAAGGGCAGGCATCAGCCCAGAGCCATCTCATAAAATGTTTAGGCAGCAAGGGGAGAATGCTTCTCACACTAGATAGAATTAATTTACAGGAGCGGGTGGTGATGGCCACAGATCTCACATGGTGTTAAAAGATGAATTCATGGGAGACAACAGCCTCTTGCAAGGTCTATGAACGAAGCAGAGCCTCCATGTCCTGCTCTAGATCATCTGCTGGAGAACATCCCAGGCTTCTATGCTCTTGTTTGTCTGTCTCCTAGAAGTAACTGTCCGGTCATCATGGTAAAGAGACTGATGGACTAAATGAACATTTTGACCTCAGACAACCAGGTTTTCTTACACTCCTAGGTTCACAGCCCACTCTTCCTTTCTGTGCTGTAATTATCACCTTCACCACTACAATAATTACAGTATTAACTACCTTTTCCACACTTCCTGGCAGGGCCCCCAAGCGCCCTCTGGCGTGGAGGATGGTGCCAGTGCAGAAGGAAGAGCAAAAGATTTGAGTGCAGCAGGGGAAAACAGGCAGCAGTCCTTCGGATGGCACACACCTACTTCTGCAGCATCTGCCCGGCACCTCCCTGAACAGCGGGCACACTTCCAGCCCCTCCTTTCTGCCAGAAGGCCCAGAACTCACAAAAGATGCTATGGGGCTCCCTCAGATGATATTTACAACGCTATCTCTTTCCCACGACTTGTGGTGGCAAAATGAACACTACAGAATAGAACGAGGAGCAATGTTCCTTCGATGCAACCATGCACAAAGCAGACAGGGGATGAAGCAGTAAAACAAATACTCTCTCTTTCTCACCTCCATCCTCAGCTGTCTGAATTCCTAGAGCTCAGACAAGTCCCTTGCTGACCGAGCTGGGCTGGAGTTTCTGCAGAACGAAGCATATGAGGACACCCATCTGTGGTTATTCAAAGCGCTCAGTGCCACAAAGCTGGGGTGGCCTTTATCCAAAAACATGGGGAGTCATCTGGCAGAAGTGAGGGTGCAGAGATGGTGACGGAGCATGCACGTCCAGTAGACAACAGTTTCAAAGCCTTTACTGGCTTACCAATGCTAGGTGACAGTGTTGGATACTGTTGTTTTTACGGATGCAGCTACAGAGAAAGAGGAAGAAAGCTGGCAGGTAGATGCATTTTTCAACATCCAGGGGTAGACGAGGACAGAGCAGGGTTATCTGAACCCTCCCCATTAATCGAACCACTCAGCAGCGCTAAAGAGTGGAGGAACAACCAGACTTGGAAAGCTGCTGGATCTGCAGAAAGCAGCTTGGCAAGGCCTACAACAGTCTACTCTGCTCTGTTCAACTGGAAGGGAAAAATCTATGAGGAATGGTTGGGTAGGTTTAGCCTGGAGAAGAGAAGGCTGCAGGGAGACACGATTTGTTGTTGTTGTTGTTCAGTCGTTTAGTCGTGTCCAACTCTTCATGACCTCATGGACCATAGCACACCAGGCCTTCCTGTCCTCCACTGTCTCCTGGAGTTTACTCAAATTCATGTTCGTTACATCGGAGATGCTATCTCACCATCTCATCCTCTGCCGTCCCCTTCTCCTTTTGCCTTCAGTCTTTCCCAGCATCAGGGTCTTTTCCAGGGAGTCCTTTCTTTGCATTAGGTGGCCAAAGTATTTGAGCTTCAGCTTCAGTATCTGTCCTTCCAATGAGCAGTCAGGGTTGATTTCCTTTAGGATCGACTGATTTGACCTCCTTGCAGTCCAAGGGACTCTCAAGAGTCTTCTCCAGCACCACAGTTCAAAAGCATCAATTCTTCGGCGCTCAGCCTTCCTTATGGTCCAAGGGAGACACGATAGCTGTCTTTAAATGCCTGCAGGACTGCTACGTAGAAGATGGGGGCAGAATTGTTCAGAGTCATTCCAGAAGAGTGGCCAGGGAGCAACGGGTTTCAATTGCAAGGAGACAGATTTTGGTGGGACATCAGAAAAATGTTCAACCACAGAACCACCTTCCTTAGAAGGTGGTGGGCTCTTGCTAGAGCTGTTGAAGCAGAGGTTGGATGGCATCTGTCTGGGATGCTGCAGTAGTGGGAGCATGCTCTGGATAGGGGGTTGCACTGCGTGGCCTCTCAGGTCTCCCCCAATCCTTATTTTCCCTCATTCTGTGATCCTCCATCCTTTTCCAGTCAGCACGGCCAATCTTTACGCAGAGATACCCAAGGCTGCGTCCTGCCAAGAGGTTTTCAGAACGTTAACCAGCATCAACTGAAAGCCACTGCTCTACTGTAGAGTTTTCCAAAGAATGGCTCAAGTCCCATCTAGAGGACTGACTTTTCTACAAGCAAGATTGCGGGGATGCTGGGCTTCCACAGATGGGCTGAAAGAGTAGAAAGGGCAGAACAGTCATAACGTTGAGTTTTTTTAGAAGTATGGTCTCCACCGTTTTGCAACAGAACACCTGCTAGTCCTTACAGTGGCCAAGACATGGGTATGGGTATGGGTATGGGTATGGGTATGGGTATGGGTGTGTGTGTGTGTGTGTGTGTGTGTGTGTGTGTGAGAGAGAGAGAGAGAGAGAGAGAGAGAGAGAGAGAGAGAGAGAGAGAGAGGGGGGGGGTAACTTATTTAGTGGTGGAAGAATAAGATTAGTGGTGGTTAGGCTGTAGTTTGATCCTCCCTGCCAGTCCCATGATGACAAAACCAGTTTCCCAAACCAGCAAAATATGCAAAATTATTATACAAAAGCATCCCTCGTGCACATGAACTTTGCACTGAAATCTCTCCAGCAATTTTAGAAGTATTTTTCTCCCTGCGAAGCAACTTCTGTTTTTCTACCTTGTTCTCGGGTTGCTTGAGAATTCCTTTCAAATTTCTCTTGGTCATGTTTCTGAGTCCGATCTCAGTTGGAGATGGAAAAAAGCCTAACAGGAGGATCTCTCTCCATATCTCTTCCCTCCCAAGAAGTGTGAAAGCTGGGGAAGCTACAGACCACTAGACAAATCATTGTACAGGGTATTTGCACACACCCTTCATTAAATAAGTGGAAGAATGCCAGGCGCCATCCATAAGTTTTCTTCATGGAAAGAAATTTCAAAAAGCAAATTTATCTGTTGTCAAACTCATGAGAACCAGCAGGGGAAAAAATGCAGGGAAAATCTTTCCACGCAGCACCACTGCCCGTATCCTGCCATTCGTTAGCTGAATAATTCCACACCCCTTGTTTCAACTGATCCAGCAGCCAGGAATTCCGAGAAAATGCAGAATCCCAAGAAAAACTGGGACAGTTTAAGAGGCTCAGGAACCAAATCTTCACAGTGAATTTAACTATGAATCCACCCACGCCTGGCAACGCAGAGGGCACCCTGAAGTTAAATCTGGCCTTGCCTTCTCTTGGCGCTCCTAACCAGCCCTGCCCGCCTGGTTTCGGTTCCCTGGAGCAGAGATGAAGCCTCTTGCTGAAGCAAAGCAGAGGCTTCCTTCCCGAACGCTATTCGAAGCCAAAGGAACCCGCCATTCGGAGAGAACGAGGGGGCTTGCCCAAACTCACCCTCCTCCCAAAGTTTTTAGCTCCTGGAAGTCTATAATTTGGAGAGGAGACAGGAGCTTTGCCGCTTCGACGGGCATCCGGCGGCGGACAAGACGGTGAAGATTCATCAAGCCACCAGGGAGCACGACGCCACCTCGTGCGTTCATTATGCCAAAGACGCTCCGCGAAGATTTCTGTCTGCCGCTGACCTTTGATTAAGTCAAATGAAGACATCTATCAGGACTGCTAAATCCAACTCGAAATGCAGTCAGGCCCTGAACGCTACTGGCAGATCTTCGCTCTGGAGCATCAGCTTGGCCAGGTGTCATCCCACGAGAGGGAGGACCAGAAGGGTTATTTATACCAATCAGGCCTGGGGTGGCCCCTGACCCAGCCATAATGGTAATTATGAGATGAAGAGGCTGAAGCGAGGAAGGGACTCGGCTTTTTCATCACCTGCGGTTCTCCTCCGGGAAACTTAACCGAGGCTTGTGCTCCAAGGGAGCTTCAGAAGCCCAACTTTTGAACCCACGGCAGGAGGATTGTCCCAAGACCAGCTCTGTCACTTGGCAAACAGAAGCATCTTGGAAAATGCCAACATTGGGGAGCATTAAGAGGTCAAGGCAAGCACCCACAAGGCCTTGAGAAGTCCCAAGCCATGCTCAGGCACCACGGGATGGCACCACTGGCTGGGAAGGTGGTGAAACCGGCGTGGGGTTATAATTTCACCCCATGGCGAAATCCTAAAAGGTTCCCCACACCCCCGTTTTGCATCAGCCTCCATCCTGGTCCCCGAATTGCCTCAACCAGCCCTGCAGCTCTGTCTTAAAAGCACACTTCAGATGCCTCATTGACAGGAAAAAGATGAAACACTCAGACACTCCAGATAATGCTACAATTTTGAAAAAGAACCCCTTGAGTTCTTTCTTCGTGGGTCTGGGAGCGGGAGAGGCCGACAGAAAGGGAAGAAAATGGTCCGGAGGCTTTGTGCAACTCCTACACACACAAAGCTGGACGCATTTACCAGCTGCTGCGCGAAAGAGAAAGGGGGAAATCGAAGTCATTATCTCCTGGATCAAGAACCACCCCCTGGCTTAATAGCCCGTTGAGCAGCAAGGCGATTCGGGATGGAAGATGCCTCCTCCGCTGCATACAAAAGATGGGTCCATGGGAGATAAACTTCTCCCAAGGCACTGAAAAACCGGCTATAAACCCAGCCCAGCCTTTTACGCAGATCGGCAGCTGCCAGAGAGTTGGAACGGAGGAATTACACCTGCAGCAGGGAGGAAAGTGCATGGTCCGAGTGAGTTGCCTACTGCCCACCATTACAGCCTATTTTCCAAAGTAGTCTCTGAGAATGCCCTCGTTTTCCCCCTCTCGTAGGTGATGTGGATTCAGCGGTTTCAGCCGCAGGATCCTGCATCTGGGGAGACATCCCAGACCCTGCCTTCGCAACGGGAAGGTCTGCCCGTCTCCTACCACGGACTTGATCTGGCCTTCCTCAGCTCCTTGGTGGCCCTCCGTGATGCAACGCAAGCCGGTTCAAACTCTTGGCCTTCACGGCTTTCCAAATCTAATGGCGCCTGTCTGGACCTCAGCGTGGAGTTCATCAGTAGCCTGGGCCACTACTTCTTGGAGACGGGGGGGGGGGACACACTTTCTGACCCCCCAATCCATCTTTTTCCTTCCTTCCATCTCCTTTTCGGTTACCGTGGAGAACTGACAGCGGGTCCTGGGGAATGATGCCAAGGTGAGTGTCTGCAAGATGGCACCTTGTGCTCTACGCACACTCCTACTCCTGAGAGCAAATAAAACTGTCCTGGTCCAGCATATCTGTCCCTCTACCTTAGTGCTCCCTCTCTTGACTGACAGTAAGGTCTGGGGGTCCTTTGCTCCTTGCATTTGGAACAATAATCGCCCTTGATCCAGTCAGTGACACTGCAAAGGCTGCTGTTCAGAAGGAGAGTTTTCCTTCCTTCCTTCCTTCCTTCCTTCCTTCCTTCCTTCCTTCCTTCCTTCCTTCCTTCCTTCCTTCCTTCCTTCCCCCTCCCTCCCTCCCTCCCTCCCTCCCTACCCCTTTCCTTTCCTTTCCCTTCCCTCCCCTCCCCTCCCCTCCCCTCCCCTCCTTCCTTCCTAACTGACTTAATGACAAAGCATGGGGAGCTGGCAGAGCAGGAAGCCCTTTCTGGTTGACGTCTCTTTGAGGCCTCATATATTTTTAGTGGCATTTAAGCCCGTCCTAGACCAGGAAGGAAGCACGTGGGAAAGGACAGCAGGCTACAAAGGCGGACACGCAGGAACACTCCACTCGCAAATACCTTCTCAGGCCCTACCAGCTCTTTTCGGGCAGCCACGTGACTCTCTTCCATTCCCCTTCCCCAGAAAAAAACCCCAAAGGCTAAATAAAGCAGGCTGCTAATCTCTAGGAGCTGCTGATGTAGTTGCCACTGGATTAAGAAAACACTGACTTGCACGCCCTTTACCACCACCCCCAGGCAGTCTTCCAGAGACACCCAGGGTGCAAAAGCAGCTTGACTGCAATGCCCAATTACAGCAAATGGGTGTGAGTGTGTGTGTATCCGTGCAAAGCTTTCAAGAGGATGCTGAGCATGCGGGACTGCTGCTTGAAGACCCAGCTTCAAAACCACCCCAGAAACAGGACGGGCCGTAAGGGAGGGGCCCAACCTGCCTCAGGGCCGGTTTGCAGCGAAGAAGGGAGACCCCTTCCTTTTGCTTCAAGGGAGCCATGAATTGAGGGCCTCTGAGGAGGCAAAGGTCTTGCTGAGGGGGGCACGTGCCCCTCTGGATCTGCCCATGCATAGGAAACCAACTTATTCTAGATAGGGCTAGAGGGGTGTGAAGCCTGCTTGGAACTGGGCAGCCTTCACCAATTCAATAAAATGAATGAACGAACCAACCAATAAATAAATATAATAAATCAATAAAACGAATCAATCAATAAAATGAATGAATGAATCAATCAATCAACCAACCAACCAAAAAGACAGGCCCCGCCTGCTTTCATGATCGGCTGCTTTTGTGGAACAAGTTGGACCAGGCTTAAAACAAGGTTGGGCTTAACATGGGGCATCTGTTTGGGTAGGGCACATTACGAGCCCAGCGCCCCTGCCTGCTTAAGGCAGGCTTCATTAATCCATCCTTAATAAACCCCTTACATCATTTGCTGTTTTTATTCTGGAGACACCGCCTCCGACTTCCTGCCTGCAAGACTTCAGCCCCACTCTGCCCTTCAGAAATGGACCTTTCTCTCCCCCTAAACCCCGAGCCCTGTAGGATGGCTCAAATCTGAATTAAAACAGAACTGTACTTTCTGTTCCTGCATTCAGCTGACGCCACCCAGGTGGGACCCCCAATTTGGGGCTGCTTCTTTGGGGCAAAGCGGGCACCTTCTTGCCGACCCAGCAAACTGGCCCAATTCTGCTTGGGGGATAAACCAGGCGTCTGCAAATCATGAGACTGGTTTATCTATTTAATTAAGGCGCAGTAGCAGCGATAGGGGCATTCAATTAAGTTAATGGCCAGCGTGCCAAACCAAGGCGATAAAAGAATAAAAGCCTATCAAAGTCCTTTTTTTAAAGAATACCCCCCCAAAGAGATAGCACTCTCTCCAACTGCCAACTTATCTTTGCCCGTTGCCCCTTCCCCCCCGCACTCTGCTTCCCATGTGCCAGGAGAGTGTGATAGATTGATGGCGAAACCAGCCGCAGTAACTCTTCGACACGCTAAATTATTAATCCAGGGCTTTTTAAAAGGAGGACGGATGCCAGCATTGGCAGCTCTAGGTGGGTGGAAAAGGCAGAGTGGACTACAGTGGGGCACTAGAAGACAGAAAACTCCTTGACAGCAGAGGAACACAATCAGAGATTCCAGACGCCCCCCCTTAAGTTATGGCATTCATTACCTCTCCAAAAGTTGCCACCGAGTTCTGATTTCTAATATATGCAATTGTATTCACTGCAGTTACGTTCTTTGCCTTGTTTCTACTTCCTGAATTGTCCTGCTGCACCCATCCACCTGTGACTCAAAAGCTGAGTGTCCACATTCCCACATTACATGAACCGGTACAGCCACGGCCTGCTGGGCTTGACATCTAGGGCGAGATTTGGCCTGTTTAAGATTTAAGCCATTTTGTTTAAAAGCAACTTTCCAGAACTCTCAGCAACACAAGGAAAAATACCAATCGAAGAGAATTGGAAGAGAAAACAAGGAAAAATCTTGGGGACATCCTGAAAGAAAGAGCTCGTCACCGGCTAACATATCATGTCTAACTGCTTTGCTCTCATCTGTCCAAAAGCAGGATAAACGCTATTTAAAAATAATAATAATAATAATAATAATAATAATAATAATAATAATAACAGCAGCAGCAGCAGCAGCAGCAGCATCAGCAGCAGCAGCATCAGCAGCAGCATGCAAACTAGCCCAGTCCTCTGGGTTCCAGAATTGTGTTTGCATTTAACTTCTTTCTTTCTTTCTTTCTTTCTTTCTTTCTTTCTTTCTTTCTTTCTTTCTTTCTTTCTTTCTTTCTTTCTTTCTTTCTTTCCTTCCTTCCTTCCTTCCTTCCTTCCTTCCTTCCTTCCTTCCTTCCTTCCTTCCTTCCTTCCTTCTTCTTTCTTTCTTTCTTTCTTTCTTTCTTTCTTTCTTTCTTTCTTTCTTTCTTTCTTTCTTTCTTTCTTTCTTTCTCCTTCCTTCCTTCCTTCCTTCCTTCCTTCCTTCCTTCCCTCTCTCTCTCTCTCTCTCTCTCTCTCTCTCTCTCTCTTTTTCTTTCTTTCTTTTTTCAAATTTTGCCACCGCCCATCTCCCCCAGAAAAGGGGGACTCTGGGCGGTTTACAATAGCAAACACTTTAAAACAGTAGGGATAAAGGACATTTCCTTTGAGCCCCGATTCCAATCCATTGCTGACTGAACCTGCTATGGTCGGTCTTGCAAACTCACCCCCGCTCAAAATCTGCAAAATCTAATACCTGTTCAAAAGGAGGTACCATTACTTCAAACAATTCGGTCAGGAATTTACTGACTACAGAATGCACTCGAGAGAGCTGGCATAAAACAGCTTTGCAAAAAAAAAAAAGGTTAAAAAAGGGAAAGGTGAGTCTGTTAGGGGCTTAGCATGGTGATGGACAAGGAGGAAGCGGGATGAGTGATAAGGAATGATGGGAGCTGTAGTCCAACAGCAACTGAGGGCCAGGGCTTCCCTCCTCAGCTTTACATCCCTCCTCTTCCTGCAAAACCCCAACAATGCCAACCTTAAATGGGCCAAGTCCTATATTAAGGAGAAGCAGCAGCATCCCAGGAAGGGAAACGTTTTGCAACAGTTGTTGGCAAAACTGCCAGAGTTTGTGCCAATTAGGTGGGTGGGCCATATGCAGCATGCCAGGATGGATGGATGGGAGGGATGAGAGGAAGGAAGAGAGGAAGGGAGGGAGGGAGGGGACATGAGAGAGGGATGGATGGATGGATGGATGGATGGATGGGAGGGAGGGAGGGAGGGAGGGAGGGAGGGAGGGAGAGAGGGAAGGAAGGAAGGAAGGAAGGAAGGAAGATGTCTCTGGTGCAGAATACTCTTTTCAGCATTCCCCGGATTCTTGATCCTCACCCCCAAACTGCATTTCCTCCAGACAGGTGAGAAGTAGGGAAGAGGATTCTGGAGATGGAAGCACAAACCCCTCAGGAGAACCCATTTCCATCTTCTCCTCCCACCAGACCTTTGACAAAGGCGGCTTGTGGGCTCAGGTTGAAACTAAACCGTTGGTGATGCAACTCCACCAGCTTCATTACAGCCACAGCTGTGGCTCCGCTGGCAGACGCCAGTAAATCGCAAGAGTAAGAGATCGGGCCAAGACGTGTGTCGCAAGGCAAACAAACACAGCCTTGTTCCGGCGCAGAGGAGTCTGGCTCGCTTCTCCACCCCGCAAAGCTCAAGATGGTGCTTCAAAGTTCTAGGAAGTGTAGAATGGCCGAGCAGCGTCTTCCAGGAGAAGACCGTCCTCTTAAAATAAAATCCAGAGGACATCAAATTGGGCAAGATCAATCAAAGCAGCACGGCTAATTTGGTGGAGAACCCCATGGAAACAAGTCTGACATCCGACACAAAGCGAAGTGTATTTAAGACCATTGGTCGCAACGGGTCTGAACGCACTCCTGCCAGCCAATTTCAAAACCGCAGAGGCAAAACTTTAATTTATTGAGCTGCAAATGAAGGGACCCTGTTCTTGTTATTGTAGAAAGGAAGGGCAGAAACCATTAAAAGGCAGCTTTCTCTGCTAACCACGAGTGGGTAAATTGCGAGCTATCTTGCTCCTTCTTTAGTATTTCAGAAAAGGCTCATCTATTGAAGCTCTGATAGCTGCAAATTATGAAAACTGAGCTGATGACAGACGGGGGGAAAGGCTGAGGATAATCATCTAACTAGCACATGCAAATGGTCCGCTACTTGTTTTTTGCCGACTGCAAAACTTAACTTTCCTTTGATGCGGATTGGAGGGCTGGATGCAGATCCCAGGGGTTTGATGCAGGTTTCAGCCAGTTTCGTTTTGCAGAACCACAACCTTGCAAGTGAAAGTCAAGGGGGAAAGGCCTGTTTAGACTGCAAGGAGGGTCCAGAAGGGAGGACTGGGAGCTGGATTTCCAGACGGGAAAACCACAGAGGACCAAAAACAGCTCCCGGAACATCTGCTCCAAAGTCCCCCTTAAAAATCACTGCTTGCCGGAGATGCTGCAATGGGGAAGCGAAACTCCCAACAAAAGGTTCCCCTGGGGTTTTGCTTGGACAAACCTCCGGCAGGCAGAGCATGTGCAGAGTACGGGTAGGCCTCACGCAGGCAGAGGCAGTGCCAGTGGCATCCATCCTGACGGGGCGCATAAGGGCCGCGTTCCATCAAGATGCCGCAAGCAGCATGCGAAAGCAAGCGGGTTACAACCCGGCAGCTGCGCCCGGCTCGTCGGCTTCCTCCCTCCTCCTGCCGCTGGCAAAAGGCGCTTCGCCTGAATCAACGGCCCAGCCACCTTTGCTGAAAGAGAAGGCAAGGCGGAGCCAGCCCCTGGCATCCAAGTGGCATTTTGCCCCCACCCTCAGCTCGCCCCAGGAGGCGCTGCTCCTAGAGAACAAAAGCATCTGCATCCTGGGCTGTGGCGTTGCCTCCTTGTCCGGAGCGATTTACCTACAGTCTCTTTTTGCACCATCACGCAGCTCGCTACTGAGGCTCGTCTGGGGACCTGGGTAGACCGGCTACAGTTCTAAAACAGGCACAGCACGAAAGGGAGAGGCCGGGACCAGTTTTTAAAAGAAAGGAGCCTCTTTGCAAAGAGGGTCAAGGCCCAGAATTCTCCGATTATCCTTGGCCGTCTGGCTTCCAGCCAGGTGATGTTCATCCGCTTCCATAGCCAACCAGCTCGCAGCAGGTGGTGGCACTTGCCAGCAGCTTTGCTCCCCCCCCCCCCCGCAACAACTCCAGGCTGGGAATCAAAACTTCCAGATTTTCCAGACAGCTGGGGTGCAGGGAGCTGTGTCTGCATCAGGTTAGGTAATTGGGGCAGGATAAATCTTGCAGCTGTAGGTGTAAGCGGGAAGCGAAAATCAGATAATCGGGGGAGAAGGCCTCCTAAAAAACGGGGGAGGCCGCCTCCTAAAACCCCTTTCCCCAAGTCGCTAGCTTTCTCACGTGCGAGGAGTTCCGACCTTTCTGCTTTTCAGCTTTGCCTCCGCGGGCAAGAATGATTAATGATTAATGGTTACCATTTTAATGGAGCCAAATTGAGCCACACACCTGCATTCTGAGAAGAGGCAAACCGCAGCAGCCTGCAATTCAGCCAAAGGCTTCCATTTTGTTCCTAGAGCGATTTGTTTTTTAGGCGGTTTGCTTTTGTTTCTCCGGAGCAGGACTAAAGGGACAGGGTGGGCATCCAGGACACCCGGAGGGCTGGAGAAAGCTGGTTTAGCTGCTCTTGAATTGGCACCGGGGCCAGAGGAACCCTGCCAGCTGAGCCCACGATGGATGGGCAGGTCCCCTGTTTACTCTGCCGTTGTGAGTAATTCCTTCCTGTGCACCGTGGCCAGAAGCACTTTAAGCTTCTAAAACAAACAAGGACGGGTTTTTAAAATAGCCCTTTTCCCTCGAGTCACCTTTCCAACCTCCTCTCTGTCCAGTAACTGGCTGCAGTCCGTTCTCCCCGGAGCCCCCCCCCCCCTTGAGGTGCAAAGGAAAAAGAGGGAGAGCGAGAAAGGAAGGCGAGAACTGGCGCCATTCCGCACGGGAGGCTCTGCGAAAGGGTGCTGCTGCCTTCTAATCCAAGCGGGCGCCTTTGCAAGGGCCGTGGGAGGGAGCTCAAAGCACCTCAGCTCTGCTCGATGCCAGGCCAGTGGCTCGCAGAGGGCCGGAGCCCCAAAGAATAACGCAAGAGTCAGTGAACGACAGGCACCCAAAGCACGTGGCTCCCCGATCCGAGGAGGAGGAAGAAAGCACGCCGGTGGAGTCTCGAGAAGCAAGGCAGCACCGTCAGAAAGGGGGTGGAGAGCCGCCTTGCCCAGGTCGTTGGGAAAGCGACGCCCCTCTTTCCTGGCTCAGCCCAGATTTGCTTCCAGCTGGGAAAGGGGTCCACAGCAAGTCTTGACCCGGAAGGATTCCCGATCACCCAAACACTACGTTCTGTCTCGGAAGCGTCCATCTGTCCCACCAAACTCTTTGTGGAGGCCGGGCACCCCCAAAACCAGACCCCAGATGTGGAAGGAGGATGCCAATTTTTCTCCCGTCTGCAGCTGTGTTTTGGCCCTGCAGCTGCACCCCCGTTTAGACCAGGCCAGGGCCCAAATGAAAATGGATTTAATGGACCAGTAATGAGCATTACATTAATTAAATGACGTTAATATGAGGGATCCCTGGAATTTGGTAATGGCCTTCCCTCCCTCCCATCCATCCATCCATCCATAAATTGAATGTATACAGCTGCCCAGCTCACAATGATTCTGGGCAGCGTACAAGTTAAAAATAATCCAATGCAATACAACAGAGAAAAGACGACAATAATCTGGGGGCCAACATGTCCCACGCCAAGGACACTGTCCCCTCACCCAATTCCTGGGGGAAGAGCCAGGTCTTCAAAGCCCATGTAAAGGGCTGCTGAGCTGGGGCTGCTCAAGAGAAGCAGCGTGACAGAGAAGACCTTTGATGTCCACCTTCAATCACATCAGAATGTGTAATTCGCAGGACACTTTTGCGGCGGTTTTGGCCTTGAGAACTCAGGTGGTGCGCCCTTGTTCAAAAATGCCTTTCAGATTGTGCAAAAGGGATCCAGGAGCCTAAAAAGGTTGCTCGATGGGCCAACCCGGTCGGGAAGTAGTTGGGGCCCAAAGGAAACATCCTTTTGAATTTTTCAGGGAGGGAGGGGGGGGAAACAGGGAAGTCCCTGGCATTGGGTTGTAATGGCAAAACTCTGGTGCAGTTGGGAGAGCGAGAAAGAAATTCAGCAGATGGACATCTGAATTAGGACTGCAGAGAGCATAATTTGAAGCCAAACGTTTTTGGGATGATTAAAACAAATTGTGTGTGGTCCTAGCTGGAACACACCAACGGACCCTGGCTGGGATCAAGCTTTCTCAGTTCTTATTTCCCAGCTTCTCACTCACTGTACCCACCTTCCCAATCTGGTGCCCTCCAGAGATGTTGGGAGGGTACACCAACAGATTGGGAGGGCAGCAGGTTGAAAAGCTGCAGGGCCATTTGACTTTTCCCTTGCTTGACCCACAGAACATACCCGAGGCCTGGATTAATCTGCTCTCCCCCCGGCAAGGAAAATGCCCTCCTTTACGGCTCAACTGCCCCAAAGCATCAGACCAACGGTGAATTGAAGCCAGTATCTTATTTATCACGTCCTGTTGCCTTTGTCCCTCTGGCCTTGCTGCATCTGGTCTCCCTGGAGCAGCTGCTAATATTTCAAAACCTTTGTCAAAAAGAAGCACCGGATCAACAGTCCCTTGGGATCCATCCTTCTCCCCCCTCAATCCGCCCGGTTCAACCAAATGCAAACCACAGGAACTGCTTGCACCAAGTGGGAACTGAGATAAGGGCGCTCTGCACGGGGCTGATACTTAACCGGGAGGAAGAGGTGGGATTTGGGCAGAAGGAAAGAGGGGCACCGTCTCCCCCATCGCAGGAAGCCGCAGAACAAGTGAAAGTCTGGCTGCAGGCGGGATCCCAGCCGTGCATCCTCTCTGAGCCCTGATAAATCGTTGTGGGGGGGGGGGAGGGTGGCCACTGCGGAGGCTTTTACACCTGCCCGGGTTCTCATCTGGGGCTCTTTGCAGCGGGGGCCGAGCCAGCTGCATCTCCATTACTCGATACCCGGCACAATGCAGACCCGTGTGCCGCAATGTGTTCTGATGCTCCCTGCGAGGAAAAATATAAATATATTCATGTCAGCCTGCCAAGGCCAGAACGAAGGCACACAGCCTTCGCCAGAGCGATAAGGCTTCCCTACATGGAAGGGGGTGGAGAAAACAATGGCAAAAGGGAAGAAGTTAATGATAGCCCGGGCCTCGCCAGCACCTTCTCCATCTGTCGGGGAGACGCGCAGCCTCCGAGAGATGCTCCCGGTTCACCTGGGTTGGTACCTGGGCATCTGTCTGCTTCCCGGGGTGCAGACAAACAAACCGCACGCCTGGGCCTCCGACAAGCCACCTAAAGCCAGCTCGGGCAGACCCCTCCATCCACCTCACGCTCAACACCCCGCCCCTGCAAAAGAGGCCGCTCTCCAGGTTAAAACCGTTTCGCTTTGCCAGCTCGCGCTGAAGCAGCCCGTCTTCTTCTGCAATTCAGCGGCTTCTATTTTTGATTCTGACCCTCTGCTTCCATTTCTGGGCTGTGTTTTTATCGATAGTTAATTGCACATTGTTTTGTTACTCCTTACGCATTTGCTACCTGCTTTGAAAAAAGAGACTACTGTTCTGCAAGAGAGAAATGCCCTTAATAACATGCAAATAAACAGTGCGGTGGTAAAATTAACAACACGGCAGGCAGATTTTCCCAACGCCAAGATTCAGCAGGAGAAGAGGGTGAGGGGTGTTACTTTTACCTGTTGAATTTCCCACCTGTTGCACTTCTGTCTGGAACACGCCTTTAAAAGCCAAGGACCCTCACCTTACCCAAGCTAGCATCCTCCAGATACTAGACCACAACTCCCATCCTTCTCAGCCAGCATGGCCAAAGCAGCTCTGGATGATGGAAATTGTGGTCTGAGGTGCTAGTCTAGAAAAAGGCAACTTATAAATTAAAGCAAAGTTTCTCATACTTGTGTTGATGAGGATGGTAATTAAAACGCGTGCACGCACACACACACACATACACACACTGCAGGTTTCAATGTAGGCCAGTTCTTTAAAAAGGTAAAGGTTCCCCCCACACAGTTGTGCAGTCGTGTCCGACTCTAGGGGCCGGTGCTCATCTCTGTTTGTTAGCCGAAGAGCCAGCGTTGTCCGAAGATGCTTCCACGGTCATGTGGCCGGCATGACGCGCGCAGAACGCTGTTACCTACCCACCGAAGTGGTACCTGTTCATCTACTTGCATTTGCATGCTTTCGAATTGCTAGGTTGGCAAGAGCTGGGGCGAGTGCGGGAGCTCACTCCGCCAGGCGGGGCTAGGGATTCGAACCTCCGGACTTCCAATCAACAAGCCTGGCGTTTTACCTGCTGAGCCACCACACCCCAGTTCTTTACCTTTCAGCATTTATTTTTGCTACACAATTAAACTGCTGATCTGTGGTCACCTTCCAACACCACCAAAGTGACTCCAGGACAGGCGTTTTGCTACGATTCCATCCTTCCTTCTAGGGGACCCTCGTTTTTTCCCAAACCCAAAAGGGACAGGAAGGAAAACCAAGAAGCCGCAGGGCTGATGCAAGTGGTTTGCAACCGGTCTGGGAAAAAGACCTGGGCTGGACAGCTGGGGTTCAGCATGTTGCAGAAACTAAGCCGTTACATGAAGCATCCCGTTTGCTTGGGGTATCCCACACAAGAAGCTGGGTTTAGCGTTGTATGAACGCAGCCACGGAGAGGAAAATTATTAGGAACACAGAAGTTGAACACTCCCCTGTGGGGAACAAGATGGTGAAAAGATTTATGTATTGAGGGGGCAGCCAAACTTTTCTCTTCCTGGAATGAACCCAACCCCCAATTCCATCATTGCCCCTTAAAGCCTGAAAAACCCCTAGAAATAAGGAGCTTCTGAACGCAGCCTTTTTCCCAGCATTGAGAAAATAGAAGGATCCCTTCCCCAAACGAGCCAGAAGCAAACAGAAGTCTTCTTGAACACATGGTCAAATCAGCCAGAGGAACTCACTGCCACAAGAGACGACGACAGCCAGCAAAGTACAAATCCAACGTCTCGGAAGAGTCCTGCGTGGATAGGCCAACCGCCCCCCCCCCACCTCAGAGTGGGTTCAATGCAAAGGAGTCCAATTCGTGGCACGTTTGCCACCAATGTTTATATAAAGGGACTCTTACAGTCCCCGCGCTGGAACTGAAAAGCCGTCCGTCAGCTAATCGCCTCTGGGGGAAAACCAGAGAGGGGATGGGCCGCTCTGCAAATGCTCCCATTTCTACATTTGCCATTTTCCTTCCGGAAGAGAAGGGAGGGTCAGCATCCTGGGCCTGGGGAGCAGCCAAGGCTGTTTCCAGAAGGGAAGGGGCTTCCAAGAGAGAGAAAGACAGGGCAACTGGCCCGCTCCGCACAGCAGGGCCCCAGTGCAGAGAAGTGAGACGGGAGGAGCGGGGGATCTCGCCCACCTTGCTGCCCCTTCCAGCTCCCAGCCTGCAGCCCGGAGTGGGCAAGCGCCAATCAGGGCCCCTTGACGGTGGCAGAGGCGAGGCAATCAGTGTCAGGGTGGGTGTGCGCCACACTGGATCAGCTAACCTGAGCCAGAATCCCCATGGAGACAGGCTGAGTGGCAGGGCAGCCTTCAGCAGGCTGGAGATTTAGGGGGGCAGCTACCCCCTCACTCTGCAGCCCCCAACTCAGCACCCCGCCTGCCAAGCGCCAGGCTCACCACTGGGGAAGGTCGGAGCGCTGTCGGCTTTCTTTCTATCCAAAAAGCCAAAGCTCTGGCCTCCTTTCGCACGCTTCCGACGTCCTCCAGGCAGAGTCTCTGCCCTCTTTTCAACACAGCTGCAGGAGGTCAAACGGGGCAGCCAGAAAGTTTTCAAGCCCGTTTCAGCAGGGGACAGAAGAGGGCACCAACAGGAGTTTCTAATCACACCGGGATTCCATTTAGTAGGAAAACTAGAGGGCGACACATGCTTAAAGCTGGAAGGGGCCATCGAGGTCATCCAGTCCGACCCCCACTCAGTAGCCTCCGTCGGAACACAGCCAGCAAAAGGGTGCCCGCCACCTCGCTTGGTAACGGGCATCATTGCTGAACGGCTCTCACCATTGGGGAGAGATGTCTAGGCCTTAACCAGAGCCAGGAACTTCGGTGTCCTACAGAAGAGGTAGAGCCAGCTCCACAGCTTCTGCACGGCAAGGATCACATGCATGCACGTGCACACACACACCGGCCCTGGGGTTTATAGGCTCTGCTTTCCGTGCAGAACGTCCTGGGGCAGGAATGGGAGATATCCATCTGCAGACATGAACAATCACCTTTTGCCTGTGCCCGCCACCTTTCCCAGAATAGAAAGCGGCCTTTCCGGTTAAACCAACGGCCTCAACCTGCACAACGCTCTAAACCCCAACAAAACAAGGTTACGGCTTAGTACAAGGCATAAGCTCGGCCATCCAGGTTTGCCACGTGGATGCTGTGGCTTAGTGGGCCGTGCGACTCTGCTCGTAGTGACTTATTCTACAAACTGGGAGCAAGCCAACTAGGCCTCAGCACAATGTGTAAACCCAGCAGATACAGAGCTCGGCAAACGCATCGTTCTGACAGGGTAGAAAAGCCGTGGCCCGTATTCATCCCACTGTGTTTATTCAGTCTCCCTGAACACCCAGTTAATATTCACAAGTGCAGAGTCTCCCAGCGGCATTTTTCGGCTGGAGACAGCGTCCTCCTCCAGTGCCCTGGGGATGGAGGACCAAGGGATGGGGGGTAGGAGTGACTCTGGAAAGTTGTTAAACAGGGTGATCCAACAAGGCCGCATTTATTTATGTGCACGGAACGGGGCGGATGTGCCACTTAAGCTAGCCGTCCAGGCCACAAACCAGGCAAACAGTGGTTTGTGGAGTCCTTGGTGCTCTCTGAGCCTTGTTGTTTTCTTGCAGACGTTTCATTGCCAGGCTAGGCAACATTTTCAGTGCGAAGATGTTCAGTGCGCACTGAAGATGTTGCCTAGCCTGGCAATGAAACATCTGCAAGAAAACAACAAGGCTCAGAGAGCACCAAGGTCTCCACAGTTCAACCCTGAGCTACAAATATTCTCTTCGATTGGAAACAGTTGTTTAAAAAAAGAAATTCTTGGGCTGCTCACAAATCCCTCCACTATTAAAACTCAGCATTGAAGGCAGCTCCAGCCAGGAAGATGTTTCTCAGAAAACCCTAGTCCAGAAAAATCCATCTTCCCGAAAGATGGCATGTGGACCTCACGTGCTTTTCAGGCTACAGTCGTGTTGAGATCCATGTGACACTTGCATCTTCTGCAACTGGTGTTCCAGAAGATGGCGCCTCCCACACTAGTGGTTTTAAAGTGTCTTCAGGAGTCATCCAACCACTGCTGTGACAAGAAGGTGGACAGGCTTTATCGCACCTGGCACGCTGGGGTAGCACTAAGTTACTGCCTCTCCCTGATTCTATCAGCCCGCCCCACCAGATCCGGCAGAGGGGGCATGCTGCCTACATTTGGTGAGTCCCAGGCGGTGGGCCTTCTCTGCCGTGGTGCCCGCCTTATGGAACATTCTCCCCCGCCCGACATTAGGTCAGCGCCATCCCTTTTGATGTTCCGGAAGTCCCTCAAGACCTGGTTATGCCACCAGGCCTGGGGGTCCCAGGGAACCGGAGATGTGTCTAGATGGCTCCACAGTTGAGGTGGACAGACTCATTCTCTCTCTCTGCCTGGGCTTTGTATATATTTTAGTCTTTTTTTTTTTAATCTTTTCAATCGTGTCTGATTCTCGGAGACTGCCTGGACAAGTCCCTGCAGTTTTCTCGGCAAAGTTTTTCAGAAGTGGTTTGCCATTGCCTGCTTCCTTGGGCTGAGAGAGAGGGACTGGCCCAAGGTCACCCAGCTGGCTTCGTGCCTACAGCAGGACTAGAACCCAGTTTCTAGCCGGGTGCCTTTACCACTACACCCAACAGGTTCTCCATTTCAGTTTTAATTAATCTCTGTTTTGCTTGCTTTTATATATGCATTGTTTTTGTTTGATTATTGTACGCCGCCCACGGTCGCTTCTCATGAGATGGGAGGCTATATAAATTTGATGATAGATAGATAGATGATAGATAGACGAGAAAACTACAGGGACTAGTCCAGGCACTTGTTAGAAATCCAGGCTGTCTTGAAGGCACAAAATTATATAAATCTGAACCACATTTTGCCTGGTGCCCAGGAGCAAGCGAAGTTGGCCACCTGTAACCCGCCTCCCAGCTACGGTGCCATTTTCGGGGGAGGATAATACCCCGCAGGCTGATGAAGGGCATCCTACGGGGCAGGGTTTGTTCAGAAGAGGCCCAACCGACAGGTAGCCGAATCCCCTTGGCACAACCCTCAGCCTGGCAAATTAAAACGTAGCCTGGGGGGAAATCAATCCCCTGGCTCCTGGGGATGGGGGGGCAGTGAAAGAAAGGGAGCCAAGGGATTGATTTCCCCCACAGCCAGACATTCGAACAAACCAAATATGTCACCAAGACAGGCGCTCTAAAAGCCACTGCAGGAGATTTATGCTTCAACCAGACTCCGATCCATCAACGGTTCCCTTGGATGCTGACGGGAAAGAGAAAAACCGGCGGGGCTGACCAGCAGCAGTTTAACTGTATTGATTCCTAGCAAATGACATAATGAAATTTGCACGCACTCTCTCCACCCTCCTGTCCCAACAGGCAGCAGCGGTGCAGGGCACTGAGGGCATATGACACGCGGGCCCACAGATGACCAGAGGGGCATCCATCCGCCTTCAAGCCAGCCTACGGTGACGGTTAATGGCATGGCACGCGGTGGGTCTGGGTGGCTTGTGCGTTCGGCTCCATTTCTGCCCCCGGCCCCCCCTCAATCATCAAAAGTGTTCGCGGTTGCGGTATTTCTCCCAGCTTGGCAAAGAGCTTTCAGGGCCTTACTTTACGCAATCAATATTACACAAAACAGCAACACCACAAACCATCATTATAATTCGGGCTCTGTGAGCAGAGAGCCACAGGATGAAGCTCAAGGTAAAAAAAAAGAAAAGAATGCCCTGCTCCGTGGCAGCACCTCGCCAACCATGGCTTGTCTTGGAAAGGTAAGGAGGACTGGACCTGGTTCGCCCTGCACGGGAGACCGCCAGAAATCGCAAGTTTGGGGAGTTAAAAAATAATTTCAGAGGAAGGCCCGGGGAAACCCCTTCCCTGGCATTGCAACAAAACTGCATGAATAAGTCTATAAAGTCACCAGCGGTTGACCTGCTCTGGAAAAAGACATCTTCACTTTTGAAAAGGAATCAAGAGTTGGGCCGGACCAGTCTTTGCCAAGCTGGACCCCTCCCGGTGCGGGAGGCTGTGATGCCTATAATTTCCACACAGGAGTACAGAGAGGACCTTGGAGAAAATGTGTGGTGATGGTTAGCAAAGTGTGAGCCTAGCCCAGGAAAACAGGAAAGGGTGAGAAAGAAACTCAAGAGCGCCCCATCTTGATTCCCTTTGGGGTAAGAGAAACACTGTCAGGCTTTCAAGATTCGGTTATAAATATCCATGAAGCAGAGCTCTGGTAGTTCTTATGAATCTGTTTCCTGCCGGGCTTTCTAGGAGCCTTTGGCCACTGGACAGGTCAAAGGGGCATCGATCGGGAGAGGGGGGCCTAAACCACTCAGGCTTTGTGTGAGCACCCAGAGGGGAATTTCAGCATTTCTGCCTTTTCCCCAACACAAGAAACAGAGAAAAGGCAAAACAGCCCAACACAGACAGGGAGCCAGGACTCAATTTTTAGGAATCTGGAAGATGGCTTCATCAAAACGAGCAGCAGCTTCAAGAGAAGGCAAGGGGAGAGGGACAACAGTGCAGATCAGCAAAAGCCACCGAATTAAAACCGCCAGCTCAGCACCGTCGTAAGGAGTCCTGGAACTTCTGCCTAACGAAGGGAATTACGGGATGGCAGCCATCCATCTTTTTGCCCACAGCTCCTAATTAGAAGGTTGCAGAATTCCCCAACCTGCCTGTTTTCTGTCCTCAGCCAGAGGGGTTATTTACCTGAAGCTAACCCACCGAGCACCTAATATGACAGAACAGCCTCAGACAACGCCACCCCCTCTTCCGACACCTATAACGACCAGTCTCCGAGACCTGGCGGTGTCTAATGGCGGGTTTCGTCATCTGCAGACTTCAGCTCAACCTAGCTGACCGTACGTCCCGTTTTGAACGGGACAGTCCCGTTATTTTAACATTTTCCAACCGTCCCGTCGTTCTGGACAAAATCTCCACTTTGTCCCGTTTTCAAAGTTAAGAGTGTGTGCGTGCGCCTGCCTGCGCGCCTGCGTGCCAACACGCCTGTGTGCACGTGTTAGGGTCCCGTTTTCGTCTCAAGGAAATATGGTCAGCCTAGCTCAACCCCAACCGTTTCCTCCGGGTGACACTTCTGTCCGGGTTAGAAATCTAAACACGGCTCCAAACAGCTGAGGTTAAAAATACCACACTTCAAGAGGCAGGAAATCATAATGTGGGTCACCGTTGTGCTTAATTAATTGGAAAGGAGCATTCGAAAGTGCTGTGCTCCAACAACAGCAGAAGGAAGTTTCCAAGAGCCCCCCACTTCCCCCCCAAAGTCCTTGTGAGTATATTCTCGCAGAGAAACAATGGTTGCTTTGATCAAGGGAGGTGTTTTAGAAGAAGAAAAAAGGGTGGGCCCTACAAAACCTAAGAGTCCATTCGTTTTGTACTTAAATGACTTTCTCGCCCAGGCTGCAAAACTGTCACTTTTATCTTACTCATTCCAACATTTTATGCTTGCTCTTCTCCACCATCCCACCTCACCCCACCCGTGTCCGCAGTAACTAATTAGTTTCACACTGTTTTCCTGTTGCAACACCTGAAGCTGAGTTGCAATATCAAACAGAGGTTTCATTAGGTTCCAGAAAGGTGGGCAGCAAAACAGGAGAATCGAGATAGAAAATCTGACACGAGGGCCTTTCAAGGTCTGGGTCACGTGCTGTAGAGGGACACGGAACCGAAAATGTCAGGCTGCAAGTGTGCAATCCCTTTTACATGCTCCTGGTGTTGCGAGCCCCTGGGAAGAGAAGTCCAGTTGGATGCACTTTTTGTTGCTGTTGCTGCTGCTGCTGCAGAAAGGGGTTTTATTTTGGGCGGAGTTTCCTGATCTCCAGGCCAAGATGGAGGCAAAACTCCCTTCCAGCCCCAACTATCTTAACCATGTCATTCGTTGCATTTTACAGGGTTACTTGGAACTCTGGAAATAAATTTGTTTATTTATTTAATTTTTATCCCGCCTTTATTATTTTTATAAATAACTCAAGGCGGCGAACATCCCTAATACTCTGTAGCTTGAATCATGTCAACTGGATTTCTATTTTCTTAGTGGAAACGTTTCACTCCTTATCCAAGGAGCTTCTTCAGTCCCTAATACTCCTTCCTCCTCCTATTTTCCCCACAACAACCCTGTGAGGTGAGTTGGGCTGAGAGTGAGTGACTGGCCCAAGGCCACCCAGCCGGCTTTCATGCCTAAGGCGGGACTAGAACTCTCAGTCTCCTGGTTTGCCATTGGCTCCTTCCTAGCGCTGAGAGACAGGGACTGGCCCAAGGTCACCCAGCCAGATTTCATGCCTAAGGCGGGAGTAGAACTCTCAGCCTCCTGGTTTGCCATTGGCTCCTTCCTAGGGCTGAGAGGGAGTGACTGGCCCAAGGTCACCCAGACGGCTTTCATGCCTAAGGCAGGACTAGAACTCCCAGTCTCCTGGTTTGCCATTGGCTCCTTCCTAGGGCTGAGAGAGAGTGATTCTCCCAAGGTCAGCCAGCTGGCTTTCATGCCTAAGGCGGGACTAGAACTCATGGCCTCCTGGTTTCTAGCCCGTTGCCTTAACCACTAGACCAAACTGGCTCCCAGTGCAGGAAATTCAGGAGCTACTCCTTCAATCAGGCAGGAGGGCATTTTTTTTAAAAGCTTCCCAGCCTGACAGGCAGGGGACAATTCTAGCTTGCCGCGGCGAGCTGTGTGTGTGTGTAGGGGGGCTTTCTGTAGCCAACGGACCCCAGGAGCTTGTCTCTTCCAACTGTGGTACCCATTCTGCAATGTCAGCAGCTGGCTCCGACGCAAGGCATCGTGGGACATGTAGTCCAGAAAGCCAGGAAGAGTCGGTTCCCTTACCCCCTCCCCTTACGCACGGATTGTATAATGATGTATAACAATGTATGTAAGCTGCTCAGAGTCCTCCGTTAGGGAGGGGATGGCGGGGTATAAATATAAATATAAGTATGTATGTATGTATGTATGTATGTATGTATGTATGCATGCATGCATGCATGCATGCATGCATGCATGCATAAATAAATAAATAAATAAATTCTAGCTCCAGACAGTCCTCTGAAGTGACCCCAAGGCTCTCGGCACGGCACCCGCTTTGGTGGGCAGGACCCAGGAGTTGGCAGACAACGGAAAGGGCCAAGGTGAGGCTGGCGCGATTTCAAAGCCAGCCCGAACCTCTGCCCGGGAGCTGAGGCACCTCCTCAGGTGGGAAGAAAGCCAGCCATCGCAGCCGCCTGCGCACCATCCACCCAGGCGGAGCGGGAGCAGCAGCTTAACTGCCTTGTCAATTTCACCTCCGGTCTTGATTTCTCAGCTTCCCGCATAAGCGCTGCTTGCTGAGTGCAAAGTCCAGGCAGCAGAAAAACAGGTTGCCTTGAAGGCAGAGGAAATCTGGGGGGGGGGGGGATGGGGGAGGCGGAGAAGGGCAAGCCTCAAAATGGGGCAAGAACAGCCGGGATCAAGGCGCTGCAGCAGAGGCCGTGGGGCCAGGCAGAGGGCAGGCGTCCTCCTGGCTGGCCGGCCAGCCTGCCCCGCAGTCCAGCTCTCCCAGGCCCCCGAGGGTGCATAAAGACTGGCCCCCCTCCCTACCCACCCCACCCCCTTGGAAGCCAACTACTCTACATGCCTCCCTGTGCATTGATTAACAACTCGAGTCGTCTCTGTCTCAGCCATGGCTGCCCAGGGAAGAACCAAGTGATTTATTTTAGCCAATTACTGGTACACTGTCCCCCATTCCCCAGGACTGCATTTAATTGATTGAAACCTATTGAAAACAAATTAAGCAGCCACCAGATGCAAAGATCTGTTTATTGCTTTTTCTCCACAAAGAGCTTTCTCCATGCCCGAGTCTGTGTGTGTGTGTGCGCGCGCACGCGTTGAGAGCCATACGAGGAGCAAAATGCATTCAGAAAAGGAGAGGGAGAGGGAGGAAGAGAGATCTCTGGAAATGGGGCACATCAGCAAGCCTCAAGACTGAGCCAGGCACCCTGCAGAATGACAGCAAGGATGGGACACCCCCCCCCCGCTCCTCGTTCACCCCTTGCTCAGAGGGCAAGCCCAGCCCCCTACTCCACCCGCCAGGCAAATCCAAGGGATTGAATCCCCCAAGACACGCCATGACGCCATGCCATCCGCCATGCCACCAGGAGGGAGCAGGTTTAGAGCAGGTGGTGGGGAAAACAGTGGTTTGACAAGGGAAGCTGATCGAACAAGTTCTCCGAAGTTTGCTCTTGTACTGCAGAAGCACCTTCTGTCCCAGGAACGTCCCCCAGGACTGAGCCACCTGGAGCCCAGGTATGTCCCCCAAACCTTTCTTGTGGCCCCCCGAAGCGTGGTGCTGAAAACTGGCTGTGAAATTGTTTCGAAACCAGAGAAGACCGACGCCACCCTGTTGCACGAGGACAGTGCCACCGAAACAAAGGGTGCTCCCACCCCCAAGAGGTTACCGAGAAGCTGGAAGAGAAGCTGGGGGAGGGTTGGCCTTCACCGCCAGGGCTAAGGGCTTTTTCCAGATTTGGGGCACGCAGCAGCGTGTGGAGTCGGCTGCCAAGCCCTGCTCTCCCCCCCCCGCCCCCTCCCCAACCCCGTTCGCTTCTCCTTAATGGGACAGGACCTACTACGCTAGAGCTTGTTAAAGCTGCAATTATAAATAATTGAGTGTGCAAGAGGAATTCAGTCTGCAACGGGTGGGGAGGGCGGAAAATGCACTTGGCGATCTGCCACGTGACCGAAAATGGAGAGAGGGGCCGGGGTGTGCAAGGAGGGGGAAGGAAAAGAAAGCTAGGCTGCATCCGCAGATCTCCCAGGGTCCCTGCCAAAAGTGTCCCCCTTGGCCGTAATCCCCGGGAGGCCGCGTTCTCTTCCTAGTGTCCGCTTCTCTGCAACGCTGCATGAGCATTTCTGGGCTTTAGTTCTGTTCTGCAGCGGCGGAGGGGGCGTTCTGCCACCCAAACAACATTCACGGCAAGCTTGCTTCACCCTTCATAACGGGAGTACTTCTGCTGGTTGCTGGAAAGGGCAAAAACCTGGCTGCAGCTGCATATCCAGACCGATGCTGGCCTGCTAAGGCAGGACATTTCTTCTACCCAGAAAGAGCAGGTGGTATCATCAAACAGCTAGAACAGTGTTTCTCAACCTTGGCAATTTGGAGATGGGTGGACTTCCAGCTATGCTGGCTGGGGAATTCTGGTAGTTGAAGTCCACCCATCTCCAAATTGCCAAGGTTGAGAAACACTGTGTCCTGGAACTCTACAGCTGGAATGCGGCTGTGACACCATGTAGTCCAACCCTCTCTTCAGTGCAGGGACCCAAACGGAGGCGTCTCAAACACCCAGCGAAGGGGAGCTTGCTTGGTTTCTGGTCCAGCTATCAAATTGTTCTTACCCTTCAGAAGGTTTTCCTAAAGTTCAACCGGAATCTTAAAGAGACATGATTCCATCACACCTGGATGACAGAAATCAGGCCGTTTCCTTCTTCCGAGAGACCCTTCAGAGTCAGCCTAGCCCCCCCGAAGCTCAGAGATCTCAACCAGTTCAAATCCTCTGACCCACAAAGTGTCCCCAAGACCACGGAGGCACTGCTGTTGCTGCTGTGTCCAAGGAATGAAGCTGGGGAGGCAGAGGAGCACAAGGCAGGCTCCTTGGCTATAAACGGAGAACATCAATGCAGCAGTAGATGAGGGCTCCTACGCAGCTCCACTCCTGCGGCCAATTCTCACCTACTCCAGTTACGGGAGACGGTGGAGCTTTCCCTAGAGCAGAGCTTTCCAAACTGTGTGTCGGGACACGTTAGTGTGTCAGCTGCACTGTCTGCATGTGTCGCGGCTGCTGCTGCTGCCTCTGGGCCCTGCCAGGATTCCACGCAGGGCCTAGTGCCTGCCTTGTGCCTGGCTGCCTCCAAATCTGCTGTGATTCTGCACAGGTCCTCGTGCCTGCCTTGTGCCCTGCTGTAAGAGTGTGTCGCGAAATGATGCATGTCTGAAAAGTGTGTCCCCAACATGAAAAGTTTGGAAAGCTCTGCACTAGAGAAACCTTTGCCTGAGAGCAGCTAAATGCTGGAACTACTTCTAAGATCACCTTGAATGCATTAGGCCAGAGCTTTCCAAACTTTTCATGTTGGGGACACACTTTTTAGACATGCATCATTTCGTGACACACTCTTACAGCAGGGCACAAGGCAGGCACTAGGACCTGCGCGGAATCCTGGCAGGGCTCAGAGGCAGCAGCAGCAGCCGCGACACACCCAGACACTGCAGCCGACACACTAACGTGTCCCGACACACAGTTTGGAAAGCTCTGCATTAGGCTTTGCACCAAATGCTGGCTGTGATTACCCAAAGGTCTTGACCTCTGCAAGAGTCATGACGATCCTTCCCTGCTTAGCACCCACACCTACTATGGATGCCCAGCAGGCTTGGAAAGGGCTGGACCTTGGCAAACTGGTTGTATCCCGATTCTGCTGGCAATGCCCCATGTAGCTTTTGACCCAGTTTGCTGGCTATGTGCCACGTGCCTACACTGTGGACCCTGGCATAGGACGAGACTGCATGTGAGAATCCTAGGCTTCACGGAGAGCCACGTTCTGGAGAAAAAGAGAGAAGAAGGACGGGAAGCAACCACAGGAGGCAGCCTTTATCTTTGTCCTTCAGGATTTTTTGTCTTGACATTCCTGACCCCTCCTTCCTTCCACAGTGCTTGAAACGCTGTGGCTTACGGGGGGTCTCATGGCGGCAACCCACCGAGCGAACCTGGACGAGCATCAACGTGGCCATACAGACACCGCTAATCAGCTGTAACCGCGGCATCCAGCTCAATCCAAATTGATTTACGGAAGCTTGAAGCGGATACAAATGTAATTAAGGGCTTTTTATTCTGCATAGGGTGCTCTATAAAATGATTTAAACCATTGCTGGGCAGGACCCTGGCATGATTAGCACTCAAGGGGTAACCTCTCTCTCGCCCAAGCAGACGACGAGCATGCCGGCAGCTGCCCCCAAAGCGTTAGGCGCACATCCACCAATGATGCTAAAGACCTGAACAATGATTCGTCTGCCTTTCGGTCTTCAGCGCAAGCCAGAATCTCTCTCGGGAGGGCCCCAAACGTCCCCATCCGCACTTCCTGCTGAAAGTATTTTATGGGCCTTGGTTTCTCAAGGCAGGCTTGTGCAACTTCCTACTATGGCCCAGACTGTGAAACCTCTAGGCCACCAGCATGAGTAGAAGGGTGAGGAGGACAGAATTGCCCCCTCCCATGCCTGTTCTCTGTCCCAGTGCATCTGGCCAATCTCTGACATGTCTGCTGCCTGCACCCTCATTTCTTCCACTTTGGGGGGCTCTGCTCTTTCCTGCTAGCCCAACCTCTGGAGCTTCCTGCTCCTTTCCGGGTCAGAGGCACCACCTGCTGCCCAGAGGGAACCGCCGCAATAAATGAGGGTGATTAGGCACCCAGCCAGCAGTGCCAGGCAAGGCCTCCTTTGCTGGCCAAGATGCCCTACAGTGGAACCCGGGGCCTGGTGATGGCACGCCTGTTGTTTTCTTGGCGATGCCATGGAAGCGGTCCCCCGTTGCCTTCTTCCAGGATGTTCCTGTTGCTCCTCGGCCCCCAACGCGCCCGTCGCTCTTCCACTCAAGTCCGGGTGACATCCTCAGAGGTCTGTGGCGCAAAAAGGGTCACTGAGCAGGCAACAAAGAGGAAGCCTGAAGATTCTCACGCCACTTCAAAACTGAAAGCCCTTCTCCTTCCACGAAGCTTGCAAGGCTGGCGCCCGGGGAGAGAAAAGGCAGAGCGAGCGGAATAAGAATGAGAAATTATGCTTGGCCACAATGACTCACGAGCCCGTTGAATGAGCCAATCTTGCCGTCTGCTCCTGCTCTCTTGGAAAGCGGGGCCAAGTCTCTGCAAAGCACGTGCTTCTAGTCTGCAGAAAGCAGCTGGGAAATTCACCACGGTTGTCTGTCCTCCTCTTCCCCTAACTCTCTTTTTGACCCTGAGCAAGAGTCTCCATGACTCTTACTACAGGTAATCCTCGCTTAACAACCATTCATTTAGCGACGGTTTGGACTTACGACGGTCCTGGAAAACTAATTTGCGACCGGTCCTCACTCTTACAACCATCACAGCGGGTCCCCCCGGTCACGTGATCACGATTCGGGCGCTTGACAACCAGTTCGCATTTATGACCGTCGCAGTGTCCTGTAGTCACATGATCACCATTTTCAATCTTCCCGGACAGCTTCTGGCAAGCAAAATCAATGGGGAACTGTGTGATTCACTTAACAACCACGTGGTTTGCTTAACACCCGTGGTGATTCGTTTAACGGCCACTGCAAAAAAGGTCATAAAATCGGATTGGATTCACTTAATGGCTGCTTCGCTTAGCAACCAAAATTCCGGTTCCAATTCTGGTCAGGAAGGAAGATTCTGGTTTTGAATGTTAGGAAAATCTTCCGAAGGTTGAGCTATGGAGCTGCACTGCCTTCCCCAACTTGGATGCTCCAGACGTGGGGATTTAAATTCCCAGAATGCTCTCTTCTCCCAAGCAGCAGCCATGCTGCCTGGGGGATTCTGGGTCCGCCCCTCTGAACTGTGCCCAGCTTGGGGGCTCTGGGGCATTTTGCAATACACAGGCCAAAAATGGGCCTTTCCCCAGTTCACACCATCAAGGATGGAGCAGGATTGCACGGGTTCTCACTACAAGCAGAATCCCACCCACAAGCTAAAATTCAGACTTAACGTGCAGAGCGCCCCTGTCAGTCTCAGACTTCCTGCCAAACACGTGGAAAAAACTGGCAGAGCCAAGGCGGCCGGTGCCTCTGCTGTGGCAACAGCTCAAAGCCCATTACGCTGAGTGCCGAAGCGTTGCCCGTTGTTCGTCAATTATTCAGACAATAATGGCACCCTTATTTAAAGTCTAGCCTCGTGTCCGCAACATGCCAGTCTGCCAAGCGCCACACTGACAGGCTTACACCAGAGACAGGCACGCTCCCCACCGCCCACCCCACAACCGGAACTTAAACGGATCCACACGCACGTCTGGTGGATTAGGGAAGCCGGCTCGTCCCGGGCAGCGTGGACTCAGGTGTGGAGTCGGAGAGGCTGCAGTTAAACTCTCATGCTGCTTCTTGTAGCTCAGTCATGTAATCCCAAGCTGAACTTTAAAGGCTCAGGGATCAGTGGAGGATCAGCTGAACACAAGAACACTCCAGAGCAGTGTTGCTCAACCTTGGCGGCTTGAAGATGTGTGGACTTCAACTCACAGAATTCCCCAGCCAGCTGTGCTGGCTGGGGAATTCTGGGAGTTGAAGTCCACACATCTTCAAGCCGCCAAGGTTGAGCAACACTGCTCCAGAGGAAGAAGGAAGCGGTGGAGGAAGGGGGGGGGTCCTTTTTTGCCATGGGCTCCCCTCTCTCTAAACCAGAACAGGACCTGATTTGGCACAAGCTACTGGGAAACACACGAATAGGACAGTGGACCTCAACTGTCCTAAACATCTTCACCTACAGAGTCCCACTAGGGTTTTGCAAACTCCTACCAGTCCCCTTCGCTGGGCATCTCCAACAGGGCAGGACAGGAAACACCAACCAGCTTCTGTATGATTCTGAGCACAGGCCCCACCGCCTCTCCCCACCAACCTCCCAGGAAGGGCTTGAGAAGTTCAAAACGTAATCCACCGTCCCTAACTAAAAAAAAAAAAAGGTAAAGGCTCCCCCCGCACATTTGTGCAGTCGTGTCCGACTCTAGGGGCCGGTGCTCATCTCCGTTTGTTAGCCGAAGAGCCAGCGCTGTCCAAAGACGCTTCCACGGTCATGTGGCCGCATGACCCGCGTGGAACGCTGTTACCTACCCACCGAAGTGGTACCTATTCATCTACTTGCATTTGCATGCTTTCGAATTGCTAGGTTGGCAAGAGCTGGGGCGAGTGCGGGAGCTTACTCCGCACGCAGGGCTAGGGATTCGAACCTTCGAACTTGCGATCCTCCGATCAACAAGCCTGGTGTCTTACCCGCTGAGCCACCACGCCCCTTGTCCCTAACTAAGCACTCTCCAAAAGGGCTGGATGACCACTCCGGACACCCCCAGCCGACCACAGCTAGAAGCCTAATTTTAATAGAGATATGAGTTCTGCCCTTTTAAATGCTGCATGGAAGAGTTCTCAAGATTCTTTTACATCCTGCAAGCAACACTTTTAAGTTTTTTTATCCAAATATCCTGGAGGATCATCCCTGTTATTCCAATGAGCTGCCGGCTTCTGGGTCTATTTCCCTTATTCTGGAAATAATGGATCAGCCTTCTCAACCTTCTATTTTTGAATAGTAAAAGATATGCAAATTGCTGGAAAGAGGAACACCCTGTTGATGTATAGAAGCTGTCTGTTCCCCTGAAGAAAATAAGTTGCATTTCCCTTCCAGGACGAGAATGTAGCTGCATCCTGAATGCACGTTTCTTATGCAAACCATCATTGCCTGAACCATTTATGCTGTAGAAGCAGATGGCAGGCAAGGGGTTCTTTATTCTATCAAAAAGCAGAACTGAGTTTTTTACTTGAGTTGTTCTGGAGACAGAGTCCTTGAATTGGCCACTGCTATCCACATCAACACAGAATTCCAGAATGTTTGGTTGCATATTTCCCTTATTTCAGACAATTCATACATTGTATTTGTTTTCTAGGACTTTGAAGAAGCAGGACAGGAAGAACGTTGATGCTTTTGAACTCTGGGGTTCAGGAGAAGGCTCCTGAGAAGTCTGTGGATAGCCAAGAAAACAAAGAAATGGACACTGAACAAATCAATCCAGCGTTCTCACTCGAGCTCAAATTATCCTACTTTGGATACATTATGCAAAGATCTAGCTTTCTGGAGAAGGCCCTAATTGTGGGAAAGGTGGAAGGAAAGACAGGAAGAGGAGGACTCAGTTACGGTGGCGATGGGTGTTCTGAGGGAAGACCTAAAGGACCAGGATGGGGACAGATCATTATGGAGAAAATCTATCTATATGGTTGCTAAGAGTTGACACTGACTTGATGGCACATTATCCATTAATCAATTTATTTTCTACATTAAAAAAGACCAAGTTATTAATAAGCTCATGCCTAAAATGAACACCAGTAGGAACACATGTGCTTGTCCAAACACAACACATGGCAACCAATAACTTGCTTTCATTTCCCACCAAACATACTTTCGGTGGAAAAACTGAAGCTTGCCTAGATACGGTGTCTGTGAAAGTATGGAGGTTTTCACAGATCACTAGGATAACCTACAACATCATAAAAACTAAGGATTTGGAAGATATCTTGCAGATCTAGTCCAACACCCAAACTTCATGCTTGTTTGCATAATCATTTTGTGGAGAATTACAAGTGAGAAGGAGAAACAGCACTCACCCAGACTTTTTCTTCTATATTATATTATCTCTGTGAATAAACAAAACTGCATTCACACCGACGGTTAATTTGCAAGATCTTAGTTAATTTGCAAGATCTTATGTCCCCCAATCTTAGCTAAAAACAAGAGTTGACTTCTCAAGAAGTGAAAGATGCATGCAGATCCTCAAAAAGGGTTGGCTTACACAAGTAAATAAGATCCCTCTTCCCACTTCCTCTTCTGTGGGAAACCTTCATGAATCAAAGGCGGGAGCAAGTTAAAAATCTGCCTCGCCTTTTCTTAGCTGAATTCCCTGGATGATGGTCACGGTTACTCAAAAGAGCTGGCACCACCTACCAAGCTAAACCTTAGGGTCTCCTCATTGCGGACAATCAGCAGAAAATCGCCGGTCTTTATCTGAGCCGCTCAAGACCATCCACTTCAGATTCTCCTGACTGGTTGTTATGGCCCTGCCCTTTAAATCTGAGCATGGCAGCCCTAGGAGGAAATCAATAATTCTTGTTGTAACCCATTTCAATGGAAAGAAAAGAGGTGGCAGAAGGAAGGAGAAACATACTGAATAAAGAAGGAGGAATGAAATTAATCCACCCACTCTCGCCGCCCATAAGCCACCCTGAGCTCTCAGACAAATGGATCGCAAATACAATGAATATATTTATCTCTCTCTATTCCAAATTGTTCCTCTAAGCCTTCAGGTAGAGCACTGGGTCAACTGCAAGGGGGCCAAGGTAAGTGAAGTTTTTTCCCAGGGGGATAAATAAGGTTCTTCGGCTGATGGTCCCCTGGAGACTTATGGAACGGGTCAGCAGGCAGCCAAGGAACAAATGACGGAAAAATTCTTGGCGGTGGCATTTGCATCATTGAAGCTTTGCCCACTAGCTTCTGGAGAAAAGAGGGCACAGCTCGCCTAATTGGAGGGAAGGCAAAAGGAAGGAAAATTGGTGCCAGGGGCAGAACCCATGGCATCATCCTATGGCAGTGATTCTCAACCTTGGCAACTTTAAGACGTGTGGACTTCAACTCCCAGAATTCCCCAGCCAGCATGGCTGGCTGGGGAATTCTGGGAGTTGAAGTCCACACGTCTTAAAGTTGCCGAGGTTGAGAAACACTGTCCTACGGACTAAATCAATTCAGTTTTGCTACGAGGAATTTGGGGACACCGTTGGTATATAATGACTCCAGAGAAACTATCAAAGATGTATAAAAGTACTTCTAATCAATGCTGGAAAACATGAAGGGACATTTTATCATGCACGGTGGACTTGCGAAAAAGTAAAAAAATACCGGATACAAATACATACAATGATACAAAGAATTTATTAGGTATGTTCGCTGCCTTGAGTTATTTATAAAAATAATAAAGGCGGGATAGAAAACAAAAAAAACAACAAATAAAAATATTTGGATGAAACCAGAACTTTTCTTATTGGGACTTATGGATAGCCAACTGGATAAGACTTACGGAAGATTGATTTTGTATATGGTAACTGCAGCAAGACTATTATATGCACAAAGATGGAAAAATACTGAAATACCCACAAGGGAGGAATGGATGGGGAAGATGGCGGAACTTGCAGAAATGGTGAAATTGACCTATTTGATCAGGGATAAGACAACAAGTACTTTTATAAAAGACCGGAAACCTCTTATGGACTTTTTGCTGAAAATGGGGGGGGGGGGAATGAATTGGTGACTTATGGAGTTGCTGATTAAAAAGGGTTGAACATGGGAAAAAGAGAATTCTGTAAGATATAATTTTAATGAGGGAGGAGAGAGGATAAATTTGTAACTGCTGTATAGAAGATTGGAAGTTGCTTCTTTATATAACTTTTCTTTTCTTTCTACCTGCACTGTCTTTTCTATTTCTTCTTTTATCCTTTATTTCTCTTCCTTTCTTAATTTATATAATTTCATGTTTATCTTTTAGGTAAAGATAAAGGTTTTCCCCTGCACAGTCGTGTCCGACTAGGGGCCGGTGCTCATCTCCGTTTCTTAGCCGAAGAGCCAGCATTGTCCGAAGACGCTTCCACGGTCATGTGGCCGGCATGACGCACGTGGAACGCTGTTACCTTCCCACCAAAGTGGCTTGGAGTATTTTGTTTGTTCACTTGCTTTGGGATGGGTTTAGCCTGAACAAAGATAAATAATAAATAAAGATGTCTCCTCCTACACACAAGTAGGAAATTTAGAAACTTGACTTTTGAGGAGTCACACATCAAGGGTTCAGGAACTATCGACTTGTCTAACCTAGACTAGACATGGGAGACACCACAGCGCCACACAGCAAAGGTGGTAATCGAGTCTGGATCCTGATCCCGACCATTCCAACATGGGAACTGGTGTTTTTGCTAACTGGCTATCAGCCTCAGTTAAGATGGGATGTTTTATTAGATTCCAGACCCAGGGGCAAGACCAACTTTGTTGTCTGTGGAGAGATACAAAGGTGAAGACCTGGAATCTGACATTCCCCTGCCCCAAATGAGCTTGTGGGCACTGATAGGTATTAACATGATTTAGAAGGGCTAGCAGCTTCCTGGAAATCTAGATACCCCCTTTCCCATTCCAGACGAGACATCCATCTATACCCTGCAATTAAGGCTTGGTGACCAGTTCATGCTCCAGGCCAGATAACTGCTATGGCCTTTGACCTCTGCCCTTTTGCACTGCTAACTCTACAGGTCACTCTGGGACTCATAAACATGCCAAGTTCACCCATAACCGTCAAGGTGGGCCACGTCCCTAGGGGACATCTTCTCCTTGAGACCAAGGAAGAGGGTTGTTCCTCAACTATTCAGTCATCCGACTTATCACTATGGACAATACCAATCTAGCTTTGCTTTTTGTCTTGATTGCCCAGTGGGGTATGGAGAAATTTAAAGGCAGAGGCCAAGGAAGCCACAGCAAGACGAGGGAAGCACAGTTGGGTCCCATGTCCTGTAATAACAAACGTCAACGCAATATTGATTTAACAAGAATTGTGTGCTACTGAGTTAAATACAAAGCACCTGGGAAGAACCAATCAGCAAGTAGGCTGATGGAGGCATTGCACGTCATGCGTTCTCAACCCAGGCAAAGAGAAGCAATTTGTAGAGCTGATACAGCCTCCTGGCCAAGAGGCATGACCATTGACGCTATCTACTCCTGTCCTTCCTTCCTGCTTATCCATAACCTAAAGAGAATTTCAAACAAATCAAAGTCACTAACTACAAGTATGTTGACCTTCAACTGAGAATGGAGGATACCCATTCTTGGAGAAGCTCACAAGAACCAGTCTAAAGTGTACAAAATCCCTTCCATTCTTGGGACACAAATCAAATCATCGCCAGATCTTGTGAGTAAAGATCAGAGAATGCCATACCAGCATTTTGCCTAGAGGGTGTGCAGACCACAGAACATCAGACAGGCATCCCGTTATTGATTTCAATCTACATTTTCCACTTTGCTAGGTAACACAATGGCAAGACCATGGGTGCAGCTTAATGAAGGCTTGGTGACCACCTCTCTGGGGCCTGCATGGTCCTCCTCATGCCACTGGTTGACTTTCTGTGACGTCACAGACTACAACCACTGAACCACTGCGAAACTAACAGCAATAGAATAATGCTAACCTGCAACTTCTGCAAGTGAAAAACAAGAAAGCAAAAGCAAAAACAAAATGGATGGAGGAAAAACAAGGGTAGAAACGTTTGATAAGAAAAAACAGTCGTAGAAGCTCCACTGCTGGAGACTTCAGGAACACATCCATGCTTTTTTCTTGACAGCAATAAAAAGTGTTTCTGGTGGGACGTTGTTTCGGCTTCCCTGACTCACAGACCTGAGGGTCCTGGAGCCAGCTTAGCCTTCTGAAATCAGCCAAGACTGGCCACGTTCTGTCCCCTGTTGAAAGCAAAGATTCCCTCAAGCTGAGTTCAACCCTCAGTGAATTCACGAATACGTTCAAATCATTTTCAAGCAATAAGGAGATGGCTTCCCGCTGCCTTCCTCTAGCATTTCCTAGCAGTCTCCCATCCAAGTACTAACCAGGCCTGACCCTGCTTAGGTTTCTGAAGCTAGTAACCAAAGCAGAGGGGAGATGAAGATTGGAAGGAAAGGAGGGAGAGGATGAAATGTTTCCCTCCAGCATTAAGACAGCGCTAACGAAGCCAGATGCTGAATACTCTACAATGCTGCTCTTAAGGTAAGGGTTAGCAAAGAAGAGAGGCTCCGAAGAGGCAGGGAACTTTGAAGACCATGCAGTGCTTGGCTGTTTTTCACAGAACTCTGAATGTGCCTATCCACAAGTATCACCTCACCCTGCTCAGCATTTGCTCCGCTTCCGTTGTCCTACACTTTTATGGTCCCTCTTTGCAAATCTACAGGTTGCTCTTCCTATTTGGATCACGCCGAGTTCTAAGAGCTTCGTGGGTCCAAGTAGTCCCATCTTACGAAAGCCACCATCCTGACCACCAGGGCTTCAGAAACAGCTGAAGCGTTTTCTCACAAGGCGTCCTCCAGAGGCTTCAGGACTGCAACTCACCGGATTCCCAGCCAGTAAGAGAATTAAAGGAACTGCCCTTCCCTTACTTGGAGGGTGCTCGCTTCGGGAATGCTGGCGTGGAAATTGAACTTGCAAAAGAACAAGCAGAGGGAATCGAATGGAGGCCCCAAGGAGAGAAAGCAAGACATGGTTACAGTTAAGTTGGGGGGAGCCTCTTTCCAAGCCAAGAGGGCAACACACTCTAAACTACAGGATTAACAAAGTGCTGTGAAACCGAAGCACATATTCTTGTCTCTGGAAAGATGCTGACCCTGGTCACCACACGCTGACATTAGTATACACATTCCTATTCCTGACATTATCTGGAGAGGTTGCATATTCTCTCTCTCTCTCTCTCTCTCTCTCTCTCTCTCTCTCTCTCTCTCTCTCTCTCTCTCTCTCTCTCGTCCCCCCCATCCTCCCCCCTTAGGATGCTCTGCTTTCTCCCTCCGATCCATGGCTTGAGAGGGTAGGGGGGGAAATCCACTTACTGTTTCAAACTGACACCCCAATCTTGGTTCACAGTCCTCCGGTGGGCTCAGCGCTCCCCAAGGCCGCCTATCAGAGAACACGTCACCATCTTCTTTCCGCCAGCGACCCACCCCCACCCCTCGCCTGGGCAACAGGTCCCAGAGTCCCCTGCCTTAAGCCTCGGAGAGGCCTGATGCAAAATTAAACCCTGACATCATCCTGGTAATGGAGAAGCCCAGCACATGATAATGTCCCCTTATGAAATCAGGCTGCTTGCAAAGGCATGGGCTTGGGGGGGGGGGAGGAAAAGAGGGGGGACTGGCCACCCAGACCCCCACCCCTTTTTTCCTGGGAAGGCTGCTGTCTAAGTAGAAAGCGGGATCCTCTTTCTCGCTGGGTGTTGAGCTGTGTACACACACACACACACACACACACACACACACACACACACACACTCAGATTACAACCAGCTCTGGATGAGTCTAGCAGTCTGCCAGGCCAGGGATCTGCCTGACCTCTGCCTGCTGATCCTCCCCAGGGGAGGGAACTCTGATGCCATTAGAGCTTAGCGGGCACCTTTTGGCCTTCTCTGCAGGAGAGGGGCACAGTGTGCCCTCTGCCCATTAGCCTGAAGCCCCTCTAATAAGCACACCCCCCCCCAGCCGCCCACTTGCTTTGTTTGCTCGGAGGACCAAGCTGCAGAGCCATTTCTGTCTTTCTCCGAGCTGGCTTCGGCCTCTCTCCGTCCTCCTTTTCAGGGAGGCAGACGGGTGCTCAGCGGCCCCCTCGGTCAGCCCAAGTGCTCGGCATGCCCCCCCTTGCCCTAGACACTAGAACCCTTAAACTTTTCTGCCCCTTGGAAGATGTCCCCGTTGAAAGCAAGCCACTGCCAAGACTCACAAAGGAAGGCATGGAGGCTACTAGTAAGCTGAGAAAAAGCCGGGGGGGGGGGGGAGGTCCAGGGGACCAAAGCATTTTGAAACCTGGATCAGCTCAACATCCATTCTCGTGCAGTGAGCTTTATTCGCCGCCCAAAGTCTCTTTTGTCACAAAAGGGGACAGCCCCGGGTTGACGGGGTTACGACGGCCTTGGAAAAAGTGCTTTACGACCTGTACTCACACGACTACTGCAAAACGTTGCACCACCCCTGCGGTCGCGTGATCGCAATTCGAGCGCTTGGCAGCCAGCTCACATTTACGACCAGTTGCAGCGTCCTGCGGTCACGTGATCTCGATTTGCAACCTTTTTTTTTTTTGCTGGTTTCCGGCAAAAAAGTCCATTGGGGAAACTGGATTCGCTTAACGACCGTCGTAAAAATGGTTCTAAAATCGGATCCAGTCACAATTAACAACCACACTTCTTAACCAGTTTTCTGGTCCCTATGTGGTCATTAAGTGAGGACTACCTGTAATCTGAGTTTAGAAGGTGTATAGATTCTTTTGGCCATCAAGAGCTCAGATCCATGTCTTCTGCAAAAGGGTCCTCTTCTCGTGGCCCAGCTATGCTACTCACAACATCAGACCACGTGAACTGTTAAGGGCACACACCGCCAACCTCTCCTAGGCCCTGGCACTGAACTAAGCAGGTGGATGGCGAAACCTCTTTTGATAGCTCGCAGAATCCCCTCTGACCAACATTGCTGAAAACGGAAGACATTTCGAGTTGGGAAACAGAGGAACTGGACCCAAACTAGGCAGAACCACCGAGAAATGCCCATTCCCACGACGTGCAGCCCTCGACCTCTCCCCGTGTTAAGTGCACCCCCTTGGCCACAGCAAGATTGCTCAACCTTTAACAGCCCTGCAGACAGCAAAGCCCCGTTTTCTCCAAACGTCTGATCCTGCAGAAGAAGAATTCAGTGTATCTCGAAAACCTGCTGGCTCCCCCTTGGCGTATTAAAAAATGCCAGGGTATCATCTCTCATCAAACGGTCGATTTCTTTCTCCACTAACAGTCTCTCCTCCTTTTCTCTGCACTAAGCAGGAAGGGAAGGAACAGGAAGCAAGCAGGCTGACATTCCAGCTCGGATTAGCTATCAAATAACTTTGCCTTTAAAACCATTCTCTCCCTCTCTCCCCCCCACCCCCGCCCTCTGCAAAGGACCAAAGGCCAGGGGGTTAAAGGTGAAGCCCTGCAGGGTCAGGAAGTCATCACCCCTGGGGACCTTTGTCCTTTCAGGAAATGGTTAGACAGGTAGAGCGTGCAATGAATAGAGTGACTGGTGATAGATCAAGATTTACCCGTCTTCCCCCCATCAGAAGGCCAGGCGGCTCTAATTTGGGTGATCTGAACACAGTCCCTCTGTTTCCTGCTCCCATCACACATCACACACACACACACACACACACAAACACGCTTCGGATTCAGGGTGGGCAGAACCAAGCAGCCATCCAAGTGACTGCCCAGAGCATGCCATGCCACGCCGAGCACCCGAGGAATTCATCCATGGGAGAAAAAGCGAAGAGGTCTTAAGGGATGCCGAATACAGCAACTGGCCAAACCTTCCAAACGCCACGTTGAAAAAGGAAGAGTGGTTAAAACACCAGGCCCCTCTGTATTCTACCCGGAGCTGCAGGAAGAGGGTTGCAATTATTCAGAAATGCATGCCAGGCATGGGCCTTTCTACCCTGCTAATGAAAGACTTCCAGAAACCGCACCGACACCTGGGCTGCCCCATAACGATTTTCCCCCCAGGAAAATCTGGCAACAGAGAAAACAGCTCCGTGTGCTACAGGCAACCCCAGAAACCCAGGAGGGGGCACGGCGCTTCCAAATCCAGCCTGGAGCCCCTGGCCAAAGGCCACACGAGGGGCACCATTTGGCCTCAACCCCACTGGGCACCAGGCGCCCCCCTCGCCAAGGAAGAGAACTTTCACTCACTCAGGCTCTGAAGCAAAGAGGACCAGGTCTTTGTTCCCAACATGATGGCCGGCCCTTCGGCTGGGGCACGATTTGATTTGAGCCGGGGCGCCTGGCCACCGGGCTTCCCCCGTCTCCAGCCTTGGCTCTCTTGCGGAGGGCGCCCCTTGAAGACAGCGGGCCCCTGCCCCGGGGCCACTTCTGCTTAGCCGGGGCAGCCAAGCAGCTGGTCCCGGGGATCCTCACCCCAGGCGGGGAGCCCTCCCAGACTCAGGGAGAGCCGGGGCCCCATCCGTTGCATTCCCGCTTGCGAGGGTGCCTCTCTCCCCCTTCCCCATGCCCAAGCGGTTTCTCTCTCTCCCCGTGCTCCGGGGGCCTGTCCGGAGTTGAAAGAGCTTTGCTCTCCCCCCACCCCCAAGCGGCTTGCTTGCTCGCTGCCCCGCCTGCTCCTCCGCCTCCTTGCCTCACACTTGATAGCAACCTTGTCAAGACTGCTGAGTTGTAGCTGACCCCTCACCCGCAGCTGCTAATTAAGGTTCCTCCGTGACAGTTCAAGTGCGCTTTGCCTCGAGTTTGCAGCACCAAAGCTTCTAATTGGAGGAGATTTTTCATTTCTCAATAGCTCTGGATTCCTCCTTCTCTCGCCTGCCCGCTCGCCCACCCTCCCTCCCCTTTTTCATGGCTGTTCCAGGGCCCGGGCAAACATGGCATTTCCTCTTTGTCTTTGCCTCTTTGCAAACATGGCATTGCCTCTTTGTCTTCACCTCTGGGAAAGAGAGGGGCGAAAGGAAGGTGGGACGCGGGGAAGGAAATGGGGGTCCGCACGCCGGGCGTGAAAAGAAGGAATGGGGAAGAGAGAAAGGGCCCCCAAACTTTTGATGCTCTCATTAGGGCCCAAATTCCTAAGATTTTGGAGGGTCTCAAATTAACCACGCAGTCCCTGTCCAGAAATTCCATCTAGATTATCAAGCTGAGCAATGCACACAGGAGGACAGTCTTTTAAAACGTCCTAAAGTCTGGAAGCTCCCGACAGTGACTACATCGCCTTTCGTTCATCCTTGGATCACTTTTCTGCACAAACGTGTGACCAGCAGCTTTTGCCCTTACACCACCAACCCGTCCCTGACTACGTGCGGGATGCAGATTCTAGGACAAAGCATGGCATCACCATCATCATCATCATCTCCCAAACGCGTGTCTCTTTCTTCACTCCATACTTGCTTCAAAGATTTTTTTTTCTAAAGTGTGTTCCAAACCTACGGGAACAAAGGTCCCAGGATTAAGACGAGGTACTCTTCTGCACATTAAAAAAAACTAAAAACTGGATTTTCTTAAGATGCACTGAAGAAAATTGTGACTCCAATCATATGCTGAGTGCTTTCCTTTTTCTGAAGGGCCACATAGGGTGGGAATGGGTTTCAGGAACCTGTGAGCCCTCTGCTGAACCCTGTTCTTTCACTTAAAATATAGGGTGATATTTGAAAAATGCAGTCCTCTAAGATACAAACTGAAGGTATTGCCCTTCCTGTGCTTTTTTAAAAGTGTTTTTCGCTGTCTTTCTGCTTTTTTATACCCATACTTTCAGCGCTGGTTTATCAAGCCAACCTCGAACGCCATTGTCCCCCACCTGGAGTCCTTCAGAAGTGCTGAGGACAAAGCTTCCAAAACATCCAACCCTCTAAGGCCAAGGGGATTCTGGGGACTGGATGCTAGCTTGGAATTCTGGGAGCTATAGCCCTAATAAATCTGAAAGAACTAAGTTAGACAAGGCTCTACTCTTTTTACCCTTCTTTAGCCAGGACAGGCATCGAAACCAAGGAAGAGACTAGAAAGAACTGTAGAGAAACATCTTCCTAATTGGCAAGAATGGCAACCCCAAGAAGAAGTCCAATTCTGGTGAACTTCTGAACTGAACTGAAGAGGAACTTCTGACACTTCTCTTCTACGGAAGAGTGGTATGGGACTAGGAGGACATCTGAAAAAAACAGATGAGCTCTAGACTAAACGTTAGCTAGGAAGAGAAATGCAACTTGACACAGTTGGGTGGACAATCCAAGAGAGAGATTCTCTCCCCTCCTAAGTGACCTTCATTCCCTTTATCTTCCTGCCCATTGTTCTCATTTTGGCACCAAGTTTGGGCCTGTCCAACTGCTCACGATCCATGGCTCAGCCTTCCTCAGCCGGGTGCCTGTCCAACAAGTGGGCTCATCTCCCAGAATGTCTCCACCAGCATGGCCATTGCGGGAATTCTGAGAGTTGAAGTTCACACAGCGGAGGAGTGTCCCGCTTGGGGAAGGTAGACCTTTAAAGATTTGGGTTCCTAAGTTCGCCTTCAGGCACTCTCTCACAGAGCTAAGTCACCCCAGAGCAAATGGGGAGAAGATTATTTCAGAACAATGAATTTTGGATCAGTTCTACTGAGTGCAGGGTAGCATTCCTGCACTTTTTAGTTAGAAAGGCTGCGTGTAAATCTCTCACCTGACACTGCCGTCTCCTTGCCTTCCCACATCCCTGTTCCATCACAAGGCAAGCGGGTAGCAGGAAACCCTTCCACGCAACCTTTTCAGAACTGGTGCATTAAGGGGAAGTCCTGCTCTTTAGAAGTCACTGAAGAATGTCTTTCTCTCTCTTTTGGCCCGGCAGTCTTTGGAGAAATCAGCCGTCCCGTTTGCCCGCAAATTTGGTGGGGAGTTTCGAAATGCCGCTGCAGTTCAACTTCAAACTGCCATTTGCACAATGGTTGCGAAGCAGAACAAGACCCAGGTTAAGAGTTCAACAAAGCAAGAGCGAATAACCATGCCGTTCCCCTGGGGGCTCCATCTCTCCTCTGTTTCTGGCCAGAACCTGACAGATCTAGCGGGATCAGAGATGTTTTATCAGGGAGAGGATGGGGAGAAAGAGGGAGAGAGATAGGGAGAGCCACTGCGCTGACCCCATAATCTGTCTGAGGTGAAAGAGAAGAAGGCTTGTCTCATCCTCTGGAGTCAGAGGTCAGGAAGGGCAGCCACTTCTCCTCCAACGCGGCCACATTCCTGGGATTCATGCCTGGCCAAGCAGCTGCTGTCAAAGGCTCGGCCCCTCTTCTCACCCTGGAGGGGACAATGGAGCAGGTGGTGCATGTGGTTCGGGGAAGAGGCTGCCCCGGAAACACATGGGCCCGTCTGCACACGCACCCAACAGAGAAACACGTCTGGAGAAGTCAACTCTCCTACAAAAGTTTATCCCCAAACAGATCTTCCAAAAACCACAGCAAAAGCATCTCAAGGTTCCTCACTGTTTAAAAATGTGTGATGTCAGATGGAGGACCCACAAGGAATCACTCGCACATCCTGGTGTCCAAGCCAGATATAGCCTGGGGATCTCTTCCCTGCAGTAAATCTCCATCCATCCACCCATCATCCATCCATCCATCCACCCATCATCCATCCATCCACCCATCCATCCATCCATCCATCCACCCATCATCCATCCATCCATCCATCCATCCACCCATCATCCATCCACCCATCATCCATCCATCCATCCATCCACCCATCATCCACCCACCCACCCACCCACCCACCCACCCATCCATCCACCCACCCACCCATCCATCCACCCACCCACCCACCCATCCATCCATCCACCCACCCACCCACCCATCATCCATCCACCCACCCACCCACCCACCCATCCATCCATCCACCCATTATGGCTGCCCAACTCACACAGTGACTTTTTATGTCAAAGCCTCACCTACTCTAGGATGTAAAGCAGGCATCTTTGGGAGAACATCAGAAGGCTGAGACGGTGTTGTAAGCACTCTCACCAAATGGCCACCCGGGCCATCTCCATTCATTATCTAACAGCCATGGGGAACGAAGACCCTTAAAAACATGGATTGAGGGGGATGCCGTCTGTCCCCGCTTCTAGTCCCAATCCAAGGTGGGCACACTTTCAAACTAAGTCCTGGGCTTATAGCTGTCCACCATTTCCATTTCTCAAGAAAACTTTGGAGGCCCATTTGGGATCTAGAGGTATTCTTGGAAATGCAGAGAAATGCTGGAATCTGGGCACTGCTCTACAGCGTATGAGCATTAAAATCTACCTACCTACCTATCTATCTGGCTTGGTGGGGCAGAAGGTGTAGTGGGCAACAAAGGAGGGGTCTATGAGCACACTGGTGCCCTGGGTACCACACTGAGAAACCCAGAAGAAAAGCCATTTACAGGCAGCACCTCAATTAGAGCATGAAGTTAAAATGCCCAGGATGTGGCAACTGGTGTATGAGACTCCAGTCCTTTTAAAAATGCTGAATGCGATATTCCATATCCTCTCCTGGACCCCTGCCGCTATCCTTTGGCCATGCTTTCAAGCTTTTAAATGCTACTGAAAATAAAATTTAAAAAAAAAACAGGAAAGGGCATTGCAGGCCTCAGGGAAGACTGCTCTCTTGCAAGTGCTGTAGACATATGGCTTAAACTTGCCCCCCCCCCAGTGTCTCATCTTTGGGGTTACATCAGCCCCACAGGGAGACATGGAGCATCAAATGGGCTTTAATTCAGTGTGTGTGCAGCAAAAAAGCACTGTACTGTAACCAATTCTATATTCTGAACTCCACTTCTCTTTTCAGCCTCATGGAATCATTAATTCACTTAAGTATCTCCCTTTCCGGAAAAGGAACAATTTCGATGGGCAACATTAACGTTTTCCCCCCTGCAGATTTTGTGATAGCCCCTCTGTACGTTCACGTTTCTGATCAAGGTCTAGGGAAGCACCACTCTCATCTTTCTTAAGACATCAAAGTCATCTTTCAAGGCGGAGGGGAGGGTTCCAAAGGGAGGAAAAACTTTAAAATCCTGCAAAAGGCGCCTTGTGAATCAGGGCCACGTAGTTTCGAGCAGCGCATGCAGAGACTGTGCAAGAAATCTGGAGATCCTCTTCCAGCAGGCTGGCACCTCCTTGCACAGATACAGGGCACTTATGGCCGCTCCTCTTACTCCTCTCCATCCATTGGTCCAAAACGGTTCTGCTGCCCCTTACCCAGCACATCTGCCAAAAAAATGCTGATGGGTTCAGAGAAATCCCACGACCCTGACACACCAACATGCACACGCTCAGAGCCAAGTGCAAAGCAGCTCCTGCTTATGATTGTTTTTTAAGTGACAAAAACAAACCCTGCTCTGCCCCTGGGGCGCCAGTTCATCAGGAGGAATTCATGGGACCTGCACGAGATGCTCTGACCAATCCAAAGGGGGTCAGGAGACGGGGATCCCTCACCAGCCTTCTCACTTGAAACACCACCAAAGTCACTGGACCAGAGACGGCTCAGGGCCAGAGTTTCGTTCCCACAGCCTCCCGGGTGGTAGGACTGCTCCTGAAGAATGGAAGTTTGGCAAGTGAGAATACATGCTGAGTGTCAGCAGTGCAAAGGGTAAAATCAAAAGGGTTGCAAGGTCCTGCCTGCTTCCATCAGATAAGATGGGGTGCAGCTCAATGGGGGGGGGGGGAGAAATAACGACTGCACCGGGTCCTTTCGTCATCTTAAACTGCTGCTCCCCAAATCAAATATCTTCATTCCACATCCTGGAACAGATGTAGTCACTTTTTAGAGTGCCCTGCACTGCCTTTCATCTCTGCAACCCCCACCCTTGTTTCATATGTGTGCGTGTTATTATTATTTTTTTTGGGGGGGGGAGCCTTTTGCTGCTGTAGAGCACTAGAGAGATGCCTGAATGCTAATTCCAGCTCTTAGCAACCTCTTGAGAAATGGAATTTAAACAGCTCCTCCTCTTGTCTGCAGGGCAGGAAAGGTGGGGTGGGGGTGGTACATAAGATTAGATACATGGGGCACACCACAAAAGGTGGCAGGTAGATGGACCTCTGGCATGGTCCAATGGGGGGGAAGAGAGAGGATGAATTAAGATCGCATTTTAATGGACCATTTGTGGGGAATTTCTGTTACTCCTGAATGTCTGTCCAATATTACAGTATTTTACATCAATTTCCTAATGAACCTATTATACAAATCATGCAAATTGCTGCAGATGTTGTAAACCTAAATGTAATGGCTTCACCTGGATTGCTTTGGATGCAATCCACTTGGCCATTGTTTTCACAAATGTAAAGGCAGTAATGCAACTGTTCCATCCAAAGTCTGCTAAATGAAGGTCCGTTAAATCAAGGTTTCACTGTATTAACAATGGCTGACTGACATGATGCATGTACTGTCTTCAAAAATGACATGTTTTACTTCACTTGGGGCATGCTTACGTCTATGAACTTCCTCTCCATCTTACTGGATACAAGTCATGGTTTGTGTGACTAGGGTTTGTTGAATCTGGCTACATTCACACAAAGCATTCAGCAAGTAAGTCAGGCTTTTCAAATCTCAATGGCTGGATTTCTGTCTAACCCAAAGGCAAGTAGGCCACACTATGTTTTGATGCAATATGTGAATTGCTGCCTTTGCCTTCACTCACATGCACCAGTTGAAGGGCAAAGAGCTGAGGAACCAGGATGTATTTCAAGTGTAGGCCAAGATGCTGTAGTTGGGTCTTCACAGCTGAAATGGCTCCTCTGCATCAGGACTTCTTCTCACCCTCTCTAGATCAATATTGGCTAGAAGTCAAGCCTCGAGGAGGAGAAGCTAAGGAAGCATGGGAATGATTGCTAGGCAACTGCCAACAAGGAAAAGACATGAAGAAGTTGCTAAGGAACCAATTTTACCCCATATTCCACCACGCTGGAAGCCAGAGGGGGTTTGGGGCTGGGAAGGAGAAGAGCAGTCGTTCTGAGAATGGGAGAGGAAAGGAAGTGAAGATGGACATCAGCCATCAAGGCTGGCATCTTTCTCAGTATCAATCTCACCTAAAGCTGGTCCTCGGCAAGGCTACTGCATGTGCTCCTGTTCCACACAACCCTAGCTTCAATTTGCCTTTCTCGGACACATCCCATCTGGATTTCCTGTCTTCTTTTACTATGTCGGCCACGTGGGCAGTGAAGGACTATCATCACATACAACAAGCTCATTCATGGATCCAGCTTGTCATCAAACAAGAGGCAGGAGGTCACGTGCACAGGTGTGTTCCCTTTGTTCAGAACAAGGAGGAAGGTAGGAGAAAATAGGCAGGTCCCTAGCCTAGACGGCAGCTCACCATTTCTCAGGGGGATCAGAGCATCCAGTCCTCAGCTTTTGGGAAAGGTCTGTAACTCAGCAGGAAACTGTGATAGAAACAAAATGTCCCAAGATTTGGAGATACTGTATAAGCCCAAGAAAAAGTGCTATCCCCATCTCCTTTTCTGCAGTTTCATTGTTCTGAGTCTGCAGATAAAGAAGAGATCACAGAGCAGGTGAACGAACGGGACCAATACCAGGGAGATGCTGCTGTTGATGGAGTTACAAGCTCACCTGGCTTCCTTTAGACCAAATACTCCAGGACCTTGGGGGGCCAGGCAGCCAGAATTTTCTCCCACTCTCAAGAGGCAGGATTTGAGCTTTGCTCCATTGTTAATCCCCATCTTATTCTCCCCAATGGAAGTGACATTTCCCGGGAAGGAACGCAGGAGCCTGTCTAACATGCCTCCAATTCAGCAAAGTTTGAAAACGGGAGGTACTGCATCAAAGGAACCAGCTGTTCCCACTTCTGGGTCAATTAAAACAAAATCAAAGGGACACCCTTCTCCAAAGGAGAGGTACACCCTCCTCAACTCCCTCCTTGAGTATCTGCCCCCAAGACAATTGATGTGCCAAATGCCACTCCTAGCTTCCAAACGCTCCCGATTTCTATCTTTGCCTCCTTCAGCAAGGAAGTCAAATAAATAAATAAATAAATAACAAAGGAGAGGCCATCAGTTAGACAGCTTGACTGGTTCACGACATAATTGTTTTAATTGCAAACCCACATAACAACCAGGGATGCAGACGGTTGCTGTTGAGGGATCTGATTCTTCCCCACTGCACTCTCCCCCCCCCTCCTTTGATTACGCCCTCACTAATCTCCAACGTGGCTGGCTTTGTGGGAAGGAGCATGACGGAGCCCAAGCAGAAGCGCATTTGCACAAGCAGTCACAGATCAGCTCCTGGGAGGGCAAAGCTGGATGGAGTTCATCCCTTGATCCCCCAAAACCAGGCTGGATAAGCCAAGATTGGCTTAACCACGCTGGACTGACTATACTGCACAGGTCTGCGTTCACTAAAAAGAACTAAAAAGTTCTGGTCCCGGGCAATGTGTGCAGCCAACATGTGACTTGGACAACGAACCACGACTGGGCACGACATGGGATTTGAGGCCCGGGGTCTGCAGAGAGAGACCTTCAAGGCCCCTTGGCCTTCAGCAGCCACAGCCAGCCGAAAGCTGCTCGGCTGCATTTGTGTCTCTTCCGGCTTCAAAGTCTGCTGAGCTGGTAAGGATGAAAGAGACGGAGAGGAGGGTGCAAGGAAGGGGAGGCAGAAACAGGTCTCCCCCCAGCTCCTAAATCGTCCATTCAATGGCCGTGAAAAGAAGATGAGAAATAGGCTTCCTGACCCCAAACCAAAGTTTATAGCTGAACTTCACGGCAGACTTCACCATCCAGCAAGGGCGCCCCTATCAGCAGCAGCTGTTCTCGGGCTTGGAGGGACGGGCTGGGGCAAAACGGATTGCCACGGAAGGGAAAGAAAACGGCCTGAACCCGGAAGAAACACGGCTGGGCCAGAGCTTTCTGAAGCCATCCTCTGACAAGGAACCAGGCCCACGACTCTTCCAGGTTTTCAAGGAAGAGAACCTCTGCGGAGGGATGGCGCCCAGCTTTCTCCGAAGCCAGGGCCAGCCTTCCCCATCCGAAGCCCTCCAGATGGCTTGGGGTACTCCCAGAATTCCCCCCAAAGCCACTGAGAGTTCTGGGAATAGTCCAACTTATCTAGAGGGCCCCCGACGGGGAAGGCCCCCCTATTTCAACTGAAAGCATCTCCAAGTGAATAGAGGAAGTTGCCTCGTGGTCTGTCTCACCCAGGACCTCGGCAAAAGAGATGCTTCTCACAACGCGCTGAAGATCAGAGTTGGGGTCTTCCTGCAGGCCTGCATACAGGTAGTCCTCGCTTAACAACCACAATTGAGACCGGAATTTAGGTTGCTAAGTGAAGCAAACCCAACCCGATTTTACGACCTTTTCTGCGGTGATCATTAAGTGAATCACAGTGGCCATTAAGCAAACCACGTGGTGGTTAAGTGAATCATGTGGTTCCCCATTTATTTTGCTCGCCAGAAGCCGGCCGGGAAGGTCAAAAATGGTGATCATGTGACCACAGGTGCTGCAATGGTCATAAATGCGAACCGGTTGCCAAGCGCCCAAATTGTGATCACGTGACTGCAGGGACACTGCGATGGTCGTAAGTGTGAGCACCGGTTGTCAGTTGGTTTTTTCAGCACTGTCGTATGGTTCACATCACTAAACGAATGGTCATTAAGTGAGGACTACCTGTACAAGGTGCTAGAGAAGGATGGTGGATAAGGGCCGGAGCCTCTGTCCAGACGGTGACCCTCCCGAGTGCCCATGGCCAGCCACTGGGTGATACGGAGCATGGGATCTGGTGGAACCTGGCCTGATCCATCCTCCTTCCTGCTTGTAAGGCAGGATCGACTAACCCTTCAATTGCCCACCTAAACAGACCTGGCCAAAAAAATTCAACCGGGGGAAATTCTAGCCCTTTCAGCCTTTTAGCCTTGGCTGGTTTAATCCAAGCAATGAAAGCATCATTAGCCGCTGCCGCTGACCTGGCTTTGCAGGGACAAGAATCTGCCGAGATCAACAGAAGGGGAGGCGCCGCCCCACCCTCGCTTTCCCAGCCTGGCCTTTAACAAGACTTGGCAAGGAGCAGCCTTTCAAACCGAGGGGAGGAAGAGCCCGGCCCTCTTCCCAAGCTCCGTGCGGCCCCGCAGGGCGAACACGCTGCGGAGGTACAAAACAAATCGCCCTGCGTTTCATCAGCAGTTTCCCCTCTCCTTTACTGCCAAACAGGCTGCTCCCGGCAGGTGAGGCGCGGGGAGGCCAGCGCAGGCGCCCTGCAGGCCGCGGGGGGCAGGACCCTTGGCCCTCCACCAAGCCAGAGGGTCTTCCCTCCCCACTCAGAGGCGGCTGCCTTCAGAAGAAGAAACAAGCGCAGGGCAGCCCCGAGGTGGAAGGGTCTGGTTTGGGCAAGGAGGGTCCCCGGTGGGCTCTGGAGGAATCACGTTCCTTCAACCTCCGTTTTCCGTCCGTAGACTGGACTGGGCGAAAGAAATTAAATGTGATGTTCAGAAAGGTGGAAAGGAGGAGGAGGAGGAGGAGGAGGAGGAGGAGGAGGAGGAGGAGGAGGAGGAGGAGGAGGAGGAGGAGGAGGAGGAGGAGGAGGAGGAGGAGGAGGAGGAGGAGGAGGAGGAAGCTAAAGAGGTGTAATAACCCCCTTGGCCAAGCTACAGAGGAGACAAGCATTTAGTCCTTCTGTAAAAGCAAGACCGGGCTAACCAAGTCTTTCATTCTGGTTTGTCAGATCTAGGGAGCACAAAACCAAAATGCAGCAGAATAAAAGCCACCCAGGAGATCACCCCAGCTTCTCGTACTGCAGCCTTCCTTAACCTGGGTGCCTAATTCCCAGAATGCTCAGGTAGGGAGGGGCCCAGGCTGGCTGGGGAATTCTAGGAGTTGAAATCCACACACGGGGCGGACCCCCATCTTTGGGAAAACGGCCGGCCACGGAGGCACCAGGCAGGAGAGGAAGTAGATGGAAGCCTCTTTTGCAGCAGAGGCCCAAGTTAATAGCAGGCCTCCATTTGAAGGGGGGGGGGAGAAACAAAAGGGGAGGATGTGGACTCCCCCTCCAGTTCTTCTCTGCACTCCAGGGGTCCCTCGGTCTTATAAACAGCCCTGCCCCACCTTTGCTTCCCACCCACCGCAGATCTCTGGGCCCCGTTGCTGGCTTCCAGCAAGGGGTGGTGGTGTTGAGTTCCTCCAGCAGGCTGCAGCCAGGAGGCCTGCAGGGCTGGCTTTTGCCCCCACCCGCTCGCTTCTGGAGGAGCACAATGCTCCAGGGAGACTCGCTGCCCCCCCCACGGCGACTCTCTCTCCCCACCAGAGAACGGCCGCTGAAGCCGCTCAATGGAACAAAAGAACGGCGCGTGCGTCTCGCGGCGCCCAGCAAAGCCCAGGCGGCCTGTTGTTAGCACCGCGCCAAACCCAAGGAGGCTGCTCCAATCACTGCAATCCAATAAAAGTGCTACTTGTCTATTTATCATCCGCGGGCTTTTTATCGCAGCGGCAGATGGCTGCTACCTTTAGAAAGCACGGCAGCCTGCTGGCATCGCGTTCCTCTCGCTTGCTTTGCCCCCCCTCCTTTTTGCAGAAACAGCTGAGCTTGCCAGAGACGGCCCCCTGCACCTGCGAGGAGGCGGCGGCCGCGAGCCGAGCCCAACTGACTGCTCCAGCAGGCCTCGGCCGGGCAGACCCTCCCTATGGGGAACAGGGGAAGGAGAAGGGGGTGACGCGCCGAGCAGCCCTCGTTTGGGGGTGGCGGTGCAAAGGCCGAGACCCCCTCCAGTCGCAAGGGGCCTTGAACTTGGCGGGGCCCAGCGCCCCCCAGGGCCACGGTGCTCAAGCGGGATGGAACATGTTTTGCTCCTGAATGGCAAGGAATCTATTTCAGAGCATGGAGAAGCCGGGCCAAAACGAGATCCATGGAGGGAGGGGGCAAAGTCAGGAAAGGCAAACGGGGAGCAAGAGGAGGAGAGATTCCCAGGGGGCATTTTGGGATGGATGGAGAACAGAATAGCCCCCGAGCAGCCAGCGGGGTAAGAGGCAATCCTATTCTCTGCAGCAGCCCCCCCTTTAGGGAACAGCCTGTCCCCCCCACCAGGTGAATATGCCCCCACCGCTTCTAAAAAAAGGGGGGACAACAGTCCACTTCAGGGGGCCCGTGGAATAGGAAGACTTTATCTCACTGTTTCTCAACCTTAGCGACTTTAAGATGGGTGGACTTCAACTCCCAGAATTCCTCAGCCAGCATGGCTGGCTGGGGAATTCTGGGAGTTGAAGTCCACCCATCTTAAAGTCGCTAAGGTTGAGAAACACTGCCATATCTAATGACAGCAATCTTTTTTATCTTTATGGTTTTATTTATCCTTGGCTGTTTTTGCAGTCAGGTGATTTCCTTTTTTTTTAAGCTTTGCCCGGTCTGTAAATAAAACCCATCATGTGGGAGTCCTGATCGCCAGGGGATGAGCAACAGGTCAGAAAGAGGGGAAGCGGTCAATAAAGAGAAGATAATTAATATCAAGAAAATAAGAGCTGTGCGCATCCTTGTAAATGCCGGCCCTGGATATAACAAGCAGGGGGCTCGTATATAATGGTTCCATACACCTGCCTGGGAATTTTAAGAGATGCATTCCCAACACATCTGGAAAACACCCGTTCAGGGAGCACAGCTGTACAACTGTTTTATACCAACAGCCACTTTTTTTGCAGGGAATTGACTTCCTCTTCTGTGTTTCCTCCTGACCAACAGTCCCCCCTTTGCTCACACGCACACAGCCTGGTGCTTCCAAAGCGCCTGTCACACGCACCTCTCCCATGGCACGGCACATGTTCCGGGCTGTGCATCTATTTATTCTGCATGACGAGGGCACACCCCTGGCCAGCCTGCGACCCACCCTTGCTCGTACCCTCCAGCTGAGTGGGAAGGGCGGCTGATCACAGTGGAAGGCTTGGGGGGGGACGGGGACGGGACAGACCGTTCAGTGCATGACTGCCCCCTAGCAAGAAGAGACTCAGGGAGTCCCTATCCCCCCTCCCCATAAAGGACTGCTGCACTTGAAATCTGCATGGATGCAAAGGAAAGGCGGCCTCTGTTTGGTTGCACAGCTAGCCTGGTCACCCTTCCAGTTGCAGATGAAAGTCGAACACACACACCCCGTGTTTTTTCTCCCTCCTCTTCTCTCTCGCTCCATTTCTTTCTTCTCCACTTTCCGCCCCGCCCTCCAGGTTCCCTTGGAACAAAACGTACGCTCTGCACACTAGGAGCCCGCCGCCATCTGTGCACAAGCGAGCCAAGGCGCTCGAGAGGCAGATCGCTCCGTCCCGGGCAGATGGCGTGGCAGGGAAGGGCTGTCCCGCGCCCCCCACACGCATCCATGTGCCTGGCAGCTAATGGAAGGCGTGTCACTTGGGGTCTTCACCGCCTCCGACCTCCCCTTCCCCCCCTCCCCAGGCCCTCCATTATCCACCCAGCCCAGCCAGCAGCCTCCCCAGCTCATTATCCCAGATGCCAACAAAGCGCCCCCCCCCCATGACTTTTGAACCGCTGTGACCCCTGCTGCCCCCTGCCCCTGACTTCCAACCTGGGGGGGGGTTTCTCTTTTTTAGAAACAGGAAGGGGAGCAATCGATCACATTGACCATGACAACCCCAGCTGGAGGGGTGGAACGACTGACAGTCTGGCACTAAATAGAATCATCTCCTTTTTTTTTTTTTTTGCTCAGAGACATGCGGTGGGTGGGTGGGGGGAAGAGACCTGGTAAATTAGCCCAAGCAAACACGACAAGCACAATTATTTTTGCACACATTTTCCCCACACTGTGACCTGTGACAATTAATCAATCGGTTGGCTGATTGCATTTAAATATACTGGATCTCCCCAAAATTTAATCTCTGCAAATGCAGGAGTGCCGCTGAGCCTATTTCTGAACAGACCCACTGCTTTTTGAGAATATCAGGAGCAGGACCAGATAACGTGTGAGCTTTTAAGAACATGAATGGCCGGTTCCCCCAAGGAGCACAGGGGGGCTAGAAAATATTGCCCCCTCCTCCTGTTTTACACCAAGTAATCAACGTTAACAGAGCAAGTTGGTGCTGGTTTTCTCTGGTGAACGGAAAGGAAAAGGGCCTACTCTTGAGTAGGAAGCAAGGCGGCTTCCTCCCCTTGCAGAGCATGTCCAAGACCACTGGCCACCAAAAGCTTTCAGCAAATTGATTCGGTTGCACTGAACGCCCTGGGTGTCTTTGCAGGTGAGTGAAACAGTGCCCTTATGCGCGCAGTTCACAACTGGATCACCCGTGACGTCTTCGAGGCCAAAACAATTATCCCTGCAGTTCAATCCGTGAAAGAACAGCCGCAAAAGGAAGATGTTCTCTCTGGGTTCTGTCTGATGATGCTGGAGTAAAACACACAAACACACACATACACATCGGCATATGCGTCTCTGTGTATCACATTATTCACATACGGGAGAAGACAGAGATACTGCCACCGCACGAATGCTAAACTCTGCAAAATTGCTCCTTTTCATCTTTTTTGTCTTGCAAGGCAACTGCTGCATCTTTGCACCAGTCTGTACAGACACAGCATTAGGAAGCATTGAAGCGAAGGATTCCAGACCTCCTTGGATTAATCACTGACTCCCAACCGAGAACATTCATGGGACATTGAGCTTCCGCAAGCATAAGCAACACAGATGGGAAAATCAGTTCTGATTTGATTCTGACAACTAAATCGATTCGGATAATCAACCCAATTTGACTCGGCCGTCCAATTCAGGTCTCCAAATCCTACCCGGTTTGATTTAACCTAAAAAAATGAGCCCAAATCAGACATGTTCAGTTCGACAAATAAAATCAATCTGTCAATTCGATGGGTTGAATCGACTTGACGCTCCGGATCAGTCTGAGTGGGCTTAGAGCAAAGGAATGGGAACTGCAATTGGCTTTCATTGATTCCAGTTCCTCCACCTTTTTCTGTCAATTCTCCTTCAATTCTTTTCAAAGAAAAAGAGATTTTGCTAAAATTCTCCCAGGCGGACTGTGGCGGTCCTGCGCTTCCTTCTGGGACGGGGGGGGGGCGCCAAGGAGCACGTGTGAATGTCCCATCCTTCATTCTCTCTTTCTTTCCCCAGCAGTCTGCAGCCCCTACGATTCCCACATTTCCATCAATTCCCAAGAGAAGCCATTATGACAGAAGGTCTCCCGAGGCTTTTTCAGGGGTGGAAATGTGGGCTTCCAGAAATGGGAAAAGGCATAAAGGAAAATCCACCCCAGGAGCCCTTTCTACCACTTTCCACAAAACCCCTGCAACAGAAACACTCAAGCTGAGAGTTGAGAGCTGAGGCTTCCTGGTTAGCTTCACTATCCAGACAGGGAAGGGATTGCTCCTCAGCCAGCAGCAATGGAAAGTTTGGGGGTATAATTGGAGGATGTGCATCTGGGGCCCCTTAATCTGCATTCCTTTCCCATAAAAGGAGCCAAAATGGGGGAGAGGAAACAGAAACCAGGAGAAGAAGATGCTCTGATCAGCCTCGGGTTTCCTATGCCAGAGCCCCATCATCGTTGGAAGCCTCCCTCAAGGAACGCCTAGACCTTCTTGGGCCGACACAGAGTTCTCCTTTGCCTTCTGCTGAGCTAGATGTCTCTCTCAAGGTCTTTGGGCCTGGGCAGCCACGTCTCCCCGAAGACCCTCCCAACGCTCGAAGGGGGGCAGGAAGGCCACCCCAAGCAAGCCAGGAAAGGCTGCGGCCTCATGGCTGCGCTATCGCCGAGACGGAGGTGTGTGACAAAGCCATCTGCTCTGGAGCCAGAACAACCCCAGCCGGCGACGGAGAGCCCGTTGCGCTGCAACGACCTGCACTTTGAAAAAAAAGACTGCTGGCAGAAGCAGATGTCCCCCTCCCAGGACGACGGGGATGGAACAAGGAAGTTTTGCTGCGGCTGCAAAGATGATCCCCAAATTCTCCCACTGCAAGTCACCGGCCACGCTAACCCCCCTTCGGGGAATGCGTCCAGAAACACAAGCTCTTTCCAGCCACCGCTGGACCTGTGCCAGGGCCTTAAGTCACCTCCTTCCATCACAGTGACCTGGGAATTGTCCCCCGTTCTCCACTCTGGAAACCAACGGGCAGGACCCACCGACTCGCAAGCGGCACTCACATTTCATTCCCACAACCCGCAGGGGAGGCCTCTGCAAGTCGGTGCATGGGGGATGGCAGAAGGGTGCCCGGAAAAGCGGAGGGGGATCCCTTGGCTAAATGGTGCTTGGCTACGGCTCGTGCCAGGAAGCCAGCCAGCCTCCGGAACTGGAGGGGCAAAGCAGAAAAGCCGGGCCGTGCGCGCGACCCCAAAGACCGAGCGGCGCACAATCCCTGCCAACGCCTCGGGTGCCCATTATGTCGCAGCACAAAAGAAGAGGGACTCTGAAAAGGCAAGTGGGCCGTCATTAGGGAGAGATGCTCTTAAAAGGTGTGAAAATCTCTGTGTTCCAGCAGGGCAATTTAAGGAGCGCAGGGTCTCCAACCAAACCCTCCTTTTCAGCCATTTTTCTCCTAGTTGGCTGCAAGCCAACCCCCCCCCCAACCCTCCTGCACCTTCTGCAAAGGCTTTTGTATATTTGGGTGTTTGCCCACCCAAATGGGGAACATTCGCTTCCCCTCTTTGCCCCTGGATTTGCCAAAAAGGATTCACCCCTCGGGTTCTTGCTCTGGCCCTGGGTTCGTCCCACTTCCTTGCAGCCCCTGCAGGGAAATTAAGGCACCTTCAAGGCACGGGGTTCAAGCCCCCTTCCTGCCAGGAGGGTGCAGTGGCTAATGAGGGTGGGCGCTGGACCCATTGAAAGGCATCCGGCTTGTCTTCGGTCTCAACCTGGGCGAAACGGCTGAGCTTTGTACTCCAAGGGAATCTGTGCGTTTTCCAGAAAAAATCATCCATCCTTGTTGTTGCAAGAAAAGGAGGGGGGCAGGCTGGGGGGGCCCTCCAGGAACAGAGGGGGGGGTGTTACCTCAGCCCCAACTCCCCATTCCTGCCAAGCTCCCACCTTCCGTTCCCTGCTGACAACTGCCACCACTCATTAATCTCCACGAGTTTTCTGCTGAATATTGTTCCAGGGGCTTTCAAACTGTTCGCTAATTGCAATTAATCACTTACTGAAACAGATGTCAGGAACAATGGAATTTGATAAAGCCGTCAGGGGGAGAAGGGAGCGGGGGTGCTGGAAGAAGGGTGCCGGTCACAGGTCACATGCTGGCTGGGGAATTCTGGGAGTTGAAGTCCACCCATCTTCAAGTGGCCAGGGTTGAGAAACACTGGCATAGACACATGCACACACACCCTTATACAAGATCTTCAACCCTGTAGGAAGCCGTCTAACATTTTTGTTTCCAGCTTACTTAGAAACAAGTCTCTGCTTTACACATTTTAGCCCAGCATCATCCAGAGAACCAACCGCCCGGGAGTTTCTTAATCACAGTGGGCCAGAGGAAAAGTCCTGAGAGTTACTTCTATCCTCCCCGAATAACTTTATTGGAGCAAAATCTGGAATTTGCAAGCTACCAAGGAGAAGCAAGAAGTGACTTTCTCCCTGCCAACCGCCCCCCTGCCTTTTACCCTCCTGTTCCCAATAATTCCCCAGCCACAAGTGTTAATCTGTGTTCTACATGTGGCCAAATTCAGTCACTGTGTAGACAAATCCATCATCTCTCAAGGTGGGTGCCCCCATCTGCTAATCCAGACCTAATTTTTCCTGCTTGTAATTCCACGCAGGTAGATTTATCCTTTATATCAGCTTTCTAACCATCTTTCTTTTTGGTACAGCCACAGAGAAATGGGCCTTAATCTGGACTGGGAGGGGGGATTTTAATTCAAGGCTTCAGTTTGCAAAAACCGGAAGCCCTAGAGAAAACAGTTCTCAGAAGCAGAAATGCCCCTGCACCTGCCTGTCTGTCTCATACTGGGCAAAATATCTTCATTCCTTGTTCCCTCTTTTCATTCCAGAGGATAAAATGACAGGTTTTACAATTCCATCCAAGCAGCGGCAAAAATCATCTCTCAATTAACCACCACAGCCTCAGCAGGCAACAGCACCTGGCTGACTTTCTCTGGCACTAGAAGCCAGCCTGGTTGATACTTGGATAGGAGACCACCAGGGGATCCCAGACTTGCCGGCTAGAGCAGGCAGTCCACAGGAAAAAAGGCAACACCGATCCACTTCTGCATTATTGTCAGGAAAACCGCACGGACACATCCATGTGGTTGCCAGGACTCAAACCTTCCTTACTTCTTTTTAACCCAGTCTCCTGTTTGAGTTCCCCCGCACCGCTAAGCACCGGCACCGCAAACACAAAGACGGCAACCTCCCGCTGATTATGAACACGCACCTCCTTTCCTGAAGGCTCCTTGACACATGCAGAAGCTTTACAGCCCAGCACCCTTTGTTCAAAACCCACAACAGTACCAGCAGGACATTTGGGGTCAATGCCACCCATGTGAGGCCAAGAGAGAGGTGGAAATGTGGTGGGCTCCCCAAACCAAGCTCTCTGCAGAGAAAGTCAAGCCAAAAGAGATCAGCAGCGTCCCCCAAATCTGCTGATGACCAGAATCATCTCCAAAGACACCTCCTTCCGGATGGCTCAGCGCATTAACCCAGAATAGCCCTTTCCTACCTCATCTTGGAAGAGCTGTATTCTTCGGGCTGCCATCACCTAGGTAGACAGACTAGGATTTCTGGTTTATTTTTCCTGGCTTGGGGAAGTTCCTAGGAGGTTTTAATTCTGGGAGTTGAAGTCCACACGTCTTAAAGTTGCCAAGGTTGAGAAATACTGGTCTAGAGTATTCCCCAAGACACCTGATGTAGTATGGGGTGGAGGCCATGTAAACTGTTCTATATTTCAGGTATTTTTTAACACGTTGTGTTTGTTTCTTCCACCCCAAAATAGTGAGATCATCCTGGCATTTCCTAGAATTTGGCTGCTGAGATAGGCCAGGGTGATGCTGTCCCAAGGGTTGGTCTTAAGGTGGCAATCCAGCGGAGGGCGAAGGATAAGAGAGGCCAGGGGATCTGGGAGCTGTTGCCACTCACTCAAAACTCAACGCCTCCCTACCTCCCACCCTCCAGAGCACCTTGATTCATGTCTGATTATCTTGGCTTCAACCATCACAACCAACTTGAGTTGAGAGGGACTACTCATTTAAACACTTAGTCAGCAGGACTCTTGCACACATCTCCTCTCTCCAAGAAACAGACACCGGAAGCGCACACTACCAACTCCAATGACTCATCCAAATTTACATGCTGCCCCCTGGCGCTCATGACAGGACATGGACACCATATTACCATGCTGAAACCAAGCTTGCAGCCAGCCACAGGAGGAGATGTTCCTGTCCTCATTCAAAGAAGCCCCGAGGGAGGGAGGTTATTTGGGGTTGACCGTGGCTTGTTCAACCATCCAAAGTTAAGCCAAGTGCAGCTTAGAGTGACCTGTGAACTGGGTCTCTGGGCCCATTCAGATGAGTACTTGGGATGTCAGGAAGTCATTCCCACCTCCTTTGTAACACGATTGTCCCCAACACCTTGTCTCCCCCTGGAGAATGAAGCCCAGTCCAGCATCTGCAACTAAGAAGTTTCCCTAAAGTGAGAGACGGACAGGTCCAAATTCTGAACCCGGCTCTGCTGGGCGTTTCTCCCCATCAGCCCCCCCCCCCGGGTTTATGGGTGGGCCGCAGTGCAACTCCCGACAGGCCGAACCATACCTGACATTCTTCAAACAATGCAGCTGAGACAGCTGAACTTTGGTGAGATTGAACCGGCAAAGCCCTTTTCAAGGGAGCGTCATGCAAAATACGTATTAATAAAAGATTGAAAAACCGAGTTTCCCCAGCAAGGTTGACTCCAGGGGAATTCACAGACACAACCACTTCACTTTTGGGGGAAACCATTTCATTCCTTGCCGTAGCGTTTCCCCTTGGGTGTTTTTCCAACTCCCCCGTCTAGCCTACGACCCTGGGATTTCCTGTCTAACCAGATCCAATCCTGCTTAGCTTTTGAGATCAACTAAGGCTGGCAACGTGCTCCTTAAATAAAGATTACCTGTTCCCAAATGGAGGGACCCCAGACGCACGGTCACGCCAACTCCTTGGCCAAACCGGCTGCAAATTCTTCCCACCGAAGCCCCACAGCCAGGATCTGGAGGTCATCAGAAAAAGTTTGGAGAAGCCGCACAGCAGCTAACGGATCCTGAATGTCCACTTTTGGGCGGTGGTGGTGGTGGGGCAAACTTAACATATATCAGCGGGGAATGGGAGAAAGGGAGAGGCACTTCAAACTTATTGCTGATGCCTCGGAATTGGGAGTATTTTTTCAGCAATGCAGCAGAAAATGAAAGCCCAGGGAGTTAGCAATTTGGATCTGTATTTCAGAAGGTCACTTTCGAATCCACCCAGCAGACTATCTCTCTCCAAGCTGTGTAGGAAAGAGACCTTATATATCCCCCCCCCTCCACTGCCAAGATGTCTTTGCATAAATATTCTGTCCCCCTTGCATTCCATATGCATGGCTGGGTGGGGTGATGATTTTTCCAATGACGGCGGTGGCAAGTGACAGATGCACAGCACTCGAAAGAAACACACCCGGTGCTCTTTCCCCGTTCCACTCCAGTAGAGAAATGATAGCTGGATACGGGCGGCAGCATCTGGCGGCTTGCGCAAGGCGTGTGGAACCAGGCGGTCTGTTAGTGTGCAGGAAGGGGAGAGGAGAGATTCTCGGGGACAAATGGAGCAGGTGCTCGCACAGAGCCTGTTCGAGAATAATTACTCGGAGGCTGCCTTGGCACGTTCCAGAAAGGATCTGGGGACTGGCAGGGGAGGAGAGAGAGAAAGGAAGAGAAATGGAAGGCTGGGCTCCAGCCACCCTTCTCGCACCCTTGGAAGCCTGTAGGATCAGGGCCCTCAGGACTCGTGTCCTGCGAGAATAAGTGAATAAATAAACCTTCGTGGTGTGCGCCCAGAGGTGCAACGTTGTCCTTCTGATCGCATGCGTGGTAAATTACGGGGCGTCGTTATCGCCGTCCTCCAAGGTTGCTCAAAAGGAGACGGATTCCCAGGCGTTGAGAAATGTCATGCTGCCCTGCATATCTAAAGAACTGGCCGAGTGGGTTGACAACAATACGCGCTTCCTCTGCTTACTGACCTGACCCATTTTCTGCATTCAGGCAAGGCCCTGAGTCATAAACTAACAGACTAGGCTGAGGTCCCACAGCACCTGAAGCCTCCTCCCAACCAGGATGAAAGATTGGTTAATCTTAAACAAGCTTTAGATGTTGTTGTCCCAGTGCAGAGGATGGGGCTACCCCTGACTTGGTGGAAACGTGGCTACAAGTCCAATGCAGCTCTGGTGCCCCCACTCAACCAGCTGCATCCAGGCCTGGCAGAAATTTGAACCGTATTTTCTCTAGCCCGCTCCAGGCCGACGCAGCGCGCCTCCTCCGCCCTTCAGCAACCCAGTTAGGGCATCATTATTCCCTCCCCACTTTTTCCCCCCATTCATTCCCTAACACCCGTTGGTTTTGTCTCCCTCCTGATACACAGGACCCCCAATTATGGACAATGTGCTCTATTCCCCACGGCTGGGGGGGGGGGCGGGAATGTTCATAGCAATGTTTGAGTGAAGGTTTTGCCTCTCTAATTTTGTTCCAAAAGTTTCCAGCCCACATGGGTGCAGGGAAAGAAACATGCACACAGATTTTTTTTTTAAAAAAAAGCAATAATACTTTCTCTGGTCAAAGGCCACCTATCTGGACAGATGCGATTTCCAGAACAGCACACCTGTTTCCACAAATACGAGGGGCCTGGAGACATGCATTTTGGTCACCTGCCTCCCTGTCTGAAAAGCACGATGCAAGTGTGTTCAAATGACACGGAGCAGAAAGGTTCCGATCTGTCGCACGTCTCCCGTGGCCCAAACCGCGATTTGAACGTGGGTGCCGATGCCTTGTTCTGACATCTCTCCTGCAGCAACCCAGCCAGATGGCTCTTAACCAGGGTCCCCAAGTTCACACACTTTAGAACAGGCAGCCTGGCCAACCCCTGTTCACTAACACCTGACAGATGTCCAGGGAAGGGAGATGTGCTTTGTTTCTTGAACGGCCCAGCCAGGCCCAATATTTGCACTGGATTTGCAAGCCCCCATAAGGCCCAGAGTGCGGTTTACCGGGGTGGGGCAATGATTAGCAGGGTACATGCAAATCCTTTCTAGCTGGGATGCCAGCGAAGGGCACAACTCTATAAACAGGCCTCTGTTATCTCTGCAAAAGCACCCCGTGTTTATTTAGCTGCTTTGAGAATCACCCCACACACACACACACACACACAAAATCAGTCTTTTACTGTGAGGCAACAGGAGAAACCTTTCTACACAGGACACACACACCTAACAGCTTCCCAGGCACAATCATCTTTTATTCATACCCGCCATATAAACTGCATTACCTCGGAAACAAAGGCATTTAACCGGGGTTACCTGGGGCTGGGAGGCGGGGGCATCAACCGCAGAAAGGAAAAGAAAAGACCAAGGGACCACAACGTCCTTAGGAAACCCCAACCCTGAGAAACGCCAGCCCTGGGACCGCCAGGGGACAGGGGAAGGGGAAGGGTTTTGCAGTCTGAGTTTGAACGTTCGGCTGTTTGGGTTCAGCCGCCTGGTTTCTATACTTTGCCAGGCCTGGTTGGCTGAGTCAATTCACATTTTGCACTAAGCCACAACCCACAGTTTGCAAACCACAGTAGCTGTGTTCATGCAAGATCTCAAGCCTCCATCCAGCCAACTCCAGGGCAGCAGCCTTGGCCTTGATCCTGGACTGGTTACGTTTTTAAATGGGACTGTACGCCGCCTTGAGTCACATCCCATGGGGTGGCCCTACAGCCTGAAATAATAACAGCAACTACTACTGTACTACTATTGTTTTGGCTATATCAACTGCAGATCTAAAAAAGAAAACCCTACCTTGCTGGGCAAATGTTGTAACATGATTTGTTGTTTATTCGTTCAGTCGTTTCCGACTCTTCGTGACTTCATGGACCAGTCCACGCCAGAGCTTTCTGTCGGCCGTCACCATCCCCAGCTCCCCAATGGTTGAGTCTGTCACCTCCAGAATATCATCCATCCATCTTGCCCTTGGTCGGCCCCTCTTCCTTTTGCCTTCCACTTTTCCTAGCATCAGCTTCTTCTCCAGGGTATCCTGTCTTCTCATTATGTGGCCAAAGTACTTCAGTTTTGCCTTTAATATCATTCCCTCAAGTGAGCAGTCTGGCTTGATTTCCTGGAGTATGGACTGGTTTGATCTTCTTGCAGTCCAAGGCACTCTCAGAATTTTCCTCCAACACCACAGTTCAAAAGCATCTATCTTCCTTCGCTCAGCCTTCCTTATGGTCCAGCTCTCACAGCCATAGGTTACTACAGGGAATACCATTGCTTTAACTATGCGGACCTTTGTTGTCAGTGTGATGTCTCTGCTCTTAACTATTTTATCAAGATTTGCCATTGCTCTCCTCCCAAGAAGTAGACGTCTTCTGATTTCCTGGCTGCAGTCAGCGTCTGCAGTAATCTTTGCGCCTAGAAATACAAAGTCTGTCACTGCCTCCACTTTTTCTCCCTCTATTTGCCAGTTATCAATCAAGCTCGTTGCCATAATCTTGGTTTTTTTGAGGTTTAACTGCAACCCAGCTTTTGCACTTTCTTCTTTCACCTTCGTCATAAGGCTCCTCAACTCCTCCTCGCTTTCAGCCATCAAAGTGGTATCATCTGCATATCTGAGATTGTTAATGTTTCTTCCAGCGATTTTAACTCCAGCCTTGGATTCATCAAGCCCAGCATGTCGCATGATGTGTTCTGCGTACAGGTTGAATAGGTAGGGTGAGAGTATACAACCCTGCCGTACTCCTTTCCCAATCTTAAACCAGTCCGTTGTTCCGTGCTCTGTTCTTACCGTTGCTACTTGGTCGTTATACAGATTCCTCAGGAGGCAGACAAGATGACTTGGTATCCCCATACCACCAAGAACTTGCCACAATTTGTTATGATCCACACAGTCAAAGGCTTTAGAATAGTCAATAAAACAGAAATAGATGTTTTTCTGAAATTCCCTGGCTTTCTCCATTATCCAGCGGATATTGGCAATTTGGTCTCTAGTTCCTCTGCCTTTTCTAAACCCAGCTTGTACATCTGGCAATTCTCGCTCCATGAATTGCTGGAGTCTACCTTGCAAGATCTTGAGCATTACCTTACTGGCATGTGAAATAAGTGCCACTGTTCGATAGTTTGAACATTCTTTAGTGCTTCCCTTTTTTGGTATGGGGATATAAGTTGATTTTTTCCAATCTGATGGCCATTCTTGTGTTTTCCAAATTTGCTGGCATATGGCATGCATCACCTTGACAGCATCATCTTGCAAGATTTTAAACAGTTCAGCTGGGATACCATCGTCTCCTGCTGCCTTGTTATGTAACATGATGTTACCTGCATAATTCTTTATTCTTTTCGGATCCACCGTTAAAATTTTACCTTTGGAAGACAATCTTACTCGGCTACGAGTGATCGCCAATGATGAAATGAATGAATTCTTTGGGATAATTTCCAAAGAACAATCAAAGATGTGATTCTTTTGGGTTGTTCTTTGTACTGTGCTCCTCAATGTAGTAGTAGTAGTAGTAGTAGTAATAATAATAATATATTAATTCAGTTATAGTTTTACCTTCTGCAACTTTTAGGATCAGGCAGACCACGGCGTCTACAAGTGCAAGCAAAGCCCCCACACACACACAAACACTTAACAACTCTATTGCCTTCACAAATTGATGTGCAAAGTACATGCAGCGGAGCGTGGCCGATCCTGAATCACCGCTGGATTCAAAACCAGGAATGGGTGCCTTGAGGAAGGGTTTGCCCAGACCTCTGCAGGTTCCAAGACTTGGAACCTGACCTCACCCTGGATGTGGAAAGAAGACACCATCAGAAGGCAGGCAGGAAGGAGTTGTGTCAACCTGGCCTCCGAACGAACGGGGTCAGCAAAGGCTCAGGTGTCCTCACCCCCCCCCCAGGTTCATCCTCGCTGCCCCCCCCCCCCGCACAGCAGCCAGGAAAGCGGCAGCTGCTTCCTGATTATTCTCTTCTGCTCTGAGCCATCTGCCCCCGAGCCGGAGTCGAACAGAACAAGACGGGGTAATGGCTGCATCAGAAGGCTCATTATGGAATGCTACCCAAGAGACCCTGCAGCCGGAGCTGCTGCCAAGGAGCAGGTGGGCTCCCTGAAACATTTCATTCCCTCCTTCCTCCCCCTTCCCACCTTGCTCCTCTGGCCACGCCCTCAACCCTCCTCTCCAAGAGCAGTCTTGTATTCAGAAGCATCTTCATCCTAGGGAAAGACGACGACCAGGCGCTTTAGCAGCTCCAGCATCCAGGCAGTCCCCGGGAGCATCCAATGAAGTGGGCATCAACAGCCCCCGAGGAGAGCGACCTAGGACAGCCTGGTTGGGGGTCACGTGCCTTGCAGAGGCAACGTGGGGTCCTAATTTGGCTGCCAATGTACAGTGATAAACAGCTCTTGTTGCCCCCGTTGCCAACAGAGACAGCACTGGATCTAGGAGAACGTCTAAGCTGCGGATGCATCCTGCGAGGGAAGCGGATCTCCATAGTCTCCGTCTTGGTCCCCTCATCAGCTCATCACCAACCTTCCAAGCCTCCAGTGCGCCCACTTCTCCCAGGCCTTGGGTGAGGGTGGTTGGGGCCCTTGAGGGTGTGGCAGCCAGATCCACCATCTGCTGTTGTCCTTTACTCTTTCATTCTTTTACAATTACTGCATTCTCCTTTTATGTTGTGCACCGCCCAGAATCGGTCGGAGTCGGGCGGTGTCTAAATCAAATACATTAAATTAAATCAAATCAAGCTTCTAAGGAGGTTTTTCTCTCTGCAATTCTAGATGCACGTTCCATGGGGGGAGCCTCTTGGGGAGGTCCAAAGGGGATGGGGGAACAGGACCGTTATGCAAACACCAAGTTCCTCGCAGCCAGAAGAGTTCATTGGAGGGAAGTGCCCAATTCTTTCAGTGGCGGTTTCGGTCCACCCTGGAGTTCACGGGAGGAGGATGACTTCTCAATGGCTCTTTCGTGGCCGTAATGATGGGTCCGTCCAGGGTGTAGGATGGAGGGGCTCCCTGTGAAAAAGTCAGCAACCGTTCCGCTCTCCGAGTGACTTTAAAAAGTTCTCACTGCTTCCCAACAAGACACCAGCCAGTGCATTACAAAAGAGGTTCATATTTAATAATGCAATTTATATCCCCTTCTCCACATAAACTATTGTAAAGGCACACTAATGTAAAAATACATCTGACTTGTCAATAGTTTATCTTCGGGATCGGCATCTAAATGCCTGGACAGTCTTGACTTATGGCCGCTCCAACGTCTAATGAATAAAAAGGTGCAAATTATAGGCCCGGCTTTAATGCCCATCATAAAATTAGATGATAGTTGCAAAAACCGCATTCTCCAGCCCACAGTACGACAACAGCCAGCCATAAATACATGGTATTTAATGTGTTCCAGCACAGGGTGAAGCTAGGAAAGACTGCGCTATCGTGCAGCCCTTCAACGGATCTGCCACCAGCTCAATGAAGTGATAACCGATCCATCATGTGAATTTATATCCACTGCCTGATCACAAAGTCGTGGCCTCAACGCTCTAAACAGCCTCGACGCTTCCAGCTTCTCCGCACGCCAGTAAACCTGTCAAGTCTGAGGCAAGCAGCTTCAGGGGCACAACTAACCCAGGTCATTCGACTCCCTTCCAACCGCGTTTGCACACATCGATCAAGCCCTCATTTGCTTAACCGTAGTTCGGTCAATAAGCCACAATGCCACACAGGCCATCGTACCCAGTTGCAGGCCTTTTCCCCATCCCTCCTGGCCTCCGTGGACTTTCAAGGAGGAGGATAGGAAGAGGGTTGATGCCTTTGAACTTTGGTGTTGGAGACAACTTCTTTCTGAGAATACCGTGGACAGCCAAGAAGACAAACCGATGGATCATCAAACAAATGAACCCAGAGTTCTCACTCAAGGTACTAACGACCAGGCTCTATCTATCTATCTATCTATCTATCTATCTATCTATCTATCTATCTATCTATCTATCTATCTATCTTATATAACCGCCCATCTCCCCCAACGGGGAACTCTGGGCGGTTTACAATAAATAAAATTAGATAAAAGCATAAAATATAAAATATATAAACTAACAATTTATACAATTAATATAATATAAAATAAAATAAAATAAAAATCCAAGTGGGAGATGGTATTAATAAAAGAAGGGCATTATAAAATTGTGACACATTGTGCAAACCCCCGGCTCTCTGGAAAAGGCCCTAATGCTGGGAAAGATGGAAGGAAAGAGAAGAAGAGGACGACCAGCAGCAAGCAAGGTGGAGGGACTCAGTTACAGTGGCCATGGACGCACCAATAGAAGATACTACCTGTAGCTCAGGGTTGAACTGTGGAGTCCCTGGTGCTCTCTGAGCTTGGTGGTTTGCTTGCAGACATTCTTGCAGCACTGAAGGCGTTGCAGCCACCCACCAAACTCAGGGAGCACCAAGGATTCCACAGATGGAAGCACCGTTGGCAGACCTAAAAGACCAGGTTATCTATCTATGTGGTTGCTAGGAGTCGAAAACGAGTTGACGGCACATAATCAATAATCAATCGTCCTGGCCTCCAATCCCGCTTCAGGGGGTTCCCTTTCGCATGCAGAATCCAGAGACTTCTGCTGAGCCTTGGATTCTGAATCCGAACCCAGCGTCTCACACCAGGCAGAGAACTTAACCGCGTAGGAGACACGGTCTCTGTTCTTGCCAAAGGAGAGAAACTGGGTCTGCCAAGTCCACCCTGGTTCCAACACGGAGGAGAGCTCAGCTCCACCCTGCACAGAACCCAGCCCTCTCTGGCCAGGGTCAACGCATCAGGTCGGCGTTCCCTGGTGCTAGAAGATGCAAAACCACAGGCTAACCACGCAGCCCATGTAAAATGGTTCGATTTTCCATTCGCTGTTACCGCCCAGGGTTACTTAAACACCATTCCGAGGCTGCGCCAGGGATACAGGGGAGGAACAACAAATTAAAAACAGCTCCTGGGGACAACCCAAAATAGATGGCTCAAACAGAAACCACCTCAGACAGGCTCGATTCGGGCAGGAAGTGTGTTGGGGGGAAGGAGATGAAAAACTTCGGAGGAGAAGCCAAGCCTCGGTGAGGTCTGCTGTGCCAAGAGCCAAGCACGCTGGACCCGATTTTCTTCTCTGCACAGATCAAAGCCCAGGAGGGAGGAAAAAATGGGCAACCTCAGCTGAAGTAGCAAGATGAACTGCAGAGTCCTACAAAGCTGCCTTAAGAGCAAACTATTGTTTCTTATGGGGAAAACAACAATATCCATCCATCCATCCATCCATCCATCCCTGGCATCTGATTGCAAACCTGAAACATTACTAAATTAGATAATAATTGGACCCAATCCTTAATAACCCATCCAGAACTAACTTCTGGGAGGAATGAATTGCAAAAGCTATAAACACACACACGTGCAGCAAAACATTAGCAAACCTGTTTTAATTTAATCCAGGTTTATGCTGCTTTCTTTCCATAGCAGCCTACAAATATTAAAAGCATTTTTAAAAAATCAAGAGAGGTCTCCTGGGATCCTCCCTTCCTTCTCCATTTGGGGGGCACCAGGACCCCTTCCTTAGCAGCAACTGTATATCCTGCCCACCAGTTCAGGCCTGTCCCTATAAATAATGTAGAATGTTTTTATTTACCGACAGGTTGTAAAAGTATCACGGAGAGAATAATGTGAAATCAGGGGACGGTGAATAATTCATCAGCCTTCAAACTCCCCTCGTTTCACCTCTGTGTTGTCTGCTCAAGAGAATACAACCTTATGTTCCATCTTCTAATAAAATCAGGACTAACAATTTAGCACTAATCCTCTTTAAACTGGGATGTTTATGAGTCACAGAAAGAAGGGGTAAAATTAAATATAAGTCCCAATTATGGTCGGGTCAAGCGTCTGCTGAAATCCCCAGGAATGCATGATGTCACACACGCACGCACGTAGCACCGAAAACGGGGAAGCGTTTGTGTCTTCTACCCATCTCTAGCTGCAACAAGGTTGGGGAGCAGTGAAAAAACAGACAATCCTGTGAAAAGTCTCATAGCAGGAATGTAAGTCAGAGAAGGGATTTAATCACACGAACCCTGAAAAGCTGTGTGCACGCGCACAGACACACACACTCTTTCCTGGTTTCCATGAAGCTCAACCACAGAAATCTTCATTAGGTAGCAAAACGTAACCGAGGCCTCTTGTCTGTAATCAAACGCTCTTCAAAGATGGTCATGAAAGGCACAGGCCTGCCAAAATCCAAGGTATTTCAGCCACTGCTGACCTCCTGCCTGCAACTGGAGATGTGGGCAGTCCTCCAGAACGGGCAATTCTGTTCCAAACTGAATACAGTGAACAGAAACTGCAACCAACGAATAAATACCTAGATAAAAGGATCAGCTTTCCTGGGATATAAAATGGAGAAGTTTCGGGAGGCAGGGGGGATTCGCAGACAGTTCCTCTCCCGGGCCATGACTTCTGCTTTACCCATGAGAAAGAGAAGCATTTTCAGACTATTATATATACTCTTCCCTTTGATGTTCGTTCTCCCATTTTTTCTTTTCTTTTTTTAAGGAGTTTCGGAAAAAATCCCATCCAGATTTGTGGGCCGGGCTACAAGCATCTCTTTCCCCCTCCTCTCCATTCAACGCCCTGCTGCAAATCCAGGATTCAGCCTCTCCAACAGGGCTGTCTCAGAAGCAGAATGCAAAAATGAGCACAAAAGCCTTCAAGGAGGAAAGTCCACTAAACCCCTTGGCCTGGGACGGCCCCAGCCCCAGCAGAAGATGTGCATTTGGAATTGTATGCAAGGGGCAGCTCTGTTGGAAGTGAAAGTTAGATTTCACATCCCCATTTACGGAACAAGCGGCAGCCCACAGCCTGCTTTTCTGCACTCTGGGAAAAGCCAGCAGAAACGCTGCCCATCTGCAGCCAGGAGCTGGTCCCTCACGTGGCTGCTGCCCATGCTGAAGGCTGCACTTTGCTGCTCTGTGCTCTAAAAGCCTTCCAGATGTGTCAGCCGCTCCCCCCCCCACCGTCCGCCGTGCCTGCATCAGCGTTTAAGCCACAAGAGGACCCCAGCTTCCATTTGTTCAGGCTTCTTCTCCAGGGGATGACAAATGGAAGGAAGAGCGGGGGGGGGGGGGGGGGGGGGGGAAAGGACGCTTCCAGCTGTGCACGCACACACACGCCACTTGGGCACGCACACACACGCCACTTGTAAGACACGCGCAGTATTGGCTCTGCGTCTTTGGAGAGGGCTGCAAATCACAGGGAAAAGGAAGAAAAGCCATTAGTCCACCTTTCCATGGGGCAGGGGGGAAAAATGCTGACCTGGGAGAGCCATACTGCCCAAGGGGCCCTGATGCCCGTCTGATGCCAGAGATGGCTCATTAAGGGCAGTTGGCAGATATCACCGGGAAGATAGCCAGGCCAGGGTTTCCAGAGGATGCTATACTTGGGTGCAACTTGGTGGCAGGACACCCACATGGTGTGCCAAAAGTCCTGGGTTGCAGCCCCATCTTGGCGCCTGAAACGAACCACGCAAGAAAGAACAGGAAGACAGCTGCCTGGTGGCGCTGCTGCTAGCATGAACATTAGAGGGTTCAAAGAAGTGAGCCAAGCCCCATTCTAAAAAGAAAGGCGAATGAATGAATGAATGAATGAATGAATGAATGAATGAATGAATGAATGAATGAATGAATGAATGAATGGAATGAGTTCCGAAAATCCAAACAGTCACAAATCTGAGCTTCTTCTGCCTCCCAGAGTCACAGTCTCTGTGAAAGGTCGGAGGCTACATTTCCTGCAGCCCAACCATCATCGTGTTGAAGACTAGCGGAGATTCCCTCAAGCCATCCATAATTAATGCCAGGGAATTTTGAGATAACCTCACTACCCTTCTCATCCCAAACGGGGAGGGAGGGGGCTTCAGCTTCCAGCATTCTCAGCTGGAGAAACGGCCAGCTGTCCAAAATGGTCAGCAAGCCCATCAGAGAATGGGTCTCCAGTATCTGTCAACCAGGCAAGGACATTCAGACTGCCAAAACAGCAAAGGCACGGACGGACGAGGGGGAAAGCAGAAGCATCTGCAAGCAATCCCTCTCTCAGAATCATGTCAGCTCCCCGGAGCTGATTTGGATGTGCGGGAAAAGCTGCAAATACTTTCCGCGTCATACGATAAAAGCTAGTCCCCAGCTGGCACAATTATTTGATAATTCTCCCTTAACACCCATCAAATTAAAGCCATGTCCAAGGTCTGCCTGAAGTGGCTCTGCTAGGTATGAAACTTTAATGAGATTTAATGGGTCTGCCCTACATTCTCTGAGCGCTCGGGCCAACGTTTATGAACGTTTAATTTCCCAGGACTTGACCTCTTTTCTCTTTTTCCGCTTGGTCTCTGATCCCTTCCTCCCCCCCTCGGTCTTTCTTGCACACGGACTCCCTCCCTCCCTCCACTTTCCCCTTTGCACACACGCACACAGATGGTTTATGTTAACACTCGAAGCGCTGCCACCCTTGGCTCGCCCAGCCCCGCAGCTTGTCAAAGGCGATTGGAGAGATCCTTCGCAGGCCCTCTCCGATACCCATCTTCCTGCACTGAGAGAGAGACTGGACCGCGATCTATCAGGCAGGGAAGGAAAGGCGGGTGAAAAGGGGGGTTGCTACAAGCCAAAGCAGCTCCAATTCATGGGGGAAGTTCGTTTGTTCCTTCTCCTTCAAGGCAGGGATAAGGGCCTTGCAGACGTGGTTCCCCTGCCTGGCTTGGTACAAAAGGAGATTCCCCACCCTTGCAAAAGGCTCCAAAACACTGGATTTCCATCCCAAACTCACGCATAAGGGCACACTCCGCCTGAGTCTGTGCCCACCCTACAAGATGCACGGTCAAGCTTCGCCTGGGTGCAAATGCGCCCTGCTCTAGCAAATACAAAAGGTTAACCATTGTCCAAGGAACGGTGGGGGGTGAGGGAGGACTTACAGGTAGTCCTCGCTTAACAACCATTCATTTAGTGATGGTTCGGACTTACAATGGTGCTGAAAAAACTGACTTATGACCAGTCCTCACACTTATGACTGTCACAGCATCCCTGCGGTCACGTGATCACGATTCAGGCGCTTGGCAACCAGTTCGCATTTATGAGCATCGCAGTGTCCTGTAGTCACACGACCACCATTTTCGACCTTTCCGGACGGCTTCTGGCAAGCAAAATCAATGGGGAACCACGTGATTCGCTTAACGACCACATGGTTTACTTAACGCCTGCAGTGGTTTACTTAACAGCCACTGCAAAAAAGGTCATAAAATCGGGTTAGGGTTAATGGCTGCTTCACTTAGCAACCGGAATTCCGGTCTCAATTGTGGTCATTAAGCGAGGACTGCCTGTACGGGCCTCCTGACCACATTTGTTTGCCTTCTGGCCCAGCCGCCCTGTTGCAGAAACAGTCTGGCCCCTTCCTCTTCCCTGTTTTCACGGCAAACATGACAGCTGAGGGCCCTCTGTGGAAACCTGCGGTGAGAACTGAAAGCCCTCCCAGGCCCCAACCTGGGGGAACCAGTCAGATCATCCAGCCTCTCCCCTCGCCCAAACACACCATCTTAGCTCTGCCCTCCATAATGCCCTTGGGAGCAGCCTCCACCCTTCGAGGTGGGAAGGCCATCAAGTCTACAGGCATCAAAGCACCGCTTGCCGCACTTTGAAGCGTGCGCAGTTCACGCACCTACAAGACGAGCCTGAAGCCTGAGATGCCCAGAACAGGGCCAGAAACCATCTCTGATCTTGTGCAAATACAGTCGGCCACTCGGGATCCTTCAGCTTGGTTGCCACGCTGCGTTAGACCATCGCGATGCTCCTCCGGTTCAGCGTGCTTGGGGGATTCGAGCGGCTGTGCCAGGTCGATGGTTTCCAGCTTGTCGCGTTGGGCAAAGCAGCAATCATGAGCTTCGGGTGATGAGTCAACCCTGCCTATCTGTTTTCTCCTCTTCCCACAGGGATGGCCCAGCAGCACTCAAGTTAATGCATGGAAGAGAAGATTTCTCACCCTGCAGCCTCTTTATACTCCTCCATGGGGAATGCTGGGTCACACAGCAGCTGCCACTGAAGGAGCCCAGCCAATGCAAGCCGCTGCATCTGATTATGCCCTTCCATGGACCACAAAGCCACCTGACCCTGTATGGCCAACCCTGACTGGCAGCAACTCTCCAGGGATTCGGGCCAGAGTTCCTCCTATCTTCTATAGAGATGTCTGGGGGCGAATTGGAATTTCCTGCATGGGCAGAAACATGGGAAGCTGTGATATTGTGCTACTGGTCCACTCACCCAGTCCTGACAACCCTGACTGGCAGCAGCTCTTGAGTGTTTCAGAATAAAGATGGCAGGAGGGTTGAAGGGAAGGAGGTAGCCCTCTCTGGGTAGGCCTGGAATCAAAACATCACGCATGCACTGGAAGGCAAGGGGCAGCTTCGCACCAACTATCCCTTGACCCACGCAGGCCAGTATTGCCAGCACTGTTCGGCAGCCGCTCTCAAGCTGTTTTTCCAGCCCCGTTGGAGACTGAACCCAGGGCTTTTCATGCAAAGGACACCAGCACTTTCTCTACTCAAAGCCAGGGAAACAGACCCCCCTCTTCCACAAATTCAAATTATTCTACCCAGCACTCCTCCTCTCCAGCCTTTTTGGCCAGAAATGAGAAACGAAAGGGGCCGGGGAGGGAGGGGGAACCCTTATCAGTTTCCTCCGGAGAGCAGAGCGAAGGAGGCAGATCTGAGCCAGGGGAGGAATACAGCAAGAAAGAGGGGGAGGGAGAGGGAGAGGGAGAGGGAGAGAGAAAAGGAAGGAAGGAAGGAAGGAAGGAAGGAAGGAAGGAAGGAAGGAAGGAAGGAAGGAAGGAAGGCAGGAAGGCAGGAAGGCAGGAAGGCAGGAAGGCAGGAAGGCAGGAAGGCAGCAGCGTCAGTAGGCTCACTTATCATTCTGGCCCCGTCCTGCATCTTGAAAGCACAGACACAAGAATGTAATGTCATAACATTCGCAGTTCAATGACCTCTGCTTCGCAAGGCGTCTTCACAAACCGTCAGAGGAGCTGGAGGTAAACATCTCAGCTTAGGGGCTGAGCAGGGAGTGGAGGCAGAGATAAGCCGACGGCCTTGGCATCCGGCACCAGAGAGTGCCTGTGCGTGTCCGAGTGCGTTGTACGTGCATGTATTTCTCCCCTGGCCGTAAATCCGAGGCTTGGAGCGACGCAAAGGGGGTTGGAGGAAGGCCAGGATAAAAAATGACCTGATCAACAGCCAGACACCTTTATTGTTCTGAAATGTCTCCCTGCCAAGTTATGAATCTGCCGCCTGACCCTGGGGCTCTCGACTTGTTCTGCGGCAGAGACAAAAACGGCGTGTCGGATTAAGAGTCGAGGAGGCTGTGCCGCGTGGGCCTCCCCAGCCCGCGCCAAAGGCCCCCAGCAGAAAACTACCACTGCCAACCTACTGAGGGGGTCCTGGCCCCACCAGCTTGCTGGCTGCGAGGCACACAAGGCTGCCCCTCCGTCACTCTGGGATGGGCACCCCTCTTTTTGCAGCGCGGCGCAAATGGGGTTCAGCAGGAGAGGGATTCCCAACCGTGATGCTCACATCCATATACAAAGCCCACTTTTTGACTCCCCACTCCTAGAAAGACTTCTTTGTGCTCCATTTTACTTGCAGGGCTTCAGCCTGCAAAGACCCAATCCTGCGAGCCCCGAAGCGCCTTCTGAAGACCGACAGCAGACACTGCGCAGCCGTCTTCCCTCCGAGGTTTCTACTTGGTCTCGCAGCCGAGATCCGATCCATGTGGCACCCCTCAACAAGCCGCTAAAATCCGCGTTCATCAGCAACAAAGGTTTAAAAAACAAACCGGCATGGAAGCATATGAAAAGCGGCACGGAGGGGAGACCGGAATCGGCGTTTTCCGACTCTTGCCCAGAGGAGCCAAGTAGGGAGAAGGCCAGAAAAGGGAGTTCTTTTGCCAAGGCCCTACAGCTGAAAAGGCGCCCTTGTTCTGCATCCACCCAACTCTGTTCCAACAATTCAACCGCCATAATTTGACAGAGGGAAAAGCGTGTTAGTGGAACTCCACCAAGGCTGGGAATTATGGGAGTTGAAGTCCAAGATATCCAGAGGGCATCAAGTTTGGAAAGCTGAGCTACGCCTTTAACACGGGCCTCCCAAGCCCCAAGCTTTGATCCCCTCGGATCCCACTCTAATATTGATGAGGACTAGCACCCGCCTATTACAGGTAGTCCTCGCTTAACTACCACAATTGAGGCTGGAATTTCAGTTACTAGGTGAAAAGGTCATTAAGCGAATCCGACCCGATTTTACAGCCTTTTTTGCGGCAGTCATTAAGCGAATCATTAAGCAAACCACATGGTTGTTAAGTGAATCACACGGTTCCCCATTGATTTTGCTTGCCAGAAGCCGGCCAGGAAGGTCGCAAATGGCGATCACGTGACCACGGTATGCTGCAACAGTCATAAATGCAGATTGCCAAGCACCCAAATCGTGATCACGTGACTGCGGGGATGCTGTGATGGTCATAAGTGAGAGCACCGGTTGTAAGTCAGTTTTTTCACCACCGTCATAAGTCTGAACCATCACTGAACGAATGGTCATTGAGTGAGGACTACCTGTATTTTTCACTGGCTTAGAAACGGCTGTGATTATGGGATGCTGCTCTTGAGACAAATGAGAGAGAGAGAGAGAAAGGCACCCCCCAGGAATGGGGTGCTTACCACACTGAAGCTACCCCACCCCAAAGTGTGAGCATGCTGTCTGTTCAAGACCTGTGGTGCGAAAATGCTCCAGCAGGGGGTGCTCTAAAGCTATTCCCAAATTATTGGGTGCAAAAGGCTTTTGACATTCATGGGGGGGGGGGGGGGGGACAGCAAGCCCTGCCCTTCAAACCCCATCTTTTCATCTGGCAAATATTGTTTATTAGAACAAAACCAGAGGGGGGCAAAGATCATGCCAATTCTTTCTTGCACCCTGGGCCTACACGTCTTGATCAACTTGATATTGGATTAACCCATTTTCTGGGGTTGCAGGATACAATGAACCATCGACTGAGGAAAGGAGGTTCCTTGTATCCTGCAACCCCAGAAAATGGGTTAAGGCACCAAGCAACCTAAAATTGAATCCAACCAAGCTTCAGGCATGCAGAATCAGCTCCTAGAACTTTACCTGGTGAAACATCCGAGGCTAACCATATAGTGATCAGACTGCTTCAAAGGAAGCTATTCTCAGAAATATTAACACCATCCCTGGAAAGTAGGACTGAGATATGAACTTCTCTGCTCTCCATTCAGCTCAGGCGGGCGAGCTTCGGGCTCAACACAGACCCGAAATCACAAGGATGAAGTCCCGCGATCTGTACCAAAACACCCTGGCAAGCATTCATTCCCAGGTTCAACGTCTACATTCTCCACAACCAAACTCTAAAAATCTCACCTTGAAACCAAGAAAACAAGCTCGGCCAGTCAGAGAGAGGATGACAAAACAGGAATTAAGGGTACTGCTGGCTAGCTGGCACCCATTTTAGCCTGTTGTGCGAAATCTACCACCGTGATTTATAAGCAGCAATGTGGGGCCTCATGTAGACAAAAACAATGGTTTATCCAATGAACGCAAGTTAAACTAACCATGGCTCAATCTCTTATCCTTCTAGTGTCCCACTCCCCCCTCAAAGAAAGCCCAAGCTATCAGCAACACCACGCTTGAGCCCGAACAGCTGCAGTTGGAGGGGCTTTGAGTGAAATCCCTTGCTGAGCCCCTGGGGCACCCCCGGATGGGTAACAAAGGGGTTGCCCTCCTTTGCCAATTTTCCTGGAAATTTTCCGAGGAAGCTTGTGGTCAAGAGAGGGAGTGGAAAGCAGGCATCTGTCTATTCCCAATTAGCCCCTTGACTGGACAGGATGACCAACTGCTGGAGAGGGACGGGCGCGTTTCCTCACCCTTTCCACACTGGTGCCCGCCTTGCAGGACCAATGCAAGCCTTGTTGGCCCCATGTTTGGCCTGCTGGTCCGCCGTGCAGTGGGAGGAGACGAGACGTGGGGGGGAGATGCGACCGCCCGTCACAAGGCAGGCGCAGCCCAGCTTCAGAGCTCAAACAGAGATTACCAACAGCAAGAGGGCCGGGGATTTGGAAGGCAGGAAACCAGAAAGTGGGGGGAGGATGAAGGCAGGAGGGAACAGCCACCCCAGGGCCACTTTGAAGGGACAGCTTGAGTGCTCCTGCAGCACCTGCGTAGTAAGCCCAGACAATGTCCTTAGATGCCACCTTGAAACTTGAGTGCACCTGAAACGAATATCCTTAGATGTCACCTTGAACATTAACACAAAATATCACATGGCCCCAAAGCAAAACTGAAACAAAACAATAACTCCAGATTAATAGTTCTAGGTTTTTTGTTTTTTAAAAACCTGCTTTCGGTGCAAGTTTTCCAACAAAATGCAAAGCCGCTGAAAAGGCAGAACCACATAGATCCAAGGTCTCGTTTAAAGAACAAACAAGCCAACAAACGAAAGGTGGCAGGATTTTTAAAAGGCGGCAGAGGAACAACGAAAAAAGACCAAAACAAACAAACCTACAGGGCGAAAGGTATGTTGACACATTCTGCAGAAATAAACAGGGACGATGTTCCCTAGTCAGGTAATGAAACATTTGCAAGCCACCACCCAGCTCAGGGAGCACCAAGGACTCCACAGTTCAACCGAGCTACAGATGTGCTCTTCTATTGAAACAAACTTTTTAGACTTGCAGAACAGAGCTACAAAGAGGACAAAAGCCCATCAGCACAGAAAACCAATCTGCAGAAACTCCAGCCAGTTCCCAAGGGTTCAGGCCGGGAGGGGAGACAACACGGTGCTGGAGACAGGCAGGCTTGCCGTGGGCAGCATTTCAGATCGGAGAACCCCACCACTAAAAAGGCCCCGTCACTTGCCGGTGGGATTGTAGATCCTGAGCAAGCAGGAACCCAGATAAGGTGTCGGTTCAGAATCGGGGAAACCCGGGTTCAAGTCCATGCTCAGCCGTGGGGGACTGGCGCTGGCAATCCCCCTCTGCCCAGCCCACCTCACAGGGTTGGAAACTCCTGGGTAGAAGGAGGGACTTAAGTCTAACAAAGAAGCACATCCATTTATTTAATTATTTGCCCCAAAGGTTTACGTGGCCACCTGTCTTATGCAACAGAGCCCTGGGCGTCTAACACGAGCTATGTAAAGAAATAGAGCCCCCCTCACCCGCCAAATGGGTAACCTTTACCCAAATACGGGGGGAAGATCTGCCCTGCGCCACCCAGATCTCTTCCCTCTTCTGCACACAAGCACAAACCCCACACTTCAGCTGGCAGACCCTGGTAGGTCCGAAGCAGAGCGCAGATCACCAGGAGGGGTCTCTCAGATGGGGAGGTTTCCAGGGGGGGGGAATACGACAAGCGAGTGGCAACAGACAGAGGCCAGCTCCTTTTAATGCAACAAAACTCCCATCCTTGGATGTAAACTGAGCCAGTTTGGTCTAGTGGTTAAGGTGCTGGGCTAGAAACCAGGAGTCTGTGAGTTCTAGTCCTGCCTGAGGCATGAAAGCCAACTGGGTGACCTTGGGCCAATCCCTGTCTCTCAGCCCTAGGAAGGAGCCAATGGCAAACCGGGAGGCTGGGAGTTCTAGTCCCGCCTTAGGCATGAAAGCTGGATGGGTGACCTTGGGCCAGTCCCTGTCTCTCAGCCCTAGGAAGGAGCCAATGGCAAACCGGGAGGCTGGGAGTTCTAGTCCCGCCTTAGGCATGAAAGCTGGATGGGTGACCTTGGGCCAGTCCCTGTCTCTCAGCCCTAGGAAGGAGCCAATGGCAAACCAGGAGACTGAGAGTTCTAGTCCCGCCTTAGGCATGAAAGCCAGCTGGGTGACCTTGGGCCAGTCCCTGTCTCTCAGCCCTAGGAAGGAGCCAATGGCAAACCAGGAGTCTGAGAGTTCTAGTCCCGCCTGAGGCATGAAAGCCGGCTGGGTGACCTTGGGCCAGTCCCTGTCTCTCAGCCCTAGGAAGAAGCCAATGGCAAACTGGGAGACCGAGAGTTCTAGTCCTGCCTTAGGCACGAAAGCCGGCTGGGTGGCCTTGGGCCTGTCATCTCTCTCAGCCCAACTCACCTCACAGGGTTGTTGTGGGGAAAATAGGAGGAGGAAGGAGTATTTGGTCTGTTTGCCGCCTTGAGTTATTTATAAAAATAATAAAGGCGGGATAAAAATTAATTAATTAATTAAACAAACTATATTTGTTTTAAAGCTATAAATACCGGAGGTGATACAGAAAGTGGATGTTCTTCCTCAGCCAAGCACCCTCCAGTCGCACAGGACTTCAGCTGCCCTAATTCTCCCCTTTCTTACAGGACATTGGAAGCGGCTTGAAGGAACCATCTACAGGCCCCCAAGGGCACCTTTTCCATGAGGATCCCAGGAGTCCTGGTCAGCCTCTGCTCGCCAACGTCTCCTGAAGCAGCAGCAAGCGCAAGAGTTCTGCGCAACCCCTTTAATGCAATGCCAACACGGGGCACTACCCTGCATCAGCCAATGGCTTGCAAACAGGGTCGTAGGCGTGGATTAACGTGCGCTCACCGAGTCAGACCTGCCAAGGATCTTGCAAACCGAGACCACAATGGCTACCCTCTCCTGCAGAGAACTGGGGGGGAGCACCCCAGCACCCCGTTTCCTCCCAGACCCACAAGTCTACGGCTAGTACGTAGGATTTTAAGGATCCTAAAAGCACTCCGCCCTTTGAAAGGTTTGGGGACGCCATCCAGCCGTGTCGCTGGAGAGACGAGATTTCACAACGGAGGCTTTGGGGCTGAAAATGGCCACACGCCAAGGACAAAACAGAGGTTGCCTGGCTGCTGGATCTCCGCTTGCCACACCAGGCTGGCACCTGGCCATCTTGGCACCGAGAACAGATATCGAAGCAGCTGGCGGGGGGGGGGGGGTGGCAGAGGGAGTCGTTGGTGCCCTCCCACAAGCCAAGAGGAGCCTGGCGCAAGGACGCCAGCCGTTGCTGCGGCCGCTTGAGGAGGACGTGTGACGCCAGGCTCGCTGGGAGCGCGCTCTCCAAAACACCTGCTAAGGTCGCAGCGCCCCAGGGCAACTGTTCCTGGCAGGGAAAGAGGGCAGGAGGCGGGAGGGGAGGTGGCTACAGGCCTAGCAAGAAGTCGCCTGCCCGCCCACCCGCCCGCCACTTGGCAGCACAACGCAAGCTGCAGCTGCCTGGAGCAGGTGACAGACCCAGTGGAGCTGACTCGATTAGCGGGAAGCAGCCAGGAGGGAGAGCGCAGGCCAGCACTGCTGCAGAAGAGCCAGCGTGTCCTCCCACCACAGTGGGGAGGGGGCAGCGACACCCTGGAGGTTTTTGCCACTAAAAGCTAAGGGGGAGCCATCCTCCACCAGGCACTCCCCAGGCACAATGAGGCGCAAAGCTCAGCGGCTTCCCACTCCAGGGCGCCTCAGTGTGAAAGAGGACTGAAGAAGAAAACAGGAGGGAAGAAAGGAAGGAGGCGGAAGCCAAGGGGGTACTTCCGAAGGGGGTCTCCCCACGAAAAGGGTGGGGGAGCTCGGAGTTTAAAAAGTAAAATTAAAGACCTATTTCTTGTCTCAGCAGCAGAAGCAGCAGCCGCTAAACACCCTGCCTGGGACCCCCCCAGAACCGCCTTGCACTCCAGCTTTGTTCTTGAAAGATGCCAAAACAACGGCGGGTTCACCATCGCACTAAGCCACAGCGGACTGATCAGGGCACCGTGGCTTGTTCCACGTGTAACCAACCCACCGTGGCTTACAAACCACGGTGGTAGAGTTGACACACTGTCTTGACACCAGAAGTACAAGGTGCAAAGTACAGGCTGGGCATGATGGGAGTTGCAGTCCAACGCCTCTGGAGGGGAGATCTGTTATAGGCAAAGCTGGTCTTAGTAGCTACTACCAACCCCAACAACGTCCCAGCAGTCAGCAAACCAGGCGCTCCTCCGTCCCTTCTCCGAAGGACATACCCCCCCACACGCACACAGCCTGCATTTGTTGACTTAAGCGCCCATTTGCTCAGCTTTTACAACTGTCTTTCAGAATGTTAATTTTTTACTAACTCTGCAAATACTGAACAAATGTGCCCACACAGGCCACCTCAGTTGAAACACAGAGACCGTTCTGCCCCCTCCCCTCATCACTGCCCAGGTTGGCAAGGAGAGGCAAGTGCAGCTGGGGTTCGCCTCCTGATGGCACGAGAATGCATCTCCCAGAATTCCCACCCTGCATGGCCCATGGAATTCTGGGAGCTGCAAGTCTCAGGATCTCTGCAAAGCTCGTGTGTGTGTGTGTGTGTGTAACAGCAGGGTTTACTTTTTACTTTCTTACTTTGACAGACTGAAAAAAGATGGGCACATCCTTTCAGTTGCACACTTTGGAGGCCCAGATCTTAAAAAACAAGGCCAGCAACAGACTCGGTTACCCTGGTGCAGCTCATTTTCATCCAAACATGATTCATTCAACAATCTTTTCCCATGCTAGCGAGTATCTATAACACTGTTAACACTTTTTTTTCAACCTTGGCAACTTTAATGTTTGTGGACTTCAACTCCCAGAATTCCCCAGCCAGCCATGCTTGCTGGGGAATTCTGGGAGTTGAAGTCCACACACCTTAAAGTTGCCAAGGTTGAAAAACACTGGTCTAAAGGGAGAGCTACAGTTGGCACCACCAACTTATCTATAGCAGTGCCAACCTATGAAACTCTTTGCCGCCTGAGATTCATGTGGTATCCTCCACTGTCTTCCTTTCTTTTTTTAACCTCACATTGCCTCTCATGTTGCCGTTTTTTCCTTACAAATTTGTTTTACTTTTGCTTAGCTTTGTTCCTTCATTTTCTCTCCTGACAAGCCTTGCAACAACCTAGAAAGGCACAATAAGGCTTTTTGTAAACAAAGCAACCGTAAAGTAAGGGCTATTGAATTTTTATTTTCAGAGAATTTCTGTGATAAAAATGCATGGCCCGCCTAGAATGATGTTTTTGTTTCAGACAAGACCTGTTTTGACAAATGATGCACCATTTAAACAGTGGCAAAAGGATATATCTAAATTGGTGTGGCAGGGGAAAAAAACGTGAGTTAAATATAAGGTGTTACAGGATGCAAAGGAAAGGGGAGGTGCTTCCTTGCAGCTGTTTGGTTTGGATGAAAGAGTGGGTGCTGCTGAGAAATAGGAGGTTTTGGAGTCAGGAGGACGTGACCTGAGACGTGGGTGGCATGGGTACCTGTGGTACGACAAAGTCAAGGTTAATGTGGATTTTAAAAATCATGATGTTAGGCGTGCCATATTCAGAATATGGAATAGATACAAACCCAGGTTGTGCCCGAAAACACCTTTGTGGCTCTCAGCACAAGAAGCATTTTATAGATGAGAAATAATAGGCAAACACAAATGGCTAACTTACTGAGAGATTCTAGAATTTTGTCAAGGGGAATACAAAATAAAATCAAGAGAAGAACTGTGGCAGAGGGACATACTTGCCAAGGGTTTTCCTATTTACAGTTATTAGAAAGATTTAAAGTAGATAGAAGAGTTTATGGTTTTGAACATTGGAAGACTGAGTTTGAAATGGAATTATGTACAAATGATGAACATGATGGGGTATATGCTGGCTTAAAGGGGAAAAACCGAGGCTTGAGAATAAACAGACAAGAATGCAGCTTGTTAGGGCCAACAGTGTTTACTGTTTAGCATAGGGCAATAATGCAGATACAATTACATTATCGCAAATATGAAAAAGATGAATATACAGGATACATCATTGTAAAAGGAAAACAAAACTAGAACTTATAAGCAGAGTTCCGTGTATTGATCCCAGGGCCAGAGTTCCTGCCATGGCCTATACCCAAAGCCAGGCATAGCTCACTCTGCCCAGTCCACGGGAAGTGAACACGTGAAGAACTACATAGCTAAGAGACACGAGAAATCAAGAAGACATAGAACACCATTTTGCATGGTTGTATATTCAGTTCTTCTAGCTTTCTGATTGGCTGGAAGTTAGCTGTTACACACACTAGGCCTCAAAGCACACAGCATGAGTTCCCCCTCCTCCTTGCTCAGGGGGGCCTTGGCAAGTCTTCCCACGGAAGGACATCAGGAGGATATCTTCTCATGGGAAGATTTCCATTGCTAGCCATAATATGGTACCTTCTCGCTCCTTATCTCATGAGGACGTAAACAACGCCAAGGCTTCTCTGTTGTCCAGCCACCTGGCATTCACGTCACCATGAGAATGCTTGGCTTTGCTTTGTAAAAGATGCAATTTGCCAAAACACTTTTGCATTGAAAAGAAATCCAATTTACCAATATCATATAGTATAAGAAATCTGACACCCCTCCACATTGGATTTCGACACAATGCAAACAATGATGGAAGTTGTTCAAAGCTTTAAAATACATTTGTACAGAAACAGAAACAACAAAGGTTAATGCATGTAATAATCACACTATTCAAGTTACAGTTTTTACAACCAATAGTATCAACACTAGAAAATGGTTTAAAAACACTTGTTACACATATGTATAATGCACAATATATACTTCATGCAATGTTTTATTCAGATACATACAGATACATACTAATACAAATTATGTAGGAACAGAAACAGTCAAACAGAGAAACAGAAAAACATTGCCCTCAAATGTTCTGTCCCCTCCTTTGCAAAAAATCGCAGCCAGCATAGATAAGGAATTCCAACCCTGCCGCAGGATTTTTTTTTTTTTTTTTTTTTTTTTAGGGCCAAATCATTTTGCAGGCTTGGTACCCTACCTGGGCAAAACTAACTCAGGGCATGTCCACTGCATTACTGTAGAGTGATATACTGTACAACAAATTAAGGATAAACTTTCTTTTACACAAATGACACTCTGTAACAAACCAAGAACCATCTCTGTTCTGGGCTCTTGTAACTTCAACACCAGGATAAATGTTTGAATTTGTGCTGAACTTCCTCAGCTGGCACTTACTACCTCAGCTGACTGACAAATTCTTATACAAGGTGGAAAACTTCAGTTTCTAAGCAGAAAAACAACTACATAAGTACGAAGTCCTACACAAACTTCAACACTTTCTTATGTACACATAGAAAACAGCACGGGACTGTTCTCACATCCCAGTTAGCATCTGCACCATGCTATCAATGACTGGCCTGCTTTAAAATCCATAAAGCACCCTGTTAAGTCAATGAATTGTTTGGGAACTGCCACACATGTACAGCCAAAACGCTTGCCTTACACACACTGTTTCAGGGAGATCTACATTCAAATATGCTGTGTCAACATCGCAATATGTAGATGGACACCTGTTTCCACGCTACGCAACCAGAAAACGCACCACACGTCAACATTCTGGCCTAGCTGTGGGTGCATACACTAGATCCACAGTTCACAAACTCTTTTTTGTGCAACAAATCCCTGGGCAACACTGGCTTCACACTGCAGAGTATTATCAGGAAGAAATGGCTTTCTGAACACTCATCTGGAACCTACAGCTTACTAAAACAAAGGATAGGGTGGTTACTGTTAACACTTCACCAAAACTCAGACTGACTATCCACAGCTGTGTTCCAACACTCTCCTTGCCTCTCAAAGGCAGGAGCAACACATCTAGCAAAGACTGGGTTTTCTCAGGTAACTTGACACACTGTCACCTGCTAAATCACAAATCTGTCAGGCTTCACACCCTGGAATAAGAAGACCCATGAGGAATGACCACTGTACTTCCTCATCACCATCTCTTTTCCTAATACCTGACTCCCCCTCCAGGCCCTGCAACTGCTCAGGTGAAATTTCCAGTCCTTCACCTGAGGGGCCCTTTTCACACTCGGAGACTGGGGAACAGAAGAAACCTAAACTGGTTTTTGCCCATCTACTGAACCCATGGACAGTAGGTTTACACTAGCAATGCAGCAACACTTCTGCAACCTTAGCATGTAACCTTTCCAACCAGTAGGCTGCTTAAAAATTAAAGCACTTCTGGAGATTTGGATATGACCATGGCTTAATGAAACACCGATAAGCCTTGGATTTTAATCAACAACCAACAACCTGAAGCACTCTGCTTCCTTGGTTCTTCCTTCTCTGTGACCTGGGGTTGTGAACACACGCAAATGTTTCACAGACATGCAGGTACTTCAGTGAAGGGCGCTTGCCATACCAAAGAAAAACAATTTCTTTTCACAGTTGAATTCTACTACCTGGTTAGTTAGAAACCACACACTGCAATCAAGGCAGCCTCTCCCCAGACATGGGATGGCACTTGAGCAACTAACAGCAGGCTATTTTTAATGGTATTCACAACACCAACACTCAGCTAGAATTCCAACATTGGCAAGTCTTTGGGAGAATACTTTCCTACAAAGCCAATTCTGGAACACATGGCTCAGGAACACTTCACTACAATCTGACTGAAACTGACCATATTTTCATCCTACTATTGCTACATATACTTCAAAGCGAGCACAGACCTTCGCTTTAGACTTCAACAAGTAGCAACAACACAAGCAGGTAGGATCATCAACCAGAAGGAAAATGAAACTCGCACCCCACCATTACTTGGGACATGGGGGCTAACTAGGTCTCTATGAACCAACTGAAATGGTCTAGTTAACACTCTGTCACTTTGCCTAGCAACAGACACAGTTCTGATTTTTTTAGATTGTTTACACACAGTTTACACAATCAAGGAACTTTTGCACATTTCCTGGGTTCTAACTCAGAATGCAATTTGGCTATCTGAGACACACTCTCCCATCCCGGGATTACCCCAGTACTTTGTGAAAACTTTATGGATGCATTCATGATGTGGGGAACATTAAACACACAATGTCCTGTCCACACAATCTCCACAGCATCTCACACACTTGATGTTACAGGTTTGTCTATAACACACTCAGCCTCATATCATAAGCAGTTTCATATCACAATGAAACATTCAGCACCAAGTATACTCAGACTTGACCAGGGCTGGAACACTGAGGAGAGAAAAACAACAAGTGTACACATACACATTTCTTACACAGAAATATCAGCTAAAATTACTTGCTGAACTCAAGGCTGAAATTTGTAACAATAACCATCCATGTTTACAAACTTTACAGCGACCAATTCAAAAACAGACTCTCTGTAGAGAAATGCTTACACACAGCAGCCGGTAGAGCAGAAAACTTGGATTTGTTGTTCAGCTGACTCCTGGCATCTGGCGTCCCCTCCCTTCGTAAATCAGGCGTCTTGTGTCCGCTGGACATCGGGGCAGGGAACAGCTTTGTAGAATCACAGCAAACCACGGCAAATGTAAATTCCATGTCAGGTTTTACTTCAGCTGGAACACTCTCAGACGGCTCCTGGAAGTGGCTTGTACAATAATCCACAGGAAATAAACTCGACCAATAGACCAAACCTATGACCAGGCTTGACAAAAATCATGCACGCTTTTTCACAGCGCCAGAAAAAATATGCCTTCTTGTTCATGCCTTCTTGCAGCAAACAAAGTCTTGAACTCACCAAGGTGGGTTATCACAGTCTCACCGGTTGCAGCCTCAAACTATAAAGCTGTCTTAGTAGACCACCAAGGGCAACAGAGCTCCACCGTGTATTGAAGGCTCCAACAGCTTCTCAGCACCCATTTCTCAGTTCGTGGGTTGCTGATATAATTCCATTCAGAGGATTTGAGTCCCAAAAGCAAAAATGCCATAAGCACAGTCCAAACATGCTTGCACTTCTTCAGAGAGATTCTCTGGAGGTGGATTTGCCACTTACTGCCACAAATCTTTTCCTTGCAAAAAGGATGATTCCATCTCCACACACCAGGTCAGATAGTTTGTGCCATCTAAAGCCTCAAACGGCAGACTGACCAGACACTGTTCAGCCATTGCTGACCACTCAAAGAAAACATGTTTATTCCGAAAACAGCCTCTAAAAACAAACTCCCTTGCACAGCCAGGTCCAACGCAGCAAAGAAAACGCAAATGTCTCTCTGGGCCCGTAACCTGATGGGGTATATGCTGGCTTAAAGGGGAAAAACCGAGGCTTGAGAATAAACAGACAAGAATGCAGCTTGTTAGGGCCAACAGTGTTTACTGTTTAGCATAGGGCAATAATGCAGATACAATTACATTATCGCAAATATGAAAAAGATGAATATACAGGATACATCATTGTAAAAGGAAAACAAAACTAGAACTTATAAGCAGAGTTCCGTGTATTGATCCCAGGGCCAGAGTTCCTGCCATGGCCTATACCCAAAGCCAGGCATAGCTCACTCTGCCCAGTCCACGGGAAGTGAACACGTGAAGAACTACATAGCTAAGAGACACGAGAAATCAAGAAGACATAGAACACCATTTTGCATGGTTGTATATTCAGTTCTTCTAGCTTTCTGATTGGCTGGAAGTTAGCTGTTACACACACTAGGCCTCAAAGCACACAGCATGAGTTCCCCCTCCTCCTTGCTCAGGGGGGCCTTGGCAAGTCTTCCCACGGAAGGACATCAGGAGGATATCTTCTCATGGGAAGATTTCCATTGCTAGCCATAATATGGTACCTTCTCGCTCCTTATCTCATGAGGACGTAAACAACGCCAAGGCTTCTCTGTTGTCCAGCCACCTGGCATTCACGTCACCATGAGAATGCTTGGCTTTGCTTTGTAAAAGATGCAATTTGCCAAAACACTTTTGCATTGAAAAGAAATCCAATTTACCAATATCATATAGTATAAGAAATCTGACAGAACATGGAGTTGCTAAAATGTAGAAACTTCTATTGACTGGGGTTTTTTTTCGCCATACAAGAGGGATGTCCTGTGTGTCAACATGGCTACTTGAGTTTCAGATGCCCAGGACTCCTGGACATGCCAAGCATTGCCAACAGATAGGATAGAGGGCAGCCCTAGGGGGGGGTGCTAAAGGTGAGCTCTGCCCCCCCCCCCCCGTTATTCAAAAGATGCAAACCTAGCTCTGAAAATGGGGGCATTCGCTGGCTTGGCTCTTGAATGGAAACTTAAAAGCCACCGGGAAGCAATCACTCTATTTGGCCAATTGCAGGTTTACCCCCTCCCCCCCCACCCCAAATTTGCCAGCTTTCAAGGTTCCCAGGACTCTTCGCCAGGTCACATCGCTCAGGCAGGGGCAACCCGATGCTTCTGCAGCCCCTTTTGCCAACGGGGTGGCATTCTTGGAGGCAGTGCCGAGAACTGAAACTCTCCCGCCCTCCTTGATGGGGGCAAAGAGGCTCTTCAAGGCCTGGAGGATAACAGATTGCATCAACAGGCCCAGAGCGTGCCGTTTGCACAAGTGAAGGCCTTGATGGGTTTATGATACTCCCTAGAGAACAATAGCCAAAGAGGCCCTGCAAAGAAAGCGTATGTGCAAGAACACACTTCCTCTTCCACTGCAGGCTTAGCTCACACCCCTCTGCTGTTTGCTGTCTTGCTTGTTCCAACCTGCCTGCTCAAACCCTCCTCTTTTCTTAAAGGTAAACAGCTCCGCAACCACAAAGACCCAGCAGCACAACAACAGTTCACAGCGCCCTTCTTCTGTGCTGCTGGCTTCCCCATCTAGCCTACAACTGATGGTCTCCCCTCTAAGGACTAACCCCATCGGATCCTGCTTAGCTTTTAAATCTTAGCCAAGGGCTAGACCAGAGCTTTCCAAACTGTGTGTCCGACAATTGACTGCAGCTGCCTCCGAGCCCTGCCAGGATTCCGCGCAGGTCCTAGTGCCTGCCTTGTGCCTGGCTGCCTCCAAACCTGCCCTGCCAGGATTCCGCACAGGCCCTAGTGCCTGCCTTGTGCCCTGCTGTAAGAGTGTGTCGCGAAATGATGCATGTCTAAAAAGTGTGTCACCAACATGAATAGTTTGGAAAGCTCTGGGCTAGACAAACCCTCCTGGAAATCTACAACAATCTCTCCACCCTGGGCCCAACCTAAGAAAACAAAAATTATCTGGCACAGAAGCTCCTACACTTTCACCCTTCCACCAAGGATAACTCCCCTTGAATCCACAACTCTTGTAAGCCATCCATTAGAGGCCAGCGCTAACCTTTGGTCTGGCCCACAACTCTTGCAGTCCAATTAAACTCGGAAGTCCCAAACAGAGGAGCCAACGGCACCCTCTGGGCGAAATCTTCCAAGGGGTACGGGCTCCAGTCCAAAGGATGCTGTCAAACCCAGACGCTCACCAAGAGTTCCGGGGTGCCAGCCCCAAGGGGCAGGCTTAAACCCGAACCCACTCGGCTCATTTCCATCCTCAATTCTCCTTTGGCAACCTGAAAACAGCACTTCCTTTCCGATGGCGGGAACAAGCCCCTTGCACTGCAAGATTAAAGGTGCCCTACAAAGGAAGCCCCGTTTATCCGGGACATGCCGGATCAAAATTCCTAGGACTGCCAGAGTCCTGCGGGGCGGGGCGCTTGTGAAATTTCTGAAAAAACACTGACCAGTCAAGCTGCTAACCCTCAGGGCCCCTGTCTGCCCCCCCCCCCCCACAAATCACTCACACACACCCCAGCCTCCACCTCTGAGCCATTAGTGGGGGACTTGGCCATCTCGCAGAGCTGGGGTGAAGAAGTCCTGGACCTGGGAGATTAGCGAGACCGCTGTGTGTGGGCGGCTGGGAAGCACAGACAAAGGAACAAGGAAGATTGCTCTCCCGCAAGGTCACCAGGCCTGAAAGGAAGATAACAAACAGGGGAGGAGAAGGGCAGGCGAGGGGGAAAGCTTAAAGGGCCACGGGGTTAATGCAAGAGAAAGCTCTTTGCTAGGGGCCAGGAAAGGAGGAGATGCCCCTATGCTTGCCCCACTGCTCTGGGTCGGAACCAGACAATTCCCCTTCGTTTCGAGGCCTAACCAGGTGGAAGGGGCCCACCGGCCACAAAACCGAAAAACACAGAGGTAGCAAAGCGCCAGGCTGGCTTTCAACAGGACTGGCTCTCCTCAACAATCCAGCGGTTCCTGTCTCCAGAAAGAGCAAATTAAGCGGAGGGGAGGGACTGCGGGGGGGCAACAAAGAGCAGTCGAGGTGGGATGGAGAGAAGGAACTGGGCTGGGGGTGCAGGAACGCCGGACGCCCAAGCCTGGGTAAAGGCACTTGGAACAGCCTGCCTCTGAGCACGGGTGAGCGTGGACTGCTGAAAGATTCCCGCTCTTCAGCGCCCGGCTTTCTGGCTCCGCTCTTGAGCGTTAAGAGCATCAAGGCATCCCTGGGGATGGTCTTGCCCCCACACTCGAGCTCCCCAACCATGCAAGGCAGCCTCTGCAGGGAGGTCAAAACAATCAGGCTCCCGACCAGAGGCGGGCACTGGGGAGTCCAGATCCACAGATCAAGCCCAGGTGACCAGACAGGTCCTTTTCAGGCACCCCAGGGAAGGAACCGCCTCAGCTCGGAGAAGGGAGCTCCCCGTACTCCAGAGGAGCCAAGCAGAGGGAAGGGAAGCCACGTTCTGGAATGGGCCCCTTGTGAGCCCCAAATTGCACGTCTTTCTGCTCCTTCTCCTAAGCAGCTTTCTAGGACGCGCCCAGCTGCCATGTCTCCACCCGGCAGCCCCGCAGAGGACCGCAACGGGCAGAGGCCCGTGCTGGCGAGAGGAGGGTCGATGTACAAACAGTGGCCGAGTGCCGGAGTCCTCCTGCAGCAAACCCGAAAGGCACCTCTCTTCTTCTCCACCCAAGGAGACGGTGGAGAAGTCCCACCTGCCCAGAGAAGGCCATCCATCGCCACCCTTCGACCACAGAACGGCAATGCCTCCTCGGTCAAGGTTGCTCGCCCTTAGCCCGGTCGGCTGCCATTGTGGGAGGCTGTGGGCCGCAGGCAGGCACCCCGAAGGACCCTCCTCGGCCCTACCTCCTCTGCACCCCGAGACAGGAGCTTAGGATGCGATATGGACTCTAGAATGCAATGCAGCGAGTAACCCCGTGCTCCTCGGATGGGGAAACTCAGCCTCTTCCCCCTCCATTCCAGACATCATCCGTGATCCCCTCTGGAAATATCATCTCCCCCTTCCCAGGCCTGCCCCTGCCTTCTGAGAGACTCGCGCCTCCCCACGGCCTGATCACGCTGGTGCTGAGAGGCCGTGGTGGAGCAGTAAAGAGGATTTACGGTTAAATGCAAGGGGCCTTAGCAGCCATAATTCCTCCTCCTCTTGACTTAAGTGGATTTTGAACTTCAGAAAGGAGAGGCAGCTGCACACCCCGAGACAAGACGCCTGGTGAATGTAGGAGGCCGAACGCGTTTGCAAAGAAAAACGGCTTTTCCTGCAACCAGGCAGGACGAGGCGGCTGTTCTACCTGAAAGAGCCTGGTGAACCCCCAAGACCGACAGCAGCCAAACCCGGACAGAAGTTGGGTCAGGGCAAAAGGGAGCTCGCTTCCTTCTGAAAAGGATCCCAGCTGCACGGATGACCCAAGCGCGACTGAACGCACGACCCAATTCTGCGCCCGTACTCCAGAGGCCGAGAAAGATAAATTCCAGGGTGGAGAGACAAAACCGCAACTTTTGCCCCGCCGGCCTGGCAAATGCGGGGGGGGGGGGATGTGCTCTGAGGTTACGCCTAAACTGCAAGAACAGCCTGCTGCTCTGAGCTCTGCAAGCTCCAGCCTCTTCCTTTCTCTTTCTTTTCTTTCGCACCCACCCACTCGAGGCTCACAAACCTTTCCTGATGTTCGCCAACAAGCCACGTCAGACACACGGGCGTCAGTCACAGCCACAGAGACACGCCTGGGTCACTTCCACCCTAGTGGCTTCACAGCATCGCCCAGCCCCTGCAGAACGGCTGCAAAGCCCACCCATCTGCATCGCTGCTATGTTGGCCCCACGGTGGTGCTGGACTCTAGAAGACCTTGGAGTCAGGCACGAAGATGGAGCACGGCTCTGCCACTGGAGGCGGCCACGGGTCAGTCTATTTTCAGGCCTCAAGAAGGGCGCAGGGGCAGACGCTTCGTCTTCACAGTCTCACGCAGCAAACGGGTTGCTGCCAGGCACGTGGCGGTGACCACGCTCTGGATTCTCAGTCAGCAGGAACAGCGCCCAGAATAAGCCAGCAAAGCTTTTACGCTTCCCAGGCGGCCTACACGTGACATATCCATTCTCTACGGGGCTACGGAGCATTCCTTCTTTGGGGGTGGGAAGAAATCCACAACCTGTTGCCTCTGCAGGAGAAGTGACCGTGGCTTGGCTCACTTGGCCCACGGCGTATTCCCGTCTCCTGGCCATGCAACCTGCTGTCTATAGGATGAAGGTGGGACTGGCACAGAGAGAGGGAGGACCCGTCTGCTGGATGATGGGTTAATCAGCACGCTTCCCCCTCGTCCTGGCTCAAGAGGAATGGGCTGGATTGGCACCCAGGCGACGCTTTGTTACTTCCAATGCCGCTTCCTGGTGGGTTACCCCACTGCCCAAACCCAGCCTCTGGGGCAGTGTTCCTCAACCTTGGCAACTTTCAGATGGGTGGACTTCAACTCCCAGAATTCCCCAACCAGCATATGCATATGCTGGCTGGGGAATTCTGGGAGTTGAAGTCCACCCATCTGAAAGTTGCCAAGGTTGAGGAACACTACTCCGGGGGATACTTCACAGTCCTGTCCATTCGCAAATTCAGAGGAGGGGTGAACCCCGTAACTGGATTCCCCTTGTCATGAGAACGCAGCTGTCCTGGCTCAGAGCTGCAGGGTCCATCCGCCGTCCCTCTTGAGGTGCCCATTTATTTCAGCCCCATTTCTACGCCTCTCCCGCCTCCCCTCCCATCTTCACCTTTCGAGCTCCCTTGAGGTCAGTGAGAATCAGCAAGCGGCTGGCTTTCATGGCTCTTCTCACGTCCTCCTCCAAAATCAGAAAGCCTCTCCCCGAAGCGGGAGTGGAAGGAGGCATCCAGAAGGCTCTGGGAGAAGAGGGAGGGGGGTCCATCTGGGCCTGCCCACCCAGGAGCAAGGGGGGCTGCTGTGGCTCGCCATCCAATGCCCACTGCCACCGCCTTGCAGGAACATGGTCACCAGGCCGCTGTTAATAAAACGTCACAGCTTCGGAAAAACGTGGCCCACCTTTGCCACTTGCAACGGGTGGCCATCGTGTTCTGGGCGGCTGTCGCCAGGGCCTTACTCCTCAAATTCAACCTAAAAACAGAAACTAGTGCCCGGGGCTGCTGACTCACCCAATCTGGGCAACGTAATCTTGGTTCAACTATCAGCCCAAGGCTGGAAAGGACGGAGCAAAAGAAACTCCTTTTGAAAAAGATGTTTTCCAAGAGGAACCCCCCTCTTCCCCCAAGCAGGCAGCGGGGTGGGGAAGCAGAGGCAGAGAACCACCAGAGGGAGGGGGCCAGCCTCTCTCTTTCCTCCCCAGGGCCGGGGGAGGATTATTAAGGGCATGCCAGAAATTCTGTTTGGACAAGCCGCAAAAATTCCTTCTCCAAGTTCAGTGGCCTGGTGTTCTTGCCCAAGTCTCTCGCTCCCCTGTGGAATTACTACTCTGTGTGATTACTAGCCTCATCCATCGGCTACCTGTGCAACCTGTAGCCTTAGAAATGACGGAGTGCACATCCTCAGGCCTTGATCAAAGCCAAGGTGTGTGTGCACATACAAAGGCAGGAACAAAGGCCCACAGAACCCCGGCACGTGCGTTGCACACACACAGAAGCCCACAGGGACACCTTCTTGGGCACACACAGACAGGCAAAGCCTCTCTTTAAGGTAGAGCTTTCCAAACTGTGTGTCGCGACACGTTAGTGTGTTGGCTGCAGTGTCTGGGTGTGTTGTGGCTGCTGCTGCCTCCAAACCTGCCCTGCCAGGATTCCGCGCAGGTCCTAGTGCCTGCCTTGTGCCTGGCTGCCTCCAAACCTGCCCTGCCAGGATTCCGCGCAGGTCCTAGTGCCTGCCTTGTGCCTGGCTGCCTCCAAACCTGCCCTGCCAGGATTCCGCGCAGGTCCTAGTGCCTGCCTTGTGCCTGGCTGCCTCCAAACCTGCTTTGATTCCGCGCAGGTCCTAGTGCCTGCCTTGTGCCCTGCTGTAAGAGTGTGTCGCGAAATGATGCATGTCTAAAAAGTGTGTCACCAACATGAAAAGTCTGGAAAGCTCTGCTTTAAGGTCTGTCTCAGCTTAGCCTACTGACCTGCGTAAACCTGGTATATACACAGTGGTTTGTTTTAACGTTGGTTTGCTGAAGAGTATCAAATTAGCAGGGTTTACGGAATGCGCCCAACTATAAACCACGATTTAACGTTTGCATCCTCCGAACTTCAGCTTTGCAAGACCAGCTTTCTATCATTCGCGCCGATCGCTTTGAGGGAGTCTGGTGGTGGCAACTTTTCTGACTAACACATTTCCTCCAAAGGCTGATTGCTGACTGCCCTCAACCAGCCCAGCGCCCCTCCTGCAGGTCAGCCTGGAGACCCCATTTACAGAGCCAGAAGATGCAGGATGCGGGCAGGATGAGGAGAGGGGCTTGGCCTGGCCAGGATGGGGCCAATTTTACAAGCCGGTGTTTTGAAAAGTGGGGGAAGGGGCTCACCTTTCCCTAATCTTCCTACAAACCAAACAAGAGAGGGGAAGGGGAACTGCAAATTGCACAAAGGCAAAAATCCCTGCCTGCAACTGTTGGCTGGAATTTGGCCCTTTGAAGCCACAGAACTCAAGGCACGGCTATGGCTATCTAATCACTGGAGGGAAGGCAGGCCAGGCGTCTTCCCTCCCGTCCCTTATTGCACTGAGACTTTTTCAGGCTGCTGTCCCCGGCCCAGCCCGCCTCCCAGTTGGCGCGAGGCCCTCTACAAGCTTCATCTGCAAAGCCAACTTCGTCCTGTCTGCAATTTCCTGCCAACGAATCAAGAGCTTCTCTTGTTCTCCTTTGTCCAGGACAAACAGCTTGGTCCTGCTTCCCTACGTTTTGGCCAGTTCTGCTGCACGCCCGTGGCATGACCCTGAAAAGAGGCAGATCCTCTAGGTTCCCATCAGCAGGGCATGCCCTCGCTCTTCGGATATACCCAGCCAACGTCACAACTCTGGAGGGCCGTGCGGTTTTCCCTAACCATCCCGCGTCCATTGTGCGTTTGAAAAGCTTTTAGATTCAAGTTCACCTCTTACTTATCTTTGCTCTCCCCCCCTGCCCCCCCCCCGTTTGTAACGTCCTTAAAGGGATGAGGGGCGATGCACAGGTAAGCGCACGCTGGGTAAAAACTGGGCAACTGGGTGGAACTCCTAACATAGCTGTGCCCGAGCGCAAGGCTGCATACGAGATTTTGCGCTATGCAAACGTCGGAGTGCCAGGGGAGCACGGATGCTCTGCAGGGCAAGATCCCACCCAACCCTGCCCAATTCCAAGCTGCACTTTTTTGTTGCTTTTCTTGTTGTTGTTGTTGGTTATTTATTTAGACTGCCCACTCCGACAGACTCTGGGCGGCTTACAAATACAAACGGAAACAACAGACACAGTTAATAAAGCTGTACTGCACGGTTCTGAACTATCCCGACCAGCGACCTGATTCCAGGTGGGCTTACCATCACCCTCTTCCCAGCCCAGCCAACCAGCCTCCCTCTTGCCCCGCAGGGTGAACCGAGACACAGCGCCACCTCCTCAATTATCCAGCCGGGAGCAGCTGCTGGCTTCCCGCCCCACCCCGTGAGTGAGGCAGTCGTCCAGTCTTGCAGCTCGACAGGCAGCTACGCGAGACAGCTCCAGCAACTGGGCCAAGCACCTTTCCGGGGCGATCCCCTCTGTTTGGCTCAGGAAGAGAACTAAATTGAGCTGAAAGACGTCAAGTTTGGGCCCTTCTCATGATTGCAAAGAGAAGCCAGGGAAAACCCAGGCGGGGTGTCCTGCAAGGCAAGAGGAAATTCACAGGCTTCAAAGCAGGTCCCCTGGCCTGGAAAATGGGAAGCGCTTTCTTTGACTCGGCCTTCGAACGTCAACTGAAAACCGCTGGAGCACTGGCGATTCGATTCCACCAGAAGCATCGCAGCCTGCCCCCCGTCCTCTGAAGATGCAGATTTATTTCTTTATTTCCATGGTTTAGAGAGCCACCCATCTCACATGCCCACACCTCCCGAGAACTGGCAGCAGAAGGCAAGGGAGTCATGTCCTGCACATTCTGGCTGGGTACACACACTGCATTAAGCCATAAATCATGGTTTGCTAACCACAATGACAACGTTCAAATACCACGCTGAGCTGGAGTCAAGGAAACAGGGTGTGGAACTAGCCACTCTTATCCCCGTAATCCAAGGAACAGCATAGATGCAACACTCACAACTAGGCAGCTGCAGTGCAATACATGAAAAGGAAAAGTTGTTAAGTCTTCATTTTTAACCATGGTTTGTAGACAAAGGCACAACCGGCTGGGTTTGCACCCAACGAGTAACCCATAAGCCATGTTTTACAATCCACCAGAGCTGGATGATTAACCGATTCTGTTACACCCAAGCCTCCATGATCATGGCTAAGCGCCTGCCTTGAGGAGTTCCCCCATCTCCAAAAGCAACCTCCTGTGCCAAGCGGGCAGTTCTCCTTCAAACATCAAATCCACCTACAAGTCAAATGTAGGGGCTAGTGATGTCATCTGGGTTTCTACAAGCCTGTTTGACTGTCAGCCCATCGAGGTAGGAAACATGCCACAATGAACAGCCGAACTGTATTTTATGTTTCACAAAAATATACAAACTCACACAATAGATGTGCTAATCCCACACACGACAGCACCACACCCCCTAATCACCACAAAAAAACCTCTCCCAATCTCTTGCAAATGACCTATCAGCAGCTATAAACAACACCAGCAGGAACACACACCCTCCACTCGGGCACAGAGAGAATCTTCTAGCTGTGCTCCTGTCCTCTGAAGATGCCAGCCACAGCTACTGGCGAAACGTTAGGAACAAAAACTGCCAGAACACGGCCACGCAGCCCGGAAAACCCACAACAACCATCGAACTCTACTTTGTTGACATAGGCTGTAACAACAGAATCTTGAAAGCCCGACAGCGGTTCTCTTACACCAAAGAGACTTAAGACGGGGCACTCTTGAGTTTCTTTCTGACCCTTTCCTGTTCTCCTGGGCCAGGCTCATGTTTTGCTAACAGTCACCACCTATGTTCTTCCAGGTCATCTTTCTACTTCTTTCCATCAATCCTGAACAAGGGGACCCCAACTCCCCAGCCATCAAGCGTCCACCAGCACAGTCTCGCTGCATCCTTAAGAGCCGTTCAGCATCTGCTGCCATTTGTGCACAGGCCAGCAAGCTCACACATGGCTCTCTCAATCCCCCTTCCTAGCCATCTTTAAGGCACCCCCTTTTTGTTCTGTAAAGCTTTTTCTCCTTTCCGACCCAATTATGAAATTAAGTCATGAAAGGAATAAATTAAATTATGAAATTAAATTATGGAAGAAATTATGGAAAGGGGTTCAGCAGTCTGTCTATCGGTCAGTACAGGTAGTCCTCACTCAATGACCATTTGTTTAGTGACAGTTCAGACTTACGACGATGCTGAAAAAGCGACTCACAACCGATGCTCACACTTATGATCGTCTCAGTGTCCCCGCGGTCACGTGATCGTGATTTGGGTGCTTGGCAACCGGTTCGCATTTATGACCATTGCAGCATCCCGTGGACATGTGATTGCCATTTTTGACCTTCCCAGCCAGCTTCTAGCAAGCAAAATCAACGGGGAACCGCATGATTCACTTAACAATCACGTGGTTTGCTTAACGACTGTGGTGATTGGCTTAATGACCACCACAAAAAAGGTTATAAAATTGGGTCAGATTTGCTTAATGACTCCTTTGCTTAGCAACCAAAATTCCAGTCTCAATTGTGGTCGTTAAGTAAGGACTACCTGTAGGTTAACTCTCTAAATACAAAATAGAATGGGGCCCAATTTTTTTTTTGGGGGGGGAGCTAGCAAAAGAATGACTGCTTTCAAAATTGGGCTGGATTGGGTCAGGGGTGCTAGAGAAAAAAAATCCTGGAAAATTCCCTATGGGAAAGAGGGTTGGGAAAGGACTCACAGTATTACTGCCTGCTCCTTTCTAAGCTATTCCCTACTGATCACCTGATCCACCGCAGAGAACACGCAGCAGCGCAGCTGGCCCTGGGCTTCCCAATGCACAGGTACACACCAACACACACACAACGTCCACTGACAGCCCAGAAGACAACGCAATGCTTGCTGCTGGTAAAGGGGCTGGAAAGCGTTCAAGAAAACAGCTCTGCAGCTTTCCTCTCCTTTTTCTACCTTCCTGTGGGCTCTTTAGGCTTCATTTATTTCCTTTTTAATGCAGATGTCCCGGAGGATGTTCTTTTACACCTGCTTTTATCGCTGGCATTCTTGCTCACAGTGTAAACCACATTGGACAGGCTTTGAAGGGAAGAGGTGAAGGGAGAAAAACTAACTTGGAATACTGTCTGTGGCTTGAATCATGTCAACTGGATTTCTATTTTCTCAGTGGAAACGTTTCGCTCCTTATCCAAGGAGCTTCTTCAGTCTGAACTCCTTGGATAAGGAGCGAAACGTTTCCACTGAGAAAATAGAAATCCAGTTGACATGATTCAAGCCACAGACAATTCCACCTGGATGACTGAGAACCTTCATAGACATAACTTGGAATACTATTCTCCAACAGTCCCCCGCCCCACCATCTGCCTTTTAAAATCTGCTGACGGAGGCGCCCAAAAATCAAAGCCACTTTAAACTGGTTTCCAGAATGCGCTCACCTACAGGTGTCAAGGTAAGAAGACTGGCTATTATCCATTACTGTCCAATACCAGCAAGTTTAATGTCAAGGCCGTTACTCCCATATTTATACGATTATTTAATACAGTTTAGAAGCAACATTGAGACATGCCAAGTTGGCCCCCGACAGCAGGAGGAGGAAAAGGCTGCCAAGTGCATTCAAAGTGCGGAGGGGGGTATCTCCCCCTCCCTGCACAGGTCAGAAACTGGCAGGCCCCGCAAGTGAAACAGGACGCAGAAGGAATGGCAGCAGAGGGCCAGGCAAGGCTTGTGAGGCATCCTGTGGCAAGGAATTCCCCAGGCGAGCAGACGCGCGTTCCCTCGAGGGAGGGATTTCCAAGGCAGGCGAGGGTGGGGGCAGAGGCGCGCCAGGGAGGGGAGGACGGCTTTTCTTGCAGCCCCCCCTGCGCAGAAAGCGCCCCTTCGGGAGGGGTTCTCCTCTGCAAGCCCCCCCCCAGCGTCCCACCCCCTTCCCAAGCCGGACCCCTGACCCCAAGCAGGGCGCCCCCGAGCAGAGCCGCGGAGCTCTCCAAAAGTGCGGCCGCGCGCGCCCCCGGCTCTCCCGTTCTTCTGGGAAGGCGGCCAGCTTCCCCGGCTCCTTTCCAGTGCGCCCACGCCAGGCTTGGGAAAGCGGGCGCCTCTGAGCACGCACAGAGATTCCCCTCCAGGTGACGTCACCCCCCTCACCGCCCGCCCCGGGGAAGTCGCTCCCGGCCCTCGGACTTTGCAGGCGCCAAGCATCGCGGCGTCGGCGGGGCATCCCCGCGGGGGGGGGGGGGGGCAGCGTCGCTCACTCACCGAGGCTGGGGGGCCGGGCGGCCCAGCGGGGGCTCCTCCGCTCCTCCATGGCCGGCGCAGCAGCGCGCGGCCGCCGGAGCAACTTTCCCGGGCGCGCTCCGGGCGGAGCAGCGGGGCGCACGGCAGCGCCTGGCCTCGGCTGCCTCTGCTCGCTGGCCCTGCCCCACTTCCTGCTTCTGGCGCTGCTCTTCCCCCGCCCGCCGCCCGCCGCCCGCCGCGGGGCCCGGCCCGAGCCAGCCCAGCTGCTCCTGTTCCACCAGCAGCCGCCGCCGCCAAGTGACTCACCGACTCCGACCGGGCCGCGAAAGCCTCTCCGCCCCCCGCCCCGGGGAAAGCCGGGCACGTGAGGGGGGCCGAGGGCGAGCCACGAGGGGGGGGCTGGGAGACCCGCGGCGGAGCCCCCTTCGCAAGTGGCCGAGCGCAACGGAGGGGGGCAGGGGGCAGACTGGCAGACGCCTGCCCGCGCGTCTCCGGGAACAGCTTTCGGACCCAGCCCGCTGCACCCGCTCAGGAAAGCGCTCGGCGCCTTCAGCGGGCACTCCAAAGGCCCGCAGTGCCATTTGCTCAGGGCTCAGGTTACGCCCGCCAGCCCTTGCGCATCCCCGGGAAAACGGGGTTTCGTTAGGTTGACGCACCGCGTCGCGCCCAGCCACCGTGGGGTTGGCTCTGAGGCGCGGATGCCCCCGTTGCTCCCTCTGCCCCACCTCCCCGGCTGAGGGTTCAAGCTGCGGACCCCGAAGCCGCTGTTTGCACAACCGTGGTCTGCTCGATAAATAAGCCACGCCGCGCGAAATCCTGAACCCTGGTTTACGACCCGCAACCACTGGGTCGACGCAGGGAACGCAGCTGAGTGCGATGGGTGAAGCCAGCAAGCGAATTACAACTGTGGGGCGAGAGGCAGTTACTGGACCCCCCTCCCTCGAAGAGGAACTGCTCTGGGGAGAACTCTTGAGCTTGGAAGGTCCCCCAAAGTCGAAATCAGGAGCCGCCCCTGGGGACGGAAGGGTCTGGATCTTTCTGCAAATTTGGAATTTTTAACGCGGCCTTAGGAAAGGGACGCGGAGGGTCACTGGGAGTCGTTCGAGGAAATTTCAACAAAGACGGACTTTAGTCAGGACGCAGCCTAGCAGCAGGGTGTCCACACAGATAAGCAGACCTTGGGGGTGGGGGTGGGGGCAGGGAGGGGGACCAACTTTGCATTTTGGCCAACTTCGCTGGATTATTTACTCGGGGCACGGAACCGCCATCTGCTGGAGAAAGTGAAAACTGCAATGCCTCTGGGGACTCGGGGAAAGATCAGAAGGATCCGTTTGCACCCTGGACTGAGCAGGTCAGCAGCAAAGCGCGCTATCACTTGGAACAATTTCACCCAGCCCCCAGAAAACAGGTATTCCCCAGCTCTTGTGGGGAAATGCTCAGGGGGAGCTGGGGGTGGGACAGGATTAAAAAAAAATTTAAAAATTAAAATAAATACATAAAATAAAGCCAAGCCCCAGGAAAGTCTCCCTGATGAAAAGGGGCTCGCGTCCTGCACGTCCCAGCCCATTGAGCTGCACCATGGCCGGTGGTAAGCACCAGGTTTTTCAAACTCTGGGTTGAGATGCCCCCAAGGGGCTCACCAACAGCTCGGGAGTGGGAGGAGGGTCACATTAAAAAAAAATGATCAAGCTTCCTTGGCAAAATGAGAACATGGTCAACATTTGCTCTGGATAGCTGTTGAGCTGCAAAGTTTGAGATCTCTGGAGATACACTGTATAGAACAGTGTTTCTCAACCTTGGCAACTTTAAGATGAGTGGACTTCAACTCCCAGAATTCCCCAGCCAGCCATGCTGGCTGGGGAATTCTGGGAGTTGAAGTCCACCCATCTTAAAATTGCCAAGGTTGAGAAACACTGATATAGAGGTTAAAAACTGAAGTTTAAAACAAAACAGTGTGTTTATTTCTTGCTCCTAACACCCATGAAATCATTAGTTTTGTTTGTGGTGGGGGGGGAGGGAGTGGGCACGTGTTCATTTACTGTTCTTTCAGGAGTCCCTGCCCTGCAAAGCTTGCAGCTGAATCGCGTGTGGCAGAATGACCGAGCGAAGAGTTTTGTGGCACCTTAAAATACACATTTCCCATGCTGGGAACTTCCTAAGTAGCAAATGGAAGTGATTTCCCCCATATCCCTAGAGGAGCATCTGAAATCTGTTTCAGAAGTCAGCCGCTTCGTTTCAGCACGGACAGAGCAGGGGGGGGAGGGGGTGCAAGCATTCGGAGGCCGCAGCGTTCGCACAGCCCAGACAAGTGACGGTCTGCCCAGCTGCATTGCAGCCGCATGTGCTGTGCAAGATCAGGCCCTTGGTTAGTTCCATGAACTCAAAAAATGGGGCTAGCTGCAAAAAATGGGGTGGTCACTCTGGGGAAGCATGTTATGGGAAGGCAGCAATGGAATTCTTACTCCTGAAGGAGAAAATACACACACACACAGAGTATATATACACACACACAGTATACACACACACACACAGTACACACACACACACTCACTCACTGGGAAAGCGCCTGCTGGAATGCGTTAGTTGCTCTTGAACTTCCTGCAGAACTCTTACTTTTCTGCTGCAACTGGCCAGCGCAGAACCCCCCCTGCGGACACACCGCCCATCTGTGTCTCCTTCCAAGGATTACTGATGCTTCTAGACAAGTATTTTATTGTGCAACTGCATTGCTTCATTCACAGAATTTTAAGGGGACGAGAGATCCAAAGGAATCTTCCCCTCTGCAGATTTCCCGTGCCATCCCTTCATCGTTTTTCCACAAGGTGGGGGGAAAGGAGGCCGTTGGATTGCTAGCCACTGTGCATGTCTTCAACTCATGCAATTTCCCACACACATGTGCAGCGTTTCTCAACCTTGGCAACTTTAAGACCTGTGGACTTCAACTCCCAGAATTCCCCAGCCAGCTTTGTTGCCAAGGTTGAGAAATACCGCCCCTGTGGTTCAATGTAAAACAGACCTTGGCTAGTACCTTCTATAGGGTCATTCCCTGAACTCAATTTCCCAGGGACAACAGTCTTTTGGGATGGCAATACGGCCTCCAGCTGAGCTCTGGGCCAGGATTCAAGTGCACTCTCTGTCCTTGTCCCTGCTGGAGTGACTCAGCTTGCCCATCTCAAGAGCCTGCACAAGCTTGCAGCCTTTTAAATTCTTTTTCACACAGTTGGGGGGTTGTCCTTGGGAATCAAAAGAAACAAGGAAGTGCCCTTATCGGCAGTTCTCACCAGACACTCAGAAGAAGCTCTTTTATCTTCCTGCCTTCCCCCATCCACAGTAGAGCAAGCCGGTATCTACTGTAGGAGTTGCATTCATTGTCTGAATTGCAGGAGCTTGGTGGCATTAGTGGGAATAAGCCAAGCAGCTGCATGAAGAAAGTTTTCTGGAGCAAAACACATTCACACGTGCGTGCAACTGCTCTGCTCTTGCCTTCTGGTGGTAGTGACCAAGCCCCATAACTCTGGGACTTCAGGTCTGGGAAAGATGGGACCTGAAGTCCATAAACGTTGGAGGGTCTGTTTGGAAAAGCCATGCAATTTCTCTGTGATGTGCAAGTTCCCTGCGGCAAATGGCAAGGCCTTCAAAACACCAACACCAAGGGCTGGGCAGACCATCCTTCCTCCCCCTCTCCTCCTCCTCCTCCTCCTCCTCCTCAACGCTGACTGAGATCCTGACTCTAAGGCTCTCTTCTCACAACCCTCCCCAGGAGATGACTGGCATCCTCCCTTACTCAGTCACCTCTCTTAAGCAACTCCAGTCATTAAATGCAGGCAAGTTCCCTGCTGGAGCTCTGCTCCCAGCTGGCTAGCAGTAAATCACTCCGGAGCCACTTCCCAGCCTCCCCAACCCCTGATTCAAGAGGGCCATCAGAGGAGCAGCCCGGCCAGATTTTTTGCCTTGGCTCCCAGGGAGAGGGTTCCGGAGAGGAAAGGACAAGGGGCCTTTTTCCAGCACCCCCGTGGTGTCCTCCAGTTGTGCTGGAAGCGCACCTCCTAAAATTCTTAGCCGGAAGAGAATTCTGGCAGTGCCCAACCACACCTCTGGGGAGCACCAGGTCGGAGAAGCCTGATCCAGCTGTATCTGGTGCTCTGGGGGAAAGGAAAAGAGATCAGGGAGCAATGCAAAACATCCCCAGTTCGCTTCCAGGTGAGCCTCAGCGGCCCAAAGCAGGCTTCTCGCTTGAGGCCAATTCTGCTGCCTCCGAACGAAGACAATGCAGGCTTTGCGGTACCGCATCTTTGTGCAATTTCAGAAGATGGTTATCGCCCGGCCACTCTGTTCTCTCAGCTAGAAGCGATTCTCCACTCCCTCGGTTAGATGCACCGAGTGACGGGCGTGGGCTGCCGCTCACAACAGCCGATGCCTCTTAGTGAAACGCTTGCGCTGAAAGGGGGCCACCAGGCCCTTCCCGATTTTCAGATCAACAGAGCAATTCTTGCTTCCTCCAGTTTTTGCCAAGCCTCCCAGAAAAAGCTGGTGTGTGTGTGTGTGTGTGTGTGATTGTGTGTGTGTGTGTGTGTGAAGATGATCTGCAGCACCTGAGCTAGGAGAACACCCCAGAGGCGGACTTTAGCCAAGCCCAGCTCTGGACCACCAAAAGCTCCTCAACCTCTCCCGATCCAGCAGCAGCAAGTCGCTGGTCGGCAGAGAAGCAGCAGCTGCTGGACACCCGGGGTCCTGCCCTGTTCTAGGAAAGCCCTCGCAACAGCGGCTCCAAAACTCCCCAGGAGGGGGGCCTTTCCGCAAAGAAGAGAGCCCACGTGTTTTTAACCACCATGATGAGAAGGCAGGGTGGTTATCCCACCACTTCCCATCCTAGTGCTTCCCCGCTCACAAGGGCCGGACCAAAGCTCCCATCATCCCCAGCCAGCATCGCCATGGGCAAGATGGGGAGTCGTGCTTCAGCACGCCTGGAGGGCATCAGGTTGAAGGAGGGGATTAGGACAACCAGGACCCCCCCCCTTCTTTGAGGGAAAAGGATGCTTGAACTGTCCCACCACCTTTACACCTTCCTTCCAAAATGCAGACAGATCAGCTCCGGACTGAGCCGTTTGCATCCCCCCCAGGGTGAGAATCATCCTTCACATTTGCCCCTTATACGTCCACCCCACCCTCAGAAGCAAGGCCACCCCCCTTTGCCCACTCTGGACGCTGACCCACCTCTGCATTACATGCGCTGGGCCAATGTGCTCTCTCGCCTTGCACATCTCTTCCCTGGTGCACCAGCACACACACCGACGCGGATACACTCACCCGCACCCCCCGTGTGTAAACAATAAACACAGCGCTTACTTGTAGCTGGCGGGGCTGCTCCCTCCACATTCAAAGCTGCCCTGTGGTCCAGCGTGGCCCCGCTTCCGGCAGCCGGGCCCTCTGCGGTGCCGGCAGGGCGCTGGGCGGTCTCGTCTGCCGCGGGATTGACAGCAGATGCCTCCGAAGGCAAAGGGGATGCCTAGATCGAAAGAATGGAGAAAGCGGTCAGCGGGCACAATCTGGACCCTGGAGGTCAAGCGCTGCACAGCCGAACCGCAACTGAGCTCCCCTAAAAGAAAGGGAAGATTTTTTTTCCTGCAGTTGGAAGTGGGAACGGAAAGATGCCCCTCGCTAACACAGAGCTTCCGGCGATTCTCTGACGACGGCCAAAGGCATACACCACAGGAATCCATGATCGCTGTCCACGGTGACATGTCATGCTAAGCTAAAACTAAACCAGCCACACACCCTTCTCGGAACACACTACAGGTAGTCCTCAACTTACGACCACAATTGGGACCAGAACTTTAGTCGCTAAGCAATGCGGTCGTTAAGTGAGGCATCACGTGACCATGCCTGATTTTATGACCTTCTTTGCAGCGGTGGTTAAGCAAATCACGTGGTCATTAAGCAAATCCGGCTTCCCCCATTGATTTGGCTTGTCGGAAACCCGGCTGGGAAGGTCGCAAATGGCGATCACGTGATATTGGGATGCCACAACCATCATAAATACATACCAGCTGCCAAGCACCCGAATCTTGACTACGTGACCGCGGGGACACTGTGACAGTTGAAAGTGCAAGGACCGGTCGCGAGCCACTTTTTTCAGTGCCGTCGTAACTTCGAACGGTCGCTAAACAAACGGTCGTAAGTCGAGGACTACCTGTTCGTAAACCAGGCCAAGGAAAGTTCTTAGGGCTGTGCAGATGGCATGGAGAACTGCAACCAGATGTCTATAAACAAAACCTTTAGCAAGACGCCGTGCTATTTTGCTACGTGACATGGAATCAGCCTGAAACCCCAGCGTTGTCAAAGAACTCGTCTGTGAGCATTTGCAGCGTGAGATTAGGAGGCCCAACTAAAGAAGTTAGAATGTGTCTGCAGAGACTTTTGACAGCTATCAGCAAACCTCTTCTTTCTAATGGACAGTCCACAGGGAGACCCTGTGGGAACCCTCCCAAAAGACCCCTTTCCAACTGGGAAAGAAGCAAGATTCAGAAAGGAGACAAAACCCATGTGCAACTGGTCCCAAGGTGTGATTCTTCTGAGACGTCCAACTCTTGGCGGAAGATGCCCAACCACTCCCAGCTTAGACCTTGGTGAGAACTCCAGTCCTGTCCCACATCACTTCCAGGATCAAAGAGACAAGGTGTTCCAGGCCAGGTGAGCACAACAACAAACAAAGGTGTGGCAGCCCCAGCTACTACTCGTTTCACCTTTCAAAACCACCTTGAGTTTGACACAGGTGTCCTTTCATTCTTTCCAGCAGGAGGTTGGTTGTGTGGGTGTGCAGGTACACACACACACACACAAGGGAACAGGTTAAGATTCCACACAAGTATGGGAAACTGGACCTACTTAGTTTATTAATAAGTATTTACTAATAAGAAGTATCAATAGGTTCTGGAGTGGGCGGCTATATTAAGTCGTCATCGTCGTTGTCATCATCATCATCTTAAGAAATCTTTAGATTTATATCCTGCCTTTCCTCTAGGCCAGTGTTTTTCCACCTTGGCAACTTTAAGATGTGTGGACTTCAACTCCCAGAATCCCCCAGCCAGCTGGCTGGGGGATTCTGGGAGTTGAAGTCCACACATCTTAAAGTTGCCAAGGTGGAAAAACACTGCTCTAGACACTCCCTTCTTCCTATAGCTACTCATATCAAGCACCCTCTGAAAAAGTCACTGGCTGAAAGCCATCGCAGCTAAGGGTGGACCTGAACATGGTCTTCCCCAGGTTAGCTTCTTCTGGCGTTCAGCTTCCATTTTTAAAAGGAAGAAAACACCCCACCTTCTCAGTCCAAGATTTTCAGAGAAAGCCTTTACAGCAGAGTGCCAGATCTCACCTTCCTAGAGATTACAGCTCCGGCCCCCTTCGGGTGTCCTTGTCTCAATTACTCAGATTAAATCACGCAAATCTGGGCACATGGACTTAATTAGCCTGGCTTATCCCAGTCCAAGACTCCTTCTCATTTTTTTGGCCCCAAATCCATGACAGAATCTGGCCTTTTCATTACGGTTGTTGTGGTGGTTCTTCCCCTGGATTACACAATGCCCTGATTTTCATAGTAAGAGGGTGTGCCTAAAGAAACAAACAAACAATTTAAGGCCCAGCCCCCCTCTGGGCAGAATCAGGGCCTCGCCTTTTCCGAAAGGCAATCCAAAAATAACAAACGGAGCGAGCTTTCCTATATAAGGCAGGACCTGAATGCGAAAGCCGCGAGTTGTGGGGTGAAAAGGGACATGAGATGAAAGGGGCGCTCCCTGTCTCTCCCCCAGCGTTTTGATTTACGACCGCACAGCCCTTAGGTTGATAAATAGAAAGGATTTTTTTTAATGGCTGATCCAATTTTTTTTAAGGATTAGTCCTCTAAAACCAGAGCAGCTAAATAAGATGAATGGCTTGTGCGAACACTGCCGCAAAGCTCTTAGGTTCAATGAGGCACACATGGAAGCAAAAGCATATAAATCTACCATTTGTTTCCTGGAATTGCTTAATTTATGGGGTCCATATGGTAATGCCTGGCGTAAACGGCGAGCGCTTGGTGGATCCCACAACCCTCGGAATGGCACTGCCGACTCCCCAGCGAACAGGCGGCCACCTGGGGTGGCCCCAGAGACGAGCAGGGGCTTCCCTGTCGAAAAGAGGGAGGGGCTAAGATCTCCACCGCGGGCCCCTTCCTAGCCAACTTGGCTCTTGCGCAGCCCTTGCTAGAACATCATGCTACTCTCCTGTGGGTCCAATTTCTACCTGCCTTGGAAAGGACTAAAAAGACACCTCCCCACCAGCTTCCGTGGAAAGCAAGGGGCAAGAATGCATTTATTTGCATCTTGACTTTCTTCGTCCATAAAAGCACACGTGTTCCCAGAGAGGTCATAATCCGCTCACCGGCTGGCCTCGCTCAGGGGCCCACAAACAGCTAACAAAAAATAAAACTTCACTGCAACGAATGTGCAGGATCCGAGGCCGAAAAGTATCTTAGTAAGGGAGAGCGGGCCATCTGAAATGTTTGGGTTGCCGGGGGCTGCTTCCTCCCTGAATTAATCCACATTTAAGGGTGGCACCGTGCGCCAACCGCGGAGCCTGGCACCCAACTGCGGGAGTCACAAACGAGGCCTAGCCAAGATTAGCATGCTCCGAGTTAGCAGGTTGTAGAAATTCAACTGGTGAAGGGTATTGTGGGAACCTAGCCTCTAAAAACCTGAAAAATAGAGACACACCCCCAACGGGGGGAGGGAGGAATAGAAAAATCTGATGTGCATGATATGGCCTCATTCCTGTTTTGCTGTTACAAGACCTCCACATCATTGCTTTACCCACTGTAAAGGTTAAAGGTTTTCCCCTGCACAGTCGTGTCCGACTCTAGGGGCCGGTGCTCATCTCAGTTTGTTAGCCGAAGAGCCAGCATTGTCCGAAGACGCTTCCACGGTCATGTGGCCGGCATGACGCGCGCGGATCGCTGTTACCATCCCACTGAAGTGGTACCTATTAATCTACTTGCATTTGCAAGCTTTCGAATTGCTAGGTTGGCAAGAGCTGGGGCGAGTGCGGGAGCTCACTCGGTCACGCGGGGCTAGGGTCTTGAACCACCGACCTTCTGTACCCCCACATTAATTGTACCTCCTTTCATCACATAGTTACCCCCCACCCTGCAAGTCAGGAGAGCGTTCAGGGCCATGTCTCCTTTACTGCTCACTCTAAAGGTAAACACTCAACGCACCATCCTAGGGATGCTGAATTCAGGAAGCTATCACGGGCATCGGTGGGGAGGGCAAGTGACATCACAGGCATCACGACCTCTTTGTTCGAATGACACAAATGATGTAATCTGCATCCGCTGCAGGCAGGCCTAGCATCACCCTTTCTAACCGGTCGCTGTCGTTCTCCTGCTTTCAGCTGTTTTTTTTTTAAATCTGTTCAATCGTGTCTGATTCTTGGAGACTGCCTCAGAGTTTTCTTGGCAGGTTTTTCAGAAGTGGTTTGCCATGGCCTCCTTCCTAGGGCTGAGAGGGAGTTACTGGCCCAGGGTCCCCCAGCTGGCTTTGTGCCCAAGGCAGGACTAGAACTCACGGTCTCCCGGTTTCTAGCCTGGTGCCTTAACCATGACACCAAGCTGGCTCTCTTTCGACTGATAGCTCTCCTCTAATCTCCAAAAAGGCTGCCAAATTTTGCTCCGTTGCCATTGCTAGTTAGTCCTCAGTTAATGACCATTCGTTTAGTGACGGTTCAGACTTACGACGGTGCTGAAAAAACTGACTTACAACCGGGTGGTGCAGAAGAGCAGAATGCAGGTCAACGAGGAGGAGCGGGGGTGCTCCAGTGCCAGTGACCAATCCCCCCACTTAAAAACAGGACTACCAAAACTCATCATCCCAAGAAAAAAAAACCTCATCTCCATTTGAAAGAAGCAAAAAAAGAAGCTAAACAGAAGTCTCTATGCCTGAAGATTTGAAAGTGGAAACAGGTTTTCTGGGGAGGGGGTCAATTTCTGATCAAGCCTAAGAACCATGAGGGGAGCCCCTTCCCCCTTCCCGGGGGGGGGGGCAGTAGGAAAAAATCAGTGACTTCAGATCCGCAGAACCAAAGCTTTCCCTAGGTGAGTGATCCAACTGCAATTGGGGAACAATTCCCCAATTCTGGGGCAGAATTCACTCAGCCCTCCCCATCTTGGCTCTCTTTCAGATGGCAATAAAAAGCGTTGCCCGAGAGGTGTCGGGAGGTCATTTAAGGTAAACTTTGGGAGATGGTAAAAGAAATGAGTCATCTGCCATTTATTCCTTGCTAGTTGAGTGGGAAGGAAGGAATAGACCTCCAGATGGTTCGCTGCCCGTTTCCTTAGGGCCTTTGCAACTGTAGTGCAAATTCCCAATCTTTGCAGGAAGGCAAGTCCAGGATTTATTTATTTTTTGGTGGGGGGTGGTTATATAGGTATGGCAGGGCCCGGAGAGCAGGCTTCATGCCGAAGAGGTGATCCAACACGCGCCAGCCTGCAAACCTTGTAATTAGAAGGTTCACCGCCCAGAGGCTACAAACGCCCAGGTTCAAAGTGGGTGGCTTGTTTAATTTCACAAAATAAAATAAAAGCAAGGGAAGGGAAGGGAAGGGAAGGGAAGGGAAGGGAAGGGAAGGGAAGGGAAGGGAAGGGAAAGCTTTGGGCACTATATGGTTTGAAGAGTTCCTACAAGAGGCTGGATTCTGTTGGAACCTCGCCCGCTAAGACGGCAAGGCTAGGTCGCTCATCCGAGTCTCGTTCCGCTCCCCCCTGGTTTGCAGAACGTGCCACGCGGAATTCAGCCGCTGGCCTGAGCTGCACCCTGGCTCACAGAACCACAGAGGGCTGAGTCCACAACCACACACTAATCCCACATCGTAGCTTTGGGCAACGGGAGAAGCCTTCGTGACTGGAGAACTGTGGAGCGAGTGGTTTCTTTGAGAAAACCTCTGGATTTCCATGCGCTGAAGCAACGTCCCTCCAAACACTAGACTGCTCTTCGTGTCACAGAATCATTGAATGGAAGGTGCCTTGAAGAGCATCTAGTCTACCCCCTGCCCAGCGCAGGAATCCACTACTCGAGTATCTTGGTCAGATGGCCATCCGGACAACGTTCAAACACCTCCAGCAAAGGACGGTGCACCATTCCCCCCCCCAAAAAAAAAATCTCTTCCGCAGGTTTACCATTAGAGCATTTTTCTGGATGTCCAACTGGACTTAGGGTGCCTGTCTTACAGACTTTCTGGACCAGGTTAGCTAAGAGGGGACAGATGACTCTCCCCCAATTGTTCTCCTAGCACTGATTTTATCTCTGCGTCCAGCCATCTGCTCTACAGCAGCAGGCCAGAATCCCCCAACAGCAGTTGGGTGGAAGGGAGACTTGGAAATCCCCCATTTTGACAGACGAACCTAGGATACTGGGAATCACTGTAACAGGGCTAACCGTCCTGGCCAAGACAAGGCGTCCATTCCTAACCACAATGTTGAGCCACACTAGGTGGTGTCACAACAGCGCTACTGGTTCAGACTTGCCGAGTGATGTCCTCGCTGCCCCCACCTTCCCATCGCCATAAATGCCTATGAAGAATTTCAGGTCAGAAATACTTCTGAAGCAAGGGGACCTACCTTGGATCCTGGCCAAGCTAGGACTATTTAACTCCAAAGGCACAATCCACACATGGTGCTCAACTGTAACGTGGCTTGCTTTCAGCTTAGTGCGATATGTGAACCGAAGCCCAACAACTGCAACAGATCCTGGCATAGTGCAAGGTGTAAATGCAGCCAAATTCTGCCTCCTATCTTGTAAACTTAGCAGGGCAAGGCAATAAGGCTGATCTGCTTGGAAAATTTGGCCGCCTAAAAGAGATGTGATCTACAGGTAGTCCTCGACTTACGACCACAATTGGGAGTGGAATTTCCATCTTAAGTTGGGTTACCACGTGACCGGACCCGATTTTACGATCATTTTTACGGAGGTCGTTAAGCGAATCACGGGTCGTTAAGCGAATCCAGCTTTCCCAATCGGAAAATGGCAAACAAGTTGCAAAACACGACGACGTGTCTGCAGGACGCTGCAACCGGTCATAAATGTGAGCCAGATTACCAAGCACCCAAAATGCAATCATGTGACCGCGGGGGGGTGCAATGTTTTGCAACACTCAGAAGTGCTTTACAGGCCATAAAGCACCAACTTTGGACACACTGCCTGATCATGGCTTGTCTTTCCTAATCCAGAGAAGGCTCATATCTGCATCTAGCCCTTGGGCCCCAAGGGAAAGGTTTGCGGAGACCTTAGAGCTCCACCATCACCATTTTTAAGAGACGTACTGTAGTTTAACCTCCCCCCCAAAAAAACCTGCGTGTCGCCTGCTGCAAACCCATCTCAGCTTTCACTTCAGGCAAGAGTCCATTCCGGCTTTTAATTTATGCCCTTCCTTGGGAAGGCAGCCAATCTGTTTGCTAAGATCTGGGAAGGCAACGGCTCTTCCCTCTTCCGCCTCCAGACAGAATGCTGGAAAACACAGGAGTGGATTTAAAAAAAGCACACTTTTTTCCCCCTTTTTGTACCACAAGTAATCAAACCAGTTTTAGCAAGCCCCAGGCTGAGGATTTCAGAAAGGGGGGGGGAAGTTGCTCCTGAAGACAGCCAGTTCTCCTCTCCCTCCACCAGACCATGCAAATACGGCTGTGCGGCCTCAGCCCTTCTATCTAGTTAGGCTGCATTAGATGCAGGGCAGACGTAGACATCGTGCTTTCAGGCAGAACACAGGAAAGACCCTCAGAACTCTAGGGAGGGCAATGCCAGAGGAGGAGGAGGAAGAGAGAAGACGGCACAGCCAAGACTGCTACTCCCGGTTGGCACCACAAGCAGGCCCTCCCCAATGGCAGAACGACCAGCAACGCCAGGGAATATTCAACCCAAGCAAGGAAGAGTTGTTGGCCATTAAAGCAGCTTCTATGGATAACTGGAGCCGGTTTGGTGTAGTGGTGAAGGCACCAGGCTGGAAACTGGGAAGCCGTGAGTTCGAGTCCTGCCTTGGGCATGAAGCCAGCTGGGTGACCTTGGGCCAGTCCCTCTCTCTCAGCCCTCGGAAGGAGGCAATGGCAAACCACTTCTGAAAAACCTGAAAACTGCAGGGACTCGTCCAGGCAGTCTCCGAGAATCGGACACGGTCGAGCGGATTAAACAATGGATAACTGGATTAGGGCGATGTTGGGGGCAGGCACCTTGGGAAGACCTGAAGGGCCCGGTTGGGGACAGATCATCCTGGAGAAGGTCTATCCACGTGGCCGCGAAGAGTCGACACTGACTTTGTGGCATGTCCTCCTCCTCCTCCTCCTCCTCAACATCGTCATCATCTATGGGAAAATTAGGCAGTCTTATTGACGGCATTCTAACAAGTGGAAAAGAGGCCCAAGAAGCAAAGGAAAGGGAAGTCAGCCCCAAATCAGGACGGTAAAAAACCAGAGGAATTGAAAAACAAACAGCTGAGAAAAGAGCAAAGCACAAAGCTGTTGTGGGAGGTCGGAGAAGCTCTTAACCCAAGGCAAACCGTTCAGATGGCTGTGTGTCATATCCTCTATCCTCTGCAAAGAGCCTCCTATGATCACCTCAGCTCAGCTTCGTCTTTTTTTCAAGCAAGCAGGCCCCTCTCCCAACAAAACACCAAGATGCGGCCATCCCTGTTGCACATGGAGCATTCTCAGGAATCAGGAAGACGCTAGAGCAGTGTTTCTCAACCTCAGCAACTTTAAGATGGGTGGACTGCAACTCCCAGAATTCCCCAGCCAGCCATGCTGGCTGGGGAATTCTGGGAGTTGAAGTCCACCCATCTTAAAGGTGCTGAGATTGAGAAACACTGCGCTAGAGCCTTGCACTGTGAGTTTGCAGCATGCCACCATCCCCTTCATTTATTTATTTTAATTAAAAGCATGTTTTAAAGACTATCATCCAGGTGCTGGAAAGGACATGGAAGCAGCACTGTCTTGGCATGAGTTCCCCACAAGGCTTTTGCAACGAATGTGGGTAGGCGCTTCCGCTAAGGTACTTGAGGTACAGAAAGCCCTCCCCAACCTGGGGTCCTCCAAACGAGTTGGACTTCCACTCCCATCTCTCTACCCAGCATGGACTGTGCAAACCAAGGGCAGTAAGAATTCTTGGAGGGCACCAAGCTAGAGACAGTTGGCCTAGACAGCCCCTTCCTGCAAGAAGGAAGATTTATCCCAGCTCCATGATGCTGTGAAGGCAGAAATATCAGAGCAAATTTCAAACACTCAACCCCCCATGCTCCCTGGATGGCTTTCTTTGGTAGCACCCAGGCTGGCATGTTCTCATCTCACCACTGCAGCTAGGCATGAGCTCTGCAACTGAGCATTGATCCTTTGCACCCCCAATGATGCAAAGCCTTGGATGCTCCAACAGAAGGGGCAAAGGCCTTCAAAAGGGCCAGGCTGCCAAGGGATGGTGGACAGCTGGAACCCACAAGGAAAAATCTCCCCTCCAGTTCAACGGGACCCATCTTCCCCTTCCGGAGAACACAATATGGCGAGCGATATTTGGGGCAGGAAGAAGAAGAACCAAATGCATCTTTCCTTTCTTGTGTTCTCTCTCTCCCTCCTGCATTCCCTCCACCTCTTCTTGCTATCTGTCAGAAAATCATCCCCACTGCACAGATAAGAAATAAAGGATGCCAGGGAGCCATCTGTTTGCAAATGCAAACTATCTGCTCAATTAAGAGGAAGCTGTCCAGCCAGATAAAGCATCCCTCACCCCCTCCTGCGAGCCAAGGGCTTCCAACCATGTCCTCTAAATCTCATCCCCAATCAAAGCCCATCTGAGGGATGAGGGTGCTAACGTGTTACCTCGTGCCCCCCTGGCATTCCGGGGAAAGGAATGTGCCCATCTCTGGATTCAGGTGTGAAAAGGAGGGTTGCAATTACAAACTTCAATTCGAGTCCAGCTGAGGCTGGGTGAAGGGAAGGAGGGATCCTTGCAGTCTTGCCCCGTGGCCCCTTTTTCCCACCCGCCCCATACCTAAAACAGACGCCCCATACCTAAAACAGACGCAGGAAGCCAGAAAGATTATCTCTATACAGAAGAACTCTACGATTGCTTGCTGCGGATTCAGCAGGCAGAGGTCACAATCAGCAGATGGCAGATCTATTCCCTCATTTGTCTACGCGCGTCAAAACAACCAAAGGGCTGTTTTAGGGAGCGGGTTTGGTACCGACCCAGAGAGATTGAGTTGTCAGCCACACCGGTCCTGACCCAGGCAGAGCGTTACTTGAGAGCCAGCTGACCTACTGGCCTCCCTGATCCCGCTTTGCGGAAAGATGTCAGCCTCCTTCTGGGGAATTGGAGACATGATGACTTATTTTAATCCTCCAAAGGAAGGGGAAGGAGGAAGAGAGACCGGCACACCCACGCGGAGCAGCTTTTAATCAACAGAAGGATAACGGGGTTAACTGGACGCATCTGTAGAAAATCAATCCTGCAGATTAAGGCAGGCTGCCTCAACAGGGGCCCAGATGGAAGGGGCAGGCCCTCCCCCCCAAAGCAAAGAGTGAGACGGAGGAGGACCATCAGTGTCAACCGTTGTAACTGGAGAGTAAAGGACAGGCTGCTTGGCGTGAGAAGGGGAGCAAACACAGACCCGGAGAGTCACAGAGTTGGAAGGGAACGCAGAGGTATCAGTTCACCCCGTTGCTCAGCGCAGGATCTGTTAAAGCAGACAGACTCTTAAGGCTGGAAGGGACTATGGGGGTCTTCAATGCCCTGACCATCCTAGACAAAGGGCTTGAAAACTTCCAGTGATGAACCCTCCATGCTCTCAGGAGCCAGGCTGCTCCACAGCTTCCTAGCTCTCACACTCGGGAAATCCCTACCGGTTTCAAGTTCGGCTCTCTCGCTCGGTAAAGCTCCCACCCCTTGGTGCTTGTCCTGTCCTCAGGCACCAGGGAGAATACACCCACACCCTCTTCCCCGTGACAGGGAATTAAATCGAGTGAGGACGGACAGGGAAACATTGCAGGCCACTATTTTCGGTATGGCCCTGATGGAAGCAACTGCCTTGAGATGACAACAGGCTGCGATGGACGGGCTTCTAGATGGACTTCATGGCCTGCCTGGGGCTACTGCTCAGAACTCCTGCAGCTGGCCACCACAGCCAGAGGCAACAGGTTTCTGCACACCAGTTGCTGGAGAGCACAAAGGAAAAGGGTGCTCGGAGCTCATGCCCATCTCCTGAGGCTACCAGATTCAGCCATGCACACGTTTCCCACTTCCCCTCTTTTCCTTTTTGAAGCATATGCGTGGCTTGGCCTTTCTCTAAAGCAGCGTTCCTCAACCTCGGCCACTTGAAGATGGATGGACTTCAACTCCCAGAATTCCCCAGCCAGCCTTGCTGCTCTAAAGCATAAGCAACTCATCGTTTTGGGTTTCAAATCACCCAAGACCATGATGTCACTTGTTTGATTCCAGATCAGAATTTTATGGAAAGCCACCATTCTGGTCTGTAGGATTTCAAGCGTAGCCTAGACCCGGCCAACTGTGAGTTATTCAGCAAACGCAGTGAAGCAAACCATGGCTTAATGTGAGGTGCGGACCTATTCAAATACAGCGCAACCAGGAGAAGGCGCATGACTTCTCTTGGGCGGAAGGGAAAAGCCACTCGCTCTGAACCGCAAGGAACATTAAAGGCACGAAGAACAGAAGCGGCGTCAGCCTTTCAAGATCGGCCAGGTCACCACAAGAATACTGGAACTCCACAGTTGAAGAGTAATTAACAGAATCTTGACCGAGTTTTGCTCTGCCTCCTCCTGGGTGCAAGAGGATCAAGGCGGGGTGATCTTGAGTTTCTTTCTCACCCCCTCCTCTTTCCCAGGGCTGAGCTGATGTTTACATAACTGCTGCCACATTCCTTCAAGGTTATCTCCATACTCCTCTACCTTGAGGCACCAGCCTGTGGCTGTGCCTTCATGCAACTCAACAGGTTGGGTCAATTTTTCCAAATCACGTGGTTTGCCCTCAGCAGGCTGATCCTTCGTACCTTGCTGGTTTGAGCAAGAATCAGATCTTTTAGGCCTCTGGGTGAGCATAACCCAAGAAGAGTTATGTTCCCCCGAGACATACCACCTAGGGCTTCCAAGAGGGCTCTGGGCATCTCCCTCCCTCAAGCCTTCCTCTCCTAGGTCAGCTCGGTGGATTCCCTTCCAGGGCGTGCCACGGGGTAGCTGTGGGAGAGAGGAACACGACTCATCTTGCCTCGACTGGCCAGGAGGATAGCAAGCCGCCCACACACCGCCGTGCCTTTCAGCTGATCCCAGGCCGTGGGATCCTCCGCCCGGCAAGGTCTCCCAGCCTGAGGCGGGCCAACCGGAGGGGGTCTCAGGGGAGGGGGGCAGTCCCTGGCCTGCCAAGGGAACGCCTGGAAAGGGTTACATCCTGCCAGTGCTCCAGAACAGCATTCAACCTGGAAAACGGACCTAAACCACAGCCAAGGGCACAACGCCCAGAGCGGGAACCACAAGGACGCTGGGGGGCATCTACAAACCGGCCCTGCCCTGCCCTGCCCAGGTGTTCCAAACCATCTTGGCTCTTACGAAATCCTCCTGGAAAGAAACATCCAGGGCAAAGGACAGGAGCGGATTCTTTTAAAAGGGGAGACTCTTCTCTCCTGCAAGCAAGACCCATAGCTTCATTTGGCACAAGGAAAGCTGCTCATTCCTGGGCCAGGGCCAGCTCTGCCCGCTGTAAATCTGTGTTTTCATTTTAGCCATCACGGCATCCTCCCTTTTCTCCTGAGACCTCAAGACAGGTTACAGGAGGGGCTTCCCCTCCTTGCCCCCCCCCCAGCCATCAACCTGCCAGGTCAGCTGTCCAAAGGGCCACCTCTTTTCAGACGGCAGAGGGAATGGTCTGAACGCTGCTTTCTGGCTTTACAGAAGCAAACTCCCACCAATGAAAAGCCAGACGTTAGCAGAAAAGACTCTAGCCTGGATGATGAGAGTGAAAGAGCATCTTAAAGGGATAACTCCTCACTCCACAATGGATCTGTCTTTTTTAGCACATCTGGATTTACCAAATTCCCATTACATTGCGCTGCTGTGTAGACAATCTGGGATGAGCAACCAGTGCAAAGGGGCAAGGGGGCACTCTCTGCATAGGTCATGCAACTGCAGTTTGCAAGAGGTGAGGAGAGGGGCACCAAGGGGCATTTTTAGGTCTTTCTAAACCACAAGCTTCTGTTGTCTTTCTTTGCAATTAGAACAGAGTCTAAAATGGGCAAGTTGCTACGTTGAGCGCCCTCTTCTGGTCCAAATACGAGCTACAGCCTGACTCAACCCAGATCAACTTGCATGCAAAAAGTCCCGTCCGTACAGATGCTATTTTTCTACTTTATCAAAACATATTTATATTCCATTCAATACATTCTCAATGCAGTTTAACTGGAGAGACCCTAATGGAGAACAAGAGCAAATGAAACGAATCCAAACCAACTAGATCAGTGTTTCTCGACCTTGGCCACTTGAAGAGGTGTGCTGGCCGGGGAATTCTGGGAGTTGAGGTCCACACCTCTTCAAGTGGCCAAGGCTGAGAAGCAGATTATGATAATATGCCTGGCACAGCAGCAATTGTGTTTCTACTGCTCTGGCACTCGGCATCAGAGATGGCGTCTGCCCCACTGCCAAACATTGCCAGCTGTCTGATGGAAGGTTTGATCAGGAAAGGCAAGCCCTTCAAATATCTGGATCCCAAGGGATTTAGACCTTGCAATCAGCCCAGAATTTTAAGTCGGTAGACTTCAGACTGGTGCAACGGGTTAGAAAAGGAGGTCCCATTCTTTTTCTAACATCAGGACTTGCCCCAGCTGAAGTTTTCAGATATTCTACAAAACAGATCCATCCATCAACAGGAGGGAGGGAGGGAAAAGACAGAGGGAGGGAGGGAGGGAGGGAGGGAGGGAGGGAAGGAAGGAAGGAAGGAAGGAAGGAAGGAAGGAAGGAAGGAAGGAAGGAAGGAGAGAGAAAGAGGGAGGAGAGAGGAAGGAAGGAAGATTAAGTTTCCAATCCAGCAGCAAAACTGTTGTTGCCGGCCATCTACCCAAGGGCTTGCATTCAGAGCCAGCTAGGTTTCAAATAAGAAAAATTGCCACTAAACAGCACATCTTACCCCTCTACCCTCTTTTATGACCTTGATGAAATGAGCGTAATATTTTTCACATGGTTGGAAAGGCGCTGCACCCTCCCAGAGGGCAGGGGAAGGAAAAAATCAAGAGCTGTTGCTCATTTGCACCCATGCAAATGCATTTAAAACACATTCAAATGAATACCTGCAGGTTGGGATGAGCGGAGGGGGGGGAGAGAGAGAGGGAATAGGAACAGCCCAGTAGCAAGAAGAAACTTGGCCCGGGGCTGGCTTCCCTTGCCTCTGTTTTTAAAATAATCCACTTCCTCCCCACAGAATCCCTTGCTCTCAAATTCCTTCCTTTCCTGAGCGAAAAGGGACATTTTTCTTTGTTCCTCCCAGCGCCCAAGATTCCGAAAAGGGCCAACTCAGAACTTCTGGGGAAAGCAGGGGGCATTTTCTCCACTCCTGCGCTGCCTCTCTGTTGGCAGCTGCCAGGCCTTTCTTGGCACACGCGCGCCACCTCTCCCCTTCCCTGCTCGGTGGGGTGGCATTGCCCTTCCACGGGGCAGCGGGGGGGGGGGGGGCTCTGCTGACTTCAGCTGCCCTGCCTCTTCCCCTTTTGCTCAGCCATCCGAGGCACCCCATGCCCGCACCCCGGGCCTCGGGATTTCGATCGCCCAGCCTGATCAGCTTTGCGTCGCTGCTCATTCAGAAGTACGCAGCAATGGCGTGGGCTGTTTGAAATGCTCTTTAGGTGTAATTCTAGCTTCTGGCCCTCCTGCCGGGTTTAAATCAAAGTGGCTGCCTGCTTTGGAGGTGAGCAAACCGCAGTTGAACCCTTGGCCCTGGTCTCACACCCGAACAGCCGGTTGCAGCAACAACAGAGGATACGGTGCAGGAATAACACTTGGCTCCTCCCTGGCCACCCCTGAGCCATTCTTTTACTGTATTTCACAGATGGCCTCAAACTTTCGAAGACATCATCAACCAGAAACAAATCTCATGAAAACCAGACAGACACGCAAAAGGCCCTCTGCGGAAACTGGTTTTCCCCTAACTGTTCCACAAGCCAGTTCAAACAGAGGTGCGGTCACATTTCCAAAGAACCAGGATTTATTTCCATGCGTGCAATCCGCACCCTAAACTGCTGTTGCTGTCCCCTAGATCATTTAACCCCGTTTTTCTCAACCTTGGCAACTTTTTAAGAAGTCTGGACTTCAACTCCCAGAATTCCTCAGCCAGCATGCTTACCAGATCACCTGCCTTGTCTAGCCTAAGCTGGGAGACATCTGTTTGGTACTTGGATGGGAGACCACCAGGAGATCCCAGGCTTTAAGATACATCGGGAAACTGCTTCCACGCTGTTGCCAAGCAAGCAACTTGACTCAATGGTGTCTTCTCCCCTTCCCCAACTGTAGAGCAAGTTTATCCACTAGCTGTACGTGCTGAAGAGTTAATGCTCCTCTATTCCCTGCCTGTAAAGAGCCAAGAGATTTGAGGAAAGTTACACCAAAATTCACATCAGCAGAAAAAGGCCAGGATTCTCCCATCTCCTTGGGCTTCCTTGAAGCAGCTGATGCCTCCATCCCACCGCCGCATCCTCTTTAGGACTCCCCCACCCCACCTTCTTATTTCTTTAAGGTCAGGGGACCTCTTCTCAGCAGATGGACAGCGAGGTGCGGCTTGGGTGAGGACCGCCTCTCCCCCACCCCACCGAATCCCTTCCTTCCTTCCTTCCTCGGCGCAGGAGTTGGAGGGCGAAGGGGAGGGGCAGGCATTGTCGTTCTGCTTTTTAAAAGGGGGACCTTGCAGACAGATCGGGGTGGGGGGAGAACCGCAGTAAGTGGCTTATGGCCGTTGGGAAGGGGCCGAAGCCACAGCCCCGGGGATTAACAAAGACATCTTCTGTTCTCCAGCGGGTCACGCGGAAAGGCCCGACCAGCCCCGCCACTTGGCGAGCCGAGCCAGCAAAGCAATCGTTTCTTCCAGAGCAAGGTGGGGAGGGGGTCTCGGGCAAGGAGGCAGGGCGGCATAAAGGCGGGGGGGGGGGCTCCCGGGAAAAGGGGACGCTGGCTGCCGCCAAGCCGCTTGGCAACTTCTGCGTTGCTCACGATTCAGCCAAGGAGAAAAGGTCGAAGCTGGAACCGCAAAATGGCGTGCAGGGCCAGGTGCCCGTCTGAAGGCCAAGGGGGCTTTGCAAGCCGAGGGGGGGAGGAACGTGGCCCGAGATCAGATTCCCCACCTGCTCCTTCCGCACAACCTGGTCTTGGGGAGACCGTGCTTGCGTCCCCCACGGGGGAAATCCTGGTCAAGGGAAGACGTGGCCCCTGGACCCCTGCGTCGTGGCACAGCGACTGACATTGAAGCAAATACCAGCCAGGATTCCAGTCGGGGGTTCTGCCGCCTTTGCAGTAGTTCCACAATGGCCTATCACCCGTTAAAGAGGACCAGTGCCTTCTTAGCTCTAGTAAAGGTAAAGGTAAAGGTTCCCCCCGCACATTTGTGCAGTCGTGTCCGACTCTAGGGGCCGGTGCTCATCTCCGTTTGTTAGCCGAAGAGCCAGCGTTGTCCGAAGACGCTTCCGCGGTCATGTGGCCGGCATGACGCGCGCGGAACGCTGTTACCTACCCACCGAAGTGGTACCTATTCATCTACTTGCATTTGCATGCTTTCGAATTGCTAGGTTGGCAAGAGCTGGGGCGAGTGCGGGAGCTCACTCCGCACGCAGGGCTAGGGATTCGAACCTCCGAACTTGCGATCTTCCGATCGACAAGCCTGGCGTCTTACCCGCTGAGCCACCACGCCTCTTAGCTCTAGACACGGGGCTTAATCCCAAAGTCCAGCCTTCAAATGACTAACACAAGCCCACCGGCTTCCCCAATGGGAAGACGCCAGACCCTCTTCCTTTGCACAAAGGTCATGAATGCCCTGCCCGTTTCACCGGTTTCCCCATCCATCCCACGCCCAGACCAAGTTTTCTCTGTTGTAACCCTCCCACTGAAGCTGCAGAGAAGACGGAGGTAATTATGGAATAGACCACAGTCCCCCAACCTCTCGCTCCTGCTCCTCGCTGGGAGACGGACTGTGATGGTCCTAAGTGCAAGGACTGATCATAAGTCACTTTTTCCAGCACCGTCGTAACTTCGAGCACTCGTTAAACGGATGGTCGTAAGTCGAGGACTATCTGTAGTTATTCAGTCAGTCAATTTATATGGCTGCCCATCTCCTGGAAGAAAGCAACGGCTAGCCACTTCCAAAATCTTCCAGAGGAAACTAGGAGTTAAGTTTGACTCCAAGTGTCTAGGATAAATTGCCGAGCCTCGAACGCTACTGAGCCTTGAACGCTACACATGAAACATGCACGCTCTGCCAATGAATTACTGCATGGTATCCGTCACTATGCACAAGTAGCAACTTTTGTGGCACCGCAAGAGATCCAGGCTGGCTATCTGGCATCCTGCATCACAACCACCTGCGGTCAGGGAGCCAGTGAGGAGGGATTGAGACCGCTGGAGAAGGTGCCTCTCCTGCAAATTGGACTGACAGGAAATTCGTTAGTGCGCCGGTCTGCGTGACAACAGTCTCCTCAGCGCCTGATAACAGCAGCACCCGCCCCCGGTGGGGGGGGGGGAGCTACCCTGCCAAGTCACAGTGGATTAAATTAATACTGATTAACGGGGGTCCTGAAAAGCAGAGCGGCAAAAGGGGAGATCCGCAAGAGACTTTCTGGGTCAGGCGGCCGGATCCTGCAGGCTTTGCCAGATTCCCCAGGAAAGCCCCCCTCCCCCCCTGCGAGCTCCGTGGGTCCCCGCCGGCCTGCTTGAGCCACGATGCGCAGACCACAAGGGCAGAGGGCGCCCAACACGCTGCCCCGAAAGCAAACCGACCGTTTTACGTTTAGCCAGTTGTGCAAGTCCCGTCGTTGTGCTCCGTAAACTACGCTTTATGGCTTACTGTGTGGGAGAGCCCAGCTGACCGTGGTGGATGCAATACATCATGCGGAGGCAAACCATGGCTTGGGTGCAAAAAGGTCTATTTCCCAGCTGTTTGCAATGGCCGCCAGAGCTGTGCAGGGTTTCCTTAAATGATATCTTTTTCTCGCTATACTGCATAAACTACTCAATAAGGCTTTGCGTTCTGTCCACGGTTTGGCACTACAGATAGTCCTCGCTTAACAACTGCCCTATTTAGCAACCATTTGAAGTTACGACGGCACTAAAAAAGTAACTTTACGACCGGTCCTTGCATTGATGACCGTTGCAACGTCCCACGGTCACGTGATCGCCATTTGCGTGCTTCACAGCCAGATTTCGACAAGCAGTCAATGGGAGAAGCCGGCAGTAAAATCGCAAGTTGGGGTCACGTGATGTCTCATTTAACGACCTCAGCAAAAGTGAGCATTAAGTTTGTCACGGTCACGTGATGTCTCGCTTAATGACTGCAGTGGAAGTGAGGTGGTAAGTCCATCACGGTCATGTGATGTCTCATTTAATGACCGCATTGCTTAGCAATGGAGTTGCTGGTCCCAACTGTGGTCGCTAAGCAAGGACTACCTGTATGGGTGAACACAGTGGATGACATAAATAGTGCAAGGAACACAGCTGGTCTTTTCACTCTTTCACAAATGACTTTAAGAAGTGTGGACTTCAACTCCCAGAATTCCCCAGCCATGTTGCACTATTGCACGCAAACAGGTAGTCTTTGCTTAGCGACCACAGTTGGGACCGGCAAGTCCATTGCTAAATGATGCGGTCGTTAAGTGAGACATCACGTGACCTCCAGCCTCCCCGACGTGTGCGCAAAGGGGCAACTGAAGGCGTGAAACATGCCACTCTCGGAACCCACTCAGCAGGCTTTAAGATGGTGGCTGGGGAATCCTGGGAGTTGAAGTCCACACATCTTCAAGTTGCCACGGTTGAGAAGCCCTGCTCTAGGACATGACATTCTGGTAGGCGAGCCCAGCCTCTTCCATGCCTACAGGGTAGAGGGAGGGAAAGGATCCCGTGCCAGGAGGGGGCACCCAGGGGGCCCAAGGCGGAAGGTTTTCCCTTTGGGAAAAGGCGATCAGCCTTGAACAAGCCTCCCTGCCGCCGTCAGCCCAGCTTGCGACTTCACCACGGCCGGATTCGACCCGACTGGCGTGGCCCTCGGGCTGGGTGAACGCAACACCACGGCAGCTCCTAAACCCACAGACCCCTGGGTGGCCTTGATCCCGCAACACGCCGAAACCCAAACCGTCCACCTGCTTGGCCAGCCGCCTCCAACTGTTGTGGGAACCCAGCTGTTCTCCCCTGCAGTTTGGAGAATGGCCGTCTGAATGCCCGCAGGGGACCGGAGTCATCCTAAGCCAAATGGGCAGTATAAAATGCTCATTCTTTAAAAAAAAATCAACAAACATGAAAATGAGGTGCAGAAGGAACCTGCTGTTTTAAGTTTGGATTTGCTCACATGCCCGTGTGCTTAGGGAGTGGGAGTGGCTTTAAAGCAGGCAGCGGAGAAAGGGTGAATCGCAGGTACCAGATTCCCTTGCCACTAAAGACACCTCCCCAGGTTGCTTTTCATTAAAAACAAAATGCACTCAGCCACTGGGCCCATGCACACACACACGCGCACGCACGCACGCACGCACGCACACCGAACACGCCGCCCCCTTGCCGTCCTCCATTCCTGTTTGGCCCAGGCCAGCCCTTCAGCTTCCTTCTTTCTAATCTGCTTTACAAGCAACCTGAGCCCATCTCTGCAAAGCCAATAAAGAGGCCGGGGAGCCAGGCGGGTTAGCAGGAGGCGTCACAGGAAATGTGCGAGATGCAAAGATGAAACCGAACCCCACTGGTCTTCGCAACCTGACAGGAAACCCGTTGCTTGCATACTCTATTAAGTGCTTAAAAGCCGCGTGAACAGGACACACTGAACTTGCTGCAAGGGGCAATCCCATCTTCCGGGGGCGAGGCTGGGGAGCTGATAAAATCACGCAGGATGGATTTATTTATTTATATTTCTAACTTATATCACCGCCCATCTCCCCCCATTTCCGGGGGGGACTATGGGCGGATGGGGTGGGGGGTGGGAGGAGGGAAAGGGGGGTGAGACACACACATTTTCTTTAACAAGCAGCATATCATAGCCGCCTAGAGTCCTCCGATAGGGAGGGGATAGGCGGGGTATAAATATGATAAATAAATAAACAAATAAATAAATAAACATCTGGAAAGGTTTCCCTGCAAACTGGCAAACTGGGATGCAGAAAGGGTCAGGGTTTCTAGGCCCTTCCAAACGGCCACTCTTAATACATAAGAGCAGTGTTTCTCAACCTTGGCAACTTTAAGACGTGTGGACTTCCAACTCCCAGAATGCCCCAGCCAGCCACGCTCCTGAGGCATTATTAGCCTTCCCAGTCCCCCAAAACTGCAAACAAATTGTCCGTTCTTTCTCTTGAAAGGTCAAGTCTTCTTCAAGGCCACTCAACTCCCCCACATCAAGTTTGTTTCCTTGCAAAAGGCTGCTGCTGTCTTCCAAGAGGTGTTTCCAACTATAGCCTTCAGCCTTGGGGTCACCTCGTGGTCTTCTATCCAAGTATCAAGCACGTCTGGCCCTGCTAAGCCAAGCTCAGCTAGATGTTGCCTCTGCTGGGGAACCTTCTCCTCTTTCTGCCCTCCCAAATACCTTGCAAGATTTTAGCAAGGCGTCCTGTGGCCAATAATATTGGAACGCAGCAAGCAATCTTGTAAGGCTTAGAGTTTGTCCTCCTGCTCCTGTGCTGTCTGTTCAACAGGTGCAGCTCTTCAGGGTCTCTGGAGCAGCCTCCTCCTCTCCCCTGACGGCTGATCTTTTGAACCAGAGCCTGAACCCACGGCTTTTCTCCAGCAGGGATAAACACATGGTTTTGTTCGCTATTGCACTGCCCCCTGGTGGCACTGGGGAAAAGCCACATTCAATTGGGCCGGAAGTGGGTTTCTGCCCCCCCAGCCCCATTTTGCACCCCTGAGAGCACTCCTAGATCGCACCTTCAAGGTATGGACAGCAGAAACGGTGCGCCATTTTGCATTTAACTCCTGCAATCCAGAAAACAGGAAAACCAAAGGCCCAGAGCCTGCATCGCCGCATCACTGGGCCGACAAAAGAGGTCACAATAATGATGGGAAAAGGAAGGGCAAAAAAGTCTGCCCACCCCTTAGCTGAGTGGGGCAGAGGAGTTCTTCTGAGCCATCCACTCCCAGTCCCCAAACTGCACAGGGCTTCAGAGGGGCCCCTTCCAGAGCCACGGTCACCCCCCTCTCGCAGCCAGTCTCCTGAGAAGAGGGCCAGGCCCCAGGAACGGGCCCAAAGTCCTGGAGCTGCCAACGATGCAGGAGCTGAGACCACGGAGAGGCCACCGGGCGTGCAGAAGGCCAGCTTTCTCCAGCTCGGCTGCGCCAAACAGCTGGATGCGTTCAGGACTAGCTCCGGAGCCGGGCCAGGAAAAGCCCTGGGGTGTTCCCCTTCCTCCACCCCCAGCAAGATGGTGCCAGAACTGTGGTGTGACCAGCCAGCGCAGAACAGGGACAGTCAGCGGGCACAGCCGCCCCCAACAGCGGAAAGGCAGAAGATGCTGGCAACGCCCGCGTGCCAAGCAGGCCAGCAAACCCAGCCGCTTACCCCTCCCAGCTGCTGCGCCTGCTCGTCTCCTCCAGCCCCCCCCCCCCCCCCCCCCCGTGTGTGCAAAGGGGCAACTGCAGGCATGAAGCACGCCACTCTCGGAGCCCACTTGAAGCCCCAGCCGGAGCGTCTTCAGAAAGCGCAGCTAAAATGTCCTGTTGCCACAGGGTTAAGGTTAAGCCACAAAGCCATGAATCAGTTTCAACATGACGTTTTCCAGTTTTATTTTGGATGTGCTGGGGGTGTATTTTCAGCTTGCTTTCAGCCCTGTAACTTGAAACTTGGACCAAACAACTCTATGACTATTAATCATTTCTATCGAGTATTTCATGTTGCAATCTATAGACCTCCTTTAGTGTGATTTATAAGCATCAAAACCAAAAACAACAAATAAAAGTGGGAAAAAAAACAATAAAGGTGGTGCCAATGTTTTTTAAATGTACAGTGCCAACTTTTTTAACTTGTACAGTGCCAACTGTAAAAGAAAGAAATGCATCAAAGAGGAAACAGCTGGCACGAAAGGAAGGTCCTACCCGGGTATTCCAACTACGCCCAATGAGGATGCAAGGCATTCTCACTACAGAGATGGCTTTGGCCTTCACCACTACCCTTCAGGCCCACCTTTGGCCAAGGGGGCTGGAATTTGGGGAATTGAAGTCCAGCACACCTGAAGTGGAAGGTAATTTTTTTACAATCATGAAGGTTCTCCAACCCAGTGTTTCTCAACTTCAGCAACTTTAAGATGTGTGGACTTCAACTCCCCTTGTGGGGAACTCATGCCAAGACAGTGCTGCTTCCATGTCCTTTCCAGCACCTGGATGATAGTCTTTAAAACATGCTTTTAATTAAAATAAATAAATGAAGGGGATGGTGGCATGCTGCAAACTCACAGTGCAAGGCTCTAGCGCAGTGTTTCTCAATCTCAGCACCTTTAAGATGGGTGGACTTCAACTCCCAGAATTCTCCAGCCAGCATGTAGTCCATACTGGCTAGGAAATTCTGGGAGTTGAAGTCCACACTGGCTGGGGAATTCTGGGAGTTGAAGGCCACACATCTTAAAATTACTGAGGTTGAGAAGCACTGCTCTAACCAAACGTTGTTTGATAGGTGTGCCATGGGAACTTGGAGAAGACACTTCCAGGCCATGGATCTTCTTCATGTCTCATGCATTTTACACGGACCAGCTAGGCTAGCCTACACCATTTTGTTTCTGTTCTTGGCCAACCCAAAAACTCGCAGGAAACCAGCCGGGATAGCGTTTTCCGAGCTGGGGAGAGTACAAGCACCTTCTCTGTCCTGGAATGCTAAACTGGCCTGGACACGGATGAGCCAACCATCCAACACAGAGTCTCCATCTCAGCTTTAGGACTTTCTTGCCTCTTCTCCATCTCCTTTTTGCAACCTCTTGCCTGGTTAAAGGTTCTGGGGAACCCAAGGGCTGGCATTTGATGTTGCCCAGCCGTGGCTCTCGACTAAGATACGTTGAGGGCAGAGTTTGATCTTGGGTGCACAGGGGGCGGGGGTGGACTGCCCCCCACCCTGCCTTGTCCCCACGGCACCTTCTGCCGCGACCCGGCCTCCCTGCCTCTCCTTCCAGATACGACCCACTGACTCCAACGGCTCGGCCAAAGCGTCGGTCCGGAGGTCCTTCGGCCGCAGAGCAGGCCAGGTGCAGGGCTGGGGTGGGATCGAGAGCTTGCCAAACGGCTGGTTTTGGCCTCAGGAAGCTGGACAGGTTGGTAAGCTAAGCCAAGACCACAAATGCCTCCCTTGCTTCCTCAGGGAAGGGGGGACCCTTCTGAGCTCAGGCAATCCCCCCTCGGAGAAGGGGGCAAACAGCAGACTGACTGCCTGCCTGCCTCCCTGCCCCGTTAGTGTGCAAAGGCTCTCCGTACAAACAGTCTGGGGCCATCGATGGTTTGAGGAACCCAGTTACCTGAGGGTGGACGGCGCTTCCCATAAACTGGCCACGCTCCAAATCTTGTCCCTTTTGGCCAAGCCACTTTCAGCACCAGACCACCTTCCTCTCAGCTACAGGAAGCACCCGTGAACCAAGACTTCTGAGTTGCCTCTCCCGCAAATATTTCTCTTTGGACTTCCACTTCTGGCACTGTCGTGCTTGGCATCATGTCTCCGGCATCCCCCCACCCCCACCTCTGCACTGTTGGGGAGCTGCCCCACCCCCCCAAACAGAACTGAATACAACTGTAACCGCCCAGAGTTCCCTTGTGGGGGGAGATGGGCGGTGATATAAGTTAGAAATAATAAATAATAAATAAATAATAACTGTGTCAAGCAAAGCTACCTGTGATGCTTTTTAATTAAATCTTGGGATTCACTGGTAGCGGCAACCGCAGTTCAGAAAAATCTTTTTTGACCCAAGATTTAAGAGGGATCCATCACCACCATCCACTGAATGGAACCTCCGCATGACAGCACACTATACCTGCAGCTTCCAGACGCAGCTAAAAACAAGCAAGTGAGGCCCGGCACCATTTTCAAACATCTGAGCAGCCTCTTCCCCCATGGTGCTTTCAAGGGGTACTGATTACAAACCCCATCATCCCCAGCCAGCACGCCCTACACATCTGAAGAGGACCCAACTGGGGAAGGTGGCAATCAAAAGGATTCACCGGGAATAGGATGGTCTCGCTTCTCGACACACCCCAATCTTCCTCGGTTCTAGTGGAGTCACCCGCAGCCAGCAGGGAATGATGGGGTGGAAGTCCACGTCACCTAGGTGGCACCCACACCGAGAGGAAGGTGGGACGTCACCCCCTTTAACGGCTTGGTCTCCAATCCTCTGACACCAATATGCCTTCACACGACACACAGTTAATTTAGAAGACAGTATACTGGGAAATAGCAGCAGGCGAAGGCACCAAGTCCTCACCTGTTCTGCTGGTGACAGGTGTCCCAGGTTGGCCAACTGAACTCTTGGGGAACCAGGATGATGGACCAAGTCAGGGACTAAAGGCCCATCCACCTGGAACAATTAAACCTGCAGAGGCTGAGTCCAGAAAATAGATGTTTTCCAGCTTGACTTATCCATCTCCATCCTGGTTAAGGCTAGTTTCTTACAAAAAGCTTACAAGGACCCTGTACTCCTCAGTGTTTCTCAAGCTTGGCAACTTTAAGATGTGTGGACTTCAACTCCCATGCTGGCTGGGGAATTCTGGGAGTTGAAGTCCATACATCTTAAAGCCTGCTGGCTGGGGAATTCTGGGAGTTGAACTCCACACAGCTCAAAGTTGCCACTTAAATGTCAGAGCAGCAGTCTATAGAGAAAGACGATAGACCAGCGTTTCTCAAGCTTGGCAACTTTAAGCTGCATGGACTTCAACTCCCAGAATTCCCCAGTCAGCATGGGAGTTGAAGTCCACACATGACTGGCTAGGGAATTCTGGGAGTTGAAGTCCATACAGCTTAAAGTTGCCAAGCTTGAGAAACACTGGTGTGGACTGCTTGTTCCCCCTTCATTTTGTCAAAAGGCAAATGCAAACCAGAATTTGCATTCCCACAACGGAGCATGTGGACCCACAGGGCATCTTCAGGTATCTCGGGCAAGCTGCTGGTGGAAGAGTGTTGATCTTCTGCATCTGACAGTTTACTCTCTCCCATCTTCCTCTCTAGCATTAATACACAATTTTGTACCCCTTGGCAGTCGATCCACAGGAGTGTTTTGGTACAGAGGCAGTTCCATTCGTGCACACAACCAGGAGAAGAACAGGTACTGAAGAGCTATCTCAATAGCCACAGAAACCACGGGGGGAATCTCGCCATCCGATTCTCACAACGTTCACATCAGAGAACAAACCTTTGGCAAACAAGCACACACACACACAGACTCACAAAAGCAACGGTGAAGCTCGGCTGCCCCTGTATCTATGTATTTTTTCCAAAAGCGCAGCGGCTGGCTGGCAGGCATGTTCGTGAAGCACTCAAATTAAAGCTTGCAGTAAGCCGTCCAAGCCAGCCCAACACAAACTCTTAAAAAGAGCAGGTTCTTGAATACACACCAGTATCAAATGCGGAAAATCCTACCCTGGAGACCTGTGCCCCACAACCTCCTACCCCAAATTTACAGGAAAAGAGTTGATTTCTGCCAACCTGGATGATGCTGCCCCTCCCCAACTTAAAAGATTCAAAACTTGGCCAATTTCAACGGGGAAAAGTAGAATTTTGTTGCCCCTCTTCCACGCCCCCCCCAAAAAACCACTTCTCCATCACAAGCAAGCAGGTGCAGTTAGCTCAAACTTTTTCCAACCCCTGGTTAAAAACCACCAGACAAATAATATTGCTCCAACACCAAGCTAGCAAAATACAGTACAGAAACGCAGCCTCGAATCTAAGCAACAAGTTTTAAAGGGGGGGGGGTGAGAGAGGCTGGCCTTGTACGTACTGCCCTGCCAAAGAGAGAGAGACAGCCCCCCCCATCCAAGAATTTTGGACTTCTCTTCCATCTACCCAGCTCAGTACAGGAAGCCTGTAACAAAAGCTGCGGTTTCTGAAGGGGGTGGCAAAGGCCCCCATTCCCCCCACCACCACTGCAAATGAAGGGAGGACAAGCACCGGACAATGAAAGACATCAAAGTCTGCGTTGCAGTTGCACGTACCTTAGAAAGAGAGAAAGAGACAGGGAGAATCACAGGGCACAAGACGCAGCCAAACCGCCACCCTCTCCTGGAGTGAACTGCTGACAGATTGGGGAGGGGGAGAACCCCGAAGGGGAGGGAGGGGGAGGAAAGAGGCTGGGGGGGATCTCTGTGAATCCCCCTTCCCAATCTGGAGGTGATGGGAGCGCAGAAGGAAGGAAGGAAGGATGGAGAAAGGGGAAACTGTACAAACCCCCAGCTAGCAGAAAAACCACACAATGATCCAAGGTGGGGAGGAGTTGGGGAAGGGGGGGACAGGGAATTTCCTGCAATTGCCTCGTGTTTGGGGCGAGGGGGGGAGATGCAGAGGAGGAGGAGGAGGGCGGATTTCTGTGCCAGAAGCAAATCAGAAGAGGCAAAGCCTTGACACAACAAAGGGACGAGCACGCAAGAGCAGCATACGGCGGGGCAGCCACAGCCTGTAAATTAAACATAAAGGGGACATTAGATAATTAATGAGTGCCTGCCCGCCCGCCCGCCTGCAACGCCGCCCCTGGGGCAGAGCCAGCGCTGCTGGCACAAGCAGCAGAAGGGGGGCGGGGAAACAGCCACACCACCGGGCCAATCGGGCTGCAAGGAGGCCTCTCCAAGCCCAAGAGAAAGTCGCTGGGAGGCTGAGAATGAAACCACCTGTAAGGGTGAGTGGCAGTGCCCGCTCCTAGGATACCAGCTGCTCTGGCTGGCATCTGCTGGGTTTCTCTCGAGAAAGAGGATTAGCTAAGGGGCGTCAGGCTGGACTCTAGAGCAGCGTTTGGATCCGGATGCTGGGAAGAAAGCTGGACCGGCCGAACCAGATTAAACCCCCACCCCCAACGGTGGCAACTCTCTGCCCACAGTTTTGTTGTTGTTGTTGTTCAGTCGTTTAGTCATGTCCGACTCTTTGTGACCTCATGGACCATAGCACGCCAGGCCTTCCTGTCCTCCACTGCCTCCCGGAGTTTACTCAAATTCATGTTCCCACGGTGCCAGGTGCTAAACCCTAAATGGTGTTGCCCAGAATGCCAGGAGGGGTCGGTTTCTCGATTGACTCTCAGTCAAACAATCCAACTGATGCAGAGTATCCCTCAGATTCAATTCCGAGATCCGAGTCCCTTCCGGCTGAATCTGCGGGCCAGACCCCACTTGATCGGAATCACGCCGGACCTTTAAAAAGCTCGCATAAACGCACAGAAGGCCACCAAATTCATCTGGACAGGTGCAGAAGGGTTCGACTTGCGAATCGAATCCATCTGTCAGTTCCATTCCTTGAATCACGTCCATGCTCCAAACTGTTCCAAATCGATCTGGAGCACCCAATATTCTCACAGGGCAAGAGGTAAATCTGGAGATATGCTCAGATCCAATGCAGGCGAAAACCAGCAAAAAAAAAATGTTGCACCACATAATTCTGTGATCCTATTACATAAACAGGAGTCAGAAGGAGCCTGGTAGGGCCTTTTCCAACTAACAAATCTGATTAAAAGGCAGAAGCAAAAGTCTAAAATGGTGTCGCCAAGCTCCTTCTGATTTTTGGCTACCAGGGATTAAAACAGCTTCCCTCCAAAAAGGCCAACTTTTAAAAGAAAAGCTTCTGGACCTTAGAAACACAAGACAGATTTAATATGTGGGTGCAAGCAAGCATTTTGAAATCTCAGAATCCCAATCAAAGCACTTTGTGTTGGAATATGTAAGGTTAGGATAATAACATAAGCAAGAACGGATGCGTGAATACCCAGCAAAGCCCGAGAGAGTTATATTTATGGTAAACACTGGAGTAGGAGCATTCACAAGTAAGTAACCAGATGCTGAATTTTCGACAGGAAGCTCCATTCTCAGAGGAAGAGGCGAAAAGGCACAAGGCAAGAAGGCAGCCAGGGCATACTGCAATTTTGCACGTTGTTCGTGAACACGCACTAGAGACGCTTTCACTGCTGTGCCAGATGATGGCATTCCTCACAGGAAGAAATCACTTTCTTTCATCGTTTCAAGGGGCAAGGGCAATGGCCTGACTTCTGGCAGAGTCCAGATCGCCCAAATAGAAAGGCTGACCGCTGTGGACTGGAGAAATGGGAAGGGTTGGCAAGTGGCATCCTGGTTTCCCTTGGATCCACACCTCCCCTCAACCCGTCCTCCTTCCCTCCTCCAGGCCTGCTGCAGATGCTCCCCAAAACCGAAGATGGAACAGGAAGGCAGGCATGGGGAATCCATGTTGGGGTGGAAGATGGGATCGCACATCCCTCTTCGCTGCATCTGCTGGAACCCAGGCAAAAACAAGAGACCGTCACACCCAAGCCCCCTTGGTCTGCTGCTTCCTCCTGCTCCAGATGTTTGAGAGGGTGCGAGAATGCCCACAGATTATGGCTCTGCCCCCTTTCAGGCAGCTAAAATCCAAGCCACCTTCACAGCCTGGCAGGAATCTGGCCAGCTGTGCTACTGAAGTCAAGTCCACCCGGTGCCCCTTATCCTGGGCCAAAACTGCAGCAGATGGACCCAGCGCCTGGCGCAGGCAATGTGGACCAAAATTGGCCCCTCTTAAGAGAATCACAGCTTGAGCTGGCCAATGCAAAAGTCTTTGTACTACTCTCTCCTTTCCTGGCAGGGCTTTGCCCCAATGCCTGGCACACCGGTTTGCCCTGCAGCTTTGCACATACACAACCACCCCATCACTATCTTTGCAACAAAGAGGCAGGATTCTTAGGGGCAATCTCCCCATCTCTCTCTCTCTCTCTCTCTCTGAAACATCTTGTTTTCTCCCTGTCCCTTATCTGGTGGTCTGCAAACAAGCAGATGCCAGAAGGAACCTGATCAGGATCCAGACAGGCAGAAAGGGGGGGGGGGGAGCCACACAAAACACATCCCCCCCTTCACACACACACACAGCACCTTTTGAAATGCAAAGTGTGTTTGTCCTGCCTGGTTCAATTCAAGCCTCCTTCACCCTTTGAGCCACATCCAGGCGCACAAAGGCGAAGGCAGGGAGGGGGCTCGGGGTGGGCCAACACGCTCCAACCAGCCCACCCGCCCGGGCTCTAGTCTGCACATTGTCCGGTGCTGAACAAATGCGCTTATTAATCTCTGTCCCAACTGCAGGCCCCCCGTGCAAACACAGGAGTGAGGAGGCTCTCTCCCTCTGTCTGTGTGTGCGTGTGTGCATGTGTGTGTGCGCGCACGCATTAATTGTCTCCTGAGCATCCAATGACAGCCGGGGTGAGTCACAGAGCAGATGCTGAGCACAAGAGTTCAAGAGAGATGGGAAGAAGGGCAGCGTGGAAATGCAGCTGATTTCTCTGCAGGTCAAAATGGCTGCTAAGTCAATACTGAAGCTCTGTTTACTGAGCCGGGGTTACCGAAGCAGCTGTTCCTCCCATCTCTCTACATCTTTAAAAAAAAGGACAGCAAAAAATAGGGATTAGGGAGCGTCTGCAAAGATTGGCCGCCAGCCGAGGATGAAAAAAGGGGACGTCTATTAGTCATGCAGGATTTGCAGCTGTAGAGGGAAGTCGATGGCTGGCCGCGGGGAGGGGGAGACCAGAAAGGGAAGGGGAGGAACAGCTCCGCTTCTCCAAGGATTTGGGGCTTGCCAACGCCAGGGTGAAGGAGCAAAAGGGGCTGAGGACGCCTGACTTCCAGCACGTTTCCCCCGTGCCAGCAACCCCAGGAGTGGAAGCACAGATGCGGCTCCTTATTTCTGCCGCTGTAAAGGGCCTTGCACTGAAAAAACTCTGCGGGGGGGGGGGGATGCAAAGTAGTGTAAAAATTCAGTATCTGTTTCCTGCGTGCACCCTTTGTTCCTTTGTGCAAACTTGCCTGTGCCAAGCACACCCTGGAGACGTGCAAAGGAGCGAGGCGGTGGTGGCATTCCCCTCCTGCCCGTCTGTCTTCCCCTAGTCTCCAAACAGGGTCCTAAAAAGCCAAATTAATGGGAGAGAGGAATCTACTTGGCAAGCAGCGTGCCTGTTCTTTAGGAGTCCCGATCCATGAAATTATTCCACGGGTTGGGTTGGGGCCACCTCCAAGTCCCACAGTTAAAACCCAAACAAACCATTTCTCTTAGGTTTACGGAGCGACAGAACAGAACAACACATGGGCGCACACTCAAAATGAAAATCCAAGCCCTTGGAATTCATACCTGGACTCCGATGGGCCTTGCACACCCAACCACTTCCACATACACCCCCCCCCATTGTTTTGTTGGAAGGAACTCCCACCTGGTATGGTTGCAGTGACCATATGTCCTTTATTATAAAGGAAAGCCCTTTATTTCAGAAAGCTGTCCTTTAGATTTGTTTTTCAAAAACTCTCTTTTCTCCTTTATTTCCGTCATTTGACTGTACAAATGGAACCACTTAATGCCCAGTCTTTCACATTCATGTGAAAGACATGGAAATTGAATTGCCTTTTTTAAAAATACATTTACATTTACTGTTGATTTTAGATATCTTTATTAGAATAGGCGTTTTTGTAAAGTTCTTCTCGGTCTGGCTCTTGAATTCTCCACGGGAAAGCAAAGTTATAAAGATAGACAATTAAAATGTTTTCTCCTTACGAACCTCGTTCAGATTTGCCCCTTTTTCAGGTGGGTCCTTTGTTTTTTCCCAAGAAAATAAGGTCACCGTTGGTATAGTCCGACTCCCCAAGTCAAGCCAAGGCACTTTGATCACGGTTTAGCGAACAAACCATGATTGGCTGGGTTTGCAAAACATCCTGGTCAAATGCCCTGTTGTCCAAATGACAATGTGAGGGAGGGAGGGAGGGAGGCTCAGCCGTGTCTGGAGGAGGGGGCAGTAGCTGCTCCCCCCCCCAGCAATTCCCTCCAGTCCACCAAACGCCCTGCCACTTCCTGTCCACTTACAAGTACACTGACCCTCCAGGGCCCACCCAGGGGCACGTGCACAAAGCAGAAAGCGCCCATGAACAGAGGGGTGCTCTCCTGCATCTTCAACCCGCCCCCCGCCTGTTAAGGCTGGCCAGGCGAGCTCCTGGCCCACCGGACCCCCTTGCCCAGCCAGCCCCCCCCCCCCCGAGAGACCCCCATCCACAATCCGGCCAGGCCAGGGAGATGCCCAAAGGTTCCCATGGCAACTGTGGAATGCAAGGGGCAGCTGGCCGGAGTCTGGAGAAACCGAGGCAGGAGGGGGTGGGTGCCCTTCCAAGGACAGGGAGGCAGAGGCCGGGGAGTCACGTGGGGTGCGGTGGTCGCACCCTGCAAAGTGCCTCAACAAGCAGGAAAGGCAGTGGGAGGGAGGAAAGAGTTGGCAGGGCCAGGAGACGGCCGTTCCTTCTCCCACATGGCTAGGGAGCCCAAAGCATCCTTCTCTGAGCTGGGGAGATTCTGGCTGGGCTCTTCCTTCTTCACAATGACGACTATGAAGCAGCGCAATCCTGATCAACACATGTTCCCAGCAACAGGCATGGCATGGAGTTCAAGAGACAGGCTCCACCCGAGGGTCCCCAGGCTGCCATCTGTTAGCCCTACGAGGGGGTCCCGACAAGAAGCACGACAGCGAATACTAGGTCTACCTTTATTGTGAGGTGACCTGAAGAGAAACCTTGCAAGACTGGAAGTATGATTTCTCCCCTCCTTTCCTATTACTCTCTGGAAAACTAGGCAGGGTTCCTTCTGAGATGCTTCCCACGCCCCTTTTCCTTCTGTGGGCTGAGATACCCTTTACACGCCGGTTGTCCATACAGACCGTTACACAATCTAACATGGGGGGACACAGGGGGAGGGCCAAAGTAAAAAGAAAACATATATTTAGCTTTGTGAACCATTATACTTACAATCATAACTAATGTACTATAGTGCCCTTATTCGCATAAGGACAGTCGGGAGATCAATGCTTCTGCAAACCTTGTTGTTACACGTCTCGTTAAGCCAGGATTTGCTGAACCAACCGCCACTGCCTGCTTCACCCATTATGCAAAGCCATGGGTTGTGGCTTGCCAAGCACATTAGCTGGGCACACTTCACCGAGCCAAACCGCCACCAAATCATGCCTTGGCATCGGTGAACACCTGGGAGCCAAGTTGCTTTCCTGCCGTCTCCCGTTACAAGGAAGTCGGAGACCGGGTGCAAAACATCCAGGGGCTGCCATCCGTCACAACAAATAGCGCAGGCTGGACGGGTGAAGCTCTGACACACAGAAGCAGCTTCCTAGGAGAGCCCAGCCAAACCAGAGACGCCAACAGCCTGGCGTGACGTCTGTGATCTGATGTGCTCTGTACTTAAGAGGCCTCTAGAAAAATATCCCGAATCCTTTCTGTGCTCCCACTCCTGGGCCACAGGCAGCTCTGCTCACCCGTGACTTCTCCCGCGGAGCGCCACCCCCCCCCCCAGCCTGGCAGCCCAAAGCCGTCTCTGGCCGTGTCCTCCTCGCTCCTGGCGGGAGGACAGCTGCTGCTAATGTTTCGCACAATATATCCAGAGTTATGAATCAGAAACCACAGGACAGGCCAAGAATCTCAAAGGGAGGTGCCCTCCCTGCCCAGGGACCCCCAGAACAATGTAGGAAGCCAATGGCTCAGCTTGGAACAGACCAGGGGAAGCCTTGCTGACCGCAGAGGGTGGAGGGAGGGTCTGGGGCCAAAAGCAGAGCCCAGAAGATCCAAGGCTGCTGCATCTAGGAACCCATTTCTTTCAAGCCGTTTGGGGTGTCCCACAATGGAAGAGCTGGCTGGAGAGCCCCCGAAAGAGGAACCTGAATGTGCCAGGGTTGGGCTGAGATCTTCTTACCTTGGTCTGGAGCAGCATTTCTCAACCTCAGCAACTTTGAGATGGGTGGACTTCAGCTCCCTGCTGGCTGGGGAATTCTGGGAGTTGGAGTCCACCCAGCTTAAAGTCGCTGAGGTTGAGAAACGCTGGCCTGGAGTCAAGAGGAACGAAACCCTCCTATGCGATTAAGCTCTGTCAGCAGAGACCTGGTTTTGGATCTACCCCTGATCTTCACTCAGTTCTGCTAGTCAGCATCACCAGTTGCTGGATCTGGGATGGAGCTACATCGCCAGCCAGAAATCCTGCTGAGGATCTCTCCTTGCGTTGCTATCAAAGCCTTGCCTTGCAGTCCAGGGCCTTAAAGCACCAATTTCTTCCCTACAGTATTTCTGCCGTTTGTGCGCCATGGTCCTAAAACAGAGGCTTCGTGGATACACGCCACAATTCAGGAGAAGCAGCCACCGGAAACTATTCCACAATTATGCCTCCCCACGTTGCTGCTCTATAAAGCCTGCTTGTCCAAAACTACAACTTGTTATGAATTCCTTAGACCGACGTTTCTCAACCTTGGCCACTTTAAGATGTGTGGGCTTCAGCTTCAAGCTGGCTGGGGAATTCTAGGAATTGAAGTCCACACAACTTAAAGTTGCCAAGGTTGAGAAACCCTGCCTTAGACAGTCCAATTTGGAGGGGTAATATAAAGAGTTATAAATGGAAAATGGCAAGAACCCCACTAGGAAAGGGGTTCTCTCTCAGATTTCCTTCTCAGGTACAAGAAGAACGCCTCTTCTGATATGGCTCCACCGTGTCATTTGAGTCCTCTTCCTCTCTAGAAGTATTGGCTTCTCACTTTCCCCGTTTTAGTTTTAATTGCACGACAATTCATGAAGACATCGTCAATTAAGGAATCTGTTTGCAGAGCAGAAGCTCTTTTGAGCACTGCAAATTCCTGAACCAGCTTTGAAGAACAGCAACTGGGAAGACACCGAGCAAGTGTCCACATGGAGGCTTGGGACACCATTTTCCTTCCCAGCCCATCTGCTTGCCGGCTGGTTTCCGCCTCCTCGCACAGTTCAGTGAGCCTCCACTAAGTCTTCTGTCTCCACAAGACCCCAGAGATTCTGCCCCCCCCCCCCGCATGCAACAACGGGGGCTGGATTTGCAGCTGCTGCGTGAGCAGCTTAAGCAACTGGACTGGAGGAAAACCCCACCATCTCCAGGACTAGGGACTTTTTTGGGAGAATCTTCTGATAGCAGCAAGGGTTGAAGTTCCTCCTCCTCTTCTCCCAAACTGCTTCCCTTTTCCCAGGAAAAGGGGTGCCCCGCACGCTTCCACCAGCTTGCACTTCAAAAAAGAAGTGTCCTACACACCAGGGAGGAATGGCCCTCGGGTTCTGTTTTTATCACCCCCAGACCCCCTTCTGACTTTTTGAGGGAGGGAACACATACAAAGTAGAGATTGATTATATGCCATCAAATTAGCAACCACAGACAGACAGGTTCGCCCAGTGCATTAAGTCATTCACAAGAATTTGCAAGCCACAGTTGCTATACTAAGTTTTGTGCTCTGACAAAATTAGGTAACAGGCATTGTCGTTTAGCAAGATGTGTGTGACCAGGTGTTAAGATTTGAAAAAGACGACTATTAGCTTTGGGGAGTAACTATCCTGTTCTTGTGCCTTCAGCAATGGCCCGATGGTTATTAGGTTTTTGGCCTGATGATCTAAAATCATTAGATTTTTGCTTATCAGCCAGATAGTTAGGACTGTAATTCTCCTCCCAAGTGGATGTGTCCAAGGTTTTGAGGTTTTGGGGGTTTTCCCCCAAAAAGGCAACCTGGACACAGATCTCACTCAGATGCAAGGGACCCGTCTGCCCAAACCCGGTTCATTTTGCCTCTTGCTAGCAAAGCATCCAAATCGGATTTCTTCGGCATGAAAAGGTGAATCCAAAATCCACCAGTGAGCCAAGGATCACCTCTCTTCTCGAGCAAAAGGGGAGAAGCGGCCCCACGGGGGAGACGGAGTCCGGGGAATCACTGCCCGCCTTCCACAAGATCCTGTTTCTTGCAAGCAGCTGGGAACGGGATGGGAGAAACACGACCTACAATTGGGGGGGAGGAGATGATCTACATCACGGCTGAAACATCTGCTAACAATGTCTCTGGGGGGTTATAAAAGCCCAAGGTTTTGGCCGGGGGCATCCAAAGGGGAGGGAACCGATGCTTCCCTTGGTGAGAAATGTCAGTCGCTTTTGCTGCAGTCAGTTCCCCTATGTCCCTCCATGCTGATGGGAGGCTGACCCTCCCAGTGCCCAGGGGGGCGGGGGGGGGGGGCCTCCGGCAATGCAAGGAGCAAAACCATTTTCTTAAACTGAGAAAATTTAAGCTGAGAAAAGGGAAGAGGAGGAGAAGGAGCGCCCTCTATATGCCTCTGTGGAATTCTGGCGCCCCCTAGTGCGGGGTGCGGGTCATTACACTGACAGCTTTCTAAGGGGTGAAGCCTGCAACCAATTCAAAAGCAAAAGGCTTCGGGATCGGACTGGCGCCTTGTATTAAGCCATGGTTCACCAAATAAACCACGGCTGGCTGAGTTCACACTGCACACCATGCTGTAAGCCACGGTTCACCAACTACTAGGGCTGGCCTTACACAAGTTACTAAGCCAAAGCTTGGGCAGATATAGATAGGTATGTGTGCATATATAGAAATAGATGGCATAATATGATGACTGGAAGTCTGCAAGGAGTGGGTTTTCGTATTTTTCCAGGATGTGGAACCTGTTAATTTAAAAAAAAAAAAACAGAAACCGGATCACGAAGCAAAGCTCTAGTGATGGAAAACTGGCTGTGTTTAAGCAAACTATTTTTTTGCTCTTAGTCTGTTATGGGACCCCACTAAGTTCTTGCACAATCCTGGGGCTCTGTGGGACACAGCTGGAAAAATCAATCCCAATCCCAGCCACCCCAGTTCCTCCCCCAATTTCTGCCATGCTACCCACTGTCTACATACGCCAGTAGTTAAGCAGTGGCCCTCTGTAAGAGAAATGAAAGGGCATTTTCCCAGCACGGAGCGTAACCCAATTCTGCCACCGAGAAAGTTAAAGCAGTGTTTTTCAACCTTGGCCACTTTAAGAGAGGTGGACTTCAATTCCCAGAATTCCCCAGCCAGTCCACCCCTCTTAAAGCGGCCAAGGTTGAAAAACACTGGGTTAAAGCAACATGCAACCATGAACTTCCGGTTACCAAGTGAAAGCTGGGCCATGCAGAGTGGCAGACTGCAGATGGGAAAAGTCGTCAGCTCTATACCTTTAAGTTGTTTGGCTCTTCCTAACTAAACCTGCCCCCTCCACACACACATTTCATGGCCAGCCCCGAGGACTGGATCAATATCAACACGTGGTTCCCCAACCTTGCTCTGAAACAGCTTGCCTGAGATGCGTCTCTGGGGAAAGCAATCAAGCCGTTCGGCCTTGAGTTCAAAGGCTAGGAAGCCACGAGTCACGGCTGGGCTCAGAGGAGGACCCTGGCACCTTCGTATTGGGAAGCCCGCAGGCCGCAGAACCTCCGTCCTCCTCTCTGTCCCTCTGCGGGGCCACCAAATGAGCCCCCTCCCATTTTGCAGTGGAGGTTCGCAACCTCCTTGGCTGTTGGTGGCTGCGGTGCACCGCCTGCAGCAGATAGCAGATGTCAGAGCGAGCGAGGGAGGGAGATGACTCAGGAGGCCAGACACCAGGACGCATGCTTTTGAGCGAAGTGCTTTTGTTTGCCCTGCGTATCTCATGCCAGCAGTGACCATAAATGACATACTCGTCCTCCTTCCACAACAATGGAGGCAGCAGGACTTTGACCTTCAACATCCAGCTTTATCCACCTCGATCCCAAAGCATTTAAGGTGCCCCAAGATGGATGCTTACAAAGCGCAGTGGGGGCAGCCTCCCTGATGGGCAGGGCCTCCCCCCACAAAAAAACGTCCCCAGAGGAAGTCAAGCTGCTTCTCCCCAGGTCTGTCTGAACAACTGTACCCAGAAAAGAACACTGGGAGAAGTCTTCTAGCTTGGAATCAGCTCACGGCCTTGATGGCATTCAGGGTGGCGCCACTGACTCCGAGGGCCAGCCATCAATGCGAGGCTCTCGAAGAACAGAAAACAGGAAATGCAAAACTTTGGGGAAGCTAACACAGGGCCAGCCTACCACGGTAGCAAAAGGACGATCTCAAGCTTGTGTTTACAGTCCCTTTGATCAGGCAACCCTACAAATGGAATAATACTAAAGAATAGCAACAATGATCGGATATTATAAGGAGTATGTGATTCGGAGCTGCAGTTGGGAGTCAAGACAGGAGAAATCCCCATGGGACGGGGGCTGTCAGGGATGGATGGCGTCCCTGTGTAAAGGAGAGGAACAGAAAGCAGCAGAATGTTATTAATGAGAATTGGAACAGGAAACATTCAGTTGGCTGGAGCAAGTACAGGTAGTCCTCGACTTACGACCATTCGTTTAACGACAGCCTGAAGTTACAATGGCCTCGGAATGGGTGCTTTATGGCCTGTAAAACACTTTTGGTGCACTGCAAAACGTTGCACCACCCCCTCGCGGTCACATGATTGTATTTCGGGCGGTTGGCAACCGGCTTGCATTTACAACTGGTTGCAGCGCCCCACAGTCACGTGATTGCGTTCTGCAGCTTTTTTGCCATTTCCCGGCAAAAAACGCCCATTGGGGAAGCTGGATTTACTTAACTGCCGTAAAAATCGTCATAAAATCGGGTCCGGACACATGGTGACTCGACTTACGACCGCAACAAATTACAATGGAAATTCCAGTCCCAATTGTGATCATAAGTCAAGGACTACCTGTAAGCTGGAAAAAAGGAGATCAAAGGGGAACCGAAGAAGAAGTGAAGGAGCTCAATCAGTGTGCAACAAGGCTATTAAGAGCTTTCAAAACTAGCGATAGGCTCCCCTCGCACATTTCAGAAAGTTTGCTAAAAGCTCCAAAGTTGTTTCTGTGTGAGGTTGCTCCAAAGCAACTCCTTTTCTGGACTAGTTTCTTCTCTAGTCCAGAATGTTACCCAGAGAACTGTTGCAACGTTCATTCTTTGCGGTTGCCAAATAAAGCTGCAAATGCAAAAGTAGGAGAGAAAAAGTCATGCTTAAGTCACCATGAAATATGCAAATACTTCAGATGGTTCCCAGAGGTTCCTCCACAATCCAGCTGTGGAGCAAGGCAACAGCTTCGGCCACCTTCCCACACCGCCCAAGAGCAGCCTGCCTTCCCACACCAGGCACCCTCCACAGATGCTGGACTACAAATCCCATGATCCATGGTGATCATGTGACCACAGGACGCTGTGATGGTCGTAAATGCGCGGACCAGTCACGAGTCGGGTTTTAGCACCGCCATAAGTCCGAATGGTCGTTAAGCGAGGACTACCTGTAAGTCTTGTGGATCTTCTTGCTTTTATTTATTAGATTTATACTATATCTATATATTGTACCCTATCTTTCTGGGTACAACTCAAGCTGATAACATACCTCCCCCTATAATCCCCGCAACAACCAGGTGTTGAGTTGTTGAGATGTGCTGGGCTGAGAGCGAGAGTCACCCATCCGGCTTCCCTGCCCAGAGGAGGACCAGAACTCACCACCACCTGGTTTCTAGCCTGGCTCTTTCACCACTAACACCAAACTGGCTCTGTTTTTGTTTTGAAGCATTACAACCAGGGCCATCAGCCACGAAGGGGTCAAAAAAGTCAAGATGGTGCCCATGACACTATGCATCCGAGCCCAGAGCTTCTTTTTTTAAAAAAAACATGTGTCACTTTATAACTGCTTTGTAAACATTTGCTAGCTGTCTCGGGCCTCCGTGAGCAAGATGGGGCATCTTTTTCTTTTTTTCTTTTGTAAACAAAGACAAGCCAGTTTTGTTGAGATCAGGGCAAGCTTCCTGACCTTGGGTGTCATAAAAACACTGAAGCGATGCGTTGGCCAAGCCTTTTCTCGGCAAAGCAGCCCAATCAAATCCAAATAAAATGGAGACACAAGAGATGCATTTGGTACCCCTCTACGCTGCCCAGACGAATTGGAGCTGCGGATCGCGGCCCCGGCTGCCGAGCAGAACAAATTGAGCAGTCACGGAAATACCAGGAGACTTCGTAGCCCCAGTTCAGCCCCCAAACAGAAGGGGAAGGAGGACTCAGCTCTGCGCCAGGAAGCGAAAGTTTGCAGTCCTACAACACATTATCACACTGCCAACGTCCTAAAGCATAAAGGGTTTCTCAACCTGGGCTGGGGAATTCTGGGAGTTGCAGTCCGCACATCTTAAAGCGGCCCAGGTTGAGAAACCCTGTCCTTCAGCAAGGAAGATTTAGAGCTCCATGCAGTGCTGAGTGCTCATTTATTTATTTATTTTTTAAAAAAAGGAATTTAAAGTATGCAACAAGCCCCCTGCAATCTCAGTGTTACCTAGGGATCTCCATTTGCATCTCCCACCCATTGGCACCAAATGGGGCATCAGGAGTTTCCACAGGGTCAACTTCAGACATTTGCAAGGGGGGGAAAGGTGTCTTTTTCCCCCAACCAAGCCACGACTAGGAAGGGAAAAAAAAAAGAAGGAAGAATAACACAGCCCGAAATCTTCCCCCCTCTTGATGGAAAGAGCGCTGCTGCTTTTTTCCCCCTTGACCTGTGACTCCAGGAATCTTTCAGATAAATCATCTCAGGAACTTTAGACAATGAGGCTGCAGACTCTGCCGGGCAGGAGGACCGAGGGGGCTGGAGGGGGGCGGCTGCGGAGAGCTGGAGAGAAAGGAATTCTGTTGAAATCAGAGGCAGCTGCTCCTCGGTTGGGGGGACAGGAGCCCTCGACTGGGGGGGAGACAGACTGCAGGCGTTCCGCGCTTCCCAGCATTGGGCTCCCTGCAGCCACAAAAAAAGTGCCCAAGACGAGGCAGGGAAACGAAAACACGCAAAGTGACTCCCTCTTTCTCCGGACCCCTCCCATCCTCCCATCCCCAGGACTGCCTTCCTCCCCCCCCCCCCCAGTGAAGTCTGCAAGGGGGCGGACCGACCCACCCACCACGCAGAAGAGGCCATTTCCTGTCCTGGCGTCTTGTCCCCACCCGCCCAAAAGCCAGCCTGGGGAAATCTCCTGGGGGGTTTCATAGAATGAGAGAGTTGGAAGGGACCTACGAGGTCATCAAGTCCAACCCGCAGCACCCTGCAGGATCCGTTACACCATCCCTGGTTGAGGAGGATCCAGCCTGTTGGAAGAACTCCAGTGAAGGGAAAGAATCCCATCCCTGCGGTAAACTGTTCCACTGATGGACAGCTTGAAGGTCTTCTTCAGGTCTCATCTGTATCTACACCAGGGGCCACTTGAAGATGTGTGGGCTTCAACTCCCAGAATTCCCCAGCCAGCCATGCTGGCTGGGGAATTCTGGGAGTTGCAGTCCACACATCTTCAAGTGGCCCAGGTTGAGAAACCCTGATCTACACCCTTGAAGTTTCATCCCATGAGTTCTGGTCTTACTTTCTGGAACAACTGAGAACACGTTTGCTAAGCCCCATCCCCACCACGGATGAACTGGCTGAACAATGGTAGTCACTGGATCTGTGTCACACACAGATACTGAAGCTGAAGCTCAAATACTTTGGCCACCTAATGCGAAGAGAGGACTCACTGGAAAAGACCCTGATGCTGGGAAAGACTGAGGGCAAAAGGAGAAGGGGACGGCAGAGGATGAGATGGTGAGATAGCATCACCGATGCAACGAACATGAACTTGAGCAAACTCCGGGAGGCGGTGGAGGACAGGAAGGCCTGGCGTGCTGTGGTCCATGGGGTCACGAAGAGTCGGACACGACTGAACGACTGAACAACAAAAAGGAAGGGGGTGATGAGTGGCACACCTCATCTATTCCAAAATCTAAACATCTGGAAAGCAACAGCAGTGCAACTGTCACAAAACCAAGTTGCGAACAAGGACGTTGCTAGTTGGGACCTGTCTCGGCAAAGCCACGGAGTTCACAACCCAAGCCAAAAAAAGATACGGTTGGTTGGTTGATTTCTGCCTCGTTTCTGGCATGAAACTAGCAAGTGTGTCCTGTGAACCAGGCTTTGTGGTGTAGTGTGCTGGATGAACCTAGCCAACGGTGAGTTATTTAACAAGCCATGGTTAAGCCAATCATGGCTTATTTGATTATATTAACCCAGCCATTGAGGCACCAAGGAAGCTTCTTCATTCACAACAGCTATTCTCTCAAGTCTTTGCAGGGACCAGCTGGTGGATGAGGAAGACTGGATTAGGACCCAGGTCCTACCTGCAAATCCCCAGTGAGCGTTTTAAGTTAATTCAATATTCTTGAGCCAGCCTAGTACTGTGGGCATAACCTACCTCGTGGGATCCTTGCCAAGGGCCAAAAGGCAGGGGCTAGCAGGTGCTCTGTGCAGAAAAAGGCAAGCCATACGTAAAATAAATAAGTGTTTCTCAACCTCAGAAATTTTAAGATGTGTGGACTTCAGCTCCCAGAATTCCCCAGCCAGCCATGCTGGCTGGGGAATTCTGGGAGCTGAAGTCCACACATCTTAAAGTTGCTAAGGTTGAGAAACACTTAAACAAATCCACTATCAGAGTCTTCTACCAGCCAAACAGCAGCTTAAGGTGACTCTGCGCTCCCTTGAGAAAAGCTGCCAGCCGCAATCTCAGCGTGCCCGTTTGTCCCAGCTGGCAAAGTTTCTGCCACTTTGGGCTGAGAAGGTGAAGACTGAGCCCGCATGCCAAAGCAGCGAGGGGGGATGCTTTACCAGCCAGACCCTTCCCTTGGGCCATGCAACAGCAGTCCTACCCGGGGGAAAGTCGGCAACTCTCGGGCCAGGAGGCCATAACCACAATCCAGCTCCACGTTACTAGGCAGGGTTGCAGCAGAGAGCAGAGAGGGAAGTCCCAGTCAAACCACCCACAGATTCACCCCCACACGCATGCACGCACACACACACACACACACACACACACACATACACCCTCCAAGCCTCCCTTCTCCCCACCAGCCGCCTGGAGCCCCCCCCGCCCCCTCCAGCATTCCTGCAAGGTAACGCAGTTAGGACCAAGGAGACAGTACGAACACTATCCACCAGATGTTTGCATAAATAAGGCATCTGCCCTCTAAGCTAACAAGGTCAGTCTCTGGCTCCAGCAAGCCGAGCAAACAGGCTGGGTCTTGGCAGCCGTACAGCTCTGGCTTGGCACTCGCTGCGCTCCGGCTTCCTGGATTCTTGAAGCATCAAGAGCAGCACAAAAAAAAAACCTGGTGAAAAATAAGCATCTTAGCAAAACCCTAGCCGCCCTGCCACCGCCCGCTCAGAATAAGTGGCTTCCTTTGAACCGCAGCAAGGGGGGAGGTGTCGGCCGAGGCCCCAAGGCCGAGGGGAAGCAGACGCGGGGGGGGGGGGGGGCTGTGCCCACGGCCGACCAGGGCCGTGGGCGCAGAGAAAAGGGCAGGAACCTCCGGGCAACCCGGGCGGGAAAACACAGGTCGGTTTGCAGGAAGTTGTGGCTTAAAGTGAGGCAAACTCGATCCCTTCCCTTCTATCACGAGCTGATGGAGGGTTTTCATTATGCAAAACAAGGGCGGTTTCAGGGGAGCGTGCTAAGCCAGGGTTTGTTTGAACCCGGTTGTTTAACTTCGCCGCACGGGTCTTGTTCACACATCATACTATGTTTTACAGGCTACAACCAGGGGTTCACATACCATGCATAGCCAAACAAGCTGCCTTACGCTCCAACTTTAAGAGGTGTGGACTTCAACTCCCAGAATTCCCCAGCCAGCACGCTGGCTAGGGAGTTCTGGGAGTTGAAGTCCACACCTCTTAAAGTTGCCAAGGTTGAGAAACACTGCTCTAGCATATTGTATGCACCCAGCCAATAAACAGTAACCAAGACCCTACCCCACCCGAAGGGGGTAGCCCTGGAATCTCTTTCCACTGTCAAAATCCAGCCTTTGGGAAATGTAACTTCAGGAGAGAGGGCTGGCTAAGCATAAGGTGTCACCCAGAGCAGAGGCCCCACCATGGCCATCCCAGAATCCCCAGAGGAAGACAAACTGGGTTTCCTTCCCTCCGTAAACCACGTTCCGCAAAGTTCTGTTCCAATGGGAGACATTCTAATCTGGGCCAAGCAATCTTGGCTTCTGCTGCAAGTACAAATGATGCAAATTAAGAGATGGGGTTCTTGTTCCAACCCACTCAGACACACTCTCTTCACACCCACCAACCCGTCTCTTTCCCCCAGAGCTGGCCCGTGTATTTTCTGGTCTTCGTTTGCAACCGAAGACAATTGTTGGCTGGACCCGAGATGCATCAGCCTGTGCTTCGAGCAGTGCCACTGCCCTGGAGGCACAGGGTCCCGATTAGGCTAGAAGGGCGGCAGGCACTCTGCACGTGTTCATAGGAACTTGCTCCTTCCACGAGAGGGAAGATTGCCTGCCTGACAATCCCGGTCAGCAACAGCCCCCCAACCCCTCAGCCGAGCCCCTGCAAATAAAGCAAACTCAGCCAGAGTTTGCTTTCTTGGCCAGTAAAAAGCTCCAAGGAAGGGGGTAAAAAAAAAAGGGGGGGGTTGTCTGCTGTTATCACTGCGTATTTTCCCAGCATTTCACCTCTGCGAGCAAGCTCCCAATCACCACCCGCCCCGTCTCGGCGCCTGCAACTCTCTTTGTTTTAAATATTATAAAGCAAGCCAGATGCTCTCTCTAATCCCCCCAGCTGGTGGGGATTTGCAAACACGTTAGAAAAAGGCAGCCCTGTTTCTGAGCCAGCCTCTCCGCCGCTACTGCACCTCGCCAGCCAGCCCGGGCTTCCTTCCTTCCCCATCTGCTGCCGATGAAAGGCTCCAGATTAAGGGCAGACAAGGTGTCTCTCCAGGCACACGCGGACACCTCCACAGGGCTGGGGCGGGGACTGGGGTCCCCAGAGGAACATGGCCCCAGGGGAGTGGAGTGGGGAGAAGCTGGCAAGACTCTGCAACGCGTTTCGCTGCAAAGCCTGTGTGGAAATCTCTCCCAGGCTCTAAGAGAGTGTTCCTCAATCTCAGCAACTTTAAGAGGTGTGGACTTCAACTCCCAGGATTCCCCAGCCAGCCTTGGGAATTCTGGGAGTTGAAGTCCACACCTCTTAAAGTTGTCTGTAGCTTGAATCATGTCAACTGGATTTCTATTTTCTTAGTGGAAACGTTTCACTCCTTATCCAAGGAGCTTCTTCAGTCTGAGTAAAGTTAGTAAGGGAATCCTTAAATATGTTTCTAGGCTGGCTGTGTGACCTTGCACCTGGGGCTAGGTCATGGTTATTTTGGATAAGGAGTGAAACGTTTCCACTAAGAAAATAGAAATCCAGTTGACATGATTCAAGCTACAGACAATTCCACCTGGATGACTGAGAACCTTCATAGACCTCTTAAAGTTGTTGATTGAGAAACACGGCTCTACCCTGGCCCACTCCAAAGTTTCTTGGTTGCAAGTTGCAACATCCCAACCCCGTACTAGGGGGAAAAAGGCTGATCCGGATCATCCCTTTTAAGAAGCCATCCTCAGCTCACTCCGGATGGGCATCTGGGGGATCTCACGGAGGCAGAAACAGGTGTGGCAAGCGGGGGAGGAAGAGGGCAAGACTTCAGCGGCTCAAGAGGCACCCGGCGAGTAACAAAGCTGCAACCCGAATGGCAGGCAGGCTAGAAACCTGGGGCCATCCCTGCTCTGGAGTCAAGACTGGACCTCCGCACGGGATCCTCCCACCAGGAAGAACGGCCAGCCCCGAACTTCGCAACCCAAGACACGTTGGAGCGTGACTCACCCCCGTCCTTGGGTAACACCGAGCAGACTCATTCTTTGCGATAAACCCTGATAAAGTGCTTGGTTTGGTTTTCGCCCTGTGTGAGTCCCGTCCCTGGGATTTCTCCATCATGCTAGGATGAGGCAAACAAGGACTTGCGCTGAGGCACCAACTGAGTCACTCCATCATTGTGGCTTTGGGAAAAAGGACCACACGGATGCCATTCCTGCTGAAAACTGACATCATCAGGGGCTGGGAAGTGTTCAGTATCTGGGAAATCATGAAAGTGCACTGAGGACAACAGCAGAAGCATCAGACTCTGAACTTCATCCTTTGCCCTTGAGTAGAGGTAGTCCTCACTTAACGACCACAATAGGGATTGGAAAATTGGTTAAGTGGTGTGGTCGTTAACTGAGTCACCACGTGACCGGACCCAAATTGATGACCATTTTTTACGATGGCCGTTAAGCGAATCATGGGTTGTTAAGTGAATCACCGCAGTCGTTAAGCAAATCCCGCTTCCCCAATGGACATTTTTTGCCAGAAACCGGCAAAAAAGGTCACAAATTGCAATCACATGATTGCAGGGCGCTGCAACTGGTCATAAATGTGAGCTGTTTGCCGAGTTCTCAAATTGCAATCACGTGATGGTGGGGGTGGTGCGATGGTTTGTGACGGTTGTAAGTGTGAGTTCAGGTCATAAAGCCCTTTTTCCAAGGCCATCGTAACTTCGGACTGTTGTTAAACGAATGGTCTTTAAGTGAGGACTACTTGTACCACATCCTGCATCTCTGTCCCTATTACATTTAGCCCTGATCTTCAGAAGCTCCCCCCTTTCTTGTCTTCTCCAAAACCCGCAAGACCTTTGCCAGTAGACTCTACCCATGGAAGCAGGGGTTCTTCACACACCCCAGGGGTCATGCTGCAGAATTCAAAGGACCTTTCCAGATGGTGTGCAATCACGCCTGTATCCAAATCGGCACCGGGCCAGCCTTGCAGCTACACAGAAACCTGGTTTTAGCTCTTCCTTCCTGGGGAAGACCCAGCAACCAGGAAGCAGCTTTTGAGCCAGTTCAGATGGCTGAGCACGCCTGAATTGGGTGGCCCCGTTTTCTGCTTTTCCTCTTGCGTTCACCCAGCTGTTGTAGCTTGTAAACTACAACTTATGGTTTGGCATGCTGTGCAATCCAAGCAATGGTGGCTTATTCCAAAAACATGCTAGGTAGATCATGGCTTTGTGAGGGGGTCCAATCAGCATGTTCTCCAGCTCTAAGAATAGAACCGTAGAATCGTAGGGTCGGGAGGGACCTTGGAGGTCCGCCCGAGGCAGGAGCCCTCATACCGTCTCAAACAAATAGTTGTCCAATCCTTTCTCGGAAACCTCCAGCGATGGAGCACCCGCCACGCCGGGAATACAAGGGGTAAACAACCATCTGTGGGATTTTATTTAAAAACGTTTTAAAATCTGTGGTAGCTTTAGCTCCTCTATATCCCACTGTTAAATTTTTATCCATCTTCTCCCCCCCCCCCGCCCTCTCTGCTTTCCTTCTCCTAAGCTGGCTCCATGGCTCAACACGCTGCCACAAAGGGTGCATCTTTTGTGCAAAATCAACTGGGAGCTGCAAAAATGTCAGGGCAAGTTGGCTTGGTTGCTTTTTTATAGTCAAGAAGAGGAGGTCAGCAGGCGGCCATTCCCCGTGATTAGGGGTCGCAAAGACTAACGGGGCCGCAGAAAGGTGGGTGTGCTGGTTTATAGGCCAATATTCCATTTGCTGAGTTGCTAAGCAAGAGGAGAGCAAGCCAGGCGACGGCTCGCCCTTGGGGGGAAATTTCAATGAAGGAGGAGGTGCAAAGATAGTCAGAGAGGTCAAATGCTCAGCATTTGAAAAAAAAGAAAGAAGCTCTAAATTTGGGACCAAGAATGAATAAAGTATTCCGTAATATGAGTTCTAGTCCCACCTTAGGCATGAACGCCGGCTGGGGGACCTTGGGCCAATCCCTCTCTCTCAGCCCTAGGAAGGAGCCAATGGCAAACCAGGGGACTGAGAGTTCTAGTCCCGCCTTAGGCATGAAAAGCCGGCTGGGTGACCTTGGGCCAGTCCCTCTCTCTCAGCCCTAGGAAGGAGCCAATGGCAAACCAGGAGACTGAGAGTTCTAGTCCCGCCTTAGGCATGGAAGCCGGCTGGGTGACCTTGGGCCAGTCACTCTCTCTCAGCCCAACTCACCTCACAGGGTTGTTGTTGTGGAGAAAATAGGAGGAGGGAGGAGTATTTGGTATGTTCGCCGCCTTGAGTTATTTATAAAAAATAATAAAGGCGGGATACAAAATAAATATAAATAAATAATATACACCAAGCTGTATTTAAACAACTTCCTTCTTTTTCATTATTCATTGGGCTGCATTAAGCCATGGTTTATAGAATCGTGGTTTGCTGGAAAAAAAAACCTAGAGGGGCTGAGTATACCCAACGTGCTTAAGTAAGTCACACTTTACAAATTGCAGGGGCTGACCTGACAAATCCATTCAAAGAACTCCATGGAAGTTGTATGAAACATATACTGTAACCCATGTATTATTTGATTGCTTCCCTGCAAGGGAACCAAGACTGTGCCCCCACCCCCAGGGCGGGCACGCAAGGGAGTCTGGAAACCCCAGGCCCCAATTCCAACCAGGGAGGGGGGAAACTACTGACAGGAGGAGCGTGCCTCCAACAAGGGGTTTTGCGCAGCCCCCAGCAGGGTCTCCAACTCGAGGTTGCAGCTTCCCTGCAGCTTTTGCCTCACTCCCTCAATTGCATTATTTGGGGGGGGGGGTTAGGAGAGACCAGCATAAAGCAGCCTCCTTCTCTTGAGCTGGAAGGGCCCCTTGGGACGCGTACCTGGCCGTGCTCCAAAACCCTCAATGTCTGGACAAGTCCGTGCTCAGATCACCACAGCCCTTACTGTTCCCATCTGTAAAATGGCCCCAGTCCAGCCTCCAATGAAGTCACATGAAAGCAAGAACGGCAGCCAGGAGGGTCTGCAAGGGATGGGTTGCCACGCAAACCAGGTGTGACATCAGGACACGTCACGGTGGTTTGGTTCGCACCAGATGCCTGGGACAAGACCCTCCCCCAGGAATCCTCATTAGAGTCTCTGGTCCTGAGAACTGGGGGACATTTTAGCCCCCGAAAGCAAACCTGAGAGAAAAAGATGAAAGGAACGAACGGGCTTCGAATGTGCTGGAAAGACTGACACTTAAAAAAAAAGAGGAAGCGAAGAGGAGAACCATGGGAGAGAGGGAGGAATCGTGTGTGTGTGTGTGTGTGTGTGTGTGTGTGTTTGTGTGTGTGCGAATCCACAGTTTAGCACGGGGGGGGGGGTTGTGGAGAGAGGTGGTTTGTTGATGACCCAAGTCATTTTGGCAAGCCGGCCCCAGGAACTCTGGCCACCGGCCCAGTTCAGCGCTGAACTTAAACAAACTCCTGTTGCAGCCATCTGCTTGATTTTAAAATAAGTCAAACAATCTGTTGAGCTGTGGGTGATCAAGTTTCCATCTGCGCGGACGCCTGCTCGCCTGCCTGGAGCCTCTCCTGCCTCTCGCAGCCAAACGCTCCCAGCAGTACATGTGGCTGTCCCAAGTCCGCCAGGGAAAGGAGAAGCCAGACCTTGCCGCCGCCGCCACCTTCATCTGCGCCTGGACTCCTGGCCGGAGCCAACCCACCAAAGGCTGGAGGGTTTAAAGGGGAGGAAGGGGCGGGGGTGGCCTCTTGGCCGAACGGAGGAGACTGTTCAGCCCTTCGGAGGAAGGCCCGTCTGACCCTGCGTGCAACGAAGCAGGTGTCGCGCCCGATCCAAGACAAAATTAGGTCCATATCGGGGAACCGAGGATGTTCCTTCACATCACATCAGGCTCTGGATCGGTGTTTTTCAAACTTGGCAACTTGAAGATGGGTGGACTTCAACTCCCAGAATTCCCCAGCCAGCAAAGCTTTGCTGGCTGGGGAATTCTGGGAGTTGTAGTCCACCCATTTTCAAGTTGCCAAGTTTGAAAAACACTGCTATGGATCCATCAGAGATGAAGTTCAGCCAAGATTTCCTGGTAGACCCGTAGGAGGCCAGAAAGAATTTTGGATTGCCGCTGCTGAGGAACAACTTGATTGTGTGTGTGTGGGGGGGGGGGTACGGGTGTGTGTAGAAACACACACTCAGACTGAGGCTCTTCCAATGTGGGGAGATTCATGTCCCAGAACCCCCCACCAGCCAACACATCCAACACATCCAACACATCTGGAGGACTGGGAAGGCTGAGAGATACAGAGGGAAGAGAGGGGGTGAGTCCTATTTTCCCATTTAATTCTCAGCCTTGTTATACCTTCCCTGATCAATGGGAATGTGAGATTTTTTTCAGGTAGAGAATCGCAAACGAGAAAGGCAGGCTGTCTTCCTGTTCCACCGCAAGGAAGAAAGACCAAGAGTTGCTCAGCAACAACGCGGCACCCTTGTCCATAACCCCCTCCGGGTTGGCTTCCATGTCTGACAACTGCCCGAGACACTCGCAAGGTACAACTACCGCTGATCCAGCACAAGAAGGAATTGAGGGGACGTTGCGTCAAACTCACGCCTGCCTCGGGGGCACCCGTATCCTGCCACCACAATCCGCTCATGAGAAAGGGCAGCAATTCAAAATCGATGTCCAGCCCCAATTGGATGCTGTTCGCTGCACCAGCCAGCCAAAATCACATCCGGGACTCTTGCATGATGAAAGTGAACCCTGGAATATGCTCTGAATGTGCAGCCGGATATAGGGAGAAGCATTTTTACCAGGGACCAACCAGTGCTCCACACCAGTCCTTGAGCCAGAAGAAAACCAAACCAGTACAGGTCGTCCTCGTTTAGCAACTGCCTCATTTAGTGACCATTCGCAGTTACAACGGTGATGAAAAAGTAACTTTGCAACCAGTCCTCGCATTTACAACCTTCGCAGGTCTGTAAAGCAAAAGAAAGCTGAAGGCAGATCGTAAAATTGTGATTTTTCACTTAGCAACCGCTTTGCTAAACAACCAAGTTGCCGGTCCCAATTGTGGTCACTAAACGAGGACTACCTGTAGAGTGTCTGCTGCCCCCATTGGCAACCCTATCCTGACACAAGCAAATAGTGCTGCCCTTCTTTCCAGCATAGATGGTAGTTATCAATAGGGACTGGTGGATTGCACTGGTTCTGTTTCCCTTCCCTCCCACCAAAGTCACAGACAGGGGTTGTGGTAGGAGGAGAGCCACAGTCTAGGGTGGCAAGGAATCCAGAGTTGGCATCACCTTCTCCAACTAACATCCAAAGGCAGAAGCTTTCGGGAGCTGCAGTTCACTTCATCGGATGCGTCGAGCGGTTTGGCTGATACGAGATTCAAACTGAGACGCCCCCCCACCTCATCCCAATTCAAATCCCACATCAGTCAACCCACTCGATATGTTGGGTGCAGGGAGATGAAGGTCCCCAAAGCTTCTGCCTTTGATAACACGCGTTAATTGGGAAAAGTGCTGCCAGACTCGGGAGTTTTTGCAAGCGATCAGAAAACTCATACCGATCGTTCTCCTTAACGTGGCGTAGAGGTGGGAGGAGGAACATCTTGAGTGGGGCCAGGCCGGAGGGCTTAGCCATCTGCTCTGGTTTCACCCAAGGCCTCCCTATGAAGGAGCCCAACTTCTGCGCAGGTTTCAGCCGACTGCCAGACTCTTGGCACAGAGTCGCATTATTCCTGAAGAGCGGTAAACCCACATTCAAAAGCAATTGAATATCAGTTGACAGGCAAGTTATATTGTGGAGAGGAAGAAAGATGGTCTTCTCTTCTCCATTTCGAGGGTCACAATCGCTGGTCTGCTGCTACTCACATGGGGGATCAGCCCAGACAGGAATGGCCCCAAAAGACAGCGTCCAGGGGCCACAAAGGAGGGGGCATGGCTAACTCACCGCCTCACCTTCGTGGCCTGTGCTACCAACCGAAGCAGTGTTTCTCAACCGCGGCAACTTGAAGACGTGTGGACTTCAACTCTCAGAAATCCCCAGCCAGCCATGGGAGTTGAAGTCCACACGTCTTCAAGTTGCCACGGTTGAGAAACACTGAACCGAAGGATGGAAAACACTATTTTAAGACTGGGACAGCTCAGGACATTTTAAGGCTGCTTCAAATACAGGCTGGGGATCAGATGAAAGCAATGTCATGAAGATACAGCAGAAAAAGGACATGGTATCTTTGTGCCAGAGTTAGATTCAAGCAAAGAAAAGCAGCATGTCTACAGTACAGCATCCTCGTTCAGCGACTGCCTCGTACAGCGACCATTCGCAGTTACAACGGTGATGAAAAAGTAACTTTGCGACCAATCCTCACATTGACGACCTTCGCAGGTCTGTAAAACAAAGGAAAGCTAAAGGAAGATCGTAAGCACAGTTGCTGTTTCACCTAGTGACTGCTTTGCTTAGCAACCAAGTTGCCAGTCCCAATTGTGGTCGCTAAATGAGGACTGAATTTGGTTGTACAAGATAAGTCTTTCCAAAAACCACTGTCCCACTCCTTCACATCTTTGAGGGACATGGCTAGTTAATGTAACTTAAAGGACATCCAACTTGCCGAATAATCCAAAGACAGGGAAACATCTGAGGTAAGTTTACACAAAAGAGAATCTGACCCGATCTTACGACCTTTTTTGCAGCAGTCATTAAGCAAATTACTATGGTGTTAAACAAACCATGTGGTCATTAAGCGAATCATGCAGTTCCCCATTGATTTTGCTTGCCAAAAGCCGTCCGGGAAGGTCGAAAATGGCGATCACACGACCATAGGATGCTGTGATGGTCATAAATGCAAACCGTTGTAAGTCCAAATCGTCATTAAACAAATGGTTGTTAAACGAGGACTACCTGTACCGAGTTCAGACAGGGTCCATCTTGCTCAATTTTTGCCCACCATGAGCAGCATTTCAAAAATAGGGAGTTGTTAAAAGCCCTGCTGGGTTGCATAAATTCACAGAGGATGCCCACTGTAGTCTGGCCTATGGATTAGATTTTGGTTTTACCTAAGACAGCAATGAGGAGTAGTTCGTTCCACCCCTTCCCGCTGCATTTGGATACCAAGCAAAGAACTCTTTTGCAGAACATTTGGAGGGGGGAGGGGCTTCTGGATTTTGAAAAGAAACTTTCTTTTCCTTGTTTTTTTTTTAATCATCTGGAAATTTTGCTTACTGCAGCTTATTTGGTTAGTTTTATCGTTTTTCTGCCTCGTTACCTTACTACTAGCGTTGTTACCTGATCAGGGAAACATCAAGATAATTCTGTGAGTTATAGCAAAAAGGCAAAAGGAAAGAAAAACCGACTGGTTAAATGCACTTCAACACAAAGCATTCTATAGCAAGAAATACATTTTCTTCGCTTTTCGTTTCGAAGGCACATATTTGGGTTCTGGACGAAAATGTTGCAACCCCGCTGTATTATTTGAGCGTGCATTTCTGATTTCAGGGCTCTGAGAAGTCCAGAGGCAAATAAATAACAAATAAGCAGGTAAAGAAAGGGGGACTTGAGCAAAGCCACAATAGCAAGGAGGATGGGGGCCGGACGAAGGCAATTACACGTTTTTTCATTTTAAAAACTCACACAACGCCGCAGGCACAAATCCCATAACGCAGCACGAAGGAATGCGAGAGACAGAAAGACAATGAATGATGCGCCTTTTGGCAGCAGGGAGGGTTCTTGGGAGGGAAAAGCGGGGGGGGGGGGGAGGCAGGAAAGACCAACTGCAGGGGAGGTGGAAGGGCCTCTGGACAAGGAAACTTCATTTTGGCTTTTCACTCTAATTTTCCCTGGAGCGGAGAAAGGCCTGGGCTGTGCCGCCAGTCGGTCCCGGCCAGAAAAATGCTTTGGCTCCAAGCTGCTAAGACTCCGGGCCAGAAGCGGCACTGGAGAATAAACACAGCCCAGCCTGGCCGCGGCAGGGGCCAGGAACCACCAGTAAACAGCCACTGGGAAGGATGGGCATTAGCCCCACTGGTTCTGGGGGGGAAGAGCCGGATGGTGCGCAGCCCCAAGCAAGCTGTGCAATCGTCTGTGGCGAAGCCAAATGCGCTAAGGACGGCCAGCATCGGCCAGGGCGTGGTGGGTCTCACGGGGGGGGGGGACGGCTGTGCGGAGGTGGAGCTTGTAAAGGAGGGAGGGGGAGCTTACCCCTCACCTCTCAGCGAGCTGCCCCAGGCTGGAAAGAATTTGGGGGGGGTTGAGCTGCCCCCCCCAAGTAGGGCAGCCGGTCAACTGAGCCCCACAGAGCACTACAAACTAAAGGCATTTGCGCTGCTCAAGTGCAGTCTCCGTTTGTGACCGTAAGTTCAAAGGGCGGCAAAGAAAAGGTGTGGGTGGCGTTTACCACCACAGCCCACCCAGCCTTCCCCATGCCGGGGGTCCTGCAGAGGTGCTGGCGTCCGCTCCCAAAGGCCGTGCAGGATGGGGTTTATGGAGACGGCACTGGATGCAGTTAGAGGGACCGAGTGGAAGAGACTCCCCCAGACCAGCAGAAGCCCCACGGTCATTCTGGGGGGCCTTCAGCTTTCCAAGAGCGGGGGACCCGAAGCACACTTGCCAGATCCAGGGAAATTGGCTCCCCCATTAACACTCTCAGATGGCTCTCTGTGATGGAAGAAGACATGCTGAAGGAGCAGGTTCAGAAATCGGGATTTCAAATAGCGTTTGGGAGTCCAGTACAATACTCCAGTGTCCCCAAACAGGCACTTCACTCCTCTCTTCTACAGCCAAGATGAAGCAACCTTGAGCACCACACTTGCAGTGAGAGGGTAAGACTGGCAAGTGAGTGAAGAAGCTGGAGACCGACCGGAGGGGAAGAAAGTAGACCTGGTCTTGGGAAGGAATGCGGGAGCCATTACGGGGAGACAAGCAGAAAGGGTTACTCAGTCCCGAGAAAGAGGAAAGCGTGAGAAAGCAGCTCTAAATAGCCCTGCCTTGATCTTGTTAGGTATAAGATGGCGTAGAGAGAAACCCTGACGCCTTTCAAGACTCTTTTCCTACCTTAGAACAATAAAGAGCATTCCTGTCTTTGTTCCTTGACCTGGCTTACCTCGAAGGGATGGCACCAGGCTCCTTCATTACCCTGCAGGTGTTTGGCTACTGGGGGGAAAAAAGCACAAGTGGGCCACGAAATCTGCTTCCCTGCTAATACCACCAGTGGCAACTCATTTAAGGCAGGGGTACCCAACCTTTTTGGCACGAGGGACCGGTTTTGTGGAAGACAATTTTTCCACGGACGGGGGGGCGGGGTTTGCAGGAGGGAGCCAATCGTGCGGACCGGGGGGTGGGGTTTGCAGGCGGGAGCCAATCACGCAGACCGGGGGCAGGGTTTGCGGGCGGGAGCCAATCACGCGGACCGGGGGCAGGGTTTGTGCGGACTGGGGGGGCGGGGTTCGGAGACCGGCATGGCAGCCCGGTTCCTAACAGGCCACGGACCAGTACCGGTCCGCGGCCCGGGGGTTGGGGACCCCTGATTTAAGGGACAGCACCGTAAGGATGTCAGGAGAATATCTGGAGCTTGAGCAGAAGGTCCCTGCTCCAAGGGCTGTTCCCCTGCTAAAGCAGTCAAATACTGTACAGGTAGTCTTCAACTTAAATGACCATTTGTTTAGCGACTGTTCAAAGTTACAACGGTGCTGGAAAAAGAGACTTACGACCAGTCCTTGCACTTACGACTGTCGCAGCATCCCCTGATCACGTGATCAAAATTCGGGTGCTTGGCAACCAGTATGTCAGCGCTTTCCAAACTGTGCGTCGCAACACAAAAGTGTGTCGCCACACACAGCGTGGTGTGTCGCCACACCACCCAGAAGCGGCGGCGCGCGCGCGCGCACGGCGGCAGCAGCAGCGGCGCGGGATCAGCGGTTCCGCGTTTTAGCGGAGGCTGCCGCCGCCGTCGTGCACGCGCGCGCCACCGCCGCCGCCGCTGGTGTGTCGCCAGCGGCGGCACTTTGAAAAGCCCTGCAGTATGTATTTAAGACAGTTGCAGCATCCCAGAGTCACGTGATTGCCATTTGTGACCTTTCCAGCCGGCTTCCAACAAGCAAAATCAATGGGGGAAGCCGGATTCGCTTTACAACCATGTGATTCGCTTAACGACCTCAGCAAAAAGGTTGTAAAGTCGGTCATGGTCATGTGATGCCTTGCCTAATGACCGCATTGCTTAGTGACCGAAGTTCCAGTCCCAACTGTGGTGGTAAGTCGAGGACTACCTGTAAAGGAATCCTGGGCTAATGGGTGACCCCCCCCAACTAGAACCCTAAGAGTCTTGTTATATTTTAAGTGATTTTGGTGCATGACAAAAGCTCAGGGCCGCTGAGGTGCCCAAGGCCCTGTGCTGTCTGAAACAAACCCGATGGCCTTCTGGAAGCTTAACCGAGCCACAAAGGCTGGCCAACCCACAACCTGCCAGGGTGCACAAGAGAGGCTTCACACCCTCCAGGGCTGGGACTGCTCCAAGAGAGGGCAGCTGCATGGCGTTGCGTGCTGCAGAAGCAAATAAACTCAGGAACAGCTGAAGTCCCTCTTCCGGGGGGTCCTGCAGACTGAGCCTGGCGCATCCAGAAACATGCAGATGTGCACACGCTCCGTCCTCCCAGAACAGCTTCCCTTTTCCTTCTGGACAACACAGCTGTTGGTGGAGGAGGACGAGGGATGGAGAGAGAGAGAGAGTGAGTGAGTGAGTGAGAGAGTGAGAGAGAGAGAGAGAGGGAGAGAGAGAGAGAGAGAGAGAGAGAGAGAGAGCGCGAGCGGGGTGGCCTGCAGGCAGCAGAGACAAGGACAAAGGCCAGATGTCCTAAGTCATCCGCCCGAGAGACGGGTCAATTTCTATTGGCACCGCCCGCCTCCCCGCAGTCAGCCGCAGCCACGCAGCAAAGGTCCCTCTGCAGGAAGAGACCTTTTTCCCGTCCACCCCCAACGAGGCAGCAACCGCGCCTCTCCGCTCCGCCCCCAGCCTCTGGCGGGGTCAGGAGGTGCCCACGAGCCAAGCACGTGACTCATCTGTTCGGCCGGCCAGGCACTCGGGTGGAAAACAAGAGCTGCGTGGCTTGCTCGGGCAAGGCGGGCATCGGTTTCCAGCCGGGAGCCCGAAACGTCGGCTTGGAAGGGAGCCCGTCCGAATTGCACGAGGCATATCTGCAACTAAACGCACAGGCGACTTTTGGAAAACAAGATGAGCCGCTGTGGGCTTATTGTCGTTTATTCGCTAAGGGTTCTAAAGTGCTGGATCCCCGCAGCTCTAAGCGGCTTGCAGAATATGCTGCGAGGGTTAAACATAAAAGCCAACATATAAACACCCCCAATGGCTCAGTGGGTAAGACGCCAGGCTTGTTGATCGCAAGTTCAGAGGTTCGAATCCCTAGCCCTGCGTGCGGAGTGAGCTCCTGCACTCGCCCCAGCTCTTTCCAACCTAGCAATTCGAAAGCATGCAAATGCAAGTAGATGAATAGGTACCACTTCGGTGGGTAGGTAACAGCGTTCCGCGCACCTCATGCAGCCACATGACCGTGGAAGCGTCTTCGGACAACGCTGGCTCTTCGGCTAACAAACGGAGATGAGCACCGGCCCCCAGAGTTGGACACGACTGCAGAAATGTGCGGGGGGAACCTTTACCTTTTTAATTCCATGGAAGGAGGCTGAACCTCAGTGTCTCCACATCCCGTCCTTAAGGGCCCCGGTCTTTGTGGCATTCGGAAACCCAATCAAGGGGAGGACCAAATACCTAAAAGTGGGCTGTTCCCAAGAAAGGGGGCCACCCCCCAGGGTCCCCCACCAAGCCCTGCCTCTAGACCCCTGGGCAGGCACCCTTCAGCACTGCGAATGCTAAACAGGAACTCCTTTCAAAGGAGAGGGCTGCGCGATCCGATCCAGGTTGGTCGACCCGGCCCTGAAAATCCAAATGGAATTTCCAGCCCCAATCGTGGAAATTGTGCAAAAGCATCTCCATGTTTTTCCTGGGCTTATGTAGTCCATGGAAAGGGTCAAAAACAGCTGCGAGGAATAATCAACTCTCTCCACCCCAGGCCTCTGAGGAGCCCCCTTCCCATCTGACTTGTGAGATTTCTTAGATGAAGTTAGAGACCCAGCCGTCCAAGAAAATAGCATTTCCGGGTTGTTTTTTTTAAAAAATCAAGGCTCTAGTCCCAAGACCATAAATGAAAGCTTGAAAAGTATGTTTAATACATGATGGAAGGGATACAAGTCAGCTGCCCTCTTTCCCCTTCTTTGCAGCAAGAACACAGGTAATAAACAGTACGTAATATGCACAGGACAGTTTTTCTTTCAGAAAACGTTTTCTTTCAGAAACTCCACCCCACCACTGATTTAAGCAAAGAAGCCTGTTATTCCTCACCCAAAACTGCTGAAATTTGGCCCCCAAACACTTCAGCTCTGCAACCTGCATTTAGCATTTCCATTCAGACCCAGGGGTGTAAGCTGCCTCATTCCGCATTATTCCTGGTGGTCTTCATTTCTAGTTTGCAAAATTTGTTCTTGCTTTGCTAGACCGAGGAAAGGAAGGCTATGCAAGGAAATAGCCACCCCCGCCCCTTGACCGCTCATCTGCCCAGAGGAGCGGAATATTATGCCACACCTCTCTGGCCTCTGAGGTGCCAGCAGCAAGCACTACCAAGCATCTCTTCCTAACCCTGCCTGTTCAAGGAAGCTGAATCCTGCCAGGGCCAACGCCATGGCATTCGGGAAGATTTGCATCAGGGAAGATGTCATTTTGAGGGCGAGCCATTTTTGCTGCGGTACCCATGCATCGACAAGCTGCGGGCCGCCAAGTCCCATCCGCTGCATTCCTGCAAGTCCTTTCAATTTGAGAAACCTCTCCCATTTCCAGCCTGCTAAAGGCGTTGAGTGTTTCACGCTCCCCCCCCCCCCAGCCCCAAGTGTCAGGCCAACAAAGAAAGCCTGTCCAGGCCAGAGCAAGGGACATCAGCGGACAGGTCCACTCTTTCGTTCAAAGCTCCATGAATGGGGAATCTGTCTTGCTTGGCTCCCGCATCCTCTGCCCGGGCGCCAGGCTCCGAATCCACCCCAGGGGCACCTTCCTCTGACAGCTGAGCAGCTCTCCAAGAAATGCCAACCCACCAGCGGTCACAAATTGTCCGGGACCGCAACACCGAAACGTTTGGAATAACGGAATAAAATGTTTCCCAAAGGGCAGTTCTGCTCAGAAAGAAAAAGAAGGAACAATTGAAATCAATAAACTGCTCTGAAGACGTTGTCCTCGTCTTCCCCAATCCCGTTGGCTTTTGTGTTCATTTTCCTTCTTCGGAAATCTTCTAGGCATGCTCAGGGGACGGCTGCTTTCCAATTAAGGGCAAAAATAACACGGTAATGGTAAATTAACAAGCTCAGTCTGCAGTTTAGGCGGCACGCTTCCTTTTGCATGAAGGATCTCAACGGCCTTTTATTGGCTTGAGCAAAGCCTAAGAGCAGAGGCAAGAGATTTATGGGTGTGCCTAGCTATCCCTGTAAAGTTCTAGTACTGTATGTGCAACCCGGAGACTGCAATCTTGAACATCATACCCTGCAAAGATAAGATGCGCTAAATCTACTGATCACTTCTGGGCAGGCACGCAGGGGAAAGAGTGCACCCAATGGAGAAAAGGGAAACTTACTTTTGAGTAGACTTACAGGCATGCGCAAACAATGCCCGTTTCTTTCGGAACACTTTCTGGTTTTTATTTTTTTTAACTCTATCCCTTTCACTTGTAGCCCCATCCAAAGTGGAAGGGGCGCCTGAAATCTTTCCCAGAAATGGATCATAAATGTTTTGTTGCTGTAAATAGAATGAAGATGAGAAATTGTTATTTGGTCTTGTCTGGCTGGGTTTATACAACGGCAATCCCTTTAGGGCAGTGTTTTTCAAACTTGGCACCTTTAAGAGGGGCGGACTTCAACTCCCAGAATTCCCCAGCCAGCATGCTGGGAGTTGAAGTCCACCCCTCTTAAAGGTGCCAAGTTTGAAAAACACTGCTTTAAGGCTTCAGAGACAGAATATCTGCTTGGAGGGGTGGGGGACAGAGAAAGTAACTAAACTCTCCCCCCCCCCTTTCTATCTTAGGGTAGCAATTCCGAGATCAGCAGAATTCTCGTGTTCCAAAAGCATTTTCTGGCAGACTTATGACTCCATAGTTCTGGCCTCTTTCGTGTCCGCAGCCACCCTCCGAGGTCCACCTGAGTGAGCCTCCACTAAAGCAGTTCAGTGAAAGCCTTTACGCTCAACCCAGGTGGGCTGGGGAGGGGGGCTTCCCCTGGTGGTCCGCTCATCTTCCTTTGCACTGATTTGCGAGGCTGCAGCACTTAATGGGCTTGGTGGGTGAGTGTGCAATGCCAGTGAAAGAGCAGATGGGCTTTAGTGGGCTGTGAAATGCAGAAATTAGCTTGGCTGCCAACCAGCGGAAACACAGCCGCACACACAGACAAGAACTCCACATTCTCCCCCTTTAATTAATTGAGTTTCCCACAAATTGTCCTCATGGAGATGGGAGCTAAAGAGGAATTCCCTACGCCTTCAGCCCCGCTAGGGCCGGCTATGAAATCGAGACCTAATTTGCCACACTGCCCACCGAGACCCAACCATCAAGTGTTCTCCTTGACTATTGGTAAGTATAAAATATAAGGTGTATTTCCTGCCTGCCTGCCTTCCATTTTCAGTTTGGTTTTTTAATCTTTTTTTCTTTAAGATTAAATATTGTCTTGTTAATTGTCCATGTATAAAATAAATAAGAAGTTTCCATCTAAAAAAAATAAACAAATGAAGTGTTCTACTTTCCCCAATCTCCTGATCTAAAGAAACGCCTTTCTGTCTCCCCACTGAATCAACAGTCACTATTAAAAAGGCTTTTTTTTAAAAAAAAATGGTGAAATTAAGATACCTTGAGAGGAACCCAGGAGTGGATTTTGGTGCCAAAGGATTCTGAAGCTCAAATTCTGACACTGAAAATGATTTTTTTGGCTGAGCACTCCTATAAAGACACACACTTTCTCTAAAAGAACAGGCCTGATTCTTGAGTCTCTTCCTACTACTTGGTCGTGGCTGATGGACTCGAGCTGGACTACAGTAGATACCATAAGGCTGAAATCCACCCAGCCTGGATTAAGACCATATTTTTAAATCTATGTTAAAAACAAGAACTATTCAGTGCAATCATCTCTGTGTCACATGGAAGACCTCATTCTTCTGTTCTGAGTTGGGGGCTGATGAAACCTTTACAGGGAGTCCTCGTTTAGCAACCACAATTGGGACCGGAAACTCCCCCGTTGCTTAACTGCAACTCCCAGCAGCTCCTGTCAACAGGGGCAATGGTGTGGGATGCTGGGAGTTGTAGTTCAGCTGAACCTGGAAGGCCATTAAGCTTCCAACCTCTCTTGTCCAAGCCAGAAGCCTCTTTCTAACATTTCCTGTAAACCGAATCCATCCTCCCACACTCTGGAATCCCAAGTAGCAATGGCCCTCTTCTCATCTCCTAAATGCAAACTGTTAAGCATTAACCAAGTTCAGATTTCCCGAGTCACAGAAGCAAAGCAGTATCTGGATTAGTATTGTCCACTAACTGAGACCTCAGCCACTGGTTAATGGTGCACTGCCAAACGCTTTGGTTTCTCTGGACCGAAAGAAGAACCAATCCCTGCAGAGGCGCTGCCTGACTTGCCCAGAATCCAAAAGCCTTTTTAAAGGATCGCAAGGGATGCAAGCAGCACCTGAAGGATGTCAGCTAAAGAAGAGAATGGAACTGCCCAGTTGTACGAAACATTCTCTGAAAGGACCAGACTCTTTCTTGGATAAAGCCCAGCCTCTCTCACATTCCAGCCACAACACAGAGTGGAGAAGAGCATTTTCAAAAGGGAAATGCCCAGAAGGGGTGGGCGTCATGGCGGGAGACAGATCCAGGAAACAGCAGGTGCTCTGACTGTCTGCCCACCCACTGTCAAAGGGCACTGAGCGCTGATGCTTGGACCTAGAAATGTTAAATATTTGTCCTTGCGGGGGCTGCCAAAAAGGATAAAGGTCAGAGCAAGCTTTTAGCAAAACTCAGCATTAGAGACTATTCTGCTCCAGCCATTTCGAAGACAGCATCCTCCAGATGTGCAGGACTACAATACCCAGAAGGCCAGCTGGCAGGGGCCTTTGCAGCTCAACACAGCCACAGAGCACCGGGCCAGGAAAGGAGACCCCGAAGCAAAGAAAGGGAGGATCATTTGGAAGCGGTGAGGGATTCAACTGCGTGCTGGCTTGCTAGATAGTAAAGTGGACAAAATCTGATTTCTTCCAGATTAGCCGCCAAAGACTGGATTCTGGATTCCCATGGCATGTTCACACACTTATTCATTCATTTCACCAATTCAGAGAGTTTTGAGAACATAGCCCTGGGCTTGAACACATTCCATGCCCGTTTGCAGAGAAGAGCATGAATTCAAAATAAGGCTGCCTTGTCCAAAGGCACACCGCCATGTGCCTCCGCGATCAAGTAGGACTACCACGTACAGGTAGTCCTCGCTTAATGACCATTCGTTTAACAACGGTCTGAAGTTACAACAGCCTTGGGAAAAGTGCTTTACGACCTGTACTCACACTTACGACCATTGCAAAACGTCACACCACCCCCGCAGTCACATGATCACAATCCGGGCACTTGGCGGCCAGCTCACATTTACGACCAGTTGCAGCGTCTTGCAGTTGCGTGATGGTGATTTGTGACCTTTTTTGCCAGTTTCTGGCAAAAAACATCATTGGGGAAGCTGGATTTGCTTAATGACCATCGTAAAAATGGTCGTAAAATCAGGTCCGGTCACGTGGTGATTCACTTAATGACCGCACCACTTAACAACCAGTTTTCCAGTCTCTATTTGGTTAAGTGAGGACTACCTGTATTAACTGACTGCTCATTGGAAGGACAGATGCTGAAGCTGAAGCTCAAATACTTTGGCCACCTAATGCGAAGAGAGGACTCACTGGAAAAGACCCTGATGCTGGGAAAGACTGAGGGCAAAAGGAGAAGGGGACGGCAGAGGATGAGATGGTTAGATAGCATCACCGATGTAATGAACATGAATTTGAGTAAACTCCGAGAGACAGTGGAGGACAGGAAGGCCTGGCGTGCTATGGTCCATGAGGTCACGAAGAGTCGGACGCGACTAAACGACTGAACAACAACAACCTGTATTAACTACACCATGGTTTAACCAATGAACCTAATCTTCTGGATCCAATGCCCTACCCAGCTCCACAAACCAAGTCTGTGCAACACACAGGGCCACTGGCTAGCCTGGAGTTCAGTGTGCCTTTGCAAACGCAGCTCCCAGGTTTCAAACTGGAGTTTTTCTGATCCCGCCTAAGGACTAAACCTGGAAACTCTTGAACGCAGAATGGGGAGCCTGCTGCAGAATTACGGCTCCAGCAAAGCTAGGGGCCAGCTGGAGCTTTACACCTGGAACGTCAAGCACGGGAAAACTCAGCAGAGCTACAAAGAAGTTGCCAAAGATGCATCTGCAAAGCTCGGAGGGTTTCCTAATCAGGTATTGGGCTTTGAAGTCCACAGGCTGAGAATGGCAACTTGTATTTTTCTTCTGAAAAACCCAGTTCCAGAACAAAAGAGCCTTTTCTGTAGTAGGTACCCATGTAAGAGAATCGCTCTTTACAAAGGATGACCAGGAAGCGTTTGACACCCACAACGGCTGAAACCTGCCTTTAAGTCTTTCACAGCAACTAAACCTTCCGGCAGCATTTGACCTGGCGCTCTTCCTCTGCCAGTCACAGCAGACGGCACTCATTCGAGAGACCCACCGTTCAGCCAGGCGCAAGGCACCGTTCCGTGTTCCTCATTTTCTTTTCAATCAAGTCTCCAGCTTTTAAGAATGTGAAAGCAGAGACGACTGAAACAAGACGGGCTTGCACCAGGTGGGGCGCATCTGTGGCCCTCCTTGACCACGCCACGACGGTCCTAATCCCACGCTCAGGCCCTGTGCTTTATTGGAACCGCGCCTGGATAAACAGATCAGTGCTCTGACCCCTCCAGAAGCACAGGAAAAAAGCTCCACCCCGCTGCGCTACCGAATTATCCATCCAAACAAGAAGTCCCAACTGCCAGCGAGCTTTTCAACCACGTGGCACGGCTCGGGCGAGCGTCCCCCACAAGGCTTCCCGACATCCACACTGCCTTCCCAGCTCCGTTGGGCCCTTCAAGGAGCTCTCACGCCAACCTCGGTGCCCTTTGCCCGTCTCCCGCTTCCTCGCGCGAAGGAGAGCTTTGAGAGCCGCCCGCGGTGAGTCAGACCAGAGCTGAACGGACAATTTTTCACGGGCCTTTCCTGAAACAGATGCTGTTCAGGCTGCCAAAATAAGCAGGGACTGCTGCTTGGCAGCCCAGCAGTCTGCTCAAGAGCAAAAGGCGGAGAAACGGCGGGGCTGTGACACAACCATTTGCTTCTTCCCTCCCGGAAAGTTGAGAAGTTGGGGCATTATTTGTGGGTGGAACAGGCGGCCACCGGACTTCCTAGCCGAGCACTCCGGTGGGCAGGGAGCCACGGGCACTTATCTGACCCTCCCACCCCTTCCTCCTCGATAACAAATGCTACAGGGAAACAGATGTGGACGTCTCCCGCTGATACTCCTGCGATGACAGACAGGTTCTGCCATACTTCATGCGGGGGCCGGGATCCTGTAGCACCACCTGTTCCTTGTCCTGGCAGAGCACGCACACACACACACACACACACACACACACAAACAGAGCCCTCTGTGAACTCATGACATTAACCAGGGAGGGAAAGGAAAACTCAACCCAAGAATGGCAGAGTGGGTCAGGAATGTACCCAGCTGGGCTTCAGCAAAACCAGCTCCCTCCCTGCCTCGAAAACAAACCGGGGCAGCCCATGCCGACGTCAGCTGCTTGTTGCCTGCTGAGATGGGGCACCACCTCCTTTAGCAAGCCCCCAGGCAAAACGATGATTTAAATTATTTGAAAATTATTGAAATTGGTTCTTCTCAAACTGGGAAGCTCCTGTTTATTCAGAGGGAACGGCTTGTGCAGAGTCAGGCAAGCAAGCCCGTTGCAGCACAGACCGAAGACACCGGATTGGGGGCTTGCCCAGGCCTGGTATGTACAGTGCACTAAGCCATGATTGGATTGACTATGGTTTGTTGAATGGATGAAGAACAATGGGCTGGGTTTGCACAAGAGGCAAGGCACAAGCCACGGTTTACAAACCAAGGAGAAGTTCGCAAAGCAGAACAGGTGGAAGCCATTAAAACTGGCAACACTGGGGTTCACTTTCTTAGCCCCCAGGGATGTTTGCCAACATCCTGGAAGAGGCAGCATCCTGCAGGTTCCCTGTCCCCCAGCTCATCACATTTATCTCTCTTCCTTCTGGCGACCCCAAGACAGGCTGGTACTGATCCCAGCTTCTTCAACGAATCAAAGCTGAAATACTGGAGAGGAGTAGGAACTTGTCAGGGGCAAAAAGGCAAATTCCAGCGCAACCAACAAAACCGAGATGCTGAGATGCCGTGACCAGCAAGGAAGACCCCCAGGAAGAATGCAGAGAAAACAACCTTGTCCCAGATCAGTCACTGATTAGCAGCTCATCTGAGGCAGGATTAATTAGGACTGACCTCACTTCCTTCTCCAAGTCTCAGGGAGGGAGACCATTCTCCCCACCTTTAATTGACAATGCAAATGTTTGCATGCAAAAGCTACTGTTCTGCTCTGGTGGAGATAAGGCCCCTGCTCAAACGCCTGTGGCTTCAAATACCCATTGCAGGAAAACAGCGGCACACCCCCCCCCCCCCCGCTTCCACCAAGAGCGTCTGCTTGGCCACTGAGCAAAACCAAGGCTGGACTTAGATGGGCTTGGCCTGAACCCGTAGGGCTGCTCCTCTGGCCTGCGGCTCACGGATCTAAACACCAGCCACCAAAGTGGCATGGTTTTAGTAAACAGCCCCCTAAAGGTGATTCATGGAAAGAAAGAAGAAGAGGAGGACAACCAGAAGCAAGGTAGATGGCCTCAGTTACAGCAGGGACGGGTGCGCCATTAGAAGGACAAGGTTGGAGACAGATCATTCTGGAGGTGTATCTTTGTGGTCGCCAAGAGCCGACCCTGACTTGATGGCACATAATCAATCAGAGGTGATTCAATTTACCAAGTTTCTGACAGGCTGAAAGCACCTAACTTTCAAGCCACCTGCCTTGAACCAATAGGACCACTTTAAGGTCCCTGACGGCCAAGTGAAGTCTGGGCTGCAAAATTCTTCAGAGCAGAAGAGAAACTCCAGAAAGCCTCTTCTTCTCCCTCTCCATCCTACCCAACAATGCCATCAGAGGACCCCAGTTCCTGTCCAAGTTACTCCTCTCGTGGTCTTTCATTATGGCCCACCACAGGCATGTAGAATTCTGGGGCCATTGTAAGGCAGCGGAGGAACTCTCTTTCACAGGACCCCTTGGCTTCCAGTTTCCTTCCATTCCTCAGCAGAACCAGGATCCCTCTTCAAGCAAGAAACCGGTCTCCATCAGTTGGGGAAACTTCCCAACACCTTGGACGTTCACGAGCCGAGAGAGAGCAGCCTGAAAGCCTGGCTCTCTACTCCTTGGAACATCAGGGGCACCACCGCCCCGTTTTTCCACGGGGAAAGCAAAACACCCTGCACCAACTCTAGGAACACCTAAGCTGGAAAGCAGCAGTTCGCTCTTCCATGGCTACCGGATTCCTTAAAGTCCAGAACACTGAAGAGATGGGATGACCAGCGGAGCAACACAAAGCAAGGCCATGTTTCGGGCTTGGTTTCTTTTTATTCAACACGTTGGGTGCGTTTGTTTGGAAACGCTGACATAAAAGCCTAAGAACAATAATTAGAAATAATTGCAGAATGGTAGGTGAACTCTCCCAAATTCCTGATCCTTTCAACCATGTAGGATGCATCTACAGATAGTCCTCATTTAGCGACTGCCTCATTTAGTGACCATTTGCATTTACAGCAGTGAGGAAAAAGTAACTTTGCAACCAATCCTCGCATTGACGACCTTCACAGGTCTGTAAAGCAAAGGAAAGCTGAAGTAGGATAATTATCACAGTTGTGGTTTCATTTAGCAGCCACTTTGCTTAACGACCGAGTTGCTGGTCCCAACTGTGGTCACTAAACGAGGACTACCTGTACTTTAATGTGCTAAAACATAATAACAGCCATACAAAGGAGAGAAGAAAATGAAAAATCTCAGGGGTCTTAGGCGACGCCTCCAAACTTTCCATCATGGCCGACCTGCGATGGTCCCTGGCCACCCTTCCCGCTGAATGTGACTTTTGGCCTCCAGCACAGCCTATCCCTGCACTAAATTTATTTTATTAACAGTATTTGTTACTGGCCCTATCATAAAAGTCTCTAGGCAACAAATAAATACAAACAAAGGTTAAACATCTACAGGTCAATCCTTACGATCGGTGCCATTCCTCAGTCCACCAGGGCCAAAGTCTTGCTGATACAGAAGAGATTTTCATTATTATGGAAGGGGAACAGGATCGAAGCTGCACATATTTCTGGGGGGAGCATTGCAAAGAGCAAAGGCTACCGCAGAGAAGACAGTCCTGCATATCTATTTTTTTTCTTTTTGAAGCATTCTCTGTGGTCAGCAGAGCAGCTCTCGCCAGACCGCCCGAGGATGCTGCTCAGAGCAATCCAGGCAAGGGGCCCTGCGAACTGTCTCTCATCTGCTTGCTTGCCTAAGAGGCCAACGAAGAACGAAACTGGTCAGATCAACCAAGGTGTGTGATTGGCGCTCCCCTGCCTTTGCAGCCGAGCACAACCGTTTTCTTGCAAAGGGCAACTTTTATGGATTCACTCTTGAGGCCTTTGCTGTAAAGAATCCAAACCACATGGAAGTGGTCTGCTCTCCAACTACTGGGAAGGAAGGAAGGAAGGAAGGAAGGAAGGAAGGAAGGAAGGAAGGAAGGAAGGAAGGAAGTCAGTCAGTCCTGCGCGTCTCCATCAGATTGTTGGTTGCGAACTATGACTAATGAGACTTTGCTGGGGGTTTGCTCTGCCAGGAACACCTGTCTTTGGCAGGAAGTGGAGATGGCCTGGCAAAACGTGACAGGCTCATTTCTCTGCTCCATCCAGAAATGATGCCCTGCACCGAGCTGGAAAGGAATGGCGTGATGCAAAACTAGAAGAGCACCCATGTTTAAAAACAAACAAGTCTTGTGAACTTTTGCACTTTGGGTAACACTCTCCAGCTCTCCTACACACCTGGACAGAAATCCGTCGGGTGAACCTCAAAGCTGGAGATTCGTCTCTGCTAGAAAGGCCGCAGCTCGGCACCTGCTGAACGGCCACGGCCTTTCCAGCAGCGGTGCCAGGCCACCGGGCCCCACCAGAAGGCCAACCAGCAGCTTACCTTTTGGAGAGACGGCGGCGCAGTCGCGGGCAGAGTGAAGAGATCCCTGGCCACGGCCGATTTGCCCGCAAGCACCAGCACGGCGCACTCGGGGCACGCACCGATGGTCAGCCGCTTGCCGTCGTCCACCAGCAAAGTGCCCGGCCCCCGGAAGGAGCCCAGGAAGACGGGCAGCCTCGCCACTGGCACCGCTTTTAATCCAAGGTGCCGCTTCTTCTCTTGCCTGCAGAAGAAGCAAGCGAAGGTGTCCACCTTGTACTGCCGAGACCACGCGCTGCTCGGGATCTGGGCGCTGCCTCGCTCGTGGTGCAGCCACTGGCCCACGAGGTCGTGGTAGCACAGCACGCACGTGGCCACGATCCCCGAGGCGTCGGCCGGCCTGGCCCGCGGGGCCGGCGGATACACCGCGAGGAAGGGGAAAAAGGGCTCCTTGTCGCCGAAGCGGCCCGCGGGAGGGTTGACGCTGACTTGGAACTCCCTGCCGGGGCCCAGCTGGGCGCCGCAGATGTAGCAGCCGGAGGCCGGGCCGGGCCGGGCCAGGCCTTGGGGCCTGGGGGCGCCCTCGGCCTCCCCGGCGGCGGCGGCGGCGGCGGCGAAGACCTGGTGGTACCTGCCCAGGAAGCTCTGCACGGAGGTGATGCACTGCTCGTTGCGGCAGGCGCAGTAGGCGGCCCACAGGTCCTGCAGCACCGCGTAGCAGCGGGGGCAGCTGCGCACCTGGCAGCGCTTGTCCGGCCCCTTGGCGCGCGGCGGGCGGGGCAGGAGGCTGAGGAAGGGGAAGTGCATGGCCGCCCGGGAGCTGCCGTTGGGGGCCTCGGCCGAGACGGCGCGCCCGTCCCGCGTGCACTCCTCGCCGCACAGGTAGCAGGCTTCGGGCGAGGGCGGCAGGGGGGCCCCGGGAGGCCCTTCCTCTCCGGCCGGCCGGGCTCGCCGGGGCTGGGCGGCCGCCAGGGGCACCACGTAGAGCCTCTGCAGGACGGGCACGTCGGCCCCCTCGAAGCTGCGCCACTGCTGCATGAGCGAGGCGTGGCAACGCGGGCAGACCAGGGCGCTGCCCGCGGGGCTGAGCGGCCGGGCGCCGGGCGGGGGGCTGTGCAGCCAGAGGAAGGGGAAGAAGGGCGCCGCCGCGGCCCTCTCCTGCTTCTGCACGTGGACGCGGTGCTGCGAGCCCGGCGCCAGGGGGGAGCCGCAGACGTAGCAGGCCGCGCCGCCCCCCGCGCTGCTTCTGCTGCCGCTGTGCGCCGCCCGGGGCTCCTCGTCGCTGGTGATGTTGACCTCGCTCTCCTCCGAGGACCAGGAGTCCGACGGCGGCCGGGGCCCGCTCCCCGCCGCGCCCTCGCCTCGCCGCGCTTCTCGGCCGGGCTGCGGCGGCAAGCGCCCGAGGCTGTCCATGGCCGCGCTCCAGAGAGGCTCCCCGCTTCCCCGGCGCCGCGCCGGCCGCGGCCGCCTGCTGCGCGGCTTTGGGGCTAGTGGCAGCCCGTTCTCCGGGTGAAAGGGGATCGCCGCCGCCGCCTCTTCCAGAGGCGCCTGCAGCTGGCCCCCCTGGCGGTGCCCAGCGGCCAGGTGCGCGCCCGGCCCCTTGCGCTGTTCTGCGCGCCCGGCCCCCGGGCTGGCTCGGGCGCCGCTGCCCGGCCCGGGGGAGAGCGGCTCGGCGTCCGACAAGGTCTCGGCGTCCGAGAGCGAGGACAGCGAGGAGTCGGCGGCTCCGGCGGCTGCCCCCGCTGCGGGCACGTCCCGGGGCTGCTGCTCCTCGTCGGCGGGCGGGCTGGGGCTGGGGCTGCTGCCGGGGCGCCGCTCGTCGTCGGGGCCGAGCGCGTAGGAGAGGTTCCACTCCTGCGGCGCCCGGCGCAGCCCGCCCGCCGCCGCCCCCTCGCACTGGTAGGGCCGCTTGAGCCAGTACATGCGCTTCTCCACCGGCGTCCGCGCCCGCTCGAAGGAGTCCCACTGCTCGGCCAGGAAGCAGCGGCAGACTGCGCAGACCAGGGCGCAGCCCTCCGGGCTCACGTCCTGCGCCCCGGGCGCCGGCTCCTGGTGCTGCAGGAAGGGGAAGAAGGGCTGGTGGGCGTCGCGGGGCGACTTGACGTGCAGCCGCAGCTCCTTGCCCCGGCTGATCCCGCCGCCGCAGACGAAGCAGCAGAGGGCCGCGCCGGAGGAGGAGCAGGCGTCGGCCGGGGACGCAGGCGGGCAGTGGCGGCGGCTCGCCGGCGGCGCCCCCGCGCACTCGTCCCCGGACGCGATCGCGGCCATCAGCCGCTGCTTACGGGAGATCGGCGCCTCCTTCCGCGGATGGTCGCTCATTTTGCCCGGGAGGAGTCGCCGCCCGAGCCGCAACGGCGGCGGCGGCGGCGGCTGGAAAAGGATCCCCCGGGCTGGCCGCTCATCTTGCAGGCGCCGGGCGGCCGGAGCGTTCGGGGCGGGGAGTTGGCGGCGCTTAGCGGGCTCCCATCTGCAGCCTCGCCGCTGCTGCCGCCGGCGCTGGGAGGCGGGTGGAGGGATCCGGGCGTTGGAGGCTGGCGCGGGCTGTCCTGCTGCGGCCGAAGGCGGGGGCCGCTTGCCAGCCAGCCGCGGCCGCTCTAGCGTTAACTTCGCCCGCGCGGAGGAGCCGCCGCCTGTGCAAAGTTTGGCTGCGAACTCGGAAGCGCCATCGTGCCGGCTGGCTGGCCGCCCCTCCGCCCGTCCCTCCCTCCCGGAGGTGGGTCTCCGCGCCACCAGCCGCGCTTCCCAGCCAACCAAGCCCCCGCGCCCGCCAGAGCCCGGCTCCTCTCTCCCCCCAAGTTTGCAGGAGGTGGGGAGGGGAGGGCCGGGCCGCCCGCCAGCGCGCGGAGGGACGCCGCTGCCCCTGTCGCCGCTGCGCCTTCTTGACGCCGAGAGGAAATGCCCCGCGGGAGTGCGGCTGCCTTGGACCCGTCGCAGGGTCCGGCCCGGCCGCCGCCGGAGCCTCACAGGGGCCCGGCGGTGGTGGGGCCAGGCCGGCCGCCTCCTCGGGAGGAGAAGCCGCCTCGAAGAGCCGGAGAGACCCCGGGCTAACGGAGGGGGGCCAGGACTCCTCCGTGGGGCTGGGGCCGCCTCGTTCCAGCTTGCAAAGGCCGAGCGGACGAGGGGAGCGGGCCGGCAGCGCAGCCTGCGGGCAAACGCCGAGCGGAAAGCGGGGGCTGGGCGGTCCTCCCACCTTGGGGGGCGCCGAGGGGCGTCGCCGGCTGGACTCTCCTTTGCCAGAAGCGCCGAGTTGGCAGCAAGCGAAATCCGGCCAACGGGGTGGACCCTCGCCCCTCTTTGCGGGACTGACTTTCGCCCCTGATTTGCTCTCCCCCGCCGTTCTTCTGCAGGCGGGGGCTAGGAAGGCCCCGAGTTGAGATGGAGAGGGGTCAGAGACCACCTCCCAAACTTTGCCCCCAAAGTCCCTCTTGCAGATCGAGGAGCCTTCCGAGGAGTAACAGATGCAAAGAAGCACGTGCAACTCAATGCAAGTTGCCTTCCTCTAAACGGCCAGACCTTGACCCAGAAGGAAAGCAGGCCGAATGAGACCCCCAATTCTCCTGAGTCAAGAACCCAACTCCCTCAAATGTGACACGCTTTCCTGCGCAAAAAAAGTGCTCGGTGCCCTTGGGACTCAGCGCCGCAGGGAACCTCCCTGCCACCAAACCGGGGCCCCTTCCTGTGGCTGAAGCTTGCGGCTCCCAGAATTCCCAGGCAGCAGCGTTTCACCTGGCAGGGAATTCTGGGATCTGCAGTTCAACATGTCCGGGAAGACAAGGCTTAAGTCAGGTTGAATGTATGGTTTTTCTGGGCCTATTAACCCCGCTCCTACAGGCCGCAGCTTTCCGTGATCCTGGGCAGGGGGTGGCATCTCCCAGGTGGGCTGGGTAGGTGGGCTGCTGGAGACTCGGGACCTTGGACAGGCAAAGCATGTGCTTTCCTGCTGTTAGGAAAGCCCCACCCCCCAAATTGAAGGGAAACGGGTGAGTCGAAAGGCCAGGAGCACCGGCTACGGGACCATTAGCCAAGTGGGGAGAGGCGATTTCCAAAGGCAGTGACCCCACAGGTCTGGCTGACAAGCTTTCCCACACACGCGCCACCCACCCACCCACGTACAGAGCTCTCGGCCTCCCTGGCGCAAGCTGTGCTGCTCGCGACAGCTGCCTTGCATTGTGCACATGGGAGAAATGTCATCGCTCCCGGTGCTGAAAGCAGGATGTTCCCCATAGCTGGCTGCAGAATCAAGCAGATCGTGTGACCTCATCCCAGGAGACCAAAGTCAGCTCCCTGCTCTGCCAGGGATCCCCCGCTCCGCAGGTGGCCCACGCCTGCGCCTGGGAACCCAGGGGGGGGGGCAGCAAATGTTTGGGTAGAAGCAGAAGTGGGGGCGGGCGGGTCTCAAACTGCTGCGAGAATAAAAAAGATGTTTCATATTAATTAGAATTGATCTACAGCAGTGTTTCTCAACCTTGGCCATTTTAAGATGCGTGGACTTCAACTCCCAGAATTCCCCAGCCAGCATGGCTGGCTGGGGAATTCTGGGAGTTGAAGTCCACGCATCTTAAAGTGGCCAAGGTTGAGAAATACTGATCTACAGGCTTCGAGGAGGAGGCTTGGACAGGAGACCAAGCAGCGTTTGTGAAAGTTTATGCAAGATTCGCCGGGGCTCCAAATCATTCTGGAGTTGGGCTCTGCATTTTTTCCTTGGGCCCTTTTAAAGCTAGAGCAGAGCGTGGTTTCTTCTAAAAAAAAGCTTCACACACTTTCTCAGGGGCACCTTGTGAGAAATGTGCAAAGAGAGACTGAGAAATGACTCCGGCATGGGATTCCAACAGCAGGACAAAGTTGTCAAAAGATCTGCGTTTTGTAAGCCGTGCCAAGGAATTACACTGATTTCTGGTATGTTCCCCCATTTCAACAGACGATATTATTTCCTATAAAGATTCAAATCGCCTGGGGTGGTGTATCCTGGAAGTTAGGCTCACAGCTACTGAAAATACAGTCTTACTGATTTTTTTCTCTTGCTATAGTGTTCTACCCGATACTAATATTTCAGTGCAAACTTCCCTAACCTGGGATCCTTCAGGACTCCTGACAATCTAGGGGACATCGGGTTGAGGAAGGCCGCATTAGACACCTTGTCCAACCAGTTAAGGGGGCGTGGTGGCTCAGCAGGTAAGACGCCAGGCTTGTCAATCGGAAGATCGCAAGTTCGGAGGTTCGAGACCCTAGCCCTGCGTGCGGAGTGAGCTCCCACACTAGCCCCAGCTCTTTCCAGCCTAGCAATCTGAAAGCATGCAAATGCAAGTAGATGAATAGGTACCACTTCGGTGGGTAGGTAACAGCGTTCCGTGTGTGTCATGACTGTGGAAGCATCTTCGGACAACGCTGGCTCTTCGGCTAACAAACGGAGATGAGCACCAGCCCCTGGAGTTGGACACGACTGCACAAATGTGCGGGGGGAACCTTTACCTTTTTTTCCAACCACTTAGATTGATTTATAGTATTTTAACTCACCTTAATCAATCAGTCAGAATCTAGGCAGTATCGCGAGATATACTTTCGGTCATTTGAAGAATGATCCAGCTTCATTAGTCCTGCACAGTACAGGCTGCGTTTACCAATATACTGAACTGTAAACTCAACTAACGTGCTAATCCATGGTTAAATGAACCATTGCTTACACCGTTTGAACCCAACTGCCTAAGTTCACACAACACTGAGCCGCAAAGGACCCGGCTTACATTAAGTCGTTGCAGTTCATTTGGGCTTTGTACGATGCATAAACACAGCCACCCTGGTTTGTAAACCATAGCTATGGCTTTGCATGTTGGGAAGTCTAGAATTGGCGTGGGGGTGGGGAAAGGCTCTGATCCTCAAAAGGGTCTCCAAAGGGCAATTCTTCTCTGTTGGCCCCCAACTGGAAGCCTGCTCAGCTTCTGCACCAGGTTGAACACAGAGCCTCCCTTTGTTTAACTCATCTGTGTGATTTCATTAGCTAAACACCTTTCACTTCTGACAAATCCTGGCAGGTTTCTAGTCCTTGTTTCTGAACCCTGCCCTTAGTTCTGCCTTTCAGGATAATGGGAAGGTGGAACCCAAAGGCAGGATCTTGACTGGTCACCAAGGTACTGCAACGCATCTTGAATTCAATTTGTCACTATAATGCATTGTTTCTCAACCATGGCAACTTTAAGATGTATGGACTATAAGCGTATGCTGGCTGGGGAATTCTGGGAGTTGAAGTCCACGCATCTTAAAGTTGCCAAGGTTGAGAAACACTGCTATAATGATTACTAATATTGAGATGAAGGCAAACCTACTCAGCTCCAAACTCGGTGAAAAGTTTGTATTTCTATTGCTAATGTTCTACATGCTGGCCAAAAGTGGCCACATGTTTTCCTTCAACCAGGTAAGCAAATTATTTTCCTTACATATGTTCCAGTTGCTGAAGATCTAAGCCGCTCTGCTGCCTGGCAGACGCTTTTGACTACAGTTCCCACAATCCCCACCCCTGGCCTTGCTGGCTGAAGCTCATGCAAGTTGCAGCCAGGCCCCTGACCTAAACGATTCCTCTCGAACCCAATACTTCTCTGCCCCGGCGGAAGGCAAAAGTCTCCCCGCGTGCAGCCTGGCCAAGCAGGTGGGTGGCGCACCAGCATCCGACCCGCGGCACTCGCTGATCCCGTTTGCAAGAGCTGGCGTGTCCAGATAGGAAGCCAAGCGCTCCCGAAAGGGCATCTTTCGGTCGGGCAAAAAGTTGTGTCGAGGTCGCCCATTAATATTTATCGGGGCGGAAAGCTGAGCTAGGGGGGAGGTGAAAAATAACAGCAAACAGGTGCTGACATTTGCAGCAGGCGCAGCAGAAGGGCACGCCGTCAGCCAACGCCAGCAGGCACAGGTGGTGCCGCGCTGCCACGGAAAGCCGGCTTTGCTCTGCTCGCCTGGGCAAGCCAGAAGGGACATTCTCCCAGGCCTAGTCAGAGGCTAATTTTACAAGCAAAGCCTCCGGCAGTTCCGTCTTCCAAAGAGCAGCCTCGGTTCGAGCCAGAGGGAAGGCTGCGCAGACAGCTGAGTTTCAAAACCTGGCTAACTCGATCCTTCGGCTTCAAGCGCAGCTTCTGAAGAAGTGGAAGGAAGCCACAACTCGGCGACGGGTCTCGTGCGGACGATGCCAAGCTTAATCTGTGCTTTAAAAAAACAACGGAAGGGATCTTTGGAAACTAAGCTGGGGTGAGCCTGCATTTGTCACCCTGCTCTGCTGCAGCAGGCAGAGAATTTTTGCACAGGGGCTTCATTCGTCTGCATTTTCCTCCTCTTTACAAAACAGTGTCTTTCAGGGTTTGGAGTAGTGTTTCCAAATGTTGCAAATTTTTGCGGGCTGGGACTTCATTCTTTTCCTGGCCTCGGTGGGCCCTGGATGACACGGAGAAATCTTCAGCAGTGCTAGAACTGGCCTTTCCAGCCGTTCTTTTTTTTAGCTTTCTGGGGCTCCAGAGGCTTCAATCAAGTAACTGCATTCACTTTAGCCAAGGTTTCCCTGAGGAGCTGGGCTGCTGAAATGCGGCACGCTCAGGACCAGGGGTGTCTGCAGAACAGGCTCCAAAAAGTCAAGGTGCAAGCTGCGATGGGGCGATCGAAGCTCTGCCTGTTTGTCGCGTTGAGTTTTTGGGCCCTGTCCTGCAGACACCCCTGAAAGAACGATTTTAAAAAGTTGGAGAAACTGCCTCTCCCTTGAAGAGTACGGCTTACCCACGCTGCATAAACCATGGTTTGTAACAATGACTTGGATTCACATATAGGTAGTCCTCTCTTAACAACCATTTGTTTAGTGATGGTTCGGTCTTACAACGGTGCTGAAAAAACCGACTTGCGACCGGTCCTCACATTTACGACCGTCGCAGAATCTCTGTGGTCATGTGATCACGATTTGGGCACTTGGCAACTAGTCCACATTTATGACCGTTGCAGTGTCCCGTGGTCATGTGATCACCATTTTCAACCTTCCCGGCCAACTTCTGGCAAGCAAAATCAATGGAGAACCATGTGATTTGCTTAACGACCACGTGGTTCACTTAATACCCACAGTGATTCGCTTAACAACTGCTGCAAAAGGTGTCGTAAAATTGGCTTGGATTCACTTAATAACTGCTTTGCTTAGCAATTGAAATTCCGGTCCCAATTGTGGTCATTAAGCAAGGACTACCTGTACAAGTCAGCCACATTTTGGCTCAGTGCAACGTTTTTACACAGATACATCCATACATACAATGGGTCCTTTCACAGAGTTTGCTTGACCCAGCCAAGTTGCCCGGTTGGGTTCATGGAATCACTAGCAGCCCGGGCACTGCCCATCCAGCATAGGCATGCTTTGTCCACTGCAAGCCAACAGTGTTCAGGAGGCGTGGTCTGCACCACCAGGCGTAGGCCGTGAGTTCTGTAACAGAAAGGCTGGCTTCTGGAACTGCTCTTTCTCTCCAACTCTTTCTCTTGGAGGACCGAATGGCAAGATAAGGCAATTTATTCAGTTTTGTTGTTCCCATGAATGGGGGAGCTAGTTAAACCCTTTTTTAATCCTCTTGCAGTTAGTTGAGGGGCGCGATGGCTCAGCGGGTAAGACGCCAGGCTTGTTGATCGGAAGATCGCAAGTTTGGAGGTTCGAATCCCTAGCCCTGTGTGCGGAGTGAGCTCCTGCATTAGCTCCAGCTCTTGCCAACCTAGCAATTCAAAAGCATGCAAATGCAAGTAGATAAATAGGTACCACTTCGGTGGGAAGGTAACAGCGTTCTGCATGCGTCATGCCGGCCACATGACCATGGAAGCGTCTTTGGACAGCGCTGGCTTTCGGCTAAGAAACGGAGGTGAACACCGGCCCGTAGAGTCGGACACGACTGTGCAGGGGAAACCTTTACCTTTACCTGCAGTTAGTTGGTTGAGACAACAGCTTTTTTCTGGCCCTGCCAGAAGATGCTGCAACTCTTCCACACTGATCCAGTTAAGAAGTTTGTGGGAACAGAACCAGGCCGTCTTCACGTAACAAATACATTCTTTACTGAATTAATTTAATAACCTAGGTTGGCACAACACACAGCCGTAAACTATCCAACACCATTTAGCCTTGGCATGCTGTGTGAATCCAGCTACACGGGTGTTATCAGGGTGTGGTCAAAAAAGTCAGGATGGCAATGACAACAACGTGACCAAATTTCACCCACTTTTTTATGTGCATCACATCGGCGGAGCTTTGATTACATGGTTGGGGCTGCCATCTTGATTTTTTTTGACACCCTGCAGATACCCCTAGCAGGCTGTGTATAAAAAAAGAACTCAAATCTCAAATTCATCAACTAAAGAACAGTCCCTCTTGAAAAGAATGAAGGCATGTCATTCTGGGGGAAGCGGGAGAAATGGGGTCACTCCATCTCTTAGTTTCCTGGTTCCCAAGAAATGTTCTTTGCACACAGATTTTCTTTAAAAGGTTTTTGCTGTCTGTAACTCGCCCCGTCTTTTGGGCCTGTTGCAAACTACCTACATGAGCCAGTGGAGCAGAAAACAGATGTTGTCATGCTGGCCTTTACTGAATGAACACTCTGTTACTTCTGGATAATTGTAACCTGGAAGGCGACCATGAATGCATTGTTTTGAGAACATCAGGGATGCGGGCTTGAGATAAGGAGACCTGGTCTCCATCCAGCCCACAAGAACAGGGTGAGAAACCACAGGCAAAAGCTGGAAGTTTGGAAGTGGCTGTAAACGCCTTCTCCGATGCTCAAAAAGCGTGTTGGGCTCACAGGGGAAATGCGAGTTCTTGGCATCAGCAAAAATTGACCACTTGGAGGAAGCCTTTGCGGAAAGTTCAGAAAGTGAGCTGAGATGCCATGGGGGGTGGGCAGTTCCTCCCCTCCTGAAGAAAGACCAGAGGTCAGCATGCAGCTGGGGCCTGTGGCGTGGCATCAGGCCTGCACGGACGGGAGCCAGCCAAGTGCCTCTGCGTGGCGCAAGGTTTCGAAAGCATGTGTGTCAAGTCCTGGGGTCAAAGTGCTCCGTCAGAGCAGAAGAACGAGGCTGACTCTTTTTAAGACCAAAAATTCATCTCCAGTTGCTCCCAAGCTGTAACAGAAAAGAACTAAAGTGTGTATAATGCCTTAAGTGGTTCCACTAAGATTGGTCGGGACTCATTCTGGGATCTGAGGCAGAATCTGGCGCGCTAAAGTACACCAGAGTAGCAAGGGCTAAGTTCCTAGCCCTCATGACCTTGTCACACAGGAAACTGCATCCCCATGAATAGATGCAGTTAGCCTCTATCTTGTTCTGCTTGAAATGCAAGAGCAGACACATCACCTTCTCAAAAAGCTCAAAAATCACTCACGAAAAGGAATTCCTTAGCAAAGGACTCCTGGTTGGTTTGGGGTGGGCTCCGTGTGATGTAGGAACCCACCCGCTGGGTTTAAGAGAGTCTGGGACAAAGTCAAGGAAGATACAGACCAGGAGGCTTTTGGTCGGATTCAGGAAGCCAAACTTCTCAGGCGACCAAACTTTGCCGCACGCCAAGCTTCCTATTGTCCCATGCGTGCTTTTTTATACGGTTGTTGATCCCATGCCCCAATACAGGATATGCTCAACCATTTGACTGTTCTTGGCGGTTGGGTTCATGCAAGATGATTAACTCTGACCAGCTAAACCGGTGTTTTTCAAACTTGGCAACTTTGAGATGTGTGGACTTCAACTCCCAGAATTCTTGAAGTCTACACATTCTCACAGCTGAAAGTCTACACATCCCACACACTCTGGGAGCTGAAGTCCACACATCTTAAAGTTGCCAAGTTTGAAAAACACTGAGCGAAACCATGGGTTATCCCATTAACACCATTTGGGGGGGTTCTCGTGGAACACTGAACCATAAACAGAGAGCTCGGATGACTACTGCACGTGACGCACAGCGAAAATGGGGTCACTTAATTCACCACTCTGGGTGCCCTACAGACCTACCAATCTAGCAAGTTCACTGATGGAAAGATTTTACAGAGCTTCAGTCCCATCACTGTATCTCCCATAAAGAAAACGATCAGGGTTTCATAACCGCACACCGGAAAATGGAGACTAGCATTTACCTATACAAACTGTTTGGAAACGATTAAGCGGGAATGAAATGGTGTGGGACATTTGCGATACGTTGCTCCGTCGGCACCTACAGAAAGCAGAAGGTAATGAATTTTGAGAGGAAACGAGCAAAGCTCCCAGCCTTAGCAGCTTCCCTGCCTGGCGGTAGCAGTAGAGCAAGAATTATGTCCAAGAATTTCTTTGGCATGCTCCTGAAAGAATTGGTGGAAGTTTTCACTGGGAAAATGTTGGCCAAGGGATCCCTCAAAGAGAGCCAAGCTTTACTCGCAGAAGAACAAGTCCAGAGATGGACTTTTCCAAACATCCCCTGATTGGGAAAGATAAAGTTCAAGAATACAACTGGGAAAGAAAGGTGTCCAACTGTTCCTGCAACCTTGGGATTCCTTAATCTTGGAAACAATACCATAGTGGGGGAGGAGAGGATGTGAGAAACAACTTTATCGGATTAAATTTTATTTGGCTTTCTCTCTATAACCAGGCATGTCACGATTAGGACTGTTTGCTTCTCATTTCCAAAACTGCTCCAAGAAATGCAGAGCTGAAGCGTTCGATCGGGATTGGATGAACTGCTGTGATGTCACTGAAAGGCCAGCCAGGCAGGGGAGCCTCCCGGTGAGGCAGCAAGGGGTAGGAAAGGAGAAGGCGGGATTCCCAGGCGGGAGAAGGAAAAGATGACCGAGGAGTGGGAAACCAGGAACAGAAGCTGGCAGAGAGAGAAAAGACATATTTTTCAAGCCAAGCTCAGCTTCTGATGGTTTCAAGCTCACATCTGTACTGCCTTCCTGCAACAGTGTGGAGGTGGCTCACCCACCTTCTGAGATGTTTTTCAACTTCCCATTTGACCCCCCAACCCTGGTGGCCTCCTATCCAAGTATTGACCAGGCCCGGCTCTGGTTAACGGGGAGCAGAACAAATCCAGATCTTCAGAGTGGTCCAAAACTAAACCGTGGGAAAGGACAGCCCAGAGCAGTGTTTCTCAACCTTGGCCACTTGAAGATGGGTGGACTTCAACTCCCAGAATTCCCCAGCCAGCATGGCTGGCTGGGGAATTCCGGGAGTTGAAGTCCACCCATCTTCAAGTGGCCAAGGTTGAGAAACACTGGCCCAGAACATCCAAATTCAGGACTCTACTTATGGAGTTGAGTCCCATTTTTCTTCCGTGGGATGACAGCCCTGGAGGGAAGTTTGCTGCCCACCAGCCTGTTACATGCCTGATTCTATAGCCTTTTCTAGAGGATGAAGAAAGAACAGGAAGGGGTCGGGTTCTCCAAACAAGCGGAAAGCCTGTTGCGCCCACATGCCACCGAGAAGCATGCCGTTGGCCCCGCCATTCTGGGGGGCCCACCCACCTCCACTGGTGAGAATCGCGTGGACTCAGCGTTTCCAGGAAGCCTCCGGGTATTAGCAAGATGGCAGGGAACTTGTCTTCTCCCCCCCCCCCCCATTATATGTCAGCCCTGCTTTGTTCTTCACACACTTCGGTGACATGAAAACAAACCCAAAGACGCGTTGATTTTAAGGGTTTCTGCTCTCTCTCTGTCTTTTGCACGGCTCTGGCAGGCCGCCACTGGAAAGAGGGGGGGGGGGGCGGCGGAGAGGAGAAATGGGGGGAGTTTCTGCATCTCCAAAGCTCCCGCTGCAAATCAGCTCCCAGCCGTTCCCTTCCTGCGCCGACCTGCTGGAGTCGGCTGTTATTCTTGGCAGCGAGCCCCAGGAAGAAAAATCACCCCCAGCAACCCCCCCCCCCCCCCGTCTCCCGGCGGCTGGGGAAAGGCTGATGAGATGACACCCTCTGACATCCTTCAAGGTCAAGAGAGGAAAGTTGGAGAACAGCAGACAACTGTTCGGATCCGCTCAGCCAGCCCCCTGGCTTCCCGTGGGGCAGGCTTGCTCTTAGAAGCAGCAGCAGTGCCCCCCTTCGCCCCCTCCCCCCACTTCCGGAAGAGGGCCCTGAGGTGCCTGGCGCTCCTCCCTGGCTCACCCCAGGCCTGGCACCGGAGCCGAACCCCTCCTGGTGAGGGCAGTGCTTACCTACCGGAGCCCTCGGCCCCCCCTCTTTTCAAGGAAAGGGAATCCTATCCAGGAAAGGAAAAAGCCATCTTTAGGCTGTTAAAGGTGTGCCTGCCATCTTCGTAACGCATGCCCATCCCCAAAAACCTGTCCGCCATGTTCCCCACCCTTCTCGAGTGAGAGAGAGAGAGAGGAATAACTAGGAAAGGAAGCTGAAACCACACCCACCAGACGTGTAGACAAGAGAGCATTGATAGCACAAACACAGCCTGATGCTGCTACAGACCACGATGACTCCTTTTCCCAACCAGCTGATCTTCCTCAAGAAATGTTGGACTACAACGCCCAGCACCCCCAGCCAGCTTGCTGGTGGGAGGGCCAGACTGAAAGCCTCCGGGAGCTCTCAAACCACCGGCCTTGTCCGTTGCTTGCTACCCAAGGACACCTGTGGGCAAAGGCCAGTCCTTGCCGTTGAACAGGCTCTGCGCACCATCAGAAGACAACATTGGCAGCCTCAGAGACAAACCAAAGCAGGAAACAGACACCCAGGGTTCTTTTTCGGTCCCAAGGCCAGATTTTCTGGCCGTTGGCCGGAGCAGCTACGCATCCTCTCCCTGTGCACTTCTGCAGAATATTCTTGAGATCAGCATCACAAGACGTTGTGTTTCCTCTCGGGTCATGGATCGAAAAAGAGAAAGAGCAAATTCTGCCCAGAATTGTGGCAGGCTCCTCCAGGGAAGACCCCGTTATAAAGTAGCTGCTGCTCATCTGCCCAATGTCTTGCCAGGCCAGCTGGACGTTTCCTCTAGAAACCCAAATCTGCTTTCCATCACAACCGACTCCTGCAATTTCTTTGTTGAGCTGTATTAGGATCAGCTTCCAAGGGAATAAATCCCTCAGATTGCTAGAAAACATAATTGGGATGGTGATGCCTACTTTAATTGCACCAAAGTTCGTATCAGCAGGTTTGGCCAACGGCCCATCTCCAGTCAACCAGGCACCGTCAAAGAAGACTCTGCTTCTAAACCACAGTGTGAAGAACAGCTAGATTTAGTACAGATGGTTAAAAAATAGGGCTACCTTAATAATCCTTAGCACAGGCGTAGATCAGATGAATAAATAACTTCTCATATCCTGAATATAAGTTGTTTTATACCCTGAAGTACTCTGTGGATGACATTTTATTTTGCATTTGCTACACAACATTAGTAGGAAAGGAGCTAATTTGGGGGGGGGGAAATGTCAACACTGAAATTCCATATCCATAACGCAGTGGGTGGTCTCGCTTATTACAGTACGCGGAGCTAGGATCTTTTAAAACTATGCTCTGTTGAATGAGCCGTAACAACCTGGGGTGCACATAAAGCTATAATGGTTTATACACTACACTAAGTCAAAATCTCATTCTAGCTTACTCCTAGGAGACCTCTGTCTGTACATACCAGTAGCCACACCTGGGGATGGGTCAACATCAGGTTTTGCCACACTGTTCCATATCCTATTTTGGGGGGGATCAAGAAGAACCTTGCCTGGTTAAGCTACCATGAGTCACCCCAATGTTACAGACGTGTTCTCAGAAAGCAACCTAATCTTCTGCTTCGAGTAACTTCTCTGTGGAGGTCATGTAGCTGTTCTGGCAGTGATATAGAAATAAATTGCCCTGCCTTTTTCCAGAATGTCTCTTGGTTCCCAGTCTAGCTTTTTGTTGTTGTTCAGTCGTTTAGTCATGTCCAGCTCTTCGTGACCCCATGGACCATAGCACGCCAGGCCTTCCTGTCCTCCACTGTCTCTCGGAGCTTACTCAAATTCATGTTCGTTACATCAGAGATGCTATCTCACCATCTCATCCTCTGCGGTCCCCTTCTCCTTTTGCCTTCAGTCTTTCCCAGCATCAGGGTCTTTTCCAGGGAGTCCTCTCTTCGCATTAGGTGGCCAAAGTATTTGAGCTTCAGCTTCAGCATCTGTCCTTCCAATGAGCAGTCAGGGTTGATTTCTTTTAGGATTGACTGGTTTGACCTCCTTGCAGTCCAAGGGACTCTCAAGAGTCTTCTCCAGCACCACAGCTCGAAAGCATCAATTCTTCGGCGCTCAGCCTTCCTTATGGTCCAACTCTCACAGCCATACATTACTACTGGAAAAACCATAGCTTTAACTATACGGACCTATAACCCAGTCTAGCTACCGCTTTGGAATTTCTTTCTCCCATCCATGTGGTAACCTTTCCTGATCCAGCTTAGCTTCCAAGCCCAGAGAGTTGCGGCTTCGTAACAGGCCACTGCAGATATGTGGCTTGGGACACAAAAATGTACACACAGTAAAATTGCGATATTAAATATCAAGTTAAATAATTAAAACGTACACACAAAAGTCTTTAACAAACAGAATTCTAGGAAACACCTTAGACAGAACAATTGGGTAGCTGGACCTACCAACCAATTAATTTCTTCTTAATCAACCAGCTGTCAAGTTCTCCAACAATCAGAGTGTAATTTCCTAAATGGAAAATAAAAAGTTCTATTATGTCTTGCGGCCAGCCCACCCCAGGACAGCTTTGAACGTCCATGTAATATCTATATTTGTTTGAAAGAATACATTGGTAAATAATGAAAAGGGAATGAATATATATGTACAACTGGATGATGTAGGAGGAGGGCCGTGTTAGTCTATAGCAGGGGTGGGGAACCTTTTTTCTGCCAAGGGCCATTTGGATATTTATAACTGGGGACCCGGGGGGGGCTGGGGGGGGTTTCTTGGATTTCCGCAGACCGGGGGCCGGAGTTTGCGGGTGGGAGCCAATCACAAGCACTGGGGGGCGGGGTTTGCAGGCAGGAGCCCTGCGGGCCTGATGTTGCCCACCCCTGGTCTAGAGGGGCAAAACATCAAATAGACCCTTTTTTCAACTAACATGTTTTATTCAAGGCAGAAGCTACCAAATTACTGGTTTTTTCTGATACAGAATGTAAAACTTCCCCAAACCAGAAACTGGGACTCACCAAGGTGGGGAAGAAAAAGCAAAGAGAGATTGTAATGTGAAACGGTTGTGCCACCAAGGGAAAGACAGACCTACTGGCACCAAATAACAATATATTAAATGCTGCTTCATAGCCTTGTACTGTCCTCATCTAGCATGATGGGATCCATCAGAACAAAGAACCGGCTCATGTAGGAAGGCGGCCATCTCCAACTTGGGGCCTCCAGCTGTGGAGACCTTTACAGGTAGTCCTTGACTTACGACTGTTCACTTAACGATGGTCCAAAGTTACGACGGCTTCGGAATGGGTATTTTACCGCCTGTAAAGCACTTCCGAGTGTCGCAAAACGTCGCACCACCGCCCTAAGGTCACATGATCACATTTTGAGCGCTTGGCAGCCGGCTTGCATTTACAACGGGTTGCAGCGTCCTGTAGCCACGTGATTGCATTTTGCAACGTTTTTTGCTGTTTTCCGGCAAAAAATGCCCTTTGGAGAAGATGGATTTGCTTAACGATTGCGGTGATTTGCTTAACGACCATGATTCGTTTAATGACCACCGTTAAAATGGTCATAAAATTGGGTTTGGTCACGTGGTGACTCGACTTACGACTGCAACAACTTATGATGGGAATTCCAGTCCCAATTGTGGTTGTAAGTTGAGGACTAGCTGTACAGTGGCTGGATTGTTGGAAGCTGTGCTTCACCAACCTAAGAGGCCCAAGGAAGTCACCCTTGGAGAGTGCAAAGCTGAGTGTGCTTGGTTTGCAGTTGTGTTCCCCACCCCCAACACACACACAATGTTTATTTCTGTTGACAACTCTTGCTACTCCCACTGAGACACACATTTCAGTTGGAAGGAAACTCCCGCCTCTCCTTGCAAAGAGGAAAAAGGGGGATAAAAATCAACCTCTGCCAAGAGCCAAAGATGTGGAGAAGGCACTGCCAACATTTGCACAGCTCCGGGGGCGGATGCCGTAATGCGGAACAGCACCTACCCTTTGATGGCTACGGCGAGCAGCTTTACAGCCGGGGGCTGAGAAGTGCTTGGAAGAATCTGTCCCCATGACGGATGGATGCCATTCCAGGGTGCCTCAAGGCTGCTTTCTGTCCCACTGCCCAGCCCTAAGTTAAGCCATCTGCAATCTGTCAAAACAAGCGAACTTTAATAAAAAGCATGAAAGAGAAGAATGTGGAGCCGGAGAAAGACGGTGGAGGGCAGGCCCGCTCTCCTGCTTGGGCTGGGAAAGAGCAGAGGTTCCTCTCACGGTAAAAGGTAAAGGTTCCCCCCCAAGCACATTTGTGCAGTTCTGTCCGACTCTAGGAGCCGGTGCTCATCTCCGTTTGTTAGCCGAAGAGCCAGCATTGTCCGAAGACGCTTCCACGGTCATGTGGCCGGCATGACGCATGCGGAACGCTGTTACCATCCCACCAAAGTGGTACCTGTTCATCTACTTGCATTTGCATGCTTTCGAATTGCTAGGTTGGCAAGAGCTGGGGCGAGTGCGGGAGCTCACTCCGTCACGCGGGGCTAGGGATTCGAACCTCCGAACTTGCGATCTTCCGATCGACAAGCCTGGCGTCTTACCCGCTGAGCCACCACGCCCCTTTCCTCTCTTTCCTTTTTCCTCTCACGGTGCCCAACGGCAATTGCTGTAGCCCTGAAGCCTGATCCTCCCACCCACCCCAAAGGCCCCCAACTCATCTGTCTCAAAATGAAACACACAGAAATTTGGATGGAATTCAAAGCCCCAACCCCAGTTCCGACTCCAACAGAGCATCTGCGGGCGATGGGGGTCGCGAGAGACCTTACAGCCCGTGATCGATCCTCATCGGTTGAGAACTAATTTCCCATTCAGTCTCCGTGTGTGCAAAAAACAAACTGCCCCTTAAGAATTCAGTCCCCGCAACAGATTGGGGCAGAGAGCGTGCTGAAATTCACTCCAAACCAAAGGCAGGGTTACAGGCCCAAGCAAGGGAAAGTTACTTTTATGTCATCTATAAATGACTGCAAGGTAAGTTCTTTATGTATATCTAATGGCCCTCACCCAGAGAGATTATTTAGCCCAGTGTTTCTCAACCTTGGCAACTTTAAGACGTATGGACTTCAACTCCCAGAATTCCCCAGCCAGCAGTTTCACTTAGTGACCACTTCACTTAATGACCAAGTTGCTGGTCCCAATTGTGGTCACTAAACGAGGACTACCTGTATTTATTAGAGCAGTGTTTCTCAACCTTGGCAACTTTAAGACGTATGGCAGAGCTTTCCAAACTGTGTGTCGGGACACGTTAGTGTGTCAGCTGTAGTGTCTGGGTGTGTCGCGGCTGCTGCTGCCTCCGAGCCCTGCCAGGATTCCACGCAGGTCCTAGTGCCTGCCTTGTGCCCTGCTGCCTCCAAACCTGCTGTGACTCCGCGCAGGTCCTAGTGCCTGCCTTGTGCCCTGCTGTAAGAGTGTGTCACGAAATGATGCCCTGCTGTAAGAGTCTGTCGCGAAATGATGCATTTCTAAAAAGTGTGTCACCAACATGAAAAGTTTGGAAAGCTCTGACGTAGGGACTTCAACTCCCAGAATTCCCCACCCAGCAGTTTCACTTAGTGACCGCTTCACTTAATGACCAAGTTGCCGGTCCCAATTGTGGTCACTAAACGAGGACTACCTGTATTTATTAGAGCAGTGTTTCTCAACCTTGGCAACTTTAAGATGTGTGGACTTCAACTCCCAGAATTCCCCAGCCAAAATAGCTTAGCTGGCTGGGGAATTCTGGGAGTTGAAGTCCACACATCTTAATGTTGCCAAGGTTGGGAAACACTGATTTAGCCTATTTGAACTTCCTGGCATGATTACTCTGGCTTTCGTGCAGTCCTTATTCATGTGATCACTCAATTTTTCCCTAAGCAACTTATGATCCAAACGGTACCTCCTGCTTAGTCGTAATCCCACAGAAAGCAGGGCATACTTGCCAGGCTAAGCAAATGCAGAATTTGCATGCTGCTCTCTCTCGCAACACTGCCCAGAAGTCTGGTTTCCCGCTCGGGAATCACACAGTGCAATTGCTGGGTTGGCAAAACATTTCAAGTATCCAGTTTTCTTGAAAGCCCTTCCAGGCTCCCTGTGACGTTTCCTTCAAAATTCTTCTTGGGCCACTTCTTTGAAGTTTGAGCTACCCTCAAATTTCCCTGCTCAGGTTCTCAGCCCATCCACACCACTCACACCGCGTACTGGGGCCAGATGAAATAAAGGGCCTGGTCCAGGAAAGGGATCTCCTTCCTTGCAAAAAACAAAACAAAAAAACAAACCCAAGTCGAGTTCAGCATTTGAAACATAGGTAGCTTCAAAGCAAGCATTCTCTTCAGATGTTTCTTTGTAAGCAGCCTCCTCATTCTCCTTTGCTGGAGCTGCGCTGGCTGGGCTAGCCAGTCCAGCTGTTTCAAGAGCCTTCACAGATGTTGAGAACAGACCACAAAAACATGCCTTGCTCATCACGGAGAGGTCACGGAGGTCTTCCTGGCATCATCTGCCACGGCAGGTGTGTGGACGACCCCGTGCCAGGCTGGGCAGAGGGTTCTCGGCAGCATCCTGTGCTGAACTTTGCCAACACAAAAGGCAGCCAAGAGAAGGGGCTGTCATCGGGGTGGAGTAAGCAGAGCCGCCCCCTGCACTTCCAAGCCACTCGTTCCAAATGCACACTCGCATCGAGTTCCAATGAGGCTTCCTTTGCAGGGCCTGGAGAATCCAGAAGGACGCAGGCTGGTCCGGAGCGGAAAGCTTGGTTCGTTTTACCCCAGGTCATTTTTAGGTGAGTTAATTCAGCAACCGGGTTAAGGGTGTTGTGCAAACAGTGTCTTAAAATAGCCTTTTCCAGTTTGGTGAGGTCCTCCCTCCTCCCACATCGAGGCATGTTTCTGCCCCGTCTGCTTATGGCATTTCTGGATCATCTTCAGAGCGAGTCCGTGTGCCTTGTCTATTTACAGCTGCACCCTTGTCAAGGACGGACACCTGCAACTGAGCCTTCAGTGCTGCCCACCACTGTCAGAGGTGTGTTTAGAGAGATGGGCAACCCATGGGCTCTTTTGGGGTGCCAACAGGCCAGGAGGAGAAGGCGGCATTAATCTAAGCCAGTGTTTCTCAACCATGGCAACTTGAAGAGGTGTGGACTTCAACTTCCAGAATTCCCCAGCCAGCTGTGCTGGCTGGGGAATTCTGGGAGTTGAAGTCCACACCTCTTCAAGTTGCCAAGCAGGGCCGCAACTGGGGGGGGGGGAAGCGGGGCATGTACCCCGGGTGCCGCACTGGGGGGTGTGCCAAAATGACACCCGGGGGGCACCAAAATGACAAAATAACCCATGGGGGGGCGCAGAATCCATGTTTGCCCCGGGTGACACAGACCCCAGTTCCATCCCTGTTGCCAAGGTTGAGAAACACTGATCTAAGCACTAACTTTTGGACAGACAGGAGGGGGGAAGGACAGATCTGACTCCTGGACCATCTGCTGTTGCTGCTCGGAGTTGTGTTTGCACAGCTGCTGGGTGGGCACCCGCCCTGGGACGGGCTGGGCAGGGACCTCAGATTCTGCCTCTCTAGCCTACTTCAGCCTTGCAGGAGTGGAGGCAACAATCCAACCACCCAGGTGGTGTAGGAAGAATAATGCCTATTTCGTTTTGCAAAGCTCCTGAGCTGAGACGCACAGGCTGCGAGAGGGGAGTTATCAGCTCTGCTGGGTTGCCAATTCTCCGCTCTCCCCTTGGATTTCATCCCTCTCTTGAGAGATGTGACGAGGGAGTACCCTGGAGGCTTCCGCGAAGGGTTTGTTTCACTCAAATATCATCGGAGAAACGGGATGAGTGAAACGGTGCATTTCAGAAGCAAACAAACCAAACAGCATATTAGAGCAAGTTGCTTTTTGTTTTTTAAATCCGTTCAGTAGTGTCCGATCCTGGGAGACTGCCTGGACAAGTCCCTGCAGTTTTCTTGGCAAGGTTCTTCAGAAGTGGTTTGCCGTTGCCTCTTTCCTAGGGCCGAGATAAAGTGACTGGCCCAAGGTCACCCAGCTGGCTTTGTGCCTAAGGCGGGACTAGAACTCACAGCCTCCAGGTTTCTAGCCTGATGCCTTAACCACTGCACCAAACTGGCTCTCAGGAGGAAGTTGCTAGATCTGTGCAAATTCCTGCAGGCTTTGAACTTGGAAAAGGCCTGGAAAGCAATGATCCTGGGCTGGCCTGGTCTTCCCAGGTGGACCAGACAGGAAACGCGACCAGATGAGCTACTTCTACTTTATTGTAAGGCTACATTAACAGAATCTTGCAAGTCTGAAAGTACAAATCTCCCGCCGTCTCCTTTACAGCCCAAGAAGCTAGGGAGGGTCCCTTCTGAGCCTTTTTCTCCGCCCATTATGCAGCTGTGGGCTATGCCCTCTCTTATCTGACGGGCAGCATCTCTTCGCCCCATCTCTCATGGTCTTTCTCACATCCCATTACAGAACGAGATGCGCATTTGTAGAACTTGCTTTACCTAAATCTCATACCATCCAGATATATTAGATTACCACTCAGGGGTGTCAGGGGTTCAAAAAAGTTAAGATGGTGGCCACAAACATCTGCCACCTTGACTTTGACCTCTCCTGCAGCTGCCCCTGTGGTGGCTCCCATCACCCCCAGCCAGCATTGCCACTGGATGATGAGGGTCCAAGAGCCCAACATATTTAGAAGGGACCAGATTTGGGGAAAGGCATCATAATACCATCCTCGTGCAGAATCAGAAAAACCTCAGGGACGCCGCGACGGTCGTAAGTGTGAGGACCGGTCGCAAGTCACTTTTTCCAGCAGCATCGTAACTTCGAATGGTCGCTAAACCAATGGTCATAAGTCAAGGACTACCTGTAGTAGATACTGTCTTATTGGCCCAAGATATAGGATGCTAGCATATAAGAGCTTTATTTGGCAATTGTCTTGCCTCTGTCAAAGAATTTTGATGGAGGGTCCAAAATGAACCTTTTCCAGCTTGGAAGCCCCCTGCGAGTTCCCGCAGTGGGGAGGGATGGCTGGAACAGCTACACAACAAGCTTTTCATCTGTAAATGGCCTTTGTCTTGCACGTTGCACCAATCAGGTGCCAGGTAACTGTGCTGCTCCCTGCCTCTGTTCTTTTCTAACCTGTCTTGTTTTGCAAATCTCTGAGCACTAAACACTAAACCGCCGAGCTTCACAGTTTTTCTTCCCAGAAAAGAGAATTTAAAAAGAGCATTCTGCTTTTGTTTGTTTTCTTGCCTTCCAGCTGGATTGATTTTGCCTTGCACACCCACAAGCACACCCCGCGATGTGCCGAGCGCCACCGAAGGACCCGCTGAGGTTTGCGTCCTCAGCCAGACTGAAATAGCTCTCTGCCGCAGCTTTGCTTCAAGATACGTTCTGCCATGGACATTTCTTCTGCAGGACAGACTTTCAGGCTGGGGGGTCACGGCAATCAACCAATTTAATGACTAGACCAGGGCGGGGAAGCTGCAACCATGAGGATGCTCCGAATGGTAGTTCATCAACACTTGGAGTAGTAAATCTTCTCTATCCCTGGGCAACTCATCAAAAGATGAACAAAGAAAGCCATCTCTCTCTGTGGGACAGACTGTTCATCGATGCCAGTTTGGTCATTACTGTGAACCTCCCCACCAAAAGGTGTTCAAATCCCATCATCCCAGATCTGGCCGTCCAGAGATGGAAAAACAGATCCGCCGCATTCCAAAGAGGAGGTGGCTTGGCTGCCCCCATCTTGAGGGAGTTCTTAGGAGAGGCTCCAGGTCCTTCTGCAGACCAGAAAGGACAAAAGGAAGAAAAATAGTACAGCAATTCTGTGCACGATGAAAACAATCTGAAAGAAGAAATGACTGTACTGTACTTGGGAAACAGCAACAAAAGCAAGGTGCTTCCTTCAGATTGCCCCCTTCCTAATTCCTACACCAGAGCTTTCCAAACTTTTCATGTTGGTGACACACTTTTTAGACATGCATCATTTCGCGACACACTCTTACAGCAGGGCATCATTTCGCGACACACTCTTACAGCAGGGCACAAGGCAGGCACTAGGACCTGCGCGGAATCACAGCAGGTTTGGAGGCAGCAAGGCACAAGGCAGGCACCAGGACCTGCGTGGAATCCTGGCAGGGCTCGAAGGCAGCAGCAGCCGCAACACACCCAGACACTGCAGCCGACACACTAACGTGTCGCGACGCACAGTTTGGAAAGCTCTGTCCTACAGCCTTGGGGAGGAAAGGGTTAAAGGTCCCACTTCACAGTGCTGAGGTCCCCATAGAAATCTATCCCAACAGGTGGTGGTGGTGGTTTTGATGATGAACAAAATTGCAAGTAAACCTGGCCTCAAGAGATAGAAAGCGGTATATATTTCTATACTCTCTTAAAAATGGAACTTCTGCTGCTCTGGCTGGCATTTCTCAAGGGAGGCAGCGGAGAAGAGAAGCTATTCGCAGGAGGAAGGGCGAACCAGGAGGACAGAGACCTCTGGGAATCCCAAAACTGATGCTGCCGGTGGGTTCTGCAGAGCTTAGAACATATAGGAAAAACAACCCGGGCTTCTTTTCTATAGAAATCATAAAATCCGGCATCACAGATGCCGGAGATAACAAGGCAGAGTTTTTTTTCTGGCCGGCTGGCATGCTGGGGCTAAAAAGTGGCTTTGGAGAAGCGGGTGACATCCCAGACACAAGCTAAACCTGACTACGTCAACTTTAAATTGAATTAAACACCGTCGATAAGATTGCTAACCACGCATTTTAGCATGCTTCCTTTTCTGTCACGTAAAACGGGAATTCTGCAAGAGCGGTGGGGCCATGTCCAAGGTTTCTGAAGACCACGTGGAGCTTTGGGGCCTTAGAGAACGCTTGGCTAAAGCGCATGGGTCAGCTTGCCCCTTGTTGTATATTGATTCCATACAATTTGCTACTAATAAAGAGCAAGCAGCCGGGGAAGTAATGAGTTCTGACAAAGGGATTGAAAGGGCATCCAGGAGTCAGAAAGGCATGCGTAGTAGTGGTCAGATGTATCTTCTCCAAGGAGGACCACAATCAGCCAAGTGCCCAGCTACAAAGCCACCCTGGCCGCATTGCCAAATCCTGAGGAATGTGCCCAAGCTACGGACCAGGGCCTTGTAATACTAGGCAGTGCAGCCTTGCCCACAACAGGACAAATGTGGATTTCCAAGCAGAAGTTTCATCAAACCAACTGAGGATTTCACCTTTCTGATTAGGATCGAGTCAGTTTTATTCATTCACCTCCAGATCTCTAAGAACCACGTGCAAAGGCTCATGCGGAAACGTGCAGGATGCTAAATATTTAAAGTATGCCTCGCACTAAACACACGCACGCACAAACTATGGTTGGTAGCAAATAAAAGTCCAGTTTTGCCGGTTGAAGCCTCCCTGTGTGTTTATTTCTGCTTCGGCATGCCCAGAAATGGACATATAAGCAGCGCATTGGGCCAAAACTACTCAGGGAGTGTTGAATCTCCACCATTATCAACCCAAGCAAAACGGAGCTTTCCCAGCTTATTTCTGGTTACCGACACAATTTTATTTAATGTAACGAATGCATCTTTCACACACAGGTTTTCTATCCTAAAATCAAGTTTCCAATGATCTGAGTGTAACCCCTTCTCTTGGAAACAACGTGGGAACAGTTTGCCACTGCCTTCTCTAATCTGTGGTCCTGGGATTTCCTTGTGGTCCCCCTTCCAAATATGAACCAGATCCAAACCTGCTTAGATTTTGTTTTTGTTTTTGAGACAGCCAAGTTTGGTTAGATGTTGCTGTGGATGTTGCCTATCCAAAGCAGTAAAAGGGGAAAACATTCAGGAGATTTGACAAAAGGCTCAGCAGTGATTAATTTCTACCCTAGGACATCATCAACGCTGAGCAATCATTTTGCACGTTGGTTTTAAAATGTTTTCTTCCTTCTACTGGCTTTGGAGGCTGTGTACAGACAGACTTGCACGGCACTCTGCACGTGTACATGTGCACGTACACACCCAGCCTCTCAAGTCCAGCCTAGCGTATAGAAAACATGTGGCCAGGGGTTTCAGCAGGTAGTCAACAACTAACTGGAGGTTTGCCCTTCATACAACTTTGCGTGCATTTGGGGATGCAGGTGTATAAACAGAAGCGGCGAGGGGCGCGTCCTCCTCTCTTGCTCCCTCGCAATACGGAGAGGAGCCGTTTCCTATAGGCAGTTTCTCCAGCTGACATTCCGAACTGGTCAATGGCAACCACGAGGCCTTGTCCGCATTGCACGGCTCCAGCTTTGCACGGCCTGCCCTGTGTCCCAGCTGCAAAGAATCTCGGGCATGGCCTCGCGCAGTTAAAACTCTGAACTAACGAGAAACGTTCCTGTTCTCAGTGGGCAAGAGGAGATTAGCGGATGAATTGCGAACGGCCAAGGCCTTCCTTCCTTCCGATCTTGACTCAGCTGCAGGTTCGCTCAGCTGCTTGGGGCAAGACCAGGGACTGGTAACTGCAGTGCATTCTCGGCTTGTAGGAAGAGGGTTCCAGCCAGGGGTTAGCATCCTTTCCTTCATCCTGGGCACGGCTGGATCTCTGAGACCAGGGTGCGCTCCCTCTCCGAAAATGGCACCCAAGGGATTAAAAGGGGGCAGGCTCCTTTGAACGGAGTTGGATTGCTACTGACTACAAGCGCAGCTCACAGAAGCCGATGTCTTTGAATAAAATGTACTTGTAAAAGATGCCACCAGCCACTCCAATCCGTGCTTGACCCCTGGCTGTATTACAAACAGCCATGCACAGGCCAATTCGCTGGAGGAATAATACTGCACGGGGGAGGGGGCAGCACACTTCCAGCTGCTGTTCCTGCCCACAATTTTTGCTGTGCAAAAAAACCACTGCATGGAAAGCTCTCCGCCGCCCTCTTCTGGCCCCGGAGTTGTTGGCGTTGAGCGGATTCGGTTCTGGTTCTTTGTAAGGCACCACTCTGGCGTTCCCAAGGTCAGGGGCGCCTGGGGGTGGAGAGGGGGCTGTTGTCCAAAATGTCAAGACAGTGGCCACCACCTGCCAGCCCTTCAAGGCAGATCAGACTAGGAAACCAATGTGACGTAGGTCAGTCCTACTTCTGTTGTAAAGCTATAGTAACAGAATCTTGCAAGTCTGAATGTGCTTCCCCCTCCCTCCCTCCCTCCCTCCCTCTGTGTATGAACTGGGGAGGGGCTTGTCTGAGACGCTTTCTCAGGTTACTTTCTTGGCCCCAGCTCAAGCCCCCCTTATCTGACCATTGTCTTGGTAGAGGCTCTTCCTCCTGTCCCTCAAGGCCACTCCTCTGCCCTCTACATCGCCATGCAACTAAGGTAAAAAAGGGGTGGGCTTTGAGTGCATGGCTGTGGCTTGACTTTTTTGACCCCCCCTCCCTAGAGACATCCCCTGCCCACTGCAGGGCTTCACTGACCCAAACCCAGATGAGGAGAAAGGCGTCTTCACGTACTCCAGTGCGGGTTATTAAAGACTGACTTCCACGCGTGAAGCCAAGCTCAAGAATCAAAGCTCACAGACAAAGATTTCATTTCTTTTTTTGGTCACGCTCAAAAAGTGAAAGCCAATTTCCCCAATGGCAGTTGAGAAACCAAGGGACACTAAATACAAGTCCGAAAACAGGCAGAACAGCGCCCCCCAAACTCGGCTTCACCCACTATGCAGCCTCACCCCACCTGCCTTGGCGCTTCTGCCAAGAAAACTCCCTGGACGCGTCTGTGAAGCCACCGGGCATTCAGCTCAACTTTGCAACAGGTGTGTAGCTCATAAATAGCCATGCAGAACTTTGGAAACACATTTTTAATGGCCTGAAAAAGCCTCCCCTTGGGATGGATGACACCAATGGAGGCATTGGGTGACCCTTTGAAGGAAGATCTTCCATCATGGAGCGTAAACCCCCAAAGGCACTAACTCATTTCATTTCAGTTGGTGGGGTTGGGGGAGAGAGATTGGGTTCCCAAAACAGGAAGAAGGTGAGTTGATGCCCTTTCTGTACTTTGGGCCAAACATGAGCTTCAACCACAGGAGCTGGACCTCCTGTCTCGTAAACCCAATCTCCCCCACCCCCATTATTTTCCATTGTTGCTTTTGACCTTTCCACTGCCAGTTTTTATCATGAGCTGCTTTGCTTCCTTGAAACATTACACCTTTTAAAACTACTAATTGCTCAACAGAGGCGGCCATCTAGAACAAAACCCCGTTCCAGAAAAGGGAACCAAGGTGGAACTCGTGTTGGTCATCGTTAGTGACTGACAAAGTAAAGCAGAACGAAAACAAACAAAGGGGTTGATCCCCCGGAGGCTGGTCCACATCGTACATTGGCTTAAATAAATATTCAGCCAAGCTCAGCTTCAGAAATCATCTGCCTCCAAGAGACTGTGATCCTTGGAAACCAAGGCCACTCCTTTTCCCCTGGGGAGATCTTTGTTGGTGGGGTTACCATACCAACCAGGCCAGGAGCAGCACTGGAGGAGACTTGGGCCCAGCTCTCCCTTCGCCGTGTCACTGCTGCAAATACTGTGAAGGCCAGTTCGTTCCCGTGCAAACATGAATGTCATCCTTTTCAGGTAAGGTGGGGAGTTTACTCTAATTAGAAAGGTTCCCTCTTGCAAACAGGATCAAGCGTTGCTGTTGGAGATGCAGAATTTCCTGTTCAGGTAGGAAGGCAAAGTGGCGGGGGGGGGGGGGGGGCTGAAGCTCTGCTGGAAGTCAGTCTGCCTGTGGTGCCTTTACTACTCAAAGGAGCAGCATCAATGGGGACACTATGAGATTAAGATTTGCCCCAAGGAGCTAACAATTTAATTTCTGTCCTGGGAATAATCGCAAGGAGAGAAGAACAGGCGTGAAACAAACAAGATTAGTGTTGAGTGCATGATTGGGGGGGCGGAGGTTCGGAGGAAAAGGTGTGAGTTGAGAAGAAAATGTTGGGAATTTAATTGACCCACGGTGGGGGCCTGCCTAGGTGTGCACAAGGGCTTGAGAAAATATACATGTCAGGAGGTCAAAGCTCTCTCTTCTTGACACATCTGGTACACCAAGTACACTATTTGGAAATTCTGCAGCTGCTAAAAGCCATTTCCCTCTCTAACAAAACACCCACCTGGTCAATTGAATCCAGATGTCATACAGCAGCCAAGAGGGCAGCAGAAAAGCCACATCTGAAGGAAAACATCTACGGAAGATCTGCGAGGAGGGGGATTTCATTCTCATCTACTTCTGGATCGGTGATTCCCAAAAGGTGGCCCATAGACATCTAGTGGTCCAGGTGGCCTGTCACAATCTTCCCACCTTTATGGCCAGTGTCCCATTTCTACTGCAGCCCCACCTCCCTGCTTTCACAGACAGCTGACTAGTCCATTTGCCATGTCAACCTCCGTCTCAAGTGACAAATACATACTTAATTTTGGATTATATTTGGGTATAAAATCATCATCATCATCATCATCATCATCATCAAAAAAGCAAAATGTAATGATCTCCTCTGCACTGGGAACAATAAGGGAGATTCTAAAAACATTGCAAGTTCAGAACATCTCCTCCCTTACCTCAGAAACAGCTCTGCCTAGTAAACTTAAAGATAAATGAGATCCTCAAAGCGTTTAGTTGTCGAAATGTTAACATTATGACGCTTTTTCCCTTTTAATAAAGTAGTTAAAGTAGCCTCAGTGAGAATCTTGCTGTTGGGGTGTAAACAGTTGTCAGAAGTTGGACAGATAGTGAGGGCTGTTTTTTTTTTTAAAGAAATTATTTCCTGTTCCAGAGAAACCTAGGTAAAAAAAAATTACTTCCTGTTCCCCTATTCCAGAGACACCCAAGTGAAGATAATGGAGAATACAATTGCCAATGCAGAGAAATACTTCGGCAAATTCTGCAGTCTGATGGCTGCTTATACCCGTAAGACTGCCAAACTCCGGGACAAGTCAGATGTTTTGGTGAAACAGCTCATTGACTATGCAAACACGGAAAATCCTGAGCTACGAACTACTGTGAAGAACTTTGCTGAGGATCTAGCCAGAGTGCAGGACTACAGGCAAGCGGAGGTGAATGTGGTGGTTGAAATCCATAGTGTTTATGTACATCACACACACAAGCATTAACTCTCAGCTAGTAAAGGAACATTTGTTCCCTACAAAAATGAAAAGAAAGGTTACGGACTGACATGATGTGGGACTGAGGGGTGTTGTTTTATTTTAGGAGATGATGAAACTCTTCCTCTGATTTCTGCCAGTATGCTGTTCCTCCAAGGATACTCCCTGTTCCCTGTTTCCAACAATGGTAAAGGTAAAGGTTCCCCCCGCACCTTTGTGCAGTCGTGTCCGACTCTAGGGGCCGGTGCTCATCTCCTTTTGTTAGCCGAAGAGCCAGCGTTGTCCGAAGACGCTTCCACGGTCATGTGGCCGCATGACGCACGCAGAACGCTGTTACCGTCCCACCGAAGTGGTACCTATTCATCTACTTGCATTTGCATGCTTTCGAATTGCTAGGTTGGCAAGAGCTGGAGCTAGTGCGGGAGCTTACTCCGCACGCAGGGCTAGGGATTCGAACCTCCGAACTTGCAATCTTCCGATCGACAAGCCTGGCATCTTACCCGCTGAGCCACCATGCCCCTTTCCAACAATGAGCAGACAGATATTGGCTGGAAGATTACAATGCCTAGCAGCTGGTGTACACAGGTCTTTTTTATGCCAGGCAGGTCAATGTAGATAAGAGAATTCTGCTAATCCCTGTGCGGTTGGCGATCCTACCTTCCCTCCCCAGCATGCTCCAGACCGTTCTGGCCACAAGTCCCAAAGTTCGCAGCCCGTTCTTGCCGTGACGCATCTGGAGCGCAGCTCGTAAGTGGCAGGCTGCAGTGCAGACAGGTAGCAAGCCAACTGCAGACCCACTTCTTTAGCGGGACGGGAAGGATTGTCTGCTGGTGCAAAGCGAATATTTGAATAGCGGCCAACGCAATTTCTCATTTAGGTGGAGCGGCTGGAGAAGAAGGTCATTGAGCCCCTCAAGGTGTATGGAGTGCTTATCAAACAAGCCAGGGTAAGCAATTCACATCTTTTTTTTAGCAGCCCTGCACCGAGCTGACAGCAGCATGACCATGACCCAAACAGAGAGCTGAGATTAGGGGAATCTCCCATAATGATGAAAGGCCAGAGTTCCAGCCTCCTATCCATGGGGTCTTAACAGCTTGCAGGAATGCAGCGCCAGAGAAAAAACAGGCAGTTCCATGCAGTGCTTCACTGAAAATAGCTTATTTTCTCAATTCCCTACAAAGCAGGTGGGCAACTTTTGGGGCGTGCCAAGCTAAAGGGCCCCCATGGTTGGTACAAAGATGCAAAGCGGGCATGGCTGTAGCACCTTTTCCTACCTTCTTCTCCGTTGTCCCTTTAATGGGTGAAAGCAGTTAGCTCAGTTTCCTATATAGGGAATATGTACTTCTCATTGACTTTTGCCCCACACCCCAAACCACACTTCTCTCATCACACCAAACCATGGTTCTCTTAATCACTTTCCTTGAATAAACCACAGCTGCCTGAATTCAGACAACTCAGCGAACTATAAAGCCTGGGCTTACAAACCAAGTTTACCCAACACGTTAATCCGCAAAGAAGCCACTCAGATAGATTTGGCTGCACAAAATGGTTTCCGCTCTTTGGGCCAAAACAGATTTCCTCCCTTGCGTTCCACAGGCTGAGATTAAGAAGTTCAACAGCGCCCGGAAGAATGAAATAAAGCAGTTAGAGAAGCTGGAGAAGATCCGACAGAAGTCACCCTCCGACCAACATATGATCGTATCCTTGGCTGAATGTAATTGGGTCAACCTCTCCTTCGGCTTCCGCAAACGTTCCCCAGCGTCCCCATACCCCACCACCACCGAGTCCAGACTTTCCCAACCACAACCAGTGCGGGAAGCCCAACTTAAGTTTTTGCCAAGGGAGGCTTGTGTTACCAAAATGATTTCTTCCGAAAGCTGTCCACAAAGCGACAGAAACTATTGGAAACAGACGTGTGCAGGGGAAATGTTCCTCAAATGAGGAATGCCAATAGACCGTTAATTTCTCTAGATCGCTACCAGCAGGCTTGAGAAGTGGAGTGAAAACCACAGGAGCCTGGTTTAATACCCAGAGGTGCCAAACCCCACTTACAGATGGGCAAGCTGTCAGTTTTAGTTTCTCGTTTTTGCAAATGTTATCAAGCACGGACTTTTTCAAGTCTGCATCGAGTCTGAATTGGCCAACTTCAATAAAGTTCACACCAATAATGGTGTGTACACCTTGGTTCACCTTCTTCATACGTATGCATTTTTGCTTGCAATGTTGCCCGGTGACTCAAATTTTGCCCATAATTCCCCCTACGGTAGTGCTTTTGTGCAATGTTTTCAAAATATATGCATTTTTTACAACCTTTCCTCATGCTGATACACATTATATTGCAATATATTGTGTTGAACTGAGCATTGATACTTTGGAGCAGTCTAAATCCGCATGTTAATTAGGTTTTTGATTTGCCTGCTAATTTGAAAATGCAAAATTAAATACATTTGCATCCAGATGCAAATTAAATAATTTTCCCCCATGTTTTTGTATCACAGAGTTACAAAGCTGAAACATATGATAAAAACATATGCTACAGAATCATAGTTAAGCCAGATGCTTTTGGCTATTCTAGATTTTAGCCATGGAATATACAGTAGTTATTATAAGTATATATAAGGGGCGTGGTGGCTCAGCGGGTAAGACGCCAGGCTTGTCGATCGGAAGATTGCAAGTCCGGAGGTTCGAATCCCTAGTCCCGTGAGCTCCCGCACTCGCCCCAGCTCTTGCCAACCGAGCAATTCGAAAGCATGCAAATGCAAGTAGATTAATAGGTACCACTTCGGTGGGTAGGTAACAGCGTTCCGCGCACGTCATGCGGCCACATGACCGTGGAAGTGTCTTCGGACAACGCTGGCTCTTCGGCTAACAAACGGAGATGAGCACCGGCCCCTAAAGTCGGACACGACTGCACAAATGTGTGGGGGGAACCTTTACCTTTATAGTTATCATGCTAAGACAAGGAAGCCTCTGCACATGTGCAGAAGGCCCAGGGAATGGCTTTTAAGCAAAAAAAAAACCCCTTTGATTCATCCCAAATACTAGCTGCTTTAGCAATATATAAATTCCAAGCAGAGTTTGGAAAGTCAATCGAGTGCCGTCCCTTCACCTTCAGAGGGATAAAAATCTTAGATTTTCCTGCAAATTCCTCAGGGCCTGTGATTGTCATCAAAAGAGCTTTTCAGCATCCACACCTTTAAAATGCCAGTGAGAAATGGCAGTCATCTTCTTTCATGAAATATTAAACCCAAGGGGGAAATAAGATATTGCTGGGGAAAGAGACCACAGGATAATCCTGAGAGATTAAAGAAAAAATTCTTTTTTTCCACCTCCCTTCCTGCAGATATTTTAAGCAGGATCTTTAAGAGCCAAATACCTGTACTGTAGTAACACACACACTCCCCATGAAAGGAAGCCGCTCTGAAAAGCAAATTGTCTTTGATTGGCAAAGCGGGTCAACCTGCTCGTAACCCAACTCAGTTGCAGAGCGAGCAGCTGTAAGTGCCAGTTTGGTGTTTAGTGGTGAAGATGCTGGATTAGAAACCAGGAGATGGCGAATTCTGGTCCTCCTCTGGGCAGGGAAGCCAGATGGGTGACTTTGGACCAGTCCCTTGCTCTCAGCCCAGCACATCTCAACAACTCAACACCTGGTTGTTGTGGGGAAAATAGGAGGAGGGAGTATTATGTATACCGCCTTGAGTTGTACAAAATAAAGGTGGGATATAAATTAAATAATAAAACAGGGGAAAGGGAGAAAGCCACCTGGAGATTGCTAGAGTGGGGAGGAAGACAGATGGCGGCATGGCCATCCTTGTTGGATTGCACTCTGAAAAGCTGCAATCCTAAATTAAGAAGGAAAGAAGCAAACAGCCATTAAACTGACATGTCCTCTTTCCTACGGCCAATATATCAGCTCAGCGTGGTAGACCAGATCAGGAAATGGGCTCAACAGGAAGACTAGAACTCTACTTTATTGAGATAGGCTATAGCAGTGTGTTTTCCAGTCTTGGCAACTTTAAGATGGGTGGACCTCAACTCCCAGAATTCCCCATGCTGGCTGAGAAATTCTGGGAGTTGAGGTCCACCCATCTTAAAGTTGCTGAAGTTGGGAAACACTGGGCTATAATAGGAGAACCTTGCAAGTCTGTCCATGTCCTCCCTTCCTTCCCTCTTACACCCCAGAGAGACAAGGGGAGACAACCCCAAGTCTCTTCCTGTCTCCTTTCCCTGGGCTTAAGGAATGCTTCTTCTGCACTGTTGTTGTCCTAATGTCTTCTGGATGCCTTCTCCGTGGTCATACCCTCAGGGGCAGGGAAAACAGCCCTCTTCCGTCCCATTCTCACAGATCCTGGAATCCTTAGATCCAACATGTCGGCTATATCTCTTTTAGCCCCTCCCTCGGCAGGGGAACAGCTCAGCTTGGTCTTCCGGGTCAAAATCTGGGACCCCGTAATCCATAATTCTAAAGGACCATCCAGAGAGCATCCAGCATTTCTGGATTGTCACAGAAGGCTGGGACCTGATTCTGCTTGCTCTAGGCTTCATTCCTGATTCCCATGTTTTGATAAAGTCAGGAGAGGGCCAGATGGAGACACGAACACGCACAATCACAGTCCTCACTTCCTTTCTTGAAAACGCTGTTATGCTTTCCTGCCACAAAATGGTGCTTTCCCACCCTCCCCACCCCAAGGGATGCACAGAGTCAACCAGAGCATCTCTGAGACTATTTTTTCAGGGTCTAAAATGTCCCAACCCTTACCCTATCATTGGACGGATAACCTGCCCTCCTTTTACTCCTTCTTCTGCCTCCCCCACCCCAGGAATGTTTCCTTCTGCTGTTTCTCCACCCAAGCTTACTTTTTGCCTCAAATCATGAGAGAAACGGGCAAATCTTTCTCAGCTGATGCTCAGGGCTCTGTGACTGATTCATGGACATGGCTGCCCCCTCGTGCTGAAGTTGCACAATGGCCGCAGCGCTCCGCAAGTCCTCCTTGCTTGATAAATGTTATCAGTTTTATTTTAGAGGGACCAGTCAAAAGAGCTTACTAAGGGCAGCGTTACCAGACTCTGTCTGATCTAGTCCTCCTTGCTCTCCCCCAAAGGTCAGTGTGATGAGCTACCCGAAAGAACCAGCACATTGCAAAGCATCTTCACCACTAAAAAAAAAAAAGAAACACCGTATCTGAGCAATGGCTTGGTCCAGCCTTGTAAGACTGACCCCATCACACCCAGAACTGCTACCATGCAAAAAATTTTCAGCACTCCCAATTGTTCTCGCTGCTTCCTATTCAATGTTTTGCCTTGACTGCCACCTTCAGTCACAGGTAAGGGCCTTCTTTTCCTGTAGGCTAAACAGACTACCATGGACCCAATCATCTTGTTCAAATAAAGACACAGATGAGAATCCTTGGGCACAGCAGCCTTCCCCAGAATACATGTCTACTGGATACAGTGTTCAACTTTATGCTCCTTCTAGATGGGTGGATTTATAATGCCTATAATTTCCAGACAGAAAGTCTAGAGCAGTATTTCTCAACCTCAGCTACTTTAAGATGTGTGGACTTCAACTCCCAGAATTCCCCAGCCAGCCATGCTGGCTGGGGAGTTCTGGGAGTTGAAGTCCACACATCTTAAAGTAGCTGAGAAACACTGTTTTAGAGGGGTACCAGGTTGGAGAAGGCTTGGCCAAAAGACCTCAAGGTACCAAGTCACAGATCCAAATCAGTCAATGAAAAGCATTTGCCTTTCTTTCAGGAATGTAAGGAGTAAAAGCATTTCTCCAAAGTAATTCAACTTTGCTCTTACACTGTATGTCTTGTACACATTTTCTCCAGATTTTGCATTAGGGTCCAGGAAAATTGTCTTATACTTTCTATCCTGCACGTAAGTTCACGAGCAAAGGAGGAGATACAGGCTGAGTTCACACACTCCCAATCCATAAAGCGGGGATAGTCATGAATACAGTCACAGCAGTTTGCAAAGCTTAATTTGTCACTTTGTGTTCTATGTGGCACAGACCACCATGGCTTGTCTAATGAACAACAGTCAAATCAAACTGTAGTTTACCATAGTGTGGTAATCCAGCTAGAGAGAGAGAATGTGTGTTAGTTTGGGGCTAAAGTGATATTTGATCCTGATCTCTCTTAAGCTTCTGTTTCAATATAAGAGTGTGTGTGTGTGTGTATACACATATACTTACATACACAATTAAATTGCCCCCGTTATGCTAAGTCAAGAGTTAGAAATATGTACTGTATTCATTCCACAGAATAAATAATGAATACAGAATGAATGAATGAATGAATGAATGAATGGAATGAATGAATGGAATATATATACTGTATATATATACACACACATATACATACATACGATGGGGCAACTCTCACCAATATTCTAAGAATAGGCTAGAATCATTCAAAGTGATGCAGTCCTGTGAAACCATGCCAAAGAAACTGCTTCCTTATATTACTGTATGTGGTGATCAAAAAGGCAGCTCTTTATGAAGCGCTCACAAGGCCTGGAAGCTGGATGTTCTTGGCAGGAAGGTCAAGCTTTTGACCAGTCACGAGAGAGAGACCGGTCCAAGCCCTTGTGATGCTTCCTTGGGCTGAAGTAGCTCTTTGTGTCCAGAGAGACACAGGAAAACGTGTCCCCTCTCCATCTTGCTCAGCACCACTGTGATGGGGAAGCGGTGCTGATGTGGTGCTCCCTCCCCATAAATATCTCCCTGGGTTCAGTGCAACCATTTCATCCATCAACGTTCCACCCCTCTTTGGCCAGGTCGAGTCTCAAGCACACAAAGCATCTGTGGATGCAAGCCGGACCACTCAACAGCTCGAAGAGACCGTAGATGAGTTCCAGAAGCAGAAGCTAAAAGATATCCAGGTAATCTTCTTAGGAGCTGCTGCAAAAGCTTTTAAGACTCCACTTATTTGTGCGGTTGCTGGAGACTGAGTTCCCAAACTTTTCCAAATTAAAACATGTTAAGATGGGACTGTGCAGTAGGTTATGAAAATGCACAATATAAATACAGACAGCAACAAAGAGATTTTTTTTAAGAAGGTCCTCTTAGCTGTATCTCAAAATCTCAACCTTCATCAAGCAAACAGACTAACCCTATTCATTGTACATTACCATCGTCATCATTTGCCCAATTCCAAAATTACTCTGGGCAACTTACAAAATATCAAATATTGCCTTTGATTCTCTTCTGGAAAGGGTTAGAATGGAACATCATATAATGAAACAGAAAACCATGATAGACCGTTCTGTGAAGTCTCACATACACAAAAACTGAGTAAAAACCCATAATGCGATAATTAATCGGAACATATTGGCCTAATCGTAAATATTGCAGCATTCGATTATTACCTGACTTCTTAATGCGGCTGGAAAAAAATGAATTAAAAAATACAATGTTCAGCCTCAATTCTTTTCACCAGCAGAAAGTTAGCGTAGCTGCTAAAGGAAACTAGGTCTTGCCAATTTGCAACTTACAAATTGAAAAGGAAACAGGAACATTTGAAATGAAATATGCATTTTTTCTCTATTGGATTATTGTAGCAATCTTGCAAGTGTATGTATGTATGTATGTATATATATATATATATATATATATATAGAGAGAGAGAGAGAGAGAGAGAGAGAGAGAGACAGAAGCTTTATATTTTTCTGCAATTTGTTTTCTCAATTTTCAGCCTTTCTGAAGCTGTTATTTTGATCTCAAGATTACAACAGCATTAAGCTAGGACGAATGCATATTCCGTTATAGCAGAGCTTTCCAAACTGTGTGTCGGGACACGTTAGTGTGTCGGCTGCAGTGTCTGGGTGTGTCGCGGCTGCTGCTGCCTCCGAGCCCTGCCAGGATTCCACACAGGTCCTAGTGCCTGCCTTGTGCCCTGCTGTAAGGGTGTGTCGCGAAATGATGCATGTCTAAAAAGTGTGTCACCAACATGAAAAGTTTGGAACCTCTGCGTTACAGAGCAGCAGTTGCTTTGAATTTTCAATTTTCTATCAAGCCCTTCGCTCTCAAAACTTTAGAAGGAAAAGTGCACGTCCAAAATGACTTACTCAGACCAGTTCTAGGGAAGTTGAGAAAATGGATGCCTCCAAATATGCCAACAATTATTTACAAAGAAATTGTTAGCGGGATTAAGACGACGAAAAAGACTCACACTCGGTTGCGCTGTTTCTTTTCCTTACAGAAGATCTTCTTAGATTTCACCACCATCGAGATGGTTTTCCACGCAAAAGCCCTGGAGGTTTATTCCCAAGCATTCCAAACTCTGGAAAGCTACGATGCAGAGAAAGATCTCGAGGTACAAGAGGTGGGAAAACGCAGAGAGGAGTTGTGTTCATTTGTGGGCCTTGGTGTCATTTCTGCAAGAGCAGAAAGGTGCCTGCTACGCTTCCATCGCCAATATTTGCACAAAGGGAAGCTCAATGTCCTGGTTTGCATTGCTACTGCTCGGGATTTTTAAAAATAGTATCTGGCACCTCTCTAAGGAGGGCAAGAGGGTGTACAAAGGCAGACCCCCCCCATTTTATCTTCAGAAGACCCTATGAGAGGGCTTGAGCACCCAATCCAAAGTCATCCAGCTGCTTCTTCACAATGGCCCAAGTTCAAACATCTAATCCATACAGCCAAAGTATCAACCATTACTTGGTGTTTTTTTTACCTCTTATGAACTCCCCAACATATAGACAGTTCTTAAAAACAAGAAAGTGATCCCACCCAGAAGTATTATTCTATTACATAGCTTACATTACTATAGATTCTGGGAAGAGCAGGTGAACAGGAGGGTCCTAAGATGGGACTGATCCCTCCAACAGGTAAGGAGGGCTCTAAAAAATGAGATTCTTACCTTGATAGGATTTCAGAGCAAAAATACAACTGGCTTCCGGAAGGTTCTCCGACTCCAGTCCAGCCACGGCCACCAACCCAATCTCCAGCCTTCCGTGGTCCACAGGAGCACAGGTAGGAAGGGGAAACAGGCAAAAACCTGACTTGGATGAGGAAGGACGTATGGGGGGGTTCCCCGAGAAAGGGGGAAGGGTGCATTTTGCCATTCAAAGGACAATGCAGCGAAAGGGGGGCGGCTCAAGGCGGCCAGTTATTGCCAGGTACAGCCTACACAAGCTGCCCTGTTCTGTGGGCCACAAGAAAGAAACCAAGTGGGTAGGAGCAAGCGATGGATGAGAAGGAGTGAACTGTCACCCCAAAGGGCAAAGAACAAGAGGCTGAGCCAGGAAACAAACCATCACCAACAGTCCTAGGTCTCACCACGAAGTGCAATCCAAAACATTAGCAGAGCAGCTCTTACAGCTGTGGGTCCCTTGCTGGGAGCTCTGTTTCCAGTCTCCACCCAGCGCCAGCTGCTGCTCATCAAAGGCTAGCTGGCAAGGCGGCCTCCTCAGGAGCCACCACTTGCTCCCAAGTAGACCCAGAAGAGCCTTTCCTTGCAGCCCAGCCCCCTGAAACTAGCAATTAAGATTTCAGGCCAGAAGAGAATCCCCTTTTGTTGCTGCATTCGGAGGGAACGGATGCCCCAACGTCCTTTGTGCATTGCTTTGAGACTCCCCACATTTCTCCCAGATCCTAAGGGGAGCCATTCTGAAGGCCCTTTTTCCTTGGGGGGCTTTTCCCAGATGTGGGGAGTGGGGGAAAAGAGGGCAGTTTCACAGCAGTGGGAAGCGGTGCCCCATTGGAAAGCTCCCCCACAGTTGCGCCATCTCCAGCAGCCACCTGAACTCCAAACGCCCACCGAGGCAAACCCCCAACAGATCCTCAGGGGCCAAAGAGTGAGGTAGAAAAACAGACCCCCTTTTCACAGGAGAAGGAAAGGCCTGCAAAATTGCAGGGTTTTCACTTCAGCTCAGCCTTTGACCGCAGGCACAGACCTTGAGCAAGGAGGCGTGCAGCTTAGGTTACAAAACCAAGTTGTGGGTGGGGGAAAAGGGTCCCTGTCTGAGACCCAGGATGGTGGCTTCAAGCCAAGGAGACAAGTATTGCAGGCCAAGTGGGCACCCCGATGGAACACAGATTTCTGTCCTCCTGGCGCGATGGAGAGATGTCCAAAGCAGCTGTTGACCAACATGGGATGCCCAGAATAAGATGTGTTTTGGGGTGGTGGTGGGGAAGGATGGCTCCCATCGGGTCAAAACACTGCCTTGATGCTGATGGTTACAGCAGTCCCGGCTTGTGCTCAAATAGGGCAACCGTGGTTCTCTTTGTCCATCTCTAGAGCGTCCCCACCACACTCCAGAAACTGACATTCCTGGAGACCGAGGAAGGATCTGAAGGAGACCAGACCCGAGACTTCAGCACCATTCAGCACTCCCAGATCTGGCAGGTAGCCAGCAGGACCCCCTGACTAAGTTCTCCATTCACGAATTTAGACATTTTTGGTTCCCCAGCTCAACTTTCTCTGCCCTTTGGGTTTTCCTCCAGATCAGTACCATCTCTCTGTTCTGCACTCTCGAACCTGGCATCAAAATAAAACCTTTGTTTTCAGCGCATCCTTTTATTTTCATGTGGGAAGTGAACGCGGCAGCCACACTTTCAAAAGCTGCTTTTCACTGAAGAGGACTAGAAACCTGGATGATTGCAAACCCCTGTCTTAGATGTATGTGGACAGAAGTCTAACCCATCTGCTCAATACGTGCCTTTATAGCATCCGTGTCCAAACTACACAGAGTCAGGAGTGATCACGCCCAAGACCACTGGCCCTGCTTAAATCACGCCTTTGTCCAAGTTTTGCCTTTAAGGACTTGCAGGGCATGCAACTGAGACATTTCTCCATTAACTGTTTTTAAACCACTCTCCGTTATGAGCAGGGATGCGCCACCTGTTCATCAGCCCTCTCTCCCTCACAAATCCATCGCATCCTTACAAAATACAACTTCCAAAGTGATGTCCAGTGACAATGGATGGATTTGTGCAATGCAGCAGACGGGGGCCCGGCCTCCACTCTGTGGGTCAACAGCACCGGGTCCAGGACACCCCAAACCACACGGGGAGCCATTTTTTCAGTTCTCACAGCAAAGGAAAATAGAAAACTGACATTTCTCTTTCTGCTTTTCAGTATTTTTATTTCTTCACCAGAACAGAAACCAGTGATGGGATAATCGGGGTCAGCAGCACTGCTGATGTACGCGTGTGTGTGTGTGTGTGTGTGTGTTTGTGTGTTGAGGCTAAAGGCCACCCCCTCTGAGTTATTTAACTGGCTGAGTTGGTTGAGGAGGTCATTCCCACAACATGCTAACCGCCTATTGCCTGCTGTGGCCAGACTGGGATGTCCCGCAAACTGGCCCATAAGTTGCAACAGTCCCAATGGAAATTCAGATGAAGCGTACCTGCTACTTTTTTTAAAAAAAAGCCTTAAGTCTTAAATGCCTGTTTTAGCATTATGACTAGGCTGCTCCCAAGAGACACGCCCCACTTGTTTATCTGATTTATATCTTTCATTCAGGAGCAAAAGACGGTGTGCCCCTCCTCCCATTTCCCCCCACAGCAACAACCCTGTGAGGTAGGCTGAGGGGGGCCCAGAACCTGGATCTCCCCAAGGCCAGTCCAACGCCGTAACCACCACATCACACCTGGCCATCTTATACGGCCATGAAGAGAGAATATTTCTGCAACGCTCCTCTTTCACGTTCTCAACTCGGAAAAGGCTGTCTTGGGGGCTCAGCAGCGGATTCTGCCCCCTGGAACCACCCTTCAACCACAGGGAGGGGGTCATCCTTGGGGAACTGCCCTAACAATTGTGCAACAAAGGTCTTTCTGGCTCTCTAGGAAGCCAAAAGGGAGATGAAGCATCTTTAGCAAAGGCTGCTCTTCACAACACTGGGCAACGCCACAATGCCAAGCTGCCTCACCACCGCAGGCTGCCGCTATTTAAAAGCAGAGCCTTGCAGAAGGATTTAGCTAAGTTTCAACTCTTGAGCAACCTCCGGGGTCCAGGAGTTGCCCAGCTGTGCAATTCGGTTCATATACGGTATTTAATCTTGCCTTTTCCACAAGGACATCTGGGTAGCGTATATACTCGCAGATCAGCTGAGAATTTTAGGTGCCAAAATACACCCCCCAAATTGGGTTCGGCTTCTCCGCGAGTATATAACGCAGATTTCTCAACCTCAGCAACTTTAAGCGGTGTGGACTTCAACTCCCAGAATTCCCCAGCCAGCCATGCATGGCTGGCTGGGGAATTCTGGGAGCTGAAGTCCACACTGCTTGAAGTTGCTGAGGTTGAGAAACACTGATATAAGGTAATACTTTTTTAAAATACCCCTATTTCCCATATATACTTGTGGAGAAGCCAACCTTCGAATTTTTAAGCAAAATACCATGAAAACACACTACCCGTGGATAAGCCAACTGCGAAAATTAAAACATACGACAATTTCCAGGGTTGGCTTATCTGCGGGTAGCACATCTTTCAGGGCATTTTGCTTAAAAATTCGAGGGTCGGCTTATCCATGAGTATATACGGTAATATACACGGGGGGGGGGGGGGGGGGGGGGGAGGGGGAGTGCCATTCATATCTTAGCTTCCCAACAGCGTAGATCAGGATGAAAGATAACAAGAGCCCCAACGAAGCCCTCAGAGCCGAATTTGCGTGTTGGTTTCTCAAGCTAAATCCCCAGAAAGAAGAAACATGGTGGATGAATCCCTCCCCAGGACAACTGGACACACACAGGGGGGTAATTCTACTGGGAAGGGGCTGAGCCCGCACAGGGAAGGACACGGCTATCCAACTTAAAGCAGAAGTATTGTCGAAGGCTTTCACGGCCAGAGTTCGATGGCTGTTGTGGGTCTTCCGGGCTGTGTGGCCGTGTTCTGGAAGTTGTGGCTCCTAACGTTTCGCCACATCGCCACTCTACCTGGGCACAGAGATTTCGCTTCTGTCTGTGCTCCTGCCCTCTGAAGATGCCGGCCACAGATGCTGGCGAAACGTTAGGAACCACAACTTCCAGAACACGGCCACACAGCCCGGAAGACCCACAACAGCCATTAAAGCAGAAGGATTATGTCTCCGTGGCTCCCTGGGAAAGATGCTCTTTCCATCCTCACTGTTTCGCGTGCTCTGAGTGAGAATCCTGAAAACGAGAAGAGGCCTCTTGGAAGACCTTTCCCTTCCCTGAATGATGAAACTTCGGAGGCCGAGAAGTCTGGGATTTTTTCCAGTCGCATCCGCAGCCTGGCCAGCAGGATCCCTCTTCCCATGCGCTCGCTCTTAGATCAGGAACTGCTTTTCCACCAAAGTCTTCTCTGCCAGGTTTCGCCTTCCGAGCGTGTTGCGCACCAGTTGCACAAGCTGAAACACAGACACGCTCTGGTTTGTCCTCGGTGCAGCAGAGTCCGCGGTGCTTGGCCCAACACGGCCAGAGAAAAGCAAATTAGGTCTCCACTACAGCCATCTCGGAAGACCTCCGGGCACGTTCACTGCGTGCCACTGCCAAGCTGGTGTAGCTTTGGAGCAGCGGGCATGGCTGGCTGAGATGCTTCCCGATTGCACATAAAATCATCCACAGCCTCCTCAATACACATATTACATTTAGGGCCAGACTGCCAGATTCAATCTCACATCTTATTTATGCACTGAACGCTCCCAGGAGTAGTGTTGTCACTCACGCATCGTGTGGCAGTCCAGCTTCCAATGAATTAAGAAGAAGAAAAATTGGGGGACAAAACCTTATTTTCCTTTCACTACATCATGCACAATTTTAAGAAAATGAAGGGAAGTGCCATTTTTCTACTATTTCCTCTCTTATCTAGCCTCTTTTACCTTTTGCACGGCAAAGGTAACAACTGTCGACAGCACAAAATTCTGTGACCCGAAATCCACAGCACAGAAGAGCAGGGTTTCAAAGAGAAGCAGCAACAGCTCGTGGCCGTAAAAGAGCGTCCGGCTGAATAACGCACCGTTATCTAAAGGAGAAAGATCCCAGAGAACATTGTGCAGGATAATTCTGAGCATTCACACCTCACCTCCATCTGCAGCCTGCCTCGTGTGGACCAGCCCTGAAAGCTAAATTCCCATAGGAAGGAGTGTGGCGTGTACCGTTATAGAGAATCGAGAGGTCTCCCGGCTCCTGAAACTCCATGTCCATGATCCTTTCCAAGAAAAACTTATCCTTCACTACGTAGTCCATATCTTTATGCTTCTAAAAGATGTGGACAGAATTAGAAGTTGTTAGAGAAAGGACTGAGGGATTAAAAAGGGAAAGATCTTGAAATGAGCACACCTTATTCAGAATACACATAATAATAGCTGCTATATTATGGCTGGTCACATAGTCAGCCAGATATTATTATTATTATTATTATTATTATTATTATTATTATTATTTCACTCTTCTTCCCAAAGGAGCCTAAATAAGTTTTGGAACGGGTTGGGTTCTTCCGGAGCGAGTGGCCATACCAAATCGGATAAATTAAATTAATCTAATAAATGAATTCTAATAAATTAAAAAGTAATACCATTTTGATGAAAAGAGAATAATAATAGAGTAAAATTCCAGCTGACTACAACAGGGCAGATCACACAACGTCTTTGACACACCTAAGAGTCCCGTTGACCACCTTTGGCATCCATTCACTTGGTCCCAACGTTCCCCTCAAACCATGTTTAGAGCTCTTTTCTGGCTGCTCAGCTCTGGAGAACGGTAGAGCGAAAAAGTCACTCCCCCTGAAAGGAGTTTAGCCACACGTGGCTGAAGACTCACGTGTTCCAAGAACGAGACCAGGAAACGGTTCAGCGCATAGTAGCCGTTCAGCCGCTGTTCGTGAAGATCAGGACGACCGTGGAGTCCTCTCTGAAGCTGCAAGGAAAACATTCATGGACTTTCAAAGTTCAGACCTGCCCCCTGGCACGCACCAGTGAAAAGGCGGGAAAGAATTGATTCATTTTACTCTGATCTCCCCTTCGGCAGGAGAGATGTCAGTTCAATTTTCACCTGCCGTGCTTGAGAACACATCTCCAGCCACGGAGGGAGTTTTCAATTAGAGAGTCAGGTAGGTGGGAGAAGACAGGATAGCTACACTCAGCCGCGTGGCCACTGTTCCTTGAAGGAGCTGAACCCAGGAAGTTCACCCAAGGTTCACTTCTGATGAAATTAAAAAAAATAACATGGTTTTGTGGCACCCTAGAGTGGGACAGATTTATTGGAACATCTGTTTCTGTCGGCTGCAGCCCAATCCCTCAAGGGGTCCTTGTAGTGCACAAACCCCCTGCCACAATAAATCCAATATTAAATGCTTCTACGTTTAGTCGGGAATTGCTATTTTTCTCTGCTCACCGTTGACAGAGAATGTGCACAAGGCTATTGCACTATTTTGAGCGACCTCAAAATCTTTTTGCAGCTCTTTTTGTTGTTTATTCGTTCAGTCGCCTCTGACTCTTCGTGACCTCATGGACCAGCCCACGCCAGAGCTTCCTGTCAGCCGTCACCATCCCCAGCTCCCCCATGGTTGAGTCTGTCACCTCCAGAATATCATCCATTCCATTTGCAGCTCTAGCTTACAACAATCCCCACCATCGAAGGAGGGTGAATTGAGGCCTTCCAGAGCTACAGGTAGTCCTCGCTTAACGACCACAATTGGGACCAGAATTTTGGTTGCTAAGTGAATCTGACCCAATTTTACGACCTTTTTTGTGGCAGTCATTAAGCAAATCACTGCGGGCATTAAGCGAAACATGTGATCGTTAAGCGAATCACAGAGTTCCCCATTGATTTTGCTTGCCAGAAGCCAGCCTGGAAGGTCATAAATGGGGATCGCATGACCATGGGATGCTGCAACGGTCATAAATGTGAATCAGTTGCCAAGTGCCCAAACTGTGATCACATGACCGTGGGGACGCCGTGACAGTCGTAAGTGTGAGGACCGATCATATGTGGATTTTTTCAGCACCGTCAAAAGTCTGAGCCCTCACTAAACAAATGGTTGTTAAGTGAGGACTACCTGTACATGTTTCATCAATTGCATCTACTGCTTCCCCTCACAGATACCCAAGGAGAAAAACTTTAAGTTTCAAGACAGATTTAATGCACTAAAAGGATGTTAGCTGGGAATTCTGGGAATTTCTGCCCTACCATCTCTGGAGGGTAGCAGATAAGGAAATTGCTCTTATTAGATGGATCGAATCTCTCATCTGCCACGAAGGACAGGTAAATCATTCCTAAGTATGCTTCTGCAGCGTTTCTGAAAAGCCATTAAGAACAAAATATTGCAGGGTCCTGTACCTCCGTTAACGAGAGGAGGATTCTGTCGTAGAATGTCCGGGTCCGGTCAGTGAGAAGCGCCTCGAACGTCTGCACCTCGGAGTAAGCCTCCAGGCCCCTGAGAGGACAAAGGTTGGCCTGGGGAGAACACCAACAGGGAGGGGGGAAATTACAGCAGGAAAGCCAAACACACAAATAGCCATTTCGACGGCTACCAAGGAGGCCCCATTCAGTTATGGGTAGTCCTCACTTAACAACCATTTCTTTAGCGACAGTTTGGACTTACGATGGCGCTAAAACCAGACTTACAACTGGTCCTCACATTTATGACCGTCACAGCATCCCACGGTCACGTGAATGCCATTTTCGACCTTCCCAGCTGGCTTCCAGCAAGCAAAAGTCCCCTTGTGGGGGGAGATGGGCGGTGATATAAATCAAACAATAAATAAAATAAAAATAAATAAAATCAATGGGGAACCACATGGTTTGCTTAATGACCACGCGGTTCGCTTAACAATCATGTGATTCGCTTAACGACCGCCTCAAAAATGGGTGTAAAATCGGGTCGGATTTGCTTAACAGCCACATCGCTTGGCGACCGAAACTCCGGTCCCAATTGTGGTCGTTAAGCAAGGACTACCTGTACTTTGAAAGAGCAAGATAAATTCAGGGAGGTCAGTCTTTTTGTCATGATGGCTCCGATGGTCAGAGGAAGCATGCTGAGGAGCCCAAGCAGGAGTGCTAACAGGTTGCTGTTCTCCTCGCAGGCTTCCATGGGGTTGGATGGAAAATGAATCTTTCCCATTGCTAGAAGGCCAAAAGACGGAGCAAGGAGGGAAGAAGACACGTGTGCAACCTAAGGGCCAAGCTGCAGGCAACCTCCCGCCACGCTCCCCTGAGGAGGAGAGAAGGGCCGGAGACAATGACCAGCCTCCAAGGCTCGTGATGAAGAACCCGAGGCCAGGAGCAGGCTCACCTCCTCCTTCCTGAGGTAGGAGAGCATGGTGCCCAAGCCCACGTCAGCGTGTCCGTGGATGCTTCTCCCGTGAATGTAGAACCCGTAGCATCTGTGGGTCAGGATGAACACCGACACCTGCGGGGATTGCGAAGAGACTCAGGACCGTGCACCAGCGAGAGAAGGACGCTTCCAAACGCATCTGGCTTCTTTTGTTTAAGAATTAACCTGTTTCCCCCCAGGTTGGCATGGAGGACCTTTTAAAAACCAGCATATGAAGCTATGCAAATCTTTAAAAAATGGCTCAGAGCAAAGCCTGAGACTTTCAGGACATCAGAATCCCTCACGTAAGCAATTAAAAAGCAGCCACAAATCAGCCGAAACTGGCCTAAAACGTGAAAGCGATCGTTAATGAACATGGGGTCACTTAAAAAGCACAGATTAAGACATCCTGAAGGGCAATTTAGCCTCATTCAGCATACGTGGGGGTGGGGGCCCCAATTATGAAGTGACTTGCTCAGATAGAACTCCCTATGGCCTCATTATTACAGCATTATTAATAGTTGCACTAGATTATTGTTTCTTTCTTTCCTTTGGAAATCCAAAAGGAGATTGCAACATCTTTGTCTGAGGGAAGGAACATTTCTGGCGCTGAGATCTGTCCTTAAACGATGGGATGTGGTCAGGAAAAGTAGGCATCTCAAAAGGAAGGAACGGGTAAGAGAAGAGCAAAAAAGAAGAATCCAGAATCTAATTTCTACACCAGACATTCTCAACCTGGAACACGTCCAGATGTGTGCACTTCTGCTCCCAGGATTCTCAGCAATGGCCATGCTGACAGGGGAATTCTGGGAATTGGCCCAGGTTGGGAAACACGTGATCTGACCTGGTGGCGTGACTTTGGTGCATGGGTGTGACTCACATTGCTCAAGGAACAAAGGTCAATGAACTGATGAATCTTGTCCTCCACAAAACGTTGATATAACCCAACCGACACCAGCATCTGGAACAGAACCGAGGATACTCGAGTAACTGCAGCACAGGTCAGCCTCCCCCAGGAATTCAGAGATGCTTCTTGCAAAAATCCTTGCTGCCTTCTTCCAATCCATTGGAACAAGTCAGTGCATGTTGAGATACTACTTTAGAATAATTTTTGCAGGAAGAAAATGCTGCATGGAAAGTGAATGTGCCTCCAAAGGAATGCACAGATGGAATTTGGGTTAGCAGAGTGAGTCTCATTTTTTTCTCAACCCTTCCAACACTCTTGAGTGGGATTAGGCCATCATCTATCACCCACCCTTCCTCATGGGTACTATTTTTTTTCCTGTGGACGTAGGAAACCTTTCTTTACAAATTTCTCAAGACCGGGAAGGCTTCTGGGGAGGAGACGCGTCATTTTGGGGGAGATGGGCGGTGATAAATCTGATAAATAAATAAAATAAATAAATAAATTTTACATGCAATGGAGCGTTCCTTTCTCATGTTACATCTTTTGCTTTGCTTTTTGGCAACAGGATGATTTGGAAATATTCTATTTGCCCAACCTCAAAGAGAGAAGAAAGAAAGGGGGGGAAATGACCTGCACGATGCCCATCACCAGCCAAACAGAAGCAGCAATCCCAAAACGAAGAATCGGGCTCCAGGGAGCCTGGTAGGTATTTGGTTCAGGCTGGAGGCTGACATTCAGGTCTCTTGACGCGAGGTTTTTCAGTCCCACCACCTGTTGATTAAAAGAAGCCGATGTAATTCCCAGGTGGAGAGATCTCCTCTTCAGCTACGGCTCACTGGGTGATCCTGGCTAGGTGTTCTCATTCTCAACTCTAGCATGAGATCAATAGTGCACAGCTATACAGTTTGTTGCGAAGCCGTTGGGCTAGGAAAGGAAACCAGGGTTCTAGTCCACCTCAGCCATGGAAGCCCCCGGGTGACCTTGGGCCTGTCATTCCCTTTCAGCCCACCCAAACTCCCAGGGTGGTTTTTGTTAGGGGGAAAAATGGTCTCGAACTACACAAATATTGAGGTGCACCAAATACAAATACTGCTTAGCATTTCCAAGTTTCACAAGGTCATTGAAAACGGTGTTGGGCATAGACTAGGCACAGTGCAGAGCTGCCGTGAAACAATTTTGCCTGTGTAGGGGTTAGCATGACCAACGCCATTATGCTTCTGGAAAATGCTTGTGGAAAGGAATGAGGTGAAAGGGAACTAGGGAACTAGATAACACACGACAAGGTTGTTTAGAATACCAGGAGACACGGAGACTGCTGATACAGAGACCTTGCATGCTGTCTCACTAGGAGAGAGTTCGTTTATGCTTTCTTACTGAGCTTGGGAACCCTATATAATTGTTGGAGCTGCAATTTGTGGGTGTGAATCTCTTCCCAGACATTCACTGCCATGATGTCCGTAGAGATTCCACCCAGCTTTACTTGGCCAAATAAACGCTGTTATTTTAACCTCCAAGCCTCGACTCAAGTCTCTTTTTGGCAACCTCAGAAACTTGGGTAAAAAGTGTAAGCCAAGGACCTTACACCTGCATACCATGCTAAGCTTACATTTGGTTCACTGAATAAACCACCATTGGGTTCACACCAGACATTAAGCTATCAAACATGATTTACAAATTACAAGACCTGGTTTAGGCAACATGCTGAGCTACCCCCCCCCCCAAATTAGGTGTAATGTGCAAACTAACCAACAATTGCTTTTATATACTATAAAGGTAAAGGTAAAGTTTCCCCCCGCACATTTGTGCAGTCGTGTCCGACTCTAGGGGCCGGTGCTCATCTCCGTTTGTTAGCCGAAGAGCCAGCGTTGTCCGAAGACACTTCCGCAGTCATGTGGTTGGCATGACAAGCATGGAACGCTGTTACCTTCCCACCGAAGTGGTACCTATTCATCTACTTGCATTTGCATGCTTTCGATTTGCTAGGTTGGCAAGAGCTGGGGCGAGTGCGGGAGCTCACTCCGTCACGCGGCGCTCGGGTCTCGAACCTCCAAATTTGTGATCTTCCGATCGACAAGCCTGGCGTCTTACCCGCTGAGCTACCACGCCCCTCTTTATATACTATACATCACCACCAATGTCCCACTGATGGTCACTGTCTTAGGTGGCTTCCCAAGGGGATTAGACAAGGACATGAAGAAGAAAATGTGCTGTTGGTTTGGTCCCCCCAGGTTTCCTAAGAGGGTGGAGAAGACCAGAACAGACCAGTGAGAACAGAAGCTGTCTGCCATCAACCTGAGATTCCAAGTTTCCATTCCTGCCTCTCGAGGCCGGCAGACGTTTGCAAGCCTGCAGAATTTTTCTCAGGACTGCAGGCAGAAATCAGCAAAGCGCAGCACAGTTGGCCCTCCTTTGTCTTGCACTGACCTCCAAAACCAGCAACACAGCAAACAGCTGAAGTGAAGGGTGCACCTTCCTGTGCGTCTGGATTTCATTCCACTCATTAGCGATCAGAAAAGTCCTCCAGGCACTCACTGACGAAGCTGCCCCTGGACCTCCCGAAACAGAGGGAGGGCGCATGCAAGCAAACAGAAACAATGGGATTTATTGGAAGACGCCGCACATACCTCTCGGATTTTTTTTGACAACGCGCAAAGCTTGGCACCCTGGAGCTTTTGCTGTGTGCTCATCTGCCTCTCTGATAGCAAAGCATTCAGCGCAGCTTGGCTGGCTTCCAAAAAGGGTTGGAGCAATCCATGGAAGTCCTGGGGATCCATGGCTATTAGCCTTGATGGCATGGGACCACCTCTGAAGGCTGGTGGGCTTCCCAGGGCAGTTGGTGGGCCACTGGGAGAACAGACTGCTGGGCTAGATGGGCCAGGGGTCTGATCCAGCAGGGCACGGCTGATGTTCTCAAGTTCTGAACCTGAGGGCCACTGCTTTCTCATCTGCTGATCTCCCAGAAGAAGCTGGCCCTTGGAATTGCCCAAAGCAATAACAAATAATAACCTTTCGTTGTTGGTTTTTCCTTCGGCTTCTCCCAGTCTATCAGGAAGATGGAAACTGTTAACTGGGTGATCAGAAGATGTAGGAGATCCAGGCTCTAGAACGAAAGCATCCATAGGGAATGATGTCTCTGGGATACGGAGATATGCTCTGCCTATCTTAAGAGTCTGACCTCTCCTACAGAGGTTTGCAAGCCCTGCGCCCTGAGTATCTTCAGAGCAGAGCGGAGCTCACGTTCAACTCAAACGCCTAATACTAAGCCAATGGGAATTTGCACAAGTGCGGGGTCCCACTGAGCAGTGAACCCCTTCCTCTTGGCTCGGATTTGGGGCATGACGGACGAGCAGTCCTGGCAACAGGTAGCGAAGGATTCCGCCCTTCAAGAGGACAATGGCCAGCCACTGCCACACTGCGGCCAAGAAAACAACAGGACACATCTGCGGTCGTCAAGAATTAAGCTGGGGAATTCTGGGAGTTGAAGTCCACATGTCTGAAACTTGCCAAGTTTGAGAAACCCTGCTCTAGAGAATGAAATTTCTCAGAGACACAGTGCCAAAAAGACACAAGCTTCCTCGTGCCTAGCTCTTTCTGACCTCTTACCTTCAAAACAAGAGCACACAACGCGTAGATTATGAAGTTGGTTTCTGCTTGGCTACCGGCAGCTGGGAGCGAAATTTCCACTGTAGAATACTGCTGACCCTGCAGAAGAAAAGGCAAAAAAGGACAGATCTTTCTGCTCATGAGTTTTTAGATGCCTCAGCCCAAGCATTACTATTATTCTTGATATCATTATTCTCTTCCTCTTAAAGGAACCCTCTCTCCTGGATTTTAGAAAAAACCTAAAGACCTGGTTCTGCCACCATGCTTGGGGAGGGGAGGGGAACAGCCAGTCTTGGGGTTGGCTGGCCCCTTAGATCTGCCTTGACCAGCCTTACCGACCTATGGGATAAGTAAGATCTCCCATTGCTTGGACTGGACTGTATTAGATATTTTTATTGGCTTTTATTGGTATTTATGTTTTTTACTGATTTTAAACTCTTGTTGTGAACCGCTCAGGGTCCCTCCTTGTGGGGGAGATGGGCGGGATATAAATATGACAAATAAATAAACAAACCCCATACTGTTTACAAAAGCAGTAAATGCAATATACACTAAAATCATTTAAAATAAGCCAATAGAACGCTGGATGCATGCACGCACATGTGTGCGTACCCACACACATCCCTGCTTACCTTGAAGACAATCAACCAGTAAACGCTAATTCCCAGAGTCACCACGAAAAAGACGTTTGCCAGAGACCCAGCCAGGCAGGCAAAGAATTTCAATATGGTCTGGAGGTAAAAATAAATAAATAATGGGAATGAAATTCTGAACCGAGGGAGGCCTGTATGGAAAAAAAGCAATTTTGCGCCATCTTGTTTTTCAGTATCTAGCAAAGTGTAAGCAAAAATGGCCCATGATTAATAATATTAGTTGACAATAGAAAAAAATGGATGGTATGTTGTAACCTTAGAGTAAGAGTTTAATGTAAGTTTTACTTATATCTGTTGTAAAAGGAGTTATTCCTTTTTCTATTTCTGTTCTCTTCTTTTCCTTTTTTTCTGCACTTCTGTTCTCTTTCTCTTTCTTTATTAGTTTCGGTTAGATTTTATCTCTTTGTTTTAAAGTTTAACAAAGTTATTATAAACCAAAAAAATGATCAAAAGGTTAATGTCACCCTTACCGTAAAATTGACGTTTTGCAGGCGAGATCGCCGGGCCCAACTGCTGGTTTCCAACAAGGCACAGAGGATGGAAAGAAACCCCAGAACCCCAAAAGTAATCTGTGCAGGACAATGTGTGTGTCATTCACAGCAGAACTCAGATGGAAAATATGCAGAACATCTTGACATTAAGTAAGCTGCTTTGTGCAGTTATCTTGGGTCCATAAGAATATACCTAAAACCTACAAAGAGCATCTTTGGGAACAAGCTGATTGGAAGAGGAAATTGTGCAATAACCCTTCTCCAAGCTAGGTGTCTTCCAGATGTGCGGACTTCAACTCCCAGCATTCCACAGACAACGCGGCCTCCCCGAGAATTCCAGAAGTTGAAACCTAACCCATCTAGAAGGCCATACAGGGTGGGGAAGCATGATATGGGGGAAAGGGTTAAAAGCATCTTCCTGGTGTGGCTCTTTTTCTAAAGAGATAGGGCCATTCTGTTAGGAAAAAGAAAAAATGCTCTTCATGTAACATGTCATATCATAATGAAGAGTCTTGCAGAGCAATAAAGACCTAGCAGCTTTAGTGTGGGATGGTTTTCACTCTCTAAAGCTCAACTGGTCAGTGGCTTTAATCTTCTTTACACCATTTGCCTGTGCAGCAAAACCAGCAAAAACCCCTTAAAAGTTCAACAGGCAGCCCAAAAATCTTGCCTCGTGCTTACTCACATCAGTTGCTAGCTGAGCTGATCCAGGGCTCTGAACATAGGAGACTGAAAATGACACCTGCAGAGAAATCGTGCAACAAAAAGGGGGAAAGGGTGTATCTACAATAAGACGTCCACAAAGCCAAAGGGCAAGGAAACGTGGAAGCCGGGGGCGAAGGGAAGAAAGAAATCTGCCCCTCCCCAGCCTTGAAATTGGAGCCATGTCTATATCTGCCTCTGGATCTGCAGAATATAAAGGCCGTGGCCATTCCCACCACACGCACTTGCCTGGGCCACTCCTGGGAGGCTGTGCGTTGCGTATCTGACCGTCAAGAAGAAAGGTGGGTCTTCTCCAGGAACAGTGGTTGGTAGGTGGACACTGTAAAAGCCAGGAAGAAGAATGGTTCTTGATTTGGGGCAGGGTTTCTCAACCTTGGCCCCTTGAAGATGGGTGAACGCCAACTCCCAGAATTCCCCACCCAGCATGCAGGTGACGTCCACGCATCTTCAAGGGGCCAAGGTGGAGAAACACTGGTTTGGGGGAAGGAGGGATGGAGAAAAACTGGAGGAGAAAGCAATGAATGGGCAGGTGAGCAGTGCCTCTTGAGCTTCTAGGAGGAAAATGAGCTGCAGCAGAAGAGAAAGGGGTTCTTGGCTGAAAACAGCGAGATCTAAAAGTGCTCAGCAGCTCCCAATGCAGAGGTACTTTAGGTACCAACCGAGTGGCATGTCTGCTCGGTAAACCCAATGGACGTTTGCATTCACTGCTTTGCAAAAAAAGGTCTGAGAGAAAATTAGAACAAGGATAGGATCACCTAACCAACTAGGCATGTATTCTTTTTCCCCTTTTTCTTATTTCCTTCATTTCTGTCCACAACTACAGCATTCCTGAGAGATCGTTGCCCAGCCTCTCTTCAGCACTTCCAGTAGAGTCCACCAGCGGCTCTTACTTTTAGGAAACCCTTCCTGACCTCCAGCCAGAATCTGCTTCCTTGTAATTTGAGTCATTGCTTCTTGCTCTGTCAATTCTGCCCCAACTTCTCCACAAAAGATGGCCATCAGTCTCCCCACCACCTTCTCTTCTCCAGGCTAAACATACCCAACGCCTCCAACTGTTCCTCCTAAGATTTTCCTTCTATGTATAGTTGAAGGCTTTCACAGCCGGAATTCGATGGTTGTTGTAGGTTTTCCGGACTGTGTGGCCGTGTTCTGGCAGATTTGGTTCCTAACGTTTTGCCAGTAGCTGTGGCTGTCATCTTCAGAGGACAGGAGCACAGCTAGAAGATTCTCTCTGTGCCCAAGCGGAGGGTGTGTGTTCCTGCTGGTGTTTATAGCTGCTGAGAGGTCAGAGAGAATCTTCTAGCTGTGCTCCTGTCCTCTGAAGATGCCAGTCACAGCTCCTGGCGAAATGTTAGGAACCAAATCTGCCAGAACACGGCCACATAGCCCGGAAAACCCACAACAACCATTTTCCTTCTATCTTGGTTATTGTACTCTAGACACTTTCCTGTTTCTCAAGGTCCTTTCTAATATGTGGTGGGCAATATTCTATCAACCCCCAGGCAACCTCCACCATTAAGCAGGCCTTGTGGAATGCTAATGATGCTGGGTTGTTTTTTTTTTACCTGAGCAGCAATTCTTTTGCTAGTGTAACAGATGCTGGAGCATTTGACGAATTCCCTTTTCTATTTGACAGCCCGTCGACCAGAAAGAACCTTCTCAGCGCTTGAGTCAACAGGGGTGCTAAATGTCAAAACAAAACGCAGGGGGAAAGATCTTAGCAAAGGCTCTGGAGCTGTACTTTCAACACAGTGTGCAAAGCTAAGCAGAATAGCGCCAGAGAAGTCGTTTGATATCTGTAAGGCCAGAACGGGTCGGGATATTTTGCAGGGGCTGAAACGAAACTGCAAAACTGAACGTGCACCTCCAAGGCACGTTCAGACATGACATTAATGGACACCGCTTGCGGCAAACACCTCTGTGTCCGCCCTTCCAGAAGTTGCTCCCCTTGGAAAAGGCTGTGCTTGAGGAGAGAAGCTTTGCAACATTTGGAGAAGAGGAAAACGGAAAGAAGGGATTAATGAATGAAGCTAAGTTTTTAGAAATGGGGGGGAAAAGAAAAAGGGTTCCAGCAAATGCCTTAATTAAGGGACGATGTAGGTTTTAATGACAATCTGAAGACAATGCCTTTGATTTAAACCAAAAAAAAAGTCACCTTGGTTGTTTGTAACTATTGTGGGATTGCCTATAGGAACGGGCCACAATTGGGTGTTCCCCTCCTCATCTTCAAACTGCAAGAACATCTCGTAGAAGATGGGTTCTGGAGTCCTTTGCAGCAGTTCAGAGACTTCAAGGGTGCACTAAAAACAATAAAGATCAGGTGGGCGCTATGGAGCTTCCTTTGCTGGGCCAGAGAGGCCTATTTAAGCTACACGTCTGAGATTGGCATATTCAGTTGATCATTTCAAAAGAAGCCCCCAGAAATACAGAATCAGGAGAGACTGCAATCTATTACTCAGAGCCAGCTTCCACGGAAAACAGCGGGACTTCACAGATGACACCTTTAAACGGCTGATGTCCTTCAGATGTGCTGGGTTAACTAGCTGGACCCAGACCTCTGAAGGCCACCAAGTTGGAAAAGGCCCTGCGAGAAGAAATCAAGTGAATCTCAGTTTGATGGGTGACTTGTCTACTTAGATTCAAATATGGCCTTTTCCCCAAACTGCAAAATAGGATCCAATCCACCAAGAAGCTCTTCCGAAGGTTAAACTGAAGTAGAGGTATCGCTTACAGACTGACTGTACGTGGTTCCAGGCATGAAGGCAGCTTCCAGGACCTTGTGGCTGTTTGGACAGAGCTAAATGGAGAAAATAGGATACACCCATTTCTAAATGTTTTTAAATGTTTTTATTTAACATAGCAAGTAAGTAACCTTAGCCTATGTTTTTCATTTTTCATGATTTAGTTAAACTGACGGCCTGCGGATTCAGGCAAAACAAAAAATGTCTTTGCATGAATGTGTCATGAGTGTTTCTGTTATCTTTCCCCTTCCCCACCTACCTTTTTAAGTGAATATATCACTTTTAACTTACCGTTGTTTTACAATCAAACTTATTGTTTGACTGTAAAACAGTTAGAGATTTACAATAACAGGAAGCATTGTAAAAAAAAATCAGTCAATACTGCAAAATTAACATTAACATTAACATTATTTGCAGCTACAAAACGTGCTGATGGCTCCTGATTTAAGAGAGTTTTAAAAGCAAATTAATGAAATTCTAGGAGGACTAGCATAATAAAGCCCCTGGGTCAGAGGCAATCGACGGCCAAATATCCTTTTATGGGAAGCAATAGGACCAGATACCATATAACACATCCTTCCCTTCCCCTTTTTGGTGGGCCCACAGGATTCTTAGTGATTTTTGGACTTCTCCCCAGAAAGCTACGCTGGAAACAATTAACAGGCACACAAAATGCCAGGAACATCTGATAAGGAATTGTTATTGAAGAAAATTTGAGAAGCCATTATGGAAGAATTCCAGTGACTTCTGTGTATCAAAAGTGTATTGTGAGATTGAGATTGAGATTGAGATTGAGATTGAGATTGAGATTGAGAGAGAGAGAGAGAGAGAGAGATGAAGGACTAAGCAGTGGGCTGGACAATCCCTACTTTTAGAACAGGATGCCTGGTTTCCATCTGTCTCTTGCTTTGTAACAGCTAGATCTGGTATCAGCTTGTTTTCATCTGACAGTGTGAGAACTAATGCTTGTGGGGACAACATTTAAAGATGAAAAGGAATTAGTTTACCTGCAGTGTTGCTCCTTTTACATCCTGCCAACCCATGAACTTTCCTCGTGCATCGTATCGGATGACCTTGAAGTCAATCTGTAGAGAAGGGAAGCAAATTCAGGGGTGACTATGTCATGCATTTTAAGCAGGTCTCTCTGGTTTGCCAATTTACAGGTAGTCCTCGACTTACGACTGTCCGTTTAACAATGGTCCAAAGTTACGATGGCCTCAGAATGGGTGCTTTACGGCCTGTAAAGCATTTCCGAGCGTCGCAAAATGTCGCACACACACCCCGTGGTCACATAATCATATTTCGGGCACTTGGCAACCAGCTCGCATTTATGATCGGTTGCAGTGTCCCATGGTCACATGTTCGTGTTTTGCGATGTTGTTTACTGTTTTCTGGCAAAAACTGTCCATTGAGGAAGCTGGATTCACTTAACGGCCATGGTGATTTGCTTAACGACCTGTGATTCGCTTAACAACTGCTGTAAAAAATGGTCGTAAAATCGGGTCCGGTCACGTGGTGACTCAACTTACGACCGCAACGTCTCATTCCATCCCAATTGTGGTCGTAAGTCGAGGACTACCTGTAGTCCAAAAGTCCATTCAGCTCAAGTAACATGTCTGTTCGGTTGAAACACCCATAGCTAATAACAGGGAATGCATCAGGCCTGCTCCAAGTCCTACATGCCATCCTGGTGTAACTTCTTCATAATCCCAGGTGAATGGAAACAGGCAAGGGCTGTTCAGAAAGGCCTGTGCAGATACTTAGAGATACCCCATTGTGAGGCCTGGTGTTTCCATAGCTCAGTTTTCACATTAACAGCCTTACTGCAAATTAAATCTAAAAAATGGCCTTCAGCTGAGATTCCCATCATCTCAGGCAAAGATTTCCTAAAAAACGTGGGAACCATACCCCTCAGGTGTGAAGATACCAAGCAGACTCTCCGTCCCCACCCCAAGAACTTCATTACACATGGCTGCCTCTGAAACGCCTTCTCCACTGAGAAATGGCATCACGCTGCCGCTGCAGCCCGGGCGCCGTTTTGCAGCATTTGGTTGCAAAAGCCAGCTTGCTAAACTGGCCAGGCTCCCAATCTTGCCAAGCCATAATATTGGTCTGCTTTTGTGCTTTGTGTGACTCTAGCCAACTGTGGCTTATTCAAAGAATGAGAACCACCTGCCACTTGGATTTTATTGTATTTATATTTTTGTTGTTGTTTTTATTGTATTTTAATGGTGTTGTTGTGGCTGTGAACCGCCCAGAGTCCCTCCTTGCGGGGGAGATGGTCGGTCATAGGCATTAAATAAATAAATAAATACATACATACATACATACATACATACATACAGGCCATGATTAGGCAAACAATGGTTTATGATGTTTTGCTGCCTCTGGATCAGGAAAAAGAAGAGCATTCTAGCCACGGACCTTCCTCGCTCTCTGACACGCATGGGGAGGGGGGGGGACACATGCACAGTTTTTCTGGATCTGCTTCAACTTGCCTTAGAGTGCTTCTCAAAAGCCATAGAAGGAAAAGGTCTGGCGGTGCGACCGTACCAAAGCTTTGGGAGGTCTTGGCTCCTGAAAAGAAAACCCATTCACGCTTTGCAGAAAATGGCAGGTGTTTCTGCAGGACACAAGGGCCCCCCACCACCCAGGGACCCTCTGAAAAGACAAAGGGCTCACAGGTGTCAGCTACAAGCCAGGGTGATGTCTCCAAGTCACCGCACCACAGATGCAAATTATATCAACCATGTCATCTGCAGGATGCGTAGGATGCCAGCTGCTCCTTGAGATGCCGCAGCTGGAGCCGGAAGGCCAGAGCTGCAGATACTTACTTGGCCTTGGTGTAAAGAGCGTAAGCCCTGGTTTGCAAAGAGAAAGCTCTGAGGACGACCATGTTGGTGAGCATTTGACAAGCCGTGGCGTTGCAGGTGTCCTGGAGAGAAAGAGAACGGTGAAGCTGGGCGCAGATTATGAGCATCTACGACGGGTGGCACTTCAGACCATTTTGGTGCCCGGGTCTTTGTAAAACTGAGCCCTTTCACAAGTTACTAGTTGCTGGACCCCAAGTCAAGGTTGTAACCAGTTTTTAAAAAACTACCTGTAAGGAAGGGGCTGCACATGATCACGCTAAGCCAGCGTCTCTCAACCTTGTCAACTTTAAGCTGTGTGGACTTCAATTCCCAGAATTCCCCAGCCAGCCATGGCTTGCTTGCTTGCTTGCTTGCTTGCTTCCATCCATCATCCATCCATCCATCCATCCATCCATCCATCCATCCATCCATCATCCATCCATCCATCCATCCATCCATCCATCCATCCATCATCCATCCATCCATCCATCCATCCATCCATCCATCCATCCATCCTCCATCCTCCATCCATCCATCCATCCATCCATCCATCCATCCATCGAAAAATTCTGAATAAACATAAATCAATCCATCAAACCAAATCAAAGTCACCAAATGCCCTACTTGGCGTAGCAAGGAGATGCAGCAGAGATCCACCCACCTGACATGCTAGAAAGCTCCCATCGAGAAACTCCGACTCCCAGAGTGTGCCTGGTGGCACGTTGCTCTGTGGATAAGGGGAGAGAAAGATCACGTTAACTTTCAACGCTTCTGCCTGCGTCCCCAAGGAAGAACCGAAGAGGTGTGCCCTTACGCAGCTGCGGCACGGAAGAAGCGGGGGGTCTCCGCGGGACTCATTCAGTCCAGGTCTGCAGACACAGCTCAAACCTGTAAGAAGGAGAAGCTGAGTCAAGAGTGGGATTTTATAAGCCACTGGCCCGCTGTACAAGCCTCAAAAGTTCACCCAAAACATCGATTGGCAACAAGGATTTGGTAGCCAACTCTTCAGTGAGTGTTAGTATTCTAGAGTAAAGAAATCAGGAAGCAAAATGTATGGGATTTCAGCCAGGAGGAACCATACTGGCACTCCGTAGAGCAGTGTTTTTCAACCTTGGCAACTTGAAGATGGGTGGACTTCAACTCCCAGAATTCCCCAGCCAGCTCAGCAACTTGAAGATGGGTGGACTTCTGGGACTCTCTTGTAATCCCTTCCTCTCCAATCAATGTAAATACAAAAGTTAATTCCCTTCTTGCAAATTATCCCAGCGCTGGGGTGAGCGTTCCAAAGGGCGGGGGAGTGGAGAAAAGAAAAGCACAGCCAGGGTCACGTGACTTCCCACTTAATGACTGCTTCACTTAGCGACGTAGCTGTTGGTCCCATTTGTAGTCGCTCAACGAGGACTACTTGTACAGGATACATAGACAAGCCTTTTTGGCTAAAGCTACAGGAACAGCTAAACGCATCCCTTATTATTGGGTGAATGTTTTTACACGGGTGAAGTAGCAGGAAAGGGAAGGCAAGCAAGAATTAGACTGCAGCAGGATCCTGCCACAAATCAAAAGGTTCCCCCTGCAAGTCTGCAATTAGCCGTGGCACATGATTTCATGCTCACTGCACTGCCCCAGGGGTGCCCTTTGGATGCACCAATGCGCTCCTTCCCGCCGATCTTGCACTTTGCTAGCTATAAACGTGACTGTTAATAACTCATTAAGGCTTCATGTTTCCGCAGCTTCTTCGCAAAAGGGAAGCCGATGAGATTTTTCAAAGGGCAAATTCTTTCCCCCGCGTAGCTCCCAAGTCACAATTTTGCTTCCGGCCGAATTCTCCCCTTCCCTGTCTCCAACCCTCCGCCTGCCTGTTCGCCACTCACCGTCAGGACTCTTGATCAGCATTGGGGCACAGGGGCTGCACTGGCCGGTCTCAAGATCGAAGAATTGCTTGGCTCCACATTTGTCAGGAAGGACGGCGGAGGCAGGCCTCTTCCCTAGACTCGGCGTGGAGCAGTGCAGGGGATTAAGAAACAGAAAGAGGAGGAGGTGGGTTTTCAAAATTGGCATTTTGGAGGGAGCTTGCGCAGTGGGTATTAGCACACCCCACAGATTCATCCTTTGTGGGACAAGATGATCAGGGCAGCCTGCACGAGGCAGAGAATCAGCGTGTGTGTAGACCCAGGGGTATCCGTAGTAACCAAACACAGGTGTGGCTTCTTCGGAGCCCGAGAGAGGTCTGTAGCGTCTCACCTGCAGCTCTAACTTACCGGCATGCAATCGTGGAGACAATGCATAAGGATACCTTGGCTTAAGACAGAGTCATAAAGGTATGCACACTACCTATCATTCAATACTGGTGCCGCATGGAGAATGCAAAGGAGAGATTTATGGGTTCGACAATCAGAAAGGGTAGATTATGGGAAGGAGGGAGTTATGATGTACCTTAGAGGGAGGGACTTGGATGTGGCCTAATGGCTAATCAATAAGAAACTAATCTAATCTGAGAGAGAGGGAATAAAATTCAAATGCATTTATTCTTTATTTATTCATTCTGTAAAGAAGACCGGAAGTCAATTCTTTATAGGTTGCCTTTTTTCTTTTTCTCTCTTTTATATTTCTCTGCTTTCTTTCATTTCTTTATTCTTTTCTCACTTTTCTTTTCCTTTCCTTCCTTTAAATGTTTTTATTCCTTAAACATTTCTTTAATAAAAATTGATTTAAAAAAAGAATGCAAAGGAGAATTTGAATAGGCTTTGCAAAATAAGATCCTACAGAATAGGATCAACAAAGGTTGTGAGTTTAACTTTAGCTGATTTCTCTTTTGCATTTCCGGGTGACATTGCATACATTGCATTGTTTCATGCAGCCACAGCCTTCTGCCCGTGGGGGGGGGGGGGGGGGGGGGGCTGCGCTCCTCCACCTGCAAAGGATGCTAGGAGAGAATAGACTCCCCCATTTCACAAGGAAAAAAAACAGTTTTGCAAATACCCACAAATAGCGTGGAGAGTCTACCCAAGAAATTGCTTATGAGCTATATAACAGAAAGGCAACTGATTATGAATATTTATTCAGTTTCTAATCCACCCAATATAATTTGGAAAAAAAATAACTCTCCAATAAAATGCATTAATAAACATCACAAGGAAGATAAAAACATATAAAAACGACTATCCTGGGGCAAAGACGTTTAGGATGAAAAGGATGAAAGTGCCAGAGAGGGGAATCTCTATAATATTCTCCTTTTAAGAACTCACCGTCTTTTGGATTTTTCTATTTATTTTATAGTAGATTTTAGACGTATAGGTTTTAACTTTTTATAATATTATTGTAAACCACCCAGAGTCTACTGTTGTAGAGATGGGCGGTGATAAATCCAAATAATAAATAAATAATAAATAAATCTGTTACCCTGGTGTTGAAAATACATTAATAGGAGCACCAGGTAAGCCTCTGTAGGAAAAACATTTTACAGTCTCCTGCTTAGCTTTGCTCGGAAATCACAGGATTTCAGTAAAAGAGGCAGAGGCCGGCCCGGGATCCCTCTGTCCCTACTGGCTGGGAATCTCTTTGTAAAGGGATCTGAACGTTGCTACTGCTGCAGTGGTCACAATGTTCCAAATGTATTTCATCTATAAAAGAAATGAGAAAATAGCACAGAAAATGGGATCTGGAATCAATATGAGCTGGGTAGGAAAAAGAGGGAAGGTGTGGTTTCATTTCTTTATTTAAGCTTTATTTTATTTTCCCTGATCCTGTCATAACCAGGACTTGAAATGTTTTCAGTACATAAGTTAAAAACAACAATATTCCACAAAGGACATGAAGTCGCACTCTTGCCACAGGGCACGCACAGCTGCACCCAATACATCAGAACACGGTGGCATGAAATATTCAAAACAACAGAACATGGATGAATCTCTCTCTCGAGATAGATATACAGTAGATATATATTAAACCACCAAATACAGCATTTTTAAAACTCCAGTGAAATTTACAAGAAGGAAATGACTCGCTGGGACACCTCAGATTTACAATCATATGATATGCAATTCTGGGCTTTCACTTTTTAAAAGGGGAGACAAGAGAAGGAAGGTCCTGAAATTACATATTTAGCAACACCCCCCCCCACAAAAGGATAGACATATCTATCATTCCATTTCGAGAAGGAAAGTTACTTTAAACTTTTCATTGCAATTACCTCCCTGCTCCTTGCAGCAAACCTCAGAAACGCAAGAAAACATCTGGATTCAAGTCTTTGCATTCCATGAAACAGGCTAGCCTCCTCGTTCATGTTTAGCTCAATGCTGCTCTCCAGCCCCCCCCCCCTTACAAAAAACATCTTCCAAGATTTAACAATGGGGCGGAGAAGAAAAAATTCAGGTGAGCACAATTGACAAGAGTCCTGGGAAGATTAAGGTATAAAAGGAGACCAGACAATATGCATAAAAGGGACGTAACCCCTGCAGCCTTCACGGAATAGATTCCACATGCTGTATTGCTGTGGCCTGCAGGAACCCGGGAGAAATCCATGCAAAGCCATCTTTAAATCCTACCCCTTGTTTTCAATTGTCTGCAAGCAGGAATTGGGGTCCGGTGACATTTTGCCCACCGTGAAACGCCTTTGCCAATCCCCAGATGTTGGTCCATCCCCTGATGTGTTTTTTTCACTGTGTTAAGATGATGCAAGCCTGCAGGGAGAGTTTTACGTCTTCGCTGTGGGCAAGTGGAAGAAAAGCAGAACTAGAAGAATCAGCAGAGCCCCTCCAGATGTGGTGGTTTGGGCCTCCTCCACTGGATTAAGAACCGCCAAAGCCAACGTTGCAGAACGCTTCTAGGCCGAGCCTCCTCCAGATGCCTATGGTCGCGTCAAAACGTTCGATTTTCAAGGAAGCAAAACTTGAAACAGAAGCCGCTACTGGCAGAGAAAGTGCTGCTAAACACAGCAAGCTCCTTGCTTTGGAAACCACCAGAAAAGGATCTGGTTAACAAGTGGAAATGTAAGAGGATTTCACAAGTGGAGTGTCCAAAATCTGTACCAATAAAAGTCACAATCACTTCCAACTTCAGCTCTTGGACCGATTCAATTGGGCAACCAACATCTAAGGAAGAATTCTTCCCTGAAAACCAGCAGCAGCCTGCCAAAAACTATTCTCTTGGCCCCCTCTCCTGGTGACAAAGGGAACTGCAGGGGATTGAAATATGCAGGGCCTGCCAAATTTAAGATGGAAGGCTCGCTGTCATTCCTGAACAACCCGGATTAAAAGAGAGCGAGCCCTGAATTTTCCTATAGCCTCTGTTAATCAACCAACAGCTCGCTAGCAGCTGGGTCTTTTCCCAGAGAATGAGAACCAGGATCCATCCAGCAAAACACCCGCGGTCCAGCTTCTGGAACCCTGTGGTCAGGCAGTGTTGGAGCCAGATGCCACCCTGCCAAGAGACAATCCCCCCAACATCAACCTGTCTTTAAAAATGCACCCACACCCCAGCCACTAGATCAGCAGTTGGATGATCATCAAAGGTGCAAGGGGCAGCACGGAGGAAACTTCTCCAAACAGGATGCTGAAGAATATTTTGGTTACCCCCAAGACGGCTTGTCGCTGCCGTGCAAGCCTCCAAGTTCATGAATGGTGGAAATAGGGCCGCACCCCACAGAAAATCCCCACCAGCTTCACACGGGCCAACCAGGCAAGGGCTCCACGAAGTCCACGAACCAGAGTCGGGATGTACCAATCAACTTACGCCAGCCAAGCTGTTGGATTTGTTCTTGCACACTCCGGGAAAAGGCTGCCGCTCTTCCAGAGACGTCCATCACGTTTCTGGGTTTATCAGAACGTGTTGCATGGAAACCATACAGGAGGACCAGAAATGCTCCAGGGAAGCAAGAATCTGGGCCGGGTTGGCTCGCACAACGCCCTAGGATCCCAGCCTACGAAACCCAGCTGCTCCTTTCCCCGCCTACCTTTTAAATATTTTTCTCCCCTCAACAGGATGATTTGTACCTAGCCTCCTCGGTCTACAAACGCTTTGCCTTTCTCTAGGGTTACCAGTTTTGTAGAAAAATTAAAATATGGTTATCTGGCTCTCCATTCCACCGCGACTCATGCACGCATCTTATTTTACATTTCACGGCTGTTGGCTGCTAAAAATATTCTGCAGTAATGCATGGAGGTTTTCTTCATCCTTAAAAGGCTCAGCTGTCCTCCCCCCCTCCCAGTTACTCTCCCCGCCTTGCATGGAGGAATCTCCCCAGAATGCTCCAAAGCCAGGGCTTTCCTGCAAAAAGGCTCAGGCAAGGAGTTTGTGGAAGAGGTTGGGTGTCCTCGAGACTGCAGAAGAGGATGGGCGTCTTTTGATTGAGGAGTTGTACATCTACAAGCTGCCCGGCACAGCACTACACGGTTTAATAGCAATCATGCAGGATTATCGCAGAGTCTGTGGGGTGTCTGTTTGTTTAAAAGCCCATCCGAAGTCTCAGACAGTGCCGGAGATGGGTTTCGCAGCCTTTCGCCTCCGTCGGCCTCCCCTCTCGATCCTGGTCACAGCCAAGCAGGTTGTGGGACTATTCAGCAGCCATTTGTTCAATGTGGTCACTAAGGAGCTTGTATTGCTCTGAAAAGAGAAGCAAAGGAGAACCAGTTGAGCATTCTTCAGAGAGAGGCTGGATCAGGCCAAGTCGGCAGCAGCGGCGAGAAATGCTTTGTGCTCCAGATCCGCAGGAACTGCGCCACCCCAAAGCAAGGGAACCCGTAGGCATTATTCTCCCTCAACTGGAACCCCTCCAACGGGCTAGACTTTTGACTCCCATCATCTTAAGCCCTCTTGGAGAAGGGACAACTTGGTCCCACAACATCCACCGCCAGCATTGCACAAACAGCAAATGGTCCAATATTCTATTGTCAGTGAATTTTCCAATTCCTGCCAAAATATTCTGGGCCGTTTCTGCACATTCCTTAGGTCAGAGCCCTTCTTCCTGAACTGCTGTCCTCCAGATGTCTGGGACTCCAACTCTTATCAGCTTCAGTTGTGTGAAGGATGGCAGGTAGACATCTGGGGGGCAGCAGGCGGGAAGGCTGGTCTAAGCCAAAGCAAAGGGCTAAAATGGGAGCGTCTAAATCCCCAGAGGGAAGGCCCTCTTCTTCTTACCCCCCCTCCTTTGCCCCAAGAAGCCCCTTGCTTCAGCAAAGACCCCCAGACCCTCCCACGCCCGTCCCTACCTTCGTCCAGGTTGCCAATTACTGCCTGTTTCTTCAAGAAATCATTGCAAAGTTTCCTGTTCAGCCCAAACGCCAGCATGTTATGGGTGAAAGTTCTGCGTCAAGGAGAGCAAAGAGTCAGAGGTCAAAACAGAGGAGAGAACGGGCTGTGGGGTTGCTGGTTCAATCCAGCGGAAGGGAACTCAGGGGACCAGGATCAGAACCAGCTTTGCGTGAGACCCCGAAGAAGCAACTTTGGGCTGGATTGATGGAGAATCTGACCGAGAGTTGAGCCCTCTCCTGCATAGCTGTAATGCTCCTACACAGAGAGGGACAGAGCGACTGGCTTCTTCACACAGCACGCCTGGCATTTCAGCGGACTTGGAAAGCCCTCATTTGCTGAAGACGGCGCATGCAGCTTTTCCCCTCGTAGATTCCACGTTGACGTTGTGGAAGTCAAGAGGAAGCCATGCGGTCCCAGCCATGCTGGGGCCGCAGAGCCCCTTTCTCTGGCTTAAGTCAAGGATCAGCAATGCCCTCCAGCTCTATTTCTGCTGTCCTTAAAGCCCCCTCTGGTTCCATCCCTTCAATTCTCCCCAGGCAAAACAGGACATCAATTTAGGCTCTGCCTCCCCAGTAACATCAGTCCACCACCGCCCATGCCGCTACCGGCGGCCCCTGGAGGTTAATTTTTTAAAAAAAAGAAAACTAAGTCAGCCGGTGTCAGCCTTCCCAGGTGGACCAGACAGGAAACGCGACCAGATGAGCTAATTCTACTTTATTCTAAGGCTACATTAACAGAACCTTGCAAGTCTGAAAGTACAGATCTGAGAAGCCAGGGAGGGTCCCTTCTGAGCCTCTTTCTCCGCCCATTATGCAGCTGCGGGCTCTGCCCTCTCCTTTCTGACCGTTCCCTTGGCAGCGTCTCTTCGCCCCATTTCCGAAGGTCTTTCTCACACACCGTTACAGCCAGGGAGTCAAAACGTTGACCAGCCCTGCGCTGTGGGGTGTATGTCGTCACTAGTCCCCAAAATAAATCCATAAAGTAGGCAGTGGTGAGACGTCAAGGAAATGCTCCTAGTTCACTCTTGGTTTGCGGCTTTGAGCCATACCCAGCCCTGAGCTGAAAGCAAGCCCACCCCTCCCGTTTACACATCTTGCGTGTTTATTTTAAAACACTACTGATTTGACTTTTATTAGAGCCATCTGGTACTCGTGCTGGTGATCCAGACCACGTTTTTCCAATCCGGATGCCTTCCAGGGACTTCCCATTACTGGGATTCTCAGAATCCAAGTCTAAGCATCCAGAAGTCCAAAACAGTGGAAGGCCAACATAGACCTGTTAGAGATATCGAGTTTCAGCCAAGCATGTCTCACACAAGCTTGAAGGAGGCGGCAGCCTCTGCGGTAACCTAATCTTACTTGCTTTGTGTGGGAGGGGCTGAACCCCGATTTCCTGTTCCTGTTCCCTTCTCTTCTCCTCTTTCCTGTTTGAATCTCCTACCAAGGAGGATGGACAGCTATGGCTGTCCACGTTGCTCATATTTCCATTCAGCAAGGCCACATTAAGACGACTGTGGGTTTGGTCAGAACCTATCGCTCACACGCATGAACCATCCTCTGCTACCATGAATCTGATCTACAATAAAACTGTAAGCTATTTTTCTGTAACTTTACATTAATGTGTGAAGTGTGTTTATTTTTTGTTTTGAACTGATTAAGCCTTGTGCAAGTTTATTGGGACGCTTCTGCTCTGCTAAACAAAAACCAATTAGAAGCTGCATGGAGTTCTGGTATTACCATCCCAGAATTCCTACAAGACCATCCAAGAATGGCAGTGCAAATGACCCATGGCATTTGGTAGACTGAGTATGAGAAGACATTAGGGATGCCTAGGATTTCCAGTATGATTTATGGCAGGCATTTGAAGGATAATTACTTTCGGAAGAGGAAGGGGAAAGTAATCTTTGAGGCTGAGAAAGTTCACTTCCTTTTTTTACTCATTTTACAATACTGCTGGTTTTTGTACTGACCCCAACTGTCCGAAGGTGATATTCTCGTTAAAGCGGAGACTGTCATTCCGTTCTTCTTGAGTCATGTGGCACCACTTCTCCCTGCAAACACAGGTGGGGATCATGTAACCAGGAATCATTGTGCAATCAACAGGCACGACGTCTGTCCGAAATGGCAGGGATTGATGGGGCAGTAGCCGGTTTCCCCATGTGAGCTATCAGTTGGGGGAACCACCAGGCAGATGTCTCTAAGCCAGCTTTGTTAGGCAGGTTGGCTGCTGCCAATTTCAGATTCTATATCAGAGCTTGTGTCACTGCGGGAAGCCCAAAGGTGAATTTTAAATAAGCTCCCCTTTCATTTATGGACTGCATCTGTGTTTATTTAGCTGTTTAGATTCCTCTTTCAAAGAAAGCTAAAAATCACAAACGGATATGTTTCTTAAGGGGGTTATCTCAGTTGCCAGCATAATCATTGTCACTGTGACACATCCAGTCCTTACAAGTCATCTGTGGCGTGGTCTGCAGGAAAGGAGAAAGCCAAACACACAGCAAGGGGTGAGGAATGGGGTGGGAAGGAGAAAGTTTTGAAAGCAAACCCCAAACCCAAAATCTAAGGTTTACCAAGCTCTGCCTTTGGTCTAATAACCTGATCAAAATATTAGTTCTAAATCTGAGATACAACCATCCAGAGTTAAACATTCTGGAATTTGCCAAGTTCTTGCTGTTTATCTTTACAGGTAGTCCTTGCTTAACAACAATTTGTTTAGTGACTATCCGGACTTATGACCAGTCCTCATGCTTACGACCATCACAGCGTCCATGTGTCCCCGTGCTCACGTGATTATAATCTGGGTGCTTGGCAACCGGTTTGCATTTATGACCACCGCAGTGTCCTGTGGTCACCTGATCGCCATTTTTCACCTTCCCGGTGGGCTTCTGGCAAGCAAAATCAATGGGGAACCGCGTGATTCGCTTAACAACCATGCGGTTCACTTAACGGCCACAGTGATTCGCTTAACAACCGCCGCAAAAAAGGTCGTAAAATCGGGTTGGATTCGCTTAATGACCACTTCGCTTAGCAACCGATATTCCAGTCCCAATTGTGGTTGTTAAGTGAGGACTACCTATATACCAACCCTGAAAAAAGTAGGTTAGCCAAGGTCACCATTTCACAGAAGGGAGAACCCAGGTTCCCCGAGCGGCCAAAGGAGACAGGAGAAGCGCTCAGCAGAAACCAGATGGAAAGAGACATGCCTCATCCTAAAAATCCAGTGTGTTGTTCTTGGAAATGAGTAAAAAGCTTTCCAAAGGGAGAAATGAAAGGGGAGATGGGCGGTAATATAAATTTAATAAAATAAAATAAAATAAAATAAAATAAAATAAAATAAAATAAAATAAAATAAAATAAAATAAAATAAAATAAAATAAAATAAAATAAAATAAAATAAAATAAAATAAAATAAAATAAAATAAAATAAAATAAAATAAAATAAAATAATAAAATAAAATAAAATAAATAATGCAGAGCTGAGGGGCTGTAGGCTGGCGTGAAGATACGGAGGGCACCTGAATTTGCTAGCACAAGTGAGCTGTTGGGTTGGCTTCTACCACCTTCTCCATGCTCCTCCGCTCCAGGCAGCCTGGGACAGCAACTCCCAGAATTCCATGGCCCGTGCTGGTTGGAATTCTGGGAATTTCAGTCCCCACGTTTCAGGAGCACCCAAGGCGCCAAATCCTTGCCATTCCAGATGAATCAGGTTCCTTCAAGTTCCACTGAAGGTAAATGAGTTTCAGACCAATGCACCTTCTGGTCCAGCATCCTTCCGATTCAGGCTTTTAAGGAGTTCATAACAGAAGGTCAGTTAACTTCACCGTTACCCTTCCTATGTCCTCCAGCATACTAGACACCACTAGTACGTTACGCTGACACCCCTAGCAGTATATTTACCCTCATGCAGTACATCAGTGTTTCTCAACCTTGGCAACTTTAAGATACGTGGACTTCAACTCCCAGAATTTTGCATTTGGTACATGCTATATTGCGTTTTCAATGCATACACCACTCTGCTTGCTTCTAACAATGCGAAGAGGTAGGGACATTTTAGAAAGGGAAATGTATAGGAAGAAGGTGGTGGAGGAAAAGCTGCTGAAAGAAATAAAGGGGATGCAAAATGAATTGCAAAATTTGTTCTTCTACACTGAAAACAGAATCGCATTGCATGAAAAAAAATGTTGGCATAAGGATTTCATAGCAGGAGATTCGTGGATGTAGTTCTTAATTATTCCCTGTAGGCCACAGGACATTTCATTGCATTTTATTTATGGTCCTTGACCAATAAAGGAACCAGGACAAAGGAAGCCGTCTTTTGTCTTGGATAATCTATCTACTATTAAAACTCTTGTGTCTGTTTGATACTTTGTAACCTTCAACTGGGCAAAACGGTGCATCGTAGGATAACATTTTTTGAACCAAGGTACCTCAAATGGGCTAATTTACAGAATGCATCCAAAATCCAGGACCCATGTCTCCCATGGAGTTGAAATTTGGCCAATTTTATAAAACATTTTATGACATAAAAATGATCATAAAACATTTCATGTCATAATACAACATGTCATAAAACATTTCCTGTGGTCAATTCCTGATGTCTGACTGTGCTATACAGTTCAATAGGAATGACATGGGCTATTTCAAGGCAGATGCATCTCTGAATATCTCCCTGAATTTTTAAGAACTTTTTCGGTAAAGGCAGTCCGTTAGAAGCTCTGCCATTCTTGAAGGCATCAAGGAATCTGGTAAGGAAATATCTCTGAAATGATGACCCAACGGGTCTCGGGTTGTCTAGTCATTTCCAATCCTCACACACAACTTGAGGGAATCGTTACCTTTACCTTCTTAGCTGTGTGCAAAACATTTCAAGTCCAAAATGCCCCGTTTGGGCTATGAAACAGCGGTTCCAAGTTCAAAATGGGCTGTTCTGATCATTTGGGAAGAGTTTGAAGCTCCCCGTGACGCCTTGCTTTGGCTTCAAATGCAACCTATTTTCAAGCTTGGAATGGTTTGCAATCAAAAACGTTTTGTACACCCCTTCGTGGGAGCTGAGCCGGCCTACACTGGTCTTCCAGAGAAGAGCTTCCCTAGAGACAGATGCTGTCTGCGATTTCTCCGGCTTTGGCCAGAAGGGGACCAGAGCAGAGAGACCGTCACAGCTGGATCTCCTGCACTTCAAGGCTTCGCATCTGTGCCGCGAGAGGACGAGCACCAGAGACTGGGTGTGCAAAGCCTCTAGGAGGAACAGGAAGCCGGCCTCGGGTGCAGTCAGGACAAAACACCAGTAAGGGGGGGGACACACACTGTTGTCATCAGGGGGAGAGAGAACTTACTAAAAAGAGGAGATATTTAAAGTGCAGACAGTTACAGAGGAATGGAAAGGGAGGGAGAGATAGAATATGCCGGCGAGACAGCATTCACCAAATGCGCTCAAAAGCAAAAGGAAAGAAAGAAGGGGAAGTTCAAATGAAACACTTGTACTTTAGAACTTCTTACAGACTCAAAGCTGCCACTTTCCAAAAACTTACCCCTGTTGCCGACACACAAAAACGGCAAAACCGAATTAACGAAAATTCTACGCTGCAACGTCTTATGGGGCTGGAAATGTCAGCGCAAATTCAACCGAATATGAACACCACTCAACCCATTTCCTTTTTTTTAATAAAGTGTGGCCCACCCTCTCTGGCAGGGAAACGAAACATGGGTTACTGTTTTTAAAGACAATCCAAACGTAGTTTAAGGAAGGCCTTCCTGCCCATCGGTTTAGCGTGCAGATTTCTTTTCTTTAATCCAATTTCTTTTGCAGGCTTCCGAAGCAATGCAAAGAGAGAAAATTTGGGCACGATGCAATGAATGCTACGAGCTGCTTTGGCTTGCTAAAAGATGTCCCTTTGGGAAGGACGGGTCTTCTCTGAGCTGGGTCCTAGATCAGTGTTTCTCAACACTGTCCTAGGGAGAGGGCTGCCCGCAGGAATAAAACGGGCAGCCTCACCAGGCCAAGGAAAACCAATCGGACAAGCCCTGTAGTTCGGCTGTGGCAGGCAACAGAGGATTTCTCCTCCCCACTGGCAGGAGGCAAATTTTTGGACTGGCGTCACCATACAGGAAAAAAAAAGGGAAGAAAGTAAAGGTGGACAGACACACCTCTTCTCCTCTTCCTCCCCAGTATTCCCTCTGGAGTGGCAGCAGGAAGGGCCAACAGAAGTCACATGGCAAGATCATGCAAGAAGGATGGATGGAAGAAAAGAAGGAAGGGGTGGAAAAAACGAACGAAGAAAAAAACAAGATTACAGACGTTGAGAGAGAGAAAGAGAGAGAGAGAGAGAAAGAGAGAATTAGTTTTTTCAACCCTCCCACAAGACGGTACAAGAGTGAGGGTCCTTCCCACCAATATCCCCCTTCTTTGGGGTGTCTGCGAAGATGGGAGCTTGCTCCTATCACTTCCTAAGCCGAAGAGGAGCATCCGAAACCGGCTCGCCCTCAAACGGACGGAAGGAGCACGACTTGACTCGACCGGGCCATCTTGACAAGGGGGTAAAAAGTGCCGAAGAAACACGGGTCCTTCCCGCAACCAAACGTTTCCTCCCCTGGCCCTTCTCCAGAGCCAAGGGACGGACCCGAAAGCTCCCTACCTGGTGGTGGGAGACCGTTTCCGCCTCTCGCAGTGGACGGCGTCGAAGAAGGCCGCGTTCCAGAACCTCAGGGTGTGCCTGCAAAACCGGGATGAAGAAGCTGGAGGGTGGAGGCTGCCCGTTTCTGGGGTGGCTGGAAATGCACCCCGCTGAGACAATGCGGGAGAGAGGTGGGCTGCCCAAGGGCCACAGCCATCCCGCCACCTTCCAGGTCCTGGAGCGCCCGGATGGGGAAGACTTACCAGATCGGCTGCTGCTTGAGGTGCATGTACAGGTAGATCTTCTCCCCGTTTTTTTCCTCCTCCTCCTCTGGAGTGTACAGGGACACTGCGCAGAAAGGCACATTCAGACAGGGGGACTCTGGTCCGGGCAGACCCACCCCACATTTGCCGCCCTGCTCGAGCGCCCTGGAGCTTCCGCCAAGACAAAGGTTGAACGCCCACCATGTTGGTGGGTCTGCTTACCTGACTTCTGCACTCTCTCCCTCGGCTTTTCTTCGCCATCCCTAGAAGCAAGACACAGGTGGGATTCAGCCCAGCAGAGGCGGCAGCCCCCCCCCCCGCCATGGAAGGCTCAACTAGGGCACCCCGATCAAGGGCAGCCCGTCTTTTGCTTAAATCCCTCCAAGGATGACGGTCTACCACTTCTACGTACAGGCAGTCCTCACTAAACGACCATTTCTTTAGCAAAGGTTCGGACGTACGACGGCACTGACTTGCGGCCGGACCTTGCACTTACGACTGTTGCAGCGTCCCCACGGTCACATGATCGTGATTCGGGTGCTTGGCAACCAGTTCGCATTTATCACTGTCACAGTGTCCCCGCAGTCACGTGATTGCCATTTTCAACCTTCCCAGCCGGTTTCCGACAAGCAAAATCAACGGGGAACCATGTGTTTCGGTTAACGACTACACGGTTCGCTTAATGATCACATGATTAGCTTAATGACCGCCACAAAAAAGGTCGTAAAATCGGGTCTGGATTTGCTTAACGACCGCATTGCTTAGTGACCAAATTTCTGGCCCTAATTGTGGTTGTTAGGTGAGGACTACCCGTAGTCGGTTCCACTGCCAAACAGCATCCAGGGTTATGAAGTTTCTCCTGACGCTCAGCCAAAATCTGTTTTCCTGCCTGTTCCCCCCCCCCCCCCCCGATTTTATTCCTGCCTTTTGGAATCACAGAGGACACCACTGTTCTTCCGGAAAGCCCCCTTTTGCAAACCGGATGCCACCTTTTGGGTCTCCCCTAACCCTTCTCTTCCCTAGGAACAGCTTACGAGCTATTAGGAGATCTGTGGATTTGGACTCACTCGTTCTTCTTGGCCCCGCTGGGCCCCCTCAGCTTGCTTTCAAAGCTCCCAAAAAACCCTTTCATGTTCTCCGTCTTGGCGGACGTGTTTTTCAGGAGCCGTTCCGCGATGTCTTTCTTCTCGGCCAGCCAGCTGTTGGCAGACTTCAGGTAGGAATCAATACTGCCCGTGGCCTTCTCTCTGGACTCGGGGGGGAGCGCTTGGGGCTTGCCTACCCAAAGACAAGAAACAAACAGTTTAACCCAGTGTTTTTCACACTTGGCAACTTTAGGAACCGTGAACCCATCTCCAATCCCCCCAAGGATCCCCGCTTCTTTTCTTTTTAAAACAGAAACCAAGTTACTAGTCCACAAGACTACCTACATGGCAGCCTACAAATAGGGAGAGACAGTGGCAGGAAACCTAAAAGCAACTAACAAAAACCTACACTTCATTCTTCTGTTCAGTCTCCTGTGTTTCTGAGAGCATTCGTTATTTTTTTTTTATTTTACCTCTTCTTTTTTATCCCCGTTTTTTTAAAAAATTGTTCTCTGTTTTGCACATTTGGAAAGTAACAGCCCAGTGAAGTACTGTAAGAACACAACACTGCTCGTCTTTCTGTGATGTTATGCTTGGTCCTAATAAACCTGTCCCCTGGAATGTGGGGGTCCAGTGGTTGGAAACGTGGGGCTGGGTGTCCCCAGGACGTCTGGGGGACCTTGGAGTGGAGGAACCACGTGAACATCCAAGTGCAGCAAACGGACTCACCGCTCTTGGCATCCTTTGCTACTGGCAAGCCAGGAAAGTTTATCTACTTACTGTATGTATTTACAAAATTTACAGGCTGCCCGTCCCCAAAGGGACTCTGGGCAGCTTACGTTAAAAACAGGGAACCGTAAAAAGAAGCACGGTCCTCCTGCCTATAGAAAACGTAACCGCCAGGTCTCCACCAGCACCAAGACCTGGGGGACCAGCCAAGGTTTTACAGACTTCTGGAACGGCGACGGAACGGATGCTACGTGGATCTCTGCAGAAAACGCAGAAAACGCTCCTTGTTCTTATCAAAATACTTCCTGGAGACAAACCGCATCCCTGGATCCGGCTTTTGCCGCACTTACCGATGTAGTAATAAGTAAAGCACATTGTCATCAGGTTTTTAGCAGGACTGAAGTCATCCATCTGGTAGCACCTGAAAAGTCACAAAGGATCCCCCGCTCAGCACTGCCAAACATGGAGGGTCTGCGTGAGGCTGGGGGCCAGAGAGGAAGCAGACTCCAGGCAAGCCCCTTATCTGCTCCCGCGGCCTCGCTCACCCCACAGCCTTATGAAGGGGAGCAGGGGAACGCGCCCGGGCAGCTTCGCTTTTTAACGACTGGCAACCATCCAGCCGAGAATCGGATTTTGGAGTCAGAGAGTCCCATCCGTCCCAAGGAGCCGGGCAGCAGCTTTTCCAGCTGGCAAATTCGATTCAAAGGCATCCGTCTTCAAAAGCTCAGCCTTTGAGTCAAACGTGTTAGTCGAAAGAGATGCTCCTTGACCCCTACTGATCTTTGGCCACCCTAGATTGACGACGATTCTCCTCCTACAAAGTCTATCATCAATTTCGCATTTTCGAAGCTGTCTCGCTTCACCCGGAAGCTGCTGGAATCCTTGATATTTCTTATTTATTCCAAACGTCGTGCCACTTTTTCTCATTAGGATTTCCAGGGAGTGTGGCTAGAATGGGATAGCAACTTCCCCCCGAGATGGATTGGATTCCAAGGGCAGCTTCACTACAAAGGGTATCTGAACTGAAGTCTTCCTAGTTTGAAATCCAGAATTTTACCCTCAAGTACCCACAACGTATCGCTCCTTCATTGGTGAAGACAGGTGGTAAGTGCCTAAATGGAGCTGCCTCGCCAGGACCGGAGGACCTGCTGTTGGGGAACCATGCTGGCTGGGGAATTCTGGGAGTTGAAGTCCGCCCATCTTAAAGTTGCCGAGCTTGACAAATACTGGACTAGAGAATCCTTGATCTTCCAACCCTATAATTAAGGTCACCTGAGGGACCGTCTCATCCCCAGAACATCGACCCATCCCACCCGATCAGTCAGAGAGGGCTTGCTGCGGACCCCATCGACCACAGAGTTCCATCTAGCGGGGTCCAGGGGGCGGGCCTTCTCTGCAGTAGCGCCCGCCCTTTGGAACACGTTACCCCCGGAGCTGAGGCGGGTTTCCTCGCTCCCGACCTTCCAAAAAGACTTAAAGACCTGGTTCTGCCGGCTTGCCTGGGAGGGAAATGCCGACAGTTCCTCTTGGGGATGGCTGGTCCCATGAAACCCCTCCAGTATTACCATCTTTAACATCGTTTACACTTGGATTTCATATTATTTATTAATATTGTAATTTTTTATTTATGTTTTTAACTATGTTTTATTGTGAACCGCCCAGGGTCCCCCGATGGGGGAGATGGGCGGTAATACAAATTTAAATAAGTAAGTAAGTAAGTAAGTAAGTAAGTAAGTAAGTAAGTAAGTGCTTTGTGGAGCAGGAAGCTGCAGCGTAATTCCAAGAAACCAATGAATTCCAGAGCCAAAACAGAACCATCAAAGAAAGAGGGACAGGAGGCTCAGAAGATCAGGGATTTGCGGAATTCTAGTCCAAAGTCTTGGGCAGATCTGGCTGGGCTTAAACTCCAGCGAACGGAACCACGTTGCCAGATTGGCGTGAGCCTTGCGAACCCCCCCTGAGATTCCTGGCATTACTCACTCAAAGAGCACCACGGCAAAGGACTGCACCAGGCGATAGAAGGTCTGCTCCGAGACACACTTGGAATTGCAGCGCTGTGAAGGGACAAACAGCAGAGAGAGTGAGGTTGCTCCTCCTGCATCCGGGAAGAGCCCGCCTGTATCGCTTTGGCTAGGAAATACGCTGCCCTTCTTGCACCCCTTGGCACCACAGGCATCTGTACAGCTCTTACGTGTATTTATTCCTATGCCTTCCTATCCCATGTACGCAGTTAGCAGCTGCTCCCGAAAGGGGACTGTGGAACGGAGACAGGGCCCGCCGGTGACCCCTGGGCACAGGCACCGTGCGCTGATCTTCGGGGGTCAAAGCTCTGCGTGGTGCAATTTAAGAAGAAGAGGGGGGCCTCTGTAACTCAGAACAGGCCAGCCAGGGATGCAACGGTGCAAATCGCACTCCTGCCTGAATTGGGAAAACTGTTTTCCTCCAAGCGGTTTTTATCAAGGCGTACCAAGATGGTAGACTATACTTTTCCATGGAGGTTCACGGGGACTCTAAAAGACGTTCTGAAGCATGTTGGAACTGCGTGAGGTCTGCCACTGACAAAGCAACATTATGTCAGGTATGTTCCCCAAGATTTACAGGACTCCAGACAACAAAAAAGCTGTTTTATCCTAAATACTTCCTTACCTGGGCGCTGACGTATCTGGCGAACCACTCCCTGCCTTTTGTGTTCTCGCCACTGCACAGCTCCCCAAATTTGGCTTTCTCCTCTTGGTCAAACTCCTCCCTGGAATCACACACACACAATCACATCTTGCAAGCCCATAAAGATAAATACCAAGAAGATGCACCGGCATCAGCAGCACCCTCACGCAGTGTTCTCTGCCAACGTATGTTTTCAACGGGCACCAAAACAGGTTCGAAGTTGGCTATCGTTATTTATCATCAATGTGAATTCCAAGAGCTTAAAAACCCAGGCGCACTAAAAGAGATCCTGTCCGGTGGATTTTATTTATTACATTTATATGCTGACGTAATTCTAAGGACGCCCTGCAGTTTGCAGAGGCATGCAATAAACCCAGAAAATTAAAACATCCATAGTCATATTAATGTAACATATAAACATAAGTTAACTCAATTAAAATGGAGCAAACGACAGTAAGCATGCATCATAGGCTGTGGAATTCTGGGAGTTGGAGTCCACCCATCTTAAAGTTGCCAAGGTTGAGAAACTGTTCTATTGGAGGCTGTTCCATAGGATGGGTGCCATTATTACAGAAAAATCAGCACCTCTGGGGCTTCACCTTCTCCCTCCCCCAACATCTCACAAAAGTGGAGGACCACCACCATTTCTCCTGGTATATCAGACGGCTTGATGTTGGTTGGAGAACATGGTCCTGTTCTCCATGGACCATTCTCTGTATGGTCCTAGCTGCCAAACCATACAGCACTTTTGGTTAAAACCAGCACTTTGAATTGCACCCGGGAATCTATGGGGCACCAATCAGGGCCTGCAGCACATGTGTTTTGCGCTTCCGGCAACAGATAATGGACAACGCATGGGATCCTGCTGTCTGCATACGTTGCAGCTTTCAGGTGGTCTTCAAAGGCCATCCAGTGGGAGATGGCATCATCAAGACCTACTTTATGGGGTCGTCTAAGACTCCACTGAAGGCAGAAGGAGAAGGGGACAGCAGAGTATGAGATGGTTAGATAGCATCACCGATGCAATGAACATGAATTTGAGTAAACTCTGGGAGGCAGTGGAGGACAGGAAGGCCTGGCGTGCTGTGGTCCATGGGGTCACGAAGAGTCGGACACGACTAAACGAATGAACAACAACAAAGACTCCAAAAGAGGATGGAATCTAGGCCGTCTGAATGCAAACTGGGTGGTTCATCCTCTGAGCTACAGACCGACCAGGGCTCCTGAACTTGCCATGACAGTGGCATTTCCAGGCCACAGTTAATAATAACGGGTGCAGTGGCTATCCATGCTATGCAGAAGCTACTCTGAGGCTGTTCCTCTCCAGCAGAGGAACGCAGAAGCCTCTGGGCCTTGGGATCTGCCAAGTCTAGGGCTGTCCACCATGGAAAAGAGGAAGTGGAGTGAATTCGTATCCACATGAAGTGTACAGAAAATCCTTGTTTGTTTCTATTGTCCTTTAGAAGGATCAAAATGTATAAGCAGACATCTTTGCTGTCCAGGCATAGATGAGCTTGCAGAAAATATTTGGCTTCCAAATTAACCGGTTAAAACTGCAGATCTACCTCTTCAGCTGCTTGGAATAAATTGAGGAATTAAGTGACTTATCCATGGAGGCAGGATTTTAAAGCACAAAGTGGAGAAATGTGGCCTTGGGCTACTGTAGCTCTGCTACCCCATCAATTCTTTAACAAGGTTAAAAGGTTTGCTCCAAAGCACGGCCTCTTTCCCCCTTTGGCAGAGGACGCACAAACCCCCTTTGACGCGGCATCCAATCGCAATTGGCACTGGGAATATTCTCTGTCGCTCCGGAACCCAATCCGGCTCAGAGCGAGAAAGGAAGCGAGGCCAGGTCTTCCTTCCTCGTTGCTCAAATTAAATCACATTAATTCGGCCCACGGTGACTCAGAGTGCTGAAATCCAGCGGGATTTTTTACATCTGAGCCGACGTTGGGGGCTTGCAGCAGCTGTGGAATCTGCCCCCCATCCAGCTCCCAAATCTTCAGGCAGGAACTGTTAAGCGTTAAGTGCGACCCAGCCTGGGGTACTGCAATATCCAAGGAGAAAGAGAAAAGACGGTTGTGGTTTTTTTCTGGGGTGGAAGGTGGATCCGGCAAAGGACAGCCTGCTCTGCATCCTCGTGAGAGTCCTTTGCCTGCCTCTTGGAAAATCCCCAAGGCCTCTGGGTTATGTAACTTTTTCTCTGCATGCTTTTTTAAAAAAGGTTTCTTCTCCTCCTCCTCCTCCAGCAAGGGGGCCCTGCCTCCGTTGCTAGAATTTCCCGAGCCAATCGTAGAAATGTTCCCCCCTCGCTTCGCTTGTCAGACTCCATAGAATCTCCTGCCCGCGCAGAGGCACAATTGGGATCACAACACAGGCCTGGCTGCTGGGGCCCCGCGGTGGCGACACGTGGCGGGCACCACATGCACCCCCATCAAGCCGGCCGGAGGAAACTGCCCGGGGTTTGGGAATGCCAGAGCCAGGTGCCGCAGAAGTCGAGGGAGCAAAGATGCCCCCTGAGGGTCTTCTGGTTTATGCCGCACGGCACTGTTTCCTCAACCTGAACCCAGCACAAGAGAACGTAAAATAAGCTCCTCTTACTGCTGGCAGCAACAGGGAGAGGGCGCTAGAGGCAGACCAAGAGCAAGGAACGTGCTGTTTGAAAACAGGGCCAGAACTGCCGAAGCATGGCTGAAAACAGAGGCAAGTGGTTCGATTCTTTCACGTGGAATGAGCGACCGATATTTAGCCATTCTCGTTCGATTTTTCTGCCTAAAGAGGAAGACAGGTGAACGGCGAGGCTTGAAATAATCTGTTTGATTCAATCTATACGGCTGGCCGCTCGACTTACGACTCTGGAAGCAACGAACTAAAATCAGCCATCAAAACATCAGCCAAAAAACCTCCAAATCCATTGCACCTGGAGCAGCGGGCACACCAACATCCACAACCTCAAGGGGCTCGCTCAACATCCTGGTTTAATGTTTGGGGGGAAAGCCAAATGTCTAATGTCATACGGAAGGGCCAGGGCCATCTGGGTCTTGGGGAATGCCCACCCTTTAGAGGAGAGGAAAGGTGTCGTTGAGCTGCAGACAAAGAGGCACGGATCCTGAACTCCGCAGTCAGAGAAATTGGAATGAGGGCGGAGGAGGAAAATCAAGATGGCTGGAGGCAGAGGGAGAACTTGAGCCTATGATTTCAGCTTGGAAGGGCACCCCGCAGTAGCAGCTATTTGATAATAATACAAGTTAGAAATATATATAACCGGCCTGAGCTAGGATATCAGATGTGGGTGCCATTTTTGCATATAACAGCAGCTACAGGTAGTCCTCGACTTACAACCACAATTGGGACTGGAACTTCTGTCACTGAGTCACGCCTGATTTTATGACCTTTTTTGCTGCGGTCGTTAAGCAAATCACGTGGTCGTTAAGCAAATCCGGCTTCCTCCATTGACTTTGCTTGTCGGAAGCCAGCTGGGAAGGTCACAAATGGTGGTCATGTGACTCTGGGACACTGCAACTGTCGTAAATACATGCTGGTTGCCGAGCGCCCTCATTTTGATCACGTGACCATGGGGATGCTGCGACGGTCATAAGTGCGAGGACCAGTCACAAGTCACTTTTTTCAGCACCGCCGTAACTTCAAACGGTCGCTAAACGAATGGCCGTAAGTCAAGGACTACCTGTATAAGAATCTGCAGAGAGGAGGTACAAGGTCAAGACTCCCATCACCCCTCCCGTCCCTTCTATGATCCCACAGGTGCTCCAACACTCACCCACCGGTGAAGATCTTCTCCACGTATTGACTCATGAACTCCCGCTGCTCGGCTGTGGCTTCACCCCGAGCTGACTCGGTGCTCTGGTTGGACGAGTAGGACTCCGAGGAAGAGCGGCGAAGGTTGTTCCAGCTGTGATGGGTGGGTGAGTCGGTTGTGTCGTTCTCACTATCGGCAGACTCCGTGGCATCGCTCTCCTCGGCAGCGGGGCCCACATCGCGGGGATCCAGTAAACCGTGGCCATTGGTGGTTGAGGGGGCGGTGGGGACTGATTCGGAGGTGTCAGTGGTAGATGGTTCGGAGTCAAAGTCAATGAGATTTCCCACGGGGACATCAACCACCTCCATGGCTCATGGAAAGGCGTAGGCTGGAGACCCTGGATCAAGACGGCGGAGGTCTCAAAGTCCCGTCTCAGGGAAAGCTGGAGGCCACCAGGAAGACGCCATGTGGGACTGTCCCAGTTCTAGACAGAGAGTCCTCTTTTGCCCAACGCGCTTGGAGGCACCTGAAAAATCCAAGACACAGACCAATTAATTATTGTTCATTGTTTATGCCATACAGGTATTTACAGAGGTTCTTAAGTGCAAGGCGGAATTTGGTGCCCAGCCCAGCATTCAGCGTTGCTGGCAATCAGAAGCGCTGCCTGTTTTAATAGCTTCCTTTCCAGTTCACGCTCAGCAACTTCCAAATAGGGCTCCAGCCTATTCGACAGCAACCTCCCCTCCCTGGCTCCGTCTATGCGGACTCCAGAGGCGGCACGAAAAAACTGCAATTTCAGAGCACGGCTCAGCTGACCAGGGTGACTGCTGCTTTACAGGTTTCTTACTTTAGAAGGAAACAAAGGCCTCTCGATAAAACCAGCAAGCAATTTTAAGCTTTGAAGATCTCGCTTTGCTTATTATTGGTGCAAAAAGATTTCAGTGCAACTGGAAGCCGGCCGTATAATACGGCCATCTGAGAATTCAGCCAAAAGATTCTGCCTCATGCATTCAGATGCAATTATGCCAAGGACAGGCACCTTTCCCTCCTTCATATAATCCGAACAATCTGGTTTTCGCAATACAAAGTGCCAATGATGCCCCAGAATTCTAAATATTGCATTTCGTTTTTTTTAACTATCACTTTGGGGTAAAAGTTTGAGCTAAGTGGTTACTGTCGCTTGTGCTGACTGAGATTATAGGGAATCTGGCCCGGGATACATATTTTTATTCCAGTTAAGATGTCCCCCCTCCCAATAAATACAAGTGAAGTGTTCAGTCACTTGGTGAATACCAATCAGTGAAGTTTCACAGGGATTGAAGCACTGTCTCTCCGAGGATTGCAAACCTATGTATTTAATGCAATTAAGTCTAAATGGAGAGGATGTTTACAGGGTAATTAGATGCAACTTCTTTTAAGATACTCTCTCTCTTGATCAGGATCCAACGTGCCACAAATCATTTTCGTTTTTTGGAAACGGTAAAAGCAATTATATTTAGAACTTAAAAGGAAAAGGAATTTCAAGCTTGCAATTCAGTGAATCAGCATTTCCTCATATAAGACCCTGGTTGGGCTTTCTAAAAGGGTTCCTAGCCTTCCATCTAACCCGCAACCCATTTCTGAGTGGTTCCCAAACTCTGGGGACACTCCCACCTTACAGAACCTATGAAGATTCAGAAGTGAAGGCTTCCTTGTGTCAATCACATCAAGGGTGGAACTTTCTGAGAATCAAAGTGAAGATCTTTTTGCATGAAAGTCCATCCAAGAGTTCCAAGAAGGCCCAACAAATCACCTCCGTCCTCTTGGTATATCTGACAAGCGGCTGTTCAGGTGAGAGTGGGTGGAGGTGACCGGGATGGAAAATTCCTGGGCAACGTTTCTGCTGTCTTAGAGGGAAGATTTGCCGCAAGGCTGTGAGTCAGAAGAAGGGGGGAATTGTCCAGCCTCGCCTGGACTCTCCTTTGGGGAGGCAGAAGAAGGGAGCAGAGAAGGAAATGGCTGCCAGGACAGATGTGGCTTCCAAAACTGCTCCTCTGAGACGACAAAATCTGAATCCAGGAGATCAATTGCCTTTCCTTCCAGAGGGCTGAGATCCAGAACTGCCTTCTCTATCTTCCTCCAGAGTTGACTGCAAAGGATAAATGGATTCCTCCCGAGTTTTGCCATGCATGGGGTCTGAACAACCGCAGCAGGAGGGATACGGTTATATGGAGCTTGAAATAAGTAGAAACACAACCCTGGACAGCTCCTGTAGACTGTTCTTGGCAGCCTTTGCTCAAGCCTATGAAAGCCTGTTGGGACCCATAAGCGTTAAGGGGTGGAAAAGAAACAAAGCTTTCCCAGGACAGGAATAAAATGTCATCAACCCCAAAGACACTTGGGTTGGCCAACTCTTTGCTTTAGTTAGAAAGTGCACACTTTGAGGCCACATTGCTGCCTATGTGCCTCCCTCCTCTCCCAAAGCTTGGGCACCACCCCAGAGACCCTTCAAAAGTTGCCACGGAAAGGCCATTGTTGATGTCAGAAGAGGGCAGTCATTAAACACCTTCTGGAGTGGGATCCCCAGGCCATCACACTGGCCCCAAAACCTCCAGGGATTAGAGAGAATCAAAGCACACCAAACTATTTCCAACGTTGCTTACATAGTTGGAGGTGATGGGAGTTGTAGTCCAACATAGAGATGCAGTCTAAATAGAAGCAGATTCTGCATCTCTAACCATAATGGGTGGGGATGATGGGGGCTGGGATACAGTCCACCGAGAGAGCCCCAGGCCAGGGGAGGCTGCAGAGTACAACCAACCAATGATTGGAAAGGAAAAAGAACAAAAATAAATGCCATCCATGCTAGACTTTCTAGACAGAGCACCAGATGAAAAACCTCATAAGGATGTCCAGGGTTGGATTAATTGACAAGGATTTGTAAATTAGCTGGAACCAGTTCCAGGAGAATGAGGTACAGTATGAAGATGGAGCCAAGGTAGCAAATGCCAGCCTTAGGAAGAATGTCAGAGAAAGTAAATGAATCAGATAAGTTTTTTTAAAAAAATAAGGTGGCTTCTATTTTATGCTTTAACACACACACACACCCGCAGCTCAGAATACTAAATTCGCAGCTGCATTATTTATGTTAACACAGTCTAATGAAATACCCTGGGAATAGTCCTATAAACTACTTTTAATGATCCTATTAACATCCCTTTGCCATTCAGAGGGCAGAGGCTGGCCTGGAAAAGGTCATCCAGGAGGTGGGAAGGACATTGCCCTTGGATGCCAATCACCAGCTCTCCCAGGAAGGGACAGAAGCCCAGCCGAAGATGCGAATGGGATGGCGGACTAATATTCCAAACATCTGGAACCCAACGGAAGATGAAGAACTTTGCAGTGTGCAGGGACCAGAATTAAAAGCAGGGTTTGTTCCAGTGGAAAGTTCTATTACACCTGATTTAAAACCCGGAATAGAAGGAATGGCTTCACATTCTACCTAAGCCTTTGGTTGATCTGGTGGAAAATCTGATCAAAGTCACTCCATTTGGTCGAGGTTGAATTGATCTTTCATTGCTCGCTTTCATTTCTTCCTCAGCCACTTTATGCCCCTAACATCCAGTCTGTCCTACATTCTTGCTCCTGCAAACAGCAGGCGTTGCTGCTACTTTGAAATCATGCACAAAAGAAGCCAAGCTAGAAACGTGCAGAGCGCTCCCTTTGAAGCCAAGAGCTGCAATTTAAGCTGTTCCACAACTGGTATTTAAAAGGCTCTTGGCCCCACCTCCTTTCTCACAATGGCACTTTCAAAAACAGGCCATCTAGGCCGTTATCACACTTCAGCAAGGGGTGCAATTTGCCTGATTATGGTGTTAAAACCTGCAGGCACATCTGTGCCCTCCACAGGATGGAGAGGAACAGAGCATCACGCAATTAAGGCAGTGCCAGCCAACTGGCAGGCACAAATAGAAAGGCAACCGGCAACTTTGTCCACAGCCAGCTGGCTGAGTCTTGACAGGCCGATGTCAGCAAGGAAAGGCTTTCCAAGAGATCCAGGGGTGCGGTCAAAAAAGTCAAGATGGTGGCTGCAACGGTGCCATCGAAGCTCCGACTGCTTTTTATGTGCACCCTCAGTTGCTGACAAGGGCAAACCAGGGGCCTAAATGAATACAGCAGTGTTTCTCAATCTTGGCGACTTGAAGAGGTGTGGACTTCAACTCCCAGAATTCCCCAGCCAGCCATGCTGGCTGGGGAATTCTAGGAGTTAAAGTCCACACCTCTTCAAGTCGCCAAGTTGAGAAACACTGGAATGCAGTATAAGTAATATTATTACATTCTGGTCCTGTAATTAAATTGTGCCCATCTGCCACATTAAAAACTGTAATTCGGTAGCAATTTTAGGTCTCTTAATTGGGGGGGGGTGTTTCAGGGGCCACATCTGGCAGGAGTTCTCGGGGTGTAGCTGAACTCAGCACCAGAGACTGGCAAACTAAGGTGGGGCGCAAGGGCAGAGGGTAGACTGACTCACGGGTGGAATTTGCCCAACAGGCTCACCTGCCAACCGGGGTGAACTGCGGTATTTACCTAGCGTCATGCGCTTAAGTGCGTAAAGTCCTTGGCAGCTTAATATGGTGGCTGGATTCCCATGACACACTGACCCAGCAACTTCCCAGACCCATTTCAGCCTTGTCTCGCGTGTTACGTGAACCCATCCACAGAGCACAATGTGGAACAGCTGGAACGTACCAGGACGCCATTTTTCCACGGCCTCAAAAACTTTTGGATTTTACGTTATCGGAATTGAGTGGGTCAGGCAAAGGCCCTCAAACGACACCATTCCCATCCCCTCCTTCTTTGGAAGCGGACTTCCATTTCTGCGGAGCGCTCCTGGTTTTGCTGCCGATGCTCCCCGTCTCTCGCTGGCACCGGCACCCACGTAAAGCCCCCCGCTCCGCTGGCAGCTTTGGGAAGCTGAAAGGGCTCACTTCTCAAGCTGAAAGCATATATTATTTTCCCAGCTGGACTCTGCCCTCTCCCCGGCTGAGCAGCCCCACGTCTCTTCCTTCTCTGCACCAGACCCTTGCCATAAATAATTATCCCCTTTCAAGCCACAGAAGGATGATGCAGGCACCAGCTGTTTTTTCTGCTGAAGACACCTGCTATTTGCTCCTGACAGGATGAGCTGTCCCAGACCCCCTTCAGCCTGCAAAGCTGCACAGATGTATTTAGCTGCTTTGGCACGTGCGAGAAACTAAGTGTCTCACGACTGCCCCTCTTCCATACCATCTCCCCAAGAAGTCATCTGTGCCAACCATACGTCCCCGCCACATTCCATGCCCTGTGGGGTGGGAAGGGTGGAAACAGCACTCGGTTCAGACGGGGGGTCAATCCAGCAATTCTGGAATTTAAGTCCCCGAAAAGTGGGGAATTAGGAGACAGACCAAATGCAGCAAAAGCCAGCCAACTTTTCCTCCTCATTAAACATGGCAAAATTGCCCTCCAAGATGAAATGGAACAAGCATTGGCAAGAAATTAAGGATAATAAGTAAAAGAGAAGAGGGGGGAAGGGAGGAGGGAGGGAAGAAAGGAAGAAAGGAAGAAAGGAAGAAAGGAAGAAAGGAAGGAAGGAAGGAAGGAAGGAAGGAAGGAAGGAAGGAAGGAAGGAAGGAAAAAATTAAAAACAAACAATCAGATATGCCTTGGGTCAAGAGGTTACAAAAATCCTGTATCTTCATGAAGGCATTCTCACCTGGACATGTCTTGAAGCCCCATCCCGTCTACAAGAAATGCACAAAGCGCTCCTGTTTTATTTCTTCAGTGCAGGTCAGAGCAATAAAGAACCCGACAGACTAGCGATGGCAAGAACGATAAAGAAAAGTTATGCCTGTTTGTTTACCCCTTTTCCATAATAAGAGAAACACACCAACACAGCCCGTAGATCGCTGGCACGGAGGAAAGGCGCGGATAAGCCCACCCCAGCTAAAAGACAGCGCAAATTAGGCATCGTAAATCACACCCCCTCAGCGTTTGCACATCCTAGCAACATAACCCCGTTTTCCCCTTCTCCTCCGAGGCTGCTGGACAAGGTCAAGGGAGACCAAATTACCTGCTCGGGGCTCGCCTTCAACCAAGACGAACTGTAGAGGCACAAGCAGAATGTCTGCCCACTCCACCCCAGAGAACCGGGGGTGGGATGGGATGGGGGGGGGGGCGGATCCCTGTGCAACCCGCTGAGCAATTCAGCCGCCGTTTCCATTTGCTGCTGGAGCGTGGTGCGCATCTCCAGCCTCCCGTGGAGAGCCAGGAAGTCACAGAACCGCTGCCCCGAGCCACCACCACCCCCAACCTCAGGGACAACACGCAACCAACGAGGGAACTCGGGACCCAGGAGCGAGATCACAAGGCGACCCTCAGGGACTGGTCGGCCGCGAAGTAGGCGCCACAATCCTGAGAAGCGCTGGGGCTCCCGGGGGGGGGGGCTCTCCCTGGCTGGTTAGGTAGCAGAGCCCTCTACCGGGGACCCAGGCACGGTCAGCTGCTCCACCCTCCACCCTGCTGGGTCCTGAGAACGTGGCAGACCTCAGTGTGAGGCTGCAGAGCCGGACTTACCACGAGCCACAACGGAGAGATCCTGAGCCAGCCAGCCTGGGGCCCTCGGGGCAGAAAGCAGGCAGGACAGCAGCACAGCCGGAGAAGCAGCACAGGGCTCCCCTCACACCAGAGAAGCCAAGTGCAGAGGATCCAAACGAAAACACATCCTTCTTCTCCCAGTTAACCTGCTGAAGCCGCGTCAGAGAAGGGGAGGGGGAAAAAAATCTCTTGGTGACTCACGCTCAGTGACATTTGAGAGAGAGAGAGAGAGAGAGAGAAAGCCCAGGCAGAGGAAAATCTTATCAGGATTTAGCAGAGTGGTTCCTTCTTCCGTGTGAAACGCCAAATGTGGTTTCCTCAGAAGCCGCCCGGCTCCCAGAGTGACCTGTGACACACGTCCTTCCTTACCTTAACAAGGCAGAAAGCAAAGAGCAGTTGGGAAGCCCTTTGAAAGAACATATTGAGTTGACGGCAACCCACAACCTACATCTCAATGGCTGACCTTGGATGGACTGCAGCGGGAATACCTACAGGTAGCCCTCGACTTACAACCATTCGTTTAACGACGGTCCGAAGTTACGACGGCCTCGGAATGGGTGCTTTACAGTCTGTGAAGCACTTCCGAACATCGGAAAACGTCGCAAACCGTAAGCCCAGAAGTCGCTTCTGGCACATGCAAAGCAGGTCTCTGCGTCAAGGCTGTGCCGTGCTCCAGACTCCACTGGAAAAGGCTGTGCAACGTGTCAGACAAGCACCTCTCCTGGCTGGCTGCGATCCTGGAAGCAGACACCTCTGCATCGCAGGCAGGGGATGAGTTTGCACCCCCCAAGACCGCAAAACCCCTCTTCCCCATAAAATCTGAAGCGCTGGGCAGGCCTACTCAGCAGCAATAAAGCACGAAGTGGAGTTTGAACCCTTCTGAGATCTGGCAGAAGGCTGGACTCTGTTTGCACCCCTCATTCCCAACAGGGCCCAAATATGTCCCCCCCCCCGCCCCAAGCGCATTCACCAAATCACAGTACTTCTTTGCTTTGCCTTTGAACACAACGCTTGCCTCTCAATCGCATATAGAGATGGTCACAGACAGGCACACTTTAAAACACGCGCAGGGGATACACGCACGCCGGCGCAGCTGGCAGCCCTTTGAAATCTGTTTCGCTTTGGGCAGAACTGGCAGATCCAATTGAGGCAAAGACGCCAAGACACGGCCTCCTTGGTTCCACTTTAGCACCAGAAAATGAGCAACGCTCCGTTCCTTGCGTGGTGCAAGCAGCGCCAGGTGGACGGGCTACTTGCAATCTCCAGCACAGCTTGAAACAGCCGCCCCCGCTTTACGGTGCAAGAGCCCTCCAGCACTGGGGGCCTGTCAAACGCTTAGCCCAAGCATATTCTTTGAACAGACAAGATGTCTTCAGTTCTGTTGCGCATTTTGGTAGCTGCAGTTAAAGTGACTGCAAGCTTTATATTTCTCTTCTTCAAATCTTGATTCTTAACCAAGACGACACAAATTCCTAATAAATGCAAGCCTGTAACGCTGTCTAAACATTGCATAGCTCCTTAACCTTTGCTGGGGAGACACTTAATATTCCCCTCTTCATTTCGGATTCCTAGATGTTTGACAGCAACGCCTAGGAATTTGGGATCGTTTGGAAGCTGGGAAATATCCTTGGAGTAAGACTTTCTCCACTGCTTACTCCCAGCTTCCTCCAAGAAAGAGACGAATCTGCTTCAATCACATCCGTATCATGTGGGATGATGTTTTGCTGTCAGTTCTTTGCATTTATCACTTTTGGGCCTCCTCTGGGAAATCAACTGAACAGCAGTCGCAGCAGGAGGAAAGCAACAAAGACCACCAGTTCCCTATTTCTATTGCTCCACCAGCTTTATAAGCCAGTAAAGATAATGAGTTGCAACGAGGCAGGAAATGAACAGCCAACCAGTTAGTCTCTAACTTCATTTCAGCCTGATGAAAAACAATCCAGCTCTCATCCATCCTGTCTTGGACAGACCTGAATTTTGAGTTGCTTCTAGCTTGGGACATGTTCTCTCTCCTTCCAGAGCAGGGTTTCTCAACCTTGTCAACTTTAAGGTGTGTGGACTTCAACTCCCAGAATTCCCCAGCCAGCAAATCTGGCTGGGGAATTCTGGGAGTTGAAGTCCACATACCTTAAAGTTGACAAAGTTGAGAAACCCTGATCCAGTGTGTAGGACCTAGAATGATGTAGGAAGGCAGATTCTGGCCAAAGATTCAGAGACAAAAATAGATTCGCTGGTGGAACCAAAGAACCAGAGAGATGGTGGGCTCTTCTTTGTCGGATGTGTTCAAAAAGACGCCAAGCTGGTCCTTTGCTTGCAGAAAGTCTTCCGTTCACTTTCAGGCAGCTCTAAGCTATGGAGAAGCATGGGTTCTCCAGAAGTCACTGAACGACAAGTCCCAACCGCCATGGCCATGGCCATCTAGGCTGAGGTTCCTGGAAATTGCTGCTCGTTAACTTCCAGCTCTGGGCACTTCACACAGTGCAGAGAAATGGGGACAAGTGCAGAGAATAGCAACAAAGATGGTCTGAAGAGGGAATTGGAAATCAAGGCCTGCAGAGAGAGACCGAAGGAAGGAACTATGTTTAGCTTTGGGGAAAATGACTGACAGAAGAGAACAGCTTTCATTGGAACGATAGAAAAATACTTCCCAAGCTTAACAGTGCCAGAGAAGGAGCTTATCGTTGGGGCAAACCCAGCATTTTATTACTAGAGCACACTATTGCAGTTCTGCAAGTTGGTTGACACCTGTTTAAGATTCTCTTTCTTCCGGCACCTTAAGGATTAACTTTTTATTAGCAGATGACGCAGCATTTGGCCAAAGCAACAGTGTGCCTGCCCCTGAATGTAAAGATGACCTGCCTGTCCATCAAGGTTCCGCCTTAGCAGAATCTCTTTTGACACTTGTCACAAGACTGCCTTGCATTCCTGTGGTACATGAGCTTGTCGGGCAGGTGTTAAACCAAAAGCAGATGGTTTCTCAGGAAAGGAAAGGCTCGACTTCCTTCACACACAACGATAGGCTGTCAAGCATTACATATTTTTTAGCCAGATCACCGGAGACTTTTGCAACCTCCATTCAGGCATGACCATGTCACAATATGAAAAATTGACTATAGAACTGTTCTCTCTTGGCATCTCCTCGGAGGAGGAAATAGATCAGATCAAAGTGTTTTTGCTGAACTGAACTGACCTGAACTTTGGCCCTGTTGCCAAAAACTAGATGTCATCTTGGTTCCATTCATGCCACAATGAAAGCCATCTTCAGACAACTTGACTGCCACCCATAAATGTGGGCACAGAAACGGCGGGGAAGAACTAAGACTATTTCTATGAAGAAAGATGCCAGTCCTGGTTTGGGCAAGAGATGAGCTCCCTTCATGATCTGACTTGCAATTGCACAACCCTGCGACAGGTCCCTGGTGGTCTGGGTGAGGACTTCCCTTCCATAGAGCTTGGCTACTTTATGCTCCCTGTAAATTTGCCATGAAAAAGAAGTAGCTGGAGGACAAAAGAGTCCCCTCCGGAATGGGGGGAGATGGGCGGTGATATAAGTTAGAAATATAAATAAATATAAATAAATAAATAAATAAAAGAGGCTCTTTCTCTCTAGCTAGCTCAGAAGAAGACAAGAGCCTTCCAGCTGGTCTACAGATAATCCATTCTGGTCAGTTTCACCTGTATCACAAACTGAGTTTGAAGAAGGAAAAGGAAGGAAAGTCGGGAATAAATCAACAATAGCCAAAACAGCCTAGATCAATTTCAGGGAAATTTTATACTAGAATCAGAAGGGTGGAAGGCAGAAAGGTCGGGTGTCTATGAAGGTTCTCAGTCATCCAGGTGGAATTGTCTGTAGCTTGAATCATGTCAACTGGATTTCTGTTTTCTCAGTGGAAACGTTTCGCTCCTTATCCAAGGAGCTTCTTCAGTCTGAGCAAAGTTGGTAAGGGAATCCTAAATATCTGTAGCTTGAATCATGTCAACTGGATTTCTATTTTCTTAGTGGAAACGTTTCACTCCTTATCCAAGGAGCTTCTTCAGTCTGAGTAAAGTTAGTAAGGGAATCCTTAAATTTTAAGGATTCCCTTACTAACTTTACTCAGACTGAAGAAGCTCCTTGGATAAGGAGTGAAACGTTTCCACTAAGAAAATAGAAATCCAGTTGACATGATTCAAGCTACAGACAATTCCACCTGGATGACTGAGAACCTTCATAGACATGAATCCTAAATATGTTTCTAGGTAGCTGTGTGACCTTACACCTGGGGCTAGGTCATGGTTATATTGAGATGTTATTTTAAGTCCTTTTATCATCTAAAGGAGGATCGTTAAGATCACCATGCTGCTGTTGAGCTTGTGAAATGGCCTTAATCTTCCTAGGCACAGAAGACAAAGCAGGGAGGAAGATGGGGGAAAGATTGTGCCTGAGGCCCCCACCTCTATTCAAGGAAGGATTTTCCAAGTTGGCATAAATGGAGAGGGGTCAAGGAATCAAGGCTGGGTATTTAGAAGGTCCTCAGTTTGAGTTTCACTGTCAAGAAGACCAACCAGTCAACCGTTCAATCAGCCACAATGGACATGACAAAATAAATCAGGCCAGGGCCTTTCACGTGCTATTAGGAGAGATGCATAATATAACGCAAATGATTGGGATTCAAACAGTGGAGATGCCTGTAAACCAAACCCACACAGTGGCTTCCGTATTTCCCAACAATGATTTAATTAAAATGCGATTATAATGCACAACCACACAAGTGACTTTACAGCCTCAGAAAATAAAGTTTGGATGATGGAAAGCAAGCAATGCATAAAATGAAAAAATCCCACCCAAGCCAGAAAAGCTTTGCCTAGTTCCCAGCAAAAACGGAAGCTAATTGCTTTTGGAAGGCGGATGCAATGTGCACGTTTAACAGCACTTGAGCATAAAGGTTTATTTCTTTTTAAAAAGTGGTCACAAAGGGATGGTTGTCATAATCATCATTATTAGGGTAAACCCCTTGTTATTACATACTAGATAACCCATGACCCGTTGGGTCATTGTTTCAGAGATATTTCCTTACCAGAGTCCTCGGTGCCTTCAACAATGGCAGAGCTTCTAATGTACTGCCTTCACTGAAAAGGTTCTTAAAAATTCAGGGAGAGATGTATCTGCCTTGAAAATAGCCCATGTTGAACTGTATAGCCCATCAAACACCAGGAGTTGACCACATCTTGTATTGTGTCATAAAATGTTTCATAAAATTCGCCAAATTTCTATTCCACAGGAGTCATGGGTCCCGGATTTTGGATGCATTCTGTAAGGTAGCCCATATGAGGTACCTTGGTTCAAAAATTGTTGCCCTACAACACACTGTTTTGCCCAGTTAAAGGTTACAAAGTATCAAACAGATACAAGAGCTTTAGTAGTATATATAGATTTGGAGAGGGTTATATTAACAAGGTATCTCCCTCACCATCGAAGCATTGGGAGCCAATCTCAGATTGATTCTGGAAAAATGTTTTTTCTCTCTGTTATTATGATGCTTTATCCACTTCCTAGTTGTTAGCTCTCCATGCACGGAGGTCATACACCAGACATATTGCAGACTCGTATCTGCAAATCAAAGTAGTTGAAATACTTCAAATGACTCCTTTTCATAAAAAAAATGCTGAGCTTAACTAAACACTGCTACGTTACACTGTAGTTCAAAAGGTAGGAAATGATCAAGTTTTGCAAAAACACCAATTTGCCTTCGCTAATGCACTAAGGTTATATCAATACGGCTCAGCAGGTGCGTTGAATTCTATTCATAATGTCCCAGGCTAATGTTTTCACTTTTTCAGATACTCAACTTTTCTTTCAGGAAACAAGAAAAAGATTAAAGGCTTTAAAAAAAAACAGATAAAGAGTGAAGAAATGTTTAAAGAGAGATTGCACAGAAGATGCAGAGATAGATGCGTTAAAGAAGACCCATTCCACTAGGTACTGAATGGTAAAAAGGAAAGGTTCCCCCCGCACATTTGTGCAGTCGTGTCCGACTCTAGGGGCCGGTGCTCATCTCCGTTTCTTAGCCGAAGAGCCAGCGCCGTCCGAAGACACTTCCACGGTCATGTGGCCGGCATGACACACACGGACGCTGTTACCTTCCCACCGAAGTGGTACCTATTCATCTACTTGCATTTGCATGCTTTTGAATTGCTAGGTTGGCAAGAGCTGGGGCTAGTGCGGGAGCTCACTCCGTCACACGGGGCTAGGGATTCGAACCTCCGAACGTGCGATCTTCCGATCGACAAGCCTGGCGTCTCACCCGCTGAGCCCCCACGCCCCTTACGTGGTAAATAACGTTATGCGTTATTTAGTTGACAGGATATTTGACGGTAATCTTGGCCTGGCCTTCCCCAGTCGTGATTCCCTTTCCCCCAGCAAGCTGGGTACTCATTTTACCGGCCTCGGAAGGATGGAAGGCTGAGTCGACCTGAGCCGGCTACCTGAGAACCAGCTTCCGCTGGGATCAAACTCAGGTCGCGGGGAGAGTTTCGGTTGCAATACTGCCGCCTACCACTCTGCGCCACACGAGGCCCATATAGAGCCATCAACATTTGTGCTAAAGACTGTTGTGCCATCAGCCACCTAAAAATGGAACCACCTCTCCTAAACTGAACTGTAACCCTGTATTTCATGTAATCAACATCTCAACATCCTACTTTCATGGAAGTAGAGATGAGGGAAAGCAGAGATCTACAAAAGCCATATGTGTGTGTGTCTGTATGTGTGCACATGTGTGTGTATTGGATGTGGTTCTGACATTTCAGCAGAGGAACTCAAGAAGGACCTAGACAAGCGAGGTTCCATCACACCTGCTTCTTCTGCAGAATGACACACACTGGATGAAAGGCTGGGACCAGGCCCAGAGAGGAGACAGGAGGTGTAAGTATTGAAGCTCCATTTCACTTCTAGGCCCTGTGCTTTATAGCCAGGGAAAATATTTTCTCAGCTGCTTCTGCACAAGGGGGTGGTGGTGATGAATGGCTGGTAACACCAGGCAGCACCATATGCTTCGGTGAGGCCACAGACTTGCCTTGGCATTTTGCTTCCAACTGGGAGGAAGGTGATACTTTAAGTGGTCAACTTACCGAAGGACTCCAGTATTCCTGTTCAGCTGAAATCCTTCAGCTTCCCAGAGACTTGGAGTTACTGTTTTTCTCCCCCTGGGTTGCAATTTCATTCCTTATTCATACGCATTGCAAAAGGAAGCACGCTACATGCATCACTCTGCGGCTGGGTCCACATTTGCACAACGCCGTAATATAACATCTGCTAAGCCCTGGTCTGAAGGTGTGTCACAGCAAGGAGCAACACCTATTGATCTTAGCTGATCTCCCAAAATCTAAGCAGGACCTGGCTATTCTTTGGAGGAGAGACCACTAGGAAGTCCCAGGACGGTGAATTAGGCTGGGAAGTCCAAAAAAAGTTTCTTGGAAGGACACAGTGACAAAGTGTTTTTGCACTGTGGCCGATAAAGACTTAATAACCCTATAAAAAGGTTCGCTCCGCACATTTGTGTAGTCATGTCCGACTCTAGGGGCCGGTGCTCATCTCCGTTTGTTAGCCAAAGAGCCAGCGTTGTCCGAAGACGCTTCCACGGTCATGTGGCCTCATGATGCGTGCGGAACGCTGTTACCTACCCACCGAAGTGGTACCTATTTATCTACTTGCATTTGCATGCTTTCGAATTGCTAGGTTGGCAAGAGCTGGGGCTAGTGCGGGAGCTCACTCCGTCACGCGGGGATAGGGATTCGAACCTCCAAATTTGCAATCTTCCGATCGACAAGCCTGGCGTCTTACCCGCTGAGCCACCACGCCCCACACTGAATGGTAGATCACCGTTTTTCTCTTTAGCAACAATGGAATTTATCAAAATGCCATCAATCCACAGCCAGAATCCCACCAGACTGCGATGCCAAGTCTCTTGTGGTGTAACCACAGCATTGCTTCAGTCCTTTGCGCATATGCAACCTCCCCAAACACCACAAATGAACTCTCACTTCATCAAGGCTTGGATGGATGAGGAAGATGCCAGAAACACTATTCAAAGTTTAGGAACTTAAAAATGCTTTGAATTGTTTTTTTTTTCAAATCCTCTGGTTTGCAGATACGATTCTGCCACATATCCTGGGCACGGGGAAGAAAAGGAAGCCTAGAAAGAAAGGCCGATTCCAGTGCAGTTGGACAAAACCGGAAATACGGATGAAGCTGCAAAACAGGTCTTCTGCATCACAGAAGACTGAACCTTGTTTTGTTCCCAGGGCCAGCGATGAAATTTGAGGGGAGAGTTAAGTTTCAGGACAGATGGCCGGAAAACCACCAAAGCATTATCAGAATAGCATTCTGGACCTCAGCGCGGGGAGAAAGGACTCTGCTCTGAGCTACGTGGGCCTTTCCGTGGGTCTGCGCAAAAGGTTACTAATGTTCAAAGAGGTTTGAAGGGGATACCCTGATGCCCCAAATTGCTCAGGGCTGGTCCATGAGTGTTCTGGTCTGCTTAAGCTTTGCAATTGGCAAGGCGGCAGTGGCGGCTGGACTTCGCTGCCCTTCCAATTTATGGCATCCCCTTTCCCTCTCTCTTTCTCCCCATGAGGATGCAGCTGACCACAGCTTCCCAGAAGCTTAATTCTGTATCGCTGCAGAAGAGGAGAATGTTTTAAAGAGCTTTTCCCCCACAAAAAGCTAAGGCAGGGAGGTTTAAACGATGCTGCTGTTTTCGCAAGAGGGTTCAAAGATGCTGTCAGTGCCAGAACAGCATCCTTGCCACTGGTTGAAACGTTGGCCTGGTAACCGAAGTACCCAATGGTTACACAACACACGTTTGCAGCCTGCCACCGTTTTTTTGCTAGGGAAGGGCACATGGCGAGGAAACGGGGCAGCACACGGGGCGCCAGAGGGCAGAGTTAACAGGCGGAACAAGCCGCAGCCCTCAATCCAGCAGACAAGCTCCCAGTTTCTATTGTGTGCGTTTTCACATCTCTGCTCTCCTAAATGCAGCTCTGCTCTGTGCCCAGCTGTACTTCGAAAGAAGCCTTTCTGTCCGTTTTTAGAAAAATGCCCCCCCTCCATTTCTGTCTCTTGGAGCAGCTTCTCTCATATTGGCCATGTCCAGTCCATCTAGAGCAGTGTTTCTCAACCTCGGCAACTTGAAGAGGAGTGGACTTCAATTCCCAGAATCCCCCAGCCAACCATGGCGGCTGGGGAATTCTGGGAGCTGAAGTCCACTCCGCTTCAAGTTGCCGAGGTTGAGAAACACTGATCTAGAGGCTGCAATGTAAGTCTTTGTTCTGTATTATTTTATAACACCCTTTTGTTATTGTTGGTGGCAAACAATGACAGACTGCAGTTTGCTTGTAATTAAGGTCCCTGAATATCTGAAGGAAGGAAGATTATTCCCTTAGATCAAACTTCTCCACAATTCCCCAATCTGCTTGAGACAGAGCACAGGACATAACTGACCCCATCCAAGCTGGACGCCCTTGGACCACGGTTTAAACTGATCCTGGACAAGAGAGTGCAGAAACCACTGATTTTGAGAAGCAGCCACCCCGTCCGACTTCTTAATGACACCGTGCGGTCATTGCATTTCTCTAGATGCTTTCTTGGTTTGTTTTAAAAGTCTCATTTGCAGTAAAGCACGTCACTGGGAAAGGCTGAGAAAAGCCAGACGCGTAAGCCTTTCCGTCCGCAGCAGCATCGTTTGTAAAATTAAAGATCCGGCTGCTTTAATTAAGAAGTGCTGCTGACATCGCCAGTGGTCTCTTGTTGAGGATGACGCAGATGCTGTGTTGTCACCCAGCTCAAGGACGTTTGTGTTACGGATGCTTTTTTATTTCCAATTGCTGATTTTTGAGATTCAGCAAGGCAAATTCAAGCAAGCCGAGAGATCTGACAATTGTGTAACTGATTTTTTTAAAATAGCACAACCTCGCTTTTAGTCACATGCATAGCAGCTACATGCGCTGGGCTGTTTAACGCCTCCTGGCTTACATCACACTTTGCTAATCCATGACATGCTTTCTTCCTCTTTGCATTTTGCTGATCTTGAAGTTCTGAAATTGAAGATGTTATCTTGCTGTGTTCATGGCATCATGCGTTAAAAAAGACAGTTCCATTTTGCTTTAAAAAATATTCAACAATCCTCACACGTGTCTGTAGCACGCATTCAATCATCCAAGGCATAGGCCAGCTCAAATAAACTGCAATTCTTCCCCATCACTTTCAGTTCTGAAAAATCACCTAATTATGCATGGGAATATTGTGTATGGGAATTACAGTATGTATGGGAAAATCACCTAATGTGTGGGAATAAGGATGAGTTTATTTGTTTTATTTAGTTGTTTGATTTATTTGGCCACCCATCTTACAGATGTGACTCTGGGCAGCTTACAGAGTTAAAAACACACCAAAAAATACAAAAATAATCAAAATAATAACAACAAAAGACCATTAAAACAATAAAAATGATTCCCCCTCCCCAAAGGTTTATAAAGCTCCCTCTCTCGTGGTTTCGAGAAAATTTCTAGGGAGTTTTATTTCACCAGTGTTTCAAGGAGGAAGCTTGATTTATTATTACGGTTGTTTTTTATAAATTTGATATGTACGGCTGCATTTATAGTTTTAACCTAGCTCTTCCCTCCTCTAAATGAAAAATCAGTTCATATCAGATTACTTCTACACCAAGCACTGCATCCTCCATGCTGCAGGCGAGTAGACCGCAATTCACAAAAAAGTCAGCCATAATAAATTGGTTTCTCTATAAAGTCCCGGTAGATCCTTTGCTGACACAGGAATATTTTGCAGTATTTTAGTGGTGGCTTCGGGCCAAGATGAATGGCACATCTTTATACAAATACGGAATGAAACAAGCACCTCAAATGAAATTATTTGGAGGGATAGCCCTCAAGCAACAGCCTTGCAATTGGATTATTAACACCGCTTGTTGAAAAGGAGGCACCCCATTTGCAGTACGATCTTTCCCACCGCTAGCGGAAAAGTTGCTCAAACTAGGACCAAATTCCAGGACGAGATATGCAGCTGATGCCACCGACTGCTGAACTAAAGCAAACGACGTCACATGCAAGAACTCCAAATCTCCAAACCTGGGAGAGGACCTTGCTGACACGGGTCTTTACCACTAACCTGCTTGTGTGGAAATGTGTTGAGGGCAGGTGCAGCCACAAGCCGGGTGGGGGGCCCTGTCCTCCCTGAAGTCACTTGGATGTGGATCCATTCTGGGAAGATGTGAAGCTATTTGACAATATAAGCCAGTGTTTCTCAACCTCAGCAACTTTAAGATGGGTGGACTTCAACTCCCAGAATTCCCCAGCCAGCCATGCTGGCTGGGGAATTCTGGGAGTTGAAGTCCACCCATTTTAAAGTTGCTGAGATTGAGAAACACTGATATGAGCATTTGCTTAATGAGGAACTGCAGGGACTATGGATTGCTTAACGCTTCAGCCCACATTCCTCAGCAACGCACAAAAGCTTGAACTAGCAAAATCACACTAAATCACACTAGCAAAATCACAGACAAACAGCACAATATACCCTAATCAAGGAACTATTAACTCAGTCAATCAACCAAGCAGCAAACAACAGCCCAATCAAGGAACTCCTAAGGGGAGAACAACACCTCCACCAACACAAGCAGGACAAGCCATGGAATATAAACAAATGTAAATATTTTTTTTTAAAAAGGTATATAAACATGGTATATAAGCAAGTCCCACCCCAGTCCCTTTTCGCACTGAAGATGTTGCCTAGCCTGGCAATGAAACATCTGCAAGAAAACAGCAAGGCTCAGAGAGCACCAAGGACTTCACACTTTTTTGTCCGCCTTTTATTTCTCAGCTGTGCTTAACCTGCAGATTTGACATAACCCAACACACCAAGGCCAGCCTATTCATCCACGGAGCCAAACTGCACTCCTTCAGCGAGCATTCCTTTCATCTTCCGGATGCAAAGAGTAAACCAAGACTAAGCTTGTTTGCTTAGCTTATTAAAAGGCCCCGTTGTGTATTTTACAACCTCCCTCTCTCTGCCCCGTTCTACAAATAGGTGGAGGTTGTTCAGAAGTCATTATCCTGTTGAAATGAGCCCAGAGGACAGGCAATTGCCTCATTGTCTCTGTGAAACTGACCCCCCTTAATTATTCAAAAAAGCAGAAAGTTTTGCCCTAAAACCATGATCAAATAGGGATATTGCCTTTATTAAGACCGCTGTGATCTCTCAACTTTGCAAGATCTCAACAGCAGGTTCAAGTGCTCATTGGCTGCCGATTTAGCACCTATGTGATCTGAGCAACCTGTGAAACTCACAGTTGCATGCTATTGTGAAGGTCTTTTCAAGTTAAAGTTGAAGACCCCCGTTAGATGTTAGATTCCACAAAACAGAAAGAAATGGGTTCTATCTTCTTCCGCTTAGACACGTATTTTTTGACCTGAGCTTCGCAGCTGTTTCCTCCAGATACGGTGCTGAAAATGAGACAAAGCTGGGATGGGAAGCGGGATTCGCTGCTAAGGGAAAGATCTTGCACAAAAAGGCGTACCTGAGTAATGTATCAAAGATCTATCCCAGATGTTAAAAGCAGGTCGAGAGGGAAAGAAAAGAACAGCTTGGTGGAATGTTTCCAGATGTGCCAAGGGGCCCTGCAGAGTACCACTAGTTGCAGTAAGGGCCACTTCCAAGGCTGGCCAGAAAGAAATTGCAAGCAGCTGTGTGTCAGCCTCCCAATTTCAGAAAGGGCACTTCCAGCTGTCCAAGAGATCCACAGATCCCTCCCTTGGCTGGCAGGCAGGCAGGCAGGGCCCAGATCAACCAGGTGGTCTTGCCCACAAAAAGTCCTCCCAAGCTTAAAAGCTTGCATGCCCATGTGTACTGTCAATCTTCCACTTGCCTAGTAAATTTCCTGGTGGTCCCCGCTCCAAGCGCGAACCCTGAGGCTGCTGAGCTTCTCAAGATCAGCCAAGGCCAGGGCCTCCCATAACAATGAATCTATTTAAAAACCCGCATACAATCTACATTCGCCGGACACCCCTAACCAGAAATTAGGCAATATTTTACCCCGTTTTGCAGGAATCCAGACAGCGCGTTAGAATATCATTTCGCGGCTTGAGAAAATTGACCCATCCACCGGGATACAAGTTATGCAGACACAACCTCTGGATCAAGGTACAGCGCAGCAAATGCCATTCTCCCTGCTTTTTACAAGTTGTAAACCAAAGTCCCCGCCCCCAGGAAACGCACAGCTCCATCTCATCTGATCTCACCTGCAGCATTCTTGCCCAATCAAAGCTTCCAAACCATGGTCTGCTGCGCCAACTTTTCCTCTTCCTTGGCAGGAACTGCCCCAGATCACCTGGCAGTTTTGAGGGCTTCTTCAACAAAAACAAAAAAGAAGAAGAGGGAAGCCCATCATGCCACCGCAGCGTTAAGAAACGACCGAAAGGAGGGAGAGAAAAAATCCAGCGGGCGCGCTGCCACTTCCAGGGTCCCCTTTCCTCCCCCGCCGCCCCCTTCCTAATCGCACCGCCAGCCAAGCCAAACAGCCCGGCAGATAAAGGCGCTCACCAGGATCAAAGGCAATTTGCCCCCATTAAGACAGACCAGGAGGGAAAGGCGACGGCGGAGCAGCGGAGGGGCGGGCGGTCTTTCAGAGGCATCTGTGCACGGAGGCTGCGCCTGCCCGGGAGGGCTGCGTGCACACGAGCTTCGCTCCAGCCCAGGCAGCGCACGCCCGCTTTCCGGCGCAGCCGCGGGGCAGAGCTTGCCCGGGGCTTGCCCGGCTGGCCTCCAGCCTCCCGCAGCCAGGCGGGCCGGGTGTAGCGCTAAGCCGCCCTGCGCGCTCTGGCCGTGCCCAGAAGCCCCTCTGCCCAGCAGAGGAGCCGGGAAGCTGGGGCCAGTGGGACCCCGTGCCAGGGCGCGGGCAAGGCGCCCACCGTGGTGGATGGGGAGGGGAAGGGAGGGAGGAGGGGGCTGTGCACAGGCGCTCCCTGCCCGCCCCGCCCCCTCTTTGGCCGGGGGAGGCCCGGCTCCCCGCCCCGCTGCCAGGCAAGGCACGTGCCCAGGGGCGCCCTGCTGCCTGCCGGCCGCGCTCGGGAACGGCGAGGGCGCTCCGGCTTCGGCCACGCCGCCCCTACCTCGGCCGCCTCCTCCAGCTGCTGTCAGCGGAGCCAAGAGGGCGCAGAGGCGGAGCCGCGGCCGGGAGGAAGCTCCGCAGCTGCCACGTGGGGCGGCCGGAGGAGGGGCCGGGGAAGCCCGGGCGAGCCCCGACGCGCAGCTGCGGCCCCGAACATCTGGAGCGCCTCGTGGTCGCCCCTCCGCGCGGAGAGCCCTGCTGGAAAGGACGCCCCCGGTCGCCCAGCATCCGCCAATCACGAGGAAAGACCGCGGGGAGCCCTGGCCAAGTTCAGCTGTTGGTCTGTCCCTGCGCTGGTCGTGTGAACACGGCTACACGCTGGGAACATTGCTGTTGCCACGCGTGCGCCTCCCTCGGAAATGCCCTTCCAAAGCTAAGCGCTTTGGACACAATATACCGATGGAACAGTGGGAAAATATGTGGCTGAAAGGACTGAAATTTACATTTGGTTAGAACTTAAAAGAGAATTTTTATATGTATGATTTCAGAAAAAGTATCTAGAATGTATAAAGGTACTTCAAATCTAGGTAGAAAAGTGGAAAACATGATCATTTGATCATGGCTGGTGGACTTGTAAAAAAGCCAAAAAAAAATTGGATGCAAATACATACATTATTTCAGAAGATTTTAAAGATTAAAGTACAATTGAAACCAGAGACTTTTCTTTTGGGATTAATGGACAATTAGAAAAGACCTACAGATGACTGTTTTTGTACATAGTAACTGCAATGAGACTATTACATGCACAAAGATGGAAAAACACTGAAATATCCACAATGGAGGAATGGTTGGTGAAGATGACAGAATTTGCAGAGATGGCAAAATTGACTTGATTGAGCTGAGAAAAGACAACTACATTTGTCAGTGATTGGAAACCCCTTATGGACTGTTTGCTGAAAACAGAAAAAAAATGAATTTGTGATTTATGGGTTTGATATGATGGAGTTTTAAAGGTTAATAAAAGAACTCCAAGCAGCTAACAACAATCTTGCAAAGTAGAAGCAGCGTGAACCAAACTTGCACATTAAGCTTAATTACGTTCAGAAAATAAACTCAGTCTTCACACAGTAGTTAGATGAAGAGAAAAAAAACAGAGATAGCTTACATTTATTCAGTAAATCTGGATACAAGTAGATTCATATTAGAAAGCACTTAATCTTCACTGGTTCTTCGTAGACTTTTTCTTAGGAAATCGAAATGTCTGCGTGCGAGATGAAAGGACGAGAGCTGCATTCTGCAGCACCTCCTGCTTGCAGGTGTGCCAAAACAGTAATGGAGATCGTTAATCCCCAAACCCGAGGAGGAAATAGAAATCAGGTGACCCATGTGACATCCCACAAGCACAAGAGAGATGCGTTTACTAGAAAAGACCCCCCCTTATGCTTATGAGACAATGCCAAGTTGACCTGATAATTCCAACACGAACAGAAAGGCTAGAATAAGGAAAGGGAGCCATGATATAACCTTAGAAAGAGAGGATAAAATATAAATGCGTTTATAACTGCTAAAAAGATGATCAGAAGCCACTTCTTCATATCATTTTTTTCTTTCCTTGTCTTTTTTCTCTTACTTCTTTTCTATTTCCTTAGCATTTTACTTTTATTTTCCTTTTTCTTTAAATTTGTATTTTTACTTTGTAAAAAACTTATCTAATAAAAATTAATTGGAAAAAAAAGGAATGAAATAATGCAAAAGACCCCGCTGAGTCTTGTGTGTTGTATCTTTCACCTTTAGATCTGGCACCGGCTAAGCCGCAGCTTCAGATTAGGTGGACCTCTGGACTCCAGGACCATCCCAAAGCCTCCCCGTGGCACTCGGTCAATGCAAGGACACTTTTTGTTTTCAGCCAGGTATCGTAGGTAATGACCTTGTTAAAGTAGCAACGCCTTACAGTTTCATTGCAGGATTATAATTTTCTTAGGCTTCTTCATTTAAATTGGGGCTGCAGAATTTCCAGCAAGTTGAGGGGGCACTTCAGGCGGGCCAAGAGCTGTACTGCCAAAGTGGGCAGAACTTGAGTTCCTAATTTTTAACCATTTTTTACAGTGGGATGGGTAGTGGCAAAATACAGTCTTAGCTAGCAAATGCATGCAGAAAGATTTGGATGCCTAGTAAATCATTACACACGTCCAGGTCACCCGAGTGTCCTTAAAAGACAGGCGTGTTGCACTAGAAGCGTGTGGGTGGAATTAGTGCTGCTACCCTCCCTCTAATGCAGTGTTTCTCACCCTTGGCCACTTGAAGAGGTGTGGACTTCAACTCCCAGAATTCCCCAGCCAGCATGGGAGCTGAAGGCCAAGGGTGAGAAACACTGCTCTCATGCAAGGCAGCCTCACAAGTTAAAGTCAGAGAACACAAGTTGCAAATTCACAAAATCTTTTATTATCGTGGTGGTTATCATTATCTGAAACTGGAACGCCAGTGGAAAAGATAGATGTAAAACCGGAGCTCTCTCCTCCAGGGGAGCAGCTGGGACAGACGCAGAGAATAAATCCACTGGGATGCTCCCACGAAACATGGGCCATCGGGTGCAACATTTCAGAAATGCATATGGTGGGAAGGGAAAGCTATCACATTCCTGTTTACCTTCTGCAAGGCAGGCAGGCAATTCCGTATCACATCAGCACCCTTTAAAGGTAAAGCTGGGTGGGCAACAGATGCCCCCTGAAAAATTCTAGGACACCCCGATCTGGGGAATCCCGATGTGCAAGACCCAGGGGAAGGAACGCCCCCACCAGCGTTCATGAAAAATGGCTGCGGTGGCAGAAAAGCCAACTGTTGGCAGAGGAATGCTTGCTGATGTGAGAGCAACTTTGCCATGCCCAGCGGAGAGAAAACCACCATTCATGCGCACTTGAAGGATGGCCACGCAGAAAGTGACCCGTCGAGAATGAAAGTGCCCTCGCAGCTAAAACGCAGCCTAAAGATAAGCGGCCACATTTCCACGGACCATCTCCTCTTACCCTTTCTCTTGTTTGTATATAATGCCCCATCCCCGAAAGGAAAAAAAGACAGAACTTATATTTTTATTTCATACATAAACTAATCAAGAAATGCAACCCAAGTCGGGCCGGTGAAGGCAGGAGCACCCTTCGTTCTCCAGGGCAAAGTTTTTTTTTTTTTGCGGAGTTGGGAAGTGGGGGAGAAGGCATAGTCCCCACCCCAATGAAGAAAGATGGAAACACTGCTTTTGGAGAAACGAGAGAACAGTCCGGAGAAAAACAAAGCGCAGGGCTGCTTTTATCCATGCATTTACACAGTGTGCCTCCGTGCACACCCTTCCAGTAGAGAAGCATTCCTGGTGCGTCCCAGCAATTTTTTCAGTTGGTGCTTTATGAGTTACCTCTAAATACGTAAGAATAAATAAGGTTGACCGTGGCTTTGGGGTTAAGCACTGACTTTGCAGGAGACAGGTTGGGGAAGGCCCCCTTCTGCCGCAATCCACAGCCCTGGATCCCCCGGGCCGACGATCCCGTTCAGTACAAGGGCAGCTTGAATTACCACCCCTGGCCACAAGCCAGGGTGATCATATCCCTGGCCGGGCATCAGCTGTAACACTCCAGGTACTCCTGGCACCAGCAAGCCTCACACAATGGCCCTGCGGGAGGTCCCTAGTGCAAAAGAGCAGCCTGGGAATTCGCAAGAGGGGCAGAGGCTCAAAGCCACCTGCCGACAGAGGGGAAACCCCCTTCCAAACCTCTGGCGTGGATTTCGCTGCTTCTGCTGGATCCGCTTATGAAACAAAAGAATCACCGAGTGCCGTTTTTCCTGGCTGTTCTTGTGGGCTCCCGAGGTCTGTGCCACGCTTCCTGCCTGACCGGTCTGTGGACACAGTCGCACGAAAAGAAACAGAAGGCAACACCGTGAGAAAAGTGAAGTCCCGGTTCTTGCCCCAGAGAGCTGCAGGAGCTGGCTCCCCCCTGCCCCCCCGCAAACATGCCAGCTCTTACAGGAAAGAACCGAGCAGCACCTGTGCCCTCCCACCCGTTATCCGGCGTCCCCAGCAAAGACGCGGCAACTGACAGCCTCTTCCAGCTGACCGAGAAGTCCAGTGACTTCTAGGGCAGGAAACCTGTGGCCCTCCAAACGTTTTGGACTTCGGGCCCCAGCATCCTTGAGGCCCCTACAGTTGCGCTTCTGAGAGTTGACTGAAGATCCCCCTCCCTGAAAGGGCCTTCAGGGGTCCTCCTGGACCAGGTAGGTCAGAGACCAGCCGACGGTCTCCTCTGAATTCGTGTAAAGGCACAAGACCTCCTCCCCGTCCTCAAATTTCAGCCTCCTTTCCTGTTCACCTCGGCTGCCACCCCAAGGCTGGCCTTTTTCCAAGGACTTCTGGCCTCCCTGATCCTCCTTTGCTTGTTACTGGACCAGAACAGGTCTGTTCTGCTTAGGAAAAGGGGTTCACTCTTGCTGGCAGGGCATTCGCTTTCTTGGGCCAACGGTAAATCTGCCGAGCAGCTCTGGCTGCTGCCAGAAATGAATGCAACCCTTCTGCAGAGCAACCTTAATATTATAGTTGAGCAGAGGGCAGTTTTCTCCACCTCAGCAGCCTGGGGGGGGGGGGGGGAGAGCCACACAGTGAACAGGAAGATCTGAAGCGCTGATGTTGGGCATAATCTGGGATAGCTGGCGGGGATGTCTGCCTGATTACTGAGCAACATTACCAACAGGACAAGCATGCCCCCACCAGGACAGAAACGACAGGGTACAGGGTGAGGAAGAGCTATCAGCAAGCACTTACCATCGTGATGACTGTGGGCTGGGCTACCAACCCCCCAAAGAGAGGGAAAAAACAGCAAGGGTTTCTGCCAGTCAGACGCTGCACTTGCCAGCCCTAGCTTTCGAAGCATTACCAAGGACCTAGAGCAGGGTTTCTGAACCTCAGCAATTTGAAGATGTGCGGACTTCAACTCCCAGAATTCCCCAGCCAGCGTGCACCTTAAAGCATGCTGGCTGGGGAATTTTGGGAGATGAAGTCTACGCATCTGAACGTTGCTAAGGTTGAGAAACCCTGGCCTAGAGTCTAGTTCACTGTTTCTGAACCTCAGCAACTTGAAGAAGTGTGGACTTCAACTCCCAGAATTCCCCAGCCAGCGTGCACCTTAAAGCATGCTGGCTGGGGAATTCTGGGAGTTGAAGTCCACCCATCTTCAAGTTGCTGAGGTTCAGAAACCCTGGTCTAGACTAACATTAGGGGAATCCTGGCCCAGGCCTAGCAAGGGTCAACTGCCTCCAGAGGGTGCAAACGGAGACAAGAGCACTGGGTATTCGCTTCATTTCACTGCGTGGATCTTGCAGGCGTGGAGGTCCGCGAAGGAGATGGGAAGCAAGGGACGTTGTATACATCGCGACGTCATTGCACAAATGACAGAAATTGTGTGTGACATCGCTGTGGCCTCTACCTGGGCAAAGAAGGTGAGGCGGGTTTCAAGAATAGGTAAGATCGGAACCTAAAGCAGGCTGCCCTTTTCGACTCTGCCATCATCCCCAAGAATGACTCAAGAAAGGCCTCCCTTTTCTTCCAAGGTACAAACATCACAACAAGCTTTAGGAAGAACCTCTTTTTTACGGAAAAACTTGGGGGGTGGCAAGGAAACGGCGACTGGGGCATTATGCTCCCACAGAGGCCCACGGGGCTGGTTAGCTTTGGAAGAGGGGGAAATTTTATCCCCCGTGTTGCCTGATAAGACTTCAATACTATTATTAATGCCAGTAACAACACCGTGTAAAAATGCCAAGCACACATAACTCTGTTTATGGTTACCTTTTAAGAAAAGCTTTCTGGGACAGCCAGGCTGAACAACTTCCGAATCTCAAGATCATTAGCAGCCCAATCCTATTTAACAAAAAGTCCAGGCCAACCAGGGTTTTGAAGTGAGAAGAGCACATTCTGAAAAGAAACCCGAAGCCGCGGAGTCATCTTGATCGGCCGGGGGGAACGGCCAAGTGGCCGCGGCTGGTTTAATATTCTCACAAGCCTTACAACTGCTTTGAAACTATTTACACGGTCTGCGAGAGGCTGGACGTGTTTGCACCAACTCAGGCCCCAAACTTTTTTTGGGGGGAATGAAAACACAAGCATGCAAGCTGCCCTCCCAATATATAAAGCTATATTACAAACTATACATCACATATTGGGCAAGGAACGTTAGTGCACTAAGGAGGTGGTGAATACGATTTGATAAAAAGGCCTGATGGAGAAGGACACGCGGTCCCTCACGCTGAGGTCGGGCGCCCAGTCCCCCGCGATGGGAGGAGGGGAGCCTTCCTTCCTCCGGTTCCTGGGTGGCCACCATCATGACGTCAGCAACTGAATGTTCTTCAGCATCTCGTCGAAAGCCTCTTGCGACGGTGCCTCGGCGTTCTGGAAGGAGACCTTGATCCGACTGTAGAGGCTGAAAGACTGCAGCTCTAACCAGATGAAGCCGAAACGGTCGTCGTCGAACAAGATGAAGACGCCAGGCGTCCTCTCGGGGCTGGTGAAGCCGTGGCCCGCGATGAGGCCGGTCCCATAGAAGCTGCCGGCGGAAGAAGAAAAAGGGTGCCATGAGCGCTTTCCCCAAATTTCCCAAGACCAGCTGTCCAGTTCCCACGTTCAATTCAGGTATACAGAAACAGAGACATTTCCATTAAAGCCGGCAGCAGATTTGCCTTCCCTTGCTTAGTCCAAAGGCCTGCTGCACTGACCGTGGTGCACAGTCTCCCCGGCCACTACAGCCTTTTGCAGAGACGGGCGATCGTTTTACATTTCGGCCCGCCGTTTTAAAAGTCGTTGAGACCGTTCCGCCCGATTGTGACATGCATTACTAAATCAAGATAACGATGCAGTCCCTGGTCAGTTCTCCAAAGCGGAATTTTAAGGGTCTCCCTCCCGGTTTTGACACACAGAATTCAAACCAAAATATCGCTGGTAGGATTGGAGTGACTAATAAAAAAATCTGCCCCAGGGAGGGACGAAGACACCGGTCAACGTGACCAACTCCCAGGAACAGAACAGCCTCCCATTATCAGAGATCGGGGGTTCTCGGCAGGGGCGGGAGAGGACAGGACAGGACGTTTGACGGACTCTCACTGAATGTCCCGACCAACATTATCCACGGAAACCCCCTCAAACGCAACCCTTAACATTACCATGCTCGGCAGGTGCGGGGATAATCCTCGTTTCGGGATGCAATCCCGCCCGGCAGGACAAAGGGACAGGGGGAGGGTGGGGAGCCAGCGGCCGCTGCTTCTTCTGCAGCTCCCGGGGCCTCTGACCCAGCCCCGTCCTGCTGCGGGCCCTCGGCGTCCGGCACCGTCTCCTCTTGCGAGCCTTCTTCTTCCTGCTGCTGCTGCTGCTCCCGGCGCACCTGTTCGCGCACCTCCAGGACGATCCGGGAGAGCTCGCTGAAGTTACTCAGGTTTTCGATGTCAGGCAGCTGGATGGGGTGGGCCAAGTCAATCTCGACGGTCTGCTGGCCGGCTGGGATGTTGGGATCGCCCTGGAGTTGAGAGGGAAAAGGAGCAGATTGGAGCTTTGTGTTCACAGCAGGGGTCGGGCAGGACTTGGCCCCCCTGTCCTTGTGGTTCTCCTGGTCCCCCTCCGGGTAAGTTCCTCCAAGCCACCTTCTACGTCTCCCCTTCCCTCTTCCCTTGAGCCGCTATATGTAACGGGCAGAAGGAACAATCTTAATAACCCTGAGGAACAGGAGGAAAAGCCGCAACCAAGACGAGAGTCAGATAAAAGGCGTCTGAGTCCAGGCCACAACCGTAACCCGAGAAAGCATCTCAGGCAAGAGCCTCCCTAGTTTCTGCAAAGATAAAGGAAGGGGGGGGGAAGCACATTCAGACTGGCAAGACTCTGTTACTAGAACCTGATAAGAAAAGTAGTATTAGCCTGCATGATTTTGGTTTCCTAGTCTGGTCTACCTCGAAGGGCTGACACTAGAGACTTGCCGATATTAGGCAGGTTCTCACCGCCCTCCTCGTCATCGGACTCCCTTCCTTCTGCCCCGTCAACAGCACTGGCATCGTTTTCCCAGCGCCCGTCTCTTTGCACATGCTGGCTTTCAGCTTAAGAACACAAATTGGAAAGACAGGTGGTTATAGAACAGATCTGGATGAAAGGCCCTCTGGACAGAAGATGGGAGCGAGAACTATCAGAAGCTGCCTGTCTTTTTGACCTCACTTCACCAGATGGGATTTCATAGTTGCAATTTGAGGTTTACGGTTGATTTTTATATTTTGCGTTGGTATTGCTTTATCAGGTGTGAGGTATACAGTCTTGGCGATGTTTGTGGAAAGCAGGACGGAAGCCTTACTAAAAATAAGAAATAATGCACGGAGCAAGCAACAGTCGATCAATGACTCCAAAGGCAGGACCCTCAATGCTCACCGTGATTTTAGTGCCCTTGGCCTTCTTCCCATGGAAGCTAAGCATGACGATTTCGAGGCCGTGGCTCCCGTACGTCCCTTTGAAGAGGCCAGGCTGGATGAGATACTCCGGACTGCGCGGAGGGAGGTAAATGCGTCGGTATGTCAAGCAGTTGCTGAAACAGAAAAGGCGATGCAGGTTGACCAGCCGCGGGAGCCCCGGTCAGAACAACGCACCTTCTCTTATAAATCAGATGATGCGGTGGGAAGTCAGTTTTCATCATTTAGGACAAAGATGCCCCAAATTAAAGTTTCTAGCCCATTACTCAGAGAGGGATGCAAACTACAGCCAGGCCTAGTAGAGTCCCTGGTAGACCGAAAGTGGTAAAACATAAATTCCTTAGTCCCTCCTGTGGAATTTTACTCTAGTCCAGTGTTTCTCAACCTCGGCAACTTTAAGACGTGTGGACTTCAACTCCCAGAATTCTGGGAGTTGAAGCCCACACGTCTTAGGTTGACAAACACTGCTCTAGTCCTGCATGTGTTGCCCACTCTCCACTTTCCTAGGTGTCAAAACCGCCCTTCCCTCCCCGTTTCAGTTCTTGCTAATTGGAAAACAACATTAGGAAGCATGGTTTACAAAGCTAGCTTATTCACAGGATGGTGGATTGTTCCCATGGCAGTTTCTCCTCTTTAGGCAGGCTACTAATGGCTAAGGCATGATGGGAAAGTTCTCTTCCACTGGGCGTAAATTCCCCGAGTTCAGAAAAGGCTACCTCCTTCACCTTAGGAGTAATTCTCCTTCACCTGGTATTTCCCGCATAGGCACACTAGTGGGGAATTATGGGAGTTGCAGCCCAGGATTTCTGGAGGACGCTAGTGGGGAGGCTAGCTTAGGAGGAGGGAGCTGGGATGAGGAAAGGGGGAAGAGGGCTGCTCTCAGCTGGGAACTGCAGAGGTTCCCCAGGGATGTGATGGCCGCCTTGCCAAGGGGCCTCCAGGTTCCCCTTTGCATCTGCTTGTAAAGAGAAAACGCTGCTCGGGCGTTATCAGGAATGGAGCCGCCCTCAATATTGGGGGGAGGGTAACAAAAATGGTGGGGGGGGAGCTGTAGGCTTGGGAAGGAAGGGAGTAGCATTGTCCTCTTGGAACACAAGATGGCTTGCCTAACAGACTAGCTTGCGAGCCCAATTTATTCTTGAAACAGCATCCCGAGTCTGTCTGTTGGCTGCAACTGAGGGAAGAAACCAGACTGCCTCCCTTCCACAAACCCATAAAGCATTAATATAGAACTAGCTCAATCCTTTAACATGTTATTAAATCTAGCCATAGAGACCATCAATTACTCCACCTTCTCAGTTTTAATACAGGATGTTATTTCAGTACGTACTCGTATTGACTTGTGTAGATGAACTTCATCAAGATGAGCTCCTGCATGTGTTCGTGGAAGATGTCTTCCAGCGTCCGGCCCCATTCTTCTCGTAGCCACGTCCGGAACTCCTGCAAAAATGTTGTCCGGGGCAGGGTGTGTGTGACAGAGGTTGAGTAACCTGCCGTGATCCTGTTCGCGCCTCCCACTAGGCCCACAACCCACGGCGGGATTCATGAAACCAGCCAGCGGTTGGGGGGAATAAGCAACAGCAGCTTTTCGGGGGGTGCCAAGGCACAGCTTACCTCTTGCCTCCCTCCTGACATACGGTGGTGGTCTGTCTGGTTGCACTTGGTCGAAAACTCGTCCTTCTTCACGATCTGTCGATTTTGGAAAAGCGAGATTGGAAGTCACAATCCCGGTCTGGAAACGGAGCCCCTGCCTGGATTGAGCATCCAGGGCTCTGGAGGCCTTGAAACAGAGCTCATGGGGGTGGGTGGGTTTTTCCTTCCGTCGCTGGCCCGGGAGAAGGGAAGGGGAGGCTCACCTGGATATGCCCACTGTGGGGTCCCTTGTGCCCGTACATACACTCGACTGTGGCACTCCGCCTCTCCATTAGGTGGACCCTAAAGAGGGGCTTGAATCGCATGGGGCCATCCACGTGGGGGTCGTGGGGGGTCAAGTACATCCAGCCAATGATGAACAAGCCATCCACCTGCCAAGGGCAAAATAGGGGAGGGTCTGCCCCCGCTTGTCTTTCATCCCCCTCGCTCCCCCACCGGGATGGTAGCTCTGCCCCAAGGCCTGTGCCACTGCCTTCCTGCTCAGCACCTTTCAGTGCGTCCTCCCAGCACTCTCCCGGTTTTTAATAGCTTTCGTATTCTCAGTTCTTCCTGCAAAGTGACTCTCTTCCCTGCTCCCCAAAACCTTCCCGACTTTTTAAGCTCCGGAGAGCATCTGTGCTGTCAAGAAAACACCTCCCGGGAGCCTCCAGCAAATGAAGCGGAATGCTCCTGAAGCTGGCAGCTCTCCTCCCAGAAGAAATGAAGAAGGGAGGAGGGAAGAGCCATTCTGAGAGCGCCACACAGGAAACGCTCCTCTCATCGCTGCAGGAGAGAGACTAGCCCACCGTTCCCAGCCTGAAGAAACGCATTCCGATGCCCACCCGAGGCAGAAAGTCCTGATGCCCTCCGCTTCATCCCAAGCAGGGCACAAGGCAGGGGAAATTCGTACGAATGCATGGACGTCCGAGGGAGGCCTTCTCATCCCTTCCCTTCACGGTACGTTTGCATCCTTCCTCTTCCTTCAAACTCATTATAAAATTTCCTTCAAGCTGAGGTTAAGTTCTGATAACTTCCTGGAATAAGGCCATGTAGTTTTCTTGGCAACAATATCCAAGAAGTTTGCCATTGACTTCCCCGAGGAAGTTTCTCTGATTTCCCAATCCAGCTTACAGCCCTGGGATTTCTGGGGGCCTCCAAAGACTAGTAAGATCTGGCCCAGCTTGACTTTTCAAGATCAGCCAAGATCATCTGTGGCAACATAGCTGAGCGCTTAGGCCTCGACTGACGGATTGACTGCCTGCCGTCAAGTCGTTGTCGACTCTTAGCGACCACGTAGATAGATCTTCTCCGTGATGATCTGTCCCTACCCTGGTCCTTCAGCTCTTCCAGCGGCGCCCCCATCACCACGGTAACTGAGCCTATCGACCTCGTCTTCTTCTTCTCTTTCCTTCTACCTTTCCCAGCATCACAGCCTTCTCCAGAGTCTTCACATAATGTGTCTGAAGTAGGATAAGTAGGATATTTATTTATTTATTAATCAAATTTATCACCGCCCATCTCTACCGCAGTAGACTCTGGGCGGTTTACAATATCCTGCTTCAGAAACATTATGCTTAGGCCTTGACCAAACCATACATTCCTTCCAGGACAAGAGAAAGAAAGAGAATCTTATACCCAGAGAAAGGCAGAGCAGAAAAACACATTCCATTCGGCACAGTGGCTCCCTGTCCATGAGGCTTCTGGACTTACCACCACATTTAGCAGACCCCCATACGGTCCAATGTCTGGTTGCCAGAGCCCCAAGATATGCCGGTACCGGTGAAGCACTAGGAAAACAGAGAACAAGAACAAGATATCAGACGCGAAGTAGAGGAATTTCTTAGTAGCAAAACTGAGCATAAAGCATGGGAGGGACAGTAATATAGTGTCCTGCTCACTTTGCCCAGAACAACCAGTATTCCCGCTCTTGCTGAGGTTATACAAATGAAATAGTTGCATATTCTATACAATTTGTTCCCCTTCTGCTAATCGTGGGGAGGAATAAGGACCGAAGGGCCATCAGGATTAAAGGCCAAGAGTAGACTGATCTCTCCTCTTCCTTAAATTTAAGAAGCAGGCATTAGGGTGGGTAAGAATAGCAGTGCTGGGGATCCAAACTTATCAGACTTCAACAGCAGGCAGGAAGAAATCCAAAACCTACAGATGAGCAAGATGGATTCAAGAAAAGTCATAACCAAAGACCTGCAACCACCTCAGTGATTCAATAACGAGCCCTAAATATAGAAGCAACGTTCAAGCTCTCTTGTGTTTCGCTTTCCTTCCCACCCTTCTCGCCCCCCCCCCTTTGGGGTAGGCTGGCTTGGCTCCATCCGTCCTGTGTGCCTGTAATGGTCCCATTGGCTATTGTCCCTGGTTGCAGGAGCTCTAACTCTCACACTACGGAGCCTCTGCCTCAAACATTTTCCTCTGACTAAGCCTTCCCACCACCTGCAAATCTTTTATTGCTAGAGAGAGAGAAGAAACAGTCATAAACAGGTACTTGTTTTCCTCCATCCAGGACTTGTTCAACTGGAACAGAAGCAACAGAAAGGGAGGAATTTCACTCTAAGTAGCCCAGCAAAGGAATCCAATGAAATGAATTTGGCGGCACCACCACCTCGGCTAACAAAAGTAGAGGAAAGAATAAAAGCACCACCTCTGGTGGGCCCACCATCAACCACCCAACCAAGGAGATGATGTGGGAGATAATTTTTTCAGAAGCCAACTGCTGATCACCAAGGACTAATGCTGAGGAGCTGTTATTTATTCTCTTGACATCTGCTGGGAGACCAACTCAGCCAGGAATGATCCTTCCAGGAAATTCCAAAGGTACTTTGTTTACAACTTTCTACTCCACAGGATAAAAGATAGCATATTCTGCAGCAATGCATGCTTCTAGAGCAGTGTTTCTCAATGTTGCTGGCTGGGGAATTCTGGGAGTTGAAGTCCGCACGTCTTAAAGTCGCTAAGGTTGAGAAACACTGTTCTAGAGCGACGGTCTTAGAATCATGTCTCCATCACAGTGGATCCCACAGCAGGGCCCCTGATGTTCTCCGTCCCTGAATAGCCCAGGGTTTTAATGTTTAACTTTTGCTAATTAAATGGTTAGGCAAGCACACTCCATGCGTACATAGCGCAGAAACCATTTGTCAGTGGAAGGTACATACGGCAGGTGTAAACATCCCTGTATTCCATGTGCTCGTAGTCAGGAAGAATTTTCATAAAACGCCCCGACTTCACTCGTGGGTTTATACCTGAGCAGATACAGCAGGGGGACTGTGAAAATGCAGCTCTCTCTTTCTGCCATCTATCACATTGGTTATTTAAAAGTTAGGGTCCTGCTGGAGAAGCTGGGGAATTACTCTGTTAAATCCTCTGAAACAATGTGGACTACAACATTTAAAACTCCCTGCTTCCTTCAGGTGAGTTTAGCTACATAAGTGGCAATCCGCAAAGCACAAATCTACAACAATCCGCACAAAATGCTAAGGGTGTACTGTGGTTTGTTTGGTTTGATCTTGGAATGTTGTGGCGAGTTACGGTGCAGCTTTATGCGTGAATCAGACCACTATGGCTTGTTCAACAAACCAAACCATGACGATGGGAAAGTATTGGTTGAAGAACAGCCACCAGCCACTAGGCCTGTTCAGTGGACGAAAGAGCTGGGCCAAGTGCTGACTGCTGTCCATTCAGAGGTGAGGAGGTGACTCAGAGCTATTTCAAATCCTGACCTCTCTGGGAAGAGCACCCCAAGGCATGGTCATCATTCTTCCCTGATAAGCCAAATGGTGGCTGTGGACATGCCCTCTCCAATCGTTCATTTAAGGTGCAGGGCCAATTTATTTTCAGAGGCATAACGTAAGCTCACGACTTACGCTTGGCATACACATCTCGACAGGACACTCCGGTGATTTCCAGCTTCCGCAGGTTCTCACAGACGCCATATTCTGAAATTAAACGGAGGGAAATGTGTCACAAAGGATTAAGATGTGTTCTAACGCAATGCCACCTGCTGTCCAGAGCCAGCACATGACCTGCCTTGTTCCAGGGGAGCTTTGCGATCTCCACTTAAAGCACACATAAGTTTTAACCTTGGACTGATCACACTCACAGCCTCCAACACAACGAAACCTGCTGTTCCCAGATGTCCCACTCTAACAGCTGTAACTCCTGTTTGCCATTCTATACCCTAATTTACTTTTCAAGTTGATGTCCAATTCCACACCTATAAGCCAATGTCACATCTATGTATTTGCACAGGCAAAAGGTGCTAGAAACCAACAGGGAAGGGTGCGTCCCTTGGGGAGCACCTGGCAGTGAAGAAAACCTCCTGTAACACCTACAATATAAAGATCGGTCTGCTTGCCTACTTCAAAAGCTTGTCCTAAGAATTCATGATAACAAACAGGAAACACTTTTAATACTTGAAAAGCTGTTATGATTCTGGATGTTACAAGAATCTGGTGCATCTGACACAATGCAAAGAAGGGACTTTGCAGGGAGGAGGAGGAGGAGGATTAAAAATCCTTCTCAGCTGCAAATCATCAGAGGAATTAATTATTTAAGGTGTTCTAAAAAGTGAATGCAGATGGAAACGTGTAACTTTGGGCCTTTTCCTCACATTCCTCAATCTAGACATGTTGAACTTCAGGTCCCAGAATCCCTACCCAGCAACGGAAGATGAATATTTGTAAGGAGAGCTCTCCAAGGAGTTATTGACTATAGCTCAGGAGATTCCCTTGTTATCTAATTTTTACTAGCATGAACTGGAGCAGCGTATCTTGCCATCACTTTTGCAGGACCTGGAACCAGTAGGAAACAATGCAACCCAAAGCCAGAACACTGTGCACTTGGAGGCAAAAGAGGAGTGTGGTACAGCGGTTAAGATGGAAGATGTTCATCCAGAGACAAAAGTCTCCAGGCAGAGAACCCTGGGTGGGGAAGCCATGACCGTGTGGCCCTCCTGTGCAACTTGACAATAAAAGTGTAAGGGTCCACACATCCGACAGGCAGTGCTCCAGCTTTTGCCGATGGGAAGAAATGAAATGTCCATCCTGCTGCAAAGGAGGACACCCTCACCGGCTGCCAATGAACATCCCACCGAAAGAAACTTGCCCGCTCAGCATTTAACTCCAGACAGACCCAATGGGGACAGCCAAAGCAGCCCTGGGGTCAAGGGCACTCTGGCCTAAAGGAAATTCCATCCCGACAGCCTAAATGAATCTTGAGCTTAGTGTAAACAAAACAAGGGTACGCTTGCCAAATCCTGATCCAGTACTCTGTGTATGGTCTGAGATCATATCCCCATCGTCTTTCCAAGGTAGTGTTTACATTTAGGCCTGTGGCAATGTCCTTGCACAAAGGAGAAAATAGATGGTTGGGTTGCAGCTTAACACTATACCAGTTGTTTCCTCCTGGGCGTGCCCTCCCCCCAAACTTTCTAAAGGTACATGATTCTGCAAGATCAGTTGTTTGTCTGTTGTTGGTTCCCTTTGATGATCTTAAGCCAATATTCAGATAGGTAGGAAATCTGATCACTACACACCAGTTACTAAAGACAAAGATCAGGCTGGCTAACATTTAAAAAGCAAACAAACAAGAGCTAAGGATTTATAACAGGGTTACTCAAACAAAAAACAGGAGGGTAATTTGCTAATCCTGCCTGAAGCCCATGGAACAGTCATGGGCATCTATTTATAGCCTCATACAAAACTGAATTGCAACCTCTGTGTCTGCAAAGTCATATGAGAGAGAGAGAGAGAAGCTATTTATTCCAGAGCTTCTTAAGACTAAAGGCAAACTATACAGGGAACATAGCAAATAAACAAACAAACAGATCTGGAGCTGTCAGCCCAGATGCCAAAATGAGGGAGCCACCATGACTAGTAGCAACACATGTTTGATGAATTTCACCACCCTGAAGCAGAAAGCTCTTTGATAAGTCTTCCTCTCTGTCTCCACCCACCATTTCCTAATTGCTCTCTTGCAATGTTTCTGCAGAGCTAAATATGCTCAGGATCATTTAAACATCCGAGAAGTGCTGCTGACCCTAAATAACACCCACACACCCAAATGGAGATCCAGTGGTTAAGGTGCTGGACTAGAAGTAGCGAGACCCAGATTCTAGTCCTCCCTTAAGCACAGAAGCCGGCTGGGTGACTTTCCACCAGTCACTCTCTCTGAGCCCTGGAGTAGGAAATCAAAAAAACATATATCCACCAATCCATACTGAACCATCCTGGAAGATTACAATCCACAGCCTCCAGGGAAGAGGCCTTCATCCTGCAGTAGATTGATTTGGGCCAAGAATAAAAATACATGATTTTATATATACAGATATACGGACACCAATTTATAAATACACAAAAGTTCATTCCTGAAGTCAAGTTGCTATCTTGTATGACCAAGGGAAAAAAACAGGCTGGGACATGAACTTACTGATGGGGAGACGGGAGATGCCCACCAATGTTCTTCTCAGCACAGGGAAGAGCTTGTGTGTTCAGGAAAAATTCCTCTGAGCCAAGAGCTGCGGGGGCCAGCGTACAGTGACAGGGCAGTGAATGACCAAGACGACTGGGGTCTTCCTCCCCAACATTTGTGTCCGTACCATTAGTGCACAACAGTGTGAAGGGAAGAACCTTCTCTAGCTACAGTCTTGGTGGCTACTCTAGACACTGTAGGAGGAGAGAGTCTATGATGACAAAAAAAAAATCAGAAGGGATCTGATAGCGCCTTTTCCAACTAACGAATTTTATTCAAAGGAAAGGCCCAAGTTTTTCGGAGCTGTGGCTCACTTCATCGGATGCACATTTGAAGCATTGCGATTGTTAATTGATAAGGTACTTGTAATCTGCCTCACGTCCCCTACTTCTGCATAACCAACCTATCTTCTCTTCCCCACACCTCACCCCAACTTAAACCCTCCGTCAGCCTAGTTATTCCATGCATCTGATGAAGAGAGCTGCAGCTCACGAAAGCTTTTGCCTTTTAATGAAATGTGTTAGTCGGGAAAGTGCTACCAGACCTTCTGATTTTTGTGGCTACTCTAGCGAGTCTGCCATCTCATTCTCAGAGGTCCTCCTTAAATGGGAAATGAAAAAAAGGGGGAGAGGAGAGGAGCACCCATCTGTCTCAGGATAGGACAGGCTACCTTATCTAACTGTAGCACCTTGCAAGCCACGAAGCTGAACCCTGCTATCCCAAGTAAGATAGGAACCCAAACCAGAAATTCAGAAAGAAAATTACATAACCATTTGGCCTCTTACAATATTTTGCCTGCTACTTTCTCCAGCAGACACCAATCTCTATTTTAGAGAAGCAGGTACCATTTCCAGTCCCCATAATGAAAGGGACTGGGTTCCCAAAGGGATGTATTACAGGAAAAAAGGTGCTTCATTTTAAGAAGACACTATTTAAAAGAGGTGTGCTTTAAAAAGAGAGCCAGTGCAGTTCAATAGTTAGAATGTTGGATTAGAACAGGGCTGTCAAAGGTTTAAATCCCCATTCAACCATGACTTTCATGGCATGACTTTTGGCTAATGGCTATTTCTCACTTTAGATAACCTTACAGAATTGTTCTGAGGATAAGTGAGGGGAGAGAAGAATCCTGTTCTCCTCTTTGTACTCCAGTGGGAAGATAAATACAGTTTTAGCAAGAAATGGAAAAACAGTGAACAGTGCAGATCAGAGCAAGCTGTTCCTGATCTTACAAGTAGATATTATAATGTTAAAGTTTTTTTTTATATATAGATAGATAGATAGAGAGAGAGAGAGAGAGAGAACGAACACTGACCCACCAGGTCTTCAGACAACAAGCTGCCAAGAGGGACCAGACAATCAAACTCCTGGCCATTCAAGAAGATATATCTCATAATAATGTTTTAGCTGTATGTCCAGGAACAAAACCACCAGACAATTAGATCTAGCTGTAGAAAAGGATTTAGGAACACAGAGCGCCAAAGAGGTCTGCTGTAGCCTTGAGTAGACCAAGACTATATACCCTGTCTTGTTTTCCTCATGATAACCATTATGGACTAAAATGGCACTCGCCCCAAATCATCCCAGGCAAGAAAGGTTAGAGCAGTTTGAAGCACACTGATGTGAAGTCCCTTTAAAGAGAATTCCAGGCCTCCTGCAACCCACAAGGATGAGTCAGTGTTGTCAAATACAGCATCTGCCAACAGAGCTCTCCCGCCAATGAGCCAATGAGGAGGGAGCCCTTGCCAGGGCAGGCATCCTTCCTGCATCACAAGGCTCTGCCTTGGGCTGCAACGTCTGCCCCCTCTGGCAAGTTCAAAATGCATGACTTCATTGCAGGCAGCAGATGCAGCTACTGCGAGAGGAAGAGGAGGGATGGGCCTGCATTCAGGGGCCAAAGGGCAACGGTCCAACTGCAGTGCTGAAGAGGATGGAAATGGGCAGAACAGGACACGGTCTTGCTGAGAAATGATCAACAGGACATGGACTGCAAGAGGAACGGGCTTCCCCCCAGATTTGGCTTGGGATTCATGCTCTGGCAGCACTAGAAAAGAGTGGAAGAATCACACAGGGCCAATATTCAGTTATCTTTCACACCTCATGCTAAATCTAAGCAGAACGACTACTTTCACGGGGGATAATCATAGCATAGCAGACAAACTGCTTGGACGAACTGTTTGACATATGTACACTTTACTACAGATTTATACAACTACAGCCCTTCAAAGACTCAATTAATCTTCAGATTTGGCTAAGCGGGGTTACCAAAATGAGGCACAATGATAAGAGGTACCCTGATTAAAAAAAATAACTGGCTGAGTTCACACAACACAGCTAACCAGTTAGGCCTCACATGATTAGTTATAGCCCTTTTTTTGGTGGGCTTAGCACATCGGGAGAAGCCACACATATGACTGTCTGATTCAACTGTGTGAACCTAGAAAATGGGTTAAATCCGTAACTAAGTTAAAGGTACTGTGTGAACTAGCGACTACGAATAACTATTGAGTTATTTTTGACTTGATAGGTCAGAGGTCTGATTATTTTTCATAACTGGCTTCTAACCATACAGCTACTTCTTGTTGTATGGATTACCAACTGGAAAAATACTTCTCTGTTTACTTCCTAGAATCTACCCAAAGCACTGAGGCAACCCTATCTTCGTAAAAGGGACTTCCCTGAACTATTTAAGGTTTCTCCCTGAAATTCATCTGCTCCACTTGTGTTCCTCTCTGACCTCCCTCCTCTGGTGCGACTGGCAGAGGGAGTCGGGACGCTGCCTACGCCCTGCTTTGCAAAGGGCGCTAAGTGTTAACTGGGAACAGAATCTTCTGTGCAGCTGTACATTCTGAGAAGAATGTCAAAAGCAGAGGAGGACAACGTGTGGTGCGCGGTACACAGTCCAAGTGGCAAAACCGCTCGCTGCCAGATCTTCCTGATCATTCCTAGCTTATTCTCCCCTTACAGCCCCCTCTCTAAAGGCCAGATTCCTTCTCTCCCGGGGTCTACCAGAACACACTCTGGTCTCTAAGAGGGGGCAAACCTTTGTGCTTCTCTCCCTTGAGGGTCTTGCCTTCTGCTCCTCTGTCAGGAATCGGTGCAGGGAGTAAGCGCAAGAAATCAGCTACTCCTCCCCGGCTCCGCTTTAGGCTACGCACCTGTCTGCTGTCACTTTCCGGCTTCCTTTCCACAAGTCTCTCCTCCTTAAGAGTAAATATAAAAGGGCAAGTTTCGTGGCCTCTGCGGACAGAGCTTTACATGGCGATGCCTTGAAGGCACCCCTATATTTTAAGCAAACCGTGAAGGCCACTTCCTTGGCCGTCGGGTGTCTTTAACGTTTGGGATAAGAATCGCTGGGAGGGTGGCCTTTTTCACAGAAACCTTCCTTGCCGGCATGTGGGAAACTGTTCCTTCTGCTGCAAGAGCCAAAGACTCCAAGGCTAGGTAAAACACACACCGACGTCCACAGGCGCCGGGCTGCTGTCCGAGAAGCGGTGCCTGCAAGCTTGGCCGCCGTCCCCCTCTTGGTGGGGGCTTTTTCCCCGGGCCGTGCGCTGAAGTTCTGCCACCCACCGACGCGCCCTCGCTCGCACAACCTCGGCTACCGCGGGGTCTCCCTAGCGCCGGAACACGAGCCCCGGGCCCCCCTCTGCCCTCAGGACAGGCCCCCATCCGCCCTCTCGGCCGCGGCCCTCTCCGGCTCCCGGACGGGCCTGTCCGCGACGGGTCCAGGGCGGCCCTGCGAGGGTGCGGGACGGCCGGTGCGGAACTCACCTTCCTTGCAGCGCCGGCGCCAGATGGTGTCGGTGCGCAGGACGCGTCGGAAGGCGCTGCAGACGAGCGCCAGGCTGGGCAGGTCGGTGCCGGGCAGGGAGCCGAAGATCTGCACCAGGAGCTCCGGCGGCAGCTCGAGCAGTGAGAGCGGAGCCCGGCAGGCGCCCGCGCCGCTCGGGCCGCCCCGGGCCACCCCCTCGCCGAGCTCGCCCTCCACCGCCCCGCCGTCGCCGCCCTCCTCGGGGTCGGTGTCCGGCTCGCTGCTGTCGCCGGCCGCCCCCTTGCGCTGCGAGCCCCGCCGCCGGCAGCCCCGCGCCGGGCCCACCCCGCACAGCCGCGCGCACACCGCCATGACAGCCGCCGCCGCCGCGTCGTCTCCCCTCCGCGGCTCCCCGCGGCGCAGCGACCCCCGCCCGGCGCCCGCCGGGATGGGACACCGCGGCCAATCGGCGCCCGCCGCTCGGGGAGGCCCCGCCTCCCGCGCGCCTGCGGGCCGCGGCCCACCACCAATCGCAGCCCGGCTCTTTCCTCGGCCTGCCCGCCCAGCCGGGAGGGCACCGCCCACCGGCGTCTCCCCGCCCACCGGCATCTCCCCGCCACGCCCACAGAGAGCCCCGCCCCCTGGGAAGGGAACCCCGCTGGGACACGCGAGGGGCGCGTTGCAGCGCAGCCGGGGCCCTTCTCCCCAGCGGAGGGGCCGGAGCTGCGGGAGGGGCAGGCCCCCTAGGGGGTCCCCTGCTGTTTCCCGTGCGGGACGCCGCGCAGCGCGGGGAGCGGAGCGGAGCGGAGCGGAGCGGAGCGGAACCTCCGCCCGGCAGAAGGCGATGTCCCGAGCCGGAGCCTCCCCGGTGCAGGCTTTCTCCCGCGAAGGAAGGGAATTAGGGCATCGCAGGCAGGGTGGGGTCTCCTTGCAAAGACTCCCGCCGGTGCCCACCGGCAGCCCATCCGCCCCAGGGAGGGGGAGAAAAAAAAGGCAGGCTTGCCCCGTGTGAGGCTCGAACTCACGACCTTCAGATTATGAGACTGACGCGCTGCCTACTGCGCCAACGAGGCTCCTGCCCAAAGCTGCGCTCCGGAGCCTCCTTGACGCCTGGCCTTTTCTCTTTTTTTAGCGGAGCGAGTTGGGGCGGTTCTGGCCAGCCCCCAGCGTTGCTCCGCGCGACGCCTTTTCTCTGGTATCCAGAGAAAAATTCAGGTCTCGTCGCTGAAAACCAGCTCGTGGCTGCCCTATATCAGATTGGAAAAGCACGATGAAACCCAAAGGGGGGAAGAGCCGCTTTTCTCTCACTGGTAAATCAGGAGACAAGATTGCGTTATATTTGCCTCCGTGCAGGTGGTTCTCAGCCGGCCTGCTGTGGCCCACAGGGGTGGCACGGGCTTGCTTCAGGCGTGCCACGAGGTTTTCGCCTTATTTCCCCCCATATGTTTTGGTATTCTGTATATTCTGTATAATCTGTGTATTCAATTAAGTGCAGATATTTTAAAAAATTGTATGACTTCCCCCAGAACCACGTCTTCCACATTTAAAAATACAGTATACGGTTAATAATGTCCTGGTGTGCCACAGAACTACTGCTAGATTCAGTATTGTGCTGCAGATTCAAAAAGGTTGAGAACCACTGCTCTGTACAGGACACTTTACTAAGATATCTTGGTATCGTGGAAAGAACAGTTAACAAGGTTTCCAAAACGGACATCATCAGTATTTATATGGGAAGGCTTAACAATAAATGCACAACAGCAGGTAGGAAATGAGGTATATAAAAATGGATAGGAAAGGCTTAAAATATATCTCCATGGGAAATAAAATATAAATACTGTATATACTCTGATTTAAAGGCAGTCCCAGTATCAGTTAATTCCTTAGTTCCAAAGAATCTGACATGTACATCTAATTGATACGAGTTATCGTGTCCTCTTGCTGGTCTATACTAAAAACATAAAATATGGTGTAAGATAAAGTATTATAAACTTTATGGCAGAGCTTTCCAAACTGTGTGTCGGGACACGTTAGTGTGTTGGCTGCAGTGTCTGGGTGTGTCACGGCTGCTGCTGCCTCCAAACCTGCCCTGCCAGGATTCCGCGCAGGTCCTTGTGCCTGGCTGCCTCCAAACCTGCCCTGCCAGGATTCCGCGCAGGTCCTAGTGCCTGCCTTGTGCCTGGCTGCCTCCAAACCTGCCCTGCCAGGATTCCGCGCAGGTCCTAGTGCCTGCCTTGTGCCTGGCTGCCTCCAAACCTGCCCTGCCAGGATTCCGTGCAGGTCCTAGTACCTGCCTTGTGCCTGGCTGCCTCCAAACCTGCTGTGATTCCGCGCAGGTCCTAGTGCCTGCCTTGTGCCTGGCTGCCTCCAAACCTGCTGTGATTCCGCGCAGGTCCTAGTGCCTGCCTTGTGTCTGGCTGCCTCCAAACCTGCCCTGCCAGGATTCCACGCAGGTCCTAGTGCCTGCCTTGTGCCTTGCTGCCTGCAAACCTGCTGTGATTCCGCACAGGTCCTAGTGCCTGCCTTGTGCCCTGCTGTAAGAGTGTGTCGCGAAATGATGCCCTGCTGTAAGAGTGTGTCACGAAATGATGCATGTCTAAAAAGTGTGTCACCAACATGAAAAGTTTGGAAAGCTCTGCTTTATGGTATTTCGTACCAATAGCAGTCTTTTATGGTGGAAAAGAAGTTTCAGACTACAACTTTCCAGCAGAGAGAGCAGCTATAGCAATTAAATGCCTGATCAGAAAAATCACTACATACATATAGAATCTGATGCATGTTTAATTAGCAGTAACCTCCTTTGTCTTTGCCCATATTCAGTGGGGTTCATTTCTGAGAAAACGAAACACTGATTTGCTCTGAAAGAGTGCAGGAGACTGCAACTGTGAAAATGCCACACTTTGCAGTCCCGGGCACACTTACTTCAGGATTAAATTCCACTAACTCAGTGGGATTTATGTCTGAGGAGCCATACACAAAACTGGGACTGCTTGTTGACAAGCTGAATCTCATGACGTAGGGGATAAGGCAGGTGGCCAAGGATCCTTGAGCGAATGACTCATCATTGCTCTGACTCAATGCATTTAAAAAGTCAATAATCATTAAAGATTCACCACACCCTGTCACACTGCTGCCACAAAGAAAGCCTTACCCATCACTATCGGCTTATAGCATCTGCAATACGGGACTCTGTTCAAAGGCAACGTCTGAATATTTCAGGTTTAACCAAGTTGGCCATTGTTAAACCTGAGATATCAAAACCTTGCTTGCTGTGACCTCACACTTTGGTCATCAGGGGTGGTCCAAAATATAGTGAGCATCAAATGTCTGTAGCTTGAATCATGTCAACTGGATTTCTATTTTCTCAGTGGAAACGTTTCGCTCCTTATCCAAGAAGCTTCTTCAGTCTTCAGTTCTTGGATAAGGAGCGAAATGTTTCCACTGAGAAAATAGAAATCCAGTTGACATGATTCAAGCTACAGACAATTCCACCTGGATGACTGAGAACCTTCATAGACAGGAGCATCAAATGGTTCCTCCCCATCTCACCCCCCACTAGATTGGAAGGGACACCAAGCCAGGCAAGTGATTTTAGTATCCAAAAGCAAGTGCTGCGATCTCATCTTCCCATCTCTGTGAAATGCAACCCAGGGGAGGCCTGTGGGCTCTAAGCCCTCAAAGGCAAAAGTGTAACTTGGAGGAATTTAGTGCTAGCATCACAGATGCTTTCCACCGGCCCTCTGGAAACTCAGTACAGGCATACCTCGGAGATATTATGTAAGATTTTATGTAAATTATTATTATTATTATTATTGGATGTATTTTAAATATTGTTTTTGTATAGTTTTTAAACTTTCAATTGTTGTAACCCGCCCAGAGTCCCTTGCAAGGGAGATGGGCGGGGAATAAATTGAAATAATAATAAAAAATAATAATAATAAAAAATATTGCGGGTTCGGTTCCAGACTACTGCAATAAAGCGAGTCACACAAATTTTTTTGGTTTCCCAGTGCATATAAAGTTATGTTTACACTATACTGTAGTCTATTAAGTGTGCAATAGCATTATGTCAAAAAAAACCCAATGTACATACCTTAATTAAAAAATACTTTATTGCTAAAAAATGCTAATCTGTTGGGGAAATGGTGCCGATAGACTTGCTCGACACAGGGTTGGCACAAACCTCCAATTTGTAAAAAAAACCCTGCAATATCTGCGAAGTGCAGTGAAATGAGGTATGCCTGTATCTTCCTACAGCCAATCCTAAAAAGGATGCTTTCCAATGGTCACACCTTAATTCTTCTTCAACCAGGCCTTGAAATACTCCCGATCGTATTGAGGGTTCTTCTCATCCCACCTCGCAGGTGACCACCGCTCTCCTCCAAATGCTTCTCCTAAAATTCACACCAAGCAGTCAGTCTCAAACATCTACAGCAAGTGCCTTTTACCTCTAATAGGTGATAAAGGTGGAGATAGGGATTGAGTTTACATATCACAGTGGCTTAATCATGGTTATCCAGTAGGTTCAGAGAAGATGCTATGCCCCAACAAACCAACCATTTCATGCTGTAGCACGTGTGCTCCAGACTTCCTAGCTGAACAGCAGCTAAATTTGACAGAGGGGTCAATGATGGGAGTGGTGGGGAGGAAGGAAACTTTATAGCTGTTGGACATCCAGAACAATGCACAATGATTCCACGATTCATGATTTTACTGTCAGCTCCACTAGGGAGACCAGACCAGGAAATCCACTCCACAAGGCTAAAACTACTGCTATTGAGATTGGCTCAATAAAAAGATATGTTTCATCCCCTTTTGCCCAGGCAACTTGCATATGTCCGTCAAGGTCATCTTCCTTACTCTCCAGGCTCACCCCCCCCGTGACCCTCCTGCCAGGGTGAATGTGCCCTTAGTGGGTACTTGGCCTTAGAACAGCCTCACCCAAGAGATCAGGCTAAAGAGCAATCCATTTTGTTCAGCACCTATTTTTCCATTCCTCAGATGCGAAGGAAGTATGTTGTTGTTGTTGTTGTTCAGTCGTTTAGTCGTGTCCGACTCTTCGTGAACTCATGGACCATAGCATGCCAGGCCTTCCTGTCCTCCACTGTCTCCCGGAGTTTACTCAAATTCATGTTCATTACATCGGTGATGCTATCTAACCATCTCATCCTCTGCCGTCCCCTTCTCCTTTTGCCCTCAGTCTTTCCCAGCATCAGGGTCTTTTCCAGTGAGTCCTCTCTTCGCATTAGGTGGCCAAAGTATTTGAGCTTCAGCTTCAGCATCTGTCCTTCCAATGAGCAGTCAGGGTTGATTTCCTTTAGGATTGACTGGTTTGACCTCCTTGCAGTCCAAGGGACTCTCAAGAGTCTTCTCCAGCACCACAGTTCAAAAGCATCAATTCTTCGGCGCTCAGCCTTCCTTATGGTCCAACTCTCACAGCCATACATTACTACTGGAAAAACCATAGCTTTAACTATACGGACCTTTGTCGGCAAGGTGATGTCTCTGCTTTTTAATATGCTGTCTAGGTTTGCCATAGCTTTCCTCCCAAGGAGCAAGCGTCTTTTAATTTCATGGCTGCAGTCACCGTGTGCGGTGATCTTGGAGCCCAGGAAAATAAAATCTGTCACTGCTTCCATTTCTTCCCCTTCTATTTGCCAGGAAGTGATGGGACCAGATGCCATGATCTGAGTTCTTTTAATGTTGAGTTTCAAGCCAGCTTTTGCACTCTCCTCTTTCACCCTCATCAAGAGGCTCTTTAGTTCCTCTTCACTTTCTGCCATTAGGGTGGTATCGTCTGCATATCTGAGGTTGTTGATATTTCTCCCGGCAATCTTAACTCCGGCTTGTGATTCATCCAGAAGGAAGTATACAGAAGGAAGTATACAAGAAGGCTTTTCAAGTCCCTGTGCCAACGACAGCAGCTTCGTGGCTTTCATTATTGGTTGGGAACTGTGCCATCTTTTCCTTCCTCTGCGAGGAGGACTGATGCCCTTTGGTGCAGGCTCCGTGGCCCGCAGCCCCCCCTTCCTCTGAAACGGGTATCTTGGCTTTAAAGATTGGTGTTGACTCTCTTTAGGGCCCTCTTCCTCTGTTCTGGGATGTTTTCCTTGGGCCGTTCCTTGCAATTAGCCAGGATCTGCAAGTCCCATGGATGATGAAGTGGATGACAAGCCTCCCTTAAATTCAAGTCACCTGTGGAGGCCAAAGGATGTAGGATTATGCAGCACAGGAAATACTTGGCTTTGAGTCATCAGGAACGAAGGCCTCTGGTCCCGAGGGCCTGTCTCCTGCCGAGCCCCAAGCACAACAGACGGATGCCAACGCACCCCACACGGGCTTTTGGCGGCCAGAAGGGAAGTGCTCTGAGCGGTGCACAAAATAAAAACCGGAAATAAAGAAAACAAATGAAGAAAAAACAAGAAAATTGAGCCAAACCGAGCTGAAAAGCGAATCTTCCAGCAGACAAGTGCATCTGCAGCACAGCTCAACAAGGCCAGGCCAGAGGAGGAGGAGAACGATGGGCCCCGTAGCCCAGGCCTCTGGAAGGCAGCAAAGGGGAGCGGGAGGGGAAAAAAGGCTGGATGCCACTAAGAACGATGGGAGTTGTAGTCCAGGATCTTGGGAACTGTAAGCTAACATTTCTGGGGTTGACCAGTAGCCTGGGAGCTGGGGAGGATGGGAGCCGTCGCCCAGCACTTCCGGAAGGCATCAGGCCTGGCTGGCTCAGCATGATGGGGGCTGTAATCCCCAACGCCTGGAATGACGACAGGGCCGGGCCGCCTCCTCCTCAGAGTCGCCATGGTAACCGCGGCGCCGGGAGGGGACGCGTTTGTACCCGACGTGCGCAGGCGCGCTCGCGTCCGGCTCTTCGCCGGCCTCCCCTCCCGTCGCCAGAAACCCCCCGGCCGCGCACGCGCAGCTGAAGCCCAGGCGGCGAGCGGGCCGGAGCGCGGCCTGCCCTTCGGCTTCCTCCTCCCTCCCTCCCTGTGACGTCAGAGCCCAGGAGGCGGGGCGGCGCCGGTCAGCTGACCGCGGGCGGGCGGGGGCCGGGGTGGAGGCTGCGCGCGGCTGAGGAGGCCGCAGAGACGCGGAGGGGATCCGCCGCCGCGATGCCCTCGGAGAAGAGCTTCAAGCAGCGACGCACCTTCGGTGGGCACGGGGGCAGGGCACGGGAGGGGACGCGGCAGCCCGGCCCGAGGGGCGCGGCGGTCCTCGGGGCGGCGGCGCCGGGCAGAGGCCTTTCCCCGCCGCGGGGGGGCACGGCTCTCCGCCCGGATGGCTGCGGGCGATGGGAGTTGGAATCCTCCCTGAGGAAAGGGGGGGGCGGAGGATTGGGGAGGGGGCCGGGAAGAGAGCCCCCCCTCCTTCCCGGCTTATTTATCGCTTTTACCCCGCTTTCCTTCGGCCTATTGAACCGCCATCCGCACAACAGCCCTGCGGAGTAGGCCGGACAGGAGGGGGAGCCTTCCCCTCCCTCCCTCCCTCCCTCCCTCCCTCCCTGATTGTTCCCCCCTTCCGGGAAGAGTGGAGGAAAGAGGCCTTCCGTGGAGGAAGGACCCCCGGACTGGGCATCCAAAAACACCCCCCTCCTTTTTCCCCAGGAAGCCCCGCCCAGCGCCTGGCATCTTCTTGCACCCCTTCGCTCCCCCTCAGCTGCAAGAGAGGACTTTGGCACCCCACAGAAGACCCCCCCACCTCTTGGTGTGGTGCAAATTGCTAAAAGCCATCCCAATTTTCTTCCCCCCCCCCCGTGTGCCCAACGATGCCTCTCCAGGGGGATCTTTTTTCTCCCCCCCCCCCAAAAAAAAGCTGAAGCTGGGGAACATGTCGGTGCTGGGCCTGTTTATTTCGCCGCTGGTTTCTTGGAATTCAGGAGTAAACAGGTCTGAGTGCCAGTCGCTTCCTCCTGGCTCACAAGGCATTGTCAGCCCGCTGGCAGCGTGCCCGCTTGGCACACCTTCCCTTGGAGGGCACTTACCAGTGGGAGGGTCCCAGGCGGTTGTTGCTTTTCAAGGTTAGGCGGATGAGCAGGTCAGTCTGTGTGATCTCTGCCATAGAGCTCTTTTGGGGTTGGGGATGTCTGGGAAGGGCTGCTTCTGCCTTTATTTGGTCTGTCCGTCCTTAGCAAGGGGGGAATATCCTGCATTTTCCCAGAGGATTGTCTGCTGCTCATTTCCTGGGCATCGCCAGGGTTCATACAGCCTTTCTTGAGGCGTTTAACTCCTCTAAGGAGAAGAATGATGGACCTATGAACTGCTGGGTTAGTTGTGGTGGTTGTGGAAATGTTGAATCACAGGTGATTATTTCACTAATTACACGAGTGACTGCAATACTTATTGGAGGATGACTTGTTACAGACCAGAGGCAGAAGAAAATATTTAGCACCCCCCCCAAAAAAAAACAACCACACAGATTTAATGGTTGGGAGGAAAAGAATCTGCTCTTGCAAGGCTTGTGAATTGCTTTGTTTCTACCAGAGAGAATTACTTCAGCTGTTCAAAGCTGTTAAATGGGATCCAGGCTTAAATATAAAATTCTTATTCTTCCTCCTCTTCCTCTTCCTCCTCTTCACTCTGTGTGTGTGTTTTTGGTGGTTGATTCTTTTTTTGTTCTGCCTAAACTGGTTTTCCTGCTCTGCTAAGGCTGAAAAAAACTGGGACTTTGTTTTGTTTTTGTACTGCTGAAAATGAAAGTAAAGGTCACATTTGCTCTTTGTTTTCCTCTATGAAGTGCTGAAGCAATCCAATAGGCCCATATCAGGTGGGGAGGAAATCTTACGTAGAACCTCTGGGGCTTAGCAGTACAATAACAGTCGGGTACATTTATATATTTTTGAAGACGTTCATGTTGTATTTTGATAAAGGGTAGCTGGTTTTAAGCAAGCTTAATTGTTTTCTTTTTGTGGGATAGAACTTAGTTATGACTACTTTTTCCCTTTTAGAACAAAGGGTAGAAGATGTCAGGCTTATTCGAGAACAGCACCCAACAAAGATACCGGTGAGTTGGCTTCAAACTGTATTCGTGGTCTGTCTAATGGTGAGACTTGATTAACAGTATCAGCAGTATTTGAGGGTAGAGGGTCCAAGGGGTTAACAATTTCAGGCGATGTAGTCACAATTGGGGAAACGTAGTTTGCCCTCCGTTATGGTTTGTTTTAAATAAAGATGATCATTTCTTTTGCTTCAGAGCTCAATTTCTGATTGCAGCTGGCTTTTCTTTTAGTAAGTAACTGAATGCAGAAAGGAAATAGACTGAAATAACAGGGAGAACTGGATTCACAAGCTTCCAATTTGTTTTGAGAAGAAGATCTGGAGCAAGAGAAGAATTGATTCCAGTCTTTCTCCAATAGAGTTTGAAGTTCCTTTTCTCTGCTTCATTAAGGCATTCTGGATAACGTTTCTGTGGACCCTGAGTGAAAACTCAAGATGGCATACCGCAAAGGGACAGAAAGCATAAACCTACAGAACCGTCGCAAGGCAGCAGAAGTAGCATTACGACAAAAGAATAGGCATTCAGTCAGATGAATAAAGCCATGTTAGATGTTGAAATGTCTGGGAAAGAAGTGATGCCTCCGTTGAGGACAGGCAGCCCTCCTCAGAGCGTCCCCAACAGCATCCCCAGAGGCCTGTCCCTCTTGCAGAACGAGTTGGCAAGGAAATACAGAGAAAGGCTTCCAAATCCAACACTTTGGGGAGCTTGTGTTTGCATTCCTTCGGGTCCTTAGTTCTCAAGCTAGATACAAAGGAAATGGTGATCCAGCTGGGCAGATCGGGGCAGAGGGGATCCAAGGCCCAAGAATAGTTCTGTCCCTGAGGGTTTCTCAGTCAGCTTGGAACCCCGTCTGCTTTTGTTGACTTCGGCCTCACAGAGGGGCTTGGGTGGACCTGGGGGGGGGGGGCGGGGGGGTCAGAGTTAAGGCTGTTCTCTGAGTTGATTGCCTCTTTCTGGGCTAGGCCTGCCCGTCCTCCTCTGCTGTAGGACTGTGTACATAGAATGGAGGGTGGGCACCTCCTTTGTAAATGTAAATATTCCCTTATCAAATTAAAAATGGCCAGGCTGCTAGCTACAATAACAAACCAAAGGGAAAGATTTATATCCTCCTGTCTTTCCCAGCGTCGCCATTTTCCAGATGCTTAAAACTGCCATGGAGCAATATGATTATCATTTTTGAGTAAAAATGGCAAAAATTGAGTAAAAATAGTAAAAATTCCTGCTCTTGAGTAAAAATGGCTACAGCAATGAGTCCTACAGCATGACACCTCATGCTACATCCTTCACAGTTGTCTGGAGGCTGACTAGATTCAAAGTTTATTTATTTATTTAATTTATATGACCGCATTTCAAAATGTTCTTCAAGAAAGTGAAACGCTGATATATTACGCGCTATGAGGTGATGATGATTAAAATCTATCCTACTCTCAGCAGAGTCACAAGATGCACATAAATGCTGCTAGACTACTTTATATATTGCCGCCTCTAGTTTTTTTTTAAATCTGTTCAGTCGTGTTTGATTCTCGGAGACTGCCTGGACAAGTCCCTGCAGTTTTCTTGGCAGGTTTTTCAGAAGTGGTTTGCCATTGCCTCCTTCCTAGGGCTGAGCGAGAGGGACTGGCCCAAGGTCACCCAGCTGGCTTTGTGCCCAAGGTGGGACTAGAACTCACGGCCTCCCGGTTTCTAGGCTGGTGCCTTCACCACTGCACCAAACTGGCTCTCTTACAAATTGTTAAAAACATTTAAATACAAGGAAACCACCATCACCACAACAAAAATTAAAATGACGGAAATGACAAAACCGGATGAGAACAAAGAAAAAAGGGGGGCCTCCCTCACCCTCGCCAAAGGCCTGGGTGAATGCAGGATGCCTCTGCGATGCCAAGCAGACCCTTGCCTGCTTCTGGGCCAGTGACAGGCCCAGGGAGGATGCCCAGTGACTGTGTTTGCCCAATACAGCTTGTGCGGTTATTGGGCAACTCCCCTTGCAGGCATTGTGCAATTCTGGGAGCCCCCCAGCCAGGAAGTGGCCACTCTCTTAAGTCCTCCTGCTCACTACAAAGGAGGATATGAATGGCCATTTTCCAGTCGTGTTTTTCCCCCATCAGAGGAAGGGGCAAAATCCAGAATAGCCTGATTGGGCTTGTCAGCATTGCAAACCAGCTGGGGGCTTACCCCCACCCCCTTTCTGCCCTTCCCTCTGGATTGTCCGGATCAGCGGCTGATAGGCAGTCTATGCAACATGCTGCCCCCTTCCCCGGTTAAGGGGGGCTTGCGTGCAGAGCCAGTCTGGGGAGTCTACCCTGATCAGTTTGCAATTTCAAGGAAGGGAATCAGGCCAACTTCAGGGAGCAGACTTCTGAAAGGCCATTGGATGTAGCTGCTGAGATGGTCCTTGCAATTTTTAAATTTTTTTAATTTGATAGAGGTTACACAGCAGTATTCTGCAGTCTTTGGTAACAGCCTGTTAACTGAAGACATGATGGCCAGAGTGTGTGGGGGGGGGAGGGAGGGAGGGAGGGACGAGTAATTTCTTTCAAATAAGGCAGTAAAAAAAAATGAGTAACTGCATTTATTCATTTTCTTTCTTAACCTACGTAAATGATTTGTTTGTTCATTTATGTTGTAATACATAAATGAACACTCCACCCCATTTGCAGTGACTCTGGGCAGTTTCGACATCAAACAGAGGAAAAAAATAAAACAGAATAAATAACTAGATGAAAATTAGTGTAAGAAAACAAAAATCAAGCACTGGTAAAAGCCATGATAGATAGCAGCAGCAGCCAGAAATAAAATCTCCTAAACCTTAACCTTGACTAATCCATTTAGGAATGATGGTATAAGAAGGGAGTTCTGTGACTGGATTCCTGAAGTGAACTTTCTGATTCGCAGCCTTGCCGTCCTTTGTTGCAAGGTGTCACACAGATGTATTGTTTTTATTTACCAGATGGGGTAGCCTTGGAGATTTACATTCATGGTGTTATGTTTGAGTCTTTCTGGCCCAGATACATTGGACTACAGTTCCTATAATCCTTGGTTAGTGGTGATGCTAGCTGGGAATTATGGGAGAAGGTTGGAAAAGGCTGGTAGATTTTGTTTCAGTTCGTAGATTCTCCTTCAATTACACTCTTCAGTCTTGTATAGCATACTTTAAAAAAATCTATTGTTTTCAGTATAACATACTGCCCAATAACAACATGTATTTAGGGTCAGATTAAAGTTGTAGGGGAAAAGAACAGCCTGTGCAAAATGATGTGCTGTTAAAGTTTCTTTTAACTGATCACTTCTTTTTGTAATTTGAAGAGTTGTGAACTTCGCAGCTCTTTCAAAGCCCAGGTTTTCTTTTTCAATGATAGTAATAATGATTTAATTGAAGGAACAGATCTGACAGAGGGATCCTGTCAGCACAAACATTTTTGCAAGTAGCATATTTAAATTTTTCCTTTTTTTCCAGTGCCAAATATAGCAGAAAACAAACGGTACAAAATAATAACATATATATATATATATATATATATATATATATATATATTGCGGTCATTAGCCAGCACAAAATAATCACATATCCAAATATCTTAATCTAATTCTGTTTATTTTCTAAACACACAATTCCTTCTATTAAAAAAAAATGGAAACTGTTACTTTAAGGAACATTCATTTTTAGGTTTGAAGCCCAAATAGTCCTTTTCTTTTCCTTTCCCCCCCCCCCAAAAGAACTAACAATGGAACAAAGCAGTTCCATCCAGTTCCATTTTTATACCTGTCATATGATCTCTCTAGTCAAATCGACACTGGCCTATCTAAGTAATGGCAGCCGTTCTGCTTTAAATAGGCTTACATAATCTCCTTCAATGGCACTTTTCTATTTCTGAATGCCAAATCTGTTGTCCATTTTCAAGATGTCCCCTCTTTTGCTTAACAAAGAGCCCAGTTGTATTATGTTATAGGGTACTAGCAGACATTGTTCTATAATAGTGTTCAAATTGATTTTTCAGAGCATGTAAAAATTCGTAAAACATCTCAAATGATAGACTCTTTTGAGCCCATCTTCCTGCATATACTTTGTCTGGGAGCCAATTCCATTAGAATTTATAATTTATACTGAGTAGACATGCGTAGGATTGTGCTATGCTCATCTTGTACGTAATGTTTGGCTGATCAGTTTCTTTAGAAAGCAGATTCTGTTAGTCTTCAGGTCGAAGAGCTTTCCTCTGGGCCCATATTTACAAACGTTGATTTCCTCAGTGACCTCAAGAAGCAGAGAGAACTTCTGGGCAGATGTTGGGATTATTGTTATTATATTTGCAGTCCTTTTTGAAACATCCTTTTTGTTACCCTGACTTCCATGATTTCTCCTGCAGTTGCCTCTTACTTGTCTTGTTCTGAACCTATCATGGTAATTCTGGACACACCCCACCAGGGTTTTCATTAAAATAAAGGCAACTGGGTAGATCCATGCATTTCAATACAGGCTTCGTGTACTTCAATGTATTGGTTTTAAATACTGCTAGTAGGAATTGCAGGTGTGTGGACCTGGAATGAGATGACAGTAGGAATCCCACGTCTGTAGTACAAGTGGTGTTAAATGGCATGCATTAGAAGAACATTGTTCCATTTTGTGCCAATCCAGCCACAAAATGTGAATTTAAATTTGCATGCCTGTAGCATTCCAGCGTTGGCCTCTACTCTTGGCATCTTTTCTAGGTAATTATCGAAAGATATAAAGGAGAGAAGCAGCTTCCTGTTCTGGATAAAACTAAGTTTCTGGTCCCAGATCATGTCAACATGAGTGAGCTTATCAAGATAATCAGGTATCTAACCTGTCATCACTTGCGTGCAGATCCATTGTTTGTAATACCTAAGAAACAAAAGGCTTCCCTACCTTGAGCCCACCGGATTTATTGGGACTCTGCTGGCTAAGAACTCTAGGAGTTGTGGTTCCAACATGTTTGGAGGATGCTAAGCCGAAACAAGCTGCTGAGGCGAATAACTACAGCTAGGGTTCCGCAAGGCTCTGCCGACTTGCGGCAAAAGCCAGATCTTAAGGAACGCAGCCTATCCTCAACTTTCTCAGGGGTAAAGCTGAGAGGGGGCACCTGCCGTTGGGCTCTGCTGCCCGAGAGCCCAGTGCTGGTCGGTGTTGAGGGTGGGTGTATTCCAAGAGGGCGCGGGCGAGATGGAAACTGGAAAAAGCAGCCCGGCTTCTGTTCACTGCATTGGAGGAGACCGAGAAGATTGCTGGGGATATGGGGGAGGAGGATTCAGTTTTGTCAGCCCTTTTAAAATCTGTGAATGGCCTTTGTGAGCCTGCATGCTTCGGTCCCGCCACTTGCGGGAATCCAGTCCCTGGAGGTCTGCTCCAAAGGGAGAGCCACCCTCAGGCGGAGGAATGCTTGGGAAGATCAGCTTAGCTGCATGAGTCGTTGGGTGATCCTTTCTGGATGTGATAAAAGGGCAAGAGATGGTTACCAAATTAGGAGTTCCCAAGGCTAGGCCTGCAGTAGTTGCTGCTGAGCTGAATGCCGGTGTTCGTGGCGCATCTTTCCTGATGGCTTCCCATTTCCTTCCAGACGGCGGCTGCAGCTGAATTCCAATCAAGCTTTCTTCTTACTGGTGAACGGACACAGCATGGTGAGCGTTTCCACGCCCATTTCGGAGGTGTACGAAAGCGAAAAGGATGAGGACGGATTCTTATACATGGTGTATGCTTCTCAGGAAACGTTTGGCATGAAATCCTCCGTGTAAACGCCATACCCGGTGGCTTGTAGCCTAGCCTAGTTTTTACACCCTGCCCCCCCCCCCAGGAAAAAGGGATGTCATGTCACCAACCTGCTCAAAGTAGTTGTGCTTTGCGGGTGTTCTCAATGTACTTTCATTTTGTTTGTAAATATTTAACAGATGAGTGCCAGTACGGACAAGCCGCCCAGCTTCGTAGACTTGCTATAAATTTGCACAGGTATATTTGCTTTTTAAAAGCCTCTGGAATTTGAGCAAGACCATAACATGCATGTTAAGTTGACAATAAAAGGAATGTTTGCGTTACTCAAATCATAGGAACTGGGCTGAATGTTAAGTAGCGAACTGAAATACATCTGTGTGATATATCCTGTTAATTTATATTCCAGCTCCTAAAAATTGCTTTTCCTGAGAGGTAACACATAGGAGTGAAAGTCTGCCTCTTTGAATTTCTTGTTCGGAGAATCAGCGCGTGTGGTGGAGAAGGGTTAATTCCCTGGAATTGCTACTTTAGACGGTATCAACAAAATACCAGATTGCTAATTATAACTATATACCAAGCATAGCTTTAGTTTAGGAAGTGTGTATTTTAAAACTAGGTTATGTACTTAATAGTTAAGAACTCTTAATACATTTGTATTCTGTCATGCCTTTTTTTTTACTCAAATCCGCCCATCTCACCCTCAAAAAAAAAAAGAGGGCTTCCTTTTATCCTTCAAATGGTATTGACCGCTTGTTTTGAAGGAAGGGATTTTGCAAATAACAGATGCAAGCCTTCAGGATCAGGTACAGGCAAAGGCAAGCTTATTAACCATTGAAATTGTATATTTTTGTGCACATCTGTGCATATTCATCTTTCTACCTGCCAAGTTCTTGAACTGGAATAGGTGGAGCAAAGATTGAATCTGCATTGCATCCTTACTGAACACCTTGGTTTCCTTCCATTTTAATTTCACACAACGTAATTTCTCTTTATTAAAGACTAGGCTGTATGTATGTAAAATTACAAAGAATATGTGTGGATTCTATCACTAAAACTTTGTATCTGCTGCATGTTGACTGAATTTTCATTTTACTGTTAACAGTTATGTCCTATGCAAAAGGAGTATTTCAGATAGCTGTTTTGATTCTTCAGAAGTGTAGTAAATTTACTCTATGTTAATGTGCAGATATGATTGTGTTAAAGGAATCTTAACTTCCAGCAAGGAAGAAAAACAATGCTAAATCGAAGCATGCTGCAAGCTCTCCCTCCGATAGGCAGTTTGTACCTTTGCGTTCCCCTATTCAGGGTTTGCTTTTAAAATAGTCACTGTGAGATCTCATTTTATTGTAAAAACATGTGATGTCTTCTGTTCAATTTAAGTTCTTCATGATAGACCACATCTTGCTTTCTTTTAAAAAAGTGCTGACATGGATAGTTCAAGCCCAAGTGATGGAAAAGTTGTCTTTGAGACGTCCATCCAAAACTTGGCCCCTATTGTTCCACTGCATTTGGCTTGAATGGCATTTCTGTTGCAGACTGAATGGACATGGCTATGAGGTTTCTGAAAGTTGGGATCCGGTATTTTACGTAAAATGACACCCAAGAAATTGGTACAGGAGTAGTACATTAAAGCAGCTGCCTTTAGCCTGGTTGCTTGAAACCATGACTCCTAGAATTCCGGGTCACCACTGGGCTGGAATTCTGAGTCGTAATTCTAATGCAACTAGAGAGAGCTGGACTGTGAAGGCGGTAATAAAAGAAGTGCCTGCTGAGTAGATTACTATATAGGCCAGGCTGCAGCATGGCCCTGCCTTCTCTTGCAGAAAGTAAGCAAAGTTCAGTACTATTTGCCTACAGCTCCCACGTCTAAGCCGGTCTGTTACTGAAAGAGTGAGCCTGCACCAAGCTTTATCGTCTTTAGCCTCAACGGAGAAGAAAACATCAACTGAGGATAGCTGAAAAGACACTGCGGTCTTTTATTTTTTCAGTACATTAAATTTACTCAGATAAAAACATTCTAAAAATGTACAATTTTACCTTTAACAAAGTATAATAAAACATAAAAATCCCAATACCAGAATACTTGACATTTACAGTTCAAAATCATATTAGGTAAATATTAAATATTTACAAAACTTTTGATATTTATATAAAGTTACATGCACATTTTGTAATACTAGGTGTAAAAGAAATGGCTCAAAACTGGCAAAGGAGTGTCTTTTGTTCCAAACGGAAAGTTATAACTGGAAAACATGTTAACCTGCAATTTTGGGACACAAGTGTTTCCTACAACAGAATTTAGTTTACAGAGATAATTCAAAAGGAAGGTAGAGTGAAAATTGTGGATAGTGGTAGCTTTCTGAATTGCTGCCATCCTTAATTTCTGCGCTCAGGTATAGCCTGTTAAGAGGGTTGCAGAAAAGCCTACTTGTCTGCAACAAGAACATCCTCTGCCAGCATAAGGAATCTGGTCAGTTATGATTTGGGCCTTAAAACGAAGTATATCTGGTAGAGCGTTTTCTCGGGGTGTCTTGGAGTGTTTATTTCAGGATAATATGAAAGGCATGATTTTTAACCATTAGAAAGCGCTCTCAATCAGTTGCTAGCCTGCAGTTCTGTAGTGCTCCGTTAGGTTCTCGTTAGTTAAACTGCATACCTGGCAGGTATCCTACAGCACAATCAATGAAAATAGTCTCCCTCCAATACAGACACACACTGATTTTTAGCAAGGAAGTGCTTCATCCCCTCTAGGCTAGGACTTGGGGCGGCTCCGCATTGTGTGCTGTTTTTCACAACGTGAATCAAGTCACATTCTTTCGAGTCCTTCAGTGCAAAGTTGCAACCAAACCGAGGCACGCAGTTAGCATGTTTTAAAAAGCGTCTAGCCCCCCTTGCATGTGAGGCCTGCCGTGAGCATCTATTCCTGTATGAAACGCTGCCAACCGCTTTGTGTCTGAGTAGTGGGGAATAGGAATAAAGTTAGAACTACAAGGCAAACTAACGCTTGCAGAGGTAAAACAAGAATGTGAGCTCAAGTTTTCTTCTGGGGGTTCTGTTGCATTTTCTCTGCAATTATATTGGAGCAAAGCAGTTCTCTGTGAAAGTGGGATGGCCGAGAAAGCGTTTCTTCCGAGGGAAAGACAATCACACGTTTTTTAATAGCGCAGATGTAATGGAGGCAGGTTTCTAGAGGCTTCCCAATTAAGATACCCAATAAGGGTTTTGTTCTGCTAAGCCTGGGTGGTGGTTGGGTTCCTTTTTTTTTATGGACATTTGGCTCTTAGCACATATTCCAGACGACTAGGAGTGTTCTCACCTTTAAGAGTAAACATGAACTGAAAGATGAAATAACCATGGCAGGTTGCTTCTACTCATGGCAAGATCATTAAGGCAAAGTAAATTGCTCTGAGTTCCCATCCATTTTGGGTACAGTTTTTCGATTTTCCTAACAGTAACCGTATATAGCAGCAGCCTCAATAATTCAGGGCATTACAAATGAAGTTTACATGTTATGACCTTGACGTATGGATTTTAACAGCAGCCACGTTATTACCCCCGAGTTCAGGGGGAATAAAGTTCAACTAACTTAGTCTGTCTCACACCCATCTAACACTGTTTTGGTGAAGCCAAAGTGAGGATATGGAAGTCTAGTACTCCATTGCATAGAAATAACTGAAGTTAGATACAGGCCTGCTAGAATATCAGTTTCAAAGGCAACAGATGAGCACAGGAATAGAACTCATCACTGCTTTACAGAAAGCAGAGTGAAATTATGGATATTCCCACTCCTCCTGTTCAGAGTGAAGCTCGTACTACAAAACAGCACACAGGTTTTCACAAGTTCATATATATTCAGTGTGGCGACCCGGCCAATCCCGTCCCCCGTCCAGCCGCTCTGAACTCTGGTATCTGAAGTCATTTGGCAGATCTCTGCAGCCCACAGTACGACTATGATGCGAGGCAGTCCAAACTTCAGTCCTATCAATGAAGCAAGAGAGCTACAACCACCAATGCAGCAGGCAGAATGAATTTTAAAAACCATTGCCTCCCTTTGGCAGATAGATCCACATGGTTTCAACCCTATTGTATAAGCGCTACTGGCTGCTACCTAGCTATCAAAGCTAATAGTTTATAGTGTACATCGAATGAAAGAGGGAAACTATAAACTTTTCTAAGTAATGAAAAGGTATGCTACTGTATTTGACGCTGTGCCTTCTAAATCCAACAAACTCCTGGAAGAGTCTGAATTTTAAAATTTATTACAGATGCAGAATACCATTTCCTATGGCAGACACCACTGCATTGTTAACAGTTTCTTAAGTTGTAGAATTTTTTTAAAAATACCGTTGAGTCGAGTCTCTGGCACTAGACCCTTGGAAACTAAGTTTAATCCACAGCTGGTAACTTGGTTCTACATGAGAGTAATTGCTGACAAGCATAGCGTAACTGTTTCCAGAATGAAGCAAAGCATTCAGCTCTGTTCTTTGGGAAGAAAGAGAGGATTAAGTTTTCTTTATTAGAAGATCACATAGCCTGCTGGTGCCTATTTCCAACCGTTGGAACATCTCTTCCACTGATCTGTTTGCTAGAAGTGCAGATAGTCAGAACAGAATTATACATTCTTCTGTAGTGCAACCCTTTATAATCCCAGAGTGTAGTGCCTGATTTATTTTGAGAAAAAGTAGATACGTTTATCTAGCTTCAGAGGTTAAGAGTCCAGCAAGCTAATGGCTGCTGCACCATCAGCCTCTAGTTCTCGCTCCAGATTATAACATAGCTGCCCAGGAGTTTAAGTTTCCAGCATGGAAGGTCAAAGTATGGCAACATTCTTCAGCAAAAGTGCAGCAGTTTCTATACAACAGAAAAGACAGTTGGCCAGTCTCACCTGTCATCGGGGAGATCCAACATTAAGATCTGTGTTACAATTTTGGCAATTCGGGAAAAATGGGTTTGAAAGTCCCCCCTAAAATTTCAGTTCCTTCCTAGTGTTGAAGTAGAGCACCTTTGGATTAAAAAAATAACATTAATAAGCTCAACAGATAGACTCCTTATGTTCCAATCTGAAGTTTCCTAATCACTTCATGGCTTTTGCCATCAGAAAATATTGCATCTGAAGTTAACGTCAGTCTGCCGACTCTAAACTCTCAGCCGGGGGAGCATATTTTAACCGAAATGTACCTGAAGAAAGAAGGAGGAACATAAATTAGCACATGTTACAATTCAGATTGTAAGAATCCCAATTTAGATTTATAGATTGGGAATACAGTAACGCAGAGCTTTCCAAACTGTGTGTCGGGACACATTAGTGTGTCGGCTGCAGTGTCTGGGTGTGTTGCGGATGTTGCTGCCTCCGAGCCCTGCCAGGATTCTGCGCAGGTCCTAGTGCCTGCCTTGTGCCTGGCTGCCTCCAAACCTGCCCTGCCAGGATGTGTCGCAAAATGATGCATGTCTAAAAAGTGTGTCACCAACATGAAAAGTTTGGAAAGCTCTGCGGTAACGGTTAATCTCATAGAGAGCATTTTCTCACGGAAGTGCATTCCCAGGACTGCTACTGGTTGAGGAACGCCGCAAGGCTCACCTCACAAGATTTCCAGGCTCAGCCTCCCCTTGCCAGAAATAAGCATTTACCCCTTCAGCTCCTCATGTACTTCAGAACATTAAAAAAATGTTTCTGTATTTTCTATATTCTGCCTTTCCTCTCAAGAGTGGAGGAGAGTGCACGTGGGAACCTGTCCTCATCTTGTCCTCATGCTAACCTTCCAAAGTAGCCTGGGCAGAGGGTGGGGACTCAAACCCGGGCCTTCTGCATCCCCGTCTGAGTCCTTCACGTCATATCAGTGCTTCCGCCCAGGCCATCAGATGCCCAGGGTCAACCCTGGCAGAGAACGGCACGTTTCTACTTGCGTTTTCAGCGGGGCGCTCTGTCTGTCCTCATGCCCAGGACCCAGAGTCCCGGACCAACTCCACCTTCAGCAAGCCACACCACTCCTCACCTTGTCGACTGAAATCCATCGGGGGCTGCTTGCAGTCTTGAGCTCTGTGGCCGCTGGCTCCGCAATTGTAACAGGAAAGGTTCCCGGGTTTTTTATGCCCTGTACCACTGTTGTTGTTCACCATCCCCTGTGCTTGATACACCCCTGCAGCGCCGGCCATAAAGCTTTGCATCGGGGGCACCGCGAACGCGGACTGTCCGCTCATGAGGGAGTCCGGCGTGGGGCCGCCGCCGTAAGGGGAGTGGACCATGGGGAAAGCCGAGCTGCTGTTATACTGCTGGGTGTTGATGTAGCCATTGCTGCACAAAGGACTGAAGGGGAGGAAGGGGAACGTAAACATTGACGGTCCTGAAAAGGGGTGCTGGAAGTAGTTCGCGTAACTAACAGTCATGCCGCTCGAGCCACAATTCCCGCTGCAGCCGCAGGAACTGCATACCATGCAGCCGGGCTGCTGCTGCTGGTGGTGATGGTGGTGGTGGTGGTTCTGATTGGGGACAGGGACGTTCGCTGCAGAGCCGCCGCCGCCCCCGCCGTAGAAACTGCTCTCCGCAGCGGAGGACAGCGTGGGGCTGGAGCTGGGAGGGGGACAGCTGGGGAGGCTGCTGACGTTGGCAAAGGTGGTGGCGAGGTGGCTGCTGGAGGATGCGGGGTTGCTGTTGGCGCAGAAGGTGCTGCTGGGCATGGGGGCAACTGGCATGCTGCTCACAGCAGAAAAGGCCACTTTGGTGTTGGCTGTGTACAGAGCAGTCCGAGGACTTATTATTGCTGGGGACACGCTGAATTGCATACTGTTGGAACACGACGACTGCCCGGCAACGGTGGAATCCGCGGGGATGGACGCCGAGACGAGGAGCTTCATTGGGGGGCGGGCCATGTGGAAGACCGTGCTCGACGTGGCGGTGGCGGTGGTACCGGTTTCCACTATGAGGCCTGGCTGCTGGGATGTTTTCGCTACTCGGTCTAGCGTCGGCGCGTGCACGATTTTGGACCGCGGGCCAAAGTGGATGGAAGGTGCGGAGGAGCCGTTTTCCGGGACGCCGGAGAGCGCGTGCAGGGGCTGGTGCGGAGACGCCAGTACCCTGTCCACCGTGGCGCTCCCAAAGCCCTTCTCCACCTTGACGCTGTTTTGAGGCGGCCCGACTGAGAATTTTGTCCTATCTTCCAGGGTCAGAAGCGAGTGCATAGACGAAGAAAGGAGCTTCATGTCTGTATTCCCACGCTCTGATTTGTGCATAGAGTTTAATATTCTGATTGGAGGGATGTGGGAGGCGCCCGCAGCCATCACCTGCACTGGCAAGGGGTGGTGAGCGGACGGACTGGGCCCCGCCTCGTTCTGCACCGGTAAAACCTGAGCGGTGGGCCTGGCCGAGCCGGAGCCGAAGTGATTCAGGATCATCACCGGCTTCTCCTTCTCGGAGGGCTCCCCGTGGATCTCCAGACCTGCAAGGCAAAGGGGATCAGCGACAGCGCGTCAGCTGAGGGAGGCACGGGGGCCGCCATGCACCGAAACGGGTGTCCTTACGCCGCTCGTTCTCCTCGGCGCTGTCCGAGCTCTCTTCCCGGGGCTGGATTCCCATGGGGCTGGAGGAGGGGCTGGAGGACTCCGAGGAACTTCCTTCGCGGGGGGCCGCAGAGACGGGCCGGTCCACATCCACGTGCAGTTCTTGGAGAGAGAAGCAGAACCCCTTATGAGAGATGAGAAGGCGAGGGCTGCAATTGAACAAGATGCTTTCTAATCGAAGGCATGAGCTTGCAAGTCACAGGCCTCCCTACAGAATCTGACTGAAGGAACAAAAGGAAACAAGAGTGCTGTTTGGGGTGACTTAGTCCCAGGTCTCACCCACCAAGAGTCAGATCCGCAAAGGCTCAAGACAGCGCTAAGGCGAGAAGCCCGCTCACCCGAAACTCGTGACCTCTGTACCTGCTGCGTGGTTCCCACGAATGGTCTGCATAGGGCCGATGTGAGTGGTGGGAGGAACTCTGGCCACCCCAGTGCTCACAGGTGGGGAGGGGGCCGGGTTCATTGTCCGTTTCTCTGACTTTTCTCTGCAGTAAGAAACACGTGGGCAACACAGTTGAATACAGTAATCATAGTGTCTCTTCTAGCCAGATTGCAGTTTTCAGAGACACCCATTTGTAATCCCTTTCCCAACACCAATAAACGGATGGTGGTTCTGTGAGCACGCAAGATCATTCAGAGCTAGTGCAGGTACCAGGTAGTCCTCGGGTTACGACCATTAGTTCAGAGACCGTTCAAAGTTGCGACGGTGCTGAACAAATGGTACTTACAACGCGTCCTTGTAGTTCCGGCCATCACAGCATCCCTTTGGTCACACAATTGCAATCTGGGTGCTCAGTATCTGGCTCACAATTACAACATTGCAGTCACGTGATCGTGATTCCCTGCCAGCTTCCCGCAAACAAGGTCCATGGGTAAGCTGGCAGGAAGTTGGAAGTCACAATCAAATGAGGTCCTCGCTTAACGACGGCAATTGGGACTGCCGGAATTGCCATCGCTAAGCGATGCGGTCGTGTGAAGTCATGCCGTTGTAAGCGGAGGACTACCTGTATTGGCCACTGTGATACGGGAGCGTGCTGGAACAGAGAACTAACGACCCTCCCAACCAGGATCAAATCTGTCCCAGTGTGGAGGACAGATTTCTCCAAACCCTAACCAGCATTTAAAGGAAAAATCAAGTATGCACTGCTCTATATTAGCTTAATATAGAACAGTACTATTTTAAGAGCATAGAATGTATTCCTAAATTGTTTGGAATTATTTGTTAAAAACCAAGTTTATTTAGAACTAGTTACAAATCACACTGTGGAGGAAAACAGCGTATGTTTCTGCAGTTGACTCTGATACCTACTTTTCCAATTCCAGCTGGGTCTTCAGTTTCTTCTTTGCTCCCAGGGTGAGGGTTTCAAACTTGTTCAAATCTTCTTCGGTGAGGCTCAAGAACTTGTACAGAAAGGAATATCCATTTTATAGTGCACCAATACCTGGCATGCTTTAAAATGGTGTGCAATTCAACAAGCACCTGCCTTCATTATGAGTCCCCTTAACATTCTTTTTAAAATTTAACGCTCCACCAAGGCGTTAGTCCTTGGGGAGACGGAAACAGTGAGTGAGTATTTGGATAGAAGAGACCCTGCCTGAGCCGTCCATCGGTCACCAGAGCACATTCTGTACTCTTAACTCATGGCTCTCGTGGTGGCGTTGGTGCTGTATCTTGATACCTGGTGAATTACTTCACGCGGCTTAGGAAGGAAGGCGTTGCAGTCTGGCATGTTTGGGAACCCGGTGGAGCGATTTCTCTCTTAACCAGACACACAGGTTCGCTTGCAGATGCCAGTGAAGTGGCCCGGAAGGCAGAAGATCATCAGGGCACCCACTGCGGGTGAGTGCCCACTCAAGGGATTACCAGGGACTACAATACCCAAAGCCACAGGAGCACATAGATAATCAGCACATTTTCTAGACATAAAAGCATTGATCAAACTGAGATTAAAGCAGGCATACTGAATTGGGATGTATTCCAATAAAATAGAGGAAAATATTAAAATGATAAAACTGAGCCTCATACTAAATTCAGCTTACATCTAAAGGTACACCAAAATATCCAGATTAAAAACGTTATAATTAACCTCCACCAGAGGGCACTCCAGTATTGTTTTTGTTGTTGTTGTTGTTAAACCAGAATAAATTGGTAGGAGCTTTACAACATACGTGTCTGAAAGAACTGCTACAAAAGCCATTTTAAAAGTGGTATTCGTCCAAGTAAAGCGTACTTTGGCACAGCTCTTTCCTAGATTATCGAAGGATTCTGCCTGCTAGAAACAGAATCTGTGGATTGTGAAACTGAGTCTGTGTAGCTCAGTTTTTATACAAAAAAGAGAAATAAAGGCAGTACATGCTGGGTATCACAAGGAAGCTTCTAAAAAGCCACTATGTAAAAGCATACAATATTCTGAGTAGGGCTTCCTTAGAAAGAAGTACATCCTTATTATTATTTTTAACTTAGAAACTGCCCAAACCAGTTTAATTTAAACTAGTTAAACAAGCCACATCAGCAATCATGATCAGTCGTAAGTCTTTTCAAACGTTTGCTTTTTCTCCATAGATCATGGGATGAAGGCAGCAGTAGAAAAGGAAATCACACTATATTCTCTTGGTGAACGCCGCATCTTACCTTCTCCATCGTCAGCTGTTTAAAAACTGGATAGTACTTGTGCAACCGCAGTTTCCGTAGCCAATCTAAAATCCCATTTTGCTCCTGGGCCTGTGGGGTTTGCAGGCTTGAAGTCATTAAAACAGGGGAAGAGTTTTCTATCTGGGCGCGGCTGCAGGCTACTGCGGATCCAGTCCCCCCCGAATGAGCGCAGTGTGAGAGGGCAACTGCTGTGGCGGCTGGATGCGGCATGTGGTGCTGGAGACTGTTCTGTGCAGACTGGACCCCGGCCACCCCGCAGACGGGTCTGTTGAGAGGGAGGGAGACGCCAAACAGGAATGACTCGTTCACTAAGAAGCAACAGAACTATTACGTCTCCAAGGAGGTCACTGGACCTTTGACACTTTCTAACTGCGTATTTCTAAAATGTTAAAAGCCAAAGGAGTTCAAGTTTAAGGTAACACTCAATCCACCCACTTAAGTTAGGGAGCCACTGATCTAACAGTGCTGGATGAGCCACCTTCAACTGTAGATGTATCATCCCACCATATCCTGCACGCTTATTTCAAGACAAGTCTCTCGCAGACATTTATTTGTAGAAGTAACATGATTCAGGATGCTTTTCATGGATCGCCTTCTACAGTAATGCTTGTATTTCGGGATTTACTCTCATGGAGCAACACAGGTAGAAAATGCTTCAAGGGAACAGTATGGATTTGCAGTACAATTTCAGATTTTCCAGATGAAAACTCTATACCAGAGTTTCTCAACCTCAGCAACTTTAAGATGGGTGGACTCCAACTCCCAGAATTCCCCATGGCTGGCTAGGGAATTCTGGGACTTGAAGTCCACCCATCTTAAAGTTGCTGAGGTCGAGAAACACTGCTCTATACCCAGAAAGTACTGATCAGAACCAGACCATAGAATTCATTGGCAGGCCAGGGAGCCTTGCTCAAAACAGTAGGACAACGTAACATTAGCGACAGGAAGAACTCGCATGAATTCAAAATGTGTAATTCATGAAAATGAGAAGGCTGTCTGGGAATTCAACTTCAAAGGAAACCAAAGCCGTTTCCCCTAATTACACGGGAACCTGAACTACATTTCACAGTTTTTCTGTGTTATACACGCTCACTAAATTCATCTCACCTTCCGGAAGCACCCAGTGTAGTACCCGCTTTATAAAGGGAAGAATTGCCGGAACCTAAAAACAAGGACATCACGTATTTAGGCAGTCATTACCTGGCTAAGTTTTTTTTTTTTTAATTTTGGGAGAGGGTTGAGGCAGCGGTTGCTTTTTAAACTCACTTGAACTCTGAAACTGTGGGGAGTGACACGAAGTGCTGAAAAATTTCTTGACGTGGTCATTTTTCCAGACATGGGAAGGTAATGATGCCAAATACCTGCAAAATTATTGTGAAATGTAGTATTTTCTTAACTCCAGGCACAAAGCTAAGGCTGCAGGTTTTAATTAAAGACTGTCAAAAATGAAGTTACACTATACACAACTCAAGTTGTCTTCCTTACAACATGTTTGCCACAAGAAGCCCTGAATCCCTAGAACAGGAACATGTAATGAACAAGATTATGGCCAGCCCTAATATTCACCAATTTCTGTATACGAAAGGAGTCACATTACCACATAACGAACAGCACAGAAAGCCAAGCAACATCAACCTGTTTAGAAATTAGATGGTTCTCAAACTGACTGTTAATTAGACTCTTTAAATATATGTTTTCACCATACCAAATTAAATATCTGACACGAAGGCCAACTTTTCAAGATGCAGTCAAGCAGGAATAAAATTACAAATAGTTACAATTTCAATATGGAAAGTCTAACATTTTCTAGTATTTCTTGCTCTTAAAAACAACAGCAATAACAAGTCTGACTGTTATTCTAAATATTCTTTTGCCTTGCCAAGTGTTTTGCCTTCTTTTACTAAAAAATATGGGGGTCTTCTAGAAACATGAATCAAACTGTGAGAGGCAGTATTTTTAATAAGCAAGCCTCAATAAACCAAATTGTTGCTTCTGATACAGTTTCCATCTCAAAGGTCCTATAATAGACATGTTAATTACATAATGATTAAGGCGTCATGAAAATCATTGAAATATACCAGTATTACAGTTCCAAATTATCAAACTTAAAATGAATTCACACTCAAAGAAAAATCTGGAAACGGATTCATGAAACAGCCATGATCCTCCCTATGTGTGAGTTACAGTAAATCTGCCAAGACAATCTATTTAGAATTAACTGTTCAAGACTAGAACCTTCTTGCCCATTATATCTCCTTGTAAGCAAATAACGAGGACTCAAGTGATTTAATCACATTGCTTCTATCAACCAAATAGGAGTTTCAATAATTTCAACTTGATTCTGGCCTTCTGCTTATCCCCTATTATTATATTTTCAAGCAGGTTTGGCTAATCAGTTCTTCAGATGCAGCTGGCCCTTAAGATTTATTTTATCTGCCAAAGTTATTCACTTATCTCATTACTCTAACCACACAATACCTCTTTTTAAGTTCTTTGCAATGGCTTCCTGTCCATTCCCAAATCTAGTACAAGTTTCTCATTCTCAGCTACAAAATCAGAGTCCTATTTAGATTGGAGCAACACAGAAGTTGCAGTAGATTAATTAAATAAAATCCTCCAGAGTGACCAGTCCTCTTATCAACATCAATCACCTCAAAGTCTCTTGTTTCTGAAATAACCCACTTTTTCTCCCTTTTTGCTCTTCCTGTCTGAAGTTGTCTCTACAAGCTATTTTTCTTACTTCTATTCTTTCTTTAAAACTCACTTTATCTGGGAAACTTTTCAAATAACCCTAGAGTGCATATATTTTTGTAACTTAGCCAAATTAACTGCAATTAAAACACTGGTAGGCCTCTTAAAGGGAAGACCTATTAAATCTGACCCTGCACAGTGCTAATTAGAAAGATGGATCTGCTAAGCAAATGTTCAAATATATGCCTGACGTTCTGCAGTTCCCAGGAACCAAAAGAGCACCCCCACCCCCCAAAGGGACTGCAGGAACTCCTATTGAGTAGAATTGTGAGAGGACCCTGTGGTATGGAATAACAGAACTGGGCACTGCTAGTGAAAGCAGTGTGTAAGATCTAGAAGGTAGATGGGTCATCTGAGAATTCAAAGCAATTTTTCATAATTTGTGCTAAGAAACTGTACTAAGTAAATGCAACCAAGGCAAGTGATAAACAAATCATAATTAACTCCGTAATTATTGAATAAGAGTTATATTGTTAAACAATAAAATAATACACCCACATGCAGACAAATTTCAGAAACAATTTCAAAGTATACCTAAGGTCTGATTCCAGGTCCATGTGGCTTCTTTCTAAGTAAAATGAATCTGGACCAGCTAGGAAAGGAATGAATTTCTCCAAATTTTCTTCTGGACACAACTGACCTAACTAAGAAATAAAATGTTGTTTTTGATTATTCATGCAGCATTGTACTTTATTGTTGTTACCCTGTGAGCCACCAGAATCGTCTAGAGTCAGGTGGCGCCTAAATTGAATAAATTAAACTAAAATTTTCAGTATGAAACTGAAATATAGCACTCGAAAAATAATCTTGAATAATAATTAATAATTAATTAAAACAATATTTTTAAAAGCTGTGCAACTTACACTGTGTAACGTATACCTACTTCAAAATGTATCTTAAAAACACCAATTGTACAAAATCATTTTACCTTTGAAATGAAATCAGTCACTTCAGCAGAAGACTTCGTTACCACTGTCACTGAAGAATCAGACCATAAGACCTGAAGAAACGAAGAACCCTTCTCTTTACCTTCATCAAGCAACTTTAGAATGGACTTTCAAGGTTCCCGGAATGAATGGATGAATAGGGCTGGGCCATTGTTACAGTGGGGCAATTCTGCCTATGTTTTCAACGCTTACTGGTCAGTGTTTCCCCCAGGTGGACCCTGGAATTGTGCTTTATCCCACCACTGCATGAAGCAAATCTGGTTGTAGTTTATTAATCTGTGACTGCTTTTCTGTACAAAATGCATTAAATGTGGAATGTTTATTTTAAAAACATTTCAACAGCCATGCTTCCCTCATATACCACGTGAAACCATAGCAAACCATAGCGGCGTATTCTACAGCCAACTCCTAAGTATAATATCCTTATTTACTTAATCAATTTTTATACTACTGTAATCAAAAGACTGTTGGCACATCCTGTATTTTTGTTGCTATCTTGTATATATTCATACCTGATCCAAGATCAGGACTACAAAACAATTCTTCTTTAAATAAACAAAATGTGCTCTGGAGGTACACGTGATCTCATACTGGTAAGACAGGCAATATATTGCAATCATCACACCGCACCTGCAGTGCATGCCCTTTCCAAAGCTCAGGCATGGATATCTGGTATATTCCAGACTCCCATCAGGAGATGACTCAAGCTCCTGAGCTATGGATTTGTAAGACAAGATATACCAAACCCCCAAAATCTGCATCCTTTCTTTCCTGCAAGTTCAACAAGCTATCTGACAGCATCTCTTGAAAGTCCACAGGCTGGTAAGTGATTAACCTAACTGAATTACATGTACTTCTAATACAAAACACAGACTAACAGTGTGTGTGTTTTGCACGTATTCTAGATGCTTTGGGGACAGATGGGGAAACACTGCCATTACCCTTTCTAAAAATGAGCAGAGATGAGCAGGATCTTTCCACACGATACTAACAACCAAATGCATGCATTTTTCCAGCCCTGAGGATACTGCCAAAAGTACTGGTGGGAGGAAAGAGTTTCAAAATACATTACGTAATTGAGGAATTTCCTTTTTCCAGCACTTGCTTAACTTAAACTAAGAAACAGAAACAGGCAGGCAGGCAGTTTCTATTCTTCCCTGGGCTTTGTGGATTTCTTTTGCTTCCCCTTGCTCTCTAACACACAGATAAAGGATATAAGGGAAAGAACAGCGTTCCTGGATGTATTCACTGCACAGTTTCATTTACATGGCATTTTGCTTGCTTTTCCATATATTTTGCAAGTAAAAAAGTACCGTCAAAATCTGATCAGAACTCCATGGTTAGGATAACATCTAAAGTTATATCCTGAAACACTGACATATTTGTTGGCCCCCCGTTTGCTGTTAGCTTGATTGAGATAGATGATAGATAGACAGACAGACAGACAGACAGACAGACAGACAGACAATTTTATCTTTATCCCACCTTTATTATTTTTATAAATAACTCAAGGCGGTGAACATACCTAATACTCCTTCCTCCTCCTATTTTCCCCATGTTATTTATGTGGTATTCTGAAGTAAGGAAGTTGTGCATCTAACTCTTTCTCCTGCTAGGCTGCCATATGACTCCTTATTTATTTATTTGTTTGTTTGTTTGTTTGTTTAATTTATATGACCGCCCATCTCCCCCCATGGGGAACTCTTATAGCCAGCTCCAAAGGGTGGACTGAAGAACAGGAGAAGCTTTTTCGTGGAAATCTGCTTCTGCAGATTTAGTCAAAGCTCAGAGCGTCCACCTTCCTTATTTTAAGCTCCCGGACTGGAGATGCTAGTGGTTACATGTCGTGCCCTCAGGCTAGAGGTCCAGGGGAGGGAATTCATAGTATAAATATATCAAAATGAAACCACAGGAATTACAGTGTTTTCCCTATCCTGTGAATGGAGCTGGATTTTGATATTGTACTATTGCCATAAGTTTTAGATATTCAATGCTTCCAAATCTTCTCATCTTTCCTCTCACTGTATTTTGTATGATTAACCTCAAGCCAAGAGATATACTCCTAACAACTTAACGAACTATTATTTAATATGAGGGCACAGTTACTTTATCACTGCTTATGTGCATTAAGAGCTGCACATTAACTTTTCCCTTGTAAATACACAATCAGAGTCGTTCATGGGCAAATGCTTGTTATTCTTTCAATGCATCTTGAATATAAATGGATAATTATAACCCCATTTTGTTAAAAAGATATAAGGAGAGTATTTCCTACAACCTGAAGTGGTATATGTCCAAGACATATAATTTTGGAGTCAGAGGTAACGTAAAATTGAACATATTTTTTGGTGTTTTGGGGGCAAGCTATTATTAAAAAAAAACCCCAGCACCCCCAAAGGTCTTAAAAATAGCATTCTGAGTGCTATTTTTCCCTTCATGTCACTTATATTTCCTTGTAAATCTTTGAAACTCACCTCAAAAGAATATTCAACAATCCTATCATTCTTCTTGTGTGATAATCCCTTTAATTCCACTTTTTCAACGTTCACTGTTAAAAAAGAAATATGCGTTACACATCGAAGAGTCCCAGTGCTGCGTTCTTTCTCTCCGTTCCAGAAGCGGAGAGGGCTGCAGACATCAACACTTGCAACTTATGTCCCCCATCTGGATGGCAAATGCCACCCAGGACGCCTTTTTGTGGATGCCACGTAGGAAAGGAATACAAGCAACCAAATGCCATGGAACCAAGTTCACCAAGTTTTAAATATGGCAACATTTCAGAGTAACAATAAAATGAATTTTCTTTGAGATTGATGGAAACAATCCCCATGGATTTCCAATTATCTTGGCATATCCTAAATACAAGTATTTTTACTTCTGGGCAAACCACTGCAGTGTGCTTGTTCCTGTTCAGAGAGGTTGAAGGAGGAAAAGGAAAAGATACATGTTTGTGAAGGAGTTAGGAAACTGGACATTATCTGTATCTCTGTACTAAAAATGCTACAATTCTGTTTCTCTGCCAAAAAAGGGAAGAACCACAAATCCAGATTCTTAAATATGTTTACTGTATTTGCATACCCGTCTGTTTTTAAGAAGGGTTAAGAAAGCACCGGAAAAGCAATTCTGTGAGAAAGCTTGACGAGGGCCCTCAAGTCTTCGTTCTCTTCATTATGGGCAAAGGCAACTCACCTACTTCTGTCTCCCCACCTGCCGAAGCTGATCCCCCTCAGCCTCCCTCTTTCACTGCCTCTTTATGAAGCATTCAAACAGCCACCGAATCCTGTACCCCGAGTCTCAAGAATCAGAAGACACGACTCCAGGCTATTTTCATTTTTTTTATAAAGCTTTAATTTTTTCAACATACATAAAATACATACAAACTAAAAAGAATGAAACAAAGACTACTACAAGAAAAAAGAAAACTAAAAAAGTGCAAAAATAAAGAAAAGACTATTACATGGTGGCTTCCGACTTTCTACAACAAAGATACAGTATATATAACTCATTATCAATCTCTTACTCTAATTTAAACTAAGATAAACATTATTTCTATAAAACATTTCCATCTCTATATGACATTCTCCTCTAAAACAAACTATCTCTCCCTCTTAAAAAAGTAAAAAACCTTTTCTAACGTAATTATTTGCCTAATAAGCAAATACTCAAATATTATCCTACTTCACTAAAAGTTTACTCCTCTCTGCCTACTAAAATAACAAAAAATAAATTATCTACATTTGGTTAATGTCCTTTTACCCAAGGTAAAATCATTATCCCCAAAACAAAAAACATCAGTCTAAACCTTTAAGAGACCATCCTGATAAACACATTTAAACAAGTATCCAACTTCAAAATAGACTAAAGCATTTACATATCTCAGTATTACACACAAAGCTTTCCCCTTACAGGTCTCAAATTCAGCAGCCAGCCTTGATTCTTGGTCTCAATTTTCCAGGAACACAGCCAACTGTATCTCTCTCTTTGTGCCCAAAACTCTTCTTTCTTCAGAATCAAAGTTAACTCTCCACAGTCCAATTTTTCTCCCTTCACTTTTTGACTTAGAAACGTTAATCCTCATTTTCTTCTTTAAAGAAGGAGCACTACTCTCAAAGTAGTTTTCACTCTTGTCTTCTTTTTCAAGTTGTTGGTAGGCTTTAGACTACACAAGTTCTAGGAGACGATCCAGGACTTGGGTGACGTCAAGATACAGTTCTTTAAAGATCGCTTTCATTTCTTCCATGTCTCCTCACAGTGTGTTATCAGGAGAAAAAAGATGTAAACAAGAGCCATTCTCACAGGAAAGCAGAGGCAGATAGCTCAAAATTCAACTCCGCAGATAAATCCACGAAGTAGATAAATCTTTTATAATCCTCAAAACATTAAGAAAATGGCAACAAACAGCAAAAAGCTTTAAATCCCAATATTAGAATTTAAATATTAAAAAAGCCAACTTTCCAAATTAATAAATTCCAAAAATAATGAAAATCACCAAGAGCTTCGCATTTCTTTGTTGCAAAAGGCCTCTCTTCGGTAACAAATTAAAAAAAAAACCTTGGTGTTTTAGAAATGGGGTGGCAAGATTTAGTGTCTGTTTTACGGCTTCAGTGCAGCCCCGAACTTGATGACATCCGTGCCTCCCAGCATTCTCAATCGCGGATTGATCACAGGGACTCTGTTCCGCGACCTGCACCGCCCCCGCAAGAAAACGCTGTCCGGAGAACAAAAGGGATGATCTCCTGGATTCTCCTGACCCGGAGAATTCTTCAGGCTGCAGGGACCCAGCCTGTGCCCAGAAATGCTGTGCTGCGGCACTGCTTAAAAAAGCAGTACCGTTCAGTCTGCCATTCCCCACAGGAAGCCCTCCAGGCTATTTTCAGATGCTTTAGCAAAAGTGTCTCCTCCCCACAGCTGCTGATTCCTCTCACGAGAGACAGAATAGAGGCTTCTTGCTTATACTGTGTCCTTCTTTCTGCCCATTCCTGTCTTCTCCAGGCCCATCACAGACTTAGGAAAGCCTCAGAAGTGCTGGTGATCGCTGACCCTCCACGGGTACTTGAGCCTATATACAGCAGCTGATTCTGCCTCTCAAATGACCATCATAACTGAGCAGACACTTCCTGAACCACCACCTAGATGCTTGAGGTCTTTATTTCACCATTTCTCCCAACAGTTCCCTTCTCTTATCAAGCAAGTTCTAGTCCATTCTGTTTTCTTTCCACTGCTCTTTTAATCCCTAAATGGCAAAAGAAAGACTTCTCTCCTAAAATCCAGTAATCTGTTTTACCCAAGTGGGACAACAAGATCATCATTGCAATCATGTTTTTGAAATTGTTCTCCTCTTTTGAATGGAAAGAAATTTACTGGGATGGGGAAGAGGAGGTGAAGAGGAGAACCACCACATTTCTGTGATCCCTTAGTTACTTTAGTCCCTCAATTAAAGCTTTTACAGAGTCTTAAAGACCAAAGTATGCATATATTTGAATTACTAGTGCTCATCTTTCCTGAATCATAGTTCCTTTTCTGTTCGTATACAAAACCAAGTTTTGAATGGCAAGTCCTACCTTCAAAAACCAAGGTGGCTCATTATACCACACAAAATATCAAACAATGCATTTGCTAATTGCACTAGCCCTCCCTTACTGCTTTCTGAAAGGAGACCCAACCACCTGCTCCAAAGGTTATCTTAAAAGCTGCTTATCAAACTTGGGACAAGCTTCCATTTTTAAATACTTTATGAGCATAAGAAGGGCCAAGGCATTCATAAGAACTCCTATCCTGTACAGTTTGCTATAATGAAGCCTGGCTAAAGATGAAGGTTTGGAGCTTGGAAGAGATTTTATATTACTTCTACTGGAGAGATTTTATCCTCAGACTAGACTAGACTAGATTAATGGAAGCATGGGAGGATTTAAATCTAACAAATAATAAGCACTTCAGGCTCTAACATAACCAGTCTTTATTCATGAGTGGTTCTGCCCTTCGTTTTACAAACAATTGAAGTAAGTTTAAATTATCATTACAGTAAAAATAATTTAGCCGGGCAATACACGCATGCCAAAATCACTGCCTTAAAGGTTTTTAACACACATAAAATGCTCATCTTTGAAACAAGAGTTAACTGATTATCACCTAGAACAAGAATCCTTAAAGTTTGCTGGATAACGTACCACCAGCTAAAAAGAATGTGTTTAAAAATATCCATGTGTATATACTGAATATTAATCTCTCTTGGAAAAGCTAACGTTGTTTAAAAGCACTTTTCCTAACTAACATTCCCTTAATGTTCTTTCTCACTCCTCCCAAAACACATTTTCTCCCTACATGGTAAATTAACAGTTTTAAAATGTTATAGCTGAAGTTCCTATTTATTCTATCTATCTGCAGAAAGTCGTATGAACTGAATCCAGTTGAAGCATCAACTATAGTAATGCTTACATGTGTGTCATAATTTAATGTTATTTTTCATCTTTTAATTCATAGGAGGTAGTTTCTACCTAAAACTTTATCAGAAATTGAACTAATAGGAATTAAGCATGCTAGCCATATATTTATCAAACAGACTAATCATGCTACCCTGGCTAACACCTCCAGGAGTAAGCAAGTGCTGTAAATCAACTGTTATTTAGACAACTACATCACAGGAACACGAATACCAAGAAAGAATCGAATGGTTTTTAAAGTAACATAGAAGAATCGTTTGTTTGTTCATTTGATTGATTGATTGATTGGATACCTTAAAATAACTGCTTAATTGGGGAAAAGAGAATTATATCCATACTACTAACCTTGCACTAGCCAGTCAAGAAATAGTCACATGGTTTTATTAGCACTCAGGCATAAGAGGAAAGAAAAAAAGGCAGCTTCTTAAAAATGTCAACATGAAAATAGGGCCAATTTTGAATGTTTGATAGTTCAGAATTGTTACTTGCCAAGGTAAACTAGTGAACAGGCAAAGAAATAGCACTTGTAGACTTCTCATAAACTAGATTATGAAACATTTAAATAGCAATCTAGTGTACATCAACATTTATAGACTGCATTATTGACATGTAAGATAGATTATAATAGGAAAATAGAATAGTACTCTCAATGCCAGATTAATGTGTTTATGGTCCAGTGATCCAGCTGAAATAAATAACTTGAGCAAATCAATCTGCAGTGCATGGGCCGTCAAAATACATTCCCAAACAGTTTGTGATACAAGGATATTTACTTTTCAAAAGAAAGCAAGTTCAAAATACTGCTTTCCAAAAATACTGTATCTACAGAATTCTCTGCCTAGTTTCCAGTAATAGTTGATGTCTTCTGCAAGGTTTTTTTTTTATAAGAACATCAACAATTTTTCCCCACTACAATGCAAACAGTTTGAGATGAGAACTGATCTTGGTTTATTGTAGGCATGGGGAATCTGCTATTAATGATTGCTGGGATGGGAGAAAGGCAATATGACCATGTGGATGGAGCCGTGTCACACACTGGGTAAGGCTAGGATTTCCTGCCTTTTTCTGGGTTCTGAATATGATTGGGAGTTTTGGAAGGTTTTAAATATTTAACCTTGTTTTATGCTTACACTATAGTTTTTGTATGGTTCCCACCATAAAATGTGAGAAACAGAAATTTAGCAGCACAATAAAATGGAGCTCCAAGGGCAATTTTGTCCACCTCTGGTCTACCAGACCAACTTTTTAATAAAATCTTGTAGCAACAGCAAATCTTCACCATTGCATTTCTTCCTTCTTTCATTCTGGTCTTAGACCAGGAAGCTGCCACATGCGAGACAACTGCCAGAGACTACCAAAAGGATGGCAATGCTGACATATCAAGTTACCACCTTTTTCCTATAAATGAGACCACTTATATGAAACACACATTATCAACGTCAGAAACCCATTAAACCACACTCATATGGACAAAATATGGAGCATTCAATTCCAATTTATAGTACTAATATACTTAATTTCCTGTCTGATTCCGCAACTTCATTCTTTTTATTTTCAGACTGTGAATAACTTTTTCATGTATTTCCAAAAGCAGGTTCAAGATTAAAAGATCTTGGGCTTCTTTTATTATACTTGGTTTCCTTTCAATATTAAAAAAGTTAAAATCAAAACAAAATATGAATTCAGTGACTAGACAAGTAGTGAAGTCAGCATCTTAAGATAACCACAAAACTCGTTAAGTATCCCAAAACTGTTAGTATATTGGGAATTATGAGAAAAAAATATAACTGCTATTTTAAAAAGATGAGTAATCTATGGGACAGGAAACTCAAACTCAGATGAACATTATTTTTGCACAAATAGCTGACTTCAACTTATTATGCTCTTGTGCTAGCAGTTAAAAATATGACATTTCTAACCATGATCTCTAGATAACCATGTTGTATGTTAGCACTGCTGGGACTATGTACTATATAGACACATCAAAAATCACAAACATTATTTTTCAACAAAAAAGTATTCCATCTGCCTAGAACTAAGTACATGCCAACACAAAGCATAACACGTGAACTACATGAACAATAATAGGTACTATTCTGTGTAAATAAATAAATGAAATGACATTCTAAGGGTGGATTGATCACTGCTGTACTTGAATTTCTGTAATAATTGCTCAACCTGCTTGACATAATTTATCAAGTTCATCTGAGCTAGCTACAGTATCTTCAGCACATGAGAATTCCATCCTATGGGGACATGTCAAAGGGTTAGGGTTAGGCAACCCTTTGCTGCACTCGAAGTGAACACTGGTTTCACCATGAATACATATGCATTAGAAAGGCCCTGGATGATATAAATACTGTGGTCTAATTACAGAAACAAACAAACCACCACACACTAACAGAAAGAAAGAAAGAGAAGCACCCTCCACACAGTTTGGCACAACTGTAATAGCGCAGGAGCAAATGACTCGGCCACCTTCTGCAGATTAGTTGCGCTAACTCTAAACGCTGAGTCACCCCATACTGAATGCTGGGTCCCAGTAACCTCCTGTGAAACTCTTTCTTGTGGATTTTGCAGAGATTAATATTTTTACCCCATTCAAATGAGTGTGGGAGTGGGCAGCTTGCCCGGAGGGCCACCTGTTTCAGTCTCAGAAGCAACTCAACTCCTCAGTCAGCAGAAGCAGAGGAAGGACCAGGAAGGAACCGAGTGTCTCCTGAGCTGACTGAGGCGTCTCTGCCCAGGGGCTGCAGTACTCACCTCACCCTTTGCCCACAGTATACTGACAAGCCAACGCCATTGCCAAAGCTTGGTTTTGGCCCAGAAGCCACCTAATTGGCAACATCTGTACCAAACCCTTGTGCTGACAAGTTTAGACCAGGGTGTCTCAACCTCAGCAACTTTAAGAGGTGTGGACTTCAACTTCCAGAGTTCCCCAGCCAATTAGACAATTTTGACAATTGGTTTAGACAATTGTCTACTAAAAGCATCTCTGCTATCAACCAAGTAGATTTGCTACTATTTGCAGTAACTATAGCCTTAAGCGAGGAAATTCAGTGCCTGGTCACTCTCATTCATAGTCTTTATATAAAGTGAAACTGAGATGCGATCTAGCAGAACAGGTATCAGAAGTTATTCCAACCCACAGGGGCATAAAGCAAGGCTATATCCTTGCTGTTCTCCTATTTAGTTTATATAAATTATATAAATTTAGTTTATATAAATTATAGTCAATTATAGAAGCAAAGAGGAACATCACCCCCTAAATTAGCATATAGCAATTTTGCTCATGATGCAGGGATTCTACTGCAGACTCCAACCAGATTAAGAAAAGTGTTGACAGCAATGGCAATTTTGTAAAGTCCATTTGTTAGTGACTGACTCTGCAAACATTAAAATCTTGAATTTTGTAAACCAATGACTAAATAAATAAATAAATCCTCCCAGAATACTGAAGGACATAGGATACTTTAAATGCTTAAGGGTAATTTTTCAGGCTGGAAGAAGCTACAAACTGTATATCACTTACTTGTCTCACAATGCCCCACTGAGCTCATCTGCTTTTATATCCTTTTTCCATACTAGAGATGCTGGATTGATCCCAGCTGCAATAAAACTATCTGAAGCCAAGGCACTAGTTTCATTCCTCTAGGGATCCAATTAAATGCAGGTATTAATTTTGCTACTGTTGAAGCCATTAAATGTAAATTCCTAAGGAAATTGTTTCAGAAGGTCCAATGTGTCTCAAATGTGGACACATTTGATCCACAATACAGGATATGTGGTTTAAAGGGGCTGGTTTATCATCTTTAGCTCCTGGCTAAAAATACTTTTCTACTTACATGGTTTGGCCCCTCCAATTTCATCCTCCTGAATTAGTAGCTAAACTGTTGCAGCAGGCCTCTCCCCACAACCGCTGCTCCCTTGAGCTACAGGATGAATGAGTTTTGAGTGGACCTCAAAACGAACACAACAGAATCTCTACATTGCACTAGGAAGTTTAGAAAATGCTTTAACACCAAGCAAATACTTAGATCAACTCGTGATCTCCATATGTTGCAGAACCTTTACAATACTGGGTTTTGATTATATTATGCAAATCTGTCCTAGAAAGCAGATATAAGAAGATCCCTCATCATCTCTTGTGGAGCTATGGATTCTTTGGTCCATGTCCCCCTATATTGCTTTCTTTTTATATACACAATGTGAATGTACCTGGGATAAGCAAATATAAATTCTAAACTGTACACATTAATTCCAATCTTAATAGCAACAACCTAAAAAACCCACCAATCATATGCATTAGGAGACGGGGGCAAAATTTATACTCAAAAGAACTTCGGTAACTAGAAGCAGAACTAAACAACAAATATTTCTTCGGGGTTAATTACAAAGAAGCCCACATCTCTGTTTGTGGGCAAGCAATGGCCTGAAATAACGAACTACCATCTCTTTCAGTCTAAAAGCATTACTGCTTCAGTGTCCCAAGGTAATTCACATCCCCCGTCAAGCAGTGGTTCTTTGCTTCTCAAAATCTAATGGATGCTATACTGTCCTGGCAGCAGCCCTCCCTCCAATCACCTTAAAAAGCAACCATGGATCATAAGCAAAATGAACACGAGCAGCTCAGTCTCCTAGCATCCTTCCACAGATTATACCTGTTATGTGGAACTCACCTACCCAAATCAAAATACAATATAACTATTCCAAATAAATGGCTTTCCAGAAGAAGCTATTTAATTGGTAGCCTTATCCAATCACAATCTGAAATTGCATATAAGTGTAAATAGTTCAACAGAGTCATTCATAGAGGGATTCTTGCAAGCAGTCTTTGTGATCATACCACTTTCTTTCAGCTGGGTATCAAAATAATGTAATTTCATCAGCACTGTCCCTTCAACTTATTGTTAAAAATAGCATAAGCATGATACGCTGATGAAATGGATATGCTCAATGCAGTGAGGTAATGCAATAAATCAACGGTCCTTCCTAAGAAGTGTAACACAAGCAGTTGCAGAGAAAAACAGCTCTGTATTTTCTGCTTGGTCTTTCTTTTTCTTTTTTTCTTTTTTTTAGAAAAAACAAAATGCTGTTTCAGGGTATAGTTGCAAAATCAAAAATATTTTCCAGTTGGGGAGTAGATTATTACAGCTGTTGCTTAATTCCAATTCAACTAAACAAGTTACTTTAGTGCCTTCTTCATCTAATGACACATGGTGGTAAATTTCACTCCAAAATGCCTGCCCTTAGGAGAAGAGCTGCCAGAATATGTTGATACCTTAATCTAAAAGATATTAACTGTCAACATTGTAACGATGTCTCCTGCTGTATATTCAGCTACAGGGATAATAATGAATGCCAATCTTATTAAAAACAGAATTACTTAACAAACAACACCCATGTTCACATTTCAGAAGTGCAGTCATAGTAACCCAATGCTCAAGTTTAACATTCAATTTTATTGTAAGCCTACTATCTCATTTACTTGAAATTCATTCAGTTGATCTCAATGGAACTACTCCAGACTTCTGCTATATGCAAGCTGCATAATGTGCATCTATCCACAGGTAGACATCAAAATAAAAGCAGCCAATAAGTTTGTTTACAGATACTAACTCTGCATCGTTTTGAATCATAAAGGTGAAAGGCACTGTAAAATGTTTGAAATATGATTGGTTTTCTTTCTCTTTTCTGAGGGGCAAACAAATTTATTTATCCCTTTACAACTATCCAACTTTACTCACACAGCACTGGTTCTTATTTGACCATACTTTCTTATTACTTATTTCCAGATTTCCTGGATGATTCCTTATGAATTTTTAAATCTGCATATTAGAGGTACTGGTCAACGAGCAATTCAAAGTCTTCTCAACAGAACTTGTTCTAATAATACTTGGCACTGTACAAGTAGCTACTGTAATGAATTAAATGAGTTTTTAATTTTGGAAAAGCTGCAGCAACTATATAAACATTTATTAATATTGCAGGACTATTATTGTGGCTTATTTAATGAGCTGCAATGAAATCAACCACAGCTTGGCGTGACATCCGAATCCAGTCTTGGGATCTATAAACCAATTGAGTTGTTTCTCATGCTGTATGGCATTTTGTTATAAGTGCACACTAAAAAAAACTATTTTTGATCTCCTTTAAGTTTAAATGCATGTATTTTCATTGGATTATGGACATCATCTCCAAATCACCCAAAAAACTATTGAAAGCAAAAAAAGCAGAAAAAAATGTCCTTTTCCCTCCATAAGTAAGCAGTTCCAATCTGTACAGTTTTGTAATTACTGCTTATATATTATTATTTATTTAATCCAAGATGTTTTGCTTTCAATATTCTGAATAAATCATAATGGGGAAACAGATGTATAAATAAGCACACACAGTAAATGCGTCCCAGCAACAGAACTGCTATTTTGTAAATTACTGCAAGTATCAGTTGCTCACATTCTTCCACCTATTTAAAATGTAATAAACCAATGCAGGAAAGTAGCTTATTATTTTGATCAAAAGATACAAGCCTTATCAGCGAGGCTTCTTCTCTACGCAATCTTAACATTGGTGAAAGATTTTAATGGACAGAAAACCACATGTGCTACCTTAAATAAAATCTTAAGAGGTCTCTTTATCACTGTGACTTTGGAAGCACTACAGGTTCTCCATGAGAACATACTCTTCCTTGGAAAAGTCATTTGAGCTTTACACAATAAGATATTCATAAGATACTTCCATATGGATTTGCCATTTCACTAAACTATTGTAAGAGTTTATGGAGTGCAGAGTTCATTGCAACATCTGGTTTAATGTATTTTATCCCACACTATGCTTTTGGAAAATATGCTGTGGTCAAGACATCTGGTAAAGTTCTGAAGACGCATGCTGCACAGAGAGTGAAATATGACTTGCTATCCTGGTTGGTTGTACAAGAGCTAAGGATAAATAATTGTGATCTTTGCATTTAGCAGCATTGTTTTCAGGGAAACTGAAAACAATCAGAGCTGAAATGTCCATAGTTTATCAAATGCTGGACTAGATTTTATGTATCATTTTAGGAGCAAGATCTAAGCAAGCTACTTATAACACTGAAGATTATTTAGATTACTGTCAGAGCAAGATTCTAGTTGTGTTTTGCACATGATCAACAGGTCTGGATAGTTTTCAATATTTTTGGATGTTACCTCAATATTCCAGATAAATAAATGTCAGAATTTGAACATCAGCACACACTAAACTTCCTGATCATCAATAACAAACTGTCAGAATTATTTTTTGTTTCTTTGTTTCAAAATGTGATTTAGGAAGCATTATATCCATATATCTCACCAGGGGAAAAAAACGTATACTGTATTACCTGTTTCTACAGTAAAACCAGGAGAGGTTTTCTATTACAAATGATTGCTCTATCTGATATATGAATCCCTTTATTTGAATTAGATTGCATATATGGCACATTCTTATCTGGAAGTTCCAAAATATTCTGAGATATCGCCTCAAAGCATTTGTAGACGACCATGTCAGACTGAATTCTAACACTCTCAATGCCTTTTTAAAGTCCAAGCAATAAAGCTTGCTTAATGACATGTCAGATCTCAGCACAATAGGACAGACCAATCCTAAACAGATGAACCAACATAATAACAAAGGAACTACAGCAGTGGAAAGAAACACTCATTTAAGCACTGAACATTCAACACAACAGGGCTCTGCATTGCACATGTGAGCTATGGTGGCAAGTCTAGCAGCTGCAATTCAAGTACAGTATTTTCTTGTGGTGTGATATGACTATAGCAGGTAATACAGAAAACAGATTCTTACTTGACCAACATAATTATATAACGTGTATCTTCTGAAGGCAAAAGGGGAAACGAATGAAACTTACATGCAATAAATTACTCCCATCCTTGAACAGAACCTTCGAGTTGAAAGGCTACCATAACTGATACAGAATGAACTTTCCCCTAGCCCGAAAGTAACCCATAATGATTTTTAAATATTAAAAACCGGGTTTTCCTTCATCAATTCAAAAGCAATTTTTAAGCCGTCAGAAAATAGGAATATTCGGCAAAACCCCAAGATGTACCTTTGGAGTGTTTCCTCTTAGGTAAGGACTCCTCAACGGAATGTGCAGATGTATGTAGTGCATTTTCTAAACTGTTACCGACGTTGTTTACAGGAGTCTCAGATCTTGGAGTGACCTAGGTAAGAGAAAAATTACAAAAAACAAACCAGTCAATTTGGCCGTCTCAAAAATATTCTTAAAGTCCAGTTATTTTTAAAACAACATTCATATTTTCAACCTGCTATCTTTTACAAAGCATCTTTAGGCTCCAAATCCTATTACAGAATGTTAATGCTCACATTTATTTTATGCCTATGTTAATTTGCTTTCTATTAAAAACAATCCCAAAGCATAACAATCTGCTGTGTATTGTAGACATGCTCCCAAGGTAAACCTCACTTCAACATTTCATTTTATTTGAAAACACTTCAATCTTGCCCTAGTCTCAGAGACTTCACCAATTAAGCAATATGGCGACTGACTCTTATCAAATACACAGCCACAGGCCAAAAGCACTAAGCAGTTCCAAGTGCTGCACTTAAGATATCGACTGTTGTTCTACTTGGGGCTGACTACAGCTATCTAAGAACTGCTTTTGCTGAGTCAATAGCCCCTGATACAACTTGTGTTTGTATTTCCTCAGAAGGAAATGCAACTGAAGTGTTGTTTGTAGCACCAGTCATGATTTCTGAGGGCTTTCTTTAACCCAACATGCTCCAAATACTTTTACCAGGTGTTTTTTTAAGAGGTTATTGGCAAGAGGTCCTCTGCACCTCACTTCCTCTGAAACAGAGCCTGTCAGCCATTGTTAGGATCCCTAGATGACCTAATCCAGGCTTGAAAATTGGCCTCAGGTTGCTGTTCAACATCTAAGCATTCTTGCCAACTCCTCTTGGCCAAGATCAAATGCCTTCCATACAGTATCAAGGACATCATTTTCCCACATCCCCCATTCCTGAGCCAAGGGGCACAGGTACAGACCTGCATCGGGCCATTCACCATTACTACACTATAATGCCCAAGGCAAACAGTTTACCAATCGAAGAGAATATTTACCCAAGGCAAATATTGCCCAAGGCAAACAGTTTATTTCCAACATATACCTGACTCTATTGCCAACATCTGTAAACAGATTTTTTTTAAATCATCCAAGCCTTGCCTTTCTACAAAATATACTTGCAATGGCTAACTAACTGAAAGTGGAAACAAACTGTATTCTAAATGATATATGTGTCCATCAATCACTGCAGAAATTGGAATTTATAATCTGGTAGATAGCAGGAACTCCATAGGTTTTTAACATTAAATAAAAGGAGGCAAGTATGATATTTGCTGTAAAAGTAACAAGCCACAAGGTTATTTGGGGTACAGGTTGTTGTGCAAGTTACACGTAACAAGTTAATACGCAAAAATGTATCACATCAAGGATTATTCATAATAATGCACCCTCCAATCATTTGATTTCAATTCCATATAGCATTAATGCCTCTCTTCAACATTATGAATAAACCTACTTAGATTTGGACAATGGCTTTACAAACTAATCCATCAGTTCCAGTATCTGCCAGCCATGACATAACACTCTATCAAACCCAAAGGAAGCTAGAGAAAAAAGGGCAAAACTCATGGAGGATTAGTGAGGAAGAACGCTCATGAAATGTGTCTACTCAGCCCCCTTTCTCCTAATATCCCAAACATGATTTGGATTCACCTTTTTTTTTTCTTGATGATTTCAAGTTTAGGACCTGTTAATAGTGTGACAGTGTAACCAAATTAACCAAGCATGTTCTGCATGTAAGCCTTTTCTTTGGATTAGCCTATTTTTCCTCAAATCCTATCATGCATTTTTCTTCATTTTTCTTTTTATTAATATTGCAAACTTTTAATTGATTAGATAATTGTCAAAGTTACCAGAAAACATATTTTCAAAAACTGTTATTCAGCTCTTGACAATGAGTTTAAATTTGTTCCATAGCAAACTCTCAACAAGTAGGAGATCTCTCTCTCTCTCCTTAATTAAGTTAATGCAAGTTGGAAAATCAATGCTATCTTTTTAGTTTGTTATGATCCAAGATGAGCCTCATAAAAATCTTTAAAACCAGGAATGAATACTGACATAAAATAATTTGTAGTACAAAGTCCAATTGTATGCATTTGTATGGTATAAAGAATCATGTTTTTGATTCAGTCATGAGTTAATCAGTGTGTGAACACATTAGATTTTGTCTTACACAATGCCTACAGGGCACTCTTTGTTCAAAAAGATTGCACAGCACTTAAGGATTCCCCTTTAAAACCCATGGTTCATCTGTGTATTTTCTGGCTGCTCCTGCAAGTCCCAGCTCTTGTATAAAATGCTTGAATCTGGCAAAGCCTGAAGCATAAATTAGACTTACTGTTTTAATCCCCATAGTAGATTGTCATAGAAACACATGAAGCTGGCATGCAGATGCTTACAAAGAGTATTAAACAAGTATACAAACAAGTCTTTATATCTAACAGCATTTGAGGTATTGTTGGCTGATTCAGTTGCTTATGTAAATTGATATTTATTCCTGTGTTTTTGTTTTAGAAATGAGAAATTGCCTACTGGTATTAAGTTTCAAGAGTTTATTCTAAGCACTGGAGTTTTATTCTTTGGAACACAGCATTGTAACAAAATTGTCCACAATTAAGGCATACTGGGCTCTCTTTGTTGAAATACATGAAAATAAAATGTACTAACAGTACCATCAGAATTAACCCACTCATACTAGATCAGCGTTCCCCAACTTAATCATGATCTAGTTGCATTGTTCTTTACTCCTATATCCTCAGCTTGAATAGCCTTTGGGGGGAAATCCACATTTGTATGGAAGCAAGATTGTGAAGACTGGGTTCAAATCCGTATAGTGCAAATACAGCGGCATTCTTAGGAGTATCTACAGGGCTTATACTGAGCTGCCAGGCTGACTTCAGGAGACCACAATGACAAGAGCAACATGCTTGCCTCAAGCCACTTCTGAAGAATTAAACAAGTTCCTTCCTTTTGGAATTATACCTCTGCATCAGCAATTTTAAAACCACTCATCTCCGCTTACTGATCCCAGATATTTTGAAACACCAAAAGCAAACATGAGAGAGCCAAAAACACATATAAATAAAAAAACAGACTTACTGAAAGTTTTACATTTAGGACAATATTTAAATATACACACTATTGAAGGACACCTACAGGAAATTAACTTTAGCAGATCCACATTGCATGCTTTCAATTGGTTACCACAAGTTGTTAAATAGCTTCAAATACCATTGTCATTGACTGTGGCCAAAACATCTGTCCAGCCCCAATTCTTTGTTACTAACTCTGTTTCACAAGACCAGGTTGCTCTTCATAAAATAAACAAAAGCCTCTCCAATGTATTGTCGAAGGCTTTCACGCTGTTGTGGGTCTTCCGGGCTGTGTGGCCGTGTTCTGGAAGTTGTGGTTCCTAACGTTTCGCCAGCATCTGTGGCCGGCATCTTCAGAGGGCAGGAGCACAGACAGAAGCGAAGATTTCGCTTCTGTCTGTGCTCCTGCCCTCTGAAGATGCCGGCCACAGATGCTGGCGAAACGTTAGGAACCACAACTTCCAGAACACGGCCACACAGCCCGGAAGACCCACAACAGCCATCAAAAGCCTCTCCCCTCCCCCACCCGTATGAGCCCAGAATAAACAGAAAATCAGCTCCTTGGGCCACGTTAATAGCACAACCACTGGGCGCAACAGCTGAGCAGCTTCATATCCTAAGAGTGGGAAAGTTCTGTGTCTTTTCCCAACGATTTAAGAGAGACGCAACTCTTGACCGAAAGATGTCCGTTTCTAAAAAGGAAAGGCGGAAGGTGCACAAAGGCAGAGAAAGGAGTTGCGGACACCCCGGCGGGAAAGAGAGTAGTCTGGGACAGACCTGACGATCTTTGGGCAGAATTACCTGCCAGCCATGGTAAACCAGGGTCCGTTTTTGCCAGCTCCGCTCCGACGGGGCCGGACCGCTCTCTCCGGAGCCCAAGACGCAGTACCCACCTTGTGGCAACCGGGACAGGTCCCCACGGCGCCGGCCGTGCCGGGGCTCTTGCTGGTGCAGGCGATGAGGTTTTGGATCTTGGTGAGTTCCTGCCTCAGCACCTGCTTCTGGTGGAAGCTGAAGGCGGGGTGGTTGGAGGCCATGGTGAAGAGCAGCAGGAACTCATCCCCGGTGCGCCCCTCGTTGAGCTGCAGCCCGTAGTTGTGGATGACCGAGTCGATGTGGGTGAGGGTGCGGAAGAGGACCCCCGCCGCCTCGCGGTGGGACGAGCCCAGCAGGGCCAGCGAGACCAGCAGCTTGCTGCGCACCACCTCGTCCGTCAGGTTGGTGAGGCTGCCCAGGTCCGCTGGGTTGTTGGCCTTGATCTCCGAGTCCCGCAGGGAGTGGTAGTCCTTGCGGGCCAGGTCCTCCAGGCAGGCGCCCAGGAAGCGCAGCTCGAGAGGGATGCACAGGTCCAGCAGGCCACAAAGGAACTCCACCCGCTGGGGGGACGGCAGCTCCGAGAACCAGCGGTAGACGCTCTCTCTCTGCAGGCGGGGGCACCGCTTCTCCACCATGCTGCCCCCTCGCCCCCCCGGGGCAGCCCAACCCCCTCAGGCCGCGGGTCACCCCAACGAGGCCCCCAGACCCTCCAGGGAAGGAACCCAAAGGGGGGTGAGGGGAGCAGACACAAGCCCACGGCCAGCAGCGAATAAAGGGGGGGCGAGGAGAAGCTACCAGGGGTCTCCCCAGAGGCCGAGCTATCCCGGGGGAGGGCGGGGGCGCGGCCAAAGGGGCGGGGCCACCGGAAGCCCCTCAGGGGGCACGGGGCGGCTAGGCCCGTCTTGGGGGGGGCGCCCGAGGCCTGAAGGCGCTTCTCCTCCGCCTCTTCCCTTGGGTGGTTCGCGTTTCTCCTCAGGGGGCGACCGCGGCGGCGGCGGCGGCTCCTCCTTCCCGCCGCCGCCTTGGCCCGGCTCCCTCCATCCCTTGCCCGCGGCCGGGCGGAGCGGAAGAAGGCGAGGCGGCAGCAGCCCACCCCCGCCGCGCTCGCCCCGCTCACGCTCGCCTTAGCTCTCCGGCGCCGCGCCGCCTCCGCTGCCCGGCCCGACCGCCCGGAGCGCGACAAATAATCCCGCGACAGAAGGCGACGCCGCCGGGCGGTGCTTTTCCCCCGCCGCCGTTATACGTGGGAGGGATTCCGTAGGCGGAGGGATCCGATCCGGCGGAGAGAGTGAAGAGGCCCGGCCGGCCAAAGAGGAGCGGGAGACCGGATCTTTCTCGCCCCGCCCACGCCTCCCCTCCCGGGCGCGTTACGATTGGACGGCGTTCCCCTCCGGCGCCCGCCCCTTCATTCCGGCCTCCCTCTCACCACCCACCTAACGGGACTCCGCCGGGCGGCCGCTGCTGTCACTCACGGCTCGCCCCAAAGCCCCGCCCTTCGGCGGGTCGCGATTGGCCCTGAGAGGCCAAAGGGGTGTGGCCAGGAGAGGACTGTTTCTGCGCGTGTTTCGGGCGCGTGCTAACTTGCTCTATCTGACAGGAGGGGGCGGGGGCGCTCCGGTCAATTGCTGACTGGAAGGGGAGGGGCTTTGGTGACCTAGCAACAGGGAGAGGAACGGCTCCGGAGTGTGAAGAGGGATGGGAAGAGGGGGGAACAAGCTCGGGTTGCCTAGCAACCGGGCCATTAGCATGGGGGGGATCCTAGAAACGGCCTGAGGGCGGTAGGTCCCTGCATGGCCAAGAAACCCCCCCTCCTTCAGCCAGCGATCCTTTGGGGCCAGATTGGCCCACCTGGCAGGGTTGTTGTGAAGCCGGAAAGGGAAGGTTACATTGTATCCAAGGAAGTTACATTGTGTCAACGACCTTGATCGCCTGGAGGGAAGGCAGGACGGAATCAATCAATCAATCAATAAAAATAAATAAATAAATGGCCTGAGGGTGGGAGGCCCCCACATGGCCTCAAAGACCCCCCTCCTTCAGCCAGCGATCCTTTGGGGCCAGATTGGCCCACCTGGCAGGGTTGTTGTGAAGCTAGAAAGGAAAGGCTGGGGAATTCTGGGAGTTGGAAGTCCACACATCTTAAACTTGCCAAGGTTGAGAAACACTGGCTGAAAGAATCAAGGAGATCTAACCTTTATTTTAGCTGAATAATTTCCCCCTGTTTATGGCTGTGGCTTGAAATTGGTACATTTTATGGACATTTTCTCCTATAAAAATTAAAGGATGGTTTGGTTCTTTTAAACAGCAAAGAGAAACAATGCGTTCCCGCGAATTCTTATGCTTTCCGATAATCCGAACAGCCTTGTGAGTCCACAGAGATAAAGATGCTTTAAATCACCCAGTTAATACAGATCAGAACTGAGTTCACACATTCCACTAAATCATAATCCGGTGGGTAAACTGATATTGAGGGTTTGTTTCACAAATGGTGCTTAAAACAAACCAAAGCATAGTTCAGTGGGTGGATTAAAACAAGATACAGGTAGTCCTCACTTAACAACCACAATTGGGACCAGAATTTTGGTTGCTAAGCGAAGCGGTCATTAAGTGAGTCCGACCCGATTTTATGGTTTTTGTGGTGGTCGTTAAGTGAACCATGTGGTTGTTAAGCAAATCACACAGTCCCCCATTGATTTTGCTTGCCAGAAGCTGGCCGGAAAGGTCGAAAATGGCGATCATGTGACCATGGGATGCTGCGACAGTCATAAATGTGAACCGGTTGCCAAGCGCCCAAATCATGATCACATGACCGTGGTGATGCTGTGATGGTTGTAAGTGTGAGTTCCAGTCCATAAGTCGTTTTTTTCAGCACCGTCGTAAGTCTGAACCATCACTAAATGAATGGTTGTTAAGTGAAGACTACCTGTATTGGCAAAGAATGCTACTGCTTACACGTGTCCTGCTTGACTGGGCTCTTATAGGAAATACAGTAATAAGGATTGATTAGAGCTGGTTGGTAATTCTGGGAGTTGTAGTTTGAGAACATCAGGATGTTGGCTATGGATGTCTGTTTTCCATCTTCCTGTTTGGCTACTGTGGAAAACAGGATGCTGAATTAGAGAGACTTAGTTTGGCCTTGGCCAGGCGCTTGCATTTTATTATCTTGGATGCAGTTAATATAATAAACAGGAGGTTGTAGTGCTATCTAAATCTGTATACACATATGTGAGCGTCCTCTAGTGGCTATTTCAGGAATAACATTATGCATATTTCCCTCCCTTGCCCATGAACAGGATGGTAGAAGAAGAAACAAAAAATATGCCCATACTTGGAAGAAAATGCTAGAGAAGCAAACAAAGGCTTAAATAAAAAGTAATGTCGACAGATTTTGCAAAATAGCTAATATCCACTAAAATCCATATATGAACGTGACTGAGATTGTGATATATCATTAAAAAATATGATGAATGAAAAAGTCATACATCTGCAAAAGGTTTTCTGACTTGGTTGTACAAATCTTCATTTAGACTCTACTCTTCCAGTCTGGCAACCTGTTATTACTGGATAAAAATAATGAGACATTGCTGATTACTTAAGTGTGAATTAAGTATCTGAAAATTTCAGTTATAAAAACCTGGTGAGACAATTCAGTCATTGCGCTCTGAAAATAACCAAGTGCATCTCCAACAATACATTGAGGCTGCAAAGCACGCTTAGTGGAGGGTAGATCCCAGAGAGTAACCCTATGATTGCACAGCATGACACAGTTGGAAGAATCTGTTTCCTTTGGGGTAGTGGAACAAATCCGAGAGGCATCTAGGCCTCTCGAAGCAGTTTTGATGCCAGATGCCCATATTTTGTTTTCCCGTGTTGCAGTGAAAAGGTTTTTTTCTGCAGTAGATTTGAAAAAGTCTGGGGTTGGAGTGCTTTCAGAATTGGGAAAGTCAGGCATTAAGTGTTTTGGTGCTAAGGAGTTCTTTTAGAAGAATATAATAATTTCCCAATTCGGATGTTGGGAAATAAAAAAAAAATAGCATAAAACAAAATGTTGATTCTTATCAGGCATTGGCTGACTTTATGCACTGTACTAACGCACAATGTTGTGATGCTTATGGAATAACCCACCCTTGGCTGGATTCACAATAGCAGTAGGCAACCGTTCGGAGGCCAAGGGCCACACTTCACATGTTGTATGTGGGAGGGGAAGGATCACAAAATGAGTGGGGCGCATCACACATGTGGATGGAGCTAAAAGTTTGGGTGGAATTTGAGAGGTCTTTTTTTTTTAATTGTGATGTATCTATTATAATTGCAACACCAGAGTCTCCATACATTTTCCATTTCATAAGGGTGGGAAACACAGATTTCAACTACTGTGATGAGAAAGGGGGGGTTCTAAAGGCCTCCAAAAGGGGACGTGGAGATTGTAGGTTACCCATCCCTGTTCTAAACCATAGTTAAAAATCGTAAATCATAATGGCTGGCTTACACAACATGCTATTCCACAAGAAAGAAAACCCCATGTGCATCCAGACATTGTCGCTCAGCACTTAGGATAGCACTAGCTATGATCCAGCAGATGGTGGAACTAGTGCTATCCTTTTTCTTAAATAAATAAATAAATAAATAAATAATCCCCCCAAATAAATTGGCAGCTGGGTTCACCCAACCCACTAAACCAAGGTCTGCTTAACCTTAGATGTTTAAATAAACCACATTTGGCTGGGTTCACACAACATGATACGGTGTGGCCTACCAACCACAGCTGTGCACTGGATTCACCCAACACATTATGCTCAAACCAAGCGCCTCCCATTCTACCTTTGCAGATGGTTAAGGATTGCAATGGACTTGGATAGACGTACGGACCTTGTGGCTTGTGTGGTTTTAGCGGGCAAACTTTCCAAAAGGTACAGTTCCAGTGACGTGCATGACAGCTCCAAGATGGGACTTAGCCTCCATCACTTGTCAGGAGCATGATGGCTTCAGATTTCAGCAAGATTTTGTGTATGTGTGATAACACCATTTACTATAAATGAATGAAACTATTCATGGGGCCATGTCGTGTCAAATGCCATGTTATGTCTCAGCAGGCTACCGACTGGGACAGGGAACATTCAGTCTGGTTGTTCCCACCCTTCTGCCCAGCAATGCCACATTCCCTTCTTTGTTCCTACATGCGCCTTTTCCAGGGGGGGCCACGTTGCTAATAGCCCCGATAGGTCAGGAAGGTATTTATAACACTGGGACAAACACAATTGGTTGCTGCCATGGAAACGGGGATTCTAAAACTATTCAAACAATTTGTTCAGGGAGATTTAAAACCAACCCATGTGCTTCAGGAGCGGTGGGCTAGCTTCCACCAGCCGAGGTCTGAGTTCAAGAAGTCGAATTCCTCCTCCCGCTAGGCAGCTGTGGAGCTCTACGAACGGTAACAACAATAACAATAAATGTGTTCGCGGGATTTGCATATATTCTCAGGAGTAGCGCATTCTTGGCTGGTGCTCAGGAGCGTACAAGGCAGCTGTTGCAGCCATTCTGAACACAGTGCGCTGGCTGGCTTCCCTGTGCTCGGTGCATCACGTGAGACGTCTTTCTCTTTTCCTCCCTCTCTGCATAAATCAGGGCCAAGCAGTTGACCTTGTGGCTTCGCGCAGGGGTGAGCAACAGGCGAGGCGGTAGCCCGCAGCATCTGGGGCGGGCTCCCACGAGGTTCCTGGGACTGTGGCGGGTAGATTTTTGTTAACTGTATAGTTAGGACTTTCAGTACAGCTTTCATGCCTTTCCTGCCTCAGAGTGGCCGGAGACCATTCTCCCAGTTTTCATCAGTAAGAGTCAGTAGTTAGAAACCTTTCCATCCATCATGTTAAACCTAGAAATCTGCATGTCAGTGCTGGCTTGCCAACAGATACCACAGGGAGGGCTACTCTCCTTGTTCAGAGATGCCTCTCCTGTTTTGTCCATTGCAATGGGAAGAAACGGACTCAGGTGTATTGGGTTCCGTCCTGGCGGATTGGCCGAGGCAGTGTTTCTTAACCTTGGCGACTTTAAGGTGTGTGGACTTCAACTCCCAGAATTCCCCAGCCAGCCAAGCTTCTGGGAGTTGAAGTCCACACACCTTAAAGTTGCCAAGGTTGAGAAACACTGGGTTGAGGCCTTTTGGTGTTGCAAATCGTTGGGAGGGAGGTGGTAGCACCTGGATGAACTCCTGATTCCAGGAGTGCCTCGATAACCAATCTGTATATTTCTTGGGCCCAGTATGTAAACTTGCCCGTCTCCGAGTCCCTACTTCTGCAGGTGGGTGGAACATGGGATAGAAATGCTAAAGGTAAATCTTAAAGTGCTTGCAATGGCTCTCTCTTTCCATGTGGGGGAGCCTGGGTCCTTCAGCTGCAAGGTGGTTCTTCCGAAACGCCACTCCTAATCTGGAATAATTACCAGCCTCCCAGAGCAGAGTTAAGTGCAATCCTCCGTTGGATTGCAGCCTACTTCTGTTTACTATGCACCCTACAAAGGCCTGAACCAGAGGCCAGACAACAATATATTTCATGAAGAACATCAAGCTTCATCCTTGAACTCATAAATATCATGGGGGGGGGGACACCATGTCAGGATAGCCTTTGACCATAAAAGAGGAGTCCAGGAGAGCCTCTTAGCCATCCAATGAGTATAAACGTCATGATTTGTGTGACTCTGGAGCAGGGCTTTCCAAATTTTTGCCGTTGGCGACACACCAATGGCCGGCTCACAAAAACCCGGAAGCGCCGCGGCCAGTACGGTGCAAAAACCGGAAGTGCCGGTGGCACAAAAACCAGAAGTGCCGGCGGCCGTGCTTTTGGGTTGCTGCGGCAGTGGCAGCGGCTGCTCCTTCGAAAGGGCAGGCTCCGGGAACCCCGAAAATGCCCTCGGTTCCGGCAGGGAGGCAAAAAGCCTCCCCGCGCGCACATTGCCGAGCTTTCCGGCACTCAGCTGTTCCACGGGGAGAATTTCCACCCCGGCCCCAGATCAGCTGTGCCGGGAATCCCGGCAGCGTGCGCGTGCGGCGAGGCACTTCCGGGTTGTCACGCGACACACTTGGGGCCCCCAGGCGACAGAGTATTGGAAAAGTGACACACAGTTTGGAAAGCCCTGCTCTAGAGTATGTGTTAGCAAAAGTACCGTAAAACATGATTTCTATAGAAATTACAGTCTATGCCGCTGTTCCTCAACTTGGTCTATTGCAAAAGGTTTGGGACCACAGAATTTCCAAGCAGCCACTGGACGTGGTAGCTGGGAGTGGTCCCTGCATAGCTGAAGGAGGGCTCTATTACACCAGAAACAGTTGGTAAGGTATCTGGTGCCACCATTACAAGGAAGGACAACCTCTCATGTGCTTTGAATAACTGTGGAACATGCAGAATATGAATGGGTGAAGCCTGCCCCACTGTCTCGGCACCTATATCCAAAGGGAAGCCTCACCTGTTGAAGTCCTGCCTGTCATGAAGTGTATCCAATGGCAGGAAAACTCTAGTGGTAACTCTAGAAGGCAGTCAAATGACTCACCCACAGGAATCCTGCAGCAGCCTCAAGGGTCCTGAATACAGTGTCCCTGCATTAAGTGAAGGACTGGCCTTTTCTCCTTTAAACCTTTGGGGTTGGGGTTACTGCTCTCTGCTCTGGTTCGGGCCTACAGGAACCCTCTGAAGGGATGAGAGGGGGATTTACATCTTGCAGGCAGTCACCTTTGTGGAAATGCTGCGATGGTTGGGCTTGGGACTGTAAAAACCACTTTTGGAGTGGAGTCCCACTCTGGATTTAAAAGAAAAGCAAGAAAGGTTACAAAGAGATGGTTGTACGCATCCCTTCTGAAACCAGCAAGGTTGTCTATATATACAGTATGTATGTATGTATGTATGTGAGATATATATATATATATATATATATATATATATATATATATATATATATCAATCTATCTATCTATCTATCTATCTATCTATCTATCTATCTATCTATCTATCTATCTATCTATCTATCTATCTCTGCCTGGTCATGTGGGATGACCATCCATTTCTTTCTTACTACTTGTCATGAGAGCATGAACCCTTGAGCAGGATGACTATCTTGGCCAATCTCTTCTCCAAATCGTTGGCTGGTCTCCTTCCCAGGATCGTACTCACTGCAGCGGCGGCTATAATATCTCTGTTAGTATTTAAGCTGCACTTCTTGCTGGGGAACAAAGTCTTGGGGAAAAGCCAGCTAGGGCACGCTCCCCGCAGCCTAATGGCTTCTGAATGTGACTTCATAGAGGTGGGAGTTGGAATTCAACACAACTGGAGGGGACCAGCTTGGGGAAAGTGTGTTAAGTAACCTGCTAGCTGGTGCAAGGGGAAGAGAAATGGCTTCAAACTAATTTTACGATTTGGAGAAGCAAAAGGAGAGAGAATCGGAGAAAGAGCGGAGGGTTGAGTCAATAGGAACACCAAGGAGTTCAAAGCAGACTTTGGAGTTGTGGTGTAAGATGGGTGAAAGGTGTTGTCTGTTTTAGAGATGCCCATGTTTCAAAAATACATCTCCATATAAGCCTCTAGCATTTCCTTATACAGGTAGTCCTCGCTTAACAACCATTCGTTTAGTGACAGTTTGGACTTAACGACAGTGCTGAAAAACCGACTTACGACCAGTCCTCACACTTACAACTGTCTCAGTGTCCCCATAGTCACGTGATCATGATTTGGGTGCATGGCAACCGGTTCGCATTTATGACCGTCGCAGCATCACGTGGTCACGTGATCACCATTTTCGACCTTCCCGGCCAGCTTCTGTCAAGCAAAATCAATGGGGAACTGCGTGATTCACTTAATGACTACATGGTTTGCCTAATGACCATGGTGATTCACTTAATGACTGCCGGAAAAAAGTTGTAAAATTGGGTCAGATTCGCTTAATGCAGAGCTTTCCAAACTGTGTCGCCACACACAGTCTGGTGTGTCGCCACACAACCCGGAAGCGCTGACCATCATCAGCGTTTCTGGGTTTTCCCGCGGCGACACACCAACCGCGGCGTGCAAAAAACCGAAAGCGGCAGCAGCGCTTCCGGGTTTTTGCGCGCTGCCGCAACGGTGGCACTTCCAGGTTTTCCCGCGGCAACACACCAACAGCGGTTGGTGTGTCACCGCGGGAAAACTTTGGAAAGCCCTGGCTTAATGACTACTCTGCTTAGCAACTGAAATTCCGGTCCCAATTGTGGTAGTTAAGCGAGGACTACCTGTAATAAACCATCAAATATTATTCCTTCTTCTTAGCAAAGACTGGATTTTGGAGTCCGGACCTCAGGTTCCCACAAGAGCATTACGTCCAGGATTTAAGTCTATTTGGACAATCCCAGTCAGAGACTGAAAGCAATCCACTGTCTAAGAACATAAAAGAAGATGGGAAATCTTTACTCTTTCCCCTTCTTGCTAAGAAGATAAATTTGGGTGAAACCCAACCTCTGTTCAGCTAATGAGCTTGCCCCTGCCCCCTCCTGACACTTAGAGTGACCTACCAGCCATGTGGGAATGACTCACGCCATGCTTCTAGCAAGTCCATCCCTTTTTAAACACTTCTATTTTAGCTGCTGCTCTTAAAAGCAAGAAGAATAAGGAAAGCTGGGGACCGGGTGATGCGGGGAGGCATCTGTAGCTCTAAAGAGACGCTTGGCCCTCTCCGGTTCCTGAAGCTGCACATTGGCCTCCCAACCTGCGGAGAGAACAGCGCGCCACCACGGAGGGTCTGCGGGACGGAACAACAGAAAGGGCACCAAATTCTAACGAGCAGCGTCAGCTTTGCTGCTGAGAAATGCTGCACCTGCTGCTGCTTCTCAAAAAAAGTTCAAGTGTACTTGCAGGATGTGGGAAGCTGACCATTTCAAGGCCTATCCTGAAATGTGTCCTGTTTGTGAATGACCTATGATGACAGTGTTACTTTTTCTACGACAAAAGCTACACTATAAACATCCGGACATAGCTGAGTCGGTTTTACTTTCAGATAAGCATGTCTTATACAGTGGATGGCAAACCTGTATCTTTCTAATTCTTTCTGACTTGCAGCACATTCCTTATTTTTCCCTGCCCCCAATGCTGACTGTATTCAGTACTTCATCCTGATATCATACGGTAGACGAGAAACACCTTTTGGAAGCAAGGCATCGATCCACCATTACAGTTGTTAACAGAAGGTCCAGCTCCACTTCTCCATCTGTTGGCTCACAAAAAACCCTACGTCATATTTATGCAACGAATGTGTGAGAAGGCAGCTTCTCCATGGCCTGGGGAGTGCCTTCCCCGCTCTGCAATTCTGTGGTTCCAAATGCACAAGAGACACGAGTGACCCCGTCCATTGAGTTGGCACCCACAGAAATAAGCTCAATGGTGGGTGAGCTGAAATGTGGCATCTCAGGTACTCCCCTCCCTCTGTGTTGCTGTCTCAAACAGGAGATTTACCAAACCTCCAGTGAGTTCCTATTCAGGGCTCCTGGACGTGTTTTTTAAGTGACTCTGCATTGGGTAGACTTTCTCAACACTGGCTTCTCTGCTACTGGCGGGGGGGGGGGGGGAATTCTCTAGCCAGGTAGTCATCAAGTGGCTCAAAGAAAGAAGTTCATAAATCCTTCACCCTTGATCAAGATACTACTTGGAGGGGAAGCGAAAGAGAATATTTGCAATCTACTCAGTTGCCAAAATTGGAAAGATAGACACTACCAAGATCGTACTGAGATACAGTTAGTGGCCAGCAAAGCCCCTTTACTGCAGCTCCAGCCAGGGAAAGTTATTTAGGCTAATTTACAGCCCTTATGCAGACAGCAATAGCCAGAAGATTAAAAGCTTTGATCTCACACACCGAGGGCCCCACATTATACAGTACAGTATATTTCTGCACTACAACGCATGTAAAGAGCCATGCATTTGTCAAGCATAAGTAGAAAGCAGTTTTGGGCTATTACTAAAGCTTTTAGCAAAATGGTTCCAGAGTCAAGCCCGTGTCAGAATTTCTCTTTTCAATTCTTCATGCCCTGACCTTGCTTGGCCTGAGAAAGTATACTCCCTGAGCCCATCAGCAAACAGAGATGCTCTTAAGACCATCTGCCCTAACTTTTTAAACTCTCAACAGCTGGAAACGAGAAAGGTTTTGAGGAACGTTGTTGTTGATTTTCTAACCGCCATAATACTCAGTCTGCTGTGTGAGCAACAGATTAGATTAATAGGGGAAGTTGGTGTGAAAAGAGAGCCGGATTTCTACGTTGTATGATCTTGACTAGTAAAACCTATATTACTGGAAGAAACAGGAAGCCATGCGTCTCCTCCCAGAATGTGGTGAAGCCACTAATTCCTTCTATCTGACAGAGAGCACAGTCAGAGGCAGATGTGGAATTTACAGTCTGGAAATACGAAAGGTGATTTTGACTTTTTGACTGAAGGTTTTCTGACTCTTCCTTGAGAAGGAACAAAGTACAGTTTCAGGGGCAGTTCATAATAATCCATTTCTTAAAAGAGCAAAATGCTTCATAATGATTTTTGAAATTCCCAGCAACTGTGCTGGACTTCAGCCCCGTGAGAATTACAGCAGAGTCAGGAAGCTGATCCACAGGGGGCCTTTCAAGGCTGCCAGTGGGGGTCTTGCCCCAGGAGTATCTAGAGATGCTGGTGAGCAGTTCTGAAGCTGCCTTCCTCTAGAGCAGAGCTTTCCAAACTGTGTGTCGGGACACCTTAGTGTGTCCGCTGCAGTGTCTGGGTGTGTCGCGGCTGCTGCTGCCTCCGAGCCCTGCCAGGACTCCATGCAGGTCCCTGTGCCCTGCTGCCTCCAAACCTGCCCTGCCAGGATTCCGCACAGGTCCTAGTGCCTGCCTTGTGCCCTGCTGTAAGAGTGTGTCGCGAAATGATGCATGTCTAAAAAGTGTGTCACCCACATGAAAAGTTTGGAAAGCTCTGCTCTAGAGCAGTGCTGGCCTTAATCTGCATTGTTCCCCAAGAGAGCTTGGCATAGGTGGTCTTGGTCCTGAAGACAGACAGGTTTTTCTGGATGAGCGGCATCACTTGGAGATGACCCTTCACCTCTGCTGGGTATCAAGTTGGATCGACAAATCTCCAGTTCCTTGTGCACACCCCCATGCATATACACACATTTCTTTTTCTAGCAGGGAAGGATGAAGGAAGCACTGAAAATGCATTCACAGCCCAATATGGCATGTATAAGAAGCAGCATCAAATTCATCAAATCAAACCAGACCTATCATAAATAGCGGGCGGAGAGTAGAGAACCCCCGCACCGTCTCAGGATAGAAGCATAACCCTAGAAAGATGTCGCTTCGTCAGAAACCTTGCATAAAAGCCGCCTGATTGCTCGATCACTCCAAAGTGCCCCTTGTGCCAGGAATTCTCAGGAAACCTTGATTCAGCAAACGTTCTTTATTTACACAGGAGATTTAAAGGTAAATCCATATCCTCCAGAATGTCATTTTAAGAATGAAAAATGACTCATTTTAATTTCACCCTGTGTTGCTCTGACTGCCGGTGGGACCGATGCAGGAGACAAACGACCAAACCCAAACCCTTTTGCTATAATATCAGAGTGCTTAAGATGGCCATTTTCACTGAAGCACGAGTACAGGGCGAAAGGGAGAAACGAGCTAAGAGGAAGGCACGTCAAGCAAACCCTCATCATGACCGTCTCCCACCCGGAAACCTATGCCCTCACTGTGGGAGGTTGTGCGGATCCAGAATTGGCCTTTACAGCCACTTACGGATCCACTGTTAAAATTTTACCCTTGGAAGACAATCTTGCTCGGCTACGAGTGATTGCCAATGATTGAATCTAGAAATGCCCACTCAAGTCCTTTCTACCTGATTTCAATGATTTTAATTGTCGTTGCTAAGAAGATTGATTGATTGTTGGGTGGCCAGGAATCTCTTAAAATCCACCCTAATTCCTCACAGAGTGGATGGGTTGGGTTGGGACTACCAATCCCAGAATTCCCAGACGGTGTGACCAATGAGAGCTATAGTGCCAAGATGCTTGGAGAGAACCAGTTGGAAGGAGGCTCCTGCAGAAAAATTTAGATCTTCACAATATTCAGATTTTGCAGGGCGGATTTTGTTTTTGTACCCTTAAAACCCCTGCAGTGTAGAAAGCTGGAGCAATAGCTGGACCACAATTTTAACAGATACTAAATCAATGTTGCTGCTTTTTTCTTTCTTTTAATATGGAGACTTAATACTAAACATCTTCCAGAGTTGGTGGGGGACCAGAAAACAAAAAAAGAGGAAAAGCAGTCTAGAGCACTTATGTCAAGACTGCAGCCCTAAGCATGCTTTCCTCATTCTCTAAAATCAAAGTCACTTAGGAAGTAGGACAGTCAGTTAGGATGGAGCTATAAATGTGAAAAATCATCCCCTGCTACTTTCCTCTTAGAAATGCCAGCCTGCTGCTGGCTGAGAGATTCTACCCTTTCAAGTGCAATAACAATAACAATAACAATAACAATAACAATAACAATAACAATAACAATAACAATAACAATAACAATAACAATAACAATAACATCATCATCATCATCATCATCATCATCATCATCATCATCATCTCCCGGGTGCTGTATCACTTTGGCCTGATGGAAATTTTTGGGAGATTTTTTAGCCTTCTATCTCTAAGGAAGTGAAGGGAAGAGATCTGTTGGGGGGGGGGTGGACTCTAGTTATGCAGTTCCTGTACCTTTAAATGCAAGAAGCAAGAGCTGAGACGGGGGGGGGGGGGGAGAGAGAGACTAGGCTCCCTTAATAAGCAAATTTATACCCACTGGGGAGAAGAAGAGGGTGAGGGGACTGAAGTGAGTTGGGGGCCCAGAGAGAGGAAGAAGGCTGGGAGGATGCGAGGCGATTCTCGCCCCTCCCCGCTTGAAGCGGCAGAAAAGCAGCCCCGTTTCCACCCGTCGGTCTCCAGCCTCTTCCGCCTCCTGCATCCCTTCCTTCTGCCACCCCGCTGGAGTCAGCCCCCCCTCCCCAAAGGGCACCCCTGAAAGCCAAAATGGGGGACCTCTTCCACCCAGCAAGCCGGAGCCTCAGAGAGTGAGATTGGCAGCGGGGTGGGGTGGCAGCGGGCGGTGTGGGGAGACAATGAAAACAGTTCTTGGGGGGGGGGGGGAGAGTGGATGTATGTGGAGGGGGGGAGAGAGAGTGCGTGAGCTCGAGGCAGCCACAGACACTGCATTGCTGCTGACGCCGGAGTCTCTCCCGCGAAAAGCCAACCATCAAAATGCTGTTTTGCCCAGGACCTGCTGACCAATTTTGCCAGCAGAACAGCAGCAGGTGGAAGGCACAGCGGCGGATTTAAGACCCTTTTCTTCTGGTCGGTGGCATTTCCTTCTCTTCCCCCTCCCCAGCCCGCAAATCCAGGAATTATCATTATTCTTGTATGTTGCCCGGCGGCCTTTTTCCGCCACCCTTCCCCAATCTGGGTGTCGCCTGGGGTGGTTTGGAAAGACACGCGTCGGCACCCCCTCAGCTGGCCCGATTTGCCACTCCCGGCAACGGAAAACCTCCCTCCGCGCGGGCCCAGGAGAGCCTCCTTCTCCCGAGCAGTAAGGCAGGAGACGGATCCGGAACCGCTTCCCCTCCCCTCCCCTCCCCTCCCCCCCCCGGAGAGAATGTGCAAGCTGCACAGCCCGGCTCCACCAGCTCTCCGCCTTTGCTGCATTATTTAAGGGGGTGGATTTTGTTCTCCCGGCTTTCCCCCCCACCTTTTTGAGAATTTGCGGACTGCGTTACATGCATGTCCAGTGGGGGAAGGTTTAATTTTGACGATGGAGGGTCCTACTGTGGCGGTTGGGAGGACGGCAAGGCTCACGGCCATGGAATATGTACCGGCCCGAAGGGTCAAGGCGAGTACGCGGGTTCCTGGAGTCACGGCTTTGAGGTGCTGGGCATCTACACCTGGCCGAGCGGGAACACCTACCAGGGCACCTGGGCGCAAGGGAAGCGCCACGGCATTGGCGTGGAGAGCAAAGGGAAGTGGGTGTACAAAGGCGAGTGGACTCACGGATTTAAGGGACGCTACGGGGTGCGCGAGTGCACCGGCAACGGGGCAAAATACGAAGGGACGTGGAGCAACGGGCTGCAGGATGGCTATGGAACGGAGACCTACTCCGATGGAGGTAAGTGGCCGGTTTCCTTGGTCTGGCTGTCCTTTCCCCCCCAGGCAGAAGCATCGAGCTGCGTCCCGCCTTTCCCTCACTGGGGATATTAGTGTCCCTCCCTGCGTTGCCCCAGTCTAGTCCTTGAAGCTCGGCTGGGGCCAGAATGAGGTCTTCGTGGTTCTTTGCTGGTGGCTTTAAGAAGGGCCTTTTTCGAAGCGGGGTTTGTGGGATAGAGACTGGCGTCGTTGCAGCTCCTCGTTCAGCTAAGAGAATCCCGCCTGGCCGTCTCCGAGGATGGATGGAGGCCTAAATGGCCTAAATTCAGATGGGTTGGTAAAGCATTTCTGTGTGTGGAAAGGGTCCGCCGCGGTCCTGAAGGACCCAGGATCCAGGGAGGTGTTTGGGAAAGGAGGAGGTCACACGGAGAGGAATCGCAATCGGAAATATGGCCAAATAGCCTCTGGTGCTACTGTGAGTCTGGGACATTTTGGAAAGGGCTGACGCAAAATTCCCCCAAATGATAGGTGGCTTCTGTTCAGTTTTATGAGATTTGTTCAGGGATAAATCTCGTGTCTTAAGGGCCAGACCTTCGTGTCTGCCATTCCATTCCTCTTAATACTGTTCAACATCTACCCCCTGCCTCATGAGACAACCATTTATGAAAGAAAAGCCTGGCTCTCCATTCACTGCTCTAACCCTACAGGATCATCAGCAGATACAATGAGGATGGGGTAGAAGGGTGGGATTTTGCCCTCAAAAGCCCCTCAGTGCTGAGGTCCCTCGTCCAGACATCTAAATGTCTCTCCAGGGTCAAGGAGTATTGCAAACTCTTACTGTCCTTTTAATTCCCCTCCAAGTGTAACCCTCCACTCCATGGGCCCATGGTTAATTTGATAACCAGTTGTAATTCATAGAGTCTTTGTGTAGAGAATGTGCAGCTTGATGCATGTAGAGCACCTAAAGGCAGATGGGAACAGCTGTCTGTGGCTTCGGCAAGAACACTTCAGGTGTTATTATTGCAGAGGGAACGTGGAGATGGGGACTGACTAAGCGGAAGCAAAATTAGCAAAGAAATTGCGGATCGAAAACCGTAAGGACTAATTTAACATGGAAGTCTCACCCAGAGAAAAGAGCAGCTTTCTCCTCTGATGGCCTGGATCGCTCCATCTCAGGTTAAGTGGCCTTTCTGTGTACAGGCGCCAGGCCTACTTCCTAGATCCCTGGAGGGAGACAGCAGAGAGCTCTCTGGTTCTAATGTTAGGTATCTGCCTCCAAAATGCAATTCTTCCTTTCCCCTGTGTTTCCCTCTCTCTGGCCTGCTTGCTTTAAAGCGGCTTGACAGGGAATACATCCTCAGCTTGCAAACAGCCTGTGGGAAGAGATCAGGAAAGGAAAGGCTGAAGGGAAAATGCATTTCTGTGAATTTGCTGATTTGAAGCAAACAGGGCAGGGCAGGAACTGAGCAAACTTTATTCAATTTTTTACAAGGCATGTGGCTTGGCCTGGGAATCTGTTTTGTGTCCTGAACTTGTCTTGAAGCAAAGAAGGAAGCAGAACTTTCTGGAGACACTCTACGGGTTTTGCTGTATTTATACTGCTTATGTTATCCCCCCGCCCCCAAACCTTCATTCTCAGTGCCCAGGTTTCTCTGAAGTCAGGGCTGAAGCTAAGTCTGCATTTAATATCTCAGGGTAAATCCCCTAAAATTGCCTTCCCTGAAGGCAATGTTGGGAGTGCAATTTCTGGAATTCCTCTCAGCCCGGCTGGCTGCAGAGTCTAGGAATCTTAGTTCCAGTATAGGCAGCAGATTAGGGAAGGTGGGTTGAAAGTACTCTTGGCCTAACCATGCCTTTACGCAGAAGCCATGCAGGCACGATGGTACAGCACTGCAGTGCTGCAATCCCCCATGAAACCTGAGGAAAAAAATGCATACATTCAACAAAAGAGAAAATAAATGTGCAGAGCCATCATAACTTAGACGTGGTGGCCTGCTTTAGACCTGGAAAGAAGCAGAGAAGCAGACATCAGACTGATGATGAAAACTGACTGTGGAAATTTGGAAAAATTCTACCCAACATCATGGAGACCTAGTTTGTTGAGAACGTAGTGTTTGGAATGATTGTGATTATCCCACTGGTTGTCAGCACAGAAAAGGGGCTGTACAGAACCCTCAAATTTATGTCCCACTCACATTCTTTCCTCTCCTCTGATTTTGTCATGATGATAATAAGGAAGCCCAGCCCAGCTGAACTGTTCAAAAGTGCAAGAGAGGTCCCACTGAGTATGAAATTAGAAGTCTGTCTTGGCCAGAGCATCTTCTTCAGGCCTCCCGACGGTGACTTAGCAAACCTCCTACGTTTGGAAAATAATATTCCAGATGTATGAGGGGTAATTGCATTACACCGGAAAAGAATGGCTCCCCAGCTGCTGTAAAAAAAGAGGCAGCTACTGGAAATTAAGATTCCTGTAGCTCCTCAACCCATCTGCTGGAAGCCTTGTTGCTTCCTGAAATGTCAAAAATAATCTACCATATGCCATTTTTAAAAACTACAGGCATCAGTCTAATAAGCAGATCCACTGGTGCTAAGAATGTAGTAATATCAAAATAAAAGCTGGTGTGTCTTAAAGAACTCCACTCGAAAGTCTAGGAGATAGACATACCAGCAAGCACCATCCAGAGGCCTTTAAAAAGTATCCAAGTACCCGTTTATAGGTCTCAGAATTACAGTCTTTTTTTTTTTTTTTGGTAAAGCCTTCAAGCAGGACTTTATTGGTGCATCCATGAGGACTGAAGTATTGTGTCCCTTAATTTGATTTTGGAATAAAGGCTTCAGACAGCTCTGTTTCCCCCAGTTGTCATGGGATGAGTGCCAATCCTTGTTGCAGAGATGTACTGTATGTAATTTTCCGTTTATTGTTCTCACCTTCTTGGAATTCCCACACAGTGATTCCCGATGTTTGGGCATTCACCTCAGGGCCGCCATAAACCTCAGTATATGACACATCCACAGATGCTCTCAGCCCTGTGTTTGATTCAGGTTTCAGAAACAAACCCATGGATCACCACCCTGGAAATGCATAATGAGGAGCACCAGCTGTAGGTTTTGACAGGGGCACCAATGCAAGACAGGTCAGGCCTCCCATCCTTCCCGCTGTCTGGAGGACTCCAGTGACAACCCATCCAAGTTCTGGATCTCGGGGTGTTTATTTTCATTCATTCAGTGTGAAGCTCATAATCTCCCCTCCTCCCGTTGACTCTTCAGGACAAAACAGTCAGGATGGTTTCATAGACCCACTTCCTTGTGTGCAGATAAAAGGTTGGCTTGGTGGCCCCTCCCTGTTCCATGTTTCTAGGCATATCCAGCAGTGCCCTGTCTATCTTTAAAAGTGGGCCTACATCAAGCAGAAGTCAATTTTCACATTTCCAGGACACAAATCTTTGGAGCAGCCCAAACAATAAGACAGGAAGTGAAGGAGAATAAGTATCCAAGTACCCGTTTATAGGTCTCAGAATTACAGTCTTTCTTTCTTTTCTTTTTTGGTACAGCCTTCAAGCAGTTCATGTGTCCTCACAATCTCTATTTTAGCTGCTTTATATTTGGAAATTCAGGCATAGCTCACAGAACAAGACCAAAAAAGCCTGGAAATGATAAAGCAAGACTGTAGTAATTGTGTCCGGCTGATGCAAGTGATTCAGATTAAGCAAGCCAGTTCCCCAGAATATTTAAAACAACTTAAGTGGAATTTCCAGCAATATGATCTTTTAAAAGTAGGCTTGGTAAAAGTATTTCTCCTTTAAATCCTTTTTGATGTCTCAGGACCTTGGAGAGCACCCAACGCCCAGCTAGGCTGACAGAGTGTGCCTTTTTTGCTGTTCGGTACTTTCTCCACTTATTTCAAGTCTCCGCTTCTGAAATGAATGGTGGGTGAAGGCCAGGATGTTTGGTGTGTTGGGACCACGATTCTCCAGAATCCTAGCCAGCATGGCCTTTATCCACTTTTGCTGGGAATCCTGGGCGTTCAGGCCTCGGCACATCTCAAGAGCATCAAAATGTGGGAGCTGCTCTATTTTCAATCATGTGTGTAGCTAATGACACATCGAGATGGCAGCTGTGAAGACAGTCACAAATCTATGTTGAGAGGTGTATCAGGTGTACTTTAATCCCTTGTAGCCTACATGGCGTTATTTTCATCCTTCGCTGGCCCCTAGAGGTCCAGAGAACAGCAAGCATGGGACAAAGCTAAAGCATAAGTGGAGTTGGAACTACAATGGTTTGTGAAGTGCTTTTTTTGTAGGTGATGGAACAGGCAGTTTTTGGGATCTTTGGTGGGCTGCCATAAAAGACTGCACTGAAAATCACAAGTCATCCAGGCCTGGTTTGTAGCAATGTATGAACGTGCTGTTGTCCTTCAGTTATCATGGCTTGTTACCACATGTCCTCCTAAAATTGTTTTTAGGCGATCTTCACTAAAGTATAGCAAACATGCAAGCTTAAACTCATCTTAACAAGGATTTAGGATTGCCATTTGATTGCCCTACAGAACGCACTGAAATGTTATGGCCAGTGTGTTGAATCCCAAACAAACAAGGGAAGACATTTATAATATCTAAACGTATGAATAGTATCAGATAAAAGCAAGTAGGAGACATGTGTATATGGAAAGAGAATGAGAGAGGGGAACCATGTAGTTTGGCCATTGATTAGTATAGAAAATCATTCAATAAATAAGAGAAAGAGGTTTGTTTTCTCTCTTGTTTTCTTCCTTAATGCTAAGAACACTTACTTGCTTGCTTCCATGGGCAAGGCAAATGTTTTCCACTGTGTGGGCCAGTAGAATATACCAAGTTTTGAAACACATGTTTGATTTGCAGCTACTGGATGATGAAATAATAGATGCCAATCCAATCCAGGTGATCTTACTGGCATGAGGTTGGGCTAGGGCACGCATTCCCTCCTTCAGAGCAGAAGGTTTGGTGAGAGAGAGAACAGGCACAGTTTGGGAGCGCAGTCCATGCTCCGCATGCGGTAAATCCCATGGATAAGTCTTCCAGGGTGAGACGTGGCGTGGGAAGTGGGGTCCCAATGGCTGAGGTTGGGCTGGGGAAAAAGTTAAATTTGATTAAAATAAAGTTCAATTAAAGTGGTAATGGGATTGCCCTTGAATCTAATTTCCCCCCCTGTTATGTTCAAATATTGCAGTTTGGCAGCTATTTCTAGGGTGGTTGGGAGACAGCACCCAAAGCTCTCCAGGGCCACACTGAGAGGAGGCCTTGTAAAAAACTGTCAGTTTTGTCTAAGGTAGCTTCTTATCTCTCAGCTATCATTTCCAGGAGGGCAGCGGTACTATAAAACCAATGCAGGTTTTTAGCGTAGAGCAGTGTTTCTCAGCCTCGGCAACTTGAAGATGTGTGGACTTCAACTCCCAGAATTCCCTGCTGGCTGGGGAATTCTGGGAGTTGAAGTCCACACATCTTCAAGTTGCCGAGGTTGAGAAACACTGGTGTAGATGATATTGGAAGTTCTAGGATTGTTTGGGAAAGGATGGTGTGCAAAAAGCACTATCTAGTCATTCCTGCCTGTATTTTGAGGCTTCTACAGAGATTAAGAGCTTAGTTTAACTGAGAAATGGGGCGAGATTATAGAGTTTATGATGAGGATTACTGAATTTGATGATTAGCAAAGAGAAAGGGAGAGCGAGAGAGAGAAAATTAGGCAGATTCTGGTGTACTTTGTACAGGAAGCATATTAGAATTAATTAGCTCAATGGACTGAGAAGCTTTCGGCATTCTGCACACTTGAGCATCCAACTTACAATTTGTAGCCCGGATCCTGCTCTCAGTAGCAGAGCAGAGTGGACCTAGTTCATTTCACAACTGGGAACAGTACTAGCATGTTGCACTCAACAAGGAATGAGTGGCCACAAAGCCTGGGGGGAAATCGGAATTTGCCCATGTGCTCACCTACCATGTAAGGTTATTATTATTACCAGAAAGAACTACAGAAATAATCTGAGGATCGATGTTGGGCTTCAGCAGCATGGTGCCACACTCTCCTCTTCCACCAAGAGCTGCTATGAGGTTCTTCTGCAGGGCTGGCCCGTGTGGCGGCAATGTTCCCCTTGGGCGCATGGAGCTCCTGGGAATCCATGCATCGTGGCTCTTGTGCCTTCTGTAGTATTGCCATAGATACAGCTCGCTCTGTCTCAGCTGCTCTTGAATCATTCTGGTGATGCCTGCCTGGCTCGCCCACAGAGAGAAGATCCTTTTGCTACTCAGCCTCTTAGATCAGGGGGAAGGTACTTGTGGAAGAATCACACAAGTTCATAACAAGCAGCTAGGAGGTACCCAAAGGAGGATTGCTTTGGGCTGAGGCTCCCAGGCTCAACGTTCACTGATGGGGGGAAATGACCCCCCCCCAGTGCTGTAAAATGTCATGTTGGTCAGCCTTGTTTACCATGTGGAGGGTTGCCTCCTAAGCCACAGGAGGACTTGGCTTCCATTGAGCAGGAAGAATTTGTGACCAGGCTTAAGCCATGGGCACCTGTGCGTGGACGGGGGCAAATGATGCCGTATCTTTTGTGACTGCACAAGGAGATCATGATCTGCAAAAGATGCAACAATAACTAACATCAGGCTCAGTCAATGTGTACAGGAGGGGGATGAGCCAGGATGGTCTAGTGGTTAAGGCACCAGGCTAGAAACCAGGAGACTGAGAGTTCTAGTCCCGCCTTAGACATGAAAGCCGGCTGGGTGACCTTGGGCTAGTCCCTGTCTCTCAGCCCTAGGAAGGAGCCAATGGCAAACCAGGAGACTGAGAGTTCTAGTCCCACCTTAGGCATGAAAGCCGGCTGGGTGACCTTGGGCCAATCCCTGTCTCTCAGCCCTAGGAAGGAGCCAATGGCAAACCAGGAGTCTGTGAGTTCTAGTCCCACCTTAGGCATGAAAGCCGGCTGGGCGACCTTGGGCCAGTCACTCCCTCTCAGCCCTAGGAAGGAGCCAATGGCAAACCAGGAGACTGAGAGTTCTAGTCCCGCCTTAGGCATGAAAGCCGGCTGGGTGACCTTGGGCCAGTCACTCTCTCTCAGCCCAACTCACCTCACAGGGTTGTTGTTGTGGGGAAAATAGGAGGAGGAAGGGTTATTAGGTATGTTCACCGCCTTGAGTTATTTATAAAAATAATAAAGGTGGGATAGAAAATAATAAATAAATAAATTAAATAAAATGATGAGGGCCAGGTCAGCAGTCCCTCATTTCCTTCCATAAATGGCCACTCAAGAAAATCAATTCCTGACTTGGAACTGAAACGAGTTTCTTATAGTTTGAACTGATATTTATGTACGCTGTTGTCCAATCAGCCTTCTAAGTGGGTGGGGTTTCAGCTCCCATAATGTTCTAGCCTTAACTTCCAACTTAACTGTGAGACTATTTCTCAAAGCAGACCTTTCAGTCCAATCGTTCAGGTCTCCTCATGCAGGAAATAACATTAAAAAATTGGTGACCTTGTCTAAAGGAAGGATGGTAGACAGACAGACAGAAAGACTAAGGAAAAAAGAAGGAAAATAAACCTTAATCCAAACTCAAACTCCAGCTTAACTTCACAATGGACAACATTGTGTGGTTCAGTGTGATTATCAACTAGACAACCTGTGACCTGTTTTCACTGGAAAATTTTTCACTGGAAAAGTTCTTAAAAATTCAGGGAGATATTCAAAGATGTTTCTGCCTTGAAAATAGCCCATGTCATTCATATTGAACTATATAGCACAGTCAAACATCAGGAGTTAACCACAGGAAATGTTTTATGACATTTTGTATTATGTCATGTTTTATAAAATTTGCCAAATTTCTATTCCACGGAAGTCATGGGTCCTGGATTTTGGACGCATTCTGTAAGTTAGCCCATTTGAGATACTTTGGTTCAAAAATTGTTATCCTACGATGCACCATTCTGCCCAGTTGAAGGAGATTCAACCATGTCCTCACAGGCTGTGCCAAAAAAGAATAGGTGACTCTTCTAGGGCTACAAAATAGATTGTGTGATTACTGAGTTCAGAAGGACCACCAAATAGGCCTTAACATTATATTCTAAGTTCTGAAACTTAGAGTATATGCAGTGAGATTCTACCCTACTCTCCCTTGTGGAAACTCATGAAAACAAGCCTTCTCTCTCTCTCTCTGGAGGGTACAAAGCAGTAAACCACACGTGTTTCAACAAACAAAGAAAATGCTGGAAGAACATTGTCTCTAAGTGCAGTGTTCACTTTAGCTGGAGACCACATCAAGCAGGAGTTTTTCCTGAACCTGCTTCCAAGCCCATTAAGGAGGGCTGCATAAAGGCCTCCCTTCTTCCAGAATTTATGGGACAAAAATGGTATCCCTCCCTCCCTCCCTTCTTCTCCCTCTATTCCTTCCTTCCTTCCTTCCTTCCTTCCTTCCTTCCTTCCTTCCTTCCTTCCTTCCTTCCTCTGATGCATCTGTCCCTCCATTAGCGATGCTTGAGAGTGAATGTCAGTCCTTGGGTAGTAATTAAATGGCACCACACAAACATTCACACTCACACACAATATTAGCAAGCGTGGGAAGAACAATAAGGTTTGTGGGACTAAAACAAGTTTAAAAATAATTAAGGGAGCATGCACACACACACGCACACACACATGCACACCAGCCCAGGGACAGCCCAGAGACTGAATTCTCACTGTCAAGGAAGAGAGGGAGGACGGGGTGGAGGATAGAGCGTTGTGGCCTGGCCAGCTATGCTATTTTGTGCATCTCTTCTTTCCTGAAAGGGTATGTACTGTGGAGGAGGGCGAGTCCTGGCTCACATCCTATCATGCTGCTTGTTATGGAGAGAGAGCGCGCGCGCGCACGCATGTGCCTATTTTAACCATCTCTGCTTTTCAACAGCTAGCAAGCTCACAGCGCCCCGTTCTTTTCCAACCAAGGTGTTGTATGTCTGAGATGCCTCTCAACTGCCACTTTTCATTGAAACAAATCCTGCTTCCCAATCCACCGTCGGAGGCCGATGCAGCATATTCCCAGGCTTGCCGCTCAGAAATCCAGACCGAAGTTCTGGTGCAGTGCGTGCTGCTTCCCTTTCCAGGCTCAACAGTGATTCAAGCCAAAGGCCCCTGCCATTTCCTTCCTAGCATTCTTTCCCCCGGGGTTCGCCCTGGCCCAGGATCCTGGCTTTCTCACCTCCCCGGTGGCAGGGATTTCTTCTTTTAGAGTGCCTGTTTGTGAAGGCATCTGAAGTTCTCGCTCAGCCACCCAGAGAAACCTCCTCTCCAGTTCTTCGGACAGTATGCTCCCTTGCTACCACAGCCTCTTCCTTCTTCGCCTCAAATTCTCTCTTCAATGCTCTCCCACTTATTTCAGGCAGAGATGAGCTTGCTGGCTGGAGGATTCTGGGAATTGAAGTCCACCCATCTTCAAGTGGCCAAGGTGGAGAAACACTGCTGTAACATCTTGCCACTCCTGTCCAGCCTGTAGTTAAATGGGCAGCCAACCCTTTGCCAGGGGCAGGCGTGGGCAGGGAAAAGGGCTGCTGGCGACCTTACCCTTTGGTGCAGTTGTGCTAACTCCCAAGCGATGATCCAACATTGGGGATATGCAGGGGCTCTTCTTCTGCAGGGAAAAAAACAAAAACAGCCCCTTGGAAAAAGGCACATTTTTTATATGATCCACTTTCTCTGAATCGGGGATGGCGTCTTGGTGCCCCCCTCACCCGGCCTTGCTCAACCTGGAGGCCCAGAATTTTCCCCATGGCCTTCGCTCCTGTAGAACTGCTGGAAGCTTGACTCAACCATCTGGAGGCAGCTACATATTCCTCCCCGCCATCCTAAGTCCGCATGAGAGCCCTAAGTTCTTCTGACACATGGAGTGGATTTGCACAGCGCATAAAGCCACGGTCCCCAACCTTTTGGGCACCAGGGACCGGTTTCGTGGAAGACAATTTTTCCACAGATGGGGGGGGATGGTTTCGGGATGGTGCGGATGGAAGTGGTAAGCGGATGGGATGGCACAGACGGAAGTGTGCGGCCCAGTTCCTAACAGGCCATGGACCGGTACTGGTCCACGGCCCGGGGGTTGGGGACCCCTGGCATAAAGACTTATGTGATGTGCTCGTTTGGGGCTTAACATGCTTGTAAATCCAACCATTGTGGCCAATTCTAAAATAAGTATACCATACGAACTCAGCTAATTGTGGCTTATTCATCCAAATCATGATGAGCAAGCCAGTTTCTGACACAGCCCCGTTTCCATCTAAGAAGGGCCTTTCATAATGCTAATTGATAATTTCCTGTGGAGTCCTTAGTGCTTCTGTGCTCGGTGCTTCTCTTCTATTGATAGTTTCCTGTTCGAAGACTCAGCTTGGATTGCCTGGCCAGCATTTGGGGATTATCCCTAAATTGCCCCTTAATTAATCAGCTTTTATCCCTTCATCATCCACACTAAGGGAGGAGGAATACTGTGTTATTAACTTTTTTCAACTGGATGTGCACAGGTCTTTCTGTTATAGTGAAATTATTATTATAATATTATATTATATTATATTATATTATATTATATTATATTATATTATATTATATTATATTATATTATATTATATTATTTCCCTTCCCTTCCCTTCCTATAACGGGAAGGAAATAAGCTTAACCAGCAAAAATAGGCTTTCAGTTTAAAGGAACGAATCTCTGCTTTGTGATTGCTTTTTTCTGTGGAAAGTGAACTATAAATCTCAGGGCCTTATCCTTCAGGAAAGTAGATTGCCAAGTCAGATAGCAGGTTTTGGGTGCAAGGAAAGTGCAACAGATGTTGTTATTTAATCTCTTATTATTTGCCAGGGAATAGGAAGATATAAGTTAGGATTTCCTGCCTTGGGGCAGTTTGATTTGGATGAAGATGAGCAAATGCACCAGGGACCCATTGCCTGCCATTGCCAGCAAAATGTCTTGGCCCATCCCTGATAAATAAATATAACTGCACGTCATAGTAGGAATTTACCTATCCAGACCTCAGTGCCTGTACATTGCTGTAATTAACGTTTTGCAAGTCCACAAAATAGTCACATCCCAGATTTTAAAAGCAGCACAAAATTTAATAGCACAGGAAATGCTGGAATGCAACAATTAAGAAAAAAAGTCTGTGGATTTCCTATCATAAGTGAGTGAACAAAATATGGCATCTCCCAAGAAGTGTGAAAAATAGAGGAATTGCACTCCCTGATTTTCATTTTCTAAAAGCAGCCTGACCTGGTACTGTATGTGCCTAAAATCAAGCCTTCATTATTTTTATTTTCTTTGTCTCTGTATGTTTTCATCTGTATGTTTTCATCTGCTAGGTGACAGAGATTCAACAGGTGTACATCTTTCTGGCATGCCTATAGGACATAGCAGAACCTTTGAATTTATTCACGTTTGTAGAGCTGTTTGGGGGGGGGGAAGAGAATAATAACTGGTTGCTAGTTGAAAAATGATCAACTTAATTTGAAGCTGTGTTGTTTCTTTCTGGTGATGGACCTCCAGCTTCTTGAAGTCCAGAGCAGCACCATTTTCCTCTTGGCCCAGCAACACAGCGGAGTCTGGCAACGGCCTCCATTCCACACCCCTCCTCTTTGTCCTATAGATTTCTGTGTCATCATCAGAGCACCCTAGAGAGAAAGAGGACAGGTCACAGTCCCTTTGATGGTTGTGGGGAAGGAAGGGAGGGCAAGTGGGATGAGCAAAAGCTTGAGAAGATCTTTTTGGAGTTGGTGGTTAGCTCAGGTTTCAGGAAGAGAAGAGAAAGCAGAGGCAGAGATAAGTGTGTCGATGGGCTGGAGCAGGGTTTCTCAACCTTGGCAACTTTAAGATGGGGGGACTTCAACTCCCAGAATTCCCCAGCCAGGTTGGAGTGTCAAGCAGCAGGGGCCAATGATCCAGGAGATTGAATGAAGCAACAAGTCTTCTTCTTCCAGAACTTTGCAGCTGCTGGTTTGGGTTCACCCTTCCCGGCGTAAGCTGGACCACTGATTTTGCCGCACTAAATTGGAGCCCCCACATGACCCTTCAGCCAGAGGGAGAGGACATGGTGAAAACCAGCCTCCTAGGCTTCAGTCAGAGCTGATTACATGAATCTTGACCCAAGGAAGCCACGGCTTGATCCAGAATTAGCTGGAAGACTGCCGAAAATATATATATGTAAGGTGGGCTGAGGTTCTCCTTGGAGAAGAACAGGACATAAATATGATGAGTAACTTCTAAAGACATTGGTGGTAAGCAGATGCTACGAGGTGCAGAGTACTGACCTCTCCTGGACCAACCAGGAACTGCTCTGCAGTGTTTCGGGTTTTCAGCAACGGAGTCCTGGCACAACCCCCCTCTCGCCCATCTGCAGCTGCCTGTCAAGAGCTTCACCCCACATTCTGGTGGCAAATTATTTTGGCTTTGCTTGCTGAACACGGTCGCCCTCCCCCACCCAAAGGAATCTCAGCCGCTTCCAGCAATGGGAGTTTGGGCAAAATTCTTCCCCGCAGCTGCCGAAAAGGCAGCAGCCTTTGAAACGTGTTATGAATTCAAATGCAGAATGGTGTGGCTCAGAAGGCTTTGTCGCGACCAGTCTGCTAACCCTGTGTCCTTTCCTTTCTCGCCCTTCGCTCACAGGCACATACCAGGGCCAGTGGGCCGGAGGGATGCGCCAGGGATACGGTGTTCGTCAGAGCGTCCCATACGGCATGGCTGCGGTTATTCGATCGCCACTAAGAACGTCGATCAACTCCTTGCGCAGCGAACACACCAATGGCACGGCGCTGCACCCCGACGCGTCCCCCGCGGTGGCAGGAAGCCCTGCTGTCTCAAGGGGGGGATTTGTCCTGATGGCCCACAGCGACGCGGAGATCCTTAAGAGCAAGAAAAAGGGCATCTTCCGCCGTTCCCTGTTGAGCGGGCTCAAGTTGCGCAAATCCGAATCCAAGAGCTCCTTAGCCAGCCAGCGGAGCAAGCAGAGTTCCTTCCGGAGCGAGGCCGGCATGAGTACCGTGAGTTCCACCGCCAGCGACATCAACTCCACCATCAGCCTGGGCGAAGCCGAGACCGAGATCTCCGTCATCGAGGATGACATCGACGCCACCACCACGGAGGTTTACGTGGGCGAGTGGAAGAACGACAAGAGGTCAGGCTTCGGCATCAGCCAGCGCTCCGACGGGCTCAAGTACGAAGGGGAATGGGCCACCAACAAGCGCCACGGCTACGGTTGCATGACTTTCCCCGACGGCACGAAGGAAGAGGGGAAGTACAAGCAGAACATTCTCGTGAGCGGCAAGCGGAAGAACCTCATCCCCTTGAGGGCCAGCAAGATCCGCGAGAAGGTGGACCGTGCCGTCGAGGCAGCCGAGCGCGCGGCCACCATCGCCAAGCAGAAAGCGGAGATTGCAGCTTCCAGGTAGGTCCCTGGCCGTGGCGTTGGGGGTTGACCGGCGAGGAGGAGGAGACTCACATTCTCATGGTTACTATCTTTGAAGGAGTGAGTTTGGGATCCACCCTTTAGATTCTGCATCCTCCATAGGGCCTGAGATTGCAACACCGGGTGGTCGCGCTCGCAGAGAACTGGAGGAGTTGTGCCTGCAGTGAGTTGGAAAAGGCTGTCGTTGAAAGCAATGTAGAGTTTCAGTTTGGAATGGCAGTGCAGGCCGGGACTGAACATTTCCTTTGCCATAATACTCACTCTGAGGCATTGGGTCAGTCTGACATATCTCAGGGCGTAATTTACCTTAGTGCAGTCACCCTAAACGAGTGAGATGGAAGTCACATCGAGTTTTTTTCTGGTGTATCAAAAAACTAAATAATAGAGATAACAGCTATCTATACATGTATTTATAGATTGATTCCAAGTATGGCAGTGGTAATCTAAAATGTTTTTCTCAACCAGAGAATAAATGTAGAGAAGACTAAGACTAAGACTAAGACTAAGACTAAGACTAAGACTAAGACTAAGACTAAGACTAAGACTAAGACTAAGACTAAGAGACTAGGAGACTAGGAGACTAGGAGACTGAGACTACGACTACTAGGAGACTACGACTACGACTACGACTACTTCAATTTATATCCTCCTCCCTTTCTACCCAAACAGTTCCTTGTCTAGAATGGATAGCAGTATTCTGGACCTTGGGGTAAAGCTAAGAACACCCCCTTTATTTCATTCTGGAGGGAAGTCATAGCTGTTCTGCTCCAACTTGAGTTCAGGAGGGTCTTTGGTTATGACTGTGAATTCTGGCTCCTGTTTAGACCACAGCTCCTCACTGTCAGAACAAGGAGATATTGATAAAATTAAAAATATCACCTGCATGGCCTGGGAAGGCAGAAACAGTTTCCTCCCAGATAGAGCCTTTCTGATAGCAATCATCATCATCATCATCATCATCATCATCATCATCATCATCATCATGCTATGCCCACATCAAACTGACCCAGTTTTACTGGATTTAATTAGATTTTTAGGGGGGAAAATGGTGTCATTGCTCTGAGATATCTCATCATTCCTTCTTTTGCTCCGCTTCATCCTAGACAAGCTTAAAATGTGCATACTTCAGCATGTTTTGGAGCAGTATTGTTCAAGTTTTCCAAACATGGAATCCCTCTCTAACCAGAACCTGCAGCCATGAAACATGGGTGCCACCCACTCCAAGTTGGGGAAAGCAACGGGATTGTGGCTGTTACGGAGATCACCGGCGAGGAAGGAGGGGGCGCCTTCCAGGGGGAAAAGCGCGTTCTCAGTGTGGAGGACCTTGGGCGCCCGGCCAAGAGGGTCAGGCTGGATCCGCCTTGAGTTGCAGGAGTTTTTCCTCAGAGCTTGTTGGCTTAGCTGAGATTGGCAAGGTTTTCTGTATGCGTTAGATTCAATAAAGAACTAGAGCTTCATCTCGAGCTCAGTGTGGTTTCTGTAGGAATTCTGGAGGAGAGAATGGCAAACCACTCCAGTATCCTTGCCAAGAAAACCCATGGACAGTATCAAAAGGCTAAAAGATATGACGCCGGAAGATGAGCCCCTCAGGTCGGAAGGTGTCCAATATGCTACTGGGGAAGAGCAGAGGGCAATTCCGAGTAGCTCCAGAAAGAGTGAAGCGGCTGGGCCAAACCCGAAAGGACGCTCAGTTGTGGATGTGTCTGGAAGTGGAAGGAAAGTCCGATGCTGTAAAGAACAATATTGCATAGGAACCTGGAATGTAAGATCAATGAATCAAGGTAAGCTGGATGTGGTCAAACATGAGATGACAATATTGAACATCGACATCTTGAGAATCAGCGAACTAAAATGGACAGGAATGGGCGAATTTAATTCAGGAGACCATTATATATACTACTGTGGGCAATAATCCCTTAGAAGAAATGGAGTAGCTCTCATAGTCAATAAAAGAGTGGGAAAGGCAGTACTGGGGTACAACCTCAAAAACAACAGAATGCTTTCAGTTTGAATCCAAGGCAAACCATTCAACATCACAGTGATCCAAGTCTATGCCCCAACCACTGATGCCGAAGAAGCTGAAGTTGACTGGTTCTATGAAGACCTACAACACCTTCTAGAACTAACACCAAAAAAAAGATGTCCTTTTCATCATAGGGGACTGGAATGCTAAAGTAGGAAGTCAAAAAATAACCGGAATAACAGGCAAGTTCGGCCTCGGAGTACAAAATGAAGCAGGGCAAAGGCTAATAGAGTTTTGTCAAGAGAACACGCTGGTCATAGCAAACACTCTTTTCCAACAACACAAGAGACGACTCTACACATGGACATCACCAGATGGTCAATACCGAAATCAGATTGATTATATACTTTGCAGCCAAAGATGGAGAAGCTCTATACAATCAGCAAAAACAAGACCTGGAGCTGACTGTGGCTCAGATCATGAGCTTCTTATCGCAAAATTTAGGCTTAAATTGAAGAACGTAGAGAAAACCACTAGACCAATCAGGTATGACCTAAATCATATCCCTTATGAATATACAGTGGAGGTGAGGAATAGATTTAAAGGATTAGATCTGGTAGACAGAGTGCCTGAAGAACTATGGATGGAGGTTCGTAACATTGTACAGGAGGCAGCAACTAAAACCATCCCAAAGAAAAAGAAATGCAAGAAAGCAAAGTGGCTGACTGATGAGGCTTTACAAATAGCTGAGGAAAGAAGGGAAGCAAAAGGCAAGGGAGAAAGGGAAATATATAAACAACTGAATGCAGTATTCCAGAGAATAGCAAGGAGAGATAAGAAGGCCTTCTTAAATGAACAATGCAAAGAAATCGAGGAAAACAATAGAATGGGGAAGACTAGAGATCTCTTCAAGAAAATCGGAGATATCAAGGGAACGTTTTGTGCAAAGATGGGCATGATAAAGGACAAAAAAGGCAGGGACCTAACAGAAGCAGAAGAGATTAAGAAGAGGTGGCAAGAATATACAGAAGAACTATACAAGAAAGATATTAATATCCCTGATAAATACGATGGTGTGGTCACTGACCTTGAGCCGGACATCCTAGAGAGTGAAGTCAAGTGGGCCTTAGGAAGCATTACTAACAACAAAGCTAGCGGAGAAGACAGTATCCCAGCTGAGCTATTTAAAATCCTAAAAGATGATGCTGTTAAAGTGCTGCACTCAATATGCCAACAAATTTGGAAAACTCAACAGTGGCCACAGGATTGGCCAGTTTACGTTCCAATTCCAAAGAAAGGCAATGCCAAAGAATGTTCAAACTACCGTACAATTGCGCTCATTTCACATGCTAGCAAGGTTATGCTCAAAATCCTACAAGCTAGGCTTCAGCAGTATGTGAACCGAGAACTACCAGAAGTGCAAGCTGGGTTTCGAAGAGGCAGAGGAACTAGAGATCAGATTGCCAACATTCGCTGGATCATGGAAAAAGCAAGAGAGTTCCAGAAAAACATCTACTTCTGCTTCATTGACTACGCTAAAGCCTTTGATTGTGTGGATCACAACAAACTGTGGCAAAGTCTTAAAGAGATGGGAGTACCAGACCACCTTACCTGTCTCCTGAGAAACCTGTATGTGGGTCAAGAAGCAACAGTTAGAACCGGACATGGAACAACCGACTGGTTCAAAATTGGGAAAGGAGTACGACAAGGCTGTATATTATCACCCTGCTTATTTAACTTATATTCAGAGTACATCATGAGAAATGCCGGGCTGGATGAATCACAAGCCGGAGTTAAGATTGCCGGGAGAAATATCAACAACCTCAGATATGCAGACGATACCACCCTAATGGCAGAAAGTGAAGAGGAACTAAAGAGCCTCTTGATGAGGGTGAAAGAGGAGAGTGCAAAAGCTGGCTTGAAACTCAACATTAAAAAAACCCAGATCATGGCATCTGGTCCCATCACTTCCTGGCAAAGAGAAGGGGAAGAAATGGAAGCAGTGACAGATTTTATTTTCTTGGGCTCCAAGATCACCGCAGACGGTGACTGCAGCCATGAAATTAAAAGACGCTTGCTCCTTGGGAGGAAAGCTATGGCAAACCTAGACAGCATATTAAAAACCTTGCCGACAAAGGTCCGTATAGTTAAAGCTATGGTTTTCCCAGTAGTAATGTATGGCTGTGAGAGTTGGACCATAAGGAAGGCTGAGCGCCGAAGAATTGATGCTTTTGAACTGTGGTGCTGGAGAAGACTCTTGAGAGTCCCTTGGACTGCAAGGAGGTCAAACCAGTCAATCCTAAAGGAAATCAACCCTGACTGCTCATTGGAAGGACAGATGCTGAAGCTGAAGCTCAAATACTTTGGCCACCTAATGCGAAGAGAGGACTCACTGGAAAAGACCCTGATGCTGGGAAAGACTGAAGGCAAAAGGAGAAGGGGACGGCAGAGGATGAGATGGTTAGATAGCATCACCGATGTAATGAACATGAATTTGAGTAAACTCCGAGTGACAGTGGAGGACAGGAAGGCCTGGCATGCTATGGTCCATGAGGTCACGAAGAGTCGGACACGACTAAACGACTGAACAACAAAAGTACCAGAACTCCACGTAGCTTCTTATTAGTATATAGCAGAGTAGAAGCGTTCCCATAAACTTGCACAAGGCTTAATCAGTTCAAAACACAAAATAAACACACTTCACACGTTAATGTAAAGTTACATAAAAGAAGTGTTTACAGTTTTATTGTAACTCACAGTTCCTTAGTAGAAACGGTCCATGCATGCGAGCAATTGGTTCTGACCAAACCCACAGTCTTCCTTAATGTGGCCTTGCTGTTTGGAAGTATGAGAAACGTGGGAGCCATAGCTGGCCCATGCTCCTTGGTAGGAGATCTGAGCAGAAAGAGGAAGGGAAGGGAACAGGAAACCGGGATTCAGCCCCTCCCACACAAAGCAAGAAGATCAGGTTACAGCAGAGCCTGCCTCCTCCTTCAAGCTTGTGTGAGACGTGCTTGGTTGAAACCCGATCTCTAATAGTTTCTTCGCCTAAACCCTGACATCAATCTTGCCAATCTCAGCTAAGCCAACAGGCTCTGAGGGAAAAACTCAAGGTCTACACTGAGAACAAACTTTTCCCCCTGGAAGGCGCCCCCTCCTTCCTCGCTGGCGATCTCCATAACATCACCTTCCCCCTCAGAGACAATTTCATCACAGTGGCTGAGTGCCCTGGAGGGTACCTGATGAGTAATGGCTGCCTTGTGTATCTTACTCCAGTGGAAAGAAAGAAGACGGGTGGAAAGGGAGAGGAGGCCAAATTGAGAGGTTCTCCATGCCTCCCTGCTGTTTCCTGGGCATTTTCTGCTGAGTTGATCAACATGCAGCCCTCTCTGACAGTCTATTGCAGACCGAACTCAGATATGGAATTCAGCAGCCATATTGTAATGGCATCCGTCCTCCTTAGCTAGAAGATGGAGAGTGAACAAGGGAACAGCAGCAGTTCTTTGCGTGGTACCAGCCAGACCACAGCTAGGAATCCATCACGGCCCAGGAACAATTTGCTGGGTGGGCTTCTTTTCCCCTTGATACAGTCGCTGCCTTTTTAAAAACTCCCTGCTGGGTGTATCCTTCTGCTTGCCACCCCAATCAACTAAAAACCAAGGGTGGGTTTTATCTTTGGTGTTTTTTAACGGTGCAACGGATCAAATTCTACTGAGCAAGAAGCATGCATGTTACTTCCTGGGCAATTCTTTTCCTCAGCATGATTATCACAGTAGGGAACAGATTGCTTAGAGCAGCCTTTCTCAACTTTTTGACCCTGGAGGAACCCTTGAAATACTTTTCAGGCCTCGGGGTGCCCCTGCACATTCAGGCTCAAAGATAGGCCAGACGGTACAAAATTATTCTATTTGTTTCATGGGTAGGCCTGTATAGATGCATGAATAGTGTTCGTAAACTAAAAATAAAGAATGAAACTTACCTCTTTAATGTGAAGTTGCCTGAATTTCAAATAATTTTAAAAATAAATCGTGATCTCTCAGGGAACCCCTGGTGACCTCTTGCGGAACCCAGGGGTGCCACGGAATCCTGGTTGAGAAACCCTGGCTTAGAAGAAGCCTGGGATTTTATAAGAATCCAGAAGACTACCTTGTGTTGAGATCACCCATGATCCATTTCTTGCTTTTGCTGTCAGCAGCCCCCCCCCCCCAGAGCTGGAGCTCTGCTCCCCCCACTCAGTGGCTGAAGACGACAGGGAGCAGATGAGCGAGGATATAAAGGAGCCAGGACCCCGTCCCCAATGTTTTGAAAAAGCGTGTGGGTGTTTTAGAGTGCAGATTCTACTGTAGATTCAGCACCACTATTTAATTTCTCGTCCCAAATCAGTGGGAAATTGTGCTGTCTACAACATTTCAGTGATGCAATCATGGAGGTGAATTTAGGGAGCCAGAATGGTCATGCATGGCTTACAGATGGACGATTGAATATTCTTGGTTTGGAGAGAAGAGTTTCTGTTAGCACTTAACAGGTGGTGGCGTTAATAGCAATATTATCATGCATGACGGTTGTCAAAGCCTTTGGATGTGTGAAGAAGTAATGTAAGAAAAGAAGTGGGGTGTCTCTCTCTGTGTGTGTAATTTATTTATTCACATTTCTATGCCACTCCATGTGCAAAACAGATCCCACTCACTAGCGCATAACCTTAGCTGGCCAACACACAACTTGGATAAATCGGAAGCATATTTGGATCTCTTCTCATTCTAAACATCTGGGCTGAATGACTGAGAGAGAAGAGGCCCATTTCGAGCTAACAGGAACAGACAGTTTCTTGTGCTCCAGTCTGGGCAGGATCCATCTGAGGTTGCATGTGAGGAAGAAGTTCAAGACCCAGTTGACATCATTCCAGAGCAGGGTTTCTCAACCTTGGCAACTTTAAGATGTGTGGACTTCAACTCCCAGAATTCTCCAGCCAGCATAACAGGGTTTCTCAACCTTGGCAACTTTAAGATGTGTGGACTTCAACTCCCAGAATTCCCCAGCCAGCATAACAGGGTTTCTCAACCTTGGCAACTTTAAGATGCGTGGACTTCAACTCCCAGAATTCTCCAGCCAGCATAACAGGGTTTCTCAACCTTGGCAACTTTAAGATGTGTGGACTTCAACTCCCAGAATTCCCCAGCCAGCATAACAGGGTTTCTCAACCTTGGCAACTTTAAGATGCGTGGACTTCAACTCCCAGAATTCTCCAGCCAGCATAACAGGGTTTCTCAACCTTGGCAACTTTAAGATGCGTGGACTTCAACTCCCAGAATTCTCCAGCCAGCATAACAGGGTTTCTCAACCTTGGCAACTTTAAGATGCGTGGACTTCAACTCCCAGAATTCCCCAGCCAGCATAACAGGGTTTCTCAACCTTGGCAACTTTAAGATGCGTGGACTTCAACTCCCAGAATTCTCCAGCCAGCATAACAGGGTTTCTCAACCTTGGCAACTTTAAGATGTGTGGACTTCAACTCCCAGAATTCCCCAGCCAGCATAACAGGGTTTCTCAACCTTGGCAACTTTAAGATGTGTGGACTTCAACTCCCAGAATTCTCCAGCCAGCATAACAGGGTTTCTCAACCTTGGCAACTTTAAGATGTGTGGACTTCAACTCCCAGAATTCTCCAGCCAGCATAACAGGGTTTCTCAACCTTGGCAACTTTAAGATGTGTGGACTTCAACTCCCAGAATTCTCCAGCCAGCATAACAGGGTTTCTCAACCTTGGCAACTTTAAGATGTGTGGACTTCAACTCCCAGAATTCCCCAGCCAGCATAACAGGGTTTCTCAACCTTGGCAACTTTAAGATGTGTGGACTTCAACTCCCAGAATTCCCCAGCCAGCATAACAGGGTTTCTCAACCTTGGCAACTTTAAGATGTGTGGACTTCAACTCCCAGAATTCCCCAGCCAGCATAACAGGGTTTCTCAACCTTGGCAACTTTAAGATGTGTGGACTTCAACTCCCAGAATTCCCCAGCCAGCATAACAGGGTTTCTCAACCTTGGCAACTTTAAGATGTGTGGACTTCAACTCCCAGAATTCCCCAGCCAGCATAACAGGGTTTCTCAACCTTGGCAACTTTAAGATGTGTGGACGTCAACTCCCAGAATTCCCCAGCCAGCATAACAGGGTTTCTCAACCTTGGCAACTTTAAGATGTGTGGACTTCAACTCCCAGAATTCCCCAGCCAGCATAACAGGGTTTCTCAACCTTGGCAACTTTAAGATGCGTGGACTTCAACTCCCAGAATTCCCCAGCCAGCCGTGTACATTGACTGGCTGGCTGGAGAATTCTGGGAGTTGAAGTCCACACATCTTAAAGTTGCCAAGGTTGAGAAACCCTGTTCCAAAGAATCAACGTTTAAGGAAAAACAGTGGGGCAGGTATCCCACCTTGATCTATTTTGGAGGGTAGTGGGAGTGTCCATTATGCAGGCAGTGAAATGGGGTGGACAGAGCCGGTGGCTGTGGGCAGAAGGAGTGCCTGTTTGCAATTCATAGACCTTCTTGGCTCGTGAATGCGAATCTGGAGGGATTTCTTCTTGAGGTTGTGGCTTGCAATCCAGGGCTAGCCCCGGTCTTTCCATCAATGCAGCCAAGCCTCATTTTGAACTAGGATCTTGCAAGCCAAGGGTAAAGGTCCCTTCTGAGCATGTACAAAGTGTCGTTCATCAGCACTGAGAGACCACTACCGTATGAAACTTCCAGGATTCCAAGTGAGTTGTGCTTCAGCAACGCAAACGCCTCTTGCTGATGCTCTTTCTGGCAGGCTTCGTAACAAGGGCTTCTCCTCGGACCCTTTCTGCGCTGGCCTGGCCATCCAGACCCTCCCAAGACAATGGAGGATTGCATGAATGGCCCATAGAAAAGCTGGCAGCTACAGCTGGGCTGTATCAGGGCAAGAAAGATCTCGGCGTGGAAGAGGGTCTGTCTGTCTCTGCTGATCCCTGGACTTCTTTCCCAACCTATTCTGTCGTGCTGCTGATAAACATGCTTTTTTGGTTTTATCCATTCTAGCAATTCAGTTGTGAGAAAGCATAATTTTTATTGGGGAGATGCATTAAAGCAGCAGGCTGAAAGAAACATAGGTAAGCTTGTCAGTGCAAAAATCAGAGCCACTCAGTCAGGGACCGGATATCTTGCCAAAAAAGGTAATAAGCCTTGGAGTGGCAGCAGCGCAGGCTGGTTTGCCACAGCCCGTGTGTGTGAGGGGGAGTGGAGGGTCTTGTGGCGCCTTAAAGGTGGTGAGATAAATGCTGGTAAGAGCTGGTGCAGAAGAGGCTCAGACCAGGCGATGCCAGGAGCTCAGGCTGTTCAGAAGACCCTGGGAAATGTTGTTCTTTAAGCTGCCACAATCAGAAATGTTGGGGATTGGATACCTGCTGAAGGACACCTTCCCTTGGGGGCAGATGCCACCTGACACCTCCCCTGGGGGTGGGCAGGGGGCTCTTCTGCCAATGCCTGCCAGCCGAGCAGAGGAGGGGGTTGGGAAAGGCTCCACCCCCCCTCCCCCAGGTGAAAGAAGCAGCTCTGTTTCCTATGCACCAGCCTCCTCCGCCTCCTCCTCGTTTGCTGCTACAGAATACAAACAGGGTGCTGCAGCATTTGCCCAAGAGCAACACATGGCCTGGACGAAAAACCTCAGGGAGGGGGGAGCTGGCCGGTCTTTGCGGATTGGCTGGCCCGTTCCCTGGAGAAGTCTATAGCGTGATGTATGGCGGGGAGGGGGGAAGGGGGTGCTGCCCTGCTACGGGGGTCCCACAAAGCTGGAGGTGCTGGAAACATGGCTGGGGAAGGAACCGTTTGGCGCAGAACGTTCTGTCCCTGCGCTCTTTGGGTGTTTTTCAACAACAAGGCCAGATGGAAGCAGGCAGAAGTGGAGCGGCGGGGTAGCGAGACAGGAAGAAGGAGAAGGTTCCAGTGAATCATTCTTGGCAGCGAGCACCTTTTTCAGAGAAGGAGGTCAGGGCGGTGAGAGAGGGGGGGCCAGCCTTGTGCAAGGGAGAGAAAGGCGATTCCCCACCCCACCCGCTGGATCTGGGCTAAACCGCTGGACGACGGCGGCAACGCCACATCCTGCTCCTCGCTCTCTTGCGGTCTTTCCCACTCTCTCAGCCCCCAGCCGCCCCCGCGCCCAGCCTGGCAAAGACGGCGCTGTTCAGACTGTCTCCCTTCTGGCAGGCACTCCGCTATTAATCCTGCCAGCTCGCTTCCCGGGAGGAGAGGCCCGGTGGCCCCGGGGCGGAGGAAGAGATTGGGAGGAGAGGTGCGGCCCATTTCAAGCATCAGGCTCGTGTCAAATACATTTCAGGGTCTTTGTTGGTTTGTGTGTTTAAAGCAGGAAAGCCGGTTCACTTTAACAACATTGTTTGGGTGGGATAATCCAGGGTCAACTGATTCACAGTAACTACGGTTTTCCCCAACCTGGCGTTCTGCAGATGTTTTGGGATTGCAGACTCGTAGGATCCTTGGTAATCCAGTGCATTTTACTCCTTAGGAAATTTGCACAAAGTTGTATCAAAAGTCTATAAAATAGGTGGCCATGCGTCGTCGTCGTCATCATCATCATCATCATCATCATTATCATCTAATTCCCAAAGATTGAGCATTTGGTGAATGTCTGTCTGTCTTTAACCGTTCAGTCGTGTCCGACTCTTGGCGATTTTATGGACGAGAGCTCTCCACGCTGCCCTCTCAAGCAGGGCTTCTTTCAATTGCTGGATGTTCATCTTGGTATCTGTTTTGATGGTGTCGAGCCAGCGTGTTCTTGGCCTGCCCCTTCTTCTTGTTCCACTAATATATATTATATATTATATATTGGAAAGATGGAAAAGCCAGTCCAGACTGGATATACTGTAGTGCTTAAGGCCAATGGCTCAAGTTAAACCAGGTGAAGATATGTCTGGTGAAAATGGATTTAGATATTGCTGTCGTGTGTGTGTGTGTGTGTGTGTGTGTGTGTGTGTGTGTGTGTTGTCATTCCAGAGCTGCTTTTGGACTGCATAAATTTCTTCCTCCACCTCCTACTGCAGCTTTTACTATGCAAAAAGCAGAGACAGTAAACTACTTTCTCTGCAATTTAAAGGAGAAGAAGAGCTATTTTCACCCCCCACCCCCAAGCTGCTTGTTTTCAGGCAACTTGGCAAGAGCATGTGTATTTCTGCATTTCTCTACTCTCTCTCTCTCTCTCTCTCTCTCCTTCCTTCCTTCCCTCTCTCCCTCCCGCCCTACGGGGGCTGGGATGGCTCTGTGACAAATTAAATAGGAGCAGGTGGAACCCTGAAGCTGGCTTTGGAAAAGGCATAACTTTGAATTTTCCTCTTCCTCGCTTTTCCTCACCATCCCCAACTGCCTGGCTAAATGAGCCCACATGCGGAGTTCCCTTCACAAGACAGACCTTTTTCTAATCAAGCTGCAGCCGCGAGAAACCCTCTTCTTGCTCTGTCCTTCCACATCTGGGGACTGCACACAGAAGCAGCCGTCAAGATGCAACAGCGAACCCCCTCAAATCATTTGGGCTGCTTTCATGGAAGTGACAGGAACAGTCTGCATGAGGTGACAAACACAGATTTAGAGTAAAGGGACAACCCCAGAATTGAAGCATTTTGATTTGTTTTAGCTCTTCTTCTCTTGCAGGCTCCTCAGAAAAGGGTTTTGCAGGAATGGATTCTTGTGCCTTGATGTTTTGATGAGCAGTACAAAAAAAAGCAGGGGGAAAGACACTTTTTTTCTGACATGGATGGAGTGGTGCTACTGGAGAATGCAGTCAACTCTTTCCTTTTGCGTTATCTCCATGCCAGCATAAGTTTCTTTTGTGGATTTTCTGCATCTCTGGCAGCTGCCCATGTGAGAAACAATTGGAGCAATTCTGCTGCTCTAGGGACATCTGGATGTTTGTCAGTTAGCTAGGAGATTTTGGAGTTTTCAAAAGTTGGTGGCATAGAGATAGTGTCATGAAATAAATGCATATATTTCTCAAATTACTGGGTGGATCTAACTGTATTCTGTGAGCATGCCAGATTCTAGAAATTAAGCAAGACAAGGTTCCTGGAAAAATGGGCTAGGTCCCTGAAACACATGGCAGGTAGAATATTAGTACTCCTTTTGCCATAGGATTGTGATGGAAGAAAAGATGGATTCGTGTTTGCCTGAGAACACTCAGATTTATTCGTGAACCATCATCCTCCAAACCAAAGCATTCTGCAGTGTGTGACCAGATTTTTGACTGATTGTGACTCTTCAGTGGTTAAGACGTTGGACTTGGACCACAGACTCTATTCATACATACAAGGTGGTTGTTGTGAAGATAAAATGAGGGAAGGTCTCCATCTGTGCTGCTGCACACTCCAAGAAGAGGTAGATTATAAATGTGGTGCCTTCCAAATATGTTGAGATGACAATTCCAGGAATTCTGGGGTGTGTCAACCTCAGGCACTCCTTTGACGAAAGTTGCTTTAGGGCAAAACTGGAGATGGGTGCCTTTTCAGATGTTGCTGAAAGACAACTCCGAGGACCTCCATTCATCAGGGTGAAGAATCCTTGGAGTTGCTTTTCAGCAAGATCTGTTGGGCTATAGACTCTAGGGCAGTGTTTCTCAACCTTGGCAACTCTAAGATGTGTGGAGTTCAACTCCCAGAATTCCCCAGCCAACAGTAACATTAATGAGTGACACCATCACCGGAAACAGAGACTTTCTACAAGCTTTGCTTCCAAGTCCCTCGTTCTTAATGGGGTCTTGCCTTCAGGAAGAAGGTTGCACTTACAGTAATTGTTCTTTACATTATCCCGACTGTGCTCTTCAGTCAGAGGAAAAACTAACTGGCCCGGGATTCTTAGATAATCCAGATAATTAAAGGCTTTGCCCTCAGACCCAGCTTAGCTAGATAATGCATGTGGATCCCTGTGATTACCCTTGTAATGTTGTGGCTTGTCAAGGTGGCATCTCACAATGCTTGACAGCCCACTGAGCTCAACAAGAAAAGTGTTCAAAAATGCAGTGGATATGATGGTGAGCAATTCTACATGTTCCAATCATTGTGTGCCAATCCACCCAAACAGCTCCCATCCCACGCAACTGGTCAAGTTTTAAGTTTTTTCACCATTTGAAGGGATGAGCAAATCAGTCTGTTTCTGAGCTATTGTGTGTGTTGATCGAGAACAGTGTTTCTCAACCTCAGCAACTTTAAGATGTGTGGACTTCAACTCCCAGAATTCCCTGCTGGCTGGGGAATTCTGGAAGTTGAAGTCCACTCTTCTTAAAGTTGCTGAGGTTGAAAAACACTGGCCTAGAAGTCCAGCCCATTTTGCTTCCACTGTTATCTGTTGTTTGAAAAAAAAAGTGTACAAAAATGGGTTTAAGTACAGATTTAAAAACATATTTTCATTCTCTGTTCTCTCAAACTTTTAAAAAAGGCATTTTGATCTGTTTTGCAACTCAGGAGCTGTATTTGAACATTTGGAAAGCGTAAAAGCTAAGAGATGACTAAATTCTGATCAAATTATTTCAGAATCTGCCAATGTCAGATTCATCCAACACCCCAAGCTGCAGGCCTCAAAATGCAACAGACAGAAATACAGAACTGCTCATGATAAGGAAAACATGGGTTGACTGGCCCGCTTGTGCCATTACAGGCGCAGGAACCTTGCCAGTTAGAACGTAGTAGGTACCCTCAACCGCATCTACTGATACAGGCTAGTAGATCGTGACCGGATTCACACTTCATGCTAGGTCGTGGCCTCTTTATTCACGAGTTGCTGAGTCAAGTAAGGTTCAGATGTCAATAATCCATAACTTCCTCCTGTTGGGAAAAAAACTAGAGAGATAATGGAGGCTAGACTCCTAAAATGTTGTAAGATGCTAGCTCTCTTTAAAAAGGGCCATCATGGCTGTTCTTTACACTGAAAACCTTTTATCCATGACCTTTGGAAGGAAGATGACTATCTGAACCTTTATTCGACCTGGGCTGTGATCTTGGAGACATGTTTCTCCCCTCCGATTTCAGTTCCTTCTCCCGGTGGTAGCCTCCAGATGGGTGAGAGTGCACCGTCGTCGGTATTTCCCTGCCATTGACCACGTTGGTTAAGAATTATGATATGCAGCGTCCCGACTTCTCCAGGGGATGGCAGGCGGGCAAGACCCCTGCCTAAAGGATGAAGGAGCAAGGTGGAGAAAAGGACGCCAGGAGCAAATTGATGGGGGTGGGGCGAAGTTTTAATCAGGAGAGAGCCTTCTGGTTGTCAAGGCAACCACAATTATTGGAGGCATGGGCTGGCATTTAAATTGAAAAGGGGACAGCGGCTGAGTTCTGGGACCGCTTGCGAACAGAGATGCTGCCAGCCGATATTTCCCATTCTGGGTTTAGCGAATCACTTTCCCCTTCGCTCTCGGATTGTGCTAGCTTCTGTGGCGCACCGGTTGAGATCTTTCTAAAGGACACGCTTGACATTTAAGGCAGGGAGTGAATTTGGCTCACTCTTATGCTCCATCCCTGTTATCTCCAGTGGAACTGGGACCAACCCGTCTGAAACTCAAGAGGGAATTTGCTGCTCGGGGACTGGCTTCACCCCCATCTGTATTTATTTCTTCATTTCTCATTTCAGTTGGTATGGTTGTCCACTTGCCATGTGGTTAACAGAACATTTAAAAATACAACAAAAACAATTAAAACCCATTGTGCTGGAGCAGTGTTCCCCAACCTTGGCAGCTTTAAAATGTGTGGACTTCAACTCCCAGAAGTCCCCAGGCAGCAGGGAATGCTGGGGGTTGGTCCACACATCTTAAAGTTGCTAAGGTGGAGAAACACTGTGCTGGAGGAATCCACACATCACATTTTGGCCCAGTGAGGAAAAACCAGGTCTTCAAGACTTTTCTCAAGGCCACCAGGGTTGGGGCATCTGAATTTTGGGGGAAATGTTATTCCTTAGACCGGTGTGGTGACAGGGAAGATGTCTCTCTTGGCTCCATAAGATGCTGCTGCATAATCGCTGGGACCTGGAGCACCCCAGCCCTGTCAGGTATCATTGGATGAGCTGAGATAATTGGAAACAGAGGGTCCCACAGGTGTCCAGGCCATGAAGGGCTTTATAGATGACCACCAGCACCCCTTTCAAGGCTATGGCTTGTTTAACCCTAGTTTATTGACTAAACCACAATTGGCTGGGTTTATTTATTTATTTATTTATTTTATTATTTCAATTTATTCCCCGCCCATCTCCCTTGCAAGGGACTCTGGGCGGGTTTAGCTGACATACTAAGCTAAACGTCGCTGTTTATAAACCACATGTATGACACACTGAGCCAAAATGAAATGTTAGTTAGGGCTTAGTATGATACATGAACCTAGCATTGTTGGTGGTCTTGGGTTAGAGAGCTAAAGATCGGATACTGAAAGGAAGTTCCCGATGTATTTTGGGGCCTTCAAATGAACCTGGTCCATACAAACCCAACTAGGATGGGTTTTGTTTAAACATTGGCATGGTGTGGGATGGTATATGCAATTCCTGTATTTTTCCAAAGGGTCACTGGTCAGTTGTTCTCCGTCACAAGCATTTGCATAGACCCTTGTAGATCTGTTTCTGCAATAGCTCCATAAAACGTGTTGCTCCAGTCCACACAGGGAAGGGGCCAATGGAAAAGAAAGCAGTAGATTCAGGGAGAAATCTACACAGCTTGGTTTAATTCCTGTCCCTCTCCTTGTTAGCATCTGATATTTTGTAAAAAGAGAGTGCAGATGAAAAAGTTTTTGCAGATGCTGCCTCAGGGGCTTGGTTTCCTGTCCTCCAGACATTTCCTGTGTGTAATTTTTCCTGCCTGCCTTGTCTTAATCCGTCATTTGTTTGATGCCCTTGATAGTGTTCCATTAGAAGTGACAGATGGTGGGAAATGCAAGTCCCTCTCCAGATGTTAATTAAGTTGCAATCTGTAAGTAACCAATATAGACATATTCAGTACGCGGGCTCTGCATGGCAGAGCTGTCATCACAAAATAACCCCAAACCAGCTCCTTGTATCCTGAAGCCCACTTACATCTCATGGTGAACAGGTCCTTCAGAGGAATGTCACTATGATGCAAGAATACATTTGTGTTTAACAGATGTGGTTGGAGACCACCAGATGTGCACCTTGGGAAAAAGCTACATGTGCAGGCTGGTTCTTAACTCATCCTGATGCTCCTCTTAAGGCTCTCACGCTGGATTTAAAAACACTTGCACCCAAATGAAACACACTTGGGCACCTATTTTTCATGCACTGTAGAGCAGGGTTTCTCAACCTGGGCGACTTTAAGATGTGTGGACTTCGACTCCCAGAATTCCCCAGCCAGACTCCATGTTGCCCTTTGGGGAGGAGGTTGAGTGACGTCCCTCATCACTGAGCACATACTGTACATGTGACTCATCCTGAGCTGAAAGTCAAAGGAGCTTGCAGCACAACCCCACACACCTTTCCTCTGAGTCAGGTGCGTCATCTTCTTTAATTCACATTTAATTTCACCTTCAGAAAAGGTACAAACATCTGAACTAATCAAACAAGCATCAACTTCATTTTCTTCTTCCACTGTGACTAAAGATGCAGGCCTGATATTTTAGATTCAAAAACGGAAGATGAAATATGCATATGATCTAATCTTGTTTCGGGAATGAGCAAGGAATACGGGTTGGCTGGAAAGAAAGGGGCTGCTGTCCCACTGATGGGGATCGGAGAAGAACCCAACCATGTCCTAAATCAAATTGCACTACAAATGGCATGGATGCTCCCAGAGGCCAGAAGGGAGGAGGGGGTGGGCCAACGTGAAGCATCCCAGATCCAGACTGCCTGTGGCGGCATCAGCATTCCTACAGTGAGAAGCCCCCGTGGCGGACATGATAGCCATCACCCCACCCATGTTCCTCGCCACCTGCCGTTGAGAACCATACAGTTCTTCACAGTAACCTACCAGATGCCCAGGGGAAGCAAGAACACCATGGTTGCCCGCATGTTTCCCAACAATTGTTACCAAGAAGAAGACTGTCTCTGATGTTGCATGTTCCTATCGTTGTCCTCCATAGATTTGCCTCAAGTAGGTGGGAGGAGCATCTATCTTGGGACTAGTGAATTCCATAAGTGGGTCATCGTAGCTGATGTTCCAGGGGCTGTGCGATAGGCGCCAGTAAAGATGGGAGAGAAAAGTCTATGGAAATCGGGGAGCATCTTCTTTTAGAAGAGCCATCTGGAAGCTGAGCTGCTTTGCGTGCTTCGATCAAGACGGGATCTGCAAGTCAATTGTCAAGCAAGAAGCAAGGCCTGGCTGCTTGTCATTCAGGGCGCTGGCTTTCCTGCCTGGTTTCAAAGTGCTAGAGCAATTGTGTCATGCCAGTGGGGGCATTAGCTGCTTTTCCGTTCTTAATTAGAGATCCAGCTAAAGTCCACGTTCCAGGGAGCAAGCAGCGGATAGTGCAGAGGTAATGATGAACAAGATTTGGAAATGGTCTACAGAAAGTTAATGGCTACGGCTAATGGTTTACTTCCAGTCCTGACATTTGATTACTAGTTTAATGAATTATTGATTAGGTGCTGGTGGCAATCTGCTGAGAATAGGGTGAGGTCATAAATACAGTTAAAGATGGAATTTCAGAGATAGGGGGACTTACTACACAGTGGCAGTTTTTCAGAAGGTGAAAACTAAACTCTATGGGCTCAGGTCCCTGGATTCTGACTTCTCCGAGTCCCTCTCCTGTAATTATGCAGCTGGAGCATCCTCAGGGCAGGAAAGATGGCAATTCCAGGGCCTACGATTTTTGAAGATTATTTCAATTCTTTTTTTTCTCCCTTTCCTGACATACATTCTGAGGTCTATAGGTCCATGAGAAGACCGTACCATGTGAATGTTGGAAATGCTGTCTAATATTTGGATCTTAATCTTTGAGTCTCAATTCCTCCAGAAAAGAAAGATATCAATCGCTGCAAGAACAAAGTTTCCTGTCATGTCATGTACAATAGCTATATTCATCCAACAACACTGGGAAATAAGGGATAGATATGTGTAAACAGAGTTGGACTTCTGGGTATTTTGCAGAATGAGAGGATGAGCTGAGACTAGGTGATAAATAAGACACCCAAATAAACCACGAAGCTTGAACGGGACGCGGTGGCTCAGCAGGTTAAACTGCTGAGCTGTAGGCTGCCGATCAGAAGGTCGGCAGTTCGAACCCCGCGCAACGAGGTGAGCTCTCGTTGCTAGTCCCAGCTCCTGTCAACCCAACAGTTCGAAAGCTTTGCAAGTAGATAAATGGGTACCACCTTAAGTGGGCTAATTTGCTGGCGTCCTGTTGGGAAGTCGGTGCCACCGGAGGAGAGGATCGGAGGAAGATCGAATGGCGGCGGTGACGACGGACCCGGATGCAACAGCTACAGGACGTCAGCAGCCGGGTCAAGGCATCCTGGGAATTGTAGTCCGGAGCCTGAGAAGAGTCGGTTCCCTTACCCCCTCCCCTCACGCGCGGTTAAATGGTGAATTGTATAATTGATGTATATATGGTTGTAAGCCGCCTAGAGTCTTCCATTAGGGAGGGGATAGGCGGGGTATAAATATCACAATAAATAAATAAATAAATAAATAAATAAATAAATTCATGGCAGGCATTTGGCAGCAAATCTCCCGAAATGAAACCTGCCAAGAAGTTCCATCAAGTCCAATTATCGCTTTCTTGGTTTTTGTAAATTTACATCCCTGCAAGGCTGTCAGACCTTGGGGGGAAAAGCATAGATGGGTACAGAGAGTACAGATACTCCTCACTTAACGACCACAATTGGGACTGGAATTTTGGTTGCTAAGTGAAGTGGTCATTAAGCAAATATGACTCGATTTTATGACCTTTTTTGCGGCAGTTGTTAAGCGAATCACCATGGCCATTAAACGAACCATGTGGTCGTTAAGCAAATCATGCAGTTCCCTATTGATTTTGCTTGCTGGAAGCTGGCTGGGAAAGTCGAAAATGGCAATCACATGACCGTGGGATGCTGCAATGGTCATAAATGCGAACCGGTTGCCAAGCGCCTGAATTGCAATCACGTGACCGCAGGGACGCTGCGACGGTCGTAAGTGCGAGGACTGGTTGTAAGTCGGTTTTTTCAGCACCGTCGTAAGTCCGAACTGTTGCTAAATGAATGGTTGTTAAGCAAGGACTACCTGTATGCAAACATCTTTGGGAGTTGTTAGAGCTGTGACCAGTACAGGATCAACAAAGAGCTAAACTCAGGATGAGAGAAAGTAGGAGAGAAATTTCTCCTTGAATTTCCTACAGAGGCTGGACAACTCTGGTGATGTTTAGAAGAACCAAACATTCAGAAACAGCGTTTCTGAGTCATTTTCAGCAAATGATGAGTTTCTCTTGAGCCAGTTAAGGTCTCTATGAGTGCAGAAGTTAAAATTATGTGTTAGGTTCCCTTAAAGTGTTGATTTAACTCTTCTGAGAGCTGGATGGCTAAAACAGCCTGGAGGGATTGTGGAACTTGGAATAAAGGAATTCTAGCCCCCATTCCACTCCAGCAATGTGTTTACAGTGACTAGTGAGAGACACTTACCTATCTAGTTCACAAACAATGCTGTATCTTCTAATGTTGCTTCCTTTGGGCATTGCGTGATGTCACTATAGTTAAAAAGTCAACAAATCATGGCTGAACTCAACTATTGGTTGGGGTTCCACATTGTATTAATCTGTATCATGATTTGTTGACTTTTGGCTTGGTGTGATGTTTAAACCTGGCCAATCCGGTTTGTATGTCATGGTTTATGTCATTGTCTTATATGTGAATCAGCCAACTATTGTTGGTCAGGAAAGTGTGGTGTCCTGATATGTGAACTATTGTTGGTTGAGAAAGTATGATTAATACATGGCGTAGTAAAAATTGTGAACCTAGCTCATTGGAAGGATGGTGTGTTACTTTCTAGCTTAGTAAATCCAGACCATTGTGGCATATTCAACAATCCATTGTTAAAGAAACTATGGCTTAATATGCTGTGTGAACCAGACCATTATGTAGAATGGTCCAAAAGTCAAGGTTAGAGAGAGTAACAATTCTGAATCACAGAATACTGGTGTGAAAAAGGGTCTCTGATGTTTCCCAAGCAAGGACATGGAGAGTGACAGCTGCTTTCTCCTTTCTTTGGCCCGTGTAGACCTGCCCACGTGACCCCTGGCAAACCGGATGCCTTCTTCCCCTCTTCCTCCTCCTGAATGAATGGCTCCTTAAATCTGCAGACAGAAGTCAACATCTGCAGTGGCAATGAATAATTCATCTCCCCCCAGTCTTCTTGCGCCAAAGATCAAGCTACCTTTTTCCATGGATTGCTTGCCCCTGAACCTGGACAAGGGCTCCTGGGTAGATATTCTGATCTTAAACTGGCCGATGGTTGTGCAGAGAAGCACCCAGTGTCACTAGCAGGGCTCCTGAAGGGGATCTGATCATCTTTGGGACGGGTCCCATCTTGTCTGTTGCTCCCTTTGGTGGAGCAATTCATTTCCTGGCTCTGTCTGATCCCAAGTCTGCTTTGCCTTCTCATGCCTCCTTTCAGGCACCCAGATTCTGTGCCTCTAAGCCAGGGTTCCTCAACCTTAGCAACGTTAAGATGGCTGGCTGGCTGGCTGGCTGGCTGGCTGGGGAATTCTGGGAGTGGAAGTCCACACATCTTAAAGTTGCTAAGGTTGAGAAACCCTGCTCTAAGCAGTCAACAGTGGCCCAGCCTAAATTTGGAGGTAAAACTTCCCCCACGGTGGGTTTCTCTCCTCCTCTCCCTTCCCCCTTGCCGTTGGTGGCTTTGCTTCCAAGACAGCTCTCTAGGAAAACAGATGATTTGGGGCATCTGGTTCTAGCAGAGGTTTCTGCACCTGCTGCCTCTTCTGTCTATCCATCTCTATGGTAGCTGCCTGACATCACAGAGAGATCCTTCAAAAGGGAAGGTTTGCCAAGATTGGTCCACTAAAGGTTGGACCACAAAGGTAGTCTAGAGCCACTGGTGGGTGGAGGGCTCCTCTGTTGGGTGGCTTTTTTCTCTGAATCTGCATCTAAAGCGAAGTTTAATTCCAGTGGCCCACTCTGGCGTGGTGCAACAGACTTGGAGGCTCCCGCTGCGGGGAGAAGATCGTCTACTGTATTCTTTTTGCAAAATGACCACACGTTTACATGGCACAGGAACAGGATTATTGGATGAGGGCAGACGTCGGGAAAAGCTGTCAAGTCAAAACCCGCTACATTAAGAAACACTGGGCACCATCTCCTGTTCTCAGCATTACTCACTACAAACATCTGGCTGCAAAACAGAAGAATGGACGAAATGTGATTAGCTTCAGGGAGTTTTTCTCTGTTACTGGCACCCCAAGGTCAGAGAGCCTGGACAAGAATTTGATTCCACTTAAATCCTTGTTTCCTTATCCAAGGTAATTTGTCAAAGAAAAGAATCCTGGAAAATTTACCTGTTTGAATTCTCCTTCTCCCATGCAAAAATTTCCTGTCTATGGATGACAAAATGATGTTTTCATAATTAATGCTTCTAAATAAGCATACCCCACCCCACCCCACCCCACCCCCATGGAAGCTGCAATTGCATTCTCCAATATGAACTGACTGTAGATTGACCTGGAAGGCAAGGTGGTTTCCATGGAACCTGCTAAAATCCCAGGGGAGAAATGCTAGACAGCTGATCATCTATACAAGGGAGTCCCCTATACTTGAATTCCTTCACTGTAGATAACCTTTGGAGATTTGTCTGCACCAACAAAAAGGGAAGATTTGTTGGCAAGGCCACACATGGGTGGTGGTAGGGTGGTAGTACATCAAGCTTGCTGGTGCCCAGCTGACTATTCTCCACCTATAGGTCTTTCATCCTTTGTACAGGATATTCATTCATTCATTCATTCATTCAATTTTTATCCTGCCTCTATTATTTTTATAAATAACTCAATTGGGCTGAGAGAGAGTGACTGGCCCAAGGTCACCCAGCCGGCTTTCATGCTTAAGGCGGGACTGGAACTCTCAGTCTCCTGGTTTGCCATTGGCTCCTTCCTAGGCCTGAGAGACAGGGACTGGCCCAAGGTCACCCAGCCGGCTTTCATGCTTAAGGCGGGACTGGAACTCTCGGTCTCCTGGCTTGCCATTGGCTCCTTCCTAGGGCTGAGACAGGGACTGGCCCAAGGTCACCCAGCTGGCTTTCGTGCCTAAGGCGGGACTGGAACTCTCAGTCTCCTGGCTTGCCATTGGCTCCTTCCTAGGGCTGAGACAGGGACTGGCCCAAGGTCACCCAGCCGGCTTTCATGCTTAAGGCGGGACTGGAACTCTCAGTCTCCTGGTTTGCCATTGGCTCCTTCCTAGGCCTGAGAGACAGGGACTGGCCCAAGGTCACCCAGCCGGCTTTCGTGCCTAAGGCGGGACTGGAACTCTCAGTCTCCTGGCTTGCCATTGGCTCCTTCCTAGGGCTGAGACAGGGACTGGCCCAAGGTCACCCAGCCGGCTTTCATGCTTAAGGCGGGACTGGAACTCTCAGTCTCCTGGTTTGCCATTGGCTCCTTCCTAGGCCTGAGAGACAGGGACTGGCCCAAGGTCACCCAGCCGGCTTTCATGCTTAAGGCGGGACTGGAACTCTCGGTCTCCTGGCTTGCCATTGGCTCCTTCCTAGGGCTGAGACAGGGACTGGCCCAAGGTCACCCAGCCGGCTTTCGTGCCTAAGGCGGGACTGGAACTCTCAGTCTCCTGGTTTGCCATTGGCTCCTTCCTAGGGCTGAGAGACAGGGACTGGCCCAAGGTCCCCCAGCCGGCTTTCATGCCTAAGGCGGGACTAGAACTCTCGGTCTCCTGGTTTGCTATTGGCTCCTTCCTAGGGCTGAGAGAGAGGGACTGGCCCAAGGACACCCAGCCGGCTTTCATGCCTAAGGCGGGACTAGAACTCTCAGGCTCCTGGTTTGCCATTGGCTCCTTCCTAGGGCTGAGAGACAGGGACTGGCCCAAGGTCACCCAGCCGGCTTTCGTGCCTCAGGCGGGACTAGAACTCTCAGTCTCCTGGTTTCTAGCCCAGCACCTTAACCACTAGACCAAACTGGCTCTCTATATAGCTTTTGCAAAAGTTTGCTTTTGAGACGCCTGCATTGGTGTGCCAGAAACTGACTCTCCTTTGTCTTAATATAGTTGGAAGTTGAACTGGGAAAAGACTCTGCTTTTATCTCTGTGGTTTATGGCTTAGCATGATGTATGAACCAGAACACTACAGCTTGGTTAACCAACCACAATTAAATCAAATGATGGCATAGCATGATGTATGAGACCAGCAGCAGCAACAAAGGCGGATCTTCCCAGATCTGCTATTCAGCCATAATTTATAAGCCGGGGTTTATGGGTTAGCATTATGTGCAAAGCCAACCAATTGGCCCCTTGTTATACGAACCATACCTCAGTCTTTGAACCATGATGGGTGTTGCTTGGTTCTGGCTAAGCTAAATGTGGTTTCTTTGGGGTTAAGCATGTTGTATGAAGGGGGCGTAGTGGCTCAGCGGGTAAGACGCCAGGCTTGTCGATCGGAAGATCGCAAGTTCGGAGGTTTGAATCCCTAGCCCCGTGTGACGGAGTGAGCTCCCGCACTCGCCCCAGCTCTTGCCAATCTAGCAATTCGAAAGCATGCAAATGCAAGTAGATGAACAGGTACCACTTTGGTGGGAAGGTAACAGCGTTCCGCGTGCATCATGCCGGCCCCATGACCGCGGAAGCGTCTTCGGACAATGCTGGCTCTTTGGCTAATAAACAGAGATGAGCACCGGCCCCTAGAGTCGGACACGACTGCACAAATGTGCGGGGGGAACCTTTACCTTTTTTTTTTTATGTTGTATGAATCCAGCCGGTATGGTTTGTAAACCGTGGGTTACAATTTAGCCAGCCTGCTAGGTGAACTGGTTCATCAAATCTGGTGGTGCGTGTTGCTATTTTCAGCCCAGGTTAGGTAACCCAACACAGTAGAACATGAGAGGGGGAACCTGTGGCCCTCCAGAGATTGCTGAACTATAACTCCCATCAACCTCCACCAGTGTGGCCTGTGGTGAGGATACTGGGAGCTGGAGTCCAACAGCATCTAGATGGCTGCACGTTGCCCCATCTTATTGCCTCCCAGCAATGCTTCCAGGCCCAATCCTTTGGTCTGTAAAGGCCACTGTCTTTCTGATTCAAAGGTAATGTTGGAAGCTGTTCTTGTCTCCTTGGTGGCATTTTTGAAGAAGATCAGAAGCCGTTTCATTCTTGCTGGTGAGTTACCTGAAGGCATGCTCGTTCAACACGGCTTCTGAAGGCTTGGTCGTAGATCCCAACAGAAAATCTGCATTTCAGTAAGTTTCAAGCCAGTCCACTCTGGTAGCCTGTCCAACACCTTAAGTATTGCACCCACTGGCTCAGGATTGGCGTTTCTGAGGAAGAATATGTGCCCAGCCCAAGCACGGAGGTACGGTTCTCTAAGTGGCCCTTTGGTTCCGCGGAACGGAGCAGCTGCTTATCACAAGGCATCTGAAAAGCAGAAACGAACCTTTGGTCTAGGGCCATGTGTTTAACTTCAGGATAGTAGAAACAAACGCCATTCTATTCCTACAGCTACATTCAAACTGTTTAAAATGAGAAAATATTCCTTCTTTCAAAAAAACAAACAAAACCCAAAACATCAGGGATGACTAAGGGTTTTGTTCTTTCAGGAATCTGAAAGCATTTGCATGTTAGGGGATCCAAATGTGGGGAGCAAGAACAACGGAACAATAGTTGTGGGATTCAGGATGACCGCCACGGGCACGGCTTTCAAAAGATGTGAACCTCCGATCATCATTCACCAGGCTGGAACATCTGTCTGGACCGCTGGCGGTGTTGCGCCCCTGCTCAGCTCCAGCAAGGCCCATTTTCTCATGCCACTGAAGCACTTGCTTTCTCTAAAGTTGGCTTTTGTCCCCCAGAAAGCTTGCAGCGTATGTGAAGCAGGTGAAAAGTGATTAGGCAGCATGTAGATGTCATGTCCGAGATCCTCCTTTACAGGGAAAATACAATCAAGCAATTAACAGGGGAATTAAGAGGATGAGCTAACATCAGGCTCTGTGCAGAACACCTATGCAAAAGGAAACAGCTGTTTAGGGCTTTGAGCAGCAAACACGTTGAAAGCGCTAAATGGATTTCTTGCATTTATGGGAGGGGGGATTATATTTAGTACAGTAATGGGGTACCTACGGATCACCATCTTAACTGTATGATGATCACCAACCTCTTCAAGGAAGAAGAAGAAGGAGGAGGAGGAGGAGGAGGAGGAGGAGGAGGAGGAGGAGGAGGAGGAGGAGGAGGAAAAGAAGGAGGAGGAGGAAAAGAAGAAGAAGAAGAAGAAGAAGAAGAAGAAGAAGAAGAAGAAGAAGAAGAAGAAGAAGAAGAAGAAGGAGGAGGAGGAGGAGGAGGAGGAGGAGGAGGAGGAGGAGGAGGAGGAGGAGGAGGAGGAGGAGGAGGAAAAGGAGAAGGAAAAGGAGAAGGAGAAGGAGAAGGAGAAGGAGAAGGAGAAGGAGAAGGAGAAGGAGAAGAAGGAAAAGAAGAAGGAGAAGGAGAAGGAGAAGAAGGAAAAGAAGAAGGAGAAGGAGAAGGAGGAGGAGGAGGAGGAGGAGGAGGAGGAGGAGGAGGAGGAGGAGATAGAATTGTAATTCTTTCAGCACTGCCAATATGCCCTCTTCTGTAAGTTATATCATTGCAAAGAGATAAACTCATATAATTTCTGCTGTTGTTGAGATCTGAGTCAGTGGTTCTCAATGAAGTTGGAGTCCTTATTAAACCAGGCTGAGTCTTGGGTGGCTTGATATCAGTAACTCTTTAGAGCACCACGGGCCTAGGATGATGAGTTGCCTTTGCCAAAACATGGCATGTTTCCACAACACAGACATGTATCACGCGGGGGATTTGGATGAAAGCACGCCTGCTCAATTTTCCTTCATATTTTGGCATTGTAACTGATTCCTTCTTCCAGAAAGTTGTCACAGGCCAGTGTTTCAGTTTTGATCTATGGGACTTGACAGGAAGGTCAAGATGGGGCCTGGGTGCTGAACTGTAGGGCTGCTGAGCTGAAATATCCAGACACGATGATGGGGCAGGGAGTGGATCAGGCAAGTCTAGGGTTACCAGATAGAACAGTTTCTCAACCTTGGTGACTTTAAGATGTGTGGACTTCAACTCCCAGAATTCCCCAGGCTGGGAAATCCTGGGAGTTGAAGTCCACACATTTTAAAGTCACCAAGGTTGAGAAACACAGCCTTAAAATCAAATATTGTCAAGCTTTTTGAGTGCCTTTAATTTTTTAAAATGTTGGACTGTTTTCCCAATAGCAGTCATTCAAATGTTTGTGTACTGCAACCTTGTAAGCTGTCTGCTTCTTTCTTCCCCTGGTCTGTTGACAGACTCAACAGCCTAGGTTTATGTTATTTAACTTATTTCCTGATTCCAGCCATCAGCTTCAATCCAGCCCCTTCAGATCTATGATCCCTGTAGCCTGTAGATCCCACGACTTGTCCTACATTCCTGGGGTGAAATTTGGAAAGTGTGTCGTTGTCAATTCTATATTATCACTAGCATATGTCCTTGACCATAGAGGTTTGTTGGGAAAGGACTGTGATGGAAAAACCAGTCTTTCTGATGCTGGAAATAGTAATTTTACATACACATAGGCCTAAGTACATTTTTTCACTGTAATTTTTGTCACGGATGCCGAGAAAGCTCAACAGTTCGGGTGTCCTCCTTTCCCCCCATTTGTCCTCCTTTCCAATTGTCGGTGTCCTCCTTTGCTCAGATCTCTGCTCACCCTACCCACGCCAAGCACCATGGCCGCTCACATCTTTGTCCTTCCATCTTCCACAGGACCTCCCACTCCCGGGCGAAGGCTGATGCCGCCATGACGGCCGCACAGAAATCTCAGGAGGAAGCGCGGGTTGCTAGGATCACTGCCAAAGACTTTTCACCTTCCTTCCAGCACCGAGAAAACGGTCAGTACAACCTGGAGAGCCCCGGGGAACCTTGGAATTAGTGTCTTCCCTTCTCTCCCCGCATCTGGGCTACGGAGGCAGGGCAGTCTTCCCACGGCACGGAGTAAGCCAAGCTTGGTGGCTTCCTCCTTGTTTCTCCAGCTGGGATGGAGAGTGCTCACCCTCCTGATTTCCTGTCGCCTGCCTTTTTTCGAGGGATGGAGCGCATCTCCCCAGCGGTAATCCGTTGGGGCAGCATGGTGGATGAGGCTGAAGCCAGCCACTGTTGAGAGCAAAATGCAGGCAAGAGAATCTGATATGAATTCATTTTTAAAAAAGATCTGTTCAGTCGTGTCCGATTCTCGGAGACTGCCTGGACAAGTCCCTGCAGTTTTCTTGGCAAGGTTTTTCAGAAGTAGTTTGCCATTGCCTCCTTCCTCGGGCTGGGAGAGAGAGACTGGCCCAAGGTCACCCAGCCGGCTTTCATGTCTAAGGCGGGACTAGAACTCTCAGTCTCCTGGTTTGCCATTGGCTCCTTCCTAGGGCTGAGAGACAGGGACTGGCCCAAGGTCACCCAGCCGGCTTTCATGCCTAAGGCAGGACTAGAACTCTCAGTCTCCTGGTTTCCTATTGGCTCCTTCCTAGGGCTGAGAGAATGTGATTGGCTCAGGGTCACCCAGCCGGCTTTCGTGCCTAAGGCGGGACTAGAACTCTCAGTCTCCTGGTTTGCCATTGGCTCCTTCCTAGGGCTGAGAGACAGGGACTGGCCCAAGGTCAACCAGCTGGCTTTGTGCCTAAGGCAGGACTAGAACTCACGGTCTCCCGGTTCCTAGCCTGATGCCTTAACCACTACACCCAACTGGCTCTCAATGAATTCATTAGTAATTACCTATTTATGTACAAACCAGTTTTCTGGACTCTGGGTGGTTGAGAATCATGAACATTAAAACATAAATCAAGAAAAAGAGGATCTGAAAAATTATATATAATTTATACATTTGTTTAATTAAAAATAATAAAAAAGACAAAGCAATAATCGTACAAAATCCATTCCTTTTGAATGGAACAACCCACATCAAAAACAGCAGCTGGAGTCCCCACAAACTCTGATAACCACAGTTGGAATCATAATCCAAACAGTCTGAACAGCCCTGCAGAAAGTCAGTGACCGGGGTCTGCAGAGACTTGGGTATATACAGGGGTCTGGCTTAGCTGTGTGTGTGTATCTGTCTTCTTGGGTGGGACCAAAAATAGGGTGGAAGAAAAGATCTTAGCTGCCTTCTTTAAGCAACACATTAATTAATACATGCGTGCCACTGCAAACAATACTAGTGCCTTGCACTCTGAGTAGAAGGCTTTTGCTAACTCTGTAAAGAATGAAAGATTTAAGTAGTTTTAATTCAGGGTTCTTTATCCTCCTTCCTTTTAGCTATTGAGGGTTTGACAAGTCATTTTGCATTGTGGTTAGATGTGGGTGTGGGTTGCAGATAGGTTCATAATCTACCAAAACAAGATTTATCTAGAAAATGCTTCCCTCCTGGACTTTTCTTGCAAACAGGGCTGGTTTTCCAACGGATGGGATTATTATTTATTCCTTAAACTGCAAATGTTGAATTGTTGAAGGATGCGTTCAGGAGTGTCCATAGGGTGGGGTGGGGGTCAAAAAGGTCAAAATTGTGGCTGTGATTATGAGCCTGAATCTCTACCTGCTTTTGATGTTTGTCTGGTGCATCTCATGAAGTGAGTGTAGCTCATGATGGCTTTGAAAACAATTTGTTAGCCGGAAAAGGTGCTACCCGACTTTTTCCGATCTTCACTGGGAATGTGTTCCAAGCGCTACCCTACTTACAGACGTACAAGCCAAAAAAATGGGTACACGTTTCTTCTTTCTTAATCCTGTCTTCATCACGTTTTAGCACCCTGCCCACTTTTCGAGTACCGAGCATGTTTAATGGTTTCAACATTTGCTTTTTCACTCATTTTGCTTTTCCTTTTTAGTGGACACTGTTTTTTTTCCTTCCGTTTATTTGTAAAGACTGCTTGAAGAATGTGGCAGAAATGTCATTGTGATTACTTATTCATTAATTTATTTGCTAGATTTACATCCCTTCTTTTTTCTCTTGGCCTTCAAGGTGGGGTTCTTCTGTTCCAGTCCCTAAACGTTTGTTATAGCCAATTGACACTATGCAAATACATAACAACAACAACAGATTTGCTCTGAGTTTCATCTGCAGCAGAAGGTTGTATATTGTTGTTAGTATTGTATTATCCATACACAACGGTAGGGATACAAGATTGGAGACTTCTTTATAAACAGGATAACTCAAAAGATGATATAGAAGACTACACTTCACTTTTTAAAAGTTTCACTATCATAAAGACAAAATAAAAATGTAAGTTACTGGAGATTCAGCACCACAAGATGTGTTGGTTAACCATGAACTGTTTCTGACATAGAGTGTACTCTATTTTTACTACCAGTCAGATAACAAGTACATTTTTATGAGAAGTCAGAGGAACAGGACTGTCTTCAAAGAAAGTAATACTCTAGTGTCAACATTCACAGGGTTATCATCTCTCATGTGGAGTGATAACTGTCTGGATGTCTATGATTGGGACATTTTGATAGGTCCCTGAAATGTGTGCAGTCTATTTCACCAATTGGCAATGACTCCTTCTCTTTACATGAAATCGCTTGAAAAGAATTTTTAGGACCTTTTTATCAGGTTCTAGACCTGGCTACTGGATTCTGATGACATTAGGGCTTATTTGTGATCATGGCTCAGAAGGATTTAATACCGAGCTTTCCAAACTTTTCATGATGGTGACACACTTTTTAGACATGCATCATTTTGCGACACACTCTTACAGCAGGGCATCATTTCGCGACACTCTCTTACAGCAGAGCACAAGGCAGGCACTAGGACCTGTGCGGAATCACAGCAGGTTTGGAGGCAGCCAGGCACAAGGCAGGCACTAGGACCTGCGCGGAATCCTGGCAGGGCTCGGAGGCAGCAGCAGCCGGGACACACCCAGACACTGCAGCGGTCCTGACACACAGTTTGGAAAGCTCTGATTTAATATAAATTCCAGTTTGGGGCACATTAAAAAAATCCAGAAAGGCTAAACAAAGAAGAACCCGAGGAGATCAAAACTGGAGTCCTTACTGGAATTAGCACCTCAAATCTAGGAGCTGCAGTCATCAATCAATTTTTAAAAAATCCTCACACAAGAAAGAAGGGATTATGGACAAGAGAGATCATAATCAGTTGATGATTAAAAGTTTGGGAGAAAGCATACATGTTCTTTTGTGAAATTTTGATTGGTCCTAACAAATGTAGCCCCTACGTGTGATCTTAGGTAATTTTGGAAAAGTTAAGCAGGGTTGGACTTAGGTTAACAAAGTTAAGTTGGTTAATACTTGGATAGAAGACCAGGAGGAAATCCAGAACTGACTGCAGGCCAAAAACTAAAAATACAGATCCTGGAAGATGGCAGATGCAAACTATTTTCATATTGGTCCCAAGAAAACTACCTGAAAGTGTGTGTGAAGCTACCCAAGACTAAGCTTGACTCAAGAGTCCACGTTTTTGATAAAGGTACTATGCAACTATTGAGTTTGGATTCCCCCCCCCCATGGGGCAATACAGCTATGATTGTGTATATGTTCTGGGAATCTGATGGTGAGGGGTGTTTCATGAAAATGAATGAAACCATTAAACTGGCAGTGTCCCAAAACGTTTAGTTGTGTTTGTGCAACAGGCTCACACTCTTTGCATGAGTTACCGAGATCCCTGTTTGATGTAGAACATGTCTCCTTATTCTCCAGCCCCCTCCTGCACTGGGGGCAGGGAGGGGGGCCTTGTGGAATGACCGCCTTCTGGTTCATCTTCTGCTTCTTGTTCATCTTCCAGGGCTTGAGTGTCAGAGGCCAAAGCACCAGCATTCAAGCGATGAGATCGAGGTCCTCTCTACAGGAACTCCACTGCAGCAGGAAAGCCCAGACCTCTACAGAAAAGGAACAACGCCTTCGGACCTCACGCCCGACGACAGCCCCCTCCAAAGCTTCCCCGCCAGCCCTTCCTCCTCCCCGCCTCTGGGTCCTTCCTGTCGGAACAAGAACGCCCACTTCTCCAGGCAGGTCAGCATGGAGGAGGAGAGGAGTGGGGAAATCCAGGTGTTGCTGGAGGGACGCGGTAGGGAATACATGAGGCCTAACAGCTGGGGTGAAGACAAGGAGGGCGGGCCTTATGGCACGAGAGGCGGAGACTACCGAGGCCGGAGTGGTGGGCACAAGTACGTTACTGCCAATCACAAACCACGGGAGAGGTGGGCAGATCCTCCGACCATGGTTTCGTGGACTTACCACCGCCCACACCACCACGGCTCAGGGAGCAACAAGCTCATGGAGCTGGATGAGGAGAAGCTGAGCAATTATGAGATGGAGATGAAGCCCCTCATGAGGATGGACTCTTACAAGCAAGAGATGCACTCCCAAAAAAGGCATTACGGCAAAATGGGTCTCGGCAAGAGCCTGGCTGAAGAGCATCGCGGGGAAGACCGGGGCTTTAGTGTCCAGAGGCTGAGGTCAACGTCCCAGAACAAGGAGAACTTCAGGCCAGCGTCCTCTGGGGAGCCAGCCGTGCAGAAACTCGAGAGCCTGAGGTTCGGGGATAAAGGTGAACCCCGGCTGTTGAGGTGGGACTTAACTTGCTCTCCACCACAGAAATCCTTACCTGTTGCACTAGAATCAGAGGAGGAAAATGGAGATGAGCTCAAATCCAGCGCGGTAAGCAGGGGACTCTGGATGGCTTCATAAATAGTGAGAATGAATGACCGGGTGGATGCACACTTGCATGCTGGGAGGGAGGGAAAGAGATGAGAGGAAGGAAGGGGGGGAAGGGGAGGGGAGGGGGGAGGGAGGGAGGGATTGAGGAAGGAAGGAAGGAAGGAAGGAAGGAAGGAAGGAAGGAAGGAAGGAAGGAAGGAAGGAAGGAAGGAGTCCCGCCTTAGGCATGAAAACCAGCTGGGTGATTTTGGGCCAGTCACTGTCTCTCAGCCTAACTCACTAAAGAGGAGGAAGGAGTAATAGGGATGTTCCCCGCCTTGAGTTATTTATAAAAATAATAAAGGTGGGATAAAAATGGAAGGAAGCAAGGGAGTTATTATTGCCAAAAAGAAACCTGGCTCAGTTTTTACCTATCCTGAGCAGATCTGAGGTCAACTATTTGAGGCAGCTATCCCTGCCAGGCAGCCTTGTCACAAGCCAACTTTCTTCTTGTCACCTCCTGTTTCCTTTCCATACTGGGTCACTCCTGAGTGGCCTCCTGCCTACGCTCCTGCCTTCCCCACTTTGCAACTGGCAAGCAGTCCCACTGGCAACAGGATAGAATGTTTTTGTGCTGGCCATTTCAGGTGTATTTGTCATGTTTGTTTTAGATGCAAATAAGCAGGTAGCAGACACTGGTCAGTTCCCCTAAAACTATCACCTTAATTCCAGCTTGAAACCCTCAGCCCTCCCTCTCTGCCTAGCAATTGAATGGACAGCCCCCAGTTCTTGGAGTGGTGAGGTTTCTTGTCTGTGCATCCCACAAGGAACCAAGATAGCAGTATGTGGTTTGTTGATGGTTTGGGGTGGAATGTATAACATCTAAGTCAGCCCCCATGTTCTTCCTCTTAGAAGGATATTGGAGGCAAGCAGGTTTGCCCTCCACTCAGTGGTGCCCTTGTTCAGTGCTGGTGTATGTCTCTGTGTTTTCAATCACCTATAATGACCAGTTAGGAAAGTCTAATTTAAAAACAAAGAGTGTTGAGGAAAATGGTTTTTACAAATTCTTGTCTATTGTGCAAAGTGAGCAAACTGAGAATTGTTTTCCTCCTCCTCCTCTTTTTTTTTTAAAGAAAAATAAATGAATTTATTTTCTTAGAACAGGTAGTACAATGTTGTTAGCAGTGGCTTTTGGTCAGAGAAAGCTTTTGATGCAGTTGAATGGGTTGCCTTGGTTTACTGAGCAATGAAATCTCCCAGATCATTGTTCCTCTGCCAATGATTGTTCCTCTGCCAGTGGTCAAACCATGGGTCTCTGTGTGGGTCCACACGTTCTTTCAGCCACAATGGTTTGATGGCTAAGCAATGTTTTGCTGGGTACTCACAGAGATCTTTGGCATGTGTTAGATGTCTAGGTTATGATTGTATATACAGTATGAATGTCAAATAATGTTAAACCATAAGCTTTGGTCTACCTGATGGGGTTCCCACACTGTGCAAGATCAGCCTCCCCCAGTGTGTTGCGAATGTGACTTCTGTCCAGGGGAATCGGTCAGCCTGGGGACAGGATCAGACCCTATGGGGTGGCTTTCCCTTTCCATGGCTGTGGAATATGGGGGAATGCTGAAGCTTTGGGGACAAAGAGGGTAAGAGGCATTTAGAAGGTTAGCCATGGATATTATTCCCGGAGCTGCTGAACCAAAAGCCTGAATTTCAGGGGGGGGGGGAGATGGGGCAATGCCACGCCCCTTTTTATCTGATGAGCCATGAATATTAGCCAGATGTGGGCCTCCAGCCTCTTTGCAGAAAGCCTTTTGGAATGGCAGCCAAATTTCTCTTTGAGTTTGTGCCAAGTGTAAACTGCCCCTTGTGTTTACTTTGGAGTAAACACACTTAGGCCTTAGAGCTTATCTAGTAGTTTATTTATTTATTCCATTTATATACTGCCAGGACACCCACTTTGATGTGAGTTGGGCTTTAGCCATCAGAAGGTGGCCCTTGGGAATTTTGAGTCTAGCCTTGGGTTGTTAAAAGTTCCCCAACCTGGAAGCACAGAAGAGACAAGAGAGGGAGAAGAACAAGAACAAGGCCCAGTAGTCAATAGGAGGACTGGTCGACTTGCATCATTTCAGGACTGCATCCCTGTTTCGGAACTGTGTTTCATATCATCCTTCCATCCTCACAGGGAAGGATAGGGACATCCGTGTAGCCCACCTGTTCTCATACAACAAAAACATCACTTCCCACCTCTTCTCTTTTACACATTGCTGAAAGCTGTTCCTGCTTCCATTCTGTTGGAGGACTTTGCGATGGCTGAGTTTGCATTGCAATCTGGTGCTGTCCTGTTCAAAATAAGTCTTGCCGTGGTACAGAGAACCTTTGTCAGCCTACGTGTTGTAGCAGAGACATACTGTATTTTAGTCCTAAGCTCCCAGGTGAAGTCTGAATTTTTAGAGCAGTTTTCTCAAGCTGGCATCCTTCAGATAAATTTGGATTGCAGCCCCCATTATTCTCAGCTAGGGGACTATTGGATGGCTGGGAATCCTGGAACTGCACTTCCTAAATGTCTGGACTTGGGGAAGGAAAACACTAGCAGGATCTATTATATCTGAGTTTGTGTAAATCATTCCCAGTTTACCAGCCTTGGAGATCAGGAAGTAGGGACTATTTCTGCTAAACAGAAAGACAACAAATGGAGATTTAATGATCATATAGATTCTGCCCTGTTTCTTCTCAACAAGATGTCCTGGATAATGTGACAATACTCTTAATGATGGGAAGTATCTATTGGTTCTGTGTAATTCTATTTCTAGAGATAGCAATATTTTTAAAATATTTGCTTAAAAAAAGTGCATGCAAAATCAGCTCTTTTTAATGTTTCAGATTCAAGAATACAGGATGGCCGGATAGGATTGTAGTCCCATTTATTCCAATAATCATATTCCTCATTATATGATAAAACAAATAATACTGCAATGCTTTCAAGTCAAATGGTAAATTCAAACCTTTTCTAGTGTGCTTTGTCATAGAACGGTGAATACAAGCAGAGACATCTAGAAGTCTGGGTGGACTTCTTTACAGAGGGGCTGCAGAGATGTCTGGTTTTATGGGGCCTATTAAACTGATTTGCGAAGGAAGTGGCAAAACGATTTGATTTGATCTAAAAACTTAATTTCTTGGATACTTCATTCAACCTGACTGTAGGAAGAGTGGGAAACAGGCTTGTAGGCAGAAGTAAAAGTACAGTGTGTGTATGTGTAAAGATGTGCTGCTGGGTTGTGTTCCCAAGTTCCATGATGCCGTTTGCAACATCCATCTTCAACATTCACAGTATGCGTCAGTGTGTGTTGGACACCTAGGATGAATACTGTACGTGCATCTCAAATCCTACGTCGAAGCAGTTTGTACCTAGTTGTGCTTCTGGGAGTTGAAGTCCACAAATCGTGCGTCCAAGCAGTTTGTACCTAGTTGTGCTTCTGGGAGTTGAAGTCCACAAATCCTGCGTCCAAGCAGTTTGTACCTAGTTGTGCTTTGTTTAACCATGGCTTACTGAATAAGCTACAATTGGTAGCTTTGCGCAACATGCTAAGCCAGTGTTTCTCAACCTTGGCCATTTGAAGATGTGTGGACTTCAAGGCTGGCTGGGGAATTCTGGGAGTTGAAGTCCACACATCTTCAAGTTGCCACGGTTGAGAAACACTCTGCTAAGCCAGAGCTTTCCAAACTGTGTGTTGGGACACGTTAGTGTGTCGGCTGCAGTGTCTGGGTGTGTCACAGCTGCTGCTGCCTCCGAGCCCTGCCAGGATTCCGTGCAGGTCCTAGTGCCTGCCTTGTGCCTGGCTGCCTCCAAACCTGCCCTGCCAGGATTCTGCGCAGGTCCTAGTGCCTGCCTTGTGCCTTGCTGTAAGTGTGTGTCGCGAAATGATGCATGTCTAAAAAGTGTGTCACCAACATGAAAAGTTTCGAAAGCTCTGTGCTAAGTCATCCATCCTATTACAAATCACAAGGGTTGGCTTTGCATCCATTCTTGTCTGCTGTCCAAGGAGTGTCAACCTAAAAGGGGGCTGCTGTTTCCCCCCCCCACAAAAAAAATATCTTACATTGCTAATTCTTTGACAATCCTCCCAAAATATGAGCGGGAAATGGCCTTTGGGAAAACGTGTTAAAATTCAACAGTCTTCTCTCCAAATTCAGAGTATCTTCCCTATAAAAATAATAAAGGCGGGATAAAAATTAATTAATTAAATAAATAAATATCCGAAAAGACTTTTTCCTCAGGAAGGATGGTGGAAACCAGCCCACCTCACCCACCTATCCAAAGATCATTGTGAGACACTCCTTGAACTCTAGAATATTTTTCACCCAGAACAATGATTTAAAATTTAGTTTTCCCAGGTAACAATAGAAAATTGGCAGAAGTTATGCATAAAGTTACATGAAGGGTGCTGCGGCTCAGGTAAAGTCCTGTACCCACTAACTGCACGTTGTGGCGAGCAGACGATTCCAGGAGCCTTGTCTCAGTCCGTGCCTGGGCGATCTGTCCGAGCTGCGCTTCAGTTCAGGCGTGTGTCTGGAGTTTGCCCCGCTGGGTCAGTGTCCCTGATTTCAGGCCCCCGAAATCAGATCACATTCAAGCCGCCTGCTCAAAGGTTGGTAGGCAGGCGGTCGAAGGGACGGGCACCCACCTGTATAAAGCCGGCACTCGGCAGCCAGGGACTGCGGAGGGGAGGAAGAGCTGTTGATCCGCTTGGCCAGCATCCTTGCACTGTGTTGCTACGCAGCAAGGAGGATTTTTTTCCATGTGCTGGAAAATGGGAGTGCTCTTTCGCTCTCCGCCTCTTTTTCTCTCACACACGCAGAGCTTTGGCCACGTAGCTTCCCCTTGAAATACCAGTCCTGCAGATATGGTTCAGGGAACTTCCAAAGAGCTCCTTCAAGGCATCTGCAGGACGCTGCCGCTCTTTATTTATACACACTTTGCCCACCCAAAGCTGCTGCAAAGAGTAATAAAACAAATCCTTCCATTTGGAGAGCAAACAGATCTGGCCCTCTTTTTTCGCTCACTGAAACTCAGGAAGACGATCTCTCTGGTGGAGCGTTTGGGCATTTTGAGAGTATGCTGAGGGCATTCTCACCAAATGGCGCAAAGTAACTCCTGAACAAAAGCAAGATATGGCAAGTTTTGTCCTGCCCCTTTGCCTCTACTGCCCCAAACCCTGTTAACGTAGAATGTGCCCGCAGTGACTTGCTTAACAACCGCCGCAAAAAAGGTTGTAAAATTGGGTTGGATTCGCTTAATGACTGCTTCGCTTATTGGGAAATTCCGGTCCCAATTGTGGTTGTTAAGCAAGGACTACCTGTATTTGAGTTTGGCTCAGCATGATACAGGAACCCAGCCGCTGTGGCTTATGGCTTAGTTGTATACGTAAGCCCAGACGAATGTGGCTTCTTCAACCAACGATGGCTTAATGCAATGTGTGAAGCTAGTATATGGTGGAAACAGGATGGGGACATCACAAGTGGAAAAGTCGAGGGGGAATGGCTCAGGGGCAATCTTTACGGTCTTTTGGCCAGGCTCCTGCAGTTGAGCAAGGGCTGGTGAAGAAACACAGTGGCCATGCTGTGAAACGGGAGCCCAAACAGACCCCTTGCACTGGACTTGGCAGTGTTTCTCAACCTTGGCAACGTGGAGATGTGTGGACTTCAACTCCCAGAATTCCCCAGCCAGCATGGCTGGCTGGGGAATTCTGGAAGTTGAAGTCCACACATCTTCCTGCTGCCAAGGTTGAGAAACACTGGGACCTGGGAACCATTGATTCTAGGATGGCCTGCAGATGCGGGAATTCACGCAGCCATTGACCGCCCCTCCTCCCAATTGATCCCGGGCCCCGTTATAATCCTCTCCCTCTTTTTCTTTCCTCTTTTTCAGGGTTCAGCTCCCATTCTAGTCATCATGGTGATCTTGTTAAACATTGGAGTCGCCATTTTGTTTATTAACTTTTTCATCTAAGTCAAGACTGTCTTGTTTGCAAAACTTAACCGATTAATAATAAAAACCAAGGTGTATGAATGGGGATAATGCTACGAGAGACAACAGCGAGAGCGATGTCGTCTTTTTCTGAACTGTCCTGCGACAACTTTAAAGTCTTTTCACAGAAGACCAACCACAGATTGAGTCTCACTCACAGTTTGCCTTTTTTTCCCCCCCTTCCTAGGTAATGTTTTGGATTTTAGCCAAAATTCTTTGCTTGCATAACCCTTTTGCTGTGTGGCATGGCAGAATGGTAACCGCACTCCCGTCTCCCAGCACCAGACAGGATGAAAAGCGTTCCTCTGGGTGGGTTCCTCAGATCTCCGCCGATGGTAGAAAAGTGGTTTCACATGGACTCCCGTGGTCTTCAGATTTTAACTGAAGACAAAATTCAGAGCGGTCCTGGAATTGCTAGGCGATATGCAACGGCTGCCCCAGATCACTAGAGATACAAGATGGGGTTACTTGAGAAAATCCCAGGGCGAGTATTTGCATCGAACTGGGAAATTCTTTAGTGGTGTTTCATACAAAGACGAGAACACCCAAAGCAGATGGCACTCATTTAAAAAAACAGAAGTAACATTCATGGTAGAGAAACATTTCTTGAAACGTTTGAACAGCCATACCTAGAAGAAAAATCTTAAGCCCCCATTCCTTGTCTCTTTTTGAAGTCCAAAATATTTTTCTCACCCAGAACAATGATTTAAGATTTAATTTTCCCAGGTAACAATAGAAAATTGGCAAATGTTACGCATAAAGTCACATAAAGGATCCTGAGGCTCAGGTAAAATCCTGTACCTACTAACTGCACAATCTTTTTTTTTTTTAAATCTTGCTCAGCTCATTTTTCATCATTTCTGGCACGTGTTTAAAATTGACCCAGAAAGGTGTTGTTTTTTTTAAAGATGACCAAGGTTTTCACCCAGATTGCAACGGGGTCAGCCTCTCTATTGGGAACAATGCTTGAATGTCCCTCCAAGGGCCACGGGGGCACCGTGAGGAACGGGGCATGCTGGGTACCCCTCCCTCCATCTTGCCATGAGCCATTTCCAGATGTCATGCTTGGCCTCAGAGCATGTAATAGTTTTGCATTTTGTCTGCAGGATGTATATTCCAGCTTCCAACATATCCCTGTACAAAAAACCAAAACCAAAACTAGACAACAACAAAAACATTGTCAACAACAACAGCCTCTGAGTATGTAATGCTCTTTTTATAATTTGTTTTCTCTCCTCTATGTATCACTTAATTTTGGTATGGTTCAAAACATCTTTATAAGATGCCTGCCTTGTTCCTCTTTCTTCTTCTTGTTGTTTTTGGGATGGGGTGGGGTTCATAGCCACCTGGTCATTCCCTGAAAATACGCTTTCGTTGTTAATCACGCAGTAGCGTCTTTTGAGTTTCTATTATATAGAAAAGGACACCATATTAGTTGGGTTCTGCTGGGGTGCGTCTGCAGGGTATGGTCAAGAGTTGAAAGGGCGGCTGCAACCTTTCAGTCAACACTCCGGCTGTTTTTTATGTGCATCGCATCTAGTTATAATCCGAAGGTGGATTTTTGTTCACGTGTGATGCACAGGGACATCTTTGCATGTGATGCACAGAGATTTTTGTGTGTGACACACAAACGGATCTTTGTTCACGTGCGATGCGCAGGCAGATCTTCATGTGTGATGCGCAGGTGGATCTTCGTTTGTGTGTGATGCGCAGGCGGAGTTTAGTTCGCACTGTCACGGCTGCCATGTGGACCTTTTTGACCATGCCCTGTGGATGTCCCAGTTCTATAGATAAGTTGGGGAGGACATCCTGTCTCCCACCTGCCTTTTGTGCTGCTGAGAAGGCTGACCAGGCTTCCAACATGATGCTTTGCTTATACGACTTCCGTGGTACGTGCGGGATCCACACGTCCTGTTGGTTGGGATGTCAGATGCAAATGCAGATGCTACCCAGGCCATCAGTGTCCCGTCTTGTACGGGGGAGCATGGAGTTTGCATGGACGCTACAGGATACTCAGAAATTAGTAAGGTTGGAGCAGCACTCTTCACAATTACATTTTTTTCTCTCTGCAAATCTAGGGATACTCACCACGAGAAGGCGACACAAACACCGTAACACTAACTAGGTTGGCTTAATTGGGCGCATGGTCCCTTCACCGGGCTGATGTGGCTCCCTGTGGCTCGCGTTCTAGCTACTTTTTGCTGTCTTTTGGGCAGGATTGTGTACTCCCAGGCTTACTCTACATTGGGTGACCACACTTAAACCAGATTTTTGATCAAATGCATATTGGTTCAAGCTGTGCGCTAACGTCCCCACCACATCACCACTGAATCCCTCTCCTTGCCTGGAATCTGCACGGCAGCAATTCGTTCTTTCACACTGTAAAAGTGACCAGCAGTTTGACTTCGGGGCACACGGGGACTCTCGGCCTGCTGGCTCAGTTCTGCTCTGCGGATCACCCCGTCCTTTGGAAGGACCCCTAAGCTTGATCGCGTTCCAGAGAGGGAGGGGCATGTGTGGCTTTTGCTCTAAGAGCTTTGGGGCACCTTAAAGACTAACCCTTATTGTGGCAGAAACTTTCATGAAGGTAGTCAGGCCTTTCCCAGATGCACGAAGTGGCCCCTTTCTTTGGAAGATTATAGCAACTTCACAAAACAGATGAATAGGGCTTCTGTTCGGCCTGCCTTTCATTTCTTCTTCCTCTGCGGTTATGTGTATACACCAACACCCGTGTGACAAAGTGGACTGAAAAACAAACGCCCTGAAAACATATGCTATAATAAACCTGTTTGTCTTTAAGGTGCAAGAAAACTCTTGGTTTTAGATTTGCACAATTTGTGCAGTTGTTAAATTCCTTTGTCTTGTGAACGCATACATCCACTATTTAATACATCACTTAAAAAAAACCACCTTATTTCACATACAGGTAGTCCTCACTTAATGACCACAATTGGGACTGGAATTTCAGTTGCTAACCGAAGCATTCATTAAGCAAATCCAACCTGATTTTACAACCTTTTTTGCGGTGGCTGTTAACCAAATCACCACGGGCATTAAGCGAACCATATGGTCGTTAAGTGAATCACCTGGTCCCCCATTGATTTTGCTTGCCAGAAGCTGGCCAGGAAGGTCGAAAATGGCAGTCACGTGACCATGGGATGCTGCGATGGTGATAAATGTGAACCGGTTGCTAAGTGCCCAGATTGTGATCAAGTGACCGCGGGGACACTGCGACGATTGTAAGTGTGAGGACTGGTCATGTCATTTTTTCCAGCAACGTCATAAGTCTGAACCGTCACTAAACAAATGGTTAAGTGAGGACTACAGTACCTGTACACACCCGAAAGACACCTCTATCGAGGAGCAGGTCCATTAATGAACACAGCTTCTTTCCTAAGTGTCAGTGGAGGAGGCTTCAGAACTCTGCAGTCCAAGCTGCCCTAGCGGTCTTGTAAAGCTGGATCCCAGACACCTGGCCAACAGCTGGCGGCGGACTCGTGCTTGGGGAGCCTGCAGCCGAATTCCCGTGCCTTACCCACCAGTGCAAACGTTTCCAGCAGAACCTTCTGGGATTGTGGTCCTCCACTGGCTTTCTGGTGAGGGAAGCGCAACTTGACGCTACTCAAGACGCAGTGCGATTATCAAGGGCCCAGGTAGGCCAGCTGTGGCCCTCCTGATGTTGCTCAAATCATCCGCCTCTTTTGCCATCAACTACGTTGCCAGGGGCTGCTGGGAGCTGCAGTTGGGCAACATCTGGAAGACCGTGGCTTAACTACACAGAGTATCTGGGGGGGGGGACGGACAAAATAGTCAAGATGGCGGTCATGAATTTCTTTCAGATAAGTTGGCTCTGAATTATGGGTCTTGGAGCCCAAGATACCTGGAGAGGACCAGTTGGGGAAGGCTGCAGCTGTTCTGCTGCACTGCTTTATTCTATGTTGGGTACAGAAAACAAACCCGTGAGCCTTTGACCTTTAGATGCTGTTAGGCTACAGTTCCCATCATTTACTATTGGCCACGTGAGTTGGGGCTGACAGGATTTGGAGCCCAACTTCTGGAAGGTCACATGTTTCTACTCGGGTTTCTTTTTTAAAAAAAAAAATTGTAAAATGGTTAGAATTACACATTTCGTGACCCACATGGAAAGAGTTCCATGCTACAAAGGGGTTTGGAAACGAGTCCCTTTCCAATCCCTCTTCTACACACCTGCAACCTTGTTCTGCTCATTTGTGTATTCCTAGGTGAAGACATGAGCAATTTGGTGGGAAACTCAATCCATGCATTTACCCCGCACAAGCTGACTTTTTAAGCAGCACTAATGATGGTGCAGAGAACTGCCAGCAGCAGACCAAGAATGGGAACTTGACACATCCTGCTCAGATAAATAACTCATTAAATAGAAATATCACCCTAATGAGCAACAGCATTTTTATTTGTAAACTCTCTTAAAATGGCAAATTCCTGCTTCCAGCCTCATGACTTCACCCATGTGAGATGTGGCTTCTGTTAAAGGTTCAAGGTCTTATTCCAGCCGCTCTCTCCCAAAATGCTTTCTGCTGTGTGCACGCCTCTTTCTCTTCCCCCGCTCAGCTGGTTCCTAGACGAACTGTACATGCATCGGGCCACCAGAAAATTCTCTCCTCCAGCCCTTCACACAACCACAACCCAGAAGCGCCCAGGAGACCCAGGAATAACGGTGACTCTCTGAGATAGCTAGCTTTATGACGCAACGAGAACCACGTGGGGTGCATTTTCCTGGGGATCATGAATGCAGCTCTCCAGGAAGCACGATTTCCCTGCCTGTCAAGGATTAGACCCCAGGGGAAAGCCTGCACCCTCTAAACATTTCCTCTGCTTACATCAGTCAAAATTTAAAGCTTTCTCAGCAGGTGATTCCTTTCCTCTCAAACCCTTGACTGAGATAACTTATTTAACACGGGCCTTCTAAGCAGTCAAGTGCCGGCCAGATCCCGCACTGAGCCCCCCTGGGTAGGACAGGATTGGCCAAGCACACCCATTTGGCCCCCCGTCCTCTTAAGCCTGGCCTAGGCAGCACTTTCGTGGAACGCCTTCGCCATGGCCTGTCCCACCTTCGCCGTCTTCTTCTCTTTGGCATCCGGGCCCATGTTCTGGCGGGCCAGATTCACCCAGTACTGCTCCGTCCGGGAAAGGTAGTCTGCAAAGTTTTCATCCTGCTGCACGGCTGGGTGCTCTTCCTTGTCTACAGTGTGATCAGGAGACAGGGAGAGAAAGCGAGGGGTCAGTGAAGAACGGGGGCTGAAAATAAGTGGTCCCACTGATGGTGTAAGATTCTCTTCTTTGGATCTACTACATTCAAGGGCAGCCATCCCTGGCATGAATATTGATGGACTTTTGTATAATTATCCATCTATTTACCTAATTTATATTGAAGAACAGGTGGGTGGGTGGAAGACAAATTATAAGTAGGGAATGCACAGCCTGGGCTATGGAGGAAAAGGTTCCTGACTCTGATATTTTGAAGACTTGGTGCTCTCTGAGCCTGGTTGTTTTCTTGCAGATGTTTCACTGCCAGGCTAGGCAACATCAACTGAAGTTCAACTGAAGATGTTGCCAAGCCTGGCAATGAAACGTCTGCAAGAAAACAACCAGGCTCAGAGAGCACCAAGGACTCCACAGTTCAACCCTGAGCTACAAATATTCTCTTCTACTGATTTTGAAGACTGCTAAAAACTTCCTAGGAACTGAGGACCATTCCTTCACGTCGTGCTACTGGGGGAAGGAAAAGGCAGAGTCTGGATGGCAATGTTAAACTCTAGACAGCAATTCCAGCCTGCAGCCTTGGCTGGGTTATGTAACTCCCCCCAAAACAGATCTTCCCAACCTTCAGCAATAGGTTTCAAAAATATTTATAACACAGATTTGAAAGATCAAAGCACCAAGTTCTTCAACCTGGTACTCTCCAAGGAGTACTAAGTCCCAAATTCCCTGCTGGGGTAGCCTGAGAGTTGAAGCCCCAGGGCATCTGGAGAACATCGAGTTGGGGGAACACTCTTCTGGCTGCTTTTCTTTTCCACAATTCACCCAAGAATCCCCACATGGCTATGACCCATGAGGCCCATCCACTGGGAAGCAAAACCCAAAGGGGAGAAAGGGAATCTCTTCCTTTTCAGCTCACCCTGAAAACCGTGATCTTTGTCCAGGGTTTTACGGTGCACTTACCATCCTCCTCCTCATCAGAGTCCTCTTCCTCCTCCTCCTCTTCCTCTCCTCCCTTGGCGCCTTCCACATCTTCATCAGACTCAGACTCTTCAAGCCATTCCTGAGTTTCTGCCACAGCAGAAGAAATGTGTGTGTGTGTGTATGTATACACACACACACACACACACACACACAAATACATACATACAGAAGGACATTCAAAATTAACAACCACAACCAGTTGTTCTTTAAGAACTGTTCCGTCCCCAAATTACCATCCATCATGCACGTTAGCCTCTGAATTACAGGCCATGCCCTGCAAGTTAGTAGGAACAGTGTTGAAGTCAACCTGAGTCTATTTTCTGTTGTTTTAGAAACTAACTATGGAAACTACCAGGTCATATGTTGGCTTTCCTAGACTAGATCTTGGGGGCGCTGGGGGCGGGGCAGGAAGCAACAGCACACTTCTGGCCTGGGTTACCCTGTGAAACCAAGGTGTCATCAAAGCTCAGAAAGAGCTAGACAAAATTATCCAAAGGCTGGATGCTATACGCATGTTCTTTCCCGTTCATGCAGAAATATTTACACCTATTTGTAATCTACCCAGAAAAAAAAGTTATGATTGGGGTGGATTAAAGAGACAGTTCCTCAATGCAAAAAGAAAAGACTGCTTGTCTAGAAGGCCGGTCCTAGCTGAAATCGCAGTTGTGTCTTCAAAGGGAAAGAGAATGGGCAAAAGACACTGAAGGAATGTGGAGCACAATTCGCTATCTGAGCTCTTGAAAAAGGAGTGCAATTAAGCCAATCCAGTCCTCTCTCTTCAGCTGACGAGGAAAGACTCCAGGATCAGCAGGAGGCAGGTCAAGAATGGGCTGAAATGTGCAAATGGAAGTAACTTCTACTCAGCTCTTTCTATTCATAATAATTCTCTTGGACAAGACACCTGTTCAAGGCTTTGGCACCTGGCGCAAAATTCAATAGTTGGACATTGAAGAATGCTAGTCCTTATGGCTGGAGTGAAAAAAAAAATATCCTAAAAGGTGTGGACAATATCTCATGAAGTCTTGAAAGCTGGAGAATTAAGGATAGTGCAAGGACAGAAGCTGGACCCCGTGGCCCAAAATTGCAGAAACGGAAGACATGATTCAGAGAACTGAACCTGAGGCTGGGAAGTTGGGTCTGGAGTTTGATTCCGGAGGGGGTGGATTGTGCTTGAATTAAGCTTAAAGGGGCCCAGACTGTATGGTAATAGTGACTTTCTCAAAATCTGAAGACCCGGAAAGGATTCTGAATCCCTGGGGCATCTCCAGTTCTGCTGAAGCCTGTCTGGGGGACAGTCCATGATGGCTGTCCTGCCACTGGGCCAGAAAAGCTCAGGGTTAGCTAAAAATGAAGAGACTCACATGTGGAACTCCAGGATTTCATTAAAGACTCCCCCCATGACAGTTCCCCAGTAATTCAGGCAATGGGTAGGAAGGTTTAAAGTATTTCCAGCCCATATTAAGAGAACAGGAAGCATTGAGCAGTCCCTGCTAGGATTAAAGGAAGGTTTCAGGACCCAGGATCAAGTGAGGCCAAGGCACGGTGAAGTAGTTATTCCAGGGATTATGCCTGGCCAAAATTAGCTGTTCTGTGCTGGCCAGTTAGTGACATCTTAGGACAGAGCTTTCCAAACTTTTCATGCTGGTGACACACTTTTTAGACATCCATCATTTCGCGACACACTCTTACAGCAGGGCATCATTTCGCGACACACTCTTACAACAGGGCACAAAGCAGGCACTAGGACCTGCACGGAATCCTGGCAGGTTTGGAGGCAGCCAGGCACAAGGCAGGCACTAGGACCTGCGTGGAATCCTGGCAGGGCAGGTTTGGAGGCAGCCAGGCACAAGGCAGGCACTAGGACCTGTGTGGAATCCTGGCAGGGCTCGGAGGCAGCAGCAGCCGCGACACACCCAGACACTGCAGCCGACACACTAACGTGTCCCGACACACAGTTTGGAAAGCTCTGTCTTAGGATATTCAGAGCCCTCAGCGTGAAGGCACCCCCAGGGATAGTCTCATCACCTGTCTCTGAGTCACTCCAAATAGGCTTTTGTCTCAGGTTAACACGAGACCTGGGATAGAATTCAACCTGGCTGCCGTTCAGATTTTGAGGAACATCTCCAAGCCAAGAATTCAAGGAATGCAAATCAGGCATCACATTTCACTTGCCTATTGACAGCTGCGTGCACTGGACTCCCCCCTCCCCCCCCCTCCATTGCCTTGTGCAGAGGATGCTCAACCCAGAACCAGGATCCAACCCCCTTTCTTGGCCTTCTGATAAAAGAAGCAGGCTGGTTAAATATGTGGGCTGTCCTGTGCTTCAGAAGCCACGTTTGAGTGGGCCGCTTCAACAACAATAGAAGATATTCAGCATGCGGGGAGGAGGAATGAAAACACATGAGAACAATCACAACATTGAACCCAAATAGCAAAAAACAATCACAGCAACTGCTATAATGTGATGGTATACTTTCTGTGCAACAGACAGAGAGACATCTGTTGTTCAGAAGAGGACAGCTTTTGGGGAATGAGTCCTCATATGCTTTCTGGAGGGGGCTGCAGAATGACCATGGAAATCTAGGATGTCAAGAAGGGTTCTAGACTGGCCTTCCTGGCCACATGCTGGTTTGGTCTGTGTAGAGAAATAATTCTGGATTCTGTGTGTCAGTAAGCAGCAAGGTTTTGCAATCCCAGACTTTATGCAACTTAAACCAGTTTGCAAAGTCATGGCATGTTGTTTTGTTTCTGCTGTCTTAGAGGGAAGGGGAAAAGGTCACCAGAAAGTCAGATTCCTGATCTTAGAAAGATTGTTCAACCTTCCACAGCTCCAGAATTCCATCAGACATTTTTCTACAGGTATTTAAGCTTCAACGGCAAAGGCTAAAATCTTTGATTTTTTTTCTTTTAAAAAGGGGAAGACAAGGAATGAAGGCTTCTGCAGGTGCAGAGGATAAGGTGGAGACTGAAACCCGAAAGCAGATCAAGACGGGGACTTCTTAACTCACTTGGGTCCATCTCCACAAGGACCTTCCACTCTTCCATTTTGTGGAGGTCGAGGGCGTAGAGGTCGTTGAGAGTGAACTGGCGGTCACCCACCTCAAACATCCCCCCATGGAGGTAGAGCACCCCGTGCTTCACTGCCAGCATGGCATTGGAACGTGGGCAGGGCTCCACCGGAGGGCTGGAGGCTTCGTTCCCCATGCCGTCCTCTTCTCCTTCCGACTCTGGCGACTCCCCTTGGGGAGCAGAGATCAGCTGCTTGACGATCATGACAGTCCCATCCTCTGCCACCACCTCCTTGACGATCTCCACAGGGCCTGGGGGAGGCTGCCCCTCCACCTCGTCCCCGCCACCACCAGCCTGGTCTTGAAGAGAGAGATGGGGCTCTTCTTTTGCCATGCCTCGCCTTCTTTTCTTTTTCTCAGACTTCGACCCCTGGTGATGGCAAGAAGAATTTACCAGAAGGACAAGAAAGTGCAGACACAAATACAAGGGGTGTTCTAAACAACACAATAAATAATACCACCACTATTCTTCTAAGATGCTACAGGTATCTTCCTCACCTGGGAGCCTCTGAATGCTTGGGACTACAACTCCCAGAATTCTCAGCTCCCATCTCGAGTCAGACTTTTGCCTGGGAAGTCTGGGAGTTGGTCCCAACACATCTGGAGGCCACCACCAGATTACATTAATTATATTTTAATAGAATTTCTCCTCTATCCAGTGTGCTTTCCAACTCCCCTTTTGAAGTAATACAGGTAGTGACCATTCGTTCAGTGACCGTTTGAAGTTACAATGGCGCTGAAAAAAGTGACTTATGACCGATCCTCACACTTAAACCGCCATGTGATCAATATTCAGGCACTGGCAACTGGCATGTATTTACGAAGGTTGCAGCATCCTGAGGTCACATGATCGCCATTTGCGACCTTCCCAGCTGGTTTCCGACAAGCAAAGTCAATGGGGGAAGCCGGATTTGTTTAATGACCATGATTCACTTAACAACTGTGGCAAAAAAGGTCGTAAAATTGGGTGTGACTCACACAATGACTGCCTCACTTAGCAATGGAAATTCTGGTCCCAATTGTGGTTGTAAGTTGAGGACTACCTGCAGTACAATCTTGCCATACCGCACCACTTTATTGTGCACATAGGGATGTAGCACACTCGAAGAAGAGGCTAAGCCAAGTTCCGTAGGTACTCAATTATTCAAAGGTGTTTTCTAAAGAACACTCCAAGAGTGTTTATTACAACCATTTTTGAATGGGGAAATTGTTTCAATGGAGGGAAATGTCCTTCAGTATCTCTACTTCTGATTGTACAGCAGATCGAAAGATGTATAAGCAACATGGCTTCCTTGTATTTCCTAGGTTTAGGTCTTCCTTCTTTTGGTCACATCTTGTTGAAAGTTTTGCCAATCTTTTTGGTTTACATGTGGAAGCTATCAAAGGCCAGATGGTTTGCAATCAGCAATGGTCACTTTGAAGTGTTTTGCTTCACATTAACGAACAGCTCTGTCAGTCAGTATTTTCCCCTCTATTGCAAATGGAAGCTGAGGTTAAGCAGAGTGATTGGAGATGGCCAAAGAACAAGAGAACAGAGAGTGAGAAAACCCTACTGCCTGAGATGTTCCCACAAACCTTTAACTGTCCGGGAAACCACCGATTTTTTGCCAGATCATAGAGGTAAATGTCATTGAAGAAGTCGCCTTCGAGACATTCCTCTTCTTCTTCATCATGGACCCCACCGAAGAGAAGAGATCGGTTGCCAGGGCCCATGGCCACTGAGAAGCCGGATCTGGGGGTTGGCTTCACACCGGAAGGACTCACCCGGGCCCAAGTCCATTTGTCTGACAAACACAGGAAAGGAGAAACAGGAAAAGTGGGAGGCGGAGGAGCAGCACTGCAGCTGGGAACCCTCTTGAAATTCAGGCCTTCTGGGACTTGAGGAGGGTCTCTACTCAGTATGGGAACCCTAGACTGAAGCAGAAGGTCCCACGTCCAACCCTCGGCATCCCCAAAGATGCAGCAGCAGCTCATTCCAGGAGCTGTTGCCAACCAGACGTTGCATTGTGCGTGCTAGAGATCATGCAACGGTTGTGTCCTGGTATGAGATTTTGTCCTTTTCAAAGGGCTGGGGGTGGGGGGTGTAGAGAGAATTCTTTAAAGTGTTGGCACCCATCGGCTGGAACTGTGGGAACTTCTGTTGTAAGGCCCAACCAGAATCAATCTCCTTCAATTGCTTGCTGCTGTTCACCAGGTGGCCCAAGGCCTGCGCTTACCCAAGGCTTCAGCATTCAGGAGGAACATATCCGTATGGAGCGTCCCTTTGTCAACGTCCTTCTTAATTCGCTGCACAACAAAAGCAGTTGCATTATAGAATCGTATTACCAGAACCAAGCTATCTTCAAGGAACTATTCCTGCAAATCTTTTTTTTCTATCATGCATGATTCTTCTAGCCCTCACCTGGAAGAGCAAAATTTCAGGATTTTTGAGAGGTGAGATTCCCAGAGATTTGCCCGAAATTTCCATTGTGTGAAAAATACACAAAGGCATGCTTACGTCTGTCCCCAAATATTTTCCTAGCGGAACTTACGTTCTTGACTACCCCTTTATCCTGCAAACACTTCAGGCATCCCTTACTGAAAAACAGGGGTGGGGATGGCGTCTTCCAGATGTTGCAGAACTATCATGTCCAGCAGTGCCTGCCATGGGGAGGGATGGTGGGAACTGTAGTCTAGCAACACCTGGAGGGCCACAGGCTGACCAACAGCACCTACTGTAAGAGGGGGAGGATCAAGTTTTGGGAAGCCCCTGGATCTAGACATGATGCAGAAAAGAGAAGCTTATCGGTCCCTTTCAAACTTGCTCCAAACCACTCTGAAGAACTTCTAGTCTTAAGAGACGGGTAACTAATAGGAACCCTAAAAGCGAAAGGTGGCACTCACCTGCTTGGAGTAGCCTCCGTAGACCACGATGTTGCCCTCGGGTGTTGAAGCCAGGTGGCAACCTGACCTCGGAGCTGGGGCGATGCCAGAAGGAGCCAGCTTGGACCAGGCAAATGCGTCCAGGTTGAAAGCATGAACATCGTTGTAGTAGATGTAATCTCTGGTTGGAGCAAAAGCATCCAATGCAAACAGTAGAGTTGGCCACAGGGTCCCCAGAAGAACTGCGCCTCCTATGACAGCTCGAGCAACAAGGGGGCAGGCCTGACCCTCCAACCGTCCCATCTGCTATAGCCTTCCGGTTTCTGTTTGCTACCCGCCCGTCCTGGGCAGCCCCGCGTTCCAGGTTGCCTGAGCTCCCCGTACGTTGACTTCTATCACCTCTATCTCACCTGTCTGCCTAGAGGGGCACTCAAGGTAAGTAACAGTAATCAATAAAACATACGCACTTAACGTTCAACAAAAGACAGTTCAAGGTTGCTCTTCCACTAGCGAAAACTGAGAGGGCGCAACCGCTTTCTTGAAGGGGAAGGAGTGGGGCTGAGCAGCTTTGGAGGAAGGCTGCCCACTGCTCTGGCATCATCATCGTAACGCACTGGGTGGGGAAACAGGTCCCTCCAGGGAAAAGCCGGTGAAGACAGCAGGGCGGGGGAGCGAAAATCAGAGCCGCCCCGTCTGCCCTGTGTTCCTTTGGGCTTGAGACAAAGCAGGTGGAAGCACCTTCAAGGGAAGGACAGGAGGTGTCTTGGGCCCAGTGGGGGCAAAGTAACCCTTTCCAAAAAAGGAGGACAGTGGGGCAGACTAACCGGCCACTTTCGTGGAAGCCTCCAAAGACAATCAGTTGCCTCTTGCTCACTGCCATCCGGTGTCCGCTCCGCCCGGAGGGTCCCCCCGAAGCTCTGAAATCGAAGACGCAGACTCAGTAGCCCCTCTGACTTCCTCTCCTGGACACGGTGGGTCACGGCTGCCGATTCCAACCCCGGCCGTCTCCTTGGGCCCCCTTCTCGCAGGCCACCCGCTTGCCGCCACTACCGCCCCCACTTCACCCCCCCCTCCCGGTCCAACTTGTTTCTCAGAAAGCCAACGCAGCCCCCGCCCCCTCCTCCAGATGAACTCCAACATCTGTGCCATGAAGACGGCTGCGGGGGCGGCCGGCTGCCTTTGTTTTAACGCTCTTCTGACAGAGCGGGGACGAAAGAAAATCCGCCTTCTGGCACTTGGGTGGGAGTCTGCAGAAGGAAGACGACAGCCTGGGTCTTGGAGAAAGGGGAGCAGGGGAGATCAAGCCCCGCCAACATCCAGAGTGGGGCAAGGAGCTCATCTGAGCAACCCAGATTCAAGATAAAATATGAATCTCGGTATCGGCTGCTCACAAGCAGGGCACTCTTCCTTCCACCCTCAGGCCCGGTAAATTAAGGGTCTCTGATTCCCCCCCCCCTTTCCTGCTCTCGGCCTTTTGGAATACATTTTACAGCAAGAACCTTGGGTGGAAAAATCCATTGGCAGCTGCTTGCTTTACTCTGAGTCACATCTTCCCTAATTTCGGTTTCCTTCTGATAGAAGCAGCAAAGGAACCAGCTCCTAGGAAGCCGGTGGCCTCAAAGCAACAGTGGGCATCCAAAGACCCGCACGTGGCTTGGAGCTGCACGGACATCACAGCCAACCCTTGGGTTCCCCATTCTCCGTGGAAGGACTAGGGCAACCGCTGTGCTGGAGCGCAGAAGCGACGGGTGCCTTCCAGAACTCTTTACTTACTTGACTTGCTCCCATGTTTTGCCGGCCAAATGCAAGACCCAGAGGTCTTTGTAGTGGTAGAACTGCTCCCCGTCTGGAGAAGCAAATTCCCCACCAAACACCCAAAGCTGTCCGCCACCTTGAGCAACCACCACAGCCTGCCGGAAAGGAAAAGAGAGGGCAGCGTTGGCGTCCTTCTTGGCACGTAAAGCACGAGATTTTCTCTGCATCATTCTAACCCACAATGCTGTGTTGAACCACTGTGCTCATGGTAGGTAGGTAGGTAGGTAGGTAGGTAGGTAGAGGAGGGAGGGAGGGAGGGAGGGAGGGAGGAAGGAAGGAAGGAAGGAAGGAAGGAAGGAAGACACGGGGAAGGAAGGAAGGAAGGAAGGAAGGAAGGAAGGAAGGAAGGAAGGAAGGAAGGAAGGAAGGAAGACAGACACAGGGCAGAGGGAGGGAGGGAGGGAGGGAGGGAGGGAGGGAGGAAGGAAGGAAGGAAGACACGGGGAAGGAAGGAAGGAAGGAAGGAAGGAAGGAAGGAAGGAAGACACAGGGCAGAGGGAGGGAGGGAGGGAGGGAGGGAGGGAGGGAGGGAGGGAGGGAGGAAGGAAGGAAGGAAGGAAGGAAGGAAGGAAGGAAGGAAGACACAGGGCAGAGGGAGGGAGGGAGGGAGGGAGGGAGGAAGGGAGGGAGGGAGGAAGGAAGGGAGGAAGACTGCATCCAGTACTGGTGGCCTCCAGATGTTTCTGGAGAGCATCCTATTAGGGAACAGTAGTAGTTCCTTCAGCTGCAGGCCAGTGATCTTCAGCTAGCTGCGATACCTAATAATTCACACTCAGGTACACAGCTGCATTTTGTTCTCTTTGTTAAAGGATCTTTGAGACCAGGGAAAAGAAGAGAAACAGAGGCTCAAAAGTCAAGCAGGAATTTGGTGGTGGTGGTGGTGGGCAGGGTATGGAAGAGAAGGGGATACCCGAAGAATAACCAAGAAATCCACATTCCAGGTTGCAGAAGACGACCAAGGGTCCTTCCCTCTCAGTTCAAAGGTGGTGAGAGCAACCTGGTGAGAGATAAGGGCTCCTAACAAGGCTTCCTTCTTACAACATTGGTTCCGTTGCCCTCTCCTGGACTCTGAGGTTACAACAGGCAGAGGTTTACATCATTTGCCTTCTCCGACGAGGCTGAGCTTCAGCTAGTCTCAGGCCCACCTAGCATGGCTAATGGTGAGGGATGCCAGGAGATGCACCCCAGCCCCGTATGGGAGGCCAGACGTTGCTCACCTCTCCAAATATCCTCTCCTCTCTTTGAAGGCACTAGCGTGGAGTTCAGGAAGCTTTTCTAGCAAGGCTCTGGCCAGTATCTGTCCATCTGTCCTTTAAGCAAAGCAGAACCACGCTGCTGGAGTCAGCTTAAGGGCCTGGTTAGTGCATCCTACTCAATCGGAATGTGGTTTACCTGGCTTTGCCTTAGCGTGGTGTGTGTCAACTGGCTATGGGTAGTATCTGCATCACAGAAAGTTCCAATCCTGGGCAAAGGTCTCTTTTCTTGGAACTCTCTGTTTTGAGGGTCCTGCAAATGGCCTAGCCTCGAAACTATGACTTTGCAGAACCTTGAGGACAGCCCATTTAGAACTTAAGACTTTTTCTTGCATCAGAATATTTTGCACAATTCTGTTTACGAATCATGGTGTATAGTCCAATGCTTCCTGCAAATTTAACAAGTTGTAGCTATTTCACCAATCCATACTTGAACAAACCATAATGAGGTCTCCAGCAATTGCTGAACTACCATTCCCAGCAACCCCAGTCAGATGGAAACAGCAAGGGATGCTGGGAGGTCAATTGGGGACATTATGAACCAGGTTTAGCGAAACATACCAACTCAAACACAGTTGTGGGGAGGAGAGAAAGGCAAAGGGTCTTTCTGCCAACAGTCACTGTCTGCGTGCATGTACCGCACTGAGCCTGGTTTGTTTTAACCATGGATGGATGAAGAAGCTACATTAGCTATGTTCCTCCATAAATCTATGCCACTATGAAACAAGGCCCATCCTGGCTTAGCATGATGGGTAATCCTAATCCCTGTGTGCTCCCAGTCTGTCACAAGCATACCTGGTGAGCACAGCGCCGAGGCGGAGGGCTTGGCGTATCGATTTTAGCCCAGCTGTTCTTCCGGATGTTGTAAACGAAGAGCTCGTTGTAGAGGATTGTCTAAGAATAGAACAGAATAATAGAATAGAATAACAACTTTATTGTCATCCCACTATACACTATACAAGTGCACAATAGAATGAACTTTCGTTGGAGTTGGCTCACAATTTCACTCAAGCAATAAAATACCAATGATAATAATAAAAAACCTTAATTACTATAAAATACCCATTCTTATAAAATATACATTCTTATAAAATATACATTCTTTAACTCTTCCAGGGAGACATCAAAGAAGGAGGAGGGCTTTGCTAGAAATGGAGATCACCCAGGAAAGGCCCATCTTATTGCGCACCCCCGAGGCCCGAGATCTTAAAACGACAACCCAGCCAGCGTTTCTATCCTTGCAACTGTGAAAATGAGGTTACAGTTCACAACATTCCTTGGGCTTCATTGGGTGCTTCAGCATCCAGACCGGCACACGGTACCAGGTCAGCCCTAAACAGGCCCTTATTCTAACAAGGCAGTTGCAAATTCTCCAAGCTGCCGCTGATGGGGGCCATGATCCTTAGGGCCACTTCCTCCCCTTCTTCAGAGGAGGAAAGGGACAATTCTTGTCCAAGGGACAAGAAATCATGGAGGCCATGATCCTGAGGGCCACTTCCTCCCCTTCTTCAGAGGAGGAAAGGGACAATTCTTGTCCAAGGGACAAGAAATCATGGAGGCCATGATCCTGAGGGCCACTTCCTCCCCTTCTTCAGAGGAGGAAAGGGACAATTCTTGTCCAAGGGACAAGAAATCATGGAGGCCATGATCCTGAGGGCCACTTCCTCCCCTTCTTCAGAGGAGGAAAGGGACAATTCTTGTCCAAGGGACAAGAAATCATGGAGGCCATGATCCTGAGGGCCACTTCCTCCCCTTCTTCAGAGGAGGAAAGGGACAATTCTTGTCCAAGGGACAAGAAATCATGGAGGCCATGATCCTGAGGGCCACTTCCTCCCCTTCTTCAGAGGAGGAAAGGGGCAATTCTTGTCCCTTGGACAAGAAATCATGGAGGCCATGATCCTGAGGGCCACTTCCTCCCCTTCTTCAGAGGAGGAAAGGGACAATTCTTGTCCAAGGGACAAGAAATCATGGAGGCCATGATCCTGAGGGCCACTTCCTCCCCTTCTTCAGAGGAGGAAAGGGACAATTCTTGTCCAAGGGACAAGAAATCATGGAGGCCATGATCCTGAGGGCCACTTCCTCCCCTTCTTCAGAGGAGGAAAGGGACAATTCTTGTCCAAGGGACAAGAAATCATGGAGGCCATGATCCTGAGGGCCACTTCCTCCCCTTCTTCAGAGGAGGAAAGGGGCAATTCTTGTCCAAGGGACAAGAAATCATGGAGGCCATGATCCTGAGGGCCACTTCCTCCCCTTCTTCAGAGGAGGAAAGGGGCAATTCTTGTCCAAGGGACAAGAAATCATGGAGGCCATGATCCTGAGGGCCACTTCCTCCCCTTCTTCAGAGGAGGAAAGGGACAATTCTTGTCCAAGGGACAAGAAATCATGGAGGCAATGATCCTGAGGGCCACTTCCTCCCCTTCTTCAGAGGAGGAAAGGGACAATTCTTGTCCAAGGGACAAGAAATCATGGAGGCCATGATCCTGAGGGCCACTTCCTCCCCTTCTTCAGAGGAGGAAAGGGACAATTCTTGTCCAAGGGACAAGAAATCATGGAGGCCATGATCCTGAGGGCCACTTCCTCCCCTTCTTCAGAGGAGGAAAGGGACAATTCTTGTCCAAGGGACAAGAAATCATGGAGGCCATGATCCTGAGGGCCACTTCCTCCCCTACTTCAGAGGAGGAAAGGGACAAGGAAAGCACAACCCAAAGAAGTCCTTCCTTCATCCGAGGTCTCCCAGGTAACTGATGCTCCACTCTTGTTGAAGATCAGAGCAGGATGGGGCCGTCAGGCCTTCCTACTACTCCCATTGCCCAAGAATACAGTATTGTATGTTTGGAGCAAGCGAGAATCAAGACTGAGGCTCCATCTTGAGGCCACTCGGATTCATGGCCATCAGCACAGGTTCTAGCAACCATTTCTATAAATTAGTTACATGCTGTGTAAGGACGTTCTCCCACATCTGCTTGAAATTTCCTGCCAAATAACTTGAATGATTTGACCATGAAATCAAATGCTAGGAGAGACAGAGGGAAACTTCATTTTCCTCCCTACATGCATTATTTGTATTTATGGATTTGAGTTATATCCCTTTTTTTTCTGCTCAGAAGCACTCAAGGCAGCTGACAGAATTAAAACACATAAAATTAGAAATTCAAAACCAAGGGCAACGAATATTAAATCCGTTCAGTCAACTGATTTTGGTGGAACCCCCGATTTTCTCTGTTGTTTTATTTCCCCCTGGATAAATGTCAGAGCTTCTTCTCCAGGGAGAAAATGCTACATCCCTCCCTGACCCTCAATTTTGCTCGCCGCCTCCACCTTCTTCTGAAGCTTTACAGCATCGTCTCTAAGTCTTTGAGGGCCAAAGAGGACACTGGGTGGCAAACAAAGCTGTACCAGAAATTTTTGACTAGGAATCCTGACCATTTTTTTTCCAGGTTAAATGCAGAAAGAGAAGAGAAAGCGGATGGGAAAGTATCAGCTCAGTTTACACCATCCTCCTTTGAGATCCTCATCAAACTGTGCTAATGTTCTCTTTGCAAAATTCATAGGGGGGACAGCTTTATTTTGAGGAGGCAAGAGATGGGAAGAGAAGCTGTTGGGGTCCATCTCCGGAAGGGACGGGACCCTGAAAGACTGATAAGGCCAGGAATCGTTCTTGACACATTCATTCGTTCATTCGTTCATTCATTCATTCATTCATTCATTCATTCATTCATTCATTAAATTTCTATGACCACCCATCTCCCCCTCAAGGATTTTTAATAAAACTTTTAATGGGATCCAGCACGCCTAACGACACCCAGCTTTTATTACTGCAGGTGGTGAAGACAGGCTATTCATCCGTGCTGGGAATAAGGCATATATCCGTTTCAGCCCCCGCAGTTCCTTAAAACAATCATAATTCTATGTGAAATCTCTGGAAGCTAGGAAGTGAAACTGGAGTTTGGGCGCTGGGCCAGCACACAGGGGACTGGGGAGGAGAAAGAAAAAGAAATACTTTACTTTTTGGCCATTGAAATATTCACCTCCAAACAGAATGAGTTCGTCTTTCTCGGGATGTGCAGAGAGCGAGGCGTTGAGCCTGGGGGCCAAGAGGAAAGAGAGGGATAAGCAGATCAACCACGGGACTTGGGGAACAGAGTTCATGAGCGCCAACGCCTTTTGACTGAAAATTAAAGGTGTGCAAAACATTTCGAGGCCTCACCCGCAACCTCCGCGGCTTTAAAAAATTGAGCACCCCTTTTCTGGGAAACTGCCCCACCTTGTATGGTGTCTAGGTCTTGATAAAGCTTGTATTCACACATTGGGCTAAGTCCCATGTCGGATGCTTAATTTTGGCTTCCCACGTTGCACGTACCCCGTTCAGCCATGGTTTTGTTCGGTAAACCATGGTTAGAGCAAGCTATTCTTGGTCCTCAGTTAATGCAGTGGCGAGAGATCTGCCTTGACTTCCCCAAGCCTGCTCTCTTTGAGTGTAAAGCATGCAAGGGTGCCTGCAGGGCCTGGTCAAAAAAGTCAAGATGGCGATCATGACGATGCATTGCATAAAAACCAGCAGAACTTGAATCGCAGCATTGCGACTGCCATCTTGACTTTTTTGACCAGGCCCTGCAGACATCCCTAAAAGTAGGAGACGGTCTTTGTTGAATTTCTTTGACTGACTGATTATTTTATAACATTTCTATGCTGCCTATTATGCACCCCCAGCAGAGGTACAGTAGATTTTATACCGCATAAAATAAAACATATTGAACTATTTTAAAAATTAATTCATCATCAAAAAGCGCCATGAGCAGCATTGCTGGACCATCACGGAATATGCCCAGTTCAATCATGTTTTCAGCCTGAAATGTTGGAGCAAAAGAACATAAAACTAACATTCCTGAGCTTTATTTTCCTTCATTCCATGTTTTGGAACAATAATGCTAAGAGACTAAGGCTGGTGATGAGGAAATGAAGGCCAAACAGTCACATATATTTAAACTTTGAATAAAAATACTTATAGGGGAAAAATGTTAGGGAATTGCAAGGTTGTTGGCCTTTTGCTGATGAAATATTAGGATTCTAAGCTCCTTGGAGGAAGAACTGGGTTTTTTATGCTGGGTGCAACTCTATACCCAATGGTAAAGGTAAAGGTAAAGGTACCCCCCGCACATTTGTGCAGTCGTGTCCGACTCTAGGGGCCGGTGCTCATCTCCGTTTGTTAGCCGAAGAGCCAGCGTTGTCCGAAGACACTTCCACGGTCATGTGGCCGCATGACGCCGCGGAACGCTGTTACCTTCCCACCGAAGTGGTACCTATTAATCTACTTGCATTTACATGCTTTCGAATTGCTAGGTTGGCAAGAGCTGGAGCTAGTGCAGGAGCTCACTCTGCACGCAGGGCTAGGGATTCGAACCTCCGAACTTGCGATCTTCCAATCGACAAGCCTGGCGTCTTACCCGCTGAGCCACCACGCCCCCATACCCAATGGTAACCATATATTAATATCCGTGAGTTTATTTATTGTTGCTGCAAAGGGGGAAAAGGTAAAAGTTCAACTTCCAGTTTTGCTATTATTGTAAAGAAATGATATATTAATATTTGTGGGAGCTTATTTATTCTTGCTGCAAAGGAGAAAAATGTCAGCATTCAACCTCCACTTTTGATATTAAAGAAGAAAGTTTCAAAAACCACAAACTAAGACATACAAGATTAAAAGGCAGTTTGAAACAGGGGAGTAACATTCTCCTGCCCTTTCAATTTTATTTGTATTTGTGTTTAACTGTTGTTTTAATTGTTTTAACTCGTCGTTTATTGTATTTGTGAGACGGGTGGCTATATAAATCTGATCCAATCAATCCATAAACACCTTTTAACTGCCTTGTTCTGATTAAACAGTCTAATCATCAGATTGTGATTTTAAAAAAAAACAAATTAGGAATATTACCAATGGATTCCTAGGTGGTCATGCTGACTATGGAAGAACTCAGAACTACAAAGGTTATCAATCTGCTAGGAGCAAAACACTCCCCGCATTTCGGAGACGAGAAAGCACGGGGGCGCTTCTGTTCTCACCTTGGGGACGGAGGGGCGCAGGGGGCCTCAAGCACCTGAGTCTTTCCGGCATCCAGAGTCTGGAATTCGGCTATGAGCGCTTCCAGATCCTCCTGCAATGAAAGAAACGGTTTGCTTTGGCTACAAAAAGGGCACATTGTGCAAAGAACCCTCGGAGGGACAACGGCCAGACATTTTTTCTTATTAATATATATATTCTTATATATAATATATATATACTGTATGTATGTATGTATGTGTGTATATATATATATATATACACACACACACACATATATATATACATACATACACACACACACACACACACACTATACTATACTAAATATAATATATTCTTATATTATATAGTATATTATATATATTAATATAATATATACTTATATAGTTATAATTATGTAGTTATATAATATATAATTAATATAATATATATTATATAATGTATACTATTTTTCTTATATAAGAATATAATATATATTCTTTTATATATATAATTTTTATTAAAGAAATTTAACAAGATAAAAACCATACGGATATTGAAAAGAAATAAAGAAAAATAGTGCATTGTGAGAAAAGAAAATAGAAAAAAGAGAAAGAAATAGAAATAAAAATAAAAATAAAAAAAGAGAAAAGATGATAAAGAAGTGGCTTCCCATCTAATCAACAGTGGTTATAAATGCGTTTATATTTTACTCTCTCTCTCTAAGGTTAAATCAGTGTTTCTCCACCTTGGCAACTTTCAGATGTGTGGGCTTCAGCTGTGGAGTCCTTGGTGCTTTCTGAGCCTTGTTGTTTTCTTGCAGACGTTTCATTGCCAGGCTAGGCAACATCTTCATTCCGGGAGTTGAAGTCCACACGTCTGAACGTTGCCAAGGTGGAGAAACACTGGGTTAAATCGTAATTTCCTTCTTTCCCTAAGCTGCCCTACCCATAAATCACAACTTCATTTTCCTCTCTTTTCAGCAAAAGGTCCATCAGGGGTTTCCGGTCAAACTGCGGCACGTTTTTTCTCTTGCAAACCCCGCGCACCTTGGATTGCACAGAGCAACCGTGCTGGGGAAGGGCGGGGAGGGTCCCTCCTCCAGGAGAGGGAAGGCCAGACCTGACCTGTTGGACTCCTGCCTGCCGCACAGCTGGAAAAGGCCCTGCGGCTCTGGCAGGGGCCAGTCCTGCTTCCTGGGCATCCTTTTAAATCACCTCCTCTCTCTTTGTCCGCTTGGAGACTTTCTTCTCCATCTTGGCGGCCGTCTTCTCGGCTCCCTTGGCCTTCTTCTCTTTCTTACTTTTCTTGCCCATCCTGGCAGGCTGGGCGGCTGCGTCCCCTGCCCTGCCACTCGTGCTCTGCCCGCGCCACTCACATGGCAGCCCCCCCCCCCCGCAGCCTTTCCTTTTCCAGGGGCATTTCCGGCCAGCAGAAAGAACCAGGAGGGGAGGCTGAGTTTGCAAAGTCATTGCCATCTGCTGGGAAGGAGGCTGCTTTGCAAGGTTTACGCAGCATTGCAAAATCCGTTTGAAAAACCCACCCATCCCTTCCCCACCACTCCCCACCCCTGTTCTGGCACAATTCCTTCCTCTCGTGCCCGCCCCCCTCAAGTGCATCCAGACCGCGTTCTGGAAGGGAGGGAAAGGCCGGGGAGACCATGCCCAACTCTTTCTCCAGCCCTGCAGCGAGGGATGCATCCTGATTCTCCCAGACCGGTCCTCGGTCCTCCAGCATCAAGCCTGGACCATCTGTGTCCCATTCACCCTTTGGCCCCACAAGATCCTGCACCAGGCCATTCAGAAACCCCATTTTCACAAGCCTCGTGCTAGTTGGAAGCATCAGATACGAGATCCAGTTATCAAATCAATCCTACCCTTTAAAGAAAAAAAGCCTGCAGGATTTTGTTTGTTTGTTTGTTAAGCCCAACCAGCAGAGGCCTGGAAAGACAGAAAAAGGATAGCTCCTGGGGAGGGGCTTTGGGCGGGAAAGAGGTCCCCCTCCATGGCTCCTTTTGTGAGCATCCAGCTGATGCAATTTTGGCTGGGATGTGGCCAGATGCTGCAGCTGCAGGGGCCACCAAGTGCCACCAGGTGGCAGTCTTCTGCAGAGGACGCGCCAGCTTCTTCAGACGCAACCTGGCAGCCTGGTCTCAGAAGCTCTGATGGCCCACCCCATTGCTGAGAGGATGGCGCAAGGGCGGCCCAAAAGTTGCATCATGCCAGGGTGGCTGGGCTGTATTTGTATGGGATGGAGCATGGGCCTGACTCCACTGGGTAGTCGGCTAAGACCTTTTCTTGAGCCTTTATCCCCCCAAACCTCTTCTTGCCTTCATCCATCAAGGAGGTCTCCATGTAGGAAAACCTCACTGCTTCTTCCCGGGTTAACTCATCTCAGATTGTCTCCGCTCAGTTCCCAAGTTCCTACTATAACATAATGGACCCTCTGATTCCTTGCGTATTTCCTTCCCTTGAAAGCAAGCTTTCTGGTTTTCTAACTTATGCTGGAGGAGCTTTAGGAGTTGTTTCCATTTGCTTCATCCTGGGAGGTAGGGAAAGGGCTACTTCCACCAACCATCATTCTGCAACCTCCCTCTTCACCCATGTTCAAATCTGAAAACCACCCACAGGCAAGACAAGTTCCTTTCAGATGCTTTGGGGATCTAATGAATTGTGAGGATACAGCAAGCCTGGAGACCCCTGGGAAGTTGTTGTGCAAAGAAAGGCCAGGCCCACGTCCATCTGCACCTCTTCATCCACCCCACCTCCATCTAGGCAGCAAGGCAGAGTTCCCAGAAGTCTGATGGGTCTCACTTTAGCTACCCGGTTGCCCATCCATCTCTCAGTGGAAGGTCACTGTGAGGTAGCAGCTGAGGAGTTAGACCAGGACTGGGGTGAGCCGAGTTCAGATCCATCTCAGCCGTGGAAACTGATTAGGAGAAGTGGGGCCAGTCTCCTTCTTAGTTCAACCTACCTCACAAGTGGGGTTGTGGTGGGGATAAGATGAACTCTCTTTCTTGAGTTCCTGGAGAAAAGATGGAATGGAAATCTAACAAGTAATAAATAAGCAAGGAGGAATGTCCCTCGGTGGATGTTCACGCTTGTAATGCATCATTTCTGACCTTGAGGATCATTATTTGAATATACTTTTCCTGATCAACTCCATTTTCTAAAGAATTATGTGTTGGATTCCCTTTCTCTGCAGTCATCTTTCCTGTTTTAAAAAGCAGGAGAGAAACTGCTGTGCTGGTGAAATATGTGTGAAAGGGGTTTAATTGTCCTCTCGGCCATTATCAGCCTTCCAAATGAGCTTATCAGGGTGTGAAATTGCATTGCATTGTAGCTTCCTATGTTCTCATGCACACATTCATTATTTTGTATGGCTTTTTAGGGGCATAATCTCCCAAATTTATTTATAACAATAAAAAGCAGCAATATTGTATCAGTAAAAAAAAAACCACAGCATTATCCAAACAGAGACTGTTCCTAGTCATGATTAGGGAGCCTTTGGGGGCCACCATGTTTCAACACTTGACCACAAAGCAGAAGAAATCAAAGCATTGGTCACCTTCAGGAGAAGACAAAAGACCAGTCTTCCCAAGCCTGATGGGGTTTGGGATTCCAACTCCCGGAATTCTTAGCCAGGGATTCTGGGAGTTGAAGTCCACACCCCCGGAGAATGTCCTGGTTGGGGAAGACTGAAAGGACGTCCCTGGAGCCAGCCGAGCCTTTGGGTTGTTACCGTGTTTTTGTTTTAGCCACAGATTAACCAGTTTGGAAGCTCCTTAACACCCAACAGTTTGTGTTTAAAGGTCAATTTCCCCTCTAGGGATACAGCATCTTCATAAGATCACCCAACTGCTGCTGAAGTGAAAGAAAGCCTCTTTGCTGTTATTTTGGCACAACGGTGGTTGGAGGACTCCAGAAGATCCTAGAAATTGCTATTGAGGAACCTCTACAGCAGTGTTTCTCAACCTCAGCAACTTTAAGATATCTGGACTTCAACTCCCAGAATTCTCCAGACAGCATGCTGGCTGGGGAATTCTGGGAGTTGGTCCACACGTCTTAAAGTTGCTGAGGTTGAGAAACACTGCTCTACAGCCTCTTATCTAATCCACAGATAATCCACTCCTCCCCTGCTGCAGTATTAGGTGCCTGTCCTTGGACATGGAACACCCTTGGCCTTCAAACACTTTGGGGGCTGGTGACAAGTGGATGCATCACTAGATTGAGTCCCTTGTATGGGAGGGGAATAAATTAAATAAAAAAAATTAAAAAAAATTAAAAAAAATTTGCAACACAGAGACCTCTTAGTCTCTTTCCATCACAGGCTGAACACGTGCCCATTGGAAGAAAACCAGTGGCCCAGCTGTGCGATAGGGACACAAGGGGAGCTGCAGAAATATTACCCACTTCACCTTGGAGAAGGAATTGGCAACTGAAGTGTACCTTTCCACAAATGTTTGCTCTTTCTGCCTGCAGTTTACCCTGGAACAATGGGCTCAGGATGTGGCCATCAAACGGATTTCTGTGTTGACAGAGACTAGTGTGGGAAAAGCTGCAGGCGGTAGGAGCAGAAAGGGGTCTGAGTGGAGGAGGGAGATCCAGGAATTAAGAGGCAGGAGTTGGTCCACCATCATTTTCAAAGCCCGCCCCCCCCCCAACGACCTTGGGACTTTCCTCAAGATCTCTCCATCCCTTTTGCCCATATCTGTGGCTCTTCTCTTTCTGCAGTTTGCTTCTCACCTTCCTGAGCTGCTACCTTTCTGTACAGCTGGGATTACAAAGTTGATGTGCCGAGAGGGATTTATGACGCAGCGTTGCAACCAAAGCCATGCCTGGGCACCTCTCAGCTGCCCACGCCGTGCCTCTGGCAGTCGGCCATTGTGAAAAGTCTTGCACCGCGAGCTCCTTGGCCTGAACTTGTAATGGAGCAGCCATCGGGTGTGGGGCTAAATTTTTATGCCAGGGGAGATGGGAATAGCACAGAGTTTGGAAAAGGCGTTTCAACATAAAATGCAGAGGATCCAACCACCTGTCCTTCCAATAAGGTTCCTGGGATGGGGGTGAGGATCTTGTGGGCAGCAAATGGGGTGCCATTCCCAGAAATAAATAACAAATGTTATTCCTAAGAACAGAAGGTGCAATTATGCACAGGCGGCCCAAGGTCCTGCTGATACTGAATGGACCCCAAGTTAACCAAACGATCAAGGGAAATGCAGCCATCTCTCCCAATCACGTGGCTTTCTCCCACTCACCCCCCCCCCCGCCCATCCTCTGGGAAATGGATCCCTCTGTCCCTTTGGAAGAAGAAGGGAGAAGGAAAGGGCGGGGTTGAAAAGGTGGGTTATCCTTCCTTCCTTGATGAGAATCAGGCTTACACTTGGTAAAAAAAGGTAAAGGTTCCCCCCGCACAGTTGTGCAGTCGTGTCCGACTCTGGGGGCCGGTGCTCATCTCCGTTTGTTAGCCAAAGAGCCAGCGCTGTCCGAAGACGCTTCCACGGTCATGTGGCCGGCATGACACATGCGGAACGCTGTTAGCTACCCACCGAAGTGGTACCTATTCATCTACTTGCATTTGCATGCTTTCGAATTGCTAGGTTGGCAAGAGCTGGGGCTGGTGCGGGAGCTCACTTCGTCACGCGGGGCTAGGGATTCGAACCTCCGGACTTGCGATCGACAAGCCTGGCGTCTTACCCACTGAGAGCAAATACAACTGATGTTAGTGGAAGGCACGCAGATGACACTTTATAAAATTTGGAGAAGTAGTGAGGAATGGCCCCGCTAGGCAGCACTTCCCGGCCAACCTTGGCTCAAGTCAAGATACTAGGTAGGGAGGGGCCTGGTTAGTCCTTGGCTGTGAGTTGACTAGGAAAACCAAGGCCATAGTCTAGCCCAGTGTTTCTCAACCTTGGCAACTTTAAGAGGTGTGGACTTCAACTCCCAGAATTCCCTGCTGGCTGGGGAATTCTGGGAGTTGAAGTCCACACCTCTTAAAGTTGCCAAGGCTGAGAAACACTGGGCTAGACTGAGAAGTTAAAAAAAACAACTGCAAGGCGGCAATGCAAACTGCTTCTCTAGTGCAGCCGCTAACATATAGGTACATCCATGAATCCTCCAAATTCAAACATGACTCAAGGAAGACTTTATCCTTTACTTTTAGGGATGGATAAGGCTACCCTTCTTCTTCTTGTTCCTGTTCCAAACTTAAATTCAAACATGTTCATTTTCAACAGGGGGGGTTGTTTGTTTAAAATGCACAAAAATGTGTGCAATTTCTTATCCTAAAAATAGCTGCCCTCCTCTTCTTGCGGAGAGAAATCACTCCTCTGCAGCCCCCGACTCCAAGGTTGAAACTCCAGGACCCCAATTAAAAGCTTCTTTGGAGATGACCCTTATTTGGAACTAGGAGCCCAGGATGGTTGGGACAGACCCAAGAGTCATGGGGAGAAGAACGGAGGGAAGGAAGAACTTTGCCTTGCTGAAAGCAATGGAAGAAAGCGAAGAAGAATCACCATATAATTGCTAAGAGTGGCAGGTAACAGTCTCTACATATTTATGATATTAGTTATATAAGGTGGGTGGGTGGAAATGGTGTGCAAGAAGGCAACTACGTGTAACAAGAATTCGGGAGGAGGAAGTGCTTTCAAGACATCGGCTTCTTATCCTGATGTGCTTTCCCGCAGATGGGATATTTATAACATGCCCGGCAGCTTTTATCTTTGACATTTGTATTTTCCTTGGCTCCCAGGGAAAGGAGCCATTTGTGACCACGCTGGACTCAATTGATTGCTTTGCGGAGAGCACAACGTCCAACGGGGCCAAGCTAAACAAACCTGAACAATGTCCTCAAAGCCTGGACAGTTCTTAGCCAAGAACAGGTATGGCTAAAACAAGTGTAAGATAATCATCTTTAGGTGGGTGAGAGAAGAGAGTTTGAACTCCTCGTGTAGGAAGAGCTGTAGAGAACCAAAGAACCATTATCGGTTCCTCTCCAAGCTGGTAGGAACTAGGGAAGTCAAGGTGTTCAGTAGAAAAGAGGTAGGAACACAAATTTAACAGGAGGTACCCTTGTTCCTCCGGTCCATCTGGAGATGTTCAGGCATGAGTGTTGATTATCTGCTGGATAAGAAAACCAGGCTCAGAGGACCAGAGAAAGGAATGCCTTTGTTTACACAAGTGTTTCTCAACCTTGGCAACTTTAAGATGTGTGGACTTCAACTCCCAGAATTCTGGAAGTTGAAGTCCACCCATCTTAAAGTTGCCAAGGTTGAGAAACACTGGTCTACACCTTCTTTGAGGAACCGGACTTGATTCCTTGGCTGGAATCTTGACCAGAAGTCCTGGTTGGAGTGAAAATATCCTGAACCTTTGCACCAGTCCTCGCCCATCCACCACTTAGTTCATGCCACAAGTACAGAGCAGTTGTGTGTGTGTGTGTGTGGGGGGGGGGGGTCTGCAGGGTGTGGTCAAAAAAAGTCAAGATGGCCCGTGATGGTGTGATTGAAGCGCTGCCTATTTTTTAGGTGTGTCACTCAGGATTGCTTGCAGCATTGGGCAGTTAGCCACAGACTTTTTCTCACTGTTTGAATTATTGCATTCCTTCTATAACCAAGGGGCAAAAAAGGGGAATTTCGAGTCACGCGTGTCCTCAGTTCCTTTGTGTTATCCTCTTGGATATCACATTTCACCTTACATTCACAGCTTGAAAAAGTTGTTTAAACTAAATCAGAACGTCTCTTTTTATTATGCGAGTTTCTCTGGTGGTTTAATGCATATGTACAAACATAAATGAATACGGAGTGAATCTGGATCTTGTTGAAAGTTACGTGGGCTAGGTAAAGAATCAGGTGAAGAGATCTTCGTTCATCCCCAAGCTCAGCTAAATATTGAAAGAAGAGCTCCCTCAAATACCTTCCACCCCTTCCCCTTTCAGTCCTTGCTACCATAAAACCACCCACCTCCTCCTCCTGTTCTGGTGTCTTCTTATTGCAACTTGCCTGGGAAGCTGGCTGATGTTTGAAAAAAGGATAGCAATTTGTCTCAGGCAGGTGGTGCCTAAGAAAGGCGATTAGGGGCTAAATCGTGGATTTCGCAAATTGCTAGGTATACCCACAGCAGAGTTAATTTGATTTAGAAAGGAGGCACAAAACACTGGCTCACCTGGAGGGTCCAAGCCAATCTTCTTATCTTTCCCTTCCTCTATATCAATGTTTCTCAACCTGGGCAACTTTAAGATGTGTGGACTTCAACTCCCAGAATTCCCCAGCCAGCATGGCTGGCTGGGGAATTCTGGGAGTTGAAGTCCACACATCTTAAAGTTGTCCAGGTTGAGAAACACTGCTCTGTATCATGGCTGGATGGGAGGGTTATTATTTTAGCAGAAAGTAAAGTGGGCAGCACGGGGCGTGGTGGCTCAGCGGGTAAAATGCCAGGCTTATCGACCGGAAGATCGCAAGTTCGGAGGTTCGAATCCCTAGCCCTGCGTGCAGAGTAAGCTCCCGCACTAGCTCCAGCTCTTGCCAACCTAGCAATTCGAAAGCATGCAAATGCAAGTAGATAAATAGGTACCACTTCGGTGGGAAGGTAACAGTGTTCCGCGGGTGTCACGCGGCCACATGACCGTGGAAGCGTCTTCGGACAACGCTGGCTCTTCGGCTAACAAACAGCGATGAGCACCGGCCTAGAGTCGGACACAACTGCACAAATGTGCGGGGAGAACCTTTACCTAAAGTGGGCAGCACTATCAAGGGCTGGTTGTATTACAGTTAAAGAGGGAGCTTGCCCACAAAATGCCAGGGTGCCTCTGCGGGGATTTTGCAAACCTGCAAGTGGCAATGTTAGACAAGAATGCCCCCCATTTTCTTGTCATTTTCTTCTTGTGCCCGTTTTGTGCTGGGGATTGTTGAAAAAGCAGAGCTCCCAACACATTTTTGAGGCTGGGCATGTTGAAGCCGGATGTGCTCATGACAGTTTTAGTAAAGAAAACCTCCCCCGGCTCTTCCGTGAGGAATTGGACCATATCAGCAGATTCTTCCCACCAACCCCTCTGATGCTGGATTGTCGTTTGGAAAAAGCCTTTTGGATTTCCACGGGAGTAAAAACAAGCTGAACTTGCTAGAAACCGATGCAAAATTTCTGAAACACACAAGCTCTTCCCGTTTTGAATCCTGTATGTGCGCCTTTCTCTATTTACAGGTAAAATTCTTTCCCAACACTGTGTAAGGATCTTGGGAAATGGAAATTTACCTTGTTTTTGCACTACCCATGTAACCAAAGATCTAGGACAGCCTTTCTCAACCTTTTGACTCTGGAGGAACCCTTGAAATATTTTTCAGGCCTCAGGGAACCCCTGCAAACTCAGGCTCAAATTATAGGCCAGAAGTTACAAAATTATTATATTTGTTTCATGTGTCAGCCTGTATACGTGCATTAACCGTGTTCTTAAACTAAAAATAAATAAACTTACCTCTTTAATGTGAAGTTGCCTGAATTTTAATTATTTTTTTAAATAAATCATGATCTCCCAGGGAACCCCTAGTGACCTCACGGAACCGGAGCGTTCCACGGAACCCTGGTTGAGAAACCCTGATCTAGTAGCTGTATTCACACATGCTAGGACTGCTTTGTTGTTGTTTTTCCTGTTGCAGAGTTGATTAATGCATCCTTCAATGTATGGCGCAAATTAAAAAAATGTTGCATGAAGCTGGAGATTGTGATTTGCAAACCTCTGCTCTGGCCGTTGTGCACACTTGGCCATATATGGTTTATTCGATCAACCCGTTAAAAATGCTGGGGCATGGCACAATGTGTGAACCCAGCCTGCATGGCTTGGAGCCCAGCGTCCATCAGGGAGGCGAGGGGCATATTTGCAACGTTGAGTGTGCAAATCGGTTGCCTATTCACTGAACGGTCCCAGCTGCTCCCCAGAATCCCAGCCATTCCAAGCAGACCTCTGCAGGATGCAAAAGTGTTGCTGCAAGTCAACGTGATGCATGAGGCTGGTGCTTTGCAGCAGACTTCTTCCTCTCCTTTTTAAAGTAAAAGAACCTTTAAAAACCAGGCGAGATGGGGAACCAGCGGGCATGGAGGCAGGTGGCTGGGGGCACCAATGTCTAATGGCTCTCTATGTCAGAGCTTTCCAAACTGTGTGTCGGGACACGTTAGTGTGTTGGCTGCAGTGTCTGGGTGTGTCACGGCTGCTGCTGCCTCCAAACCTGCTGTGATTCCGCACAGGTCCTAGTGCCTGCCTTGTGCCCTGCTGTAAGAGTGTGTCGCGAAATGATCCATGTCTAAAAAGTGTGTCACCAACATGAAAAGTTTGGAAAGCTCTGCTCTATGTGAATACTTGGTATAAATACACAGCACCCATGCTTTTCTCAACCTGGGTGCTTCATCCATATGGAGTTGCATAAACAATCCTGATTTTCTTTTCCAATTGGGAAAGAATCAGAAATGGAAGGTTTCCCCCACCAAGATCCACGTTAAACAAGCCGACCAATAAATACTCAAATCAGAACAGCAAGCTTGCAATTCAGAAAACTTTGTTCAAATGAAAACCAGAACATTCAAAATGGAATAGCAATGGTTTATAATGAACAGTAACAAATCCAGAAAGGGGAAAAACACAGTAAAAAAAGACAAACTGTATTACACATCTTTTTACAAGGCAGAATTGACTCTTTTTACTACAGAACTCATAAAAACAAAACAAAAATCCAAAGCAGCACAAATCTTGGAACAACTCTATATGGACAAATGCAAGTATTAGACTTAATAAAACTGCACTTTCTGTACTGATACTCACTCGTTTAAAATATAGCACAATAATTAAATTAGTAAAAATATCTTTTCAAATGTAACAAAAAAGCTTTTAAAATTACGCTTACGTTTTTTTCCTTAAAGACTTTGTTATTTCTTTTTCTTTTATAAAAAAAACTATATTAAAAGAAAATATAGATTTCTAAGGAGTCAGATTTCACTCAGTAGTTATAAAGATAACAACCCTGTTGCCTGTGCAAATGTTGTGCAATTAATCTGCTTCTAAGGGATTAAAAAGAAAACTGATTAAGGGCAGAGAAGCAATCTAAGAGGGAGGTCAATGTGATGTTTTCAAGCAAATTGCTGAGAAAACATGGGCATGGAACACCATGAATACTGGGTTTTGGGGTTCTTCCAAAAACCGCCATCGCCATCTTCCTTCTCCATTGAATCCTTTGGGGCCTGGCACTGGGTTATCCCCAGTCATTTGCATGAACATGGAAGTCTTTGCATCTGAACAGTGCCAGATTAGAGAAGGTTGCTGCACTGTAGTCATCATGCACCCTCCCTGTGGGCACAGGAGGTCCCCAAATACTTCACTCCTGAAACAAGCCCCATACATCAAGAGGATGCCTGACGTAAGTGTTCCAGAAGGACTACTCCAGGTACCCTAGATCAGGGTTCCTCAACCTCAGCCATTTTAAGATGTGTGGACTTCAACTCCCAGAATACTCCAGCCAGCAATGCTGGCTGGAGTATTCTGGGAGTTGAAGTCCACACATCTTAAAATGGCTGAGGTTGAGGAACCCTGCCCTAGATGACCATCCTCACTCTGGTTGGGGAAACACCACACATGGTCGGGAACCGATGGGAGAGGTCTGTCCTCAGTCAATGCGGCCCCATGGTTTCAGAAGACTAGCTAAGGATTTTTGACCCAAAGGCGACCAACAAACACTGGTGAAAATGGCTAGTCTTAAATTTAATCACACCCGTAGCCTTTTCTTGAGAGGTTCACATTAAGAGCGCTGCAGCTGAAAAGTCAGCCAGGCTGGTGCACAAAGTGAATAAAAGAAGGGCAGAATTGATTACGTGGCATGGAGAAAAAGCTTTGCAGAAGACACCCGTGCAGCGCACAGCAAAGCCATTCTCCCCTTGGCAGGCTGTGTCTCCACCAATCTGCGGCCTCCCTGGCAACTTGAAGATGGGTGTTGCTGGCTGGGGAATTCTAGGAGTTGAAGTCCACCCATCTCCAAGTTGCCAAGGTTGAGAAACACTGCCCCAAGAAGGCTTGACCTCCTTGCTCAACCCGTAACTGTGGGCACAACCGCAGCCAAAGCGGGCAGCAAGACATTTTGCAGAAGTACAAAAGCAATAATGCAAAACTAAGAACAAAAGGAATGGGGTGGGGGGAAAGATGGAAGCGATCCTACAAGGCTCCACAAAACTTAAGCATGCTTGATAAATGCCTACAGAATGCCAAATGTTAGGAATGGAAATTTGTTGCGTGAAACAGAACGGCATGTCCTGGAAGAAGAAAATGAATAGGAAAGCTCTTTACTGTAATGGTTCGTTGCAGTTCTCACCTGTGTGTCTTCTACACCACAACTCTGCCCTTTTACACATTTCATTACATTAAAAAAAAGAAGCCATTACAGAGTAAGATGGTGGGTGGAATAATATTCAAAGACACGTGGGTTCCCACAGCAGGTGCACAATTTGGATGGGAAACTGCTACGTGGCTCATTGCAAAAAGTGTGAATTGCACAGGAGTGTTGCTAAGCAATTGCAGTGCACACTTTTTTTGGGGGGGGGGGAATCCCATCCGTTGACTTCCCACTCTTCTCCGCTTTACGGCATCCCCAAATTCCCAGTTTGGTTCAAAAGCCCAAATCACACAGCTGGCTCATAATCAACATTCAGAAGCTCCCAACGAAAGAGTCCAGCTGAGAAGGCTGAGTAAAATTAAGGGCCATTTAGGGGAAAAAGAAGCCAACAGGATTCCAAATTGGCTGAGTTCAGAAAGTTGCTGCTGCTTCCCATCCATGGCAGTGAGGAAGACAGACACTTGGGAGAAATTGTAAAAAACACAGAAGTTTGCATTATTTCACGAAGAGGCCAGAAACAGCTCTACAGGGTACCAAACGAAATAAAAATAAATATAAGGGTGTTTAGAATCTAGTATCCTGCATTTCAAAGAGGCATGTTCTGATCAACTGCAGAGAGGGAAAAAGTTTGTTTCTTCAGGGACAGCCATGGGGGGGGGGGGGGGGGGTTTGATGCTAAAAAAAAATGGTGGTTGCAACCAAAACCCCACCCTCTTTATATGCTTGTAAAGAGAGACAAGGCTTCAACTGCAGTCATGACCACCATCTTGACTTCTTAGACCTACTGCAAATTCTGAAGCCTTCCTCCTCCCAGTTAATTCTTTTGAAAGAACTGGAAATACCAACTGGAATGCAACTGAATTCTGGATCCAATCCTGAATTTTTAGAGATAGGTAGTGGGGAGTCAAGACTGTAGAACCCGGTACTTTGCCTGTCCAAATCCATCTGGTTTCCCTCAGATTTTGATCTCATACTAGATGTTATTTTCAAAAGTCTTTTTCCCCCCCATTGAGATGTCCCCTGAGCTGACAGCTTCCTCAGCTGGGTGAGGGCTGCCTCCAGCTTTCCTAGCCACGCTGGCTGGGGGTGATGGGTGCTGTAGCGCTGCACCTCTGGAGGACAGGAGATCAGGGTATGATGCTGCAACAGTCTAAAGAACACTTAACAGTAAGCAGGCCAAAAATCACAAGACATGCTGTAGAACATGGGAATTGTCCCTCTCTGCAAAAGATGGCCTCTCCAATGTCGTCAACGTTTCTGAACCGCCATACTATTTGGAAATGGTAGTGGCAGCCAATGTTCTTGACATCAATAAAGCGAAACAAAGGCAGAGAAGTCATTTTGCAACAGAGAACAGACGGGTCTTCGGAACAGCTGCACAGGGGACTGTAGAAACAAGGGCCCAAAGAGTTAAAAAATGCCTCCACTTTCATATTTGACATTGTGGCGCCTTGGATGTTAGAATCTGCATTTTCTGGCATCACAACTGACAAGCAGCTTCCCCACAACCATCCTCCCCCACATGACTTTCAGCCAAAATTATTTTGCCTGTTTCCACGTTTCAATACCACAATGTACGCAACTCCGTAAAGCAAACAATGCAAGAACGCATAGCAGGTCAGCATCTTGCAAGCAACAAGGAAAACAGTGGAGGAAGTTTCTGGCATCCTGTTTTATGATATAAAGTTTAGATTTGTTTGTTTTATTAAATTTATATGCCAGCTGCGTGGGTTTCAGCTTCCATTGCTTACGCTAGCCCTGGCTGTAGTTTTTCACAGCTAATGTCTAAATCAACCGGCTCTGCATTTATTAAACTGAATCAGTTTAAAGAGTTCAGTGAAAGGATGAAACAGCTCACTTAAGTGGGAAAACACCTGTAGAATAATCTAAGAGGGGATCCTCACCTAATTGTTTAAACCAGTGTTTTTCAAACTTGGTGACTTGAAGATGTGTGGACTTCAACTCCCAGAATTCCCCACACATCTTCAAGTCGCCAAGTTTGAAAAACACTGGTTTAAACAATTGCATTAAAACCAGGAATCTTGAAAAAGTACAGAGGTATTTCTGATCCAGTATTTTCCCTGATATTTAAAAGAGCCAATTGTTAAACGCTATTTGCCTGATACAAAACAAGCTGAATATTTTCAACTTGTTGATTTTTGACGCTCAGCTGATTTTAGAGAATGCCCATTCCTCCTCCTAAAAGATTTTGCTGGTGGGGGAGCAAAAGCAACATGTCTGGCACAAGGAGTGCAAGAATTGGTTAGACTGAGCTATTTGGCTTCTGACACTCCTATTGATGCCAATAGGGGGGACTAACTTTGGGAAGGGTTGAAGGCACCTTTCTCCAAACTGGCAACTGACACGTTGGAACTGCAAATCTGAGACTTCTAGCAGCACAGAAAATAGCCACACAGTCACAGCACATCTGGAAGATGCCATGTGAAAGCCGACACAAATATGCACCCTATCTGAGATGGAAGGTGCCCTTCCACCTACAATATAGGCCCATCATCCCAGGCCAGGTCTTTCCATCCAAGACTTTCACCATCAGGGAGAAAAACAGCTGTCCTGTCAACTGCCCCGTAAAGTGTCTCGGCATGCAGAACTTCCGGGGTTGACCACCGTAAGCTGTTCTTGGGCCAGGAAGGCCAGGGGTCAAATTCCTCTTCACTCTTGGAGAAACCAATCTTTCCAGACAAGACATTCCCCAAGAACTGAAGGAAAAGAAGAACAGATTCCCAGGGTCAAGGCATCCCACCCAACTTCAAGCAACTTGGTCCCACAAGAGCCGTAACAGACAATAAAACACAGGAGCTCTTATTCCAATTCTCTGCTCTAAAATTCAGAAGCCCACGGCTGTTGCTTGCTAGGCCAAAGTCTATATGCATGTTTGAGTAAAGCTACGTATCGGGAAAGTGCCAGAGAAGCACACACGCATGTATACACACACACACAGTACTGATTTTCTGCTTGTTCCCCCTAGTTACCCTCCTAACATGCCTAACAGCCACATCTTCCAGCATCAGCCACCGCACAGGAATAGTCATTCCCACCCCGTTCCCAAGGATACATTTATGGAGCTGTAATAAATGACATTCTGCACAGCAAGAAAACAAAAATGTAAGATGTTTAGTATAACCATTGAGTGCTACTAGAAAATGAGAAGTAGAGGGTTCGAACAGGGAAGCCAGGTAAGAAAACTTTCCAACGCAAGACCCGGAGAAGCGCACCAACTGGTGCATTTCAGCTGTCCTAGAGACTGTTGCACTAACCCGTAGTGGTTTGAGGCGAGTCTAGAAATCAATCTCAACTGAACCTGCACGGGGGGGGGGGGGGGCAAGGTCAGGATGCCAATTAAAGCTGTACAAAACATTTATGGGAAATCAACGCAATGTGAACACAGGGGTGTCTTGAGGAGAAGAAAGCTTAAAGAATAATTATCACTAATAAAATTAAACAATGAGAGCTGCAATTAAAAAAAAATCATGTCAGCACCACTGAGGAGAAGACGACCTGGTGTTGGGGCTGCTCCGTGTGGAGAAAGACTGGCATCAGTGTGTGGGGCTGCCTTCTTCTGCAGGGCCCCCTTGATTTGTAAGGAGTGTACAGTGTAGAGAGACTTCTTTGGAGGAAAGCCCTGCATTGCTGGACATCATCCATTGTCTGCATTTTGCTTTCCTTTTTCGGCAAATGTTGAGAGCGCTGCTGGAGAAACGAAATCAAGTCTACAGTGGAGCATGTAAACAAAACGTCCTGTTGGCTTCCCCGTTTTCTCTCTCTTCTCTTCCAGGCAACCTTCTCTTCCCAATTTAAAATTTGCACCCGGGATCGTTTTCTCCTCCAGCATCTTGTCAACAGCCTGGCCTGAGTTGGAGAAGCCGCAGGAGGACCAGGAGGGGGAAGCCGTGTGGGTGTGGGTGGGGGTTTCAGAAAGGTCTTCTGGCTGTCCCTGCAGCTTCCGTTTTTCCAGCCAGGAATCAGACCTACTTATGTTTCAAAGACAATGTTGTGCGTCGGCTTGAACTAAACATCGATGGTTTTGCCCCCATTTTTAAGACTCCTGCGGAACCACTTCCATCAGCTTCTGGAACACGACTGTGGTGGAGTCTGTGTGTGAGGAAGGAAAAGTAGGAAAATTAAATGACCAGAAGGAGCTTTTGAGGTCACTGCAATGCCTAAAGGACACAAACAAAGGTTTTTACACCACTAAGGAGTGCATCACCTCTGTCGGTCCTCCCCAAAAAGGGGATGGAGCCACGACGGTTTATACCAGAGCTTTCCAAACTGTGTGTCGGGACACGTTAGTGTGTCGGCTGCAGTGTCTGGGTGTGTCGCGGCTGCTGCTGCTGCCTCTGGGCCCTGCCAGGATTCCACACAGGTCCTAGTTCCTGCCTTGTGCCTGGCTGCCTCCAAACCTGCTATGATTCTGAGCAGGTCCTAGTGCCTGCCTTGTGCCCGGCTGCCTCCAAACCTGCTGTGATTCTGCACAGGTCCTAGTGCCTGCCTTGTGCCCTGCTGTAAGAGTGTGTCGCGAAATGATGCATGTCTAAAAAGTGTGTCAGCAACATGAAAAGTCTGGAAAGCTCTGGTTTATACAATTCAATTTAAATGTAGTTCTAAACAAACAAAGTGGGCTAATACTGTCCCTGTTTGTATTTAATAATTTCCTTTTGTATTATGCCAAACAACAACTTGATGACGACTTCTGCACCCAAGACTCCTGGGGGGAGTGGGATGCAGACTGTGAATTCCTGGCAAATACAGATTGTTTCTGGCTGCACTGACTGGTGCCTTGTGGGTGGACAAAAAAGAACCAGAGTTTGGGAAATTACGTGAGGCACCAGGATCAGAAGGTTCCAATTAAAACTCTGGCAAAATATCCATCATGCCTCTTTGGAATAACCCCTTTCTTCCAACCAGCATATTCTGCCCAAAATGGGCTTCGCAGGACACAAGTTTAACATGACTTTGTCATGTGGGGACAATAAAAGGGGCTTTTAGTAGAACGGTGATTCATACTTCGAACAAGAGGAGACTGATGGATGATAGAGGCCTCCATGGTCAAGAAAATCACTTGAGAGCTTTTGGGGGCTCTCTGTCCCCAACCTAGAGAGAAATATGGATTCCTCTGGAGTTACTGGATCCACAAATGGGTAAAATTGCAAAAGTGGAATCTGAGCTTGGTTTCAGCACAGGGGACACGTTGGACGTGCTGAAGCCCAGCTTCAATCTGTCCAGCTTCAGTCAAAAGACTGGCCTGGCTGGCATCGTTCCAATGTGCAGTTTCCACAGATACCATCAGGACGGCCCCAACACCTGGAGATTGAGTTTGGCATCTGCTTCTGCCTAGTCCGAGCACGCCCGGGCGGGCTGCTTCTTCCAAGAGACGTCAGGGTGTGGACACCCACACGGCTTTGTTGGGGAAGTGGCTAATGCCCCTCCCGATCACGTCCAATCCTGCCTTTCCTCCTTGTTGCAAGGTATCTACAGGCAGGGCAGCGCTGCCCAGGTGCGATTGCTGACGGTCCCGAGAGCCGTCCCGCTGCTGTTCCTCAGGTTCCAGTGGCCCCGGAAGAGAGGTTCAAACTTTGTGGAAAGGCCACCCCACCTCTGAGTAAAACAAGTGAGGAATACAGACATCTCCCCCTGCTTCCACCCAACACAACTCCTGGAAATTGACCCTAGTACTCACAGATGCTCTGCAGAAGCCACTTAGGTTTGTTTTTCCACCAGACACCAATAATGTAAACTGGGACTCCGCTGAAGATGATGGCAAACCCAATGGCACATTCCTTCGGGGTCATCCAGAAAGAGACGGCAATGAGGAAATTGCACGCGAGGATGAAGGAAATGGGCAACAGCAAGTTGACCTGTGCACGAGAAAACAAGGTGGGGTTGAGCGTTAGAAGTAGGAGGGGGATAACCCAAAGGCCCACTTAGACCTGTGCCCGGGGCCAACCAGTCACAGGACAATCAGACCTTGACTAGCTCCAGGACTGAAAATCTGGACCCCCTACGGTCATTTAAGCTGATAGCTTGCAAAACAAGTCACAGAACACTCCCTTCAGGGCATCCTCCTCCAATGCGCAGGGCCCCGAGCAAACCTCACCTTGATGGGCCTCTCTAGCTCTGGTTTCTTGTAACGGAGCCACAGCATGCCAATGATGGCCAGAGCCACGCAAAGCCAGTTGAAGAAGCTGAAGAAGTTGATCACTGAAAAGATGTCGTTGGAGAAGGCGTAGAGCAAAGTCATGATGCACTGGAGGGGGTAGGGGAGAAGGGGTGAGGAGACAAATCAGTGCAAGGCGGGAGCTGGGGGGCAGCGGTTTCAGAGAGCGCTCACTTCATCCAAAGTTCAGAGACTCGGCAAACTTGGGAACGGAACTCTTGCAGGCAGCGGATATCTGCAATCTGAGCAGAGTCTGCAGTTCCGAGCTCGGGGCGGGGCACCGAAGTGGAAAGGCAAACACGAGAGCCTCACGTAGCGGCAGGAAATCCAGAGAACTGATGTCCACCCAGGAGGACGCAAGACGGTTGCATTCCAAACGTTTGCCTGGGCACTTTGAGGGAAGGGGAAGGGGCCCAGCAGTTCTGAAGCACCCCTCTCACCCTCAAGGCTTCCAAAAGCCACACAACCCACCAGGTGCGGAGTTCTTGTTCAAAACTAGATGCTTACCCAGGTTAGAAAGCAATGCTCTACTGCAGTGTCTCTCAACTGTGGCGAGTTTAAGAGGGGTGGACTCCAACTCCCAGAATTCCCCAGCCAGCATGGCTGGCTGGGGAATTCTGGGAGCTGAAGTCCATCCCCCTTAAACTTGCCACGGTTGAGAGACACTGCTCAACTGAATCTGACACCTAGCTAGAGTGCAAAAATGCTGAGATGGTGTGCCCCCAACCCCCAAAGCAGCCTCTGCACTTCTGCGAGCATCCTTACCGTGAAGACAAGCGAGGGCACAGGAGTGAGCAACCGGGGGTGGATCATGGATAGGACAGAGGGCAGGTGGCCTTCACGAGCACCCACAAAGAACAGCCTGAAAGAGAAGGAGACCAACCCTAATTTACACTCTTTTGGCAGATAAATGTCAGGCTGTCGGGGGGTTTTGGAAGTTGCCTTGTGCTGTTTGCAAGACTTGGGGGTCAGGCCAACCCTGTTTCAAATGGTCTGTTTAGGAAGACTCTGTCGAAGAGAGGGAGGCGGCCTACAGGTAGTCCTTGACTTACAACCATTTGTTTAGCGACCAAAGTTATGATGGTGCTGAAAAAAGTGTCTTATGACCGGGTCCTCACACGACTCTCGCAGCATCCCCATGGTCACGCGACCAAAATTTGGGCACTCGGCAACTCGGCATGTATTTATGACGGTTGCACCACCACGGGGTCACATGATTGCCATTTGCGACCTTCCCAGCCAGCTTCTGACAAGCAAAATCAATCAACGGGGAACCGCATGAGTCACTTAACGACCGTGTGATTTGCTTAACAACTGCCGCAAAAAGTGTCGTGAAATCGCCTCACTTAACGATGGATTTTCAGGTCCCTGTTGTGGTCATAAGTCGAGGACTACCTGTGCTACTTCTTCCAAAGAAAGAGGAAATCCTCTTGGATTGAGGAGCTGGGTTCTTCCAGGAGCTAGTTACGCCTGTTCTTCATGCAGAAGAATCAGAAGAAGCAACTGATTAAAAGTTATGATTTGTTTGCTCATCAAATTTGTATGCTTCCTGACTCCCAACAGCTCTGGGCAGCTCGCAACCGTCAAAACATGGAAATTACAATAAGACCAATCAAAAGGAAGAAAGATAAAAAATGGCAACAACGGACTGGATGGAACGAAGCAAGGGGCCTCACCGTCACTCGTCAAAGCCTGGGAGGAAAGTTGGGTCTTCGAGCGGGGGCCATAAAATAGGTTTATTTATAAAATATAAGTTTATATTGCAGCCCCCCCTCCCATGTTTTCATGGGAGGGGAGGGGATTGTCTGTGTGTGTGTGTGTGTGTCTCACACACACACACACACACACTGTATATATTCCTATTATAGCAGAGAGAGAGAAAAACCTACCGGGACGAAGTGAAGAGCGAGCCGTTGACGGAGCCGAAGCAAGACAAGCCCACAAACACGGGGATAATCCAAGACATGACACCCAGGTGGTAGTTCCCAAAATCCTGTCGGCAAACAGGGAGGAAGACAGATGGTCAAGCATTTCACCTAGAAAACTCCTGGAAACGTAAGGGATGGGTGGGTAGGAGGCGTTCCGAACTGAGCTCGATTTGCAACCCAGCAGGGAAAATGGGACCCCTGAAGATGCTTGTTCAAATTTTGCCCTGCGGTGCACACACTTGGCTTTTCCACACGGGGAGACGGCGAATTACAGATAAATATCGCGCAGGGTTATTGGAAGGGGTAGGGAGCGAACACCAAACCAGAAGATTTCACATCAATAACAGGAAAAAAATTTTCCCGAGATGCTACTAGATATCTAGCTGGCAATGACGCTCCTTCACACGTGTAGCCACAGATGCTTTCTCCCAGACACACATCCTGCTCGCTTCCCAGTTCCACGTCACGCAAACATTTTGCAGCAGCAGAATCTGCAATGGCCAAACCAAACAGCAGAGATGGAACTCGGCTGCGCTCAGAGAGAGCACGCAGGGACAGATCACAAAGCCAGAGAAGTGATCTTGATGTCGAGCAGCCCTTCCTGAATGACTTATTGCATTTTACCACGGCAACGGCTTCTGACGCCAGCATCTCGTTCACCGTCAGGGTGGTGAAGTAAGCCAGGTTGGTCAGCACGTAGACCAAGGTGACGATGGGCATAGAAATGATGATGGCCAGAGGGAGGTTTCTGGAAGAAGACAGAAAGTTCATTTCGCAAGCAGAGCTAAGAACGTATTTTGATTTTACAGCTATTCCTGTTGTTACTGTAGGAATAATACAGGTAGTCCTCACTTAACGACCGTTCGTTTAATGACGGTCTGAAGTTATGACGGCCTCGGAAAAAATGCTTTACGGCCTGTACTCACACTTACGACCATCGCAAACCGTCACACCATCCCCATGGTCACATGATCGCAACTCGGGCACTTGGCAGCCGGCTCACATTTACGACTAGTTGCAGCATCCTGTGGTCACGTGATCGCATTTGTGACCTTTTTCCGGCAAAAAACACACCTGGGAAGCTGGATTCACTTAACAAGTGTTGTAAAAATGGCTGTAAAATCAGGTCCGGTCACATGGTGTCTCACAACGACCGCAATGCTTAACAACCAATTTTCTGGTCCCTACTGTGGTCATTAAGTGAGGACTACTTGTAGCAAAAAGTCTATGGAGGCCATCTTCTCACCAATATTACAGAGAAGGAAATGCAAAAATAGGTCTTGGGGACACTTACCTATAAGGGTTAATCATTTCTTCTGTGACAAAATTCAAGTAATTCCTGCAGTTTTAAAGATGGGGAGAAGAGAAAAGGGTTCTTGAGTTCAATACAGAGTTGTGTTAAAAAACAGTCTTCCTGGCTTTGTAGGTTGAATGGGAATGAACAACGTGGTAACTTGTGAAAGATCTCTGCCACACACACGTAACAACAGGGCTGCTCCAGATCAGAAGGCAGCGAGGTCTGAACACGCTCTCCTGACTGTGCCATGTTTATTTATTTGTTTATCAAACGAATTTATATGGCTGCCCAACTCACACACAGTGACTCATGTTTTTCCTGTTCCCCCTTCTTTCTGCCCAGTTTTGGAAGACGCAGGTGCAAATACAAGGACAACTCTGCAGGAACCTTCACCTGGTTGAATTCTTTTTTTTTTTTTTTACTAAACTCCCCAACAGGTGAGTGCAGAGGGCTCACAATTTCTCCCTCTCCCTCCCAACTCACCATCCTCCGTAAGCAAAGAGGCCGCTGTACAGGGCCAGGACGATGTTGCCGACCTGTGTGTTGCTGCCATCAAAGGAATATTCAGGGCTGAGGTTCAGGACATCACCTGCATGAGTGAAAGAAGGGGATCAAACATACGCAGCAGAGCCTTCCCCGTGCTGCAAAGGGGGTGGGAAGGTAGAGGGTATAAAATTACATGGACCAAAACCTGTTGCAATTGCCCCGGGGGAAGGACACCCAGGAATTGTGAACTGGAAAGGAAGAAAACCCCACCTCCCCTCCAAAACCCAATATTCCCAAGAGCCTTCGCACTGTGGCTAAGAGGAAGGTTCAAAGTAGGTAGCAGGACATTTGGAATTGAACAGCACAAGGCAGAATTTGGAACTGAGCTATATACAAACTACGAGCCTGTCACTGCTAAAACATACAAACTCTTGTCTATGAAGGTTCTCAGTCATCCAGGTGGAATACTGTCTGTAGCTTGAATCATGTCAACTGGATTTCTATTTTCTCAGTGGAAACGTTTCGCTCCTTATCCAAGGAGCTTCTTCAGTCTGAGCAAAGTTGGTAAGGGAATCCTTAAATATGTTTGTAGGTGGCTGTGTGACCTTACACCTGGGGCTAGGTCATGGTTATATTGAAATGTTATTTTAAGTCCTTTTATCATCTAAAGGAGATGGATAAAATTAAGATAAAAGGACTTAAAATAACATCTCAATATAACCATGACCTAGCCCCAGGTGTAAGGTCACACAGCCACCTAGAAACATATTTAGGATTCCCTTACCAACTTTGCTCAGACTGAAGAAGCTCCTTGGATAAGGAGCGAAACGTTTCCACTGAGAAAATAGAAATCCAGTTGACATGATTCAAGCTACAGACATACAAACTCTTGTTGAAATTTGAAACGGAGGAAGAACAAGTGAAAGATAAAATGGGGTAAGAACTTTGGACATAATATGCTGATGGAACAATGGGAAAATACGTGGCTGAAAGGACTGAAATTTACATTGTTATAACTTAAAAGATAATTTTTATAAAATGATGAACCATTGGTCTATGACTCCAGAAAAATTATCTAGAGTGTATAAAGGTACTTCAAATCTATGTTGGAAATGTGGAAAACATGGTTATTTGATCATGCCTGGTGGACTTGTAAAAAAGTCAGAAAATTTTGGGTTCAAGTACACACGGTGATGCAAAGAATTTTAAAGACTAATATTCAACTGAAACCAGAACTTTTCTTGCTGGGACTAATGGACAGACAATCAGAAAAGACCTATGGACGATTGTTCTTGTACATGGTAACTGCAGTGAGACTATTACATGCACAAACATGGAAAGATTCTGAAATACCCACAACAGGTTGGTGAAGATGACAGAATTTGCAAAGATGGCGAAATTGACTTGTTTGATTCGAGAAAAGACATTTGCCAGTGATTGGAAACCCCTTATGGACTTTTTGCTGCAAACGGAAAAAAATGAATTTGTGATTTATGGGTTTGATGATTAGAAAGGATGGAATATGGAAAGAAGGGAGCCATGCGGTAACCTTAGAGAGAGAGGATAAAATATAAATGCATTTATAACTGCTAAAAAGAAGATCGGAAGCCACTTCCTTTTATCTTTTTTTTCTTTTTCTTTCCTTCCTTGTCTTTTTTCTCATTTCTTTTCTATTTACTTAGTACTTTTCTTTTACTTTAAATGTGTATTGTTTTTTATTTGCAAAAAAGTTAGTAAAAACTAATTGGAAAAAAAGAACCCTGGCACCGTCAAAAGCAGAGAACATCTTGGGTATGCTGAGAAGGTAGACTTGATGGACACGTACAGAGTGAGGCTCCAGCGGCCTTCCCACCCTGGGGCCCTCCAAATGGAGTTGGGATCTCATGGCTAAAGCCCACGTTGGGCCATTTTATTTCTTGACTAGCAAGGTGGCACCAGCAAAAAAAAAAAGGGGGGGTGGGAGGAGGAATTGGTTGCTTGCACAATAAGAGAAGGTGCAAACCACTTCTGAACATCACACCCTACAGGTCTCAAAACAAAAGATGTTTCCCTTGGAGTCCTCACGTCCCTGTGCATTGGGAGAAGCCCCTCGCCCCAGTATCTGAAATAAAGAACAGGAACTCCGTGGAAACATCCCAGGAAAAAACAGAAAAGGGAAGCTGGCCTTACAATGGTCTGTTTCTTGAAGGTTCTTTCAACATGTTTGTAGCGTTTATTTTACTTGCAACGAACCCCCGGTAGAAGCAGGGTTGTATGTCTTTTGATCTGAAGGCCATGCACACAACCCGCGGAGAGGGGGGGTTGTTGGCTGGCCCCCCTCCAGGGAGGGAGGGGGATCTGGCCCGGCCACCCCTCTGCTGCCTGCTTCTCATGCGAGCCCATCGCATGCCTCTGCTGCCAACTCTTTGTCCCTTTCAAAACTCTACATTCCATCAGTTCATGGAAGAGCAAAGGCTAAAAGGAAGTGGGGGGACCCCAACCAAAGGACCTTTCTTCCATTCAGCGCCAGCCTGGCATCCTCTTCCTCAAGCCGGTCAGTCAGACCAAGAACATAAGACAAGAGGACGACTGCAGGAGCAACGAACATGCTGTTTTTAAGGCCGGTCCCCTTCCAAGAGGCCTGTCATCCAAGACTGGAAAACCAACCTGGGCCCCATCACTTCCTTGTGCCCATGTGCCAGTAGAAGCCAGGGAGAGTGGTGGGCGGATGTCATGTCACCCACATAGAAGGTGCCGTCAGTCTCCAAGACCAAGTGATTGGCGGAACTTGACGGGTTCACATACTGTGAAAAGCTTCAACATGGTTTGGTTTGCTGGTCTTCGGCTCAGCATGTGTGTCAACCCAGGTCATCGTGGTTTATTCATGACCGACAAACTATGGCTTAGGGTGATGAATGAACCCAGTTAGTCACCGAGCTGCAGCACAGAGCCATCTCCACCAAATTAGCTATAGACGCCAGATTAGGATCCCAATCCAAGGTGCTATGAAGTCATAAAGGACATATGCTTGGTTGCACTGACACCCAATATGATGCAACTTAAGTCATTTTCGCACTAACTTTACTACTGTGCAAAAGTTTATTGCATGGTAATAATTGCATGGTTTATTTATGGTATTCACAACACCAACACTCAGCAAGAATTCCAACATTGGCAAGTCTTTGGGAGAATACGTTCCTACAAAGCCAATTCTGGAACACATGGCTCAGGACCTCTCCACTACAATCTGACTGGAACTGACCATATTTGCATCCTACTCTTGCTACATACACTTCAAAGTGAGCACAGACCTTCGCTTTAGACTTCAACAAGTAGCAACAACACAAGCAGGTAGGATCATCAACCAGAAGGAACATGAAACTCACACCCCACCATTACTTGGGACATGGGGGCTAACTAGGTCTCTATGAACCAACTGAAATGGTCTAGTTAACACTCTGTCACTTTGCCTAGCAACAGACACAGTCCTGATTTGTTAGATTGCTTACACACAGTTTACACACAACACAATCAAGAAACTTTTGCACATTAAAATTACTGTTATTTTTGGCACAACAACAGTTGATAAACCCAGAATATGCTAGAAGTCGCTAAAGAAGAAGTGAGCTTAGTGGGCAACACACTCGGCCACCTGCTGTTGTCCAAAATGGACCTCTATTTATATGCCTGGTTAATCTTCCCAGTCTTCCGCTAATAGATTCAACCAGATAGCCACAATCACTCTGGGAACTCAACAACGGGAGCCCAAACAGGCCAGGATGGTCCTGCCATAGTGCCAGGCTCAAATACCTCTTTGACTACACTCTTCTCTAAAATTAACCAAGCCAGATTTGACAAGCTCCATCCCATCTGCAATTCTTAAGTGGCCAAACTGCAGCCAGTGGCAACATGCCCTTTTAACAAGGACCCCGGGGGTATGTAGGGAGAGAGGGAGGAGAACAAAAATACCGCCATTGCCCCATTTCACGCCCAGGAGACTAGTTTTCAGACTGCGTCTGTGCAAGTTGGCGAAAGAGGCTATTAAGGGAGATGATTGAAGTCAGCATGGGGAGGGCCATATAAATTAAGAGTAGTTGAGGGAATCTGCAAGATGAAAGACAACCAGGGGAAGGTTCAAAGGCGTGGTCTGAAATGCCTTCATGATGGATGCTAAGCAGGTCTCCGCAGGGCAATTTTTCATCCAGAGATTCAGGGTGTGTGGATTGGGGTTCCAGGGGTACGGGCAGATTGTAGTGGGAGAGAAGTGTATCAAGATGAGCTGTTCCCCACCTGGTGCCTGCCAAATGTGTTGGACGACTATGCTCATCATACCCGGCCAACCATGGTCCATGTTGCTACAGCCAGATACCTATCAAGGGAGACTGATCTCTTCCTAAAAGGAGTCCAGCTGCTTTGGAAGGAAGGTCTTCTAATCTGGTACTGGGTCCTTGCAGTGGTAATTAGGTTCTTTCCAAGAAGGTCCCCAGCAAGACAGTAGCTTTTTCCCCACTCTTGCTCCCTCCTCAAACAAGTAACATCTGGCAACATATGTCCAACAGACAACCGCTGGATTGAAAGGATATTTGCCAATATTGAAAGTTGACTGCTGCACAAGGACACAGTCGATACCTATTCAGTTTGAATGGCTGCCCATCTAAACAAGTGAATCTGGGTGGCCAGGTTTCAAGGTGAAAAGGTGAGAGTCCCCGGCATTTATAGCAGTACAACCCAACCCATTTGGGGTCAACCTTGCAAGAGCTTCCCAACGTATCTCTGCCACTCTTCCCTTCAGAAGCTGCTCACAAACCAGGCCAAGACCATCTTTTGGCCAGGTAAGCAAGGAGCGAATCACAGCAGATGCTTGGGTGCCTGGACTGGTGTGTATGGCAAAGAGCATCCTCATGAGAAGACATCATGCCAGGCTGTTGGTGTGAAAGAAAGTAAGAGCAGGATAAGCAACCTGGGGCCCCTTAGACGTTTTGGATAACAACTCCACAAGTGGAGGCTGGTGGAAGATGAACCCCACAACGACCATGAACTTCTGGGCTGGTCCACCACCACCACTCAAGGATTCAAGACAATTCTTTCCTGGCCCTACCAGCAGATGCTGCCTGAGTCGCACCTCTTCCTTTTTCTCAGGCATCCCACTCAACTGCACTCAGCATTCGTGTAACTGCAGGAAATACAAGACGGGGCCTTCTCTGTTTATGGGGCAATAAACTAATTTCCCCACACACTTCCCTACAGAAAAGGTGTGGTTGACAGACACCCACGGGGCCTCATTATTCATTTTGCTGAGGCCCGAACCCCAAGTGCGAACCCAGGTGGCTCTGCTCCCCATCCCTGCCGGGCTAACCACAAATTCTCCGCTCTGCTCAGAAGCCTACAGGATTTGCACAAGGCGGATGACTGGGAAAGGGCTCGGGGCGCTGTGTCCGCTGCCTAGGATTCCCACGAACGAGGTGGGGCTGGCCCCACCCAGCCCAAGAGCTCTTAGACCTTGCCCAGGAGAGAGACTCCGTCTTCCAGCTGCTCCCCCCGCCCTGGGGCTCCAAGGCGCAGCTCCCAGCTGGAACTGCAGGGCACGGCAATCCTGCGCCAGCTATTGACACCACCTTTGCTGGGTTTGTTAAATCAATGCAGGCTAAGGCACAATGCTGCCTTGTGCCTCGCTACCTCCAAACCTGCCCTGCCAGGATTCCACGCAGGTCCTAGTGCCTGCCTTATGCCTCGCTACCTCCAAACCTGCCCTGCCAGGATTCCACGCAGATCCTAGTGCCTGCCTTGTGCCTGGCTGCCTCCAAACCTGCTGTGATTCCGCACAGGTCCTAGTGCCTGCCTTGTGCCTTGCTGCCTCCAAACCTGCTGTGATTCCGCACAGGTCCTAGTGCCTGCCTTGTGCCTGGCTGCCTCCAAACCTGCTGTGATTCCGCACAGGTCCTAGTGCCTGCCTTGTGCCTGGCTGCCTCCAAACCTGCTGTGATTCCGCGCAGGTCCTAGTGCCTGCCTTGTGCCCTGCTGCAAGAGTGGGTCGCGAAATGATGCATGTCTAAAAAGTGTGTCACCAACATGAAAAGTTTGGAAAGCTCTGGTGTAGAGAAACAGGCAGTGCCAACACTGGGCAGTGCGGTATCCTTCGGCCATTAAGACATGGCTGACGTCTCAGGAGAGTCTGAGGGTCCTTGCCTGCAACCCCAAGGATACATTTGCCCAAACCGCCTCCATTAATTTTAAACTAGGCATTTTTGGGGTGCCGTTATTGCAGTGGACCCCGCCATCCCGAACAACGGTGACCGGCATGTGGACGTGGGAGGGGAAAGGAAAGCATGCTGAGCATGATGGGATACAGTCTGCCCACCGGCTCATCCGAATTCTGCCCAGCTGCCCTTTTAACATCTGGCAAGGAACACGCAGCTGGTGTTCATGTTTCGTCGTATCTTGCATTTGCATTGGTCTGAAAGCGTGCTCTTAGTTGGTGATGAAAACTGGCACCTGGAGGAAGCTTTGCAAGGAAGAGCCCCGGCGTTCACAGGGAGGGAGGAGAGACAAGGGCCTCCCCGGGCAGCCTCGTTTACAAGGCTGGCGCCGGCTGCATGACGCCCTGCACCCTCGATTATGCTTCAGGCCCTGGCAAATACCTTTACTGGCGAGGAACACCTTCCCCTGCAGCGTCTGTTTCCATCTCAAGAGAGGAGAACTGAACGGGCTGACTGAAGGGCGGGCCAGCTCAGTAATGCAACACCCTGCAGAATTATGACCCTGAATGCACGTGACTAAGCCATCAGCGTTTCATAGGACTGGCGAGACGGAAGGGCCACTAAAGGGTCTAGTCCAACCCTCTGCAACGTGAGCATCTGGCTCTCTCGACAAGGCTTATTTATTGATCTGGCCACATCTCCACACCCTGTGCCATTCAGAAGATATTCCCCCTGTGCAGGTAGTTTTGTTCTCAACGCCTTGCACTCTTAAGAGCCAGGTTGGTGTCGTGGTTAAAGCACCAGGCTAGAAACCAGGAGGCCGTGAGTTCCAGTCCCGCCTTGGGCACAGAGCCAGCTGGGGGACCTTGGGCCAGTCCCTCTCTCAGCCCTAGGAAGGAGGACATGGCAAACCAGGAGACTGAGAGTTCTAGTCCCGCCTTAGGCATGAAAGCCGGCTGGGTGACCTTGGGCCAGTCCCTCTCTCAGCCCTAGGAAGGAGGCCATGGCAAACCAGGAGACTGAGAGTTCTAGTCCCGCCTTAGGCATGAAAGCCAGCTGGGTGACCTTGGGGCAGTCACTCCCTCTCAGCCCTAGGAAGGATGCAATGGCAAACCACTTCTGAAAAACCTTGCCAAGGAAACTGCAGGGACTTGCCCAGGCAGTCTCCGAGAATCAGACAAGATTGAACAAAATACAAACACACACACACACACACACTTGCACTCTACGATGGTCCCGCCAAGACCTTGGAAAATGCTGTGATGCTGATTCTTTCTCTTCTGGGCTGAGGAACAAACTAGATTTCAGTCTAATTGAGAGATCAACGCTGAAAAGACGTTAGATGCCAGTAAGCGGGTGGCTATATTAAATTGAATAAATGAAATGAAATGAAGATGTGGCTGTACCTGTTGATGCCTCCTTAAAGGAGCAGCCCAGGAAAAGGGGCAGCTCTAAGGAGGAGCCAATCGGTGCAGCGAGAATCTTTCCTACTTTGGATCAATTGGAAAACCTGCACATCCCTATTAAGATGCAAAGTGGATCAGACAATTCTCATCCTGCAAGTCAGAACATAGACTCATCTAGCAGCCTCAGACTGTTTCATATCGATCCATTTTTCTAGTGAACAGACTCTACATGAGCCTTCTGAGATAATGCCTCTTTGAATAATACTGTAAAACTGCTTGCACTGTTCTATGGCGGCTTCTCTAGCAGACCGTTTTAAGGAAAAAAGAAAGGAAAGGTAAAGGTTCCCCCACACAGTCGTGTCTGACTCTAGGGGCCGGTGCTCTCATCTCCGTTTCTTAGCCGAAGAGCCAGCGTTGTCGGAAAGACGCTTCCGCGGTCATGTGGCTGGCATGACGCACGCGGAACACTGTTACCTTCCCACCAAAGTGGTACATATTTATGTACTTGCATTTGCATGCTTTCGAATTGCTAGGTTGGCAAGAGCTGGGGCGAGTGCGGGGGCTCACTCCGTCACATGGGACTAGGGATTCGAACCTCCGGACTTGCAATCTTCCGATCGACAAGCCTGGCGTCTTACCCGCTGAGCCACCGCACCCCCTAAAAAAAAAGAAAAGAAAACTAAAAAGAAGACAAGTAGCTAAGTTCCACAATGTTTCTCCTTTAAATTGGATAGGCATACACAGTAGAGAATTCATCTCTGTTGGGAGACAAACTGTCTAGCTGGAGTGTAAGTTTGGGCATGCAGGCAGAGAGAGAAAAAAATAATTCTCTTCCTGGTAAGGAACTTCAGCAAGTCTGCAGTGTCCTCACGTGACCTGCATCACTTCAGCAGAAAAAAAGGGGATTTTAAATGGGTTTCCCCCAGCAATGAGAGGCTGAAAGCCGATGTGAACCCTCTCTCTATAGAGAAAGGGTTGCAAGACCCACAGCTAATGGCACAGCTGGAGTTGGGGGGAGGTGTTTGGCTACCTTTGTCAAGCCATATTTTGGATGCAAATGCTTGTTTTCATCCTTCCTGGCAAGGCCCTGTTTGAGTCATTTATAAATTAGCATACTGTCTTTTCTCTTTTGAGGGGCGTGGTGGCTCAGCGGGTAAGATGCCAAGATCGCAAGTTCGGAGGTTCGAATCCCTAGTCCCACGTGACAGAGTGAGCTCCTGCACTCGCCCCAGCTCTTGCCATCCTAGCAATTCGAAAGCATGCAAATGCAAGTAGATGAATAGGTACCACTTCGGTGGGAAGGTAACAGCGTTCCACGCACATCATGCCAGCCACGTGACTGCGGAAGCGTCTTCGGACAACGCTGGCTCTTTGGCTAACAAACGGAGATGAGCACGGGCCCCTAGAGTCCAACACGACTGCACAAAGGTGCGGGGGGAACCTTTACCTTTTTATACTGTCTTTTGGCCTTACAAAGATGCCCCAATCTGATTTACAAAAGTGCCCCTCCCAATATACCCCATGGCAGTTTAAGAAACATTTAAAAAGCTCCCAGGTGTTGGAATCTTAATGTTGGAGTCCGGGAATTACATAGATCAGTGTTTTACAAACTTGGCAACTTGAAGATGTGTGGACTTCAACTCCCAGAACTCCCCAGCCAGCCCAGGCAGTCTCCCCAGTCATATGCTGGCTGGGGAATTCTGGGAGTTGAAGTCCACACATTTTCAAGTTGCCAAGTTTGAAAAAAACCGGCAGAGATTAATGGATGCAGATGATGCAATGATGCATTAGGCACCTGGTTTTTTTTCGTCTTTGTTTCATTGTTTTTATGGAGTTGTGCTTCACAAGATGGGCAGCCATATCAATCTTTTCAATTAATAAAACTTCCGTGTTCCTAAAACTTCACCTCAATACTGTGATTTTATGCTGTTTTTCTGTTCATTATTACGGTAGTTTCTGATGATTATCCTGGCTATTGTCCTTTTTTTTAAATCCACCTTTATTATGTTATAAATAACTCAAGGCGGCAAACATAACTAAGCAGCCAAATCAAGTCTCCCCCCCCCAAGTGAAACTCATGGTGACTTCGTGGACACTCCATATCGTTTTCTTGGCAACCATTCAGAAAGGTTTGCCATCACCTTTAGTTTTGTGTTTTTAAAAAAACAACTTTTTTTTTTTAATTTCCCAGTCAACAGCCCCAGGATTCCCTAAAATTTATGCAAATTATAGTATTTGGATGAGAGACTAGGAACCCTCAAGGCTATGGACGAGACTGTAGCTTGAATCATGTCAACTGGATTTCTATTTTCTTAGTGGAAACGTTTCGCTCCTTATCCAAGGAGCTTCTTCAGTCTGAGCAAAGTTGGTAAGGGAATCCTAAATATGTTCCTAGGTAGCTGTGTGACCTTACACCTGGGGCTAGGTCATGGTTATATTGAGATGTAATTTTTAAGTCCTTTTATCATCTAAAGGAGGGTCGTTAAAATCACCATGCTGCTGTTGAGCTTCTGAAATGGTCTTAATCTTCCTAGGCACAGAAGACAACACGGGGAGGAAGATGGGGGAGAGTTTGTGCCTGAGGCCCCCACCTCTATTCAAGGAAGGATTTTCCAAGTTGGCATAAATGGATTCCTTGACCCCTCTCTCAAACCACCTATCTTCTCTGTCTGTGGTTTGAGAGAGGGGTCAAGGAATCCATTTATGCCAACTTGGAAAATCCTTCCTTGAATAGAGGTGGGGGCCTCAGGCACAAACTCTCCCCCATCTTCCTCCCCGTTTTGTCTTCTGTGCCTAGGAAGATTAAGACCATTTCACAAGCTCAACAGCAGCATGGTGATTTTAACGACCCTCCATTAGATGATAAAAGGACTTAAAAATTACATCTTAATATAACCATGACCTAGCCCCAGGTGCAAGGTCACACAGCCACCTAGAAACATATTTAGGATTCCCTTACTAACTTTGCTCAGACTGAAGAAGCTCCTTGGATAAGGAGCAAAACGTTTCCACTGAGAAAATAGAAATCCAGTTGACATGATTCAAGCTACAGACAATTCCACCTGGATGACTGAGAACCTTCATAGACATATGGACGAGACTGAAAATTTGGGGGGGGGGAATCCCAGAAGAAACTGTAAAAGCACTTCTGTGTTGCTCCAAAAACTCTAGGTGGACCAGCCCATAAAGTTGAGCTTGATCTAAAGGAGACTTCAGACCTTTAGACCCAGTCTGGCAATGAAAAGTCTGCAAGAAAACAACAAGGCTCAGAAAGCACCAAGGACTCCACAAAGGAGACTCTGCCCTAAATTCTCCAGGGCTGGGCTGGGTCACCAGGAAGGAAACTGCCTGCAGGGCATCCCAGAGGGCATGCAAAGAGCATTATAGATGGGAAGAGGAAGAAAAGGGGAAGGAAGGAGAAATAACCTGGAGGAGGACTAAAAAGGAGAACTGCATTCCTTTGTTGTTAAACAAGCATGCCTTAGATTGCACTAAATGGTTTTCACTCCCACCTTAGTTCTGCTTTACAAAAGGAATCATTCTTTCTTCCCAAAGTTTCCTATCCACTTATCTGCTCATCGCTGAGTTAAAAAAAAATACGGGGGAGGAGCAATTTATGCCAGCAAATGCCAGATTGCCAATGGCAAGACATTCCCTAGAGTTTTCTTCTCCATTAGAAAGAAGCAAGCACAATTACCATAACAAAGTTAGCTTTGTTCTTTAAAGCCCTCGGGCTTCCTCTAGAAAACTTAATTCCTCCACTTCTTTCTGGATCTCCCTTGTCTCTCTGTTCCAGCCTGAGAGACCTCTGCCCCATTTTTTATATAGTCCCGTACCCATTCATTCATTCATTCATTCATTCATTCGTGGCTACAGTGAAGCCCAAATGCGTCTGATGAAGTGACCTGCAGCTCATGAAAGCATATGCCTAAAAGCGTGTTAGTTGGAAATACTCTTGATTTTTGTGAGGCACAAGTAGCTTGTATATAGAGCGCATGGGAGATGACCTTAACAGAAATATGAAAGAACCATTACCTAGGCAAAGAGGGATGAAACCATCTTTAAGTCCTGGGAAGCAAGAAAGTATTTGTAAGTACATTAGGCCAACGCCTCCCTGATTCACGGGGATAACGAGGCGGCGGCGGCACGGCACAATCAGACTTGCAAGATCCTATTATTAGAGCCCATCTCAATAAAGTGTACAGTAGTTCTAGTCTTCCTGTGGAGTTCCTATCAGCGTGGGCCCTGGAGCTGGGGAAGGCTGCTGGACATTGACCGCATCTCCCTTAAATTATCTGAGACATTCTGGAATTAGAACCTTGGTCTTTCTGCAGACAGAGGAGTTGTTCTACCACAATCAGTCAGGGTCCTCCTTTGCTTCAAAAAGAAACAACCCAACGACATGGACACATCTGCTCTTCCCTTCAACTCTCAGCTGTCTTACATCAAATGAAAAATGACCCCCCAATTACTCTGGAGAGCCAGGAAAGGACGCAGCCTCATCATGGCCCCTGGAGCATGAAGCTCACCAATGTTACTCTCTTTATAACCTTCCTGGGAGTTAAAAGATGGGGATGGCGTGGGCCTGCCTTTCTCACCCCACCAGTTTCTAGGTCAGCTTCCAGATAAATCAAAAAGAATAGCAACATGCGGTGAGAAGCCATACATTGCTGTTGAATAAGGAGGGTGCCCAGATGTTACAACCTATCATGCAAAAGAAGGGCAGAGATACAGCCAAGACATGAGTTTTGGAAAGATCTGAAAGGAGGTAGACAAATAGTCCCTCCTGATCTAAGGGGTTTTCCTAGAATAGCTGGCCCTTCAGAGGAAAGGCAACTCTGGATTTAATCTCGAAGTAGTGCTTTCAATGTGGTGGGAAATGTCAGAGTTGTTGAAGTGTTTTGAACTAACACCCAGTGCTGGATGTATAAAAGTGAAAAATGCCCCCCAAATCACGTAGAGCCACTTTGGACTTCAAACAAGGAAACCTGTCAAAAACAAGAGGTTTGGTGATAAGGAAGTTGAGCAGGAATGTCAAGAAGGATTGCTCCCAAATGCTAGGAGTTACTCAATTGCGCAGTAACAGAAACGCGGCTAGAATGAGTATCACAGGTCAGGGAAAACATGACAGAGTGGAAGGTCATTTGAGAAATGAAGGCTTCCTTTGAAATACAGAAGTCGTATCTAAATAAAGAGAGGGATAAAAAGGAACACAACCTTGGACAGGGGGAGTTAACAAACAGGAATGCAAAATGAGATGCTGAAGAGCAATTCCCTGAGTTACAAGCAAGAACTGAACCCATCCTCGATCAGAATTAGGAATCTGGCTAATCAGGCCACTGACGAAAAGGGAGCTGCAGATGTACTAGAGGAGGATTAAGGGACTGCAGAGCAGCTGAAAGAAGTCTTTGTGAGCTCCTTCATCCCCGAAGCCGCAACACAGATCCCCAGGTCTGACCTGAACTGGTATTTCCAGGAAGGAAATCTGACGTGAGAAGGCAAACAGTGGGAAAGGCCTTTGGGGCCAATGAAAAACAAAATAATCACCCCATCCAAATAGCATTAAATCAAAGGTTTCCAAAGAGCTCTTATTTGAAATGGCGGCTCATGGAACACCCGTTTTTAGAAAGAGACCTGAGAAATAACAGGCCTACCAACCAGGATGGCTAGCTATTCCTTCCAGCATTCGTAGCTGTGGCTTCTCAACACAAGCACCAAGTTCATCTCCTGCTTAGGGCCTTCCCAGAGGGAAGTGCTGGGCCACTTGTGGTCCTACAATAAGGGCCAGGGCGCTTCCAAGAAGGGACCTCCTGGTTTTTCTAGGGATGTGCATACTTTTAGAAAAAACAACTATCTTTCTGCTCCAATGCACTATGCTTTGATTTCTAAGAAACATGTTTTCTTTCTCATGTTGGCCTGGGAGATAAAGTGGGAGGGCCCCATGATATGCATGCCAGGGGCCAAAGAACTTAAAAGGAATCTGACCTCCCAGCCCTGAAGCAGCGTCTGCCCACCCTCACACGTCTGCCCACCCGTCTGCCCACCCTCACACCGTTTGCAAAGCAGGAGAGGAAATACCTACCCTTCCCCAGCTGAATGAAACCAAGGGTGATGATCAAGGCAAGTGCCAGGAGCTTTGCGGCTGCAAAGGTGTCTTGCACACGAGTAGCAGCTCTCACGCTGTAGCAGTTGACCACTGTGAGCAGCACTGGGTAGAAACACATCAGAGAGGAAAACGAGTAAGTAAATCTGCAGGCATTTTTTCTTCATAAAAAGGCATGGCACATGGGCTGGGGAACCTCGCCCAGGACTGGACTCCAAACCATGGCCAAAAGTACATACAAAATAAGTCCACAAGCATAATATTATTACTTTCTGCGTATTTAACAGCTTATCTTTTAATTCATAAATATAGGAAGCTGGAACCACATGGCATCACGTAGCACACAAACCAACTAAAGTCCTCCAAAATATCTTAAGTAAACCAAAAGACCCAGGAGCCCAAGAAGGAAAAACAGGAGTCATCTACAACATACAGTGTAAGGACTGTGACAGCCACTGTGTAGGACAGGCAGGTAGAAGACTAGAACACCAACTAGCAATCAGAAGACACAATGAAAACTTCTTAATCTCACAACACATGGTGAGACTCAACCATACTTTCAACTGGGAAACTGTGAACATCCTAGACCCAGCTAAATCCAAAAACACTAGGGAATTCCTGGAAGCTTGGCATTCAGACAAGTCAGCCATCAATAGACACATAGAGATAAACCATATTTACACACTATTGAAAAGAGACAATAAAAAAGCTAAGGAAACAAAAAGACCAGAACACTCAGATTAACACCAGGGTTAACTCAGAACACCAGGGATTAACACCAGACAAACAATCAAGCAGAAAACAACACCCTAATCAAGGAACTACCAAGCAGACAAACAATCAAGCAGAAAACAACACCCTAATCAAGGAACTATCAAGGAGAAAACCACACCCCCACCAACACTGACAGGGCAAGCTGCTGTATATAAACAGGAAGCAAACCCCACACTCACTTGCAGTGAAGATGTTACCTAGCCGGGTCATGAAACGTCTGCAAGCAAAGCACCAAGGACTCCACGGAACTATACCTGGCAGATTGCTTCCTCTTGCATGTTTGTACATGTGTCTGGAAAGAAACCAGTAGGAGTCTGGAAGCACCTTTTCTGACCAAGCTACCTTTTGTGAGCTTCTGCCTTTTAATGAAATGCATCAGTTGGAAAAGGTGCTACCAGATTCTCCTTTTTGCCACCACAGACAACCACATCCCTCTCCCTACAATGTGTATACCCACACTCATAAATGAATGAGAGAGATCGATGTATGGACGTCTCTGTGGACATCTTTTCCTCTCCATCCAGGAGATGCCAGGCAGCCACCAAAGCTGCTTTCCTTTACTGTATTCCAGTTTCAAATGTGTGTTTTGTTTGCATTAAGGTCGTAATGTGCTTTAGAGGAGGCGATAAAAAAAAAGGCAATAAAAACAGAGCTGCCCCATTCCCCCCACCAATCCCCCAGGCTGGGCTGTTATGCAACACCCCCCATTTTAAGAATAAAATAGAGGTGGGGGGGTTATTTCCACACTGCTGCCCCAGTTTGCCCATCACGCCCTTGATTGTATCTCTAACGTGGCCTTTTAAGGCCCCGGGCAAAGGCCCAGATCACCCCGATTTATTTATTTAGTTTTTAAATAAATCGGGCTTTCTCTGCTGCTCTGTTCCAAAAGAACTGTGAGCCATTGTCCTGTGTCCAGCACCAAGCACTTTTCATGCTAAGCACCCACGAGGAACAACAGACAGGATGAGCTCCGAAAAGACGCTGCGCCCTTCTTAGCTTGGGCACGTTTTTAAAAAGACCTTCTTTCTGATGCAATTCGTAATATCTGTGAGGTGGATGGAGAAAAACGAGAGCTGCTTCCTCCTTCACTGCTTCTCGAGTGAATGGATGGGTTGACTCAGCTTCCGCCTTCCGTGCCTGGCTGTTGGCTTGGGCAACAGAGACCGTGGTTGCATCACCCGCGCCTGCTCCACTAGGCCACCTTCGCGGTTTCCTCCCCCCCCCCCCCCCCCGTTTGCAGAGTTTGGGCCTCCAGCCAAAAGTGGCGGAAGCTGGAAAGTCACAGGAGCCACACCTGTTGCGGCGTTAAATATAATACCATGCTCTTATTAAAACATTTACCGACTCAAATTTGCAAGAGGGAGGCTTCATCCTTCGAGCCTACAGGAGCCTGAACCAGTTTGAATTCGCAGCACAACTGCACCTGAAAACCTACTGGATTCAACGTGGCTTACTCCCAGCTGGATGTGCACCCAAGGGTGACCTTAAGGGCTTAGAAAGAGAGGAAGGTCCATCCAGAACCTTTCCCGGGAAATCCCCCGAGAGGATTGAAGCCCTTTGGATCTGCAAATATGGGAATAAGAACGTGTTATCTCAAAAGGGTTCAAGTGAGCCTTGAAGACAGCTGGACCTTTGAACTCCCCAAAGTACAGATACCAACACTAATAAAAGAGCATGTGCAGAGTGTGTCGTTCCCCAGAGTTCAGGCTGGGGCTTTTGGGAGTTGTAGTTCTCAACACCCAGAAAGCCAACTTTTCTTGCTCTCAACCGATGGAATATATTTTGTCATCTGTAAGAACATCTGTCTTAAGCTTCCAGTTGTCACTAACACACTCAACAACAGAACCTTCGCAGGAGGGCTGAGCGAGGCATGATTGTTGGGAGAACGCAAAGAAAATTGGAGCATCAACTCTGGGGGGGGGGGGCTAGTTGGCAAGGCGAGGGGATTCTACTTTATTTAACGCCCGCCTTGCCAAACAGCTGACATCCTTTGCATTTTACTTTCTATGGGGGAAAAAGGGGAGGCAATCTTAGCTGGCCACAGGAAGATTCTGGGAGTGAAAGATATCACTATCAGTGGGGAACAAATATGGTGGCTAGACCAGTGTTAAAGTGGGGGGGGGGGGGATGAATGTCAACAACAAAGCTCCAGTCACCTCTTCAACCCCCCTGCAGGGTCTGAGGTCTATCACAACTCCAAACAACACACACGTGTTTCCTGCCAGCCTCAATGCTCTTTCATTTTTAAAATAAATAAATCACGAGGAGTCATTCCAGTCTTACGAATGCAAAGTTTTCATACAAACTTCAGCAGAAGAAAAATCAGTAGCAATCTGTTGGACAGTGTCGAACCAGGCACTCTTTCCTCGTCAACTTGGGCTGAATTTACGAGGCTGCGGAACATAGAAATGGGTCAAGAATGTACCCCAGCTGAGATCAAAGAGTTGGCAAGGACAACTTCAAGCTGGTGAGAGGCTGGCATCCTCTCTTCAGCTGCCTCAAAAAACCAGTTTGTCTGTTTCATCGCTGTAAATAGACCTTTTGTCTCAGAAAGGCTTGTGACCCAGTTTCTAAACCTTTATAATCCAAGGAAGCAAGTCACTCCAGAACGAGTTTTAAAAAAAAATCAGGGTGGGAGGAAGAACAAACTGAACATTTTTTTCTGGCTTGAATGCCATGAGCCCACCTGCTCGCAAAGAAACAAGGCCCTACCCAGCCAATTGGCTGGCAAGCAGCTGGCGTCTTGTTGCATGCACCTTGTTTAAATCCGAGCCTTGTCCAAGATCATCCCCCAGGCCTAACACAATCCCACACTTTTTGCTTCAAAGAAACAGAAGAAAACGCTTGTCAGGCTGGAAGCACACCCAGGATGTTAACTGGATTAAAAGCATCGGATGCCAAGGAGAAACAGGTGTTTTGGGGAAGCGCAAAACGTTCTCATTATCTGCACTGCAAGAACTCCAGCAACTGAACTATTTCCACTTCTGTATTAATATATCCCCTTGTACCCTAAGGGGCTGATGCTGGGGAAAGTGGAAGGCAAAAGGAAGAGGGGCCGACCAAGGGCAAGATGGAGGGATGATATTCTGGAGGTGACGGACTCGACCGTGGGGGAGCTGGGGATGGCGAGGGCCGACAGGAAGCTCTGGCGTGGGCTGGTCCATGAAGTCACTTCGGAAGTGACTGACTGAATGAATAAACAACAACAAAGACCCTAAGGGCAGACTTCCTTATTTTCTTTCTAACAGCCTTCCTAAGATGTGGTGAGGAGACAGGTCTCCTAAATCTTCATCGGTCAGGGAACCCAATTTTTGCACAGTTGGGTTTTAAAGTTCTTACGCAGGGATTTTCTTCCGGCCATCAGTTGTCTTCAGTTTGTCCGTGACATGGAACAACCCCCAGCTGCATTCCTACAACAGAGTCCCCCTGTTCTCTGGGTTCTCCCGCTACTCTGGAACCATAAACTAACCAAAGGGGCTGCGTTCAGCAAACATAATAACCAAGGTTAACATTAACCAAACTTTGCAGATAGTGTAATCTTAACCAGATGCACTCTTGCAATTCTGGCCTGCTTCACAAAGCATGAATTTTTGGCTTGGTTTGATGTTTGGTGAAATCCAGCCACTGTGTTTACAGGCCATGATTCAGCATTGAGTGTGCTGTACAGAGTTGGCCCACTGTGGTCAAATGAGCCCCAGTTCACATAATGTGGAAACCCAGCCACTGGTTTCAAGTAGAGAAATAATACTGTATGCACAGAAGTTTCCAAGGACTATGATTACTCCAGCTTTTGGGGGGTGAAAACAAACATCCATCCACCAAATTGTCCTGGTTGGAAATTCTAGGAGGTGCAATTTGGGCACAATTACTTCTGGAAGGTCTAAAGATCTTCTAATATCAAGAGGCATCTGGTCAAACCCTGATGAGATGTAGCGAAGGGAGCCTGCTCAGACAGAGCTGCAGGCCCCTCTGAAGATTTTGGACCTGATGTATTTTTGTTTGCTCCTGGCAAAGAAATGGCCAGACAAGCTGTGAGTTAGTTCTTGCACAGCCAGGAGAACAACAACTGCGCAGCAGTTTGTACGGTTGTAAAAACAAAGCAAGATGGGGACAAGCCAATCCACTTCAAAGAAGGAAACTAAGATGCCAGAAGACTCGAACATCATTTCTCTCTATCCGGTTTCTTCTACAATCACTGGAGTCACTGGGATTCTTGGCGTGGCTTCCTACTTTCTCCAGCAAATCTGACTGATCTACACTTCTTGCCAACTCGCCTAAGTGATTCACACTCGCCTGTGGGACGGAGGGTGTTGCGGTCCAGGGATTTCCCTTCAGCGCTGACAACTTCAAAAGGACTTCCCGGGTTTCAGAAGCCCGCCTGCCCTTTATCATCACCCAATCAGGGTGGGAAAAGAAACCTCCAGGACAATTGAAGCACCCAAAAATATGTTCTCAGACAACATTTCTCAAGCAAGTCAACATGGATCAATCAGGGTTACTTTTCCCACCACCTGAAGACGCTCGGAGTAACAGGGAACCAAACTTGGCCAGCAGAAGCAATGTGCAGGAAAGAAGGGGCTGGGGAGGACTTTAGGGGGCGGCACTTTTGCTTACACAAGAGTAACACCTTGTCAAGTTCTGCATTTTGCACCAGGAGGGCGAGCAAAAAGGCCAAAAGGCCGTGGACCCCTCAGGGCTTCCAATTCCAGCATAGATAACTGCATGCTTTAAAGATGACTAAGAAGAGTCTTTTAAAAAGGCAAAGGTTCCCCCGCACAGTTGTGCAGTCGTGTCCGACTCTAGGGGCCGGTGCTCATCTCCGTTTGTTAGCCGAAGAGCCAGCGCTGTCCGAAGACGCTTCCACGGTCTTGTGGCCGCATGACACGCGCGGAACGCTATTACCTTCCCACTGAAGTGGTACCTATTCATCTACTTGCATTTGCATGCTTTCGAATTGCTAGGCTGGCAAGAGCTGGAGCTAGTGCAGGAGCTCACTCCGCACGCAGGGCTAGGGATTCGAACCTCCGAACTTGCGATCTTCCGATTGACAAGCCTGAGTCTTTACTAAGCACCGAATAAAGTGCATAATGCTAAAAGCCTATTTCAAAATTCCTCCCCACCCCGTAATGTTACGCTGATGCTGGTTCGGCAACTGGCTGGCCCAGGAACAATGACTGGTTGGCCCAACAGGCAGAGAAACCACGCACATCCATGCCAGTCAGAGATCAGCCAATATTCTCCACGACCGTTGTAAATCTCCAGCTAAACCGATCAGCAAAAAGAACACAAACAGCTAAGACGTCATGTGCGCAGTTGCTGGGCAACCTCAACGCGAGCTGCTATGGATTCGGTTGTAACCTAGCAGCAAGGTGGGAGCACATGTGGTTGCTTAGCAACAGCACACGATGCCCCCCCATCGCCCATGCAGAGGCCTGCCTTCTGTCCACCTCCCTTTCCAACCAGCCAGGTGGAAAACGACTGCAAATCCTAAAATTAAACTGGCCACCGGCACAAAAAAGCAGCAGACAGCCACACCAGCCTGACGCCACGTGGCGTATTGCCGCCTTTTGTACATCGTTTTCTATACGGCACTATTTCCCCCCCTTGGTTTCAACCCTTGAAATGCCGCTTAGAGACACCTCGATGAGAAGGGCAGCTGTACACATTGTTTAAGTAAACCAATAAGCAAATGGGCATTTAGCAGGCATGTGATGCCATTGCAGGACTGAGCCCAGCTTTAATCACAAGATACCTTGATTTCTGCAATGAAACCTGCACGTCATCTCTAATGTCACTCAGCAGGCCTGTTTTGCAGAAAGCAAGTTGGGCATAAAAGGGATAAGGGGGCTGTCTGCCCCTTGGGGTGCTCTCCCAAGCCAAGGGACCCCTCCGTGCAGCCCACCAAGGGGGCACCCTGCGACAGGGCTTCACTCAACAAGGGACCTTCTTTGTAACCTTTTTCCAACCCAAACCACAATTCCACCACGTTGGTATGTGGGAAAGGCCTTGGGGGGCAGGAGGGAGAGCCGCAGACTGGACAACCACAACCGTCACGCAAAAGGTATCTCAGCCCACAGAAGGGAAAGGGGCGTGGGAAGCATCTCAGAAGGGACCCTCCCTAGTTTTCTGGAGAGTAAAGGTAAAGGAGGTGCTTTCGGACTTGCAAGATTCCGTTACTGTAAATCGGGTGGGCAACCTCAGGCCCGCGGGCCATATAAGGCCCACAGGGCTCCCGCCTGCAAACCCCGCCCCTTCCACGCGATTGGCTCCTGCCCGCAAACCCCGCCCCCAGTGCTTGTGATTGGCTCCCGCCCGCAAACTCCAGCCCCCGGAAATCCCAGAAACCCTGCCCCCCACCCCCCCCATCATAAATATCCAAATGGCCCTTGGCAGAAAAAAGGTTCCCCACCCTTGCTGTAAACTCACAGTAAAGGTAGCATTAGTACTCATGGTTTGTGCTTGTCCGGATTACTCAAAGGGCTGACAGAGAAGAGAAGGGAAAGCTTATCCTTTGAGAAGGTGGCCTGTAGCAAGCAGATAAGTCCCCTTCTGCATTCACAGGGTGGTGGTGCAAGAGACGAACCCTCAACTCTGATGAAAGAAAGCCTCCCTTGATGCCACCAAGACTTTCTTCTGGTGTGGCGAGGTTGCAATCATTTAAAAATCCAATCAATAGACAACATTTCCAAGCCGCTATCAGGCCGACCCCTTTGTCTTCTTGTGCCCTTGAGCCTTGTGCTACCCTCAAATTGCCAGTCTACGTCCACCAATAACAGGCTAGTGTCATCTTTTAAAGCTGCCCAGGGCACTCCTCCATCAACTGAAGCATCAGGAGAACAGGAGGGGGAAGGCAGATGGGAGCCCATCAATTGCCTGGCTTGAAGCAGCAAAGGAAGGGACAAAACAAGTAAATCTTCCCCAGGGCAACCCTCTCCAACCCAGTGCCCTCCAGATGTGTTTATGCACCAAGAGAGGCCTCCGCCTCCAAGCTGCCACCCAAGATCGTTCTCTGAAGCTTCTTGCTTCTTCTCTGAAGCTATCACCAGCCAAGAATGACCATTTTATTACGCCAAGGAAAATTCTGCAAAAGTGTGGCAGGATTCTAACAGTTCATCTGCACGCGTGATAATCAGAAAGAAAAAAATGAGAGGGAACGTGGCTTAATCTCACAGCCACACCAGGTTCCAGGCATAGATAGAAGGGGGGCCTGCAGTCACACAAGCAAACTGGGGGTTATCAGTAAACTGATATACAATGTGTGAAACATAAATGCTTTTCCAAACACGGCTTTTGCACTTGGCTATTCTTTTCTTATTTGACACTTAAATGGGTTTTCTGTCCTCCTTCGGAATGGTTGCTTAACCGTGGACCTTTGCTAGCCGCTTTGAGTCCAGGCGCATGGGTGGTATATGAACCCAACGAAGAGGAGGCTCAACCAGGGACTTTGGCTCAGAAGAAGCTCCATCTTTTTACTTAGCAAATATGAGAAGGGGGGGAGAGAAATGACCCCTGCCCCAGATTCTATTTCACTGAGCAATTCACCGGGGACAGAAGAGGATCCAAGAGCGGTCAAAAGTGAGGCAACAGATGATGACAATCTGAAACTTGGGTCCAATATCCCTTCCGTGAAGGTGTCCCAGCGAGGTCTCAGATTAGGTATCCCATCATCCTCAGCCAGCATGGCTGGCCCTTGGCACAAAGTCAAGAAACCCTATCGAAGAAGCAAGCTCTTTTCAGCCCCCTGCAGCCCCACTCCGCAGATCACCCTAGTGGGGTTGACGCACCCCATTAAGCCACCGTGTGGTTTGGTCTCATCTCTTGTAACATCCAGCCAATCATGGTTTATTTAGCAAGCTATGTTTAAGCAAACCACAGGTTAGCATCAGCGTGACTCCTGCCAGTCTGTCCTTTCTGTGAGCCCTCTTGGACGGAGGAGAGGAAGAAGAAACAGAATCTACCGGGGAACGCTAACTCCTGGATAGAAGTCAGTTTGTTTGCAGAAACGCCGGGGTGCGACTCCCCCCATCTTCGCCCCCTGCCTGGTTTTTCTGCCTGGGACTCCGAGAAATTGCCACCAGACAAAAAATGATCCAGGCCCGGGGGGACATTGTCAGAATCCGTAAATGAACTTGGAAGGGTGTCTCCTGTCTCTCTGGCACCCCAAATAAACACAAAACATCCCAGTAAAGTTTACGGGGAAGGAAAGAGATGCTGTGGCTCAGGGTGTGGAAGGGAACCGACCCACTTATTTCTTCACTAGGACCTGGGATAGGATGCAGCAAGGAAGCCCCCACCTCTTCAGCATCTGTCTGCAGATGAGAGCTAAGAGGGCAGAGAATCAATGAGATGGACGCAGGCTCCTTTCATTCTGAACAGGCAGGAGAAGGCAAAAGATTTATTTCTCCACCTGGAGAGTCAGCCCGTTCCTCGGGAGGGGAGCAAACTTCCAGTTCCAGCCCCTCCTGGTGGGGGAGGAAAGACAAGCAGCCGGTGGGGCTTTAGAGAGGGAGGGGTTTCCCATCCTGAAGCCCCACCCACTGATACAACGCGGCCCTCCGGTTTCGGGAGAGAAAATCTGAGGCTTCGTCCAGATTCAATTCCCAGCCTGGGAGCAGCCACACCACCCGGTCTCGCTGGCCGAGGCAGGGCGCTGGGTCCATTTCTCGGGCGGGGGGGGGAGCGGCCCCTCCCTTTGATCTCCAGGGAAGCACAATATGGTTTACCCCACTTTCGTGCTACCTAAGGGGGATGCAGCGCAGAGCGTGGAAACAACCTCGGCGCCCAAACCACGATGGCAAAGTATTGTCTGGTGGACGATCAGAGGAATGAGAAACTAACTGGGGGAGGAACGGGAATCGGGGGGGGGCTGAAGTGGGTGCAGCCAAGGAGGCCTTTCAGAAAGGATGAGCACACTCCAACAAGAACGGAATTTGCTGGGGGCCACTGCCCACCTTGAAGAGCCCTCCAGCAGGCAGCTGGAATTTGCTGCTGCTGCTGCTGCTCCTTCACCGGACGCGCCAGGGCCCCCGATTCACCGAGAAAGGCTGACCCGCAGCCTGGGCACAGAGAGATGGGCAAACGCAACCCTCTCCCTGGATCCAGGACCCGGCAGATCCGGGGCCGCTGGAAACAGACTCGGCGCTCCAGGGCGCCCCGCTCGCCCGACAGGGCAGCCAGGCCCCGGTCCGGCTGGGATCGGGGCGGGGGGGCAGGAGAGGCGGAGCCACGCGGAAAGTTTTCCGGACTTTTGCCGAGCGCCGAGCCGAAGGTGGGGCTGCGGCGCCCCCGCCTCCCCGGCAGAGCGGAACGGGCTGCTGATGTCACCGCCGCTTCGCCCGCCGGAGTGCGCTCGGAGGCCTGCGTTCCTCCGCAGCCCGGCGAGGGACGGGGAAGTGTATCTGGACCCCCCCAGGGGCCACGGCAGCGGAACCCCGCCCGCCCGCCCGCCCGCCACAGCGGCCTCGCCTCCCCGCGGGGCGCCCTTCCTCTCCCGGATGGGGACCTCCCCGCCGCTCGCCCTCTGCACATGCCCCGCGGCGCGCCGGGCTACTCACGCACGCAGAGGCAGGCGACCAGCTTGGTGGCGCCCAGCGGGACCGGGCAGGTGGGGAAGAGCGGCTTGAGCAGGTAGGTGGCGAAGACGAAGGCGACGATGTACTGCGAGGAGGGCCGGATGATGAGCAGCTCGATCCAGAGCTTGAGGAAGGCGGGCAGCGAGCCGTAGACCTCCAGCATGTAGGCGTAGTCGCCGCCGGACTTGGAGATGGTGGTGCCCAGCTCGGCGTAGCACAGCGCGCCCACGATGGAGAAGGCGCCGCACACCGCCCACACCACCAGCGCCAGCCCGGGCGAGCCGGCCTCCTTCAGCACCCCGGTGGGCGTCACGAAGATGCCCGAGCCGATGATGGTGCCCACGATGATGGCCACGCCGTTCAGCAGCGTGATGCTGCGCTTCAGCGCCACCCCCTCGCCCGCATCGCCCGCATCGCCCCCCGCCGCCGCCGCCGCCGCGCAGCCGTTCCCCCGCGGCCCCGCGCCCGCCAGCATGCCGCGCTTCTCCTCCTCGCCCGGCGCCGCCGAGCCGCGCTTCTTGGCCGAGCCGCCCGACATGTCCCCGCGGAGGATGCGCCACGCGCTCGGCCCCAGCCCCGCGCGTCGCCTTTTATCCGCCGGCGCCGGGCGAAGGCGGCGAGGACCCGCCCCGGCACGTGGGACGGACGACCCCCCCCCGCCCCGCCCCGCCCCGCCCGCCGCAACGCGCCCGGGCCGCGCAAGCAGGAGAGGAGAGCCGGCAGGCAGGAGCGGCGGGCCGCGGCGCCCGCCGAGGACGCCCAGAGCCGCCTGGCGCCCTGCGCGCGCGGCTCGGCAACCTCTCCGGCTGCGGGCGCCCTTCGCGCTCCGGGGCGCGCTCGCCTTCCCTTCCCTTCCCTTCCGTCCCTTCCCTTCCTTCGCCGGCCGGAGAAGCAAAGCCAAGCGCCGGAGCTGCCCCGGAAGCCTCCCTGCGCCGCCTTGGGGCGCGCGTCTCGCCGAGGTGCCCGGAAGCGCCGGGACCGTCCGGCTCTCCCGTAGGCGCAGCGCCAGGACCCGGCTACGGGGTCCGTTTCCCTAACCCCGGAGACCGCCAAGCGCAGGCGGAGTGGCCCTTTTAGCCAGTGAAAAACAGAGAAACCCACCACGTTTGAACATCCCCCCATGACCTAATTTGTCCCTTATAGGAACGGGGAAATTTAGTAACTTTGGTGATGCAGGACAGCCCTGCCATAATTGGCAACAGCTGATTGATTTCAAACATGCATACGTTATTTACTATTCTCCATCATCATCAATCACCTTTTTATCCCTAACGCTCCGGTCTCCTATTTCTCGGTAAAAACGCAAAAGGACTGAAAATCATGTGAAATATAATTTTTAATACTACTGTATTTTTCTTACGGCCCAGGAAGGCCAAAGGGCCCAGGTGCCACAAAAGCCTAAAGCAGCCCTGGGAACTGCAATACACGGAGGCAGTAGCACCTCCCTGAAAGGCGCCCGTTTCAGTCCCTGCCAAACTGGAAACGGAGATTTAAAAGCAGTTCCCATTGGGGGAGCTCCGTTGTGAATAAAAACAGCCCCTGGGTCCATTTTAGAATCATGCAAAATTTTTCAGTCTGGCAACCAACAAGACCTAGAACTTAAAAACCCAGAAATCAAATTTTGCCCCAGGTGCCCATAGAGGCCATGCCCAATCTATTATGGGCAAAGTTATATTATTACTACATCCAAATAAATAAACCAGTGGGAACCAACATTTTGATACATTCAGCTTATGTTGAGGGCACCTTAGTTTGTAACTTGGCACGGGGGGGGGGGGGGGCAGTTTGAAAAGAGGCCTGGATGTCCATGGATGTGCCTGACGTCAACAAAGGGGAGAATTTTGTGTTTTTTGAAGAGTGAGATAATTGCAGTCCACTTTATTGGCTAGCGTGTATTAAAATTGACATCCATGAGAATATTTGTCACTAATGCCGACATTCAGTACACCATAAATATTTTCTTTCGGGTGTGCTGCATATAGAATTGAAGGAGGAACCGCCCAGGGTCCCTCCTTGAGGGGGAGATGGGCGGTGATAAAAATTTGATAGATAAATAAAATAAACAAAGTGTTTCAGAGCTTATCTGCATAGCTTTTTCCTCCATGAATGAACACAATTGATGGATACCCTCATGAGGAGCTGGGCCCTGGTTTTTGCTGCTCCTCCCCTGCCTGCTTGTTCCCATCAGCTACAGAGCTTTGCAGAGAAAATGTATTTGCTTTAGCGACCAGATGTTCCGCTGGGAACAGACCTACAGCTCTTGATTTACCAGCTAAAGGCCTAGAAGGTCTCAAGGAATAGAATGGGTCTTTAACACCCTACATTAGTTAACTGATAAGGTATCTACCTAATTGATAAGGCCTCTCTTCCCCTCCACCTCACCCCATTTAGACCTTACAGCAATCCACCCACTCGAGGAATTGAACTGCAGCAATAAAACCTGTTAGTTGGGAAAGGTGCTACTGGACCCCTGATTTTTTGCCAGCACAGACTAATCCAACTCTCCTCCTAGAACGTAAACAAACATGTAAGTGCATAATTTTAACTGCGTGAATCTGGCACAGCCCAAACTGGCCCTAATGGGGGCAGGTGGAAAAAATCTAGCTGACAGATATCACATAACCTGAAAATAAAAGGGAACATTGGTTGCCTGAAATAAACTTTCTGATATTTGCGGTTTTTAATTTTTCTCCTTGTCAGATTCTGCCCTCTAGTGGACCTTGCCCAAAATTCCTGAGTTTGGGGAACTGCTGTAAACAAAACATGCTCCTTTACAGCAAATATCAGGACACTCTGCGCACACAGACTGCACAAACCTTTCTTTGCCCATATAGCTGGTAACATTAATTCCAGAAATGGAAAGGCTTGAAGGGGCAAACAGTATAATGGTCGATTGCACAGAGCCTGTTAGCCCCATAAATGCACACCAGAACCAGTTGTGTCATCCAAGTACAGCTAGGTCACGATTAATAAGAGCTCGAATAATGTGATATTCAGTTTAGTGCAAATTGTGAATGGATACCCGGTCAATCCTCCTCCTCGAGGGGGAGATGGGCGGTCATAGAAATGTAATAAATAAATAAATAAATAAATTTCAGTTAATGTGAGGCTAGCGGGTGTGCAATTGAGGCTAGTGCATGCAGAGTTGCACTTGGGGTTTTAGACACTGTGTGTGTGCAAAATAGAGCAAAGGAAAGTTCCGTCACAGAAGAAGAGGCTGTTTATGACATTACAGCGAAAAATTGATCTAATTGAACAACACAAATGTCATAGCAACACTAAAATAGGACGAGATATTGGGAATGCCTGAATCTACGGTATGCAATATTATAAAACACGCAGGAGATATAAAAGAAAAAGGTAAAGTTGCATCAGCTTTTTGTGGTTTGCAAACATCTACAAGGAATATAAGTGTTACAATGATAGAAACAGCATTTTTTAATGGTATGGATTGAGGATTGCAATCAATGTTAATATTTCATTAATACACATAAAAATGTATGTTTAAAAAAATTTCATTGCTTATTTACATTAAGCTGGAACCAATTTTCCATAGAAATATCACTTCGAATAGTGCGAATTCGAATAATGTGACCATGTTGTGGGATTCATGACCCACATTAATCGAGACCTGGCTGTAGCTCTTCTTGGTCCATAATCATATATTTTAACACAATTTAATCATCCAAATGATCCACTGCAGAGAAAAATGGGACAAAGCAGCTTTTATTTATTTTTTAGAAACAACACCCTGCTAAAATGGAGAATTATTTCATTTCTTAATCACCAGCTTCAAATGCTAGATTCAAATATGAATTGTTGGGTTTGGGGTCAGCATGTGTGAAACCACCGTGATTCGTAAAACATGGTTTATGACTAAACATGATGTGGGAACCTAGCTAATTGTACAGGTAGTCCTCCCTTAACAACCACAATTGGGACCAGAATTTCGGTTGCGAAGTGAAGCGGTCTTTAAGCAAATCAGACACAACTTTACAACTTTTGTGGCAGTTGTTAAGTGAATCACCATGGGCGTTAAGTGAATCACGTAGTTCCCCACTGATTTTGCTTGCCAGAAGCCAGCCAGGAAGGTCAAAAATGGTGATCACATGACTATGGGACACTGCAACGGTCATAAATGCGAACTGGTTGTCAAATGTCCAAATTGTGATCACGTGACCGTGGGGACGCTGTGACAGCCATAAGTGTGAGGACTGGTTGTAAGTCGGTTTTTTCAGCAGTCGTAAGCCTGAACCGTCACTAAATAAATGGTTAAGCAAGGACTACCTGTAGCTGGTTCCCCTAGCCACCGTTCAGACCAGCTGTCGCTTTGTGCCAGATGGGTTTTTTTTATAGGAAAAAGGGACGTTATACCTGCTTGCCAAGGCTTTTCACGGATTCCCATTGCATGTTTACGCTGGTGTCCAAGCCAGCCTTTCTGCTTCTGCCTTCCCACTTTGGATGCTTCGTGCCTACTTTGCCAAGGGCAAGGGCCAGCTGATCCTTTGGTGCACCAGTCTTTGGAGTGTCTGTGAAAAACACGGGGAAAAGCTGGTCCGAGTGCTTTTCCCATTATTACTCGGCATTCGGCCTCTGCAGTCAGCCACAAAACCTTTTAAGGGGATTTGATTATGAACACAGACTCCCTGTGCCAAAGGCCAGGCAGTGAAGCTTGTCACATCAAAGGGACCTCCCTCCCTGCCCTCCCCCCCATACTTATCCCCAGGGCAAAAGCCCGCCCAAGGCCAAGAGATAAGGCAGAGGTTACTTCTAACACAACCTCCAAAAACAACAAGCTTCTTCAAAAAACAAGCTATTTGCTAGCCTGGCAGCAACTGGAGCAGGTCAACCATTAAGGGCTCCTGAGGAACAGTCTTCCCTGTGGTCCTCAACCCAGCTCGGGACGGGTTGCACCCAGCCGAGGAATTCTTTCCCCCTCCCAGGACTGACTTCGGTTCAGATGTCTTCTCAAAGCACCACCTTTGCAAGAGAGTAGAGATGTGACCCTCCCTTCCTCTTACACACCTCTGCTAAACACAGGTAGGGAAGGGTAAGCTCTTAAATAGGTCTCCTGGAATTTGAAAAGCCAAGAACTGCTCCACCGTGGAAAAAACCTAGAAAGTCCTGGTTTTGCCCATGGGCTGTTTTCGGCCGCTCTGGTGAGCCTGCAGTGAACAGGGGAAGCCAATAAATCGTTTTGGACCATTTTATCAACCTTCAGCTTCCTGAATTCAAGATACTCTGCTGCAAAAAAGTGTGAGAAGGCAGCTCCGTCCAACGACACCCCCCCAGATCTCCCCTTGGAAGGCCCCTCCCTCTCGGTTTTGAAAACTGGCAATTTGCAGAATTTCGTTGCTCAACAGACAAGTTTGCTGGGCTCAAATACAATGGCGTTCAAAGCCCAGCACATTTGTGTTTAGAGGACCTATTTCCTGTGCTCGAAGACCACAATAATGAACCATTGCATTATTCCTTAACAAGTGCTGCAGTCAAAACAGTAGGGTATTGTTTTTCCCTCTGAACGCATTTTATCTAGTTGTCCTCGCTTCCCACACAATGAAACAATTCGTTTTCCCTCCTTCCTCTTTCCCAAGGCAAATACAGCTGAAATAACTTCTGGACATCAGATAGAGAGCTTCATAAATATATATTATGTTTAATAGATGCACCGACCTGTTATTGTAGAGATGTGTAACAGCTTAAACTTCCTTTCTGCACCGTTTCTGTAAACTTTGAATGGACTCAGTGATCTCTCAGCCTGCCTATTCCGATTCTTTTACACGTAAGGAAAAAGGACTTAGGATATATAAAAATCTGATATGAAAAGCAAACTGGCCAAGAACTTTCAGGGAAATAAATCAGTTCCAGCTGAAGATCAATCACAGAGACACTCTCGAGGCAGAAGGGTCCCTACCAACACCGCTTGACGGTGTGTCCCATCAACACAAAAGGATCTAAAAGTGATCTTTTTTTCCCAAGGGACAAAATGCATCATTTTACAGGCCAAATGGAGCAGAGGAACCACCACCATCATCCTCAGCCAACAAGGCTGCTCTAAAATTTCTTAAAATCAATTAGTCTCGGTATATCTATGATGACATCAGCCATATTCTCATTTTGCCACACTCGGTCCATATTTGGCCTGAAAGAATGTCAGGCTGGATATGGAAGAGCTTGTGTGTTTTTTTCATTCTGATCTTGAATACCTGAGTGTATCTCTAGGGAAAAAGGGGGGAAAAAAAGGTAAAACGGATCATTTTAGGTGGCAACCCTTTACAAGAGCAACCTAAATGTACGTGTTACTTGGACGGAAATGAACATTCCAACCCAAAACGATGCAGGCAGAAAAAGGTTCCTAGCTGATCCCTTCTTTGAAACTTCGTGGTTCTCCAGACCAGAGTTTTTCAAACCGTTTTTGAACTTGATGGGGTTCTGTGGGAAACTAAGTGGGGGAAAAATTTCACTCTAACTCAACCACTTTTCTATCACTAGAGCTTTGCCTCTTGAAGGGAAATCCTTTTTTAAAAGAACAGGTTCTGCAGCTTGAAAAAAGAAAGACAAATCCTTGCGTTAAGACTTTTTAAAATCCTGTGGATCTGTTTCTGCTTCGATGCATACAAGCTAGAGTTGTAACATACAAGTCCTCCTACGTGGCTGACCAAGACTTCAGCTATGAATGCCCCTGATCCGCTATGGCACAGACTGCTTTCACCAACCTCAGCAGAAGATTTAGCAAACAGCTCCCGTGGGCTGGCTATCTTCCACGTGGTCAGGCACTGTAGTGTTTTTTTTTTTAAAAGCTATTAAAGTGCTACAGAGTGAGAAAAATATGCATATTTAGAACTGGCAGATTTTATGCATCAGCAAGTATGCATAGTTAGGATATGAAATGCATCCTATGCATATTTCCTTGTAAGTTATGCCTCGCCTATGTTACTGAATTTCCTTCCAAGTGCGCATGGCTGGGTCATAGCCTGAAATCCATTCAAATCTGCTGGTTTGTGCAGAAAAGTTTTCATCTCGTTTCCCAGATCCCAAACCGCCACAACCACACGCCTCCTGTATGTGGAAGAGACAGGAAAACGGCTGGGGGGGGGGAGGAACTGCTATAAAGTTAGAGCTAGGGTTTAGAGGTTTAGATCATCTGGAAAAGATTTCTGCAATAGGATGGCCCTCAAATGCGTTAATACTATAATTCCCAGAACAGCTTGAAATTCAGGTTGTTATACTCGTGGAATCTGGGGCAAACGAGCTTGAAACCAAAAACAAATACCTCCTCTTGCCAAATTGTATAAATTTCCTCTCTCAAAGAACAGTCCCGCTTTGCAGATTGCCTGCTTCCTTAGGGGTCAGTTCAGCTCCTGCCATGCAGCATCTGCCGATGGAGAAGCACCTTGATAGTAGGTGAGGCTTGGGATCCTAACTGGTGCTTTGGATTGTTACTGGGAGAAGACTTAAGTCCAAGCGGTTCTCGTGCTACAGGAAAGAGCAGTCTTTTGGAAGAGCGAAGGACCAGAAATCTCTCAGCCCCCTTGAAGCCATGGACCTGGGACCCAGCTTTAGGCTACATTACTTTTCAAGCGCACATAACATTTGGCCCCTTAAAGATGCAGAGTGCCCTGAAGGGGCCCTTGCTCACGGGCACCGAACATCTGGTCCTCCGACTGCTTTTCCATGTCCAGCCAGAAATGTTTAGGAAAGGATGAACGGACTGTTCGATCCATGATGGGCTGCAATGGACGGAAGTTGTCCACCATCCTCTTCTCGTCCTCTCCAGCCAGAGTAAAGAGCAGCATCCGAAAGACCTCGAGCTGGGGAGGAGAAGCAACGGTCAGGAGAAAGGAGAGCAAGGAAATGGGTTTCTCATACGTTCTCTTTCTCTGGAACCTGCAGCCCTCGAGGCTGAACAAGCCATGGTATATAAACAGAGAGCAAGTCCCACTCCCTTTTTGCACTGAAGATGTTGCCTAGCCTGGCAATGAAACGTCTGCAAGAAAACAACAAGGCTCAGTTGACTGACCTGATCGTCATCAACCTCAATTGCTTTCTTCTTGATGATCCAGGTGACCGACTCTGAAAGGGGTGGGGTGGTCAGAGATCCTGAGTAAGTCCAATAATCTGGGCATGAGGGCAACAAGCAGGAAGGGTCAAACTCCTCAAGTTCAACCAGGGAATCCTAAGAAATTCCATCAACAGCAACATGGTTAGTTTGGGAGACCTGTAAGATGTTCCCTGTTTGCAAACACCTTCTTGAGTTTTTGAAGCGTAGACCAAAGTTCCCCTTGTGTGCCCACCCATTGTTGCACCTAAATCTTGCTTCTTACACTTCTAGTTAAGCCTGGCGTCTTAACCGCTGAGCCATCGCGCCCCCTTCAGCCAATGGGACTTTTTTTATATTTACCATCCAATAGTTCTCAGTTCACTGGGGCACACAGGTAGGAAAAAGACGTATGATTTGAACCTTTGGAGATAGGGAATAGGCAGTTCCTGGTTCTCTGCACTAACTACAGCTTTTCTAGAAAACTAGCTTATTGAAGAGCTGTGTTCTTGAATCTGTGAGCTTTCTAGTTCAAGAATGAGTCTGGGTGAAATCTGACAATCATCCTTTACAGCCCCTTGGGTTCTATAAAAACTCATCTTTAAAGGTAAAGGTTCCCCCCGCACATTTGTGCAGTCGTGTCCGACTCTAGGGGCCGGTGCTCATCTCCATTTGTTAGCTGAAGAGCCAGCACTGTCTGAAGACACTTCCATGGTCATGTGGCCGCATGACATGCGTGGAACGCTGTTAGCTACCCACCGAAGTGGTACCTATTCATCTACTTGCACTTGCATGCTTTCGAATTGCTAGGTTGGCAAGAGCTGGGGTGAGTGCGGGAGGTCACTCATCACACAGGGCTAGGGATTCGAACCTCCGAACTTGCGATCTTCCGATCGACAAGCCTGGCGTCTTACCCGCTGAGCCATCGCGCCCCAGTAACCTTCATCTTACCTTGTATTTAATTGATGGCAAGGCATCTACTAATTTCTGCAGGCCACCGTGATTGGCTCCAAGCTGTCAAAGCAAAGATGTGTCTTGGACTCAGATCTAAAAGTTTTGCTCAAATTACATCTTTACTCCTTGATAAACTTTAGGACAACTGTTTTCTGATCCCACCCATTTCCCTACTAACTGCTTCTCTGAAAGACCACTCAGGAAAAAAACCCTAAATAAGTAAAGTAACCGAGTCTCTGCAGATAAGTTTCTTTATCTGTTGCAGTAATGAATTATGTCCAAAGGTGGTTTTCTCCTCGCACTTCCCTCCTACAGATCTGTTTTGGTCTACTTATTCCTTCCTTCCCGTATCCCCACCCCAGTAGTTTATGTATAAAATTGGCCTAGTCACCCAACGATATTCTTGATGCTATTATTACAATATAAATACACACATGCATACAATTCCACAAATAAATAAAAATAAGCACAGTTACTTAACAAAATGTCTATGAAGGTTCTCAGTCATCCAGGTGGAATTGTCTGTAGCTTGAATCATGTCAACTGGATTTCTATTTTCTCAGTGGAAACGTTTCGCTCCTTATCCAAGGAGCTTCTTCAGTCTGAGCAAAGTTAGTAAGGGAATCCTTAAATATGTTTCTAGGTGGCTGTGTGACCTTGCACCTGGGGCTAGGTCATGGTTATTTTGAGATGTTATTTCTAAGTCCCTTTATCATCTAAAGGAGGATCGTTAAGATTACCATGCTGCTGTTGAGCTTGCGAAATGGTCTTAATCTTCCTAGGCACAGAAGACAAAGCAGGGAGGAAGATGGGGGAAAAGATTATGCCTGAGGCCCCCACCTCTATTAAAGGAAGGATTTTCCAAGTTGGCATAAATGGATTCCTTGACCCCTCTCTCAAACCACCTATCTTCTCTGTCCAGGTGCAAGGTCACACAGCCACCTAGAAACATATTTAGGATTCCCTTACTAACTTTGCTCAGACTGAAGAAGCTCCTTGGATAAGGAGCGAAACGTTTCCACTGAGAAAATAGAAATCCAGTTGACATGATTCAAGCTACAGACAGTTACTTAACGGATGCTTATCGTGTAAGGAAAAAACAACAGACTGGGAGGAATAACAGGACAATTGCAATTTTGCCATATACACACACACACACATACCTTCAAAAAGACTCCAATCACAGCCAGGCCATTGTCCTCCATTAGAGCTTCTTCGAAACTTCCAAATTTGCAAGAATTCCAGTGAACCAAATGCAGCTGGAAGAAACAAGGGGAACCCTAACTCTCCTTAAAGAGGGGGCACCTTGGAAGGCAACGCTCTGGACTGCTGTCCACATGCAGCCCCCAAGAACCACAACGCACAAGGCTAACCGCAAAGTCGGACTGTGGGCGGTGAAGCCATTGGGAGTGGTAAGAGGCGCACGGTTCCTGGGCGCAGAATGAGATGCCGCTTCCCCAGAAATAAAATACCTCTGTGGACACCCCCTGGCAGGGGTGGGGGAAGATCCCATCCTCTCATGCAGAGCTTTCCAAACTGTGTGTCCGGACACGCTATTGTGTCGGCTGCAGTGTCTGGGTGTGTCGCGGCTGCTGCTGCCTCCAAACCTGCCCTGCCAGGATTCCGCGCAGGTCCCAGTGCCTGCCTTGTGCCTTGCTGCCTCCAAACCTGCTGTGATTCCACACAGGTCCCAGTGCCTGCCTTGTGCCTTGCTGCCTCCAAACCTGCTGTGATTCCACACAGGTCCCAGTGCCTGCCTTGTGCCTGGCTGCCTCCAAACCTGCTGTGATTCCACACAGGTCCTAGTGCCTGCCTTGTGCCTTGCTGCCTCCAAGCCTGCCCTGCCAGGATTCCGCGCAGGTCCTAGTGCCTGCCTTGTGCCTTGCTGCCTCCAAGCCTGCTGTGATTCCACACAGGTCCTAGTGCCTGCCTTGTGCCTTGCTGCCTCCAAGCCTGCTGTGATTCCACACAGGTCCTAGTGCCTGCCTTGTGCCTTGCTGCCTCCAAACCTGCCCTGCCAGGATTCCGCGCAGGTCCTAGTGCCTGCCTTGTGCCTTGCTGCCTCCAAGCCTGCTGTGATTCCACACAGGTCCTAGTGCCTGCCTTGTGCCTTGCTGCCTCCAAACCTGCTGTGATTCCACACAGGTCCTAGTGCCTGCCTTGTGCCTTGCTGCCTCCAAACCTGCTGTGATTCCACACAGGTCCTAGTGCCTGCCTTGTGCCTTGCTGCCTCCAAGCCTGCCCTGCCAGGATTCCGCGCAGGTCCTAGTGCCTGCCTTGTGCCTTGCTGCCTCCAAGCCTGCTGTGATTCCACACAGGTCCTAGTGCCTGCCTTGTGCCTTGCTGCCTCCAAACCTGCTGTGATTCCACACAGGTCCTAGTGCCTGCCTTGTGCCTGGCTGCCTCCAAACCTGCCCTGCCAGGATTCCACGCAGGTCCTAGTGCCTGCCTTGTGCCTTGCTGCCTCCGAGCCCTGCCAGGATTCCACGCAGGTCCTAGTGCCTGCCTTGTGCCTTGCTGCCTCCAAACCTGCTGTGATTCCACGCAGGTCCTAGTGCCTGCCTTGTGCCTTGCTGCCTCCAAACCTGCTGTGATTCCGCACAGGTCCTCATGCCTGCCTTGTGCCTTGCTGCCTCCAAGCCTGCCCTGCCAGGATTCCGCGCAGGTCCTAGTGCCTGCCTTGTGCATTGCTGCCTCCAAACCTGCTGTGATTCTGCGCAGGTCCTAGTGCCTGCCTTGTGCCCTGCTGTAAGAGAGTGTCGCGAAATGATGCCCTGCTGTAAGAGTGTGTCGCGAAATGATGCATGTCTAAAAAGTGTGTCACCAACATGAAGAGTTTGGAAAGCTCTGCTCTCCTGCCTTGCAAGCATCCCCACGGATCTTCTGCAGACGTTCCTCTTACCTCAGCTGGGAACACCCTGCAGTCCACGGTGTGCTCCGAGCCCCATTCGTTGACGGCTCCCCAGTGAAAATGGAACTGCTTCAGCCGATAGTTGTTCTCCAAGGGACCACCTGTTATAACTGTCGTGAAGAAAAGGCATGCATTCAGGCGCAGTGTCTGTGTCATTCCCAAGTGGGGCCTGGATTCTGGAATGCTCGCTGACTTTTGTTTTAAACACTGAACGGGCTATTTGGGGCTTACATTATAGTTCTGCAGTGTTTTGCACTGAAAAATAGTCGGAGCAAAATACTCTGATTTTGGTAATCGTGGAGGGGGCCACAAAAGAGGCCCGCTGGGTGCCCACCGGTAGAGAATCAGGAAGAGGACCTTGATGGAGATATGCAGGAGCTGTGGCCGAGGCAAAAGGGGCCGAAACGTGTTTTAAGTCCAAAACAAGCAGAAGATATACAGAAGAGGCTCCGGCAGACACCTCCCTAATTCACATGAGTATAAGAAGGGGGAGGAGGTGCAGCACAATCCGACTCGCAAGATCCTGTCATTAGAGCCCATCTCAATAAAGCAGCTTTAGCCTTGCTGCAGAGTTGATTTCCTGGTCTGGTCTACCTCGTAGGGATGACACCACCCAGTTCTAACTACTAAAGCAAACATTGGCATTTTAGGAGAAAATGTACTTGGCATGCCATGGATCTCCTCTACTTTAATGAGTAAGTGCCTCTGGACTGGCTCGCGGAGGTAGTGCAAGGATGCTTACACGCACAGGAACTAAAGATAGATGCTTCATTGATCCATGAACTTTCCAGGGATGTTTCTGGTGTCCTGACCAATATTGGTCACCAAAAAAGCCAGATCGATTTTTGGAGCCCAGCGGCCAAATATGCTTCCATGAAAGCCAGGTCTACTGATCATCACAGCATCAATGTCCAATTCAGTGCATGCAGGACTCTGGACACTATGTTTTCAACACACCATTAATTAATTGTAACGTAAGTATTCTGATCTCTTTGCCCAGGATCAATCTGTACAAAGTTTTCACGTGTAACAATTGGACGTTTGCTGCCAATTCCAGCAACGGTATTTTAATACATTCCTTCTTTCTACAGGGAGGTTGGGAGCAGATTAAGCCTGAAACATCAAAAACTGATGTTTTAAGCAAAGAAGCCAAATCCAGACTTTCCTAATTCCTGGCCTAAAGTTTTCTCCAACAAGAGACCAAATCCGGAGGGGTTAAATTCTTACAGGAGGACAGCCCTACAAATCAATTTTTATCATTCCAATAGCGGTTGCATCTTTCAGCTCAGTCTAAATATTGGAGAATAGGAGAGAATATCTAAGTACTGGACAGTCCAATACAATTTCTCAATAGCCCGGTGGAACCGAGGCAGCGTTTCTCTGTTTCCTGTTTTTTCCCCATTTTGAGATTTTCTGAGAATTACAAAAAAGGCTGAGCGCGACCGCCCCCTTGTGGAAGCCAAAGGGTGTGCAGTGCAAAATGCAGTTGTTTATCTTCACATGCGACCCAGAACCAGGAAAAAAACTTGAAATACAGACCTCAAACCACATTCCTGATGCATTTGTTGCCTCCCTCCCTGTCAAATACCAGAAGTAGATCCTAAGCTTTGAATTAAAGAGGGGGGAAGCACAACAAGGGTGTGGCTTAAGCCATGGCGATCTGCAAGGTTTCCGTCGTGGTTTGGGGATGAAACTTCTCATTGGCATTTTGGAAACTGCTGCCCACGAGCCACGACGTCATCATTATGTTCCACATTCTCTACCAAGCACCAGATGGCAAGAATACAACGCCACCACCATCATCACATACCTGCCCAGACTTTGATATTTACCCTTTAAAGCTTTGCTTTCCTCCTGTGCCCAGCAGCCAACTTAGTCTCATCCTGGCCACAAATCCGAGGGGCCCTTTGTCCGGTACCCCGTTTCTGTGCCCGTTTACTTACCTTCCTGCCTTGTCTTTCCTTCTCAACTTTAGCTTAAATCCATTTTTCCTCTTCTCTAATTTTATGTTTCTCGAAGGGCAGAAGCAAGGAGAAGGAGAAAGAGCGAGAGAGGGAGACCCCCCCCCAGAAACTAAAAGGAGACAGCATTAAAAGCATAGAAGAAAGAAGAGTGAATATAAGCATTTACGCTTCATAATGACAAAAACAAAAAACACAAAGGAAAAAAGGTTGCAGTAAAGCAGTGTTTCTCAAGCTGGGCAACTTGAAGATGGGTGGACTTCAACTCCCAGAAGATGGGTGGACTTCAACTCCCAGAATTTCCATCTTCAAGTTGCCCAGGTTGAGAAACACTGCGGTGAAGCATTCCTGGAGGAATGTGACCCAAAGGAAGAAACTGCTTCAGGTTTTTATCCGGAACTTCAGATCTAAATAATGCAATTCATGCTGGACTGGGGAAGAGAAGGATTAAACTGGGGCTTTAGAGACACCAGCATAAAGACGAGCAAATGTGGGGATATCCCACATGGGAAGACTTGCCCAGGGGGGCGAGAGAGAGAATGACGAGCCCATTGCACGGTGCAATTTCCCTTTGCAGGAACTGAAGCAGAGTGTGGGAAACGGGTGCTGCTCCATTGAAACTCCCAGCAGCCCCGGCCAGCATGAGGAATGCTGGGACCTGTAGTTCGGCAACATCAGGCCACTAGGAACTCGGGATGTGCAACGCATTGGATTCAAAAGGTCGAGACCCCTGGCCTGCACAGAACCCAAAGGCCCAAAGCTGCCTTTTTCTGAGACTGTGTGTCAGCTGCGATTACATCATCCCCCAAAACAGGCACAGCTGCTTTAAGGATTTGCAAATGCTACCTTTGCGCCCCATCGGTTCAACTTTTTGCCTTCAAACTGGAAGCGTTGCCCAGCCCTTGATTTATTTCCTTACAACATTTGTAAACCACTTCTCAAAGCAGAATTTACCATTTGAGCAGTGTGAAGCTGAGGCAGATTGGATAGGTTCACAATCGTGCCAAGCCATTCATTTCTGCTTCGTGCAATACTTCTGTTCCTATTTAATGGAAATAGTGTAGCTGGAGAAGTACAGAAGTCATTGTTTAAGTCAGCTAATAAAATTGATGGCTGTTGTGGGTCTTCCGGGCTGTGTGGCCGTGTTCTGGAAGTTGTGGTTCCTAACGTTTCGCCAGCATAGATGCTGGCGAAACGTTAGGAACCACAACTTCCAGAACACAGCCACACAGCCCGGAAGACCCACAACAGCCATCGAACTCCGGCCGTGAAAGCCTTCGACAATACACTAAAATCGATCTTTTTCCTTTCTTCAAAAGAGAGAGAGAAAGAGAGAGAAACAAGGTTCGTGCAAAGCTTGGCCAGGAACTGTTTGTCTTTCAGGATAAATTATTTCCAAGGCGTACAAGAGCAGAACGTGCATTGCTAAAAAGGGAGGGAGGCCCTATCTTTTTAGATACTTTCAAGTACATTATTCAAAAAGCTTATCTGTCAGCTGAGTCAAGGTGATAACCAGCTTTACATTTCATTAATACAGATTGCTGGACTGAACACCTTTCATCAGAGGACGTGCATTATGAAACCACAGACGGCATCTTGTACTTACTGCCGCAAAAGGCACAGTAAAAACTGAACAAAGGATATCAGAAGTTTTGGAAGAGTGCCCTGTATGGAGAGGACGATGACCAATTTTCTAAATCTTAGCTATGTTACATTTGGAGGTGAATTTTACCAGGCAGAACAAATTTGAGGAGTCATACAGAGAAGGACCCATCTGCTTTATTACACTTTCCCCTGATAAGCTCTTGGGACACAGGCAACTCAACCCTCAAATATATGGTGGTGCAAACTACACAGGTACAAACCCCTAAGTGTGACCACGTCTACTACGTTTCTTAGAGTTGCCCGGATTTTGAAATCTTTCTGCTAACTCTCACAAATTCCTTTTCGCGCCACTGCTTCTGCAAAACACATCGCACACCTTAACTTCAGTTGCTCTTACTTGATTTATCCGCAGCGTCCTCAAACTCAACCAGGAAGGAGTACCCGTTGTTCCACATGTGGAGGCAGGTGTCGGGATCGTAGCGTATTTCCAAGGGTTTAAGGTGAGGGTCGTAAACGCTGTCTCTCCACTGGATATTGATCGGAGACTGCCGGCTGCCTCCCGGGATGGTGATCGGGCTTTGCCAGAGAGGATGCACTGGAAAGGGAAGGTGTGGACTGTTGAAGAAACTTGCAAACTTGCAAATTTTCAAAACAACCAGGAAGTGAAGCAGCATCGGTTTAGCTGGAAGCATCCGAGTCCGAGGGCCTGTCATCCTCCCCAGACAGCAGCTCCAGTGCTTGGAAGCTGAGCGGAATCTCAAGTCAGTTTTGAAACGGAATTGCGTTTGAGGCCCAGGGGACCACTGGCTCCACCAGTGCTTCTTCAGCTCCTGGCCGCAACTTTCTAACTGCTCTGCTTAACCCATTTAGAGCCTGTCAGAGTCCAGAGATGCAGTGGAGAGTTACCCAGAGATTCAAAGTTGCCTGCTGCTGCTTCATTCACCCTTTGCTATCTAGGTTCTGCAAGGATGTATTTGGTTTCGGGATTAATTTGGCAGTAAAGAGCAGGAGGGCAACTAGGGTCTGTGTCACCCGGGGCAAACGTGGATTCCGCGCCCCTCCCCCATGGGTTGGTGAGGGAGGTTGTCGTTTTGGTGCCCCCCCAGCGCAGCGCCTGGGGCACATGCCCCGGTTGCCCCCCCCCCCCAGTTGCGGCTCTGGTAAAGAGCCAAGCCAGTTTCAGGACTGCCCCAATCCAGCGTTCATTTCCACCCCAGCTTCAAAAAGAAGAAAAAGAAACTCATCATAAGCCCAAAGATAACTGGGTGTCAAGGAAGAGAATGGCCACAACAGAATTTGATTGGTATGGGACAGGCGCCGGTGAGTCACTGTCCTGGTTAACAAAATAAAGGAGGCAGCGCCAAAAATACAAGCGCGGTCCTTCCCCATTCAGGCATCCCCAGCTGGTCCGCGCAGCGGCTGAATCTTGGTGTAGCAGAATGGCTAGTCGCCAGAGCAACGCCCACCCCGTCGGTCGGAGGCAAGTCTGTGCAAATATGAGTGAATCTGGGATAGGGCGTAGGACAATAAACACTGGCGGGAAAAGCAGGGGGGCTGGTTTCATTTCTCAAAACACGCCGAGTCCACCTTCAGCAGAAGGAAAGCGGAGATGCCGGAGGCTGGGGGGAGGCGAGAGGGGGCGCGGAGGGAGAACCGAAGGGCTGTTGGGGGGAAAGGCTTTCGGACGAAATGGGCGGCGGCGGCGGCAGCAGCTCGCCAAAACTTCTGCCCTTGGACAAAACGGGCGACTCGAGAAAGGTGCTCCTAAACTCCCCGTTTTTTGCCAACCGCAACTAACAGGAGGAAAAAGGGAACCAGTGGCCCCTCCCACCCCCAAGCCTTTCTGCCCTCTCGCACTTCTAAAGGGCTAGGAGAAAGGGGGGGTCGTTAAATAGGGGAAGGCCAAGGGGATGGAAACCTTGGGGGGGTGGGGTAGGGATCCTGCAGGACATCCCAAACCAGGGAAGGTGGGTTGCTTGGAGGGAGGGAGGAAAAGAGAAGAAGGAAGGAAGGAAAAGAGAGAGGAAGGACGGAGAGGGAGAAAGAGGACGGAAGGGAGGAAGGAGAGGGAGAAAGAGAAGGGATGCGGGACCCCCCCCCCCCCCCGCCGGCCACTCACCGCCGTCCCGGAGGCGATAGGAGGCGCAGGCGCCGAGGCTGCAGCGCCGTGATCCGCTCCGGCCGGCGAAGGCGGCGGGCGCCCGGCGGAGCAGCGGCAGCAGCAGCAGCCGGGCCATGGTGTGCGACCGGCCGGGTCCGGGAGGCGCTGCGCCGGCTCGCTCCGCCCGCCTGGAGCACCCGACCCCGCGTGCCGCTTCCTGCCAGCCGGCCGGGCGGGCAGCTCCGCCTCGCTCCTCCCCGCTGAGCGCGGCTGCCCAGCCCAGCGGATGGCTCCCGCGGGCGGAGCCCGGCGCCCGGCGCTGGCAGGGGCTCGGCGCCCGGGTGAACGGGGGCGGGGGGGCAGGTGCAGGGCAGCGCGGTTCCCCGGCCCGCCTCGTTTCTCGGTGGGACCGGGAAGCCGCGCGCCTTCGACAAAGCGGACTTTTAAAGTTGCGGGCGGGGGGGGGGAACGGCCCCCTTCTCCCAAAGGCTAAAATCGCTGTGAATCTTGGAAACGGGGGTCGGGGAGGAATCTGGCTCCGCCAAAAGCGGGATTCGGCCCCCGGGGCACCCTTTGAAGAGCTGGTCCGGCTAAACGCGTGCAGCTGGCCTTAAGCGCCCACCCCTATAAGGATCAGGCCGGGTGGGGGTCTTAAGTCGGCCGTAAGGAAGTGTGAGTATGGCGTTATTTGCAGGGCGCCCTTGCAAGGGCAGCCGGCTTGGCTACGAGCTGCAACTTCCCAATTCTTTGCAGGAAGGTTAGGATAAAATATCACAGAGGCATCTTAGGATGGTGTTTCTCAGTTTCAGCCACTTCAAGCTGGGTGGACTTCAACTCCCAGCTGGTTGGGGAATTCTGGGAGTTGAAGTCCACCCAGCTTGAAGTGGCTGAAATGGAGAAACACTTTCGAGGAAGGGTGCAGACAGCTGAGCTATGGTGCCTTGTCAAGTTGGTTGCAGTTGTGTGTGAGGTCTGGATCAGGGCCCAATCCAATCCAAGCCTAAGCCACCCTGTTTCTTTTCTCCAGATTTGGGGTGATTGGACCGTGTTTCAGGTGACTCCCTAGCAGGCTAAGAGGATTGGCTGAGGAGCGGTGGATTGGTAGCATGAAATGGATGGGGGTCTTTTGTTCATGAGCGCAGCTAATGCTGGTTAAGGGGCACAACCTTCTGGAGAGGTTCCCACGTCAGGCTGTGTTTGGCTTAAGCGTGGTTTATTGCATGGCCGGTGCATCTAGGACAGGGTCCCCCAAAGTGGTCAATATTGACCCCAAGGGTTGATGGGACTATCCGTTGTTGTTGTTTCATTATTATTCGTAGTACTGTTAGTTAAAGTTAGTAGGGGCGTGGTGGCTCAACAGGTAAGACGCCAGGCTTGTTGATCGCAAGTTCGGAGGTTCAAATCCCTAGCCCCGCGTGATGGAGTGAGCTCCCGCACTAGCTCCAGCTCTTGCCAACCTAGCAATTCGAAAGCATGCAAATGCAAGTAGATTAATAGGTACCACTTTGGTGGGTAGGTAACAGCATTTCGCGCGCGTCATCCCGGCCACATGACCACGGAAGCGTCTTCGGACAACGCTGGCTCTTCGGCTAACAAATGGAGATGAGCACCGGCCCCTAGAGTCGGACACGACTGCACAAATGTGCGGGGGGAACCTTTACCTTTACCTAGTTAAAGTAGTATTTTTCCTATTGATTTATTTATATATCAAATTTATTCCCCACCCATCTCGCTCAGAGAGCGACTCTGGGCGGTTTACATAAAGCAGGAATAAAATATTAGTTAAAATACAATAAAACACGGAAACAATAATAAGTGTTTGGGGGTCGATGAACAATCTGAAACTTCATGAAGGGGCAGATGAGCTGAAGAGTTTGGGGACCCCTGATCTAGCATGACTGAGCCATAAACTGTACCTGACAAACCACCATAGCTGGCTTCATAGAACATGCCGAGCTAAAACTAAGCAACGTTCCTCGTGGCTTTGTGCAATGGGTGAGTCAGGTTACGCTGATCTTGGGTGCCTGCTGGCTTCGCGTTTCGTCTTGCAAGCTCTTGCAAATTAGAAAACGTTGTTTTCCTTTAGAGGGAACCCCGAATGGCTACGGAAGACCTCCTTGAGGAGTTTCTTGAGGTTCTGAGGTGTTCCCTCTGCCTGGCGTCCTTCACTGACCCTGTGCTGTTGGGCTGCGGGCACAACTTCTGCCAGGCCTGTGTCCTCCAGCACTGGGCAGGATCTGACCGTGCTTCCGGCTGTCCCGAGTGTCGAAATGTCCTTCCTGAAAGGGATGACCAAGCCTTGCTCTGTGTGGTCTGCAAGCGGACGAAGGCGCACCAGGGGCACACGATAGAACTGCTGGAAAGGGTGGCCCGAGCCCTCAAGGTAAGGATGGCACTCGCTGCCCCAACAGGGAGTGAGAATCCGAAGAGATCGGGATAAAGGGACGGAAGGGGCGGTCGTGCCAGAAACACCCTTTGTGTCTGTGTGTGCAGGAGAAGACGGGGGCCCAGCTGAAGGCCATGGAAGAAGGAAGCGAATAAAGAGTAGGAGCCGCCAAACGTCTGGCAAGTATTCGCTTTTGTCACTCAGGAAAACGTCCTACCCTTTCCTTAATCTCTGCATTGCGTAACAATAAGATAGCGGTTTTCCTCTTCATGTGATTGGAGGGTTCTCGTTCTACGGAAGCCACAGCCGGTTCAACATGAGCAGGAATGGGCGCTTCTGGGCATGCCCATGGGCCACCGCTGCTACGCCGGCTGCTTTGGCTGCCAGCCAGCTTCCGGGTGCAATTCAAGGGCTGGTCATCGCCTATAAAGCCCTTCGTGGCGCAGGGCCTGGTTGCCTGAGGGACCGCCTGTCCCCCGTTGTTCCTGCCCCCCTGGTGCATTCCGGCAGAATGGGGCCGCTCCGGGTCCCCTCTGTTAAGCATTGTCATCTTGTGGGACCAAGGAAGGGTACCTTCTTGGGCCTCCCACCCTCTGGAAGAGCATCCCCCCGGAGATATGTGTGGCGCTCGCTCTCCTGGGGTTCTGGAAAGCCTTAAGACCTGGCTCCGTTCCCAGGACTGGGGTTAATGTGTACATTGATGTATTTGTGGGGGCCCTGCTGAGTCTTTGACTGTCATTGTTACTGTTTGTCCAGATGGTTATGTTTCGTTATGTTTTTAGTTGTATATTTGGATTTTTTAAGTTGCCTAGAGTCTTTTGGAGTGGGCGGCGTAATAAATCTAATGTTATAGTAAATAAATGATAGTAATAATTCTTTCCCATCCTCCTACTTGGTTTCACAGCCTGATTCACCCTTCCTCTTTCTGCCCTAACAGGAAAAGTGAGTTCTGGATCCAGACGCAGAGCAGGACCCCAGGAGTCTGTCCAAGCTTTCTAAACATGTGCAGCAAAAGTGGGTTGGGGGGGGGGCAGAAAGAGGAAATGAATGGAAAGTGAACACCAGGGACCCTTCCCTCTTGCTGGACACAAGAGGAACCTGCTTCCAGAGGATGCTAATGGGATGGGGGGTGGGAGGGAGACTTTCAGTGCACTTTTTTACATGAGAGGGTGGTGGGTTCCACCTCCTGGGACATGTCTTCATTTTTATCCCTGAATGGAGGGTGGCCTTGGGCATTAAAGGCCTCACACTGAATTGCTGAGTGGCCCTTCAAAGATCTGGCTTGTAGAAGGCTTGCTTATTTGCACCTCAGGGAGTTTAGGGCTCCCCTTTCGTCCAAAGCGATGGGGCCGTCTTTGGGTTGGAAGAATAACTCTTTGTTTTTTTAGTGCTGAGGTATCACGTTTTGCCTCCTGCTCTCTTTTCTCCGGGCAGGGATTTTCCTGCATTCTCTCTTCCCTTGCCAGCCTTTTGGCGACAACAGGGGTGTTGCTTGGTTGGGAGATGGTTAAAGTAGTCACATCGTTGCCCAAGCCTGGTGAAATGCTTAAAAAAATGGCTCTCTCTTGAAGGGAGAGCCCACATCAATGTTTTTGACTCTCCCTGTAAGTACAGGCAGTCCTCGCTTAACAACCATTCATTTAGTGATGGTTCGGACTTACGATGGTGCTGAAAAAACCAACTTACGACTGGTCCTCACATTTACGACCGTCGCAGCGTCCCCCCGATCACGTGATCACGATTTGGGCGCTTGGCAACTAGTTCACATTTATGACCGTCGCAGCGTCACATGGCCATGTGATCGCCTTTTTCGAGCTTCCCAACCAGCTTCTGGCAAGCAAAATCAATGGGGAACTGCATGATTTGCTTAATGACCGTGTGGTTTGCTTAACGCTGGCAGTGATTCACTTAACGACCGCTGCAAAAAAGGTTGTGAAATCAGGTTGGATTTGCTTAATGACTGCTGCACTTAGCAACCAAAATTCTGGTCCCAATTGTGATCGCTAAGCGAGGACTACCTGTATATCACTTTCTACCCTTCATCTACCACCATTTGAAGGGCTGGCTTGCTCCGGGTCCAGGGAATTTTATATTCTGGGAGGGCATCTCACTTCTGATTGTGAACCAGCTGAAAAGTACTGTGTTGGTGGGGGGGGGGGAAACACTTGCCTGGGCTCTGTGCCCAGCTTGGACAAGAAAGGCTGGCTGTTGCTCTGCTGGTGTGCTTCCACATTCAGTGTGCAAAAGGGCCGCTTGTTATTCCCCGCCCCCCCATGGACGCTATCCAGATTGTCATAGGAACATGGTAGCCACAGTTCCCACCTTTTAAAAAACTGCCTTCTTGTTTTCAGTATGTTCAGTGGTGTTGCCCTGAGTAAAATTTCCTGCTCTGTCCTTATTTCTTCAAACATTTTTACTAAAAAAAAAAAAAGTCAAAAGTGGCTAGATTTACACTTCCTGCTCATCTAAGGTTTGTTTAAGTGTATTTTATTGAACGATCAGCAATTGGCTGGAACTATGCAAACGGCTAAGGGGGAAAACCTGGAAACCAGCCAGTTAACCCAAGATCAAACCATCTACATCCGTGTTTCTCAACCTTGGCGACTTGAAGATGGGTGGACTTCAACTCCCAGAATTGAACATCCCACGTGCTGGCTGGGGAATTCTGGGAGTTGAAGTCCACCCATCTTCAAGTCGCCAAGGTTGAGAAACACTGATCTACATTATGGCTCAGAACACAAGGGAAAAGGTACGATTATTTTGTGGCCATTTTTATTTGTGCAAGAGATGGATTACAGCTTCCGTCATCCTTGGCCAGCATGCCTGGGTGGGTGGAATAGGACTTGTTATCGCACCTATATCCTATCTTTTCCTTATTCTGATTCTCCACTGTGTCCTCCCTGGCTGGGTAGGTGGACAGGACTGGGAATTTCAGATTGGACAGGCTGGTAAAAAGAAACAGGGCCGCCTTCCACATTCGCACAACACGTGAGATGAATGTCACCTGAAAGCAGACTGTCCCGAACCCACTTGTGCATTTAAAATTGCCCATTTGCCCGGTACCAAAAATAAATGGGATTTTCTTGCAATGCAGTTAATCTGCAGCCTTTTCCTATGCTGCTCTGGGTTCTCTTAAGAAAAATGAAGCTTCTGAAATGGCTGCAGGCTTTTTAAAGATACTGCTGCAGTTTTCTTGATGCGCAGGGCTCCCGTCTAAGCCTGCAGGGCCAAATGCATTCCCCCTTCAGCCCTTTGGAAACCCCCACCAAACGCTGATCTGTCCTGTGTCAGAAAACACAAAGTCCCTTGGGGTAATCGTGCTATATTTAATTTCAGTCCCGCTTGGTCTGTGTTCTGGCTCTGTCCACCTTTGGGGCCCTTCCTCCTTTTCTGCATGTGGTTCTGAGGGTGGAATAAGTTTGCTCAGAAGAGATTGTGTATCCTAAAGAGGGTCTGGAGAGGAGAGGAGAGGAGAGAAGATTGCATCAAAAGCTGATAAGTGGAGAGAGCATGCTGCTTTCTGCTTACATAAGTAACTAAAGACATCTCCTCCCTGGAATTTCCACCCCAGAATGAAAGCGGCAGAATTGCTCCGCCGCTGATATGTACAGATACTGCGTATATCTTTCTAATCCAAGCCAGAAAATATTCCTGGTCGATTTCATAGTTCATTTATGACATATTAACCCTGTTCTGGTTTGGCCTGCTGAAGAAACCTGCGTCCCTAAGAAACTGCTTGCCTCATTTATAGAAGCTTGCTCCTTCCTAAGCTTAACTGCACTTCAGCAATTCTGATGTAATTTGCAAGGCGGTTCAGTGGTACATCCTGGGTGGGTTCATAGAACGTGCTAAGTCAACATAGGATTTGCTTATTTGTGGGGCCGTTATTGTATAAACTCACCCAGTGTGGGTTTTAAACCATGGATTAGTTTGTTGCAGAAACCCAGGCAACTGTGGTTTATTTACTAAACTATGATTAAGCAATCCAGAATTAGTGTGCTATGCAGATAGAGCCAAACTGGAGCTGTTTTATTTTAGACTAGTTCAGTTTCCTCAGCCTCAGCAACTTGAAGTTGGGTGGACTTCAACTCCCAGAATTCAGAATTCCAAGGCAAGCTGGCTGGGGAATTCTGGGAGTTGAAGTCCACCCATCTTCAAGTTGCTGAGGCTGAGGAAACTGTTCTAGTAAAATAATGCTTGTTTTTTTTTTAAAAAAAAAAAAACTTCTTGGGTGCCCTTGAAAAGTACAAAGTTCACTTCTGAAAGGCAGTTTATCCTCGGGGCTTCCGAAGGAACTCTGCACGCAGTATGCAACTGGCAGAGCTGCATTCTAATACCCGAGACGCTTATTTTACCCTTAGCAAATAAACTTGTGTTTGCGCAACACGCCAACCCACATGTGAAAAACTACAGTGACAAAGTGGAAGCCGAGTTATTACTTGAGGCCTTGTTATCTGAACCAGACCGCCACGTTAAACTCTCATGTAGTTTATTGCGCGAGCACATCCATCATGGTTTGTTAGCCATGGCTTACAGCTTAGTGTGATATATGAGCACAGCTGGTTTCCACCACTAATGGACTGATGCTTCGGAGAAGCCTGAAGGCGAAATAAATGCTCAGGTTGGAAGGAGGAAATACAGAAAAAGGACTTAAGGTTTTAAGGCAGGTTTTTTAAAATGGGCTTTGGAGCGCTCGACAACAAAATGAAGCTAGAGAGAATGGGATATGGGCATGGCGAGGGTTTACTGAAACCACTCCCTGTTGACAAACGGGCTTTTTCTCAGAGGCTGGGCTGGCAGAGTCTCCATGGCAATTCATCCTAAACAGAAAGCAAACAGGCAACTCCGCCACGGCTCTCGCTTCCTGCGTCCCTGTAGCCAAACAAACTGCCTTTTTAGCCTTTAGGGAGGCGCACACATCCACCCCATCCGATTCCGGTCCTCTGGCACCACTTGATCTGCCTGCTTTACAGAGATGGCGTCTCAGTGAGGCTGCTCCTCAGATTTTAGCCAATTATTAAAACGTCGGGGTGTAAGCCCGTGGCATCTTAACGAAATGTATAATCCACAAATAATGAATGAATTGGGAGGCTTCCTGCAGGAAGATCCCTCTGCTTAGCCCATTCCGCATTTGTCTTTCTGCGTGGGGATCCCATCGTCTGGAGCAGCGTTTCTCAACCTTGGCAACTTTAAGCTGTGTGGACTTCAACTCCCAGAATTCCCCAGCCAGCCTTGCTTAGTAGCCTTGCTGGCTGGGGAATTCTGGGAGTTGAAGTCCACACGGCTTAAAGTTGCCAAGGTTGAGAAACACTGGTCTGGAGGGATCCAGAAATTTCTGCCTTTTGCACATCATCCCTATTGGGATCTGAACGGGCACATTCATGAGAAAACCGCCCTGGGAAACTAAAAGCACCAGCTGTTTGGATTGTAAGCCATGGTTTATGGCTTAGTTTGATGGGAGAATCCAGCCAATGGTGGTTCATTAACCAACATGAGTGAGCAAACCAAGGCTTAACATGACGTGAACCACAATTTCTTCCTGGTTCCTGCTGTTTCTTCTTTCTCCTCCCTTCCATTATGTAACTTAGATTACAAACTATCCGGGGCCAGGCCAGGACATCTGCTTTGCCTTACACAGGCTGGATGGTTCTGAACAAATAAAAAATGCATTTCCTTGCCAACAATTGTCCGTCTGATTGGCAGAATTCCCTTTTGGAAACTGTTCCCCCCTTTTGAATCGGGAGGAAATGGCCAACCGGTTAGCTAAAAGTGTTCGCCTTTGACGCATTATTTTACAGATGGCCCAGAGTCTATTTTGTTTGGGCAGTATATAAATACTGTTAAAGCCCTAAGGGTAAAAGTAAAGGTTCCCCCACACAGTCGTGTGCGACTCCAGGGGCCGGTGCTCATCTCCATTTGTTAGCCAAAGAGCCAGCGCTGTCCGAAGACGCTTCCGCAGTCATGTGGCCGGCATGACGCGCGTGGAACGCTGTTACCTGCCCACCAAAGTGGCACCTATTCATCTACTTGCATTTGCATGCTTTCGAATTGCTCGGTTGGCAAGAGCTGGGGCGAGTGCAGGAGCTCACTCCGTCACGTGGGGCTAGGGTCTCGAACCGCCCATCTTGTGACCTTCCGATTGACAAGCCTGGCGTCTTACCCGCTGAGCCACCACACCCCATTTAAATAGTTAAAGCCCTAAATCAAATAAATATATGACTAAATAAGTTTTCAATGTGACCTGAAAAATGTGGCTGGTGCACCGGCATCAGCCAGTCCTGATTCCTGTAACATGCTGCACGTGGTGTTTCCCACCCGTCCAATCCAGCCACTTCAATGGCTGCAAAACGTAGCAACAGCCTGTTTGGTTGGTGGAAGCTCAAAGGTACCACGTTGCACCTCTGCTGGTTGTCCTGGCTGAGGCCCTAAGTGGCTTTGATCCAGTCTACTTTGGAGTAAACGTTATATACCATGTCAAGACTTCTCCCTTTTGTTCAGGGTTCTTGCAAGCAATGGCATAAATTGGGTTGTCTGTCTAGCCAATACCCTATTCCAGTGGTTCTCAACCTCAGCAACTTTAAGATGAGTGGTCTTCAGCTCCCAGAATTCCCCAGCCAGCAGGCTTTAAGATGGATGGACTTCAGCTCCCAGAATTCCCCAGCCACCAGGCTTTAAGATTGATGGACTTCAGCTCCCAGAATTCCCCAGCCAGCATGCTTTAAGATAGATGGACTTCAGCTCCCAGAATTCCCCAGCCAGCATGATTCAATAACATCACCACAGGATGATGATCTGGAGCTGTTTATGAAATGGAGTAGAATAGCCCATGTTTCTTGCTAACAACCTAGTTGAAATTGCAGTAGGGCAAGGAATGTAAGGATTAATTTTTTTAAAAAAAAATAGATGGTTGGCATTTGTTTTAGGAATCTTTTGAAAAGGCCAGAAAAGGGGGGAAAACACATCCATGGTTGCTCGTGTGAGTCATAGTGCTGTTCTAGATGGGAATGACTGACTCAAAATTTCCTGTGGATTTGCATTCATGCTAAAAAGATTTGGCAGTGGTTGTGGTTCTGGTGGAAAAAAAAAATAGAGAAATGGATAGAAAAATATGAAATGCTAGTGTGTTTTATGGTCATGAACCTCTTGCTTTCCATACTGCATTTTTAAAACAAGAAGAGATTTATGAAACTTGGATCTCTTTATACCACGCCTGCTTCGCTTCGTGGTGGTGGTCTGAATAATCCAGAATTGACTGTTACTGCAACCCGCTAAGAAGCAAAGAAACCATTCAATGGGATGACGACCATCGGAAACCAGCTTCAGTTTATGCTGCCTTCCTGATCATCCTCTTCTGCTTAATCTCCAACCAGAAGAAGGACTGTTGAGTTTCTCCAAAGCTTGCTGCCCTTTCTGTGGCATTTTGAGCACTCCTAACAGCCTCATTTGTGCCTCAAAGCTAAACAGGAATGGATCTTCTTAGCACTTGGATGGGGCTCTCTGCTACTCGGAAAAAAATATCCTCAAAGAAGTTAACATCCATTTTATTGCTAAGTAAGAACACTACACCACAGACATGTTCACAAAGTTACCAGAAGTCGAGCTTAGCTGGAAGCAACCTTTTTAACGAAAGCACTGGCCAAATGCTAGTCCATGCTCCAGGAAATAAAGCCAGACTGCTCACTTGAGGGAATGATATTAAAGGCAAAACTGAAGTACTTTGGCCACATCATGAGAAGACAGGATACCCTGGAGAAGAAGCTGATGCTGGGGAAAGTGGAAGGCAAAAGGAAGAGGGGCCGACCAAGGGCAAGATGGATGGAGGATATTCTGGAGGTGACGGACTCGACCGTGGGGGAGCTGGGGATGGTGACGGCCGACAGGAAGCTCTGGCGTGGGCTGGTCCATGAAGTCACGAAGAGTCGGAAGAGACTGAACGAATAAACAACAAACTAGCCAAATGCAGCTTAGGGGATTTTTGTTTACAGTCCAGAGCAGCCGCTTTTGCCTCTTGTATATCTGAAAGCGACGTTTTCGTCACAAAATCCTGTTTGTTCCATTGATCCATAGCTGTTCTACCAGTATTTATTCTGAAACCGAGACGGCTTGATTTTCCTCCGGTGAGAAATGTTTGTTGGTCGGACTGGAAATTCCGGCTTCTGAAGCGAACGGGGCCCTTGCAAAGGTTATACAAACTTGGGTGACATGCTGAGAGGGCCAAATGGTTTTCCATTGAGTGGAAAAGCTAAACTCTCCAACAGAGTAGATCACTGATCCACCAGCGTGATCACAGGTGTATCAAAACAGCCGGAATAAATACAAGACCATTGGCTGCCCTCTTTCAACTCTATTGCCTGCAACGCCTGTTAAATAATGCTGGTTTTCAGCAGGAAAAGCTGCTGCCCTGCTAAGGCATTTTGGGGGGATTTGGGGTGGCTGTTAGGCAAAGTATCGTTCAATCATCGACTCTTGCAGCACACACGTTCCCATTGGAAAGACAGAAGGCTGAGTCTGGGGGAGACCCCATACACTTCTGCCCGTATTTGGAGGCAAATATTTTCAACGCATCCCTTGATATTTCATAACCATTAGAGCTGATGTTTTCACCAGGTTTAGAGTGTGCAAAATATTGGCTGACTTAAACCCATCCCCAAAACTGGAATGGAGAATGTTTCAACCCAATGCAACAGGCAAAAAGGGAAAAGTCCCTCCTTGAGGGGGAGATGGGCGGTCATAGAAATTAATTAATTAAATAAATAAATAAATAAAAGTTTCCTTTTTAAAAAAAATTTTTTCTTTCTAGCCCCCCCTGAAATACTCTCAGTTTGCTTTCAAAAAAGATTGGTTACAGTAAACGGTCACAATATAAAAATCTCATTAGTTCTTCCCGGTTGCAAAAAGAAAGGCACAGGCAAATGAAAACAATTGCTGTCTGCCCTGATTTTCATAAATGTGATTTCCCCTACCAGAAACAGAGATATATTGATACCATTCACACAAATGCCAATGATTTAAATTACAATGTACCTGAAAAAGATAAGAGAGCTAGATACTTACATGAAGCATACCTGTTCTTATGAGTGCAGCTGATCGCACCACATGATCTTCGCGGTGGCAGATACTGTCCCCAGGCAATTTTCAGCTTTTTGCTCAAATGGGCCACGTTCTTTATTTTTAGATGGGTACAAAGCATACCCGTTTTTAAAAAATGGATTTATGGCAAAAGAAAAAGCACCTTCCCTGTTCAAATCGACAGAGACCAGTGGCAATGCACTTCTAGGGGCAAATGGATTGCCAAAAAAAGAAGAAGTTAAATTTCAACCTGTCCGACCGCTGGATTCTTCTTTGATTTTAGGTTCTGATGCAGGGTGCACACTACTTATGCTCTGCATCATTTTTTGTCCCTGATAAATTACCCACCTTGAAGTCATCTTCCCACCAATGTCAGAGGAACTTTGGTATTCCAAAGAATGTTCTGAGTGGGTGGTTTTTCCCCCCTTTGCACAACCTCCTTCTAAAACACCGCAGTATTTGCTCCGTGTCCTGTCCATGCAAAGCATTTTATAGATGGCAAACAGCTGGCTGAAGGACACAGAGGCTGTAAAGGGGTGGTGGTGAGAGATGAAGCTAGATGGGGAAAACACTTGTAAGATTGGTAGTGATAATGTCTACTTTATCTCATTGAGCAAAGTCCCCCTGGGAAGCTCAGGGGTCAGAGGTAAGTTTCTCTGGTTTTAGCATTTCTCTGGTTTTAACATTTGGGGACAAAGAAAATCATCTTCACCATCTACAAGAACAAGGCACCCCCGAAAGCCCATCATCGGGGATCCTGCCTGAGCATCTCTCTTCTATAAACCACGAGAGACAACCTTTGCTCTGCTTTTGGAAGCCGTATATGTACAGAGAGTTAATTTTTACCTTAAATTATAAACTAGGTTGCTAGAATGTGCCTAAAAAAAGTCCTAAACTGATAACCCCAATTCTGGACAATGTGAGCTTCAAAACATTGGCTCGGTCAATCTCATAGACAGGAACTAGTTGGCCTTGCCCTGGTATTCAGGGAGAGCCACAGAAAGATCAAGGATTAGAGCTGTTGTTGTCCATTTTCGTTGAAGTCTCTGCAGCCTGACGGACATAATTTTGGTAGGATTGTCTGTCGTTGATGGCTTCTTTGAGTTCATGCAAGCCGCTCCTTGTATCATCAGTGACAGTGACAGTCCCTAGCCATGTCTTCTGTTGGCCTTCGATTTTTCAAAGCACCAGGGTCTTCTCCAATGACTCTTGATTTTGCACGAAGGGTCAAAAACATCAAGGGTTGGCTTCATTATTAGTGCTTTCAGCGAGCAACCTCGTTTTACTTCATCTAGTATTGAATGATTTGGTTTTCTTCTGTTCCAAGGTATTCAATTTTTGCTGACTGTAATTCCAAGCCTTCAATTTTTCTTCACTCAGTCTTTCTGATGGTCCAGCTTTTACAACCACATATTAAAACTGGCAAGATTGTAGTCCTGACAATAAGGACGTTTATTGTCGATGTGATGTCTCTGCACTTTAATGGTTTGTCTTGATCTGTCATAGCATTTCTCCCAAGTATCTTATGATATCAATACCGATATCTCTTTATTTCATGGCTAGGCATCATATCTGTGAATTTTTGAGCGTAGGAAGATAAAGCCCATTACGTATTGGTTCAGCTTCTCAAATTATTTGCATTGGGTTTGTGTTGCTTGTTGACCAAAACTTGATACTTTAAATATTGTGCAACAGACTGACTTTTGCAAGCCCTTCTTTCACCTTCAACAAGCGATTCCTTTAGTTTTTCCTCACTTCCAGCCATTCATGGGGCATCATCACCAAATCTGAGCTGGTTGATATTTCTCCCAGCAATTTAAATGCCAGTTTTGATGTCTTCTCGTGATATGTTCTGCATATATATTAAATAAACAAGGTGACATCTTTCCCAATGAGTTGCTCCAAATTCTGTTCTGTTGCTTCCTGGTTGTCATCTATAATTATTCAACAAACAGGTTGTTTGCATTAGTAGACATATACATATGCATTAGTACACATATACAGTTGTGAAATATATCTTGCAAAATTGGGATTAGCCACGGCAGAAGCATCTTTTTCAGTCTAACTTTTCTGTGGAATTTGAAAGCTAATCTTTTGATCAATGACTACATTCGATCACAATGATTTTTATCCCGTCATTCTCAAAAGCTGTTTGGACTTCTCTGTAATGGACAGGATGTAAATGAAGTTATGATTATCTACAGGTAGTCCTTATTTACCTACCACAGTTGGGACCGGCAACTCAGTCATTAAGCAAACCAGTTGCTAAGTGAAACCATGACTGTGCTTATGATCTTCCTTCAGCTTTCCTTTGCTTTACAGGCCTGCAAAGGTCGTCAATGCGAGGATTGGTCACAAACGTACTTTTTCATCTCTGTCATAACTGTGAATGGTTGCTAAACAAGGCAGTTGCTAAACAAGGACTATCTGGATTCTATAATATATAAAGTTTTATTTCTTTATTCTTAAAATGTGCTGCCCTTTGGTGTCTGAAGGCTGAAACAGACTCTCGTTGTTTATTATAATATAAAGTCCATTTCAAGTAATGTAATAATAATTCTTCATAGATTAGCCATTAGGCCGTATCAGAACACAAAATACAGAGCAATAATATTTATTTATTGGGTAAATTTATATAACCACCCATCTCACATATGTGATTCTGAGCGGCGTACCCAGTTTAAAAAAAAAAACAAGATAACCCAAAACATAACAAAAAAAATAATTAAAAAAACAGTAAAAACAATTAAAAAACCCATAATCTGTGGGAGATAAGATAATAAGACCAAAATGGAATAATAGGAAGAACTGAAAGGAAATGCAAGTCCTACTTTTGGGTCACCCCTGCAATTTACCCCAATCAGATCCACATTTTACATTGTAATATAAAGTTATATTATAAAGGAAATTAAATTAAGAACTTTTTACCATCCACCTCTCGGAACATATTATTTATTAAGAAGACTGTTTTTATTGTACTGTTTTATTGTATTTTAATTAATGTTTTATTCCTATTTTCTGTAAACCGCCCTGAGCTTTATTTATATAAATAAATAAAATATAAATATAAAATATAAATAAATAAAAATAAAGTTTTTATGTCAGTGTTTTTCAAACTTGGCCACTTGGATTAGGTGAACTTCAACTCCCAGAATTCCCCAACCAGCATGGCTAGCTGGGGAATTCTGGGAATTGAAGTCCACCCTTCTTCAAGCGGCCAAGTTTGAAAAACACTGGTTTATCTAGACATGTTTTCCGTGTGTGTTGCACATTTTACGGGTTTAGTTCAGGATACCTCTCGCAAAATTAAGATCTGCGCGGAAACTCCCGCTTCCATGCAACCGGCGGCTTTTCTCCCCCAAAACGGTCAATCTCGGCCGCCCAATTCCAGCTTTCCGACTTCCCTTCCCGGCGTGCTTTGCTCGCCCCCGGCGTACTACACCTCCCAGCATGCTAAGGGCAGCGAAGGAGTCGCGCGCGCGCAACGCCCTCTGGGACTCCGAGTTCGCCCGCTCGCCTCGCGGCCGCTCCGGCCATCCCAGCCTTCGACGCGCCGGCAGCTCCCAGGCGGGAGGGTGCCGCAGCGCGCCTGCGCGCCATCTCGGGTCGGAGGGAGGGGGCGCGCTGCCCGGAAGCGCCTGCGCAGCGGCGACTCCGGAGGATCTCTCGCGAGGAAGGACGCCATTATCGCAGCCGCCCGGCCAAACACCACGAGAATTCGGCAAGGCAAACGGTAACCTCGCTTCTCTCGCGGGTGCTCGGCTGCGGCCCCGGCTCTTCGGCCGCGGCGCCCGTCGGGCCCCGTCGTTGCCCCTCACGACTCCGAAGAGCCCACTCGGGTCGCCTCACGGCGCCCAGCCCGCTGGGCCACGAGCGGGAGGGGGCGGGGGCGGGGCGCGCAGGGGCGGGGCTTGCGACTCTGCCTCCCCCCGCGCTGCCCCGTCGCCCCGCCCTCCGCGGGAGCGAAGCCGCTTTACATAGATTTGCATGCCGGAGCCGTTCCGCCTGGCGCCCCCTAGGCCGGTTACTACAGCTCCCATCGTCCCCAGCAGGCGCGGGGCGGCTCCCAGCCCGCGGGCAGCCCAACCCAGACTCCAGGCCCGCGGGGGAAAGCGCCAGCCTCATGGCTGGGCATGATGGGGGTTGTAGTCCACCCCAATGGGGAAAGCTGCTCGGATGGGTATCTGTGGATGTGGCTGAAAGGTTGTGGAGGTCCCATTTCTCCCCTTTTCTTAGCGCAGCAAGAACTGGAACCCGAATCTCAAGGGTTGGAAGGGACCTTCGAGGTCATGTAGTCGAACCCCTTACCCATGCAAGGCCCCTCTCTCTCAACCGCTACGCAGTTGCAGCGGCTTGCCCAGCAAAGAGAGGGAAGGCGAGCAGTCAATAGCGCAGGGAAGAAAAGGCAACCAAGAAGGGCGGCCGGGTTGGCACACTGCGGGTGCTTACCAAGTTCAAAACAGAAATTTAGTTTCCTTTCAATTTGATGTTTCTTGAAGTTGTATCAACACCTTAAAAATGAACCATGTTGGTGAGATAAGCTGGTGGAAGTGTGTGCTATAATAATAAATGTTCTTTGGGTGAATTAACTCTGTGTACTGTATGTATAATTCTCTGAATAGATGCAATAAGGACCATAAAATAATAGTAGTAAAAGGAATAAAGGAAAATACATAAAAGCTGTTGTCCCAGTGAAATGCTGGGCACTTAAAACATTTCATAGCAGCATAGGACAAAGAAGCTTCCGGTGTTTTGAAAGTGTGGCATACAAGTTATTACTGCATATATAATGGGCTGTAGTCTTTGAAAACTCATGTTGTAGGATCTGTAGCTTGAATCATGTCAACTGGATTTCTATTTTCTTAGTGGAAACGTTTCGCTCCTTATCCAAGGGGCTTCTTCAGTTTATCCCTTGGATAAGGAGCGAAACGTTTCCACTAAGAAAATAGAAATCCAGTTGACATGATTCAAGCTACAGACAATTCCACCTGGATGACTGAGAACCTTCATAGTCATGTTGTAGGATGTTAGTCTAAGATAAAATTAAAAAGAATTATAGCATTATTTATTTATTTATTTATTTTCTATCCCACCTTTATTATTTTTATAAATAACTCAAGGCGGTGAACATACCAAATACTCCTTCCTCCTCCTATTTTCCCCACAACAACAACCCTGTGAGGTGAGTCGGGCTGAGAGAGAGTGACTGGCCCAAGGTCACCCAGCCGGCTTTCACGCCTCAGGCGGGACTAGAACTCTCAGTCTCCTGGTTTGCCATTGGCTCCTTCCTAGGGCTGAGAGACACGGACTGGCCCAGAGTCACCCAGCCGGCTTTCATGCCTAAGGCGGGGCTAGAACTCTCAGTCTCCTGGTTTGCCATTGGCTCCTTCCTAGGGCTGAGAGACAGGGACTGGCCCAAGGTCACCCAGCTGGCTTTTGTGCCGAAGGCGGGACTAGAACTCTCAGTCTCCTGGTTTCTAGCCCATTGCCTTAACCACTAGACCAGAGCTTTCCAAACTGTGTGTCGCGACACAAAAGTGTGTCGCCACACACAGCGTGGTGTGTCGCCACACCACCCGGAAGCGGCGGCGCGCGCGTGCACGGCGGCCGCCATGCACGCACGCGCCGCCGCACGCCCCCCGCGCCGCCGCACGCGCCTGCCGCCGCACGCCCCCCCGCGCCGCCGCTGTGCGCGCCCGCCGCCGCACGCCCCCCCGCGCCGTCGCCGTGCACGCGCGTCTCGCCGCCGCCGCCGGGTGTGTCGCCAGCGGCGGCACTTTGGAAAGCCCTGCACTAGACCAAACTGGCTTTCCTTGAAGTTCACCTTCTCCAAATGGCCAAGTTTGAAAAACAGTGACATAAACACTTTATTTTTATTTATTTATATATCAAATTTATTCTCTGCCCATCTCACTCAGAGAGTGACTCTGGGCGGTTTACATAACATAGGAATAAAACATTAATTAAAATACAATAAAACAGTAAAACAATAATACATACATTGTAATAAGCAGGAGGCATTACATTTGACCGTACATGATGGTTCTGTCACTTTATGTGGGTGTTTATATAACATACATTGATATTTTCTGTCACCATGAAATCAGTTGGTAACATATAGAAATGGTATTTTGACCATCATTTTAACTCTTGACAGCAGAATGCTTTGATGTAGGGCCCACAGCTAATAAAAACAAGTTGTACAACTTGCTTTTGTGAGAGCAAAATGAGATCTTATCAAAGTCCTGAACTTCAGCAACTGTGCACAGATGTTGAAACTACCAGTACATGGAAATAGAAATCTTTTTGAGTATGACACAATTCAGAGAAAACTCCTATGAAAGGAATATTGCATTTATTTATTTATTTTTCAAATTTAGCCACCGCCCATCTCCCCCAGAAAAGGGGGACTCTGGGTGGTTAATTAATTAATTATTAATTAATTATAAGTTAATTCTAATTATATTATTATATTATAATATAATTATTAACTATTAATAATTAATACTGCATATCCAGAACAATATTAATTTCCATCCAAGCCAGAAGAATTTAAATAGATACCCTCTTCTTTGGGAGTTAGGCCCGGTTTTCTGAATTAAGTGCGTAATTATTAATCCAAGCAATTTATCTACGCTAGTTCTGTTTAATTTCTGGCCACACCAGAAGTATTCATATAATTATGCATCTTTTGGAATTAGGACTGGCTGTTTTTAATTAAACATGTGACTACTTATATTGTTCGGATTGGCTGAACAAAATTTGAGCATTTTAAATGGCATTTTCCTTAATCTGTATTTGCAAAAAGATGGCAGGAAGGGTTAGTAGATGGCTGTACAACATGGAACTTACATTATATTTATATGAATGATATATACGTAGGTTTTCATGAACAAAAAGGACTTTCACTGTACCTCAGGCAGGTGAAGAGCAGCAATAATATGCAGTCATAAGGGTGCTACAATCCTGACGGCACATTCAGGGATTATAATTGAATTGCGGGGGGCTCTGATCCCTAAATGGCCTTCCTGTCTTTCAAAAGGACCAGCTCCACAGAGCAATCTGACCAGAGGGAAGTCTGCTGGTAAAGCAGATTGGAAATCCTGGGCGTAAATGGGATCATCAGCTAATCTCTTTAAATACATAACAGATTTAGAGAATACTGCTATTTTTTCATTAAATGTGTATCTTTAAAGCCCCACATGGCATGGGGCCAGGGTACCTGAGGGACCGTCTCATCCCGACCACATCTACCCGCCCCACCTGTTCATACAGAGAGGGCATGCAGGGGAGGGCATGCTTCGGACCCCATCAATAAAAGAATTTCATTTAGCGGGGTCCAGGAGGCGTGCCTTCTCTGCGATAGCATCCGCCCTGTGGAATAACTTGCCCCCAGAGGTGAGGCGGGTGCCCTCGCTCCTGGCCTTCCGGAGGTCTTTAAAGACCTGGTTCTGCCGCCTTGCTTGGGACGAAGGAAGTAATAGTTCCTCCTGGGGGTGGTTAGCTTAGTAATATCCTCCTTTTAAGATCTCACCATCCTCTGGATTTTTTATATTTATTATTATATTGTATTTTAAGATGTATAGGTTTTTAATTTTAATATTATTATTGTAAACCGCCCAGAGTCTACTGCTGTAGAGATGGGCGGTGATAAATTTGACAAATAAACAAACAAACAAATCTTCAAGGAGGCATATATAATGCTCTAACAATTTTTGCAAAGTTGTAAGGCAGCTTTCTATCTTCCTTTGGAAGAGAGGCATAAGTAGAATTCCTTTCTTGCAGGTCAAGATGCTTCCTTTTTTCTGACCTTCCCTCCCTGCTTTTTTCTGTTCTCACCAGCATCCATTTATTCACTTATGCAGAAAAAATAAAGCGTTCGCAGTTTGCAGTGGCCAGCTAGAATGGATCCTCATATGCTTTTGCTGATGCATTTGGGGTGCAAGAACCAGGAGGTGGCGCTCTTCCCTTAGAAATTTCGGCTGGTGTGTGCATGACTTGATAATGCAGTACAAAGCCAGCATCCCAGTTGACTTAATTAGGATAGCAATTACTTCCAAATGCCCTTTGGTTGTGGGGGTTTTGTTTTCTATTCTCTTATGAGAATTGTTGGAAAGCAACGTTTGCTACAATAAATATTTAAACTCAGAGCTGTTCTGTGTAATTTGTTTTAAGGATGTCAGTCAAATCAGATCGGCAAAGTTATACTGTAATGTAGGATTGGGTTCCTTGAAGTGGACTGCAGACAATTCCAGGCAAGTCAAGTACAAGCGCGTTCTATCCCCCTCGTCCTCTGATCTGGACTGTTCAAATATCCGTGCAGAATCCGAGCATGACTTTTGCAACGTGTCAGCATCTTTACTCACACACAAGAGTTGCCAATTCATTTGGGGGGAATTGAAGAAAAAGACTTAGTTTTTCCCCTTAGTTTCTTCATTCTGGTTATTCTGGTTATTAATTTAGAGCAGAAAAAGGTTAGCAGAACAGGATTAATTAGCTGAAACCATATCCTGGAAACACATGCAAGAACATCCTGGCAGGCTAGATCGATAACTACATCTACGGTTGTGATTTATTGTAGATGGTAAAAAGCTATATGTTCGGCTAGAGAACTGGAAAGCCCCTTCCTTCCTTCCTTCCTTCCTTCCTTCCTTCCTTCCTTCCTTCCTTCCTTCCTTCCTTTTTATCCCTCCCTCCCTCCCTCCCTCTACTTCCCAAAGGGGCTTGGTTCCAATCCCACAAGTTGGTTGATAACTTGACAACCAGCCCTTGCCCTCAGAGTTGAAGCAGCAAAACAGTCACTGGTTCCTTGGCATCTACATCACTACATCTACATATTTACAAACAGGCCCTGGAGTGTGCAGTGCCGGTAGGGAAAAGTTTCAGCACTGCTCTCAGAGCGGTTTGCTTTTATGCTTCCTCCAGTCTATCAGCTCAATGTCCAGAACACAGTGGTCCTCTGGTGCCATTTATTCCAGCCTCCAGACCTGTTCAGTTGCGTCCCCATAACTCCGGCTCACATAACAGTTGATGGAAGTTGTGGTCCAGCATGCCAGTTCTGGGGAAGACTAATTTAGTCAAGAACCAGGCAAGAAATGATATTTTTAGTCCTTTACCATTACTGCTAAGTGGTGGCTGGATAAGGTTATCTAATATATAAATAAAGGAACACATTATTTTCACTGACTTTAGGACAGGGAATAATTAACCCAGTTTCCCTCTGGCACTCTTTTTTTAAAATGGTCAGTCCCCTAGGAAGACCAGGCCAGGCCAGGAAATCAAGGCCACAGGAAGGCTCAGACTGCTTTTATTGAGACTGGCCACAATAACAGACTCTTGCAAGTCTGACTGTGCGATACCTCTCCCTGCCCCGACCCCCCCACCCCACCCCCGCCAGCCCCTCTTCTTATACCCCAGCCAATCACTTCAGCAGCCCTGATGCCCTTGGTGGTGGTCTGTGTGGCATGAAGTCTTGCTTTGAGTTTTGGCGTATCTCATTCCTCGCCTTAAAAGTGGCACACTGTCAGGACTCTGGCTTCCAATAATAGCCCCTGCTTTTTATTAAGCGACTCTTATTAATCAGCATTACCTGTGATGTAATTGGTCAGGGACCAATGGACGAGGAGCGGATGATTAAGAGCTAGCTCCAGTGGGTCTGCAGACAGGAGCCAAGGTTATAAAGTTTATAAAGTTAGAACCAATCCCATAGTTTGTAAGTGAACCTTGTTAGCTGCTGGAATCAAGAGACGCGTGTAGGGCCTGTGGGGTTCTAAAGGACGGAAGATTTGGCGGCCATAGCTGCCCAAAATAGGACAAATGAGGCGGGAAGAAATCATGAACAACTGCGTTCTCTAGATTCATCTTATTCCTATTTGCACTGGGTTTGTTTCTGGTCCATTTTTTTTTAAACTTGGAAAAGGATTTATATATTTATTTGTGCAGTAAATAACTGTAGGGCCAGAAACATGCAAGATAGAAGGAAGTTGCCTCTGAAGATACTTCAGTGAACGGAACAGCCCATAATTTAATCCAGTTAAATAAACGTTCCCTTTCGGTGCCGGGAAAGGCTGTGCATCCTGACAGGTGTTTTTACTTTAGAGCAGGCAAGACAGCTTTCAGGCCTTGATTACTGATCTCTGGATTATGATGCTGAAATTCTGGGATGAAAAAATTAAGATTGTTCCATTTTATCTTCTGAACTTCTTGGCAGTTCTGTTCTTCAAAAGAGATGGCTTTTCAGACAAAATTAAGTTATGTGGGAGTGGAAAATAATTTCAGGATCCAAGATAGCACCACCAAATATTTAGGAATCTATGCTGTGAAGAAATAGAAGAAAAGTTAATGTTCTTTAGTACCTCAGCAAACTGATACTTGGATTTCTCTCCAGTTGTGGTTTTACTCCTTCTCGTAAAAGATGGAAACTCAGATGAATACACAGATTTTAAACTTTCCTGTATTTGCTACAAGAGCAACAGAAGAGCAGATTTATTGTGCCCTCTGTTTAATGGATTTCTTTTCTGGCTTTTTTTCCTGAACAGCCTGCACCGGCTGGAAATTCTGGGAACTGTTGTCTCAACACACCAAGGGCTCTGCTTTGAAGAAGGTGCATTAGAAAGCAAGGTTATAATTGCCTTCTAATTCACTCGGTCACAGTGGCATCAAAGGCCTTTTCTGTGATGGGTTAAGATGTCCTTTTGCCACAGCTGCCCTGAGGTTAAAATGTAAGTCATTTCGGTTCTGCAAAATGGGTGACATAAATTAGTGGCAAAATTTGTGTCAATTTCTGTAGGATTGGATCATTTCTTTAAAACTGGATTCAGAGCTTTTGCCTCAGAGTGGGTTCCGTTTATCTCAGTGGGTATTATTTCCAATTCTAACATGATTTGGGAATTGGGAAACCTGGAAGGAATGGATAATTGACAGCTTGCAAATAAGCTCAGATCCATTTGTTTTTCATCTTTGGACACTTCTAAATGCAAATAAAATAATTTAAGTTTTTGTTAAAAACCAAAGAGCTTGGTACTGCACAATCATTCTCCTCCTCATCTTCATCAGCTATTTTTGTGACTTTGGAGCAAAGTATGGGGGGAAAATCTGTTTCAAAGCCCATGTATTCAGGAAGAAAAACCTAGTTGTTTGCGACCCACATACTTACCAAATTGAACTTGAAATGGATAAACCAGTGTAATGCATAATAAGAATCCTATCATGAAAAAGAAGGAAAATGATTTTCTTACTATTAAATATTTTTAATAATTTAATAAGCAGACCGAGCATGCTTGACTAGCAAAGGAAGATATGGTTTTCAATCTGTTTTGCAAAATACACCAAAGTTATCCTGTGTGTTGCCTCAGAGCAGGGTGGGCATATTGGAAGGGTTGTCCAGATTACCTTCCATGCACTGGAAAGTAATGAAGATTCTTGGCAGTCCTAACTCTGTGGAATCACCCATAAGCTCAGAGGCAATCTATCTCTGCATATCAGTTTCTGGAGACAACAGAGGAAAGCTTATGGCGGTCTTGTATGTTCATAATTGCCTGGTAACTTTGCCAACTAGAATTGGGATATAAGTGAGTAAGAAGGCTGGCAGAGGAAAAATTGAATACATCCAGCAAGTTCTCGAGAAGTTCCAGTTTACCCAACAGGGAAAGCAACTAGCAGTTTGGTCAGTGCCCAGCAGGCTTAACAGCTTCCAAGGGTGAATGATTGTATAAGCTCTGTTTATCAGCTGCCTGCAAGAGGCCCATGATATACTGTAGCACCTCATTTGTTTGGGCAGGGTCCTTATGTTCTAGGCAAGTCCTACCAGAATAAACAAACCTGTATAAGAGCCCAAGAAACAATAACTTCCGAAGTTTCTACAAGAAAAAAGGCATCTGCCAGATAGAAAAGATTAAACTGAAGGAGGAAACAGACTGTCTGGCTTTCAGTAAAAATTCTGCAATAAGGTTCACATGATTCAAGCTCCGTTTGAGTTGACTCCGATTTCATGGGCACATCTGTGTCGTTTTCTTGGCAACCATATGGAAGTAGCTTGCCATGGTCTAATTCTGGGATTTTTGGGCTTCTCAGTTTAGCATTCTGGGAGTCCTCGGTGGTTACCGATCCAAATACCAACTAGGCCCAAAGCTCCTTAGTTTCCAGTGCCATGAGGCATTTGAGATTTACCTTTCTTTATTACATAACACTTGGAATGAATATAGATGTGATGCAGACTGTTGCTAGTTGAATGCAAAGAGATAGGAATATGAATACTTTGGAAGAAGATCCTGATTATATTTAATGGACATGGTAGCTGGGTTCATCCATTGCGCTATGCCCAAATGTGATTTAAGTTCATGTGTTGTGTGAACTCAGTGACTGTGATTTGCAAATTACAGTTTTAGGACCTAGCAGGTTCTGCGAATCTCACCAGTTTGATTTATTTAGCCAACTGTGATTAAAGTATGGCTTAGCATGATGAATGAGAACATCTTGGAGAGCAGTAACTTTTATTTAGATGGCCTTGATGGAGATACGCAGAATGCATTGCCAGGGGGACGGGGTGAAACATATTTTAAGTCCACAACAGACAGATAATATTTGGAAGCAGTTCAGGCAGGCACCTCCCTAATTCACAAGAGTATAAGAAGGGGGCGGAGGTGCAGCACAACCAGACTTGCAAGATTCTGCTATGATAGCCAATCTCAGTAAAAATAGTTTTAGCCTTCCTGTGGAGTTGATTTCTTGGCCCGGTCTACCTATTGGGGCTGACATTTTTTGGTGGGGGTCACATTTAATGCTAAAAACGGGGAGTTCTGGAGCAAGAGTCTGTCCTTAGGCTCACTTTCTCGACCTGTAGTACGTCGCAGGGCGGAATGGCGTTGGCAAAAAGCAGCTCTCCTCTAGCACCTTAATTTGGAAACAGATAAGTCGCACTGATTGAATCTGCGTGATTCTGGTTTCCTTTTGAGCAAAGCAAGACAAAAAGGGGGGGAAACCCGTTTGGCTTGGTCCCTTTCCCAATGTATGGATTGAAAGATTCTTTCCCTTCAACCGCAGCAGAGCTTTCAATCGCCTTTGCAGCTAGTGACATTATGAAATCGTAATCCTAGCACAGCTGTTTTATTATGTTAAGTCTGGCCGTTGCCCAAGACTTCTGAGAAATGGCAAACTTAATTTGCCAAAAGAAGAGAAATGGCAGCCACATGCCCTAAATCTCTTGCCAGATCACTTGGGCATCTTGCCACCTCAAATGCAGTCATAATCGCTTTCACGGTGATCTGAATTTCAAATGAATCTTTCTTGGCGGCAGATATTCTTAAATAAATAACCCAATATTGTGTGGTGTCCTCATTTGGAAGAATTCAGAGTGGTCCCCCCCCCCCCCCAATGAGCAGCTGTTGCCTTGGCCGGCTGGGAAGCTCGCAGCGATGCCGTAGATGGGCCTGTCAGTTACTTTTCACCTGCATGTTTTAGTTGCACCCCCATACTTGGACCCAAGAAGGGGAAAGGGGGAAATGGCTGTGTGTAGTTGGCCTTCTTTCATCCAGAGTGCTTCATGATGCATTGGCCTTTCACAGACAAATCAGATTTTTCTCGCCAGCAATATTTTGCTCCAGGTACGAAAAAAGACCAATCAGCCTGTCCTTGGGTTCCCCACCATTTCTGCCCCATTCCCATGCCACTCTTCCCTAACTGGGAGAAATTTAGTTATGACTTCCTCCAGTGATTTGAAATCAGTTTCGGACCCAAAAATTTCCCTTGATAAAACTTGCAGCAGTTCTTTACAGGAACCCCAGAAGAACACTGCTAAAAATATTTGGCTGTAGGACTGGAACTGAATATTGCAGGAACTGAATTGTAGAAACTCTGGAAACTGCAGAGGGAGACCTGATTTTGTTCAAATTGAATGCGCCTCCAAATCTTACTTTGTGCTGAGAAAGAGATCCTCTAGGAAGGCATAATAGTTCAGCATAAATTCATCAATGTGTCCATATAGATTTCTTAATCTGTTTGACTATGAAGACTTTTTAGTGAGTGCAGTAAACAAGCAGGTTAAGCATGAATTAAAATGCCAGAAAGAGGAGACACAATCCAGTCCAATGTAAACACTGCTAAGCCCCATTCATTTTAGTGTGCTTAACTCTCACTGAAATCAGTGGTGGCTAAAACCACTTCATCTTGGCTGGATTGATCTTAATATAATGAGAAAAAGTCTCATTGTTACCCTAACCCAAATGCTAGTGTTAATTATGGTCATGAGGAACTTTCCCCAAAGGGATGATTAGATTACGGCGGTCTCCACCTGAGAAAGATGCCGTTTGGTAATTGTGTAATACGGGCGCAGTCACTGCCATCTCTTCTACGTTCTGGTCCATCTTGGACAGCTTTCTCCAGCCCTGTGTCTCCTATATACGTTGAACGGCAATCTCCATCACCGTTACCCAAATTTGCTTTCTGCTAAGTGTCAGAGTGTGGAGTAGGTCAGAGGGTATATAGAATAATCCAGGAGATTGCAGTGGGGGAGAGTGAAGAAGGGAAATCCAAATCACGCTAGGAATTTAATGACCCCCATGATATCAGTGCTGCAATACTCTGGGCAGCTTACAAATACAAAAACAGTAAAAACAGTGAAAAACACACAACACCAAGGGGAGCCTGGACTAAAACAATCATAACGATAGCAAACAAAATATTAGATCAGTTGGTTTAAATATCCTATATTCCACCAGTAATAAATACTTCCAAGACAGAAGAAGTTTTATTTCACAACTGTAGCTTAAACCTATTTGCAGATAGGTCCAGGGCTGGACCATTTACCCATACCTTAGCCTATTGAACTTTGTCAAAATTATCTTCTGACTAGGCATGTATAGATTTACACTGTGAAATTAAAACAATGGCTGAGATTTCTTTAATGTGCTGATAACCTAAAGAGTAGGCATTGGAAGAAATCTGTCTTTCAACTATTGTTTGTTCATCTCTTACGACTTTGTGTTAGATGGTGATTGCAGCTGTATAATGGTATTTAATGTCAGGATGATGTGCTTTGGAGTCGGTACTCACAATAAATGGATGGAAAAGCACATTATGAGTAGAATTGGGGAATGTTCAAGTTAGCATTTAGTCAGTCTGAGCAGGAGAACTGTAACATCCAGTTTCAGATTGCTGTTCTCTGCCTTTCACCGCTGTCATGTGCAAAGCAATCAGACAAAAAACCTGTGCTTTGAAGATCAAATGGGCATTTTCTGTAAAACTAAATTACAATGTATGCTTCTTTTGTCAAAAAGCTCATACAGTTTAACACGCTGTTACCTCCAGGGTGACAGATGGCGAATATTATAGTCACTGTGTGACCACAGTTTTTGATGTTTTGCAGAATCAGATTTGTATGAACTGACAGATCTCTTTCAGTTCAGCCCTACTACCTGCTTCTGAATGATGACAGAACAGGATTTAGCTGATGTAGTTCAAATAGCTGTGGAGGACTTGAATCCAGATCACCCAGGTATGTTATTTCAGGGACATGAGGGGAAGGGAGACACAAATAACTCAGCGACACTATTTGTGTGTTTCCTAGTGTGTGTTGCGTAGAATGTTAAAGATGTGATTTAAAGAATGTTGCTTTTTCCTGGAGCAGCGTGGCAACCTCACATTTAGGTATCTTCGCTGCCTCCAATTTTCTACCTGTCCTGTAAATCTGGTATTTTACTATGAATCCTTTCTAACTTTGTTTTAATGCAAACAACGAGGCAATGAAATCTATAGCGCTGGCTTTCACTAGGAATAGGTCAGGGCCGAGGAAGCATTGTAGATGAGCTACGGCAAAGGGAGAGGACTGCCACTCTAGCCTATTTAACTCCAAGGAGCATCCCCCAACCTAGTGTCCCCCAGATGTGTTGACCAATTCTCATCATCCCAGCTATTCTTTGTCTGTGGGTTATCAAGGAAGTTAAAGTCTCGAACATCATTGCTGAAATTCTCTAAGGAAAAGCTACTCCCAGTTGTGAAAACAAATCTTGGGAGAAGAATTTCCCAGCCTGGACTCAAGCTAGAACACTTCTGTCCATTCAGGTTGTTGCTTTTCTTTTTAATTTCATAACTAATTGCCATTGATAGAAATATTGAAAATGGTTTGCTTGTTTCTGTTTTTGGTTTGCAGTTGTGTTGGAAAACCATGAAGTGACAGATGAAGATGTAGAACCCCCTTTGAAACGGCAACGGATAGAAATTAATTGTCAAGACCCGTCAATTAAGGTTGTAGCCATGTACATGCTTGTTGTTCACGAAGTGCAGCTAATCTCGGATAGATATAGGTGTATTTTATTATGGTCTACGGTGATTTAAACCATAGTGCCCTCCAGGAGTTTTGGACCTCAATGCATTTGGAGGGCACCAATTTGGGAAAGGTTGACATAAGATTCTCAAGATTTGAGATAGACTTTGTAATGGGTCTGTTGCTTCTTCTCTTGTATTTCTGGCACATATTATCACTGCAGTACACAGGAATCCATCTTCAAGTTACCAGTGTATATCAGACATGGGTACATATATACAGGGGGAAAAATCATCTTAGCATAATTAACAAATACTCCTGACTGGACAGTGGGAAACGTTTTTTCCATGTCAAGGCAGATTCAAAGTTAATAATTGTATTTTCCCTTATTCTTTGTGAGAATTACTAAGATCTTCCTTATGTGCTATAAATAAATTTTGATTGTATCAAACAATAAAGCATATGGCTGTGTTGTCAGCTTTTTAATTAAAAAAGCAGGAGAAATAAAATAGTAAATAAACAATATACTTAACATGAACCTTTGATATTCTGCAGAATTTCCATGAAGAAGATTAGAAAGGTTTTGGTTTTAGTTTAGAGATTGCTGACTTTTAATGAAAAATAGTATAAAAATACACTACAGATTTGTAGCATTCTTTGATTGCTTACTACACATCTGCAGCTGACTTTTCAGTATTAAAAAAATTAACACCATAATAATAATAACATATGTCCTTTCTGTCTGATCATTATAACATCAGTGAAAAGATTACCTTGTAATTCTGATGCTTATTTAAATGTATATTATGATGGCATAAAATCTCATCTTAAGGTGTTAGCACTCATGTTCCTGACACTAATGCGTAGTAACACCATCTGCAGGAAGTTGACTAATGAATTATTAATTAGTTATTACAAGCTTTAGATATTTTCTAAAGTTGTGTGTTTCATCTTGAGGGTTTTTAGGTAATTGGAACTCAGTTTTCTATATTGTTTTAATTATATCCACCAGAGGGTGCACAAGAAATATTTTGCAGTTGGCACCAGAGACTGGTTTCGTGGAAGACAATTTTTCCACGGACGGGGTGGGTGGGGGGTGAGCCTTCGAATATTCCCTCGCATGCGCAGTTTACAGTAGGGTTCGCGCTCCTATGAGAATCTAATGCCGCTGCTGATCTGACAGGAGGCGGCGCTCAGGCGGTAATGCGAGCGATGGGGAGCGGCTGTAAATACAGAGGAAGCTTCGCTCGCTCGCCCACCGCTCACCTCCTGTGCGGCCCGGTTCCTAACAGGCCACAGACCGGTACTGGTCCGTGTCCCGGGGGTTGGAGACCCCTGTTTTAAAAGAAACACAATCCCATCCAGGCACAAATCAAAGCAGAATCTATGCTTTGTTGTAAATAATTATCTTACCTTTTTGAACGGAACACTAGCAAAAAAGGCCCATAATACAACTAGGTATGCTTCGGAACTTAAAGCATATTTACATCCCACCTTTTCAGCTTGTTTCCCGAAATGCCCATGGCAGAACACTTGACCAGGTGATAGTCATTTTAACTGAAGATAGGTCAAATAGAAACATGGAACAACATGGCCTTTGAAGACTGAAGAGGATGGGGGGGGGGAAATCTTGAAGGCTTGGGAAAAGGACTCTGTCTTTTGCTTGTTCTGTGGAATAAGAATAATGCCTTGGCAAAGGAAGGCCTTCAGTGCACGAGGCCTCAAATATCCAGTCTAGTTGTTTATCTCATTAGAGAGCACATTGGGTTTTTAAAAGCCAGTTCCTCCTTTTTATTGACTGAAATAGCACATTTTTATAAATGTCCCTTTTGATTGCTATTCAAGGGGGCAGCCCAGCATTTTATTTTTCATGCCAAGAGTAAAAAATAAAACTGAAATTTCTTTGAATGTAAAGTCATTTAAATTAAAACACGTACTGTAGGCAAGCCTTCAAATCAGGAATCTGGTGGCACCTTTTCTGGCGAACAAATTCTATTAAAAGGCAGAAGTGTCATCCTTTTAATACAATGTGTTTGTCGGAAAGGGTGCCACCAGATTCTTGATTTTTGGCCGCCACAGACTCACGGGCCCTCCCCCTACAAGGTTGGCAAGCCTTTTAAGCCTTGGCCAGCCCATTGGATGACCGTTTTTACCACTGGGCAGGCTTTGGGGATACATGCGCTTCAGCTGTTCCTTGATGGATGGATGCTCTTTGCAGATACCTGTGTAAATGCAAACGCAGAAAAGCACATACCAAAGGCTCCCCACCCCACCCAGCTCATCCTGGTGCCTCTCTTCCGCAGTCGTTCCTGTATTCCATTAACCAAACAATATGCCTGCGACTGGATAGCATTGAGGCCAAGCTGCTAGCCCTGGATGCGACCTGCAAGTCCCTGGAAGAGAAACTGGATCTGGTCATGAACAAGCAGCACAGCCCCATCCAGGTCCCCATGGTGGCAGGTTCCCCGCTTGGGGCCACGCAGACATGCAACAAAGTGAGATGGTAAGTCTCTCTGGGGGAGGGCATGTGGGTGCTGCTTCCAGATCAACTGACTGGCACAGCCAAGCAGGGCAGCTTTTGGGGTAACCGTCAGGAACTTGGTATGCGGCTTAGAATGAGAAACAAATTCTTCTTGAAGGCACTTTGGCTTCATGGCGATCCTTGCCTTGTGACCAACTAAACACATTGCCTTGCCTTGGGGCGGGGGGCTTAGAGCCCTTGCCACATTCTTCCTCGGCTTGGCCTGTTCATACACGTGATTGTAGATGGGATGATGTAGCTCCCACTCCTGTTTAAATTTAGGGCAGGGTCTCCTGGGATTTTGTTTCGACTTTGGGAATAAAGAATTCAGCCTTCTTAGACCACAGACATGTTTTTAGCCCCTCCGATTGTGGAAATAACTTTGAGAGTGGGTAGGTAGCACGTGGCATGGAAGCCACGGGCGGGCTGAAATGTACTTGCAGGGATAAGACGGCAGGGCTTGCTGGCTCCATAGGATTGTGGTAAACAGAGGTAGAATGGAGGAAATATTAATTAATCTGTATCATTAATATTTTTTAAGGGTTGAATAAGGGCACCTTTGTCCCAAATTTGCAATATAGTCCACTGCTGCTTCACCAACCAGTTTTTAGTCATGGAGGTTGTAGCGTACAAAGCAAGAGGGTAAAGAGAGAAGAGGCAGCCGGCCTAGAAAATAAAAGAGAATCCAAGTAAAATGAATGGCACTGAATTTTCATAGATCTGATTTTCCCCCTCCCTCATTCCCAGCATACTTAAGCAATCAGCCCACTTCTCTCTTTCTTAAAGCTTTGTAGACTGAATTTGAAGAGATCCTAACCTTACCCTGTACTCGGATCTGTTTTTATAATCTGTAGAATGCACACCTGCTTTAAATTTATTGGCAAGCACCCTGAAAGTTTCTGAATGCTTTTTCCACCCTGTGATACTACAATAGGAACTCAGGTGCTTGGATATTTTACAGAAGAAACGGCACTTTTCCAGCTTTGAAAATGGCACGCTTACCTGTCAGTGACAGAGAACGTCTGTTGTTGACGTACAACTTCTCTTTTCTCTGATAGGCTACCCATGTTAGCGTTCATCCTCTATTGGTTTCTTTCCAGCCTATGCTCCTCTCCTACCTGTTTCTTAAATACTTCCTTCTTGATTGATTTTAACAATTATACCCGAAGGTATTTGTTTATTTTATGAATCTACAATTCATAATTACCCATGACTATTCATGATTCCATGCTTCAGCTGTTCCATGGTCGAGATATTAGTAATCTGTAACCCTCCCATGGAAGATTGTTTGGAACCTCTTCACATAGAATAAGCTAAACATATCCTCTAGCTCAGTGTTTCTCAACCTTGGCAACTTGAAGGTGTGTTGAAGTCCACACACCTTCAAGTTGCCAAGGTTGAGAAACACTGCTCTAGCTTACTGGTGTTCTGTAAACTTTGGTAAAGTCTCTCTTGAGTCAAACTCAATCTCCATGATTATAAGGACACCTCCACCGTGTTTTCTTGGCAACAGGGCAGGAGTGGTTTCCCATACCAGAAATGTCAGTACTGTACCTACATTTTTTATGAAGAGTTGGTTATGGATGATAACAACAACATGGAAATCCTGAACATACTCATATTGGAGCCTGACTTGCCCTCTTGTTTGGAAATCCTCACTGATTTTCACATGTTTTATTTGTTGAAGTGGAATCCCTGACAATTTTCTATAGGGAGGGATTTGTTTCCCTTACAGCAAAATATTTGGAATTTCAGTTTCCTTATCTATAGATAACCTTTAAGAGACGGTTCACTTACAGTGCTAAGTCTTGGTTTGTTTTAACCATGCATTTGTTGAAAAAATGGCTGCGTTCACACATAGCAAACCAAAGCCAAACAGCCAAACCCAACTAAAATATACGCTTACCCTTCCCTTTATCTTCCATAGAAAGCAGGCAGCAGGGCACGTCAACATGTGCATGAGATATACTGATTAGAAATAGTTATTTTTATGCCAACTATTCCTTTGTGGTGTGTAACTGGCCCAAGGTCACCCAGCCGGCTTTCGTGCCTAAGGCGGGACTAGAACTCACACCCTCCTGGTTTGCCATTGGCTCCTTCCTAGGGCTGAGAGAGGGGGACTGGCCCAAGGTCACCCAGCCGGCTTTCATGCCTCAGGCGGGACTAGAACTCACAGCCTCTTGGTTTCTAGCCCGGAGCCTTCACCACTAGACCAGACTGGCTCTCTTTTGAGCCTTTGCTTTTGAGTTTGGCCTTTTTGCTGAAAATGTGTTTTGATATATAGCCCTTGGTTAGAAATGGAACAAAGCATGTCCAGTGAGTGTTGTTATCACCAAATTTTAGTAATTAGAATTGAATGCATCTTTGATGGATTTAGGATGTGTCTCAAGGCTGAGTTTTGCCTTATGAAGTGTTGATGGGTGTTCTGAAGTTGTTTATGTCTCACCAGGGGAAGCATTTTTGTGGAAAATGTTTTTCCCCCAGGTGCATAGAACACAGTTTTGTGAGATGAGCTATACATTATAAACAATGATGTGTAGTCTTGCTTTGCTTTCTGTTGCCATTAACAGCTGTGCTATTTTATGGGTTCGTCATTTATCATTACTGTAATAACAAGGGTTTATCATAAATAAAAGTTTCCAAAGGAGAAAATAGAAATATATTCTCTTTAAAACAAAAGCAATCCTAACTAAGGTAGGGGAAAAGCAGAAAAAATTACTTGCTGTATTTTTAAGAGCCTTTCCTTAGAATTATATTCATTCCTACATTGCTTTGCCCTTTGGTTAATAAACTGGCTAGGGATTTTCTCTTCTAAGATGTTATTCTTTTCAGATAGCAACTCAACTTCGCTGTAGAGAAATAAAGAGATGTCACATGTCAAAAGCATCGTCCAATTTTTCAGCTTGATTTGCCAGTATGACTGTAATGAAATGTTTATTTTTGCTATTTTGCTCCTTGGTCATCACCATCCAGAAAAGGAGAGAAGTAGGTGGAAGTGGCTGGACTGCTGAAAAGTTCCTGGGCATTTGTTTTTGCCAGTATATGACCCACACTCCTCCATGTGGTGTGCCACAAAGTCATTGGGCTGCTCCATGAAGGCTACTTCCAACTCTTCTCTCAAAATGTCTGAATTTCACATCTCACAGGACATGACACTAGTGTATCGAGGTTAAAGTTTTGAACTGGTAACTGTCAATTGTATTTAGAAGGCCTTGATGGAGAAACATCTGTCCTTAATTCATCTGGTTTAGTTCATTTGCGCAGGGAGTGGGGGTGGACAGATCCTTCAGCATTTGTGGGGGGAAAAGAGGGTGAAGAAGTGAGATTGAAAGCAATAGGTATGCATGGTGTAATGTCACAAGTGTGCAGCTGGAAGGAACCCATCTCCAAGAAAATGTGATGCAGAAATAGGAGGTTTAAGTAGAAAGGGAAATGCAGAGACTATTAAAAATAAATAAAATGTACATATACACTCCCATGTATTCTGTCTGTCTCACTAGCTAGGCTTGTGTCTCTTGAGTCTGAAGGTACAAATGTGATTGATTTATTCGTATTGCTAAGTTGGTATATTGAAATGAGAGCAGTAACCTTGTTACTTTGCAGCAAAACTAGCAAAGAGTTTTGTAGCCTCTTAAAGACAAAGACATTTGTGGTAGCCTGACCTTTACAAGGCACAACGCTGCTCTTAAACGTATATGCTCAGGTTTTTTTTAAATGTGCATTAAATTTTCAGCCCTGCCTAGTTTATTTCGGCATTGTTCCTCCTTCAGTCTGCCTGTTCTCCCCATGAATTTTTCTGGCCCTGGGTGTCTTTAATTTCTTAGCAGTCTGGCTCTAAAATTATCTTACTCTTCAAGAAAATATGCTGAAAGTTTCTTCCAACATGGAAACTGGCAAGAATGTGGTCTTTTCACTGCAGCATGACATCAGATGTAGCCATCACAGTGGGCTAGAAAATGTGTTATGGCATCCAGAGTAATGATCTGGGAATTCATGTCCAGCTTTTTGGCCATGTTGCAAGAATGGTGAAGTCCTGCTTCTCTGCCTGATAGATTGGTATTTCCCAAGTAATTGTTCACCAAAATGGCCCATCAACGCAGTCACTACACAGATACTCCTTGGACTCATCACTTCCTATCCTTGGTCATCTCTTCCCACTGATTTTTTGGGTACTGCAGTTTGTTGGTAATCTGTTTGTGGATGACAAACAAGAAAAAAATATTGTCTTGGGTGAATGTAGAAACATAAGATAATTGCCTCTACAAACTTTTAATGCACGCCACATTTCTCCTAATCAGAATTGTTTAACTTTTACATCTTTCATGCTTGGAAGAGGACTAACAGTTGGGATCTTCTGTATTTTAGCATTAAACGAAAGTTCAGATTTCTATGCCGAAGTTGACATCCAGCCTGATTTGTAGTATCTCCTCTGTGGAGTCCTTGGTGCTACAGATGATATTCTCTTCGATTGGTAATATCTCCTCTGTCCTTTACAAATTAGAGGGTATTAAAGGAAGAATATATTAGGAAGATGAAGGCTTATTTGCTTTCTCACCAGCTGGAGTTTGCCTAATAAATGGTCCTCACTTACTGACAGGTTCAGAAGATCCCACTGGGTTTGACAGAGATTATTTCCTAGTAAGGAAGTTTAGAATTACATCCTATATCTCCAGAATCCTCCTTTCCTACTTACTACCTTCTAGATGAGACCAGAGCTCCAGAATTTCTATTAACAAGACCAGCAGAGCTATCAGGGAGTTTAAGTTTCATTGGTCAACATGCAAGAGCATTTTAGCCTGGCAGAAGGTGGGTTGATGGGATTTGCAATTGACTGCAAGTATTTAGTACACTTCCCACAATACCACTTTCTGAAGCTTGATTTTGCATTGGGTTCCCATGCCATATGGAAGCTCGCTCTATTTGAAAATGTAATGTAAAATATAAAAATATCTCTATGTGCCCAGCAGAAGTATAGACTTGACTGTTTAACTAAGAGAATTGTTAGGAAGTTGTACATCCTTTCATTCTCAGATTTTATCTGCACATAGGCAAACTTGTTCTATCAGTTGCCATGAAAAGGCGTTAATAACGTATGTGTGTTCAGCTGAGTGTCACTGAGAGTCACTTGCAGACTTTATCTATCCAATGCTTATTTAGCTAGGTAGCTAAGTCACTCATCAAAGAAGCTGTAATAGTAATCTGCTGTTTGCAGCACTCTGAAGCTTGGTACACGTGTGAGTTTTGTAGATATAGCTGGGTGATACGAAGTGTAACTTGTTCTGATGATTTGCCAGATTGGGTGTGTTGGATTTTGATTAATGGGAGATATTCTGCAGTCTATTTCTGGCATGCCAGCTGGAATGCTTTTGGGGCTCTGGAGCCTGAACCATGCACACACCCCTTTGACACCAGTTGTCGAAGTTCAGGAATGCAGTTCCAGAAGAATGCTCCTCCGTTGTGATATACTTTACAATCATGGAAGCATAGGGCTTCTAAATATGCTGTGGAAAATTGAATTATTGTAGAGCTATACAGTACTGCAGCACAGGGGAAGAGAATGTATCAGAGACCAGCAGGATAGGTTGCCCTGAGGAAAGTAATGTGCAAATGCAGTAAAAAATATCAACTCAGTAATACTAAGGGAAATAATTACATATATTTGCTGTCATCACCAGTACATTAGGCATGCTATTTCCTTCCTTTCTATTTGAAAGGTAAAGAAATAGTTATATAAATTATCTTGTAAAATTGGCTATGTGCTTTTAAAAAGGAAGATGATTTTCCAGTTTTGATTATACAACATTTTGATGGCTGGATAAAGCCCTCAGAAGTTTGATTTGCATCTGGATCTTCTTCGACTATCCTTCTCCATACCTCAATTCCAAGCTAGCAGATGCGGCCCTTTTTAACATTTAAAATAGGTGTTTTCCTATCGACAACTTAGCTACATTTATGTTCCCATTTTAGGTATGGATAGTTAAGCCTGGTAGCGACTGGCTGGAGGTTGCCTAGTCAAACCACCTGAGTTCTGAATGAAGATTTCAAACTCTGAACAACACAGTGGAGGACTTACCTCTTTAAGTCGCAATGCTTGTTTAGCTTTTGTTTTCCTTAAAATATTATATCCCATCACTCTTGGACTGAGAGATGTTGGAGCCAAGCGTTTTGTAATATGATGTTGACATATTATTACAAACCCTGGAAGACACCCTTTTCCAACACGAGCATTTGGTATTGAGTTTTACAAGGTCAGTTTATGGCAATAGCTGCCTTAAAAGCAACTTTGCTTATGGGTCAGAGAGTGGAGTGCTATTACTCATGTCAATGTATTGCCGAGTTAATTCTGTCAAGCTTTCTTAAACTGAGATCTGACCTACATTGCCCTTATGTTTCTTAAGCCACCTGCTATTAACGAAATGGTTTCTACTGAGCCATTTATCCTGAAATTGCTGAAGGCTTCATGTAGCAAGTTTGTGACTTCAAACAAGCAGTTGATAAAAAATAAAACTGAATAGAACTTGCTGTTTTTTATATGTGGCTCAGGAGACAAATACTGTATGTGTCTGAATTTCCAGTAGCATTTTCAAAGCAATAAATACATATTATGTTGGAGAAGATTATCATAAAAAGTTACTGTGAAATCTTTAAATCTCTGCAAGCCAATAGTTATGAAATAGTTACATACTATTTCATAAGTTAAAAATTAATAGAGTGACAGCCTTACTTAGAAATGAAATATAAAAGGCTCAGAAGCAAGAAACAAGACAAAGTGTTGGTATTTACAGTGAGTTACATTCCATTCCGTTTTAATCAGTCAGAATCTACTTTCTGTGAGTCAGGAAGATTGTGATGCTGTAATCTTAAACACATACCTTTCAATCAACTGGATTTCTATTTTCTTAATGGAAACGTTTCGCTCCTTATCCAAGGGGCTTCTTCAGTCTGAGTAAAGTTGGTAAGGGAATCCTAAATATGTTCCTAGGTAGCTGTGTGACCTTACACCTGGGGCTAGGTCATGGTTATATTGAGATGTAATTTTTAAGTCCTTTTATCATCTAATGGAGGGTCGTTAAAAACACCATGCTGCTGTTGAGCTTCTGAAATGGTCTTAATCTTCCTAGGCACAGAAGACAACACGGGGAGGAAGATGGGGGAGAGTTTGTGCCTGAGGCCCCCACCTCTATTCAAGGAAGGATTTTCCAAGTTGGCATAAATGGATTCCTTGACCCCTCTCTCAAACCACCTATCTTCTCTGTCTAAAATGTGAACATTAATGTCCTCAAATGAGTGTCCTTTTTCTTTTAGATGAAGATAAACTGCTGACTCTGGTCCTGTGGTGTTATTTCTCCTGTGTTGTGCCATCCTCCTGTACATAGGTTGTTTGGTTTCTCCAATGTAGAGTTCAGAGCACTCCTCACTGCACTGGATTGCATAAACTACATTGCTTTTCTTATGTTTTGGAGTTTGATCTTTGGGGTGTACAAGCCTCTGTCTCAGTGTGTTGGTGGGTTTGAAATATACAGGTATGTGGTGTTTGCCAAATATCCGTTTTATCTTTTCAGACACGCCAGCCATGTAGGGAATGACCAGGTTCTTTCGTTTACTCTGAGTCTCAGCCCTATCTGTCGCTGTTTTAGGTCTGGTAGATTTAGATTTGGTGAAGGCCCAATTTGGATATCCACAGGCCTTCAGGGCTGTTCTCAGGTGCTGATTTTCATTCTTTTTGGAATCCATGGAGGTGGGGATGGTTTCTGCTCTGTGTGACAATGTCCTGATGACTCCTAGTTTGTGCTGCAGTGGATGGTGGGAGTCAAACATCAGATATTGATCTGTGTGTGTGGGTTTCCTGTAGATCCCTATTTCTAGCTTGCCACCGGTCCCAATGAGGACTTCACAGTCTAGGAATGCCAGTCTGTTGTCCTTGGTGTCTTCTCTGGTGAAGCTAATGTTGGCATCTATAGTGTTTATATGGTCCGTGAAGGCCTGTACTTCCTGGGCCTTGATTTTGACCCAGGTGTCATCCACATACCTAAACCAGTGGGTGGGCACCGTTCCCTGGAATGTGTTGAGTGCTTTCTTCTCCACTTCTTCCATGTATAAATTGGCCACAATGGGTGACACAGGAGAACCCATGGCACAGCCGTGTTTTTGTCTGTAAAAGTCACCTCTGTATGTGAAATAAGTGGTGTTAAGACACAGGTCCAGAAGATGGCAGATCTGGTTTGGGTTGAGATGGCTTCTCCTTTCCAGGGTGCTGTCCTCTTCTAGTCTCTTCCTGACAGCGGATAGAGCATGAGTGGTGGGGATGCTGGTGAAAAGGGAGGACACATCAAAGGAGACCATAGTTTCATCTGTATCCAGTTTCAGGATCTTTGCTTTGGAAACAAATTCTTCCGAATTATGGATGTAGTGTTCAGAGTGTCCAACTAGAGGTGCTAGTATGGTAGAGAGGTGTTTGGCAATGTTGTATGTTACCGAATTGATGCTGCTGACTATGGGTCGGAGGGGTGTTCCTTCCTTGTGGATCTTAGGAAGTCCGTAGATGCAGGGGATGGCTTTTCCAGGATACAGACGGTGGTAGGTAATCCTATCGATGGAGCCATCATGTTCCAATTGTTTCAAACTGTCTATTGCCTTTTTCTTGTAATTGTTGGTGGGGTCTCTTTTCAGTTTTTCATATGTATGGTGATCCTCCAAAAGTGAGGTAATTTTATTGTGGTAGTCTGCAGTGTTTAGAACCACTGTACATCTTCCTTTGTCAGCAGGTATTTTATACCATCACCATTTTACCTGCTGACAAAGGAAGATGTACAGTGGTTCTAAACACTGCAGACTACCACAATAAAATTACCTCACTTTTGGAGGATCACCATACATATGAAAAACTGAAAAGAGACCCCACCAACAATTACAAGAAAAAGGCAATAGACAGTTTGAAACAATTGGAACATGATGGCTCCATCGATAGGATTACCTACCACCGTCTGTATCCTGGAGAAGCCATCCCCTGCATCTACGGACTTCCTAAGATCCACAAGGAAGGAACACCCCTCCGACCCATAGTCAGCAGCATCAATTCGGTAACATACAACATTGCCAAACACCTCTCTACCATACTAGCACCTCTAGTTGGACACTCTGAACACTACATCCATAATTCGGAAGAATTTGTTTCCAAAGCAAAGATCCTGAAACTGGATACAGATGAAACTATGGTCTCCTTTGATGTGTCCTCCCTTTTCACCAGCATCCCCACCACTCATGCTCTATCCGCTGTCAGGAAGAGACTAGAAGAGGACAGCACCCTGGAAAGGAGAAGCCATCTCAACCCAAACCAGATCTGCCATCTTCTGGACCTGTGTCTTAACACCACTTATTTCACATACAGAGGTGACTTTTACAGACAAAAACACGGCTGTGCCATGGGTTCTCCTGTGTCACCCATTGTGGCCAATTTATACATGGAAGAAGTGGAGAAGAAAGCACTCAACACATTCCAGGGAACGGTGCCCACCCACTGGTTTAGGTATGTGGATGACACCTGGGTCAAAATCAAGGCCCAGGAAGTACAGGCCTTCACGGACCATATAAACACTATAGATGCCAACATTAGCTTCACCAGAGAAGACACCAAGGACAACAGACTGGCATTCCTAGACTGTGAAGTCCTCATTGGGACCGGTGGCAAGCTAGAAATAGGGATCTACAGGAAACCCACACACACAGATCAATATCTGATGTTTGACTCCCACCATCCACTGCAGCACAAACTAGGAGTCATCAGGACATTGTCACACAGAGCAGAAACCATCCCCACCTCCATGGATTCCAAAAAGAATGAAAATCAGCACCTGAGAACAGCCCTGAAGGCCTGTGGATATCCAAATTGGGCCTTCACCAAATCTAAATCTACCAGACCTAAAACAGCGACAGATAGGGCTGAGACTCAGAGTAAACGAAAGAACCTGGTCATTCCCTACATGGCTGGCGTGTCTGAAAAGATAAAACGGATATTTGGCAAACACCACATACCTGTATATTTCAAACCCACCAACACACTGAGACAGAGGCTTGTACACCCCAAAGATCAAACTCCAAAACATAAGAAAAGCAATGTAGTTTATGCAATCCAGTGCAGTGAGGAGTGCTCTGAACTCTACATTGGAGAAACCAAACAACCTATGTACAGGAGGATGGCACAACACAGGAGAAATAACACCACAGGACCAGAGTCAGCAGTTTATCTTCATCTAAAAGAAAAAGGACACTCATTTGAGGACATTAATGTTCACATTTTAGACAGAGAAGATAGGTGGTTTGAGAGAGGGGTCAAGGAATCCATTTATGCCAACTTGGAAAATCCTTCCTTGAATAGAGGTGGGGGCCTCAGGCACAAACTCTCCCCCATCTTCCTCCCCGTGTTGTCTTCTGTGCCTAGGAAGATTAAGACCATTTCAGAAGCTCAACAGCAGCATGGTGTTTTTAACGACCCTCCATTAGATGATAAAAGGACTTAAAAATTACATCTCAATATAACCATGACCTAGCCCCAGGTGTAAGGTCACACAGCTACCTAGGAACATATTTAGGATTCCCTTACCAACTTTACTCAGACTGAAGAAGCCCCTTGGATAAGGAGCGAAACGTTTCCATTAAGAAAATAGAAATCCAGTTGACATGATTCAAGCTACAGACAATTCCACCTGGATGACTGAGAACCTTCATAGACATACCTTTCAATGTGTGTGTGTGTGCGGAGTTTGTTTATTCAATTCTTTCTCATTGTGCAATACCCATAGTCTTGGCTTCAGTTGTCCTCTTTGAAGTTTAAAACATTCTTATGAGAAAAGCCACTTTTCTCATTTGGGCATCTTCCCTGAAGGTAAAGCACACATCCCCTTGCCCTCAACCATTCTGATTAGGTCTGAATTTAGAAGAGTTTTAGTAAATTGTATTCTTCAAGATTTGCAATTGGAGACCTTGAAGTTCACTTCAGACCTCTAATATAGTTCTGGTGATCCTAGGAAATAACTGAAGTTCTGCTGTCAAATTCCCAGGGTTTGGTCTATAGTAGACAGAAGGGGGCAGAAGAGTATTATATATAAAGCTGAATCTTTGACACAGAATTGAAAAGATTGGGCAAGTTAAGTTTTTGTATGTGGAAATCAGGTTGAAAATCCCAGGTTTTGGACACTATCTTTCTTGTAATGTACTCATAAATAAGGTTATCTGACATAGAGGATAGTGTTTTAAAAAACAAAGTCTATAGGTAAATTGTACCTGGAAAGAATTGGGGTGGAGGGTCTGTGTGTGTGTGTGTGTGTGTGTGTGTGTGTGTTTCTGTGTTAATGAGGCATTGCAGATGCTAAATAAATATGATTGTTAATGAGGCTTTCCAGATGATACTGAATATGTAGCATATGTCCTTTATTCAAAATATTTGGCTGAAGAAGGTCCCTGCCTATAGTATAAAGGCATGTGTGTTTTAAAGAAATTTAGAATTAAAATGTCTGTCGAGTTCTGGATTCCACTAAGTTCATTTGGGAGAGATTAAGGCATTAAGTTGAGCTCAACATGCAAAAGGTGGCTGGCGTCATTCCCAACAAAGAATTTTTTTGGAACAGGCCAATCATCCAAACATCCATGTGTTTTGTTGCTGATCTCTCCTCTGGCTTTAGATTAGTGTTAATTGAAGGGCCTCATGTTTGCTAATTGCAAAGATTCTCCCCACCTCTTACCCTCATTTACATGTTATGAGCAAGTGACATGAGAGAAGCTGGACTAAATTTTAGAATGGTGGAGGAGAGGTGAGATTCCTTGCCAGCCAACTCTTATACAGTATGTTGTGAAGGATTTGGGACGTACTATTGCATGGCCTTGGTCCATTTTTGAGTCCCTGAAGCTCCCCCCAATTTTTAAGCGGATCTTCAGGCCTGCCATTACTACAATGATCTTATTATTGAGGAACATTAAATGAGGAATCTTCAGTGTGGTTTGAATAGTTGCGGAGCGCAGTGGTTTTATTGGTGGGTGGGGAAATAGAAGTGGGGTGACTGAATAGCGAAGGGGGAGTAACAAAATGCATCCCCTTCCCCCGCCTACTCTTAAGTTGGGAAAAGAAAACAGATGAACCTGGTCAATAAAGATTGAATTAATTAATTAATAAAAAGGTAAAAGTAAAGGTTCCCCCACACAGTCGTGTCCGACTCCAGGGGCCAGTGCTCATCTCCGTTTGTTAGCCGAAGAGCCAGCGTTGTCCGAAGACGCTTCCGCGGTCATGTGGCTGGCATGACGCACGCGGAACGCTGTTACCTACCCACCGAAGTGGTACGTATTTATCTACTTGCATTTGCATGCTTTCGAATTGCTAGGTTGGCAAGAGCTGGGGCGAGTGCGGGAGCTCACTCCGTCACGCAGGGCTAGGGATTCGAACCTCCAAACTTGCGATCTTCTGATCGACAAGCCTGGCGTCTTACCCGCTGAGCCACCGCGCCCCCTCTAATATTTAATTAATACAAGTAATTAATTAATATTGTAGAAGGCAGCAGTGGCAAACCACTTCTGTATTGTGCCGAAGGAAACTATGTGGATGTATCCATGTTCTCATTAGGAGTCAACCTCAAATTGACAAAGGTTTTACCTTTCTCATTACCCTCTGCATTGCTCTGTACACCTCTGTGTTCTGTACCCCATAATGCAAAATCAATGTTTAGTTATAATAGTTAGTTACATGTCACCAACCTGAGCTTGACTCGTGATAACTGCATGGACCAGTGCTCATCAACCTGACTTCGGCCTATTTTATACCAAACTCACTTCTAAGAATTCTTGTGGAAGTGTGTGTGTATGTGTAGGGGGTAAGCTGGGTGGAAACCCAGGATGTTGGTTGTGGAAGGTAGTGAAAGAAGCCCTAGGACAGGGAGATCCTCTGTTCTTTCATAGCCAGCTCCCCACCACCCCTTGTCTCCTTTGCAGTGATAACATAGTTCTCCTTATTGCCCTGAAAGAACCAAATTCCTCCAAGTGCTGGCCTGCTTCAACATTTATGCCATCCTGGCCCACTTCTTTTCCCTGTGAGCTTGGTGGCTTGAGTCAAAAGCTGAGATCAGAGGAAGTAGGGCCTTCTAATTCAGTATCCAAGTCTTTTTATCAGGATTAGAAACAACAAGGCCCCCCATGATAGATGAAGGTAAAGTGAACTCTCGGCAAGCAAGGTTTGCAAACTTCTGCCATAGCAACCTTCCTTTGCCCATTCTTGGGATGGTTGAGTCATGGAATCCTCTGCTGGAGAAGCAGCATGTTTGCAATTGAATGGGTCTTTTTTCCATGAATGGCTGCAGTGGGTAATCCTTCTGTGTTCAGTGGCCTCCTCCAGAGGAGAATAAACCATGCCAGATTTTGTTTAAACAGGTTTTCCATACTGGTTGGTAAAGTTGGTCTTGAAACCAGTAAATCATCCCTTTATACTTGTCTGCCCCTTCAAAAGGATTCTTTGTACAACTAGAGCTGAGAATATATATCCCAAAATAAATGTTATCTGTAACTTTTGCAGCATAGTTGAGCTGTTAAAAAGCATGCTTAGCATACTTTTGCTGTTTTAATAAACACTGCTTTTTTGCTTGCCTATTTTGCAAACTGACCACAACTTTGTAAATCTTTCGAGGCCAAAAATCTTATTGGCAGAATGGCTAGTTTGTTTTGATCATCTTCTGTAAAAAAGCATCATCGTTTTAATGCCTGGCTTTTAGTTGTGATGCTGTAGATGCTGAAGAGAATGTCTAGGTGTGGAATTAAGAGTTCCATTAAAATAGATCTTAGTGAAAGAAAAAAATGGGCTGATGTGCACCAGCTGTGTCCGGAGAGGTGAGCCAGGCTGATGACCACTGTGAAGTTTTCGCCATGCAGCTGCTCTCCCCTGTTTTGTGTCTTTGTTTTAATTAGTGGCACATTGACCTACTTTCCTTTGCCTCTGTAGGGCTTATATATATATTGCAAGAAAGCCTATTTGTAGGTAGGCAGGAATGTTCTTGGTCAAAGGAGCTTCAGTTTCTGGAGGCCTGCAGGTTTATAGTGATCCTTGCAGTATAGGAAATTGTCTCCTGTGCTTGAAATCCATTGGTCCCAACTTGTTAGGAGCATAATATATGAATTCTCTGGTTATTGCCCACAAAAGATTGTGCCAGCCGTTGTCTCTCTCCCCCGCCCCCAAAGCAGTGCCGTGATGGAAGGCTAATGTATAAAACTATTTATATATATATATCTAAATAGCCTCTTAAGAAATAGATAGAATGGTCCATCATCTTCAAGAAAAGGCCTCTATTCACCATTCTACATTCTTCATGCAAAGTCATATAAGATTGTATTTATACAACTGGAACAAAGGTTCATTAGAAACCAGATGCTGCCCCTCCTTTGCCTCTTTCACCCGGTAGAGTATTTCTATAAATAATCCATTGATCCGAGACCGTGGTAGTGTTCCTGTCTCAGTTTTTCCATAATGTGCTTTTCCATAACATCCATATGCCCAATGTTTTTGAACATTTACTTTGGAAAAGGTGTAATGTCAGCTGATTCCTTCTGAATATGTCTCTTTTGTTGTTCCTGCCCTTCCCCTCCCTTGAGCTTTTAATATGACTTCAAGGAAGAGGAGAGCAGTTAATTTGAGCAGGTGCCAGAAATCCTCTTCTCTCTATTGGCCACCTCCTGGTAGAGTGACAGGTTATTGGCCAAGAAAAACGGGAAGCTAGTGGTGATGGATGTGAGTCATAGACACACTTTCCTGGTTAAAATCACCTCTGGAAGGGATATAGTGGTGAAAAATAAACATTTTTTTCTACCCAACAAAAGAGAGGCCAAGATATGAATACCTAATATATATATATATATACCAAAATCCCCAACCCCCTAAGAAATTAATAACTTTGCTCAGGGTTTAAATAATCATTTTATTGAAATAATCGTTTTAAAAACGATGATTTATTTTGAATTCCTCCCCATGTTTAAACATAGGAATATAAGTAATTCTAAAAGTATGTGTGATTAACATCTCAGAATAAACAGAAATTTCTGAATTTTTCAGTAGAAGTATGAAAAATGTCTCTGTCTTGAGTGTGCTCACCTTTTTCCTGTGGGTCACAGATAAAGTGTGGTTGGCTGAGTAGCTCAGGTTGATCTTCCCATAGTTGGTGGGTTTGTTTGTTTGTTTTTTAATTGAAACATGGTGTTAAAAAGATCCAACACTCTCTGCAAGTCTGTTTACATTTAAAAGAAAGCATCCCTGTTACCACATCCTGATCCATCAGATTAAGGTTTTTCCTTCTGATGAGAGGCCTGGCATATACTACTTCTCTTTAACCCGCTTAACCATTTGCACCCTTCGGTTTAGCAAACAGATTCTAAGGTTTTGCCTGCATGTAGAAAATGTTCAAGCAACTTTCTTATTTGTGGCTGGGGTGCATTCTTCACAGCATGGCTTACAAAGAGGCCCATGAACTTGACTGAGTTCCTTTTTTGGGTCACATCCTCCTCAGTCGTTGTATATTGCAATGATATGTTCAGGAAGGGGAATCTTGGCAGAGCTTGTGGCTTGGCAGGCGAATAGAACAGAAAACGTCTTTACCCAGTGGTGACCCAATCTGAGCAACTGGAGTACTGCACAGAGCCAGCAAACAGAGGCATTCCAGCCTTCTGAAAAGAAAGATAACAGCCTTGTGCAGTTAGACTCCAGCTGGATTCAGACATGTTGTGAACTCAAGATTTAAGCTCTGTAAGTGTGAACCGATGCAACAGAGTCCTGCACAGCACAGCACCAGTTTGGTCTAGTGGTTAAGGCGCCAGGCCAGAGACCAGGAGATCGGGAGTTCTAGTCCCGCCTTGGGCATGAAAGCCGGCTGGGGGACCTTGTGCCAGTCCCTGTCTCTCAGCCCTAGGAAGGAGCCAATGGCAAACCAGGAGACTGAGAGTTCTAGTCCCGCCTGAGGCACGAAAGCCGGCTGGGTGACCTTGGGCCAGTCACTCACTCTCAGCCCTAGGAAGGAGCCAATGGCAAACCAGGAGACTGAGAGTTCTAGTCCCGCCTGAGGCACGAAAGCCGGCTGGGTGACCTTGGGCCAGTCACTCACTCTCAGCCCTAGGAAGGAGCCAATGGCAAACCAGGAGACTGAGAGTTCTAGTCCCGCCTGAGGCACGAAAGCCGGCTGGGTGACCTTGGGCCAGTCACTCACTCTCAGCCCTAGGAAGGAGCCAATGGCAAACCAGGAGACTGAGAATTCTAGTCCCGCCTGAGGCACGAAAGCCGGCTGCGTGACCTTGGGCCAGTCACTCACTCTCAGCCCGACTCACCTCACAGGGTGGTGGTTGGGGGGGAAATAGGAGGAGGAAGGAGTATTTGGTATGTTCCCTGCCTTGAGTTATTTATAAAAATAATAAAGGTGGGATAAAAAAAAATCTAAAAAAAAAAAGCTCTTGCCCTGCCTACTTCCTGGCATTGAAGAGGGGCAGAAGGAAAATAGGAATCCGGAGTCCAGAGCTTATGGCTACTTGTGCACGCAGGAACCAAGGGGGAGATGACCCTCAAGGTGTCAAAGTAACATTGATTGTTGCTTTCAGACAGTACGTCTTTTTGTCAAGGACATTAGATGAAATCATTCACAAAGGATCTGCTATCTGAAACTCATGGGATGGCACAATAAATTTTGCGTTGGGGTCATCTCTCCCTTGGTTCCTGCTTTTCCTGCTTATCCTCTGACCATGCTTTGACATACAACACTAACCACCATTAGCATTATGTCTGAGCACAGACACCCCCGGGATTCAGTTATTCTCCTCAATCTTTTATGCACTGGTTCTTTGGACTGAACATCTTTGAGTTCTAGCTCTGAGGAGGAAAAAAAAATCACATGCTTTACCAATAGTATCTGCTCCTGAGAGGCAGCTCAAGTCCAGCTGTTATGGGCATATCTCAAAGAAGAGTCACCATTGCCATTTGGCAGATGAAATCATTTTGATCTCTTATACTGACCCACTCTTCTTCTTATCCACACTCACACAACAAATCCCACTTGCGCATGCCAGTAGCACGCAGAGACACACAGTTACGCACACACAGACGCAGACCCCTTTTCCTCATAACTGCCGCTTAATGTCTCCTCATGCAACTTCCCCCTGAGTTCAGGAATTAATATCAGGAGCCATTTCAGGTGAAAGCATTTCCCCTTGGAGCTGTTAATGAATCCAGCACATGCAGTGTCTATCAATGGCTACATTTAGAAGTTCATCCGTCCATAGAACTCCCATACTAGCTTGAACCTTGGCACTTCTCCTTGTACAAATGAAGCTCTAAGGGAATGCATCCTGCACGTAGCTCCAGTCACTTGGAGTGTTTTTTGCCAGGCATTTTACTGAGTTGAAGGAGGAAATTGTGGCATACAACAGTGTCACTTTGGAAAGCAGCAGCTTAAACTGGTGATTGGGGAAAGAAGCAACACTGGGAAAACCCACATTCTCTGCAGTGTAGAGGATCCAGAACCCCTTGCATTTCTTAAAGTTATTATTTTTTTTTTATATAGTTTAAACTTTATTGATTTTCAGAGTATAGATAAAATACAAAATAGAAAATACAGAAAAGCATGAAAATAGAACTAAAGAAAAAAGAAGAAAAAACTATAAAGTGCAAATAGACAGAAAACAAAGACGGAAAAGTGACTTCCGACTTTCTCCAATACAGATATAGATAAATTTACAAAAATAATCTCTTACCAATGATTAAACCATAGTAACATTATTTCTATTAAAATAAACCAATTAATCATTAAAACCCAAAATCAGAACATCATTTTTTTCTGCCACAAGCAAGTACTCTAGAAGTGGTTGCCAAACAGATAAAAATCCAGAAACTGAATGTTCTCTAAGTAATGCTGTCAATTTAGCCATCTGGGCCAGATCCATTAATTTCTTAAAGTGATTACTAATGGTGGATATCAAGGGCAGGTCTTCCCTGTTCATTAGGTTGGTTAAATGCCATGAGGCTTATGTTCAGATGGTCCAGAGAAAGGAATTAGTCTTTCCAAAAAGAAAAAGAAAAGGAATTCCCCATTTTATGTCAATGTTCATTAATAATTCCTTTCTATTCAAAGGAAACTACAGAATGAAGTAAAGCCTGAGATCTCCATTAATTGCATTGCTGAACCTCTGTAGCTGCAATGAATTATTCAGAGTGTTCCTTAAAGTGACAGCCTGGGAAAGTGACACAGGCATTCTGCATGATGGAGGGATGGGGGTGATAACCTGCAGGGCATCCAAAGAAGTGGCAATCTGAGGGTTCAAAATGGCACATAAAACCTACCAGTGGAATTGGAGAGGATGATGAAGCAGAGCAGATAAGGCTGGTAAACATGTCCTTAAATAGCCTTTTGGCATAAAAATTAAAATGAGGGGCTTCTCTGTGCATTTAGCAGGACGCACAATGAAAACTGACCCTCTTTTGAAGGAATCCGGGAGCCTGGTCTTGCAGGAGTATCATTTGCAGTAGGGTTTGCTTGAATGAGCATCCTTTGAGTAGTACTGAGAACCAGTTTGGTCTAGTGGTTAAGGCGCCAGGCTAGAAACCGGGAGATCGGGAGTTCTAGTCCCGCCTTAGGCACGAAAGCCGGCTGGGTGACTTTGAGCCAGTCCCTCTCTCTCAGCCTGACTCACCTCACAGGGTTGTTGTGGAGAAAATAGGAGGTGGAAGGAGTTTTAGGTATGTTCCCTGCCTTGAGTTATTTATAAAATAATGAAGGCGGGATAAACATTTTTTTAAAAAACCACATGTGTTTTGGCTTCACCTTGGTTGGATTACCCTAGACCAGTGTTTCTCAACCTCAGCAACCTCATGCTGGCTGGGGAATTCTGGGAGTTGAAGTCCACACAGCTTAAAGCTGTTGAGGTTGAGAAACACTGCCCTAAACCATAATGGGCTCTCTCTGGCTTTGGCTTAGAGGGATAGATGAACCTAGCCATGAACCAAGATGCATGGCTTGGAGCAATCTATGAACTAGGTCACTATGGTTTGCCCAGCAAGTCATGGTGAAAACCTTTTCGTTTACGCCCCACTGCGGAGCTCCTTTACTGAATGGAAAAGAGGCCATCTATTTCCAACATAGGAAGTTGAGTCACTCTTAGATTTCAGGAATTAGTAGACTAAATTTTCCCTCTCCCCATATATAGTTTGAACTGACTAAAAGAAAAAAGGGAATAATTGTGCCAGAGGTCAGAGGACATTACATAATTCTACTGAAGTAGTCAGCTCCTTGAAAGAATTATGAGTTCTAGGAATGGAACAGAGATCAAAATATGATGGATTATGAGCTTTAGCATTTGATACATAACAAACAGCCTTGAAACCAAAGGGAGGGAACCCCCCCCCCCCCCCAACAAATGCATGCTTGTAACACTTCACGGAGGAACTCGCTACACTGCCAGGTGTGGGTTAATGAATGGCAAAAGAGCTTTCTTGAATCTCATTCTGGTTTTTTTCCCCCTTCCCTGTTTACTCTGTTTGCAGTGTTGTTCCTCAGACCACAGTAATTCTCAACAACGACCGTCAGAACTCGATTGTAGCCAAGATGGTGGGGCAGGAAGAGCCGTTGAACAGAGCAGCAGATTCACTGGAAAATATCCTTAGCAAGTTAGTAATGGCAGTTAGTCGAGTCTCTTCCTGGTTTCTGTCTGCATGCGCAGGAAACTGCCCGAAGCTCAGCTTAACCCTTGCTCCATCTAGCTAAATGGTGCAGGGCTCTCCCGAGTTTCAGATAAGACTCTTTCTACGCCAGGGGTTGCAGCGTTGGGAGCCATGCAGGAAGCTGGCTTGGATTTGGGTTTGGCCCCCAGGACTAGTTGATGTATACCTGTGAGGCATCGTGGTGATGGGCTCCCATTCCCCATGGCAGCACCTGGCTGCTCCTCCCTCGGGTTGGGTCGGTTCCTCCAACGGGGTACCTGATGGTGTTTGGGGACTGCAGCGGCTAGCAGTGCTTCAGGTGGTAATGCCAGCAAGTCTGGAGGTGCAAATCTGGGCTGGAGGGAGAGATTCCACATGTGGCCCCCTGCACAAATCCCTGACTTCCTCCTCCCCCCCCCCCCCAGTGCTGTTCCTGGCCGGAGGCAGAACACCATTGTGGTCAAAGTCCCGGGGCACGACGATAGCCACAACGAAGACGGGGAGAGTGGTTCTGAAGCCAGTGACTCGGTTTCAAACAGCGGCCAGCTAGGGAGTCAGAATATTGGGAACAACGTCACCCTTATTACATTGAATTCTGAAGGTAAGTGAATCGTCTTTGAAGTCCTTGACTAGTCCCGATGTTGGAGCCATTATAATCTTGGGTCTTCTCCTTAAAATGCCATGTTTGGTTTGTCTTAGTAGAGGGAGCCGTTCTTTTGTGCCTCACACCTAGCTTGATTTGCTTCTGGGTTGCAGGAATTCTGTTGTTGGCGTCCAAGACTTGGCAGGTCCTGGAAGAGCACTAAACCAAAGGACTCTGTTTTGCCCTTACATCAAGGGCACGACCTGAGGCCTTAGGGCTACACGCAGAGGTCAAAAACTTTAGCTGTGGCTTCCAGAGCCTCTTCTGAACTTGTCACCACATTTTTGTAGTTAATGAAAGGACAGAGGAGAGGAATTATACGGGTCCTAATAATCATAACTTGTGCTTAAGAAGCTTATTAAAAATTGAACCCAATGTCAATTCAGTTGAAATGAAATGAAATGTAGTTTTTGTCCTGGCCCCAGGCTCCATCTAAAGGCCAGGTGTATACCCCCCTTTAAACTAACAGCTGAGAACTCAAGTGTGTGCCACCCCCATTTCTTAATTTCATTCAGATACCCTGTTCTGTCGGGTCTGAAGCAGGAGACTGTATAAGCGACGTGCTATATTATCACCAAATTGTCTGGGCTTGGAAGATCAGCAGGCTCGGCTCTGGTTGGGAGAGCGCCAGGAGATCCATGGGCTGTAGAGTAGACTGGGAGGCAGAAAACACCTCCGAGAAGAAGGTAGTGGAAAACCACTTCCATCTTGCTGCCAAGAAACCTGCAGGATTGTGTCCAAGGGTCACGTAGAGTTGAGCTCAAATTGAAGAATACACACACACACACACACACACACACGTGGGGTGGTGGTGGAGAACAAATCTGGGCTTCAGCTTTCTTTGTTGTTATTGATCTAAATAGAACTTTGAGTCATGCTTAGAACAGGGGAGTCTGTGAGCCTCAAATTAAGAGCGCTTGATTGCAGTTTTAAAAAAGACACGAGGCTTTCAAAACTGTGATCCAATTCTGCAATTGCGCCTCAGAGTTGGAAACCCAGCCCTGTGGAAACAACTGCATCTCTTTAGGAAGCAGCAGAAGATGCCAGCAAGGCTGCCTGCTGAAACTTATTATGCCCTTCTGTTGAGCTTGAACTTTTCTGAAAGTAAACAGTTACTTTGGCAATTCTAAACAATATTTTTGAAAACAGGAAATTCCCATAAAAAATGTATTGTTTATAGGATAGCCTTGTCAGCAATTTCTCCACTTCCAACCCGCCCTCCACCCCCCAGCTCTCTGTTCTGCTCTTCAAATCTCAGAAGATCACCACTGCTGGAATGCAACCATTTGGAAGACGTCTCTCATAATCCTCTCATTTTATGATGTGTATTGAATTCATATATACTTCAGAATTAAGCATTAGTGCAAGATCAGTGCAGGGACAGCTGTGGAAAGAATACAGAGCTAAGAGCTCATTGTTGATTGAATCTGTTAGAGGGAAGAGGATAGTCTTCCCTCTAACAGATTATTCTGAACAAGAACCGTGAAGTCATTAAAGGAAAAGTGCAGGGTCTACTAATTTTTTATGCGGCAAGTGGGGAGGATGTGGTTGAAGATGATGCCATTTGTTAAAGCTACAAAATTGGAGTGCTTCCCCTCAGCTCAGCACACTTCCATTTCCCTCTTAAAAAATGCAAGTGCAACAGTAGATTCAAAATTCAAATTCTTTGTTCCGTAAGATCTTTCAAATATCGGCGATAAAGAAATAAAACTAGATAGCATTTATGGGAGAGTGTTCTGCTTGCAAAAATTCGGATGTAAATGGGATTATCTGTCTCCCAATGAAAACTGAAATCATTGTCAAATTGTGGTTTAATTTTGTATGCACTGGACAACAGTTGGAATCTCCTCACTCCAATATATATAATAGAAAAGGCAATAATTTTGAGTCATTTTCTCAGCTGTTTATTTAAGGGAAGCAGTTTCTGATGGAGTAAAAAGAGTTGTTGCAGTCTGACTTTTCAACATAATTCTTTGGCACATTTACAGGCAGACATATGTTGGCCTTTTAATAGGATTATTGTATATACTATAAATGCTGGTGAAACCAACCTTTGGGAATCAGTCCAGTAAAACCCTTGCTGAGATTTATGTATGCTTTTTCGAACCCAGGTTAGCAATAGAAATATTCTTTAGCTACTTCCCCAGCCCCGTCTCTGTGCCTTTTGCTTTAAAAGATGAGAGAATGCTTGCAAAGCTACACTTTGAATGATTGTGTCCAGTTTAACCCATCTCATGGGGCAGTTGTTGGCTTATGGTCACTCACTCACACACTCGCAGCCTGTTGAGGCATGTGGATCTTGCTTTCTACCTGGATTTTCCAGATAGGGGTGGCTAGAGCCACAGACACACAGCCTTGGTCAACAGCCGGGAAATAATTAGGGACACACACAAATCACTTTCAACTCACAGTTTCAAATCACACTGAGGCACAACAGGTTCTTTGGAATACATGGAGACCCAGTGAATTTAAAGTAATAGCAAAACTTTACTGGTCACGTGTACATTTGCTCTTTCTCACACGCACACATTCTCATCCCCACTTACCCAGGTCCTTGTCCTTCTCGGCTTGGCTGCCAGGAAGCCTCCAAGTCGGGATCCAGAGAGGACTCAAGGAGTGGGCGGGCTTCAGGACCCCTTTTATCCCCCAAAGTTCTTGCTTTGTCGATTAGCTGGGATTGGGTTTTTTCCCACCTGCTCAGGCCCAGCTTCCTTTGTCTGCTTCAGGTGACATTTTTCCTTTTGCTTCCTTAATGACTTGTTTCCTCCTTCTCTACCTCCCTGAAGGGATCTTTTAGATAAGATTCCTAGCTTTTTGTCCTCCCTGCTGACCTGCCTGCTTCACAGTTAGATATGGCAGCTTCAGCCTGGTCTCGGGCTTTGCAAATCCATAACAAATCTGTGGAAAAAGTGCTGTTAGAACCTTTTTTGCAGAAGGGAAACTAAGGTTGATAAAGGTTTGATTGCAGACCTTTGGTGATATCAAAGCTGAGTCTGAAGTCTCAATCAACGAGGGCAGTTCCCGCACTCGCCCCAGCTCTTGCCAACCTAGCAATTCGAAAGCATGCAAATGCAAGTAGATGAATAGGGACCACTTCGGTGGGATGGTAACAGCGTTCCACGTGCGTCATGCGGCCACATGACCGTGGAAGCATCTTCGGACAACGCTGGCTCTTCGGCTAACAAACGGAGATGAGCACCGGCCCCCAGAGTCGGACAGGACTGCACAACTGTGCGGGGGGAACCTTTACTTATACTTTAGGAGAAGGTCTGCTTCAACGGAATTGAAACGTGTTCTTATACTCGTGGGTCTGCATGCACATGTGCATACATACACACTTGCTGAAGGTTAGACCTCTTTCTTCACCTTTTCCAGAGATGTTTTAGACAATGTCTGTCTGTACCAAATCACCTAATTCTCTGCAACCTTCTGTTTGGCTGTTGAATTTCCTCAGGCATGGGGCAATCAAATATCTTAGACTGGCCTTAAGATTTACCTTCTTGTTCTGCCCAACCAAGGCAACAACTGACAAATCATGTCCATTTATGTCAAAGACCATCTTGCCTACCTTTTTAAGTCATGATGTCAGGGTTTTTGAACCCCAGAAGTCGCTCTTGCTTATTCTTCTGAATAAATCCAGATTTCTTCTTTCGGCATTTTAGGGAGTGTAGAGTTTTCTGCATGATATGGAGATTGTGTGACCTCTGTAGTTCTGGTTCTGCATTTATGCAAGTTAGTGAATGGTGATTGATTTAATAATAATTTTCAGAAGAAGTGATCAACAAAAACTGTTAACGAAATAGGAAAAGTTATTAGTGTTCTCAGAAACAAACTTGGCCACAATATGTCAGTTAATTAAATACTGCAGTTTGTACTTTCAGATTGATTCCAGACATATGGATGACAAACCTAACAATTATATAAGCATGTATGCTTGAAAGTTGTGCAATTTAGCAACCCATCTGTGGAGAATTTACCATACTTGAAATAATTCCTCATTTCAGTGGAAGAAATATTCCTGTCGTAGTCATGGTGGTATTCATATTTTGCTGATAAAATGGTAAGAGACCAGATGTTGACACAATAGAGCAGTAAGATATGTCCCCAGTCAGCAGAAGAAAAGTTGTAACACTGCGCAAGTGGTTGTGAGCTAAGCTTTCAGAGAAGCAGCTCATATGCTTGCTTTTCTTTTATAAATGTTTATCTGGATGATCTGCAGAAACCATCAGGAGAATGAAAGAACAGAAGTTCTCTAAACACCAAACAGGATGGTTTTGTGTGGCTCCTTCAAACAAAGCTCTGCCTGTTTTCTGCCTTCCTTTTTTTGACTTCTCCCCTTCCTGTATGACTTCTCCTCATGTGTCCTTAAGCCATTTTCTGCAAATGAATTCCATTGTCCCAAGAATGCGGTGGTGCTCCTTCCCATGGACATTTGGTGGTAACTTTTTACATATGCTTAGAAACCCTTGGGTGATAATTGTTTTGCCAAAATAATTTGTGTTTCCCAGTTTCCAAAGGTTGAGATCATTTTTCTTGGATTTGTTTTCTTGATCATTTTTGAAGGTTTGTCGCTTGATAAATCTTCTCCATCATGTACAAACAAACAAACCAACCAACAAACCAAAACAATTCAGTCACCAGCAATCAACTTGTCTTGGCCAAAGATAAGACACTGAGTGAACGAGCAGCCAGTATTACGGTAGAATTTGGAGCCGCTGCTTTTGGGGAAATCAAGGGAAGGCCTTATAATGTGCTGTATCGGGGATGAATGTACAGGTGTTTAACCAGGAATGAGAGTTTGAAGTAGCAATCCTGCTTTTGCTGGGGCCAAGAATTTAACTGTGGAGAATGGATTGTTGTGTGGGAATGCAGCCAGTTAAAAATTGCTCCTGTATTTGACATAACATATTAAATTAACCAAATAGTCCCATATATGTTTACATCTAGGCAGTGCAGTGTCTCAAGGAGGAAAGAATCTAGCCATACGAATCACAGATTTGCTAAGGGCCTGTCATGTCAAATATGGAAGTAAGTCCTGATGTGCCCAAAGATGCTCCTGTTACAGTTTGTCATCTCTGAATTCTGGCTCTAGACAGATAATGGACCTGGAAATCTCTCTCTTCCTGTAACCTGCCCAAAGGTCTCAAAAGTAGAGGCATGGAAAAGAGCCATTGCTGTCATAATCTCTTGTCTCAAAGCTTATTGCCAGTCACAGTGACAAGCACAATGCTGGACTTCAAAGTCTCACACGTAAAAATGGATGCTTTTTATCAAGATAATACTGCATAAATAAAGCCCTTAGACTGAGTGAAGTGATAAAACTCAGGCGACATGCAGAGGTTTGAATGAGCATGCAGGAGCATAGATCCTAAGCAACCTCAAGTAGAAATAAAGCTATTTTCTCCCACTGTTTTTTTCTTCCATGGCCTTCTGATAAGCATTTCTGTTGTCTGGTAGAAACAAGGAAAAACAAATTAACATGAGAAGTATAAAGAATGTTGGTTATTGTGTTTAATTTGTAACTCCTCTTCTGTGTTTTCTATAACGTTGCTTACTTTGAAGGGGACAGCATGACTGATACACAAATATATACACATATACATGCATGCGTGCACACACACACATACAAGAGGATGCTTTTGATAGGATGCAATTTGCCAAAACAATTTTCATATGGGAAATCTGACAGCTTTCCTTGGTCAGAGCCGTCTATCCGCTCCAACGTGAATCTCCTATCACAGGTATTTAGGTTGTCCTCCCTACCTGAGGAACCTCTCCTGTGATGCTGATAGCATATAGATAGGCCTCTTTGGTTGCATCTATTTCTTCTCAGTTTCCATTTGAAAGGATGACCATAGATGGAGAAGACCTGTGCTCACACCTGCAACCCTTGGCTGACCTGCAGATTCTTAAAGAGGTGGCAGCACTTTCTGTTGTCAAGACCCTCAGTCAGTCAGAACCTCCGCACGAGGTGTTGCACCAGGGGTGGCAGTTCAGTTCATCTGCCCTCCACGAATGTGCGTTTGCCAGTGCCTGGAGAAGAAGGGATGGACCCAAGTCACAGCCATCTGATCTGGCCAGCAGGAGAAAGCATTGTTGGTGCAGAGAACCATAAAGATACTAGAGATTTGTCAGGTATGAATTTGACAACAGTTCTAGTCCTCCTCTGATGACACTCGTGCCTGATAGAAGAATGTGGTCCATGTTAGTTCAAGATTTGGGATACGAATCCTGGGACAATAAAATGACTATTTGTGCCCTAATAGTCCTTTTATTCTAGATGGATGGTTCACATTTCAAACTCCTTTTTATTAGCTTAATAGCATTATCTTCTGTTCCACCTGCTGACTCTTAAAATTCATTCTCTCCATCTGCTCTAAGCCACACACACATTGAGGTATGGCATGCCTGTGATCAGAGTTACATCCATGCTATCTGTTCAAAGGTATTTCACTTCTTTGCTGTTAGGGAGCTTTTCCTTTGCCTTTTATTTCTCGCTGTGGAGTTAGACTTTAGAAAAGGCACTGCAAAGGTGACAAACGCAATCTGGAGGCTGATGCAATATCCTGCCATTCTTCCCACCAGTGCTAGCACAAACAATTGGTCCCTGGTGTCAGCATCAGCAGGGTCTGAGTTCTGGAACCAAACAGGGTCCAGTAACTCCAGAATTAGGCGTACCCTGGCCATCAGTGTTCGTGAGATCTAGGGCATTCTCAGGGCAGCTATAAGTAATCAGGATGGCAGCCAGAAGGTAAAGGCAGGGAAAGTGTGAGCCCCACATTAGTTACTGTGGTTGCAGACCCAACTTCATGCACACTGTGGAAAAAACTGAATATGTGTCAATTCAATTTATTCAATATATTTATTATGGTTGTAGACCAGTACAAGCTGAATATGTGTCAGCACTGCTTGCTAATTTCTCTGTTACAGGATTTGCTTGATTCCATTCCTCTCTTTTTTTTAAAAAAAAAATCTTAAATTGTTTTTCCATTCTGTTTAGTTCTGATTGGATACATCTTTCTGTAATTATTGCGTCTTGCCTTGCCTCTTACATGCTTAAATTTTTTGCAATGAGTCTATGGTAACAGAACTCCTTTCTCTGTGGTTCTCGGAGTCCTCTGCTCCAGGACAGTTACAATGTTCAGCCTTTTTTAATAATGGATTTTAATGAGCGTTACTCATTCTGTCACCATTTTCCTGAAATAGAAGGATTTCAGCATTGCATTGTTTTCCTTTTCAAAACGTCATTTTAATTTGGTCTTGGATTAGCTGGGAATGGATCACATTCCTTCCTTCATCAATTGGTTGGAGGGTTTTCCAAAAGCTCTTCAAAGGTCACTTTCCAGTATTTTTTTCCCCACAATAAAGTATTCTTAATAATGATGGCAACACCTAGTTGGCTGGGGCTGATCTTGAAAAAAGCTAAGCGGAGTAGGGCCTGGTTAGTATTTGGATAGAAGATCATTGGAAAATTGTGGGATTGCCGGCTGGACTGGGAAGTGTAAAAGAAAAAAAAAATCCTTAAAGAAGACAGAGTGAATTTATCTAATCCTTAGGTGTGCTGAATTCTTCCTAGGATTGGGGTCTAATTTGCTTGTGGTACTTCACAGGGCTATTTAACTGTGAAGGGCTACTAAATATGAAGATACAACATAAATAACAATGAAGTAGCCCTGTATAAGCCCCAATCTTATACATTTTAATGTTGGGTTTGGAGATGGACCAGTAGTCAATTTCTGATGGATCTTCTGGTTTCTACTTATTGTAAATCATAATTTGGTAATTGTAATTTGGTAAATCATAAGTTGATCACTGGAGTAGTCCTAATGTTTGCAAGACAGAACGTGTACTCAGCATCCCCGCAAACCCCTTCCCCATGCCGGTGCCCTCCAGATGAGCGAGACCAGAATTCTCCCCCCAAATTCTCCACTTGCCTGCATTGGCTGTGCTTCTCTGGAATTGCCAGAGTTGGCGTTCAACTTCATCTGGAGGAAAAGGGCCCTTTGCTCCAATTAATTCTGCCTTCTACTGGGAAGACATCCCGAGTAAACAAACAACGTTGCTTGGTACATTTAGAGCGTATTGGTGCACCACTCTCTCTCTTTTTTTAAAGCAGAAAATGCAGGATTAAATTAGGTCATCTGCTCACAACTAAATACAGCTTTTATTAGATAAGTACAACTTACATTAGGCAGGCATAGCAATTTTCTGTCTGCTTCTCAAAATTACTGCCTAAAATCTGAAACCATTTGGAACAGCTCTTTGTGCCATCTCTGGGGCGGTGCTGGATGCTGCTATGAAACAGACACTGTATCCCAAGTTTGAAGGAGGAGAATTGAAAGCCTTAGGATTTTTGGATTTCTCTAGTAAAAGCTGTTTGGGCTCCTTCCTTCCTTCCTTCCTTCCTTCCTTCCTTCCTTCCTTCCTTCCTTCCTTCCTTCCTTCCTTCCGTTGTGGAAATAATTTTGATATCCCCTTTGGTGAATGAGTGGATTTATTGATACCTCTTTGTTAGGTTCTGGCCATACAGTGGAGTTTCATGAAACAGTAAAGCTGAATTTGATGCTCTCAGAAAGTTTGGAGGCTTATTTCCTCTGATTCAGAATCTGTTTCACTGACGACAAATAACAGTTCTTGTTCCTTGCACAGAACAGATAAAAACAAGCATGGTTTCTCCTGTGTGTACCACATGTATCCCAAAATAATAGTATCATGCCTGATTAAAAACAGTTTTTTTAAAAAAAATCACAACTTTTTTTAAGGAAGCAGCTGAAAGGAATTTACATGCTGTTTAAATTGTTTAAAATCAGCACCATTTGAGTGGTTAACAAACAAAGGAAATGTATTTTAAGTTTAGTTGGCATTTCAATGAGCTTAGTGGGTATCAAAGGAAACATACTAAATGAAGGTATATGTGTGTGTGTGTGTGTGTGTGTGTGTATTATACATATGTATAAACTTCATATACATTATGGTTTTTGAGTAGCTTTTTATGATTTCAGTATCAGCTTGGAGTAGTTGAGCATGACAAATGCAATCTGTTGGTGAAACATTTTTGCACAAATATCCCAAAGATGATTGTGTTTATTTCTCAAACTTATAAAGCTGCCAACAACTTTGGATTATCTTCACATGCAATCTTTGTGTTTGTCCGGACTCTTCTTACTTGCTGCTACAGCTACGAAACCCTCAGCCTTTGACATCTCAGATAGGACATGTGGGGCCACCGCTTGACCCCTCCCGTTGGTCTGACCCCAAATCCTTTCATCTGAAATCAAGCTTCCAACTGCAATGGAGCTGACACTGGATTTCATTGTCCAACAATATCTGCCTTCGTTTAACTGCTCTGTGTCCAACAAAAGCCAAATAGAACTCAATTTCCCTGGCCAAACGGTTCTGTTAAATTTCCATTGTTGTTTTGATATGATTATTTTCAGATCTAGAGGTAGAGACAAATTAATAATTTTTCTAAAGAAGTGTCCCTTTTTTAAACAAAGCAACTGAGGCAATCCTTTGCATGGGCAAAGGATGAAGATCACAAGGGAATTAAGCCAGAAATAGCAAAGCCTTTTCTGGCTACTGCTTTAAAACTGGATATACATCACAGTATATATCAATATACTTTTAGAAAAGCAGTAGTAATAATTTAAATCGAAGCCCCAATCAGCCTATCTCTTGATCCCCTTTCCTTGCCCCCTCCTCTGCTCCCCCGAGCTCTGCCCACCAGCCTGGCCATGGCCAGAGCAAACTGATTTGATCCAAAATGCCTGGAAGCCTTTTTGGGGGTGTCTTAATAATAAATTCTCGCAGCTACTTTTCAGCAGTCTCCGGAGTCTCTTCCCCCATCCCCCCATGGTGAAAGCCAAGTGAATTGATGGATGTACACAACACACGCAGCACACACTTTACTGGGACACCTTTACTGGTTTGAAGGCTCCTGAATTAGGCAGTTAAAAGTAATTATATTTGTTCTGGGGTTGGAGGTGAGCCAGCAATTTCTATGGGGCTCCTTAGATACTTAAATACCATCCATTCAATACCCCCTTGTTTCCCAAACACAAGGATGTACCCTACAAAGACTGGCTAGTGATTTGTGGAGTTATGTAGAGTGGGCAGCAGATTTAACTCTTTCTCACCAAAATCAAGAGAACTTACAATATACTTTATCTTTAATTGGACAGTGTCATTTAAAAAAATACTATTCAGAACCATCTTTCAAGACAGCATTCATGTTTTCAAGGTGGAGAATTAAAGTGAGGAGATTGTAGAAGTTAGTTCTTACATGATCAGCAACTTCGACATTGCGACATTGATTTCTGAAGTTCCATGTGAAATGGGCCTGCCTCTCCTTTACGCATTTCTGTAAATTCCTAGTAGATGGTTTACAAAGCTTTCCTTATTGAGCATTTGAGGCATTTTCTTGAGGAACGCTGGCCATGTAATTCACGTCAGTGGCCAGAAAAAAAGTTGATGTTTTTCACAATGCTAAATGCATCCCAGTCTGGAAAAGGTTCTTCCATCTGAACTTAACTCCCTCCACTCCCAGGCACTGAGCTTCATCTAGAAGCCCATCCTTTCCATGATATTTGTCTGGAAGAGGAGTTTCCCTAAAACAATCACTACTAAACTTTGGGAATAGAAGTTACATATTATTTTGAGGGGAGGGGGGATGTTTGAGTTTCTCTTGCCCTACAGGCCAACTGTGTGTAGTGTTGACATATTAGAGAACCATGCACCAGTGTAATAAAATCAGCATTTTGCTGCTCTTGATCACCTACAGTGATTCATTCCTAGTAGAGGTAAATCAACCAATTTGGTAAATGTGTCGGAAATGATGCAGACTTCCATTCAGTAGCATGGAAGAAAATGGAGATCCATTTCCATTTGGGAGCTATGGTTCCCGTTGAGCGACTTCCCTTAATAAACCCTGTAAGTAATTAATCAAATAAATTACCACTCTTCTCTACTTACACATGCTGCACATTCCAAGTTGTTCCTAGCTAATGCTGAGTCAGCCCTCTTCCCGCAACTGTTACGGTTCAGTGTTCTGTGCTTGATGCCTCAAATGATACCCATTCCTTCTGAGCGGCTTTGAGCCCCCGCAGGTTTTGCTTATCGTACTTGTGGCTTTGGTGTCCTTTGGAAACGTTGTACTGTAGAGTTTACTGTGGACTTGCAGCAGATTAGTGAATTGGCTTTGGATCTCTTCTGGGTTTGCCACGTCCACTGAATCCACGGAGTTGAAAATGAAACGTTTCTGTCCCTACCTCACCTTTCATTAATTGTACCTGAAACAATCTGTTTTTCCCCAAGTTTGGATCTCGTGAGGAATGGTGGCTTGCTTTAAATGCAGAAACAAAACTCTCCAGGTTCTTGTGGTTGCAGAAGAAAGGGAAAGAGAGGAAAGAATATATAAGCTTGACCCTCCTGTGATTTTCTCATGTAGCAGGTGACCTTAATTTCCCGTTCTGGCCTGTGCAGGGATAGAAGGAGATTCATTTTCAACTGTATGAACTATTGGACTAATGTTTTATATAGGACATTCTTCTTTGAAATGAATTTCCTTGGGTTTTTTTGTATGCTAGTGTCCATTTATATTTATGCATGATTTTTTGGCTTTTTGTTTTTCACCTACTTAAAATAAACCCACTGTATGTGACACAGATTTTGACTAAGAGTAATTTTATTATCTCAATATGATATAAAGCATCCTGTGCATGTGTGTTTCTTTTTAGAGGATTATCCTAGCGGGACGTGGCTTGGGGACGAAAACAATCCTGAGATGCGTGTGCGCTGCCCCATCACCCCGGCAGACATGCTCCATATCAGCACCAATTGCCGCACGGCTGAGAAGATGGCACTGACGTTGCTCGACTACCTTTTCCATCGAGAAATCCAGGCTATCTCTAACCTTTCTGGGCAGGGGAAGCACGGGAAGAAACAACTCGATCCCCTCATGATTTACGGCATCCGTTGTGAGTACCGCGTCTCCTTAGGCATTTAGATCTCTTACCATAAGCACGTCTTTCAAACTTGGGCAGCAGAGAGGCAAATATGGGGTGTGTAATGACTATAGTGATTTCTGATTTGGGAGATGGTTTGTCAGGTGCCATGGCCAATAGTCCTGTTGTGTTGGTGAGGTGTAGCTATTATCTTCTGGAGTAGCTCTGACATTCTGCCGTCTGAATCAGTCCCCAGAAGTCGGCTGGAAAGATGTACTTGGCTTGACTGGGTGGAAGATTCAGGCTTAGCATTTACACAGCTGTATTCTAACCCAAAGGTTTTGTCGGTCTAGGAAAATTACCCAGCAGTTTCCCCGTTGCTGTAATGGGAGGCGTCAGAAATTGGTGGGTTTGCTTGGCAAATCCTGAAATCAGGGGAAAATACACCAGAACAATGTTCAGCTGACTCCAACGATCGCATTCCAGCTTTGCTGATCTGCAGATTTTGGAAACTGGTTGAAGGGCTTTATTGTTGCTTCTCTCTTATCTCCAGGCAGAAGTTCTGTTACCTTCTATATGAGGTGTGGATAAATTAGGGTGATAACACCCTTGATGGATCCTCTTGAGAGCCCTTCCATCCCTGTTTTCAATTCAGGATGTCACTCTGAATTCAGTTTGCTGTGAGTGAACATTCCCAGGTGTTCTGTACATTCCTGACGGAGAAAGTGATTGAAATAATAATTTTTATAGCAATAACAGCTGCATTTCCAATCCAGATGTTATGCAAGTATTTGGGATAGGCACAGATCAGATCTCTGTTTTTGATCAGCTCAAAAGAGGGAATATATTGTGTCTGGCTGCTTTGGCTGCTTTTTCCAAAGCAGGACAAGCTCATTTTATTCTTGTTTTCCACATGCAGCGTTTCAGAGGTTGAATCTTGCTCATATGGAAAGACCCAGGACTAAAGTCAGTTTTGTTGCTTTGGGAAAAAGTATACATTTCAGCATTTAAAATAGCGAATGGGGCCTGACTCACCACCATCTTAAGAGTTAAGGTTTATGATAGGTATTTAGGAGGTGCTTCACTTTCTCTGCTGAATGAGAAAGCAAGTCGGGTTCAGAAGGTTGGGTTTGGGGGTTGGGTTTATAGGGGCGGCTGAGCTGCTCCAGTGAATCGAGGAAGGTGCGGGACCTGGCCTTGGGAAGAAGGGCTGCTTCTTGAGGAAGCAGCTCTCGGCGGCTGTCAAGCTAAGCATGGAAGAAGCTTAAAAGTGTCCGGTTCCACTCAGGTGGGCTGTCTGTGTGTGTCCCTGGTCTCCTGGTCCAGTTTCCTCATTCCATGCTGCTGTACATTAAATCAAATCAAATCAAGGATGGCCTGGCTTTCCCCCCATTGTCCAGCAGTGATGATAAGGCAGCTAGCCCCATGTCGACTGTTGACCGGTGGGGTGGGGTGGGGTGGAAATTTGTTGATCTTAATAGTAGGTTGAGAAAAAATTGTTTCGAAAGTAGATGTTGAAACTGTGCCAGAGAGTGTGCTTGTGGGTGTTTGTGTGTGGGTATATTTAAGTGTGATCCAGAAGAGTTGTGCCCCTCTGTTATAGGCAAAAAAGAAAGCAACAATTCAGTGTAAGTATCACTCCAAAATATTGTGAATAAAGTTTAGTCTGTTTTATTGTGATGCTTGGAATGGCAAACAAAATTTCATGATCAGAGAAAAAAAAAGTTCAGAATAGTGCTCTTCCAGAGGTTATGAATTTATGAAGATTACTGCTGAAAGGATAGAAAATCAAGTGAGACAATTGATCTAAACCATACATCTCTGTCTGGAAGCTCAAGTCGTGGTTTGGATTGTAAATCATGTTTTGTGGAAGCCACGGTTTACAGTGATATCTGAACTGAAGCACTGTTGGGTTCACACATTACAGTAATATATCACTCAAGCACCTTTTCCCTAACAACCTGTGGAAGAGCCCTGTTTTCATCCTGGATGCTCAGGGAACATCCAAAATGCCACACAGTGGGATTGCCAAGTTGCCTTTTAGTTAAGTCTCTTCTTTCAGCCTGTCAGTGGAAAGATTTTTGACCCTTTTCTCTTTCTGGGAAAAAGGCCCCAACCAAATCTGTATTTAATAGAAAATATTTTGAAAAGTATATAATATTCTGCAGCTGCACTTTCCAAATGAAGGGAAATATGCTTATTAAGAATTCTTGATATTGTGCATAAGCTTTCCCACAAACTATAAATCTTTTGAGGTGTATATTTTCATTCGGTTGCTTTCTGTAATGGCAGTGGGCAGTTAATGAATGCGTGATTCAGGCAAACAGGATGGTTAAGAACTCATTCCATCAAGGCTACTAAAGAAACATTTTGTAGGGGAGTGAAATCCAATAGGCAGCAGTTAGGAGTTTCTTTGTCGCTGAAAATGTAGTTTTACAACCTCACAACAACTGCAAATATGTTGCTTAGGCATTTCTAGTTTAATTATCTTAATACTAATTGAAGCTACAGTATTAATGACAGACTTTGTTGATGTAGGTTGGGGTCTATCAAAAGTCCAGCTTAAAGGCTGATGGGGGTAAATTCTGATTTCTTGATCTTTTCCGGCAAATACACATATTCCCTCTAACTGGTTTATTTTCATTTAAATAAAAGGAAGACACAGGAGAGGGGTTGACCTCAGGATCAACAGTTCTTTCATCGGCCAAGTTCTGTGAATCATGTACCCTTCCCTGACTGAATAATTTCTAGCGACTTTGAGCAAGGGTGCTGCTGCTTATCTAGACTGACTAGGACAAGGCCCAGTGTTCTCCTACAGCCAGATAAAAGTACAGCCAAGAAGGGAGGATAGGACATTTCCCATTGTGCTGCCAGGGATATGGAATGTCAGCAAATCTTTCCCCTGGGATTTCATGCTGCTTTTTTCTTGGGCAGTTTACCCAAGGATCTTTCAGTGGCAGAGAACTGATGTCCAATTATTATGAACTGGAGGTGGAATCCTCTCGTGCTGTGATGTCGGTCAGCCACCCTTGTGCTGGATGAAAAGCAGGACCTGCTCCCTTACTCAAGCACACAAGTAAAAAACAGAGACCCCACCCCACACTAAATCATCCCATGGTGGAAATAAATAAATGGTCCATGCTTTGGAGATACGGCAACAGATTAGAGGTTGTTTTTTTCTGTATGGAGGGTTGTAGCAGTGCAAGCGTTCTTCTGCAGAGAACAGTTGTATTAGGGGGCAGTAAGGGAGCAAGCGGAGTTAGGGTGGAATTCTTTAGGACTAAAATGGCAGAGGCAGAAATACAGAAGAACCTTTGTTAGAATGGCACAAAGACAGTCATAATATTAACATCCACCTCTATTATGATTGTTAATCTCTACAATGATAGAAAATATGGTAGTCTGGCTCTAGTCTATGAACCTCCTATCAGCTTAATTCATCAGCAATTGGGTGTGCTTCATCTGGAACCCATCAGTGTTTAAAGTAGCCCAGACAGAGGACTGCAACCTAAAACAAATTATACAACCCATCAAAATATAACAAGGAAAATAAGCAGATTTCTGTTTCTTGTTAACGCAAGATGAACTTCATCCGAAAGCTTGTGATTTGCAGGTGTTGTAAAAGCGTATCTTCTCAGGATAGCAAAACAGAATGGTGAAATCTTGGTGGACTGGACAGCACAGTGCAAAACTTATCATACAAAAAATAGGGTTTTCTTGGCTAGGCAACTGTCCGAGAAACACACAAACCCTATAAGGTGGCACCAGTGGTGTTGGTCTGAGCTGCCACTGCACTAGCTTGCTGATTTTAAGACGGGAAAGCAGACCACCCAAATGGATTTAATGGGGAACACATTGGAATTTGGTTGGATTGCTTGGTTTTTGTTAGCTGTCTTTCCCTTTATTTACTCACTTTCTAGTTTCCCTTTGTGAATTTTGCCCTATAAGAATTCCACCAGTGCAAGCTTAGGTGTCAGTTGAATAATGGAGCGACAGGATTCATTCAGCTCAGTTATTCTGCCAAAGGAATGTCCAAAGAAAGGGCTGCTTGTGCACTCCAGCTCTGAATGTGGATGATGATGGAGCTGTGGAATTTATTTTCAGGTAGCTGAGATTGGGTCTACAGCCTTAAGCTGAAAAGGCAGAATTCTTTAAAAGGTTTCTCTTAATCTGGCCTCTCAGGTTTTATTGTTTGCTCAGCTTTCCTATACTTTAGGGACCGGCTGTGTGAATTGCTTGGAAGACCTTGGTGTGTTTGTCACATTGAAAGCTAAAATTGGAAGGGAAATTCAGGGACATAAATTCTAAAGGTACGATCCTCTTATTTTCCGTGTTGTCTGCCTTGTGTTTTATTTTTGTATCGACTCCAAAATATTTATTCCCCTCAAGCAGAGAATTATTAATAAAAGCTATTGATGCGTAGGCTGCGCATTGCAAGGATCATATTGCTAATATTAAGCATTTCTGAATCAAGTGTTAAATCTGGAAACTGTTGAGCTTCTTTATAACAACCCCTGCCTGATGAACTCAGATGAGAAATTGGGCTAAGCCAAGGAAACTGCAGGCCTGCCACTTCTAAGCTGCAACACTCATAAAGCATGAAACACTTGGATGCTCTGTCCATGTTCCAAAACAAAAGCAGTTATCACATTGAACAAGATCTCTTCTTTTAATGAAATGCTTTTTAAGCATCCTTTCCCAACTTGTTGAGCAAATCTCCAATTTGCTTACATAGATCAGTGATTTAGGTTACGTTAAGTGAGAACAAGAACATGGCAAATTAAGTCTGGGTGCTCATGATTGCGAATGTTGAAAGTTCCTTATTTAATACATGTAAAATAATCATTTCATTTCCGTTGGCATTATAAGAGGGGGTCAGTTTCAAGGTCGTTTGGAGCTTGCAGAACCATCCACTTCTAATATTAGAGGCTTAATTCTTCTAATGGTTTCTTTCCAATTTTCTATGCATATTTTCAAGGGTCCACAGTTTTATTCACTGTACAGTAGTGAGTGTTCCACTTTCGTCTTAACAATACCCCAGACTTCTTTAACTCCGTTAGAGAGGGAATAATTATTTTTCCAGTTGTTGAACTATATTGTGGAGACACTAAGCACATTTGTGGGAACAGTCTCGACCTTTTTTTATTGTCAATGCTGAAAAGAAAATTGTTGTTTGCACTGGGTGCTACATTGCCAAGATACTTGGAGCTTCAAGCTGGATTGGGAGATAGCACTTAGTTTCACATGCATTTTCTTATAGTACAGTTCTAACACGCAACCTCTCTTCTGATGTGTTGGACTAAGGCATAGTAACAGGATTTGTACTGCCTTCACACTGCATTTCAAAGCTACACACAAGGCTTGTCCCTTGGTGTCTGGGTCACAGTGAGGTTTTATTTGGTCATTCAGCCAGTGAAAATCTGTGGGCCCCTATCAATTTGAAATCAGTGACTTAAGACCAACCCTTTCAGAACGAAGCATAAAGCAGCTGAAATGTTTTGGGAGTTGCATCTATGTTGTGTCCAGAAGTGAAAAGCAGCTAAGATTGGCTGGTTTAGAACTCTAGAAGTGAAGCATTAAGTTCATTCATTGGCCACTTGCCCCGAAGGAGTAAAGCCTTATTGCTGCAATATTGCTGCAGACACTTTCTCTTCTGTACTGGAACTGCCACAGTTTGCCTTTGGTTTCCAACAGCTCTCTGTTAATCTGTTCAGTCTTGCCCTAGGCAGACAGCCAACAACACATTTTAAGGCGAGGACCAAGATAGCTGGGTGACTTCTGCAGGCAAGAACCCGGTTGAATCCAGGGAGCCTTGCTTGTGGGTACACAGGCTCAGGGTTGCCCTGCAGAGTTAAGTGCTGTTCGGTTCCTGTCCTCCGGCATCTCCCTGGTAGGATCTCTGTTACTTTAAAATGCGAAAGCTTCCTGGTTGGTTCTTCCAAGAAGGCCTGCCAGTCAAACAAAATATAGTTCTGCTAAACTGCATGGAATACGTTTGCAAGAAGTAGCGCGCCATTCCTAGAAGGGCAAAAGGTGCAAAGAATGTAATAACTTTACATTACAAAAGAATGTAATACCAGAGATTTTGCTTCTATCTGTGCTCCTGCCCTCTGAAGATGCTGGCCACAGATGCTGGCGAAACGTTAGGAACCACAACTTCCAGAACACGGCCACACAGCCCGGAAGACCCACAACAGCCAATGTAATACCTGTTCTATAGCATTTAGTTTTCAATCTTTTGTCTCAGCTTTAAAGAAGATTCTCTAATAATCACAGAATACTCCTCTCCTTCTTCTCAGTTGCCATCAGTTCTTTTGTCTCCCTTAAATGTCCAGCTGAGGGATTTCATTGAAAGACCTTGAATTTTGGTAGTGTCACATAGGGGGGGAAAATGTTACCCCTTCTCACTCCCTTTTTGAGCCAAATGCATGCACAAATAAAGATTTGGGCTGACCGCCCCCACCATTTCCCTAGGTTCTATATCTCAACTTTTTTCCAGAAATGTCTTCTTGCAGCTCTGTTGGCAAAATACAGTCTTCCAGTGACCAGCATATATCAATCCAGGCCCCGAGATAAACTTCTGAACCTCTTTTCTAGGCTGCAAGATCTTGAGACTGCAGTACCCCTTCCCCTAAGACATTTGCTTAACGCGCCTACCTTACTTTTTTTTTGCATTTTGCAAGCTTCTTTTGAAAAGCTGTTCCATAAATTTATTGATTTATTTATTGGATTTATGTAACCGCCCATCTCAGTACATGACTCTGGGCGGCTCACAAACAGTTAAAACCAATATGAAAACAGCAAAACCATACAACAATTTAAAACAATAAAAACCATATAAAACCATACAAAAATCAGAAGGCATCCCCAGAATGACTTGATCCCCATTGTCACCGAGAGAGGAAAAACAGTCTCGCTGCTGAATGTAAGCTATGGCCTCATGTGAGAGTTAAGGTATAGCTCATCTGGAAAATGCATCTCTTGATTCAAGGAAACTGATGAGTTTATGCACGCTCATACATTTACTTTCAATAAGCTGCATTGCCCATCCTTTTTGGGCACATAGTATCTCTCTGCCTTTTTACAACTTTGGCATTCTGAAAGGGTTGAGCCATCAAGAATGGGAGCTTATGGTCCCATTACTGGCAAAAATGGAAACCCATTGGGGTTTTGTCTTGACAGGATTTTCCATACCCATGAGCTCCTTTGGAAGGAGAGAAACTTTTATTGTTGATTCCTATGTTAGTTTTTCTTGGTGGCACATGGGGTGGTGTTTGCCATTCAGCTGGAATTCTGTGACACTGAATGAAAAGAGCTTATTAAGAGGATGTCTTGGGAAAGCGTACACACACACACACAAATCTTTATGGGGGGGGGGAGAGAGAAAAATCATGCACATACACACACACACACAAACACACTTTAGGGTCAATGCCTGCAATCTTGTCAGTTCTTTCTGTGTACAAATTTTGAAGTGTTGAAGCTCAATTACACTTAGGAAAACAAAGACGGAATACTTTTTTTCATGAATTTATTTGTCTGGGCTAGAAGGCCATAAAAAAGACAGCATGTAGGTTGTTGATCCCATATTCTCAAGATCAGAGCTAAAGTCATATTTTCTTACAGGTGACTAAAACATCAGGCTCCAGTTTCTAGCTGTCGATTGTTCCCTGTAAAAGAAATAGGTTAGTGACCTAGTTTTTTCATTAAAGAATGAAGTTTGCAATTAAAACTAATCAATCGAAGAGAATATTTGTAGCTCAGGGTTGAACTGGGGAGTCTAATAAAAAACTAATGTCAAGATTCACAATAGAGATGGGAAAGAAATTAGCATTTTAATATACTTTTGGCAAATACTGCATTTTCAATCCATTATCTAATACAGCTATCCTTTAAATTTGCATATTCCTGAATTTTCTGATGTTCTATGATAAAATAATGTATGTTTTAGCAGTAGATACAAATGTATCATATTTTTGTACACATACATAAAATAAAAATACATTGATTGATTATGTGCCATCAAGTCAGTGTTGACTCTTAGCAATGACAAAGATAGATTTTATCCATGATGATCTGTCCCTGAGCTGGTCCTTCAGGTCTTCCAACCGTGTACCCATCGCCCTGGTAACAGAGTCCATCCACCTTGCTACTGGTTGTCCTCTTTTTCTCTTTCCTTCCATGTTTCCCAGTCTTAAGGGTTTCTCAAGGGAGCTGGGCCTTCGCATAATGTGTCTGAAGTAGGATAATTAATAATATGATAATAAATAATAAAAATACATTAGGTAGGGAGAATTGTTGTAGGCCATATCTCAAAAATTTAACGTATTATAGGAGATATAATGTATTATTACATCTGGTAACCTAGTCTACACCTTTTCCCCTTATTGAAAACATAATGTAAAAGCCTTGGTTGACCAAGTCATGATGACTGGAAGTGGTCAATATCTGTGGGCCTAAATTGTGATGACTGTGGCATATGGAAGATCGTGATTTGCAGTATAAAAGGTGTAAATGTTAAAAGTATGAATTAAAGAATGAAGTGGGAAAAAAATAGAGATGTGCGTCTGTGAAACTAAGAGGAAGAGTAGGATATAATGAATGAAGATGGTCTGATCTGGTGGAGTCAAGTTGATGAATACATGCAAGGATGTGAATGTAAGTCCCACTGAATTCAGTGAACATTATTGTCTGTGGGCATGTTTATGATTGTGCTATTATGATTTGTTACCATATTTCAATGAGCTTGTATATGCCAAATGATTGCACAAATTTTCCTTTAGGTTAGAAATGTGCAACTTGCAGCTTGTGGGCTAAAAGCATCCCATCTGGAGCTCAGGCATAGTTCCCGATATCTTTCTAGATTTCACGCATTAAACTCCTGCATGGCTGCCTCATCCTGCTGTCTTCTTCGTATATAAAGCTTTGTGGGAAAATGTGTGTGTGTGTTGATGGGGCTTGCTTGCTTTCTCACCTTCCTTCTCTCTCTCCACCTATTTGCCTTCCTCTCAACCTAGAGGAGGGGGTGGGATCATTGTGCACTGAAATCTAACACAAATAATTAATTAAAATAATAAAAGTTAATAGATACTTTCTGTCTCCCACCCAGGCCTGCCTCTTTTTTGTGATTCTGTCCCCAACGTGCTATCCAAAAGCTGGGGCAGCCTTTGGCCCAATGAAAGTTGTGCTCCCTGCTTTAAACAGTTCTGGAGAATTTCCATCCTACTCTGGATAAGGGCAATAATTATCAGGTTAATATGATGGGTTTTGCGATTACTTCTAGAACATTTTTTTTACAGAGACAGAGGAGGACTTTGGGATCCTTACTAGTATCTTGTTGATTAAGATTTCCCAGTGGTAGGAGAAAATCCAATTTAGAAGCTTCCCAGAAGCTCACATTGGTTCTTTCCAACTTACACATGCTAGTCTAATGAACAGTTAAGAGTATTTTTGTTGCTGTGCATCCAGCCTAGTATCTCTGAACAATATAGATTTAAGCGTAGAAAGTAATCCTTCCCATTATCTGCAGAACATTTGAAATGCCGTCCTGCACGTCTGCTTTGATTGCTGCCTTTTAAACCATTGTCAACTCTACCGGACCTTGCTGAAAACTCCAGGAAATGCAAGTGCTGGCCAGTTTACTGTGGAATCCTTCTGCTGCTCAGTTACGAAGGATTGGGAGCTAAAGAGTGGCAGTGGAATAGAGAAAAAGAGGAAGGCCTACCTCCAAAAGTTCAGAAAACAAGCACCCTCTCCTGTAGTATCTCCATGCTGGCGGTGGCCACTGAGCGGAATATCTTTCAGTTTGAACTGGGCTAACATGAAGTGGGTGATGAGTTTGCAACGGCATGGAGAAAATCCTTTCCTGCATGTTCTACACATGCAGTTGGCTGTGTGAGGAGAGCTACCCTGAGGAACCATGTAATGCAACCCACATGTAGCAGCTACTAAGGGTCCACCAGGCTGGATGTCATGGAATGCTTTTAAATGCCGGTGTATTTTGTGCAGGTCAGCATTCGGATACAGTATAGAGCTGACAAAGCTGGAAGAGGTGGCTTCAGTCAGTCAGTTCACCTGTCTAGCTTGTGTTTAGAGGTGCATCTGCTCTTCACGGTTTCCTTTTATTGGACGTGTGCCTGGGACGTTATATATGTAAGACAAATGTTCTGTCACTGATTTATCAATTTGCCCAGAGTAGTTGTGAAATGTCCTTCCCTGGAGGTTTTGAAGAAGAGACTGTACGTTCAGTTCAGACAGGCTTGATGCACGTTGAAGGCATTTTGCGTTTGAGGGAAGTTGGATGTGAAATGCCCATGTGCTTCATGGCTAAATAAGTTTTAAGATTTATTCCTTCTCCCAGTGAAAGTAGCTCTGGAAAAGCTACTAGGAATTTGTATCCAAGAATGCTCAGTGCCCTCATCCAACTGTATTTCCCATAGTTCTTTGAGAATTATGTGTCAGGGTATGGTCCTATTTATGAATGTTCATCTTTGGTGAAACTGCGAGTTTCCTTCCAGGCATTTTATAACCCTAGTTGTGTAATTCTATCTTGTCTGGGTGTGAAATGGATAGCATCCCCCAACCTAGTGCCGTCCAGCTGTGTTGGGACTACCACTTCCAGAATTCCAAGAAAGATACCAGAATCCAGAAGGTCCTAGAACCAGGATTAGATGGCCCACGGGCTGCTTGATGAAGACTTCATTATTTGAAGCTTGCCAACGGCCAAGGTCTTGCATCAAACATGGATTGTACATGGTGTGCTTTCTTTGCCTTGCAGGTCACCTTTTCTATAAATTTGGAATCACAGAGTCCGACTGGTATCGAATTAAACAGAGTATAGACTCCAAATGCCGAACAGCCTGGCGGCGAAAACAGCGAGGCCAAAGTCTGGCCGTAAAAAGCTTTTCGCGACGGACCCCTTCTTCATCCTCGTATAGTGGCTCAGGTAACACACACCCTTTCCCATCAAAATGAAGCAAACTTGGTAGGCCTTTTTGTTTGAGTGCATATTTTTAAATAGTCATACTTCTTTTCTTTCAAATGAAAACTTAAAGCAGTGAATGGGCAGATAATAAAGAATGTTAAAATAGCTTCTTGCTCTCCGTTGAACCAAAACAGAATGAGAGGTGCTATTCTGTACCACCTGGGTTTTGTCCATAGTGGTTCTTTTCTGGATCTTGCTTCTCCAGACCACTTTTCTTCTCTTGGAGAAAAGTATAAAACCGTCTTTAAAAAGTTACTTCTGGAAAGCAACAGAATCAAAATAAACGAGTCTGTTCAGATATATTTCACTTTTACTATTTTAATGTTAAATTTGGGATGGTGCATGCATGTGTTTGTGTTGTATGCATGAGTGTAAATGCAAAGCATGAACGTATTGCTAAAAATGTACTAGCACATCTACGAATCCACCTATCCTTTGAAAGCTTCTGTCATACTAAATCTGCTAATCTTTAAAATATCATAATCTCTTTTGCAGTTATTTAATGGAACAGTTTCTAGAAAGAATTTCAGCCCATAAAAGGAACTGAATCAAAGTCCCCCCCCCCAAAAAAAAGGAAAGCTGTTACACTGCACATCAACTCAGTTTTTTAGGACATGCTTAATGTAATTCAGTAATAAATGTTTCCAACCTAAGAAATATCTACATTTCCACAATTCTAGTTAGCAGTCCCCCTTTTCTGAGGAGAAAGGAGATTTAGGTTTAGGAAGGAATCATAAGTGGCGAAATATTAAAAGCTGGACTGTGGACCTTTGTATGTTGTGTATTAAAAACGGGTTTGGACAGGAGCTGAACGAAGAAGTAAGTTCACTTGCCACATGAAGGTTTGGGGGTTGATGTTAGGTTAACCCAAACCCTTGGATTGGAGGCAAGGAATCACCCAGACTGCTTCCCCTGGAAAATGTCGTATGCCTAACTTGATAGCCACTATTTACCCAAACAGTAGTAATTAGCACTGCATTTAAATCAGCTATATACATGGTTGGGAGTTTTCTTCTCAAATCTCTTTAATGCCATTCCTTCTGCACTGAATTAATTTAAACAGTAGATCAGTTTTACTGATCAATATCTGTGATTTTCACTTTTTTAATAGCAGTGAGATCAAACACCCCCCTGCTTTCTCTTCTTCCTGATTAGGTTTCTCAGTGAAAGGTGTGGGGCAGATTTCAAAGAGGGCCTGAAGCTGGAGGATCTCAGACTTGCATGATACCTCGGAGAGACCCAGTAGTCAGTATAGAGGATCTTGGATCAAACATGCCAGTGACCGTGCGAACAGGAAGGCTGTTCTGTGGGTCCAAGGGCTTCCCCTCCGATTTAGTCCACGCCAGATCCCAATTTGCCTGCCCTCAGTTGGCTGGTAAGGTGGCCATTCTTCCCTCTGCCCCTTTGTTTTACAGTCTTCAAGCATTTGTCTTCCAGCCACTAGACCGAACATGCTCACTTGTGACCAGTTTGGACAGGGAGGAAGAATGGTTTAATCAGAAATATTTTGGAAATCTCACTCAGCCTTGGAAATGAGCTTGCAGAAGAACAAAAGAACTGGTAGTGGTCCAGTCCACAGAGCAAATAAAATGCATAAATATAAGCAATAAATGAAAATAGTTATCCCCACACATTTCTTTGATGTGGAGGGATAGTGGACTGGGGCTCAGCCAAATGGGTCTCTTGCCAAGATATTCATGACCTTTCATTCTCCTGTTGTGTAAAGGGGACTTCACTTGTTCTCCCAGTAGGACTCTGCACTTGGAACAGTCTGATCCTATTGATGAGCTGGAAGGAAAAAAGGAAAGCTGTTACACTGCTTTGAGAGAATGAGTTTGTGCCTACATTTGGAAATGGATGATAGCTGATCGGACACCTAGATTCTGAGTCCCAAAATCAGTCGGATTTTCTTCCAAAGGGATCCGTGTCCCAGTTAACTTTAATGGGTTTAATTAAGATGCCACGCTTGAACAGTTCTTTATCATAACCTTTAAAGCGGTCGTGGTCTTTATACCCTCGAGGTGGCAGCGTAACTGAAGGAGGGCTTACGGAAAGGGTGCCTGGTATAGCTTGAAAGCTTCTGCATTTCTATCCTGAACTCCCTGGAGACCAGGAATATCCCAGATGAGAACTACCATCTGCCGAACTGAAATGGACAAGGGCAGGCGTGTCTGCAGGGCATGGTCAAAAAGTCAAGGTGGCAATGCACATAAAAATGGGCAAAGCTTTGATTGCACTGTCATGGCTGCCAACTTGCCTTTTTGAACCACATCCTGTGGACACCCCTGGGCAAGAATGAATATAAAAGGGGTCAAGCTCCAGGCAGAAAGCACACATTAAAAAGAAAAGCACAATTTTGTCTGCCTGCCTGCCTGCCTTACAGCTTCATCCTCTCCTTCTCCCACAATCCCAAGATATTAATTAAGGTTGCTCTGCGTTTAATTGGCTGAGTGAGTTTACAGTTGTCGCAAAACATACTAGTTGCTTGCCGTAACTAATGAAAGTTTCCCCACACTTCTTTTGGCCTCCTTGGTCGTTCTGAAAAGGCTACCCTTTGTGCCTGAGGGAATCGATTACCCTGCTGCAGGCTTCTGCCTCTGCGTGCATCTTGGTTTCGTGGTTTTCCAGATGAGGGTGGCAAGGAGCTGGCATTGGGTGGCTGGAACTGGTTTCCCAGATCCCCTTTCAAGGAGTCGGAAACAGGGCTCAGACGGTTGACTCTGCTGCCTTTTCTCTCTTTTTCCTGTGTTATTTTAAACATTCCAAAATTCTCAGAAAGCCACTGCCTCAGCCTGTTGCCCTCCCTGTTTCCATTCACTTCTTCAGCCGGCCAACCCCACTGCCTCCAATAAAAATCGAACAGACACACGGAAAGAAGAAGATAATGATATAAGACTGGCCTCTTCAAGTTTGCCCCTGCGTGAGATTTTGTTTGAGGCAGGCTATGGAAGACTGTCTTCCCTCCTGCAGAAAGAGAGAATCATTATGCTCGTTTAGGATGAGAAATACTGCAGCCCATTCAAGCAGGCGTATAACTGAGCCGCCACTCCTGGCCAAGCAAGTGTGCTGAGTGGCAGGGTTGCAAGGAAGGAAAACGTGGAGTGGAGGAGTATGAACAGGAGATGTACCACATTTCAGTGGTAGCTTCTCTGTTAAATCCATCCTTCAAAACTTTGGAATTGCTGCCAGAGACAAATAATTTTTCTGTGCATGAAGCAGCCCTAGAATCAAGAAACTAGCTTTCCTCCCTCGCCAGAAGGCTACTTTGATCTCCGACTAGTTTCAGATGGCTCCAGGAAAGCAACTTCTGGCCCTTTAGATGTTACAGGGTTCTTACAGCCCCTAAACAAACCGTAGAAGGATTGAATGTAGATTATTTTAAGAAGCAATGAAGAAATGTGATAATGGAAAAAGTGACATGAGAACAGCAAGAGATTTTGTCTGTTGAGTGAAGGATGGTTGTATTTCCATTCTCCAAAAATTAAAAACACCCAGTTTTGGATGCAGTCATGAACTTTTGCCTGAGAGGAGGAGAAGGAGAAGGAGAAGGAGAAGAAGGAGAAGAACCACCACATTGTCTCTATACTCTCACTTGATTTTTAGAACCTTGCATTGAAATGAGAATATTTTAAAGAAATTTATTTTGTCGTCTTTCTCCACTTCATTATTCTCTCATTCTAGAACCACGGTTCACAGAGCAATTGTTTGATTATTCCGGATATCCAGCACCTACCCAGAAGGAAAGATGCTGCAAATTATGCAACATATTACATGCACCACCACATGCGCTTTTGGACATTGGCCTGATTAAACCTGGATTTTCTGCAGAATAGCTGTTTTAGCCAATGCTCAACTTCATGGTCCTCATACGAGTCATGAATTCTCTAACATCTCAGTGTTGTTAAAAAAAACAACAGGGAGGTTAGATTGTTGGCAGTCTACATCTCTGGGCGTATCCTCTCTTGCTGTTATCTTCTATTTATATTGAAATAATGGATGAACAGCTCTTATTTTTTTTAAAGGTGATGTTGCATCTGGCAGTTATCTCTGAATGATGAATGATGATTTTGGGTTTAGATCCTACTAAATCCTTTTCTTCCCCTTCCTATCTGAGGTCATGGCACTGCAGCCAGATGCTAAAATTCTGTTTATAAGCAAACTTGCTTCTCAAGAGATGTCATTGTTGGATGCATGACTTTTGTGTGAGTGTTATGTTTGTGGTATTCAGCAGTCCCTCAGTTAACTTGGCGGATGTAAAAATAGCTTTTTAACATCTGTAGGGAAGCAGCTGGTCAGTGACAAATGCGAGTCTGTTTGTTACAAACAACTTTCAGTGTTGCTTTAATGTGCTGTAGCTCTTGTTACTCAAGAGCATCCATACATCAATGGGACTGTTTCGGTCAGTAGGTACCCTTGGGAATATTTTTCTCATTGAAAATTGGTTGGTATTCTTACTAGGCTTGTGAGATTATGTAGTGTGAGCATGGGGAAAGGGAAGTTTGCTTGATATTTAAAGCAATTGTTTTTTCTTGTTTTGATTCATAACCACCCTGTCTTGTCCAGAAGCATCAAGATAAGAACAAAGCCATTAACAATTTGAAAATTGGCAGTGTTGATAAAAAAGCATTTCAAAACTGTATGATAGAAGTATAATCGTCCAAGGAAAGCTTTGCATTGCCTCTAAGCAGTGCTTGCTGGTGCTTTGTATCCCTTTCCTCATTTGTCCCAAAGTATCACACCCATCATTCAAACTCATTCATGTATTGATTTCAGCAACATGACACGCAGCAGTGGATCGATTCTACAGCATCCATCACCCCACGGCCCTGTCCTTCCTGGCATATTTGTACAAATGCGCACACGCCATAACAAAGCTATGCAGGCAACGTTACAGGAGTTGCTTCTCCTTCTGGTGATTTTCAGTGGTCAGAGAAAGTTTTTTTAAGACAGTAAAAATTAGACATGGAGATGTGTGGATGAACTCTCAAAGCTTACTCTTATATGGAGTATCAAGGCTTTGAAAATCTAGGAGAACTAGAGACACATCTGAAAGAAAATGAGAATTATGTGTTACAGTAGACCACTTTAATGTATTTCATGCTTTGCGTATGAGGTGTAGTCCAGCCTTGCCTTCTCTTTCCTCTTTTCCTTATCTAATTAAGTAATTAGATGTTCAAATAATTGGATTTTTCAAAAATGACAGTTCTTTGAAGAACAAGACACTTTCTTGATGCCTTCCATTCAATTCTGTTGTGAGGTTGGCCCTTGGTTGCAGAATGAGGGGATAGAAGTAAGAATATTCAGAACTATAGATTTGGACCTCCAGATTAACCAGCTGTTAATTCCTAGAACACATTTGAACAGCACATTGGAAAAATGAAGTCACAACTAGATGGATTCAAGGTAATCAGTGAATTGAAAGGGTTAGGGCAGCGGGGTAAAAGCCTTGCTTTTCCAGTTGGAAATTTTGCTAATTAATCTGGAACCATTTATAGGTTAGTAAAACAGAGTTGGGGAAAAGTTTAGTCTTCTGCAACTGGGTTATAAGGTGTGTGTGCATCTCTCTCTCATACAAAGCACACATTCTTCTCTCCTGAGAGGACGTTGCTGATGTTATCGTTGGCGTTCATAATAATGCAAATTATAGTTTGATATTAAATAAACTCAGAAATGTTCCCATTTTAGTTACATTTTAGTTTTTATAATAAATGATGGATCACTTCTTTTTTATAGCAACAGTTGTGGCATGACTTACATCCCTTTCCTTTTTAGCCACCTCCAGCCCAGTGTTCTCTAGATCTGTAGAGACTTCGACTCCCAGAATGCCTCAAGTTGTAGAAATCTAATCCAAATGTTCGGTTTGTCATACATAACGGGAACTTCTGTTTGTTTTGTAGAGAGCACCCAGAGCACGGTGTCGGCACCAAATGAAATTCAGGCCAACCAACCACAGGCTCTTCATTATGCTTTGGCCAATGCCCAGCAAGTCCAGATCCACCAGATAGGAGAAGATGGCCAGGTTCAAGTAGTAAGTATTCATTCTTTACTGTCTCTTATATTGTCTACAACTTCATTAGGTGTGTGCAGTTTAGGTTCAGTTTTTCCTTTGTTCCAAAAATAGGATTTCCTAAGACTTCCTAAGAAATTGAGGCATGTGTGTATGTGTTTTGGAAAACCAGTTTTCTGGTGTGGTCCTGGATGCATATATGCATGCAAATGTATCATTGATATTAGTATCTGTAGCCATTGCATACCCATTTATGAACTTGCATGCAGATGGTTACTTTCCATTGTTCCATCCCGTGCAGGGTGCAGTCTTGATGGGTTATACACGCGCCCCTTCCCCCCATACTAGCAATCCGTTTTCCCTCATTTTTTCCAAAGTGCTTTCCGAAGTATTTTTCGACATCTGTTAGTTGAATTCCTTACATGTGTATACATTTAAATTTGTGTATATAAGCAAAGTTTATAAACATTGACATTAAACTTTTTTCTTCAAAAAGTTTAAATAAAGTTAACACTTTGACCCCAAAAGCCATAGAAGGCAGGAAGTTTAAATATTAAGTGTGGCACTTTTGCTGTTACTCAGGCTTTTCTGTTTCTTAAAGGATTGCACTGGTAGGCCATGGAAAAGCTTGGATTCGGTTCCATAACCAAAAAGCTCAGGATCAGTTGCATTTGAGTTTATATATTAGTTCTGGAAATGCAAACGAGGTTAGTTTGTATTAAAATTCAAGCCAGTATAATTCAGCCCCATTCCCACTTGTATGTATGAAGAATTAATTTTGATAGTTATTTGATATATTTATTTATTTATATCTCCCCCATTGGGGGAGATGGGCGGTTATATAATAATAAAATAAAATAAAATAAAATAAAATAAAATAAAATAAAATAAAATAAAATAAAATAAAATAATAAAATAAATAAAATAAAATAATAAAATAAAATAAAATAAAATAAAATAAAATAAAATAAATTTTATTTTTATCCCACCTTTATTATTTTTATAAATAACTCAAGGCGGGGAACATACCTAATACTCCTTCCTCCTCCTCTTTTCCCCACAACAACAACCCTGTGAGGTGAGTTGGGCTGAGAGAGGGGGACTGGCCCAAGGTCACCCAGCCGGCTTTCATGCCTAAGGCGGGACTAGAACTCTCGGTCTCCTGGTTTGCCATTGGCTCCTTCCTGGGGCTGAGAGACAGGGACTGGCCCAAGGTCACCCAGCCGGCTTTCATGCCTAGAACTCTCAGTCTCCTGGTTTCTAGCCCAGCACCTTAACCACTAGGCCAAACTGGCTCTATATATACCTTTTCTTTCTGCTCAGACAAGCACTCAAGATGACTAACAAACTCAAACTAGGCTTTTTGTCACAGTGCAGGACCTATTTTTAATCTGTTCCCCCTATAAAGTCTGTGTAAAACGCCTTCTTGATTAGTCTTGCTTCTGTTCCATATCTATGCAGAGAAGTCAGAGAAGCCTTTCCAGAGCTTCCTTGGTGGAGAGATAAAAGGGAGTGCCGTGAAAGATCTAAGAACATTAATGGTACAGAAAGTGAAGCCAAAGGCCTATCTGTTTTGGCATTCTGTGTCCCGTAGTGATGGGGGAAGCTGGCAAGCCAACCAGTAGCCAACTAGATGCATCTGGGAAGTCCAGAAGATGAACAGACAGTGATGACTCTTTTCCACTGTTGTTCCACAACAATTAATATTTAGGACAATTTTGTCTTTGGTTAGATTCTCCCACTTATTATTTCATTTTTTAAATTGCAGGTAGTTCAGCTTGTGTATGGGTAATTTACTATGTGTTTATGGGATTCAAAGGGACATATAGGTAGAAGAACTTGTCTTTTCTCGCTGTACTTGAAGTATTTCCTTAATTTGCAAACAGCATTTTTATCTTTTTTTCTTTTTTCTTTTTACAAAAGCAGAACCTTTTGTCAACTTTTCTCTAGAAGCTGATGAGGATTTGGTGTCCAGAAGGGAAGGCACTTGCTTATAATTTCAGCCAGGATTGGCTCTGTGGTCTTATTTTATATACAGCCTCTATTGTCATTCTGATACTTGGTCCTGCTGCTTCCCCACCATAAATAGACAGTTTCCTTCCAAAGGAAATGAAACTATTTAAAATAGGAGGATCAGTGTTTCTTTGAAATTCATTTGCAGTTTTTGGTGCTTTATAATATAAGGAAGGTCTTTGACAGACTTCCTCGTGGATATATTTAATCTTGGGCTCATACCCAGGAGCATGAAAATGAACCCAAAGGAATTTTAAGAAGCCAAGCGGCAGCCAGTTTGCCAGCAGGTAAAGCTCTCTGGTTAAGGGCCCATCAGAGCCTGTGTGCAATTTCCCTCCCACTTCCCTTGATCAGTTTTTTTTTTTCAATCAGGCAGCAGTTGTACAGCTCGGTGATCTATAGCTGCCCTTTTTATTAAACCCATCAGGCTAGATTCTCTGCTTTTGTCAGTTGGCACAACTTCCCTGGGGAGCAGCTGAAAGCCGAGTGCCATTCCATACCAAGGAAAAGCTTATCTTTTCTTGGGGAATTGTTTTCTCCACCAAAGTGGAAGCGTGTGTTTATTTTGTAAAAGTATCTATTGCCCTCTCCCAAATGGCTCTGAGCAGCTTTCAAAAATATAAATATATAACAGAGAAACAACCCTACCCAGCCAGCAGCATAAAACCCTCAAAAAGATCTGAGGAAAAAGGACTGTTCTGAGCTTAGTCCTAAACCATATCTGAAACAAGAGGGCAGCAACCCCTAACTGCAGTGGCATCTTGTTTTTCAAAACAGCCCCTGCCACGAAAAAAGCAGAACCGACTGTTGAGGTTAAACCTGTCTGTGGCAGGACTTGCCAAAAGTGTCCCATTGAAACCCTGAGGATAAATGGAGGAGGCGCTCCTGCAGATAACTTGCCCCTGAGTCACGCAAGGCTTTGGACATGAGAATGAGAACAGGGCTCTGAAGGCAGACCGAAACCAGGTACCACGTGCTGTCCAAGCTGCTGTATTTTGGACCAGCTCTGAGAGGCTCTGGCTACAGTAATCCATGCCCTTGTCAACTTTGGGAACCTACATGGGGGCTGCCCTTGAAGACTACCTAAAACCTGCAGTCCAGAAGCTCACCTTTTGGTGGCCGGCCACTTTTAGATTCATGCAGTACTACTGCACTGCTGCATTGCTTACCAATAGAGTTCCACGTACAAGCCAAAATGGTGGTTTTGACTGGTACTCAAGTTCTACATGGCTTGGTGCCCAAGTTACTTACTCCAGGACTGTTTGCTTCCAGTAGAACCTATTCATCTGATTTGCGCACCTTACGGGATGCTCAGGGTTCTCACCTACATGACATGTATTATCCAGTTATGGACCCATCCCTCTGGAACAGTCTCTTTGCCCTCAAGATCTCTGTGGCACTTTCTCTCCTGACATTGACTGAAGTAGTCAAGATGGAGCTGTTCACAGAACTTTTAAGACCGTTGCTGGGAGAGGGAAGCTAAATTCCATCTTATGGGACTGTACATTTGATTTGAATGATATTTTGGTTGGTTTTAAAGTGTATTGAAAACTGCCAGGAATATTGCAAATGTGTGGTGGTCTATTACATAAGGAGTGCACAGTAAGGTAAATGAATATAGCAACAGCAAATGTACGTTTTCAAGCTAAACTTTGCTCTGTGACCTATCCACGAGGCTGCCTTTATTCCTTTGTGACATTTTTTGGACAAATACCTATGACTTTTTTTTACCACATTGGTATAATAATATAAATCATGCTAAACATATAGCAAACACGTGTAGCCAGATGTTATCCACAGTATTCAGGCCATCTTCTGTGAGGGAAGGAATGTTGGGGAGGCTGATAGACTAAAAGAAAAAATCTCTGTGTTGTGGCCAGCTGGGAGGAGGCGGAACACGATTTGTTCCGGCATTATCGGATCAGCGGAAGGATGGGGATCCACCTTTTATGTTTACGCTCTGGTTGTTGCCGGATGGATGTAAAAGAGGACGTTTGTCCTGTAGACATATCCTGAGATGGAGCTGGATCCTGGGGAAGGGTCCAGCTTTGCAAATAAGCTTTGCCGCAGTGGGTATTTCCCAGGCTGAGCAGCAAGAGGACAACTGTAGCTGTCTACAGACATGTTAATTATACTCTTCCTGTTACCACCAGAGTCAGAAAATCCCTGGATACTGAGAACAGGAAAAAACAACAACAAAACAACAAAACATAAAAAGTAAAACAACCTTGGAAAGTTAGTTGTGCACCTCCCTGAAATCAGCATTCCCTCTCTTTTAGAAAGAAATTATGTCAACGTGCAGCAAGAGACTCTTTCGTGCCTGCTTCTCCCACTGCTGAACTGTACTGTTTTAAGTTGGCAATATTCCTCTGGTTCTGACTAATGCTTCTTGTGTTTTTTTTCCTTTTTTTTAAATTCATGGATCCCACAGGGTCACCTCCACATAGCACAGGTGCCACAAGGAGAGCAGGTCCAGATCACTCAAGACAGCGAGGTGAGCCCGCAACGGACTGTCTGGAGGGACAAAACATGATCTAGAGCCCTTTGTCCTCCATGCGGCTGGCAAAAGCAAAAAGCATTAAGTTAAACACGTAATGCTGTGAGGAACAGCAGCGCCCTTCTGTTCGTCACTTGGGCCACATATGGAGGAGAAAATGTGCGGGGGTTCAAATGCACCTGTAGTTCCTAGCTAATTTTACATTAGAGTAGGGATGGTGGCATATCCTGTCAAATGCAAATCCACGCTTGTCTCCCGAGCTGTGTGCATTGTATAATGTGTAGCAGGAGCACGCTTTCCTGCTTAAATTTATTACTTCTGTCTGGAAGCTAGTCTGTCTTCAGTTTTACTTAAAGATAAAACAGGAGAATAAGAAGTGTCAGGACAGGCACTCACACCATACAGTTTCAAAATCAGTCTGAAGTTGCGGACAAGCTAACGATAGTGGCTCAGAATCTCGTGGTGTCAAGGAAATGCGAGACAGCCTTGGTCTCTTGTGAAGTTAACAAATTACAGGAAGAAACAGCTGTATTTGCACACCCATATGACTTCAGAGGGAGTAACCTTGGATGTGAAGGGAAGCAGGATCAGGTCCATCTTTTATCCAGTTAGATAGATAACATCTGGATAGGAGTTTATTCCAATTTATACACTTTTGGATGGAGCCAGAGTAGTTGTTGACAGCCTAAAGATTATAGAAAAGATGAAAATTAGATTCCCCCCTATAACTTCATTTTGCCTCTCTTGTGTGAAGGTACTGTACATGAAAATAATGTTTCTACTCCTCAGGTTTCAGAGATTTCTAAGGGGTTACTAGTTACAAATGAAATGGATTCTTTCCTGCTTTCTTGATAGTTCTAGAATCAGAAACTTCTCCAAGATTGGCCACAACAACCAAAATATTTTGAAGCTGATATCTTTGTAATTCCTCAATGGAGTTTTTGTTTGCCTCTGAGTCTGAATTTTGATAAAAGAAAAGGCTGTCAATGGAAATAGCTGCCCTAATGTTTGCAGATATTGTACCCATTGAGAAAGTTGGATTCCGGAGTGCCCCAAAGGATACCCTGTTGCCCTGCTAATTTTAGGCCAAGAGATATTTTAAATTCAGGAATGTCTACACACTGGCAAATCAGATACATTGCTAACATGTAGAAAGCATATCCTGTTTATTGATTAGCAAGTTTTAAATTTTACTCCCAAGAGCCCTTTAGTGTCAGAGGCATTACCCTTTTCCTCCTCGTAAAGATCTTGTCCCAAGAAGAGGGAAAAAATGCCTCTCAGTGAGAATTGGAGGGTTGTATTGAATATACTAACACAGCTCTAACTAACATTGCAAAGCCATAATTTTCATTATAGCAGCAGAACATTTCCTTTGGGTGAAAGACTTCCGTTAAATAAACAAACGCATTTCTTTATTTTACAGGGTAACTTACAGATACATCAGGTTCATGTTGGGCAAGATGGCCAGGTAGGGATCCAGCTTTTGTCTGAATGTTTCAGCTGTGCCGCAGTTGGCTAATGGGAACCCTCTAATTCTTGCAATTTCCTAAGACTGGGCAGAATATAAACTTTTTTTATTTTAGGAAAGTTTGTGAGTTAAGCTGACTATCTGGCGAACATGCTTATCTGACATCCTTGTGTGTGTTTATCTTAAGTTTCATTGAGGTTTGGCTCCCTTGTCATTGTACTAAATTGCTCTTTTCTTATCGGACGCTGTCGGCATGGACAGATGTGGCCTAGAAACTTGCAGACATGGAGATGTTCGATGATAACAGGCACTTGACTTCATCATTGTGAGAAAGAGAAATTCTCCACATCCCAGGAACTGCAGACACTTTCTCTCTCAGACCCATGGCGATCTGGTTCAGATTGCTGATCGGGAGACACTTTGCTTATGCTCAGACACCGCTCTTCCAGTGTAGGGCCTTTTGCTTTAAAAGCAGTTCACATCTGTGCTGCATTGTAACATCTACCCCAATCCCGATGGCCAATAGCATCTGGCGGGGAATACACCTTTTCGCCAAAGACCGTCCAGTGATGTCTGTCTTCTATCATCTTGTCTTAAGATCATACATAACTTATGATGCAAAGCACCCTCAGCTTGTTAAGGTGTCTTAAGTATGAAATCCCTTTTCTGCATATCTCCCAAACGTCAGCCTTCCCAGGAGCCTTTAACCTCAGGGTATCTATGGTATGTCACCAGCGGCTCTCTCTTCCTCCTTGCCTTTGCCCTTTTGGATGTTTTGTCTGGGTGGCTACGCTGGATTTAGGTCTTGTTTTTCTGGCAGACTAGTCCATGGAATAACTCTCTCTTGCTGTCCACATGTGTTCTATTAGCTTGACGTTTTGTGTTTCAGTGCATGTTTAATAGAAATACCAAAATGTAGAAATAATTAAACTTTCTTTTTTAACTAATGCAGATTATGAGAGTCCCCAGAACAACGGGAGGGGCTTGCTTTTGGCAATAGGTGTAGATTCCCAGAGGCTTTCCTCCTTGTCTGCTTTTCCTCTCCTCTGATTTCCAGTTCCTTTCCCCCTCCAGCTCTTCCTCTAAAGCAGGGCTTTCCAAAGTTTTTCCCGCGGCAACACACCAACCAGCGTTGGTGTGTCGCCGCGGGAAAACCCGGAAGTGTGGCAGCGCGCAAAACCCCGGAAGCGCTGCTGCGCTTTCAGGTTTTGCGTGCTGCAGTTGGTGTGTCGCCGTGGGAAAACCCGGAAGCGGTGATGATGATCAGCGCTTCCGGGTTGTGTGGCGACACACCAGACTGTGTGTGGCGACACACTTTTGTGTCGCCACACACAGTTTGGAAAGCTCTGCTCTAAAGGCTGAGCTTCAGGGAGTGCCCATGTGTGCATCCTATGCAAGGTGATGGTGATGAGGCTCGAGAGTTCTGGGCAAAGGGGGGGAGCGGCTGCTGCAGGTTAATCAACACCTTTCTCTCACTTTCTCTGCAGCTTTCTTTGTGTATCCTCCACTAACATAGACAGCATTAAACCTGACTCTAAAAAAAGTGTGTTCTGGCTAAAGATTTTCCAACCCAGACAAATTTTTTTTGCTTTTGAAACCCATAAGTAAGAGAGACATTGTGTAGAGAGGAAATGGAAATCTGATTGTAGAAGCCGGGTTTTCTGCTCTCAAAATTTGGACTGTGGGGCGTTAGGTCCCAAGTTTGACAGGGCTTTGTCAGCCCAGCAAGAAGAAGAGATGTGTTTGGGAACATTTCTAAAACAGGTACAAGTTGCGCCAAGGGTAACAGCTGCATCCTCTTTTGGAACCTTGTTTCAGTGAGGTTATGCAGGAGAGGTGCCCAGCGGGCATTGCTCCTGACTTGATCTGTAGCTGTGCCTGCCCTGCAAGAGAGCTGGATTTACTGCATCTGTTCCCAATGTGTCGTGTCCACAGGATGCTGGAAGTTGCTTTGTGAAGTGCCGCCTGAAAGAGCTGGTGTGTTCCATCACAGCTCCATCAGGAACATCCCTGCTCACTTCTGGCTACGGGATAATCTGTACATCTCAGGGAAAGACAAATGGAAAAAAACCAAGGGGCCCCCAAAGGATGTCTGATATCCCAGTCACTGCACAACTGATTCTAATGTGTGTTTATTTCTAATTAGCTCATGCCAAGAGGCAAATGTGCCTGTTTATACAGAGGTCCAATTTTTCATGGGAAAGTCTCAATCCAACCCGCCTTCAATATTAGTTTTCCATGACCTGGATCCTTTTTCTTCTTTCCAAATTGTATATCGCCTTTTATTAGCATTGTCAGACCCCATCTAATTGATTGAAGTCCAGTTGAGATCTGGCATGACCCACAGTAACAGGCTTGTTGCAGTTGGGGAAAAAAACGCTCCAGCTTTAGTGTTTTTTAAAACTGATTTGGCTGATTTGGAAGACTGATAAAACTTTATGTAGTGCATGGACTCAGAATAGTTTCTTGGTTCGAAAAGAAAGAAAAAGCAACCAGACCTCATTTTTCTAATTGAAAGAGCTTTCCAGATTAAAATATCTGTTTTATTCTTCTGTTTATGTAATAGTGTATGGCTGTCAGATTTAAATCGAACATCCTACAGGAATTAAAAAGAAAAGCCCCAGTGATGTATGAATGTAGAGGCCTCCTTGTGGAGGTCCTTGGCACAAATACACTCTGTGTTTACTCTATCCTTGTTTAATTCAAGATCACCACACTCCACCCCAAACGTCTTCAACTAGAGAGTATCTGATTAAAAGGGCCTGTTCAGCTATAATGTTCTGCTTTTTTTCCTGTCCAGTGAGGTAATCTTGACCTCTGGTCCTGTGAGACAGTCAAAAACATACATGAGCTTTCAGAAAAGTGTTTAAGTTACAGGGCTTAAGCAGTTCAAACTGTGCATTTCAAAAGCCACTTATAAATGATTAAGTCAGAGGAACATATATATGGAAGATTCTTGCCACGAGTGATCAGGATGATACTGCCCAAGAATTGTAAGAATGCATCGTTCTATTTTTATGTCCTAAAAACAGGTGTCCTCTTACATATCCCACGTTTAGGTAGTGCACGGACAATCATTCCCAAAATTGGGAAAACATCTTTTAAGATGGCAGCATTGCTTGAATGCACTCATTCCAGCAAACACCAAAAGGAAACTTGCAGAAATTCAGCTGAGACCCAATATATTGTATATATCTGTCCTAATACCTTCTTGATGGGGCAATTAAGGAAAAGAACAGCATACATCTGCAGCTGACAGTATTTTTAAGATAATAGTAAGGTTGCTCAATATGCAAATATAGTGGCTTTCATTCTCTTTTCTGACTGTGTATGTTTGCTTTCATATCAAGATAGAGCGGAAAAGCAGGCCAATCCAGCAATATGTGTTCAGTAAATAATATAATGACACTCGATCTGGGGATCAACTTGTACTGTAGTATAATTAAATGATAATATTTCTTATGTTTCATCTTGGGCCTCTGGACTCGAGCTTTGGGTATAGACCTGCGTTCTCTGAGCCCAACAGAGGGCACTGCTGGTAAAATCTTTGATTGGGACACTGTTTGAGGTTTTGAGAAAAGGCAGAGGGAATTTGGGTGACAAATACCGGACATCTTCTGTATCTTTTGGGGTAAACTAATTCATATTATGAGCCAGTTTGGCCTAGTGGTGAAGGTGCTGGGCTAGAAACCAGGAGACTGAGAGTTCTAGTCCCGCCTTAGGCATGAAAGCCGGCTGGGTGACCTTGGGCCTGTCCCTGTCTCTTAGCCCTAGGAAGGAGCCAATGGCAAACCAGGAGACTGAGAGTTCTAGTCCCGCCTTAGGCACGAAAGCCGGCTGGGTGACCTTGGGCCAGTCCCTGTCTCTCAGCCCTAGGAAGGAGCCAATGGGAAACCAGGAGCCTGAGAGTTCTAGTCCCACCTTAGGCATGAAAGCCGGCTGGGTGACCTTGGGCCAGTCCGTCTCTCAGCCCTAGGAAGGAGCCAATGGCAAACCAGGAGACTGAGAGTTCTAGTCCCGCCTTAGGCACGAAAGCCGGCTGGGTGACCTTGGGCCAGTCCCTGTCTCTCAGCCCTAGGAAGGAGCCAATGGGAAACCAGGAGCCTGAGAGTTCTAGTCCCGCCTTAGGTATGAAAGCCGGCTGGGTGACCTTGGGCCAGTCCGTCTCTCAGCCCTAGGAAGGAGCCAATGGCAAACCAGGAGACTGAGAGTTCTAGTCCCGCCTGAGGCATGAAAGCCGGCTGGGTGACCCTGGGCCAGTCCCTCTTTCTCAGGCCTAGGAAGGAGCCAATGGCAAACCAGGAGACTGTGAGTTCTAGTCCCGCCTTAGGCACGAAAGTCGGCTGGGTGACCCTGAGCCAATCACATTCTCTCAGTCCTAGGAAGGAGCCAATGGCAAAGCAGGAGAAAGAGTTCTAGTCCCGCCTGAGGCGTGAAAGCCGGCTGGGTGACCTTGGGCCAGTCCCTCTCTCTCAGCCCAGCTCACAGGGTTGTTGTTGTGGGGAAAACAGGAGGAGGAAGGAGTATTAGGTATGTTCGCCGCCTTGAGCTATTTATAAAAATAATAAAGGCGGGATAAAAATAAAAAAAATAAAAAAAAATTATGAAGACAGAGGCATTCAGAAGGGGACTGTTCCAGCTACACCACTGACAGAGGCTTTCTCTCTCTTTTGTGTACACTTCTGCAGCAGCTGCGTCGTGCACTGTTTTTCTGTTTCAGAACATCTGCTCTGAATAATCAGGACCCAGAAACAAACAAGATTGTTAGAAGAACAACAACAAAACGAACAACTAAACTCTATACAGCTGGAAATCCAAAAGTTTTTTTCTTTTTCTTTTTCTTTTAAATGCAAAAGGATGGAAATTAGTATCACTAGTACTACAAGCAGGTCTTGGTGGATATAGTTGATCTCCACCCATCAGCCTCAACTAACATGATCAGTGGTCAAAGGTGGTGAGAGGTGTCTTTTTCCCATTCCCTATTATGCTAACATGACAAAATCATAATAGATTCAAAACAATAAATGCATTTACTCCATAATCCCACTTGGTGAAATGTATCCAAATGTAAATTTTAACTGATTTATCTTTTCAATCATTTGAGGTTCTTGAGGAGGGCGATATTTTGTCAACTTCTACTAAATTTAGTTAACGCTGATCAGGTTGCTTGTAGGAAACGGGTAAAAAAAATGAAAAAAGACCCCCAAAACTTGGGTGTCATCTAACAACTTCCTGCTGTACAGTCTTCAGTTATACGGTACATAAAGCTAAGGAAATGGATTTTGTTCATTCGGGTTAAGAAGAGTAAATTGGCTCACTCCTCCTTTTTCCATCTTATTAGAATCTAAAATTATTTGTAAATATGTGATTAAAAGAAGCATTAATATCTGTAATGTAATAATTTAGTCAATGACCAGCAACATTTAAAAGTCCTTTTCCATACTTGTTTGTGGTAGCCACTATTGAAACAGCTGCAGATTTTTCACCCCAGCGGTGTATAAGCTGCTGAAGCCGTTTCTGGTTCTGGGACATAAAACTCTAATCATTTCTGTTGGATCTTTAAAATAGAACCATAATGGCTTGGGTAGCATAATGCTTATTGGAATTTTTGTTTTGTTTTGTTTCATCATTGGCGATCACTCGTAGCCGAGTAAGATTGTCTTCCAAAGGTAAAATTTTAACGGTGGATCCGTAAGTGGCTATAAAGGCCAATTCTGGATCCGCACAACCTCCCACAATGAGGGCATAGGTTTCCGGGTGGGAAACGGTCATGATGAGGGTTTGCCTGACGTGCCTTCCTTTTAGCTCTTTTCTCCCTTTTGCCCTGTACTCGTGCTTCTTCAAAGTCCATAGCGCCATTAATAAAGGATGACCTCCAATTGAAATTGTTTTGTTTACAGTAGATCCAGAAGACATCTTCTTTTTGGTCCTCTCCCTATTTGCAACATCATTTTTTTCAATTAAATTTCTTCTGTAGAGTACCAGCTCCAGATGCTGTATAATAGCTTGTGGTACTAAGTGCAATGGAAGCGGATGGGTGTGTGGCAACGTCCATTGTGGTCAGAGCAAGTGTTTAATGTGGGTTCCACCACCAGGGAATACGTGTGGGGCAAATACGGTTTTCCAAGAGAATTTCAGCAGCTAGGCCTCCCCTCCCCTCTTTAAAGATGGGATTTGTGCAGTTGTTATCAGTACCCATTGCTGACATTTCAGAATTCTCCAGACCAATTAATCAGGATGCCTTTTCAGTTATTTTAAACAGTTCAGCTAATTAAAGGAATTAATGGAATTTTGCCACCATATTCACTTGTATTTTTAGACACTTCTAGTATCAAAGTGCAGAGTGGGCTATAGTTTTTAAATGATTTAATTTTCTTAAGAATAAGTAAGTAGGCTGACATGTATTGAAGAGGGAATATTTTTTGTAAAATGGGATAGATACTTCCAGTCCCCAGCATATCAACAGTCTCCTTCTTTTTTATGATATCTACCGTATTGTCCTTTCTGCTTGGTTTTTCTTCCACTGAGCCTTTTCAATGGGGATTCAAGATTTGTGTGACAGAGTCTTTATATTGCTCTTTGTTACCTGATTGGGGGTGTATTCTCATCAGCCCCCTTGGTGGATTAAAAATCACCAAGAGGCTCTAATTTAAATGTAACACTTGTTTACAAAGTGAAAATCTCAGTCACTATTTTAATCTTATTCTTAATCTTCTAGCGTCTCTTAAATCTTAATTACATCTTGATACTTCTAAATAAACATTACAGAGAGCAAGAATCATCTTTTGAAAAAGTATGATTTTTGTTTTCATTCTTTCTCCCTATGTAACTTTCCTACTTTCATTTCTTGTTTGGTACCAAAAAGGTGTTAAAATACAGTTACTAAATTTTCTAACTCATGAAGTCTGCACCTCAAAGCTTACCCAGCCCCAAGCCTTCTAGGAAAGCCATAGTTCATTACGGGGTCACCTCAAATATTTTTTTACTAAAGTATCTTTCCCTCCAAGGCAAAGATCTTTAAATCTTCCATATTTCCTTTGAGATATGTACTGTATATGTAGAAGATACATATGGGACAGATTTTTTTTTTTTTTTGGAAATGAACAAGAAAACTTGCTACATTCTTCCATGTGTCCTGCAGCACCTCTGCTGGCCTGGATGCACATGGCTAGTTCCATGGGAAACAATCACTCCTATCTTTCAGGCGGCTTATTTGGTGGAATTCCTGAGTGACAAAGCCCATGGAGTCTCCTGGGGTGGCGGAATAAATAGCTTTCTGGAAACAGATAATTCCTTTGTCATTCTTTGGGCATTGTACAAAGAGGTTGTATTGGTCCATAGAAATCCCATTCACACAGCCAGGAATATTAACAGTAATTTGAAGGATCTATTCTTTGTATGAAACATATTCTGTTCTTTATTCACTCAAATCTTGTTTTAATATTACTGTGAACTTAATAAGGTGAGATGTGATAAGGCATATTAATCTTTTAAGTGAATGGAAAAATAATTTTCTTTGCTTTCCAAAGTGCTGTCTCTGCCTAAGTTTCATCTCTTTACAAATGGGCATGTGTGCGTGTAATAAAAACTCCCCTCTTATAATAAAAACTGTCCATTTGTATTTTTCTCGGGAAATCTCTAAGTAATCTATTATGTGTGCATGCAGAATTTTCTCATTCTTTTTTTTAATGTTAATCATTTGTGAGGATCAGATGATCATTACCCTCATCACTTTTAAATAATGGGTGCAGCTTTGCTCCTTTCCCCCCAAAGACTGAAATCTCTCAACTTCTGGATTTCTTCCCCCTTTCTTCCCCCCTTTTTCAGCCTCTGCAGTTGACCCTATACCTTTCCATGCTGTTAGTGCTTCTGCCCTGGAAGTCATCTTTCTCCAGAGTAGCACATGAGCACACATTGTACTATAATATCGTTTTGGCTGGGACTGCTTTCAAGATGCAGAGGCACATCTGATTATTTTCCTAAACTGGCAGCAGTGTTATGAATTGTACCACCATGGTGTTGCTTAGCACTGCTGTAGCGGCACCGATGCTTTGGTTGTCTCAAATCTGATCTGTGCAGGAGGACCAGCCCATTGGCTGCTGCTTTATTTTCATGGCAGGAAGGCAGGCTGAGCAGCTGAACCACTCCTTGTATGACTCTCTCTTGGTCAATTTACATTTTAGATCTCAGAAATGGCTTATCAGGCAGCCAGTGAACAACACCTGGCCTGGATGAGTCTTCCCAGTTGACTTCCAGATTCTCTGCTTTCTCCATTGCCTTATACCTCTTTAATGCTTGCTGTGGTTTCCACTGTTGCCCCAGTCCCAATCGCCACATTTTCATTTCTATCATGCCAGGATGCCTGGGTTATGCACTGCACAATTTTGTGGATGCTCATGGTAATGATTTAACATAGACTTCAGTGTTAATATAATTGGGCATTCCAACCATTCTTGTAAAAAAACCCACACAACTAATGACCTAAGATACGTGTGTCATGCAATATTGCACGTGTTACTCTATAACATATTATTCTGTGATTGCATGTGATATAGTGAAAGAATTTCAAGAAGGAACGGTGGAGCAGATGCACATGACAGGTGATTACACAGGAAGGAAAGACGGAAGGGAACCTTTTTTCATTTATCTAGGGCCAGTCTCTGATTTGTTGATCCGTATTAATGTGCACCAAATATATCTGTCTTATAATACAAGTTTATGGTGGCTATGCTCTCAAGTGGTTACTAGTAATTGCCCTTATTGGTTAAAGGGTGTGGGGTTTTCTTGAGAGCCAATGAAAGCAAATGTATTCCCATTAATTTCTCTCACTGATTTAATTGCTGAAGTAGACAATTTAAGTCCTGAAGCTTATTTGAGCATCCAAGAAACTCTAGTGATATATTTCTCATAAAATAATTGGGATTTTTTTATGCAGGGGAGGTTGTTTGAGACATGGGAAATGTTTTCTTGTTAATTAAAATATAATAGAACATTCTGCAAATGAAGAACACATTTTGTCTTGAGAGGAAATATGGGCATCAGTTTTCAGCTGTTTGCCAAGCTAGACATGCTAGGATCGTATCAATTGATGTTCTGTTGTTCATTTGTTTAATGTTTTCTATTATTACTGTGTGTGGTTTTTTTTTTTTTAAAAAAAACTCTGCTAAAAGAGGGCAAAGTGACAACATTCTTTTTCTTGCAGAACAGTGCTTATTTCATTACCACATAGTGTCCTTAATAATGAACTTTTTATAAATCATTGTAGTGCCTCTTCCTCTCTTCTCCCAATGCTTCTGGAACATTTCAAAAATATTTGTATATAAAAGATCATTGAAAATAGCAAAACAAACAAACAAACAAAAACCAAAAGGACAGCTTCCTCCCACCCCCACTTCAATTTCTAAACCGTTGTCATGTTTTCATTGAGTATTTGACAAATGTCTGGTTAGAATGGCATGGAGAAAATATTCCAGTTTTGAAAAATTTCAGCATCAGCCAGCTTCTCCTTTCCATTGTTCTGTCCAAAAAGATTTCCAAGAGTTTGTAGGCATTTGTTAGCTCTTTCTCCAAGGTGGTAACGCATATGGTCTGCCAAGCATGGCTTGCTCCATGGATTACTTATTGTAGGTGTTTTGGTTCAAAAAAATGTGTTCTCTTCAATGGGTCACCATTGCCTGGTTAGAAGCAATGCTTTTTCGGCAAGCGTGATGCTCAGCACCAGAGTAAGGCTAGCGTGCAAACTATAAAGGGAAAGAGGAACTGAAGAAAATTGGCACACGAACATGAAGCAGACACAGCTTGCGCCAAATAAGTTTTGTTTTCACTTTAAAAGGCGAAGTAGTGCTCCCAGGGACAGGGCTGTGATGGAAATTGGGCATGCGCCTTTTCTTTGGGGACCCAAGCTTCTACTTTTACAGTCTCATCCTGGGTTCTGGATGCAACCTGGATTTTGGATGCAATCTTAGGTGTAGTGGGAAGGCTCTCTGGCACAGGCAGGCATCAGAATGCCGAAACTCTCTGAAAGAAGATGCAAGTATGAACCTTAAGTTTAAGAGGACTTGCTGGATCAGTCCAGAGGTCCACATAGTCCAGAGACCTGCTTTCAGATGGGGCATCCAGTTATTTCCAGGAAGACTGAAAGTAGGGCATGAAGCCAACAATAGCCTCTCTCATTGTTTACCCATCACGGAATATATGGTCTGAATCAGATCAGTAGAAGGGAGCTTCGTATAATGAGGACTTGGGGAAATAAGCAAGGTTAATTCATTAGTAGGTAACTGGACAAGAAGCTTTTGAAAAAATGTAAGTTGTCTTCTTTCTGGCCTGTGCCTGTTTCAGTCATCAGAATGTCATATTTTTTCATCCAAAGATACTGCTTTATTTCTACCCTGCCTTTGATGCACCATTTCGCCCATTTGAAGGTTACAAACAGACAAAGAGACACATGAGTTTTAGTAGCATATAGATAGCTCTCGGAAGAGATGGATCCATCGGAGGGCCTCATCCTCATAATCACCACCACCACCACTATCATCTAGAGACAATGTTAACTATCATTGCTGTAGTTTATGCCTGTCCACTAGATTTACATTTTATAGTGGTTAGATGTTTTGTGAAAACTAGAATGTCTGGGATAATTTCCAGTTAGTCTAGACAAAATGAACAGAAGTGGAAAAGCGGTGCAAGAACAGTTAAGTGATGCTTTGATTAAGAAATGGGTTCTTCAGGCAGGATGTGAGAAGGATTGGGATGGGGACAAGCCTGCTTGACCCACTGAATCCCCTTTAGTCAGATTATTTCTCCATTTAGCTCAGTAACCCAGGTTCCGCCCTGAAAATTGTATTTTTTGACCGGCGATGGCTTTTGCAGATCCAGTGCAGATTTTCCATCTCTCCTCCCTGATCCTTTTCACTAACCTCTGTACACGAAGTGGCTGCTTGAGAGCGTTTTCCCTATTCTACCAGATTTTCCATGGCTTGATCTGTGAAAAAGTTAAGCAAAAAAGTTGAACCACACTTTTACATTCATAGTTCTGAATATATATATTTTTGTCTGAAGTGCTGCTAAAGTTTACATGTTGGTCAAATGCGCCTCTCTATGTATTAACACAGAGCACCCTTTTGTAGTGCTGTCTAGATGGTGGCCTTGAAATAAAACAATTTTGTCTTGGATGAATTTCAGTAAGGATTCTGTTGGCAAACTTTGGAAGGAAGTGTGGGTCTTTTCTTGAGACTCCCTGTCATAAACCGCAAAAGCTTAACAAATAAAAATAGAACATCTGTGGGGCCAACATGAGTTTTGGGGCTGAGCAGTTTGACTATAGTAAGACATAGAAATGATAAAACTGAAGCCTCTGCTTACAAAACTTTGAGTGGAAGAGTGCTATCATTTGTATTCTTTTGTACCTTTCACAGCTGTGGCATATTGACCTAGGTTCAACAGTTAACACTCTCCGACTGGAAAGTAGAATATACAACAGTTATAAATTTGCTATCAGATGTCATCCATGATATCCATCATCATTGCTCCAGGTGGTTTCCCCAGATGAAAGATTATTGCTCCAGTAATTTGATGTTGGAGGCCTTTGACCTCTTTATTGGAGCATCAATCATCAATTTGATAGAGAATACAACTTTGCATGCATAAATCCGCTCTTCTAACCCATAGAGAAGCTCAGAACCTGAATCCATGTGAATTGGGGAGTTCTGTGTAATTATTCTGAGCCTTCAAGGGGGAGACGGTTAGAAATTAATTGACAGATCAGTGATATTACATACACTATGACATATAATTGCCAACCCAGCAATTCGAAAGCATGCAAATGCAAGTAGATAAATAGGTACCACTTCGATGGGAAGGTAACAGCGTTCCGCATGTGTCATGCCGGCCACTTGACCGCGGAAGCGTCTTCGGACAGCTCTGGCTCTTCGGCTAAGAAACGGAGATGAGCACCGGCCCCTAGAGTCGGACACGACTGTGCAGGGGGAAATCTTTACCTTTTTACCTATGGCATATAATTAAAATATCTAAAAATAACTGACTGTCCAGCTCAATAATGTAACCTCAGTAACAGCCCCCAATTCTTTGAATGTTGTTTTTAGTGGAAACATCTTTTGGGTGGACCTACCTGTACAGCAGTTCCATATGTATACTGGAGAAGGTTTGGGGCTCTGAGTCAAGGTAACTCTGGAACCTGTGTACTGTATTTTAAAGTTAGCTTTCTTTGTTAATTTATTTACTTGTGTGACAACACTACACACACACACACACACACATGGGTTCTGTTTACCCCCTCCCTTCCCAATACTCTAGAGATCTTCTTCTGAGGTTGCTAGTAGCCATTGGAATTTTTAGGAACAGGAACTGGTAACTGGGCTTTTATACGATCACCAGGTACTTTTAGGGACTTGCCCATCTCACTGACACCTTTAACCTGAGTTATTAAAACAAATAGCATTTATGGTGTGGGGCTCTTACGTATCAGATATCCATTGGGGCCAGTTTTTTGCATTACGTTTGTGGAAAAGCAAACTGTTGCTTTAAAAGAACTGTGTGGTCTTCAGTCCGAGCATTTTATTTCTTCACAGATTGTTTTTCTAAAGCTGCTACCCATTGCAGGATCCTAAAAATTATCCTCCAGTGGCAAAGTCTTCCTTTATTTTTAGACATTTGGCTGCCTGGCTGTAAAATGCTTTTTAGATGACAGTCTGTGATCCAGCTGGGTTTGCTAACCTCCCGGAATAAGCAAAGATGGAGGGACCAGCTTAATATTTTATTTAGGTATTTCAAAAGTTGGCTTTTCTAAAGTCACAGGATGGATTTTTTTTTTTTGAAAATGCCCAGCTTGAATAGCCTGATGATTGTCAAGTTGCTCTTGATTTACCATCGTAGAGCACGTAAGGTTAGAGCAAGGTCAGTTCCTAGAGGCTAGAGTCAAGAAGATCCAGCAGAGTGGCACCCAGCCACACATTCTTTTATTCCCAGGCCCCCAAAACTCATGTGCTTGTAGTTAAGCAGGCTTGGCTGCAACAACCTCAGGGAAGGAGTGAGAAAACTGTTTACGTTCAAGGGCCGCGTTCTCCTAGGGATAATGTCAGCAACGGGCAGGAGCAGAGTCAGGAGGAGGGGTGGCCACCCCATTGTCTCTCTACAAGCTGCTTTTCTCGTTTCGGCCTCCCTTAGCGTATAGAGCCCAGTCGCTTCCCTTCGGTGTGCTCTGTGGCCGCAGAAAGACCGTGTGCTCAGGATCTGCCCTCGAGTCTGAGGCTTTCCAGCAAAGGAGGGAGCTCAGTGGGTGGCGCTGAGCAGAGCAGTCAAGGAAAGCAGGAGGTCTGTAATGGAGCCCGTTTAGATGCAAGGGATGCGCTCAGCTTTCCCAGTGCAATGACAACGGGCGTGGTATTGATTCTTCTCTCCTTTACTTCTTTTCTGTGTTTCTACCATTCTCAGGAGGGGCAGGTGAATCTCAGGATAGAGACAATGGCAAAAGGCTACTTCTGCCCATCTCTTCCAGGAACTGGATCTTGGCTAAAAAGTGTGCTTGCGTTTTTGCTTGTTGTCATTGGGGAAGAGAACATTTGGAGCAGGAAAAGTGAGGCTTCCCCTCTTCAGCACCCCCCCCCCCCAGAAATGGCTGGGGCTGCCAGAAACTGGCAGGTTATCTGTCATGGAAGCCTGCCGTAAACCTAGCCTCTCAGGCTGTAGTAGCAATTGGGCCCATGGAAATTCAAACATTTTCTCTAGAACACTATTTTTTCAGGTCAGAGTTTGCAGCACCAAAGTTGTGCAAATATTTTTATTTTGCAAATAAGCTGTTTCTGCAATGTATTTTATTAGCAGTCACTGGGTGTTCACACGAGAAGAAGCCATTTTTACCAGTACCTAAAGCAAATAGCCTGCTGGGCTTGGGGGTTGAACTCCAGCTGCCTTAGCAACTGCATGGGACAATTAAGGTGGCTGAAGAAAGCTCAGCGGGAACCTTCTTTTATTAATCCCATTTGCCGTGGGTTAGCCAATTCATTTGGCTTTCTCTGTCAATTAAATGCTGGCATTGGCCCTTTGCAAGTCAGATGCTGGGTTTGATATTGGAGGGGCTGCCTCACATATTATAAAAATGCTGAGCCCACTTAATATTCTTGTATCATAAAACATTACATAGGCAGATCCATTTATTAAGACGATGCATTGCTAGAACCAGCTGTGACCACGTTGAGTGGAAGATAGTCTATCCAAGAACAAATATCAAACGAACCCTCAGCAAATGTCGAAGTTTATTGGAAGGTCAAGCAAGAGTAGATGATCTTTTGGGGTCCATTATTGTTGAGGCTTCCTTGCTGGTCTGGCTGTTTTTCCTCCTTTGGTCAGTGCCAAAGGATGGAGCTCAGACTGCCTTTCTATTCCGCCATTGCAGACCTGCTGTTTTATCTTGAAGATACCCTAAGTGAACCATAGTTATCTCTGTGGTTTATGTATGAATAAATAGTGAAAGAAATGTGAGTTTGCAAAAGGTTCCTTGAGATTCTGCCCCTTGAGTTGTTCAAATCGCATTTTAATACCACGTTCTGTTGGGCCTTGAGAAAAAGTGAATTGGTTTCCTTTCCTTAGTTTCTCAGCTCCAAATAAATAAATAAATAAACAAATAGAAAGTTGTATTTTAACAGTGCTGTTGATGGTTGGAAGAACGATAGCTTGGGTTGGATTTCTCCAGCTTCAGCCAAAATGATCGCTCAGAATTTTTTGCTTTTAGATTAATCTTGTTGACTCCAAAATCGCCATCTGTCTAAGTTCCAATGAAAGCATCCGGTAATGTAGCCCAAACAAACTTAGCAATTGGCTGTCCCTAAATATAAGGGTGCAGTTGACTGGAGCTGATGTTGTAGCCCTACATTTTGAGTTCAAAGCCAGATAGAAATCTTATACCCATCTATCTGGAATGTCATCTTTGGCAAAGACTTTTTTATGCTCCTCAAGTTACAGACTGATTATTAAAGTGAGATGGTGAGTGAAATCTCTCTCAAGGAAGCACTAGTTTGCAATACAATATTTGTTAATTTTTGTTTATGATAATAAAACGCTTAAGTCTAATTTTCTCAGCTGACAATCTTAGCTTCCCGTCTTGTCAGCTTCATCCCTTATATGTCATTCCCTCATTGAACAAAATACAATTTAGTTTTTCTAGCTTGTTTTTTTGGGACGGGAAAAAATCTTGAATCTTTCTTAGACTTTCCCAGAAAGAAAAAAACTGAATTTTCACCCTAAATTGAATTACCTTGAGTAAAAATAAATAATGTTTGTAAAGTTCCTTCTGTTATGGAATTTATGACTGGTTCTTAGTATCGGAAAATAAACAAACCGCTGGATACCGAAACCCTTATTAATGAAGTTATTAGTGCTCAGGCATATTCAAGCCATTGTGTTCAGGATCAGGGTATCATTGTTCAAAATTGCCCAAACCTAGATCGCTATTTTTAAAATTCTGTTTAGTAACTGAATTTTCTGAGAGCTGTTGAGAGGAAAACCTCTCCACCAACCTCTCCAGTTTTTGGAACAAAACTGGACAGTGGTCCATGAAATCTAGAAATAATACTTCCCTGGAGCTGTTTGCTACATGCATACACATGGTAATTGGTTCTTGATCCCTGGCTACTTTGTTTGTGAGGGCCTGCTCGTTTTATCAGTGTTGTGTACAAGATGTTGGGGCTGCCAACTGATGAACACAATACCACATTCTGCAACTTGGTATGCCCTCACAGTGTGTTGCGGACAGGAGCTGTGTCATTCCTGAATAAGGGCTAGTAGTTCAAGCATGTTGTCAAACTGCTTTCATGTTGGGCCCTCCTGTCTCACATTACTACCTTCTCTCCAGCAAATTAGATGGGCAGGAGCACATCAGGCACTGGACGCCGCTGCTGCATTTACTGGAGAGTAGGTTCTGTCTCATAATTTGAAAACAGTTTGTGGCGGGTTGTCAAAAAGGATGGTTGTCACTAGTCTAGAAACTAGAAAGAGGATTGATCAACTTACCAGATCCCACAAACATTTGCAATTGGAGTTCACCCCTCTCAGCTCAGAAAAACACAGTGGCTGTTCTTGATGGTTGAAAACTCCATCTGATACATGGAGATATATCGCCCAGTATCTTTTGTCTACTCCTTCCTTTGGGCAATAAATCAAAGAGAGAATCAAAGAGAATATTTGCAGCTCAGGGTTGAACTGTGGAGTCCTTGGTGCTCTCTGAGCCTGGTTGTTTTCTTGCAGACATTTCATTGCCAGGCTAGGCAACATCTTCAGTGCGAAAAGGGAGTGGGACTTGCTCTCTGTTTATATACCAGGGCTTGTAGAGAGAATCCTACAAAGGATTGCAAAGAGAGAATCCTCCAAACCAGAAAAAAAATGACCAAATGTAGACTGAGGAAGCCTGAGTATGATTCTTCCTTACAAGAGAAACTTCTTATTCTATCTGTTCAGATCATTTTGAAACAACAAGCCTGGCATCCTTAACTTTGTTTCTTTACAGTATTTAAAACAAGGCGAAAACACTTTTCCTAACTTTTAAAACCATCCTTGGAAGTGTAGACTGGAAATAAAACACACGAACTAGAACAAAAAATAATAACAGAGATGTTACTGTAGATGATTTGCATAATCAAAAGGTTCTTCTTTTTCCTTTTTTCTTGTAGCTTTTTCCCCTCTCCCTCCCCCCGCTTTGCAAAAAAAAGTGTTTTTGATCTTTGTTAGGTCAACAAATCCAGGAAAAATATGCTTAATTGTATAGACATCACATGGTGTCATTTCTCTCCTTATAAAATTATTCTTTTCTTGGAGGCACAACAAAATAGGGGTCTTGGAGTATATCTAGGCATCAGTCCTGCATGAAAAAACCTTTCCCTACTCAGAGAAGTGGAAAATATCAACTGCAGCTAGGAAAGGCATAAATGAAGGACGTTGGTAGACTCACTTCAAGAAACATCCCAGAAAAGTCATTTTAAAGATGTGCATGAAATGTAGATTGGCCCCACGGAGAAAACTGGCCAAAAGAGGCCCAGGGTTGAACGTGTTTAACAAATAGAGAAACATCATGCCTGTTTTTCGTTCATGGAGGGGTGCTCTCCTCCTCTCTCCCCCACCCCAATTCCTGTGTTTTGATGGTGGAGGGAACAGAGTCTTCTTGCTTTGGTCTAGGAAATCAAGCTGAGCCAAAACGGCCATTTAATATTATGTGTACCTTTTCTTTGTGTGAAACAAAAAAAATCTGTGATTTCAAGAGTAGAGAAAACAAGATCAAGCAATCAAATGGTTGATATTTCTGGGGGCAGGTAACACAGCTTCCATGTCTATGAAGGTTCTCAGTCATCCAGGTGGAATTGTCTGTAGCTTGAATCATGTCAACTGGATTTCTATTTTCTCAGTGGAAACGTTTCGCTCCTTATCCAAGGAGCTTCTTCAGTCTGAGCAAAGTTAGTAAGGGAATCCTTAAATATGTTTCTAGGTGGCTGTGTGACCTTACACCTGGGGCTAGGTCATGGTTATTTTGAGATGTTATGGATAAGGAGCGAAACGTTTCCACTGAGAAAATAGAAATCCAGTTGACATGATTCAAGCTACAGACAACACAGCTTCCACTTTGTGCTGTTTGGGATCCTCAAGGTGTCCCCCTCTTCTCTGCTCCCCCATGGAAAGACGCAAGGCCCCTTGTACAGACAGAACATTTAAACAGCTTCATCCCCATTTGAAATCCCTATATTGAAATAATGCGCAGTGCACAGCTTTCAAAATCTGCATTACAAAGAACAGATTTTCCATTTTGTAGTGTGTACTTATGCTTTTGGCCCTCATTTTTATGTAGACACAAAGAACAGCGAAACTGGGATGGAGAAGATGATTAACTTGTTTAAAGGTTGAACTGAACAGAACTATGGGGTGGTACATCATAAAAAAATAATGTTATTATTCTTCACATTGTGTCCTGCCTGCTGCTTTGTATTTATATGACGTATTCAGTTTCTGTACTTCCCTTCAATACAAAGTTTACTGTGGTCGTTTTTAAAACAAAAGCAAAAATGCTTTGCTTTGAGTATGCCATGGAGAAGGATGAGTGCTCATCCTTCTCCATGGAGTGTATAATGTGGGCGTGACTCCATCCTGCCTGGCTTCCTGCTCTAGCTTCTCAGAACGTGTGGACGTGCCTTGTCAGTTGGGTTAAAAGTTTCTGGCTGCTTAAATAGCATGAAAGTTTTTTTCATTTGCTTTGGCAACTTCCCAAGGGATTGCCGTTTGATACATGGTGAGCGTGAGCAGAGTGTGCAAGAAGAACCCTGGATGTTCTTCTCTGAATCCTTGTATAGCCCTTTAGATCAGCATTTCTCAACCTTAGCAACTTTAAGATGTGTAGACTTCAACTCCCAGAATTCCCAGAGTTCCGGGAGTTGAAATCCATACGTCTTAAAGTTGTCAAGGTTGAGAAACACTGCTTTAGATTATGATTTAGTACAGTGTGGCTGAAATATATTTAAATATCTGTTTATTATTTTCTGAAAAGCTAGACCCGTGTGTCTTACGTTATGCAATACCTTGACCTCAGCGGCATTCTTGGAGCAGGGAGAAGGGCTGATACAGGGGGACCATAGAAAGCTGGGAATGAAAAGCTGCCTCATGCTGGACACATCTCTGTAAGAATTTGCAGAGAATTTGATAGCTTCTTCCAGTCTGAGGCCTTCTTTATTGGATGTTGTTTGGTAGTTGGAACACCACTTTCCAGTTAACCAGGCTTAGTTCTGTACTCTCAAATGCCATGTGGGTCCTGTGTGCTTCTTTAGGGTAGCTGCCAGTTCTATGAGGCTGGTATTCCATATCGCCCTCATAATGCCAGCACTTGGGGGATCAGGCAGCCAAGTGGGTGGTGTGGCCTATTTTCACACCAGTACAGCAAAAAAGAGAAACAGACCGTTTCAAACGTTGCCATGTTGGCAGGGGATCCCAGCCACACCAAACAGCAGTTTTACCACCGACATGTGCATAAATCAGGCCATAAAAATCCTGCCTCACCCTTATTAATTCAGCATAAAGAGGCTTTCCACTCCTGGTTCAGAATACAGTGATGTGGCACCTGACTTCCGTATTCAAATGTTCCAGTGCGTCGTGCTTTCTAACGGAAGAGTGGATTGTCCAAGTGAGAGTGAGTTAGAAAGGAAGGATGGGGAGAGACCATATTGTTTCAGACAAACCTGGCAAAAAAGCGATGGAAGTATCCCTGTACAATGCAGATGGAGAGGAAGAAACATTTCCAATCAGACGTCTGCTTTCCTCAACTTCCTTGGAGTTACCATTATATTCACAGGATCTGATGGGAGAAGAAGCAGCTCATTAGAGTTTAAGGTTCACCCTGCAGTCACTGTTATTTTCCATGCGCTGCCAAGAGTTTGTCTGGTCCGTGGTAGTGGCTCCATTTCAGCCATAATGTTTTGCTCTCTGGCAGCACTGTGAGCATATCAGGAAAAACGTGTGAGAAAAATGTAGGAGGGTGGACGTGGTCTACAGGGCAAGTCGCATGATGCCAAATCTGAGAAACGTATAAAGATGACTTGGACTATTAATCCTATCAGGAGGCAGAGACGGGAGCGGGAAGGGGAGACTGTGTGTGTCTCAGAAGCCAGTTGGAGCCTATAAAAATAACAAAAATGGGAGGTTTCCCCGCTGAAGGTCCCATTGAAATGAAAGGCACATTTCTACTGCACTCGATGGGGTCTTGCGCAAGAGGTGTTTCCAGTGGTTTTGTTATTATATTCCGTTCCATTTTGTTCACAAAGATGAAGGGGGTGTTAAATAATTTTAAGGTTTTTCATAAAACCAGTAGTTCAGTAATATAAATTATATCCCTTTTGGATTCCAGTCAGTCCACACACACCCCACCCTCGTCTTTCTGTAATTTCTGCCTTCTGTACCTCTTCCCACCTTACTTGGATGTAGTAACTTGGATGAGGTAAAGAAATGGAAGAGAATTTGAAAACTGAGGTTTATAGGCCATGAAGAACTGAGATAATATTTTTATAGAGCAGACATAATGTGGGAAAGAAAAAGAAAGAAAGAAAGAAAGAAAGAAAGAAAGAAAGAAAGAAAGAAAGAAAGAAAGAAAGAAGGAAGGAAGGAAGGAAGGAAGGAAGGAAGGAAGGAAGGAAGGAAGGAAGGAAGGAAGGAAGGAAGGAAGGATAGTACAGTCTTGGGAACTAAAGAAGGGATTATACACAAGCATCATTTATTTTATAAACAAAGGCTTGCTCTCTGAATGTGAGAAAAATCTTCCCTTCCCATTTCCAAATGCTTTTTAAACAAGCAAACAAATCCAGCAACATCAGACCTCTCTCCTGCGTGGTGCTGTTGACCACAAGCCTTTAAGGTATGATGATCTAGTTTACATATGAAATCAATAAAGTTACTCGCCTGGGGGAAGGGATCATTTTTTCTCTGGCCAACCTTTTCTGAAATTTATGAGTATGTTTTGGGTTGCACAGCATTCATTTTTTAGCCGGTGCAGTAACACTACCAGCATTTCGCCAAAGGCACTGAGTCTGGAACTCATTGCAGTGGTCAAGTAGCTTTGCAAAATGTCCCGTGTCTGTGTTAGCAGACTTGTGAATAAATCCTGAGATCCAATGAAAGCAGTATCATACCAGCAGCTTTAGTTGCCAGATTCGCCCGAGTTTAACAGTCCTTGATTGAAAAGCCAGGGTGGACAAGTATGCTTTAAGTCTGCAAACAACCGCATCTGCAGTTTTTAATAAATTCCCTAAGAACATGAGAAGTTGCAATCTACTATAATCTGCCCAACTAGGAAATCAGCAAAAGGCTATTGATGTGACATGGTGCTTCTTTTCATAATGTGTAAATAGGCAGAGAAGCTTATTGCTGAGTTTTTGTTACAGTATTTATCTTGCATTTTAAGCTTTTAATAGATGGGTATCTCACCTGGAGAAACATAATACTTTTGCAATGATCATAATAGAAAGTAATAGGAAGGTAGTGTTGGTCTCTGTTGGGCAGTGGATTCAACAGAGGGAGCACCTCCAGCCTCAGTCCAGCTTCAGCATGGAAAATGATATGCCTTCTTGAGTAGCAAAATCTCATAGCGTTTTCCCAACATTTTTATTTTTGCTTAGAAGCCACGTCCCGTTCCTTAGGGCATATTCCTTCAAAAGCTCTCCTCACCCACCACCAAGCCTTTGTTGCACATCACAGTTGAGAAACTGACCCTGCAGATACAGGACCTTCCTTTCAGATAATTGTTATCGTTGCTCTAGCACAGAGATGACTTCATCAGCTGAGGGAATGAGGGAGATCCGTGCCTTGGGAGCTCATATATCCTGCTCTGAATAGTTGCCTTTAACCTGTTAGTGGGGAAGTGGGAATCAGTATAAATCTGGCCTGTTTTACTGTCCATGTTAATACAGAAAGGCCATATTTTGCTTGGACTGGTGTTTTATTCCAAGAATATTCCAAGAATCCCTTTTTGAAAGCACATTTCCTGATTTAAACATTAAAAGTAAGCAATTTGAACTGGAACTGAACATGGACTGCCAGGCAAAATTCAGGCAGAGTACGACGATTGTGCCACTCATCAGATTGTTAAATTGATATTTTGGGAACAGATTGGCCATCTTCTGCTGGGAGTCGTTTTCTGACTTCGGTTAACTGGTGTAATATGGATCCTTCCCCAGTGCTGGGGATATGTTGGGCTGATTCCTTGGTCCTGCAAATGGCTGCAAGGAAGTACAGTCGTTGGGATTCTTACCGTATCTGCAGTATCTGGTTTTGCTTCTTCCTCCCGAGTTTCGTATGTTCTTGCTGCAGCTTTAGTTCTTGCTACGAAATAGAAACCACCCTTGGTGAAACCAACTTTCAGGCATATTGTCTGGTTCTCATGGCCTGAGCATATGGGGAGAAATATGCCATGGATTAGCAGCTTCATTTCTTTGCTTTGGCACTCCCGCAGTCCGCTCGGCCTGTTATCTTATAGAATTAAAACAAAATTAGCCTTTTAAGAATACGTCTCCCGTTGCATAGCATACTTGCTCTGGTCCCTCCTAATATCATATGCCCTTTTCGGGAAGCAGAAACTGGTGGATATTATCAACTGAAAAAACATAATTTATATAACTTTTGTTTAAAAAATACTTCCCCCTTCTTCTTCCCACTGGCTGTTTATATCTCAGCTATGCTTCATCATAGTTTCTGAGAAAGTTAGGGCTGTTACACCCATTGTACATCTGTTTAATCACACGAAATGCAGTATGCGCTTCAAAAACAAGAGCCCTATCTGGAACCCTCTTTCATCCCTGGTTTAATGGGTCTCTTGTTACCATGGGGCCCTGGGCTAAGAATCCCCCTTCGGGATCAACCCTTTTAAAAGGCGCATCAGAAGATTTCCCTTCTCTCTTGGATGAGGAACTTTTTTTGCAAGTTAGGAATGCCTCCATGTGTGCATTATGCTAGGAGAGGATTTGTGAAAAAAAGCCTAAGCCATAACGAACGGTTTACATATTATTCCAGGCCATAAACAAATAAACCATATTCTGGCTTAGCATGATGCGTGAAACCGGATGTAGGGATGGAAGCCATGGCACTTTGGATCGAGTCTGGATGCAACTTCCTATCTGAAAATGCCCGTAATATTTTGAAACTATCTTGCAGCCCATTTATAAGAAATTGCAGGTTCTTTTACCGCAGCTATCCATTTCCTCCAAATTCTTAAGTGCACTTTTCTCAGTTTCTCTTAAAAGTTAATTTCCTGTAAAGCATTTGTTTCATTTCCTCCGTTCTAGAGAATGAGGACTACAGTATCTGCAGAAGACAGCCCTCCTCCCTCCCTCCTTCCTTCCTCCGTTTGGCAGAATTAGCAGTCACAGGCTCCAAACAAAATTTTTTAATTTTTCCCTATAGAATCCTAAATGCAATAAGTGAGATAAAAACAAACATGCCAGAAAAAACAAACAAACATGCTGTTATAACAGCTGCCCACAAGCTTATTATTAACAGAGACTCTAATTCTCTAATCACCTATGGGAAATAACCCAACTGGACTCACTGGGATTTAATTCTCAGTATTTATTTCAGTATTTCTATACAGCCTTTCAAAGCAAAAGCACTTTCTGGGCAACACGGAACCAATTTCATTAAAATATGCTATCATATAGGATTTCCAGCATTTTAACTTAAAAGAACAATTTAAGCCCTTACCATCATCCAGCCCAATAATCCCGAGGGAACAAATTAAATGATTTAACATGATTTCATCTGAACAACACCAATTTAAAATCCAGCCCAATCTCTTTAATCATACATCTAAAGTACAATAATCTGTATTTAGTGGTCCATTGCTAATTGTCTTCATTCTCACATGCATACAAACATGCACTTGTGCGTGTATGTGTGTGTATGTATGTGTGTGTGTGTGTGTGTGTATGTATGTGTGTGTGTATGTATGTGTGTGTGTGTGTGTATGTATGTATGTGTATATATATATATATGTCTACAATGAACCTAGAAAAATGGAGATCTTTTGAAATGGGGTGGGTTGCACCATGGAGATTATACACCTAAAAGAAGGGGGCATTAGCAACAGAATATTAAGTTGCACTCTGCTCTAAACCTTTGCAGAAAGGAATAATGTGTTGTTCCTTTATTTTAAAAAAATATTATATATGACACCCTCTATCTGTATTGCTGTAGTGTTAACAGTATTGCTAAGAACAATATGGGAGCCAGACAAGATGGTGGCAGAGCTGAGGTTCACCAAATGAGGAACAGAAGGAAATGATCCTTTGCAAGAGGATAAAGTTTTGAGTTTTATTGGCAATGGGTCCAAGGGGTAGGAAGGATAGATTTAGAACAGTATGAGGAGAAAGGGAAAGAAATACAGTCGGAGCCTTGTTTTAGAGTCTTTCCAACAAGGGCAAGGAACTTGAGGTTCAATTCAAAGTGTTGGTTTTAACCTTTAATGCTCTGTGTAGCTTGGCACTAAGATGCTTGCAAGACCATCTTCTCCTACCAGTTTCGACCTGGCTGACTCACATCTTGGGAGAACCTGCTGGTAGGTCCTCTTCCAAGCGACGCACAGATGCCCCTTAAATTAGCCCACAGAAAGTCTAGGCAGTGTAGAAAGAGGGTTAAAAAGACATCGTAACAACAAGGTGCAAACTACCAAATACATAACGAAGTCCACATAAGCTGAACTTTTCAGTCATACTGTCATATCACTCAATCGAGGAACCTCATTTCCTTTCCATGTTCCAGTCAGTGAATCATTTTATCTAAAGTACCATAAATTCTATAATAATGAAGTGAGGAAAGCACAGCACACAAATTTGAGAGTTAAAAAAGCTCAGCTTTTTAAAAAGTTTCATCTGCTGGATGAAAGATACGTATATTACTCTGAATTACATCAGTGTTGGTGCTGTATCCATTTCTGTAGGACTCCCTTTGGGTTCAATAAAACCTTGTTGTTGTTTTACCATTTCCCCAAAAGGTGTATGTGCACAGGAATGGGAGGTCTGTGTAAATCTCCTATAATCCCCACAATGTCTTTTATGCCTGCAGATGTGGATTATACATGCATCTGCATACAAGAAAGTTTATAGAACTGATTGTGTTGGAAATAATAGTGTTCCGATTAGCAAGCTATTCAAGACTCCAGTAGCAGTCCATTGCCTCTTCGTACTCCTTTCAGTGAGATTTGTTGTCATGGTAATTGTTTTGGAAAATGGAAAAAAAAATTGTAAATTTAAAAAAGGAATTGTACATGTACAGATGTTTCCCATTATCGTTCCTGTGTGTAGAGAACTAGGAGGCCTAGATTATTTTGGCTTCGTTTGTGCCCCAAATGGACTTTGTTTCTTAGCAGGAGGAAGATCTGAACGTCTCATTTGTAGCTATCTACTATCGCATCAAGATCAGGATTTTGTTCTTTCATGATGCTATATCAAACTTATATATATTTATATGTTGTGAGGAAACAATCTGTAGTGTGAGTTTACTTGGTGGGAGGAAACTTTTTTTTTGTTTGGATTTTATCTCATTCCAGTGGAGAACCCATTACTATTCTGTTTTCTAACCTTAAATAATCTTGGGAGAATTCATCACCTGGACGATGACTTCAAAAAATATCCCAGTAACCCCAAATTATGTTCATAAACATGAAGATATATTTGTAGTATATTTGGGAAAGAAATGGATACATTACTCCTGCTTCCAGGCCTAGAAATAAAACTGTTTGGCACTACTTGGCGGGGCAAAGTACAGAGCAACTCAACCAGAATGCCCTTTTTGCCGCCAACCAATCGTGTCTATTCCTGTCATTCTCCATTACATCCAATCTGTATTGTTTTCCATAACCTTTTATGCACATCTTGATTAACTAGCAATTCTTGAATGTCAAAGGCAAGAGTTCTACTTTTCCATGCTGAAACCTTACGTTAAAATCATTTCAAAGAGGGCGTCAATCTTCATGCAACTTGGCACTGCAATCAAAGGCATTCTTTGTAAAGAAAGCATTTAATGAGTGTAGAACCCATGTGAGAACACAGTAAATGTCATTAGGAGCAAAGCACAATTATCTGCCCAGAAAGAGAGAATGTTTGTATATCAGTGAGAATTAACACTTCGGCAAATTTGGAACTCAGTGCAGAAATATCATGGGTCATCAAAGGTTCATTCCATAATGTGTTCCTTGTAGACATTACTTACAGCTAGGTTTTTCCATGGAAAGGCACACATTTCTGGGCAGGAATGGTAACACATTCCCTAGTTTTCAATCGAAGAAAATAGGTGCTCTAATTCCTTATTATGCCTGTTATCATACCTGTGGCTTCAGTAGTATTGTTTTTGCCAAAGATGTCTGAAAGGCAGGTAGTTTGCATTGCATGTACTGTATATCTTCCGTGTAGCTGGCAGCCATGTTGTACAGTAAAAAAAACCACATTCAGTGTTTGGAAAGGATCGAATACGCAACTAGTGAAGCTCTTTCATCCTTGCCTCATAACCTTTGGCTGTATTTAGCTAACTGACTCACCAAAATCATCCTGCCTCCTTCTGCCCCGCTTCGGCTCTGCCTACATTGTCTCTGGGCACCCAGGCACACACGTTTACTGAGTTTTATTCAAGTTACGTGAAAAGAAGTTATTGTGATATTTGGTGGACCGAATAGCAAAGGGGAAAGAAGGGGGCATCCCTCGGTCCACGCTGCACATTGAAAGCAGATGCTGGAATGGAAACAGATGAAATGTAATGTTAAAATAATCACCGTCTCCTCGAAGGTCCCACGTGTCAAATATTCATAAAAATGTGACAGGCCCTAGTAATAACACAGTGGACTACAAAGAGGGGTTTCATACGTGGTGAATTTCCTCGGGAGTTATGTACTCAATTAGTAGCACATATAATTTTGAGGCACTTTTATGATGTGTTGAACTTGTTCTTGCCATTCCATGAGGTGGAACATGATTACTTCTTCCAGATGTCAGGGACAGCAGCCACCGTATACCAGAACCTCAGTGCAGGCAGCTTTTGACATACCAAGGAAACGTGAACTGTTCCACAAGTGAGTAAGCAGAAACGATCATTTCTGTACCTGAAAGGCAGAACTCTTTTGAAATAGTGCCTTTTCTAATCTGCATTAAGGAACATAAGAAAACCATCTAACAATAAAAAAAGTATATCCTTAAACTTCAGAACCGTGAATTAATAACATTTAACTTTCACTGCGCTATAATTGCTCTGTGGAACAAACAGTTCACATTTGCCCCCATAATATTTTCTGATACATATGGGAAACTGAGGCCATCAAAGGATGACTTATTTGCACTTAATGGGATCATTAGGAGTTGTCAGTTCCAGTTGAAAAACACTTTCTTCTGCATTGCATTTATTCCCCTATTTCATTCTCTATGTCTGGCTTCCAATGAAGATGCATCACACAAAGCCAATTAGGAATCTAATCCAAAGGGAAGTTTTCTGGAGCACTTCCATTGTATTTTCCATATCACCTAAGAGCATCACTCTCTGAGCAGTTCGTAGTATAAAACAGAACAATAAAAGCAGAAGAAAAAATATATATGCAAACACACACACACAAAGCCACCTAAGCAAGATGGTTGTTTAGAACCATCTTTAAGCCACCTATGTTTCAGATAAAAAAAAAATCTGTCAGCTCTTGCACAGTTCCCGTTAACCGCAGGTAGAATGGGCATGTAAGAACTTTATAGTAGACGTATTTGTGTTTCTTCCTGTGGAAAACTCAAAATGATTACATGTAAAATGGTGTGCTTCCTGTTCTCTGGGATAGACCATAATTGGATGTCCTTGCTAGGACCCAGTCATTCTGTCCACAAACTCTGCAAATAATTATGTTGATTTAGAGCACATCATGTTGAATAAAAATCACAGTGAATGAAATCTGGAGATCGCTTTTCATGGCGGTGCTGATGTACATCAAGATGAAGAATTTCTCCCCAGGAAAGCTTTGGGACCATGGAATGAGATGTGTTTCTGGGAATCAAGTCGTTTTTTTGGACGAAAGGAAATACAGACGTTCCTTCTGTGTCCTAACTGCAAACGTATGCCTCAGTCCTTCCTCTTGATCCACCCAAAGTGTGGTTGACTTCAGCGGGCTTCAGAGAGGCAAGGACCCAGCAGGTTCAGCATGGGTGGGAGCCCGAATAATGTCTTAGCTTGGAAACTTAAACCCTTTTGTGGTTTTTCCACACAGATGTAACATGTTCTCTGCGGCATCTAGGGGGAAAAATGCTTTTTATTACCACTTGCAATATAGAATCTTTGTATTAATAGAATCTTGTCATTTTTTCTTCCCAAGGCAGCTGCAGAAACCATATGATAGCTACAAATCTAATTCTACTATAATTTGTACAAAGGCCAGATCTGATGTACTCCAAATGTTTTTTTTCCCCATGCTTAATCTAAAGCGTTCAAAATCATTAGCTGATTAGGACTGCACCAACAGGTCCCTTGCATAAATTACATGAAATCACTTTGTTAATTTACAAATTTAAATTGGAGTAAATTTAAAATTGAGTTGGAAATGTAAAATATATCAGCTGCAGCATTCTTGGGCTTACATGGTTTTATGCTTTTCTTAAATCTGGCCCTCGCTTCTATTTTTCTATCCAATTTAGAATTGGTTTTCTTTTTCAATGTAAAGCTTATTGTAAGGAGAGAACATGGGAGTATTATATAGTTCAGAGATCATCTGAGTTGGGAATATAAAAAAAGAATGAGAGAGGCAGAAATGTTTGCAATTTCTGCAGTAGTTAGTGGTTTCTGAATAGATTTATTTAATAAGTTTAAATTTCTAACCATTGGTGCTTGCTGATAATTCATTTGCTTGTTAATCAAGTGAAAATATTTTGCTAACAAGGAATTTTTTTTTTCCAACAAGCAAGGGGCAACTTCTGCCACAACATATTAAAGGTGGGATAAAAATATAATAAGAATAAGAGTAAGAGTTCCCCGTTGGGGGAGATGGGCGGTCATATAAGTTAAATAAATAAATAAATAAAATAAAATAAATAAATAATAATCATTTATTCACTGAAATATAAATGTGCTTGTTTTCTGATTGAGAAAAAAACATAATTTTCTTAAAGTCTTAAGTTCTGCTATTTCTTCAGATATATTGCTTTTGGACACAAGTATTATAATTTATACAAAAACCAGATCTGATGTACTCCAAATGTTTGTTTTTTTCATATTTAATCGAAAGAGTTCAGATCTGGTCTGATTTGGTCTACTTATGGACATCTGTGGTGACAAATACTTTTATAGTTGTCAGATTCTTTAGCTTTGATTGATTGATTCCTTCCTGCAGCTGCTATGCCGCTCAGGCCTGAAGGCTTATATCTACCAATGATTATTATTAATAGTAATTAATTAAACTTGTATGCCACCCAACTCTAAACAACTGGGCGGCTCATAACAATCAAAGAAAGAAATACAATAAAACATAAAAAATAAGGAAAAAATAAAAAAGAGGAAGCGCGATGAAGTGAGGAGCCTCACTCTCCCTCACCGAAGCCTGGGTGAAGAGGCAGGTCTTCACAGGTCTTCTGAACAATAGCAGAGCGGGGGCGTCTGGATCTCAGGAGGAACCTTGTTTGTTTACTTATTATTCGAACTTGCCGCCGCCAATCTCCACGACAGTAGACTCTCCCAGAGGGCAGGCACCAATACAGAGAAGGTGCGCTTCTGGGGTCCTGAGAGATGACATTGCTTAATCGAAGGAACCCGGAGTGCGCCAACTCTGCAGGATTGAATCAGCCAGGCAGATATTATGGGATATAATAACACAGGGCTAAAGACTAACAACCATCACAGTATTCATCATCACAGATGCCTACTTGATCTGCCACCGAACAGGAGTAGGCTAATCTTCAGTGTCCCCATAGGCTCTCCTGAAGAGCCACATTTTCTGGACTCCATTTCTGATTTTTATGGATAACGTGGCCCAGTTTTATTTTCATTGATACAGCCCTCCAGTAAAGATAAACCTAGTTTATGCAGCTAAATACTAACAAACATTGTTTAAACCTAAATAGAGACTATTTTCCTTTATTTTTGGTTATACTTTTATTATAGATTTCCCTGTTGGGTATTTAGCTGCGTTATAGAACTGGCAGCATACTGTGGAAGTCAGATGTGTACTCTAAAAAAGAAGTTTTAGGTCCAGAACATAACACTGCTTCAAATTTACACGCCATAGCTTTTTGCTTCCTGTAAAGAAACTGGGCAGCATTCAAGAAACAGTTTTTTAAACAAGTTCATCTGCTGGTGGGGAAACTTAACATTGATGCAGGGCGCTGTTAGGATAAGAGATCAGAGGAAAGTGGACTTTGGCTGGCCCATTCCTTCAGCTTGGTAGCAAAATATATTGCTGTACAGAGGAGACATCTTAGGGTCAGCCACAGGGCAGGAATAGCTGACCGACACTGCCATGTCATTGGTGCAAAGTCCTACAGTGAAATGAGGTGGAGCTCAACAATGCTTAGCACATTTGGGGTGGGACGCAAAGGAGCCATTGACATTGGCGGGTCTGCTGCAGCTGCACATTAAGACTGAAATGGGTTGTCTTCCACAAATACTGCCCTGTGTCTGTCTTCTCTTACAACAGAGCTTTCCAAACTGTGTGTCGGGACACGTTAGTGTGTCGACTGCAGTGTCTGGGTGTGTCGCGGCTGCTGCTGCCTCCTGGCTTCCACGCAGGTCCTAGTGCCTGCCTTGTGCCTTGCTGCCTCCAAACCTGCTGTGATTCCGCACAGGTCCTAGTGCCTGCCTTGTGCCCTGCTGCAAGAGTGTGTTGTGAAATGATGCCCTGCTGTATGAGTGTGTCACGAAATGATGCATGTCTAAAAAGTGTGTCACCAACATGAAAAGTTTGGAAAGCTCTGTCTTAGAAGGAAATGGAGCCCTAGCTGGTCATCATTAAGCCACTTGGAGAAGGGGGGAACTGCAGATTAGGACAGGCAAGTAAAAGAGTAGAAGAGAACTTAACTAAGTTAAAGGAATTCAAGTCTCTAGGACTAAATAAAGTATATTCTAGGGCACTGAAGGAACTAGTGGAGGTGGCTGCCGATGCTCTCTTGGTAATTTTTTGAGAACTTTTGGAGAACTGGCAAGGTCTCAGAAGACTGGAGGAGAGTAAACGTTTCCAGTCAGCAATAAGCGTAGATATTGTCTTTTCTCTGGTCAAAGAAGTCAACTTGGCCATCTCAGCGAGTTCCATCATTTTCACCAACCATGCCTCCATTGTGGGTAGTGCCAAATCTTTCCATCTTTGTGCAAACAATAATCTCGCTGCAGTTATCATGTACAGAAACAAAGTTCCATGACTTTTTTTCCAACTGTTTGTCCATCAATCCCAGAAGAAAAACCTCTGGTTTCAATTGTATATTATTCTTTAAAATCCTCTGAATCAGGATGTATGTATTTGAATCCAAAATTTTCTAGCTTTTTTACACGTCCACCGAACATGATAAAATGTCCCTTCTTATTGTTCACATTTCCAACACAAATTTGAAGCGCCTTTATACATTCTAGACAATTTCTCTGGTGACATATACGAACGGTTTTCCATGGTACAATAGTTGTAACAGGGATTTTAAAGGAGAAGTTCACAGTGTTTAGCATAATAGGCTAGGCATTAATCCAATTCTTCCCAATCTGATTTCTTCCAGATGGTTTAGACATCAAGTCCCATAATCCCTAGCCAGCATGTCCGGTAGTTTCCTGGAGACATGTCTGAAGGACACCAGGTTGTGGAAGGCTTTATTAAACTTTTGGATTGTCCAAAAATTCAAGTTAATCAAATTCAAGGTGTTATTCTGATCCTCTCTGAACAAGTCAGTTCACTGAACTCTGAAGTCCTTACCTTGAAATTAATAAGTTTCCAGTTGGTTTTTGCAGCAGAGTTAGAATCCCAACTGACATATTTAAGGGGTTATATAATGTTAACATATCAGACTATTGGCACCAAGTTGAAGAAACTTGATTTGGGGGTAGGACAAAAATATGTCTACAAATATCTCAAGACTTTCACAAATGGGAAACTATCATCTATGTAACTTTTGCATTTACCCAAAAAATCTGACAGGCTCCTCCAGTTCATTCTCTGCTGAATACTTTAAAATAAGAAAGAGCATGTAGAAGTGTCCATTTTTGCTGTTCCAGGGGAATAATAAATATTTGTCCAGTCTTTGCTGTGATTAAAGAGAAAGCAGATGTGTGATGAATTTGTAGTAAGCTGCTTTCTACTTCCTGCTGCAAAGGAGTTGCATGAACATATTCCAGGTCAACACTGGATGCTGCAGAGCAGCTATTTTTATACAGATATCCTTCATTTTTAACAGATTAAAAATCTGTTTGTTCTTCAGTTGCTTCTGACTGTTCAAGACTTGATGGGCATCATTTCAGCAGGATTGTCTATCAGTATCTACTTCTTTGAGTCCTAGTGACACCAGTGTTAGCATCTAGCCATCTGGCCTCTTTTCTGATTGCCTTGGATTTTTCCAAGCTTCAGGGCCTTGTATTTGCATTATGTGTTCAGAATGGTTAAGCTTTAGCTTCATTTTATTTATTTATTATTTAAATTTATCCCCACCCATCTCCCCGAATAGGGGACTCCATTACTATTCATTACTATTGCTTGCAGTTTTACTTCATCTAGTGTTGTTGTTCTTGTGGTTTAAGGCATTTTTCAATCACTTCTCCAGCCCCACAATTCAAAGGCATCAATTTTTTCCCTGTTCAGCCTTTCTGATGGGCAGCTTTCACAGCCGTATATTACAACTCAGAAAACCATGGCCTTCACGGTCTTCTTTGTCAGTGAAAGTGCACATCAGTGTTTTGTCTAAAACTGTCATAGTCTTTCTCCCAAGTAGCCTCTCTGTCTTCATTCCGTGGCTACAGTCACCATCCCTGTAAAATTCTGAGCCCAGAGAGCTAAAGTCCGTTGGCGCCTCAGCCTTTGCTCCGCCTAATTCTATTCGATTGGCCTTGCCTGTTGGCATCTTTCATTGAGCAGCAGACCCAGTTTTGCACTCTCTACTTTCACCTTCAACCAGAAATTCCTTAAATCTTTCTTGCTTCCAGACATCAAAATTGTATCTGTACAATTGCTGATCTAAGATTGCTAATGTTTCTCCCAGCAATTTTTCTGCCAATTTCTACCTCTTCCAGTCCAGCATTTCCCATGATATATTCTACATAGAAGATAAATAAATAACAGGACTGTATACAACCTTGGCACAATCCCTTCCCAGTTTTGGAATTTCTGGCTCTAGTTCAGTGATCAAACCTTTATATCAGAGCTTTCCAAACTGTGTGTCGCGACACAAAAGTGTGTCGCCACACACAGCGTGGTGTGTCGCCACACCACCCGGAAGCGGCGGCGCGTGTGTGTGCACGGTGGCAGCGGCAGCCGCTGCCACCGCCACCATGCACGTGCGCGCCGCCGCAGGCCCCCCGCGCCGCCGCCGTGCACGCGCACACCACCGCAGGCCCCCCGTGCCGCCGCACGCCCCCCCACACCACCACTGCCCCCCCGCGCCGCCGCCGTGCATGTGCGCGCCGCCACATGCCCTTCTGTGGCGCCGCTGCGCGCGCGCCCCCCACACCACCGCCGCACCACCGCTGGCGTGTCGCCAGCGGCAGCACTTTGGAAAGCCCTGCTTTATATCTATCAATTTTGGAAAAATTTTTGTAAAGTTCTTCCATATAGTTGCACCATCTCTTCTTTATGTTTTTTTTTCCAGTAGATCTTGTGTGTCTTTTGTCTTTTATTGTGTCCATCTTTGCATAAACCTTTCCCTCAGTTTCTGTAATTTTCACAAATAAATCTGTTGTCCTTCCCATTTGATTGTTATCCTCGATTTCTTGACATTGCTTATTAAGATATAACTCCTTGTCTCTGGAACTCAGCATTTAATTGGACAAATTGTCCTCTGTCATTATTGTCCTTTCTAACATGCTTTCTCAAGGCTTGCCTAAAAGTTTGTCCTAGCGATCTTCAAAAACCCACAGCACTGAATTCATTACTTCCATTGTCAGGTTCTGCAATTCTGCTAAGTTTCCCATTTTCATAGAGATTACAGTACAGATCTTAACAAGCAGAAAAGGACTGCCAATAACTTCTGAGAAGGAAGGTCTAAGCCTAGAAGCACAAGATGTTAGGATTGGTGAAATAAATCCTGCTTTGCTTTTTTCATTATTGCAGAGAGGATATGGGTGGGGAGAGAGCTGTGAAATATTTGTTAATTAAAAACAAACGGTGTCTCAATTTAAGAAACGTGGGTATGTTTAGGAAGCCATAACTTGCTGTGTTCATGGTTTTTCTAACCGCTCATTTTTAGCCAGATCTGTCTTGTGGGACCTGATAGCCCTTTGGGTCAGACAGAGTGGTTTGTCTCTGATTAAGATCCAAACTGGGATGGCGGTGAAATTGCTGGCGTAAAGCACAGGAGTCAATACAGTTCCATCTATCTTGATCATATAAGAGGAATAGTATGATGACTTTCCACTATTCTGTTACTGTTTTTTTAATGCAAGATTTGTTAGGGTATTCACAGTACTACCCATTTCACATAGTTTTGCAGCTCGGAGTTACAACAATGTTTTGTTACCTTGGCAACAAAAATCACATTTTGCTTGTAATTCTTTTTTGGAAAAACTCCTGTTGTGAGTTATATCATAAATTAAAACATTTGTAAAGTTTACTTAGTTTTACTACTTGTTTCTGTTTTTTTTCCCAGTGATGGAATTTGGCAAAGAAGGGATGTTTTGAATGTAAACTGAGGAACTACAAAATATGACATTATGCCCAAGTGATTCTAGTGGCCTTTTGAAGATCAATACGACTTCGGACTGTAAAAATTTTACTGGATTCTAAGTAGATTCAACAAATGACAGGTGCTTTTATTTCTTTACGGAAGGCACAGCAGGAAAGATAAATACATTGTGGATGTTATCTAAGGCAAAAAATGAGAAATGTGGACCCAGCCCAAGCAAGTTCTCCCTTGACCATGGAGAACAAGAAGTGACATGATACAGGTATATCAAAATATGCAGGAAACAGAGAAGCAGATAGAGATGGTTTTCTCCCTTCTCACAATTCTGGAGCCTGGGTCCTCCTTAAAAGCAGCATGAGGAAAGATTCCACTGATAGAAGGAAGTCTTTTTTTTTCATAGATTAATCACTTGAAGGTCTTTTCCTGAAATCACTCTGGAACTATGTAATGAACTCTTTAACCCTGCGACAACTATCTAGAGAAAACTAAATTTGCCAAAAGTCCAGTGAGTTCATTAGGTTGGCAAAAATTCAGTCCCAGATTTCCTGTATCTTAATTTGGGATTTTTGTCTGCTACCTTTTGCTGGTTGGCAGATGAGTTTTAACATTGAAATTGTAACTACAACTTGTATTTTCTTGTTACTTCAGTGAACAGAAGTCTGACCTAGGTACTAATAACTCCTGGCCAAAAGCCACAGAGACCGGGCTCTTGAGTTCTCCCTCTTCTCTCTTCCCATCAAAATGTGTAATCAATTCCTGCTGTTGAGATGTTCCCTCTTGAACTTTGCACAGTCTTTGGCAGGCATTCACATTTCTTGCACTCTGATGAAGTTAATTTAATCAAGAATTTCTCAAGAGGCAGATTAGTGAGACAGCACAAAGGCCTGGCCCGTTATTTGCTTTTATTGGTTTAGAAGGCAGTCACATATAAATATGTACAAAGAGAATCACCTTTCCTTGACCTTGGAATATGTTGTCATCATTTAGTCCTTTGGCTTCATCATGTCACTCACATATGTTTCCCATCCAGTTGCTGGATTTGGACACTTACTACCAGTCATTTAAGGGTAGCCCTTTTTGGGGAGGAGAGAGAGAGAAACTGGGTGGCTGTCATTTACTATGACTTAAATTTGGGTATTCTTTTGCAGATCCAGGAGATGAGTCCTGTTAAGATTTCAGAGACTGGTATATATCTTTCCAGAATTGCCCATCGTTTTAATAAATGTTGGTTGAAAGTTTCTGTAAAATTCAAAAGTGACATCTTGTAGGCAAACTTAAAAGGTGTCACTTTTTTCATATACAGTTCTTAGAATAGAGCACAGTCTTAGGGTTGTGTTCATGCCCTACTCCTAAAGTCATCTTTAAGGGCGTCAGCTGTTTGGTTTGAATCAGCACATCTGTTTCAAACTCTTGAGAGATCTTCTGGGGTGAGAAGTGGGCCATTCAACTTCAGTTACTTTTGGTATCAACCCCTCTGCCATCCACTGATTCCGTCTCCTTAACTATGACCAGCAAATTAGTTGTTGGGAGTATCTGCAAACAATACAGTTTTACAAGTAGAAGGCTTTGGAATGCACCTCCTCCACTATTCACAGAGGCTTGTTCTGTGTTGTATTAATGCTGAGTTGCTACCTGTAATGAGTGCGATCGAGGGCTAACATAAATCAATCCCTGCGGAACAGTACTTGCTTAATATTTCAGACGATCCAGGTCTTCATCAACAAAATCCATCCTTAACTGTTGTTTTTCTTCCCCAGCAAAATTCCTGATGGAATTGTGGACATTAGATTTAGTATGCCAATTAGCCTGAAAGCCAATTTAACATTCCAGCTCAGATAACTTTATAAATATAAACCAGATATTAATCACCAGGGCAATTATTTTTTGTAGCATGTTAGAATACAGCCGGTTTTGTGTAGTGAAGGTGCTGGTCTAGAAACCAGGATACTGAGACTTCTAGTCCTCCCTTAGGCACAGACGTTGGATGGGTGATTTTTGGGTCAGTCGCTCTCCCTCGGCCCAACCCACCTCACAGGGTTGTTGTAGAGAAAATAGGTGGGAGCATAAAAGGCACGGTATAAATCTAATAAATTAAAATATCAACACATTTTCCCCAAAGTTGTAGTAGAATAATATTTCTTTATTATACACTGTTTCTTATACTAAAGCATCTCAAAGTAGTTTACAATAAAAACAGCAGTAAAATCCATATTCAAAATATATAATAATATATCAAATGCTTCAAAGGTGGTGACAGGGAATCTCATGTAGAAACCAGCTATTATAAATGGGATCTCTTTTTTGTTAAAGAATATTTCACATTCTAGCAGTTTGTAGCAAATTTTTAGGTTCCCCAGTCAAATAATAACCCCAGGCGGTTAGTATTTCCCCATTTCTTGCCCTGAAATACTGGCTGAGCAGTAGATTTCCCATTAGGAATGAAAGATTAAATCACACCTTAGAAGTATTAATTAATTAATTCTCAAAATGAACAATCTTTAATATGATACATATAATTCTCTATAGGAAGGCATCCTAAATTCTTGACCAGCTCTAGTGGTTTAAATAACTTCTGAACAATTGACCCAGTTGCACAATTAAAAAAAATTAAGCTTGCTACAAATATTCTAAAAATATCCAAAGAAAAGCGACACATCATTAAAAGTGAAATATATCTCTCCCAATTTGTAGGGAAGAATTGAACGTTGGTAATATAACTTGAATGCAAAGCTTTTCAATAGAACAGCTTCTATAATAATTACAGGCAAAGCATGTGAACGTGATAACTCTTCCTCCAACAGCAGCAACATAATATTCTAAAATTACATATAACAACAACAACAAAATTAGCCAAACTGAGTACAGGCAACACCATGATAGAGTTCAAAATTGTGCATTGGAATTTATGTAAACAGTTTGGGTTTACTGTTAACAAAAACTACCGGGACGACACATTTGAAAAAATCTTAGAAAACAAGGAGGTCGAGATCTTGTGGGATTTTAACATACCAACCAACAGACATCTGAAATACAACACACTAGACATCGCTAAGAAAACTAGTGTGCTGCATAGGTCTAGCAATACCTGGAGGTAGTTGAAGAAAAACAAAATATGTGCTAGCAAGAAGATGCCTTGAGATCCAGGAACATCCCGGCCGTTGCTCGTTGCTGGTCCCTGTGAATCATTTTAGTTGAGTTAATAGTTCATCAGAAGCCGCCTAATGATCGTGATGAGACGCTTGTTCCTCAAAAGCTCAGGACGCCTGTGGGAACCCTCTGCCTTTGCCTTTGCCTTGAGGTCTTGTGTTTCTTCTGCACCTGGAATTTCCTTTAGCTGCTGCTTTTGTGGCCTTTCTAAGTATCCCAAGCAACAGTAATTATTAATATATACTGCATTGCAGCATTATTTATCTGTTTACACTTACATTTAAATGTCATGCACGCAAATAAAAGGCACTTTTATCCAGGGAAACCGAGTTCTCCAGCTACTTGCAAGGATACCTTGAGTCTACTTTGTAGAGATGGGCGGTGATAAATTTGACAAATAAATAAATACCGGTTGAGGAGCTGTGGGGCGCAGGGAGAAGTGTCCAGAATTCTGGGAACTACACTATCAATACCTATTTCTTCCTTGGCTTTCATTATAGCACATTCATTCAAATGCTCCACATTCATTATCTGTGTGAGAGAATATTTCAGCTGTGAATGATTTGTTCACAGCCATACTGTACTCAGAGCCAGTTTGAAAATAGCATTCTCCCTCATAGGATTTGCCCAGCCCTAATTACTTAAACACACCAATACCCTGAATAGCAGTAAATAAAGCATATTTCATGGTATCATTGGAAGAACCTGTCCATTTTGAGGGAAGAAGTTTTTGCTCTTTTAAAAGACTTTCCGGAATGGAAAATATTTAATGTCAAGAGTAAGCCAGTTAGTTCCTGAAAAATAATCTGGAGCAATAAATGTTAATGAAGCGAGGATGTGACCTGAGTGTTTACTGAGGTTGGAAGCTGCGCCTTCAGAGAAAAAAAATGGGTGGGCAAGGGAAGGAAAGAAAATTTATTATCTTTTCATGCTATTTTTCCCCTGGTCTGACAGTTAAGTGCTAATTGCGAGATATAGGTTGCAGATGGAAATTTTGTTAAAACAGGGTGAGACTGGACAGCTGTGTGAGAGGTGCTGTCTGTCTGGGTGGTTATTCCCAAAATCACTCACATCCCTTTTCGTGCGTTACTGCAGGTTTCATGTAACAGGTGAGTTGTCTTCCCAACAACAGGAGCAGAATGTGCAAAGATGCGTCTGCTCTGCAGCTACATGGAGAACCTTTGCCATAGTTCCTAACATTACACACATTTTAGTGGTTTTTTTAATCTATATCTTGACCTCCATAAAGGAAAAATAACCACGCTCCGTGTTAAGATGCCATATACTGTAAAGTATAAAACTAATAAACCAACAGCAGAGAGATTGGTTTATTAGTTTTGAATTTTATGGGTTCCCCAGCATTACTGCTGCCCATCCTTCACCCCTTAAAGGCAGGCAAAGAGGTAAAACCCAGCCAGAAGACGTCAAGTCCATAAAGCTGGTGCAAAGGGCATTTTTAAAGCTTTCCCTCTTTGTCTTTTTCCTCTCCTCCAAAAATGTTATTTTCTAATTCAGCTAGCGTTGCAGTAATACCAGATCCGCTGATCATCCTCTCTTCGGCGTGGTGGTACTATTTTGGCAAAGTGAAGGATGTGACTTTCCTAACTGAAATCTGCTTCAGGCTGACTTGGATCCTGGTGGTTTCATGGCTGTGGCCGGCCATGCTGTTTTCTTGGCAACAGGTTAGAAGTAGGTTGCCACGGCCTTTCCCAGAATGGTTTGTTGTTGTTGTTGTTTCCAGTGTCCTCATATACCCTCCAGCCGTGGGATCTATGGGCAGTCTCCTATCCAAGGACTAACCAGACAAGATTGGCCAAGGGCTGCCCCTTAAGCAGGACAAGAAAGGGGGTCCAGAAAGGAAAAAAAATAAAAAATAAAAGTGGAGTACTGCTTTTCGACCAGCATGCTTCTTTGGATAGTTGTGTTACATTTGTGTTTCTTGAAACCCCTGGCTATCTCAGTCTAGATAGCATTGGAACTGGAAAATAAGCTTCCTATAGCTTGCTCGCTCGCTCGCTCGCTCTATCTATCTATCCATCTATCTATCTTCCATCCATCCATCCATCCATCCATCCATCCATCCATCCATCTCTATCCTACCTGCTCTCAAAAGACACTAGACGTAACATTTGTGGCAACATGATTTCTATGGAACTTGCAGAACGTCTCTTTTTTCATCTTGTTGTTCATTTGAACAGCATACATACAGTACATGTACAAACAAAAGCTGCCACTAATGCATTATTAAACTCTTTTCCTGTTCTTAATCCAAAACAAAGGCAAAGGAGCATCCTCATGCTCCTTTCTCTTTTTCTTCTATTTTGATGTACAGAGCTTGCTTAAAACCATCTGCTCAACTGGAAGGGCATTTCTGGTTTCTTGATCATCTCTACCTATTTTGTATCAGCATAAAAGGATGTGGGAGAAGTCTCCTAGAACTGCAAAAAAAAAGTTCATTTCATAAGTTTTTTATTTAGACTTTTCACAGAACGGTTCCTTTTATTTTTAAGACCAGGAGCAGGTAAGGAATACAGAAATGGTGGTTTAGAGATCCTGCAAAAGTCCAAGCAAAGGCAGCTTTCTGGTTCCAAAACCGTATGCCAAATTTCTCATGTTTATCTCTTGGCCTTCTACTGTGAGAGAACAAAAGCTTCCTTGCGTTTGTAGTAGGACTTTGCTCCAATCATTACTATTGATTTGCACCTTTTATTTACAAGGAAGGAACAAGTCTGATTGTGCAAGGGATGTCTGTGTGAATCTTCCATTGTGCAGCTCCAGGGGATCCATTGAGTGGATAAATGCTTATCCCCCAGGTCCATTTGCCATGCCCAGGGATGTCTGCAGGGTGTGGTTAAAAAAAAATCCAGGTGGTAGCCATGATGGTGCAATCACCCTGCCCATTTTATGTGTGTGTCACATGGGTAGAGCTTTTATTGCCCCACCGTGGCCACCATCTTGACTTGTTGACCTCCTCCTATGGACACTCCTGTCCATGCCCCAGAATATATGAAACACAGTCATTGGGTGGAACTTAGTTGCTGAGTCAGAGCTGGGCTCCCAATATCTTTGCAAGAAAGGGAAGGACTGTGGGACTCACCTCTCAGACTGACCGGGATAAACATTGAGACGGGCCCTGCCAGAAACAGCTATAGATGCTCAGGGCTGGCCTGCCTCTGCCTCAAACGGAGGAGGAAGAAAGCCGTGAACTGCATTTTTCTCTGTAAATGGGCTGCAAAAGAGAAGGGGGAGGGATGGGTCGTAGATATTTTTCATGCATTGGTCTTTCCCCGCCCCCCTCATCATACAAAATGGCAGGAATAATAATCAGCTGCTAAACCTTGGCAGGTTTTACTACTCGTTCTCTCCAATTTTGATCCAAATTTGCCTGGAAAAATTGATAGCAAATTCAGTAGGTACGATTCCACATTTGCAAAACCTGAGCTCACTTATTTACTAGGCAATGTGGCTCTTTAGAGGTGGCCTGCCAGCATCCAGGACCCGCTAAAAGGAGTTTAGTGGTTCAGACCTATTGCTGTGGCAATATTTTTTTGGGGGTAGAAAATACCTTTAGATAGTCTCTATAAGCATAACGAAGAGTGAAATAAAGGGATATTTTGATATGCTTGTTTGTAGAATTCAGTGATTATTTGTGTTGTCTGCTAAAGATAGTGTGTCTGGCTAGTTAGTGATGCCTTTGGATTCTCTGCTAGATTCTCTTCATTGTTTGATAAGAAAAAGGTGATCTTGAGCCAGCTGGAGAGAAATCAAATGTACTGAGCTGTGATCAAGTCTGGACTGGCCCATGCTTTGACTAAGAAAATTTAAAAATAATACACTGCAGTACTATATTGGCTTATTTTCCAGATTATTTTAAAAGAAAATAATGAGTTTGGGGGAAAGAACTCTGTTTTTACCGATGTGTTTATCTAGTTCAATAATAATTCTACGGACAAGACAGTAGTTTTGAATGGAAGCTATAAAATAAATTAGATTTATTTTAATTTGAACACTTGAACTTGCTCCCTGTTCCTCTAACCTCATTGCAATCCCATGGTTCAGTCAGAAGGCTTCTCTATTCCAACCATCTACTTTCGCTTATCATTGGTTTGCTTTTCATGCTCCCTAACTCTCTTGAACCATTTTTATCTTTAAAATTTTTAAGCCAGCGAGCAAATTCATTTTATGTAGGGAGGGGGCTGGGTGACATCTATAAGCCATTCTCAGCATTCTTTTGTTATGTCTTCAGTTTGCTTACAAACAGCTCTGGAATGTTGTCTTTAAGCAAAATATTTAAACAGTTCCTACGAATCTCCCAATGAGGCGAAGGACTGTGATCAACAGCATAAGGAGCCCTGCCACAATCTGTTCTTTAGGCACAGGACAATTCAACATGAAAACTCTTGTTCTGAAAAAACAGGTCTTCCTTGAGAGTAATACAATCGATTGATTGATTATGTGCCATCAAGTTGTTGTTGACTCCTACTGACCACCTAGATAGATTTTCTCCAGGAGGTTCCGTCCCTAACCTAATCCTTCAGGTCTTCCAGTGATGCGCTCATCGCCACTGTAACCGAGTCCATCCATTTTCCTGCTGGTCTTCCTCTCCTCTTTCCTTCCAAAGTACCACAAAGACCACAGATTTAAATAACATCTTCTGCCTCAGTTGGTCAGTGTGGGATTCCAATTTCTCCTCCACAGGGTGGAAGAGGGAGAGTTCCAGTACGAGGTGTTGAGGCTTCCACCTTTTCATAGTCTGGTTTTCTTAAAAGCCAAGGAGAAGGACATATTGCAGTCTTCTGATTCCAGCCCCAAAGTCTCAAAAAGCTGTGCTCAACTCCATGTCCCTGCAGTTCAGTGTTCTGGAGCAGACAAAGCCTCTTCAGTGGGGGAGATGTCATCCAGCGGGTTAATACTTAAGGCCCAGTGGGAGGCGGATAGTTTGGGACCACATGAAAGCTAACCGTGTCTGTCTGAGTTCGACCTCTCCGTGATGCCCTCTGCTTTGTTGCTTCTCCTGCCCAAGATTTGTGCTCTGCTTTAACTGATTCTGCCTTCTGCATTTCGGAATCTGATTTCTCGGCGCTGCCTTCCTGCAATATGGCCCAGTCGTAACCCAACTTGCTCACAGGCCCTGGATGCAGTTGGTCCGTGGCGCCCCCTTGAACTGATTCCAAATTCTCTGTCCCTTCCATGGATCAGTTGGAAAGTATTAGTTAATTAATTAATGAATGGTTTATAGAATACATATTTCCTCTCCATAGTCAAGAGGAGAGATTCTGCAACTGAGTGTCACCATTACATTGCTTCTTTTGCTGGTCCACACACAAAAGAGAATCTGTTCATGTTATTTTTCATTTTAAAAAATCATAAAAGGAAATTGGATCTCTCTTTTCTTGTTTAATAATCATCCTGGCCTTTGGAATTGAAATAAAAGTTGGACTGATATAATCAACACCTACCCGCAGAGATACAGTCAATGGAAAAATTGTGAAGCTGAGTTATTTTCTGCAATGCCGGTCATTGCCATGAAGCTTGTTTACCCAGATGTCTAAGAGCATTCACTTATTTCAGGGCTTGGACCAAGATTTAAAATACTGGGGGCGGGGGGCAGATTTATCTGAGAGGTTTTTGTTAAGACCTTGTGCAGTTGTAATGGTGGATGAGAAGGGAAAAGTATATTTTATATATCTTTTCTGCTGACTTACACAAAGTAAGTACTCCAAATTCCACAAACCTGGTTGCTATTCTGACTTTTTAAAATCTAAGGTATTCAAGAAATAACACCTTTCAGCACATTTTCTCAGAGCAGCATATTCCAAATGGGCCTCTATAGACGTTTAAAGACTCTTCTTCCTCTTTAAAGAGGAAAATATCCCTCCCCACCTCTTTCTTGCTCTTCTGATCCTTTTGTTCTCTGTAGGAGCAGCTCTGATGCTACCAGAACATGGCATTAAGCGGCCATTGCTTCTCCAGGCACGTGGCTGGTTGTGGATGTGGCCAAAAATAAATCTTAAAGTGTTTGTTGAAATGCTACTGAGTTCCTGGGGAACTTGAGAACAAAGCATGCCATCCACATGTTGGCCATGAAATGGACAGTTGGTTCAAAATGCTTGCATGTATGGAAAAGAAATGTGAATGTTCTCTCAATGAGAATAGGAGTTAATTTAGTTCAACCTGCTATAAACGGACGAATACTCAGGGGAAGCCAGTGTATTCTGATGATGAATGATACTACAGTAGCTATTACAGAAAATAAATGTTTTATATTGATTATTATGATAAAACATTTATTCCACACCAGATAGGTTAATTGTTAAGATGCCACATAATCTTTCATTTCTTTTAGTCAAACAGACCAACATGGAATCTTGTCTGGAACTGGTTAGTTTAAAGGAATCCAACACAAAATGCAATTTAAGGCTATTGTGTTAAATGTCCTAATGTGGGCAGATATAATACTAGCTTAAAAAAACCACAAAGCATCAACAAATGTAAGGGGAACAGGCCGTGTCCACTGAGGTGGGAAGAATGCATTTTTTCCTCCAAGGTGAATGTTATATCAAATACACAAATTTTGATTTCTTTGGTTTTTTTCTGGGCAATCTTGTCTGATTCAGTAGTTCTACTGGCGATTGGGTAAAGGGGACTTTTGTGCACGGCTCTGTTTGCAGCATGACCAGTGCTTCATGATTATGACTTTTCCGGGATGCCAACTGACATCACGTTCTCTCTTCCTTCGCCTGCAGGTGCTACAGGGTGCTCAACTGATTGCGGTTGCTTCTTCTGATGCTGCAGCTGCTGGTGTCGATGGATCACCCCTCCAGGGGAGCGATATCCAGGTCCAGTACGTCCAGCTGGCCCCAGTGACAGACCACTCCGCTGCTAATCCAGTGTGTAGACCATTCCTGTTCTCGAAAGGGGAATATGCAGAGGGATCTCAGAGCTTCCATGACACAATACCTAGAATTCTCTGTTCTTCCAAACACATCAACTCTTTTTGTTAAAACCAAATGCAACTATACCTGCTCTCAAATGTTTGGTAGACTTGCCCTCCACAGCCATTCCCAACATGGTGCTCTCCATAATTCCCAGGCTTGGAATTTTGGGAGCTATAGTCCAACACATCTGGAGAGCACAGCGTTGAGGAAGGCTGATGGAGGTCAGATTGAAATACCAAACTGTAGATGGGACTAAGCTGGAAAAACTTGAATTGTACAATATTCAGGCAGAGAATGTGAAGGAAGTTGGTAATCAGTGTTCTTATTTCATTTCCTCCTCTTCCTCCTTTCTTCACCATCATCATCAATCCATTTTGTGTTTTCTCACTTCTGGAACATATGTGCACACAGCATTGTCAGTATTAGGACCTGCTGGTAGAACTGAAAGGATATTAATCCCAGCCTTTACACATTCTGTTTCAAGCTCTCCGTTTTCCAAGCCCTCCTGCCTGCAGCACCGATGAGATGCCCTACATTAGGGATAGAGGGAAGTTTCAATCCTGAAGGACCACTTGCAGGAGCTTGGTGGGGACAGGTATTCTGGCAGTGGTGGTCCTTCCCTCCTCCCTTCTCCTTACAAGTCCCCATGGAGACACATCTTCCCTCCACTCCACTCACTTTCCCACAAATACACACATTTCCCCAATTAGTCCTCCCTTATTTTCCCCCATCCCATGATCGGAATGAAGGTTCCTTTTCCCCTCTCCATATGAACCGATGGTGTGAATATCATGATGTTAATCTCCCTTCTCCTATAAGTCCCCTTCCCACTGAATCACTGATTAGAAATTCTGGGATGACATCAGATCGAGAAACCCGAATGCCAACACCTTGTTTGCTCTTGGAGCTGGAAGGTCTGCCCCCCTGGGTGAAGGCCTCTGAGTTTCCCCATAATTTTCCTCCCTTGAATCCAGCGGGGAGGCGTATTACCCGTGATTTCATCTTTCCTCTTCCTGCTCACATTTAACGGGAGCTGCTGTCTTGAGTCCAGCAATAAATCTTTACATCTGCGGGCAGGGATGGTGGAATTTCTCTCTTTCAGACACTTTGTACCGTGTTAGCTTTTAATATTGTGGTTAACCACAGAAATTTATACCATGCTGCAGATAAACCTAAAGGAATGTTGACCCTTAAGAATGGTGAGAATATGTAAAACTGCAGATCAGGCTAGAACAGAGCTTTCCAAACTGTGTGTCGCGACACAAAAGTGTGTCGCCACACACAGTCGGCTGTGTCGCCACACAACCCGGAAGTGGCAGCGGGGGCGTGCATGGCGGCGGCGGCACCGGCGCGCCATCGGTGCTTCCGCGTTTTAACGGAGGCTGCCGCCGCTGCCGCCACCATGCATGCCCCCGCCCGCACCGGGTTTTCCTGCGGCGACACATGAAAATCTGAAGGCGCCGCAGCTGCGGCGGCGCGCAAAAACCGAAAGCGGCAGCAGCGCTTCTGGCTTTTTGCGCGCTGCCGCGGCGGCGGAACTTCCGGATATTCCCGCAGCGACACACCAAGGGTGGTTGGTGTGTCGCCGCGGGAAAACTTTGGAAAGCCCTGGGCTAGAAAGAAGCATGCTAGAACTGATCAGGCTGATTGCTGAGTAAGCGGATATTGGCAAGACAAGTAAGATGCGTGACCAGGAACTTGGACTATAAAAAGGAAGCCTGTTTAAGGATGGTGCAAGAGCGAAGTTCAGAGGAGAAACATCATGGCATCCTACTTTCGTTTTTCCTGTCCTTCATGCTCAGGTGGTAAAACAGCTGGAAGCACAGAATTATCCCCCGTCGGACCAGTTTCAATTGCTGTGAGAATAGAGCTAGGCTTGTGAGTTATACAGAAGTCTTCACCTTTGTGCCAGTCAGAAAATGCTGCATGCTTTTATTTTGATGGAGGATTGCTAGATGATACTCTCACACTCCAACACCAGTAAGGTGGAATCAGCTCTAAGCGCGTTCCACGGTGGCGGTGGCGGTGGGGATTCTCCAGGCCTTGGCTGCTCAGCACACAGATACACAGCCCACCGAGGAGCAGCGGTTGCCCCAGGTTAGGTCCTCGGATGGCGAACGGGTAACAGGCTTGGGACACAGTGCCAGACAAGGCTGCTTTCGGCGCAAAGGATGCCAGGGCGCACCTCAGCCGATGTTTATTTTTGTGCGCTGATTGCATTCTTTCCCTACATAAGTTCTTATGGTCCCTGACATGTTAAATTACAGTAATAACACTGGAATACCACACAAGATTTGTTTTTCCTTCCCTCTGCTGAAATTGGTGTGAGAGGAAACGTCTTCCACTTAAAAGCCAGCCTTTGGAGAGCCTTCCACATCTGGTTAAATGTTGGATAATTAACTCAGCACCCCAGAAGGAGTTACTCGTTTTACTGAGTTCTTTCTTCCAGGTGTCGGGGTATATTTTAGCTGCGTACAAACTGCTGTTGTCAATGTTCTTATTAGTAAGTTGTATATGAGGCGGGGAGGAGAGCAACTGAAATAACCTGTAAAATGAACAGAGGTGGGGCACAATCTGTAATAACATTTTATTACTGGCAGGAGAGTAAACAGAATTAGGCAGTAATTCATTTCAAAGCGTTTGCCCTTAATTGGGGAAGAAAGAGTGGCCATTCTGAATTCACGGCCCATCCTTCTTTATAAATAAGCACGTATTCCTCATGTAATAAAATGTGAGGAAGAAAACCCGTTAGAGGGGCTTTCATCATTTGTTTACTTCAGTCACTTCCTTTCCTGGTAGGTCTCCCCCCCTCCCCTAAAGAGGAGATTGAGGAAGCAACCTGAGCAGAATATTTAAAACCGAAGTGCCAGCATGAATTGTTTAGAACTGAACTCTTCCTGGCTTTGCTGGGCTGTAGACAGACATGGGGCTTCAAGGCGCTAAAGCTGGAGTTGATGCTTCTTGGGGAACAGAGGTCCTGGGGGGGGGAAGTTCTGGCACAGGACATTTTCTTTGCAGGATGAAAGATAAGAGCATCTCCTTGACCTCATGGCCGCAATGAACAAAGGAGGTATCATCTTAAACTACACAGCATGAAGAATGGTGTACTATTCAATTAGGATATCTTCCCTACATTTATCCACCAGACTGAGAAGACAGAGTACTCAAGTATTTCTGCCTGAGGGATAGGACAGAGATAGTTGCCATCCACTCATCACCCAATTTTAAAGCTACCCTTGAGCTAATCATGATAAATTATTCTTTGATCTTTTTATTAATGGTTGTGTTTGATTTGAGTAGCAATAGAAATGTATTTGACAATAGTTCTAGCAGGAATATTAGAATGAAGAGCAACAGCAGAGGGAAGAAGGCACTTGGGTACTTCAGCTGTAGGACATTTCTGGAAGGGACGCTTCTTCCATTTGCTGTCTCACCGTATCAGTGTTATGAAGAAAGGTCCCTTGGACTAGTTTCTTCCTTGGTGTTAACAAATAATACAGAAGGAAAACAGTGAGATCTTTGGAGAGTACATAACTCTCTCCTTATGGTCTCCTTTCCCCACCAAGCTGAAGTAAATTAGACAGAGCGATTGTCTGGCTAAAGCCATCCTAGAACTGTCCACCACCTGCTGGGCAACAGAGCAGTTGAATTTTCCTGTATAATGAATGAAGTTGAAATCTGCCTTGAATTAAGCTCAGTGCCTGGTGATTGCACAGACAACCCTATGTAGTTTGGAAGTGGTTCGCCATTACTTCCTTCCAATTTCCTAGTCTAGACTAGAGTGCTAGGTTTATCTGATGCTCTCACATCCAAATACCAACCGGGTCTGATCCTGCTTTGTGTTTTCTGAGCAGCGTATCTGTCTGTCTGTCTGTCTGTCTGTCTATCTCCAATTATGTGTGTGCTGTTCGTTCTTGGGGCTCTGTGCAGCTAGGCACCCCCGCCCAGAGATAGTTATTAGCAAGTCAGCCTCCAGGTCCACCACCAGTTCTCCTAGAAGACTGGCACAGGCTTTTTCATAACTTTGCCTAGAGGACTGTACACAAATGTGAGATGAACTAGTCTTCTTTGGATTATTCTCCTTCCCCGTGATCAGAATATACCAATTTATTAACATTCTACACAGAACAGCAGATAAGGAAAAACAGGAGCAAGCTGGTATCTACAACTTCATCAACTTGCCTCAGTTGACATAACAAGCAGGCAGATGGAAGAGTTTCTACTAGTCTCAGCTGTAAGACCATTAACCAGGACTTAGTGGCCTCCTCTAGGAAACTCTGTGAGGGAAGACGGACTCTGCTTCTTTAGGATTCAGGGCCTGCAAGTCGGGGCTTGTCCTGTCCACCACATCCTTGCTTATCCCAGCTGTTCTGCAAAGGATTTAAAGCAAAGTTCTTGAGGAATGGAGCTTTAAACACAGATTTACAGAGTAGCCTATAACTCTTATAAATTGGTCCATTCCACTCTTCATTCTCTCTCTCGGCAGTAACTAATAGGGAGATGTGTTGTTCAGGACAGACAAAACACGGATCGTGAATAAAGGAAGCTGCTCAAGACTTCTGTCACTAGCACGTTTTTCAGTGTCCGGCCCGCCACAGCTGGGTGATGGAAAGCTGGACCAAAGAGGCTTTGGTTCGGTCCCAGCATGGAAATACTTGTCTTTAATGGCAGATGAGCTTTGTATTTGTTTAGAGTGCAGTTGCTTATTCGGGGTGGCAGCCAAAAGCCATTACCCCCGAACGGGCAGCCAGGCCCTGCTGATGGTAAACTGTGGTGTGTTTGTTTGTTTCTCTCTCTCTCTTGTGCAGAACACAGATGCACTTCACTCAGCGATCCAGCCAGAAATGCAAATAGACCACGGAGCCATTCAGATCCAGTAGGACAAGGTTGCAAGGAAACAGCCGCCACCCTCCCAGCTCCAGGCCCCCGGCCGGCAGCTCGAGATTCCAGTCGCAGAGCAACGCCGTAGCGTCTTCTTGGCCTGCAGGATGTTTTCCTCAACATCCCTTGTACATATGAGTGTGTTCTTGCCTCTCTGACCCGAGTGTGTGGAACCACGTACAGATCTGATCGTTGGGACCAGGACACGGAGCTTTGGACGAGGGTGCTGCGGAATTGCCATTCTTTCACTCCATTGCAAGGCTCCCAGGATCGGTGGTTTAACTGAATGAGAAAAAACCAACCCTGCAGGAGGCAAAACCTAGCTAACTTTAATTAATCAAACTATTGCAAGTGATGTAATGCACCACCGTTTCTTCTCCTCTGTGACTCATCCCTGCAAATATCCATAGATGTCTTCTCAGACACTTGGTTGTCTTGCAATACATACCTTATTACACAGAAAGAATCAAGAGTGCAAATATATTTTGCTGTTGAAAGAAGTTTTTTTTAAAATTTGCTATGTTGATAATAAAAAAGAGAGATGTATTTAAAAAAGAAAATGGGATGGAGGCAGGCCCATTGTCATAAATGTTAGCTTCTTTTTGCTGCTGGTTTTCCTGTTTCAGTGTAATCATAAAAAAGGAGAAAAAAAACCCCATACAAACAGAAACTTTGCCTCTTTTGAGGGGTATTCTTGCTTAACTACTTTTTTTTTAAAGGGGGGAAACTACTATCCACCACTGTAATTATGCATTTCTAAAGAAATAAATGTGTATTTATGAGGACCGTTTTGAAAATTCATCCTTGAGGTACAGTATAACTTACGTGGCTTATTTTTCTCGCCCACATTAGTTCATTTCGGTGCTGCTTCAACAGGGCTTGGAGTTTCTTTGTCTCTTCCTTTGCTCGTACCCCTCTCTGCAGGTGACATTCAGACGGCATACGTGTATATATTTTGAGAGAACCAGTGATGTGAGGGAGCACTGAGACTGGGAAGACTCTGGTTCAAGTTCACTCTGATCTACAGAGGTTGGAGGAGGAGAGCCGCGTTAGTCTACAGTAACCAAAAATCAGGAGGAGTCTGGGAGCCCCTTTTCAGATTAATACATTTGATTAAAAAGGTGGAAGCTTTCACGAGCCACAGCTCACTTCATTGGAGCAGTCTAGCCGCTCCTTCTGCCTTTTTAATCGAATTTGTTAGTCTGAAAAGGGGCTCCCAGACTCCCCCTGATTGTCATCTACCAAAAACTCCTGGCTGACTTTGGCCCGATCTGCCATGCCAGAAGCAAAATGGGGAGGCTCTATGCTCATTCAGCATGAGTCTAAAGGCCACCATAAATAAATTTTCTACGTTGGGCAGTTTTATCTTTCTTTCCAATCCCGCCTCCTCCAAAGCCTCCCTGGTTATTTGACGCAGCGTGTCAGGGCTGGAGCATCAAATCGTGCTCACAAGCCTAAAGGTATCTGTGGCAGTTTCGACACTGGGTATGTGCCTGGCTGGATCGGAGCCCTGCCCCATCTGGTCCCATCTGGCAGACCGTTCTCACAGTGGCCACCCAAGGGGGCCCACTAGTCTCCCAGCAGATGCCCGCCACCATCAGGGCTAATAGCCAGCGATGCCCGTTGACCTTGGGTAGGGCTACCATTTCCGGACAAACACTAGAAGGCAGCAAAATGATCCGGGAAGCTAGCTGCTTCTAAGGGTTATCTGGTTTTTTTGTCCTACCAGATAGGGTAGCTGTCAGGGCCAGCCCAAGAACACGACGAGTCAGCGCATTCAGAAACTCCAGTTCTTTATTCTCACCACACAGACAGAATCTTGCCAGACTAAAGCTACTCTAACTAACCTAAGCACAAACGACCCAGGAGACTCTAGGGCGGGTGACCCTGAACCTCTTTGCTTTCCCACCAACACTCTGTCCAGACTGCTGAGAATCCATTTATCTCCTTGGAATGCGCTCCCTCCTTCCTGAGAACCAGCGGGAGCGCCGACATTCACCACAGTAGCCCTAATTTAGGGCAACGGACTCCTGGTGCTCTTTTTTCAGAGACAAGAAAATGGCAGTCGATACTGACTCTAACGTAAAGTCAGTTATCCTGGGAGAGGAGAGTTGTGCAAATACAGAAAAACCTGGACCCCCAATTTTGGCTCCAAATAAATTCTTCCTTCTATAGTTCCCAAGGCAATTTGTTAAATGGGAGATTTGGGTTTGTTTTTTCTCTAAACATGACTGTGCAAAGATTATTTCTGGAAAATGATGCTTTGAAATGTGGGGGCATTTGTAATGTGCAGGAATGAGCAAGCAGGCTTGATTACTGCAACCCAACCTCTTTAGTTGGCAAGGCTATTTTGGTAGTAAAATTAATTAGCAGCATCCATTACACATAAGGTGTAACAGTGGTGACTTGCGAAAAAAAACTTCACTGCCAGGCGAAACCCAATTAGGCATTTACAAGGTGGCCAGAAGTCCAGAATTAGCTCCCTTAATCTTGTAAAAACATCTCAGGAATGTTTAGTATTGTCTTCTGCAGTATGAGCCATTTGGCTAGAAGAAAATTTTACTTCTATTTGTATAAACACGTTGCTCTTAGCTGCAGATATATACGGGAAATTGCAATCAAGGAGAAAATTTATCTGACTGAAGAAAAATAAGTTCTGGGCTTGACGTTCTGTTGTGATGAATTTTTTTTTCCTACCGTGCTTAGTAATAAATTATAACTCTGATTTCAACGGAAAAGCCAGACTGAGAAAACCTGAAAGGTGGATAGAAACTCTAATCTAGGAGAAGGAAGATTAAGAGCCTTGACTTGCCAGGTTTCCAGCTTCCTGCATGACCTTGGACTTCATCATTTACCCCAAGGACTCAAAATCCTCTTCTTTAAAAAGGAAGTGAGGCATTCTGTTTTCTCTGCCAAACAAAGCCAAATTATGAACTGTTAACCATGTAAAATTTGCACGTATTGGTTGTGTGGAAAAACGATGGTATGCCTGACCACCAAGAATACAAGGCTCTTAGTCAAGACAAAATGAATGTTCCCCAAAACATCACCTGGCGAAAATTTTTAAAAAACGATCCTAGAATCTAGAAAACAGTTAAAAATTGGACGACCATCTTTAAGTAGCCTGATATCACCCAAGATACAGAAAGCTACAGCAGAATATGATCATCTGGCATTCTTTCTGTCCTTCCAGAGCACCTTCACTCTTTTCTTAATCTGTGATGGATCATTCTAGTTCTTTTGAGAGGGAAGGAAATAAGTTTCTCGGTTTCCAAATTAAACTCCCCCCCAATGTATTGTCGAAGGCTTTCACGGCCGGAGTTCAATGGCTGTTGTGGGTCTTCCGGGCTGTGTGGCCGTGTTCTGGAAGTTGTGGTTCCAGAAGATGGGTTAATTCAGGAACCACAACTTCCAGAACACGGCCACACAGCCCGGAAGACCCACAACAGCCATTAAACTCCCCCCCGCTTTCCTGAAACTGATGCACAACAGACTAGGCTAAAATGCCGGGTTTGTGGTTCAGCTGTGGAAAACCTGCCGTTGTCCTGGCATATTGTATAAACCAAGTAACCGTGGTCCTTTCTAATGCAGTTTGTTTAGGCTTCGCATGTGGTGCTAAATCAGACTCCAGGTTTGGCATCTGGTGTAAACCCAGTCAGCATGTTGTGCAGGTTTGGAAACTCGCTTATTTCCAGGTCAGGATTGGGCTCCAAGTAACCCCAAACAGTCTTAGGTTGGTTTTGGGTTGCTTCCCTTAATCCACCCTGGGAGGAAAGTTAAAATACAGTGAGGTTTCCCCACCGTCTGCACAGAGCCTGAAGCCTGTGGAATGGGTCCTCTCTGGGACTTCCATCTCTTTGGCTCGCTAATGATTATTGTGCTCAGCTGCAGGAGGAAGGTGGGGGAGGCTGGCCGCCTCCTCAGGCCACTTGTAGTGGCCCTGATCTGCCAAAAGGTGGTGGCTAAGATGGTAAGTCATTTAGCTGCAGGGTGGGGAGCAGGGGACGGGGTCAGGGGGTTGTGCAACCCGGTGCAAATCGGCCAACCCAGTTGCAGCCTAGCGTGTTGGGTGAACACAGCCGGTTCCCTGGTGAGGGAACCACTCAGGAGAGACGGGGGCTGCTTAAGCCATCATTCAGAACCAGGATTCTGGTTGGGCCACCTCTGAAACCACGGTTACCTGGGCAGTGAACTCAGCTCACACTCAGGAACGACCCAGACATAAGGTGGGCGGTTTGGGCATCTCCCAGGTCGGCACAAAGGAGGCAGCTATGGCCAGGCCCTTGTTTGTTTGTTTTCTGAATGAATTGTAATAACAAATTTGAGAAAAATATATGTATCTTTCCCACATGGGTGGGGTTTGCATCTCTGTTGCTGAATTAGTTTGCCCAAGTCCCGTTTTTGCTTCTCTGGGAAGCCTTTCAAAGCTCTTCCTACAACCCGTTTGGCTGGTGCTGTTTTTGGTGGGCTGGGAAGTGGTGTCTCCATGGCTGTCTGACTCCTCATTGCTGGACGGAGCTGTAGGAAGTCACAGGCTGAAGCTTTGAAGTTGTAAAATGCAATCCTTCCTTTTTCTACAGCAGTGTTTCTCAACCTTGGCAACTTCAAGATGTGTGGACTTCAACTCCCAGAATTCCCCAGCCAGCCATGCTGGCTGGGGAATTCTGGGAGTTGAAATCCACGCACCTTGAAGTTGCCAAGGTTGAGAAACACTGTTCTAAAGGTTGTTCTTTCAACTCAAACGCAGGAAAGCTGACTGATTGTTTCTGCCCATGACCAGCAAAACTAAGCCACATTGAGTCTCATCTGCCTATAAATAGCACCAAGGTGGTTAATGTTAAAGGCGCTATGGACTTTGAAGAAGCACGAGTACAGGGCGAAAGGGAAAAAAGAGCTAAAAGGAAGGCACGTCAAGCAAACCCTCATCATGACCGTCTCCCACCCGGAAACCTATGCCCTCATTGTGGGAGGTTGTGCGGATCCAGAATTGGCCTTTACAGCCACTTACGGATCCACTGTTAAAATTTTACCCTTGGAAGACAATCTTACTCGGCTACGAGTGATCGCCAATGAATGAATGAAATAAATAAACCAGACCTTTCTTTCTTTTTTTTTAATCCAATGACTCTCAAACCTGCATTTCAACCCCATTCCATACCACAAACGATTTGGAAGGCAGATGAAAAGAAAGCTGGCTCCAAAGCGAGAAATCATTCCTCCTGATGCAGAGCTTAGTTAACAAGTCTTTGCTTAATTAGAAGTAATGCACGCATTTAAAACTGGTTGGCTTCAATGAAACTCCAAGAGGGGGAATGCTTTATTTTCATAGCTTTAGTGGAGAATAGAGAGAATTTAGGGAATATAGGTGGGAAGCAGCTGTCCTCTTCCAATTTTGCCTCTCGGCAGCTAGCTTGCAGATCATCTGCATTTTCAGGCATCGGAGCAGCGTCATCAGCATACTGATTTTTTCCCCTCCAATTTTAAAACTACACTCATCTTCCTCCAATATATATTCTGTGCATAGGTTGAATACATAAGGGACAGTATACAGCCTTCTCCCTCCTCAGCCAGCCTGGAGCCAGTTTTTTTTGCCCTTTTCTGTCCATAGTGTGGCTTTTGTGTAACGACAATGAGATATTCTGGGATTTCCATTTTCCTAAGGATGTTTCACAGCTTGGTATGGCTGACACCATCGAAGTTCTTTCTATAATCCATGAAGCACATATATTGACTTCTTTTTGGTATTCTTTGGCTTTCTCAATCATCCAGTGGGCATCAGCAATAATGTTTCTGGTGCTACATTATACCAGCTTACAATTTTGCAAAGGCTGTAGCAAAAGATGCTGCAAAAAAAAAAAAATGCAAAAGTTATAATCACCAAATGTAGGAGGTGGTTTTGTTCCCATGACTGTTGCAAAAAAAAAAAAAATTGCTGTGACCTAAAAGCAGTTTTCGAGATATTGGCTGGGGTTTACAGACTTAACTAGGTCAGGTTAAGAGGCAGAAGCTGGATTTGTATAAAATGCTAACCTTGCTTTTTTTTGTTCCCTTATAATGTAACTTGAGAGCAAAGCCCGTTCGGTTAGAGTATGAATGCAGAAGATGGGTTAATTCAGGAACCAAATTAAATGTGTTGTGCTAATCCAACCATGGAGAAACCAACAGTCGCTATTTTCTCTTGGCGTGTGTTTGGAGAGCTCAATTCATAAAGCAGAAATGTCTTGGTCTTTTCCCACAAGACTGCTGCTGCTGCTGCTGCTCCTCCTCCTCCTCCTCCTCCTCCTCCTCCGGGTCTTTAGGAATCTACAGAGGATGTTTCTTCCTGTTTGTTTCCAGCCAAAGGAGGGTTAAACATGTGCAAAGAGGAAGGGAATCCCTAGTTTGGAACTTGAGACCTTCCAGCTGAGACCAGGGATGCAGACTGCAGACGTCACAACAACCCTCCTCGCTGCACTCCGCAACCATGTCAAAGGAAGTCTGCAGAACCAGCATCGAGAGCTTGAGCGCCACTGAGAATAGAGATATGTAATGCCATCACTTCCGACTCCGGTGAGTAGGGAAAAAAAGAAAGAAAGAAAGAAAAGAAAGTGTCAGTCTCTGAAATAGTTTTGTGAAGAACGTGCAGCTCTCTTTTTGGAGCTGCCTGCCCTCCAGAAATGGAGAGGAATCTTTCAAAGAGGAGACTGTGGTATCAGTGGCTCAAGAACAAGACGTTAGTCCCATTGCCATCTACGCAAACGCTCTTGCCCCCTGGTAAACCGATCCCTTCACACCTGCCACGAATTCAGAGAGAAAGACAGCGCAAGGCAGTGCCCCTAACCTGCGAATATTCAGGGCATCTCTCCAAAAGGTTTTGCATTTGGTTTGGGGGAATGCAGCTGCCACTCTGGGGAGGGTGTGTGTGGACGTCTTCCGCCGAGGATCTTTAAACATCTGGCATCTCCTTGGAACCTGAGATGACGGCAGGGCATTTCTTGCAGCCATGTTGGGGGAAGAAGATTGGGTGGGCGTGGGTGTAAGAAGGGCCAGAGAGGAAAAAGATCTTGCCCTTCGTCAGCCTTTGTCCTGCCCTGTAGAATTAAAGGGTGTTGCAGGATCTCCTCCCAAGACACACCCCTCCCAACACGTGCACCAAGGGTTAGTTGGAGCTTCTCATGAGTGTGTTGATGCCTTTTCAAGGGTTCTATTTAGCAGCTATCTATCTCTGGTTCAGTTTTAGCCTCCTTTAGAGCAAATTAGTTCTACAAGCTGTCAAATGTTGTCTCAGCTGATGGAGTGTAATTGCAGGGCACTTTTTTCAATTCCACCAGAGGGGTGGAATTCGCTCTCTTCCACATTCAGCCAGGGCAGATCATAGTTTTTATGTTATTTGGACAGCCCTTAAAATGCCAAAGGGCACTTCAAAGCCTATTGAAGTGCCAGGAACGAGAAACAGGAACATGGGAGACTAAGCATAAAGTGGGGTGTTCTTGTTTTAAACCCCTCTTTCTGATTTGAGGAAGTAAAGGACATCTCGGGAAATGAATAGGCTTATGCAAATTTGTCTAAGGTATTTAGTTTTTCTTTGGTCATTTCGGTAATTTAAAAGGGTCAAGATCTTAGAGGATCTAGTACGAGAAGCCTGTGAAAGTGATGGCCCTGGGTATCTCCGTGCCAATTCCTGAGATTCTCCTGCATTTGAGCTTTTTAAAGATGTTTGTTTTACTGCTATGGAAACAAGGTGCGCCTTTAGATGCCACTTTTGTCTGATATGGCAAGTTTCCCTTTGAATCCCTTTTCATCCCTCCCACAATATTTTTCCAGAGGGAAACACAGGCTTTCATGATAGGATTCTCCCCAGCACCACCACCCAAATTAAGAGTGGCCACTTACTTGCTCAGCGGTTAAGATGCCAGGCTTGTAGATCGGAAGGTCACAAGTTCGGAGGTTCGAGACCCTAGCCCCATGTGATGGAGTGAGCTCCCGCACTCGCCCCAGCTCTTGCCAACCTAGCAATTCGAAAGCATGCAAATGCAAGTAGATTAATAGGTACCCCTTCGGTGGGAAGGTAACAGCGTTCCGCATGCGTCATGCCAGCCACATGACCGTGAAAGCGTCTTCGGACAGCGCTGGCTCTTCGGCTAACAAACGGAGATGAGCACCGGCCCCTAGAGTCGGACACGACTGTGTGGGGGAACCTTTACCTTTTTACTTTTACTTACTTGCCCCTCTCCTGATCTTACTGCACCAACTTCTGCCCGTTTCCCATAATTGTTTTATTTCAAGATGCAGCATCCCTCTCGGTGTGGTGCATGGTTTTGATTTCCCTTTCCTTTTCTCCATGCTGCTTTTGTTAAGTGCCTGTTTTCCATTACAAAGCTTTGAGACAGACTAATGGGACAGTCACATTTTCCAAGCCTAAATATCTCCCTCCCACAACTTCCTTGAAACCATTCATTCCCGCAGAGGGTTTCAGAAGAAGAAGGGGAAAAAAAGCACTGAAGCAGGTAGATTGATGGTTGGTGTGGCGTCTTTCAGTGTGGTCTGGGGGGGGGGGGGGCAGGAAAGATTCAAGTGAGGCGTCTGTTACAGTCATGGAGATGTGGGAGATGTAAGCTCTTTCCAAGTGATTTCAGAAGCCCTTAATTTTATTTACAATGCTATGTTTGTGTTATTCTCAATCCAGTTGGAGATGAGATGTTGCTCAGAGGTACAGCAGATGCTTTCCCAAAGTTTAAAATCTTTCCCATCTGCAGCGATGGTACAGAGTGGCTGTTAATCCTTAAGTCAACAAGCCAGAATGCAAAGTCAGCTTAAGCCAGTTGAACTCTACAGCTGAGCTTGCACATTGCACTAAGTCAGGCATCTTACCTATGGTTTATGGAAGAGTCCACAATGGCCAGATTCACACATAATACCCACTGCACATAGGCTAGGGTTGGGCCCCCAAGACATGTTGTTGTTGTTGTTCAGTCGTTTAGTCATGTCCGACTCTTCGTGACCCCATGGACCATAGCACGCCAGGCCTTCCTGTCCTCCACCGTCTCCCGGAGTTTGCTCAAATTCATGTTCGTTGCATCAGTGATGCTATCTAACCATCTCATCCTCTGCCGTCCCCTTCTCCTTTTGCCTTCAGTCTTTCCCAGCATCAGGGTCTTTTATTTATTTATTTATTTATTTGTTGAATTTCTATAACTGCCCATCTCCCCCTCAAGGAGGGACTCTGGGTGGTTCACAGCATAATATCAACAAAATACAATAAAAACAGTAATAAAAATACAAATACAATAAAATTACAATAAAAATACAATAAAATCTAAGTGGCAGGTGGTTCTTAAAGTGATGTTGAATATATTAAAAATATTTTAGATATTTAAGATGGTTCTACGGAATCAGCCATCCCCAGGCTTGACCACTTTCCTTTTTGCCCCAGGCGAGATCACAGAGCCAGGTTTTTAATTTTTTTCTAAAATCCAGGAGCGAGGGGGCCTGTCTTATCCCTGGTGGAAGGATGTTCCACAGGGCAGGAGCCGCTGCAGAGAAGGCTTGCCTCCGGGACCCCGCTAGGTGGAATTCTTTCATAGAAAGGGTCCGCAGCATGCCCTCTCTGCAAGATCGGGTGGGAGGGGATGATGTAATGGGGATGAGGCAGTCCCTCAGATAACCTGGTCCCGTGCCATGTAGGGCTTTAAAGGTGATGACCAACACCTTGAATTGGACCCGGAAGCAAACTGGTACCCAATGCAGCTCACGGAGCAGAGGTGTTATATGTAACAATCTTGATGCACCTAAAACTGCCCATGCAGCTGCATTCTGCACCAGCTGTAGCCTCCGGATATTCTTCAAGGGTAGCCCCATGTAGAGTGCATTGCAGTAGTCTTTATGGGAGACAACCAGGGTATGAGTGAGTCCTCTCTTCGCATTAGGTGGCCAAAGTATTTGAGCTTCAGCTTCAGTATCTGTCCTTCCAATGAGCAGTCAGGGTTGATTTCCTTCAGGATTGACTGATCTGACCTCCTTGCAGTCCAAGGGACTCTCAAGAGTCTTCTCCAGCACCACAGTTCAAAAGCATCAATTTTTCGGCGCTCAGCCTTCCTTATGGTCCAACTCTCACAGCCATACATTACTACCGGGAAAACCATAGCTTTAATTATACGGACCTTTGTCGGCAAGGTGATGTCTCTGCTTTTCAATATGCTGTCTAGGTTTGCCATAGCTTTCCTCCCAAGGAGCAAGCATCTTTTAATTTCATGGCTTCAGTCACTGTCTGCGGTGATCTTGGAGCCCAAGAAAATAGCCCTGTCACTGCTTCCATTTCTTCCCCTTCTATTTGCCAGGAGGTGATGGGACCAGATGCCATGATCTGAGTTTTTTTTAATGTTGAGTTTCAAGCCAGCTTTTGCACTCTCCTCTTTCACCCTCATCAAGAGGCTCTTTAGTTCCTCTTCGCTTTCTGCCATTAGGGTATGAGCCCCTTAAATCTTAAATCTTTGGGGAGCCTCCTCTGCTATAAATGACGAAAATCAATAACTTGGTTGTCTACCATGTTGAAATGGAAAATGGACAAACACTAACATAATTCTTAAGTATATACATCATATGCTCACGAAAAAGTAGAAAATCCCCATGCGTGGCATCTTTGGCTTATTTGATATCATTGGTCTGGCCACTATGATTCTCAGCTTCCTAAAAAATGTTCCATGTAACTTGTAGTCAGCAGAATATTGCCGCCTCTGTCCATTCGTTGTGCTGCACTGTAAACCATGATTTACGAACTGCAGCGGCTGGATTGACAGATCATGCTAAGTCAAAATTAAACCATGTAAGGCTATGTCACCTCAGCCAACAAGCTTCAGCCTGAACTCCAGAGGAAAACTCCTTTAATTGCCAACCTTTCTATGTCATTGTCCAAGCCTTAATTTGCAAAGCTGGAACATGCGGGAACATCAACATCTTTTGTGGGGCTTATTCATGTGCTGCACAAATGTTCAGTGATCAAGCATTAGCAGGGGGCTCTGTAAGAATTGAGGCTTTCCCAGTTATCCTGGTCCTCCTCCAAAAAGTTTATTTAGCTTTGTGTTTTTTGCACTCTCTCCCCCCCTGAAGCTTGTGTACATTTGGAGCGGGCGAAATGAATCCATTTCATGGGTTAGTCATGGTGGAAATCTCATCAGATTGTATGGTTTTTTATCAATGGCATGGGGGTGAGGATCACATTAAAGAGCGTGCCTAATGATTATGATTATGATTATTTATTTATCCAACTTCTATCACCGCCCATCTCCCCCCACAAAGGGGACTCTGGGCGGTTTACAACAAAGTTAGTAATTAAAAACATATAAAATTATGAGAGGGGCATGGTGGCTCAGCAGGTAAGACGCCAGGCTTGTTGTTCGGAAGATCGCAAGTTCGGAGGTTCGAATCCCTAGTCCCGCGTGACGGAGTGAGCTCCCACACTCGCCCCAGCTCTTGCCAACCTAGCAATTCGAAAGCATGCAAGTGCAAGTAGATGAATAGGTACCACTTCGGTGGGTAGCTAACAGCGTTCCGCGTGCGTCATGCGGCCACATGACCGTGGAAGCGTCTTCAGACAATGCTGGCTCTTCGGCTAACAAATGGAGATGAGCACCGGCCCCTAGAGTCGGACACGACTGCACAAATGTGCGGGGGGAACCTTTACCTTTACGAATGATTATGGGGCATGCAAATGATTCTCTGCATTGTGTATTAACAGTTGATAAAATGCCACTCACCCCCTGATGTGGATTAGGCTAGATCAGCCATTCTCAACTTTTTGACCCTGGAGGAACCCTTGAAATACTTTTCAGGCCTCAGGGAACCCCTGCATATTCAGGCTCAAATATAGACCACAAGTTACAAAATCATTATATTCGTTTCATGGGTAGGCCTGTATATATGCATTAACAGTGTTCTTAAACTAAACATAAAGAATGAAATTTACCTCTTTAATGTGAAGTTGCCTGAATTTGAAATAATTTTTTAAATAAATTGTGATCTCCCAAGAAACTCCTAGTGACCTCTCGCAGTTCCCTAGGGCTCCACGGAACCCTGGTTGAGAAACCCTGTGAGATTATGACATTATGCATGTGAGAAGGAGATCTTACCTGTGAATGCAGTTCTTGTCCTATCTTTGCAGGTTGAGAATGTACCTTTCTCTAAAGGCAACTTCCTTTCTACGATAAAGGCATTAATAGGGAATGAAGCTTTTAAGATAGTTGATCTCTTTGTCCCAAATCAAGGTTGCATCAAAAAGGGATCAGAAGAGGGTTGTTGACATAATTACTGCCTGTATGCAACTACAGAACGTAAGCGGAGAATGTCTTGAAATAGAGCCGCCAGCTTTGGTTTGCAAAAATTGTGATCCAGGAGAAGCCAAGCCAAAGGCAACAATTTCCTCCACATAGTACTGATCTACCAAGTTGTACACCTATTATGGCCAGGCTGCTCTGCCAGCATGCAACCTCTTTTCTGCACCGCAACAGAGATGCTGAAGGCAGCAGTAATGAAAATAATCACGTGTAGTGCATCCAACCTGCAGTCTCTAGAATGCATTGTGGGATAGTGGCCGGGCATAGAGCAATCCTCTGGTGCTCTAGCATGCCTGAACTTGGATGCACAGCCTTGCCAAGTGAAAACTATCCCCCAAACATTTACTCACACAGATTCTGGCTGCTGCCATACATGCAAGCCACATTTCTGGCTTTTGTACAAGATGTTCTGGCAACTGGTCCACACAATAGAGTTGCATGGTAAATTTGTTCATCCTACAAATTCTGCTGAAACTGTGTGTGTGTGTCTGCCCAGATTCACTGGTCATGCTCTGCTGCCTCCTCTCTGGGACCTCCACTGCTGTAACTGATTTCCTTCAACTGAACCCCTGGGCTAGTCCCTGGACACCACACCCTAGAAAATGCCTTAAAGGTTGTTTTCTCCATCACAGCTAATTCACCTCCAGTCAAAAACTTGAGGTGTTTTTGACTGGATATCGTTTTATTGAGACTCACCAAACATGTTGGAGTGAGCTGGCTCGGGTTTCTGCATCCTCTTGGTTTGGCCCCGTTCTTTGGCTTAGAGTGAAAGGCTTATAAAAGGGTCAAGTGTAAACACTGCTGAGGAGGATTTAATTATGTGGGCTTGCCAGGATATTTACCTTTTCCCTCTCTAAAATGCCAAACACTCAATCAGCTTGGACACAAAATGTGGTGGAGAAGGAAGGAAGCAAATCTCTAGGCCCTCTTCTGTGCAATTTGGTGTTGGAAGGCCTGGTACTCCTTTTTTTTTTAAAAAAAAAACCCTTCCTCCTCTCTACAAATAAATGGGTATGTGTCGATGCCTGTGCCTCCCTCTTCTTGCTTAAAAATTGGCCATGAGTTGCAGAGATCAAGAACTGCTTAAGGCTAAGCCATATTTATTCATTTATTTTATCCATGTTTTGTTGAATGAGCCATAGTAGCCTGCTGTCTAACACGGGGGCCATGCATCGCCTTAAGTGAAAACTGATGGTTTGATGGGCGACTTCAGCAACTTAGTTGCCTTTCACATGTTATCCATTTCAGCAACCCAGTTTGGGAATAGTGCCATTGGTTTTGCTAGTAATCTACCTACCACAGATTGTTTGGAGAGCTACCATATGCCCTTAGAGCCCAAGACCAATCTGTAGTTGATTCAGGGTCCTTTGTCCCACCTAGAATGGAAAGAATTGAGTTGGAGAACTCTGAACCTACAGGGGTTTCTGGCTTCGTTCCAAGCCCACTTGGATTTGGAAGAGTTTACGGATTGCTCTCCACAGTGTAAGGGCGTAAGGGGCATGGTAGCTCAGCAGGTAAGATGCCAGGCTTGTTGATCGGAAGATCGCAAGTTCGGAGGTTCGAATCCCTAGTCCCGCGTGACAGAGTCTAGTCCCAGCTCTTGCCAACCTAGCAATTCGAAAGCATGCAAATGCAAGTAGATGAATAGGTACCCCTTCGGTGGGAAGGTAACAGCGTTCCGTGTGCATCATGCCGGCCACATGACCGCGGAAGCGTCTTCGGACAACGCTGGCTCTTCGGCTAAGAAACGGAGATGAGCACCGGCCCCTAGAGTTGGACAAGACTGCACAAATGTCCGAGGGGAACCTTTACCTCCACAGTGATGTTCATGCACTAGGCAAGAAGCTAACATCTTAATTTAACTGGGAAAGGGGCTTGGTCAACATTTCTGAGAAATGTCTCCTGCTGAACACCTTTGAGTACCATTGGATGGGTAGTTTTCCACATCAAAGAGTGTGCCATGTCCTCATCAGAGTGGGCCTGGGATGATTACAGTCCTTGTCAGGTAACCCAACCCATTCAGTATTCCGAATGCCTTGATGGGGGTCATCCTGTCTGTGGTTGAAATGGTTATTTGCTTGTTCTTGTCTCTCGAGTGAGTTTTGCCGCAGACACCCATGAAGGAGGAAGCAGATGATGGCTGAAATTTTTCAGGGAATTGGGGCCTTTCTGAGGTTTTAAAGGAAAAGGACATCTCAATAGGCCATTAATCAGAGACAGATGGGGGCCATCTCCGTGCCATCTTCGGGAGAGGCAGCACTGATAACAATCAGCAGATTTATGAGGATCCCTGGAGTTGCTGCCTTGGCAAATGTCTCTTCCACCTGATATGATTAGTGGCTGTTGGGCAGTTCTCTGTGTTTCGGGCTCGGGGGCTGCATCCAGAAGTGAGTCAGCCTCAGTGGTTTTAATTGGGGCATAGACGATCCTCTCCTCGTCAAGACAAGTATCCCAGCCTGGGTGCGGCAAGCGAGGGCTTGGGTGTGCTTGATTGCAAATCCTGGTTTTGACAACATGGCTGGCAAGCAAAACTCCCAAGGCTTTTACATCAGCCTCCCTGTGCTCCTCTAAACCTGAGAGCTGAAAACGTGTTGATGTGCTCTCCTCTCCAAGTCTTCCCCTTTGCAACTGTCTGGCCTCGGCACATAAGATCCCCACCTGCTGCCTTGCATGGAGTGGCCAGCAGCTCTAGGAAGAACCAGATGGCTCTCCACGCCTTTCCTGCTTTCGACAGGTCCCCAAAGGAGAATGAATGAAACAAGCGTGTCAGGAACGTGGGATGAGGGAACGCCACCTGTGTGATGGGTCCCCTTTGCAAAACAGAATCTCCTTTCCCAGGGCCTTAAGTCACTTTGGCCTCTAGAAGGAAAGAACACTCGTGCTTACACATCCAGACAGAATGGTTCAGACGCATGTTGCGTGATTTATTTATTTATTTGCATATCTTGATGATCAGCTTGCAGGATTTGTGTTAGGCTGTATTTGGGGCAGGCAGAAGAATCTTGGAAGAGAGGCTTATTCTGCACTTCCCCATAGTTGCTCCTAGAGATAACAACTATCGGATTGAGGGACTCTTAAGGTAATAGGTATATATTTAGTATCCCAAATTCTCAGGTTCAAGCCTGTGAAGATTGCTCAATATTCTTTGCAGACAAAGATTTGTTTCGGTGACATAAGTTGTATTCATATTAGTGGCTGCATTTACATAACATGCAAAGCCTGGATAGTATTAAGCTTGGTTGTATTATTATTATTATTATTATTATTATTATTATTATTATTATTTTATGGTGTTGGGCAAACTCAGTCCTTTAGCTTAGTTTATGATTCAGTTAATTCTGCAAGCTCAGAAAATGGGTTTATTGGTTGAGTTGAGTTAACCCAGCATGGTAAACCATAATATTTATTTCAGTTCATATTTTAACATTGTGTTTTGTAGCCCCATTAATTACTTGATTGAATGGAAAGTTGGAGTACACATTGAATAAGTAAACAAGCTATGATTTACCAACTAGAATGTCTACACAACCTGTAAAGCCAAATTGGGCCAACTCCATGTTACAACATAGTACAACCTGTGTAAAGCTGCCTTATTGTTAGAGCCAAAGCTTTGTTCCATCTTCCTTGGTTGTCTCTACTTTCTGGTTGCATTCACACAAGAGCCAATGCAGGGGTAAGTGCAGGATATGGTCAAAAAAGTCAAGATGGCAGTCACAGTGGTGCGATCGAAGCTCTGCCTGTTAGTGTGTTGTGTGTGTGGAGCACATAAGCAGGTAGAGCTTCGATCACACCATTGTGGCTAATTGGCTTTTTTGACCGTGTCCTATGGACACCCCTGATCAATGGTGAGCTTGGGGGCTGCTCAGCGTGGCTAGCTTTGGTGGCTTTTGTGTTGTGTGAACCCCGACCATATGATCCAGAGTATTCTGCAGACTCAGGCAAGACCTCAGTTCAAAGCAAGCGTGTGGCCTGATCCCAGCTCTGGCCCTGTTGCAAAAGCCCCTTCAGTTGGAAGTGTTGGGTCCTGAACATGGGTCGTTCTACATGCCTTGCTAAGGCTTGTCCACAGATCAATAGCTCCACTCCCCAATATGCCCAGAAGGGTGGGGTGGGGGGTGGTAAAAATGATTTCCTTTTAGGCATGTCTGTGTAAATTCACCCCCATTTTTTCTTCTCCTCTGAAAGCACACGATTCACACAGTCTCTCCGAAAAACAGTTGGCACTGATTGGGTCCTGGGTGCCCACACCAGCATGGGCATGTAAGCATCAGGCAGGCTGGTAATTTTTCTATCTCATTTCCTTTCGGGGCCCAGCTCTGGAAACAGGGGCACCAAGAAGCGGAGAGTTCTTTGCATCCCCCCCCGCCCCCTGGCTTACCCCTCAGAGGATGTGGGGTGCTGCAGAACTTCATCAGAGTTCCGCCCATGAGTTGTTGCAGCACGCCACGTTAGCCTAACCAACGGAGGCAAAACATATTTGATCCCCATGAGAGCAAAGCTAGCTAGATGTCCATCGTTTATTCCAAGGATGGATCTGGATACTTTTGCTGCTCTTTAGAATCCTTGGTGTGATTCTGACTGTTCCTGAGTCGCCCTGTCATTAGTTCTAAACTCAGCTCTCTCTTGCATTAATGAATGCCTTGATTTCCACCCGGGCCCTGCAACCGCAGGTGACCATGTCTTTGGCACCAGAGACTTCTCTGGCCCTCACAGGTTCCCCTCCCAGCTGCTCCCCTGGCCATATGGATTACCGCTTCTGACTTCCCAGTTGAAACCTCAGTTGGCAATATGTCTGTTCTTCTTTGTCGGGGACCGTAACGTGTCTCTCTTCCTGGTGATCCAAACGATTTCGCTCCTTCTAGTGTGTGTTCTCTCTTTCTGTACTGACAAACAGTGGCCACCATTAATTCAACTCTAGCCAGATTGGCTTGTAAAATAGATGAGATACTATGCCCAGTGTCTTGCTTTGACGCAAAGCTTTAAGTTCCATTTGTTGTTTATTCGTCCAGTCGCTTCCGACTCTTCGTGACTTCATGGACCAGCCCACGCCAGAGCTTCCTGTCGGCCGTCGCCATCCCCAGCTCCCCCATGGTTGAGTCTCTCACCTCCAGAATATCATCCATCCATCTTGCCCTTGGTCGGCCCCTCTTCCTTTTGCCTTCCACTTTCCCTAGCATCAGCTTCTTCTCCAGGGTATCCTGTCTTCTCATGATGTGGCCAAAGTACTTCAGTTTTGCCTTTAATATCATTCCCTCAAGTGAGCAGTCTGGCTTTATTTCCTGGAGGATGGACTGGTTTGATCTTCTTGCAGTCCAAGGCACTCTCAGAATTTTCCTCCAACACCACAGTTCAAAAGCATCTATCTTCCTTCGCTCAGCCTTCCTTATGGTCCAGCTCTCGCAGCCATAGGTTACTACGGGGAATACCATTGCTTTAACTATGCGGACCTTTGTTGTCAGTGTGATGTCTCTGCTCTTAACTATTTTATCAAGATTTGCCATTGCTCTCCTCCCAAGAAGTAGAGGTCTTCTGATTTCCTGGCTGCAGTCAGCATCTGCAGTAATCTTTGCGCCTAGAAATACAAAGTCTGTCACTGCCTCCACTTTTTCTCCCTCTATTTGCCAGTCAATGCTCGTAAGTTCCATACGTGCCTTTTAAAATTAAAAGTTCCCTGGATTATGATGCATCTGAACATTATCCAAGCCCTCTCTTCTCTCCTTCAAGACTAGAAACTAGAGCAGAAGACTGCTCGACTACATGGTCCTACGCGCAGAAGACTTTTTGATGTAATTCCTTGCCTTACTCCATTTAGAAATATGGCGGGCATGGGTACACATGTTTGGCTCTCTCCTCTGGTGGTCTTGAAGCTGCTTTAGCACCTTGGCACCAAGATGGGGACCCGGGGCCTACCTGATTTTCCAAAACGGAAAGGGAAAAGCCTGAACCCTTTTGCAGCTTTGAAAATACTGAGCAGGTGAAACCAGCGCCTCTGTTCATTTTCTTGTGCAAGTTCATTGGAATCTCTCCGTATGCTGCAGGCCCCACTGTTGCCGTGTCCAAACGTTCACTCCCGTAACCGAACCAAACCCATCTTCTCTCCCGCTTGATGGAAGGCAGAAGAAAGATTTGGAGACCTTCATTCCTGAAGGGCCTTGCGTATTAATCCCTCAGCTCTCGCCATGGTGCTGTTGGCACGTTATCGAAGCTTACTTGTACAAGAGCATTGAACTACATTGTAGGAGTCCAAGACTGAGAGAACAACTGCAAAGCCAAGCATGGACAGAGGCAGCTCTTTCCTTGTTATCGATGTCAGGCAACAGTCAACTTCTACAAATCAAAGACAGAAAGATCAATTCCTCTGCTCATCCTGAACCTCCTTGTCCCTGTGTGGGGAAGAAATGCATTTTTTTAATGGATGTACTTTTGATTAGCTAGGACGCTTGCCTTGGCAACATTTTCGTCTCTCATCTGTCAAATGTAGCAGTTTCTGGTTAACAACCTCTTTGGGTTTTTTTTTTAAACCTGTGAAGTTCAGTTTCCGTTATTTTGTTATTCTGCTCAGTTGGCGTGATTTATGCTGAAGTATTTCTTTTGAAGTTGAACCAGGTACTAATGAACATCTATACTTTTGATTCCCTTCCGAGTTCAAAAGTTGATACAATTGCTATGTACAGTTCTCCATCTGATTTCGCAGCCAAGGGACTTTAAGCCTGGAAATGGAAATTATCTACTTCAAATGCATCTGTAGATGGGGTGGGTGGGTGGGTGGGTGGAACCCCTCATGATACAAGGCTAACTGATTAAGGAACTTCGAATGTAGATATTAAAGACTCACATATGTCGGCATGAATTTAAGGTGTCAAGATGCTGGTCTCCTGTACTAATGACAGCATGTTGTTAAGACTTTTTCCCTGTCGCAGAGTTACATCCAGCTGTCTGAATCACAAGACCAAACCGAGGCCCATGAATACCAGAATTTAATCTGCTGTGAGACAGCAAAATATTCTTCTCTCAAAGAAATCAATCCTTGTTGGGCATCAAAAAGTTTTGACCCAAATTGTTTAATTCCCAACTGGGTATCCAAAATAAAATAAGTAGCAAAGAAAAATGGAAGATGTCGTTCTTCCCGTACAGAACAATGATAAAGGCACCCAATGTTTATTAAAGGTGGTTGTTACTGTTATGGAGTTGAAAGTGGTGGGCTCTGCTGCCGAGCTCTCTGGCCAACAAGCTGAAGATCGGTGCTTCTGGGATTTTACAAGAGACCTTCCAAACCTCTTTCTCTAATAAAGAATTATATTTGCCCCACCCCTAAGCCTGCAGATGAAAAGCAAATCTGGCACAGCTTGAACTTCAAGCGAAAAAGCACCTCCCCATTTTAATTGTTGCTGGTAAGGCTGGAGCATATTTTTCACTCTCCTACGTTTGGAAACTTCCCACCTTTCGAAAGATTGACAGGTGAGCCCCAGTGGCCTTTTCCGTCAGAGGACAGCTGATGACAGACAGCCTTTGTGTCTCCCCGACCTTCAGTCTACCTGGCAATACCATTTCTGCTTCTCCTTTGTAAGCACGAAGGTCTCTCCATTTTTTGCAGCATGAATGGAAATAAATCTGTTTCTCTTGATGGACTGCTGAAATTGGAATGCATGCCCTCTGAGGATGAACTTCAACTGACAGTGACAGATCGACTTCGTTTGTTATGTATTTCATTTGCAGCCTCTAAAGTGACCAAAAGATCATTTCCATTTCATTTTCAAGAGGCAGGCTCAAAACCTTGGAGGGTGTGCAGATCAGTTAAGGGCCTCTGGATAGATATGGTTTTCTGTACTGAAGAATGTTTGGGAATCTGTTACCCAGCAGAAATAACAGCCATTCTGCATGGGCTGTTGCCGGAATGGCCAGTCTACCCTTGATTAAGCTTGGGAGGACTCCTTTGATTGTTCCATTTAGAAAACCTGGAGGTTGACAGTAGCAGAAAGTGGAGGACAGGTCCTTGGCTCAGGCTGGCCAGATCGCCTCTTTCAAACCTTTTCCCAGCATACTTAGACATTTTGGAAAATCAGGTAGCGTCCACACTCTTGCGTGAACTTGGGGAAGTCTGGAAGAAACAGCTTCATCCCATCAGCTGCAGACTTGTAGAACATGTGCTATTCCCATAAATGCTGTGGAATGTTGAGCCGTTGTTCTAGTTTCCTTACAGATTTCAAATGCGACTGCTGTGCCTTTTTCCACGTGCCTAAAATATTCGTAACGGCCCTTCTTAGAAATACCTCCTTGCTCCCCTGCTGAGAAAGCACTGTAGGCTCCAAATCTGTGAAGGATGTGCACGCTACAGTTCTGTATCCAACTTTCAGGCCTCGGCATTTCCAATTTAAAAAGGGTCTGCAACTGCGGGACCAAGAGTGCCCCCTGCCAACAAGGTGGATTTTATCAAGCAAGATGGACATCATGTCTGAAGATGAGACAAAGCAGCTCCTGATACTTTTTTGCAGAACATCTTTGGCTCGTTCAAGCCAGGGGTTCCTCATCCTTCCTTCCCCTTCCCTCTGGCTTTGAAGCTGTCCTTTGCCATCCCCTCTTCCTCCCAGACCGTCCTTTCTACACTTGCGCTGCAGACCTGCCTGTTTGTCCACCTCACCAACGAGGTGACCTCTGTTAAGCAAATTGACTTCTTAATGGCCTCCAGATCTTCTGTTCTCTTTGATCAGCTTATGCATCAGTTTGTCTTAAGATATAAATATGTAGAACATCCCATGTGTTTTTCCTTGCTGGATGCAAATAAATCACTGCCTTCATATGCACACCAGCAGAAAGAGTGAGTGCAGAGCGGCCTTTCAGTGGGGAGCAATAGCTAGAGAGGGCCATAACTCATGAGGTGACAGGAAGATCGGTGCTTCATGAATGTGGATGCATCCTTTTCAAGGGTGTCCTGGTCTGGTGGTATTTAAATGACAGGGTTTTCCATCCTACCCAGATGAGCACAAGTGAGGGCAGAGTCATAGAAGGGCATGGAGTTTGACTTTCTGCTTTCAGCTCACCTTTTTTCTTTTTTATAAGAATTTTATTAAGTTTGAAGCAAAGATAAAAACTACAAAAAAGCAAAAAAAAAACTACACAAAAGAAAAAAAGGAAAAAAAGTGGGAAACAGAAAATGAAAAAAGATTTTTTGAGAAATTACAAGATGACTTCCGACATTCAACAAGAATATACAGCAATTTCCATAGTTATTCCCTTACTCTAAATCTAACCAAGATCATATTATTTCTATAAATCATTCCATAGGCGCATTATAAAAATCACTAAAGACAATTGCTCCCTCCCTCCCTCCCTCCCTATCTATCTCAAATATATAAACCTTTAAATCAACTCCCCCCCCCCAAAGGAACCCATTCATTTACGTAATTCCTTCCTACCACTATTCTATATATTTCTGGCCACTGTAATAAAAATCAAATTATAAAAACATTAAATTATCTACTTTTATACTTAATAGTGCTATAACAATCTTAACCCTATTAAACTTAAAACCAAACACTTATTCTTATATCTTATATCTTATATCTTATATCTTATATCTTATATCTTATATCTTATATCTTATATCTTATATCTTATATCTTATAAATCTTAAAAGATCGACCAAACTTTAAATTATTAAAGAAAAATGGAATCATACAAGCCTTAATATCAATCCAAATATATATTCTTAATTTCTTATCCTACATCGAAATATACCAGGACATTTAATTTTCTCCATATTAGGCATAAGGCATTTTTCGTAAAAAAGTCAAAGAATCCAACTGCCCCCCTTAAAAAAGCAAGCTGCTCAGTAGAAAACTTCCCACACAACATAGCTTTGTTCTCACAACCATTCTTGAGAAAAACAGTCTTATCAGTATCTTGCAAGTCAAACTTTAACTCCTTCTTCACCCAAGTATGTTCGTCTTCTGGCTCTTCAAAGGGACCATTTTCCCTGTCAGGAAAAAATTCCCCCTCTTGATAAACTACTTCTTCTCCCCACAGAACATCTTCAGCCAGCTGACACATTTTAGCACTGATATTTTCTGCAATATCCCGAATATCTTGCATAATGGCTTGTCGAGTGTCGTACAGAATCTCTTTGAAATCAGAACGGAGCTCTGCGAAGTTTTCCTTAAGGTCGTCCATCATTCAGGCCGTAGATTATGTCTCCCCCTGGATACTTGGTTTCAGCTCACTTTCCACCTCTAATTTTCCTGGGTGGTGCGGGCTGAGGAAGATGACCCTGTCTGTCCCTGCCAGCCTGTGAGATCTTTGGCCAACATACACACTTCCTCTTTCACTTCTAAGCCAGGCAATTTATTACCTTAAAAAAAAAATTAAATTTTATGTGTGCGCCAAGTTGAATGGCTGGTGCTCCGGGTAGCTTGCCCTAAGTGAACATAAATAAACAAATGGGAGTGGATGAAGGTGCCGCGTTCCCCTCATTAAAGTTGCAGTAGCAAGTGACCCCTTTCAGGGTTCCATGTTGGGCCCCCAAACCCACCTTGCCGCGTGAGCTCGGAGAAGCGTGCCGAGGACTGTATTTTCCAGAGCCAAGAAAGAAGGAAGAACAGCTCCCCTGCAATGAGGTGAATATTAAAAACAGGTTTCGGCTTGCTTGTATGATCATTTCCTATGTTTGTTTTAACGGGGGATTGCTGATGGTTTGTGGCATAACAGTTTATAATAATTATTGCCGTGTTTTGACAGTTTGAATGGCACACTCGCCTCCTGGAATATAAAAAAATGATAGAATGGCTTGAGGCCGTGCCTAGCGAAGAAAGCAAGGCTCCCCTTTCGTTAAAGCTCTTGCCAAAGACACAGTGACCACCCAGATAGCGGGGAACCCCCTGGGATCTAGGAAACAACACGTTTTGTCTTCTGCTTGTAGAACTCGGATGCGTGGAGAGGCGATTTGGGCTCAGCTGGATGAATAACCATTTTCAGGATCTCGGGCTCTCTGAGACTGGAAGCCTAGGATCCTCTTCATTGGGACCGTCTCAGAAAGGTGTTGGAACCCTCCAGGTGTAAAGGTGGGACTGTTGAGATTGACCCCGTGACCGAATTTCCTGCATGATGGAGTTTCACGGGCAGAGCGGAGGAGAGCGGTCTAGCAAGGTGCAGCAGAACCCCAGCCCCTTAGGGAACATGCTTTGTGTCCATCGGTTAAATATTTATCATCTTAATTCATATTTTACTGGGGCAACCGCAGCTACGAGATGTCCTCTGGTGAGTGTGGGGCGTGATCCAAGATAAGATGCCATGCGCAAAAGAGCGTACGATGATTAATGAAACACATTTGCCCTGGTGAGTGAGGTATCACAGGGAACGTCAACCATATTTATATTGGGTTTTAAATATTGTTCTTATTCCAACTAGTATTTTGCTATCTTGTAGTTCTCAAGGACAGATGGAAACGATGAGGAGCAGAGTGCCAAAATTTGAAATCTTTTCCAACTTAATTTTATTCTTTGATCGGAAAGATTCTTCGGGGTGGGGGGTGGGGGGGGAGAGGGTGTGTTTTTGTGTCTCCATCTCTTGCTTTTTAAAAACTGCACAACGTGTTCAGTTTCCTAAGTGATGCCTTTGTTGTCCTCAATAGGACATTTTGGACAAGGAACTTTGAAAAATCTGGGAGTTAGCATCACTCATTGCAAAATCATCTCATTGCAAGCTAATCCCTAAAAGTACCTTTTTCCAAACCAGTGTCTCCGAGCTCCATGGAACTTTAATTCCCATGGTCCCCGATTCGACATGGCCTGTAGGATTCCCTCCAAGAGGATGGTGCTTGTTGGTGATTTTCATAAATCACTGCTTTGGACACCTTTCTTTCCAAGCAAACTCTTCCTTTGGCCTCATCTTTTGCGTCAGCTGCGAAGGGACCCTCCTGCTGTTCCTGGTTCCCGCTATGTCTCTGCATGAATGGGAGATATTGGGGGACACTGGTAGAATAGCAGGGCCAACCTTGAAGGGCAAGTCAGCCTTCTCACCTTTGGGGGGGTTTCAAGAGGTCCTCTGGCAATGTGATGATGTCACCAGAAGGGGTGGGACCAGTTCTTCAGCATATCTGGGGAGGTCTGGATGGGATGGGGGTAGGGGGTCTCTGTGGTCCGTTAGCCCCCACCCCCCAAGGCCTAAAACAATTGTTTCAAGTGGAAGTCCAGCCATTTTTTTAGTGTTTTGCAGGAGTATAAAAGGGGACAAGGGGAGTGGTTTGCCTCCTCTTGCATCCCCATCCTTCGGACCCCAAAAAATCTAAAGCTGACTTGAAGATGAAGGTGGGAATGCCTCTCAGATGCTTTCTCTTCTCTCAAATTCCACCCTAGTTCAGCACGATCTTGGGGTTCCATCCTAGTTCCATCCTAGTTCAGCACGATCTTGGGGTCCTGGCTGGTGAGAACAGGCCCTCCTTCATGGAGACAAGGAGGACTTTGCGGGCAGGGTCTTCGTTCTTCCCCCCACCCCTTGTCCAAGTTCAGCCTTTCCTGCATTTCTGGGTCAGCGGTGCTTAACCTGAGGGTAACTTGGGCATATCCTGGGGGGAATGGAGCAATTTGTAGGTGCTTGTTCATGCGCTGAGGATCCAGTCTGGGACTGCCCCTGCTGAGATGCTTGTGTAAACAACAGTCTGGGTTTTTTTTTGGGGGGGGGGGTCCTGACATTATTCGAGATCAGGAAGAGGGGTAATTGGGTCAAAGAGTTTAAGAATCACTGTTCTAGGAGTTTGGAGCTTATGCTCTAAGAAGTGAGGAACTAGAAGAGGTCTGGCTGGGAGGCTGGCCATCTTGTCCCAGATGCCCCTGTGCTAATGCTGCTGGCAAAATGCAACGGTAGAATTTTCTGTTTGTAGAAAGCTCTGCCCCAAAATGTCATCGATGACCCCAGATCCACACACCTCCCAACGCTGTAAGAAACGCACGGCTTGTGAAGGGACGTGGGAGAGTCCACAGGGAGAGGGTCAAAAAGGCCAAGACGCAATTGAAGCCTTGTCTATGGTTCAATCGTACGGTTGCGGCTGCCACCTTGACTTCTTTGACCCCCTCCCTGCAGACCCCCCCTGAAGGTACCAGTCTAAAAAACGTCAAGCTTCCAGCCATCATCTTCATCTTCATGCACAGACGTTCTGCAGGCAAACTTCTGGCTAGTCAGGAAGAGAGTTTTGTTTTAAAGGAGTCAGTTAACAGTAAGTCATTTACGTTACTTTTCATGACACTTCTTGATTTAACAGCCCTAAATTACACAAAGCTACACTCTGTTCCCCAAAAGATGCCTCTTAATTTTTGTCATACTGTACAGCAGAAAGCCCAGAACACCCCTGCCCGTTAAAAGCCATATTAATCTGCAATTTGCAACTGACAGAAACCTGGCCCCAGGACCGCCTCTTTCTCTTCCAGTGATGACATGAGAACAGCCGCCTTAGATGACATTGGCATTCTCTTTCCCACAGGCTTGCAAAACGAGGGACGGCGCTGTCTGACCCCTTCTCCTACCTGGTGGTTGAATTTTATTTATTTATTTATATTTATTTATTTATTTTCTATCCCGCCTTTATTATTTTTATAAATAACTCAAGGCAGTGAACATACCTAATACTCCTTCCTCAACCTCTTTTCCCCACAACAACAACCCTGTGAGGTGAGTTGGGCTGAGAGAGAGGGACTGGCCCAGGGTCACCCAGCCGGCTTTCGTGCCTGAGGCGGGACTAGAACTCTCAGTCACCCAATTCACCAGAAGCCTTCTCAGCCACTGTGCTTGGCTGCATCAGGCAGGGCGCAGAGCAAGTCCTCTTGCTATTTTCTGAAGTCAGGAGGATGAAGTGGACAGGATACCCACAGGGGTGCATCAGATCCTCATCCACACGCTGGTTATGTAGCCCAGGAAGAGACGGAAGAAATGCTTTTCCCCAGGGACTTGGTCCACTGGTCCGCTTTTCCATCGCTACCATCGCCCAACGCCCCAGAACGCTTCATTTGATCAGCTGGTTCTCAGGATAGAACAAAGTTGGTAATTCTGGGTTTACCAACAAGGGTGATTTTTACACCACCATGTGAGATTGATGTGACCCTTGGATGTAATTGTGTTTTTGATAGAACAATTTGTCCAGTCTGTCATGAGTCCAGGTGACACATCTCTCAGGTTAGTCCTCCAGTCTGTTTTAGAAAGGATTGCTATGGTATTGTCTGGTGGTTAATCCTAAGAAGGTGGGGGAAGGGCGATGTAGATTTCAAATCACCTTTCAGTGATTCTTCTACAATTTGCTAGCAATGTTGGAAGGCACCCAATATACAGTTTGTTCCTTGCCCCCCTCAACATGATTGATGTGGACCTCAGGAATTGAAGCAGAGACCTTTTGCGGTCCTTCCTCATACCACTGGCACCACTCTTCCAAGTGAATGGTTGGCCGTGGTGTCTTGGCTGCGGAAGGACGTTCTTCTCCAGATGGTGGTTTAGGATGGAAAGCTACAGCATGCCGGTTTACTGGCTTTTCAGATGGACAACTCTACTTTTGTCCAACTTTCTTCTTATCTGTTTGGCAAGAGAAGCCCAACGATTGTTATTACCGGCCTGCCAATCTAGGCTTCCTTTCTCAGAAGAGTGAGCGCTGCTCCGCGCCAAAAAACAGATTAACATTCCTCTGACATTTCCTCTGCTGACACTGTCTCTCTGTACAGCAGACATGTTGCTTCACAAGAATGTCCACTGATTTCCCATTGGACAAATTGGCTGGACACCTTGGCTGTGAATTTTTTGGGGATTTGCCAAAGGGTTGCATTCGTTAGACATGTTATGGCCTGGATGTGCCATGAGACTCTTGGCTCGGGACTTGCGCTCAAAAGGATAGAAGGCTTGTTCATTCTGGAGCTATTCATCATGACAGGATGGATTCTCATAATGCATACAAGAGGTTGGAACTGCAAGGGACCTAATTTCTTGACGTGAGTGTGAGTGTATTTGAGAAAAAAAGCAAGCAAAAAAGAGAGTCGTATTCATCATTCCATCTAAGCAAAACCAGGCAAGTGGTGTTAATAAATAATAAACACGTTAGTCTTTTCTAATGTCATTGCATCACTGGTAATGTGTCAGAGGGCCAGAAATACAAAGGCAGATATTCTTGCATTCCAAAGTTAAATTAGACACAACTTGGGGCATCTGGCTCAAAATCTGGTTGTGTGAAGAATCACTCACCAAATGCTGTGTGTGAACAGTTCATTCTGCATGTCTTTCAGATCTAGACTTTTACTGAATTATTTTTAGTGCACGCAAGAAGAATTACCCCTTTTAGAAAGGGTTTTCCCCTGCACAGTCGTGTCTGACTCTAGGGGGCGGTGCTCATCTCCGTTTGTTAGCCAAAGAGCCAGCGCTGTCCGAAGACGCTTCCGCGGTCATGTGGCCGGCATGACGCGCGCGGAACGCTGTTACCTTCCCACCAAAGTGGTACCTATTTATCTACTGTACTTGCATTTGCATGCTTTCGAATTGCTAGGTTGGGAAGAGCTAGGGCGAGTGCGGGAGCTCACTCCGTCATGTGGTTCTATTATAAGGATGTCGCAAATCATTTTTGTCTCCTTTTTGGTATTGTTTCTGATTTATTTATTTCTGTCCCTTAGTTTATACCCAGCTGCCTTCTAAACCGACTTTTGCCGTTTTTCTCGGCGCCCTTAAAAAAACCACACATTCTCTGAATTGTGTCAGCTAAATACAAACTTTTCTTACTGCCTGTTGGGATTCCTCTTTTCTCACTCGTTCCCTTCAGCGCGTGTCCTCTTCTTTCATTATTTCAGGGGTGCACAACTTTTTCCAGCTGGGGTTACACTGGGTCTTCGGCTGACATCCTGGCGGTCGTCCTCTCGCAAGTACTGGGTGGGACCAGGACAAAACTAAACTTGGTTTCATTTCTATTTCCACTTAATTAAAATTAAATATAGCCGATGTGATTATTTCCCAGTCATACATCTGAGAGTTGGGTACTACTTTGGATTTAATACCCAAAATCATTTTGGACTGCTCAGGGAGGCCAAGAGTTAGATGATTAAATATTTTGTCCTGTCACTAACAGTCCAGCTAATGTTTCATCCCAATTAGTTCTCCATCTTTTAGAGAGAGGTGAGGCTACTTATTGCAAAAATAAAAGCCAAGAATCCAACGGAAGTTCAAACTGTTTTCCAGCCCTGATGCTTGCCTACCGGCCTGGGATTCTCCTCCTACCTTAAAGGTAAAGGTTCCCCCCGCACATTTGTGCAGTCGTGTCTGACTCTAGGGGCCGGTGCTCATCTCCGTTTGTTAGCCGAAGAGCCAGCGCTGTCCGAAGACGCTTCCACGGTCATGTGGCCAGCATGACACGCGTGGAACGCTGTTACCATCCCACCGAAGTGGTACCTATTCATCTACTTGCATTTGCATGCTTTCGAATTGCTAGGTGCCTCCTACCTTACAGGGTTCTTAAGAAGGAGAAACAAATCAAGAGTAGGCACACCACTTGGAATTCCTTGTGGGGTGGAGAGAACACAAATTGAATCAATCATGTCTAGTTTAGAGTTGTTTCAAACAGATAGAAAAGTGAAATTGGCAACATAAAAAAAAGAATACATTTCATATCTGGCAGCGGCTCTCTACTAAAAGTTAATTTTTATGGCTGTTGATTTATGGCAGAATGAAATTGGGCTTTTGCCTTGGAAAATAAAGCATATGCTATGTGGATCCTGGAATTAGCCCTGTTTAGTTTCCACCAGCCTCTTCCAAGAGGCCAGTTTCTGGAGGGGTGCTGCAGCTGCTTCCTTTGCAACCCTTAACCAATGGGGGTGAGCAAGCAGGAATCTCGGCTGCTCTCCCTGCTTTCGTTCTTCCTCCAGAATTAGCATCGATCCTCTTAAATGCCATCAGCAGCCCCGGTCGGAGGCGCTGCACATTGTGCACCAGAATGCGTCCATGTGGCTCTGAAGAAGCAAGCCAACGGGCGCAATTGAGGTTGCAATTCACCCCTACAATTTTGCGGTCCTGAACGTTCCCTGTCGATTTGTGGCCAGGAAAGGTCACTCGGAAGGGGGAAAGAATGAAGAACGGAGGTATGAATGCTCTCAAGTGCTTCACAAGCATGACCTCACCATCGTTCTTCCAGGAACCCCATATGGTAGGTGTGGTAGCCTTGTTATTCTGGTCTCCCTCTTAATTCAACGCAGGCTTTGGAATAAAGCTATTGCAGCGGTATCAGAGGACAAGAAGATAGATAAGGGTGGAAGATGGACATTTAGGAACACTCACGTTTGGATGATTCAACCTTCAGCAGTGAGCGCGTGATTACTTTGATACTGGCCCAAACCTCTAGAGGAATCGTAGTTTGTTTTGTATTCAAGCAGGCTCTGCCAAACGTCAACACATCTAGTTTTGGAAGCTGGAGCTTTGGGAATATTTTCAGAAAATTTTCCCAACTCTAAACAGACCCCATTTTGAAAGCTGTTCGTTGTCATTCGCCTCTCTTCTGGCACCTTTGGGGTTGATGTAATCTGTCAGGGATTAAATGGTTAAGGTGATAATGTCCTGGCTGTTGTAGCCAATCAGGCTTAGCTAAGCGAGAACTTCTCGGAGCCAAAGGCAACCAGGAACAACAAAGCTGCTGAAGCTGGAGATGGGTTACTCCATCCAGGCAGAGCCGCAGTTGCTCTGCCTCCCCTGGTTTTGGCCGGAGTTTTCCATCCTTCAGGGTGTAGTTTCTGAAAGATTGCTCCACCGAGTTGCTGAAAAAAGTCCCGCTTTTGGCACAGCCTGGCTTATTTTCTGTTATTTATTTGGAGGAATGAGACTGGAAAAAGCCTAGATAAAAAATGTTGTCGTCTATTGATGCAATCGTTCAGTTCTTGGAAACAACCGACGTTCCCCCCTCCACACACACACACACAAAAATGGTCAGGAGGGTTTGGGCAGGGAACCTTTGGGTCTGTGGCTGAGACTATCGTCTTCATTCAAGAAGAGCCAGCGAGGACCTTCCTGGAAATCGAAGCGTGGAAAGAAATGCAAAGTGGCAACTTATTTCGACTTCCCTTTGAACATGTCTACAGATGGATTTACTTTAGCTTCGTGAGCCTTTTGGAGGAATCTGAACGGCTCTTGAATAAGTGAGCAAAATGCTCCCATTTTAGATGCAGAGCATTGAGAATGGCTCTTTTAACCATTTCAGGGAGGGCTGAACAACTACCTGCATTGTCTTCGTCCACCTGGTAAATCGGTTCCAATCTCAACCTGGCAGCCGAGGACTTTTCATTAGCAGCTGGTTAAGCGTCTCTTCCGTGGGGGAATGTCCCCCTTTTTCATACCTAGCAAAATGGCTGCTTTTCTACCATCCTCATCCAGGACATTAAAAAACCTATTTATTTATTAGTTTATTAGTTCTCGCCTTTCAAAAATGCCTATAAATGTTCTCTCTCCTCTCCAAATATAACCTGCTTGGCTTTCAGTTACTGGCTGCTTTGATTTGGCAAAACACCTTTATCACTGCCATCTTCTGAGGATCGCATCTGGAATGCCCTGAATCATTTCAGTCACTTCATCCCAAGAGGGGACCTTGAAGAACTGGAGGAGGTGTAGAAATGGGCAACCACCACAGTCAAGGAGATGGAGCAGATTTGCAACAAGGAAAAAAATGGCTACCGTTGGGGGCTTGCTAGCATGGGGGAAAGGCCCAGAGGTTTCCTGGAGGAGCCAAGATGCTGGACAGCTAGTCTTGGGGTCTCATCTAACAGGATTTTTATTCTTGCTTAAGTCCTTTTCTCCTCCCCATCATTTTCCCCATGTAATTAAGCATTCTTGAAGTTCTTTTCATGAACTTAAAAAAACCCCAACCAAATAAAAGCAAAGCACTTTTTGTCTCCTTGGGTCACCACGATGGCACTCCGCAAGCAGTCCATAAGGGGCTCCTGTTGAAAATGATTTCCCAAAAGTTCCAGTTCCTTCTCAAAGTCTTCATTGCCCCATCAGACCGATGTGGTCTCCTGAGGGTGGGGCTTTCTAGAGGTAGGGGCAGAGAAGGATCTTTCTCTCTCCTGCTCCCTGATGACCTCACCCTTATGAATCTTCTTGAATGCCAAGCTTCACTGCTGGAAGGATTAACTCGTAACTTTCTACCGACTGCCTTGGGGGCCAAGTTGCATCTAGGATCAGTTTGAAGGGCTGGTTTGTAACTGTTAAGATGCATGGATTCCAATAGTTCGAATATCTCTTCTTGCAGTAATCTTGCCAGCCCCACCAGGAAGACCAGGCCAGGAAACTGACTCCACAGGAAGGTGCTTTCATTGAGATGGGCTCCAATAACCAAACCTTGAAAGTCCGATTATGCTGCACTTCCCCCCACCCCTATACTCCAGTGAATTAGGGAGGTGTCTCCCTGAGCCACTTCTTGTGGTTCTGGGCTTAAAAAATGCTTCAGCCCCTGTTTATTCCCACCAAGGTCATTTTCCTGACTCTCTACAAATCCTCACTGAGATCTATTTCTAGGAACCGCTTCCTCCCACCGTGGAAAGTACCAAAACGCATGGAAGAGCGAGCTGGGGACCTCTTGGCGTTCTATTCACTTTGCAGCCGTCCCTTGTCCTTACACACCGAACACGTGTAAGAGCAGTGCACGTGTGCAGGCGTACTCATGTGCCGCAAGGGCCCCCGATTCCTCCGCATGGCTGCCTCGCCTTCTCACCCTTGGAACCCCAACCTGTTTGCCTAACTCTGGGCCCTGAATGGCACAGCTGTGCCCCATCCCCAAGTGGCTGCAGGCGGAAGGGAACGGCTAGAGTTTCCCCAGTGTGAGAGAGAGACCTCGCGGGTCCCTTTCTGGCTGTTGATGGCTTTGAACGTTATTTACAACTTGTTTGCTCCGAGAGGCCCAGTCCTGCTTTGAGAAGAGAGCCAACGTTTAAAAGTATCTTGGGCGAAGCCACCTCTCTGGAGAGAGCAGCCAGCGTATGGCTTGTTTGTCACCAGCAATGTCCTTGGCTGTGCCTGACATGATGCGGAGGCCCCATCTTGGCCCGGAGGAGAGAGGAAGATTCCTTTCCAACGAACACTCCTTGTCTGGTTCATCGCTTGAGGGGTGGGGGGGAGATGTTCTAGCAGCCCTGCTCAGTGAGAGCGAAAGCAGATATTAATGGATATTGCAAGGTTAGACATCAGGTATTCAAGCCTCCAAGGCAGAAAAGATAATTGGGGCTGCAAAGTTTAAACCCCTCATCAGTTAAATCGATTGATCAGGGAATGTTTTACTGGCAAGCTCCAGAAAGCTTTGCATTTACCCTTCGGGAGACCAACGAGTAAATTTCTGCTTTTTAAATAATTGCACAAAGAACATCTAAGATTTGACCATCTTTTCCCTGAACTTTGGGTTTGGCCTTAAAACAGATGTGCTGCAATTGTGCCGTTTACTTAAAGGTGGAGTGGCTGTTAGTAAAACTCCTTGTATTATACCAGGAAGTGGGTTGCATTCTTGTCTGGTTCTGCCAAATGGGAAAGGAAACACGGAGCAAGGAGGCATTACCTTCCAATTGGACAATTTAAACTGGGTATAAAAAGGTAAAGGTTCCCCCCGCACATTTGTGCAGTCGTGTCCGACTCTAGGGGCCAGTGCTCATCTCCGTTTGTTAGCCGAAGAGCCAGCGTTGTCCGAAGACGCTTCCACGGTCATGTGGCCAGCATGATGCGCGTGGAATGCTGTTACCTTCCCACCGAAGTGGTACCTATTCATCTACTTGCATTTGCATGCTTTCGAATTGCTAGGTTGGCAAGAGCTGGGGCTAGTGCGGGAGCTCACTCCGCACGCAGGGCTAGGGATTCGAACCTCCGGACTTGCGATCGACAAGCCTGGCGTCTTATCCGCTGAGCCACCATGCCCCTACCCTAGTAAACTGGGTATACTGGAAGCTAGTTTCTGAGTTATTGAGAACTCTTCTTTCCGCTTTAAAGCAAAGCTCATTTCCAAACTTCATGAAACAGTTTTTCAAGGGAGGAGGACAAAAAGAGTCGCACAAGCCCCTTTTTGAACTGCAGTGGGGGGGGGGGAGGCCTCCCACCCTGGAAAGGAGAGGGGGCAGGATCCCAGGTGAGACCTTTCCCCATTCTATACCAGCCGTCTGATTCAGGCAGTCTATCCAGTCCCACCCCAAGGAAGGCTGGTCTGGTCAGGTCATCTGAGCCAGCTTCTTCGCAAATCACGTTTCATTTTGTGAGTAGCTGCCATAAAATCAAATCTGGGATTGAAGTTGACTCTGGGAAGCATCCTGGGCGTTAAGCCACATGTGGTGTAAAAATGGCATCTCAGCAGTCAACTAATATTGCCCTGTGACTTCCATCATCAGTTGGAGATTGTGGCGAACCATCTGTTCTTGCATTTGGTGTTGGAAGAAAGAGAATAATATGAAATCTGTAATTATGGGGGCCCCTCCTCCCCCCCTCCCCTCCTACCTCAACTGTTAAATGTAAACAGATGTTTGAGACATCCTTATGATATATACAAATGGTAGAATAACAGCTCTGTGGTGATGGCTCTAAAGCAGTGGCCAGGGAGATATGAATCTTCCGGTGGATGTTGAATGTGGCGGAGAGCTCCGTGCTCCTCAGCTGGGAAGAGAACACGGCATTCGCGGGCCACTTAAGGACAGGGGAGTTTTATGGCAGGTCCTGTCACACCATATTTGACAGAGTTAAAATGGAGTTTAGACTAATCTCCCTGGAGCACTCTTGGGCAATTATGCAGCAGCATATGAGTGCTGGATGTTCAACCCAAGGTGCTCCCAAGATTGATAGGAAGGCAATGGTGGTCCCGCTCACACTTTTGCTCCCCAGTGGCCGAAATTTAAGGGCACTGCCTGTAATTCCAGGGTGGTCTAAGACCTTTAAAGGTAGCAGCCAAGGATAGCCCATTTCTCCCTTAATAGGTGCAGTCCCCTTTTGAAACCACCTAAGCTGGTGTCCATCACCACCACATCTAGTGCCAATAAACCCCCTAGGTAAAGGTAAAGGTTCCCCCCGCACATTTGTGCAGTCGTGTCCGACTCTAGGGGCCGGTGCTCATCTCCGTTTGTTAGCCGAAGAGCCAGCGCCGTCCGAAGACACTTCCGCGGTCATGTGGCTGGCAGGACGCGCGTGGAACACTGTTACGATCCCACTGAAGTGGTACCTATTAATCTACTTGCATTTGCATGCTTTCGAATTGCTAGGTTGGCAAGAGCTGGAGCGAGTGCGGGAGCTCACTCCGTCACGCGGGGCTAGGGATTCGAACCTCCGAACTTGCGATCTTCCGATTGACAAGCCTGGCGTCTTACCCGCTGAGCCACCACGCCCCTTATAATAAACCCCCTACTTCAACTCTATATTTTGCAACATAGACCTTTCCTAAATTTCCCCAGGTTTAGTTTCAGTGGGTGGGCCCCAATTCTAGCCCTGTGAAACAGGAAGAAATTTTTCCTACCGGGGATGGTTTTTACACCACTCACATGCCTTTAATGCATCTAAGAAGTTCTAATGCTGGTCACCTTTTCTCATCAGTGATCTGGTATAGTCCCTGGTTGCAGCCCTGCCTAATGAAGGTTGTCTTCCCGTTTCTCTGGAGGTCCCAGGTTAGGAGTAGGAAGGCAGAATAAGGGCAGCAAAGAAACAGTGAGGTCCTGCTTCTACTGGACACTCACTCCTGCTGGGTAGTAGGATATGCTCCATCTCGGAATGCAGTGTAATCCGCGTGTAATTGACAGATGGAAATTGGTCAATGCGCAGATTTTCTAAGTGCCATCCAAGGCTTTTTGGAATGGCACCCAGTCTGCCGATAACCACGGGGACCACCACGGCAGGTTTATGCCATAATCTTTCAAATTCGGTTTTCAGGTCTTGATACTTTGTGATCTTCTCCAGTTCTTTGTCTTCTATTCTACTATCCCCTGGTATTGCCACATCAGTTATCCACACTTCCTTCTTATCAACCACAGTTAAATCTGGTGTTATGCACCAAAATTTTATCAGTTTGTATTCAGAAATAGATGATGGTGATGATGATGATTGATCGCACAGTCAGCCAGATGTTTAGACTGGATTTGGCATTTTTGTCCACCTATCGAGTCCTTCCCAAGGACCTGGGATAGGCAGATGTTGTTGCATAATAATATTAAAGGTACCTTCGCAGGATGTCAGCTGTTCCAAGCAAAGCTGCCTTCTGCAATTGACTGGTGGTGATTTTGTCCATGCCAATAGTGTTCAAGGGGTGCTCCAGATGTTTTGGGATTGCACCCAAGGCTGCTGCTGCTGCTGCTATTTGGCGTTCTAGAACCTTTGCAGAAAACGGAAGGAAGTTTCCTCTTTCATAGAAGTTTTTTCAGATGCTTTTCATTTTGGCCCAGCCACGTGTCAAGGGCAGGACGGAACGGCACCTGCTTCCCCTCCCTCATGCCAGGCCTCTTGTGTTCATCCCTCTCGGTCAGGCTTGAATCTGCCCCAGGACCTTTGGGCTACAATTCAAGCAAGCAACGAGCCCTCTGGCTCTGATTCCAGAGCGCCCTGACATCCGGGAATATTTAAAGCAAAAAACAAGGGGCCGAGATGCAGTGCAGCAGAAAAAGCAGTTGAACTGGCTGGTAATTACCGGGTGCTGGAGTTAGTTCCACCCAGACATCTGCTTAAGCCACAATAAGGATTGTTCAGAGATAAGGCTCTTTGGCTTTCCAGGTGGAGAGGCTGCTGGGAAGGCCAGTTATCTGGAGGAGAGATCATTATCGCAGACACAGGGATGTGAGGCCGGCTTTGCTCCGGAGTACCTTCGAATGGCTCGCGGGCCAGCTGCAGCAGCTGCTTTAGACCATGACCGCCAGCCCTTCTTCCCATTGAGCTAAGGCGCGCTGCCCTCTAGTGGCTATACCAGGAATGAGCTTTCACATCCACCTTCCCCAACCTGGTGCCCTCTAGAGGTGTCGGGCGATAACTCCCATCAGCCCATCCAGCACAGCCAAAGGGATGATGCGTGTTGCAACTCCGTGCATCGGCTGACAATAGAGAGTTCTTTCTCCAGTGATCAGGCTGAGCAAAGGCAAAAAGAAGGCGGAAGTAAATAGCCATTAATAGAAAAAGGGTCGAGTTTTTTAAAGCTTGGCATGGCCACTTTCGTTTGTGACCATTTGACCGCCTGGTCTATGAGCAGCTCTTGAGAACGCCCCCCCCCCGGCCCCCGGGTGGGCAATTTCAGTTCAAAGTCTTCCAGCCTTCTCCACCGTTGCTGCGTCCTCGTGCAGCAAGAGCTGGTCTGATGCGGTGGGGAAGGGGCGGACTAGGCGTGGGGGGATCCAGGTCCTGCCCCCCCTCAGCCATGGGAGTGCGTGGGGGACACGCAACATCATGCAAAGTGCAGAAAAAGTCAAAAATAGCACTCCCTAGAACAGAGCTTTCCAAACTTTTCATGTTGGTGACACACTTTTTAGACATGCATCATTTTGCGACACACTCTTACAGCAGGGCACAAGGCAGGCACTAGGACCTGCGAGGAATCCTGGCAGGGCTCGGAGGCAGCAGCAGCTGGGACACACCCAGACACTGCAGCCACACACACTTTGGAAAGCTCTGAGTTAGGGGACAGGCAGAGGGTCACCCGACTCTTTGGAGGACTGGAGACAAGAGGGCTGTTTTCCAAACTGTGAGCAAAGGAATACTCTCTGGTGGACCTTCCCATCCAATCCTTTGTGCTCCAAATCGGAGCGCCCCATAGTTTCCTATCAAGAGGCTGATATGCTTGGCACTTCCCAGTGCGTTCTACTCCACCTTCTCAAATGCATTTTCAGGTTCTGTTGGGAGCGAGTCACCAGCTCATCATCGGCGTTCTTTTCAAGATTGCAATACGGGTTTTATAAATGATTTCACCAGGGAGTAGAAATTATATGTCTTGCAGAAATGACTTACCACTAGTAAACCTTCACAAACATTTGTGAGAAATCCAAGGGAATTCTCCTGCGTGTTTGTGAGGTTAAAGAATTGAGAGATTCATGTTGACTCATAACTGGTTTGCAGAATCCATTGCTGGGAAAGTTTGAGGCTGCCATCACTGATCATCACCAACCTCTTCCACACCAAGGAGGAGCGAACTGGAGATGCAGGATCACTGAAAACCGTAGGGATTCCTCTAGAACCCCTTGTCGCATCCCAACATCTCCTAAAGGTGCTAGACACAGGCAGAAAACCTTTCCAAAACTGCTGCAGAGGCTGGCTATGGCATTCTGATTTATGATGAGTGATGAACTTTCAGAAGAGTTGAACTCTTCAGGACCCTTAGAAACGCAGACCTTGTGTTTTTTTAATTCTTCAAGAAATGCTGAGGCGTGCATGGGAGGGTAAGACCACGGTGGGTTCTGGCTGGTCTGGATGTGAGCATTCTCTTTGTTCTACGGGGTTTCAGCCAGAAGGACTTGGGGGCCACCGTACCCTGGCTCTCCGCGTTGTTACACCTCGGCGCAATGTACAGATAGCTCCTTCATGAGGTTGGCTAGGCAGCCCGCCGGGCGGGCTCCGTTTGTGCAATCAGAACAGAAAATAATAATTCAGTGAAGAAGACTTGGAAGAGGTTTGTGAGAATATCTTTGTTTAGACAAAAGGCAGCCAACTTTTGCTAAAAGGAAAGGCAGGCAAGCCCTCTGGCTTTTGGAATGCGCTGGGGTGGCCGTGCCTCAGAGGAGAGAGGCTCGTGAGGGCTGCACCTTATTGGAAGGATGCGCAGATGCTGACGCTGAGAAAGCCAATAGGGGTCAAGTCCTTGTTCCTCTGGGAACAGACGCCGTGCCAGGGGCGTCCATGGGAGGGTTCGAAAAAGTCAAGACGGATGTGCAATCAAGCCCCACTCCTTTTTTGCCTGTGTTGTGCATGTGATGCATGTAAAAAAGGGTGAGGCTTTGATTGCAATAGCCACCATCCTGGTTTGTTTTTTTTAACCTCTGTGGTGCTCTCCAAATTGAGTAGGCTGGGCTCATATTGGGATTGAAGTCAAGTGCAGGTGCCCTGAAGGAAGATCTGGGGTCAAGGACAAAGTTCTGAAGACCCAAAATCTTGAAAAAATAATAAAAAATAAAATAAAATAATAAAATAAAATAAAATAAAATAAAATAAAATAAAATAAAATAAAATAAAATAAAATAAAATAAAATAAAATAAATTGTCATTAATCTTTACTTTTGAATCTGTGATAATCGCACAATTTCTTCTCCATTTAAGATATTTCTACTATGTATAATGTTGGCTTAATTTCATCCTTCCTTTACTCTATTCATTCACCTGAGAACTGGCATTCTTTATGCCCCTGGAGTTTCTATGTGTGTATGATTTATTAATATAAACTATATTTTCATTTTTAAATGCTGGTACAAGTGTTCTACCAGGCTGTTCTTTGCTTCTCATCTTCTCACAAGTGTACTGATGGCTGCATTATTTCATTACTTTAAAAATAATCATATTAAATATTAATGTTACTACATTAAAAACATTTAAATCACTTAAAAAGCACAGTATGAGCAATTTAAAATCATGTTCCTACTGTGGATTTTCTACCACTTGGGTTAACCCAGGTGTTTTGTTAGCTAGCTCAGCTCAATGACGCTAACCAAACTCGGTTGACCTCAGGAAACTAGCAGGGATGGCCAGTCCCTCTCTTTCAGCCCAACCCACCTCACAGGGTTGTTGTTGTGGGGAAAATAGGAGGCAGGAGTATTAGGTATGTTTGCCACCTTGAGTTATATATAAAAAAGGTGGGATGATGATGATGATGATGATGATGATGATGATGATGATGATAATAATAATAAAAATAAAAATAAAAATAGTAGTAGTAGTACTTGGATGGGAGACCACTAGGAAATGCCAGGGAGAATGGATACTTGGGGAAATTTAGGAAAACACCATCCTAGAAGACAGCCACTTCCATTCTGTTGCCAAGAAAACTACACGGAAGTGTGCATGAAGTTTCCAGATGTTGAGTTCAACTTGGAGGAGATCAAAACCTTTTAAAGAATTGAATGATCCTAGATATTTTGAGGGAGGGAGGGGGTAGTTCATTATTAAAATGTTTTAACTGCTGCGGCAGTAAAACACCTTTTTAAAGAAGAGACTAAACTGAATTTTGTTTCGGTCCCTGGGAGGACTGGTTCAATAATAAGCTTCTCTGAGGCCTCTGGATTAGGACTAGGAAAGTGAGCTGCAAATTGGGGCAGGGGGCTGGGGAGGGGGGACACAGGCAGAGAAGCCCTACCCCTCCGAGTGGTGGTTGGTAATGTAAAGGTAAAGGTACCCCCCGCACATTTGTGCAGTCGTGTCCGACTCTAGGGGCCGGTGCTCATCTCCGTTTGTTAGCCAAAGAGCCAGCGTTGTCCGAAGACGCTTCCACGGTCATGTGGCCGCATGACACGCGCGGAACGCTGTTACCTACCCACCGAAGTGGTACCTATTAATCTACTTGCATTTGCATGCTTTCGAATTGCTAGGTTGGCAAGAGCTGGAGCTAGTGCAGGAGCTCACTCCGCACGCAGGGCTAGGGATTCGAACCTCCGAACTTGCAATCTTCCGATCAACAAGCCTGGCGTCTTACCCGCTGAGCCACCACGCCCCTGGCGGTTGGTAGACACAGCTTAGATTTAGCAGAGTCAGGTTTTGATGCCAGCCAGGCTGCATTCATTTCTAGCATCTGGGCAATTGGAACCAGATGCCGCCAGCCCGACCTTTATTAATAGATACTTGCATGGAGACGTTTTAATGGCTCTTCCCCATAGCTAATTAGCTTGCTTTCAAATGTAGATTTGGGGCCCTTTGTTTTGGGATATAGTTCCAAGGGCTCCATAGTTCCTCCTCCTTGGTAAAAGCTCCCAGACCGTCTTTAACAGTGGAAGGAGGGATCTGGGAAATCATATGACGGAGCGAAGCCTTGAATCCAGGATTGTGGATGAAGCAGCCTAAAGACCCGCTTGGAACTTCACTAATTGCAAGGAGTGGACAGGAGGGGCTACACAGGAAGCACAAAAGGGTCAACTTCAAGCATAAGCGGTATTTTCAGTTGCGGTGTTGGATGGACCCCACTTTAGAATCCACCATATCTTCTTAGATGGGGGAGGCTGGGCCCAGGGCTTTGTTGGCCTCTGGTAGAAGGGGCTCCATGATGGGTCCCACTTGGTATGACAGCTGCTCTCTCAGTGTGCTCATTAACACGTTCTCCAGGTTCCAGGTGTGACCAGTGGCTAATAAAGTGGTGGAGTACTGTAATCGCAGAGATGACGGGTGGATGGATGGAGTGGTCTCTGCTGGGAAACCCAAATTGACTATTTTGTCCTGCTGTTCTGTTCTCTTTCCTACATTTCTAGAATGAGCAGGATGCTCTGCAGGGTTGGATTGAAGAAAATAAGGAAAGAGGGATGAAATAGGAGCAGATTGAAAGCCCATCAATAACTCCTATTACAGCCAGCTGTGTAACAAGACTGTGAAGGACGCAGTTGGCATCAGGATGGTGGTAGGAGTGCTCAAAGCAGGACGTGCATAGAAAAGGTGGTGTTAGCTAAGGCTGGCTAACTCAATCCTTGAACAAGTAGCTCTACTGGCTAAGCCCACCTTTCTCACTTTGTGACCTCCAGATGCGTTGGACTTCCTTTCCAGAAATCCCCCGTCCAGTATAGCTGAGCAGATTCTAGGAGTTGGATCCAACACATCTGCAGAGCACCACGTTGGAGAAGGCTGGTGCAATCCAAGATGTCCTGGACGTTGCAAGTTGCTCTAAGGAGGAAATAGCTCTTGAGTTACTGCTGCACACTTGAATCAAGTGGGGCAAGAGGGATGAGAGCATTGTCGCTTTTGTTTTGTGTTAAGGGAGTGTGAGTTTTCTCAGGAGAAGCGTTTGCAACAGATGCTCTGCTGTTGTTTCAACCTCCCAGATTTGTCTGGGCCCAAACAGCTGTGGCTGGAAACAGGGATGTTGGTGTGCAATTGACACACAGCCCTGTAGTGTCCAAAGGAACCCTGATTATTGCTTTCAAAGAACAACAGGCTGGAGTTCCAGAGCTCCAAAAGTCTTTGCTCAGAAGCGATGTTTGACTGGCCTCTTGCAGTTGGGTGCCATTGATTACAGGACCTATTTTCCCCAAACATTCCTTGGAGATTTGGTGACAATTCCAAGATTGTGGGGCCTTTCTCCGATGATCATCTGGATACCAACTGTTGGGGAGGTGGTGATCTCCTGCTTCGGGGCTTTGTGGAATTGTTGGCAATTCTGAAGAATAGAGCGATGATCTAGATACGCCTCTGGTCTTGTGTTGGTGGACAGCACAATTCCAGTAAATGCCGCTTCAGCCCCGACAAATTCCCTGCATGTAGGAAACTGAGCATTTTTTCCCCCTCCTGGGGTTTTAATTTTCTTCCTGCAGGGAGTTTGCACTAGATGGAGGAGGATTCACTTTATGTCAGCATCTCCCCCCGGGAGTCTGTAATAATACAGTGGAAACCCAGTTACATCCATATCGTGTTTTGCTGGTAAGAATGAAGATTAGCGGCCTTTGATAGGTCCACACACAACCCTCTGAATTTCTTTATTTCCCTCTTGTTATGATTGGCACCCGATCTTCTCTTCTGCTCTTTTTAAATCTTTGCCATTTGTCAGCCTTAACCTTAGTTTACATGCAGTGGAGGCTTGACTGGGGCAAAATTGGCAGGGGCGAAATGGCTGGAAATTGGGTACTTTTAAAATTTATTATTTACAAGGGGAAGCTGTGCACCGAGCATGAAATGAAATGCTCTGAATCAGTAACTAAGAATTGCAATTTACATGACAGGGTGCTAAATTATCAGGATGGCTCCCTTGGGGAACAAAAGGCCGAGCTGTTTCAGGTTTCAGCGTGTTTGGAGCACGTCTTGTTTGGTTTTGAACGGCCTGCAACGGAAAGAGCTGAGAGCAGTGGCATCGGACTCCAGGAAGTAATTCATACAAGCTTTCTGTAGCTGTGGGTCTAATGAGGAATTCTGTCCCAGTATCAGATGCAACCAAAGATATGGAGTGAGCCTAGCTCAGGGTCCACCCAACCCCTTTAGAAGCAGAAAGTGGCAGGTTTATTTCCCACTTCCTAAAAAGGACCATGAGAGCCAGTTTGGTGTCGTGGTGAAGGTACTGGGCTAGAAACCGGGAGACTGAGAGTTCTAGTCCCGGCTTAGGCACGAAAGCCGGCTGGGTGACCTTGGGCCAGTCCCTGTCTCTCAGCCCTAGGAAGGAGCCAATGGCAAACCAGGAGACTGAGAGTTCTAGTCCTGCCTTAGGCACGAAAGCCGGCTGGGTGACCTTGGGCCAGTCCCTCTCTCTCAGCCCTAGGAAGGAGCCAATGGCAAACCACTTCCGAAATCTTGCCAAGCAAACTGCAGGGATTGTGCAGGCAGTCACCGAGAATCGGACACGATTGAATGGGGGGGAAAAAAAGGACCAGCTAACAGGTGACAGGGAAGACTTGCCTCTGCAAACGTTTCTGGAGAATTAATGAAGCAGCGAAGAGCTTTCGGGCTGAACGGCTGTGGTCTGGTTTTATTTTGGCCTGATGTTTCTGACCACGGCCGTTCAGCCCGAAAGCTCTTCGCTGCTCCGTTGATGCCAGCTGTGGAAACCTACACCAGTGTATTTCTGGAGCGTTGTTTGCTCACTAGTGTTGTCAACACTGGGCTGAAGGACAGGTAATCTCAGTTCCCTGTGCTTTGAAAGCAGCATTTCTCATCCTGGGCCACTTTAAGATGGGTGGACTTCAACTCCCAGAATTCCCCAGCCAGCCATGCTTAATGACCTCTTAACGACTACAATTGGGACTGGAATTGTGGTCGCTAAGCAATGCAGTCATTAAGCGAATCACCACGGTTGTTAAGTGTACCACGTGGTCATTAAGCGAATCATGTGGTTCCCAATTGACTTTGCTTGCTGGAAGCCGGCAGGGAAGGTCGAAAATGGCGATCACGTGACCGCGGGGATGCTGCGACAGTCATAAGTGCAAGGACAGGTCGTAAATCGGTTTTTTCAGCGCCGTTGTAAGTCTTAACCGTTGCTCAACAAATGGTCATTAAGCGAGGACTACCTGTACAGTTTCAACAGAGAACAGTTCCCCAGTTTTCATTATCCCCCTCTTTGCCCTTTCTTTTGCAAGCTAAACGTGCTTCGGTCACCCTTCTAGGCCTTGGTTTCCAGACCTCTTTTCATCCTGGTACGGTAGCTCTCTTCTCAATTCCTTTTAAAGTGTAGTCCCCAGAACTGGACATGCGTGCCAAATGCAGAATGGTCCCTGCAGAGCACAGTAGATCAGTGAGCTCCTACGATCTGGATGCAGGGCTTCGGTTAGTGCAGCCCAAGATCGCGTCGGTGTTTTTAGCTGCTGCATCACCCTGCTTACTTTTAATCTTGGTTCATTTCTTGTGGTCTAGTACAGTGGGCAAACCCAGCCCACGTTGTGAATATGTGGCTTAATGAATGCAAGAGATGGCTCAGTGCACTAACCAACCTGTGTGTGTTGTACAAACAGAGCCTCTGTCTGTATAAGACGCCGCATATTCACAAGGGAAGCATAGATGCCGTTGTGTGCGCATGTGTATGTTTGCAAACAATGGATCCAATTTGCCCAACAGGAAGTATTTATTTATTTATTTATTTATTTATTAAATTTATATGACCGCCCGTCTCCCCCAACTGGGGGACTCTGGGCGGCTTACAATAAAAGTATTGCACGGTGTTCAATTAATATTGTAATTCAGATGGGGAAGCCTACACTTTGTCTGATTTACATGAACAGCCTTCCAATGGGCATCTGAAACTCCTTATTTACAATGCCAAGTTGGATGCACTGTGCCCCATCCTATGCAGCCCTGAAGCCAATCCAAATTCTTCCTCTCCCCCTTTTTCTGTCTAGGTGCTGTGGGCATGTGGGTGCCTCAGTTTCCCTAGATAGACTGGCCATCCCCTGTATGTAGCTGAAGCTTCTTGACTGCTAAGCTGCAGGTCCTTCAACCACATGGGTGAAGTAGGGGCTGAGCCAAGGTCTTTATGGAAAAATAAGGCTTTGTCACAGCAGGTGGCAGTGGTTGGGCACCTTCAGAAGCCAAGCAGGGTCATGCCTGAAGAAGCAGAATGAAGCCCACGTGTTAGAAATGTGCAGGCTGCCCATAAGTCAAGAGGTTGTTGAACATTTTCCATAGCCTGGGAGAGAATTGGAAGAAAGACGTGGGGCAAGAATGACCAAGTAGCCTCCTTCTTGCAAAAGAAAACAAGCACCACATACAGTAACTCGCAGCCAGGACCAAAGGTTGTGATTTGTGGTCCATTAGACATATCCTGGGATTTTGGAACATTCAGACCAGCGATGGGCACACATGGTCTTGAACACCAAGCTAAGGTGGGCAGGCATCGGGTCTTCAAAGGTGGCCCAAGGGCAAGTGGTGGCTAATCTCCTGGTTGGGCTGGACAGAAGCATGCCAGCGGCCTTGGAAACCGAGAGTTGATTTTCCTGGAAAGTCTTGGTTGGCCCGTGGAACAGCCTACGCAGTAGATCCGACAAACAGCTCCAAAACAAAGCTGCTTCTGCATTTTCTCACTGTCACCCTAGAAAACTGGATCCAGTTTTAATTGAAGAGCATTGGCCAGGGGCAAGGGGAATTTCTAGCCACAGGCTGAAAGGTTTCTGCTTATTTCAGGAACAGAGTTTCCACTTTCAGGGCTGGCAAGTCAGACCCTGGGAATCTCAGGTCCTGGAGAGAGAGACGTTCTGCCTTTCCAAAGAACTCATACGGAGCGCCAGTTCTTACTGCTCAAGTTCACATCTTCTGGGCCCTTTCAAAGGATACTGTTCAGGGAGCTGAGCTTAACAAATAGATCGTTTTTCAGGGGCTTAAGTGAAGTAGTGGGTCTTTACGCAAATAAAGAGAATGTGTCTTCTTTGCCCAGATTACATGTTGAAACTTACTGGAAATGTCCTGGCTTAAAATGGGGAAAAAAAATCAAAAGAGCTTCTAATTTTCAAGAAAATAATATTCAGGTATCCAACCTTAAACCATGGTGGAGAGAAATTCTGACTCAGTTCTTTGATTGAACACCTGATTACATTTGGGTCTTCCTTGGTTTATTTTTAAATAAAGGAAAGGCTGGACTGTCCCTCCCTCCCTCCCCTTCCCCCTTCCCCCTTTCTCCTCCCTCCCTCCCCCCCTTCTCTAGGAAAAAAAATTGGAGGAACTGTTACAATGGGATGAGGAATAACAATCAGGAACAGCAACAAAACATTGAAATGTGGAACAGGTTTCCATCCCCCCCATGTATGCTCGGTCCCCACTAGATTATGGGGGATTTTTCTTTCTCCTATTAATATTTTCCCCCTCTTACATTTTTGTACTTCTGCAAACTTTTGGCCTTCCTCTCAGTCAGCCGAGCTGCCTCTTGTGTGCTGGTAACAAAGTGGGGACGGGCGTCTGTAATCTCTGGGAGTTGAAGTCCACCCATCTTCAAGTTGGGAGTTCAGTTCTGGGAGTTGAAGTCCACCCATCTTCAAGTTGCCAAGGTTGAGGAACAGTGCTCTAAGGAATCTCTTGCAGCAGCAGCCATCTTGTTTTCCCCACACAATGGGGGCTGGGGCAAGACCTCATCTGAGGGGGAAACTTGGTGACATAAAATGCTACCCAGGACTGATAGATAGATAAATAAGTCAATCTGGAAACATGCGGGGAAATAATATGGTGTCCCTCGGACAGGCTGAGGTACCTGAATCTCAGACCTTTGCTGTAGGGAGAAGGCAGGCAACATGGGGGCCTTGTAGGCTGGGGAGTCAAAAATGTCAAGATGGCAGCCATGCCATCTGAGCCCCCTGTCTTTTTACATCTGTTGCATGTGCAATGGTTGTGGCCAACAATTTTTTTTTTATTGCTGCCCCCTCCCTCTCACAGACGCCTCTACTTGTAGGTACCCAAGACGCTGCACGTTGATGCTTTCAGCAGTTCTGCAGTTTTGCAAACCGGTCGCCCCCCTTGATAACTGGAACTCACCCACTTAACTGCCCCTCCGAAACCCTTTGGACACGCTGCCTTCTCCCCCATCTGCAAAGTCCAAATGGGACGTTGTTGATCGCTGGAGCTGCATTCCATCCCCAGCTGAAAACATCCTTTTTTGTGCGTGCTGGAGGAACCGGAGGGAGTGAGAGAGAGAGGCCGCAAGATAAGTTGGGAAACAAAGTTTTGGACTGCTTTTCGGGTGATATAAAGTGCAGATAAGGGAGACTGTCCTCTAGCTTGAATTCAGAAGATGGGGTTGTTTTCTTTCCCTTTTCCACATACGTCAGTTCTCCTCTGAGCTAGGGAAACGGAGCAAGGATTTCAGCTGGGGGGGGGGGGGCTTGGAGAATGTGGCCCTCTTGCTGAGCCTGAGAGGGGAGACTTAGCACTCCCCCGTCCCGTCCCGTCCATGTCACGGAACTGGTTCAGCAATTGATGGACTGCCTTTTGCTTGCCGGCCTTCCGGTGGTCATGCTACTATCTCCGACTTTAATCCTTCCTGTTCTTTTTCTGTCTCACTGAGGCTGCTGGAGACCCGTTTGCATAGGAACGGACTTCAACTACTTTTCGAGGTATGTGTAAGTTTAAAGAGCCAAAAGTGAGTCAAATAATTCTGGCAGCATTAGGAGCAATTTTATCTCCCTAAGAAGGGGAAGTTTGGAGACGTGCTTGGAGACCGTTTTCTGAATAGGAATCCTGGAGGGAAAAAACTGCTCCTCTGTGGTGATGTGACCAGAAGCCAGAATCTTTTACAATGTGGGCTTCTTAGACCGGTATCTGCTACTCGGTCACTACTTGCCACTTGCTTGGGATTACATCCAAGAACAAATCTGGCTTATGGCCCTGGCTTGTTAAAAGAGAAGCTAAGATCCCCATTCACAGGCACGGCTAAACAAACTGTAATCATCTGGATTTGTTTATTTGCTTACTTTATTATTATTACTCTGTCCAGTAAGAACATTTTCCCAAGTAGATTACGTAAGTCTAAAGGTACTGCCGAATGTGCACATAAATAAGTATGATGACGGACATGGAAACAATATAAGATAGATTGCACTGTACGAATTTTTAGCTGTTAGAAACAAGAGGCATTAGAAACTTTTCAGAACAAGCCTTTCTCTCACATTAGAGACTAGATAAGCGTTTGGGAAAAGGAATGTGCTGTTCCATTGAAATAATACATTCAAGGTTAGCTTCAGTCAAGTAGACTAGAGCTAATGACCAGTGCATTCTTTTCTATTGATAAGTAACTGTATTTTATTTCATACTAAACCCATCCTGAAGTTACTACATAAATATTAGGATGATAATTAGATTAAGCAGATTGGCAAATGAAATTAATGTATTCATGTGTCATTAGATGTATAAATACTAAATGATCTCTCTGTATTGTGTGGCCACCGTATACAGGGTTATTCTGAATTGCTTTGTATACTAATAAATGTATTTCTGACTCAGCCAATTAGAGGTTTCAATTTTTCCCAGCTTGGGAAACAAACAGGAAGACTTTCACGTTCTAACAGAACAAACAGTTGTACGATCAGAGACCCAACTGTCTGGGGTCAGCCCTTCGAGATAGACAGGGACAAGAAATGGGAACGGCAGGGATTCCAGGACTACTCTTGATTGTAGCAAGGTCAAATACAGCACCTTGAAAGCCCGTCAGGGTTTCTCTCTGCTCCATCTGATACCTAACAAAATCAAGGAAAGGTTATTTAGAGCTTCTTTCTCACGCTTTCCTCTTTCTCGGGGCTGAGTAACCCTTTCTGCTCGTCTCCCCTTAATGGCTTCCTCATTCCTTCCCCCTTCCCAGGACCAGGTCTACTTTCTTTCACATTCGCTGTCTTCTCTTGGCCCCAGAAATCAGCAGGGTGGATGGTGAATATGTCTCCAGCTGCTTACACTGGAATCTATGCTGCTTTTCTCAGAGTCTGACTCCTAGTAATACCATCAGTCATCATGTGCAGGCTGTGGTCCACACAGCATACCTAATTATGTCAAATAAAGGCTTCCCAGTTGCCTTCATAGAACATGCTAACCCTGGTTAGCATTTTCTTTGTTTAATTTTCCGGTGGGTTAGCCCATTGCACAAATCAAGGCCATTTTAATTAGTTTATGGTTCAGTGCATTGTGAAAATCCAGAGAATGAGATAATTCAGGGCCCAGGCTATGTGTGTCATGAGGACATCTGCAGGATCCAATTTAGGACTAACTCTCAGAGGTGCTCATTTGAACATTGAAACAAGGACTTGTTGCAGTCGAAGTAGGAAGCATTCTCTTTCGCCCAACTGCTGTTCGTTCTTTTGTGCTTCTGCAAACATTGGTGATTTTGTTCAAAGTGTGAGAGAAGTTCTAAGCCTCCATCCTTTCTTTTGAATGCACGAACCTGGTGCGGATTGTCTTCTCTGCAAGCTCCTCTCTGCTTGCCATATTTCATGGAAATTGTCTGCAGAGTCCTTGGCATAGAAATGGCTTTCCATCAGTTCAGACTATCAGGCTGTCTAGGTCTGCATTACTGGCAAGGACAGGAAGTCATCATCTTCGCTGCGCCTGCTACCCGAGACCCCTTTTGACTGCAGATGCTCACAGTTAGCTTCCCAGTCAGACATCCGCATGGCCAGTGGAGCAAAACTAAGAACAAACTAGGTTGTGTGGCTCACGCTGGTCTATCTATCTATCTATCTATCTATCTATCTATCTATCTATCACACTTATATCCCGCCCATCTCCCTCCCAAGGAGGGACCCTAGGCGGTTCACAATAAAATAGTTTAAAATCAATTAAAAACCATAAATAATATCAATAATCATAAAATACATAGTTGCAATCAGATCCAAGGAATGGTAGATCTTATCCCAAGAGCTGGTCGGGCTGGACAAGAGAAATCTAAGGAGCCAGCCAACCCCAAGACTGGCTGTTCCCCACCCCACCCCGCTTGGCGAATTTCAAAAATATTCATACACAAAAACTCCACATTACTTTCTCCAAATGTGGAACACTTTGGCGCACACCTTACTCAGTAGAAGCATTTTTACGGAGTTACTTTCCCTAATCAGGGGCGTGGTGGCTCAGCGGGTAAGACGCCAGGCTTGGATCAGAAGATCACAAGTTCGGAGGTTCGAATCCCTAGTCCCGCGTGACAGAGTGAGCTCCCGCACTCGCCCCAGCTCTTGCCAACCTAGCAATTCGAAAGCATGCAAATACAAGTAGATGAATAGGTACCACTTCGGTGGGTAGGTAGCAGTGTTCCGTGTGCATCATGCCGGCCACATGACCGTGGAAGTGTCTTCGGACAACGCTGGCTCTTTGGCTAACAAACGGAGATGAGCACCGGCCCCTGGAGTCAGACACGACTGCACAAATGTGCAGGGGGAACCTTTACCTTTACCTACTTTCCCTAATACATGTTTTTGTGCAAGTTTTCCACAAATATCTATGCTTTCATACATGCTCTGTACTATAGACATATGCCTACACTTTTAAAATTGTTATTAAAGGTATGGACTGCAAGTTCTGAAAAAGGGCTGGTTTTGATGCAGTAAGTACATTTATATGGATCTGGGGAGTAAGCTAGTATTAAAATTCAGACCAAATGTATTTATCCTTCTTCCATTCCTAAGTAAAAATCTATCTGGGATGCCTCTAGACCACCAAGAAAGTTTGACCCCCGATCTGTAACATCTTCAGTTGTGGCTCTCCCTTTTGATTCTTATTTGAATTCCTATTTAACAGCAGACAACATTCTGTTTGTGAGGTCCTGTCCAAAGAAAATGTTCATTTTGTTGGCAGATCCTGGCTGTTTTATTTCAACCAGCAACCAAATTGTAATTTAAGTTTTGAGAGCAAAGAAGTCTTGGTAAGTCTGATGCTTGCATAGGAATGTAAGGGGTGGGGTGGGGTGGGGGCTAAACCAAAGAAAAAGCAGGTAGCAGGTGTTCTTTCCGTGTCCATACTCCAAGGAAAGCAATCAGTGTTCCAGGTCAATCAGTGTTCCAGGTCTGATCACATCAACCCCAACATTTGCTGGTTTAGGTCCTGCTTGGCACCTGAGCGCAGCAGATAAATAACTCCAGAAACCTGGTTGAGAAACCTTGGGCAGTACCACCAGAGACAGATATTTCTCTGGCTTGGCCGTGCATCAGCCCCACCACCAGGGAGGCCAGCCAGCTGAATTTCCCACACGGTCTTGCATTGCAGTTTGGCAGCGGAATTGGCTTACGGCTCCATCAGTAGATTGCTGCCACTTTGTGTGAACAAAGACTCTGAACTTTCTTTCAAAGGAGAAAGGAACTGGAGAAAAAAATACATTGGGTTTAGTGGGGTGTGCTTGGGTGGATGTAGTGATGGGGGGGGGGGGCAAGGAGGTGTCTGAATGGCCAGTCTCCCATTGGAGGACTACTTGGCTTCCTCTGGTGCCATTGAATGCCCAAGGAAAATGCGTGTGGGGCGTTCCCCCCAGGGAGGTTTTGCAGAGCGGGGGGGGGGGCAGCCCAAGAGGCAGTGGGTGGAAGGATGGCAGGAGAGGCCAAGAAAACCACAAAACCAGCAGCCCCTCTTTTGCATTCTCCAGCAAGAAAGTCCACCCAAAACACCTCCAAGAGACTTTTTTTAAAAAAATTATCAAATGCCCGGTGCTTGGTCTTGGACCGTAAATAAATTTTGATTGATTGATTTGAGAAAACGCCCATTGACTGAGGTGGAAAAATGAGGAAGCTCGGCTAAGAGATTGCAAGGCGGGCCGTTCCGTGAGATTAGAGAGGGCGAACGTCCCCAGAGCAACCGCTGCCCTCTTGGGACGAGCGGTCTACCTGAACCGGGGGGAGGGCTCCACTGGGGGGGTCCAAAAGGGCAAGCGGGCAGCCTTAACGGCATGATGAAAGCCCAGCTTTGTTGTTTATTCGTTCAGTCGCTTCCGACTCTTTGTGACTTCGTGGACCAGCCCACGCCAGAGCTTCCTGTCGGCCGTCGCCATCCCCAGCTCCCCCATGGTTGAGTCCGTCACCTCCAGAATATCATCCATCCATCTTGCCCTTGGTCGGCCCCTCTTCCTTTTGCCTTCCACTTTCCCTAGCATCAGCTTCTTCTCCAGGGTATCCTGTCTTCTCATTATGTGGCCAAAGTACTTCAGTTTTGCCTTTAATATCATTCCCTCAAGTGAGCAGTCTGGCTTTATCTCCTGGAGTATGGACTGGTTTTATCATCTTGCAGTCCAAGGCACTCTCAGAATTTTCCTCCAACACCACAGTTCAAAAGCATCTATCTTCCTTCGCTCAGCCTTCCTTATGGTCCAGCTCTCGCAGCCATAGGGTACTACGGGGAATACCATTGCTCTGACTATGTGTATCTTTGTTGTCAGTGTGATGTCTCTGCTCTTAACTATTTTATCAAGATTTGCCATTGCTCTCCTCCCAAGAAGTAGACGTCTTCTGATTTCCTGGCTGCAGTCAGCGTCTGCAGTAATCTTTGCGCCTAGAAATACAAAGTCTGTCACTGCCTCCACTTTTTCTCCCTCTATTTGCCAGTTATCAATCAAGCTGGTTGCCATAATCTTGGTTTTTTTGAGGTTTAACTGCAACCCAGCTTTTGCACTTTCTTCTTTCACCTTCGTCATAAGGCTCGGCAAATTGGTCCTCTTTTATGGGGCTGGAGAAAAGAGCCCCCGCGCCCACGAGCTGCCTCTGAGCATCCGTCCTTCCTTGCTTTCCTCTGTCACTATTGTGGAGACCACTCTGCCCCTTGGATAAGGCAAAAAGTGTTTGTCTCTGGATGGCAGCCTATGCAGGTAGCCCTCTCTTAATGACCGTTCATTTAGCGATGGTCCAGGCTTATGACGGCACTGAAAAAAACGACTTACGACCGGTCCTTGCACTTATGACCATCGCAGCGTTCCCACGGTCATGTGATCGCAATTTGGGCACTTGGCAACTGTTTTGCATTTACAACCATCACAGCATCCTGCAGTCACGCGATCGCCATTTTCGACCTTCCCAGCCAATTTCCGGCAAGCAAAATCAACAGGGAACCATGTGATTCGCTTAACGACCGCTGCACAAAAAGTCATAAAATCAGGTTGGATTCAGTTAACAACTGCATCGCTTAGCGACTGAAATTCCAGTCCTAATTGTGGTTGTTAAGCAAGGACTACCTGTAATGCACTTTTGCTGAGATCCTGTGTTTTATCTGCCTGCTAAAGAACTTTTACCCAGGACACAGAGAAGCTTCAGGACGGTATTAAAATTCTCTCAATTTGTATTCTTCTTCCTTCATTTCCTGACCCGGCTGTGGTTTGGTTTCCATTTCTTGGGATTCCAGATGCACTCAGAAATGATGTGTCAGCTGAATTACGATGAAAATAAGGGCACCGCGTGGTTTCCACAATGGGAATCGCTTTTCCCCGAGTACGGAAGGTTCCTTGGATTATCCACAGATTTTCACCTTCTAGCCGCCCCCCAGCGAGCAGAACCCTTAGTCCTTTTTCTTTCTTTTAAAAAAAAATTCTTGCCATTTTTGCTCTTAGCCCTGCTAAGAGGTGCAGAACTGCCAGGCGCAGCGGATTATAGCGGGGGGGTCCAGTTGCAGAAGACAATAGAGTGGCTTTAGGGTTTCTCAAGATCATCTAGTTTAGTTGTGCCAGGAAAATGGACATTAATTTGCTCTGTCCCTGCAGTGGGCTGCTTCTTCCAGTCTTCGTTTTCTCAGGAGGGCCCAAACTCCGTGAATCCCTCACTTAAGGAAGCACAGTGAATTACGCAAAATTGTTCAGACATGCTTAATGTTCACGACGGCAGTTTCTTGGTAGTTCATCCCGATGCGGAAATTATTCCTTTCAGGGCGGGGCCGAAATAGGTGGGCCAACAGGACGGAAGGTTCCTCAAGGCAACGCCCTCCATCCTGCAACCCTTCTGCAAGGCTGGGAATTCTGTTCGGCTATCCGGGCTGGGAATTCAGGAGCAGCACAGCCTGAAAGGGGCCGGGCTGGGGAGCACCATCCTGGCAAGTCCGATTGGCCAGGAAGGCCAGTGGCAAACCAGGCTGGGCTGCAGATCAGCTTAACGTGTCCTGGGAAGCGTGGCTGGAATTTATTGCCAGGGCTTTGGAGAAGCTACTGATGACTCTCTGACCCCTTTCCATTACTTTCCACAGATTGTGAACAGATGCTCTTTGACACACATGCACACGCATGCTCCCCTGGCCTCTCTTTCCTCGTAAGGTGCCTAAATTAATAACACACTTCTCCATAACACACGCATCACATGATGATAATGACATTCAGAGCAATGGGGAAAGCAATCCACTTTTCAACCTCTGCGTGGCTTTTTATGGCTTTTCGCCCCATGAATTTGTACACACAGGGATCTCTTAAAAGGGCTCCTTGGTTAAAGCGAAGCGCCCCCTTTTGGCAAGCCTCCCCTCTGAGCCCCCAAACGCGGAGGGGTTGCCAAAGGGGCTCCAGTCCCGAAACCTCTAAATGCGTCTTTCCTTACAAGAGCGAAATCTCAGCACTCCAACATTCTTCATAGGTTTAAAAGATGGAATTTGAGAAAGGAAAATTCGCTCTTCCAAGCGTGGGCATCGTTTTTGGGTCTCAGTCTGAAGGGTAAGTGGGAACGCACGGCATAAACTGAGGGTAACTTGACCACGAGGAGCGGGATGACGGTTTGAGCCTCGAAACTAGACGGGAAGGAGGATGAGGCCAGCCGAAACACTCCAGTCAGGTGGTAGGATATAGGAGGGGGGCTGGCTCATAAATTGTGTTTTCTAGGCTTACTGCTGAAATTTGGGGATAAAAATTTGAAGTATTTGGCTCCAGGGTGATTCTATTACATCCAAGCCTTGAGGGTGGATCTCTTGCTGGAGCTTTGGAATCCTTTGTTTGTTTGTTTATTTATTTATTTATTTGTCACGAACACTTTTGGGCCTCTTCAGTTGCCAGATTCTAAATGGCTTTGAGGCAGCCACATATGGAATTGCCTTGTTCTCTTGTAGGAAGGAAGGAGGCACAGAGGCGCCAGGCTCTGAACGGGACCCGTTCTGGCTGGAGGGCTTGGTGCGAACTGCCTCGACTGCTTAAGCCCCCTTAGATTCATCTGGTCTGTGAATGAAGTGCCTGCACCAAGGAAACACGTTGTCAGGCGCTTCTCAGTTGCAGACGTTTCTCCACAGAAATGACTTTACCTCAGCTCTTTCAGTAAGTAAACGGTTTATTGATTAACATGAGTAAGCCCAGTAAAGGCACGAATGGTCCCCTGGTTCCCTGCTCGGGTTTATATACCCTTCTGCCAGAGCACTGGCCCCTCCCAGCTGCGGGCTTCCATCTGGTCCGCTTTCAGTCTTCCCTCTGGTTCTCCTGGTGTCAAGGTTAAAAGTTCATCATCCATGAGGCGTAGCTGGCAGTTGCTAATGCTGGCTGTGGTATAGGGGATGGCAGGACCCTTGGGCATGCCAGGGTTCTGACACACGTACTGTATGTAATGTAAAGGCAGGGACTTTCCAAACTCTGCCATATTTCTCCCACCCCCAGGGGAAATATCGGTGATAAAATACGGGGGGCAATTCTGTCTCTCCTGGATGGCTGACTGATCTCAAGGAGTGACGTCTGCATCAAGTCCAGATTCCCCATAATAAAAACAGACATGCGTTTTAAGTACGGGACAAATTAAGATTATGTGCCGCGGATTCCTTCCAAATTGTGTGTTTGTGAAATGAATTCCCAAGTATTGCCGGAGAAATAACATCCGTGCAGATGTTGCGAATAATTTAAGCGTTGAACAAATGAACTTTTGATCTACACTGTTGATCTTCCTTTCTTTTTGAAGGGCTAGTCTACCTTCATGGAATGCCTGAGATAAACGGGGATGGAAGACGTTGACCAGGGCCCGGGGTTGGTTGTAATTACTTCATAAACAGGAAGACTAGGACAAACATTTTGGCATTTGGATTTCATTTCTTCCTTGACACTTATTTCACAGCCTTGCTCAATAAAAGTTGAGCGGAAATTAGTTCTTATATAGGGACCCCAACTATGTCGTGGGGTAGACATGTTTTAAAAACATATTTGGGATGGCGGGAAACATTCAAGGTTTTTGTCTCTACTTCTTTTTTTCTCGATTAGTAATATTGGCCATGCCCAAGACCGAAAGCAAAGGATAAAATGGTTTTCCCCCTATTCCAAATACAGAAGCTAACTGGACTGGCCATTGCATTTTCTTTGAAGCTGATGGTGGTAGATGGTGCCCCCCCCCCACATGTGAGGGCAACATGATAATTTAGGAGTGTGGGACTGTTGATGTGGCACACAGATGACCTTGGAGAGGACTATAAACGAAGAAGACATTTCCTAGCAGATCTACCAACATCCTGAGACATCTGGCAAGCTGCATCTGCTGCTTGAGCTTATGAGTAGGGCTGGTTCTGGTTGCCCCAACCAATCAAGGAAACAGGATGATATCATTTGTTTCATATCCAGTCAGAGAGTATCACTGGGGCAAGAGGGAGCAATGTACAAGGAGCATCTTCACAAGGAACAACAAATGAATACATACATTCTTCTCTAAAACTGTGAGAGGTCATAGCTCCCTCCTAATCTAATGCAGAACTCATTTGAAAAATTCCCATGACTAATATTAGGCCTGAGAAAAAGCTACAGGATTCTCCGAACTTTAATGAAACTCCTAGGATCTGACATTAGCACCTCTGGTAGCGATTTACAGTATTTTATTGTATAAGAGCAATGGGAGTGATAAACCACTGTTTTGTTTCCTAGGACCCAAATCTACAACCACCCCTTGGAATCCTATGATTCATTAATGTGTGGGTGTTTGGTAGATTGGCTAGCAAATTTCTTTTTATTTATCGCCTCCTCCAAAGAGCTGCTATAATTAATTAATATCAATTAGATTAAGATAATTGCTCAGTTAGGCTGAGGCTATCTATCGCTACAGGAAATTTTAACTTGTGTTGAGGAGAACTGGTGTAAGACTGCCCCCACTTGAACCTCTTGGCCATATTCAGTTTGGCACCCTTGTCACAGTCTTCTGTGTATCTTAGAAGGAACATCATGCCATACTCTTCATAAAAGGTGTCTTTGGAGGACAGTCTAGAATGTTAGAGGAGAATAAGTTGCAAGTTCTGCCTGGAGATCAGGTTGCTGCTTTTCAATTAGTGAGGACCTTCTTTGACCCACTCTGTTAGGATGCAAAGAAGTGATACTCAATAGGCAACCACCAGCCCTTTGAAATAAGGAAGGTCCTTCTCAAGGGCCAAGGAAAGAGAAGTCTGCTGGAGGAAGATAACTTTTGTTGGCTTTGAACCAGCTATCTATTTCTTTGATCTCTCCGTTCTTGCACGTTGACTTAATTTTGGATTTTGTTTAGACTGAGATACAGCTTTTGACGAAACAGGACATATATAACAGAACAGCATGGAATTTCCCATCAGTTACCTCCAGTTCTTTCACTCAGAGAAGTTGGAGACTCGTGTTCGTGTGCTCTTTACCAAACCGGGTTCCTTCCAAAGTTAATTATTGCTGGGTGCATGTGGCCTGGTTATATTGTGTGTAATAAGATCATGATGTAACCCAGATAGAAATATTTCTCCATGGAGCAAAAGGTTTTATAATGCTGTCAAATGTGGCTTAACCTTTGGAGCCATCTCCAATTTTTTTTTAGCTGTAATGTGTTAGTTTTGGAGGTCGACCTTGAAGTCTTGTGACTGTTTCTCCACCCATAGTTTCTAGCATGATGGCAAATTAATCTGTGTAAGGGCAGAGATCACCTTGGAATTAATTGGGATAGCTCTCACGCAGGCAAAGAGCAGATGGGATACTTTTGCTAAGATCACCACCAATGGCCTACATCAAGCTTCAGTTCTGGGAGGTTTGCAGATCCTTTAAGAAGCTGCAGATTGCCATGTGGGTGAAGGACTTGAGACGCTAAGAAGTGACTTGCAATGGGGTCATACAAAAGGCTTCTTTGGCCCAGCATTCTGTTTCTACAATGGCCAGCCAAAAGCAAAGGAAAGCGGACAACACCCTCCTATCACCAGGACAAGCCATGGGTGGCTCCCAAGACTAGAAATGTAACATCCATAAAACTAGAAATGGAGCGTTCTTTACAGAGGGCCGCTCTCTTGGTGTGAGTGTGTCTGTATGTGGCTTTACTTTGTGGTTCCTGGCGTTTTTGAAGAAAAAATAATATTTTATTTATACTTTAAAAGGAGGGAGTTTCCTTTGCCGTTTTAAAAGTTTTGTTGGAGTCAGCAGCCCCAGCTGTGCCTCCACAGATGAAGACGTTGCAAGCCACCCGTGGCTGTAATTAAACCTGCTTTCCAATCTGATAAGAGTCGAGATGATTGGAGTCTTCCATTTGCAGGAACCGTTAGGGAGAGAAGGAAGGTTGGGCAGAATAAACAAAGGGATCTGTACAGAAAAATCTATTAATACGTTTTCCTCCTTTCCAGAAGATGCAAGCGATAGCGAGGTAGGGCCAGATGTACATGCTGGATGGCAGTTAGCATTCCTGCGAAAGGCGGTTTGGTTGAGGCGGAAGGGATGAACGAGAATTGTGCAGTTAAAAAACTGCACCAACTGCTGCACCCCATTTGCCTCTCGAGAAGGAAATTCAGTGTGATTCTTGGAAGGAGAAATAGGTAAAGGTAAAGGTTCCCCCCGCACAGTTGTGCAGTGGTGTCTGACTCTAGGGGCCTGTGCTCATCTCCGTTTGTTAGCCGAAGAGCCAGCGTTGTCCGAAGACGCTGCCACGGTCACGTGGCTGGCATGATGCACGTGGAACGCTTTGGTCTTAATGCATCACTCCCCAAATATAGGAAAGGGAGTGCATCAGTGGAAAAGAGAACAAATGAAGATTGGAATGGGTACATCATGGACATAAGATGTCACTTAGTGTGTAAATTTTGAAACGGATTGCTGTAATTTAAAGAGAAGTAGGTGATTGGTGTGCCTGCCCAATCCAGGTGCACCTTCAAGAGAACTATTCCTTCGCTGGACCTTCATCATTAAAAGGACTTGGGCTGGACCCCCCTTCAGTGACAGGGGTTGTCCTCTACATGGCACTCAAAAAATAGCACCAATTTTGTAGGAAACACTTGTTTTTTCAGGTAAAAAAAGCATGGGGATCCTCATTTAACATTCTAATAAGTGCGATGCTGGGTCAGATCCAACCTCCATCCGATCCATCTCTTGGAACCCCTAAAAAGGAGGGGTTCAAAGTAGCAGCTTCTCACTCATGACGCGTCCCTTAGAACCTAACATTCAGAAGTTGGGCCGCTGTTTTTGAATCTTCATTTAGCCCTCATGGCTCTTCTTTTAGGATAAATTCTTGCTTGAATTGTTCTGAAAGCAGCAGGAGGCACGGTTTTTGGAGAAAATCAGCAGGGGCATCATTTCCTCGAGATATCTTGGGGCAGATGAGCAAGGGGCTTAACTCGGTCCGTACATTGCCAAAGTTTCTCTGGCTCTTCTTTGGAATCCACACCACTGTCCTCCTGTGGCCAGAGTTGTGCAAAGCCTTCCAACAAACCCAATGCTGTAGCGTAATTGGGTTCATGTGCAGGACCTGCCACAAAGGAGCAGGACTGCTCCAAGATACTTGCCTGGTTGAAGGTAAGTTGTTTCCCACTCGCCCAGAAGCTGGCTGGATTAGCAATGGAAACGTATGTAAAACCTGGTGTTGGCACAGCCAGATCCATCACTCTGAAGGCTGGGTGAAGGAGCACAGGGCATCCTCCATGGCACTCTGGCTCTGTTTTCCAGGACCTCAGCGCCACTATCTACCCCTAGTCCCCCCGCCCTGCAACTGTTGCTGGAAATCACATGCCTGGCTCTCATCCTTCGTGCATGCTCTGATCTTCTTTCAGCCTTTGCTCAGCACCACAGGATCTAGTGAGGGTGAGAGAACTGACCTTCTCTGTGCCAGAGCCAAGCAGTGACCGTGTGCAGACGTGACCAAGACTGAAAAGAAACCAGTCCTTGTTAAGAAAGCAGGAGTGGGTTTGCTTGTGGTTGGCCAGCAATGTGTGCACAAGATGAACCATGCACCGCCCCTCCCTTCTCTCTCTGCATCTGCATTCTCACCCCATCCTCTGAAATCATGGGAGAAAGAAGTCCAGTCAGGATCAATGACCTCCTTGTGTTGGCCAACATAATCTGCAAGCTTCGTCCAGAGGGAGAGGAACAGGGGTGGGAAATGGGAGACCATTTGGCCGCTTCACTAGGATTCTGTCACCACCACCACCCACTCCCTCACATTAGGAGCTTTGTAACCTGGGATGTTGCCTAAAGCCTTCTGGTGGTCATTCCCCCCCCCTCCCTTGGTCCAACATTTCTGTCAAGGCGTCAAAATGCTGCTGTTTCCTAGTGTACTGCAAATGCTGGACTATAAAAGGCCCTTTTTCTGTAGCGATTCTAGATGTTCTGCGAGTTGATTGCATACAGCCGCCTTCTCCGATGATGACCTCCAGAAATATTATACTTTTATTTCCTTAGATCTCAGCCAGCATCGTCTGGTCATCTACTGTGGGAAAGTTCCCTTCTTGCAGTTTGTGGTATTGCTTAAGTGCAGTGAGTGTCTTGCCTACTTGTTGTTTGAAGGCCCAGAAGTTGGTTTTGTATTAAAGCGCAACAGAATGATTCAGGGAATTCTGTTTTGAGTTCTAGCAGTAATAAGTATTTCAAGACTTTTTTTTTTTGCATTGTCTTGTCCATTCTGGATTTTACTGACAAACTCAATGTGGTTGAAGAAAGGTTCAAGCAGTAGTGATAACTTAGTCTGCCCTTGGATGAATCAGTTGTGAATCAAAGAACATGCGGACACCCCAAAATCAACCCTCATGACTGTCTCAGAACCTGTGTGGCGGAAATGACTAAGAACCATGGCTGAACTGGGTTGAGCAAGAAGGTCATTTGAAACTGGGACTATACATTCTGCTATGTTCTCACATGAGTCATTCAAGCCTTTGTTAGTTTGTTGTCTTTCTGTTGTTATATGAAAGAGACTCACTGGGATTTCATAATGTGGTTGGGATAGTCAAACCTGTGGGATGTGACTTCAAGGTGTCGAAACAGAGCGGAGACGGATGTGAACCAAGAAGAGTAAGCTGCTGCCTTCCAGATGTATTAGAGGACAGTTCCTACCATCTCAAGATGGTCATGCGATTTCCACTCCAACATATCTGTGGGCATCAGATCAGAAGAAGGCTAGGCCATGGCATCAACATATGTGATGACATTTCATGATTAATAATTTGTGTGGGCACAGCAAAAACGTCCTGTGATGCTACAGTTGCTTTATGGCTCCATGCTGCGGCAGATAAAGCAGCCGTTGTGTCATGATCCACACAGTTTCTGCTAATGTAAAAAGTGAACTGTTTTCGGGAGTTTAGCACCATTTGGGCTCAAAGAGTGCCAATATACCAAATAAATCACAAGCATCTAAAGGGGTCTTGAGCCTCCAAAGCAGGAGGTCACACCATGGACCTTGTAGCCTCTGAAGTATTCTCATTTATTTATTAAAATATTTTGAAGCTGTTCCTCATCTCAGTGGGTTCTGTGGCAGGATATAAAAAAAGCAGAACCCATTAGCCTTAAGAATAAAAACCAAGTAGCCCAATCAGAGGATCTGCCCAAGCAGAGGATGAGATGGTTAGATAGCATCACCGATGCAACGAACATGAATTTGAGTAAACTCCGGGAGGCAGTGGAGGACAGGAAGGCCTGGCGTGCTATGGTCCATGAGGTCACGAAGAGTCGGACGCGACTAAACGACTGAACAACAACAACAAAAGCCCAATCAACAATACATTATCTAGAGTAAAGCGAAAGGTATTATTTTAAACTATGAAAGCAACTGAAGAGTTACTGAGACTAGAATGGAAGACGAACCTAGACAAAGTTCTGCTCTGATGTGGAAAAGATGGAAGGGACTTTGCCATTTTGCCCTTCTGAGTTTGCAGATCCTTGGAGCCTGTTTGGATTCCAAGTTCCAGTTCTCTAGCAGAAGCTGCCCTTTTATGATATGGCAACATTCCTGGTCCCTCACTTAATTCCAGGGGTTTCCTTCCCACAGCAGAAGCATAGGTTGAGAAATCCGTTGGGAGACAGATTTAACAAAAGGCCCTCAGAAAGGAGATGGAGTTAATTTCTTAACTACGTATGTTGCTCAACAAAAAGAAAACCCGTATTGCTTTGACACTGAGCCAAACACTTTGATATTCTTCATCAACTGCTCTTTTATGACATGATTCCTCCTTAAACCCAAGACCCATAAAACGCTCTTCTGCGTTCTGTTTGGATATCCTTCCTGGGAAAATCTGTTTTTACAGCTATCGTTGCTATAAGCTGCTGAGAGTGTTTTGGACAAAACAACCCCTTTTTCTGATTTTTGTTTTTTCCTTTCTCTGCTTTGGCCACCTTGGTGAGAAGTGATGTCATTTTGTAATACTGGCAGGACTTCATGGGGTCCCCTCATCTGTGAGATCATAAATGGATTTCCACCTGGCTGCAGCCTATTCTGAAGGCCAAGCTATTAAGGTCTCATGTGTACATGCTTTGGGGAGGGTTAGGGTTGAGTTGAATGTGTTGTTTCTTTATGTCCTGGTAAAGCTCACCCATAAAAGTGGCTGACAATACACATGAATACTGGAGAACATTGGACTTCATAGCGATGTGCTAAATGAGCTAGCAGACATGCTCCAAAAAGTCAACCGTCAGATGTCCTCTGGTTGTGATACAGAAAAGGCCTTGAGTAAGCCACAAACACTCTGGAAATATTCTGAAGTCTGCCTCAGAGACAAGTTTGCTCACAAAAGCCCGTGGCTTTCTAATCTGTGAATCTGTGAATGGAGACCGTGGAATTTTGTGTTCAGGGACAGCAAGTGTTAAATCTGGGAAGCCTTATTTGCTCGCAAGTCTCAGATGAGTCAGCAGCAGAAAGAAGCTGTAATTAAGACAAGGGTGGGTGCCTGCAGGGTACACAATGCACACAAAAAACAGGTGGCATTTCGACCGTATCATATCATCTGGACTTTTTTGAGCCGACCCTGTGAATAGCTCTGCACAGCGACATTCATTTGTCCGGGTGTGTCCGTTGTCCAGCAGAAGGGGTGGCATTTTTTTCCCCTTGGGCATGGGGAAGAAGGCGCACATGTACCTTTGGGATTTGGCCAATACTTTCCCTAACTCCCTAGCTGGATGCAGAAGGGGGGCAACCTGTGGTGAGGGGGGAGCCCCCTGACCGTAATGTCTGAAAATGGATGTTGTGGTTTCCTACCATTTTGTGGCAACCCTGCATCCGACTGGAAGCTCTACCATGTGCCTTAAAATAGGCTGGATGCTTAGCATAGCAGATAAAACAAACTCCTCCTCAAATTCTAGGAAAACAAAAGAAAATAAGAAATCCTGGCCCTATCCATCTCCATCACCTTTGCCAACTGTGGCCCAGGGATTCCTCCCCAATGTTTAGGGTGGCTGTGGATGACCAAAAGGCTGGATGACTCTGGCCCATCGGTCAATGGAGAAGAGGTGAGGGAAGGCATCTTCTGCTGCATTGGCGTTCCCATAAGTGCGCTTACGATCTTCCTTCAGGTTTCCTTTGCTTTACAAACCTGCGAAGGTTGTCAGTGTGAGGATTGGTCCTAAAGTTACTTTTTCATCACTGTTGTAACTGTGAACGGTCACTAAATGAGGCAGTTGCTAAACAAGGACTCCCTGTATTTGCTGTAGCACAAGAGCCGCTGTTACCTTCTCATAGCCAGGCTTGATGGAACCCCTTGCGCCAGGAGGTGCGGCCATCTTTGTTTCCTCGGGTCCTGCAGATGTTTCCTTTCTAGACAAGCATTTGATTCTTCGACTGCCTTATTTGCGAATTGCTACTTTTTGCTCTTGGTATTTTGGCTTTTGTTGTTGCACTTAGCCGGTTGTAAAAGTGTCTTAATGACGTGTGTGTAAATACTGACTGTATTGTAACCATGTTTAATTGCCACCATGAACAACTCTTTGGGGGAGGTAAGAAATTCCCTCAGTTAAAAGAGAAAAAAAACATTTCCCCTTAGGAAATGATCATTATCCACATTCAGCCACAGCTAATGGTCGGAGTAGACAGATCTCAGGACAGTGGAGAGACAGTTTTATGGCAAATTAATACTGTCATCCCTTGTGTTTTGCAAAATAGTGGAAAACAAACTAGCCAAATTTTTGAGCTGGGTCCAGGCTACGTTGCATTAAACCATCATCCCTCCTTGTGCAAGCTTCTACAGTGTTCCATCCAAAAAACCCATCAAGTGCAGACACAACATATTATTCCATCTGCTCCTGTTACAGGACAGAGCATTCGGCTTGGCTGTTGATCAGCCCCATCCTGAAATTCCCTAGGAACCGTCTGCGGAGTGGTGTTTCTCTTGGATTTCCCATTTGCACAGCAGCAGGTCTCACTGTGAAGTGAGTCAACATGCAGGGAGGGAGAGAGAGTTGTGTGAATTTGCCCGAAGGTTGAAGTCCATAAATCCAGTTCTTTTGATGTTTCTTTCTCCCTAGTCCCCATTAATCATGGGAAATCTTGTGAGGAGAGAGAGAGGGAGAGGCTAAAAGGGTTCCGGAAAGGAAGGAGAAGGCCAAGTATTGCAAAATTGTCATTGTTAATTTATAGTAATGTTCTGGTGTACACTTTGTTAGTCTAGATCAACGTTATGATACAATTGCAGCCCGAAGTCTCTTTGTTAAAATCTGGGAGGGGGAATAATTTAAAACTACACCAGCTGATCTTGCTCCCAAAGGTTCTCAGGAGAAGACATTTATGATAGGTTGGTCCAAGTTAGGCTAAATTTCCTCTCCCCCAGGCCCTCTTCCTTCAGCCCAGCCCTGGGAGAATTAAAAAGAACACCACTTTGGATCTTCTTGCCCAAATCCCTCAAATGCAAAACTTAACAACCACCACAAATTGTTAACAAAAACGTTTCTGTATCCACATCTTCTAGAACTTCTTGGTAATCAAGGTGCCCCAGGGGGTCAGTGACCGAGGAGAGGCTACTGGAGAGTAATCTCATCCAGTGTCCTTGTCATCTCTGAGTTCCAGCACTCAAAAATCTGCACAGTGGAAGTGCCTGCCTGTCCATTGATAAAATCCCCAGCCCCCTTAGAAAGCCCCCAGGTTCATCGGGTCTCTGGGATGGACCATCCTAACTGGTCATCCACCCTAGTAGAGATCAAGTGGGCCAGTGATATGCATGTTGCCCAGAAGATACCAAAGGATCAGTCACAAAGTTTGCCATCTTTAATTTACATCTCTTTTCCAAGGTGGAAACCAGGTCTAACACCTGCCCGAGATAAGCCCATGGTTGCCACGGAGGCCATGAAATTCCAAGCCTGTTTGGATTTCAAAATCAGGGCATAGAGGTTGAAATCTCCCAGTATTAAAATCTGGGAGACTCCATCACCAGACTAGCAATGAAATCTGGGAGCTCAGACAAGGCTGCTGCTGGGCAACAGTCTGGTGAATACGTAGCAGAAGACCTAGCTTGTTCTTCTGGCTCAGCTGCATCTACAGGCATTCACACCAGGTCACCTGAGGAGAGGGACATCTGGTCTCTTCCAAGGTCTCTTGAAAAATCACCACCATTCACTTCCCAACCTTGATATCATGGCTACTCTCAGATCTGGAATCTGGGAGGGCAGATCTCGGGCAGGGAGGTTATCCTGCCCTCCCACAACCAGGTTTCTGTGATGGTGGGTTTCACCACCCAATGAAGTGTGGGGGGCATTGCTTTATTTTGCATGGACATACAAAATGAGCTGCAGTCCCTTGGCAGAAATGTGATATGCCAACGAAGTAAATAAAGTTGATCTCTTCTGAGTGATCCAGATCATTCCAGAGTACAGCAAAGGGATGGGAAGAAGTCCTACAAAGATGTCTCCTGTGAACCAGCAGTTGCTGGAGACACTGGATGAATTTGATCTTGGCTTTACTCAAAGGCAGAGAATTGTTGTGGGAAGGGATGGGAAACACATTTATTCATTCCCACAACAGACTGAAAGTTAAGAATGAAAAAAATGAGTTAGAAATAACAAAAACAGTAACTATCCTAAACTAAACTCAGACCTTTCCTTTGATCTGTTTCCAAAGCAAACTGCCTGAATGCCAGTGCCGTTTGCCTTTTGCTACAACCAGAGGTGACACAGCCTCGCACAAAGTGTGTGGGAACTTTCTGATGACAGGATCAGCTTGGCTTCTCTCAAAGTGAAAGAGAACAGATCTCGATCTGGTTGAGTCATACAGAGTCCTCAAAGGTAGGCAAGGTTTGTAATTGGCTTGGCTACAAAACAGAAAAGGAAAGGAAAGAAAAGCCACTAGTGTGTGTGTCCTCAGGTCCCCTTGGATAAAAATTGGCCAGGGGAGTAAATTAATATAATTTGGTCTTAGCTCTGGCTTCCAAAAATATAAAGTTATTGTTAATGTAATGTTTTCAGTTTTAGCAAGCGTAGCGTGCCTGCTACAGAACGGAAACTCTGTATTTGGGACAACCCGCCCCCCGTGGTTTAACTGATTTGGGATATCAACAACAAAGATCTTTAGCTCTCTCAATCTCTCTCTCCCTACAGTGTGATCCCATATATCATCTATTGGGATTAAAATACTGTATCACCAGCACTTCTAAATTGCAGAACTTCCTTCCTTCCTTCCTTCCTTCCTTCCTTCCTTCCTTCCTTCCTTCCTTCCTTCCTTCCTTCCTTCCTTCCTTCCTTCCTTCCTTCCCAAAAGAGCAACATCTTGATTTGGCACACCAAATTATTTGGTTCAGGGCTAAATTGTTGACATCCGTCTTCTTCCTCAAGTACTTTCAGCACTTCCAGCTCAGGGGAGAAAGAAAAATGCGAGATGCCGTCATTTTTGCACTGCAAATCTGAAAACATTTCACCAACCCATTCTTCTAGCAGTAACTTGAGCCAGCTGACATTTCCAGATGCCAAGAACAGAGGCTAACTCCACAAGGTGGAAGGAAGCTCATGCAAGAACCATTTGATCCCGACTTTCTAGGTGTGTGTTGCAGCCTGTTTGCACCTTCCTTCTTGCTGTCCATCTGTTGGTAACTTGAGCAGATTTTAAATTAGCCCCCCCCCCCAACTTGTCTCTCGCTCAACCTCTTGCAATGTCACCACCAAGAAAAAAAGGCACCCAGAAGAACTAAGACAGAGCTTTGGATCAGCGATGGATTTCAAGATCCCCATGTTGTTGGATCCTCTGAAGTAATAGTCAGCTTTTAACATCTAAGCCCATACTCTAAAACAGTGTTTCTCAACCTTGGCAACCCTAAGCTGTGTAGACTTCAACTCCCAGAATTCCCCAGCCAGCATGGGGAATTCTGGAAGTCCAAACATCTTAGAGTTGCTAAGGTTGAGAAACACTGCTCTAAAACAAACAGTTTGAAGCTATCATGTTACTATAAAACAAGTCAAAGAAGTTGGGTGTGTGATCACACACTGAAAAGTCCATCACTCTTATTTTATCTCTCTCTCTTCCCCCCACCCTGGAATCTTTCTCCTTTTAAGCAAACTTCAGATAGAGATCAAATTCTAATCAAACTATATTAAGGAGATTTGGATACCACACTGTGTCAGAAGTGAATCATCCTTCTGTCATATTCCGTTCCCCCCCCCCCCACAGAGCAACAAAGAGTGGGCTTTTCCATACTGAAAATATAGTAATATTTATTACATTTCCTGAGTTCTCTTTGAAGAAGCAAGGCTCAACTTGCTTGGGCCTTTTTTTTTTAAATAGAGGCAATTCATGAATTCTTCCCTCTTCCGGATGACATGAAATGTGAATGTTTGTTCATCTTATTTGGTAATTAATCTGCAAGTTCAGCAATATGGAAGGGGATTTTTGAGAAGGAATCCCACCATCCTGTTAGTGATCGCCTTCAGTGACATCTTATTATTTGTTTTCTTCTGGTGTGGCTTCTAATTATGGAAAACCAAAAGTGCCCTGAATACCTTCTTAGATGGTTAAGGAGCAGGGCCAGAATGTCTGCACCAGCGAAGGAACACGGCCATTCTAATGGAAGAAAAGCAAGTAATGGTCCTCGCTGGAGAAGAAGAAGGTAAAAGTAAAGGTAAAGGTTCCCCCCGCACATTTGTGCAGTCATGTCCGACTCTAGGGGCCGGTGCTCATCTCCGTTTGTTAGCCGAAGAGCCAGCGTTGTCCGAAGACGCTTCCACAGTCGTGGCCGGCATGATGCACGCGGAACACTGTTACCTTCCCACCGAAGTGGTGCCTATTCATCTACTTACATTTGCATGCTTTCGAATTGCTAGGTTGGCAAGAGCTGGGGCGAGTGCGGGAGCTCACTCCGTCACCCGGGGCTAAGACTGGCTTCTAAACTTGGAAGGCCACCATGTTGAGGCCCTGTGGCGTATTCGCTGCTCAGAGCTGTGTGGTCTTCCTTGGATGGGACACCCTTTCATCCTTTGAGCCTTGGGTTCACAGAGCCTTCTACAGATCAAACCAGCCGAGATGCAGCCAGAAGGGGCTTCCAGTTCAGCAGTGCTGGAGAGGTTGAGTAAACAATTCCAAGCTTCCCCCATGCCCCTGGACCACTCTCCAGATCAGAAGGCTGAGGGGTGCTCTTACGAGGCAAACTTGCTCAAGAAAAAGGTGGAAGGCTTGCATGGCCTCTCATCCCGTGGCTGTGTTCGGCGAAAGCAAGCAGCAGCTCTTCTTCTCCATCATCCCAAGCTCACACACTTGCTGTCGTGCATGCAGAGCGAGATGTCTTGCGGTTTTGCCCCTCCTTGAACCAAGTTGTTGCTTGCCCCTTGGAGCTGTCCAGGGTCTGGCCAGTCCTCCAAGCAGCAGCGCTTGCCTTATCTGGTTTCCCAGCTGCCTGCCGTTCATTGTTGCCAATTGTGCGTGCCCAGGACCCAGAAATAGGACAAGGCAAGGGTAAAAGAGAGCAATTCGCAACCCCGTGACCAAAAATGGAACGGTAAAATGTGTACCATGGCTGTACTGAATCGTATAGCTCTGCAGAACAGTCTCTCTTCGTCTTTTTTAGTGTCTTAACGTGACCCCCTGCATTTTCAGCTGATATTAGAAAGAAGGTGATGATAGCAAAAATATCTTGGTTTAGCAGACGTTTCCTATTCTCCTAACCCCGAGAACATACAGTATGTCTGGCTGGAAGTTCTGCTCGACAATTCCTTTGCCCACCGAAAACTAGCATGCCATGGAAAGAAGTGTTTTGCCACGTGAGGAGATTTGGAAGTACGCCATGGGCAACAGTGTGTTTAAACACACACTCGCACTTGCTCCCTGGGGATAACGGCCCATGAGAAACATCTAGGAAAATGTTGTGCCTGGCCTAAAGCTTCCTCTGTCTCAGCCCTTTTCTCCAGTCTAAGAAAAAGCAATGCTGCCCCTGTCAAAGTCTGGGCAAGTGGGAAGGGGCACGCCAGGTCGCTCTGCTGCTTCGTTCCTGTGTGAGATCGGCACACTGGCATGCAGCATCCATGCTCCCCCACTCTGAAGTGGCCTACATTTTGTTTTATTTTTATCCCGCCTTTATTATTTTTATAAATAACTCAAGGCGGCGAACATCCCTAATACTCCTTCCTCCTCCTATTTTCCCCACAACAACCCTGTGAGGTGAGTTGGGCTGAGAGACAGGGACTGGCTCAAGGTCACCCAGCCAGCTTTTCTGCCTCAGGCGGAACTAGAACTCTCAGTCTCCTGGTTTGCCATTGGCTCCTTCCTAGGCCTGAGAGGGACTGGCCCAAGGCCACCCAGCCGGCTTTCATGCCTAAGGCGGGACTAGAACTCTCAGTCTCCTAGTTTGCTATTGGCTTCTTCCTAGGGCTGAGAGACAGGGACTGGCCCAAGGTCACCCAGCCGGCTTTCATGCCTAAGGCGGGACTAGAACTCTCAGTCTCCTGGTTTGCCATTGGCTCCTTCCTAGGGCTGAGAGACAGGGACTGGCCCAAGGCCACCCAGCCGGCTTTCATGCCTAAGGCGGGACTAGAACTCTCAGTCTCCTAGTTTGCTATTGGCTTCTTCCTAGGGCTGAGAGACAGGGACTGGCCCAAGGTCACCCAGCCGGCTTTCATGCCTAAGGCGGGACTAGAACTCTCAGTCTCCTGGTTTGCCATTGGCTCCTTCCTAGGGCTGAGAGACAGGGACTGGCCCAAGGTACCCCAGCCGGCTTTCATGCCTAAGGCGGGACTAGAACTCTCAGTCTCCTGGTTTGCCATTGGCTCCTTCCTGGGGCTGAGAGACAGGGACTGGCCCAAGGTCACCCAGCCGGCTTTCGTGCCTAAGGTGGGACTAGAACTTCCAGTCTCCTGGTTTGCCATTGGCTCCTTCCTAGGGTTGAGAGGGAGGGACTGGCCCAAGGTCACCCAGCCGGCTTTCATGCCTAAGGCGGGACTAGAACTTACAGCCTCCTGGCTTCTAGCCCAGCAGGTCATGGCAGCCACATGGATTAGCCTTGCTTAAAGGACTGAGCATGAACTTCTGTGAAAGAGTATCTGAAGGCAGAGAAAATATATGTTTCCTCTTCCCTCCAGTCCTGTTTGATCTGTCTTTTTCGTTTGCATCTGAAGATGCAGACTTAAATGTAACAGACACCCCTGCGGCTTTCATTATTGAGCGAATAAAGTCGGGAGCCCGTTTTTTTCCCAGCCTGCTAAATCCTTCAATTTTATACTGCTTATGATGACTGTCACAGTAGGTTATGGAAGGAAGGAACATAGGAATTTTGTTGAGCGAGTTTTCTGGAATTCACAGGCATTCTCCTAGTGAAGATTTAGCCTTGATTGTGCCATAGGACAAGTGGGTTCTGACTTGGACCTGACTGGGTTTAGAAGACTGAAGCCTGGGGCCTGAAACTCAAGGAGCTTAAGTTGCAAGAAATCCAATATTAGGTGGGGGCTGTGGAAGTTTGAGGGGAGAGCACCATGTTAAAAAGAGGGAGGATGGGTGGCCAATTTTGGGGGGTTCTACATACTGTTTAAGTTCTGCTCCCAATTAACATGTGCCATGCAAGGGAATCATCCATAGAAAAAAGGTTTTGCAACTCCATCCATCCTACGTGGTAGAGCTGAGTGAGGCTCCTATCCGTAAGCAACATCATAACAACCTACATTGTAAACTGCAGGTTGGCATCATTGCCTAATAAAATATGATAGCAGCAGCCAAGAAGGAAGGTGGGAAGATGACCCAAGAGCAGAAGACCATGCCAAGTGGCAGCTTTGGACGGGGTTGGCAAGGGGCTCTCATGGGGGTTTGCCATTAGAAAAGTATTTGAGAGTTGAAAGTGACTGTATTGATTGAGAGTGATGAACAGCTCCAAACATTCAAAAGCCACTGTAGGCAATAAGGTAAAGGTAAAGGTTCCCCCGCACATTTGTGCAGTTGTGTCCAACTCTAGGGGCCGGTGCTCATCTCCGTTTGTTAGCCAAAGAGCCAGCGTTGTCTGAAGATGCTTCCACGGTCATGTGGCCTCATGATGCGTGCGGAACGCTGTTACCTACCCACCGAAGTGGTACCTATTTATCTACTTGCGTTTGCATGCTTTCGAATTGCTAGGTTGGCAAGAGCTGGGGCGAGTGCGGGAGCTCACTCCGTCATGCGGGGCTAGGGATTCGAACCTCCGAACTTGCGATCTTCCGATCAACAAGCCTGGCGTCTTACCCGCAGTTCAGACTGGATGTTCTCTGGAAATGTGGACTATACCTCCCATTCCTCCAGCTAGTATCCTTTGGCCAGGAAGTCTGGGCCTGGCTGGAACTGTAATTGAGTGCATATTAAGGGCACCAGGTTGGAGAAAATGGAGCTGAACTGAAAATATCAGGAAGAAGAGTATTTTTCAGTGCGGGGTTTCTGAAAGAGAGAAAGCTGTCCCACAGGTCTCCAGTGATGACCTTGGGAACTGGGTAGATTCACATGAAACAAAGTTATAGTTTTAGCTTATTGTTTTTATTGCGTTTTTAATTGTGAGCTGCCCAGAGTCATGCAATTGAGATGGGTGGCCATACAAATTTAATAAATAACTAAATATGGTGGTCTTGAAGGCATCTTGAGCTTTGGTTGTGTATTAAAAAAAACCCAGCAGTCATTCATCATCAGATCATTGGCGATCACTCGTAGCCGAGTAAGATTGTCTTCCAAAGGTAAAATTTTAACGGTGGATCCGTAAGTGGCTATAAAGGCCAATTCTGGATCCGCACAACCTCCCACAATGAGGGCATAGGTTTCCGGGTGGGAGACGGTCATGATGAGGGTTTGCTTGACGTGCCTTCCTCTTAGCTCATTTCTCCCTTTCGCCCTGTACTCGTGCTTCTTCAAAGTCCGTAGCACCTTTAATAAAGGCTGACCTCCAATTGAAACGTTCATGAGTTAGGGCTTCCCAGTTCTCAATGCTGATATTACATTTTTTTAAATTAGCTTTGAGAGTATCTCTGAATCTCTTTTGCTGTCCACCAATATTCCGTTTTCCATTCTTAAGTTGGGAGTAAAGTAGCTGCTTTGGAAGACGATGGTCAGGCATTCGAACAACATGACCGGTCCAGCGAAGTTGATGTTGGATGATCATTGTTTCAATGCTGGTGGTTTTCGCTTCTTCTAATATGCTAACATTAGTCCGCCTATCTTCCCAAGTAATTTGCAGAATTTTTCGGAGGCAGCGTTGGTGGAATCTTTCAAGAAGTTGGAGGTGGCGTTTGTAGCCAGCAGTAAAACCCAGCAGTACTTCCAGTTGGAGATGGGCATGAAGCTAGTGCAGTCATCTAAAGCTGGTAAAGTGTGAGGAATGGCCACCTTCTGTTCCAACTGCAGGTTCTGGATTATCTTCAAGGGCAGTCCCACATGCGTGGACCTACACTGATCTCTTGTTTGTGTGTGGAGAGTGAAGACAAATGTCCAATTTTCCCAAAAGACATCCAGGGCTTCCTTTGTTTTGTTTTCCAAAAACAGAGGGGAATAATGACAATCCACGTTTCTTCAATAGATGTCTTGGAGGAGTGAATCTGGAGGTGTGAGTCTGACAAGCTGACGTCATCCGCCATGTTTTTGGAGTTGTATTCCAATCTTTGGCTCACTTTCCCCACTGGGAAGAGTATGTTTAGTGCCATGAGTATATATGTATAAGTGTACAGCCAATCACTTGACCTGCCATGTTTATGGAGCAAGCCTTTCTGTAACGTGGATGACTAATGGGATTGGGAATTTTTGGCTTCTTCTCCGGTGTAATGTTAGACCCCTTTTGGAGCTCCTTTTCACTAATCCATCCAGCAAGGCAGCCAGGAGAGGAGAGAGCGTAAACTAAATAGAACTTTAGGAACCTGGGCTGGATCCCAAGCTGTGGTGGGGCTCCTTTGCTTGGGAGATGTGGCAGTGAGCATAGAAAGACAAAGAAAAGCTGAACCTCTCCCCTGGAGTAAGATGAGTAAGGGAGAACTTACTCCATTGTTTTGCACTCTTAGGAGTCCTTTGTGCCAAGCTTGTAGAAGCTCACCTGGACTCCCAAGTCTTCTCCAGAGGCAAACCCTTCTCCCTCCCCATCCCTGCCAGAGGGAATGCTGCAGAAAGAAATAATGCACACGTCAAATTGGTTGCAGATTAGAGATCCTTCCTTCATCCACCCTTGGGGAAGCATGGCTGGTAAACTGGGGGGAGCCTGAAAATTCTGAAAATTCTCTAGGTTTCTGATACAGTTTACTCCGTAGTGTGTTCCATTCCTCTTGACTCTTTCCCTTCTTGAATTATAGTTAGGGTATCCTTGTAACCTATTTTAGAGAGGGTGTTCTTCTATTGGAAGAGATGCCCAATTCAACTCTGGTTGAAAAATAAGGGACCATAAGAAGGGAAAAGAGAAGAAGCTGAGAAGTAACCCATATATACTGTAAGTAGCACCTGGACTGCAGGTTGCCATCTTCCCTTCCAAGGAAAGGTGCACTGTAGTTCTCTTTAAATGGTGGTGATTATTTCTAGATTTACTTCTAACTGTATACATTTGCATTCACAATTTTTATCTTTTCGCCCCCCCCTCCTCCTCCGCCGCCACATTTCTTGTTTATTTAGCATTGCACAAATGCAAGACACAGACAGGACTCAAGCCAATAATTAGGAAAAACAAGTGCTGCCTTCTCTAGATGTTTCAGATGATAACTTTCAGTATCCCCAACGGTAAGGATGAGTGTTGCCATCCAATATTTCAGGACGGCATCAGGTGAGGGAAGGCGGCCCAATCCCATTATGTGCCACCATTTTTCCGTGAGACCCAAGAGGTCTTGCACTTTCAAGAAGCAGTGGTAACAAAAGGACGTTGAATCCTGCCTTTTTGACATTTGTGGTTCTTCCAGAAATCCTGAGGATTTTATTTAAAAATCAATCCATATTTACCAATGCAATGGAAGGTCAACCTGTTTGTTTTCTTATGTACTACTAGATCTTGCGTAATCACATTAGTAGTGTCGCTTCTGGCTCTGGAAACTTCCTGGCCTGGAAACGGAGTTTGCACATGTGTTGGAACAGCATCTTTCTTATCACTCAACCTTGCTAAAGCTGGTCTCCTTGGAGCGTTCCATGCTCTTTACGATGTCTGCTTTGATTTTTCTGGACTTGGTTCTGGGGCTCAGAAGGTTCCCAGCCTTCTTTCTCTCCTTCGTTCCACTCTCTGTTCTACCCTCTTCTTGCTGCGTGTTTCTCAACCGTAAACATGATTGATCACCTTTCCCAGCAAGCTGCTGAATTATTTATGGATCTGCGGGGATCTCGCTGCTGCCAGCAAACGGGTGTGTTTGGCCAGTGAAGCCAGAGGCCGAGGTTTGAGAGCGGAGCCTTGATACATCCTGGGCCCAGGATGGAGCCAAATGGGGAGTGTAATGCCAGTAACCTCCCAAAGAGCTTATCTCTTGCACTCAAGCGAGAGAGGTGTTTGGTTTGGGAATCTTTGAATTCTGTCAAGTTGGAAGCCTTTAGATGGGAAGCTGCAGATGGAAGAGCTCAGACGAAGTGGTCAGATTTTCTCCAACTAGAAGATGAGGAAAGACCAGCTCAGGCTTCTGGGACTGATTGCTCAAAAGCCACCTGGACAATCTGGGTTAGCCAGGGCAAGTGGTGATTCTCTAGCACAGTGTTTCTCAACCTTAGCCACTGGAAGATGGGTGGACTTCAACTCTCAGAATTCCCCAGCCAGCATCGCTGGCTGGGGAATTCTGGGAGTTGAAGTCCACCCATCTTCCAGTGGCCAAGTTTGAAAAACACTGCCCTAGCACTTCATAGGGTGTTCCAGCTTCTGCAACTGATGGGTTACGTTCTCAGGCTCATCTGCAGTGGCCTTTTGCTGATGTTTCATTACATGCTACAGTGGATCCCAGAAGTCAGGGAACTCCATTGGAGCCCTGCTGTTGGTAAGGCTTGCTGCAAGCCATGGAAAATGTAGTTAAGTCCGGACATCCCTTGAAATAACGGAGATGTCCGTTGCATGTGAAGTAGCCTGAACGTGGCACTTTAAAATGCCCTACCGCCTCTTTAACGTACCTTCATTGTGGTGACTTGCATCATTTGTGTGAGGATATCATATGATGTTGTTATGCCAATTACGTAAATCACTGGAATGATCTACTTCACAATTTAACAGACATTCAGGAAGAACAGACACCCCTTTCCCCTGAAGGCTCCATTAAATATAAACAAATAAACAACCAAGTCCACAAACTTTGAGTAATGGCTTAGATTAAGTTCTTTAAAACCTTAAGCCAGCTATAAAGGGGCGTCCTATAGACCAGGCAACTATAGATTCCTTTCACACGCCAGGGATGCCCCTTTTTAATGTGTGCCATGTAAATTTTAATGTGTGTTGTGTAATATTGCAGCTGTGATCTTGAGTTTTTTGACACAAACCCACACACACCCTGCTGACACCCCTGACTCGCGTGCACACACAAATCCCAGGTCCATCTAAAAGCTGTCAATAACCAACATCGTTTAAAGAGTAAGTGCATTCTCACGTAGGAGAAACGAATCTTCCAAGCTGATGCCGGTTAGGTTCTCATCAATTTAGCCTCTGAAATAAAGAAAACATTCTTTTTTGCTTTAGAAGATAAGGTAAAAAAAAAATGAAGAAAGCTTGCTTATTATTTTTAAACCGCTGTTGTCATTCGTAAGGAGATATATGCAAATTTAGCCAACTGATTAATTGATCAAAACGCATACCATTACTTAGTCACTTGAAGTTCTTCAGAGTGAGGGTCTGTTGGCGATGCTCTAGCATTAAACAAGAAGTTGGTCTAAATCCTGGTGGGCCTCAGAGCTGCTTGCTGACCTCGGCCTGTTTTGAAATTCCCCCAAACGTGGGCAGTTCAATTTTTCCATGAAAACGGGGGGTAATGTTTGAGCACAGAAATACCGCAAAATGTAATATAAGCTCTTCAAAAACTCAGGGAGGTGGTAGTACCTAGATGACTCAGATTGCAAAAAGCTAAGCAGAGTTGGACCTGTCTGGTCCTTGCACTGGAGACCTTCAGAGGATCCTAGGGGTATAGGCTAGAAGGTCTGCGAAAAACATCCCAGAAAAGGACAGGGGCTGCCAGTCACTTTTCTACTGTTGCCCAGAAGGCTACATGGATGCGGCCCTAAAGTCACCAGAAGCTGAATTTGACTTGAAGGAGACTTTACTTCTAGTTTAAAAGTAAACAGAACTCAAATTCTCCCTCCCATCAAGCCGAGGAAGATAGAGAAGATCCTCCCTCCCATCTGCAATACAACCCAGCCACTTGACATCTTGATTTTGTCTGATTTGACCTTCACCATCTCCATAAATATTAAGCATTGCCTACCTCTGGTCTAGGGGATACATAGAAGTGTCCTCATTCTCCAACAGCATCATTGGTGAGGATCTGGGGGTAGGAACCCAACCTCTTTGGAAGGCGTGTGCCAGGTTGGGGAAAGCCTGTGGAAGATGGTTAGCTTTCCCACCCAGCACTTATGAAATGGTTGGGCTTCTCATCGCTAGGCCTCCCTAATAGTTACAGGTGGGTGAAAGTCTTTTGTTCCCCACTTTTCTTCTGCTGAGCTTGAAAGTTGCCAGCTGATTTTCAGCCAGGCTCCTATTTTAACCTCAAAACAGGCTCACATTGTTGGCTTAATGAGTCACCCTGTATCAACAGAGAGGCCAGCCAAAGATATCTTCAAGGGGAAATGACTGGAAAAGACAATTCCTTCTTAAGCTTGGGCTTCTCCCCCAGCCTTGGCACCCAGGGCCCAGCTCAGTCTTTCCTTGGCAGCGTGGTCCAAGATTGGAGAAGTGTTGGAGGAAAGGAGCTGCACAGGGTGTTTTGGGGGAGAGGAGAAAGCCAGGGACAAATGAGAGGGGTCATAAGCACTCTTAAAATATACTCTGATCTCATCATTCCTTGAGTGAAAAGCGTGACTGGTTTTTCAAAAGGGCAGAGAAAAATAAACGGGGATGTGAGGTTCGCTGCTCTTCAGAAATGCCTCCAGGAGCAGCATTGGGCTGCAAACAAATGTGCATGGCTAGCGTGGAAGAAATGCACGTGGCCCCGCCAAAGGATTCCACAGGAAACCTTGACAAGAGATACTTTTAGCATCTTTTCTTCTGGCCTACAGATAGTTTAAAAAGGAGCGCATTGTTGAGCCACGACCTCAACTAGGCTGCAGGTGGACCTCTTGATCTGGTGCCCTGCCTCCAATGTTGATGGTGCATATTTAAGGAGAACATATCAGCCTTCCATAATGTACTTATCTGTGTGATGCTCCCCGCTGGGGAGAACAGTTTCTGGGACCAGACAAGCCTCATCTTGATCTAATATCCGTTCCTTGGCTCTTTTAATGATGAACTCACTCCAGTTTTCCCTCGTGCATTCACCTTTCTAATATGCTTTCAGGTCTTGAGGGCACTTTCCATCTGTCTATCTCCAGAAGCTTGGAGATGTCCAAGAAGCAGAGTCCCTGGAGGTCAAACTGTTTAGCCAAAAAAAAGTGGGTGGGGAAAGGAATAGGGAAGGAAAAGAAGAGGAAGATTTTGAATGTTGAACTTGGTATTTCAGAACTGATCCTTTTCACTGAGGGGAGCTACAAGATCTGACCATTACAGAAGAAAAGAAAGAACAAGTTGGGGGACTCCAAACATTAGGACAAGATGCAAAGTTGGAATGGGCTCACTTCACAGTACAAAAGGCCAAATGCTCAAAACTGAATTTGAGGCAAGTAGACATTTTCGGTTCCTTTGTGTCTACAGCTGAAAATAGCTGGACAGATGATCAGGTAAAAGTTTTAGCATGTCTGCTGTGTCCACATCTCCTGTGGCCAGAGTTAATGTAGTCTCAGGATGTCCTGTTCCCTGGGTGGGGAAGGAATGTCTTTACTTCACATTTGAGTGTGAATTTATCTGATTTTGCATTCTCAAACTCAATTGTCCTTTGCATTGCAAAATACTAATACTAATACTAATCCTGTCACTAGAAAATCTGCCCCCAAAAATCTTAAATCTGAAAAGGACATACAAAGCTGCATTATAGCAGGAATACTTGCTTGTGAAACTTGGTACATTTAGCAAAACTGCCAACAAAAATGTGAATATTTGGAGAAATGAGCACAAACACATGTACACCTTTTAGTGCAAGCTTAAAAGAAATTCTCCAACTGGTGTGGCAGTGAGACAGAGAACTGTAATAGAAAACCTGGAGATGAAATTAAGATATTAGCAAAAAATGAGATGTGGGGCGGAACCAAAGCTGCCAGATGTGTCCATCCTTTCCGTGGGTCTCCTGATGTTTATTAGCCCAAATGAAATGCTGGTTACTATTTGGTCTCCCTGAAGCTCCTGGCCAAATTTCACAAGTATATGGCTGATAGGAAGTTGTTTCTCGCCGATTATTTATGATTCTTTATAGCTTTGAACTGCAACTTTAAGATTTGGCTTTAGCCATTAAGGATATATTTTAAAAATATTAGTTCTATTGTCCAGTAGTCACTTAGGGTGTTCAATTATCGTGAAAACGGTGGACAATATGTATTAACCAGTAATGAAATTCCCTTCCTTGGCTCAGTTTCCTTCTCTTGGGTATTAATATTAGGACATTCTGCATATAATTTTGATCTTTTCCACTGAAAAGCGTAGACACAACAACCGCCAAGTCTCGAGCCTTTTTTCTTGAAGCCAGAGTAAAAGAAGATAAAACAAGACCATGTTGAGAGATGTACAAAGAAAAAGATTCTACGGCAGGAAGATCACAGCACCTTTGTTGATATTAAAGGGCAACATGAATATTTAACAGAGGACTTGATTCACACAAGATAACCTTTGTTGGTTGGTGGGTTGGTTGGAGAACCGTAAAGTAAACTAAAGAAAGCATTTTGGAGCCAGCTAATTCACTGGTTATGATTTCTCTCCTCTCACGAATGTTCAGATTTTGGGGGGTGTGGGTGAGGGTCTGGTAGGTGCGGAGACAGCATCCTTGATCACATTTCCTTTTCTTTTTTTCACAAAGGGGAACTCTAAGTTCTAAAACTAACTACACAAAACCTAACCAGCCTCCAAAGGGGAGATATTCAGGTTTGGGTGAGTTAAAATATTCATAATGGAAAGAGTTTTATATTTTGAGTAACTTTTTCAGAAAGGTAAAACTTTTTTTCAACGCTCTTAATCCAGAGATACTTACATCCAATAGATATGATGTAGAATAGGTATGATAGTCAGATTATTGACCATTTATTTATTTATTTATCTTATTTATACCCCCCATCCCCCCCTAACGGAGGACTCTAGGCGGCTTACATACATTGTATTTCATATATTTATACATTTCATATATCATACAACATTTTAAACCGCGCGCTAAGGGAAGGGGTAAGGGAACCGACTCTTCCATGGGTATTGGACTACATGTCCCAGAATACCTTGCTTTGGAGCCGGCTGCTGACGTCCTGGATGTTGCTGTTTCAGGATCCGTCGTCTCCGCCGCCATTCACGAGATCTTCGTTCAGTGGGCGACCCCCGATGCCAGCATATTCTCCCACTTAAGGTGGTACCCATTTATCTACTTGCAAAGCTTTCGAACTGTTGGGTTGACAGGAGCTGGGACAAGTAACGAGAGCTCACCTCGTTACGCGGGGATTCGAACTGCCGACCTTCCGATCGGCAGTCTACAGCTCAGCGGTTTAACCCGCTGAGCCACTGCGTCCCTAATTTGCTTTATTTGTTTGTTTTATTTATTAAACAAATTTATAAGGCCGCCCAACTCACACACGGTGACTCCCCTCCCGGCGGCTTACAGAATTAAAAGCCATAAAAACACAATACACACGGTGTATTGTGTGTTATTTGCTTTGAGTTATGATCCCCCTCTGGACCTAGTCATACGGAGGGATCCCCTTGGAGGAGAGGTGTCCGCAGATGCGGTTACAAAACCAAGATGGCTGCTGCTGCTGCGACGGTGGGGTCAAAGCTCTACCTGTTTCTTATGTGCATCACCATCTTCACTTTTCTTCATACCCTGCAGACACCCTTTCCTTGGAATGACCCAAGAAAGCCATTGGCTTGTCTGGTCTCCTTCTTGGTGGTAACACCCAGGACCAGCTACTCCTTTATCCTTTTCCTTCATTCCTCCATGCGCTGAGAAGGCAACCATGGCTCAAGCGAGTTGTTGTTTTACACCAGGGCTTTCCCAAGTTTTCCCGCAGCGACACACCAACCGCTGTTGGTGTGTCGCCGCGGGAAAACCCGGAGTGCTGCCATTGCGGCAGCATGCAAAAACCCGGAAGCGCTGCTGCCACTTTCAGTTTTTGCGTGCCGCCGTGGGTGCAGTGCTTTCAGATTTTCGTGTGTCGCGGGAAAACCCGGACGCGCCGCCGTGAATGCGGCGCTTTCGGATTTTTGCACGCCGCCGTTGGTGTGTCGCCGCGGGAGAACCCAGAAGCGCTGATGATGATCTGCGCTTCCGGGTTGTGTGGCGACACACCAGACTGTGTGTGGCGACACACTTTTGTGTCGCGACACACAGTTTGGAAAGCTCTGTTTTCCCAAACAAGGCCTGTAGAGATGGAGGAAAACGTTGGGTCGTTGTTGCTATCTCTTCAGCATGATGGAAACCAGCTTTGCTGCCCAGCACAGCATCTTCTGGAGCAAGAATGTGTTGAAGTTGGAGCAGCGTGGTGGAACTTTCCCATGCTGAATCTGGCGTCAGAACAACCGATCCAGTCGGGGGCGTTCCTCAGAGTGGCCTTGGATTTTGTGTGGAGCAGAATTTCTAATAACTTATCTGGGTGACTCATAGTTGTTTATGGCTGGGTCTTTGGAGGACTCTAATGGGCTGCAGAATTCCCCTTTTGCTGTCTGGTCTAGTAAATATTATCCCATCAAAACGAAGGGAAATCACAGATCCTTAATCTTGGTTTATTTATGGAGCTGGCTTTAGCTGTTTTTTTTTTAACTGTTTCATATATCATTATGGTTGACTTTTGTCAAGAACGTTGGCACTGTCTTGCTTCCTGTTTGGATCCTGCAGTCCTGACTATTTTGCTTTCTCTGATTGAAGCCACCTCTTACATGATTCCTTAATTTTGGCTGGGCAGTCAGGAGAACCTGCTAATGACCCAAATATTTTGCAAATGGTCCCCATGCACATTCTCCTTTACTAAAAATGCGCTGAAGGGATGCACTCTGCCCCAGGATTTTTTTAATTGCCTAAAAGTAGAGCTCTATCTCAGAAAGAGACTCTCTGGTTTGCTAAAGGTCTTGTGTTCACTCCATCTGCATTATGGAAAAGATCCTGGAGACCTTCTGGCACTTGCAGTGGACAATCTGGCTAGGTCAGGGGTGGGGAACCTTTTTTCTGCCACGGGCCATTTGGATATTTATAACCGGGGACCGGGGGGGTGGGGGGCGGGGTTTCTGGGATTTCCGCAGACTGGGGGCCGGAGTTTGCGGGCGGGAGCCAATCACAAGCACTGGGGGGCGGGGTTTGAGGGCGGGAGCCAATCGCGTGGAAGGGGCAGAGTGGATAGACTGTTCTGTAATGACTGGAACGTCCATTTGACGTTCCAGTTGATATTTTATAGTTGTTATTTATATTTGTTAAATGTGTACCCCACATTTCTGCTTGTACAGCAGAACTTTATGGAAGACAATTGGGGAGGCTGGGTGGTGGATTGATGGATTGATCTGAGGTGGGAAGACGTCAACGTGGACTCAAGCTTCAGTAAATACAGTTTAAGCATTTGGTGGTGACATCAACGACAGGTTCCTCCATGATGTCTTTCCTCAGTTGAGAACCACTTCTGGACCTGTGTGACCTCACAACATCAGGCAGTTGTTCTTTTTTTTCTGATTCTATTGTCCTTTGTTTAACACCTGGGCAAAGCTGACATTTTCTCTGAAATGCTACAACTTTCAGAGTTTATGGAAGACTTGTATTCTCGTAGGTGGGAGCTCTTTACTCTTCCTGGCTCCTACACTCTCTGCCAAAAGGCTATCATTTTAAGTCTGGAGGTTTTTAAACTGTTTTTGCAGGGGTTACAAGAGTGAAAAAAGTGGTGGTTGGGAAGACCCTTCCTTCCTTCCAATCTTTATATTATTAATTATATTAATCTATTTTGGATTATTTATTTATTTATTTATTTGTCGTATTTCTTTACCACCCATCTCATGACAATGACTCTGGGTGGTTTACAACATTTAAAATAGAAAAATAACATATTATTAAAATAAAACAGTATAAATATACATATAAATACATACAAATATATAAGTGCAAAAATATAAAATATAAAATTCAAGATGGCGAGTAAGAATGTTATTATTGGCCCCCTCACGGTGCCAATTATGTTAATCCGGGATTAATAAACTATATTGATCCAGCCTGAAAGGGTTTTGATGTCGGTAATGTAATGGAAAGAAACAAATATGCTTAATCCAAACATGATAGAATATGCTTAATCAAGGCATGCTTAGATTTCCACAGAATTTATGTGAATTGCCTGAAACTGCTATTGAGATGAATTTGAAGTAATTAATTAATTGAAGCAGCTGTCTGTATTTATTTTAATGTATTTATTTTAATGCTTTTGTTGTTAGATAGTGTTTTCTTGTTTTCATTTTGAGTTTGCCATTCACCTTTCAGAGTGGAAAGGCAAGAAAAATCTAACTAAATGAATAAGCTACTTGGAGTGTGTTTGTTACGGGTTGATATGCAATTAGCTATTTTATTTTAGTTAATTTTTAAAGGATCACTTTCAACAGGTCAGCCTGTGTGTTGATGGACAGTTGGGCAATGTCAGCATCTAAACTCATTGCTTTGCTTTCCAGAGGACCCGGTTCTAATAAAAGGCAACTAGAGTTGCTGAGTTCTTTCAGTGGTTTGTGTGTGGATTAAATCCAAAATTGTAGAGTCCTTGGTGCTCTCTGAGCATGGTTGTTTGCTTGCAGGCATTTCATTACCCGACTAGGTAACATCACCAGAACACCGCAGTTCAACCCTGAGCTACATACAGTATATTCTCTTCTATAGAAATCCTTAATTCTCTTTTTTAAAAAAGGAAAGAAATTCTTACACTGTGCCTCTTTGGTTTAGATTTTTTGTTTGCAGCTATAATTTAAAGCAGAAACGTCTTAAACCTTCTTTGATTATCATGTGTGGTATGCAAAATAAACACATTAACATTTCTGTTAGTTTTGTGACAATTAAAATCTCATCATTTTCCAGTTTGAATCTGTTGATAGTTTTTTTTTTGGACAGATTCTTGGCTGCAGCACCCTGCATCTGCCCTTGCTGGAGATTTATGCCAAACACAATCTTTGTGATGCTGAATATTACTTAGCAACTGGAACTCCGGATAAGAAAGAATAATTGACTTTGATTGTATTGTTGTTGAGCCGAGCTCCCTAAATTAGGAGATGCATGCTTTAATACACTAACTGGCATACTTCTTGGGTTTTAACACCAGTTTAAGCCAAAGAATATGAGCAGAATCTGGTATAGTTCCTGGGTTTCTTCTTGCTTGAAATAAGGTTCTGTATGATCCAAACCTCCACCATTTTTGCATCCCAGCCCTAAGGTTGCACGCAAGTTACAATTTTGTAGCCTGCTTTTTCTAATGGAACGATTACAATAACTCATGCATAACTGTTGGGAAATCCAGGCCATTGCTATCTTAACAAAGCAAATATTTTGGGGTTTGAATAAATACCCAGAATTTACAGATAGATTAATTAGACAGGAGAGGTAAATAGGTGAGAGGTAATCCTTTCTGCAAGTCATTCAATTAGCAGCCATTGTTGAAGTAAGTGCTGACACATACTGCAGCTGATATAGTTTAAGCTGGGTGTGGCAGATAATTTGTTTGACCTATAACGTGATTGGTTGATATTTGTATAAAAGTAGAGAAGTTCTGGTGTTCATTCTTCTCGTTACTATCTTCATTATCATCTGTATCTGTGGATGTTATTGGACTGTGTATTGACTGCGTATGTATATAGAGTAAATAGACTATTTTATCTAATCTCTTGTGAGTGTCTGCTTACTCAATAGAACGTATTACTCTGAGGTCTAGAAGTAACATTGGCAGCCCCAGTGCTGTATACTCTGACAAAATAAAAGGAAGAAAATTATGAGGTGTGGATCTAAGCTCCAGCATATACAAATAGAATTCCTGACTGTTTAATTATCTCTGTATTTAGGTTCATGGCTATAGCATATTTGCTTCCTTCTATCTTGTAAATCTTACTCTATGTTTCGTGTTTCCACATTCCTGGCAGACTAATTGCCTATTTTTCTACCAATGCAGATGGAACTATCTTGCGTTATTGTATTGGAAGAAGAATTTTCACCTTTCATGGCATTTGTAAACAGTCTGAGTTCTTGATTAAAAATAGCTCAGCCGCCTTTCCACAGTGATAGCAACTCAAGAACACATTCCCCCAACACACCCTTTTCTTACACTCAGAAGTGTGGTCCTTTGCCACTGTGATGTGCTTCCACCAAACAGCCTAGCCCGCTATCATCTGGTCACTTTTCTGCATTAACTAAAGCAAACATCACCCATTCTTAGCAATCTTTTTGTCTTTCTTTTGGCTTTTCACATTTCCCCACCTTTTTACAGAGTACTGTTTTCTAGAGATAAAGACATTTTTAAATTCTTTAGTTACTTTGGGTTTTTTTGTGTGCAAAGTATTTATGGAGTTGATCTATTTTTGATGCTCGATGCTATGAACGTTTCTGTTCTTTTTGTGGCCTGCCAAAAAATTACCTACTGTATTTCCCCATGCTCGGTTTTGTTTTGCTCTTCAATTCTGAGTCACTGCTGTTGTTCATGGTAATCCCAAGTTTAATTTTAAAGTTGTTGCCTGTTGCTCAGACCAGTTTCAGCTTCTCCTACATGTTTTTGTCAATATCTTTATTATTCTTTCTATTTCTCGTTACTATACCTTCGTCCTCCCCAACCCCGTGCTTTCCAGATGTCTGATTTGCAAGCCTCATTGCCCCCAGCCAGCACACTTGTGAGAAGCGTACGATGCGAACGCCAGTCGGTGATTTTAGAAACCCTTCTCTGTTTGACAGTATAAATTCAAATATTCCACCAACATTTTTAAAGGAACGTATCTTTGTTATGAATCTGTATGACTGTCATTTTTGGACAACACGATGATTAATATTATTAATATTTGAACATTCCACATCGCCGCCTGCCTTTTTGCAAAGGCTTTGATTTATAAGGATGTCTTCGTAAAGACGAGCGAGGAAAAGAGAGAGAGGGGCTGTTAAATTAACTTCCCAAATACAAGCTTTTCTCAGTTGGTTTTAAGTATTTCGCCCCCTTCTTTCATTTACGGCACGCTCCATGTTTTCGACTTTCTTCCTTTCCTAATTCTTCCCTCTTCTCCCCTTTTTTCTATTTTAATCTTTTCTTTCCCTTCCCCAGGCATTTTGTCTTGAATTTTTTTCCCTCCAAACATTTCCTGCGCGGAGCTGCACTTTGGTACTCCAGCCGATTGCCTGGCCCGCTTTTCTTCTGCCTCGAGGGTCTCCTTATGAGAAGCTGGATCATTTCATTCCCCCCTTAACTTACCAAGAAAGACCTACTGATTTTGCCGCAGACCGGGGATCTACCCACTTTGTCTTTCCCCTTGCCCTGTTTGCTCAGGCCATCGTGGGCTCCTGATTCTGTGAGCAGGATTAAATCTCAGTCTTCTCTGCCTGCTTCAGAGACCATCCCTTCCCTTTCCCTATAGATACCTCTAGAATCGCACCTGGTTTGCTCTAAGTGTGGCTTCTTTTTGAGAAAATATCCATTTTCAGGTTTATAATTCTCTTTGCCTGTTGTTGTTTTCCTTAGCTTTTGTCCCCCTTGATTGCAGGCTCTGCCCGTTTTCGTCCTGTGCTCAGTTTGCACAGCAAAGCTCTCAATGCACGATACAAGGAGGGTTTTTGTTTTTCAGCCAGCTTGTCACGGGGCCTGATGCTGGTTAGGGCTAAGAGGAGGGACTGGCCCAAGGTCACCCAGCTCACTTCCATGCCTAAGAGAGGACTAGGATCCGGGTCTCACCACTCCTTGTACAGCACCTTCACCACTACACCACACTGGCACTCCGTATAATTTTTCTTTTCTTAAACTTCTTAAAGCAGCATCTTCTAACTTCTAGGAACCATCTGGCGTGGCTGAGACATCTGAAACATGCCGAAGAGCTCTCCCAACTTTTTCAAAACTAAGCTAGATAATAGCAGCACCTAGCCAACCTTGGTTCATCTCAGGAAGCTAAGCAGGGATTAATCTGGCATTGGTACTAGGATGGGGGGGGGGGGGGGAGGGCACTGGCATATCCCATGGTAGTAGGCTAGACCAAACATGCTCATGAAGACACCCAACATACAGCTTGACTCAAGGGAGTTGTTCTGGTGCAGAGGTTTCCAAACTGTGTGTCGGGACACGTCAGTGTGTCGGCTGCAGTGTCTGGGTGTGTCGTGGCTGCTGCTGCCTCCAAACCTGCCCTGCCATGATTCCACGCAGGTCCTAGTGCCTGCCTTGTGCCCTGCTGCCTCCAAACCTGCTGTGATTCCGCGTAGGCCCTAGTGCCTGCCTTGTGCCTGGCTGCCTCCAAACCTGCCCTGCCAGGATTCCACGCAGGTCCTAGTGCCTGCCTTGTGCCTGGCTGCCTCCAAACCTGCCCTGCCAGGATTCCGCGCAGGTCCTAGTGCCTGCCTTGTGCCTGGCTGCCTCCAAACCTGCCCTGCCAGGATTCCGCGCAGGTCCTAGTGCCTGCCTTGTGCCTGGCTGCCTCCAAACCTGCCCTGCCAGGATTCCGCGCAGGTCCTAGTGCCTGCCTTGTGCCTGGCTGCCTCCAAACCTGCCCTGCCAGGATTCCGCGCAGGTCCTAGTGCCTGCCTTGTGCCTTGCTGCCTCCAAACCTGCCCTGCCAGGATTCCGCGCGGGTCCTAGTGCCTGCCTTGTGCCTTGCTGCCTCCGAACCTGCTGTGATTCCATGCAGGTCCTAGTGCCTGCCTTGTGCCTGGCTGCCTCCAAACCTGCCCTGCCAGGATTCCGCGCAGGTCCTAGTGCCTGCCTTGTGCCTGGCTGCCTCCAAACCTGCCCTGCCAGGATTCCGCGCAGGTCCTAGTGCCTGCCTTGTGCCTTGCTGCCTCCAAACCTGCCCTGCCAGGATTCCGCGCAGGTCCTAGTGCCTGCCTTGTGCCTGGCTGCCTCCAAACCTGCTGTGATTCCGCACAGGTCCTAGTGCCTGCCTTGTGCCTGGCTGCCTCCAAACCTGCTTTGATTCCGCACAGGTCCTAGTGCCTGCCTTGTGCCTGGCTGCCTCCAAACCTGCTTTGATTCCGCACAGGTCCTAGTGCCTGCCTTGTGCCTGGCTGCCTCCAAACCTGCTGTGATTCCGCACAGGTCCTAGTGCCTGCCTTGTGCCTGGCTGCCTCCAAACCTGCTGTGATTCCGCACAGGTCCTAGTGCCTGCCTTGTGCCTGGCTGCCTCCAAACCTGCTGTGATTCCGCACAGATCCTAGGGCCTGCCTTGTGCCCTGCTATAAGAGTGTGTCGCAAAATGATGCATGTCTGAAAAGTGTGTCACCAACATGAAAAGTTTGGAAAGCTCTGCTCTGGTGAATGCAGGTTGGAGACAGAGATCTGCATTTGATTCATTGACCAGAGTTAGCCCGCCTCTTAGATAAGAGGCCAACATAGTGATGTGGTCACTCTCATTTTTAACTGTCCCACTGCTCATTTTGAATTTTCCTGCATCTAGGTTTGACTGAGATTGCTTTGGAGGAACATGGTAAACCAGCTTAGCTGAACATTCTTCTTTCAGGGAGCCAGTCAGCCAAATTGTTTCTCTATGTATTTATTTCTCAGAAACATTCCCAGTCCTCCCTGTCTGCAGAGGTGACCTCCTGCAAAGCATAGCGTGAAGTCGGGATACTCAGTTCCAGTTACAATGGAAGTATATAGGATGGCAGCTAAAAAAGAAATCCGGCCATCATCTTCGTTAGAGGACCCTTAGGTTGTAGCCTTATGGAAAACTGCCCAGAGTTCCCCGTTGGGGGAGATGGGCGGTCATAAAAATAAAATAAAATAAAATAATAAAATAATAAAATAAAATAAAACAAAACTGGGCAGTTTTGGTGGTGCAGAACTGGGCTACCATCTTGGCACGTTGGGCGTGAGCCTTGTTGTAGAAACCCAAATGCCAGGATCCAGCTGGAGTGGCTTTCGGGGTGACTCGGATTTCAAGCTGTTGAAATCTGAGTTTCAGCCTTCAGAGCCAGGTGCTGTGCTTTGGGGAAACTTGGGCTTCTGCTCCGTGGAGGATGGTCAAACAAGCCTAGACCTCTTTGGTTCAAACTTTCCAAGTGAAAGTCACTGTTGGAGAAGAGAAACCAATTTTGCAAAGGGTAACAAATGCTGCATGATTAGGACACCATCCAAACGAACAAGTGTGTTGTGGGAAAGAAGGCTCGCTAGTCATTAACGCAGGCCAGCCGCAGATTCCGACTTTGCGAAGATGCAGGTCATTGAGGGCTTGGAGCTTTGCACGGAGGAGGCAGGGATCCAGTCCCCAGCAAATGTCTCTGTAGGGGACCGGCCACGCGTGCTTTTGCTCTGTTGGCGTGCCTCGGTCTTTCCAGATGTGGATCACTTACCTTCTTTGTACTCCAGCCCTTCTGGATTCTTCCTTCTGTTCTCTGGGGTGCCTTTGCAGTCTGCCTTATACCTGGTAGCAGATGTGGAGTAGAGGCGGAATGGGGGCAGTTTTGGTCCCTGCCTGCTTTGTTTTCAAACGAAAAGCAGCTGCTTGGAAGAAAATGGGGGAAAAATATGCTCAGGCCATGTTCTTTAGAAGCAATAACAACTGTGATTATGTGAAATGAAGAAGAAAACTTCAGCTGAATGGATTTGCTCTACTTTTATTACTTGCTGCTGCTGCTTTTTGAGCCAACTGATGGATGTTTCCACGCAGAGGTGCCTTGATTTATTCAGACACATTGGTGCTGCCATCTTCCAAGATACTTGGAAGATAAATATTTCCAAAAGTTAACCAATGGGTTCTTATTCGGTAACTCTTGGAAGAGAATGAAGATGCATGACTCAGAGCTCAGATCTTGAGGGCAGTCTAAGAATTTGTCATCCCCTCCCCGGTTCTGCAACTTTTCATCGAAACTGTGGCCCAGCTGGAAAGTTTGAAACAGAACCCAAAGCGCACCAGATAGGCGAAATCTGGTTTGGCTCGCAAGATCTCCCACCTTTGTCAGCTGACTTCTATCCTCTAAGGCTAAAAGGCAGCAGGGGGTGCCGTGAACTCTGCCCGTTTGGCCTGGCAGCCCATGCTGCTCCCACCGTTGCTTATCGCTGCTGTCCATCTGGACGCCAGATTTGGCTGGGGATGATTTGCAGATGATGCATGAGGCAGAACAGAGCAGAAGGCTCCTCCCCTCTGCATCCCTCTGCAGTCATGTTGGCTTCTGAGAACAATAAATCTGCAAAGCGTTAGCAGATAGGATCGATACCCAAAAGGGACACGTAAGGACAACTGCTTGGGACACGGGTTGGAAGTCACTCTTCCACTTTTGGAGGCCTTCCAGGGAGAAGACGGGGATCCAGCAGATGTTACGGTCTGCTGTAGGCTTCACCTTTCAAGCCGATCCTTCCATGACTGTTCCTCTGGAAGGGAATCTTCTTTTCCAACATGTAGGAATGTATTCCATCTTCTTCCCCATGCTGTGGTTTTCTAGATTATAGCTATATTGTTAAAATACTACCTTTTTAGGTTTTAGGAATTGTTTTGTACTGGTTTTATTTTATTTTTTTGTATTGTAGTCTTAAGGATTATAGCTTAATGCTAAAAATATTGTGCCCTTGAGAATTACTCTGGTCTTAGACTTACATTTTTAGTGTTGTAATAAACTCGTAAGCTACTCCCATTTCCCACTTGAGATTTTTGGGGGCTGGAATTGTTGCTTTGTACTTTCTGCTTGTCCATCTCTTTGTTTACCTTGTGCTGGTCATTGACCAAATAAAGATTACTGGACTTGACTCATCTTTTTCCCATGAAGCGGGCACATATTTCTCCTGTTCCATTTCCACAGTTGCTTAAACAGCCTTCTTTGAAAAAAAGCAAAAATGATATAGTAGACTCTTTACAAGAAGTGAACGTGAATTAACTGTCCAGTCCACAAACAACTATTTTCCAAATCACTTTTAATTCTCAGATAGCAAAGTATCATTTAACCTCTGGCGCATTATGAATGTCTTTTCTTTATTTCTTTTTTCTTGTCAGATGTCTCAGCAAATCTGCAGATCAGAAAGTCACATCTTTTTTGCTAGCAGCTGACTCCTTTTAAAGGTAAGCGCAAGACGCCACTGTATGATGTATTCCTTTTCAAATTGGTAATGAGATTTATTTCATATATGTAACAAAAGTGAGGGGTACATATGAAAGCATGGATTGGATGACCATCTCTCAGGAATGAATAATAACTGTAAATTAACTGGATCTATTACATAAAATTATATGGTGTAAGGTGTAGTGGTGAAGGTGCTGGTCTAGGAGCTGGAGACCCAAGTACTTTTTTTTGTTGTTCAGTCATTTAGTCGTGTCCGACTCTTCGTGACCCCATGCACGCCAGGCCTTCCTGTCCTCCACTGTCTCCCGGAGTTTACTCAAATTCATGTTTGTTGCATCGGTGATGCTACCTAACCATCTCATCCTCTGCCGTCCCCTTCTCCTTTTGCCTTCAGTCTTTCCCAAGTTCTAGACTTCCATTAAGTACAGAAGATAGCTGGGTAACTTTGGGCCAGTCACTCTGTCTCAGCCCTAGAAAACATCTGTCTACCAACCGATCCTGGAACAGTATGGCAGATTATGGTCCGTGGCCTTCAGTGAAAAGGCTTTCATCTTGCGGTGGATTGATTTGGGCTGATTGTATATACTGAATTTAAGCTGAATGTAGTATTTAAGTCACGTTTGTTCATGGATGAGGACAGAGACAAGGCCAAGGTACGACATTCCAAACGATTTTCAATTGCTCAGGTGAGACTCTAGTTTTGGAATTCAGATTATCCTCGATCCTAAATCTTGATGTGACTTGTGATTGTTGAGTGATGAGAACGGTCAATATGATTTCTGACCGGTATTCCTCAGGGTTGTCTGGCAACCTTGTCTGATGATATTCATCAAGCCTTGAGAGTCATGGGCTGATGTAATGGTGGCTGGATCTCCCATGAGAGGGAGAAAAGTCTATAAATGGGCCTAGAATTAAATACTGGTGTTAAGAAAAACTCAGGAGTGGCATGCTGTATACCGGTCTGTTCTTCTTGCAGCTTTCTGTACTATTTATTAACTTTGCGGTGCACCCAGATACTTGTCTGGAGATTGGGAGGGGTGGAGATACAATAAGCAGATAAGATCTTTGGCTCACCTAGCTGGTCTTCCCTGCTGTGGCCAGAAGCAGAGCAGCTCCGCCAGAAGTCACGTGCAGTTGCCGGGAGTCTCCCTTGGAAGGCCCGTGCTCATCCGTTGAGCCAGATAATCAAGGAGGCACGTGTTCGTCCTAGCCCAAACTGCCTCCGATGCTCTTGATGTCATTTATTCCAGATGAAATTGCTGATTGTGGTAGGTTTGGTGAAGTTTCTTGAAAGGGCTCGAGGGGACTGCACCAGCAAGGTTGGAAGCCGACTAGGAAACTCCATGAAACACAATATGGGTCCGATACAAACACCCTAACCACCTTCAGATGTCTCTTGTATATGGGAAAATGGAAGCTAATGGAGAACACATGGGGCCATGTAAATAATGAAATTATTAGCAAATATGCCAAAATGAAGACATTTGGCTGCACCATTTGAAGAAAAAAAAATTAGAAGCAATCAGAATGACATCTACAAAATCTTCATTTTCCTACGGAGCTCCTGGCTTTTCCTTCCCCACTTGGTTTTTTGATGGAAATTATTACAAGTTTATAGCTCGATAATTGCTTTTACCTATTCACCACGTTCCACAGGGATGGTAGGTTTTAGCTGGTTCCTCTTGCTTGAAAGAGAAGAACAATGAAAGGTGAGAAGAAAATAAAATGTTAGGACAAGAAGGAAGTGTCCAATGGTTTTACAGGTAGTCCTCACTTAATGACCATTTGTTTAGCAACGGTTCAGACTTATGATGGTGCTGAAAAACCAGCGTATGACCAGTCCTCACACTTACAACCGTCACAGCGTCCCCGCGGTCACATGATCATAATTTGGGCACTTGGCAACTGGTTCAAATTTATGACCATTGCAGCATCCCGTGGTCACAGGATTGCCATTATATAACCGCCCAGAGTTCCCCGTTGGGGGAGATGGGCAGTTATATAAATTAAATAAATAAATAAATAAATAAATAATAATTTTCGACCTTCCCAGCCGGCTTCTGGCAAGCAAAATCAATGGGGGAACATGTGATTCACTTAACGACCACATGGTTCACTTAATGAGCATGGTGATTCACTTAACGACCACCACAAAAAGGTCATAAAATCAGGTCGGATTCACTTAATGATCGCTTTGCGTAGCAACCGAAATGCCAGTCCCAATTGTGGTCGTTAAGCGAGGACTACCTGTACTCTGGAATCATCATCAATGTCCCATGATGCTCTAGATCAGGAATGGTCAGAGCCACACAAACTGTAACGAGGTTAGCAATGTGAATCTAGACTCTACGGCTTGTTCAGTCCCTTGACGAAATCAAACAATGGTTAAGTGAGACATGTGATTATTTATTTATTTATTTATTATTTCAATTTATTCCCCGCCCATCTCCCACACAAGGGACTCTGGGCGGGTTACAATAATTAACCTGACATAGGATTAGTTCCTATGTCAGGGACAGTGGGTGAATTTAAAATGGCAGGAATATTTTTCCAGGAATATTCTCAAGGAAGCTTACAAATTCAATTTAAAAAGCCACGGTCAACTAAGTAATTACTGAAGCAGCTGAAGAAGAGACTGAGGAGCCAGAAGTAAGTGGTCCTCTCTTCTACTGCCACCACTGAGAAGGCCCTGTCTCTGGAATTACTCATTTGTATTTGTTATTGCATTTCTACCTTTCTGTGAGCATAAGCACTCAAGGGGGCTTCCAGCGATTTTTTAAAAAAATACAAGACATAAAACATAACAGTAAAATCAATGCAATCAAAATTAAAATCAGTATAATTAAAATAATCTCTGGCAAGAATATATGCATTCAAGAAATGTAAGAGTCCTTTTTGCCATTCATGATTATATAGTTTGAAAGAATATAAAAAATAGATGGTACGGATAGGAAAATCAGGTACAGGTAGAGAAATACAGGTGGATCAGCAACAAATCTGAAGTGTTATAAAACTAATAAATCATTAGGAGTTTATAATATTTCACATCTATTTTCTAATCAAAATCCACATGTCCTGTTGAGATGTAAGCTAAGAATGCTTGCCCAGCACAGTTCAAGACTATAGATAATAAATAATGCATTAAATCGGTACCATAAATTATGCATCAAATTAAGATGTGAACTCTAAAAACTGAATTTTGGATGTGGCACAATTCCATGTATAGCATTGTACTGTAATTCAAGAATGTTTCCAATTAAAATTAGATTCTACTGGAGATTCATTTTTGAAAAACAAAGTTATTCTAGGTAGCAGATGGTAATTTAAACATGACATCCAGGATGAATGGTTGCAAACAACATTGGGTGCACAAAAACATAACAGATTTCATCCCTTCAGTCAAAAGAACTTCCCCTAGGAAGTTTCATTAAAATGTATGATTTTGGGGAAATTGGAAAGGTGCTCCAGAAGGTCACCAAGTTTGTCACCAAGTTTTGAAGCCTTTCTCTGACTAATGAGTCATGAGAAAGAAGTGGGAATTGGATGTGACGGAAAAATATTCTTAGCATTACGGTGCTGGCCCCTTGCGTAAGCTATAGAGCAATTTTCTTTTGGACTACAAACTCAAAGGATTACATATGCTTGCTCTGCATTGTCCTGAGTAATTGAGCCCTTCCTTTTGATGGACAAATTGTTTTCACATTGCATTAGTGCTGGAGTTCTTGGAAAACAGAACAGAAACAGTAGATATGCCAATAAGGAAAGTGAAAGGGACACAGGAAGGACATGGTGAGCCCTTGGGGGAAGGAAGAGTTTCTGATTTATTGGAGAGAATGTTCCTTTGTTTGACAGAGGTCCAGGGGTGTCCACAGGGTGCAATCAAGAAAGGCAAGAAGGTGGTTGCAGCGGTGTGATCAAAGCTCCGCCTGTTTTTCATGTGCGCAGCACGTGGGGTGTTCATGTTTGTATGTCCAGCATTTGAAAGTATGTGTTATGCATTTAACAAATCCAATTTCTGAAAAGAATAAGTAAAAAAGTGGGCATATCTGAAATGAAATGCAGTTGAACAGCAATCAAGTAGGGACTTTAAAACACATGATGTAGAATAGGATGTAAAACCTGTCCCTCGAGATTCTTTGCTTTCCCTGGATAGCAAAATCCATAAATAATTTGGAGGAGAGATCCCAAGAGTAGGTGTGTGTGTGTGTGTGTGTGTGTGTGTGTGTGTGTGAGAGAGAGAGAGAGAGAGAGAGAGAGAGAGAGAGAGAGAGAGAGAGAGAGAGAGAGAACTATTCTCCCAGATTCTCAAAGCTGGAAATTGTAGTCCCCACATACAGTACCTGGAGGGCACTGGGTTGGAGAAAGCTGCCTCCTATATGTCTGCCAGTCCCTCAAAGGTAGAGGTAGAAACTTCAGAGTTGGACCATAAGGAAGGCTGAGCACCGAAGAATTGATGCTTTCGAACTGTGGTGCTGGAGAAGACTCTTGAGAGTCCCTTGGACTGCAAGGAGGTCAAACCAGTCAATCCTAAAGGAAATCAACCCTGACTGCTCATTGGAAGGACAGATGCTGAAGCTGAAGCTGAAATACTTTGGCCACCTAATGCGAAGAGAGGACTCACTGGAAAAGACCCTGATGCTGGGAAAGACTGAAGGTAAAAGGAGAAGGGGACGGCAGAGGATGAGATGGTTAGATAGCATCACCGATGCAATGAACATGAATTTGAGCAAACTCCAGGAGACAGTGGAGGACAGGAAGGCCTGGCGTGCTATGGTCCATGAGGTCATGAAGAGTCGGACACGACTAAACGACTGAACAACAACAACAAAGATGTTGCTGCACAATAGCTTACAACATCCCTCACCACTGGTTCTGCCAGCTGCCCAAGCCACAACATCTGGAAGGCTTTCTAAGAAGGGAGATGAAAGACGGTCACTGCATCCAAGACTTGCAGAAAGGGTGGGAAACGATATCTAGGCAAGCTTTGAGGAATGTGGTTCATCCATATCCAGCGGGATGCTTCCTCTTCTGAGGAGACAACGTGATTTTCCTTTCAGAAGTAGGCTTTATGGGGAAAGGAGATGACAGTTTCTCCAGAAGGGGAAAGAACAGTGGGGAAAACCCTGTTAGAAATTGATTTATGGAGCCCAATAGCATCTTGGCAAACTGCCTTCCAATTGAGCCTCTCTTGAAAAGTCCTTCAAGAGGGACCATCAGCACTGAGAGCTATTCCTTCCTGCAGCATCTTGGTGGAATATTGCATCCCTGTGGATCATCCCAAGGCCAGCTGGCACCCCACTTTTACAAGGTGCGCAGTGGGGAACAGAAGCATTTCAGGAGGTGGGGTGGGGTGTCTGGTGCTTGTCATTGCCAAGAGCAAAAACCAAATGGCCAGATTCTATGGAAACGGGACTGAAATTGTTTGGTAAAGAAGTAAAGAGCGTGATGGGACTTAATGGAAGCCAAAACCTTTGCAGAATCAGCCTTTGTCGCTTTTTAGCTCTGTTGCTAAGTATAGAACCCGTCTGTCTGTAAATAAACACCATTGTGAAAGAAGAAGGTTTCATAATCTGAATTAAGCATTTTTTTCCACCCTGAGAAAATCCCTTTGAAGTTTTGCTTAGCTTGGAAATAAACATTCCCCATTCCCAGCTGCTGCCTTCTCTTCTCTCCTTTCCCCATCAGAAACCCACCTTCCAGACATGCTAACACTTTGTTGTTGATGTGTTTGTGGGTTTATGTTGCTTTAACCTTGCACTGATTTCAGAGATACAAATGCACCCATCCTTGGTATCTGTTTTTCTGATGACCCTTGATTCTCTGGGTAGAACGATGGACTTCTACCTGTACCACCAAAGTCATGTTTGTTGTCTCCTAATGTCAGCTGGATCCAAAAGACATAACCCTGTGCAGCTGGATTATTGCTGAACTGGAATGATAGTGCTGCGTTCTGAGCTGTACATTTACACATCCCAGCTTGCATTAAATATATCTATTTAGTTATTTGTATTTTTTTATTTATACTTCAAATGTATGCACCGCCCATCTCACTCAAGGAGCGACTCTGAGCGGTTATATATCCCCTCCACTTCATTCCAGAGATTGGAGCTTAATAAATAGAGCTCCAGTATCCAGCTTCTTACAAGGAAACACACACCAAAGTCCCCTTAAAAATCCTAAGCATCATCTTTTCCAATTTTTTTTTTTTTTACATAGGTCGTTTCTCTTTGATTTTTGATTCTGGACCTAAGAGCTAGCTCGGTGTTCCTTTTAAGAAAAAAATGAAGTCACAACCCCCTTCCCTTTCAATACCGTAGTTGGCTTTGCTCAATAACCGATTTTTCTAAAAGGCCAGATGTCCTTCAGCCTGTGGGTCCCAGCCTCCGATCAATAAAGTCATGGAGGGACTCCTTGAGATATAAACAAACACTTTCTTTTAAAGAGACAGGCAGGAAGGTTGGAAAATGACTCATAGGAAAACAACATAAAAAACACACACCAACACTAGGTATTCCATGAGTGAGTTTCTGTTGGCCATCCAAGAATGCTGTGGCTTCCCTTGTAAGATTATGCCATCCTGGAACAATTGCGCTGGGGAGAGTTTGGTCAAGATGAGGCAACTCTGTCTGGCCACTGCTTGCCTGCGAGGTCGAGGTGTTCCTTGGCACTCAAGCGTTTTGGCAAGCACATCTTTGGAGGAGTTATTCATCCAATCTCCCCTTCTACTGTTATGGATCAGGCCTTGCAGAATCGTGGCTGGACAGCTGCAGCAAGTGGATTTGGGGGGGGGGGGTTCTGGGGTGAAGTGCTTCCCCCAGCAGCCAGGTAACTAGGAAAGATGTGCGAAGGAGGCATGGTCTGCTTTGGGAGAGTTGCATTGGTCTGGACTTGTATCTGATTCATTTTGGATTTCCTGTTTTATTTATTTATTAATTAAATTTCTATGACCGCCCATCTCCCCCTCGAGGAGATGTTCACTTGAGACAATCTATTTTGATTTGGACCATCAAACAATCATATGGATTCAGTTCAGACTTCCAAGCTGAACTGTTTTCTGCACAAGTGCAGAGGTCATCCCGATCATCCCCTTTGACTGAATCATCTTCACGTGAATCTCTGTACCGAATATTTGTGCAATCGTAATAAAACTAGCCAAGGAAGCTTTGTGAGTTGGCCTTGGCTTGGTATGTGTGAAGCCAGCCATTGTGGATTATGAATCATGGTTTGAGGGATAGAGGGTCTTGTGAACACAGGCGAAACATAGACATGTATTCAGTCACCATGGTTAAGTAAAGAGTCATTACTGGAATATCTGAATCCACTTTATATATAAGGCTGACCTGAATCTATGGGTGTCAGTTGGTTCCGCTGGAGAAGGGAGACTTTGATTCCTCCTCGTGGGAGAAGTGAACCACAACTATCTGTGTAAAATTCAACAAGTCTTTAGAATTTGTGGACTTAACAGTGCTACTGCAGCCATCTTTTACCATCTCACGATCTCCAAGACATCACAAATATCAACTGGATTAAAAATCTCTTGATTTTCTACACTTGTTCTTCAGCAAAGCCAGTAAACCAATGGGACACCTCTGGATGGAGCTGAGCCTTCGCCCTAGAATTCTTACCCAAAGTTAAATAAAACAAAAACAAAGACTCTTATCCTGCAGTGTGGCTAATATGTCCATATCTGAAAAGCAAAGGATTCATTGCTAAAAATGCTACATGGAGCAGATGGTTGAGTCTGCATATGGTACCAACACATGTCAATCATCTATTTAACGTTTCATAACCTACTGTAAGTCATCATTCCCAGTCCTGCCAAATGCGCCACAAATTATTGGATCGGTGCCATTATTCTTCTCCCTCCCTGTCTCCCAAGCATTACATTCAAACTATCAGGGGACCTAATGTTCCTTAGTGCCATTAGTTCCCACTTATGTCAGCTGGAAGGTCCCAAATCGGCTACATCTGGTGGGATGAAGGTGACATCACTGATGGAACGCTGGTTCACTTGTGTCTGAAAGGAGAGCTCCTGTCTGAACTAAGAAAATACAGAAAAGGAGGCATTGTTTTACTTTTAGAGAAGCCAGGCCAAGCTTTTGGCAGTATCCTCAGCAGTTTAACCAATCTCCTTTGCATTGTGACTGACAACTACTGGAAAACGTTCTAGAAAATCCGTTTTCAAAGAGGAGGATGGTGGAAGGGAAGCGCATGGGATGGAGAAGGAAGAGTTTTCTTGGCTTCCATTTCTTCCCTTTCCAAACTCTGTTCAGATCCTAGTAATTGTTCATTATTTGATGGTTACAAACTGCCTAAAAATGTCTGGGTTGTACATAGTCTACAAGCAACATGGGTCACTTGAAGGCAGCTGCTGAGCCACAAGAATTTCAGTGTTTCAGGCTGTTCATAATTACACATGATTCAGATTTCCCCTTATTCTTGATGTGATCCAGCAAAGTCCTTGGTAAACAAAATCTGATTTGAACTGTCGATTTGATCCGGACAATCCAATTCATTTCAAGTTTCAAATTGATGCAGTTCAGTTGGGATGTCAGACTTGAATTGTTGAATTAGGCTGATACTATATGCACCGGCCCCTAGAGTCAGACACGACTGCACAAATGTGCGGGGGGAACCTTTACCTTTACTATTTACAAATCAGTGGGGGGAAACTGGTTCTGAATATGCCAAGAAACATCTGAAATCATGCAGGGGCCTGTGATTCAACACAGATTTCCTATTTGATCGGAAAGTAGGTTTAATGTGGAGATTCAACTGAAATACCTTTAATCGCTTCTCAAAATAGAATACTCCCACAGTTTCTCTTGTTATGTTCTCAAGAGTTTGCCTTTCTTTCCAAAATGGCAAGAACAGCATTTGGGCCATGCCAGGGCCAGTCTCTAAAAAACAGTGAGAAATGCTAGGGCAAAAAACCTAAAGATGATTTCATTTACACTTAGATCTAATTAAAATTAAATGAAGATAGTATCATTACTTTCCAATCATGTATTTACTAATGCTCCTCTTCTGGCGCATTAAAAATTACTGTTTTGTAACAATGGTTAAAGTGGTTGTTGTGGGTTTTCCGGGCTGTGTGGCCATGTTCTGGCAGATTTGGTTCCTAACGTTTCGCCAGTAGCTGTGGCTGGCATCTTCAGAGGACAGGACCACAGCTAGAAGATTCTCTCTGTGCCCAAGTGGAGGGTGTGTGTTCCTGCTGGTGTTTATAGCTGCTGAGAGGGTGTGTGTCTTCTGTGGGTCATTTACAAAAGATTAGGAGAGGGTTCTTTGTGGTGATTAGGGGGTGTGGTGCTGTTGTGTGTGGGATTAGCACATCTATTGTGTGAGTTGTTTGTATATTTCTGTGGTTGAGTAGAGTTCGTTGACCTTTTGCAAGCTGTGTTTTTCAGGACTGGCAGCCAGGTTTTGCTGATCTTTAGGCTTTCTTCTTTTTTATTGAAACTGTGTTGGTGTTTATGTATTTCAATGGCTTCTCTGTATAGTCTAACATAGTGGCTGTTGGTGTTATCCAGTATTTCTGTGTTTTCAAATAAGATTTGGTGACCAGTTTGAGAGCATGTTCAGCTATTGCAGATTAGAAAAACCCCACACACAACAGCACCACACCCCCTAATCACCACAAAGAACCCTCTCCTAATCTCTTGTAAATGACCCACAGAAGACACACACCCTCTCAGCAGCTATAAACACCAGCAGGAACACACACCCTCCACTTGGGCACAGAGAGAATCTAGCTGTGCTCCTGTCCTCCGAAGATGCCAGCCACAGCTACTGGCGAAACGTTAGGAACCAAATCTGCCAGAACACGGCCACACAGCCCAGAAAACCCACTACAACCATCAGATTCCGGCCGTGAAAGCCTTCGACTATACAATGGTTAAAGTCTTTGCAAGTGGCATGCAAAGCTTTTCTGGGCTAAATGCAACCCCAGCACCTATTTTAAAAACACAACTGGAAGTACAGTATGTCTTCTTCATCTCCTCTTCTGCCTTTTTGAGGGCAAATATCAGAACATGGAGAAGCCCAAAAGGTCCTACCAGAGGTTTGCAGAGGAGGGCGGGGGTGTTAGATGATGGATCTATGGTAGATGCATCACATTTCTCCCTAACTGGGGAATCACAGCACAATTAAAATATTGTTTCATCCTCAGAATTAGAAGATAAAAAGAGATAACAAGTGGAAGGAAGGAAGGTTCAGAACTTTCTCTTAACAAACTTTGCCACAATCCCTAAAAATTCCCGTGCACCTTAATCGGTTGTTTGCTGTGATTGATCCTCACACGTATTGCCAGCAAAATCGACCGTCTACAGCAGGGCTTTCCAAAGTTTTCCCGTGGCGACACACCAACCGCCGTTGGTGTGTCGCCGCGGGAAAACCCGGAAGTGCCGCCCTTGCGGCAGCGCGCAAAAACCCGGAAGCGCTGCTGCCGCTTTCGCTTTTTACACGCCGCCGTTGGTGTGTCGCCGCGGGAAAACCCGGAAGCGCTGATGATGATCAGCGCTTCCGGGTTGTGTGGCGACACACCAGACTGTGTGTGGCGACACCCTTTTGTGTCGTGACACACAGTTTGGAAAACTCTGGTCTACAGATTCTCTGACAGCCTGCCCCAGAGCAAGAGAGAATTACATTTCTGAGGCACCAAAATGTGCATGTGGAAGATCTTTCAGAGAGCAAATGATTAACTTGCGGTTTGTGTAGCTTTATGAGTCATGCATGTACACATGCTTATTCGGCTGTTTACATAATTATGGATTAAATTTAATGATACTGGAATCAAATAATGCTTATTGAGACAAACATGATTATAGCGGTCTTAATTCTTTCATATACACACACCCTTGCATTTTGAGAAAGCAGGCCCAAAGTTAGCAATTATTGTATGCTGCAAACACAGGTTTCTGGTCTACTGAAAGACAACACTCTACTCTTCCCTTGGCACTAATATGGCGGTTAATGTACACATAAACCCCAGTAGAACACAAAATCATTCTGGTGAGGATCTGCCAGGCACCTGTTTACCCAGACAGTCCCACAGGTAAGGGAAGGAAGGAAGAAAAAAAACTCACCAATATTGGCTCCCTGCACTAGCTGGCATTTGGAGGTAGAATGCTTCTAAACTTGGAGGTTCCTTTAACCATCACCATTACTCAACTTATCCAATGATTTCTGCAGGGATGTTGACTGGTTAAAGACATATGAACTGATTATTCAGCTTTTAACTGATCAACCAATCATATCTTAATAGATTTTTATGTAACTGGGGATCTGAGGGCTTTCTGAGCCCTTTTCATTCCCTACCTGGGGGACCTAAATGATCTCCTAAAGAAATAAGATTCTCCTTAATGCACTGTTGAATTTACCATAGGTTTAGAAGTACCCGTGAAGTACATAAGAGTTCCTTGGTTAATTTAGCAATTAGATCTTGCTACTCTGATGAACAGCTGCGCTGCATCAGCTTGGAAACTCCCTGTGAGTGCCAAAAGTCAGTCCCTTCCATTTCAACAATGGTAGCCAGTCCAGGCTGTTGGAAGCTGACAGGACCCCAACTGGGGATGAATGAGGGCCCCAGAACTTGGGGAGAGGGGAGGCTGGAGCCTTAAGTGCCCTCCTTGGGGTTTGCTCAACATATTACCTTGGCTCACGATTAATCCATTTCCTGGGTTCCCAAAACACACTGAGCCACAAAATAAACAAGCTAAACCCAGGCGAAGATTAGTATGTTGGGCAAATGCCACTGCTAGATCTTTGATTAACCTGGTTAAGAGGGTTGTGTGAACCCAGCTGTTAAGCTTGCCTGCCCCCTAATGGTACTTCTGATCAGCTCCGCTCATGGCCTTAGTGCTTCTCTCTTGACACCACTGCAGCTGGATGGGGGGGCTATTGGGGGGTCTTTCCTGAGCACAAGGTGATAGTCACACCCAAGGAGAAAGGGGCGCCTTTGTAGCTTAGAAGATAGATGGGCACCAACAGTCAAGATAGAAGTGAATAATATTGTCCACAGCGTGGAGAGAAGAGGAAAAGAGAGATTTTGCCATCCCATAATACCAGAATTTAGGATTATTGTTTAGGAGGCCATCCTACAAAATCATTGGACAGAAGACTCATGGTGGACCGAAAGAGAGGCTTCTTCATCCGATGGACAACACAGCTGCAACTGTGATGGATATAAAGCCATCAAATTGTGCTTGTACATTTTTTTTAAGACACGTGTCCTGTTTTTCATTACCAAACTCAACTTAGAGTGGCTCAGAATGTAAGATTAACAAGAACAAACCAGAGAGGCCGAGCATGGAGCAAATTCACCACCACAGATGAAACAGCTGACCTGAAGTTTGAACCCATTGCTGCAGACTGTAGAATTCATGGAATCCCAAATGTCTGATCTGGAGCCAGGATGGGACTATTTCGTTATCCAGATGGAGAATTGCTTCCCACCTCCCTTCCCCACAGTCTGTGCCTCATGGCACTTTTCTTAATTGAAAGTCGTCTTGTATGACTTGCAGGGGCCTATTGAAGGATACATTGGAGGCTGACTGGAGATACTTCCCTATTAGCAAAGCTATAAAAAGCATTCAGTGAAATGGAAATGAATGCTAAGCTGTCAAGGAAAAAAATTAAAAAGAGTTGTCGTCTTCAGCTCCAGGCGACACATTCACGCTTGTCTAGTAACACCATAACATGCGGGTGAATCTGATCTCCCCGCTGCGTGCTGCCGCGGTGTCTTCCTTCTTGGCTTCTGGCTGGAAAATGTGGAATGTGCTTTAGATGGGATCTGGGGGAAACCTTGCCAAGTTTTGAGGAATCCGGATGTCTTTCATGTGTATCCTTGGAGGAACAAAGGAAAGAAACTTTTAAGTGTGTGTTCGTGATCAATTATCCTTGGATTACAAGCCTGAACTCCATGCAACCTGTGATTTAATTCACTACATTCACACAGCACACTGGAGATAGAAGAGGCGAGATCCAAGATCCTCCTCCGCAGAAGTGATCGAGTGGTCAAGACTCTACCTGCCTTTAAGAAAGGTTCAGAGATGTTGGAATGGGTCCCAGGGCAGGACTAGGAATTAAGTCCAGAGATGAAAGGGGGTGGGCAGGCTTAGCCTTGGAAAAATATGGCTGGGGGTGATTCAAGTCCTCCTCCATTACCTGAACAGATGTCAGGTAGAAAAAGATCCAGAAGAAGGTTGGGTACAGAATGATGACTTCAGTTCTGGAAAGGCAGTTCCGCCTTACCTTCGGGGCTAAGAGCAAGTGTGCAGGAAGGCAAGAATCTGGTTGAGGGTTAGGGAGAACTTCCCAGCAGGAAGAACAAGGACCAAGGAACGAACGTGCTGAGCGACGCTTCACAGGAAGCTAAATAGCCCTTTGGGAGGGATGTTCTGACTGGGATTCCTGCACTGAGCCAGGGGGCCATTAGATGGCCGCTGGGATTCTACAAATTGAGGTTTTGAAGGGCTGTAGGTTTCCTCCCTGGAGACTCTTGCCATTTCCATTCTGTTGGTGGGCTCACTTTCTATTTCAGACATCCCCTAACCCACTGGACTGCAGGACGAAACACCTGGAACTCCTTGTTTTAGGTATCCGTTTGACCCTTTAAAAGCACGCACATTCAGCCCCCTCTTGACCTGCGAATGTGGCATCTTAGCCATCCATCTTCATCTTTCTTTATTCTGGTCCAAGGCCAGTACAAATAAATTAAAACAACCAAGTCCAATAAAAAAAATAGAACAACTTTTTAACAGCTTCATACACGATGTGTATGCTTCTAGTAACAAATCTGGATACAATGTAGCCTTATGACTGGCAACTTAACTGATTAATTGCATATTAAAAAACACAACATATTTCAATGATGCACTCATCTTGCAGGAACGTCATCTCGAAATGCTTTTAAAAATGGTTTTAATCATCATTTTCAGTCTTGCCAAATCACTTATTCTGATCCATCAACAAATAATGCTGCATACTTTACGAGCGAACTTCTCTTCCCAGTTTTTCCCTCTTCTTTATTCTTCCCATTATTTTATGATCTGGCTTTTTTTTCTTCTTATTGATACAGTCCAGTGGGTTGCTTTCATAGCAAAATCCTCATTTAAATTTTGGGAAGGTTGTTTCTGCCACAGTCTATTCTTATAGTTTGTTCCTGTCAATGAGAAGGAGGGTGTTCTTTTCAATGATTTTTTTCCTTGCTTTCTCCATCCACTCTTCATTTGGAGAAATTATTTTTGCTCTTTAAAATCAACCTTCACACTTTTTAAGCCCAGAAAAATGTTTTTTTTAATCATCTGCCTTTTCAGTCAAGTGGATTTTAAATGAAGCAGAGATTAAAAGAAAACGAAGCTAGTCATTTTCAGTTAGATCAAATCGATTTTTAAAAAATATATAAAAACACTGTGTGATTAACCTGAGGCTAGCCTCTGCTTGTTTTCAGGGTGCAAAAATTAACAAACTTATCAACTTTAAAGTTAATTTTTTTTTTAAAAAAAAAAATCAAGTTTCTGGCCTTCATGGTTTGTACAGATACGGTTGAAAAGGGTAACTGAAGGCAGATGGCATTAGAAGAAAGCCTTTAATTGAAGGAAAAGTGGGACCACAAACTAAGCTGGACACTTCATGTGTTTCACTGTAAAATAATGTGCCCCTCTCAGGTCTAAAAACCCTTTGAGGAAACATCCAAAGCAGGCTGAGGACTCTGAAATGAAAATAAGCTGGCAAGGATATGGCAGCATTCCCTGCGGGAACCAGCTAGGTCCACACAAACTGGCCAGTGTCAAGGCAGTCCTGGTTACAAGAGCAGTCCAGCGGACAAGATGGAAGGAGGTGACTCTTGCCATGAGTAGTAGGCTGCAAAAGAAAAGGAAAGACTAGTTTTATTCCCATAAGCCAAATTTCCTACCAATCTGGCCCCGCGTACCTCAGTTGGCCCAACTTCACTGGCCGTTCTTTATCCCCAGGGAGTTGTCAAGAGAAACAGGAATAGTTGAAGCATCCCAAATCAGGTGTGAATTGGCTCCATTGAGAAAATTCCTGTGTTATTATAGCAACCACACCACACGTTCCAGATGGACCAGCCCAAAATAGAAGCCTCGAGTCCCGATTCCAGGTGGTTGTCAGAGCAACTTGACTGTTTGGGTAATGAGATTTCAGATATTTTAGAGCTGGATGAATTAATACGAGAAACTCACCAAACGGACTGGCTGGGAAACAGAAGGGTGTAACCCAACTGCTTGGCCATGCTGTGTTAAGGAAACACGCGGCGTTAATGACCATTTAACTTTCTAAGCCCCGGTCCTGATCTCTTTACAAGATACTGAGATCAAATTACCCCCTGACCCTCCTTTCTTTCCATATTATTCTGTATTTTTAAAAAATTTATGTACCGTAAATGAAAACATTATATGCCGTGACTTGTATGGCTTTGCTCTGTAAGGATGGAAGAATATCAAGCAGAAGGCTAAGAACTGGAAGAGAGAACAGATTATTCGATGCAAAAGAATAATGCACCGTTACAAGATGCATTCAGCTCAATGGCGAATCTTTCCTTTCCTAGGAATTTGACTGGCAACCCACTGGGACCTGGGATCCAGCCCAGATTTGGTGGGTGAGAAGCTCTCTCTCTCTCTCTCTCTCTCTCTCTCTCTCTCTCTCTCTCTCTCTCTCTCTCTCTCACCCACACACCCATCCCAGTCATACATACACATCTACTGGTTTTTCAGCACGCACGCACACACAGAGGAGTGGAAATGGAGCAGATGGGGAAAAAGGTTGTGTCATGGATCCTCATAATGAAGCTGGTCCACTCTGGATGAAGCGTGAAGCCATCCAAGATTCCTGAGAGGGAAACGAGGAAGAGAAGCACAGAACGCGCCCGTCCACGTGCAAGGCATCTCACGTCCACAGGACTGTCTCTTCTCTCCGGGTCACCTGGCCGGTTCTTCCTTTTTCTTCCCTCCTTAACGCCGCCTGTTGAAACTACAAAGGTTTAGAAACAGCTCTGCCCAGCAGTCAGGTGAAATCTGTCAGCTGCTCCTTGTATCTTGGATGACAGGCAAGGGACGCTGCTCCTCCTTGGCCTGCCTCGGAATGGTTCCATAAATGGTCAAGGGAGGTGAGACTGAATAAGCTGCCTCCACCAAATCAGTTAAGGTTCCCGCCTGGCCATTTTCTTTGCCCAGCATTCTTCCGCCTGACCCGAGCCAGGATCCAGTTGTAGGCATCCCTCAAGGTGGTGGAGCAACTGTGGTTAAGTGGCATCAGATGTACTGGCCGAGGTCTCTCTGCCTCCCTGGGCTGTCATCTCAAGCTCCTTTCAGCAACAAAATGGAGGCAAGAGACTTTAGGATGCCTTAACTGGAAGCCAGCACCCTTGGCTTTCCCAACAAGGGGGAAGACCGGGTTTCCCTGCAGCTGAAGCACACTGGAAAACACAAGCGACTGGTTTCCGCAGCCAAAATGCGAAGCTCCGAGCTGCGTTAATTATTGTTGGAGCCATTGATAACTTCATCAGTAGGCATTTTACTGGCTGGTTCCTACCTACCGTAAGGCTGATACAGTATGTGTGGGGGTGAATGATTTCATTGACCGAATTGCATTTTTTAAATAAATTTTGTTCTGGAAGATGAGGGATGGCCTGATGTTGAATTACTGTTCCCAGGGAAAACGTATTTGCCAAATTCAATACTGATAAAGTGTTTACATTCCTTTAAACTCCACCTTAATTCAGCAGTACATTATGGAGTGCTGTAAATGAAATACAAGTAAAGAAAAGAATTCTGTCCACTCTTTCTAAGCCAGATGTGTGGGTGTCAGTTCCCATCATCTTCTAGTCAACATAGCTTATGGCTGTTTCTGGCTGGCACTGATGGGTTTGTAGTCCGCTTCTCTGGAAGATGCCAGATTGAAGAAGGCTGTTCTCAAGATGGGCCTATGATCACAGGGACGCAGAAACTCTGCAACTCATGTCAGCGTTCCATGTGATTAAATCCCAATGGCTGCTCGTTCTGCTTGAGTGAAAATTATCCGCAACGAAGAAGCCGTGCTGGAGACATGGCAGAATAACAGGAAGCTAGATTTATACATCATACCAAAACATGGTTGGCCTACTTGTGGTTTGCTAAATGAACCACTGCAGGCAGGTTCATACATCATACTCATCTATGAGCCAGGGTTGACAAGCCACATCAGCTGGTTTCCCATCACACGCTAAGCCGTCACAGCTTATGGCAAGACACCAAGCCAACTTCCCTTCCCTTGCCCATCGCTTTGCTATTGCAAGGCCTTTGCCCCAGCTGGAGAATCCCAACGTGTGAAAGTGCAGAGAAGATACTTTAGGGAGAGAGGCAGTTTTAACGGGGAAGGCTGATCTGTTCTCCTATTAAAACTGTCTTTCTCCAGTGGAGAACTGAAGTCTGTTGTGTGTAATGTGTAGCTTGGCCTTGAGGGGGGCCTGACTGGAGAGCTCCCTAATGGGGGAGAGCAAGAGCCTTTGAAGCAGCTTGCTTCTTGGCCCTGGAGAAAGCTCTCCTGCTTTGAGATGCTACTTGAATCCAACACATTTTGGCTTCACTACCAGTTTTCGCCACCTGCAGGAAGCAAGGATGGCTTCCATGTCATCACCATGATCAGGAAGATGTTGGTGGCTCTCCCAGGCAGTTTTGCCCCAGGGAGCAGATGGCCAAGAGGTGCAGAGGAATGACGTGCAGCCAGGGAGCAGACCCCTTTCTCTGCATCTGCTTCCGCCCCCCTTTGCAGCCACGCCTTTGGACGAGCCGTGCAGGGGTTGGGGGCTACCAGGAGAAGCCCACCCCTTCCTAAGCTGGCTGCTCATTGAACTGGGGTGAAAAACCTCAGCTGTTGCCTCTAAAAATCAATCTAACGAAACCTCGACTTAATGGGCAAAATTAATGAGGCTTGCTTTTATCCCTTCGAGAACATTTCTATCCAATCTTCCTCCCTTCAGTCTGCTTTTAACACTCGGTTTAGTTTTCTTAGTCTGTCTGCGTTTTGAACTGGACGTTAATGGCCCTTGTTATTGTTTTATGAGTGTTTTGCATTTGCTTATTTTAGTTTTGTGGTAAACTAGTTTGCATATTTTTAAGGAGGAAATCAAGAACAGTAGCAATCTTGCTAAATCAGAAGGCTCCAGAACCAGTGGAATAGGGCAGCCTCGACCAAGTGTCCCATTAACCCCTGGTGCTCACTCCCAGTTTTTGCTCCCCCCCCCCAAACCCCCCATCTACAGCTTCTGTCTTTTTTGCTTCTGGCTTCTGATAATGGACTCAACTGCTCCACATCCATTTCCCTCCACTGGATCATGAGACCCATATACAGTATGTGCAGATGCCTTGGGGCTGGATTTTTCAGTCAACCTACAAAAATCACAGCAGGCTGAAGTGTCTCCCTTCGGGTGCCCCTGAGACTTTCGGGGGCTGTTTGTGAGCTCCATGAACCTTTCTGGAAAGAGGGACGGATGCTGCTGCTGGGGCCACCCTGAAACTGGCCACCAGAGGGTGCTGCAGGCCTGCTTGTGGCTGTGCTTGGGCACTGGCAGGAACAGGGTACCCCTAAGTGGGCATGTGTCAGGTGACAACAATAGGCCAATAGGATTCCACGTAGCCATATAAAAGATCCGGCTGGGCAAGAGCTCGCCAGACGGAGGACTCTGCTGGTTGCTGGCTCTGCCTTCCTGTTCAGTGTTCCTCTTAGCCCCAAGGATGCCAGCCAGCATTGTTCCATTCTTTTCCCCTGGCTCTCTGGGGCGTGGGCAGGAATATTGTTCAGAGCACCACTCTGTGTTGCTCGGTGTCTCTCTCTCTCTCTCTGGCAGCGCTGTCGATCATCTCATCGTGTAGCTTCTCCATCGATTCAGAAGTGGGCGTTCCCCCACCTTCACGCCCTCACGGGAAGCAGCGGTGGGTGTCTGCTTAAAAACACCATGTGCGGGCTGCAGCTTCCAAACCTGAGGGCCGGGGAGATAAGCCATTGGGGAGGCCAAACCGGCTGTGGCCACTTGTCCAGGGTCTGATCTCCAGGGTGGCCTGGCACCGCTGCATGGGAAAGTCTGCCAGCCAAACTGTTTGCATCTGATTCTGCGAGCTGACAGCCTTTAAGCGATCAGCAGCTCTGGATCTTTTTATTGGACTTAAATCCTGCAGTTGAAATTCTTGTAGAGGGTGGTTGATAAGATCTCGGCTTCCCTTGGTGGAGCCATTAATTCAGTAGGTTTGGAACGCTGTCCTAATTAGTTTGCAGAACGGCCCCCAGGGCCATCGGATCATTTTATGCTTTAGGAAGGTTACATAACATGGCCTGCCTTGCATGTGCTCCTTCGTCTCTGCGTACCATTCGGTCTTTCTGGCAGGAAATCGCTTTCCCTCGCTCTCTCCTGGGGAGATCAAGCCAGCTGTCTATAAACACTTAGACAACACACCATCATTATTCTTTAATTCTCCCCCCAAAGCCAGGAAAAATCAGGCTCAAGGCCGACTTTCATTGCTTGCGCTTCCTGCCAGGTATTGCAACAGCCTCAAGGTGAAGTGCTGAATCAGTCGGGTCGAGAAATCATGCGCAAGCGGGGCCCTGCATCTTGAACTGAGGAGGACATGTTTTCTTCTTGAGGCCCTGGGAATGGCTGGCTAGCAAAGTGTTCCCTGATCTCAGTTGTCCAAGGCTTGCTTTGAACTTGGGTTTAAACGGGCAGCCATTTTGTAATGCTGAACATTGGCTTGTGAATGCTGGGAGAGAATCCATTGTACATCAGTTTGTGCAGAGGCTAGCTAGGGTGTGAAGATTCAGACTTTGGTGGTCTTTTTTAAAGAATTAGGTCAGAAGGCCCAGCACATCTGTTGGCATGCCTGCCTGCCTGCCTGCCTGCCTGCCTGCCTGCCTCCCTGCCTGCCTGCCTCCCTCCCTCCCTCCCCTCCCCACATGAATAAAGCATATATGTGTGCTTAGATTCATTGACTGAGGTTTGAAGGGGAGGAAATTTATTGCCCAGCTTTGAAACATAATATGACGTTAAGACTCTCATCGCCTGTCTGGAATTTCCAAAATTGAGATGCATAACATTTTTCTGGAAGGAGGCTGGGGGGCCTTTGAGAAGAAAATTGGGGCTGCATTGCAAAAGTGAAGTGAGGCCAGGATAAAGAAGCAGTTAAGACTAGGGCGAAAAACTGCCCTGGATTGAAATTCAAAAGAAATCAATATTTAACTTAAATACGGTGTTGTGATTACTTCCTTTATCCTGAATAATTCTGTTGCATTAAAAATGTGCTTTGAGGCCACCGCCAGAGCTTAAGGCCCCCAGGCCACTCCGCAACCTCAGGGTGGGCAGCTGCATTCAAGAGGAAAGGTAGCCGATAACTGTAGAAAGAAATAAAAAGGATGAAGAGCTGCAGTCTTGATTCAGAATTCCGTTGAGAACACTGTGGAGTTTTCTAAATGAGCCCACTTTCTCTTTCCTGAAGCAAGTCCCTCAGGATGGCCGGCAGCGTTTATGTTTGACAGTGCACGCTGTTGCTTCCTTGCACAGAGGGTATAATTTGCCAACCGCACGGAGGCTGTTTCTGAATATGGCTCAGCGGGACCGTGTACCGTCGGATGAGACAGACAAGGGAGAGAGAAAACGGCTTCTAAACCAGCCCGTGGTGTCGAACAATTACAGGACGAGACAGATGGCGTAATCAGAGAAGGGTTGGCACAGGGTTTGTGTTTACCAAAGTGTGACTGGAGCATTTCAGAAAGAATGTGATTTGCAAGGCTTTCACCAGCGACGGCCATCAGAATAAGATGTCGTAAAGGATTAGCTGGCATGTCAGTGGCAGTTGTGTATGGAGCCCTGTCATGGACAGATGAACAAATGCGCTGGATTTTCTCACATCTTGAAATCTGTGGCAGGGACAGAGCAAAACGATGATTCTAAAGTTTCCACGCTGAATCATCCAACGCTGAACCATGGATTGTTTAAGATTTCCCCAACGGGAGCTATTTTAGGATCTTTTTCTATTTCCATTTTTTGGCCAGAAAATTGCAAACCATTTTTCCTGGCCTAAAGGAATGTGCTTAGACAACCCTTCCCTTCATGTTCCCTCACCTCTCACTGAAATATGGCTTTTCATTTAATAATGTATGTAGGCAACAAAGTAAATTTACCGTTTCGAGACTCCAGAAAAGTTGGTTAATTTCAACAAAACTCACTGTCTAAAATGATTAAAGAAGGGCATTGTCTTGTTATTGATTTAATGGGTTAATAAAGCACGTACTGTATATTACTATATAGTGCATTTGTCATTTTTAAATATTTTGATAACTGGATTTGAGCATCGATCGTTTCCTTTGCAATACAATCTGTATCTATAACTTATGCGATGAAATACATTTTTCTGAGAAGGGATCCGTAGGTTTCCCCAGATTCTCAAAGAGGTCCGTGGCACAAAGAAGTGAAGAACCCCTGATATAACGCAACTGATCCCAGTTTTGCTAATATGTCCCAGAGCCAGGCTTGGACCATCTAACTTGGCCAAGGAGTAAAAGGAAACACAACTCTCAGCTGTTGTGTTGCTACCTCCTTCCACAAAATGAGCCAGGATCTTTATTTTTCTCAAGGCAGGAGCTTAGAGAGTGAGGATCTGACACTAAGAGGTTGGGAAATATTATTTATTTATTAATGCAATCAATATGGCCGCCCGCCTCAAAGTACGTGAGCTTGGGCCCACTCCGTGCAAGGTGGAAATGTTCCATTGCTGTCCCTTAAAGGCGACTGTCTACCCAACGCTGCCATGTTTTCATGCTCTTCTACTGACCCACAATCTTGGCTCCAAGCTTCAAAGCATGCTTGTTTCAGTCATTGCTTGCCTGACGCCACATGAGAAGCTGCAGTGAAGTTGATTCTTTCTTGAATTGGGAAGCTTTCTGGAGTTCAGTGTAGTGCACACGGCATTGTTCAAGCTGTCGTTATTACCCCTTGAGAATCTCTCCATTCCTGCCAATCTCTCCTCTTAAGATCTTTGTTGCTTGAGGAAAACCATCCATCTTCCGTTTAATCCTTGATGGTATCAGTTTAATCTTGGTAATGTTTGTTCATCCTACTCCCTTCCTTCTCTTTATGGCTTTCATGGACATTATTCACGATCCAGATGGAGCTGAATGCTAATGCTGCAAAAGTTCCTAGTGCAGTTGGAACGTCTTCAAAAGGCCATCCGTTCCAGACAGCCCATGGGGTGCAACTGGGACCTCAAATTACATTAGGAGGAATGGTGGGCAAATGCTTTATCCAAGTGGGCCTGTTGGGCCACCATCAACAGAATGTGAGATGTGCATTTTCCAACCCTTCCTAGAAGGATCAAGGGCAGAATGATTTCCTTTTCTCATGCACAATAAATACCCTAACGGGGCTGATCCAAACTCTAAACTAGAGTTCTCTTACACCTAAAATGGACATCTTATGTTGTTTTCTTACTTCGTGAACCGCCGTGAGTCCTCTGGTTGTCGCAGGATAGAAATTCGTTCAATAAATAAATACAATCTTGTTGCTATATCGCCAAGTCTACCAAAACAACAACAAAGTTAAAAAAGGGTTTTCTGAGCTCAATCAACCTCATTAGTAGATTCCTCAAATAGCAAGAAGTCATGGTGATGGGTAATGAAATTATCATCGTTTCTCTGGTTTTGCGAGATGGCATCTGGACAACAACACATACTCTCATTTGATTCTGAGCATTCTCGTCTTTCAATGGGAGGGCCTATTGAACATGGTAAGCGCTTCTGGTGGATTTTTATGCAGGTTTAAGGCACTCATTCATAGCACCATGTGTATCTGGGTAAGACTGGGGATTTAGGCTCAATGTTCTTCTTCTGCGCAGAGACCACAGCCTGGAGGAGATGGGCACATCTGCATTTTACTTGTGGCTGGGCTAGGCATTGTGGCTAGGAAATGCCTCCTGGCTGGCTCCCTTGTTGCCCCTCCTTTCACACAGGAGGAGCCATCCGTAACCAGGACCCCATTTCACATGGTCACACTCTGAGGAACAGATGAGGCACCTTGAAGACTTTTCTTTCAACTTCTTTGCTTAGCAGGGCAGGTTTTATAAGTGGAGCTTGGCACCTGTTCTAGTTTAGCTGCTGTGGGTGTGCAGAAGGGAATGGTGAATAAAGTTGCTTTTCTTCCAAAGGCGTGCGGAGAAGGCTTTTAAAAATATGAGCCTGTGGTTAGAGGGAGGAGGGTGGGGGTCCTATGGCCAGAGCACGTCTCCACCTTGATGGCCGTCATGATGAAATCCAGCGGCATCCTGCCCTGCCTCTCCTTCCTGGCCTACTCGGCGGCCGGAAGTTAACTTGGTTGCTCCCCATTCACAAAGTGATGCCTCCTTTAAATCCCGCCTTGAATATTTGAAGAATGCTTCCCACATGGGGCGCAGAGCTGCCTGCCCCTCCAGGAAAAAATGGAGGCCCAGGGAGTCTGACATCTGTTTCAGTCCAAAAGATGACCCCAGTCATGTGGACAGGACTAGTTGCCATCAGAAGCTAGCGTGGCAAATCTGGGATGGCCCACCCGTTCTTTATAGTCTGGTGTTGGGTATTTGCTACCCTTCCTTTCGAGAAAGCCTTTCTCTTCCCAAGCGCCAGCCTGTCTCATTGGGAACAATCTGGATCTGGGCCCATCTGTTTGCCCCCCATTTACCCTGGGTTAGCCACTGAGTGGTCACTACATGGCCACATGGCTGATGTGCAAAACCACACCGTTCAGTTCTTTAAACTGCTGGATTGGTGCCGATACTTAGAAAGCTGATGTATATCAGCCGCCTAGAGTCCTCCGCTAGGGAGGGGATAGGCGGGGTATAAATACAATAATAAATAAATAAATAATAAATATCAAATCAGTCGGTTAGTCTGCTCACTGCCTATTGCATGAAATACATGTAGTCCTTGACTTACAACCACAATTAGGACTGGAATGTCTGTTGCTAAGCGAGGCAGTTAAGTGAGTCACACCCGATTTTATGATCTTTTTTGCCGTGGTCATTAAGGAAATCACCACGGTTGTTAAGCAAATCTGGCTTCCCCCATCGATTTTGCTTGTCAGAAGCCGGCTGGGAAGGTTGCAAATGGCGATCACATGACCTCGGGGCTCTGCAGACAGCATAAGAGCTAGTCAGTTGCCAAGTGCCTGAATTTTGATCACATGATTGCAGGGATGCTGCGACGGTTGTGAGTGCGAGGACCTGTCGCAAGTAACTTTTTTCAGCACTGTCGTAACTTTGAACGGTCGCTAAACGAAGGGTCATAAGTCGAGGACTATCTGTAGGCATACGGGTCATATTCCCCAATGACTTTCATTTAAACATAAATCTTTTAATTGGAAAAGAATTCAGTGTGAAGCTGGCGTGGTGCAAATCAAGGCACCAGGGTTCTAGTGCCACAGTGGCAGGGAGCGTGGCAGCCATTTACAAGGGTGTAAAAAATCCCCGGCAGCCATTTTGTGAGAGCACCCACAGCATGGTCTCAAAATTCCAAAACTCAGGGGCCTTGGTCTACTGGGGTGTCATTTTAGAGATGCCCTTTTGTTTCATTTCCTAACAAGAAACCTAGGAAACAATATTGGGGGGGGGGGGTGAGACAGGCTTGAACTCTGAAGTGAAAGCACTTAGAAAACACCCCGAATATGATAAACTCACGTCAGAGTTTATTTTTCATTTATTTTAAGTATTTATTTCTCGAAGTGCTTGACAGTCATATGAAAGCGATACTCCTATTTTTAAACAAACAACTGGGAAAAGTTGTTTAAAAGTCACATAAAACTGTTTGACAGTCTGGCTGAGTAAGGCTTTCTCCCCCCCCCCCCCCCCTGAAAAAACAGCAGGGTCGTTCCTTAAGTTCTGGGCAGAAAGTTGGAATCCAGCTCTAAATAAAAACGAGAGTGAAGTAGCAGTAGCCACAGGCTTAAAAGACCCCGGTTTCTTCCTTTTGCGTCTACATAACCCGCTTTCCTGCGGTGAGGGTCTCAGGAATTTCAAATCCTGCATTTGGGTAATAAAAGGGGGGGAATGGGTATATGGGCTTGGAAACAGTTGTGAGATTTGGCTCCTTTTCCCACAAAAATAAAATACTGAACTGGCAAATAGCAGTGCTAAATGTTTATTGGTCCTTTGCAAAAGAGGCTTCTGCCATACCGTCACAAATTTGACTGGTATAGAGAGAGCAATGAGCAAGGTTCATTCATTTCTTTTATACATGTAATTCAAAGAAAAGTCAGTTTACATATTTAGTTTACATATTTACACAAGTTTGCAAAGTGTCAGACTGACAGTTCTCAGTTCCTGCCTCGACGTTTTACAATACCACGGCCCGCCTTTTGTCAATTTCTCTGGGTGATTTCTTTACTCTTTCTTGTGTGAGACTCATCCAGATTAGTTCAGTCTTTAGTCATTAACATAGTCATAATGGCTTTGAAGGTCCCTTAAAGTTCAATGTAGCTTAGTTTGTGTCAATAGGAGGCAATAGTTTCGTTGTTTTAACAAGCCTTTCTTTTAAGTAACTGACATACTAGTCTTGTTTTGAAGCTGACACCGAAAGAGAAGTTTGCTTATTTCTCTCCCTTCCTTCCCAGACCTTTATTATGTAAATATCCCTTGGTGCTCAGGCAAGTATGTGTTGGGAGGTTGGTGTTAATGGGTTGTCTCCCTCCGGATTCATTGTCACCTATATGCCTCCACATAATGGTCTGTCTCAGAGTTTTTACAGCTAAGTTAGAAAGACTGATTTTCTCATTTTTCTATGGGTTTTAATCATTCTTGAGGAACACTAATTTTTAATATCTGACACAGTCAAACCAGTTCTTGAGTGCTGGCCTTGATAGCATTTCTTGTTTATAAAAAATCCCCGTCCTCCGCTCACAGCTTGTTAGCTTGGGTTAAGCAGTTAGACTTCCCAGCTGCCCTGGGCCTTAGCAAGTGTAAAGCACCACTGGAAATAAACATTTTTATTGGAAAAAGCAACAGTACCATCTCTCCTCCTCCTCCTCCTCCTCCTCCTCCTGTCAGGCCAGCAGTTCTTTCAGCTTCCCCATGAAGGGTGGATTGGGGAGCATTTGATTAGTTTACATTTTGATAAGAGGAACATAACAAATTCTCATTTCCTGAATCACAGCGTGAATCGGAATGCCCTTTTCAGTTTTTTGCAGTGTACTTTTCTGAAGAAAATTCTGCTCCAAAACAATGAAGAGAGAGGGAAAATGTGGACAAAGATATACACATTTGGGAGGGGGAATTAACTAGCAGACAACTGTCTGCATAAACCCTGTTGATTAAACAGAACTGCATACAGCGGAGGAGCATTTCGGGAAATGTGGACAAAATACTGAGCATGTTTTTCTACAGATATTTTTTTAGGTTGCAGACTAATGTGGAAATGGGCTGACATGCAGGAGGGAAACGTTTTTTGTGCTGGATCTGAGGTGGTAGTTACTACAGAAATAATGGGATAGATGAGATATTTCTCTACCCATTTGGGGCTTGGAGGAAATTGTCATAAAGCTGGCTCAGTGACTAAAACCTGCCCATTGGTTTAAGAGAGGTTTAAGTGGGTGACCTGTGGCTTTAGGAGGTTTGGGGGTCTAAACCGCTAAATGTATTCAAAGAGAGGCTGGGCACCCACCCCAATTACTGGGGACGCTTTAATTCCAATTGGGGAGATAGACTCGAGGGCCGAAAAACCACCTTCAAATGTAAGAATTCGGTGACTCTGAAGTTGAACCAAGGCCATCTTTTAACCGAGTGGGGCTCCAAGGCCAGATCAGCATTAACCATCTCAGCAATGTCTGGCTGCTTCCTCCTGTCTTGGCTCACCAACGGGATGGGAAGTTCAGGTCCATCACTGAAGCAAAGCTTTTCCACCTCACTATACTGGAGAGGAGAAAGAGCCGAGGAACTTCTTGAGGGTGCCTCGACTTGGGAGAAAATTCCTGAGATTCGTTGGTCTGGGCGGGTGGGGGGAAAGGTGAAAGAGAGGTTGGGCTCCATTTGCGAGAAAAGGTGGCCCTTTTGCTTTCGTTTCCATGTCTGCCTCTTACATTTGTGGAGGACAGCCGGGAAGGACGGAGGGCAGAGGGGGCCACCTACTTTCCTGATGCTATGAGCTCAGATGTCTGCAGGGAAAGGGGTGCTGCCTTCCTCACATCCTTTGGAGAGGGATGTTGACGGGAAGCTATCCTCGGGGTTCTGTTTTGCTGTCGATCCCACTTTGGAATCTCCTCCTCCTCTCCCCCAAGGCTGCTTGATCGTCTTTCAGACAGCCCTCCTCCTCTTTCTGCTGGCAGGCTGGAAACAGAAAAGGTGCAGGTGATAAAGGGAGAACAGAACCCACACCGGGGGTTCCTCTTCTCAGCAGAAATGCCTTTGGAGGACCTTCTGAACTTGCACAACAGAGTTTTTTTTCAAATTTCCCCTGAAAACTTTTTGGCACATTTTAGAAGCCCTGGAGCCTTCCTGGGTTTCTGCGTCGCACACTGTTTATCAAAATGGTTGTGAGACATGGCTCCTTTCCCACTGCTAATTTTAATACACCCTGGGTTACCTCGCCTATTTATAGGCCCGAGGACACAGGGGCAGAGCGAGCGGCTTTTTCAGCTTTCGGTAACTACATTTATGCCAAAGGTTACAGACAAACAGCTCTTGGCAGGACTTTTGAGAAGAAAGAAGGCCATTGATCAAAGTGTGTGGATAAGAGAGGATGAATCATCGCCCCAAGAAGCCAGCAGCGGGATCTTTGCTTGTGCTGTCAAAGCATCAGAGAACCTGTGCTGGATTTGACAAGCTTGGCATAACTTCAGGGGGCACCAGAGAGGCTGCTCACCCACAATGTCTGCCTTTGGGTCCCCTTGCAAAGGATTCATCCCTGAAGATAACCGTGGTCAGACCTGGAGATGGCCCTTCTGATTTCCCAAGAGACCTCACGGACCCCTCCTTTTGATGGCAACTCCCCAGTGGAAGGTGCCGTTTTGCCTTACCACTGTGCCCCAGTAATGCCATGTGGCTGGCCCTGCGGCCTAGGGAATTCTGGGCATTGAAGCTGGCAGATCTGGAGGGCACCCAGCTTTGGAAGATTTGCTTGGGGGTTCAGAGCAGGCTGTTGCGTTGCTACAACTGAGGAGACAAGGGACCTTCGGCACTTCACTCCCCACTTTCCCCACATCCCCCCCCTTAAAGCACCACTCTCCTTATCCCTTTTCTCTGCACCAAAGCTGCTGCTTGTTCCTGGCGTTCGGTCCTTGGTGAGGAATTGGAGGAGAAGTGGGGCTGGGTGGGGCAGGGCAAACCTGCTGATGTTTATTTTTTTTTTTAAATCTAGTGGCCCAAATTTGGGACCTCCCCTCAGCTTCAGGGCCCTGGACCTGCTTTGTCATTTTGTACCCCCACCTGCATCTGCACCCCCCCCCAACATAGGGCCTGCCCTCCCCATCCAGGATAGAAAAAGGGTTCCAGGGTAGTGGTGGTTTTTAGCCTACCTCTTCCAGGTGCCGAAGAATGCAAGAAATCCATATATGCAGTTGTCAAGTTGAAGCTTCCAGGGTCTCCAGTTCAAAGAATCGGGGAGCAGGTGACGGAACCCCCCTTCTCTGCCAAAAGACAGAGGCAGGATGCAGCTAAGAATGGAGGAGAGATTACTTTCATTCACCTTTTATTGCCGAGTGAACTTTGCCCTTTCAAACCAACCTGTGAAGCAAAACCATTATCCTTTGAAAGTCAGCTTAACTAAAATTTGGAATGCAGTTCTCCAGTCTTTCCCCTACAAAGGGCATATGTTAGGAGATATAAGTTGCAAAAGACATGTATCTTGATCAACAGCATGTTAAAATATGGGCAAATTTACTGGAAAACAGCACCCTTCCATGCTCAAAGATGACAAATAAGAAAATAGATCCAACTACAATCCATGATATATTTCGAAATGTACTAAATGCATTGGAGACATTGTAGGAAAAGAACCGTGTTAGTCTACTTAGTCTATGGTAGCAAAAAAAAATCAGGAGTGTGGTAGCACCTTTTCTGACTAACAAATTTTATGAAAAGGCAGACACTTTCGTGAGCCTTTCATGCCTTTTCATAGAATGTGTTAGCCGGAAAAAGCATTAGCAGATGCTTCCTGATCAACTACATTGGAGCAATTTTTGTTGCTGTTGTTTCTTGGTGGAACCAATACATTTATCATTATTTAAAGATCAGATTCTCCAGCAAAGGAGATCGTTACCTTGTCGTGGTGCTGGAGCTTGAGCACCTCAATGAAACCATGAGCTAAACCGTGAAGGGACACCCAAGACGGGAAGGTCATGGCAGAGAGGTCAGACTAAATACGATCCCTGGGGAAGGTAATGGCAACCCACCCCAGTATTCTTGCCATGAAAACTAAATGGATCAGTACAACCAAAGATATGTCGGTATACCATCGGAAGATGGGACTCCCAGGTCGGAAGATGGTCAAAATGCTACTGGGGAGGAACAGAGGATACGTTGGATATGGTCCATGAAGTCACGAAGAGTCGGAAACGACTGAACGAATAAACAACAAAGATCAGATTTCCTTCTTCCTTTAATGGTGAGCATTCCACAGACAGTAAGCATTTGCCTCTTTATTAACACACTGGCTTGAGAACAATTCCATTTCTTGCAAGAACAGGTGACTCCAAGGGCTTTCTTCCTTGGATATCTTTTTAAAAAGTCCTTTTGATTATCGTCCTTGTGTTGAGCATCCACTTTGCTCCTGAAAGGTTGCAGGCCTCAGCGTGTCAGCAGCCTTCCGGAGAAAAGGAACAGGAGCAGGTGTGACTAGAAACCATGGCCATACTGAAGAAGTTCAAATGCAAACCTGCAGCCCTCGGGCCTTTCCAAAGTTCACTGCTACACAGACTGGAAAAACAGGACTTGGCAGAAAGCCACTGGTGACAGAAGCTTCCAGACTTGGGGGGAATCACCTGCTGCTTCAGATCCAGGGTCTTCAAAGAGTTCAGCTACCTGCTTAAGAAAATTCATCCCATTTTTAGCTTTTCTCTCTCAACATTTTCTCTCTCGAGGAAGAGCCAAATCTTGACCTCCCTCTGTGGAACTCCTAATATGGCGGCCCAGGATATAACTATTACAAACCATGATAAGTTAACCTCAGTCAAGAAGAGAAATGTCTCTTGTTGAGTAAGATGCTGTCTGCTATCACCCTCCAATCGGTGGCTGATCCTGGTGAGGATAAATTCTCAGGGTGGGATACAGATTTCCCCAAATTCCTTCATGGAATTTTAGGGAGGAAAAATAGCAGTCACATTGGTCTTGCTAGGTATCAAGTCAGCGTTTAGTTCAATCATTTCTTAAAACATATTTTATTGTTAAAGTTACGGAACACAAAAGAAAATAAGAAGAAATATGATGGAACGAAAGAATAGAATTTTTAAAAAGCATCGTGAGAAAACTTCCTAGTAACACATCCTCCTCATCCCTTCCATTTATGTCCCTAACTACTGACCTCATTTAAATATTTGTGCTTTACATTGAACATTAATGATTGTTGGTAGTTTTTGTTTAAGTCCTAGAAACGGTATTCCAAGTGTCTAAATCTGCCTTGCTGTGTAGTATTTTGTATATAGGGGAGCCATTCAATCATTGACCATATATAGAAACCAAAAGTAAATATGCCAAGCAGAGATCAATAACATAGGAGCAAACATCAAATCATCCTCCTGTTGACCTGAACCTGTCAAATGTGACTTTCCCTCAAAAGAAATCTTGCAACTTTCAAAGCAATTTTATCATATTGATTGGCTAAAAGGCAAGAAACATAATGTGCATACATTTCAAAATATATAGCAATAATGGATTGCAGTTTGGTCTATTTTGTTACTCGTCGTCTTTGAAAATCAAAGAGTGCAGTCTTCCAGTTTGACCTGGATATTTGGTTGAAGAAGGGGCTGTATATTCTAAATGAATGTCTTTATGGCAGTTGCAATGGAATATGGGCCATTGGTTCACTTGACCTAGAAATGCATGGTCATTATCTCTTTGCATACAGTAACTTCCCCTGGGAAATTGCTGAATTGATATCTTACAAAATTTGGGCACAATGAACTGATTGATTAACTAGCTGGCCTTTTCCTACAAATCTATGCATCTGAACAGCCTGATCCTGCTATCCTGCTCTGATCAGATTGATGATGTATCTCAACCAACATGGTCTTAGCTCATGTTTAGCATGTTCATAAGTCACTGCTCTTAAAGAAGAGCTATACTGGAGCAATTTCTTCTCAGCACACATATCTAAAATTAGAGGAATTTGTCTTCCGGTGTCAGATCAGGTTTTGCTAGCGAAAATTGACCGAGTGGCTGGTCTCCATTCTTTCTCCTGTCCCCCTTCCATCCAAATTCAGATGGGAGGCCTCTCATCAGGGGAAGTTCAGTTCTGCCCTCCGCAAAGCATTATTCAGAGTCACCCCCCATTTCCCTTTCCCTCTTCTCTGTTGACCATTCTCTTTCCCTCGCCTTTCCTTGATCTGTCTACCTCCTTGACTTCTGAGATCTTTAGTAGCCATGATGTTGTTGAGGGATCTTGAGAATGTTTTTCCAGGTGGATTTTTCATCTTCGCTGAGACAAAAATATTCTTCCTAGCTAGCATTAGTGGCGTTTCTCTGCCCCACTTTAGGATACTTGAAGCCCTTTGCACAGACTTAAACATGGTGGACATGGTCCCATAAATCATCATCGTCATCATCTAGCCTGGTTTTTGCCTTAATTATTAATTTTTTTGTTGTTCAGTCGTTTAGTCGTGTCCGACTCTTCGTGACCTCATGGACCATAGCACGCCAGGCCTTCCTGTCCTCCACTTGTATACATGCAAATGCTATTATGTCTTGACAGCTAAAAAGATGTGAGAATACAAAATCAGAACTTTCTGTTCTTTTTTAAAGTAGTGTTTTGTAGTGCCTTAGCCGGTTTTATCAAAGCTAAAAAAAACTTGTAAACCAGAGCGGTATTATCACCTTGCCCCAGTAGGTAAGGATGAGGCCGTAGCCTAAAAGATGAATCAAGCTAGTCAGCATGGTAATCTGAACCAGATTCTTGCTAGTTCTCCCTACATCCCGTAGCTGAACTGATTTTGTATAGTTCTTGGATACTTTCATTATTTTTTATATGCTGTTTTAAATAACTTACTGGTATTTGTTAGGCACTTTGAAATCCTCAAGGAGAATGGTGGAATTCAAACCTTTTCTATCAGAGGTTATCAAGGTGACACATCTGACTAGGACACACACTGGATGCCTCAAAACACTTCCTATTTTATATGTTGTTGTTGTTGTTCAGTCGTTTAGTCGTGTCCGACTCTTCGTGACCTCATGGACCATAGAACGCCAGGCCTTCCTGTCCTCCACTGTCTCCTGGAGTTTACTCAAATTCATGTTCATTACATTACATACCCTATTTTATCTACCTAAAATAACAATATGCAATGTCCGCCCAGAGTCCCTCCTTGAGCGGGAGATGGGCGGTCATAGAAATTTAATAATTTAATAATAATAATAATAATGTTAAGTTTTCAACTGTAAACTCCTTGGAATGGAAATGTTTCTTTCTAGTCCCTCTGCACTTATTACTCCCAAAAGACCAAGGAATGCATCTTGCCTGGTTCTCTTCTACGCCCAACGTTGGAAGAAGAAAGCGTCCAGTTGGTTCCCCTCAGCTCCAAGGATCTACAGTGACCCATATGCCCTGCTTCCCCCTGGTGCAAACTGAAATACTGCACATGGCAGAAAGCTGTGATGGCTCTCCACGTGGTTGGGGCACTGTGTGCAGCTTGAAGTCTAGGTGATGCCTGCGCCATCCGAGGCTGAACCAGAGACGGCGTGGCACCTTGTAAGGAATGCATCACGCTGGAGGTGCAGCATCATGCCTGAATCTGGAAGCAGAGCAGATGGCATAAGCATAGCGCCCCTCCCCAGCACCACCTTGGCTCTCTTTTTATTTTGCTGAGCACATGGGTGTTCCTTTTGAACCTGGCTGGTTCATTGGAGATTTGGGGGTTGCAGACTTTTTTTTTTTTTTTTTCCAGGAAGGAATGGCTGCGTCAATTAGGAATATAATAACCAGACAGCAAAAAGCATGGGAGTTGGTCTGGGCTGCAAACAAAATATTGAGCCAAATTGAGCCTGGCTGTTTGTAAAAAAAACAAAACAAAACAAAACTCTTTACTGGATACGTTTAGCCGTGTTTACATCAAAATTATCGTGGGGTGACAGTCTCTCTTTTCCAACACGCATATCCAGGATCATAGCACGCAAAGTGCAATCTTTGGCACTGGGTGTTCAGCTCGGCCTCCGAGAAATTCCAAGCCTTTCACGGCCACAGAGATGAAAATGGAAATGCTCAGTGGAGTTTCTGAAGGCAGAAACTGGGGCAGAGTTTGATCTTTCATGCAGTTCACATGATACCCTGAGGCTCGAGCCAGGCAGCCTCATTCTAAACCAGCCAGAGGTGCAAACGCAGCAGATTGTGTGTGTGCTCAGGCAAGGGTTCCCTGCTGTGCAAATCAGTTGTGCAACTGGGTAATTTCAGATTGGCATGAATGAACTTCTGGGGGTGATATAAAGGCTTTTTTATTGCCCTGTTGGAAATCAAGGATGCATCATCCTTCTTGTCATGAAGGTTGGAAGTCTCTTCTTTATATATTTGTTTTCTCTTTCCTTGTTATATTCCTACTTTTCTCTTTCTTCTCTTTTTTCTTTTTTCTTGCACTTTTTACTGCTTCTTTCTGTTCTCTTTTCTTGAAGTTTAGTTTGTATTAGATTTTACTATTATAATCAAAATTCTCTCTCTCTCTCTCTCTCTCTCTCTCTCTATATATATATATATATATATATATATATATATATATATACATACATACACACACATACATACACATACACATACACACACACACACACACACACACACACACACAGTATGATGCTCCCTTCATCTTTCTTTTCTTCCTCAAAGAGGCACCTCCTCTCCTCATCTTCAGAAGGGTCTTTCTGCCTCAAGAAAATTGGGTCAAATATCTGTTGTCAATTTATTATTTATTTATTTATTTATTTATTTTTCAATTTATATCACCACCCCATCTCCCCCAAAGGGGACTCTAGGCAGTTTACAAAAAACAATTAAAATAACATATAATACCATCATCATAAATATAAGTAATTAAAATAAATATAAAATCCAAGAGGCGACGAACTTGTGTTTAAAAGGGCTCTATGGCACCAGCCATCCCCAGGAGGAACTGATACCCCTCCTTTCCCAGGCGAGGCGGCAGAACCAGGTCTTTAAGTTCTTCCTGAAGGCCGGGAGCGATGGGGCCTGCCTCACTTCCGGGGGTAGAATGTTGCAAAGCAAAAAAAAAAAAAGGGGCAAACATTTGCCTGTTTTTCCCTATAGATTACAGTGCCCAACACTGTAAGGCCCTTGAATGTTCTTAGCTGTGATGTTCATTTGTGATGAGCAAGTTAACATGTTGACTTTTCCACCTTGGATGGCTTTTTCTGCAGGGGGCCTAGATCAGTGTTACCCAACCTTGGCAACAATAAGCTGTGTGGACTTCAACTCCCAGTTTGTCCCAGCCAGCATGTGGGGGAACCTTAAGATGTGTGGACTTCAACCCCCAGAATTCTGGGAGTTGAAGTCCACACATCTTAAAGTTGCCAAGGTGGAGAAATGCTGATCTAGATTATCCCCTTTTTCAGTCCCTTACCATCTACCGCTCCCACTCAAAATGGCTTTTCTTTTCCATTTTTTTCCAAATGAGCCTGGCTTTAGAAAGGTGCCTTTCCAAAATTCAAACTACACCCATGGGGGCCGGGGAAGAGTGAGCAGAGAAAAAGATGTCCCTCTCGACAGAAAGAAAAACAGAAGGAGGGCCCAGATACTGTTGCAGGACATCCTTGAGGGGGAGATGGGCGGCCATAGAAATTTAATAAATAAATAAATAAATTTGTGCCCCGTAGTGGTGGGTAATGCTCCTTTCGGCACAGACAGTGTTGTGAGTACAGATGTCAGGCTGTCAGAACTCGGGCTATTTTAACATTTTGAGTGATCCTCCACAGTAGTATGCTGAGGGTGGAGAGGGGAAGAAAGAAAGAAGGAAGTGCCAAGGGAGGCATGGGGACTGAACCCCTGCCAGTTTCAAAGCTCTCCAAAGCAGCTTTCAAGTGGTTCAGCTTGGAGCCCAGATCGTGTTGGTGAGAGAAACAAAACTCACTCCTTCACCCATCAGGAATTTCTGGCTTTTGGCTGCTGGAAGGGTGAATCTTGCCCAGAGGCACCAGAGAGCTGTAAAGGCTTCTCCTGGCGAGGTTGCATGGTTGCCTGGCCAGGACCAGTCTTGCAGACCTCCTGCCCCGCTTTGCCAAAACAGCACTTTCTCTGCCTGGGAGATTCCAGTGGGACCCTGCCTGATGACGAAATGGATCTCAGATCTGGATCCCATATCTGCCTGGAGGATCCTTCTCTGTCTAGAGTAGTGTCTCTCAACTGTGTCAGCTTTAAGATGTGTGGACTTCAACTCCCAGAATTCCCCAGCCAGCCATGCTGGCTGGGGAATTCTGGGAGTTGAAGTCCACACATCTTAAAGTTGCCGAGGTGGAGAAACACTGCTCTAGACGCTTTACCATTTGCTTGAATGGCGGTTCAGTGGACACTAGAGACCTCCAGACCTCATGGAAGGTTGGCAGGAGCAATGTTTTCCCTGGAGAACTTGGCTCAAGGGAGTCTCAATGGAATTGCAGATTGTGTGGTGCCAAAACTTAGTGGGCATGAGTATAATATTTCAGAGAATCTCCTGTACCCTGGGACTCAATTTGCAGTCCCGCTTTTATTCCTATTATCTTATTGGTCTGTTTTGTTTATTGCATTTTTGTTCTATCCTCCAAGAAGCTCAGGTCCAGGGGCTTAACTCTGCTCCTTCCTCCTCCTATTTTCACAGCAGCCCTACAAGGAACATTAGCTGAGAATCAGCAACCAGTTCAAATTTTATGTCTCAGTAGATCCTTGAAGGGGCGTGGTGGCTCAGCGGGTAAGACGCCAGGCTTGTTGATCGGAAGATTGCAAGTTCGGAGGTTCGAATCCCTAGCCCTGCGTGCAGAGTGAGCTCCTGCACTAGCTCCAGCTCTTGCCAACCTAGCAATTCGAAAGCATGCAAATGCAAGTAGATGAATAGGTACCACTTCGGTGGGCAGGTAACAGCGTTCCGCGTGCATCATGCCGGCCACATGACCGTGGAAGCGTCTTCGGACAACGCTGGCTCTTTGGCTAACAAACGGAGATGAGCACCAGCCCCTAGAGTCGGACACGACTGCACAAATGTGCGGGGGGTACCTTTACCTTTACCTAGATCCTTGAACCAGCATCTTCTCTCCCTGAGTTTCAATATAGAGCAATATATACACTGTATTTACAGTTTAGGGGACTGTCAGCCTTCCCAGATAGACCAGACAGGAAACGCGACCAGATGAGCTAATTCTAGTTTATTGTAAGGCTACATTAACAGAATCTTGCAAGTCTGAAAGTACAAATCTCCCAATGCCTCTTTTACAGTATGAGAAACTAGGGAGGGTCCCTTCTGAGCCTCTGTCTCCTTCCATTATGCAGCTGCGGGCTCTGCCCTCACTTATCTGATTGTTCCCTCGGCAGCATCTCTTCCCTCCATCTCCCAAGGTCATTCCCACATAAAAAGGTAAAGGTTCCCCCCGCACATTTGTGCAGTCGTGTCCGACTCCAGGGGCCGGTGCTCGTCTCCGTTTGTTAGCCGAAGAGCCAGCGCTGTCCGAAGACACTCCCGCGGTCATGTGGCCGCATGATGCGTGCGGAACGCTGTTACCTTCCCACCGAAGTGGTACCTAAGTACCATGACAGGTACTTAGCAAATTCTTGGCTTCAGAAAGACTGTAACCTAAATTGTAGAAGAGATGGAACAAGGGGTAGGAAGTGGCAACGGCACCAAAGTGTAGATGAGATCAAGTGTCCCGACATGTATTAGGCTTGGTTTTCATTAGGAAGGATGTGGAAAGGGGTCATTGACCAAAGGAATCATGAAATAGGTGGGTTTTGAAGTAAGGCAGAAAGGTAGCATCTTTCAAATATTCAGAAAAGACCTTTTAGGCTCTGCTTTAAGACTTCTTTTTCCTCACTTTTATCACCGCTTCTGATCAGCTATGAGTCCTTTCTGCCTTTCTGTTCCTTGGGGCAGAAAGTTGGGGATCAGAAGCAAAGTCTTTGGAGGAGATATTGAAGACACTGGGCATGTATATCACTGAGTGAGTGTTGATGTCACTTTTTAAGTTCCTGAAGCCTCTGACCGTGGCCTGTTCCAGTGGGCAGGATGGGGAAGAATGGTTTGATGAGTGTCAGGAAAATCCTAACAGGGTCAGAACTGATGGCCTCAGTTGTCCTTTCAATTCTGGGACATGACTGAATGCCCCTGGCAAGGCTCTCCTGCCCTCGTGCAGTGTTAAGCAGATTGGTTAAATGAGACCATGTAACATCTGCCTGAAAATGCTGCTGTGGCCATGGATGAGCTGTTAGGCCCGTGGCAGCCCATTCTAGACGATGCAGGCATTAATCTTGGAAGCCCTAAATAGCTTAGGATCCAGGTACCTAAAAGATCATCTCCCCAATATTGCCCAGCCTGTCCACTGAGATTAGCCAAGAGAGGAAAGTTTGGTCGTGGCCCTCGCAACTGAAGACACCACCGTCTACCCAGGAATTGGCAGAATATCTGCTCCAGGACTCAACTGTCTTTTAGATTGTCTCTTGGAATCCTTGGTGCTCCCTGAGCTTGGTTGTTTGCTTGCAGACGTTTCATATATTCTCTTCTATTGGGTTCTCTGTTATTTTCCTTTTCCGTTTTTCTAAATCAACTTTAATGTTTGCATGTATTGTTCTTGAGTATTGCTGGTTTTGTTATGATACTTTTTTACATTGTTTTCACTGTTCTCTTGTAAACTGCTCTGGATTCCTCTTGGAGGAAGAACAATATAGAAACCAAATAAATAATAATAAATAGCATGATACGAAAATGCTATGAAATGGGGCTCAAGGGAGTGGAAACTAGGCTGATTCTCTGAGTTCCCCAGTCCTTGTTTTCCATAAAGACAGATGTAAGTTCCTGGAGCCAAATGATGCTTCTGGTCTCACGGGGTGACTCTGAAGGAACTGATGTTTGATGCATATGAGTTCCCATATGTCTCCAAGTCTCTCCTCCTCCAACCCTTTTCATGGTGTTCTCTTATGGTGAGGATGAGAACATGCATTGATTGATACCAAGAATGGACAAATGTTTGGAAGTCTTCCCCTCTGCTCTCTTACTATTGCAGCCAGGTTGTCTGAATGGGTTACCCTAGCTACCTATTGAAGAATAATGCAATCAAGCGATGGCTAGTTTAGCAAGCAAGAAAGGATGAGGTCTGGTGATGTTGCTTGTGGGATAACTCCGCCAACAAAAGAAATTTAACAGCTCTCACAGATGATAAACTCATCAGTGACTCATGGTCAAGTTAAATACATTGGAATATTATGTATCAATTGATGATGGGCAGAAATGGTGGAGGACTCAGCTAGTGGGTTTCTAGCCCAAAAGGACTCCGAATCTGAGCCAACTTCAGGTTGACAAGATTGAAGAAGCTGGGAAGTCCATCCAGGCAAGTTGACCTTTCCCGTGAAATGTCTAAGAAGGATGGGAGACTCTTGTTTAGCAAGGCTGGAAATAAAGCAACGTCTGCAAGAATCAATAGGGAACACAGAAACCCCACATTTTCTCAGTCTCTGAAACTGGGCAGTTAGTTAAGACTAAGCACAGGTCAACATCTGTCCTTTGACTTATTTAGACATTCCACGTTTTGTCCGAGATAAAAAAAAAAAAGTCTTCTGCTTGTTCTGTTCTTTTATTGGTTGCTTGCTTTCTGGCAGGTTTTTCATTTCATCTGTTGGCATGGCTTTTTCAAATAGCCCTAATTCCCGCTCTCCATCCCTGTTTTATGGCTCCTTCAAAGCCAAAGCCTGTTCCTCGAATTTGCTGGCCCAGCCAGGCTCCCGTGTCATGCTTCGTGGCGTGCATGCAATTCCATGACAGCATCTCGCTTGGCTCCGGTGCACCTCGGCCTCATGCGACCCGCGTGTGCAAGCCGCCGCGGCAGCAGGGTGGGGCCATCCCGGCCTGCGATCACCCTGTGCTGTGGACTGGGCTGGGAGGGAGGGAGGGGCAGAGAAAGACTCGCCCCCTGCCCCTTGCAGCAAATCTTCTCTTGGACAGAAATTTGGAAACACACCAACCCAGGGTGGAATCTTCCTCTCCATTGTGAATTTTTCAAAAAACGCTTGGTAAACAACTGCGAAAACTCTCCAGCCAGACCAGGAAATCACTACAATATGTCTATGAAATGCAGCATCTGCTAAGAGAGACTCGAACAACCCTCCCTCTGCACGCAGCCGTCTCTCGTTCAGGACAGCCCCTCGCGGGTCTCGGGCTGGCTGTGCAAGCTGGTCACCTCCCGTCTAAGTAGCATGGAAAGCACGCAACCCATCTCCTTCCTTGCCTACAAGGAGCCTGTGCCAGTTTCCTCCAGGCCAAACGGTACGGTCCTGTTGCTTGCAGCCCAGGTTCCCCAAAGCCTTCCCGTCCCCTTCAAGCCCCAAAGAAACACGTGTATCTAGTGTGCCCTGTGGCGGCTGCAGAGGAACAAGGCGCACCTCATAAAGTGCTGTTTGGTTTGGGCCGCACGGCAGGAGTGCCAGAACTGCTACTCCGGGGGAATCTTCCTTTGCATTCCTCAGTTCTTGAATTCCCCGATATTCTTCGTTCTTCAGTCCTTGCATTCCCCTGCATTCCCCAGGGGAATCTTTCTTTGCACCCTTCCTTGCAAATCCGTCTTTAAATTACATCTCTTATAATTCAGAGATCCTATGCCATCCCTCTCTATTTACTCACCCCAAATTGGCTGGTCCCTGGGGTCTCTGTTTGTAAGAAGTAGCTGAAGTACCTGCATGCACAGCCCGGTGTTGTAGTAAGTAGAAGAACCAAAGGCCTGTTTTGCTGTCGGAAGGAAGGAAGGAAGGAAGGAAGGAAGGAAGGAAGGAAGGAAGGAAGGAAGGAAGGAAGGAAGGAAGGCTGGCTCATGGTACTTTATAAACTTCATTTTCTTCCTTCTCTCCAAAAAACTGAGAATGGAAGACCTTTGCAGTTCACAGGGCTATTTCTGCTGGGATTTGTTTGCCCTCAGAGAAATTGCTCATCCTCTAAACAAAGAACCTTTCCGGTCAGGGGTTTCCTCAAGGTGTGGTCAAAAAAGTTGAGGTGGTGGCCATGACGCTACGAGTGAAGCTCTGCCTGTTTTTTTATGTGGGTTGCACTACAAGCAGGCAAAGCTTCTATTGCACAGTCGTGGCTGCCATCTTGACTTTTTTGACCATATCCCCTGGACAGTTCTGCTTGAGGTGCTTCTCCCTAGCCAGCCCCAGGCGTCCTTCCCCAGCCCTGGTCCCTAACTCGGAGGAAGTCAATCAATCAATCAATCAATCAATCATCTTTATTTTACAGCCAAAAGGCCCGAAAAGTCAAAGGAAGTCTTTTGCTAATCCTTTTGTGGGCCAGGATAGACAGCACAGGCTGCCCAGCTTGACAGCTCCTTGTCTCTTTATGCATCCCAGGACATCAAATGGCACGCAAGGGTGTGCAACTCCACCCTGGTGGGATAATCCCGCAGGCATGCAGAATATTCGCTGAAGAGCTGGCTACACGCTGGAGCTGTGCTCCCCCGCCCATCTTGACACACCAGGGTTGCATCTATTCCAGGTGTGGACCCGAAAAGGTCTCCAGCGCCAGTGAATGCCTTGGGAATGGAGGAAGCGTTGCACTCCACGACACTTGGGCTCCTGGCCACGATCTGCATCTGGAGAAGTTGCGGATGTAACTCTTTCAGGAACCTGCTGTGCAGCCAGGGCGCGGGGGAGCGACGGTCTTGCTGACACACTCCACAAAGTATGTGACCTGCACAGGGAGGTGGTCACTGCAGCGGGCAGCGGAGTCTGACCGCGGTGTTTTTCTTCAGAGGGAAGAAGAGCGAGATCTTTGATGCTGCGACTGGGGCTGTGTCTACCAGGCGGTGTCTTCTGCAACTGCGCAATTTGAAAGCAAGCACATCCTGAGGCCAAGAGGAGAAAACATCCTCAGGCTTCTAGTCTCATTGGGAATGTGAATTTCATCCCATTTTCTTCCGAAGCTTTCTTGCAGAGGAGAAAAGGGTTTCCCTGAAATTCTCCGGATGTCCTTGCACTAAGTACGGAAGTGGCCAAGGGATGACCCTCCTCTCTTTCGTTATACAGTCTTCTCCCCAGACCCGACCAAATCTTCAAAAGTCCCCTGGATCTCACCACAGGGTGATCTCCAACTTCTTCTTGGCCCACAGCACCTTTTCGGAAGTGCGGACCTGGGCACCTTCACCCAGAGGCTGAGGAGCAAGATCGGGAGGGACTTCCCCCAAGCTGCGTTTTCTTAATCTTAAATGGGTTGCGTTTTTCCCTCATCAGAAGTCACATTCCCGTAATACAGAGCTTTCCAAACTGTGTGTCGGGACATGTTAGTGTGTCGGCTGCAGTGTCTGGGTGTGTCGCGGCCTCTGCTGCTTCCGAGCCCTGCCAGGATTCCATGCAGGTCCTAGTGCCTGCCTTGTGCCTTGCTGCCTCCAAACCTGCCCTGCCAGGATTCCGCGCAGGTCCTAGTGCCTGCCTTGTGCCTTGCTGCCTCCAAACCTGCTGTGATTCCGCGCAGGTCCTAGTGCCTGCCTTGTGCCTTGCTGCCTCCAAACCTTCCCTGCCAGGATTCCACACAGGTCCTAGTGCCTGCCTTGTGCCTTGCTGCCTCCAAACCTGCTGTGATTCCGCGCAGGTCCTAGTGCCTGCCTTGTGCCTTGCTGCCTCCAAACCTGCCCTGCCAGGATTCCTGCTGCCTCCAAACCTGCTGTGATTCCGCGCAGGTCCTAGTGCCTACCTTGTGCCCTGCTGTAAGAGTGTGTCGCAAAATGATGCCCTGCTGTAAGAGTGTGTCGCAAAATGATGCATGTCTAAAAAGTGTGTCACCAACATGAAAAGTTTGGAAAGCTCTGCCGTAATATTTCCCAGAGGGATAGATATTCCTCAGCCCCCTGAAATAAGGCAAAACCTCACCTATTTTATTTTTAAAGAAGCGTTACGCATCTGAAAAAGGGAAATCTTGCAATACTTTTTAAATTGCGGCTGGATCTTCCCGTCCTTTTGGTCTGCACTTCGTTTTACACAGCGGGCTCTGCTTTCTGTCAGGGCAGTTCTGGGCAGGCAGGCGGAAGGGGGGAAAAGGAAAAAAAAAGACTTTTTGATGCAACAGGACCAGGCCATGGTAGAAGCTTTATGCTTTCTTCTGGAGTGAGTCCCATGTTCCCCTGACCTTGGACTTCTCTCTCCCTCTCAGAGTATTTCAGCCTGCAGCTGAGCCCATGAATCAGTAGTCGCATATGCGGGTCATCCCACATTCAGAGGAGTGGTCCTCCAAGGGCGCCTCCGTTTCTCCCATGCTGTCCTAACTTGGCCTCCAGTTCGTGGGGCCTCCAAATATTCTCACGATTGCACCTTTAAGCACTCTCACCACACGGCATCTGAGGCTTCGGTTAGGTTTCCACCCTTTGCTGGGTCATTTTGTTTGCGTTTGTAGCACAAGGGTGCTAATTGAGTAAGAGTGTGCACTTCGAGGGCTCCAGCCTGCAATGGGGCAACGTTGACGATAAAGCTATGAACATTCTGGGCAAGGAGCCCAGGGCTCCATGTGTGGACGAGGACACACACACACACACAAAGACACCATTTGTGTTTTGCTTGTTGAGTCCCACCACAATCAACAAGGGTTGAAACTTGATACTGATTTAGAACTGAATGAGAAAAGAGTTTGTGACAGTGTGAATGTCAGAGGCACCAAGTGTTTTCTTCAGCTGGCCAATGTGTGCAAGCTCTTATGCACATATTTTGCCCCCCCCCCAAATATTAAACGGGGGCCTGGAAAGGAAAGAGATACAGCCTGTGTGGTATTTCTAAGTGCCGTTCAAATGCTCACCAGGTCAATACAGGGCCCAGCTTACTAGTTGTACTGCATTCAAGTAACCCCCATCCTGGTCTGAGAAGAGAATATTCTTTTTTACCCTCTCCCCCAAAGTTGGAGGGCTTTGTCCACTACATACCCACACACAGCCCCATTGCACTGCCTGTAAAAGGGGGCGAAAGTTGTCAAGGAACGGATTTTGCGCAGCTCTAGCAAAAAATCTCTGATCCTGAATAAGCCCAACATGGATAGAATCAAACACAGGGGTCAGTTGGCACTCATATTCCCTCCAAAGTGCGTGGTTTGAAAAAGCAGGTCAGCATCCCAGGAGATGGACGAGTTCCTACATTCAAAGGTGAAGGTAGCTGTTCCCTGTGCCAGATCTGCTGTCTGAGTGGATGTGGGAACACAGATTGGCCGGTTCTTCTGGACGTCTGTGTTCCACCGTCCTTTACTGTAGCTGAGATGAGTTTGCAGCCTACAGTAATTGCATTTAGACTTGGAAGTCACCCTCTGGAGAAAACATGACTTGAACACTGCCTCCAGGCAAGTGAGAAAGAGAACTAGATCTTAATCAATAAAACAAAAGGATTGGGTATACCTGTAGGAGTTATTCCATGGAGCATGCCCCACTTCTGAGCCTTTCATGTGTGATTTAAAAACTGGCAGCAGCTCCACTTTGGATCCTATTCAAGAACGTTTGAACAGTTACATGCCTAACGTGGACCCCATTTTTCCAGGGGGTGATCATTGCGGAACATTGACATTTAAAAGTCTATCAGCACTTGGGGTGTTTCTGGGTGGGCGACATTTTGAATTTAGCATCCACGCCAGTGATTTTGGCTGTACGGTGTGAAATTGAGATGCCTACATTTGGAATAAGAATGGAACGTTTTTGTTTTCGAAGAATGCCTGTGGGCTTCCTCCATTTCTTGGAAATGAAAATAACATGGGAAGCTGGCACTTTGCTCTGCCACTTCCCACTGAACAGAGAAAGAGTCAAAAATATGTTTTAAAAGTCAGGTGGGAACGGGGTGTGTGTGAGAACCCAATTAGGGATGGGGGCATCTTTGGGCCTTCAAGTCACAATCTTGGGAACTCTTGGGCAACGTTCAAGAGCTTAGCAGCTTCTGTACCAGAATGAGGCCACATGTGACAGCAGAGATGTGTATGTGTGTGCGTGCGTGCATGCACACTTGCTTGTCTGTTGGACCTTTCACAGATCGGTGAAGGGCAGCAGAGCCCTTGGCACAAGAGAAGGTCACCAACAACGCTGCCGGTCGTGAATGCTTGCCGTCTGGATTGCTTCAAGGGTGGAAGAGGGGTCTGTGGCTCCCCCCCCCCCTTTCATTTGTCCCTGTGGGGTGCAGCAGGGAGAATATTACAGAGTGCAGGGCCCAAACATATTTCAGCCAGGGTTTCCCGTCTAATTTCATCCCCGGTGGAAAATGTCTACCGGGCATGAATTGTGGACACTGTGCGTATTAATTGCTCTTGGCCCAGATTCAAGATGCAGAATTGTCCTTCCTTCCTTCCTTCCTTCCTTCCTTCCTTCCTTCCTTCCTTCCTTCCTTCCTTCCTCTTCTCTAGTGAGGAAATAGTTAATCACTCAGAATTTTGATGAGCAGGGAGCCTTAAAGTCAGTGAAAGAACCAGAGGAAAAGACACTCGAAGGGAACTATCAGAAGCATGCTAATGAGGTGAAGTCATCAGCAGACACCAGAGTGCCTTTTCTCCATGCTTCTTCCCCCAAGGGGAACCGCTTTGCAAAAAGATGAGTGCAGGTGGTCTTCAGCCCCACGGAAGACCAGCGGAGAATATTCCTGGACTTCTTGCCTGAACGAGGGGGAGCTGCCCTCTCAAAAACCCGGACTCTCGCGCTTTTTGACTCAATTGTACATATTTCTCCACTGAATGTGAGTTGATTTCCCCCTGTTCAGGAGACTCCTGAGGGAGGGGAAGAGCAGAGCTGAGCCAAGAGGACTGGCATCTGCAGAGGGAAGCATTGAGGACCACCTTGTCTTGGAAAGCCCTGCTCTTCCACCTCTGGATAGTGGAGCTGTTTGCCTGCGTTGCGGGTGTCTGTGCGGGTCTGTGTGGTGTGTTTTTTTTCCTGGAGGAGCGTCCTTGCAAATGTCAGCCCTTGAGGAGCTGCAGACCTGGAGGGTTTTTTCCTCCAAAGATGTCCGGTGGGGTCTGTAAAGCTACATGGTCAAAGAACACCCACCGATATTGTCTGCTCGGTGCACCCAAGGAAGGGCACTGATCACCTGGTGGAAGAGGGGTCGGAAATTCCCTCTCCCTGCTTCAGAATGGAGCACCTCAAGGAAATATCCCAGAAAGGTAATTAAGATCATTCTCCTGGTTTGGTTTCTTTGTACATTGCGGGCTAATAAATTGGTTAGTTACTTTCCTGTTGGCAATGAACATCAAGGATATAGTAGGTCTTTTGCATCTGCATTCTGATATTTTTTGGTTTTTTACTCTTAATGTGTGCTGCATGTGTAAGTAAGTGGACAAGTGTAAAATCTATTTTCCTCCTCCTCCTCCTCCTCTCCCTTGAAATGCCTGAGCAGAATCCACCAAGATCATCTCTTTTGCAAATAGCCTTAAAATTAACGGGAGCGTATTAATGCTTCAGTTCCTTTCCATGAAGTTTGCTTGACTCACTGGATTCCGCCCAGTCCAAAGGCTAAAATCCGCAGCCTGCTTTCAAAGAAACGTGAACAATGCTTTGCAATTCCTCAATGACCGTATCTTGCTCTAGTCGAGTTTCCCTGCCCCTAGGCATCCCTCTTCTGCTCCTAAAACTCTTGAAAAAGCAATGTGCAAACAAAACCTGCCACTTAACCTATGACGATGTGTCAATTTATCAGATATCTTTTCCTTCCCCAAGCATCCGTTGCTGTGGGGGGGGGGGGGGCAGTCAAGACTGTCAACTCTTTTGCACCAAAGGAACATTTTGCAAAGATGGATTGTCTCTTTTGTTATTTTATTTATTTATCCAGTTCGTGTTGCTCTTGCAGGCTTAGGATGCAGGAGAAAACCCTTTGAAATCAAACTCATTTTCTACAGGAAACTGTTCCTCCTGTGGATATTCAAAATAACTATACGTGATGAATGGCGAAGAAACTTTAGGACAGGGCATTTGCTTTGAATGTCCATGCAACAATAATTCTATTTGAGGATATTGTGTGTATAGTTTTATTTCAAAATAGATCAGGGCAGTTTACTGTTTTACAATTATTCTGTTATGCAGAATATGCACAACAACTATTCGGCTGCACAGTGCTTAGATAATCACATTCCTTAAAAGAACATGTATCTAGGCTTGGTTCCTGGAAGATCTTCTAGACTAACAGGTTTATAGTGACAGATGCTTTGATTCACTTGAGTCCCCTTCATCATTCTGAAGGTGGGACTTGCATCCTTCCCATATCTTCATGGACAGCCAGTGAAGCTAAAGTTTCTGAAACTTTCTGTCTTGGGGAGCCCAGCTAAAATGCACCCATGCCCAGCGCCAGGGCGGTTGACTTGCTACAGCTACACCCTTTCTCACTTCCATAGAACGGAGGGATTGGATGCTTCCATCTGAAATGTAGCTGCTGAAAATGAAACAGCAGCTTCCAGGCATCTCAAGAGAGGGGAAATTGTCTTGAATCAGGGCATTCGTCGAGGAGTCAGAAATGTGTTCGGCCAACCTCTTCCATCCTTTCTCACGTACATGTCCTTGGAGGCAAACCTGTTGCAACCTGGGAGAAAAGTTAGCTTTGATTATAACTCTCACTGATGGCAGGGCTTGGACATTCTTTCAATGGTGAGGTCCTAAATGTTTTTTTTTTTGGGGGGGGTGTTACCTGGTTAATTTGAAAGGCTTTCCTCAGGAAGACCCACCGTTTATTAATTCCAGAGTCCGAAATTTCCCAAATGTTCCCTCTGTGTTTTGGCCATGTTCTTTCTGTTTGTTGGAAAATAAATGGTTTGGGGGGGGGTGTTCTCCTCCAAAGAGCAGAAAAAGTTGGTGCCCGGGTTTTTATCCTTGCATTGGCTGAACGGTGAGTGTGAATGGTTTGTCTTGAGCAAAGTCCTCCTGGGAAGGAGGGCCGCCAAGGGATAGCAAGGGGATAGGAAGAGTAAAGGGAACATCTGTGGTCCCTTGAAAAACGCCACCAAAGGAATTAGAAATTACTGCGAGAATGAGATAGAAAAACAGAAGCCTCCTGTTATACAAAACTTGGGGAAAGGGGAGGGCAGATTTTCGCACAGTAGTTGACAAATGTTTTTTCCAAGCACATGTGAGATCCATGTGACACAGCTGCTCGTAGGAGAGTTCTCCCCAACCCCAACCCCCCCCCCCCCCAGGGAAGAGCCCAGAGCAATTGCTTCCTTCTTGCCCGTGGATCGCGTGATAAAACAACTTTGTGTGCATCTTGGAACTTCCCTGCAAGGTTGCCCGGGAATGCGTCTCTGCATAGGACCAAGCTCAGCGATCTCAACATGTGCGCAAACCCACATACCCGCCACAAAGGAAACCCTGCCGTAAATTTTTGTCGCTCTCATGTGGTCCACGCATTCAGGGTCATCATTAGGGTTTGTTTTTTTCTTTGAATGATGTATGTAATCGCAGGATGAATTTTATACCGATCGCGATTGTAAGCGGACCGGCAGAAAATAGAGTGCCCGTTAAGAACGGTTTCATCATTTAAAAATAAATAAACCCAAGCGATTATGGTTCTTCAGATAGTGTCTCTGCAAGATGTTGGGAAGGCGGAAAGTTTAGTGATTAATGGTATGCAGGCAGGGGGAATCATCGCTCTCATCCATAATCTTTCATGTCTGCAACATGGGAATAATCAGAGCTGATGGAAGGATTGTCATAGTGATGCATGTGGATTTTTTTGGAGAACTTGAAATCTGTTATGTGGGTCTGTAGCTTGAATCATGTCAACTGGATTTCTATTTTCTCAGTGGAAACGTTTCGCTCCTTATCCAAGAAGCTTCTTCAGTCTGAGTAAAGTTTGTAAGGGAATCCTTAAATATGTTTCTATGGTGGCTGTGTGACCTTACACCTGGGGCTAGATCATGGTTATTTGAGATGTTTCTAAGCCCCTTTATTATCCAAAGGAGGATCGTTAAGATTACCTTGCTGTTGTTGAGATTGTGAAATGTTCTTAATCTTCCTAGGCACAGAAGACAAAGCAGGAAGGAAAATAGGGGAGAGATTGTGCCTGAGGCCCCCACCTCTATTCAAAGACCTCTAAAATCCTTCTTTGAATAGAGGTGGGGGCCTCAGGCACAATCTTTCCCCCATCTTCCTCCCTGCTTTGTCTTCTGTGCCTAGGAAGATTAAGACCATTTCACAAGCTCAACAGCAGCATGGTAATCTTAACGATCCTCCTTTAGATGATAAAGGGGCTTAGAAATAACATCTCAAAATAACCATGACCTAGCCCCAGGTGCAAGGTCACACAGCCACCTAGAAACATATTTAAGGATTCCCTTACTAACTTTGCTCAGACTGAAGAAGCTTCTTGGATAAGGAGCGAAACGTTTCCACTGAGAAAATAGAAATCCAGTTGACATGATTCAAGCTACAGACAATTCCACCTGGATGACTGAGAACCTTCATAGACATACTGTTATGTGGGTGTTTTGCTTTGCTTTGCTTTGCTTTGCTTTGCTTTGCTTTGCTTTGCTTTGCTTTGCTTTGCTTTGTTTTATGATTTTTAAGGCCACCCTTCAATAAAACTGTCAGGGCACAGTTTTAAATCACAAAAAATGATTTAAAAAACACAAACCAGCTGCAGAGCTATGGACAGAGCCATAAAAATTTAGCAGAGGAGGTAAAGCCCAACGTAGATTACATGCTAGGAGGTTTCGGCAAATAAACACGTCTTTGCCTGATGCGATAATGCAAACCCAGTTGGCACCAGCCAACCTCCTGGAGATGGCATGGTATTCTGGGCAGGCGTTCTGCTAACAATGAAAACGCCATCTGCTTAGCTATCACTGCTTCAGATGACAGCAAGGGATCTGGAGAAAATTTCACACCAGCAGACCATCTCCCGCACCCACTAGTTTCCTCTTTATCTCCTACCAAATGTGGCCTGATATTCTTCGTCATTTCTAGTCGCCTTCTGCAATGCACAATCTCTCTCTGCTGCATCTCCTAACCCAGATGGTTTCAACATGGTCTTGTCGGCAGACTGGGTGGCTCTAAATGGCCCTGGTGCCTGGTTGATGTTGCTGACTTTTTTAATTTAGTGTATGGTTTAACATCCACCCTCAGAAAATGAAATAATTGAGTAGCCAATTTAAAGGTCTTCCGCAAATCCAGCCAGTAATTTGTGGAGGCGAACATGAAGAGTTCTCAGCCTTACGCAATTATTACTTCTCAGAAGGACTCCCCTCAGCAGGAACCTATTCTGCTAGTGTGGATGGATGTCGAACTTGGATTTGGGTGTGAACTGTCCTAGCGATGCGTGTGCCTCAATCAGTAATGTTTGCACTAGCACTTCCATGGAGATTTGGGAACTGGCCCTGACAATAAGTCAACCACATGTCAGCTTTGAGTGCTGTGAATCACATAACCCCCCTCTGCGCAGACAGAGTTGGCTCAGGGCATTGTTTGGCCAATCTTCTTGGTTCCAAAGGTGAATGCTTTGCGGTTTGTTGTCCTGCTCGATTTGGGGGCCAATCTAAGGAACTGGAAGAAAGCTAAATCCTGCCTCTGTGGTTTCTCTCCCTCTAACCAAACCACTATGCTTCTTCCGGAAGGTCTTCCAACAGTTCTAGCTCCAGCTGGTGTGGAAAACAAAATCCGCGCTGGGTTTTCCACCACAAGTCTCCCGTCTTTGCCATGTACCACTTGCAGAACAGCAAAAATGGAACCCAGCACTTCTTCATTGCCTTCCGAAGAAGAGCAGGGAAGCCTTTCGAAAGAGGAACGCACCTCGCCCTTTCTGAAAGGATGGATTTTGACAAGCCGCCCAAGAATAAATTTCAGACAAAGTCCAACGCACATCCAAAGTACAATTGGGCAGGAAATGACATTTTGCTTTGGTTGATGGCTGCTTCCCAATCTCGCGTTCTCTACTGACAAAAAAGATCTGAATGCCAGGGTGCTTTGTTCCATGGTGTTGAGTGTCTTCTGGGTGGAACTGGTGCCAATTCCATGTCCAGCCTTTGGAAAGAATCCCTTAAGAATTGCTCTCTTGGAATTTGGCTGGCAGAGGAGTGAATGCCCCTTGTCTGAGCAAAAGTTAAAAATTTATTTTGCAAATAAAGTCTGTGTGACTCTGAAAACAGAGGAGCGGTTTGAATTTATCCATCATCTCCTCTGCATGACTCAGTGGTCTATCTCTGTGCTTCGCTCCACGCATCAGGTGAAGGCTGCTTGAGTTTAGGAATTTCTGGTGGCATAGAAGCCCTTGTTTGCCATTTTTCTTTTTGCCCCCCCCCCCAAACTGCTTCAAATGATGTAAGAAGTAAGTTTTTTTTTCTCCTGCTCATAAAATTCTCAAATCAGTAGTGAGGTTCTTAGGTCTTCCCCCCCCCCCCCCCCAACAATGCCAGCTCTAAGGATCCAGCAGGGACCAGAACAATCAAAGGAGCGTGGCCCGAAACTTGTTGTCGAGGGAGGAGGGATGCTCCAAAAGTAAATGAAAGATCATGAAACGAACAGGGGAGTTGTGGATCCTAAAGAGGAGCATCCGGTCCATTCTCATTGGAGGGGTCAAAGGATTCTATAGGGTATGCCAAGAAGGAATGTGGAATATTTTAAAGATCTGCTCTTGGAAAGTCTTGAATCCAATGGAATTGTTACAAGAGAGGGTGGCAGTGGGCAATGCTAGAAAGTTCCCCTAAAATGTGAATCTGGTGGAATGTGGCTGGTTCGAGAGGGGGGAGGTCCACCCCCTGTTTTCCATGCAAACAACTCCAGGTACCCCCAATGAGTGGGTCACGGTCTGGGACTCTGAGAGCAGATCAAATGATGGGCCAGAGGAAAAGCCACCTGTCATAGTCCCCTTAAATGACTGCTGCTGAGTTCACGTGAGTTTAACGGTAGGCCAACGTGGCCAGCCTTCCTTCACCTCTGCCGTGCCATCAGTTTAATGGCACTCCAAGTCTGCAAACTTCATCTTTTATTTTCATCCATTTATTTATTTGTATATTTCTATGCTCCTCTTCTCAAGGGTCACCAGGGTGATGTGCAACAACGCACTTAAAATGGCAATCCCACTAGAGCAGTAAAAGAAAATTCAAAGCTGAGTCTTGATGAGAAGATCTGGTGTCAGACGGAGATGAGAAAGGAGGGGGAGGGAGGGAGGGAGGGAGGGAGGAAGGAAGGAAGGAAGGAAGGAAGGAAGGGAGGAAGGGAGGGAGGAAGGGAGGGAGGAAGGGAGGAAGGGAGGAAGGGAGGAAGGAAGGAAGGAAGGAAGGAAGGAAGGAAGGAAGGAAGGAAGGAAGGGAGGGAGGGAGGGAGGAAGGGAGGAAGGGAGGGAGGGAGGGAGGGAGGGAGGGAGGAAGGGAGGAAGGAAGGAAGGGAGGGAGGGAGGGAGGGAGGGAGGGAGGGAGGGAGGAAGGGAGGAAGGGAGGGAAAGAAGGAAGGAAGGGAGGAAGAGAGAAAGGGAGGAAGGGAGGAAGGAAGGATTTGCACCTGATTGGCTCTGGCCCTACCCATCACTTGCTTCAGCGCCACCTTCCATGGGAACTCCCCCTGAGAATGTGACCCTCCCCCATTTTAAAGGCCCTTTTAATTAGATGCTCTTCCGAATGAGGTGTAGCTCCATCCGTGGAGAAAGACGGCCCCTCCCAGATGTTCCTGTTGGGCACTCCTGAGCGCTGGGTTCTGAGGCCGGGTTTGGGTGCATTCACCCAGACCCGGCAGCAGCATTGCGGGAATGCAGGGAGGAAGCATCCTCGTATTGCATGCTGATTTGAAAGCGTCCCTAAAGCAGTTTAAGAACTCTCTTGGGAACGTCACCATGATTGTTTCATGCTTTGGGGGGGGGGGGAATAAAAGCAACATTCTCTTTCATCAAACGGACAGAGAATTGATAGAAAAAATGGCAGAAGAACCTTTTTGTGTAACGCTAATAACTCCTGGCTGATTCTTCTGAACAAGAAGCAGCCGGGCGTTTCAGTCCTTGGCCCTGCTGGGAGGCAGATTCAAGGGGCAAGAGCAAATAGTACCTGGAGCATGCGGCCGGCCGGGGCAAGATCAAGGGGAGAGAGGAATTTCATTGCTGGAAAGGGTTCTGAGCAACCTCTGAGATGAAACGAAGACCATGTTCTGGGCAGGGTTCACCCTGCAAGTGAGACATAACACAGGCTCTGTTCCTTGTCTAGCCAACCGCCGTGGGGAGGCAGGACGGTCCCTGTGTTTTGATCCCGTTTGTGGGCTGCAGAAATTATGAGCGGGGAGGAAGATAACTCTCTCTCTCTCTTCCTTCGAACTGGAATCGTAAGGGCGGAAGGTGCAGCCCTAACTGAAAAGGGAGTCAATTGGTGGAGGTTAGGATGCGGTCTGGGACCTTCTTCTGGAGGGCAGGACCTTTAGCTGTGGCTTCCACCAAAGAGCCAAAAAAGGGAAGTGGTGAAGAGAGGAAGATGGGGAGAAGATATGAGTTTGGGCACAACTGCAAAACCGTCTCTCTTGCTTCTGGAAGAGTCGGACATTTGCCTCCTTGGCCTGAGCACCTTCCGTGCCCTGCAAGTGGAAAGACACCTTTGCAACTTCTCTTGAGCTGCAGGGGAAGTGGGGTTGACGTCTTGAGCGTACCCACACTTCAGACCTGGGACCTGTTTTGGCTCCAGACTGGAAAAGGGTGAAGACAGTTTAGCCAGAGGGATGGGCAGACGGAAAGTTCATATACAGAGCGCGTTCAACTGTCATCTCCTGCTGGAAACTGTGGGGGTTCAAAGCCCTCATTTTGCCATGCACTCTAAAAACAAGGCAGTGGCTTTCTGCAAAGCCAGAACCGTCTTTTTGAAAGAGGAAGCCGTGGCTGCATTGACCAGTCCAAATTAGGCACGTAGAGAAAGCTGGAGACACGGTATTCAGGTGAGCCTTTGGCTGTTGAACTTTCTGCATCTCATCGGAGGACAATCAGGTGAAGCTTCCAGGCACCTCAGAGGCACAAGGAGAGGCACTACATCATGGCTGCCCTTTCAGAGCTCAGCGTGTTCTTAACTCGGCATCGTGATTGTCCATCCAAGAAATTTCCCCAACTGCCTTTTGAGATTAGGTAGTGAGTGAGCAGAGAAGGCTCAGAAAGGCAGCCCTGAGATTTTTATGGCAACAGCAAGCCTCTTCTGAGTTCAGCTTGATTTCATTTGATAGCAATATTTCTCTTTCCCTTGCCCTCTCTCTCCGTTCATATTTGCCATTTAAAAACCTGTGGTTGGATTTTGTGGACATTCTGGCTCGTTACAATGATCGGAATTTTTAAAAAAGTGATGTTAGCTTTCCTAAAACACACACGCTCTCTCTCCCTTTCTTTTCCTCCAAGCCCTTTTGATTTGTTTTCATTTCTAAGCCAATATCCTGCACAGCCTTACCTGGAAGTAAATCCACTTAATTTCAATAGGTCTTACTTCTAATAGACATATATAGGATCGCACTGCAAACTTGAGTGTAGCCTTCACCAGGGGCGTCCCTAAGGGAAGGGGAGTCAAAATAGTCAAGATGGCAGCTGTGATGATGCAATTGCAGTCGCCAACTTGATTTTTCTGTCTGCTTCTGATGGTTTTATGCTGTTTTCCTTTATATGTCTCTCCAGTATTTACTGCTTTTATTCTACATTATGTGTTTCTGCAAACCTATCTTTGTACACTGTTTAAACAGCCCTAGAGACTTTGTTGCTTAATTATTAATGATTGAAATAAAGAGAAATAGTGTATACATGCTAAAATATACCAATACTGTAATGCACTGTTTCTCAACCTTGGGAACTTTAAGACGTGTGGACTTCAACTCCCAGAATTCCCCAGCCAGCATGGCTGGCTAGGGAATTTTGGAAGATGAAGTCCACACCTCTTAAAGTTGCCAAGGTTGAGAAACACTGCTGTAATGGAATGGCAGTGCAGCTTTGTAACTGGTATAAGCCTCATTGGATCTGCCTGAGCTTTAATGCAAGAAAATTAATAATATGTACCTTTGAATGCTCCCCCTTAAAATTGGTAGAGATTTACTCTTGGTCAACCACAGTGAATCTGTTATAAATATGCTAATAGGGTAGGAATTAGAGGTAATGGGGGTTAATAAAGTTTTTCTTCCAGAAGTCAAAAATGGCATCTTAGATTCTAAGAAGACCACTCTGGTTAGGCACATGATATGATGATATGATATGATATGATACTTGAGCAGTCAAGCAAATTAATGCTAAAACGTCTGAAAACTCATCCGCCTAAATGCATGGTTATTTTCCTTGAGTTGAAAGACAGCATCCAACATTTATTTAATCATGATCTTACATGGACTTTGATGGTAAGCAGCTTACTAAAAGATGTTAGCATCTTATTGTTCTGTGGTTAAATATTATCTCTTTCTTAGTGAGGATACAGTATTTAAAGCAACAGTTTATAAAAAAAAAGATCAAAGAAACTGTGTAGACAACAGCTATATTGAAAAGAATGTTCCAATGTCCCCCCATCTGATGCTTTGCAGATGTGTTGGGACCAGAGTCCAGAACATCTGGACAGCTGTAGGTTAGGAAAGATAGAGTGAGCCTAAGCAGTATCTAAAATTTCTTGTCCTACTTTTTGCTAAGGTGGTGCCTGGTTCAAATACAACATAAATAGTTGCCCACTTTCTAATGTGAAAAATTAGATTTTCATGCCCGTCTTGTACAGCACAATTCTGTGTGGAAAGAAACTAATCAAAAGAAACTGAACTCGTCTCTGAAGAAGGACTGAGTGAGTTTTAAAATTTCATCTTCAGATGTATCGTGAGGAGGCGAGAAAGATGAAATTTGGAGTGCTACAGCCGTCTGTCTCTTTCTCTCCTTAGCACTATTCTCTGGTGTGCTAAATCCCTGCGGTTATCTGCAACCGCAGCTCTACACAGCTGCATCTTTGTACCATGCAAAAACAGCCCTTGTGAGATTTTTGCAAGTCGAAATGCAATATGTGGATCAGTCTTGGGCCTCTTGGTGAAGCTCTGGTCTTGGTGGTGCTCCAATCCCCAGAGCAGTGTTTCTCAACCTTGGGAACTTTAAGATGTGTGAAGTTCAATTCCCAGAATTCCCCAGCCAGCATGAAACCCAAGGAAAGCCACTGAAACCCAAGGAAACTTGGCTTTGCTCTGTTTTCTGCCATGCAACCTGGTACGGAAGCCAATCCAGGGACCTTGACAGTCAGAGGGGTGCTTCTGAAGGTTGCTGGCAAGCCCCCCCCCCCCCCCCCCCGTTGTGCAACAGAGCAACTCTGGCCCTGGTGCAGGGCTCAAATATTTGGGCAGGGGTCTTTGATGGAATTGGGAGGGGGGCAGGCTAGGCTGTAGCATGGGGCAAAACAGAGAGGCTAAAACGATACTAATTAAAGGAAGCTAAAAATACTTGTCTTTGGAAGGATGCACAGGAAAAAAGTCTGCGAAGAAAAGCAATGCACCAAAAATGCATTATGTCCAGGAACGTTATGTAAAAATGTATGTGTTATGAGAACCGTACACAGAAAGTGTGCAATTGTTCATGAGGAGTTTCCCTTTTTTAATTTCTGTCCTGCATGGCGAATGGATGCGGACACAGAACGACATGAACTGGAAAATGAGGAACGGAGTGACACTGACAGATTGATCCATGCTTGCTCAGTGGTTGGAGGGACACTTTCAGATTTTGTTATGATTACATTATTGAGAATGAAGGAATACTTTCAGGACACCCAATTAATACAGAATTCACAGTCGGAGGGGCGATGTTACTCCTTGGCTATTGATAGTTTTAAGAGAGTGTTTGGGAAGGAAAATAGCAGTGAGCAGAAGCTCAAACAGAATTTCCAAGTTCCAGGAAGAAGAAAGGCTTTGGGGATCCTTGAAACTAACATTTACTTTAGTGGCAACACCCTTGAAAGCAAATATGCATGTTAAGTGACAAGAGAAGTTGCAAATGTTACAAGTTGGGACGACCAGCATTTAGAATTCCCAGTTTGTTATGTGAATTAATACCCAATTGAGGGCAAATTTTGGAATCTGCCTTAACTGATGCAATAGTTTTATAGGTTGTTTCTATTATTATTGTTACTGTTATTATTATTATGGTTGGTTGCACAGTCTGCCAAATGTTTAGACTGGATTTGGCATTTTTGTCCACCTATCAAGTCCTTCCCAAGGACCTGGGATAGGCAGATGTTGTTGCATAATAATATTAAAGGTACCGTCGCAGGATGTCAGCTGTTCCAAGTAAAGCTGCCTTTTGCAATAGACTGATGGTGATTTTGTCAATGCCGATGGTGTTCAACGGGTGCTCCAGATGTTTTGGAATTGCACCCAAGGTGCCTGTTATTATTGGTACCATCTTTGCTTTCTTTTGCCACAGTCGTTCTACTTCTATTTGCAGGTTTTTGTATTTTGTGATTTTCTCCAGCTCTTTCTCTTCTATTCTGCCGTCTCCAGGTATTGCAATGTCCACTATCCAGACCTTTTTGTCTTTCTTATCAACAATTGTTAAGTCTGGGTTGTTGTTGTTGTTGTTGTTGTTGTTGTTGCCATCGTCATTATCATTATCATTATCATTATCATTTCCTTTTTATAGTTAGTGCAAATCGGTTACTCATTGTCAAGTCTATGCAAAAATATGGGATTAATTCTCATTTAGTAGGAAAGGAAGGAAGGGAGAGACAGAGCAGGAAGAAAGAAAGAAAAAGGAGGGAGGGAGGGAGGGAAGGAAGGAAGGAAGGAGGGAAGGAGAGATAAGAAAGAAAGAAAGAAAAAGAATCCAGCTGTCAAACTGGCATAGCCATATGTTGGTGAATTAAAAACATCCTAAACACTCAGGGCCTTTTCATGTATGCTGATTTTTTTCCAGGTTCCCATGGGAAATGCAAAAATTGTTTTGGTTCAAAGTTGACCTGCGAGTTAGGCGGCTCATTTGTTGTGAGCAAAAGCCACAATTTTCAGAGGGTTGGGGAGGTCTTTTCCCAACCTGCAGCAGCAGCTACTTCTCCTGGCAAATACTTTCACAGGCTTGGTATTGTTTGGAAGAAGCCCAATAAGAGCCAAGAGAAAAGCAGGATGAAGGGCCAAATCCTGCGGCCACCCTCCAGCTTCCACTCCCGGAAGCAGCTGAGCCTGAAACGTTTCAAAGGGTTGAGTTCTTTCCACTGGCTTCGGTTCGGCTTGAATTAGCTCAGAAGGGGGAAAAAACCTCAATATTCCTAAAGAGTAATCGGTGGCTCTTTAAAAAAAAATGATTTTATTTTTCACAAAACTTCATAGCATCAATCTTGAGACTGTCAGTCTGGATGGGAGATTGCTTCTGTCAGTTGCTGATCCGTTCCCTTCCAGAGAGCAATACTGCCATCTGTTAGAGAGACAGGCCTCTGCAGTCCCAATCTGTAGAGGGGGGGGGGTGTCAGCTCCAACCAAGGCCAGCCTTTCCTCCAGTAGGAAAATCTTAGGAAAACTCTAAGCTGCGGATGCATTTGCATGCAAGCCGAATATCTAATTTTGCAGTTTGGATCCAGCAGGCAAAGAGAATCCTTGTAGTCTGTCCTTCTCCCAATTCCAATATGCTGTTTTTTTCCATTAAAAAGGCACAGCCAAAGAGATATCTGTGTTGCAGAAAGGGGCATACAAAAATAAACAGCTTAATGAAAGCAATGCAAAAATTCTATTAGCAGAAACAGCTTGCAAATGTAATTGTGTATATAACTGTGTACAAAAAGAAGAAATGTACCTCAAATAGTTAGGAATATATCTCCATTAAAAAAGGATCTGGGAGCGTGTGAGGGGTAAGGGGAAAGTCTGGCTTTCAGCCTTAGCAAATGATGTTGCACTGGGGAACAAAGAGTTTTACTAAGGATATGCCAAAACTGCTTTGCAGTTTCTCTACAGCAGAGCTTTCCAAACTGTGTGTCGGGACACGTTAGTGTGTCAGCTGCAGTGTCTGGGTGTGTCCCGGCTGCTGCTGCCGCCTCCTGGCTTCCACACAGGTTCTAGTGCCTGCCTTGTGCCTTGCTGCCTCCAAACCTGCTGTGATTCCGCGCAGGTCCTAGTGCCTGCCTTGTGCCCTGCTGCAAGAGTGTGTTGCGAAATGATGCCCTGCTGTAAGAGTGTGTCATGAAATGATGCATGTCTAAAAAGTGTGTCACCAACATGAAAAGTTTGGAAAGCTCTGCTCTACAGGGTCCAGAACTTGGGGGACAAATTTAAACCTCATTCAGCTGGGTCAGTTCAGCCAGTTACTTATCTCCCAACCCAGCACAGTGTTGTGGTGAAGATAAGTAAATTATCTGTGGTACATCAGGTTTCTCGGGGACAAGTGAGGTATCAACAAAATCAATCCATACTGAGACCACATAGTTACTGGAAGACTGATTTTCACATGTCACTGGAATTAGTTTTAGAATTTTTGGACCTGGGTATTTAAAAATGTGGCAGATTTCCTATAGATGCAGATCAGATTTTCAGAGTCTAGGTATGTCCCTGGAAATTATTGGGGGTCAAACCCTTCTCAAAGGAGATTTACCTTTTTCTTATTCCAAAAGCCAGATGCACATTATGGGAAAGATCAAGTTGGGGAAATCTGCCTAAAGATGATGAATTGGTCTCCTAATATGATAACTGTGCCTAGAACTGTTTCTCTCAATAATTGGAGACAAACAATAACTCCCAACTATTAAGGAGTTGTTTGATAAGATCTGGAAATATGTTTCCATTTAAGAAATTATCCAATCATGCTTACATGAAATAAAGCAGGAACAGAGTATTTTTGTTAAGACCTGCAGCCTGTATATTAATATTTCTCATGACAACCTGATGCAAATGGGTGCCAAATAATTTTTTTTAGCAGTACATTATGAAATTACTTGGACAATAAAATGAGGAGGATTTTCCGTGTGTGAATGTGAAATTAAACATAATTGTGATCTGAAACAATAAATAAATTGGAGTCTCAGCCTCGCAAAAGCAAAATGTTGTGAAGGCAAAATGATAGCCCTGCTTGCCTTGTGCCTTGTGGCTGGGTGTCAAGAGCCGTATTCCATCTGGACTGCCATTTCTGGGAGCAGTGAGTTTCCAGTTTATTTATAATCTGTTTTTTTCCCCCTGTATACTTGTGCTCTGGGCCCAAAGCTGCAATTTTTGGAGCAAAGGGGGGAAAAAAAGATTACAGGGTTCTGTTTTGTTTTCTCGTTTGTTTTCAGATGGCTGTAACTTCAAAGCAACGTGAGTTTAACTCTTAGGTTCGAAGCAGCCTTGTTATTATGAAACCTACAGTTGGGGTCAGGGGTGTCCTTGTTGTATGTCTTGATGGCATCACCACAACTTCCTTGAGTCAGAGGAGAAGAAGCTGCACTTATTGACTTTCTTCCTAGACTACTTTTGGGGGCTCCGCCTTCCCAGCTCTGGCTCTGGAGCTGAGAAATTGGCATCCCTCTTGCAATGCATCCCTTGGGTAGCACACTCCAGACATTCAAAATGTTCCTCATTGATTATTTCCCTAGTAGGAAAATAGTCCTCCTATGTCTTAGCTCTTGCAACAGCCTTGGCGGGTAGGCCGGGATGGATAACTTAAGGTCATTTGCAAAAGGTGTCCAAGAATTGCAGAGGGGGTTCAGTTTGACACCACAGGATTACAGCTCTGGGATCTACAGTATGGTTGGTATTGGGATTCCAGATTTCATTGCACCACTAGATCCTTTAATTAGATTGCCAGTGCTGGTTTGTTTATGTTTTCAGTAAGGCTGGATAGGGAATTTTTCCTGTGGGTTCCCCCCTGCCCCTCTACCAGTTCCCATTCAATTTCATGAAGGAGAGCTTTCTTTAGCAGCTCTTTCGAAGTAGAAGAGAATTTGGGAGAAATATTCCTGGGGCAGTTTGGTGTTCTTCCCGTGTTTAGTGGACAGCTCACCAGAAGGGATGGGTGGGTGGATCCCCGTCCTCCTTGCACAATCATCTTCCTGGCCATCCGCCCCCTTCCAGAGTCCTTGCCCCTCCATTCAATTCCCAGGGAAGATAGCCAGAAGGGAGTCATCTTGGGGGCTTTTTCAGTTATGGGGCTCCCATCAATGTGGGGGGAGGGGACCTGCCCTTGAGAAGTGGTTGGAAAACTTCTCCCTCCCTTAGAAATTCAATGAAAGCATCCACCCAATTTTTCTGCCCATAAGTCTGGTGGAGAATTACTCAAAAGTCAGAGATCCAACTCTAATTTTTCTCAACATGAGCTGGCTCTGTTGGACTTCACTGCTCTCCGTTTCCCTGACACCAGCAGCAGTAAGGTAGGCATGTGTATGTCTGAGAATTTAGGGCTCCCTGAAATATTCACAGCAAATATGGGTTAATTTTTGAGGTGCTGCAAGATTCTCTTATTTATTCTGCACTTTCTTGCTGCCTTTAGGACTTTTTAGAGTTACATCTTTCATTGCTGAATGTTCATTGTTTGCTTTTCAATTGATATTGTTCACTCCTGTGCTCCAAGGCAGCCAGCACACTTTCCCATATCTCAGGTTTGTGACAATTCTATTGATTGATTGATTGATTACATGCCATGAAGTCATTTTCAACTCCTAGCGACCACAGAGGTAGCTTTTCTCCATGACGATCTATCCCTAACCCAATGTTTCTCAGCCTTGGCAACTTTAAGATGTGTGGACTTCAACTCCCAGAATTCCCTAGCCAGCATGGCTGCCCTAACCTGTTCTTTCAAGTCTCCCAACGGTGCGCTCATCATCACTGTAACTGAGTCCCTCCACCTGGCTGCTGGTCGTCCTCTTCTTCTCTTTCCTTCCACCTTTCCCAGCATTAGAGCCTTTTCCAGAGAGCCGGGTCTTCGCATAATGGACAATTCTACTACTGGGCTATAAATCCACCTTATTTTATTTGTGTATTCAAAAGACCTTTGCATAGATCTTTTTTTTTCTCCTGAAAGTATAGAGAGCAGTGAATGAAGTCCTTTCCTTTGCAGGCCAGGAATTAGACCTGACTTTTTTTTTTTTAAAGGAGTATCTTGCCTACAAAATCAAAAGAGTAAGTGAGACATTGGTGGGCTTTCCTCTTCTCTTCCCACAAGAAAATAGTCACAACAAACCTGACTCCAGACACTAAAAGTGTGGCCAGTTGAAGCTGTAAACATAGGATTCCAGCCCAACGGACAGGAGGGGTGGGTGGCTGGGGAATGTAGAGAAGAAAGCAGATGGAGACATTGCAGAGGCGGGAAGGTGAGAGGTTGGAATGTGTAAACAGGTGACTCAACGCTAAGGCAACAAGGTTGGCCCTTCTCTGCCAGGGCCAGGACGTGTTGCCATTCCCATGCCAGGAATGAGGAGAACCTCCGTGCCTTGAGCCCACACTGAATAGTCTCAACTAAGAGGAACTGAAGGAGCTGTGGTGAAGAAGACCCCAGTCTAGGCTCCCTTTGACTTTGCTCTCAGGAGCATTTTTGGGCATCTCAAGAGACTCGGTAGCCAACATCTGAGATACCTTCAACTTCAAGATTTAGACTGTCTTTGGTTTACCAAGATGATATTTGGGGCACTTCTGCCCAGGGAGTTTGTCTCATTGTCTTCACAAATTCGTTTCATGGTTGTAGTCCTTGACTTACGACTATTCAGTTAGCAACCGTTCGAAGTTACGATGGTGCTGGGAAAAGTGACTTGCAACCGGTCCTCGCACTTACGACCATCACAGCATCCCTGCGGTCACATGATCAAAATTCAGGCGCTTGGCAACCAACATGTATTTACAATGGTTGGAGCATTCCGGGGTCACGTGATCGCCATTAGCGACCTTCCCGGCCAGCTTCCGACAAGCAACATCAATGGGGGAAGCCGGATTTGCTTAACAACCATGGTGATTCACTTAACGACCGCAGCAAAACCTGTTGTAAAATTGGGTGTGACTCACTTAACAACCGCCTCGCTTAGCGACAGAAGTTCCAGTCCCAACTGTGGTCATAAGTCAAGGACTACCTGTAAGAGTGTCCTCAGTGGTGCTCCTTCCAGTTGGCCAGAAGCAGAACTCAGAAGAAGAGGCATTTAGTACCCTGCCTCCATCTTCAATCTTCATCCACTACATTTGAGGGAGGAGTCTTTAGAGAAGCTTCTATCCTACATCTTTGGAAAAAGTCTGCATAGCAGTCCTCCCAACATTTTCCTGGAGTGGAAGCTGAGCCAACGTACTTCCGGAATCAGTTGACTCCACTTTCCAAGACTGCCAGCAGGAGTCCCTCAGTGTTGCGGGGCCATGCAAGAGTGCCAGATAAGTGCATCTCTTGCATGCGGAAGAGGCCTCAGTTTACCCCAGTCTTTCCGCAGGCAGATGTCCAACCATCTTGCGGGATGGACTGATTGGCGAGGAGAGGACTACGATGACATTTTCCTGTTCAGAAAAAGTCATCTTAGTCCAGGCTAACCGGTCTCCCATTACGATAGCCTTCCCCATCCTTTTGCCAATTTCCACTCCCACAGTCCTGGGATGGCGCAGTGAGTGTGTTGGAGAGCTGCACTGCAGGCCAGGGATTCCTGCTGCTCTTCTTCCCTGTCAGTTTCTGATCATGGATGCCGTGCACTTCCTCCATAGGTTTCCTTCCTCCTCGCTTCTTGCTCTTCCTTCTGCCACTGGCTCAAGGCCAGCTTTAAGCCAGGATCCCCGATTCCTGATCCCTTGTTCTTCAGTCCCTCTTGGCTTCCCCACATCTTTGTCATGTAAGTCTTATCATCCCGGATCCAGTCCACAGAGCTGGAATAGATGCCCTCTCTGTCCCTAAATCCCTGCTAAATAAATGCTCAGTTGTCTTGGCTCTTATCAAGCCAACCACCATTTTGATGACTCACCTAGCAGAGTCTGGATGGGCAACTGTGATGCAACTCGACACTTGAAATCGTTCTGATGCTAATCAGGAATTTATTGCTTCACCAACTTCAGGCAATGCAGCCCCAGTGCCAAGGACTGCAGTGGATAACAGATTGCTAAGAAACTGGATATTGAATATAACATTCCGGGCATATCTGTGGGCAGTAACCAAGTCCTGGGCACCAAGCCGCAAGCTGGCCTATGCATTATGTCATCCTTAAGGTTTTATTCCTGCATTCTGGTTGGTTGATTTGTAGGTTGTTTTTTTCTTTTTTGCCTCTGAGATAGTCAGACATTTGTCCTGTGGAGGATGGGCAGAAGAGAAATTATGGAAAAGTCCCTAACCATTTCTGTAGTTACATGAATATGGTGCAAATATTACCTCTGACAGATGAAACTAGCTGGTTGGCGAAATGCAAACAGATTTGCCTGGAAAATGATTGGTTTGACAAATTAGGTCATTGACCAAGAATGCTGTTTCATTGCTTCCCTGAGCCAAGGGCTTTTTCAGCTACTCAGGGCTTTTTCAGAAGTTCCACAGAGAAACCGACACAACTGCAGGATTCTCTCGTTCTCAAGCCCAATTGTGCATCACGGTAAACACACCCTGACGTCTCAAGCCCACACACGTGTCATAAACAACAGAAGAGCAGTGGGGCAAAGGTCTACCTCACCACACGATAGGCGATCAGATTCATTCGGGAAGCTCACGAGATAGCCAAGTCCTCTTCTCAGCAGCTGGCATTTAAGGTCTCCTCCTATGATCCAGGATTCTCTCCTGTGATTCAGCTTAGCAAGCAGGCTTGAATAGTAGCTATCAATAGCTCTAAGAATTCACCCCTCTAATATGATTGCCGCCAGCACAACGGATGGGAGCAAATCATTGAATTTAAATTCCAGGTTGTCTCCTCCTTGCTTCCAGAGACACGACACAAGTGCTGCTTAAATTAGATTAGAATCCAGGATACCGCTACATCTTCCTCTTCCCAAGGGATTGGCCTAGTCAGAACTTTGATCCCCGTGTTAAGCTATGGAGGCAGCCTGCGACTTTGAGGGGCTGTTTGAGCAGACCAGGAAAATAGGGCGCTACTCAAGACAGATCTTAGTCTTAATCCAGCATGGCTCTTTCTAGATAAAACATGGAAGGAACGCATCTCTATGAGATTGCTTACACAATCTGATTGTTTGGACCAAATCTCTGGGGTGCTTCCATCAATAACCGAAGCCAAAAGCTCCACCTAAGATCCTAGTGACCAGAGGAGCATCATCAGAACAACCAGATGACGCAGTGCCAGTTCCTGTTAGCAAGGCAGTCAATGTTTTAGAATTGGGTACTCACTCATTCTACCTTGGAATGAGTTCCAAAGTGCATTATTGTTTAAAGCAGAGTTTCTCAACCTTGGCAACTTTAAGACGTGTGGACTTCAACTCCCGGAATCCTGCAATCCAACTCAATTCTGGGAGTTGAAGTCCACACGTCTTAAAGTTGCCAAGGTTGAGAAACACTGGTTTAGAGTATGGGGGTCTAATGATGCCTTAACATAAAAAAATAGTCTCCTAGGACCACTGAGGTATCAGAGGAGCCCCCCACGTTATATTCAGTTGGTTCAGCTGGTCAGTGCTGACCCCAAAGTTTAGCCCAGCCCCGATCTACATTTTTGGGTTAGGTTGTTTGTAACCAAGCAGGCCCCCTTCTTCTACGTCTGTGCCTTGGCGGAGGCAAAGCAATTAATGCTTAAAAAAAAACAGATCAAAATGCTTATAAACAAATGAGTAGCTGGTCCATTAAAAGAAAAAAGGAGAGATGCCGGCCTGCATGCCAGTTCTACATTCTTCCACCCAGCCGTGGCCTCCTTCCACGTATTTGTGTGGGAGACAGAGACTGACCCCTTAGCCTCTTTGTCCCTGCTAAGTAAGTGCAAGCAGATTTTCTGTCACATTTCTTCGAAACTGGTGTTTTTCTGTTGATTTAAAATCAGGCCCTCTTCCTCTCAGCCAGATGCGCCAGAAATGTGCCCCTCTTCTGTCCATTCCACAGGCTGGTAGGATGCTCACCCTCCTTTCCCCAGGATGCATTGTGCTTCAAAGCAAGCCAGAGGAACCTTTCTACAGGTAGTCCTTGCTTAAATACCACAACTGGGACCGGAATTTCAGTTGCTAAGCGAAGTGGTCATTAAGTGAATCCAACCCGATTTTACGACCTTTTTTGCAGTGGACCATAAGCGAACCATGTGGTCGTTAAACAAATCAGGTGGTTCCGCATTGATTTTGCTTGCCAGAATCCAGCCAGGAAGGTCAAAAATGGCGATCACATGACTACGGGATGCTGTGACGGTCATAAATGCAAAACAGTCACCAAGCGCCCAAATCATGATAACGTGACCGTGGGGATGCTGTGATGGTTGTAAGTGTGAAGACTGGTCACAAGTCGGTTTTTCCAGCACCGTTGTAAGTCTGAACCATCACTAAACGAATGGTTGTTAAGCGAGGACTGCCTGTATGTCTATCCTTCCCTCCTCCCAACCCCGGCCTGGTTTTCTTGAAAGTGCCAACATTTATCATCTCTGAAGGGAACGTGCTGGGTAAGGAAGAGAAGGCTGGCGTTGTTTCAGACCAAACTCCCATCAACATCGCTGTTCCCTTGATTTCTGGAGTGGCTTCAGTCACGCATGTTTGCATATGTTAAAAATATTTAGTCCAGTGCTTTAAAAAAAATGCCCCAAGATTTTGGGCCAGCCCACCAGCATGCCGCCGACGTGTCTAGGTGAACTTTGCGGCACAAAGCAACCCTGTCGGTTACACGTGGCCGGATTGAGTGTGAATGAAAGATATCTCCCTTAATGGGCCCAAGCATGCTTGCTCCAAGAAATTTAAAAAACGCCCCGTCTCCCCTGCCTTTTATTTAAACAAGCAACAAGCCTGTTTTGCTCCAGGAAAAGAGAGAGGTGAGCGTCATGAGAGGTCAGGGATCAGCCAGAGTTTCTGTCCCCCTTGTGCTCACGTGAATATTAGATTGGTGCTCAGGCTAAAGCTGCGAGTATAAGTGATGCGAAGGATTGATTGCCTGATTCTTTTGGCCTGCCACTCTTGGCTTGGCTACCAAGGCTTTCTCAACTCCAGGCTGTTGAACTTTTTCAGGGTCTTCCTGAGTAGGTCAGTGGCGATACAGTAGGGTGCATGGAATTTTGTACCCGAGAGACTCTGTAGGTTGCGATTTTACACTCTCCTAGTAAAAAGGGGGCCTAGTAAAAAGGGGGCGTGGTGGCTCAGCCGGTAAGACGCCAGGCTTGTCGATCGGAAGATCGCAAGTTCGGAGGTTCGAATCCCTAGCCCCGCATGACGGAGTGAGCTCCTGCACCAGCCCCAGCTCTTGCCAACCCAGCAATTCGAAAGCATGCAAATGCAAGTAGATGAATAGGTACCACTTCGGTGGGTAGGTAACAGCGTTCCGCGTGCGTCATGCCGGCCACATGACCACGGAAGCGTCTTTGGACAACGCTGGCTCTTTGGCTAACAAACGGAGATGAGCACCGGCCCCTAGAGTCAGACACGACTGCAGAAATGTGCGGGGGGAACCTTTACCTTTACCTAGTAAAATACCAACGCTATTAGGAAAGACAAAGGGGTCGTGCCTCTGTCAAACTCGTCACGCAAGTCAAACCTGAGTAGAAAAGAAAGACATCCCAAACGGAAAAGTATTTGAAGCTGTTCATGTCCAGCATTCATCCTGGGTTGGTGAGTTTCCACATTTCCATGCTGGATCCTCTTCCCAAAAAACACTCCATGGGCGAACTGGCCTTCAGAGATTTATTTTTTAGAACTCCAACATTCTTAGTTGAGTTCCACCTTTTCTAAGACCAATCCTGAGTACAGTACACAAGAGCACAGGCAAACTTTTGGGTCCTCCTGAACTCCTCATCTGGCGTGAGAAGGGGAGACAAAGGGGCACAGGTTAGACCAATGGTTTCAACCAAGATGGTCTGCAATTCAAAATCAGCCCCAAGATGGAGCTTGTTGATTGCAAGTGGGTTGCATTATGCATATTTCACCTACCGATGGATTTGGGACTGTTTATCTCATGGAACAATGCAGCTATAATTGTTTTATTTTGACAGTATGTTTGGTATGTAAAGAGCGGAGACGCTGTCTCAATGAATCGTTTCTTATTTTCAGCATTTTCTCTGAAATGGGGAGGTTTCCCTGCCTCTGCAAGAGCAAACTTTGAATGGCAGCTGTTATTATTACTATTATTTTATCAGTCTTTTGAAGAAGGCATTGAAGGGAACTTTATTTCTTCTTCCGCATGCCTCCTTTCCGGCAAACATTTTGAGAGCAACTGTAAAATCCTATCCGGGACACTGTAGCTATTCATGCCCCGCTGGGGAGTAGCAGAGTGTGGGTGAAGTATATATAGAGAGTGGAAGAAAGAAAGAAGAGAGTGTGTGGACGGGTGGATGCATGCATGCTGTTTATACAGAATTAAAAAAAAAAAGACTCAGGATGCATGGGTTAAAGGATGGCTTGTTCACAATATGACCCAGAGAAAAATAATGACTCAGTTGTTCTAATGGATGCCTTCTATGCTATATGTGGAAGAAACCTTAGGCCATTTTTTGAGAAGCAGAACTGTATGGGAAACAAGCCATTAAGCAAACAGGGGTGTTAGAATCAGGACATAAGTTTTGCTCTTCAAGTTTAGGATGTTTAGGAAACGCAGGGGGTGGGGGGTGGAGCTGGTCATTCAGAAACATTGCAAGGAATGGCTAGGTTTTTGGAAAGGGAGATTATTGTCCTTAAGCCTGGACCTTGACAGGCTGAGAATTTGTGACTGCCTTTGCATAACCAAGTCAGTTGAAGGCCAAGCATGGTGTGTGAGCCCCGTAGCCCACTCATTGCTGGGTGAGGGTCGTGTCCAGTCTATTCTCTGAGGGCACCGTTGGGTCACTCGCTGAACTCAGTGCTTGGAGACATTGCATGAGAGGCTTTCAGCAGAAGAAGCAGATTCCTTGTTCTAGATTTAGTTCTCTAGATTCCAGTTCTAGATTTCCTTGCTTTAAAAAAACCCACCAAAACTCAGTTTTCAGTCCTTTTCCCATGCTTCTCCAGCCAGACCCCCCAGGTACCCAGGCTGGCTAAGAATTGTGGTGGTTGTAGTCCACTCTATCTGGTTGTGGATAGCCTGCTTTTGCTTCAGTTTTCTTGAATTGCTCCTGATGTTTGATGTCTCTTCTCCGAAGTGTCCACATCTTTCTCGGCTGTCAAGAGATCCACAGCCCAGCTGGGCAGTCTCTTATTTCCGAGCAGCGATGACTCCATTAGCCCAGGAACAGTCTCCTTCCTGGATGGCAACAGTCACAGGGGCGAGACCAGCCTTTCTCAACCTTTTGACCCTGGAGGAACCCTCGAAATATTTTCCAGGCCTCAGGGAATCCCCTCACATTCAGGCTCAAATATAGGCCAGAAGTTACAAAATTATTCTATTAGTTTCAAGTGTCGGCCTGTATATGTGCATTAATAGTGTTCTTAAGCTAAAAATTAAGAATGAGACTTACCTCTTTAATGTGAAGTTGCCCGAATTTGAAATAATTTTTAAAATAAATTGTGATCTCCCAGGGAACCCCTAATGACCTCTCGCGGAACCCGAGGGTGCCACGGAACCCTCGTTGAGAAACCTTGGCACAGATGGAAAACGGTCTTTGGGGAATAGCACCAGGTTGGAGAAGATGCATCCTAAAATGCCTGGTTGCACATCTCAGGAGTACCATTTCCACACCCTCAAGTGAATGTAGGCCAGCCCTGTTCACACTCAAGTCACCAGCTTCAGCCTGCATCTCCTACTGGAATCCAGCCTTGTGGCTTCTTCAACAGACTGCTTAGAAACAAACCATGTCTTAACACATTACAGTATGTGAACGCATCCATCATGGCTGGTAACCAAGGATTTATGCCTCAGCTTGATATGTCAGAATGATGTAGTGACGAGAGCTCAGTTAATTCCTTCACAGGCGTCAGGTAGAAGCCACGATGTTGTCATGCAGGCCATGATACAAATAATGTGCGGTGGCATCATGATGGTTGTGACATCACAAAGGACCAGTTCCATGTTTGTACCATTCTGGCTACCCTGTATTGACAGCTCCTCCCTACCAAGGAAAGGAATAGAGGTAAACAACATTTACATACCATTCATAAGAGACAATAGAAAAGCCAGAAGACCAGAACACCTCCTTGCCAGCAATCAACACCCAGATATGCAAAGATTAACACCAGGATTAGCACCAGAGGAACAATCAAACAGCACAATATACCCTAATCTAGGAACTATTAACTCAGTCAATCAACCAAGCAGCAAACAACAGCCCAATCAAGGAACTACCAAGGGGAGAACACCACCTCCACCAACACAAGCAGGACAAGCCATGGTATACGAACAGAGAGCAAGTCCCACTCCCTTTTCGCACCGAAGATGTTGCCTAGCCCGGCAATGAAACGTCTGCAAGAAAACAACAAGGCTCAGGGAGCACCGAGGACTCCACAGTTCAACCCTGAGCTGCAAATATTCTCTTCGAAGGAAAGGAATGCCTAATCATAGAAGTGCAGCATCTGGAGGTGGCCTCCTCTGTTCTCCGCTTGTCCCTGGCTTCTTTGTAAAGGCCTCTTCCCACAGATCGAGCCGCGTCCTGCCTCCCCACGCTGTTCTCTGCTGCTCTGCAAGGCTTGATCAAGGCCATGCAGGGTTAATCCATAGGATTAGGAGCAGCTCTGGAGTGGTCAAGCAAGGGAGGCTCACCGGACTACACAAGACCATTTTTGCACAAGGCAGCAGAGGCTCAGTTGCCCGTCCAGATGACGCCACCGCTCAACAATGCCAGGCTGCTTCCGAGGCTCACAAAATGATGCACATTTTATTGCAAACAGAGCTGGAAATCATGCTCGTCTTGACATGAGCCCAGGCCTACATCTTCAAGCCACAGAGCACCTCATCCTTCCGTGCCATCAAGGAAGCCCTTCCCCATCTTGGAGGACTTTTCTACCCTAAGACCTTTCTTGAAATTCTCCTTGATTTCCAAGATTACATGGCAAATAACTCTCTATATTTATGGAACTCTGTAAAGAACCAAATTTGAAAAGGAATCTGGCCACATCCTACAGAGATCCAAATGTCCCCATGCGGGGGTTTCCAATGACCCACATCTCTTCTTCCACCAGGAAAAGGGAATTAATTGATTGATTGATTGAGTGAGTGCCCTTATTTCTAAGTTGCCCCAATCACTTAGGACTCTGGGCAGTGAACAACACAACCAATATACCCAGTTAAACCATAGTGACTAGTCCAAATAAATTAAAATTAAATATGCCAGAGGACAAACCAGCGGCTGAATATCTGCTGGAACAACATGGTTTTAACTTGCCTTGTAAATACGGGGGGGGGGGGGATTTTAGGGGTAAGATTACTTACCAAACTTCTCTTTCCTTTTCACGGTAAAAAGCCCAAAGCAGAAGATTGTTTCAGGCAAGCACACACTGCATAATTACCTGTTTTTATCCTCCCTTTCCTTATTTTGATGTAACTGGAGAAGGGAGATTTAGGCTCATTTTTCAATGTGTGTTGCTAAAAAGCAAAAGTTGGCCGCCTCACCTGGAAAACCATCCTCCGGATCCTGGGCACAGAAGGAATCAGTTCAGTTTATTATTTATTTTTGTGTGCCTTGAGGAACATTTCTTTCTTGTTCCATTTCGTGTTTCATGTCTGGATTAAAACGGATTTGGAGCAAGGTTTTGCAGAGCCAGGCCTAGAGCACCCTCCAAGTTGGTGGATCTAATCCAAGACTGTGATCCTGATTCTTCTCCATGTTGGTAACTATAGACCCGATAATTCTATTCTAGATCCTTCTTGATCTGCTCCTTTGTTGGAACAGTCCTACAGCGGCACTGTGTTATGCCACTTGGCTTAATTGTGGTTTGTTAAACAAATCAGAGTTGGTTGGGTTTGCAGGATATGCTGTGCCTTAAACCATGATTCGCAAACCACCCTAGCCAGGGTCTTTCCTACACTAAGCCAAAGTCAGACCCAACCAAGATAATAGATTCGGAAAGTGCTGGATGCTTTCAACCTTTATCCCGTTTTATCAGTGGCTAATAGTCACTCTGCAGATGAAACCCAATTCTTGAACAGGGCCAGCGCTCATCTCTCATCGAAAGCCCCGGAGCCGGCGGCCAGGTCCACCCCCGCCCCGCCCGCTGTCAAGATGCCTCCGAAATGCTCCAGCCCGAGTTGGGGGGCGGCGACCTCGTCCCTCCAGCTGCCCGGGAGGTAGAAACCGCCTGGGGCGGAGGACGGCGGCGATCCACAACGCCCGAGCCACTTGGCCCCCAACCCAAGATCTGGTTTGTACCCTCCCCTCTCTTCCCCTCCCCCCCGCCTCTGCCGGCCTAGCTTTGCAAGCCCTCTGTACATGGCCAGGAGGCCCCCTCCCGTTTCTGCTTCCAGCTTCTTCCCTTCCTGCGGGACGTTGCTTGGCTCGGGGCCGCTTCGGCGCCTGCCCTCCGGCCAAAGCGGGGGCTCGCGGGGCTCCGGCGTTGCAAGGAAGCTCCGGGGCTCCTCCATCTCCCCTCCCCCCCCCCCCCGCATCCTTTGGCAGCCAGGATCAGCGACGGGGCCCGTCCCGCAGTTCAGACGAGCGAGCGAGCGAGGGACGGAGGGAGGGAGGGAGGGAGAGACGGTGCGGGCCTTTCGCCCGCCGCCTGCTTCTCCTCCCGGGCGGGCGGACGAGCGCCTGGACGCGGCTTGCTACTGGCTGGGGAGGCGGCGAGGAGGCGTGTGCGCGGTCCCCACCCGCCTGCGGCCACTCTCCAGCCTCTCTCGCTTCTCCGCGGCGGCAGATCGCTAAACCAGGCGGCTGCGCGCGGGGGCTCTGCCTGCCGCCTCTCCCGAGCAGGCTGCTGCCCCTCCCGGCGCCCCCGCAGGACGGAGCCCCCCTACCATGAGGTAAGCCCGCTTCCTTTTGTCTCCGGTGCGGGGGGGGAGGCCAGAAGGCCGCCTTTGCCCCCCTCGCCCCAGCCCCCCCGCCCTGAAGTGCCAGATCAACCCCCCCCCCCGGGTTACCTTCAGCCACTTTGCACAAATGCAGGTGCGACCCTTCCTATTTTCCCCACCTCTTTTTCATCCTAAAGGTGATGGATTCCTCCCCCCTCCCCCCCCCATTTCTGCAAAATAGAACAAATTGCAACACTATTTGGGCAGGAAAGTGCGGGGGGGGGGGCTGGGGGTTGACACTCTCTCTTTCCATTCACTGCCTCAACCCAGGGGAGACCCCGGGAGCGCGAGGTTTTGCAGAACGTCAAAAGGCAAAACGCAGCCTCTTCGCCGCCCTCTTGCAATGGAAGTTCGGGGGCCCTGCCTGTTGCCCCCCTGCCCCCCCCGGAGAGAAAGCCGGGCTTCTGAGCCTCCTCCCCCTCCAATGACAGCGAGCCCACGAGGACCTCGGGAGGGGAAGAGTTAATGTCTCCTCTTCTCCCCCTCCAACCTTCTGGATTCATCTGCAAAAAATAAGAAGTGAGGATAAAACTGATCATCTGCTGAGCAGAGAAGCTGCCTTTGATCTGAGATGTTCCTCCTCTCAATTTCCGTCTTTTTCTCACACTCTTTTTTTAACCCTCCCTCTGCCTGGCTCCGGATGGGAACTTCCTTTTTTCCCTGGGAAGGAAAACCGAGAACCAACCTAGGAGGGACGTTGTTGGCACTTGAAAACGTCTCTAAGACGTGGAATGGAAAGCGTTCCCACCTAGATGGGAAGGGAACTTTATTTTCTTTACTATGCTAAAGAAGGAGGTGTCTTTTTAGCATGTCTTGAGGGGGCAGTCCCTGCTTTATATTTTTGTTGGGGGGGTATGATTTAGAAGAGAAACATATAAGTCAGAGCCCCTAACCCATTGCTTGTTCAATTCAGCTCTGGGAGTCTCCGTTATGTTCTATTTTTCATATTTCCAAGCAGTCTAAACACAGCGAGTTGTTTTAATTAGTCCTTTCCAGCCAGTATTTCTACAGTGTCTAACAGGGCAGTTCTGTGCGTGTTCATTCAGAAATCTCCCTCTTCCTCTCCTATGAACTATGTACAGCAGTGTTTCTCAACCTTGTCAACTTCAAGCTGTGTGGACTTCAACTCCCAGAATTCCCCAGCCACCATGGCTGGCTGGGGAATTCCGGGAGTTGAAGTCCACCCATCTAAAAGTTGACAAGGTTGAGAAACACTGATGTACAGAAATCCCTTTCACTTAACAATTGGGACAAACACGCTGTGGGTTGCAGTGACGCTGTCGACAGCCTTGAGGGGCACTTGTTGAACTGTTGCCCTGCCTCTGAAATGATTGTTGCAATGAGCGGAAAAGTTTCTCTTAAATGTCTCCACCAAAAGGCGGTCTTAAGAATGGAAGGGAACAGTTTGGGTTAAATGGACTCCTGTGAACTGCCCCTTGGTTGAATTCGTACGGCTTTTGCTGCCAGGCATGGAAAAAAGGATGAATGTGCATCTCACCAACTGGAGTGGTGTGATGGGGAAGGACACAGGCCAACAACAGCAGGAGGGTGTTTCTAAGCTCACCTCCAGGCCACCGTTGTTTCTGTCCTCCAAACCCTCTGAAGCACTTTGAAGGCAACCCACACTAGTCTCCGATGTCTTGGCTTGGACAGCAGGACATTGGTGGACTCTTATCAGTTTCACTCCTGCTCAGTTCCCTGGCTGTTCAGGGGGAGCTGCAAAGCCACCCAGCCAGCTTTCCTCTTGCCGGACCAGATGGACAGCTGAAGTTCAGGAGCCAAGAGGAAGGGTGAGGGGAGAGTTCCCCTCCACGGGAAATGTCCCACCCCCAAGATCTGCACAGCTCCAGTCTTCCAGTTGGAAAGTGCCTTCTGGGCGGTTCCTCTCCTTCAGCCAGATGCCATTGGCTTCAGCTGCTAAAAAGGGGGGGCTGGGAAGTGATCATGGGGTACAGAGCAGATCTGGCAGACTACAAAGGCTCTTGGCAGGGAAGGGCCCCAGCTGGGCTTGCACTGTTGGGAGTCTCAGAGGCTGCTGAAAACGTGGATGGCTTGGTGCCCAGGTGAAAATGTGGGTGCCGCCAGAGAGACCACAATTTACGGGGGATTTTTATTTATACTGTATCTCCACCATCCTTAATGTTTTAATGTAAATTATGGTGAGGGGAGGGTGCACTCTCTACATGCCCAGGGATTATGGCCCACTGGTTGGGGATGATGGAGTGTTGTGCATGTATGGATGACGTTGGTTTGAAGAACTGGCAGACCCATTTCCAAAGGCCTACACAGCCCCTCCCCCACTTGAGGGATCGCTTCTGGGGCAGGAGCGACCCTTGAAGCAGTTGGGGGGGGCTCAGCGTGGCCTGAAGAGGGACTGCTGGCGTTGGATTGCCTTTGCCAACGCAATGCAATCCGGTTTGAAGTGTGCCAGGACCCCCGTGCCACAAAGAAGCGTCCTTTCCCTTGGCGCTCCATCCAAGGCGGGGGCTCTCCTTAAGTGACTTTCCAGTCATTTCTTGTGCTGAGCTGAGAAGTTTCCCAGATTTCTTTTCATTGGGAAGCAAATTTATATCTAAAGGGAAGGAGGGAGAGAAAGAGCCAAACCTTTGCCCAGCTGCCGTATTCCCAGGTGGGAAGCATAAGCGGGCATCAGTCTTTCTTACTGGCGATTTAGACCAGTGTCTCTCTCCCTTATCAACTTTAAGAGGTGTGGAATTCAACTCCCAGAATTCCCAGGCCAGCATGCAACCCTTTAGGCGTGCTGGCTGGGGAATTCTGGGAGATGAAGTCTACACACCTTAAAGTTGCTGAGGTTGAGAAACACTGATTTAGACCTCCAAACTTTGTGAAAGGCATAGAGGCTCATGTTGGAGTCTTAAGGCTCACTGGGGATGGGGATGGGACACCAGGTCTCTGGAAGACTTTGGCCCTTTTGCTGTCCCTGACCCAAACTAGATGGTTGTGCGGATAAATGGGGGAAGGAGGATAACTGTGCTGTTAGAGCTAGGAGAATGACGGGGACGGGGGTGGTGGAATAAGACTCCTCATCTAACTCCCCATCCACCTGGTGGGAAAAGGATCGGCCTCGGCTCTGTGCCGTGAGTCGTTCTTCCGTCCCGGCGCCCAGACCTCCCAAGATCTGCTGCTTGGCCTTGCTAGTTTCTCTCTGGAAAAAAGGGGAGGACTTTTGCCCTGGTGGGATCAGGTGTGCCTCTGTGGCTCCGCGTCGCACCCCTGGCTGCACACGCCCCACCTGGATCCCGAGCCGAGAGCAAGCGAGCGTTCCCACTGGCTGGAAAGCGTCACGAATAACCTGGGGCTGGCCGGAATTAATTTTCATTTTATTTTCGTAAGGTCTGCTGCTGGAAACGGAGCAGAAGCAGTGGGAAAGGTTCTGTTTCCTCAATTAGCTTGGATTTGTCTCCCTCCCTCCCTCCCTCCCGTCAAATGGGAAGCAGCTCTTCAGCTTCTGGATTTGTAAAACTTTCCCTAAGTGCCAGCCCGGCTAAGACGGGGGGGGGGGGGGGGGCGAGTCTGAGTGTTAAAGAAATCTGAGTCGTTTTTTGTTTTGTTTTGCTTTCTGCTTAACTCTTCACAGGCCCGGCTTTTTTGCAAGGCAGCCTCTCTGGCGTACAGTGGTAACATTTAGAAGTAAAATTCCGCAGCCTTCGAGAGGGTTGGGCAAAGGATGCCGACTTAATTGCATGGGGATCGGGTCCAATCTTGCAAGGGGTCCCACTGTTTTTCTTTCCTGTTTGGTCTTTTGTTGATTCTGATACTTCCGTGTCGTCCTCTGAAGGCAGCTTATGTAAAACAAAATTAAAATATAAGGGGCAGAATATTAGATCAACTAAGGACCAGCCTTATGTAAACCAGTTTGTGGCATTCTGAATAAGGAGCAGATTGAAACCCTGAGAAAAAGTTTGAAAAGGTATAAAAATGGGCCTGCTGGACATCTCTTGGAAGGGTGGGTGTCCCACCAACCACCTGCTTAAAAGTCTCCCCCGCCCCCGTCCCTGCTAGTGCCATAAAAATTAACTGAGGGGCTGAGGAGGAGGAGGAGGAGGCCAGGCTGGTCTCTAACAGCCTTCCTGGTTGTTCCCTTTGGCCTCAGCCTCACAAACGGGGACTCCGGCAGGACATCCCTCTGCAAAAAAAGAGAAATTGTTCTAGGGAATCATGAGCTGGTGTTGAGCACTGTTGGCATGCGGCATGTATTGATTGATGGGTTGATGGATTGATTGACTGATTGATTTTCTTCCCACCAACATCACACAAAGCGGTCAGCAAACAACGCCAACAGACCCTAACCCTGTGTCAGTTGCCAAAACCATCAGGGACCCCCAAACTGGACCCCAGACACTTACGAATCTCCCTGCCCAAAGGCGTGAAGGTAGCTGGCTGGATACGCAGCTTTCGGGAGGGTGGGGGGTATAGATTGTTTCGTGGAGGCTTTTAAGCCTGGGATTTCTGCAAGTGAGGGCTCAGCTCCTGCACTAAGCCATCATTGGGGTTTGCAAACTCAGCCATATTGTCTTATTCAACAAATCACAGTCAAGCCAACGGGGGGGGGGGGGGGGGGGGGGAACAAGGAAGGAATTGCTGAGTGTGGTGGTGGGTGCAGGCAGCTACCTTGTCACTCGCTTGTGAGGTGTTCAGAGAAATGTCTTGCTTTTGGAACTTAATTTGGGAACTTAGGGCCCTGGATATTTGAGAGGAAGTATGTGATTTGCTTCCCTAGTCCCCTCTTGACCCTGAGCCCCTTTCATGACCACTGATTAGACAGTCAATTCTCTGGCTTGTTCTGGAAGAAAAGCTTATAAAACTTTTTATAAAGCTTATAAAAGCTTATAAAACAAAAGCTTGGTATTGAAGTATTTTTATATTCATTTGATTATCTTTCCTTACTACTTACTTAATGTGAAATTATTAGTGAACCTTGTAGCGGCATGTCAGCTGTTACACCTGATCGGAATTTCTTTGCAATCCACCATAATTTTTCAACTCAGTGGATCATTTACATTTCACCTGTTGCAAAGTATACATTCATTCGCAAAGAGGCAAAATCCTTGGCAGACATCAGGGGGATCCACCCTCTCATTTAGTGCAAGTACAGCATATTCTGTCCTCATTCCTACTCGCTGAGGATGGCTTATGGTAAATGTTCGCTGGGCTAACTCTTGAGTTATTGCTACTACTATCTATATGATGGTTTGAAATGGTTGCCTTACTGTGCGGTTGCCTATAGTACGTTGAACTCTCTCGCAGGTCTCCAAAAGGCTGTTAAAATAGCATAGCACCAAGAACAAGAATGGATTGCAAGTTGGAAAGAGCCTTGGGTGCTGATTCAACCCTCTTCCAAAGACTGTGGTGGTAAATACATGGAAGCCTAGAATACTTCTAGTTTAGAATACTTCTAGTCTATTCCAGAAGTCTAGAATACTTCTGCTTAATCTGATTTGTAGTTCCAAAGCGCTTTGTTTTCCAAAATTGGACCAGTTTTCTAAAACAGCCAAGGTAGGCCCACGCTGGCAATAGAGGGGAAGTAGACAGACTTTGGCCCTCAAAGCTGTTCTGGGAGAGCATCATTTCTTCTGTGGGGCTTATGGACTTAATTCCTGCCCCAGTCCTGGGCCATATAAAGTCACTGGAATGGATGATTTCTAAGTAGACTCAAATGTTTGGGGCAGGTGGTTGATAGACTAGAAAAAATGTTCAGCTTGGTAAGGTTGAGGGAAGGAGGAGAAGGCAACAGGTTTGGGGGCTGGATGGAATCAAAGGAGTCGCTAGAATGTCCTTGGAGAGCTTCAGCAGATGGTTGGAAACGATGTAAGTCAACCGGAATCAAATTAATTTGATGGTGTCTAAGTCGCCCTCTTCCTCTAACTCTTGCTCCCAAACAATTATCTCAGGCCTCTTGAGCACGATGCTTCATCAGCACTCATCCCGTAGTAGTGTTTTAATGAGACTGTGTAGGATGCAGCACGGAGGTGCAGCACACGCAGAGCTTTTGGGGCCTGGAGTAGACCCCTCCCGCTGACGGCCAAGGACCGAACAATTCCTCATTATCCCTCTTGCTTACTCCACTTTGCGATGTCCATCGGTGAGTCATATTACATTATGTTGGGCTTGGCATTTTTAATGATGCTTCCTGCAGTTTTACGCCCACTTCTCTTCGGAACAGCTTCCTGGGAAAGCTGATACGAATTTTGCATCCGTTATCCTGGATGAAGCAGAGGAATTCTATTGTGTGCTGTGAAGAGAAGGAGAAACACGCCTCTCTCTTCTCTAATTTCCTCTTGGACTGAAAAACAGGGCCGGTGCTTATGGGCATTGAGACTTTTTCCCCTTCTTTCCTTTCTCCCTCCACACCCCTAAGTCGTATTTGGGCACCATGGCATTGGAAGCAGCCTCTGGGGAGAAGTTTTGCGGATTCTTAGGACTACGCGTGTCTGAATTCCGAAGGTGCAGGACAAGTAAGGTTATCCTACCTCCTCCAACGCCTGCGGATCTGCTTATTCCCCACCCCATTTCCATAACAAAGACCTCAAAGTTCAAACTTGCCCTCTCTTGACCTAAGAAGCGGAGGAGTTGTATTATTGTCATGTATGGTTCGCATGGAAAAAAGCAACTTTTTTCCTATCATAGTTCCAATACAGTATATGCCCACACAATGCTTTTGAGTTGAAGTCTTGAAATTGATACGGGTCCATGCGTAACGACAAGCAGCATTCAGACGACACACTTAATGTGATCTCTGAATTAACTCATTTTCTGGATTAACACAATACGCTGGACCATACATTAACCAAGAAGGGTGGGTTCACCCAGCACTAAGCTTAGTGTGTTGTGCAAATGGAGCCATTAGGTTTTACCTGGTTAGGTGTACTGTATGAACTCACAGCAGTTCTATACATGTCTGCTCAGAGGTGAGCACCATGCTGAATTTCGGGGTAGTGCTGAGTTTTGTCCTCTGCTTTCAAATTTGGTTTCATGGGACAATCTTTAAGACCTTTTCAGTGTAATATTTTGAAGGCAACCACATGAAGCTAAAATGGGCTGCAGTTTGCAAGCCCGGTTGAATTCTGCCTCTCTTGCCCAGATACCCAGCTGCTATGATATGCGTTCGTCTCCTGCAGTTTTATCATAACATCCCATCGCTGATGGGGTTTTCTGTTTTTCAATGTGGCCCGGGAGCAATTCTTTCTGAAAGAAGAACATTTTGTCCTGAACGACGGATCTGCGTCTTATTAGCTCCATCCGTGCACAGCGGTCCACTTCCTTCTCGGTCACCTCTGTGTTTGTCAGCAGTCCTGGACCTGTCCAACTTAATCAGGGCTAAATAATGTGCAGGTTTAAACACTAGCCACTGTAGGTATTGTTGCTTGAGCCTTGAGGAAATCCCTCCAAGGGCAGTGGAATGAAAAGGCACAGAAGCGTTGAGTTCCCCTTCTTTCTGCCAGTGGGACTCTTGCCCTGAAAATAGGCCCGGGTCTTCTCTGTCCATCCGTCCCTGAATGGGTTGGCTCAGGACCATCCGCCCCCCCTCTTTTGGCCAGGCTGCTTCCACCTCCCCCCTCCATATCCTCCTCTTCCTCTCCCCACCCGGCCTTTCCAGCAACAAAGCCTTGAACTGCGAGAAAGAGTCCGGCATACCTTTTTAAAAATAGCTTCCATGCATTGCCAAGCGCTAAATGAATTGCAGGGGAGCGAGGCGGCGTGTGCAGATGAGTTCCTGCACATGGTGCTTTGATGGAACAGTTCTGGAGCTGATGCGGCACAGCCTTGCTGGGACCCCGAAGGTTGAAAAGTTGAGAGGGCTGATCTCCTGCATCCCACATTTAAAGGGAGTTCTGCAAAATGCACCAACATCCTAAATGACTCCGTAAATCTACACAGCTCCCCATGGTTGTACAGAACCATCCGTAGGTCCTTGCTGCTGCTTCTTTTTTTTTAATGGCTTGCTACCTCAAGTGTAGGGGCGCGATGGCTCAGCGGGTAAGACGCCAGGCTTGTCGATCGGAAGATCGCAAGTTCAGAGGTTCTAATCCCTAGCCCTGCGTGCGGAGTGAGCTCCCGCACTAGCTCCAACTCTTGCCAACCTAGCAATTCGAAAGCATGCAAATGTAAGTAGATGAATAGGTACCACTTCAGTGGGTAGGTAACAGCGTTCTGCATGCGTCATGCGGCCACATGACCGTGGAAGTGTCTTCGGACAACGCTGGCTCTTCGGCTAACAAACGGAGATGAGCACCGGCCCCTAGAGTCAGACACGACTGCACAAATGTGCGGGGGGAACCTTTACCTTTTACCTCAAGTGACCGTGAGATAGAAAGGTGAGATATATGTGATCAATCTGCTGCGTCTACTAATGACGATATGCATGGAAGTTTAGAGAATATTCAAAGGCAGGTTTCTCCCTCCAACAGCTGAACAATCTGTCATTTGACAACGGAGGCAGCAGAGGGGACAGGTAAACAAGAACAGCCCAACTGTTCATTTCATTTACGCATACAGGCGCTTAATTATAACTGGGGTGCTGTGCCCAGAATTCCCTAGGAAAGGGAGGCTTTGAGGGCAGTTCTGAAGGGGCAGAAAAGAAAGGGAAACACACTTAACCTGAAAGAACCAAGATAGCAACAAGGTCAAGTAACTATACAGTATTGTTTACTGATATTGGATATAGAGTTACAGCATCATGCATAAAATACAATAATAACAATAAAAGACAATTAAAAAGGCCCCAACAGCCAACATATATGAATAATGCTGTAACTCTATATCCAATATCAGCAAACAATAATGTATAGTATAATTTGTGGCCCACCATATTGTTACTTGACCTTGTTGCTCTCTTGGTTCTGAAGGGGCCAGGAGATCTGACTCACCAGAAAGGATTCCAGGGAAGTTGTCTCACTCCCAAGCAGAAAGCAGAAGAAAGGGTGCCCTTGAATGAAGCCGAAGACCTTCAGATTGCTAAGAGAAACGGGTTCAGGACAAAGCGAGGCAGACTCTCTCGACATAGAGAGAGAATGCAAGGGAAATTGATACAGGTAGTCCTCACTTAACAACCATTCATTTAGTGACGGTTCAGACTTACGACAGTGCTGAAAACTCCAACCTACGACTGGTCCTCACATGATCACCATTTTCGACCTTCCCAGCCAGCTTCTGGCAAGCAAAATCAATGGGGAACCGCATATTTCGCTTAACGACCACGTGGTTTGCTTAACCCCTGTGGTGATTCTCTTAATGACCGCCGCAAAAAAGATAATAAAATCAGGTCAGAATCACTTAATGACCGCTTCGCTTAGCAACTAAAATTCAGGTCTCAATTGTGGTCATTAAGCGAGGACTACCTGTATGCCCAGAGAAATAGATGCATTGGGTTCTTGAAATGTTGGAGGCCACTGGCTTAGCTTGTCTCTTCCTGCACATGATGCTGCTTGTCTCTTCCTGCACATGATGCTGCTGCAAGACTACTGCCCCGGCACCAGCCAAGGGGGTGCATGTGGAGACAGCCTCCCCCAGCTGTTTCGGATGGACCTTCCTTTGGATGCAGACCTACCTATCCCAGGTGGTGCAGAAAATGGGATCATCTTCTTGCAGGTTTCTATCCTGGGCTCCTGGAAGGTCATGACTGCTGCTGGTCTCCCCTTTCCCCCCGGATTGGTGGACAGGAAGCGTGCCGAGGGTTTCAGGGAAGCCATCCGGGCCCTTCCACAACCAAGTGAGCATCAGGAGCAATGCGTTCTCCACAAAAGCTGCTCCTGCGCGTTTCGCCCTGCCCTGGACCACGTTTATGAGACGGGTCCTTTTGCCTCCCAGGCCCCGAGAGTACAAATTTCCGTGGTCATGCAAACAGTTGTTTAGCCTTTCTCTTGCCCAGGGTGGGGCAAGTTCCCAACTGGAGGGAATGGCTCTGCACGAGGGCTCTTGGGACCAAGTCTGGCCAACGGCGATTTGCCCTCGCTGGAACTTGGCTCTGCAGGAACAGGGAGCCTGTATTTAAGACTGGGAACAGCTCCTCTCTCTCGCCATCTGCTTTTCTTGGACAGCTATCTTGTACTTATGTAGGCTGCTGCACGGAGTAGTAATTCTAATGCCATCCTGGCTTTTCAACCAACGGGTTTTCCATTTGAGATGTTGACAGGTCGGGGTGGGTCGGTGGGTGGAGGGACGTGGTTCACTCCCCGGCTAGATCCAGAAGCGAAACTAAAATGTGAGTTTTTCAAAAAATACCGTAGAGCAGGAGTGATGCAGTCAAGCCTTCAGGGAGAGTTGCATAAGGGTGTCCATCAGCCCGTTTCTCGGTTCTGGGCAACCCACGGCCCAAAAAGTGCCCTATGGGGGATGTGGGCTTAGCATTCTTCAGGGGGGCGATGGAGGCAATGGGAGGGGCCGTGCCAGGCATGTAGGTGGGGCTAGGGTTTTAAGGGGGAGCTTGCTTTCTTAACACCAATGCATGATTTTAGGGGCTATACTCCAGGGTCTGTGGGTGTCCAAATTATGAATAACCTCTCTGTTGATTTCTGACAGTGTGGTTGGAGGGGGGCTGCCTTCAGCTGGGGACCTTGACTGCACACTCTGCTTCCTCTGAATGGAGAGAAACTCAACTCCATAACAGAGCACGTGACCTGCATGCAGGAAGCCTTCGATTCAGTCCTTGGCATCTCCAGTGGAAAAGAGAAGGGAACGCACCGGGAATGCCTTTCTTTGCCTGGAATCCTGGTGAGGTTTCGGCAGCCGGAGGAGATAACGCTGGGCTAAATGGACAAATTGTCTGGCTCCCTGGTAACATAGTTTGCCAAGTCAGCCAATTCTCCAGTTAACCGATTTGTTCCCCTGCACCAGCAGTAGCCCCCAACCCTCCCTGGTCAGGTGGGGAGGGCCGTTTCTGAAGTCTTCTCAGCTGCTGCAAAGCGTGGGCTGCTGTTTCATCAAAGTCCGATTATGCTGCACTTCCTCCCCCCCCCCCCCCCTTATACTCCAGTGAATTAGGGAGGTGTTTGCCTGAGCCACTTCTGGGTGTTATCTTGTGGTTCTGGGCTTAAAAAATGCTTCAGCCCCTTTTGTCTAGGCAACAGTCCCTGTGTATCTCCATCAAGGTCCTCTTCCTGACTCTCTACCGATCATGCCACCCTTCAGATGATTACAGTTGCTGCCCAGTACATCTGGAGCCAGGCTGGTACAGGTAGTCCTCGACTTATGACCACAATTGGGGCCGGAATTTCCATCGCAATTCGTAACTCGAGTCACCATGTGACTGGACCCAATTTTACGACCATTCTTATGGTGGTCGTTAAGCGAATCCAGCTTCCCCAAACAGCAAAAAAGTCACAAAATGCGATCACGTGACCACAGGACGCTGCAACCGGTCGTAAATGCAAGCTGGTTGCCAGTGCCCGAAATGCGATCATGTGACTACGGGGGGGGGGGGGGGGGCGCAACGTTTTGCAATGCTTGGAAGTGCTTTACAGGCAGGCCATAAAGCGCCCATTCTGAAGCCGTTGTAACTTTGGACTGTCGTTAAAAGAAAAGTTGTAAGTCGAGGACTACCTGTAGAGTTAAACTTGGAGCAGGAGGCTTTGGAGAGCACATGTAAACAGGCTGAAATTGCATTGATATTATGGTACTGGAGATGAGAAGGGTATTAGAGCTGGTGGGTGACACAAATACGCCCCCCTTTCTATCTGAAGGGGATTAATCTTCCTACAACCAGTTCCTTACACCCAAATGTCCATTCTTGCTTGAATTCTGACTGTCACTCAGATGGCTCGATCTCTGGCAGAGCACCTCAAGTGCAAGGTAAAGAACGCCTCAGGGCTGAGGCAGAGGAGCGTTGGCACCTCCAGATGGGCAAGGCTCCTCTTCCTGGAAAGGCCTCCCATTCCCCACCAACCGGAGGAAGTCCTCCTCGCCTGCATCTGTTGCCATTCCACACTTTCCTTTGTGCTTTCTCTGAAGGTCCTCCTTGCAAGCCCGCAGATGCAGGCGAGATGCCCAGATGGAATGAATTAGACATCTGTTCTGCCGCAGCCTCTGATGAAGACAATGTGTTGATGGGGGGCTGTGGATGGAGAGAAGGAGACAGTAGCTTAACGATTGAAGCAGCAACGCTGATCCTTCCAGGAGAGCTTGCCATGATGAGAGAAGGTGGCTGGGTGTCCAAAAAGCAAGATTCTGATTTATCTCTGGAGGTGAGTGATCAGAGTCCAGAGTAAATCAGGAGAACCTAGCAAAGGGACCCAGCTTCTGGTTTCCTTGCTAACAGTAAGAATATATAAAGAGTCCTACACTGTCTGGTTCATCATCTTGCTTTCTTCCAGAATGTTTCTGGAATATCTCAAGCACGTGGTGGTGGTCCTGGTGGTGGGGAGGTCCCACCTATTCTTGCTATCATCCCCCAATAGCTGGTTGGCTACTGCAAGGTATAAAAGGCAGGATTGGGTTGGTCTTGGCCAGATCCATCTTTAGGAGGGATCTTCTTCTGTTCTTTAGACAGAACCCCAGAAAACTCCAAAATTAACACTCTCGTGGAAGTTGATCTCCCCCAAGGGTTGTTAGCCAGTCTCACCTTGGGGCAGGCTCTCTGGTATATGTGGCATCCTCGGTGCTCTCTGAGCTTGGTTGTTTGCCTGCAGACGTTTCATTACCCGACTAGGTAACATCATCAGTGCTGGTGAGTGTGGGATTTGCTCCCTGTTTATCTACAGCAGCTTGCCCTGCCAGTGTTGGTGGGGTGTGGTTTTTCTCCTTGGCAGTTGCTCAATTAGGGTATTGTTTTCTGCTTGATAGTTTGCCTGGTGTTAATCCCTGCTTATCTGGGTGTAGGCTGCTGGAGAGGATGTGTTCTGGTCTCTGGGACATCTTTGGAGATTAGGGAGACCATATTCTCTGATGGCTAGCAAGTGTCAGCTGCAGCAGGCTAGTAGTCCTAAAGACTACGATCCAAGCCCACTTTTAGGTGTGCTTTATTCTTCAAAGGCTTCCTTAAAAACAATCTGGCAGGTATCTGTAAGCAAAGCCCAGGACAGGCTTACTTTGCAACACTCTTTCGTTCAGCATGTTATGATTCAGCACTAAGACTTTTATCAACTTTATCTCCCTGTATATTTTTTGCTAAGGATGACTTAGATGCTGATTGCATGGTGCAGAAGGTCAGGCCTGGCATTAGTCACAGAGGTCAGAAAAAGTTGAAGGAAGGGCAGCAAACCCGGCTCTTTTCACAGAGGCTTGAAAGAAAGCCTTTTTTTCTGCCCTGCATGATGAAGCGTTTTGTGTGACTCAGAAGTCTGCATATAGAAATCGGTACAAACAATAGCCCGGCTCTCATTTTGACACTGGTCTAACTTTAAAGCTTGCACCCACAAATTAGTCCATCATATGTGTGGTAAATAAAGTTTCTCTCTTATTCTTGGAGGGAGAACACGGGGGTTGCTTTTCAACTTCTTTAGTGTGTGCATCAAGACGATAAGCACTGATGCCATTTCACCCTTTTCATTGTATACCTTCAGCAAACTTCTGAGGTAGGCTCGGGGCAGAATAATATTGTGATCACCTACTGTTGTACTTAATTAATTAATTGCCGATTCCTCAATGCTGTTGTTGAGTGGGTCATGAAGAGTTGGAAGCAACTGAATGACTGATCAACCACCAAGCTTTGGTTTCAGAAGACTTTTTCCATAGACCCGGGGTCTCTCCGGCTGACTTTATACTGCATGTTGGGGTCAGTGTCTCACTGTCACTCATTTTATTTACCTTAGTTTGGTTATTTCCTTGTGCTGACCTTCCTCCCGTGTCAAGTGGCTGAGGCATTAATCAGACCAAGGGAATTCTCAGTGTCCGACTGAAGAAGCTGATGAAAATATTAGCTTTTTGTTTTCACAGAGTTGCTTTTATGCTGTGAGTCAATCCCTCAACATTGTGGGGCTGTAATCAGTGGGTTCCTAGAACTCTGCCTCTCTCTGGGCCTGGCTGGCAGTTCCTTTTTCCTAGCTGAAAAGGCTCAAGTAGGGAAAGTTGACCTACCAGCCAGCCAATGCTCGTCAAGCTGAAAAATCCTGCCTTTGAGGGCTGATCCCGGTTTCCCCTGGAACACCAACCTGTCCTTGGTGCTCCTCTCCAAAAGCTTATTAGTTTCATTTCCATTCCCCCTCCTTTCCACCAGGGAATTTAAACCTAGAATTTGCTAATCCAGATCCAACCCACGTCCCACCGCCCTCAGAAACAAGGGGAGGGTCATGTCTCAGCCTCAGAGGGATCACACCGGTGTAAAAGCATCCCCAGCATCAGCTTGTTCCTGTTGGCTGTGATGACTTAAAAGAAGGGCCCAGATGGGGAGAAGTGAAGACAGGCGGTCACTAACTAACTAAGGAGGAGCAAAGAAAAATAAAATGCCTTTTTCATCACTGAGCAGAAAAAGAAATTCTGGCGGCTACACGGAGTGGTTCGCTTGGAGCTCCCCAGTAACCGAAATGGTAGCACTGCCACTTAGGAGGGTTTCTAAACAAACCTTGGGCAAGCTTTGGGGTTAGCCGATTCACAGCTAGTGGGGACAAATGAGTGGGTAGGGAATAGGGAGAATCACTGTTTGCCCAGAAGTATCTGACTGGACACAAAATTTGTTCAGAAGTTCTGTGCAAGAGCATTAGGCAGATTTTCCAGCTACCCGGCAATCTTCACCAGAAATAATTTTTGAGAAATGAGAGAGCCTGTTCACACAACTGTATTATGCCTGGCCGAATAAATGCTCATGTGAGCATTTACATACCAAGTTTGGAATTCACTGTCTGTATAATAATAAAAATCCACTTTATTTAGGATTTGTCTGGTTAATTGGTTAGCCCACTTCTTGTGAGTGGTGTAATCTAAAGGGGAACAGGTGTTTACCAGCAGTGAGGGTTTACTTTAGAGCCATTCCTAACTTGCCAAAGACATTTACATTCTGCACACATTTCATTTTCAAGGTTGGTCAGATCAATCAGTTAAATATGCCTTTGATTGATTGATTGATTGATTGATTGATTGATTGATTGAAATGGTACCCAGGTAGATGCAACTGCAATTTTCAAACCCTTTTAAAGTCTTGTTCTTCAGAACCCAGGTACAATTAAGCTTGGAAGACAGCAAGGGCCCTTTCCGAAAGATAATGCCTCTTTTGAACCAGGAATTGGAATAATGCATTTTTCAGTCATGCTGTATCTTCACAGGCATCTTTTAATACTCAAACAAGTATCCCTTCCCAGTTTAGAATCTTTTTCTCTCATATGCAGCTTTGTGGAAATGGAATGGATTGGCTTGTTGACTGATTGGTAAACTGAGTATGGCTAACCGAGAATTATATAGCTAAGTAATGAAATATTCAAAAACTTGTCAGCAAATGCATAAAATCAGTCAGGTCTCGAAGACCAGGTCCTACAACAGCATCTTAATGTCAGAATAAGGATTAAGGATGTCAGAATATTGTGCAAAAGAAAAGAATATCAAAGTGACTTGTTTGATCAGGGATAAGATAATACACATTCTTATGAAATACTGGAAACTGTTTATGGACTTTTTGCTGAAATTGGATAGAACTGGTAATGATTTTTGGATTTGCAGATGGAAAAGTGTTGAGATATGGGAAGAAGTGATATATGTAATGTAACTTCAAAGCGGGAGGAGAGAGATTAAGCTTGCTTGTAAATGCTGTAAAGAAGATCGGAAGTCACTTCTTCAAATATCTTTTTCTTTCTGATTTTTCTCTCTTTCTGTCTCTTTTCTTTTTTCCTTTCTGCACTTTCTATCCCTTCTTTTTCCACTTTTCCCTTCTTTTCTAATTTCATTTTGCATCATCTTTTATTACTGTTAAAAATTTCAGTAAAAAGTATTGTTAAAAATAAATCAGTCAGGTCTTCATGCTTGCTTCTCTGGAGCAGAATACCAAGAGTTTCCAAGCTTACTTCTTCTCATTCTCCATCCTTCCAAAATGAGATCTTTCCATTTCTGGAGTCTTAATTCTTTTAAGAGGAATTCTTCCCTTGGCACAGTCCTCATCCTTCCCCAGGGAGCTCCGAGGAAAGGTCTGATATTTCCTAGCGCTGTTTCATCCCCCATCTAGGTTTGGAACGCAGAATCTTCCCTGGAGCATCCCAGGGAATATTAAAAAATAATAATTTTTCTGATGAATGACCAACGCACCGTTGCCTCCAAGCACCAGATCCTGCTCTTCTCCAGCAGGAACCCTAACCCTTGGCCAGAGGACTGCCTGTTACAGCCCCTCCCAGCCTTCTGATCCCGCTGCCGGGAAGATGCCTGGAGCAGAAGCGAAACTGTTCTTGCCGAAAAGGTCGAATGGTGCATTTGCAAATTGTTTCAGTAGTAGCTGCTTGCAATCAGAAACATCTGTTTGAAAAGGCAGCTGGCGTTCGCTTGAAACGAAGGTATCCACTTCGTTCGCAGTTATCTCCTCGGGAGCATCTAATAGGAAACATGAATTATGTGTGTCCAATTATAAGCCCTTTTCCTTGAGCTTCCTGTCAGGCCTGGGATGCAGAGGTGGCTTATGTGATTACAGAGCCCCCTCCCAGGGGGGCGGGAGTCCACAGTAGCCCCACCTGAAGGATTCCACACTTGCTCCAAAGCTAAGTCTCTCGTTGCCCCCCCCCCTTGTCAACTTTGATTTGCAACCAAACACTTGGCATCTGTTTCTCATTGCAACTGAGATCTGCTGCTCTAGCCCAGAGCTATTCATCTCTGAATTTGTGGGGCAGAAAAAGTAACTGCTTGGCTAATTTGATGGAGGAAGGTTCACAGGGTCAATTGCCAAGTGGGGAGTGAGAACAGCTCCTCCTCGGAGCATCTCTAGTGGTTGGGGTTGGAATTTGGAGGTAGAGGACCAGCCTGTTTCTGGTCTGTTTCAGTTTGATGCATTATTCATCCTTCAGTCTACATTCGCCATATCGATTTTTGAAAGTGATTTGTCACAAACTGAATGTCTTCAGGGGTGAAAATACAGAGCAATTTTTGAGAGGGACAATGTATAAAAACTATCAGTCACATAAAGTCCAAAATATGTTAGTTTGGGAACTAGAAATCAGGTCAGTTTGCTTGGAAGAACAAAACCTCTTCACAAAGATTGGGGGATCTTCAGAATCTCCATTTGGCCATGAAACTCTCAGCTGATCCTGATCTAGTCATGTTCGTTCTCTCTCTCTCTCTCTCTCTCTCCTACCTCACAAGGCTGTCGTGAGAAAGTGGGAGCTGCATGAACGTTGCCTTGGGTTCATTGAAGGAAAGGTGGAACAAATGATTATGACCCTAACAAATGGATTATGAGCATCTTCCAGATCTGTGGACTTCAAGGCCAAGAACCGTCAACAATAACCATCCTGGCTTGGAATTCCAGGACTTGGTTGACACATCTGGAGAGTCCCCAGGCTGGGGTGCCTGGCATAGTCCATGTCCCCATCAGTGGCTTAAAGCACCCAGCTGCCACTGCACGTCAGGAAAAAGATGACCATAAACAGTCATCACCACATCTCTGCAGCTTGGCCCTGAATTGTGCTATCTGCACAGGCGGGTTGGAGCAAGCCCCCTCCTTCCTCACCTGCTTTGCCAGACTCACCTGCGTGCCCAAAACAGGCACACGTGCACCGTGCAAACATGCTGCCGTAAAGAAGAGACAGCTCAGCTGCGTCTCACCTGTCCCCAATTCTCTCTTGCACCATTTCCTCTTGGCCCCGTGTCAGCGCGGCACCCGTTCAGTTTTGCACCCGTTCAGCTTGTGCAAGCCTGTCTCCCCACCCTCTACAATTCAGGCCTGAGGCTTGTGGCCCTGTGCTCCAGCCCAGTGCAGTCCAGCTTCCTCTTCCTCTTTATTTTTTGAGACTTGTGGCACCTTGTGTTGGAGACCTTTCTCTCTCCCAGTCTGGCTTCCTGATCTCTATACTTCATTGCTTTGTAAAGGCACCTCTTTTCTCTGACGTGTTTTCCTTGCATGTGGTGGTGGATAGTGAGAGCACCAGGGCGGGAGGCTGGCTCTGAACATATATACAGCTAAAGGTCCTGTCCACCGATACACAGCTTCTTTACTCAGAAATGCAATATTAAACACAAATTATAAGCTAGATCAGGGCTTTCCAAAGTGCCGCTGATGGAGACACGCCAGCGGCGGCGCGGCGGCGGCAGCGCGGGGGTGCGCGCGCGTGGCGGCGACACAGGAGGGCGTGTGGCGGCATGCACGCGCACGGCGGCAGCGCGGGGGGGCGTGCGGCGGCGCGCGTGTGCACGGTGGCGGCGGCAGCGGCTGCCGCTGCCTCCATGCACGCGCGCGCCACCACTTCCGGGTGGTGTGGCGACACACCACGCTGTGTGTGGCGACACACTTTTGTGTCGCGACACACAGTTTGGAAAGCTCTGAGCTAGATTAATGATGGCGCCATGCTCAAGTCTGGTTTCAAACAGCAAGGGGAGGCTAAGGAAGGGATATCCAGTCCAAGTACCTGAAAGGGCAAATGCTAAATAAAAGGTGGAAGATGCTGACAAGGACTATTGAGAAGGGGGCGTGGCCACACCTCTAGACACGCCCCTCCTGTGGCAACTCCCAGAAAGAGGTCACCTGACCTAAAAAAGGCTGCAAAGCAGTGTAGATTTCGCACACCTTCTTCTTATGACAGGACGTTGTTGGTTTAAATCGAAAATAAAACTACTTTGGATCTAGAGCTCAAAGTAACAGTATAAGGTGGGTTACGTATTGAGCTGGGAAGTAAACAAGGCCAGGTTCCTGGGTTCAACAGAAGTCCCTGGGTTGGCAGAACTTAGACCTCTGGTGATGAAGAAGCCCTACACCTTCACTGAACAGAATCCCCTTGTAGATTTTCTCCTCATCAAAGCAAGAAAAGTTAAGTTATAAAATAGAAAAATTAAACCGTCACAGAAAGGTTAGCATTTGTGTTGGACAAAGATAGGATGTATAGTGATAAGGTGTTTTTTTTCCTTCGGAGGTGGCTGCTGCTAAAGATTCCTGCATTTCATCCCGTTTACATTTTCCTTTGGCTGCTGCTTCGAGGTGGGCGACGAATGGATTGCTTTACGCAGGTCTGATGCCGATACAATCAGTGTTGGAGATGGTTAACTGACCTGATAATATGTTTTAGGCTCATTTAAACTCCTGATACGTAGAAAGAATTGTAATTGTTGAAATGTCAGTGGTGCTTGGTCGTCACTTTTGGCTGCCGTTCCTAACGTCTCACATCTGTGGATGGCTTTGAGCACAACATATTTGTGGAAAATGAGGCACATAAATAAAGCCTCTGTGTCTTTGTCCTGTGTGTGTGTGCATGAAAGAGAGAGAGAGAGAGAGACAGGAAGAAGTATTTGGAGCATGGGACAAACACAGCAACTGGTCAGCATTATTTGAGGAATCTGAGGCACAGAGATTCACTCTTTGGCAAAAGGTGGGGCCTGGTCAACATAAGAAAAGGGATTTGGGCTCCTGGATCTGGTTTTGGTCAACGCACTTCGAGAAGGATTCGGACAAAAGGGAAGGGGTTCAAATAAGGACACCGAGGGGACTGAAATAATTGAACGAGGGGAGGTTAACAAATCGGGGGGTGTTTTGCCATGAAAAGAGAAGACGGAGGCGGGATGGGGAGATGGGGGGGATGCTCTGGCCCTCTTCAAGCACCAAGGAAGGCTGCTGTTCCCTATTGTCTTTATTACAGGATAAAAAGGTAAAGGTTCCCCCCGCACATTTGTGCAGTCGTGTCCGACTCCAGGGGCCAGTGCTCATCTCCGTTTGTTAGCCGAAGAGCCAGCGTTGTCCGAAGACGCTTCCGCAGTCATGTGGCCGCATGATATGCCCCCAAAAAAGATGGATTGGCCAACGGGAGTGTTCCCTCATGGCTTTGGTTTCTGAGGCTGCAGAAAGGACGTTTTGCTGCCATGTCAGCTGTAGGGAATTTAGCTGCCCCTTTCCTCATGGGTCTGGTTCACATTGTGCTAAGCCCTCATGTGATTTGCTTGGTTTTGGCTCGGTGCGTTGTGTGAACCCAGCCAATTGCGGCTTGTAAGCCACGGCTTATGGCTTTTGATGAATCCGGGAGTTGTGGGCATCTCGTTGAGTGCCATGTGTGAAGCCCGGCTTAGCACTGGATCTGAGATACCCTCCAGGACCCTGCTGGCCCTTCCTGGCTGTTGGTATGGAGTCCCTTGGCCTGTGGCTCTCTCTGGGGACCTGCTTGGTTGTGTCTTTGGTGTCCCCCAGCACTGGCAGCTATGGAAGACCCCTGCTGTTCCAGCTGTTAGCAACTGGCGAGATGGCAGAGGCTGTGAAGCCAAGGAGATGTGGGGACAAGCCCCAAAGAAGGAATCAGCAAACGGTGGTTCCTCTTAGAAAGTCCTCTTAGGAAGGACCAGTCTTCCTTCCCGGCCCCTTAATTAGCCATCTGATTTGATGGTTGTCTTGAGTTGAGTTCTTCAGATGCTGGCTCAGCCAGCAGAGGAAGCCTCCAAGTTCTTGTTCGTTGCTAAAGGTCAGATTCCTTGAGGAGATTTCTCCTGAGCTGAGCAAAGGAGACAGCCTAAGCGCTCCTTGTTGTAATTTGCAGTTCAAAGTCGATTTCCCTGCGTGTGCAAAACTGATTTCTGAGGAGTTTTCCAAGTAGGGCGGACCTCCGGGAAGGCAGCAGCTGGGAGTCACAACAGAGTTAGAATGAAAAAGTGGTAGCAGTCTGGCCCTTTCTTTCTGTGGCACACGCACGCACACTGAAGGTGGCTGGGTGTGCACCAAGGTCGGTTAAAAGTAATCGTGTGAGCCCTACGGGCAGGCTTCATCAGGTTTAAAAAACAAAGAAGTGCTTCCAAACTAAACTTCCAAACCCAGAAAGAAGGAGGAAAAACTGATTCTGTCCATGTCTGTGACACGCTTCGCCCACTGGGCATCATTGCTGATGCCCCCTCCAAAAGGGCCCCTTTTATGAGAGGCTCTTTCTTCCACGCTGAATTGAGCTGTTCGGGGAGTAACTGTGGAAACTGTTACCAGACCTGGAAAGGCAGAAAGATTCTCCCCAACTTTTCTTCGTATGGTGACTAGTTGGTCTCTGGAACCTGGGAGCCAGGCAGAAACGTTCCCCGTTTCCACAGTTTTTTTCCCTCTCTGTTCTCCTTCAGTTTGTTGGAAGAGAATTCTCCCAGTCGCCTCCATGGGAATTTGTAATGGTCTGTGGGAATGACCTTGGGAGACAGGAGGAAGAGCCGCAGACTAGGCAACGGTCAGATAAGAGGCGGCGGAGCCTGCAGAAGGAATGGGGACGTGGCAAACAGCTCAGAAGGGACCCTCCCTAGTTTCTTGGGCCGTAAAGGCGAGAGGGAGGGAGAGATGTGCTTTTTAATTAATTAATTAATTAAAAATTAATTAATTTTTTAATTTTCAATTAATGTAACCTTACAATGAAGTTAGAGCGAGGACTTCTGGGTGTGCTACTTGTCTGGAGTACGCTGCGAGGCTGACAGAATTAGTGGAGTAGCTGGAAGATTCCAATCAAAGGCTTTGAAGCGCTTTGAAGAGGGGGAAGAAATCCCCGTAAAACATCTGCTTAAGAGCCCCCTTTAGGGTGGTGGGGGATTGTGGAGAGTAAGGAAGATGACCTTGACGGAGTTATGCAAGCTCCCTTGCCAAAGCAAGGAGGGACAAAGCATACCTAAAGTCCCCAACAGGCAGAAAATATGCGGAAGAGGCTCAGGGAGACACCTCCCTAATTCACTGGAGTATAAGAAGCGGGAGGAAGTGCAGCATAATCGGACTTTCAAGGTTTGGTTATTGGAGCCCATCTCAATAGAAGTAGTTTTAGCCTTCCTGTGGAGTTGATTTCCTGGCCTGGTCTTCCTGGTGGGGCTGGCAGTGGTGTTCCAGCAAACGCTGAATCATGTCAGAGGGGCTGAAATTCCAGCCCCCCCCCCCCCAGGTTCCTCCCTCCCTCCTCGGATTGCTCCGGTAGAGCCATAGCACTCTCCTGTGCCAAGGAGATGGATTTTGACGCTGCCACCCCTCATGTTTACATAAGCCTGGGATGTCTCTCTGGCCGTTTCAGAAGCATTCAAGGAAACAATTTTATTTTTTGTCCTTTTCCTCCGTGGGGGCCCCAGGAAGAAAGCCTTTGATTCTCTTACCTCCTGATGTTATCAGCTGGGAAGTTGCAATCCTTTGAAGTTTATTTAAGGGACTCTTGTTGATATCTTGGAGGCTTCCAGGGTGGGGCTTAGCGGCCTGGGCAGCTGCACCGCCCGGTGCCAGAGATCTCAAGGAGGACCCAAATGCAAGTTTTGGGTGGCACCCCTGGCAGACAGGCCCGGGAAAGGCTCTTAACCGTTGCTGCAATGTGGCTGTTAGTGGTTTATTTCCAAAACGTTTTCTTGGGTGTAGAGATCCCTGACTAGAGACAGAGGCTCCTTTCCATTTTACAGTCAAAAGAGATATGGTGTGGAAGAAAAACGGGATGGGGTTGGAAAAGGAACATAGAAATACGCAGTTGCCAATTCTTAATGTTATAATGATTGGACGTTCCCCTCTCTCAAAGCCTGCTGGGGGTGCTACTGGAGGACTGTTGGAAGAAAGTCAATGTTCATCAACATCTGAAGAACAAGTCCTAGCAAGAGCATCCAAGATGGGGGCCATGACCATGTAATCAAAGGGGAAAGGCTTTGAGCATCACATGGCACCTTGACCTTTTTGACCCCCCCCCCCTGCGGATGTCCTTGAATCCTAATACAGCTACTGTTTTCAGATGTCTGTGGCAGACTAGCAAAGGCTTGGAGAGGGGTGACCTTACATCATAGGCAGACTCACGGCATTAAGTCAGCTGAGGATCATTTCTTTGGGTCTTACTGGATGTGGCTTCAGGTCCATAGTTGCAGAATTCTTTGAAGACCAGCTGGTGGGGAGGCAGAGCAGAAGAGGGTAGCCATTCTCCCATCTTGCTGGTGAGCTTTCCAAATGCCTCTCTGGTTACGGTAACACAGAGCCTCATCCTTTGACCATTAGACAAGGTGTTTCAGCTGAATGGATGGGTCTCTTGGGAGAGAGCCTCAAGGAGAGGGTTTGCTGTTTGGTCTCGCCCCTGATGGTCCTCTGTTCTCTTTCAGCTTCTCTTGCAAAACCTTCTATTATAGAAGGCAATTCTTGATGTATTAGATAGGTCCCATCCTTCCTGAATATGCTTGGTCACCCTTCATTCATCTACTATGCTGGTCTCACACCAACCCTGTGAGTAGGTTAGGCTAAAAGAATGGACTGCCCCATCCATCCATCCATCCATCCATCCATCCAGGGCTCCACCACAGAAATGCTATCTGAACCTGGGACTTCTCTGATTCTTTGTCTGATGCTCTCATCATTAAGGCACGCTGTCTGCATGGGAAAACGGACTGGGCCCTCCATGCCATTCCTTGGTGCCACCAGATCATGTTGGCTAGGGATTATGAGTGTTGGTCAGAGATCGATAGGGGGAAGGCTCACCTAGGAATCCGTTGGTATCTCTTGCATTTCAGGGCATGTGCCTGTCTGTGTGAATAGACGTCTCTATGAACTGATCATTGATCAGGGGAGATCTTTGCTTCTGCCAGCATCCTTCGCTTTGCGTTGAGTCCTAAGTGGAAGCAAATGGTTTAGAAGAAATTAAATGTATAGCTCTATTTTTCTTCCGTTAAAAATACATTTTATTGCTTTGCTTTTGCTGGGAGATAAAGGAATGTTCTGCATTTGTTCCTCATTTAGCAGCCCAGAAGCCCCATCAATAAAGAAACAAACAAACAAACAAACAAACAAACACCTAAGTGGGCCCCTCGCAACACACAATGGTGGGGCGCCTGCCAACCCTTCTGATTCCAAGAACGAGGACAATGGCTGCTTTCTGCTGATTCAAATGTGGGTTTTTCAAACTCTCCACTCTGCGGCACCCTTTCGAGGATCTCTCTGTTCACATTGGTGTGGATCTGCTGTACAACTGCATTCCAGTTCCATGATCTGAAAAGGGATCTACAGAAACAGCCTTACATGGATCTAGGTCACATATCACGCTAAGGCATCATGCAGTTCGATCATTTTTGGTTTGCTGTGTTGCGTATACTCTGCTATGGGTGTTGGTAAGCTCGAGTTTTATTTTTATTAATTTATTTTATTTATTTTATATCCCGCCTTTATTATGTTAATAAATAACTCAAGGTGGCGAACATACATAATGCTCCTTCCTCCTCCTATTTTCCCCACAACAACCCTGTGAGGTGAGTTGGGCTGAGAGAGAGTGACTGGCCCAAGGTCACCCAGCCGGCTTTCGTGACTCAGGTGGGACTAGAACTCTCAGTCTCCCGGTTTGCAATTGGCTCCTTCCTACGGCTGAGAGACAGGGATTGGCCCAAGGTCACCCAGCCGGCTTTCATGCCTAAGGCGGGACTAGAACTCTCAGTCTCCTGGTTTGCCATTGGCTCCTTCCTAGGGCTGAGAGAGGGACTGGCCCAGGGTCACCCAGCCGGCTTTCATGTCTGAGGAGAGACTAGAACTCTCAGTCTCCCAGTTTGCCATTGGCTCCTTCCTAGGGCTGAGAGAGGGACTGGCCCAAGGTCACCCAGCCGGCTTTCATGTCTGAGGCGAGACTAGAACTCTCAGTCTCCCAGTTTGCCATTGGCTCCTTCCTAGGGCTGAGAGAGGGACTGGCCCAAGGTCACCCAGCCGGCTTTCATGTCTGAGGCGAGACTAGAACTCTCAGTCTCCCAGTTTGCCATTGGCTCCTTCCTAGGGCTGAGAGAGGGACTGGCCCAAGGTCACCCAGCCGGCTTTCATGTCTGAGGCGAGACTAGAACTCTCAGTCTCCCAGTTTGCCATTGGCTCCTTCCTAGGGCTGAGAGACAGGGACTGGTTTGCCCAACCAAAGTTTGTTGAATAAGCCACAGTAGCTGGATGGCATACCTTATTCAGCTTACACTGAGCATGGTCAGCTCAGATAGGCAGACCCCATGATGGCTTAATGCCCTGGAGCATCATTTATAAGGATGTGCTGTTTCGGTTTGGTCGGCACCTTGGCTAGGTTCAAGAAGCAGTCTGTGTCGGTCTTGGTTAGAGCTGGGGTAAGATACCAACCTTGAAGATAACCGTGGGGATCCCGTGGGGAGCCTGCGCGATGGTTGTACTGCGTTTAGACGGACGTTCTTCTCCCGCAATCTTGCTTTCATTTATTTATTTTAAAAGAGTTTTAACGGTTGGTTGTACGCGGCCCAGAGTCACGTTCCGTGAGATATTTGTTAAATAAATAAATAAATAAATAAATACCACCAGGGAATCCCAGGACTGCACACCAGACAGGAAGTGGCAAACTGCCCCCACCGGCCCCCGAAGGAGGAAACTACGGGGGGAAAAACCCCAGCCTCCCCAAACTGCTGACGGGGGGGGGGGCAGGGGGCAGATGCAACTCTGGTTCCTGCAGGCTCCCTCTGTGAGTTTCCGGGAGTTGCCAGCTGGGCTCAGCCTGGAGAAGAAGGCGCTGCCCTGGGGGGGCCCTTGTCTTACCCCAGATCCAGGGCTCTTCCCGCGCCCACCCGCCGTGAAGCAACTGCCGCGGCCTTTGCTCAGAGTAGCAGGGCCATCAGCTGCCCCCCGCCGACCAACCGCTTTGGTGGAGGAAGGGGCTGCGGCTTGTGGGCTCTCCCCCTTCTCGGGAAGGAGCCGGGCCCTTGGGCTGCAGCAGGCCCCCCTCGCAAGGGAGGATCCTCCTCCCAGCTGTGTCAATACTCCCCCAAGAAGGAGCTCTTTGAACCCCTTTGTCTGGCCGGAGTGGAGGCTGTAGGGTCACTGGCTGGATTTGACCCGGGCAGCTGCATCCTACGGGGAGTCGCCAAGCAAGGGGAATCGGAGCTGCCAGAAGCTGCTCGCCAAAAGCCCTGCACGCGGTTTCCATCCTTATTACCAAGAGTGTCGGGCACATCAGGGGGAATGCCGGGGCGCAAGAAAAGGGCACCCGCCCACCCCAGAAGCTTTCCACGGAAGCCACAGGTTGCAACGTGGAGGGATGCAAGCTTTGCAAACTTTCAGAATGCCCTGCTCTCTTCTCGTTCAAGGGCTACTGTTGTGGGTTCCATCCCTGGACGGCTTGGTTCCAACTCTTATACATGTCATGTTCTCTTCTTGGTTCTGTGCTGAAAATGTGCGCCCCGTATTTTTCTACCAGCAACATTGGAGAGACTGCATGCTGTGGGGGAGATGGAGGTCTTCGTCTGTGCAATTGCCTGATGCAAGAGGTACAGGTAGTCTTCGCTTAACACCGTTTGTTTAGTGACGGTTTGGACTTACGACAGTGCTGGAAAAACCGACTTGTGAGTCCCAGGGCCGCAACTGGGTGGGTCAAGTGGGGCACATGCCCTGGGCACCGCGCTGGGGGGTGCGCCAAAATGATGCCCAGGGGGCACCAAAATGACAAAATAACCCGGGGGGGGCGCAGAATCCATGTTTGTCGCAGGTGACACAGACCCTAGTTCCATCCCTGCTTGTGACCAGTCCTCACATTTACGACCGTCACAGCGTCCCCACGGTCACGTGATCGAGATTTGGGCACTTGGCAACCAGTTCGCATTTATGACCGTCGCGGTATCCCATGGTCACATGATCGCCATTTTTGACTTTCCTGGTTGGCTTCCAGCAAGCAAAATCAATGGGGAAACCACATTATTTGCTTAATGACCATGTGGCTCGCTTAACAACCACCACAAAAAGGTCATAAAATCGGGTCGGATTTGCTTAATGACCGCTTCGCTTAGCAACCAAAATTCCAGTCCCAATTGTCATTAAGTGAGGACTACCTGTATGTTATGCATGTGTCAGAGACACCCATTGCCTGCCGACAGAACTAGTGCTGCCTTGGAGCTGGCTTGGATCTCTTGCACTAAGTTGCTCGAGGGCTTCTCGTATTAGCCAAGGAAAGATACACAGAAGAGGCGCTGGTCTACAGTACAACTCTCACCTAACAGGTAGATTGGGTGATAAAGACGACGCTGCTCATTATTCAAAAGTGTTTTTCATGCACCAGGGAGCTATATTCACATTCACAGGTTTTGAACAATGATCCATGGTTTGTTGTCACAGCTTTGCATTTGTAGAAGGCGGTGGAAGTGAGGAGAGTTGCAGATGGCCCTTTGATACCTGGGCAGAGAAAGGAAGGGACAAAGAACGCCGCCTCCTCCAGCTGCATCTTAGTTGTGCAAAAGTTTGCACATGGCCAATTGCGCGGCCCTTTGTTTGCTCAAGATACCTGAGGCAGTTGCTTCTCCTATGAACTTGCCTGGGGAAGGATCGCAGAGAATGGCGGCCCCTCCCCAGAAATAGGATCTTCATCTGATACCAACCCAATTAGTTTTGGGGCACCTGCCAAAACTAATGTGAGTTTTGCTTGCAAATAATCTTGCCCTTCAAGCGGTTTCTGGGCTTGATTATAGCTTTCTGAGTTTAGTCAGTGTGAGATGCTTTGCTGCAGTCTGTGTTGTGTTGTTTCCTTTGCATTATGATGGCCTGATATATTTTTGCGGTCACTTTAATCTGGATTTCATCAGGAGAGTTTTGGCGGATGGCAGATTGGCTGTGATGTCCTGTCTCCCTTTGAGTTGAATTGTGGCCCTCTTTTTACCCTCCTGGGCCCTCCCATTTTTAAAAGGTAAATGCATAAGGCCAGGGATCAGTGAAGTTGCTTTGGGATTTTCAGCACAGATGGTTCAAAACCAGGAGAGGAATTTCAGCCATTAATTCCCGGTTTCTTGCATACAAATCTGGACCATCTGGAGCAGTGTTTCTCAACCTGGGCCACTTTAAGATGTGTGGACTTCAACTCCCAGAATTCCCCAGCCAGCATGGCTGGCTGGGGAATTCTGGGAGCTGAAGTCCACATCTTAAAGTGGCCCAGGTTGAAAAACACTGCTCTAGAGGGAAAGGTCATTTTAGGCCAAAAAAACAAACCTGAAGGGACAGTTCTATTATGCCAGCCTACCTGGAGAATCTCTCGTAGTTGCTTGGACATCCTGGGCACCTTTTGGATAGACCACCCATTTGCCCTTTGATCAGCTGGGCAGTGCCAGCCATGCTGTGCCATTTCCAAGCCTGCTTCCCCAAACACAGTGCTACAGCCTACACTTTCTCTGCTTTCTCAAGTTGGGGGCCCTAATTGTAGCAAGGGGGTGCCACGGTTTTGGCTGAGGAAGGACCAACCACATTCTGACTTGGCCCTTGGGATAAGAAGGGAAGGGGGAAGGGGCGGGAAAGAGCCAGTATGTTGAGTGCTGTCCCGCTCTTCTACTGTCACTTCCCCAGTAGGTCTGCCCAGCTGGGTAAATACATCTTGAAGGGCTCCCAAGAACTCTTAGGGCAGAGCTTTCCAAACTTTTCATGTTGGTGACACACTTTTTAGACATGCATCATTTCGCGACGCACTCTTACAGCAGGGCATCGTTTCGTGACACACTCTTACAGCAGGGAATCATTTCGTGACACACTCTTACAGCAGGGCACAAGGCAGGCACTAGGACCTGTGCAGAATCACAGCAGGTTTGGAGGCAGCAGGGCACAAGGCAGGCACTAGGACCTGCGCGGAATCCTGGCAGGGCAGGTTTGGAGGCAGCAGGGCACAAGGCACGCACTAGGACCTGCGCGGAATCCTGGCAGGGCAGGTTTGGAGGCAGCCAGGCACAAGGCGGGCACTAGGACCTGCGCAGAATCACAGCAGGTTTGGAGGCAGCGAGTCACAAGGCAGGCACTAGGACCTGCGCAGAATCACAGCAGGTTTGGAGGCAGCGAGGCACAAGGCAGGCACTAGGACCTGCGCGGAATCACAGCAGGTTTGGAGGCAGCGAGGCACAAGGCAGGCACTAGGACCTGCGCGGAATCACAGCAGGTTTGGAGGCAGCCAGGCACAAGGCAGGCACTAGGACCTGCGCGGAATCACAGCAGGTTTGGAGGCAGCAGGGCACAAGGCAGGCACTAGGACCTGTGCGGAATCACAGCAGGTTTGGAGGCAGCAGGGCACAAGGCAGGCACTAGGACCTGCGCAGAATCACAGCAGGTTTGGAGGCAGCCAGGCACAAGGCAGGCACTAGGACCTGCGCGGAATCACAGCAGGTTTGGAGGCAGCAGGGCACAAGGCAGGCACTAGGACCTGCATGGAATCCTGGCAGGGCAGGTTTGGAGGCAGCCAGGCACAAGGCAGGCACTAGGACCTGCACGGAATCACAGCAGGTTTGGAGGCAGCAGGGCACAAGGCAGGCACTAGGACCTGTGCGGAATCACAGCAGGTTTGGAGGCAGCCAGGCACAAGGCAGGCACTAGGACCTGCGTGGAATCCTGGCAGGGCATGTTTGGAGGCAGCCAGGCACAAGGCAGGCACTAGGACCTGCGTGGAATCCTGGCAGGGCAGGTTTGGAGGCAGCCAGGCACAAGGCAGGCACTAGGACCTGCGCGGAATCACAGCAGGTTTGGAGGCAGCAGGGCACAAGGCAGGCACTAGGACCTGCACGGAATCCTGGCAGGGCAGGTTTGGAGGCAGCCGGGCACAAGGCAGGCACTAGGACCTGCGCGGAATCCTGGCAGGGCAGGTTTGGAGGCAGCCAGGCACAAGGCAGGCACTAGGACCTGCGCGGAATCCTGGCAGGGCAGGTTTGGAGGCAGCCGGGCACAAGGCAGGCACTAGGATCTGCGCGGAATCCTAGCAGGGCTTGGAGGCGGCAGCAGCCACGACACACCCAGACACTGCAGCCGACACACTAAGGTGTCCCGACACACAGTTTGGAAAGCTCTGTCTTAGGGCATTAGGCTACAATCTGCTGCATGGTTGGCGTTACATCCTCTTGCGCTCCTGAGTAAACATGTGCGGAGTTCTGTTGCAATGGGCAAGGCTTTTGTCCTGCGAAATGGCCATCCTGGCCGGGCACAACGGGCGTTGAGCATCCAACGCAGGGGGAGGAAAATGCCAGGCTTAATCAGTGCCTTGATTAAATAGCAGCACCCTGATTAGGCTAGCACGAAAGGAGCCTGCTTTGGAGGAGAGCAAGCCCGTTTTTTGAAAAGGCCCGTGTTTTGATTTTCTTTGTCACTCTTGATTTAGCAACATGTGGAGAAGAAGATTAAAGGGTGCTGCCTCTGTTGCCTGTTGAGGCTGGAACAGGCGCTGGAGAAGCAGGTCTCTCGAGTTTTCTTTCTTGCTCCAGCAACTTCCTTCAGCGTTTCCTTGGAATTTTCTGTCTGGAGCAAAAAAGAAAAAGAAAAAAAACCACAAACACACACCAGGGAAAATTGGGCCTGAGTACGCCTGGCCCCTCCTGGTTTGTCCTCAGGAGGGAACCTGCGTGGGCATCTCTTCAGCTTTAGCACTTGGAAGACGGGAACAGGCCGTGTTTGAATGTTGGGAGTGCTGTTTTAGCCCAGGCAGTGGTTCTGGCTGTGTGTTCATCTTCTGGACAGGGCATACTATAAGCTGCCCACCCTCTTTTTGGAGTTGGGTGGCCTTAACAAAACCGTAAATAAGTAAATAAAATTATTTGGGGGTTTGCAGAGTTGAGTTTAGACTCCCCATGTGCTGTTTTATTGTCATTCCAACATTGGGAGAAGGAAAACGTGGGTGGATTCCTCGTTTGCTTGAGAGGTGTGGTGCTGGGTAAGAAACAGAACAGCCCAGAGCAGAAACCTACAATCTGGATCAGGTTAACACAGTGTTTCCGAATAAGCAGATGGAAGCCAGTCACTTAAGAACCTGGCAAACTAGTCTTTGGGTCAGAAGAAAGCAGCAAAAATAGCTTGGCCCTTGCTAAGTCAAGAATGGACTTAGTGTATCTGGAGCAGTGTTTCTCAGCCTTAGCAACTTTAAGATGTCTGGACTTCAACTCCCAGAATTCCCTAGCCAGCATGGCTGGCTGGGGAATTCTGGGAGTTGAAGTCCACACATCTTAAAGTGGCCAAGGTTGAGAAACACTGATCTGGAGGGTTGCCGATTTGGCATTGCCAGAGCTTAGTAAAGGTAAAGGTTTCCCCTGCACAGTCGTGTCCAACTCCAGGGGCCAGTGCTCATCTCCGTTTGTTAGCCGAAGAGCCAGCGCTGTCCGAAGATGCTTCCGTGGTCATGTGACCAGCATAAGGCATGCGTGCAGAACGTTGTTACCATCCCACCGAAGTGGTGCCTATTTATCTACTTGCATTTGCATGCTTTCGAATTGCTAGGTTGGCAAGAGCTGGGGCTGGTGCGGGAGCTCACTCCGTCACGCGGGGCTAGGGTCTCAAACCTCCGATCTTCCGATCAACAAGCCTGGCGTCTTACCCGCTGAGCCACCACGCCCCCATGCCAGAGCTTAGCCACCAAGAATCTCTTGGTGGGACCAGTGGGGAGATGTGACCAGGACACTGGTAGCCAAGGAGATGATCCCTTCCCCCTTGTCATAAACCAGAGCCCATTTCCAGGCCTCTGCATCTGTTTTTTCCTTGTTATTTTATTCCGGCCTTTTAAAGAACTTCAGAACTGCCTTCCCCTGCTTGGAGCCCTCCAGATGTGTTAGATGGTTCCAACACATCTGGAGGGCACCAGGTTGGGGGAGATTATTTTTGATTGTCAGAGTTCCCTTTCTCCTTCCTCATTTTCTTGCGCTCTGCAGGAAAAGAAAAAATATATATGGATGGAAGATGATGATAGATGATGATAGATAGATAGATAGATAGATAGATAGATAGATAGATAGATGAGTGCAACTTGGAGAGCCGGGCTCTTCCAGAAGGTTTTGCACACTCACCCGCCGGCCTCTGAATTGTCTAACGTCAGGCTGGCGTGCCGGAACAGCGAGCTGCCGCTATGCTGAAAATACTTCTCTGGCATGCACAGTGGCAGCGAAAGGAAAATATTTTCACAGTCCCCATTCTTTGGCCCTCTGAAATATTCCATTTTCATCCTGCGTCCGATGGAAGAAGAAAAATACACAGGGCTTCAAGGGAGGGGACACAGCCCGCCGGGGAACGTAGCCGCCCAGCCAAACAGTGGCTCGGCTTGTCTGGCTGATGAATATCGGTCTTATTCCACCGGCCTCTCTGGTGGACGTCGCCTGTTTCCAGAAACCCCAGGCATCCCTAGCATTTCCCTTCCTCGGATTTTTTGGGTCAGGCCGGTCTGTGGCGTGCCATTGTCAGAAGACACGGGTTTCATGAAAGGCGGGCTCTGTGCTGGCACTTTGGGCAGTTGCTTGCTCGCTGCAAGCGGTATTTTCCTAGACAGATGGGCAGTTCACACTTTCTGACATTGATGGACAAGGCGAGAGGCTGGGGAGAAGAAACCTTCTTTTCGGGGGGAGGGGGACACTGGCAGGGGAAACTGCCAAATTGCGTTCACGCTTCCTGGCCTTCCTTCTCCCTTGGCGTTTCAGCACGTGTTTCCAAGGGTTGTGCGGTGGGCAGGCAGGAAGAGTGGCTTGTGCCCTGCAGCGTATCCGTTGGCGCAGGGGTGACGACTGGAGCAGACTCCGGGGCCCATGGGCTCCCCAGAGGACGATCCCCCTCTGCAGGCTTTTCCTGGGCTGGGAAAGACATGAGAGATCCCCTGCCACAAAGTTCCTGGCATGGCAGTATTCTTTTGCAGCAAGGCTTCTGGGCCATCTGGGAAGCCCCCCCTCCCCCCCCCCCCGCCACTTGCCTGGTTCTTGTTCTCCTGAGTGGGTCTGGGGAGTTGTGAATCCGGTGCTGACTCGAACCTTGGAAAGAAGCCCCCCCACACCAACCCGGTGCCCTCCAGAAGGGTTGGCCTACAGTGGCCACTGGGCACTGACCCCAGCCAGCCTGCCCCTCAGAACAATGGGGACTCTAGTCCGCCACATCTGGAGGGGACCAGCTTGTGACACACCCTCTAAAGCTCTAAAGCTCCTTGTACTCTACGGATTCAGTGCTTCCTTGCTGTGTAGCTAAGCCTGCTTTTGCACAAAAGAGGGTCCTACGCACTCTTTACCTGGCCCCGGTGCTGTCAAGCAGGGGTGCGCATATCTCCCCTGCCCTCCCCTCCCCTCCCCCTTCCTTCCCTCCCTCCCTCCCTCCTTTCTCATTCTCTTTCCATTTTTTATTATTTGTTCTTTCTTTTCTTTCACTTTTCCTTCCTTTTTCTGTTTCTTTTCTTTTTTTCTTTTCCTCCTTTTCCTTTTTTCTTCTTCCCCTTCCCTTCCCTTCCCTTCCCTTCCCTTCCCTTCCCTTCCCTTCCCTCCTTTTGCACAACCTAAATATTAGTGGAATGGCCCAGGGGGGAAATAAAACCCTAAATTTAATTTTATTTCAGTTACATTTAATTAAAACTGAATGTACTTGATCCTATTATTCTCCAGCTTTATATTTCATAATTTCTTCCCCTTTTCTGGGTTTCAGAATTGCAAGATTTGGGAACACTTCTACCCCTTTGTTGTAGAAGTGCTGGCTTCCTTTAACCTAACATCATCCCGCCCTCAGAATGTGTGCATTCCCTCTCTCTGCCCCCCCTTGCGCCCCCCCCCCCAGCATCTCTGATCAGGATCCAGTGTCTCTCTCTGGGGGGTGGGTGCAGGAAGTGTCCCTGTGTTCTTTTGAAAGCACTACGCTGCAGATGAACGTTTAAGGCTGGCCTGGCACCGGGCCAAGAGTTAAAAGTTGGATTTGGCCTCTGCTTGAGTTTCAGCCAGATGTGGTGGGACTGGCAAGTCTAGAAGACACGTGGGACATGAGGCGTTTGCAGGATGGACCTGGCAGGGATTTTGCGTTCATGGCTGAGCATCAGCCTGCGAGTGGCCCTGCAGGATTACTTCTGAAGAAATAGATGAATTGCAGAGCAGGAAGGCTATGAGAGAGAGAGAGAGAGATACTGATCTCGTGCCCTCTTTCCAGGGCAGTCAGTGGCCTGGGTACTGCACATCCAAGCATCATTGTTAAAGGGGAAAGGAGAGAAAAGAAAATCAAAGGTGGGTTTGCCTCGAATTATCTGGGGAAGGGCAAAACGAAACAAAAATACTTTAAGTAGGGAGCAGATGAAAATTGCAGATGAACTAGAGCGTGTGTGGGAGGGGTGAGTATGTGTGTGTGTAGGTGTGAATTGGACCATATGAAAGAGAAGTTCCATTCTGCAAAATGTTTGTAAAGGTTGCTTAGCATACGTTGCACTGAATCCAAGTGGGATTCCTTTACAAACATGAGCAACCTTTGCAAACATTTTGCAGAATGGAACTTCTCTTTCATATGGCTTGAGAGTCCAGCCTCTCTGTTCTGGGACACAAACCAGGGATGAATGTTCTCCATCTCCTTTTAGCGTTCTCTTATTGGGGGCCTCCACAGAAATGTCAGGTCCAAAATCTGTGGATTTCTACAGGTGGGTCCCAAAAGTCACCTTGATCTCTAACCCTAACCTGTGTCATTTCTCATTGGTTAGACTAGAGTTTCTTTTGGTACCCGCCATCCTTTGATGGAAGGGGCATGGTGGCTCAGCGGGTAAGACGCCAGGCTTGTCAATCAGAAGATCGCAAGTTCGGAGGTTCGAATCCCTAGTCCCACGTGACAGAGTGAGCTCCCGCACTCGCCCCAGCTCTTGCCAACCTAGCAATTCGAAAGCATGCAAATGCAAGTAGATGAATAGGTACCACTTCGGTGGGATGGTAACAGCGTTCCGCGCGCGTCATGCGGCCACATGACCGCAGAAGCGTCTTCGGACAACACTGGCTCTTCGGCTAACAAACGGAGATGAGCACCGGCCCCTAGAGTCGGACACGACTGCACAAATGTGTGGGGGGAACCTTTACCTTTTTATCCTTTGATGGAAAGGTCACCTATTCCATCATTCCAGACATGCAGGGCAGACTGGAATTAGATTCCTGTCCCAAACCTTTGCTTCTGGATGGTTAAACAGCAGAAGGATGCTGCGAAAGCTGTGGAAGTGAGAAAGCTGGGGCCAAGGCACGTTATGAGTCTGACTTCTCACTGCATGTGAACTTTGCTTTTGAAAAGTTTGACTACTTTTGCATAATTCTCCAATTACTTATGAACCTTTCTTGAAATGACATGCCCTCTTTTTAAATGTTATTCTTTGAACAGTTTTCATTATGACGCATATAGAAAAGTTATCATAAACCTGTTCATTTATTTCTTTGCTGGATCCATAGCCTGGCTTTCTAACATTTGGATAGTTAGGTATGAATAGTAAATGCAATAGCATTTACTATTGTAAAAACAGTACGAAATTCTTTACATTGTTGTTTGGGTCTAAAGAGTCCAGGGTCCTCTGGGGGTGTCAAAAAAGTCAAGATGCATCTGATGAAGTGAGTGAGTTGCAGCTGACAAAAGCTTGTGCCTTTTAATAAAATCTGTTACTCAGAAAAAGAACTTCATTTTTTGGAATGCCGTGGGAGATCAGAGCAGTGAGGTAACCCCTCAAGAAGACAAGCAAGGCCTAAAGTCCTCTTATGGGGGGGTCAGACTCAAGGGAAGCAGAGCTTCCTATGGAATTCCACCTGGAAGACACAATGGGGGGGGGTAGGAATGCATCCTTTCCCTTCAGTTCAGTTGGTTAAATTAATGGACTGGTGAAAAAGGTTTTAATCCATTGAAGATCCTTTCCATGAATGGACAGCTCCATTCACAAATCTGGGGATTGACTAGTTTCGGGATTGTCCTGCAGGACGGTTTCCTTCTTCATTTCAAAGTGGAGGAACCGCAGGAGGCAGCATTCCGCCGGCTTTGTCTCCATCTGCTGGAAATTTGTACAAACTCAAAATCACGACCCGCTGTTTCTCCCAGACTGACCCCGTCCTGCTGCCCAACGTCGATTGATCAGAAACGGAAACAGAATTTGGGATAAGTGCAGAATGTTTGGCCGAAGCGTTGAAGCTCAGAAACTATGAATGCGTGGGATATACCATCAAGCTGTAGGTCGTTCTTGCTCACTCTGATGCCTCCAATATTGGTGGCTTCAATAACCAGGCTGGCTGGGAATTCTGGGCATTGTAATCCCAGCAGATCTGGGGAGTACAGGGGGGGAATGGAGGGGAAGAAGTAAGATCGTAAAATTGTGATGTTTCACTTAACAACCGCTTCGTTTAACAACTGAGTTGCCAGTCTCGATTGTGGTCGCTAAATGAGGATGACCTGTAAAATAGAGTAACGTGGACTCAAAAAAGAGAATCCAGAGCTGATGTCAATTCGATGTGCACAACCATCCTGTGAGGTGGGCCAGTGGGGGGAAGTGGTGACTGCCTGCCACTGAATGTCACGAGTGTGTGGGCATTTGCGAGGTTTATCAGCGCACTTCGGTAACAGGTAATTCCATAGCAAATGGCAGGCTTTAGAAGCAAAATGAGAGAGAATTGTTTTCTTAAATAATTGCCAAAACAATTCACCGTATATCAGCATTAAGGTACATAAAAGGGGGCCATAGAAAAGGTGGCCAGAAGCTCTTTTGCGTGGCCTCAGGAACGGGGATTTTCCTTAAATATGCAGTGAGGAAAATGCCTTGATGGCAGGATCCGTGCAAGAATGGAACTGTCCGCTTGCAGAGGTTGCGGGATCTCCCTCTCTGGATGTTTTGAAGAACAGGATGGACGGCCACCGCCTGAGGATGGTCGGTGGGATCTCCTGCACATTGCAGAGGCTTGGGCTAGATGACCCCTAGGGTCCCCTGGAACTCCACCGTGCCATGAATCCGTGACATGACAGCCCCCAAAGGCGCTGCACTCATCCTGTTGAACTCACCACTCGGTTTGCGCATTCAAATGCTTTACGTGGTGTAAGGACTGCTCCCAACGATGTCTATCCAATTCCCCTTTCTCAAGAAAGCTCCGAAACGCAGGCTTCCTTAAAAGTAAAGAGGTTTATTGACGTACATAGGTGCAGGAACAAAGACGTGAATGAATTGGCATGGCATGGTATGTTACATTTAAACATTTCTCCCCCCACTGTCCTTTTGAAGTTGATGTGTGAAGTACTTGGCTCCAGCTTCGCCAGACAGTCCTTCCTGGGCTGATACGTTTCGTTTCACAGCTCGTTACGGTGGCTTCGGCTGCTTGTCAGTTGCGAGTCTATTTCCGCGGTCGGTTAACACGTACTTGTATGAATGGCAGAGGTCTGCCGAACTCTGACGCGTGGAACCAAATGAGTTGCAATTAGACTTGCGAGGAAGATGCATGTGGTGATGGGGGAGTTGTATGGATCCCAAGTTTAGGAGATGATGCTTATGGATATTTACAGTATTTATCAAATTTCGCCACCGCCCATCTCCCCCCAAAAGAGGGACTCTGGGCGGTACACCATAGAGCTAAAAAATTAAAATACAATAAAACCAAAGTGGTACCTATTCATCTACTTGCATTTGCATTGTTAGGTTGGCAAGAGCTGGAGCTAGTGCGGGAGCTCACTCCGCACGCAGGGCTAGGGATTCGAACCCCCGAACTTGCGATCTTCCGATCGACAAGCCTGGCGTCTTACCCGCTGAGCCACCATGCCCCCCTATATATGGGGTGGCCATATAAATGCACAAATGTATAAATACTAATATATTTATTATGGCAGAAGTGTGCATGGTTAAGAGTAGCCCTTTCCCATCAATAAATGGAGCTGAAATGTGAGCTACAACACCCCCAAACGCTGTGCAAGCCAATGTGCTCTTACAATGTAGACCAATGTTTTTCAGCCTTGACAAGTTTAAGACGTGTGGACTTCAACTCCCAGAATGCCCCAGTTGAAGTCCACACATCTTAAATTTGCCAAGGTTGAAAAACACTGATATAAACAATGTGGACACATCTGGAAATGTTGAGAGCAGATTGTGGGAACAAAATGGGGAAGAGGTCACCTAGCCAACTGCCCACCAGCCCCTTTGGACTCTAGTACTTCCTTAAGCCTTTTACCTGGGCAGGTGGTCATCCTTCCAGGTAAAGCTCTGGACTGCAGCCGCCCATTTTATTTTCATAAATTCTTCAGAGGTCCATGAGGCTTCTGGAGACATTTCATAAATAAAAATGGTGCCAGGGTGTGGTCAAAAAAGTCAAGAGGGTGGCCACAGGCAGGCAGAAAAGCCAGGCAGAGCTTCAATAGCACCATCATGACATGTTTGACCACACCCTGCAGAAACCCTTGGACTGGGTTTTTGCTCAGCAACAGGATAGTTCCATCCATCCATCTATCTCATGGACAAAATCTATCTTTATGGTCGCTAAGAGTTGAAACTGACTTGATGGCACATATATAAATGGAAAACATCTTGAAGAACAACGTTGGGGTGGGGACCGAGAGCCTGGCAGTGCCACAGAGGGGGCTTTGGGCCCCTTCCCTCCCTCTGCCTTGAAATGCCCTTCTCTGTGGCTGCAACCAGCCTCGCCAGCTCGTCTGCAGCGCCACTCGCAAACCCAACCGCCATCCCGGCCCGGTGGCGCATCCAGGGCTGGGATCACCCCGTGCCTGTCTTTTAGCCACCCGGGATCCCTTTTCCAGCCGTGCAGCTGTGGGAGAACAGACTCTCCGCATCCCGCACCCTCTTCGGGGCTCGAAGGAGGCTGTGATCTGTGGCTGCAGCTGTGGCCAAGCCAAACAAAAATTCCTGACATATTTTTCACCTTCCTTGCAGCCAAGAACGTTGTCCTCCACGGGAAGTGAAGCTGAGAGTCTGCAAAACTGAGGAACGGGAGTCGCCCAAGGTATCACCGGTTGACCAGGAGGAGCCGGGGCGGGGGCTTTCCTCGCCACAGAGGCACATGTTTATTCTTCCCCAAGAATGAAGCCATGCTCCTGTCACCCCCATATCTTTCACCTTCTCTGAGTAAAGATTTAACCCCAAGCCATCCTGCCTCTCAGCTGCTTTTATCCATCCACCTCGCCAGCTGCCTGGAAACATTTTTTTTCCTCCCATCCTCTCTCTCTCCTTCCCCCCCCCCTTTTTTTTTTTTTTTTACAAATTAAAAAATGACAACAGCCCTCCAGGGCCTTTTAAAGAATAAACCGAATGTTTAAGCTGTCTAGACGCCGAAGAAGGGTTGGGAAAGGCACTTTACAAGAGAGGAAGCAATTTTTCATAACTTTAAGCCAAAGTCTGGAGTCCAAAAGCTTCTGTTTAACCTGCCTGGATATAATTTACGTCTTGATGAGCCAGTCCCTGCTTTTCTAGAAGTGCATCCAGCACCAGATGGAAGGGATGGCTTCTCCACACACACACACACACACCCCACAGGGAAAGTGGTTAGAATGGATTTGTGATTGAAGGAAGAGAAGGAAAGGGGTCCTTTGATCTCCAAGGCTGCTTTCCTTGGGTAAGGAAGCGGAGGGAGGGCAAGGGGTCTTCCTTTACTGAGGCAGCCCCGAGTGCCCTGCAGAGATTGTAGCTGCCCCTCCCCACCTCTCCCTGATACTCTAGCCGAGTGCAGGAGCTTGGATCTTTGGATATTTCAGACACCTTTCCAGACATCTGGCTGAGTTATGCTCCTGGCCCACCGTGCATTCCTCTGCGATCGAGTTCACACATTGCACTAAGCCCAAATGTGATGAATATGATTTGGGATGCTGTCCAACCTCGTCTTTGGGGGACGATTCAGGACACGACTGTTAACCAATCCACGGCTTAGCCTGAGGCCTGAATCTGGCCCGTGAGACCGGTTTTCGGTTGTTTTGAACACAACGGATGCTTCTAGGAGCTGGATCCCAGATTGGAGCAAGTTGGGCTCAGAGGTTAATGGGGATATAGTCTAACGATCAACTTTTGTGCTGGCCTTTTGTGACTAGGAAAGGGAAGATACGCAGCTGAAGGCAAAGTCCCTGCTTTTTTTGCAGCAGGACTGTATTAAACCAAGGGAAAGTCATTGCTGGCAAGAGTCAGGAAGACCTTCGGTGGTGCTAGAAGTGGTGGCCAGCCAGAGTGGACACATGCTGGACATAGATGGGTGAGAAGCCTGCCTGAGCTCAGAGCCGTTTCCTATGCTTGGCTTCAGTACTTCTGTTTTTATTTTTTTATTTTTTTCTAATTCCTGGGACCTTTTTCCTGTTTACTGTCTCTGCTTTCTTCGGCCCTGCCCCCACTTCGGACAGTTTTTGGACTCCGCTGCCTGAGTCAGAAGCCAAGAAGTTATTTGTTTTGGTTCGTGCACTAATGCAACAGTCTGTGATGTCACTGTTGTACATTGCTTGGATACCAACACTTCTTTTTTTTTCTTTTACTATTTCCAAAATGTCTCCTCTATGCAGCTTGATAAGCCCAGCTGTGATAAGGTAGCCCCTTCTGGCCTCAGCTGGTGCATCGTGGCCAGGAGCATCTCTGCAAATTTAAATTTAATTTAATTTTAAACAGCAGTGAGCGGGCTAACCGGTACAGTCCCCACTGGTGCATAAACATGGAGTCGTCGTGAATGCTGACGGGGGTAGCATCGGCATGGGCTAATGGGGGGGAGGAGGAGGGGTCTTTCTCCACTGTCTCCTGGAAGGAAATTCCTCCTGTCTTGAATTTCGTTTGGGCAAGCAAGTGTGGAGCCCCAGAGGCCGGGCAGGCGGGCAGGGCAGGTCGAGGAACGGGGGCCGATGCTCCGCCCATCGTTTCTGCCCCGTTTTCGGTTCCAGCCGTAACAAGAAGGAAGACGCGTGGAGACGATGAGCTCTCCTGGGCCCGCTGCGTTGCCCATCAGTCCAGCCAGCTATTTCAAGCAGCCCAGACATTTCCTTTGAACGCCAAGCTTAGGGGTGGGACAAACATTTCACTCTGCCCAGAAATGCACCTTGGAGTGGTGCATCAAATCTAGACGGGGCTGGGGGTGGTGTCTGGGCTTTGGGAAAACGGGGGGTTAGAGACGGGTTACCCCAACTTTTTTTCCAACTCTCCTAAAGCAAACCCCTGCTACCCAGTGTGTGGACCAGTGCTTCTCAACCTCGGCAGCTTTAAGATGTGTGGACTTCAACTCCCAGAATTCCCCAGCCAGCATGGCTGGCTGGGGAATTCTGGGAGTTGAAGTCCACACATCTTAAAGTTGCCAAGGTTGAAAAACACTGGTGTGGACTGTCCCTCTTCCCTGTTGTTACCTTTTCACTGTTCCTACCAACTGTGAGCAAAGGGGGGTGCCCTGGCAGTTTCCTCCCCATTTTGGCAGCCACATTGATTTCTACAGAGCGCCAAACAAGTGATCACAGGATGGATGAAGGTGCTGGCCCGGTTCCATCTGATTGGTGGAGGGAGCTCTGAGGGCTTTCACGTTTCAGGGTGGCAGGGAGGAGGGAGGAGAGGAGATCAGATGCTCCGAGCGTGTGATCTGGAGACACAAGTATAATCTCTCCCGAGATTCCTCTAGCTCCCACCCTTGTGACATTTAGGAGAGACCCGGAGAGGGTGGTTGGCTTGTGCATGGGGGGCTTTTCATTACGGTCTGCAGAATGGCCTGGTGTATCATTTTTCCGCTTGGCCAGGGTCCTTTTTCACTTGCATCTCTGTGTGTTGTTTTTCTTTTTTATTTGCACGCTACCCAGAGTCGTCAAGGGGTTGGGCAGCCTCTAAATTTGGAAAAAAAATAAATAAAAAGTAACTGAGAAGTGATGAGTCCTCAAAGGGGCAGAGAAGATGACTTGAGGGAGAGAGGAAATGAAAAACTTCCTCTCGTCGTTACACGAGATGGGCGGTGAATAAATATGACAAATAAATAAATAAATACAGCTCCCATGCTTTTCGCACCCTCTGAGAACTGCTGACTTGTTTTTTAATAGAGTTAAATTAATCGCTGCCAAGGAAGACCCGAGAGAGGTGAACAATTCATCCCTTGGGCATCCATCCATCCATCAATTTTTATTCGGTCATAGACCAGCCCCGGGCATCTCGGAGAGACACGTTCTCCTCTTGCTTTAAGCCCTTCTTTTCTCCCAGGTTCCTTTTCATGAATGCGCAGGGTGGACAATTTGCTCAGATACTGGGACATGACACATATCAAGGCCTCATATCAAGCCCAGCCTCTCCCATCCATATCGCCATCCATCTCAAGGCGGCAGCTCAGCACCGCCATCCAACTGTCAACCATCAAGTGCACGGAAAATGCAGGAGTGCCAACTCCAGAAATGAAAGGATGAGCGTCCCCGGCAGAAGACGGGGGTTGGAAGGGGGGAAGGGGAGATAGACATCCACAGAGCCGGGCTTATGGAATCAAAGCTGCGAGATAGAGATTTCGCCTGACAATGAGCCTGCGGGCGGGACTTGTCCGTCATCTGCTGCTGCCAAGAGAAATATCTTGTAAGGCGAAGAGAAGAGCCTGCCTCAGCATTTTGCCAGCTTACCCGCTCTCTCTCAAGCCCGCAGCTCAGTCCCTTTGCTCCTCTTTTAAAGTATTTGTCTCTACCTGGCCTTGTATAGCTCAGTTTCACTCTCCATAGCTAGGGCACGCTAAGCCATAGTTTACCTAACCATGGTTCATTGAATCAACCACAGTTGCCTGGGTTTGCACACAGGCTGAGCTGTGAGTCATGATTGACACAGGTTTGCATATCGCCCTATGTCCAAAGCCAACTTGGTGGCTCAGCAGATTGTGTCAAGTAGGCCAAGAGTCTGTAAACCTTTGCCTTAGTTCTTTAGCCCAAAATCAAGAAGAAAATAGTCCTTACGCTTTGAACAATATCTGAGTATTGTGAATCCAAAATTTCATATGACCACAGACCTTCTGAAAACCCAAGTCTCACACGGACCTTCTCTCTTACAGGTCTCAGATGGAATGATGTGACGAACCCTCCCCGCATTCCATCCGCAGATCCTGTCCCGCGGCCAGGATGGAAGCAGGAGCTGTCCGAGAGGCCGAACGGGAGAAGGAAGGACAGTGCTGGGAATGGAGGATCCTTATGCTGAGGAGCTGAAGGAAACAGGCTCTTACTAAATCTGGTCCTTAATGACATCATGGGAGAAAGCCAGCATGTTTATGCCACCCGTGATATTGAGTCTGGTGCCCAGGACAAAGTTCTCAGCTTCGAGCTGTTCAGCAAGAAAGATGTGGGTAAAGTTGAAAGTAGGCTGCTTGGCAGCTCCGAGTCCCAGGTACAGAGTGGGAGCGATAACAGGACCGACTTTGTCAGCCACAAGGACAAAGAGCCTCACAATCAACGGGAAGCTGTGATCCGCCCCCAGAAAGCAGGCAAAATAGACTTCAAGTCCCTCAACAACCGCCCCAGGTTTCCCAGCGCCAGCCCATGGGGTGCTGCCAAGGGAACCCCCCCGTCTCCCCCTGGAAGGAGCCGTGCAAGAGATAAGAGCGGCAGGCGGTCCGGGAAGAGCGAGCGGGGCCATCAGCAACTCTACCGGCTCACCATCAGCAATGCCAGACCCAACCCCACCATCGGCATTGCTTACCCCCAGCAGAAAATCACCCCGCCCAAGAAGGTTGAAGCTGACCGAGGACCGGTCTTGGGCGGCTACCGGTTCCACGTCCCCGGCATCCCCGAAAGAGAGCTGAAACTCCAAGAGGAAGACCTGAGCTTCGCCCGCTGTTTTTCAGAGGCCGCCTCCAGCCACATCTCCAGCAATTATACCTCACAAGCTGCCACTGCATGTCCAAACCATGGTTCAAAGATACAACCACTGGTTAGTGTTCCTCATGAAAACCCTGGCACCAAGGGGCAGTTCCCTTATTTGGCGTTCCAAGCCCATGGGGGTAACTTGTGGCCTCCCCCAGACAAAAGCCATCCTGGTGCTAGTCACGGACTCCCGGCCCCCAAGCCGAGCGCACACTGCCTAGGACCCCTGTCCTTCCAGTACCCCTTCTCACCTTTGCACGGCTCGGCGACAGATCCGTTCCAAGGTGAGGCTCATGCCCAAGATGATATCGATGTATCGCTGGCCACCAGCCAGCCTTCTCATGGTGCTTTTGCCTTCCATTCTTCCTCCAGGGACTGGAAGGAGGAAGTTCTTGGCAACGGCTCCTTCGACAGTGTGGAGAGCAGGACTTACGGGCTGGCTCCTCAGCCCGCTCCGTTTCTCCTGCCGCAGACCCCAGGGCACTTGCCAAGCTGTAAAGGAAGGAAGGAACGTTCCACTGATCACAATGGTGCTCTTTCTCCTCCTGGTGCTATTGACCAAGCTCCGCGCACTTTCCAAGAAAACCAAGCTGTTTTCCCACCCAGTTTACATGCCTCTAGTCTGCCAAAGCCGATGGGCAAGAGGCCGTCTTTGTCGAAAGACAGTGTAGCTAGTCAAAGGATACTGGATGCAGGCAGCTCTCTACGAAGGAACGTGCTACAAGTTTCTCTGCCGCAAGTGCACTTTCAGAACAAGGCTTCTAACGGACCCTCGGCTGGGAGTGCCCCTCCCGGCTCGGTGCCTTTTGAGAAGAGCCTTCCCACCAGCGTTCAGGCCCACCCCCGGCTCCTGCAGGCCTGGGAGGGAGGCAAAAAGACTTATCCCCCCCTGGAGCAAAGCTCCGCAGGGTGTCCCAGTCCAGGCGCCGGTCAGCTCCCGTTCGGGTACCATTCAGGTCTAGAGCAAAGACGGCAGGTCAGGAAGGCCTGGCCGCATCTGCATCTCGCTTCCGGGGTGCCTGGTCAGGACAGAACCGAGCTGTCGAGAAAGCTGGCCAGCCAGAGGCTCCCTTTCCCCCTCAGCACCTCAGAATGGGGTGGAAGCAGGACGCTGCCCCAAAGCCCCACCGGCTGTCCCAGTAAGGCTCTGGGGAGCGAGGAAAGGCACGACCCAGCCCCTCAGAGCTCAGCAAACAGCACCTGTTTCGAAGGGTCCACGGAGGCGGAGGCGTCCAAGGGCAAGCCCTTCTTCTTCAGCGTGAGCCCAACACTCCCTTCCATGCCACCCCACCACCCCTCCAGTCCCCACGTCGTATTGCCACCATCTGCCTTTGCGCCATCCCCAAGTGGCTCTCCTCTCCCGTCCCCCGTCCCCAACCTCAACAGCAGCTGCTCCTCCCTCTCCCCCACATCCAGCAGCCGCAGCTTTGACGATGAGGCTGCGTTGGCCACACCCACCTTCCCCCACCATCGAGGCCACCCAAAGGATGGCAGTAAGCCCTTCCATGCCTCGGAGCTGCTGGGTTCCAGTGCAGCCCCCTGCCAGACCGCCAGTCCTATCAAGGCCTTTCACCAGGAGCTCCTCTACAAAGGCGTCCCTGTGGACAGCCATTTCCAAAAACCAAGCATGGATGCCTCCAAAAGGTGCCCAGAGGGTTTTGAGAGTGAGCTGCCCCCACCACCGTATCCATATTCCTCCCGTCACTTCCTGGCCAGCTCACTAAGCAGCACAAGTCTTGACCAGCTGGATGTTTTCCTGACTTGCAAGCAGTGTGATCAGAACTTCAGCAACCTTTCCTCTTTCTTGGAGCACCGTCAGTTCTGCAGCTCTCATGTGGTCCTCCAAGGTCAGGCCAAAGACTCTTCCCGAGGAGCAGAAGTCAAGAAGCAGCATCATGCCTCTCCTGAGCCTGCAAAGCACACACCATCTAGCCTGGGAACGATCCTCCCTCCAGATCCTCATTTGCAGCTGCTTGCTTTGAATAAGACTGTTGATTTCCTGGTGGACATAGAGGGCAAAGGGGAATCCAAAGATGATCCTCTGAAAGCCAGCCAGCTCGGTGGCCTTCCCGGAAACTTCTTGCCACTCAACCCTTCTGACTTGGAGATAGATGATGCCAAACTAGACAGTTTGATCACAGAAGCTCTGAATGGACTGGGATACCAGTCAGATAACCCAGAAATTGACAGCAGCTTCATAGATGTGTTTGCTGATGAAGAACTGGCATCTGTGAAGGTCACTAGTGCTGGGGCACCTTTCAAAGCAAAAGAGAACTTGACTTTGGGGAAGAAAGCCAAACATGTTGGTATGGATGAAAACACGAAGGTGTTAAACTGCTGTGACAACCATCCTAGTGGGGAGCTAGCAAAAAGTAGGACATCAAAGCAACATCAAGAGAGAGGAACAAACTGGCTTTCAGACCTTGGAGAAGAAAGCCTTGAAACATTCAGGAGCACAGAATTGGCTCGAAATAAGGTTCTGGAGCCAACAGAGGATGATGCAAGTACCCAACTGAAGATAGGAAAGAAGAATAGCAGTAGTTCTTTCCTGCCTATGAAGCAGGGGGGGCAAACAAGGTCAGATATGAGGCAGACCAAGAACCTTGACTGCGCTTCTCCAGTGCGTGAACTCAAGCCTGATGGTACCCACAGTGTAGCAGGAAACACCATGCGCTCTAAGAAAGATGCCAAGAAGAGGAAGCTGCGTAGTAGCAGTTGGAGCAAGGAGCTTATTCACAAAATTGTCCAGCAAAAAAACAAGTTCCATAAACTGCACACCCAGAATAGCAAAACGGTGTCGCTTTCCTTGCTCACCAACCGGTTCCTTCCAGGAACCAAAGACAATAAATTTAGCGAGTATGAATACATTTCAGAATCAGATGACGAGAGAGTGGAATATGCCAAGCGACATTGCAGGAAGAAGCTGGGCTCAAGGTTCAGTGGACGGCTGAGGAGCAGTTTAAGCAGAAGGAGCCAAGGGAGAGGAGGAAGGGAGAAGGAGAAGGAACCGGCATGGAGGTGTCCCAGGAGAGGGCGGGAGGAACCCAAAAGATCTGCAGGCAAGGAGCTTGAAAGGAAAGATGGTGTCCTAACGAGAATGAGGAGGAGGAGCAGCCAATCTTCCACCAGCAGCTGCCAGAGTATGGGCATGTCCAGTGAAACCAGCAGCAGCCCCCAGAGCACCGAGAGGGGTGACTCAGACACCGAAAGGGAAGGTGAACGGAGGAGGCAGCTCCTGCAAATTTCCAAGTCTGTTGGACCACTTAACGTTCCTGAGAAAGAAACAATAAGAAAAAGCCACAGTGTGGCTTCTGGCTTGTCTGGAAAGCCAAATAAGGTCGACCCACCCAAAACTCAGCTAGCAGGTAACAAGTTTCAGAAAGACAATCCAAACATTCCCCCAGACACTGAAGATGAAGGTTTGCTACAGAGCAGAGGGAAGCCACATCACCCTGAGGCCACACCTGGAAAAGGTCCCACCAGACTTCCTTGTCCTAAAGGTTCTGACCAGTGCAATGGAAGCTTCTGTTGTGACAGTGAAAAGCCAAGGGCGGTGCCAAAAGACGCAGGGTGGCAGTCCGATGAGACGGGGGATCCACCCTGCTATCAATACGCTGCCAGTAAAGGAGGGCTCCTGAAAAACCATGTGGAAGAACTCACCGGCTCACCTTCCACGGGCAAGCAGCACATTCCCAGCGAGGAGAGCCCCAGCTATGAACAAGTGGACCTCAAGGGACTGAAGAAACAGAAGGAACTCATCATGCCAATCGGCTGCTTCAGTGGCAATTCTGTTAGCATATCTGGGAAAGGCGTCAATACACTTCTGGATGCTGACAGTGCATTTTATGACTGCAAAGAATTGTCCAGCAGCTATGAGACACCCAGTTTATTCTCAGGGCCACCAGCCATCGAACCTTCCCATCATCAAAATGTATACTTGTGTCAGGGAGACTTCGATGTCCCCTCGTTCAAAGAGAAGCACCATGACATCATGCCCTGTGAATCGGATAATGCACAAAGCAAGGTCTCATCACCTCTTAACTTTGATTCTTCATCAGTGTTTGGAGAATTCCCTATAGCTGAGTTTGATGCCAACTTATATGATAGCGTGGCTTCGAGCAAGGACAGTTACATTCCCTTTGAGTGCGCCAATCATCAGCTTAGCAAGATAATCCCCTTTGACCAGCAATATTCATCTTTTCTATCAGAAAAGGACTGGGCTTTGATGGAGGAAGTGTCCCCTGTTTTGCCAGAAGATATGCCCCAGATTCATAGACTGTCTGCTGAAAAAGCAGTACCAAAGAGGGACACCAGTGAAATCAACCCGTTGTCTCTATCTGAACGGCTTTCTGACTACAACATGCATTTCATGAGTGGTCTATCAGATGATGAGCTGGAGATTAAAAGGTTGGTCACTGAGCTTGAAAGTCAGCTGCAAGCAAACAAACTTAACATGCAGGCCTCTGACGAAGACCAGGCTCCAGTAAATCACACCAGCATGGAAGCGAAAGAATCTACTCATGAGTTTTTGTCTTTAAGGCTGGACCAGGAACAAGGTGGAAAAGGACTATTTCTAATGGAGGCTGAGTATGAGAATGCAGACCTTCTTTCCACAAAAACATTTAGCTGTGAAAATGTAGCAAGTGAGAAAACACTCCTTCCACCTTTGGACACTAAGTATGGAAGTCCCAACAATCCTTGGCCATCTGCAGGGCCCTTCAGCCCTTTTCAATCAGCCACAGATCTGATTCTGGTAGGCTCTTTTAGGTCCCAAGGGGACCAAGACAAAATTGCTGAAAATCTGAAGGATATTGACATCTCTGCTGAAGCTGACTTTGGGGGAATAAAAGATGCATCTGCTAGAATCATGCCAGATTCATGCCTTGAAGACCTATCAAACGGCACTGGGGTTCCAGACTATCCTGAACACGTTATACAAAGTCCTGATTCAATCTTCCCTAAGTCCCTGGAGGACAGTGAGTTAAATTCACACGAGAATTTGCCACTGAGACCAGACGTGTTCCCAAAACTACCATCAGAGGAGAAAACGTTTGATGACACCACAGAGTTAGAATCATATGGCCATGAGGTTCCACATTTAGAACCAGAAGTTGGCTTGCAAGATGTTGACACTCTAGAATCAGATGGCAACGTGTCTTCTAGTGCACAAAGCCAAAATCCAGAAAATCATTCACCTGAAAAGCTAGAAAGCACAACGCTGTTCCAGAACAGTAAAGATGAGCATCTAGATAAAAACGAGGAGACTGGAAGCCAAACTGTTTGCCAGACTTTAATGCTAAAGGCCAAAGCTGACAATGGAAACACTCCGCGCTTTGACGTGTTGACCTTTTCCAAGGAGCTGGATGGAGAAGTCGTGCTCAAGTCCGCTACCCAAGAGAAAACAGCTAATCCTTTGCAGCAGCTGCAGTTGTTTGTGGCTAGGACAGTTAAAAGCAATGAGGAGGACTTGGGGATGTCATCATTCCCAGATCAGCACCCTATTGCTCACCTGCCCACAGGTCAGAGCATTCCTCCAGAACCAGAAGAGGAGCCTATGGACAAAGAGCAAAACGAAGAAGTGACCAGTGGCCCCGTGTTGGAGAAAATGAGAGAGACTCTGTTTAAAAAGACCGGGAAAGCAGCTGAGCAACCTGTTCCAACCAAACTGCTTTCCGAGCCAGAGAAACAGGCAGAACGTTTTGATGGATGGGTCCCAGATGTTTCCAAAGACTTGGGCCCACTGAACCCAGCACAATACGGTAACGTTGCTCAGCGGCAGCACTTAAAGGTTGAATGTTTGGAAGCGAGTGGCCATACCACCCGTGCAGATGGTATCTCCCTGGAGCACAGTAACCTCTCTCCACTCAGCAACTCAGAAGTAGCCTCGGTGCTAAGGGAGAAGAGAGCACAGCAGAGTCAAGTTACAGGACAGGCAGAGGGGGATCAAGAAGAGAAGACCTTGGCATTTAGAGACAGCAGAAAATCCCCATTAAGCCCTGGATCTTCTGGGAAGAAAACATCACAAGGTGCTTTACCAGCCGTGCTCCAAATACATGTGGCCTGTTGCGCTTCTTGGAACAAAGCCTGCTGTGGGGACCAAGAGTTGGGGACTGCCAAAGCCCACCAGGTAGGAGAGAGTGAAGAACAGCTGAAACATCTGCAACTTAATGTGTCTTTGGCTCCCATCTACGCCCCTGGAAATCAAACTGAGGATGCTCATCTCCTGCAGAGAAATGACTTCTCTTCAACAAATAACTCAGGTTCAGCAGAAGGTCATGACTTGGAGAAGCAAGTCAGTTACTATGCAGAAGGCTCTCAGGCTGGCTTCTCTCTGGATGTTGGCTTTGCTGATCAGAGAAAGGTGCTGAAAACTGACCCAGGAAATGCAACAGGCTCTGACTTTGGAGGGATTCCCTCTGAAGGAAGTACAGGTCAGATCATTGCAGCGAGCCAGCAAGTTGCCTTCCTTGCGTGCAGCTGCCCCTCTGCTGCAGAGAAGACCACAGTTCCTCAGCAGAGCCCATCAGAACAGAAGGAATGCAAAGGCGCCCTTCCATTCTTTCCCACCTGTGATGCCATTTCCCATCTGCCCTCAGGTGTGCCTGGCACTCTGGCTGAGGACCTTGACCATGAGTTGATGGAACCTCAAAAGAATATCCCTCTACGTTACTCCTCATCAATCTGCTCCAGCAAAGTAGCCCCTTCTTCTGCTAAAACAGACAGACCTTTGAACTTACAAATGAATGACTGCAAATCTCCCAGCATGCTCCCTCTGAAAAGCAAGAAACATTCTGAAGAGCCCTCCAAGCACCCAGTTGATGAAGACAACGGCATGTTCTCTGTGAGGGATGGACCCAGTGGTTCTCAGGCCGCATCCCTACATGATATCTTGCTCAACCGGTTTCCATCAGGAATTGATTCTGTTGAGCTTAGAGGCGCAGTCTGTAATAAAAATGTGTCATTAACATCAAAACCCCAAGGCGCAAAGGGCATTGAAAGAGACCCCCGGGAAGGAAGTAAAGATCCATCTCAGCCAGGATATTTCAAAAAAGATGTTGATGTTCAAGAGGTGCCAGTTGTCATTCTGACTAAAACAGCTGATGCCACTAGTCAGTTGCCACGGAGGGGGTCCTCCAGGGACCCACGGAATAGAAGCAATGATTTGGAGAATGAAGACGCTGCACCGAATGAGAATGTGAAAAAGTCTTCTAACTGCATGGAGCAAGAAGACAGCAAGGGTCCAAGTCTAAGAAATTATGCTAAGACTGGGCAATCAAAAGCAAAGAAGAGGAAAGGGTTGCAGATCGCTTGTGATATTTGCTCCATTTCTTTCAGATCCAAAATTGGGTTGATGAGGCACAAAGCTGTGAAACACCAGAAGAAAAAGGACAGTGTTTTGTTGCCCGACAATAATTCGGCTCCATCGGAAAAAGCATTAAAGACGAGCAAAGTGCTCCCCAAGAAAAGCATAAAGTCCTTCATCAAAGAGAAATCTAGTAGCTCAGACATTTCCAAAGCTGTTGGCCAGTCCTTTCCTAAATCCTCCAGAAGACGAAGGAAGGAACCAAAAGCACCAATTCAAGGAGGTATCAGCAAGGAACTCAATGACCTAAATGTTGTTTCACCGGACACAACTCACGAAGTCCAGAAGACAAATGAAATAGGGCCCATCAGCTCACAAGGAGAGAAATCAGATGGGTCAGAAATGCAGTCTAGAAAAAAAACAAGTACAGAAAAATTAATCAGAGTGGTCAGTACCAAAAGATCAAGCAGCTGTGCTGGGGGGGAAACAAAGGAAAAATCAAGGCAAGCAAAAATAACTTCAGACAAAAATGAGGTCACTGTCTCTTTTCTTCAGGACTCCGAGATCCCTGCCGTTCATTGTAATGCCATTGGCAGCACTGATGACCACATTCTGACCACCATCACAGAAGAACCGGGGAGCAGGTCAGAAGAGCAGGCCAACGTATGTTTGCCATTGCTCCCTCAGCCCTTGACAAACAAGGAATTAGAAAATGCTGGTGAAAAAACTCCCTCAGCTCAAAGGACAGCGGAACTGCAGCTTCTTCAGAATGTAGAGAGCTGTAGACAGAAAGGGGAAGATGCAGAGCTGGAACAAAAACAGGAAACCCAAGAGAGGTGGTCAAGTGGGTCTATGAAAGAAGGTGAGAATGAATTGAACAAAAAGCCTGCATCAAAGGAGGGTCTGTTAGAAGAGATGAACTGCACAACTCAAAGTAGTCCATTGGTATACCTCACGTGCCCCAATAAGCTTTCACAACCCTGTCATCCTGGAACTGCTTCTGAAAAGGGTTCCCCTAAACCTACATCTGAGAAAGCATTGGGTGCTTCCATGCCCTGGAGGATGGAAGAGCAGCCGCCGCAGAATGAGTCTCCTGTTGATAATGCAGGAGAACCAGATCTGCCGAGCTTGTTCGATGATGACTCCACATTTTCACAACTTTTCCCCAGAAACGACCAGTTTGCCCGTAGAAAATGCACACGTGTGTATGGGAAGCGCTCCAAGAAGCCTAAACCTATTGCAGAGATCATCGCAAAGCCAGAAGGCACACCGGATATCTTTACGATCCGCATGGCTTCTGATCTTGGCGAAACCAGCTCCTTCTGCGTTACCCGGGAAGACCCTTGTGAATATGACACAATCTCCATTGATGATGCTTTGATGCTCAACATGTGTCATGGGAGTAAAGCAATGAGTGGCGACGCTAGTTCCAGACCTACCCAAAACACAGTCTTGCAGCTGGATACTGGGCAAAAGGAAGAAGTTAATGATTTGAAAAATAACAGTGCCTTTCTATCCCCCAAATGCCCAACTGGGTCTCTCCCGTGCTCCAAAAGCTGGGGCAACCTTGAGAAAACAGCAGAAAATAATTCTGCTGATGGGACATTGCACAGCTCAGCCGTGGAGCTAGCTTACAGACATTCAGCCATGGAAGACAGCCCAGAACCTCCTGACCTGGAAGAAGAACCCTACAACGCCAAAGAAAAACCACCCTCTGCCTTTCGTACAATTGATATGGAGATGTTGAACATGAAGTCTGAGACGAGGGGTGTGTGTTTCTGCAGCACTGGAGAAGATCGCCTGAATCCTGCAGGTGATGATTGCACCTTAGGTTTCAAGCCAACGTTGCTGTTGCAGGTCAGGCCCGTAAAACATAAGCTGGAAGAAGGGAAGCCAGGGAAAAGCCGTGGTGATTTGAACCTCAAGAATAAAGACAAGCAGTATAAATGCAAGGTGTGTTTCCAGTGGTTCCTTACTTTAGGGGAACTGGACTTTCACAAGCTCAGCCACAATCCCTCCCCTCTGCCGACCTGCTACATGTGTGTCCAGAGGAGATTCAGCTCAAGGGAGCAGCTGAGGGACCATTTGAAGGAGAAGCATGCCAAGAACAAGGCTGGCCTTTGGGCCTGTGGGATGTGCCTGAAGGAAATCTCAGACGTCTGGATGTACAATGAACATTTGCGAGAGCATGCCACTCAGTTTGCCCGCAAAGGCCAGGCTCAGAAGTCGGTCTTGGGCCTGCCAGGTTGTTTCGGTGAAGAGGATGCTGCCGTCACCCATTTCCTGAACTCCATCATTTGCCGGAAGCCCGGCAAGTTTTCCAAGCAGGCCGAAGGGGGAAATGGAGCACCTGTTGGCGGCGAAAGCAAAGGTCCCAAAGGGTTCTCTGGACAAGATTCAGTGCTCCACAAAGACTTGCCGGAGATCCCGCTCAGAGTCAGGCCACCCGTAGCCTCCCTCAGAGTACCAGCCGTTCCGTCTCCCGACCCGGCCCCTAGGGTGGAAGGGGCCCAGAAGTCAGTGCCCATTCACCCTGAATGTAGAGACCCCTCTCGAGATTGCCACCACTGTGGGAAGCAGTTCCCCAAGCCTTTCAAACTCCAGCGACACCTCGTCGTCCATAGTCTGCAGAAGATCTTCTTGTGCCACAAGTGCCCCATGTTCTATCAGGAGACCAAGGAGCTCCGGAGCCACCTCAGCCAAGAGCACGGAATAGCTGAAGAAACAGATGTCAAGCACACCACTCTCTACGCCTGCGAGCTCTGTGCAGATGTCATGCACGTCATCAAGAAGTCTTTCATATGCAGCACTTGCAACTACACCTTCTCCAAAAAGGAGCAGTACGACAGACACATGGAGAAGCACCTGGTGGGCAGCAGCAAGACCTTCCGGTTCCGAGGCGTGATGCGGCCAGGTGCCTGTGCAAAATACGGGGATAAGGAAATCAGGGAGGAGGCCCGTGCAAGAGCGGATGTTCCAGCAGCCAAAAAGAAGAAAGTGTCCCACCACAGCCACTCTCCGGGACTAGCTTTGCCTGTGCGCTTGGATGGTGCCCAGGCATCCCCAGAAGATAGTCCGCCTCTGCCACCTGCTGGGGAGGTTCTGTCCACAGCCACCCGCCGGGCCATGCCACCTGCAGCCCAGACCCCTGTGAAAACAGAAGGCCTCGGAAGTGATTTCTCCAGTCGCTTGGCAGGAAGGGGGGGATCTCCGCTTCACCACCCACTTCCAGCCCTTCCTCTGGAGCCCCAAGATGAGCCAAGCGGCCCAGAACACATGGCTGCACTTTCTCCAGAAACATGGGCACGCGGGGAGAGCCTTGGCGACGACCCAGCTCTTCCCTTCAACTCGCCTGGTGCACTTAGCGTTGATCTGGCCAGCATAGCAGCTAAGAAAGCAACCGCTGCGCAAGGAAAGCTGCCTCCGGCTCACCTCTCTGAGAAGCACAACAAGGGACACGGCGTTCCAGAAAAAGCCACACTTGGCAGAAGGGTAGAACACAATATAGGCACTTGGGAGAGCCCATATGTAGACGATCTTGCCAGCAAGGAGCCCAAGCTTTCTCCTGGAAGTCTGGGGTCTACAGAGTGTGAGTGGTCTCCTGGAATACAGTGGGGCAGCAGTTCTGATATGAATGGAGCTGCTCCTCAGGATACTGCGAGCAAGGTACATTTGCCAGAACATGGTTTCCACGAGTTCCCTCTCAAGGACAAGACGTCGTCATCTGCCCTAAACCGGCCTGCCAAGGAGATTCCCTCAAAGAATGTCGTAGGTGGCCAGGCCAATGCTGAGAATGCCCTCAGTGTCCACTGCTCCCCAGGCGGTGCAGAAGAGGTTCAGAAGTGTCCCCTCTTGAAAGACAAAGCCTCCCCAGGAACGGATCCTGCCACTCACCCCAGAGATAACGGCTCCAGCACTGGCACGAAAGAGGCGGAACTCAACTCGGTCAGGCCTGTGAGTGGCCATCTCCGGGGTGAGGCGGTAAGTGCTCAGCCGAGGAACCACCACTCTGACCTGAACAAGCTCCCAGAAAGACTGGCTGCGAATCGGCTGGCCAGCCTTCACTCCAGAAAGCCAAGGGAGCACAAGTCTTCCCATCGGGGGAGCCCGGCCTCCCGTGAGAACATCGAGGGAGACGGGAGCAAAAAACGGAAAGCCCGGATCCAGGATTCTGTGAAGGGGGACAATGCCAGGAAGGTCGACTGGCCCACTACTGAGGCATTGGCCCTTTCCCCCCGAAGGAGGGACACCCATTCCGACAAACTGACCCCTAAGCTGAAGGTGTCCGTGGCTGACGGCCAGCTCAGAAAGCTGGCGCTTGACCAGGGCTTCCAGAAGATCTGCCGTGCCAACGGAGAGCTGAGGCACAAGAAGGAGGTCTTGGGCGGCACAGCCCTCCGCCCGCTTTTAGCCAAAGACCCCTCTGCCTCCCTGCCCGGCTCTCCCAGCCGGCGCAGAGCTGTCCGCGGTGCTAAACTCCCCAGTTCCCACAGTTACAGGACAGCTGAATCACAAACCCACCTCCTAAACCAACTGTTTGGACAGAAATTAACTAGCTTTAAAATCCCTTTAAGAAGAGATGCTTCTGAGTAATTTATGAGTGACTGATGGTGATCCTTCGCTGCTTTCATGGGGTTTGTGGGGTGGGGGGGGGAGAGAAATTATCAAAGCATTACTTTCATTTGTGTAGCTCGGTTTCTCCATCTAGCTTAAATGAACTTGCACTGCAGACTCTCAAATAGTTTTGCTTTGTGTCTTACTAATCTACTTTAATTCACCTGATTTATCATGCAAGCGCTAGAACTTTGATGTTGCCGATCATTCTCATGAACTCAAACGGTAATCGCTTTGGGCAGAGCAAAGTGTCAAGAGGAAATGTTTTACTGGAGAAGTACTGAGGTTGCAAGGGTTGCTTGCAAATCCCAGCCCCTTTTCAGACTGTGTCTCTGTTATCTTTGTGTAAAGAATTTGAAGACATGAACTTCATACCAGAGAGATCTTATTCATGAGGTGCAGTACACTGTAGGAAGCATTTTCCCCCCTCCTCTTGAAGATTTTGCACAAATAATCCTGAATTATTTCATTTAATTGGGAACCAGCCTTAGGCAAGATACTTTTTATTTTAAAAAAGTTGTAAAATAAGCAGGCCACAGTTTTGACAGACAGCCCTTCCCAAGAATGTTGCATTAAGGATGAATTGGTTCATCCAAGAGACTCTCTGAAATTCCTCGCCTCTTAGACCACTGTGTAGATGTTGCTGAAATGTTGTTTTTAGAAGAGAAATGGGTGTGCGCCCTTTAACCTAGCTGAACTGCACCTTGAAGATATGACATAGTTTAATACTTTTAAAATATTGTTTTAATATTTTCCAGTGAGAAAACTGTGCCAACACCACTCCCATCCACATACTAATGATTTCTTTGAAAAAGATTTCTAAAAAACCCAAACGTAATCATTTCTAAAGGCTTTCTGTATTGAGGTAGTTGCTAAACTTGGTATGGCTTTACACTATGCAGTTAAGTGGTGCTATTTTTATTGTAATGTGAATTCTAACAGGAACACACACACGCATGCACACATGCACACAGACACACAAACGGAAGTAAAAGAGGAGCAGCTGCCTTTATCACCTCACACGCAGGGTGCAGGGCAGCGTTGTGGCGAACATTGCCCTGCAGTGCTCAAACTCTGCAGTGTGTTTTATAAAGGTTTCATCCTGAGGTTTGGTTCTTGGGCTGATCTGGAGGGTCCGGGCTGTTCTTGTGACCTCTGTGGGGAGGGAGCAGAACAGTGCACTGAAGTGGTTCTGGGTTCCCACTCAGAAAACTTTGCAGACTAAACAATGTTTGTCTTTAAGGTTTTTTTTAAAGGAATTAAATGACTTTATCTTGTTAATATCTACCTTTACAGTTCACTGTTTAAAAAAAATAGTTTGATTATACATTTGGGTGCAATGCATTACGTTAAAAGTTTTTATTTTGGTATTTGTCAGAAAGCAGAGGAAAGTGATCTTTCGGACTGTTTTTATAATGTTGGTGGGGTGCCGTTGGGGCCCTTCTTTTAATATTGTCAAATAAGATAAGGGATGAGCATACAAGACGGTACTGTAAAACGGGGCTGAGATTTATCCTCTCAAATATAGTCCAATATTTTCCCAGAAACATGCCAGTCTGTGTGGCGTTTTTCATTCTTTTCTAAAGTAAGTTTTATTGTAAGATTTTACATAGACGTAAAAAGCTACAGAAACATTTTTAAAAAGCAGGAAAAGAAAGGAAATATAAAGGAGGAAAAGGAAAAGATAACAAAAAAGAAAAAGAAAAGTATCTAAAGAAGCGACTTCTGATCTTCTTGCAGCAATTACAAACACAGTCATTACCGTCTCCACCCTCCCAAATTGCATATCATGGTTCCCTTCTTCTCATAAACAAACCTTTTTAATCAGTAAATCCCGAAATCACCAGTTCATTTTCACCCATTTTCAGCAAAAAGTCCATAAAGGGTTTCTGGTCTTCTGTGAAAGGAATTGTTCTATGTGGCGTTTTTCAGACAGCCGGCTTGCGACTTGATCCTGAAGCTCCAGTTTTCCATTTCGGCTACCATTGAACCAGCCGTTGAAAAAAGAACCAGGCAAGGATGCCTCCTCGTTCTGCTTTTTTCAGACATAGAAAAAAGAGGTGCCAGTCTGGGAAGAAGAAAACCCCTGCAAAGATGAGCCACGGGGCCTCTCCCATCTGCTTCAGGATGCCTCTTTTTTCGCCGCCACCTTGGCTTGCAGATAGGAGCCCTCTGCTGCCTTTGGGAATGCAGGCAGTTTCTAAAATTGTGTGGATTGGCCCCTGGTAAAGGCGAACTCTCAGGACAATCCTGGTCCCTTCTTTCTGCCCTCAAAGTGACCTTTGCAGGCACATCCCCGAGGTTCAGAGAGAGGGCAGCAAAGCCAAATCACAGAGACAGGATATTCTTCCATTACTGTTGCAATCGAAACATTTAAATGCTGTCAAGGAGAGATAGCTCCTGGTGGTGGGCTCGAATCCGGCCACTCGGGGCTTGTAACAAAAACTGCAGGATTAATTTGATTAATCGATAGAATTGTTTTCCAAACCGTTCCTTTGTTTATGGCGGCTGAAAGTGCTCACCGCCCGCCTCTTTGCAGAGTGTTGCAAAGCCGAGATAAAGCGGTCTGAAAATAATTAGTATGGCTTAATTTAGGGAGGGGAGGGGAAGAAATCGCCGGAAAAATTTGCCGGGAAATGTACAGCGGCTCGTATTTTTTGCCCGCGGACTTGAGCAAGAAGCACAAGGCCGTTGGAAGTGGGACCCCGTGGCCCTGCCCTTGCAAAACTGCGCTGCAGATGCAAAGCCAAGGAGGGAGGTTTGCACCTGTTTGTTCCAGCTTTCTCTGGCCTTTAGATTAATAGCACTAAGTGGTTTTGAAAAGCAACAGGCTCTTCTGGAAGTCCTCAGGGAGGCTTAGCAAAAGCTGTTTCTCAGCGGCCTGTGAGGTGGGAAGGCGACTGGGTCTCCTGTTCCTCAGCTTATCTGATTTCTTGCTTGTAACACCAGGCACCAGCGCTCTGCCCGGCCTGCAAGCCACCCGCAGCAAGCCTTCCCCGTAGTCTCCACTTAGGGAGCCCTGTGAGTAGAGCTACCCATCAACAAGGGATTCAAGATGGAGTTAGGGTGTTCGCACAACATGCATAATGGGTCATGGGAGGAGAAAGGTTCAGTGTGTTGTGCGAACGCCCTGACTCAGGCGACAGATCCAGACCAGCAACCAGGATGGAGTACGATTTAACCTCCAACAACTCTGCACCTTTGAGGGGCTAAAATTATTCTCCCTAGTTGGGTTGCCCCTTCCCAAGCAAAAATAAAATCCTAGAGAGGTCCATCAAGTTAGGGATTCTCTAGGACAGTGTTTCTCAACCTTGGGAACTTTAAGATGTGTGGACTACAACTCCCAGAATTCCCCAGCCAGCACCCTCCCTGTTTTCTCCCAGCTGGACATGCTTGGCAAAAACCTGGTACATGGTATGGAGATTTCCAGGACCTCTGCCATAGCAAGTAATCGGTCTAGATCTCGGCTCTTGCTTGAGGAAAGAAAAAGTCCGGTCCATCGGTCAGACTCGGCTCCCTAAAGCCCCCAAATAAAGTTTGCTGAGCTCCACTTTATTGCTGAGTGCTTTGGGTGGGCTTGACCCTTAGAAGATTGCAGAATGCCAGTGCTGTGATTCCAGTGAGGAAGGAAAGCAGAAAGGCTAAAATGCAGATTAATTTGAGCTGTTCTGTGGCTATGCATTGGCCACAGGGGTTGAGATGGGTAATGGGAGAGCCTGCCTGCGGAAGGGGGAGCCGGAAGATAGCCTGGATCACCAGCTCAGCTTCCCTAGTAATGGGAAAAATGCTGGCTTTCCAGTCTGCCAGGCTCTTCACTATGTGCCCCAGTTAAGCAATCACAAAGTTATGTGCTGGCCTAACCTTGGATGAATTGTTTGCTTTGCTGAGTGCACGTACCACCTCCTTTCCTTTCATGATTTCAAATGACCAGATCAGTGCCATCTCCCAACCTATTTGAGCATCACAGAAAAACAGTAACAGGGTATAAGTTAATTAAGGAAACGAAATCAAATCTTGAGGAACTTCTGAAGGCCTTTGGCATGTTGAACCTGAATAAGGAGACTGAGAGTTCTAGTCCCGACTGAGGCATGAAAACCGGCTGGGTGACCTTGGGCCAGTCCCTGTCTCTCAGCCCTAGGAAGGAGCCAATAGCAAAGGAGGAGACCGAGAGTTCTAGTCCCGCCTTAGGCATGAAAGCCGGCTGGGTGATCTTGGGCCAGTCCCTGTCTCTCAGCCCTAGGAAGGAGCCAATGGCAAACCAGGAGACTGAGAGTTCTAGTCCCGCCTCAGGCAGGAAAGCCGGCTGGGTGACCTTGGGCCAGGCACACACTCTCAGCCCAACTCACCTCACAGGGTTGTTGTTGTGGAAAATAGGAGGAGTAAGGAGTATTTGGTATGTTCGCCACCTTGAGTTATTTATAAAAATAATAAAGGCGGGATATAATAAATAAATAAAAAAATAAGACTAGGTGGGGATTTGAAGATTGTTTTCTTTGAAGAACAAAATGGGATCTAGTGGGCTTAAGATATAGAAGAAGTATTGAGGCTTAGAAGCAATATTGTATTGGTAAAAGCTGTCAAGCTATGAAACTATTTACCAGATGATGATGGTGATGATGATCAAATAAGGCATTTCCGTGTATTCCATGTACTTCCCAAGCATCATCTAGTGATGTTCTTTGCGTTACCCCTTTGCATTAAGTAGCATTATTTCCCATTCTGCAGGACCAGAGGGGGCAGAATTTGAATGTGGCTTTAAGCTGCCAAATGCATTTGTAGCAGGAGTCAGCTTCAAGATGGGGACCATCTCATTTGTGGCTTGGTCTCTTAGCCCATGCTATATTCCAACGTGTCCATTTTCATCCCCCACAAGCATCGGGCATAGAGGAGAGCATGATGCATTTGTAAGATGTTTGAAGGTGCTCCCTGGAATTCTATAAGAAAATCTGGAGGAGCCTTAGAACAGGGTTCCTCAACCTCAGCCATTTTAAGATGTGTGGACTTCAACTCCCAGAATACTCCAGCCAGCATTGCTGGCTGGAGTATTCTGGGAGTTGAAGTCCACACATCTTAAAATGGCTGAGGTTGAGGAACCCTGCCTTAGAAGGAACAAAACCACAAATGGTTCTCTGTGGTCTCCAACTGAGAAAGAGCCTGTCCAGCCCATGGAGAGGGGCCGGGCCCACCTCTCATGGCGTTGTCATCCTCAGACACGTTGCAGTTATCAGAAGATGCTCTTGTGTTGAATCGTTCCCAACAGCGTCATCCTAGTGTCTTCCATGGGAAAAGAGAGTTTAGATGGAAAAAAGGACTCTGCCCCTCAAGGGATCGTCACTGTCAAGGGTTTCGTGTCAGGACAGAGACCTGGAGAGGCAGTTTAAGCTGGCCAACAGGTGGGGCGGGGAACAGAGACAGGCGCGTCTTCCTGAGGATTTCAGTGAAGTGAATGGCAGCCACTTCCAAGGCTGGTTCCTGGGCACTTTCAGAAGGGGGCCCAGCCAGTAGATGGCAGACTTACCTATTACAAGCATAGCAGTTGATTTCCACCCTTTTCCATTTCGTTTCTCCCTTTGAGAAGCAACTCATCCAGTGTCCTAATGATGAAGCATCCCATTCGTTGATCCTTTCATGGCCGTTTCCCATTTTTGTTCCTTCAAGCAATGCCCCCTTCCAACCTTTTTTTTCCCCCCAAGATTTTACAAGGGCTAAACTGATATGTCCATCCCAAGCGGCTCCAGGGCCATTTCTTCCCCAATTTACTGTATTTTGGGATGGTCTTTTCAGGAAGCAAAAAGAAGCCTTGAGTGCTGGGGGGCAGACCTGGCCCTCCCTTGCTGTTGTCAGAGAGATTGCAGTAACCCTGGCCTCTTAGCTGCAGTGCATGCGTTTCACCACCAGGGCTCTGTCCTTCGGCGTGCAAAGAGTGTCTGGAACCATGCGAAGGCTGCATCTTCCTCTTCATCATCCCAGAGTAACTGCTGTCTACACCACCATGTGCCTGTTCTTGAGCAAGGCTCTTCCCCCAGCCCCCTCTCCCCCCTCCCAAATGAGTTTGACAAGTTACGGAAGGATGCAAGTTAATTAAGATACGACAATGAAGTCCTACAAGGAAAAGTTGGTGGAACTTGGTCTATTGCAGCCTTTCTCAACTTTTTGCCCCTGGAGGAACCCTTGAAATATTTTTCAGGCCTCAGGGAACCCCTGTACATTCAGACTCAAATAGAGGCCAGAAGTTACAAAATTATTATATTTGTTTCATGGGTAGGCCTGTATATATGCATTAACAGTGTTCTTAAACTAAACATAAAGAATGAAATTTACCTCTTTAATGTGAAGTTGCCTGAATTTGAAATAATTTTGTAAATAAACCGTGATCTCCCAGGGAACCCCTAGTGACCTCTTGCAGAACCCGAGGGTGCCACGGAACCCTGGTGGAGAATCCCTGGTCTATTGAGTAAGACTGAGTGAGAATACGATGCCTTTTTCAAATATCTAAACAGCAGGATGAAGTGTACTGTTTTTAAATTCCAAGAAGGTAAATATGAGCTGGATGTAAGGAGAAACACCTTAACAATAAGAGCCACTTATCTACAAGGCAGCCATCTCACCTTTGCTGGACGTCTGGAGGCCTCGGCTGGGCAGCCTCACTTAAAAAGCCTCTGCCTTTGAGTTCTTGCATTGACCGTCCAGCGCGGCCTTCCCCAGATGGGGCCCTGCAAATCTATGGGAATTCTAGGACTTTGGACCTGAGAGGTAGGAATAGTCGTTTCAGTTAACCCCAAGCTTCTTGGGAAGTGATTTTTGGCTCGTTTCCTATGTGAATTTGAAAAGAAAGAGATGCAACTTGGTCTGTGGCAAACTTTCCATAATTTGGAGCATAATAAGCCGCACCAGGAAGCTGCGAAGGAGGTGGTTGCGATAGAGCTCACCGGCTCCTCCCAGCTACGCATCCACCTTTCTGCATCGCTCTGAATATTATCCCTGATTAATTGGTACTAATACAAATGTACACAGTTCCATAAAAAGGCGTCATTTTGCACACAATGGGAATTGCGATGGCTTGCATATTATCTCTTCTCTGCAGGCATGTCATTCAGTCTGCGGGAAAACATTCTACTTATTGGCGTGCATTGGGAATCTCTACAGACACAGTCAAGCAGGACCGTACCCTCTGATGCATGTGCACCCTTCCTCTTTCTGCCCCCCCTCTCTCTTACACGCACACGCATGACTGAAGCTACACTAAGTCACTTAAAGGCATTCTTCGTATGGAAGTGGGAGGGAACAGTTGGACTTTCCAACCCTTCGACTGCGCCCATCCCGGGGCTGAAGCAAAAATTAAAATGAGCAAATTGCCCCATTTCGGCCGGGCTCTGGGTGTAGGCCTTGTGCTGATATCCGAAGAGATCATCTAACTCGGTGCCCTTCTCTAAATGTCTTCGTTGGGATTAGCCATGTTGGTTGTGTGAGTGGTGATGGAATGGTGGCCATAACATAGGGGAAGGCTGATGTAATAGTTTTCCTTCTGTTAGACCAAGGAATGGAGACTTTTCTATAACTGTCCAGCCAGTTACCATGGCACCACATCCTACCCACGAAAAAAGGACGGTCCCTGACAGTGGCCAGGTTCAGCCCCTGCGCCAAAAAGGGCTCCAGCCAGTGGGGTTTCTAAGCATAACTCATGGCTTGGCGTAATGTGTGAACTCACCCACTTGTGGATCATCGCGCAACATGGGTGCCTTTGGGGAGGAGAACAACCACAACAGAGCTGCAGGAGTATCATTTTCAGTATTAGAAAGACTGAAGTATTTATAGAAGTATTCAGTGTTATACATATTAAACATTATTTTCAGCATTATACACACCAAAGTATTTGTAAGGGCTCAGGGCTATAAATACTAGGAATTATTTTCGGTGTTATAAATACTGAAAAGGAACATAGACCAATAAAACATGGTTCTGTGTGATATTACCGACCAGCCACAGCAAACAAAAAGCAGCTAGAGGGATCATAGTTTGATCTCTGAGCCGCTTCCTGTATTTCAGCAGAGTCTGGAATCTGGAGTATTTGCAACACTAGGGACTCCATTTTCCATGCTGAATTCACGGAGCTTTGCTCCCTTGCGGCTGCCATCTTGACTTTTTGACTATACCCTGCAGAACCCCCTGGAAGTGCTGGTGGAAGACATTGTTACCTGATCTCTCACAACATCCCAGGAATAAAGCAGGTGACTGTGAAAGGACCATCCTGCACTCGCCTCTGGGGTACAGGAAGGCAGACCTCTTAACCCAGGGTTTCTCAACCTCAGCAACTTTTAAGATGTGGGGACTTCAACTCCCAGAATTCCCCTGCCAGCATGCTTTACGATGTGTGGACTTCATTTCTGGGAGTTGAAGTCCACACATCTTAGTTACTAAGTTGAGAAACACTGTCTTAACCCCTTGCCTTTGAGTGAATAGGCTAGCCTTTGCTGCCCCAAACTTTTAAATTGTTATGGATTCAGGGTAAGATCTACCTAGAGCTTTATGATGCTACAGGAAAAGTGTGCTTTTTCAGGGAAGGGAAATTTGCATTTATTGCAAGCATTACAGCAGTGTTTCTCAACCTTGGCAATTTTAAGATGTGTGGACTTCAATTCCCAGAATTCCCCAGCCAGCATGCTCCCAACATTCTGGGAGTTGAAGTCCACACATCTTAAAGTGGCACAAGTTGAGAAACAGTGGATTAGAGGACATGTCCCTGTCAACTCGTGTATTTTTTTTTACAGTAGTATTTTTATTATATTATTGTGAAACTTACGTAATACATTATATTGTTTCAATACGGTGGTACAGTATTGATTAAAGATTATTAACACTCTAATGTTTAGATAAAAAGGATACATATCAGTATTCATTATGATTTAGAACAGGGCTTTCCAAAGTTTTCCCGCGGCGACACACCAACCGCCGTTGGTGTGTCGCCGCGGGAAAACCCGGAAGTGCCGCCATTGCGGCAGCGCGCAAAAACCCGGAAGCGCTGCTGCCGCTTTCAGTTTTTGCATGCCGCCGTTGGTGTGTCGCCGCGGGAAAACCCGGAAGCGCTGATGATGATCAGCGCTTCCGGGTTGTGTGGCGACACACCAGACTGTGTGTGGCGACACACTTTTGTGTCGCCACACAGAGTTTGGAAAGCTCTGATTTAGAATGTCATTGTTAATAAGATTGTTTAGCTTTTTTCATCCAGAACTGAGTATGTCTTTGAATTTTTTTAACGTCTCTCCCCTTGTTCCCCCAGAAGGAAAGGGTATATTTTTATTTATTTATTTATTTATTAGATTTATCACCACCCACTCCCCCAAGGGATATATGCAGAATGAACCACCATCAGTAGAAAGCCCCATGTCCAAGACACCTCTCCTGGATGGTACATTTTCAGGGATTCCTAGATGGGTGAAGCAGCAAAATTGGCCTGATTAGGCCATGCAGGAAGGAAAAGAGTGAAAGAGTGGCTGGTTTTCTTTGCAGGGCAGTTACCCCGAATTCTCTTCCTTCACCAGCTCAGGGGCGATCCAGAGCAGGCTTTGTTCCCCTGGTTTGAGATGCTTCTTTGCAGGTCAGGTGATGCTGCTAAAAATGAGGTCAGTTTCCAAGAGTGAGGAAAGTTTGGGATTTTAGAGCTTTGGACGCTGCTGTACTCACATACGAGACGCCTGCCCATGTGGTTGCTCAGAGTTGACACTGACTTGATAGCACATCAATCAATCAATCAATCAATCTCTATCTAGGCAAGCTATACAATTCCCAGAGAAGTCCATAATCATGGAGAAGATTTTATTATAAAAATTCCCTTCTCACCACTATGGGCGGTATGTGTCTTCCTCAACCTCGGGTCCTCCACCAGAGACCTGGGAGTTTGAGGGTTCTGCGCAGGATCTTAGCTGTTCCTAGCCCTGCCCTCTTCTGGACAGAGAGCTCTGAGGTTGCTCCTGGGATCTGTTGGAGCCCCTCTCCCAGCTTAGGAGTCACAGCCCCGAGTGCTCCTACCACCACTGGGACCACTTTGGCCTTCACTTTCCACATCCTCTCTAGTTCCTCCTTCAGGTGCCGGTACTTCTCCAGCTTCTCATACTCCTTCTTCCTGATGTTGCTGCCACTTGGCACCGCCACATCTATCACCACCGCCGTCTTCTGGTCCCTGTCTACTACCACGATGTCTGGTTGATTGGCCAGTACCTGCCTGTCTGTCTGGATCTGGAAGTCCCACAGGATCTTAGCCCTGTCATTCTCCACGACCTTCTGTGGAATCTCCCATCTGGACTTGGGAGGGTCTAGCCCATACGCTGTGCAGATGTTCCTGTACACAATGCCAGCTACTTGGTTGTGCCGTTCAGTGTACACTGTTCCTGCCTGGATCTTACACCCTGCCACTATGTGTTGGACTGTCTCTGAGGCCTCTCTGCACAGTCTGCACCTTGAGTCCTGTCTAGTGCGGTAGACCCCTGCTTCTATGGATCAGGTGCTTAAATAAATTTGTATGGCCACCCAACTCACACACAGTGACTCCTGGCAACTTACAAAATTAAAGGTGACTTGCACTGATGATGTTCCCTAGTTGGGTCGTGCAACGTCTGCAAGCCAACAACCCAGCTCAGAGAGCACCGAAGACTCCACTGGTCAACCTGGAGCTACATATATTCTCTTCTATAAGAAGAGGACTATTGAGGTGGATGTATTCATTCTCTCTCTGCTTGGGGTTTGTTTATATTTTAGTTTTAATTAATCTCTATTTTTAACATTGATTTTTAAAATATTTTTAAATGCCTGTTGTTATATATGTATTGTTTTTTATTGATTATTGTATGCGACCGAGAGTCACTTCTCGTGACAAGGGTGGCTACATAAATCTGATTAATCAATGAATAAATAATAAATATAAACATAAGAGGACGAGGCAGCCAGGCGGGTGGACTCAGCTCAGTGATGGTGGCGATGGGGGCACCCCGTTGGAAGACCTGAAGGACCAGCTTAGGGGCAGATCGTCATGGAGAAAATCTGTCTGTGCGGTCTCAGCGTCCGCACCAACTTGCTCGCACGTAATCGATCAATCCCGATGCCACCGGGAGTGCCAGCCAAACCAGGGCACTTTCCTCCCGCCAGCGTTCCCACGACCAGAGCTTCGGCAAGGCAAGACGCCGCTTCCCAAAGCGGCGACCAGCGCCTCGTTCCCGGGATCGAAGGGAAGGGTCAGGAAGCAGCAGCAAACCCCCCCCCCGCCCCAAGGCACCCCAACTCTTCCCTGCCCTCATCCTGGTTTGCCCAACCCTGGTTCGACAAGCCACAGTGCAGGTCTTCCAGTGGGGCCCGCATCACACTCTGACTGAGTCCTCCCACCCGCCGCGACGCGGCTCGGCGACGCCAGCCCCGACCAAACCACGCCGGGTGGGCGGTGTTCCCCAGCCGCCCGACCCCGCGCGTGGGCTGTCAATCTCGGCTGGCCCCGCCCCCTCCCCCGTTCTTCGCGGGGCCACCCCATCCGGTGGGCGTGTCCGGGCCGCCCGCGGCCGCCCTATGAACTCGGAGCTGCCGGGCCGTGGCCACGCCCCCGCGAGCCTTCGGAGCGCCGGCTGCCGCCCGGGCTCCATTGAGAAAAAGCGCGCGCGCGCAGAGGGCCGGTCCGGCGGCGGCGGCGGCAGCAGCAGCAGGAGGAGCAGGAGGAGGAGGAAGAGGCGGAGAGCGGCGAAGCAGGAAAGCCGCCGGCCGGGTGCCGGGTCGTCAGCGGGACGCCGCGGGAGGCGGGCGGCCGGGCGAGCAAGCGAGCGCCAGCCGGCCAGCCAGCCACCAGCCAGCGCGCCCTGCCCCTGCCGCCGCCCAGCCCTGGGAGCGCCGGGTGGGCATGAGAGCCGCGTGCCGGCCGCCCCCCGCCGCCCTCCCCGCCTTCGCCCTGCCTCTGCAGCCGCCGGAGGGACTCGGAGCCGCCGCGCCGCGATGTCCAGGAGGAAGCAGAGCAAGCCCCGGCAGATCAAACGTGAGCGCCGCCCCGCGCCGCCTTTCCCCGCGCCCGGCCCGGGGTCGCGCCCTCCCCCCCGCCGGCCTCCCCCGCGGCCCGAAGTTGGCGGCCGTCCCGACGCTCCGCCCGCGGGTCGGGGGGCTCGCGCCCGGGCTGCCCGCGCGCCCTTCCCACGGCCTGGCCGGGCTGCCGTGATTGCGCGGCCGAGGGGGGGGCGCCCCTTGCAGCCGGCTCGCGGCGCCCCTCCTTTGTAAGACCCCCGTCCCCCCCAAAAAACTTTAACTGCTGGCTCCGCTCCGGGGATCCCGCCGATGCTTCCGGGCGGGGCCTCCCTTCGGCCCCTCCCCGGGCTCGGCGCGGGAGGGGCTTCCTGACAGCTGCCTCGAGAAGGGGGTGGGCGGGGGCTGCTGCCTCTCTGCCCCCCAGAACGCCGAGATTGACAGCTTCCAGGCAGGCGACCGCGGGGGGGGGGTCCGTGGGGCTCGGGAACGCGTCCCCCTTTTATCCGGGGGGGCGTCCTTGGCATCCCGCTCTGCCTCTGGCCGCTTCCCCGGCGCGATCGCCGCCCCGATGAGAGCCGAGATAAGCCCTTAAAATATTCCTTTCTGCAAGCCCCGTCAAGATAAGATCGCCCTGTCGGGACGGGCTGAAATTACGATCTTATCGCGCTTGACTCACTCCCGTTTCTTGCGTTGGGAAGTTTCATCTTGAGGGACTTTTGCAGATGGGGTAGGAAGGGAGGGGGGGAGGAAGAGGAAGGAACTGTGGGAAGAAGAGAAGCGTTCTGTGAAACTCCTAAGCTTGCATACTCTTGAAAGTTTAGGTGGGTCACAAAATCTGTCTGGAGCCTCTCTTAATTGCATCTCCCTTCTTTCTGTCACTTGTTCCACCTGACTCAGGTACCGCCCACCTGAACTGGGGGGAAGCCTCGCCTGAAAAAACAAAAATATCCTCACCCTTTACTATTACACCCAGAGGAAGCCTCGCGCTGGGTTTTCTCCCTTCCTCCCCTCTGCAATTCCGGATAAAATCGTGCCTTCAGAGATCCCAGGTTGACCCTGATTTTCAGCTCTGGGAAAGCAGTTAGAGGGGCCTGCGGAGAAGAGGGGGGAAGGACCGGGATGCCTGTGCTTTTTAATATCAACCAGAAAAACTTTTCCACTGGCAGGTTTGGCTGCTTTTCATGGTCGCTCCCTCCCGCGCTCTCTCTTTTCCTTCCTGAGCAGATCTCGGCGATTGATAAGGCAGAGCGAGATCTGGGGATAGCGAGGCTCCCTCTTACCCCCCACCCCAGTGATAATGTGCTTTTATCTTCACCGGGAAATAATTGCCATTCTAAGCTGCATCTACCTGTTCGCCTGCTCAGGTGATTTATTCCGCTGATAAGACCCAGGCAAACTTTTTTTTTTTCAAAAAATTGGATGAAAGTTCTTCTCTTCCTCCGCCCCCACCCAATTTGAATTCCCATTAATTTTTCTTGATATCGAGCTATTCTTGCAAATGCCTTCTCAATCAACCCTTGCTTCTTCCCTCCCTGGGCTGGGGATGAAATGATTCTGTGCTGTGAGCCGGATTTGTATAATAAGGTAGACCTGCTTGATGATTTTCACTGGAATAAGATGAGATGTTGGGGGGTTACAGGAGAGGCAAAGCCCTCCGTCCTGCAGGGGGTGGCCCAATTCCCTCAACCAGAGGAAAGGCTGCCAGGAATTTCCCGGACTTTGTTTATGCTGCTGTCAGGCCTCAAACGCCTTTTTCCTGGTGGTTCAGCCCTCCTGGCGTTTATGAAGGAGCTGCCCCCCCCCCCCCGGACAGCTGAGGGCTTCTCGTTTGAACCCCGGCTGGAGTCCCTAAAGAAAGAGTTTGCAGAGGGTTACCTTAACCACCATTTCGCCCCCTTTTCTGAACGTACGCAGTGCATCGAACCATATAGTATGTTGATGTAGGTTTGCAGAACAGGCTATGCGAAGATGTGGGGAGTCTCTGTCGTGCGAACGGGATTGCCCTGGTGCAGATGCTGCAGCCTGTTTGATTTGGACTTTCCGTGAACCAGGAATCACAAACCACCGTTCGGCTAAGGAGTGGGGATGGCACCAAAATAATTCCCATGGCTGAAGTTTGATGCTTTTGCACAGGATTTTTTCCCCCTGCAGATGGAAGTCATTGGGGGATGCGAATCAACCCCTGCAACTTGAGAAAGCTTCCACCTTTTAATAAAATGGGTTAGTTGGAAAAGGGGCTACTAGGCTCCTTCGGATTTGGGGGGGTTGTGGTGGCGGCAGGAGCCGCCGAAGGCCCTGTGCATCTTACAGCAGCAGACGGCGCCGGCACCGTCGGGGGTCCCCGTCCTTCCTTCCGAGCAGGTGTGGCACTGCTCCCCTCTTTCGAGCCACCTGTCTTCCCCTCTCCCCCTTTCACCTTCCTAATCTGCCTCGCCCAGGGAGAGCTGTTAGCTTCCTAATTTGCTCCCCTTCCTGGCCAGCCCCGCCTGAGAGGGAGGGAGCCAGAGGCGATCCGAGAAGATGGATCCGAGCTGGGCAGCTCTGGGCATCTGCTTGCTGGCTCCGGCTTCAGAGCAGCGGCTCCCCCCCCCCCGCCTTTTCCTGCTGCTTTCCAGAAGGGAGAAAAACCAAGGACAGCGATGGGGGGGCGGAGAGGGGTGGCCCGAACCTGAACCTGGAGAGGGGTGGCCAGCGCAGGGGGGAAATCTGGCCCCCGTCGACCCTTCCTGTGAGAAAGCAGAAAATGGCACTGGGGGGGAGAGGTTGGGGAGGAGAGACCCTGTTTTCCGTGTTCCATGGTTCGGTTTGGTTTCTCGCAGTCCGTCCTAGAGAAAGGGCAGCTGCCCCTTTCTTGTTTTTGCCCAAAGGCCGGGCCACCTCTGTCCCGGGTTCAGAGCGGCTCGCTTGTTTTGTTTGCTTCCTGGCTGCCTTTCGGTTTGGCCCAGGCTCCCCCCTCCCCAGTTGCCCAGTGCTGGATGTGAGGCCCTGATAAGGTGGAAAGAATGGGAGATCGGAGGGAGGAAGTCTGTGATGGGCCAAAGCCGATTAGATAAAGATCTGCTGCTGGACTATATTTAACCAGTGAGTTGGTGCCATTTTATTTTGGATGGCGTGTTGGATATGCCGCTGTTTGTTTGTCCTCGGTCTTTGATAAGGGAGTTACTGTGCCCGGTCTTCCTTGGATCGGTTGTCCGAAAACATTGGATTCCAGGGGATGGCGATAAATATCCTTTCGGCCCCTCCCTTTAGAGATGTCCAGGTCTCCTGGGCCCACGGCGATTCACAGCTGCTTGAGACAGAGACAAAAGTATTTCTCTCTTGCTGATCACCCATGGACAAGACTTTCGCATCTTCTGCCCCAGCCCCAGGGGGCTCCTTGGCTTTTGGCCCTTGGCCAGGGGATCCGTGGGGAGTGTCCAGCCAGACCTAAGTCTGGTCCTTCCTAGACAAGTAAATCTCAGAACCTGGAGCCGCCTCCTGCGCGTCAGCCTAGGGAAGCCTAGGATACTAACTGGAGAGTCAACGGTGCCCTACGACCCCTGAGCTACGTATTCCACTGTCCTCTTGGTGGAAGATCAGTAAGACAGATGGATTCTAGAAGCAGGAGTCTTTGAATAGCCTCTTCAGCCTGTGGAACTCCTTCCCACAGGAAGTGCAGTTGGTGAACTTGAAAAAAAAAAGACCTTGAAAACCATCCTTTTCAAGTGGCCTTTAACTAATGCTTTGTATTAGGCATACACCCTTTTAGGTGATGTTTAATTGCTGTGGTGCCAGGAATTTTTGAAATATAGTTGATTAGACTATATTTTATTTATTTTGTGGGTTTTTATTACTGGGTTATATTACTGTGGGGGGTTTTCCCCCTATTTGTTCATCCTGGTACAGTTTTTTTTTCAGCCTTGGCAACTTTAACACTGACTTGGCATATACTTCATCTAGAACAGTGTTTTTCAAACTTGGCAACTTTAAGATGGGTGGACTTCAACTCCCAGAATTCCTCAGCCAACATGCTGGCTGGGGAATTCTGGGAGTTGGAAGTCCACCCATTTTAAAGTTGCCAAGTTTGAAAAACACTGTAAGTGCTAAATAGAATTAAATCTCCAGTTAAAAGGATTTCCGGCTGTTGTCAGGCTAAAAATCCTAAAACCCAAGCAAGTTGTTGTTGTCAGAAAACATCTATTTTCAGTTTGTTATAATAAAGTAAACATAGTTCGATTTAAGACGAGTTTATACCTTGCATAAAGTTGTGGCTTGCTTTATGATGAGGAAGCCGCAATTAGCTGGGGTCACAGTATACCAAGCCATTCTAGGTTTGCATGTTTTGGGAACCCAAACCCAGTGTAAAGCTTTTTCGTATGTGATACCATTTTCATAAATCACGTTTAACACGTCTGCATTGTAGCATAAAAGTTTGTCTCTTTTAGGTTAAGACCACAGTGGAATCTAAGCATGCGTGGGTCAGTCCGGGGGCTCAGCATCTGCAGTTTTGGCCTCGAGCTTCAAAAAAGCCCGTGGGGACAGACCTGGCTGGTTTTTCCCTCTGCTGTCTATCTTCAGTCAGTAGCCATGAGGGTTTGATGGAGATTCCAGGCTCGGGAGCAGTCTACCTTGGAATAATGTTACTCGTGAGACACGAAAGGCAAGCCGCCACATTTTGTGTGAGTGCTTTGCAGAGGCTTGGCGGTGGCTTCAAGAGAAAATGGTTATTTGAGGGACCGCCTCTTCCCATCTGGTTGGGCAGGAGAGCCATGCTCTGGGCCCCATCTGTTAGTGCCATCTGGCGGGGCCCAGGAGGAGAGCCTCTTCTGCCAGGGTGCCCACCCTTTGGAACCCCATCCCCCCGAAGATCAGTCTGGCGCTGACCGACCCTGCTGGCTTTTTGCAAGGCCTCATGGACGGGCCCCGGGTTCCAGATGTGGGGCAGAGCCGTGCAGCGGTTGTGTGTGAGCTGCCCAGAATCCTGAATTTGAAATGGGGAGGGCATATAGGTGGAAATAAATAAATGAACAGGGAGGGAGACCGACGTGACCGGGCTGCGAGGGCCTGGTTAAATCCAGAACTCTGGGCTGGGGCGAATATCTGTAGGACTGATCAAGCTTCCCAGGATGTGGGGCGGCCAAGAATGGCCTGCCTTCATTTGCCAAAGGCTAACCTGGCTGGCAAATCATGATTCAGGACAGTGGAGCAACTGGTTCAGTGACCTGGAGATTGAAGGGCACGTGGCCCTCAGCATCTTCCTCAAGCGGGTGCCTACTAGAGCCAAGGGCCTCCCCACGCCTGCCTGGGGCACCAACATCCCTGCCCGCCTTCTCTCTCTGCTGGGGAGTTCAGAGAGTTACGGAGAAGGGAGAGCTGGCGATGCTGGCTGGCCTGGTGACGTCGGGTTGCAGCCCCGGTCGGACTCTGAAATGCCGCCCCGAGCATCGCCTGCGGGGCCTTTCGGCGAGAGCCGTGGCCAAGGAGAATGGGAGCCGTGCTCCCCAGCCTCTGGAAGGCCCAAGTTGACTAGTCAGGAGGGGGTAAACAGCTGCTGAGGCACCGAGGCTGCTTTCCTGCCTCCCCTCAAGGCTGGGTGGAGGTCGATGCCGCTCATCCATCACCATGGGAGGAGATGAAGGATACCGGCCCCTGCCTGTTCTTCCCTCTGCCTGAGAACCTTCTGGGCCCATCACTCTGCCCTGCAGCTTGCTTGCTTGCTTGCTTGCTTGCTTGCTTGCTTGCTTATTTATTTATTTATTTATTTATTTATTTATTTATTTATTTATTTATTTATTTATTTATTTTTCAAATTTATTCCCCGCCCATCTCCCATGCAAGGGACTCTGGGCGGGTTACAATAAATAAAATTTAAAAACTATACAAAATGTCTCACGAGCATAAAATAAATAAAATAAAACCCAAGATGGATTAGGACCTGCAGAATGGATCATGGGGCTACAGGGCCAGCCAACCCCAGGAGGCACTACCACCTCCTTCGTCTCAGGCCAGGTGGCAGAGCCAGGTCTTAAGGGCCTTCCGAAAGGCCAGGAGGGAGGGGGCCAGTCTCACCTCTTCAGGCTTCCTTCAAGAAAGGGCTCCAACCAGGTCTGGGCACAAAAATCCCCCGGCATAGTTTTGGAACAGGTTCTCGTTCGACTCTACCAAAGGAAGCTTCCGTTCTCCATTTGTTCCCTGACCTTTGCACGGATGGAGTGGGGGGCTTTTGCCCACTCGTGCTGAGCGTCAGCCCCGTGACATGGCTTGAGGTCAGCGGCACCAGCTTTGTGGCCATTGGGGAGAGCCCTTTGCTGGCCAGGATTTCTGGGGCGGGGGGCTGGGTGGATGGGGGGTCAAGCCAACTTGCACCTCCTTGAACTGGACCTGCTGTGGCTCCCCCAAAGCTGCCAAATGAGCCATGAAATGATCTCCAGGTTTGAGTGGATCCGAGTAATCTTATCCATGGATAGCGATTTGTGCTCAGGCCACAGAAAGATCCAAGGAAGATGGTTTTCGTGGGGGGTGGGGGGGCACTGATATTTCTTGTCTCTTCTGCCTTCAGCTGGGGATGCATAGATGATTTTGTACTTCCATCTTCTTCAGTTTCTAGGGTTAGAAAACAAGCCCGTGGGGTGTTCATAAGCCACCCTTGTGGGACCTCCTTTGCCGCAGGCGGGTCGAAGGGGCACGATGCCCCCTGGCAGTTTGGTCGCTCTTTGCTCAGACCATTCGCTGCTGTCCAAAGATGGGGGCCGAGTGCTGTGGGCCTCCCTTCGGTCCCCTTTCTTTATGGGCTGAAAGGGGTTGAGTAGTAGCATTAAAGGCTGTTGGCAACTGGTGCCTTGCACAGAGGGATCAAAACATCCACTTCGGAGGCCGTTAGGTGGCTTTAATTTTTAAGCCCTCCCTCCACCATTTTGCCCTGGCAATTTGCTACCTTTATTTTTTTTGGTGGGTTGGGGGGGAAAAGGAAGGGAGATTGCCGCCATCTGTCAAACAATTACCGTCTTAAAGAGGAAAGATATTTATGTTAATCCGCCATCCTCTCTTTATGCACCTCCTGATCAAGTTTTTCCTCCCTTCCGACAAAAGCTGCAGAACAGCATCAGGACGCATCTGGCAATATTTGTTTTGTTTCCCTCGCTCTGCTCTACCCCTCCTCTCGTGTCTCTTTTGTTCTGCTGTTTGATAGATGTGGACAGCTGATAATAATATAAAAAAAAAAAGGCCAGGAGCTGATCCTCGGCTGAGATAGCTGGGTACATTTATTAACTTCAAACATGGGAGTGTGGGCAGAGGGAAGAAAATGATCCTGCGTGTGTTTCTGCTTGCGGCTTGAGTCAGTCCTGGGCTCATCGATGGGGGGGCTGATAAAGCCTGCAGAGCGATCTGATCTACTGGGGGGGGGGGGGTCCGTGTCTGTGCGTGTGTGTGCACACGCTCGCGGGGTGCTGTTCTTGCACTCCAAAGCAGGCACCCTCAACTTGGCTGGGGGTGGGGGTGGCTGAAAAAAACTAATTGAAGTTTGGTAGAAGTTCTCTTTCTCTCCCCCCCCCCCCCCACTTTCAGCCCCCTCCCTTCCGCTGTTGCTTTCTGCCGAAGAGATCGGAGCTGCTGATAGGCAGGGTTCTTGATCTCTCCCCCGATAAAGATTGCAGAGTCAGATAAAACGCGCTTTATCGCCAGCAAACAGATGGCAGAGGGATTGTCTACTACAATAACAGACCCTGGAAAGGAGGGGAGGGGGGGCTGTGGCAATTTGTTCCATGGCCAATGTAATTAATGCATTAATTATCTGATGGAGGGGGGCTTTCCCTTACCCTCCCTCTGTAATAGATGGATAGATATAAACCTTCTTCTTCTATTTTATTTTATTTTTTTCCAAACAGCTCCACTCCTCTTCTGGGTCTGTTTATCAGCCCCAGATGTGACTTCGTTCAAAGTAAGCTTTTAGATCCTAATCGGTGGTTCTGCTAAGTGTAGCAAATATGTCTTTTAATGAACTTTAAAAAGCGAGTCTCCCAGGCTTGGGGATATTCCCCGAACATCCAGGGTTGGCGCGCTCCAGCCAGCAGGATGGCTGTCCCGGGGTCCTCCTTGACCGGCACCCACTCTCTCCGGCTGGAGTTGAACTCGGCCCTGGGCGTCCTTTCTGGGCGAGGAGCTCCTTTTGGGCTTGGGAGAAAAGGCCAGCCCCCGCGAAGGGAAGTGTAATGCGCCCGCTTGGCCTGGCACTGCCTCAGTTGTGGCATGAGAGACCTTTTGCCCATGTCTGCAGCATAAAATGTCCCCCGTTTGCACATTTTCCTTGGGTTAGCGGAGCCATAGAAGAAGGGGGTGTTTTTCTTTTCTTTTTGCAAAAACCAGTCCAGCATCTGTTTTTAGCTTGCTTCCTTTCTATTTTGGTTTCTGGCCTGTCATGGGCAGTTCGAGAGTTTTCATGTTGTAATGTCCATGTCCCCTCGTAGTTCTCTTTGTTGACTGAACAACAACAACAACAGAGTATGGGATTCTTTACGGTGCTGAACGGTAGCGTTGCAAATAATTTTGTGCAAATAGCTAGTCCTGAAGGCATCTTTTTCTAGGGGGTCAAACTAGTTGGGTCAGAGATGGGGAGAAAGGAACTGTGGCACTTTTTGACAGTTGATTGTTTTCCTGTGTGGCTGAAAGCGTGAATTCTGCATTGTATTGATGGCAGTAATGAGGTGCTAATTAATACGGTTTGGGAGGGTGGCGGCTCCCGCTGTGTGGAGCTGGCTGTGAGTGCTGACTTCACAGCTTCTTGCGTCCCCACAAGGACCTACAAGGAAGCTGAGGCTTTGTCAGCAGTCTCAGCATCTTGAAAGACTGCTGCGTCGTAGACTGCGGGGACGCCCCACTGAGAAGAGAGCAGAAAGGACTGGGTTTGAGGCTGGGGCGGGGGGCTGGAGGTGGGCTTCAGCTACAACTCAGGAGCCCAAGGGGACAGCTTTAGAAATGGGGTGCTTTCGTTGGTGATCCTATGGTCCTTGTGCTCAAGAACAGGCTGGTGTCCTGAAATTATGGTGCGAAATTGTCTCCGTAGCGCAGAGCTTTCCAAACTTTTCATGTTGGTGACACACTTTTTAGACATGCATCATTTCGCGACACACTCTTGCAGCAGGGCACAAGGCAGGCACTAGGACCTGCGCGGAATCACAGCAGGTTTGGAGGCAGCCAGGCACAAGGCAGGCACTGGGACCTGCGCGGAATCCTGGCAGGGCAGGTTTGGAGGCAGCAGGGCACAAGGCAGGCACTAGGACCTGCGCAGAATCACAGCAGGTTTGGAGGCAGCCAGGCACAAGGCAGGCACTGGGACCTGCACGGAATCACAGCAGGTTTGGAGTCAGCCAGGCACAAGGCAGGCACTAGGACCTGCGCAGAATCACAGCAGGTTTGGAGGCAGCCAGGCACAAGGCAGGCACTAGGACCTGCGCAGAATCACAGCAGGTTTGGAGGCAGCCAGGCACAAGGCAGGCACTGGGACCTGCGCGGAATCCTGGCAGGGCAGGTTTGGAGGCAGCAAGGCACAAGGCAGGCACTAGGACCTGCGTGGAATCACAGCAGGTTTGGAGGCAGCAAAGCACAAGGCAGGCACTAGGACCTGCGTGGAATCCTGGCAGGGCAGGTTTGGAGGCAGCCAGGCACAAGGCAGGCACTAGGACCCGCGCGGAATCCTGGCAGGGCAGGTTTGGAGGCAGCCAGGCACAAGGCAGGCACTGGGACCTGCGCGGAATCCTGGCAGGGCTCGGAGGCAGCAGCAGCCGTGACACACCCAGACACTGCAGCCAACACACTAACGTGTCCCGACACACAGTTTGGAAAGCTCTGCCTTAGCGACTAAGCCCAAGGAACAAACTAGAAGCGTGCGTGGAAATCCCTAATCCACCAAAATGGGATTTGGAAGGGATGAGGATTGGAGGCTTTGAGGATCTGCAGATTTCCTTGCCCAACCTGGCAACTTGTGAAGGTTTTTTTTTTTTTAATATATTTTATTGAGTTTTAAATATACATAGATAAAAGTTGGAAACGGAAAAAGAAATAGAAATACAAATCAAAGAAAGAAGAAAAAAGGTGTAGTAAAGTAAATTAAAAAAGAAAAAGATGAAACATAGAAATTAGTCAACTTCCGATTTATCCCTGGTCATAGTAATTTAAAAAATTAATCTTGCATGCTAGGTCTATTTATAACATTGAAAAACATTTATTGTCTAATATATCAATTTATATACAGTATATTTTAATCCTCAAATCCCCATATAAGCTTTGCCCCTCCTGCATTTTGCAAATAGTCCGTTAATGGTTTCCACTCTTTAAGAAAGTAATAATTTGAATTTTCTTTTAATAAACATGTCAATTTATCATTTTCTGCCATGTCCATCAATTTTAACATCCAGTCTTGTATCGTAGGTATAGTCTGATTTTTCCAATTTTGTGCATATACAAGTCTTGCAGCTGTAATCATGTATTGCATAATTCTTGTAAATTGTTTTCCTATTTGTTCTTCTGATACTCCCAGTAGAAATAGTTCTGGTTTAAATGGAACTCGAATTTGTAAAATATTTTGCATCAATGAATGTATCTGAGTCCAAAATTTCTTTTTCAATCTCACATGTCCACCACATATGATAAAATGACCCCTCTTTTTTTTTACATTTCCAACACAAGTTCCTTGCCCAACCTGGCAACTTGTGAAGGTATTCTGATAATCTGTTGGACCTAAAATGAAACAAAATAAGGCAGTAGAATGGATTTCATTTGCAGATGGAATTTTCTGTTTTCTTGGGTTTTATAAATGCCATTTAAATAGAAAACTAGCAGCCCTTTCTGCCTTATTGCTTGTTCCCTAAATGGAAGTAGGGTTGTTAAATGTGTGTGGATTGTAAAAAGTGGTTGGTCTCCTTATTCTTGCATTGTTTTCCTCTGTCTGTGGTCTGGAAGAAGGGTTTCAGTCTTAATTGTCCCAAAAGGCAGATGAAGTGATAAACCCTCTTTCTGGACTGTAGCACTTCTGGTTGCAGGTGGGTACTCACGGGGTTGAATCCTCTTACACACATGGATGTGCATGCACATGTACACATTTTGTGTGTGCGCGCGCATGTATAGATAGATAGAAAGCCATCAAGTCAGTGTGGTCTCTTAGCAACCACGGAGATAGGCCTTCTGCAGGAAGGTCTCCAATCTTGACCTTCAGGTCTTCCAACGGTGCCCCCATCACCGCTGTAACTGAGTCCATCCACCTTGCTGCTGGTTGTCCTCTTCTCTTTCCTTCTAACTTCTCCAGCGTTGGAGATTTCTCAGGAGAACGAGGTCTTCCCGTATACACACACAAACCACATGAAGAAAACTATCCTGTTACCAGAAGAAGAATCCAGGCCCTTTCCCCTGGAATACCTGTTCTTTACGTTTCGTGAATAGGAGGGGCTGGCTTTCATCTGTCAGAATGAGGTCACTTCCTGGTTCCTGATGTGTTCAGTCATATAACTTTACTGCTTTTTCTACCGTTTGGGAGGCCACAACTCCATTGGCAGCAGTGGGAAGGTGCACAACTAACACGTGCTGAGTAGGAAAACAAAGGCTCTTGCAGGTTGGATCATAAAATTGTAGAGTTGGAAGGGATCATCCAGTCCAGTCCTCTGCTGTGCCTCCCCCCGCAAAAAACCCCACAGAAGTGGCTGTTCAGAGCCTGATGGCTGAATGTCGCCATCGTTGGAAGTATCTTGCCATCTTGAATCTCTGTTGGCTATTCCTCAGCTTTAGGCTTCTCAACCGCTTAGTCAGTCTTCTGGTCCCAATAATCCAGACATGAGGCCAAGAGCCTTTTCCTGTTGAGGCTCTCCAACAACTGGGAGGTAGGCTGCCTATGCAAAGGGGGGTAGCCCTTGATGCCACAGCTAGGTGTCTTCCCCCACCCTGGGAAGGATTTTCCCCTTCCTTTCTTTCTGTGCCAGCAGTGAAGACCATAAGGTGTTTTGGTGTGGAGGTTTCAGCCTCTTCCATGGTGCCTCTGACCGACGTGTCCCTGGCTTTCCTTCGTAGACATCCCAGCGTGGAATGAAGTGGGAGCTGTTGGCATTGTTGCTGCAGGCCCGGCTGGCAGCAGAACCTGTCCTGCAGAGTGACAAGGAGGTTCTGCCCACCGGAGTCCATGGGGCTGCTTCCAGATTGGACAACTGAAGGTTTACAAGTAGGGCTGCGTGGCCTGGAGAGGCAGAGAGAGAGAGAGAATCCGGTTTACGCTAAGCTTGCTTACAGCCTTGTCAGCCACTTTAGGAGATGTGGGAGGAGCCAAACCCAGCACACCAATTTCACAGGACACCGCGTGGCTGATCCCTCGCTGATGTGCTCTTAATAACCAACTCGTGCTTGTTTCATTATTTGGCAGAGGGACCCACTGTTTGATTCAGCTACCCACATAAGGCTGACGGCGAATATCCTGCCCCTTTGGAACCCTGTTCGGATCCCTCTTGGCCCCCTTTTGCTTCCGAAATGTGACCAGGCGACCTTGGCATCCTTTCACACTGACTTGTGACAGCAGCTTGGTTTTAAAAGTGAGCTGGTGCTTGGCGGGACCTCTGCTTGCCCTGGCCCCATCCTTCCACGTTGTTTCCCTCCAGATGTGCTGGAATTGGGGTCCGACCCATTTGCAAGATGCCTGGTTGGGGAGGGTTGCTGTGGATGCTCCTGTGTTTCGGTTGGTGAGAACCCGGCCTTCCCCTGCTTCTGAGTCACTGGCCACCTAGTGAGTAAAAGAATCCTCTGGGCCATGATGCAAACTGTCCAGGCGAGGTGTAAGAGCTTAAGGAAGAAGGCTGAGCAAGAAGGACTAATTGTACCAAGGCAGCAACTTGATGGTTATCTTGGTTTTTCTGGTGGGACTGGCCGGGCATTGAAGTCTTGGCCCAACCCAGCACTTCTCCAGGGATAACGCCACTCCAGGATACTTGGGGCAAGGGGAAAAGCCAGTTGGGGAGCCCTGAAGCTGGGCCAGGTTGATTCTTTCCAGCTGGGATCACAATTTGACACACTCCTAAGACAGTAACCGATCCAGGAGGGAGTTTTTGTAGTGAGAGGCAAAGAAAGTTGGGTGTTTACATTTTTCCTTCCCCCAGTGTGGTTGCGGGTTCTCTGGCTCTAGTCGTGATCTCTTTGCAAATCTCAGTGTGTGTCAAAATAAAATCACATGGCATTTTGGGCACATCTACTGGAAGTTTCATGTCAAGACGTTTCCAGTGATTCATGGCCATAAACAGCTTGCAACTGGAGTTTTAAATCCAGATGCTTACCTTGTGTTTTCATGTCCTCTCTGACCCATGCAGGAAGCACGCAGCAAAGCCTTAAGTGCAGGCCGGAAAGTTGAATTTGAATCTCTCTGTGTGTGTGTATTATTCGTGCGAGTCTGTGATTGCCCCATTAGAAGCAATATGCCTGCCCATTAAAACAGATCTGGGACTCCATTTTCTGAGAGAGAGTCAGCAAAGAAACCTGAATGTGTAGATTATTTGGCAGATTTTGTAATGGTGATTGATCACAACTCTAAGATGTGGGAGTCAGTTTTAGGGTTACAGCTTTCTGCTGCAAGCAAAGTGTTCCAACTAGTTCACACGGTATTTGCAAAGTTCAACTTGGAACCACATTTTCCTGAATCACAGACGGTCACAATTCTGCCTGCGAGTTTTCCAAGGGCAGATTCTGGCCATTAAGTTCAAAGCCCAATTCCAGCAACCCTATCAGTAAGACCAGTATGAAGCCCCATCTATTGATGCATCTGTGGGATTTCTGACTGAAGCGTCTTCGGACAGCGCTGGCTCTTCGGCTAACAAACGGAGAAGAGCACCGGCCCCTAGAGTCAGACATGACTGCACAAATGTGCGGGGGGAACCTTTACCTTTTTACCACATCAACTTAAGGCTCATGTAAACCTTTTCCTTCCTGGGCCATTCTTAACGCAAGAAGGCGGCGAGGGGGGGTCTCTCTGAGGGAGGAAGGACTGTGTGACCGCGGTTGGATGAAAGGCTGGTTGAAAATACATGTTTTGTGTGGAGGAGTGAATAAGGAGTATTGTATTTCCTGCTTGAAAGCAAAAGAAGGACAGATTCCGGGATTCAAAGTGAATGATGTATATTATCAGTGAATAAAAGACTCAGAAATATACCGTGCCTCCTAGAACAACATATAGGGCTGGTCACCTTTAGGTAGGTGAGTACCTCTCGAGTGGGATCCCAAATATATTTATGTTTAATTTTATATTGATTTAAAACATTTATATGCCACCAGCTTTATTTATTTATTTGCTTGTTTATTGTATTTATGCTCACTGTAATCACCACAGTCTCTGTAGTGTGGGAATTACAAGTAATATGAGCATTTATTTATTTATAAAACACATTTCCAGGGCTAACCGACTCCAGAATGACTCTGGGCAGCTGACAGCTTAAAAAAAGCAAGAAACATCACAAGATCAGGAAAGGATGAGTTTAAATAAGACATCCACGGTGGGAACGGGAATCTGTGAAATTCTGAAGCCCTAAACAGCATAAGAACAATCAAACTGGGCATCCTTGGGTTCACCAGAAGCTGTCCGGAGTCACTCGGTTTTCAGGAGGTTGGGGAAGATGGGCACGGTGGGGCCAACTGTATTTTATTTTTAAGCTTTAGGGCGGCTGGTGTTCTTTTTTTTTTTTTTTAATCTGTTCAATCTTGTCTGATTCTCGGAGACTGCCTGGACAAGTCCCTGCAGTTTTACTGCAGTGTATTAAAATATCTGTAATAGCGGTTATGAGAACAATAAGGCTGAGCAGAAAAGGCCTAGGCCAATGCATGGGTTTTTAAGGCCCCTCCTACACTGAGCTGCGGCCCCAGTGGCAGGCCGTTCGCCACCTGGGTCTTGCCTGTCGGAGATGAGGGACAAATGGCCCTTCTGGTATCTCTGGACAGTGGCATGACTGAGGACTGGTGCCTTGATTTGGGTTTCAAGGAATAATGCCCATCTCTTGGTTCCCCTCTGAGCAGCGAAAGAGCACCCTCATAGCCATAGGTTGCTGTCCTGCACAATTTCTTCATTGGGTTTTCTCTCGGGGCTCAAAATTCCCCATAATGTTGGCAAGCCTACGGCTCAGGTCCCTTCCCGATGGGGAGCACGAAGGCAAAAAGAATTGGCAAGGTGCAGAAAAGGCCAACCAAAAGTTTAGGGGACTAAAATATCTCCCCTTTAAAGAAAGCCCATAGCAGCGGGGCTTTTTAGCGAAAAAACAAATGTAGGTAAGGGAGACACGATCAAGGATATGGAGCCATGCATGATCTGGAAGGTCATGCATTTCTCTCTCACTCATAAAGCTACAAATCGGGGCTATCCATTGCAATTGGGTGTGCGGGAATCCAGGACTGAGCAAAGGAAGGGCTTCAGAAGCGGTGGGTGGTGAGTTTTTAAAGGGGCTGGAGAAGCGGGTGAAGGACCAGGTCCCAACTGCTTCTGCTCTTGATGGCTGTGTTTCCTCCCTGAATACCAGCCAGTGGACCTGCTGGGGACCGGCAGGAGAAGAGGGCAGGAGCCCCCCATCCCTGTTGGTGAGCCTCCAGATGCTTCGGGTCGGCCACAGAACACTTGGCTGAGCAGCCGGTGACCTGAATAACTTCAGGGCTCTCCAGAGGTTCTTGCAACATCTCAGAAGTGATTCACTAGACCTTCCCATAAGACTCTTGATTCACGCATCCCACTAAGCCGTAGTTTGTTTTAACGGTAGTTGTTGAACATGCCACGGTGGCTGGCTTTCCACACTAACTACCTAGAACCAGGGCCAGACCAGCCACGTTATGCCTTACCACAAGACACGAGGAGGCCAGCCATTGTGCTGTAATATGGAAGCCTTCCCTTCTGCGTTGGTGGGGGTGAGGTTTCCTGGGCTGAACAGGAACCCAGCTGTTTCCCAGCGGTTGACCGTGTCTGTGTCCCTTTCTCGCTGCCCTTTTGGAGGAGGAGGAGGAGGAGGAATGGAGAAGATGACTCTTCATTGTTCTGTAGCAATGTGTTTTGGGGAAAGGATGAAACGGAGAGAGGAATGCAGCTGTTGACCTTGGCTGGAATAGGGTTAAGGAATGAATGCTTCTGAGTCATTTCAGATAAGGCCCACTGCCTCTTCCCCCCCTCTCTCTCTCCTCTCCAAAATATCTGTTATCTCTTCCCTTCTCACATCAACGAGTTTTGGTGACATCTCTGATTTGCCAGTAGAGAAAGGAAATGCCTTTTCTCTAATTTGTTAATAATCTCTCCGACTATTGCCCTGATGATTGCTTATTATGAAAGCTAGCACATTTTCCCCCTGCTCCCCTAATCGGGAAATTGGCCAGAGTCAGGCGTTTGTGTGCATCGCCCAGAGCATCCCTTCGTGAGACCTGATGGCTGAGTGTGTGAACAGGCCGCATCAGAAAGGGCTACAGATGCTGTCTCTGGCTGAGTTCACGCATCGTGCAGATGTGGCGGGTTTGCATTTGTCTTAATCTCTTGTCTGAACCCAGCCAATTACGGTGTACCATTAAATTACAGTTAAACAAACCTTTATTTAGAAATCAGCCCAGGATGGCAATGCTGAGAAAGCTTTGGATGCGCCTCAACCGTCTGTCCCGAAGTACTACTGTAATGTAAAATGTAATATCTTGTTTTCATTTGAATGCAATTAGAAAGAGGTCAAATTAAGTTCCTTCTCACCCTACTGGCTTTTGGGGGGTGGCAGCCAGTTCAAAAGCCAAGTCCAAGCGTTGGGCTAATAAGTGTTGCAGGCCTCTGGCTTATCAGATGTGTGGACCTGTTTTTTGACTCGGAGAGGGGTCCCTTGAAAGTCGGCAGTCTTGAGCTAGTGTAGAAATTCCAGACGCAGGATGCTGTTGGTGGTGATCAGTGGGGCGCGAAAGTCTGTTACTGCTACAGAATGAAGGGGCTGAAAGGAATGCCGTGCACAGGCAATTAGGCTTAGCAGCCAGCACCAGGATTTTAGGAATCAGTGTGGGGTAGAAATGAGGGTGTTGCAGTTAGGAGTGCACTGGGAAATTTTGGACCCAAACAGGGTTAGAGTGAAAAGTAATCTAACTCAGCCCAGCCAAGTACTAATCTAATATACTAAATCCGAGCTTTCCAAACTTTTCATGTTGGTGACATACTTTTTAGACATGCATCATTTCGCGACGCACTCTTACAGCAGGGCATCATTTCGCGACACACTCTTACAGCAGGGCACAAGGCAGGCACTAGGACCTGCGCAGAATCACAACAGGTTCGGAGGCAGCCAGGCACAAGGCAGGCACTAGGACCTGCGCGGAATCCTGGCAGGGCTCGGAGGCAGCAGCAGCCGTGACACACCCAGACACTGCAGCCGACACACTAACGTGTCCCGACACACAGTTTGGAAAGCTCTGTACTAAATACTATAAATACTAAAACTAATCTAACTCGGTACAAAAGTTCCTCGGATAAAGCAGGAGCTAGCAAGTTCAAAACAAGAGGAAGGTCTGCTTGAGGGCCCAGACAAGGGCAGAATCGTGCATCTTTTCTTCCCGCCCCCAATATTGATCCGGTTTGGATAATCTGGAGGCCTCCTTCAGCCTCTCTGTTAAAGAGACCGACCAACCGCTTGGCTGTGGGGTTGGCGAAAGTTCTTGCAAGGATGTTTCTGCAGGCAAAGCTTGCCTTGAGGTGGGGAGGCTGTTCCCCCCTCCGGACAAAAACCTAAAAAGGTGAGTGTGTGTGTGTGTGTGTGTGTGTGTGTGTGTGTGAGAGAGAGAGAGAGAGAAAAAGTGAAATCAGCATAGATAGGTCTGTCTGACAATCTTTGCCTTTGGGGAGGTTCCTTAGGACTGAGATGCTAACCAGCTGTGGCACCACAGGTCTCCCGAACATTGGCTTTCCAGTTAACCGCAGCCTTTGATTGACACCAGGTTGTTGGCCACTTCCCAACCACCACCACCACCCCAGGGGTTCCTGATAGGTCAGATGTCTCTTTCATTTGGGAAGTAACTCTTTTTTCCCTATTTGTCAACATCAGGGACGGCAATTTGGAGTTGTGGGTGCAGCTGAGGCAGCGGTTAAACGGGGGGAGGGGGCGTCTGAGTAGCAAACCTTGAACGTTTTGGTTGCTCTCCTCAAATGAAGTTCTGCACTCTTCAGGAGTTTGGGAGGCAAAGGCCTAGTGTGTATTCCATTTTTCTCTCCTCTTTAATGCACCTTTGTTGCACGGGGGCAGGCGGGGGGAAGAAAGAGAGGAAAACAGAGCAGAGTCATCAATACAGGTAGTCCTCGCTTAACAACCATTCGTTTAGTGATGGTTCAGACTTACGACGGTGCTGAAAAACCAACTTGCGACCGGTCCTTGCACTTACAGCCATCGCAGCATCCCCAAAGTCACGTGATCAGGATTTGGGTGCTTGCAAACCAGTTTGCATTTATGACCGCTGCGTTCTGTAGTCACGTGATCACCGTTTTCAACCTTCCCGGCTGGCTTCTGGCAAGCAAAATCAATGGGGAACTGTGTGATTCGCTTAACGACCGCCACAAAAAGGTCGTAAAATCGGGTCGGATTCACTTAATGACTGCTTTGCTTAGTAACTGAAAATTTTGGTCCCGATTGTGGTCGTTAAACAAGGACTACCTGTAGAAGATGGTGAGATTTGGATCAGGGATCCCCAAACTTTTTGGGTGTGTAGGGGAATTGGAGGGCACACTGGCTGGGTGCACTGTCTCCAACTGGCCAGCAACAGAAGTCTTCCCAGTCTTCCCTGCATAGTGCATGGCTGCAGCCCCCGGTCATTTTCATGTTCTAAGACTGCCTCTGGTCTTTTCAGGCCAAGCAGCATGCTTGGAAGTAAAGATGAGGCTGTAAATTCAAGAACCTAGAAAAAGTGGAATTGTTTCAGGTATGGATCCTGGAAGCCCCCAAAAGAGAGATCTGTGAGCACATTGGGCACCAAGACCCCACACCGTCTGCAAGCTCTGTGTGTCAGTGAGAGCTGCCCTATTCAGGATCTCCCCCATCTGTTGCCTTTGAAACCATAGTTTTTTCCAGAGAAATATCCTGGTTAGTCCGCAGCAGCAAATAATGTTGCAAAACATAACCCTTTTCGTACAGCAATGCTCTAGGAAGCCTCCGTGCGAAAGATGCCTGGGCAAATTGTTTAGCTGACACCACAGGACCCCCTGTTATTTCTTAGTGTGCTTGCCACTTGTTTCTTTGTAATACTGCTGTTCCTTTGTGTAGCCCTTTTGTTGTGGTGGTTCCTTTCTCCCTGCGTTCGCTGTGGTTCCTTGAGAGCCATCTGGGGAAAAGGTGGCAGAGCAAAGGAACTGCGCCTCTGTGCCCACGGGCAGCACCCTGTTCAGCAAGCCGAGGGTTTCTCAACCTTGGCGACTTGAAGATGGGCGGACTTCAACTCCCAGAATTCCCCAGCCCTAGCCATGCTGGCTAGGGAATTCTGGGAGTTGAAGTCCACCCATCTTCAAGTTGCCACGGCTGAGAAACACTGGGCTGAAGGGGGTGGCCTGTCTTCCCTGCATCCAAGCCAGAGGATGTGAGGGAGGGGCTGACGGCCACCCAGCGGTGAAGGCGTCCCTGTCGCAAGTCTGCTGTGGTGCCTTGGGTCAGCGCTGTCCACAGGACAAAGACGGAGTGGGCCCCAGAGACTGGCCCGGCCTTTCCCTTGCCTTCCTCATCCAGGGATCTGCATGGAAAGGGAGTGGTATTTTGGCCCAGGAGGGACTGGGTGCAAATTCCCCGAGTGCATTTGGGAGGCTGCGTTGCGACACAGCATTGCATCACTCTGCCTTCCTTAAATTAGCAACGGGGGGGTGGTTTTTTCAGGTGCACAGGCAGCAGTCTTGCAGGGAGGGGTCCAGAAAGTCAAGGTGGTGGCCACAACCGTGCAACGAGAGCCCCGCATTGCATGCAAAAAAGGGGTGGGGCTCCAGTCAGACCTTGCAGCCGCTATCTTGACTCTTTTGACCCCTCCCTCTCCAGAATTTGAGGGAGATCTTTCCCAGCCTGATTTAGATGCTTTGAGGACTGAATCCATATCTTGCCTTATTTGGATTCAATCCAGGAGTGGGGGGGAAGAGATACCCAAGGCTGCTTTCCACCCCTGAAGTTCCGGAGATGTGCTGGACTTCAGCTTGCAGGATCCTCAGCCAGCACGGCCTTTGAAGTCCGCCTTGGTCGAGCAAGGCTGACCCAAGCAAGAAAGACCCAGCATTGTGTCTGGCCGTGGGGAAGGTTCCAAAGCGGGGCTGAAGAGGGAAACGAGTGGGCGCTCTGTGGGGGGCTCAAGGAGGGGGTCCCCGTTCCAAGGGCCAGCAGCAGTCTTGGAGTTCAGTGGGGCCCCCTGAACCAGCCCGTTTGGGGGTGATTCTCTTGTCTTTACAAAACGTACCGCATTCCAAAGAAAACAGGCCCTCTGGCTCTTTGGCCACTCAGGAAAAGGAAATGGCCCAGCCCAAGAGACAGGGAGCGAGCGTCCATGCGAACCTGTTCCTTTGCATGCGAACCTGTTCCTTTGCTCTGCCGGCCGGCGTCTGGGCTGACTCATCTGGCCCTCCTTCCGACGCAGCCCCCTTTGCCCCCCCCCCCCCGCCCTGGTCCCCTTCTCCCCTCTTTTCCTCCCTTCCCTTCCCTCTGTCTGTCTGTCTGTCTGTCTGTCTTGGCCAGCTGGAAGGAGCCCCTCGCTCTCTCCCCAGCCGAGGCCTCCCAGCGGATATGATAATGCGGAAAGTTGAACTGCCCATTACTGCACCACTGATGGGTGAATTGATAAGGCTTTGATAATGGGGGAGATTAGCAGCGCTCAGTAGCCAATCGCTCAGCCCCTTCCCCCATTAACATTCCCCACCACCGGCCGGCTCCGAGCTGCCGATCTCCTCCATTTCCACTCCTCCACTAGATAAGAATGGAAATACTGACTTCATAGCTCACTGATTAAAGTGTCTGGATTTCTTGATAATACACAGATAAATTATGTTTTTCAAAAAGAAGGTAGGGACGGAGTGGGAGGGGAAGGGAAGGAGAGGGGAGGAAGAGCCTTGAGTCCCTTTCTCGGCCCTCCCTCCTCCTCCTCCTCCTCCTCCTCCTCCTCCTCCTCCGGGCTCTGCCCCACGTTCCCACTGCCTCAAGGCCTGGCTCTTTTGTGGCTCTGCGCAACGTAAGGCAGGGACAGTGGCAAGATTTTGCAGACACTGCAAAGGGAAGGAGGGAGGGAGCGAGCGTAGGGTGCCCTTCTGGGGAGGGTGTGCATGTGGGTCTGTGTCTATGGGTGTATATCAAAGGGGGGAGGTTGCAGCAATGCAGGGGTTGTGTCCCAGAGACACACGGTTATGCACCATGCACCATGCAAGGCACAAGTTTAGCGCCTGTTGGTTCCTGTGGCTGGGCCCCCACTGGGCAACGCATGGGAGACAAAGGAACCCTCACTTCCTTCAGTCTGGCATTTCCAGGTCTTCTAGGAAGTGACCCATCCGGGAGACGGATCCGTGCTGGCTTCCCGTCTCCAAGCATAGGGTGGGATACGCTGGGCAACTTTTCCCAGTCTGGCGTTTTCCTGTATCTCCTATCAGTCCAGAAGTACCATTGGCTGGTGATGATAGAGACGTGGTCAGACATCAAATATTAAATGGCAAATAGCCCCCCAGGGAGAGCGGGCTACTCGTCGCCTCATAAAACCACAGGCTTGGGATTCCAGATTGGACAGTTCAGCCTGGGTCCCCGGCCGGCCATTGCTTGCCGTTTTTCCTCCTCCTAAAAGGAAGGAAAGTGAGGTGCATTTAAACACGAGAATAGACCTGACATCTGCACCCCCCCATGAGAAGCCTGCAGCTGCCGTTCAGACATTATGCTTTATGGGCTGCCTAAAATCGGGGAGGTTCTGTCTGGAAGCAAAAAATGAGGGCCCTGGACAAAAGGCCTCATTGGCCCGGCATTTGCTCCGGCCAAGAGGACTGCGTCCCAAGAAGTACTGTCTGAGAAGCTCTCTCTTTGCAGTTGCGGGATGGGACCTCCAGCAGGCCAGGGGTCGATAATCTTCCAAAGCTATCACGTTGCGATTAAAAAAAAAAGTTCTCTCGAGTATGGTGCAACTTTAGGGGGTGGATCTGCCCCTAACCCGGAGGGGTTGGGCATCCCAAAGCATCCCATCTCTTTCCACCTGCCCCTGCCTTTTTAGGGGCATTGAGCCGGGCAGGTCTTGGCTCCGTGGAGCCGGCCTCCAGGGTTTCATTTTGGATGCTTGCAGCACCTTGTTAAGGCAAGAGTGCCTCTGGGCTTGCACGGAGAGTCCTTCAGCTGTGAATAATCCGTCGCTGAGCAGGGATTAAGGGTTAGGCTTCTGCTGCATCCTACCTTGATATGTAAATAAAGGAGCCACAGTTCCGTGCAGCTGTGTCCCAAGCTTGAACACCTCTCCCGAAGAATAGGAGAAAGTTTTACCCTCTGGGGCAGTGTTTCTCAACCTCAGCAACTTTAAGATGTGTGGACTTCAACTCCCAGAATTCCCCAGCCAGCCTGGGAGTTGAAGTCCACACATCTTAAAGTTGCCGAGGTTGAGAAACACTGCTCTGGGGCATCCTGATTTTTTAGGAGTGAAGGGATGGCTTTCCAGACGCTGGCCATCCCTTTTTTCAGGGAGAACAGTCGTTCCTTCCAGAGGAATCGTGTCTCCAGAGGAATTGTGCCCCAGAGCCCCCAAGGAGGCGGGCAAAGCTTCGTTTCTAATAAATCCAGAAGAGCTTCTCTCAGGCGACCACCGTTCAGCCTTGCAGGCGTTCTTTCGTTGCAGGTGGCACGTGACGCTTCAGGGCAACCTGCCCGCCCCACCTTTGCCTCCCAAACGTTTTAGGGCTGTATTTCTTTGAAACCCATCCGTAATCCCTTTGAGGGGTTGCAGGCTTTATTTCTTTTTACGGCAAAATAAACCATGGTTCCTGGACATACTAAGCCGGCTGACCTTTGAAAGCGGGCCCTCCCATCTCAGCGGTTCTCCCTGCTAAATTTTCTAACCAAAGACGGAGCAGTATAAAGTTCATTTCCAACAGGCTGCCCCATTCCGGTTGGGCTGTTCGTTTTCTCCCTTGCTCTTTTTTAAAGGAACTGTGATAAAAAGCAGAGATAAGTCCAGGGCTGTTTTGTGTAGGAGTTGATATCTTTGTTATCTATCTCTCTTTTTCACTCTCTGAGTAGCTCTGTTGTTTTTTACCCTTATCTCACTCCACCAAAATGCCAAGAACAGAAAACACACAAACCCCAGTGCCTTGATAATTCATGGAACGGGTGATAAAATGTTACCATTAAATTAAAATTATACATTTTTTTTAACCCCTCTTTGCAAATGAAGTCAAAACAACTCTGGGAACAACGCACATCACACACACACACACACACACACACACACACACACACACACACACAGGAAAGGGAGGAGAGAAAAATCCTCTCTTAATATGAATAAAATAGCTGACTCCATACTTTGGGGTTGTGTATCTGGAGTAGAAGGGCATAAATGAATATATTAGGAGTAGCAAGTCTCCAGTTGCAGCCCCACAACATTAGGAAAATAGGAAGGAGTTGTTATTTTGAAGCAGTCAGGACTGGGCCCCAGTCAGTCAATAGGGGAAATCTGGTTTTTCTTTTTATAGCTTATTTGAAGAATGCACAAATGTGGGATTTTCCCTCCTAATTCTCTTTGCTTCTTATGTGCATTCTGTAATTGGAGGGTACAGAAGTGTCAGATTTGTGGCAGGAAAGAGATGGGGTGTGTTTATGTGACTTTTAAAGCCAAGTTTTTCTCTCCCTAGGGCAGCGTTTCTCAACCTTTGCAACTTTAAGATGTGTGGACTTCAACTCCCAGAATTCCCTATTCTGGGAGTTGAAGTCCACACTGCAAACACTGATTGAGAAACACTGACCTAAGGGATGCCCAACTCCTGTATTTAGAAAAGCCACCCCCTCCCTTTTTTGAAACAAGGGAAAAAAACAGAAATACGATACACACAGAAAACTTTATAAGCCTCAGAGACATTTCTATTATTGTGGGGCCCTAAAGAAATCTCTGTGAGAGTTGGTGCCGTTGGATTCTTCTCCATTGGAGTGAATGGTAGTAAAGATGACACATGCTGTCTCCGAACTGGCATCTTCCAGACGTTGGGGGACTGCAACTCTCAACGTTCTGGAAGAAGTCACCCCAACAGCTGTGGAGGGCACCAGTTTTGGATAAATAGAATGCAATTGAGCTAAACGGTTTCCCACCTGGGGGGCAGCTCCTCCGTGCTAGTGTTCTTCCAGGGTAGATGTGTGGTTATGAACAGCTCGCCATCTGAGAGATTTTATCACAGCATTGGGGGCTTCAGAGGAGAATAGATTTGGGTCGTCTTAGGAGCGTCCGAACTCCGCTCAGTCCATTGACCCATTTGGCTTCGTTGGTCCTCCAAGGAAGAAAGCCGGAGAGAGAGAACAGCTGGAAAAGCAAAGTTCTACACTGCCCAAGCTTGTGAGGTCCCAAAGTCTGTGGTGGCGCAAGGGCTCCTGCGGGGAAGGTAGGTGAGGGCCGCGTGTTCCCAGCTAGGGTGAACTGGATGCCAGAATCCGGGCTCCTAAATCAGGTCTGCAAAAATCCGGATCACCACTAAGGGACAGCCAAGAATTAGAGTTTGGAGTCTCTCCTCTCTCTCTCTCCTCTTCTGGATTTTTGCAGCCCATATCTGGGAGCCGGAGCCAGAACCCCCAGCAAGAATCCACCAAACACCATCATGCCATGGAATGGGGATTTTGTGCTGAGACGGCCTGCGTGGAAGAGAGTTCCCTGACCCAGCCGTCCCTTCCTGATCTGATTCTGCTTCCGGGCAGGGGCGGGGGCACATTGCAGGAATTTGCAAGAGTGAGCACTCTGCATCCGCGTAAGCTCTCCCTTACCAACAGCGGTTTGCTTCAGTGGTATTAATTGGGCAAAGAAACATCATGCCAAGATTGTTTCTAATGCGCTGCTGGTCCATTAGATGCAACATACAATCCAACGGAGGAGTTTACGTTAGCTCCGTGCACCCTTTGGCGCCTTGGTGTGGCTCGGGACCCTCCTGATCATATTGTTCCCTGAGCTGTTTCAGTTCCTTACGACACAGAAAGCCATGCTTTCAGCAAAACCCGGTGGTGATACTGTTTTTATTTTATTGTTCAGGCGTTTAGTCGTGTCCGACTTGTCTGTAGGGCCTAATAGTGAGGTCTTTCCTCCTTATTTCTGCATATTGGGCATTCGCCCACGGCTTCACTAGCTGCCCCTACTGCAGCATTGGCCGATCCATCGTTTTTTGTGGCATTTGTGGAGTTGCCATGGAAGGATGGGGTGTTTTGAGAGCCCCGTTTTGAGATAATAACCAGAGGCGGGTCTTTCAGATGGTGTTGCTGATAGGAAAAACACTTTGCTTAGCTCAAATGCAATCTTTCCCTGGGATTTAAAAAAATAATATTAATAATGTGAGGTTTGCAGTATTGGTTCAAAGGGAAAGCGCTGCAGGCTGAATCTCTTTCTCTTCTCTCTTTAGTTTTCCACTTCTCTGCTTCCTTCCAGGATCGTGGCCTCCCCGACTCCCCCCCCCCCCCCCCCCGTGCCTTGCATTAAAAGTCCCCTCCGATCCGTCTGATGTGCCAGAGAGCTGGGGTGGCTCTATTAGACTCTGTTCCTCCCTTAAAATCTATCAGTGCCTTATCGGCCCCCATCTGGAACGTAAAGCCGCTTCCTTACTATCGGCCTCGTATTTTCTTTCCTATTATTCCTCCTCTTTGCTCCTCTCCCTTCCCTCCTCGGCTTGGTACGAAACGTTCTCTCTCTCTCTCTCTCTCTTGCACTATTAGTATTAGTAATCGTGTCCCCTGAAGTGAAACAATCTTTTGTAATCTATCAGGGGTTTATCGGTCCTATCTGAGAGCCGAGAATGGCCGGCCCCTGAGATGGCGCCACACTCGAGCGCTGATAAAGTTACAGAGTTCAATCCGTGATGAATGTTAAGTAACTGCACCCGTCTCCGATAGGATATGGACTTGGCAGAGGGAAGAGCCTGCCTGAAACCAATCTCCCTGATAGCGGGAGGGGAGCTGCTTTTTCTCAGGCGCTGCTCCCCACCCCGTCTCTTTCCTCCCCCGGGAGCTTTGGGGCAGGCCGGCCGGCCGGAGGGAGGGAGGCCGCCGTGGCCGAGCCAGAAGTTCAGGTCTTCTCCTGACCTTTGGCCGCCATCTTGTCCGGGCGGCTCTCAGGACCGGTTCCAGGGAATTTTCCCGGGTTCCCCGTCTCCTTTCCTGGAGACGTTGAGCCCAGAAGGTCGTCCATCACGCTGCCCTGCGTCTTCCCCACTTTGGGAAGCGTCCGACGCGGTCTTGGCACAGAAGGAGCGGGGAGGCTGTGGAAGGGAGGGATGGGGCTTTGGGGCTGAGAAGAAAGCCTATTTTTCAAAGCCAGCCCCCTTGCTTTATTGTCATGGCGCATCCGGAAGGTCTGGCTCGGTTCTTACCTTTCCTCCCTGCTTCTAAGGTCCATTTTGCAGGTTAGAAAAACGCCACACCTCCAAGGTGTCTCCTCTGAAATGCAAAAGGCAATGCTCTTTATTAGCTACCTGTGTGCAAGGAACAGCACTTGCCCCAGCAGGTTACAACCTTGGAGAATATCTTGGGAAGCAGACATAGGATATACTTAAATTAAATACTTAAAGAAAAATTGTTAGGTTTTTTTTTCCCCCTAGCCTAGTGCTCTTTCCCCACATTATATTGCAGAGATGCGCAACCTGAGGTTGGTGCAGCCCTTCTAAGACAACCAGAAGTTGCTATCCAATTATAATTATTAATGGGACAGAAGGGAAGAATTATTATCACTAGAGAATAATCATATTCACTATATTTAATGTTATCGTAAAAGGAAACGTTTAACTTTTGACTTAGCCGCGCCCATTCCTTTTTGGAACATACCTTTTAGAGTCTAGAGAAAGGCCAGCCAGGGACGTCGTGTGCATCCTGACATCTTCATTCAGATGGCACCAATTTCCTAACTCACATCAGTTGATATGATGCACAAGCCATGATCGTGCCTTTCAGCAGATATCCGAGGGCTGTTTACCGTTTGGAAAAAAATGATGCACCCTTGGAATAGCAAGTGTAAAAGTGCAAAATTGTGTGTGTGTGTGTGTGTGTGTGTGTGTGTGTTTCCCCCCAAGATATAATTAAAACACAAAATACAGAATATACTGTACAGTAGAACAGATAAAATACAAGTCTAAAAAAGAAACAAGAAAAACTAAAACAGTGCAGGAATAGACAGAAAAACATATAAGACAAGTGGCTTCTGTCCTTCTCCAGCACAGATAGAAAGCTGTTATCATATATAAGAATAGAGCCCCATGTTGCTTCTCAAACTGTTGATCCCTCAAACCCAAGAGAAACAGCTCCGGTTTCAGTTGTGAGTCCACTTTGAGAATCTTTTGAACAATAGTACATATTTGGTTCCAGAATTTCTTAGCTTTTCCACAAGTCCACCATAAATGATAGAAAGTTCCTTCCTCCTGTATACATTTCCATCAAACATTTGTTACCCCATTATACCTTTTAGACAGCTTATCACCTTCAGGCAAGCCAAGCCTTCCTCCACTGCACCTCTAAGCGTGAATGGTTTGAAGGTGGGCTTGCGTTTTGGACGCGTAATAATTAGCTTTTTGGTATGCTGTTTGATTAAAAATATGGACTAAAAAGGGGATAATGGTTCTATGGTAAATACTGATTTTGAGCCAATGATCTTTGATCTTTTCGCACACAGGAAATGATGTTGCACCTTGGGGAAATCCACGGAGGGCCATGTCCTTCTTGAATTTGTTTTAACCTCTATGACAGTGTTTCTCAACCTTGGCAACATTAAGATGTGTGGACTTCAACTCCCAGAGTTCCCCAGCCAGCCATTTTGGCTGGGGAAGTCTGGGAGTTGAAGTCCACACGTCTTAACGTTGCCAAGGTTGAGAAACACTGCTCTGTGAGATGCTTCCAGTTGGGCAACCATCAGAACTTGTAGCCAAATTCTAGATCATGGGAAGAAATTCTTCCTACAGTTGCAAGTTCGGGAATGTGATCGTTTTTCTTCAAGGGGCAGGCGATTTCTGAGATTTCTCCTAATTGCAAATAAAAGCCGTGTTCCCCAGTACACTTAACCTAGCCAGCCCCTAACTTACCAGGTCAGATCTCCCAATCAGTAACTGAGTCATCTGGGGACCACATTGAGTCTCCACCCCCTTTTTCCAGGAAGGGTCCTGCATCCCATGGATCCTTGCACCTACTGGCAAGGCTTCATGACATCACCAGCCCCTTTGCCATTGGTCTGGCAGGCCGCAGCAGGCGTGGCTTGACCCCTGCCACCAATCAGGGTGGAGGAGGTAGGTTCTGGGCAGCTGGGCATGGGTTTTAGATTGGGGAGATTTGCTTTTTCAGCTGTTCTCTCTCTCCAGCTCTTCACTCCGTTTTTTGGCAATCCCACAATGCAGCATACTGGGCCGGCCTGGGGCGAAATGCCCCCCACCCCACCCCGGGGACGAGTTGGCCTCTTTTTTAATTGTTTTCTTTTCTTTTTGATGTTCCCAAAATGCATTAACCTCCTAAGTGACCCAGTTAAATGTGTTGTGGGAACCAGGCCATCTCGTCCTAAGAAAAGACGGGAGTCAAACCTAGGATGGAAATATTCCCTTTAGGGGGGAAAAAATGCCATGATGGGGGAGCAGGGAGAGGGAAGCGTTGAGAGTGAGACCAGGCGGAATATTTATAAGTTATGGAAAAGCAGCTGGTCACCGGCATCTGGGTCTTTGAGCCCCTCCAAGATGATGCCAAACCCTGAGCCCCTGCAGGGAAGAGCAGTGAAATTAATTGATTTTGCAGCCCTCCCCTCGTCCCTTTCATCCGTGGCATGCTTAATCTCTGGGCAAGTGCGGAAGGAGGTTCCCCTGTTGTCCCAGGGACCCACATAGGGAGACAGCCCCACTATCATCTTCGAGCCACGGCAGAGGACTGATCATAACACGAACACGTTAAGACAGAGGAAAGATCTTGTTCGCTTCTGGGATGGGCGTCATCCACATATTATCAGTTGCTCGCACCAGACTGATAGGGGCATTTATCTTGGGACAAGTTTTCAAGGGTTTGGAGAGAAACAGGGCTCGAAACAAGCCAAGGTGCTTTGTGCCAGGGCTGGTGCGATCATGATAGGATGGGGGTCTTCATTCCCTCCCCCACCATTGTCCCCCGGGAGGTACCAAATCCTCCCTTTGCTTCCACGGTTTTCTCCATTTTAGTTAACTTCGCTGAAAAATCTAAAAGCTCAAAGAAAATGAGGCTGTTTTGCTTGCCAGGGTGTGGCATAGTGAATATAAATTGGGGGGCTGCTAAGGAGAGGAGGATAGAGCTGTACCTGTTGAATGTCAGAAATGGGGGGGAGGGGCATTCAGTGTTGTGCTTCTGGCATTCTGAATTCCTCTCTTTTTTCTTTCTTGGCACTGAATTAGTGGCAACCTAGGAATTGTAGCCCTGGTATCTGAAGCAAGCCAACTTTGTGTTAAAGTAACACGTGCGTGGTGATGTCATGAGGCAAATCCTGCCTGCTTGAGTAGTCATGTTTTGCGTCATGACACATAGTCAGTCCTTCCCCTCTTGCCCCCCTTCAGACGTCCATAAATAATAGCTATTTGTTGTCTTCACAATTCTGATTAGTTTAGCTATTAGAAGTTGGATACTGCTCTTCCTCAACGAGAGGCTTTCCAGATGCATTGGACTGTCAGGCCCATTTTCCCCAGCCTCCGGGCCATTAATAGATTTCTGTGTCCAGCTGTGTTGGAACACGACTCCCTATGCATTGGACTTCGAGGCCTCTGGTTCTAGAGGGTGCCATATTGGAACTTTGTTCTGTTGTTTCTGGAAGGACTGGCTGGGAAGGAAGCATGGCTGCCAGCAGATACGGGAATATCCTCATAGGAAGAAGCTTGGCTTCTGCAGGAGGATCATGGTTGCCCCATCAGATTGGCTTCTGGTAGCCAAAATGGAGAGAATTTAGGAAGAACAGGCAGGACAAGTTCCTCCTTCCTAGTTCACGTTGACCAAGCTGAACCTGCACGCCGCCTCCTCCTCCTCCTCCTCCTCCTCCTCCTCCTCCTCCTCCTCCTCCTCCTCCTCCTCCAAGGGACATATTTTGGTACGTATGAAGACATTCAGATGCCCAGGGCTCCCTCTTGGTTACTCCCCAGAATCATCACCATCTAGCATACGCCATGTGTTTGTTGAACTTTCTGAAACTTCATGCCTCTCCTCTTACTGACGTCTTGGAAGGTAGGCTTAGTGTTAGAAATGGGAGCAAGACAGAGGCTGAATTTTATAAATCCATTGTGCATCGGGTCAAAGGGGTACTTTGTTTGGGTTGCCAGGAACCTATAGCTAACCTGTTTCACTGGGAAGTCCTAATTTCTCATCCCGCTACAGTACCGCTCCTGGAATTCCCAGCCAGGATGGCCACACCAGGTTGAGAAAGGCTACATTAATAGCCTGCAAGGGTGAGAAAAGTGTCTTGCTCTTCACCCCCGTCCATAACAGTCTTGCTGCCTCCAGAGGGAAGGGAAACCCACTGTGGGCAGTAGATTTCTGATCATTAACAAAGCTGGCATCCTGTGGCCTCTTATCGGAGCTGTGTGTCTGGCCGAGAGCTCCTATTATCTACCCAACATCCCCTTTGGTGGTCTCCCTAGCTGTCTGTTCATTTAGCCATCTTTGGCACAGATAGGCATGTTGTCAGCACTAAATTGATTGGCCTTAGGCTGCTTCTGTGGCAAGAGGCCTCGGCCAGGGAATGAGCAGCATGTGGAATCATGGAGGAGTTCTTGATCGAAGCGCCTTTGAGCCTGAGAGCGCAATGGAATGCCATCGTGCTTTGTGAATGGAACAGTTTCCGGTCAAGCTTGGAACACCAGCGTCCTGTCCATGGTGGATTTTCCTCTCTGAAGATGCCTTTGACCAACCCCTCTCTTTAGTCACATCCTCACAAAAAGACTTGTGCTGTCTCTTTGCTATGAACAAGTAGTATGCTAGTGCGGGCAACCCCCTGGCTCGCATTCTCCCTGCTAGCACAACCAGTTAACACTAATTTAATTTAATAGATTTATTTATTTATTTATTTATTTATTTATGTTTCAATTTATATACCGCTCCATCTCCCCGCAAGGGAACTCTGGGCGGTTGGTTTAGTTCCAATAAAGAAAACCCTCACCCTCGATGGGTCTTCTCGCGAGTGAGAACCTGGGTCCATCTAGTCTCCTGGAAGGGCTCTCCAAAAGCCAGATTTTTCCAGCCTGCCTAGATATACTGAGAATTGACCTTCTGTATACAGAGCAGGTCTTCTGCTCAATACCAGGGTCTCAGGAAGAATATCCGTTGTGTAATTTTCTTCTGAACTGAACTGGCATCTTGTCCTTCCCTTTACAGTTCAGAAGGACAGTCCAGAGATTGTTTTGTCACTCTTGGCTGCTTTGAATATTACCTTAAACCACTGTTTCTCAACCTTGGCAACTTTCATGTGGACCTCAACTCCCAGAATTCTGGCTGGGAAATTCTAGGAGTTGAATCTTAAGGTTGCCAAGGTTGAGAAACACTGCCTTAAACCACTTTTGAGAAACACTGCCTTAAACCATTCCTGGATTGTTTGGTAGTGACACTAGTGTGAAAACTAAGCATAAGTGAAGAAACTGTCAGCTGAAGCATTCACACAATGTATTCACAGAAAGCTAAGACCTCCAGTTACTGTTGAGCAGACTTGCGAATTATAAACTTATAATTCCTTTCACCACTGTCTACAAGTCAAGTAATCTATCCAGCAAAATTGGCATTTTTAGGACTGTACTTCTTTATAGGATGGGGAGACTTGCTCATTTGCAAGCTCCCTTGCATTTCAGAAAACAAAAACAAAACGGATTAATGTGTCCAGAGCAACAGTTCTAACTGGTCCATCTCTCTGACTGACTGGTTTTTTGCATGGTTCTATGGATGATGTTGAACCCGCCATCTCTAGGCTGCACTTGTACGGTCCAGAAAGAATTTTGCTACGTAGTTTTGCTAGATTCTTATTCCAGCAGGGAAGATCTCCACTTGTGCTGTTTCTACAACCACACCTCAGAACAGAGGCAGATTAAAATTTATCTACTACAGAGTAAGGGGGAAATTGTTCCATCTCCATCTTTCACTTCATTTTAAGCCACCATAAGATTGTATTCGTCACGGGGGGGAATTCTGAGCTTTGCTGAAAGCCGGACCAAAACAGACGGGCAGATGCAGGAGAGATGTTGAGATGACTACCGTGGATCCCACCTTGTCTAGGGCTACACCAGTGGCCTGATGTTTTTCAGAGGGGAAAGAAAAACCCAAGCTGAAGATGTGGTGGTGGTGGTGGTGGTGGTGGGTCATATTTGTATCTCACCATCTTCCAAGGCTTTATGGGCAGTGCCCGAGGTATTTTGTCCTTGCAGTAGTCCTGGGAGGTAGGCTCTGCTGAGGCAAGGCTGAACTTCGCCCCTGTATTTCCATGCTACAGATTCCCAGTATTTTTATGTGCTAATTGGGTGGAGAAATTACAGATGGCAGCACCGGCTTGGGGTGATGTGAATGGTTAATTAACGCAACCCATGGGCGCCTGGTGGAGGGAGGACAAGATGCTTGATGACCCTTGCCTGCCTTCTGTTTGTCCTCTTGTTTCCAAACGCCTTGGCCTTTCTCTCTCTTCCCATCCATCTAAAGAGCTAAGCCATCCCACTGAGTTAAGAATCTTTGTCTGGTGGGAATGACCTCGGATAACTGCTGGGAGCAAGCCTTGTCCCCAAGACTTGGCTTTATCTCTTAGGGGAGGGTAGATCTCTGCTATCCTATCTTTGGCTGCACAGTGCAGTTCTCTTTGTGATCTCCCTGTTCCCCTACCAGAGAGAGGCAGGTTTCCATGCAGCAGCCTTCGCAGGGAGTGAGGAGATCCTTCAGCTAAACATTTCCCACCAGAGGACCTTTGCAGAGGTTTTGCAGAGCCAAAGGCTTTTCCCATCCCTACAAACCTTCCATGAAATTGCTCCAAGGAAACAGGTGTACTGCAGCCCCAGAGACAGGCCAGGCTACTGCCCCCCCCAACCCCACCCCGTTGATGGGTATGCAGAGGGAGAGGGGGGGGAGTTGTCAGATTTGGCATGGGGCGGCTGCCTCCCCTGATCTCCAAGCTGGTGGGAAAGTTTGCATCTGTTGCTATTTTCTAGCTCTTATCAGACCGTCTTATCACGAGTTCTTGTCTGCAGGCCTGGTTTGGGATTGTCAGGGTCTCTCTCTTGGCAGCCTGGAAAAAACTCTCTCTCTCTCTCTCTCTCTCTCTCTCCCCCTCCCTCCCTCCCTCCCTCCCTCTCTCTATCTCTCTCTCTCTCCCTCCAGATAGATTTTTTTTTATTTACTGGATAAATGAGAAAGATCAAGCAAGGTTTTATTTCAGGCAACAAGAGAAGAAGTTTGGGGTGAGCGGAATGATTGAATAATTAAACATCTAATGGAGATTTTGATGGAATGTCTGCCTCCTCCAAGTCCCTGGGGGAGATGTTTCATGCCCCTCTCTCTGGATCTGGCCTCCCCCAGACCACCCTTTGGGGGCAGCCCTTGATGGTTTTGAGCAGTTGAAGGACTTGGAGCCAAGTCTTGGCCCCTGCTAGGTCAAGGGACGTGCTGCAGAAGGACCCATAGGGGGGGGGGAGGTTGGAAATGTGCGCCTGAAGCCCCAGGAAAGTAAGACTGATGTGGAAAATGTAATCCTTTTCAGCTAAAGGCCCAGGATGCTGGGGTGTGTAGTCCCACATGTCTGGAACGGAACAGGTTTCCTGGAATGCTGTTCTTGATGGAAGAGCTGCATTTTAAATAAAATGCCTGACTGTGTTTCTAGGAGAGCAAGGAATCTGCCTTAAATGGGGGCTGACCCATATTGTGCCTTTGATTTCAGTTGCCACCTTGAGGTTAAGGAAATCGTTGATGATACTTTCATTTATTTATTTATTTATTTAGTTAGTTAGTTAGTTAGTTAGTTAGTTAGTTAGTTTATTATTGTATTTCTACCCCGCCTATCCCCTCCCTAACGGAGGACTCTAGGCGGCTTACATACATCGTTATACATATACATCGTTATACAATTTTTTTAAACCGCGCGTCAAGCAAGGGGGTAAGGGAACCGACTCTTCTCTGGCTTCTGGACTACATGTCCCACGATGCCTTGCGTCGGAGCCGGCTGCTGACGTCCTGTAGATGTTATTACTTCAGGATCCGTCGTGACCGCTGCCATTCAAAGGATCTTCAGTTTCGGTGGAAGCCGACTCCCCGACAGGACGTCAGCAAATTTTCCCACTTAAGGTAGTACCCAATTTATCTACTTGCAAGCTTTCGAACTGTTGGGTCGACAGGAGATTTGCAAGAAAGGGAAAGGAAGCATTTACACAAATGCCTGTGCCATCCTGGACAATAACTGCTTTATCTTGGTAACTCCATTCACCTAATTTTAAAAGACAACAAAACCAATATTTAACATACAGAGTGTGTAACTGCACTAAAGTCTCAGTAAAGCCAATTTCTTCCGCCGTTGGCTGGCACTCTTACGAGCCACCTGTCTTCTGTTCCGGTTCCCACCGCCATCACCCTCTTCTTCGTCCCACAGTGGAGCCACCCCTAAGCCAGCAATTTCCTTGCAATTAGGAGGACGGGGGCTAAATATGAATATGAATATAAATGTGGCTCTTCAAAATGGCTGTTTTCAAGGGAATTCTCTTGGCTGTCTTGGGCTAACTGACAGCCCACCTTTTTTAGTACATTTTGGACAAAAAAGGGAAGTGGATGATCCAAACTGGCCTTTGTGAAGGTTTAGAAAGGAGATGGAAGGAAGGCTGAGCTGAGCTGAGTCCCCAGTTTTTAGGAAGGTGGGAGCCTGGTTCCCTTTATTGTGGGAATGACGTATGAAGAAAGAATAAGACACAGCCCTATCTGCAAGTCAGAAAGGAAAGAGAAAAAGCAGGCTCCTAGAATTCTCAGTAGAATGCATTTCTCCGTGTTTTCAGACGTGGAGGCTTTTGGGCAAGTCTCCTGATGAGCAGTCCATATCTTGCTTCCGGAATTAGCAATTAGTCCCATCTTGCCTGTTTCCTATCCTGGAACACCAGGTTTTCCATAACTCTTGAATCCTCTCAATTCTAAAGTTTTTGCTACCTGGAACTTTTAAGATACATTCCTTAGGTTACAGGATTTGAGGAAAACACTCAGCCAAACCAACCAACAAGATATGTACAAAGTGAACAAGCCCACGCAAATCTGAACCCTTGGGAGAATCCTCAATTTCAGCTAAAAGGGGAAAAAAAGTTTTAATTTTTCATCCAAGGCTCTAGATCTGCTAAGCCGAGTCAGACTGATCAGAAAGGGATTTCTGGAGATGGTCAGAGGATGGAAGTGGAGAGTGGGTATCGGACCCCCGCCCCCCAGCAACCATGTTTTTGTTTCAATAGGAGAATTGGCTGTAAAACAGGGCGGGGGACACAAAGGTAGGAAATCAGATGTGGCACAGGGAAGGCAGAGTGCCATCCCCAAGGGATGTTCATTCTCTCCCAAAACAGTTTTAAAGGGACGTTTGCTCTCCCATCACTGATTTCTATCTTCTGCAACAAGGGAGACGGTTATGAAGAATGTGTAGGAAGCAAAGTCGTCTTCGAGTTCTGGGCAGTTCTGCAGAAGTAGTTTGGCACTGACGTTTTCTGGGATGTTCTTTTCTTTTTACTTAGTCTGGCATGGAGATTTGGGGTTTTCTGGTACTCTTCCAAGAACTAGCCAGGTTTGACCCCGCTTAGCTGCTGAGATCAGCCAGGGTTGGCTAGGTGGTGGGTCCAGCTGCTCTGACAAGAATGTAGGGAGCAGCCTTGTCCCAGATTGACCAATGTCACCCTAATAGCTCAGTGTATCCGCCCTTGTTCCTTTGAACCAGGAATCAAACCCCAGGGTTGTCTAGATGTGCAGCGCATGCTCTTCCCACAAAGTAGGAGTCCTTCCCCAGGGCACCAGAGGACATTCTCTTGGGGATTTTGCAAATGCGGGGCCTTCCCCTCTCTCTGCAAATGCACATATTCTCTCCCCCCTCCCCATGGAGTCAATGGAAGGGGCAGAAAGCTGGTTAGCATCTGCATGGGTAACTTGGTCACCTCATCTCCGAGTAGCCCCAGTTCTTCCTTGCAATGGCTGTAATTTAGAAAAGAAGCCCGTGTTGTAAAAAAAAGGGGGGGTAGGGAAGGAACCCCAGTTTAATCGCCTGAGTGGGAGAATCTGGGAAGTGAGTGTGTTTCTGCCCTCCTTCCCGCTCTGTAAAGCCAGCCTTTAGTAATTCAGTTTTAAAGCATGAAAAAAGGGAGTTGATGAAATTCCACTATCAGCACTGAGCCAATATGCAAAATATCTCGCCAAAAATCAAATAGCTATTATGTTTTCATTTCCATTTCAGCGTATTTGCTTAATGAAGAATAGACAGATCAGGCTGACGGAGGGAGTCTGCGTGAAGTGATAACTCTAGGCTTCCAGCAATCCCACAGACACGATGCCCAACTTGCAGCCTGCTCCTTCCTCCCCCCTTGCGCCTCTTCCATGCTCTCTCTTCCCCATTTTCTTTCTCTTTTGCCCCCTTTCTCCCTCCTGTCTCCTAAAAGAATTGCTCAGCTAACTGACACAGCTCGGCCCGGAGAAGCCGGGAGTGGGGGTGGGGGGTGGGCAAGGTCTCTGGGTGCAGAAGAAAGCAGAGGGGGCTTTCAGAATAACAGCCCTTGTTTTTTCCCAGGAAAAGAGTTGCAGATGTTTTAGGTGTAGTCCCGACCTGCCTGGGTTCTCTGTTGAGCCAGAAGCCCAGTTAGGAGGTTCCCTAGGAGATTCACTGATTAGGTAGCAACTTTTTAAGTCGTAAATTATAGCTTATAAGCCACAAGGGGGTTACACGTTGTGCTAAGCTGTGGTTTGCTGGATCAGCCACAGTTGGCGGAGTTCACTTACCACACTAAGCCATAAATCACAGATTTTGAACTGCATTGTGGCGAAAGGTGATGTGCAGACCCAGCCACAGACAAAGAAGCATGAATGGTGCGACCCCAGTTTTTGCATTCAGAAGTAAGTGGAGATATGAACCACTGGACTTGGCAGGCAGTTTTTGGAGGCACCAGATGTTCCCTCCATCTTCCTCTTGGCCAACTCCTGGAAGGTTTGCTGAATCTTTCTGCATCCCAAGCTTCATAATGTATTTCCAAGGCTTGCTTCTTGGCCAAAAGAGCTCTAAACTTGCTTTCAAAAATCAGAGTGTGGTTGGACGCTGTGCTCCCTGCTGGGCAGAGAAGATGCCAGGGGAGGATTTGAACTCCAGGCCTGATGTGCTCATCCTCTTTCTTCTTAAGAAGAGAAGGTCCTGTTCCCCTGCAAGGGGTCACCTACAACCTGTCCCTCGTGGGCCCCCCAAAGGAAAACAAAGCCCCCCCACTGCATGAGAAGCTGAGAGAACACCCCCCTGCATTTTTCCAGACCTCAACCACTCTCTGGGACTCCAGGCATGTATATTTACTCTGTGAGAACAAAGGGCCCATAATCTATACAAAGCAGACAACAATGAGCGTGAATAAAGAGCCTGCCAGAGAAGAAAAGGCAATTTATTCTAATGCTACTAATTTATGTTCCAGCACAATTAAAAAAGCTCTGATAATATTCAGAAACAATCGCTAGCTAACAAATCGTTTCTCTCACTGTAAATTCGTTAGGCTAATTTTTTCTTTCACGCCTTTGTGCTCCTGGTTCTGATAAAGTTAACCCACTCAGTCCTTCCCCATTTCTTCTCTTGCCCTTTCCCCTTCCCCTGGGATAGAGGGGCGGGCGGAGGGAGCTGGAGGGCAGAGGTCACAGCCCCGCCCCCTGGACCAGCATCTCCCCAGTGAAAGTGTCTCAGCCTAGCAATAATTGCCGGGGTAGCTGCTTCTGAGTCCCCAGATCAGAGACAGTCTTGGTTAGGACGCCGCAGAAGCTCGAGAAGACCAATGTTCCATATCGCTGGAATCATGGCCTCCTGAGAATTAGAGGTTCCGGCGTGTGTCTGCTGTCCTGTGGAGGATTGAAAAATGTTTTTCTTCTGCTTATAAAGACTAGATCGGCCATGTGAGCCTTCCCCCGCACTGTGAGGCCTGGTTCATCACCTGGTCTATCTGGAGCCCTTCTCCTTGGGAACGTTGTGGTGCCCCATGTTGTTTCCTCGTCTCGTCCTTGCACCCCTGTTGCAAAGGGAGTCAGCGTTCCTGGTTTGCTATACCAGAAGCAAGGAATCCGTAAAACAACTGAACATCCCCAGTAGCCTTTGCGGCATGTATATTTGGACATAATGCTCCCTACCTCTTGAGTACTTGTTTATCTCCTACTGCCACAAGCACAACTTGTGTGCCTCAGTTCCCTTTTGACATGGATTTCGGCTGTACCTCTGGGTCCTCCATTTTGGCACCATTGTGCTGATGGCGCCCCGTCAGCGTAGGTATGATGTCGGGACAATGTATGGGTCGTGCAATGCTACCTCTAGATAATTGCTGTTCTACCATACTGGTGGATGGTGTTTCTTTGTACCGGTTGAAGTGATTTCGTAGCGAGACCACTGTCATCTATCTGGGAAGGGGACGGGGCTGAATGCTGAGGATGTGTTTTGCCTTCAAAAAGTCTCTGTTCGTTCCTGGTGTCTCCAGTTTGCAAAGGGGACAGAGTCAGCTGCAAGATAGTGGCTGGAGGACAAAATGTCTTGGCGGATCGGGCAGAAGAGAAGCTAATGACTTGATCTACAGTACTTAGGAACCCAACATGGAGAGAACACACATACAGAAATACATTTCTACACTGAAATAACTGCAAATTCTAATGCCAAAATAAAACTCAGTGCAAAGCATCTGGCCCAAAGCACCCAGTTAATACTCCTTTTTTTAGAGTAAGGGATTTAACTCTACGGCAGCAATTATTTTTAATTTGGTCCTGAGAATTTATTGCAAATCAGGAGTCCTCCTGTAATTTGCCCAGAGATCAGCCATGTCTGCTTTTTGCTCTTTCCTGAGCAAAAAGACTTCCATTTCTGCACTGCTAAAAAAAACCTTTCCCCCTTTGTTTTATTTCCTCCTCTAAAGTAAATGGGGAAAAGAACTCATCCAACCATGGAACATTTAATAATAGGCTCTATTGTTACTTTTGGGTGTCTCAGTATTTTTTTGCCCAAGGCAATCTCAGTTCATGGAGAAAATCTATCTATGGGGTTGCTAAGAGTGGACAACGACTTGACGGCACGTAATCCATCTGTCAACCATCTCAGGGCCATGGTGACTGTCCGATTTGTTAGCGGGTAAGATGCGTGCTTGTCCTGCTCCAAAGGTTTTTAAGGAGGTGGGATCGGCACTAACGCCTGGTCTTTCCGTTGCTCCTGCAGGCGCCTTGGGTGAGATGGAAGAAGGAACCGGTGTTCCTCTGGAAGACGACTGCCTGTCCGAGAAGGAAGGAAGCGCTTCGGATCGTGAAGGCTCCGTAGAAGGCGAATCTTCTGCCTCCCCGTGTAGCAACAGTGAGTGCCTTTGTCTGCTTCCGTAGTGGGGTGGGGGGCGACAGCTTGCCCATGCTCAGAGGCACCCTTGCATATTGCTGTTTTACATCTGCCGGAGGCGGACCAGAGGAGCAGCCCTTGAGATCCTGATTCATAGAATCCTAGGGTTGGGAGGGACCTTGGAAGTCTTCTGGTCCAACCCCCTGCCCAAGGCCCAAGGCAGGAGTCCTCCTACCATCTCAGACAAATGGTTGTCCAATCTTTCCTTGAAAACCTCCAGCAATGGAGCACCCACCACTCCAGGAGGCCAGCTGTTCCGCTGCTTAACAGTTCTCACGGTCAGGAAATTCCTCCTTATTCCCGGTTGGATCTCCTCTGACGAGCTTCCCCCCCGTGGCTCCTTGTCCTACCCTCGAGTGCCATGGAGAATAAGACGACGCCCCCTTCCCTGTGGCAGCCCTGCCAGTATGGGAAGGCTGCCCTCATGTCTCCCCTCCGTCTTCTCTTCCTTAGGCTAGACACACCCAGTCCCTTCAGCTGTTCTTCATAGGATGTAGCCCCCAGGCCCCTTTTCATCTTTGCTGCTCTTCTCTGCACTCTTTCTGATTTTGATTTTTTTTTCATTCTCGTGATACTGCTCCCCCTGATGAAAGGTTTCAAGGCCCAGCCCCATGGGCCAGCTCAGAACTATGACCTCCTTGCCGGGGTTGGGGGGGAATGGCTGCCAAGGGCTGCGAAGGATTGGCGGCATGGGCAGTCGCACCTCTCAGCCGCTCGGCACTGGCTCAAATTACAATCGATGCGCTGCACGTGGTGCTCCAACGAAGAGCTTGCATTTTTTGCGGCTCCTCCCGGAAAGACGGCTAGGTGAGCGCTGACCTCGTAGCTCCCCCCCACACACACACACACAGGTACTTTCCTTTTTTTCAAAATCACCGTTTGTGTGCAGAAATGAAAGAGGCGGAGTTCCTTTCCTACGGGTGGAGCAGAAGCCGTACTGCCGGTCGTAATTCCAGGTCGGCTTACGAGGGAAAAAGTTCCATGAGATGAACAGGGCTGGCTTCTCGGGCAGGATCCATTCTGCCCCTGTGGGTCAGTTCCTATCAGAGGGGAATGTTTGGGGGGGTAGATTTTTTTATTCTGCCTTTATTATTTTTGTAAATAACTCAAGGCAGGGAACATACCTAATACTCCTCCCTCCTTCTAATTTTGCTGCTACAGTGGCCTTCCAGATGCGTGGCTGAGCAATGACTACCGTTGGCATAGATGGCAGAGGCTGCTGGAAACTGGTTCAAGCAAAGCTAGAGCTCACGGGTTCCTTGCCCACTCTAGGCAGCAGGACCATGATATCTGAAAACTGGCTTTGTCCCCCTTTGTATTACAAGAGCGTCCTGCTCATAATTTTGGTTATCTGTCAGGCTTTTGAGCAGTCAAAGGTCAACGGGCAATCTCTCCCCTACATATGTGGATGTGCACGCATGTAGCCGGACCGTGGGAGGAAAATGCATTGCATGCAGAAAGCGTGAGCATGTACGCATTATTTATTGTTCCGAGTCCAGCGGAACAGGTCTGGATGGACATTTGGAACGTCTGCGTGGAGTTTGGGGCTGGGGGCTGGGAGGTGGTTTTTGAAAGGCCAAGTGCCTCGCACAGTGGCAGACTTTGATCCACCAAGTTGGTCTGCAGAAGGGAAGTCAGAGGTGCCTTTATCTGATGTTGAAGCTCTCTTCAAAAGCCTCCAGCGGAGTGGCGGGGGAGGCGGGGGGGGGGCGAGAAAGAGGCAAGCCGAGAGAGCTACAGAGGGAGAAATCTTTCCCGTCTGAGCTGCGCACCTGGCACTAGAGCGCCGTGATAAAAGGAGGCGATAGCGCATGATAACCGGCCGGCTGCAATAACTGTTGCTCCCGTGGTGCATAGCAAAAAGCTTTCAGCGGGATGGATAACAATCAATATGCCAGCCACTTTGATTTATAGCCCAAAATAATGGGACTTTTATACCCGCCGATTGATTTATTTGATGTTAATCATCGCCTCCCCACCCTCATCACCTGTATTAATAATCGCCGATGGCCAGTGACGTCACGCACGCAGACGCACACCCCTCGGCGCCGTTTACGGGGCCCTGGATTGGAGCAGAGAAGCAAAGGCAAACATGCCCTGTGTCCGCTAATCTTTCACGCTGCCTTATGCAGATCGACTTATCAGCGGCATCTCAACCAGCAGGTAATGGAGAGAATAATTGCCCAGGTAGAACTGGCCCAGGAAGGTGGTTCTCCTTTGGGTCAACCAGCTGAGGGTGGGCCTGGGTTGGGGGGAACCCCGGCCCCTGCCCCCCCCCCCCCGGTTTAACAATTTAAGCTCTCTTGCCTCCCTGTCCCAAACCTCTTGAGGATTCCAGCCAGACGACATGGAAGCTCTAGCCCCAAAAAGCATGTTCTGCTCAACCAGTTCTTCTCTCGTGCCCACCAAGATATGTGTGTCTGGGGGGTGGGGGTACCACGGACCTTGTATTGGTGCATGTGTGAGAGAGAGAGACCTGGGACCAGGCTTCCCACGTGGCCATTGTTCGTGGCCATTGTTCAGCTCGTTCCACCTCCTTTCTGACAGCTTGCTCTCTGCAGAAAGTCCTTCCTTCACATCCAACAGTGCTGAATCCTGTTTTAGGAGGTTTCAGTTGATTCTCCTGCTATTTTAGCACTGCAGCTGTTGTCGAGATAATCCTTTAACTGCTGGGGGACGCGTGCATTATCGTTGATTGCTAAGTCTCCTCTCCAAGTTTATTTGTCGTTCTGTTATTTCGTCTTATCGTGGTCATCGCTGTTTTTAAGTATTGTTAGCCATCCCGGAGGGCGAAGGGGAAGGATGTGGCTTCTGCTGCGGCTTTAGGACTTGGTGGCCCTCAAACTAGGCTTGATAAGAGGCGGCTAGTCATTGGTGAACCAGAGGAAAGGCGTAGCAAGGGTCAGAGGGGCATTCCTTCCACTTCCTCGTTGGCCAAGTAAATATATAAATTGCCCAAAGATTTCTTTTTTCCAAATTGGGTTTTTGGGTCATGAGATGCCCCCCAAAATGTTCTTGGGCAGCAATAAAAAAATTCCTTGGATTAAGAGGGTGGTTTCTTTGGGTGTGGAACATGGGCTTTGTTTTCTTCATCCCCACCGTTTTAGGGGCTGTGCTAATGCTGAGCCCCAGAGCCCCAGCTGGAGCCATATTTGAACCCGAGGGTGCTTCAGTATCTTCTGTTTTAAGGTGCTTCATGAAAGTTCAGTGTCTTTTACTCCTCCCCCGCCTGCTTTTCTGTGGCATCTTTCCCGATCAAGAGGTCAAGTGATCAAAAAAGCTTGTTCGTTTTGGTGGGGACTTTGAGTTGGCCTAATAAAGGTGCTGATTGGTCACGATATGGGCACTGGAATTTTTCTCACCCTGTTCCTGTCTGAATCATCTCTTGCTTGGCAGCTGGCGATCTTCCCTCGAAGCCCTTGCTGCAATAGACTCCAGGTTCTTTCCTGAATCAAAGCGAAGTATATGCTGAGGATATATTTATTATTTATAAACTTAATAAATAATAAATTTATTAAGGCCACCCAACTCCACCACAATCCCAGGCGGCGTACAATAATAAAATCATTGTCAAACAAAGATATAAATAGTTCCACATCAGTCTTTTTCCTGTTGGTCCTTAAACGTCAAATGTCCCGGTTCTTCCCAATACCAGAGTGCTAACCCGGGAGGTGAAAGTGGATGGATGATCCTTTATTAAACGAAGAAATCACTCGGAGAGCAGGTGTGCCAGGGAGAAAGTTACGTATAGCTCCCTTTTCTTCGTACCAAGGATTTTTAAAAATGTGATCCCCATTCTAAGGTTCCCACCCCCACCTTCCGTTTGATGTGGTACAGTCCCCTTCTTAGAGGAAATGATACGTAGGTGGAGCATCTGTTGTTTGGGGAAACCAGCAGGATTTCTGGAGAGGAGGTTCCTAGCTCCATTAGTTCTATTTCCCTAAAGGATTTCCTGCAGGAAGAAGAAAAAGATGGAAGAAACCATGGGAAAACAAAGGAACCCTAATGGGAGGTCTTGTGTGGGCCTCCTTTGTGGTTCCGTGCCTTGCCTGGAAACACCCCGAGACTTGGCTTTCTGGTGCCAGCTCCTACGTCTTCATGGGCACTCTGGGGGAGATGGAGCCAGGCGAACAGCTGAGCAGGGAGCCTCCTGCCCTAACCATTGATCGTATCTTCTTTGTGGGTTTTGAAGTGCGATTGTGATGTTTCCTCTTTTGATTTCAGAGGCCGAGTCCAAAGAGAACATGGAGAATCCAGAGGAGTCAGATAAGCCACAAACGCCAGAGATCGAGCTGTGGATGGGACCAGGTAAATCTCCTCTCTCTGTTTTCTCAAAAGAACGTGGTGCTCGGAATGCAACGTGACTGTAAAAGCTGAGTGCTTCCCGGCGGGCCGGACTCAGATTGGTTCCGTCTAACCGTGAAGGCTCATAGAATGCCTAGCTTAGGCATATGAATTATCTTTCAAAACCAGTATTTAAAAACTTCTGTTAATATGCTTGGAAGAGCTCTGAAGGGAGGGATCCTTTTTAAGAATGAAGAGACTAACAGGAGTCCCCTACTGTTAGGGAAGAAGGGCCCAATTTGTTTGCTTTCTCTCCGCGTCAAAAGCACACGTATTGACCGTGACAATTTGTTTACCGTAACCCGGTGGCACCGAGCAGCTTCCAAATACAAGTAAGTTCAAGAGCTGTGAATATTGTGGAAGAGCCTAGTTCAGAGGGTTAGGAAAGCAGGATTCTGCTCCTGGTGTTTGGTTTGGACTTTAAACCGTAAGCTGACACAGTGTGCAGGGAAACGGTTGGGTGCGCCAGTCTCCGTCTGTTAACAGAAGGGTAAGGAAGTGTAAAAACAGAAGTTCAGATTTATGTGATATATACAGTGGCTCCGACCTGGGCAATGCGTACAGTAGCTTGGATATAAATGAAGTGGCTTGGAGGACTTCTTGGGTCATCCTTGTGGGGAGATGGAGCGGTAAATACAAATCGAATCATAAATAAAATAAATAAAAATAAATGCTTCCCCAGAAGGAGATCCCAGGCTCAACTGAAGTCTGAAGATTAATGCTGCCTGTCAGGGTAGACCTAAGTGAGTGGAACGGACCCGTGATCTGGCTCTCCATTGGCTGGTCAGCGAGCACCTTCCTTGTGTGCAAAAGGTCCCAGCCCTGGCAATGCCTGCTTGCTGGAGAGCATCTCTCAGCATACCATCCAAAGGTCAAATGTGGGTCCAAAAAAGGATCCTGACACACCCTCCGTCTTGTTTGAGGGGTGGTCACTCCACATATACTGAGCCAGGCTGGAAAATGTCTTCTTTCCATCTAGGGCCATAGTGAGGCACCGTTGGTCTCCGTAGGAGTAGGGGCCAGGCCGGCCAACACTGCCCCGTACAGTTCAAGGCAGATCCATCTTTCTCCAGGCAGCTCGGGGAGATGCGCTTGGAAAATGGTTTTATTTTATCTTACAACAACTTTGCAAGGCGGGTTAGGCCAAGGTCATCTCGGAGGAGAAGAATAGCCGTACAGTGCCGTTGGACTTCTCAAATCGTTTCGTTTGCACATACGAACACGCGTGCAGTTGCATCCACATACATGTATGGTTCTTCTTTCATGGCTGGTAAAAAATCCATGCTTGCCTAAAATTGCCCACAAGCCTTATATACGATGAAGCAGGCAGCACCAGGGTTGCTAAAAAGGGGGAGAACGTTCTCCTTGCAATGTCAACTTTATTCCATTTTCTGCTCTTAGAGCTTGAACGCCTTCATCTGTTGTTTTTATGGGTTTTATTTCTTGAATCACAAGGTGGGAGGATTGCTAAGAAGATCCCCCCTGCTCCTCCTTGACCTGGGTCGTTTTGGAAGCACGCCCAACGTGCAGGTGGCCTGGAGATCTCTCCCGTGGCCTGAAGGCACTTCTCCACTCTTTCCCCAGCTGCTTTTGAACAGCATTTCTGACAATATTCATCTGCTTTTCCCTTTTCTTTCTTCTCTAACTCCCCTCCCCGCATCTGGCTCCTAGTCCAGGAAGGGAAATGTGTTCACAGCCGGGCTGATACCCTTGGCTCTTCCTGGATGCCTTGGTCGGAAATAGGTCTGCAGAACCTCCGCACCTTCTCCTTGGTTATCTCTTCCCTCCCATCCTTTGCCCTTTGTGAGCCAAGCCCGCGTGGCCCCTGATCGTCAGTGGCAGTGATGGTCCTTGGCCTGGCCACGCCAGGGCCTCCTTCCCACCACACTTTAAGCATCCTGGAGGACCACGGTTGGGATTCCTGGCCCCGGAAACACTGACCGTGGATCTAACCTTTAACCAACATTGCTTGTCAGATCTTCCCCCTTGACCGGATGCCCAATTTAGGACTCCTCCACAATCAGGTTTTTTTCCCTAATGGGACCAGATGTTGCAACAAGGACGGCGTAATCAGTGAGTCCCCGTCACTGATTTTGCCACCACCTTCCGTTCATGCTCCCCCACTTTTCCCAGATGGCAGTTGACAGTGGGGGGATGAGAGGGTGTGCCCTCTGCCCACGGGCCGACTGGAGCGGCTTAGATTCAGGTTTCACTCGTGTCGTTGTCGGTGATGATAGTAGCCCAGCCTTCTCCCCTGCTTGGAACAAGAGAGGAGATTCTATCCAGGCTCTTCGGGGCCAGCTTTGCAGGAAAGCCCTGGAGCCCTGTGCTAACAGGCCCAGTCCCCTCTCCCACCATTTTCAGAACCCCACAGGGTGGGAAAGGCTGTTCCCTGCTGGAGGCTGCCAGAGGTTTCTGGGCCCCTGCATTCACCCCCAGTCCCTCGACGGATCGGTTTCCTGTCGGTTTTAAGCATCTGCCTGGGAACCCCCTTTAAGGTCCACTGCCCACTGGAATTCCCTGAAACACGTACCCTTTTCCTGACTTCAGTGTGTCTTTGCTGACCTCTCTGCCCCCCCCCCTTTGGCTGGAGGCTTAAGCATTATGTGTGTGGAGACCCCCTTCGCAGAGATTGCGTCACGGGGCCAGAACGGCCCAGATGGTAACGCTCGATCAGGACTCCAAAGGTCCGGCTTAGAACAATACGCTTTCCCCTCGGAAAAATCCCGCAAGCCCGCCTAATTGGCCTGCGCGTTCCCTGAGGCTGAAGACGGGGCTAGAAAAGGAACCCTGTTTCCCGTAACTGAACCCCGGTTGGCTATTTGCATTCTTTATGTAAAAGAGATTTTATTATCGCTCCGTGCAGCCCATCTCCGCGGCTGTAATTGGAGTGATATTAATTTCTGTGTGGCTGGGAGTTGATCTCGGTCCGGCGATGCCAGGGTGATAGAGCCTTTCCTTTCTGCGCTAACCGCCGCGATAGGCCTTCTATCAGTCTCCGTGCAGGCACCGCACTTATCAGGAAGAGAATGGCGGAAAGAGGAAAGGGGAGAAAAGAGGACACTTTCAGTAGCCTGAGTTTCTTCTTTATCTGGCAGGATCCGCTGTGCGTCAGCTCTGGCAGGCAAGAGAGATGCTGCATGCAGTCCAGGCAGGCAGCAGGAGTTCAGCTTTTCTTCCTGGGACCTGCAAGTTTGGTCCATTCCAAACCTCCCTCCCCTCCCCTCCCTCCCTTCCTCCCTCCCTTCCTTCCCCCATCTCTCATCCCTTCCTTCCTTCCTTCCTTCCCCATCTCTCATCCCTTCCTTCCTTCCTTCCTTCCTTCCTTCCTTCCTTCCCCCATCTCTCATCCCTTCCTTCCTTCCTTCCCCCATCTCTCATCCCTTCCTCCCTCCCTCCCTCCCTTCCTCCCTTCCTTCCTTCCTTCCTTCCTTCCTTCCTTCCTTCCCCCATCTCTCATCCCTTCCTTCCTTCCTTCCTTCCCCATCTCTCATCCCTTCCTTCCTTCCTTCCTTCCTTCCTTCCTTCCTTCCTTCCTTCCTTCCTTCCCCCATCTCTCATCCCTTCCTTCCTTCCTTCCTTCCTTCCCCCATCTCTCATCCCTCCCTTCCTTCCTTCCTTCCTTCCTTCCTTCCTTCCTTCCTTCCTTCCTTCCTTCCTTCCCCCATCTCTCATCCCTTCCTTCCTTCCTTTGTTCCTTCTTCTCATCCCTCCCTCCCTCCCTTACATCTCTTATCTTCCTCCCTCCCTTCCTCCCCCCTTCCTCTCATCCCTTCCTTCCTTCCTGGCAGCTTCAGGGAGGGGACGTTCATTGCCCAGCTTGGCAGAGTTAAGTACAGCCCTCCTCCAAGGTCAGATCCAGCTGCCTGCAAGGTCCGGGGCGGCAGTGGTGAGACCCTCTGCACCGCCTGGAGGGGCCGCTGAGGGGCCAGGCGTGTGCTGTCCGCTCCAGGGTGAGGCGCAGCTCCAGCTTGGCACATCCTTCCTTTCTGGGGATGGGTGGACACTGCAGGACGGGCACCAAGCTCTTGAGACTACTTTGGGGTGCCAGCTGCGGTTGTCAGGGAGATAACTGGCGAAGAAGGAGGGGGCTCCCTCCAGGGAGATAAATGCATGCGCAGTACTGAATCGCTTTGCTTTCCTCCCAAGAGGCTGAAGAAGGCACCGCCCTAGTTTCTTGGGCCTTTTCTCTGAGCATCACTAGTTCATTTTAGTTCAGCTGGATTCTGTCTAGCAGAGTAGAACAATAAAACACTAGAGCCTGTACACCAAGTCTCGGCGTGTTCCTTCAGTCGAAGTCAGGACAGTGGCTCCCTTTTGTCCCTGGAAAGGCGCCACAGCCAGGTCATGGAATGCACCTAAAACGCCAATCCGAGCGTTGAGTGGGAAGAGACAGGGTGGTCTCTGAATAGCCATGTGCAAGGGGAATTGTGTGGAACCTCCATGTTCAGAGGAAATCTACCTCTGGATCGCTGCAGGTTGGCAGCCAATTTGAAAGAGCTTCAGGGACCACAGCACGGCTTATGGTCACTCTCCTGCATTCTGCAGGCTCCAGGACTTTGCCCCTGAGCTAGCAGACGGCGGCTGCAGGAGAAGCTTTTCGGGCGCCTTCCGTCTGAAGCCACCTGCTGTTAATAGGGACTGTCTCCCCTTGGTCCCCGAGGAAGCCGCCGCTCTCTTGAGGCTTTCGCCTCTCAGTCCCACAGGCACAGACTCCGGGGGCAGCGGTGGGGTGGGGAGGGGTGGGGAGGGCAGGAAGAGTTCTGTGCCGCCACTGCCCAGCATGCCAAGCGCAATGAGAAAGTCAAGGGGAATGAGAGGGACGGGGAATTTTTTTCCTTTCCTTTTTAATCTTCCGTTTGACCTTGCTCGCTCGAAGGGTCTTGGCTGCTTTAAAATTCTGATATGCAAATCGGTGATAGCTCCAATCTATAATCCTCAACTTGGGCACCGTCGCAGATGAAACAGCCTCTTGCATTTGTTTCCCCGTCTTTCAAGCCAGCGGCTCCAGCCGGCTGGCGTCGTCCTGAAGCAGGGGGGACTTGCTTGTTCTCTGGTTGCCCCCCAGGTCGAACCGAGATGGAAGGACGCTCCTGGCCCCTTGGAGCTGCGGAGCATCTTCCCGGAGAAGCCCCAGCAAGCCAGAAAACGGGTTGGGGCTCCAGAAGGCTGCCCACTCCATTTCCCCCTTTGCTGCAGAACTTCCAAGGGGGTCCTTGAGAACCAGCTGCTTGCCCGGGCATTGGGAAGAATAAAAAACATGCTGACAGGCTTTTGGGTTCTGGGGGTGCCAGGTTTCATGCTCGTTTGGAGTCCTGCATCCAGCGGTAGTGGTACCCGCCGTCCCCCGAAGATCCATTTCTTTTCCCCACCGCATACAGTGTGCTACTGCAGTCATTTCAGGCACACGTGGACCTGATGCAGTGCCAACTTTTCTTGCTTACTTAACTGCTCCTAGATTACTATTTCTACATGTTTTTTAAAAGGGCACATGGATGAGGTCAGGCAATAATAAAAGAGGGAGGCTGGGTCTGTTTCTCAGGTTCCAGCCAGGCAGGTGGCCTTACCTTGGAGTGGGCTTGATTCTGGCCAGTCCCTTAATCTGTACGCCCCTTCCTTGCCTTGAAGTGCAACAGGAAAACAGCCTCGGGAGGCGTAAAGCTGAGCAACTTGGAGACCATAAGACAGATTTTTAAAATCCTGAATACTTGATAATCTGAACCTAGATCTGTATGGTAGCTCGACTCCTGATGACTTCATGGATACGTCTGTGTAGTTTCTGTGATGGGATGTGAGGGTGGCCTTTGAAGACGGCGGGGGGAAGAGATGCTGCCTAGGGAGCAATCAGATAAAAGAGAAAGGAGCCCTCAACAGAGTAACGGCCAGAGAAAGAAAACTTAGGAAGGGCCTGCCCTAACGACTCTGGCGGTAAATAGGGAGGGTGGGAGATTTGTACTTCAGACTTGCAAGGTTCTGTTTAACGTAGCCTTACAATAAGGTACAATTATCTCATCTCATCGTGTTTCCTGTCTGGTCTACCTGGGAGGGCTGAAAATTTTACGACCTTTTTTGCGCCAGTCGTTAAGCAAATCACATGGTTCCCCATTGATTTTGCTTGCCAGAAGCCAGCTGAGAAGGTCAGGAATGGCAATCACGTGACCGTGGGGACACTGCGACGGTCGCAAGTGTGAGGACCTGTCGTAAGTCATTTTTTTTCAGCACTGTTGTAAGTCCGAACCGTAACTAAACTAATGGTTGTTAAGTGAGGACTACCTGTATTTGCTTTGTTCCCATCAGGGTGGTGAAGCATTGTCCCCAAATGAAGTCCCACCCAGGTGCTGACATATGCTGGCATAGTTTCAGCCAGATTGGCACACCACAAGCCCTCAGTGAGTGACTGGAAGACGGCGTTCCTGGGGAAGTCATTCAGGAAATCAAAATTCCCCCAACTTTTCTAAAATCTCCAGGCTGATCGCCTAGAGGTGACTCTTAACTTGCTGTAGGTGAGCTCTTTATCAGCCTGTCCTGCTAATGGATAGGGCACGCGTAATGTTTACTCAGCTTCAGCATTCTCCGCACAGTTAGGACAGTGTAAGCCACCACGGGCAGCCAGTGGGGTGGCCAAGGGTATTTTGCATATGTGCTAACTGGTTTAATTTAAATCTACATGATTGCTTTTGAGAAGAAACAAATGTTTCTATAGGTTTTTTTTTAACTCAGGCCTTTTTTTTTTTAAGGGGTGCCCCCCACCCTACATCTCCTACTCGGAGGGCATGTGAAACGGTCCTTTTTTTTCCTGTAAGCACCTGCACTAAAAATAATGATTGTGCTACCGGCTGATTAATGGAGGCGCCTCTTTAAAGGTGTAAAATGCGCATTTATCAGTTAATGGAACTGATCAGTGGACTGCGCGTCAGAGCCCTCCCCGGCAGCCTTGTCGATCTCAAAGGGCAGCGCGATAGCCATCTGCTCGGATATCCCACTGAACTATTTGAAGTCGGAAAGGGTTCGCCCCTAGCCGTGTCCCGAACGAGAAGGCGGGCCTCACGCTGGCTGGGGAATTCTGGGAGTTGAAGTCCACCCATCTTAAAGTCCCCAAGGTTGAGAAACACTGAGTTAGAGGAATATGGGAAGAGTTCAGCCGTCACACACACCACACACACACCCGTCTCCAATGCATGCATTTGGGGTTGGTGGGTGGGTGTTCCATTTTGCCTTTCCAGCCAAACTGCAGTGTACCAATCGAAGAGAAACTGCAGTGTGTTGCCAGGCCCAAACTGCCAGAAAGGCTTTGTTGCTATCTCAATAAAACCCTGCGATCTTTCTTTTCCTTCCCCAACCTCTATTTTTGCTCCATTTCTCTCCCCACCCCCACCCAACTCTCTTTCCTTTCTTTCTTTTTTTATCTCTGTTGTGACTCCTGTCTTAGTAATCTCTCCCTGCCTGAAGTTTTCTATGCAAACCCCAAAGTTGATTATCGGGAGGCAGGACAGCCCGTTCTGATGGACGGGCAGGGTTGCCCATGATCCTCTTGATAAGCGTGTCTGTGTGTGTGTGTGCCTGCACACCCCTTTCTTCCTCTTCTCATTGGTATGTGTGGGTGGGAAAAATTATTCCAGCTATTTTTCTTTATCGCTCATAGCAGAGTTTTACACAAGATAGTCATATTTGTTTTAGATTACCACGCTGGGGAAGAGGGCCAGGCGGTGGGAGCCCGTTGCATGCTGGGGATAACGTGGCCTCAATCCGCCAGGCACGGGTGTTTAGCACACTGCCGCCCATCTTAGGCGCCTCGTGTCCTTGAAGGGCTGGCCCCGGCAGGGTGGCGGAGGCCGGTTCGCACCCCCAGTAGCCACCCACGCTCTGCTTAGCCTTCCTGCAGGGTGGTTGCTGGAGCCAAGAGAAGAACGCGCATGGATCGGCCAGGCTGCCTAGAGGGGCACGAGCTCCCCTCCTCTGGACGTCTCCGAGAGAAAGCTGGACAGCCAGCCCAGCGGTCAACGGAGGTTGACCGAGCAGAGCGTGAGACTCCACGGCCCCAACAGCCCCGTCCAGGCTAGCCCAGCCATCCACGCAGCTCACATCACCAGGCCCAACTGGCACGACTTGGACTCGATGTGAGCCCTGGCCCATTTTCCGGCAGCTCGCTATGTTCTGCCCGCCCAGTCTACTCGGTGGGGCACACAGAAATGGGAGGAATTCAGTGCGCAGGTTGAGCCTCTTGCGACTCGGCTTCCCTTCGTGGCTGCCTGGAACCCCGCTCCACGCAGCTTCAGGGGCTCCGGGGCAGCCCTCCGAGCCCAGCTGGACTCCTTAAACCGCTTGGGGTTGTAGGGCGAGGAGGGGAGACGGGAGGGGCCCGGCGGCGAGGCCGATGATAAGCCAGTGGCATAAAACAGGAGGAAAAACCACCAAGGACTCCCCCTTTTGTGAGACACAATCACCCCACTCTAGCAGCGGAGATAGGATCGCGCTCGTTCCAGGCGTGAAGGCACCACCCTGGTTGCCCTGATATGATCAGCCTCTCCAAGGCCACCTGCCCCTTTCTCCCTTCTTGGTGCCAATGGTACCGTCCGGGGCTCCCTTTTATGAGAAATTATCTCACAGGGTCTGCGCGGAGGGTGGAAACAGCTGTGCTTGGGGAAGGAAAGAGAGAAAGAGCACCCCAAGGGGTCAGTGGGGGGAGGCAGGAGCTTGGGGGGGCCTCGGCAGTTTGAAAATTGGGGGACATGCTTGAAATCAGTTGAGGGCAGATGAAGGTGGGCCGCACGAGCCCAACGGGAAGCATCCAGCACTCTGGGGAATTCTGGGAGTTGAAGTCCACGCCTCTTCAAGTTGCCGAGCTTGAGAAACACTGCCTTAAAGCATCAGGCACGTGGGCACCTTTATGAGAATTTCCTTCATAAGTAGGGCTGGCAAGAAGACTCACGCCGGAGTAGCCTTTGAGTGGCTTTCATGTTTTATAGCCCCCACCGAAGAATCGCACAGGTTGTAATTTGGAGAAGGACCTGTCGGCTCCAGCCTTTTCCGTTCCCTAAGACAGATCTGAGGCTGGTGGTTCTCAGGGCAGATGTAATGCCAGTCAGAAAGGCCATTCTGTTCCCTGCCCAGTGCGTGGGGCTGCCCCTTGAAAATTGGATGGCCGCTGTTGGGAATGTGAACGCTTTCTCCTAGCCTAAGCCCCAGATCTCCCTTAAAAGCGTTGCCTAAATCCCCTTGATCGGATCCGGCCATGCCGAGGGCAGCTGCCCAGCCAGCGAGAGGGCACTTAGCTGCTGCTTTTTGTCCTCTGGGATCGACCCTTGGCCTAAAATTTCTGCTTTCGAGCTGGTGCAGATGCACGCTGGGGGTGGAGAGACGGGCCTCGGTTGCTACACAGGCTTGGTAAGAGCTCCTCCATTAATGGGGTCAGGGTTTGCAGCGATAAAGATTTGCTGTTGTTAACTGTGTCAAAAAATCAATAAATCCCCAGCGATGCTGGGTTGCGATAGCAGAAGAGAAATCCCCAATAGCCAGCTAAGCTGCGGGGGCTGGACGTACATTGGCTGGGGGGGTGACGTTTTGCCGAAAGCAACCCTCTCCCCGAAGCCGAGGGAGGGCGGTTGGGGGTCTGGGGCACGCCGATCCACAGCCCTTCCTCCGGCCCTCCGGCCGAGCTGCTCTCGGCCGGCCGGGGTGCCCTTCTGAAGCGGAGAGGAGATCGGTGGCGAATCAGGTGCCCGTGGAGGGCAGTCTGGACCATCCGCTGCCGAGTGGCCCAGGTGAGGGGCAGAGCTCTGCCCACAGAGGGGAAGCAGGAGCTGGGGGGGCACGAAACAGACTGCACTTTGCCCCGCTCTGCCACCTTGCCGCTTGAGCACGCGAGGGCGCAAATGTGCTTCCTTTCAGGGTGGCACCGCGAGTGGCTGCGGGGCCGTCTTGGCCTGCTGGAGTCGGCCCTTTTTGTCCTTGTGCCACCTGGGGGTTGGGGGGGGAAGAACTTTTGTTAAACTTTGGCACTTTTTCGGCATGCAAACCGCTTCTCCGTTCACAATGAACCGGGGTCAGAAAAGACAATTGGCGTTTGGATTGTGGAGACCAAATAAAGGAGTGTTGGTCCCTTTCCAGTTCATTTGCCGGGAATGAAACGCAGTTAATAGTTGGTTGAAGGTCTGCTGAGCATCTTCTGGCTGGTGGGCCACCAGCTGGCCTTGGCCTCCAAGCCTACCCAACCGGAGAAGCTGCCCAGAGCGAGGAGAACAAAGAGGAAGGGTCTCCCCGTCCCCTCTCCCTTTTCTCCTCTAATTTTCAGAGGGGGCGGGGGCACTGTGGTTATTCCAAGTATTGCCCCTGATTACTCAGGCAAAGCTGGGATAATCCCTTGAGCCCCTTGAAGAGATTTTCCTTTTGTGAAGGGCGATGGAGAGTGAAGGCTACGGTGGACCCCCTCCGTCTTATCAGGCGATTGTGCATCATTTTGCTAGTTGAGTTGTCAGGATTGTGTGAGCGTGCATGTGTTGCTTTAATTCTCCTCCTGAATCAGGTTTTCTGTTTCCTGAAGGAAGGCCAGCTTCTAAGAATTCAATCTCAGAATCAGAAGGCAGCGTTTGGCTTTCCCCTTCATTCACGCCCCCTTTCCAGCAGGGCAACCCACCTTTCAAAGTTTGGTCCTGACCAGCCTTTTGTTGACTGTTCGACAAGCGGCCCTATTCATGGAAGCTTCCCTGAGCTCTCCTGGTTTCATTCTGGAGTTCCCTCCCTCTTTCATGGTGCTAGAACTTGGGTTCTCCCCATTATACTGACCAGCCGGCTGAAGAACATCTGCTTTCCCACCACTCAAACCATGGGGATTTGCTTACAGCTGTTGGCTTCAAGGGAGGGTGGCTGCATCAGTTCACACAGGCACAGGGGTGAGTTAAACAGTGGTGAGGAGATGATGGCTAGTTCTCACACACTTCTGAGTTCCTGGATAATACTTGGCTGAGCTTCAGCCAGGCCAGGAGCGCAGTGGTCTTTTGAAGTCATGCCATGGATTACGATGAACTTGGATGATGTTGAGCGAAGGCAGTTGTCCAGTGCATGATGGGGGCATGGGGAATGGGTGCGCTGAGATCTGAGGGTCTCAGTGGAGATAGTTGCTTTGGATGCTGGTTTTAGTTGTTAGTTACCTCTGCTTGCATAGTGCTTACAGGGGAGCAACCTGAGAGAGGGTGGTCTTCTCTGTTTAAGGGGGGACATTGAAATTTAAGGAGAGGATGAGATGGTGAAGGAAGAAGGACCACGGGTTCCGAGTGGGCATAAGAGGAGCTGATTTTCTGTCGACTCCAGCCAGATGATGAAGTTTGGCAGGTATGCTTGCCAAACCCTTCCTGTTATGCTTTCTTGCTGGACGAAGCTGGCATGGCACCCTGGCTAGCCCCCCATGCCCCAGAACTGGTTCTCCGCTGATCCTCTTTAGGGTAAGAAAAGCCAAGCTGATCGGTGGGGCAATCTGGGCCCTTCTGCAGGCTGCTTAGGTTCCCAGCATCCGTCCCCTTTGGCCAAGTTGGCTGGCATTGTAGTTCAGGGCCATCTGGAGGGTGGCTGGTTTCCCAGCTCTGTGGTGGCAGTAGGTGAGATCAAAGGAGACACGGAGGGGCCGCAGAATGAGCCAAGTCTCCTCCTGTGAAGTGCACCAGGTCAACTGGTTAGCAGCAATTTGGAAATAGGCAAAAGGGCGGGCTTCCATGGATATTTACTATTCTTGCCCTCATACCCTGCCTTTCCTCTAGAACCATGTGTCTCAAGCTTAGCAACTTCAAGATGGGTGGACTTCAACTCCCAGAATTCCCCAGCCAACCATGGGGAATTCTGGGAGTTGAAGTCCACCCATCTTGAAGTTGCCAAGGTTGAGACACACTGCTCTGGGAGGTTGTGCCATTGTTCATCCTCACAACAACTCTTGAGGTGGCTTAGACCAGGAGAGCAGATCTGGCCCAAAGCAAGCTCCATGGTTGAGCAGGGACTTGAAATAACCCTGGCTTCTCCCAGGCCATCAATCAAGCTCCACCCACCACCTGATTTCCCCCCAAAGAGTTGCAATGCCTAGGTGATAGGAATTAGGCACATCGGCAGGGGATTGAGCTGGATCCGGCCACTGAGGAGTAGTGAGAAGACCAGGCTCCATATGAAGGTTTGTCTGGCTGGTTGATGCAGAGAGCTTGCAGGCAACCCAACCTGGGTCACGGCGCGGTACTTCTGAATGATGGCTGGCCTGGGTTGGGCACCCGTCCTCCACCAGCCTCGCTGAGCTAGCCGGGCTCAAGATGCAGTCACTGCGCCCCGTCTCCCGGCCCCACCATGCCAGCCGAGATCCTTCCATTGTGCCGAGAGGCACCCAAGGGACGTGAGCCTTCTCAGACGGCATCCCCGCGCCATCTTCCCCTCCATTCCTTTTGTAACTTCATTATCGCCGTCGCGCAGGCCGATACCAGCCCAATTTGGTTAATGATCCCGGAGATAAGAATTATTCCGATAACTTCGGGCCAGCTGGCTTGCGGGAGCCAATCGGAGGCCAGCTTGGCCAGGAAACTGATGGGGAGATAAGATAAGGGCAGAATTGTATTAACCTGCGGGGTGGTGAAACTGAGTGCCAGCGCCACCGATCCCCAGATTAGGGGCAGCGAGACGCAGGCGCACACAGCCGGCGAGAGGGGGGAGAAACGGACTTTGTTCCTTGCGATAATCTACAACGTTGTTTTGGCCATTAGGCCCAGCCGGACTATTAATTGATGCGTGCTCTTCTGGGTGTGTTGATCTGCGAGGTGGCGCATGAAGGAAAACTCAGATGGGGACATCATCTGCTCTTTGGAAGTGGGGCCTGTCCATCACTCCCAGTCTGTCTGTCTGTCTGTCTGTCTGTCTGTCTGAAGTCCAGGCTCTGCAGAGTTTTTGGGTGGAAACAAGGGGGCTTCTCTCACAGCCACCCTCACAGTCCTTCTGGGAGGTCAGGAAAGCTTCCTTGTGTACCTGGCTGTTCCAAGTGGCTCTTGCACAACTTTTCCTGGGGTTGTGAAACTGTATTGTGGTTATAAGCCCCAGAGCCTTTCCAAAACTCACCTGCAAATGGTAATTTTTAATAAAAGAATGGTGGAAGTGGATACAGAGGGAGAGCACCCATATTTTAGGAATCGAATGCAATTTCAGTGAAAGCCAATTTGGGGTTCACCCCACCCATTCCTTTGTCCTGGCCTCTTCTGCTTGTTGGCATGCTGCCTGAAAAATAATGCCCATCCAGTACAGAGCCCTGACTGATGGTGGGAGACCCAAGCGTGACAAAAGACAACATGCTGGGCTCGGGCGGCCGACGTGGAACACGGATGGACTGGAGACTTTTAGGAAAGCAGAAGTCAGGTGGGCACATCCCAAGAATGCTGGCTGTATCCAGTCCTGCTGAGCCCAAAAAATGTACACCGCAGCAAAATTGTGTGGCGGTTTGCTGACAGCCCCAAAGGGGGAAGGGCTCAGGGTGCCACTGAAATAGGGCCCTTTCCCCCCACCCAGTGCTGAATCCACCAGCAATAGTAATTAATCCCTGAGGAAGCTCTTACAAGAAAGACCAGCAGCAGGTGGATTACTGGAAAGGCTCTGAATGTGAATGTGAGATGGCCTTCCCGTGGGTTGGGGGGCAGCCGTCCCAAGCCTGGGTCCCCGCCCCTCCCTCTCCACACAGTGGGGTTTTGGGGCACACAGTTGGGCTTGCCTGCTTCTGGGGTGATAGTCCATCTGGGTCCTTTGACCCACAGCCCCAAGAACAGCAGCCTTTGGGCTGTTCTCTCTGGCCCCAGAGGGTGTCCCCTGCGTTGCCCCCCGTCGTTTGGTTGGCCCAGGGAGATGGGCCTGCGCTGATGAGCTGAAGAGTCCCTGGCAGGAACCGAGAGCGTTCAAACCGCCCTGCCCGGTTGGTGCCCCCGGCATCCACTGCAGCCCGTCACCAGGAGACCAGCATTTCCCACTGTGCCCCTTCCTTCCTTCCTTCCTTCCTTCCTTCCTTCCTTCCTTCCTTCCTTCCTTCCTTCCTTCCTTCCTTCCTTCCTTCCTTCCTTCCTTCTTTGCAAAATCCAGCAGGGATTGGGGGGGTGAGGTCGGGAAGTGCCCCTCCTCTCCGCTAGCCCTATTTTTGTCCCCTTCTGTCTGGAACGGCCGCCTCCTTTATCAGCGGAGGAGTGTTTTCTCTGGTGGGGATTGATACACAGAAGATGCACTGCTCTGACATGGAGAGTGTCAGGCAGAGGCTCTTATCGCCAAGCCATGGTCTCCTGACCCAAACGCAGCTGATTAGCCAGCAAGAAGCCGAAGGAGGGAGGGGGCTGCCGGGCATCCCGGGAGCCGGCCGGAAGTTGGAGCTCCGTGCAAAGTTGGCAGCGGCACCCCGGGAGGATCCCCGTTGCAGAGATGGAGATGCCTCTGGGGGGCAGAGGCCCTGTTGGAGGTCCTCCTTCAGCAGGTAGGGGCACAAGGATTGTCTCCTTTGCCCCATAGAATTCGGGGCAGGCGTTGACAAGGATTTTTGCTTTATAGGCTGTTCGCCCGCGTCCGGGGGTTAAACTGTATGTTGGTGTACCTCCTGACTCTAGAAGGGCCAGAAACGGAGCCATCCGTTTCTGGAAACCACAATGGGAGAGGGCTGTGGGGAAAAGGCTTGCAAACTGATTCTGCATTGAAAAGTTCTTCTTTTGCATTTTGTCTAACTGTTCCTATACAGTTGGATGAAAGGAAACTTACTTTGGAGCCTGTGTTAAAAAGAAAGGATTTTGGGGTGACCCGTGGGGTCCTTGCAGTCACTAAATGACGGGGGGGTCAAGGGCCGTGGGGGAACGTGCTGCACCATCCTCTTCTGGGCAGGCTGTAGCTTCCCAGCTTCCTCAAATCCCAAAGAAAGACGTTAGGAGGGAACCCATCCCTTGGAGCTTTTCTCACGTAGGGAAGTACAACCCATAAGGGAGCGAGATATAGAATTCCCTGACATCTGCAACCCCCGGAGACACTTGAAAGAAATTCTCCAGGAGCCAGGAAATGAGGTGGGAAAATGGAAGCCTTGTGATCAAGGGAAGAAAACACCTGAGAAATGGCAAAGCAGGTGTCAGCTCCACATTTCAGGAGGTTCTTGCTTGCTAGGGGCAACGTCACTGGACCTCAGACTCACACCTGTCCCTCCTTGTGTTGCCAGTCATTTCCCACCCCACCAGCCAGTTGTTGTCTGCTGTTTCCTCTGTGGGGTGTATCCCCACAGGTTAATTGGACGGCAGACCCCCTTCTCTTAATCCTGTAGGGAAGGCACGTTCTTTGTGGAGTTGATGGGCTCCTCTGAGTCCGTATACAGGTAGTCCTCATTTAGCGACTGCCTCGTTTAGTGACCATTTGCGGTTACAACAGTGATGAAAAAGTCACTTTGCAAGGAATCCTCGCATTGATGACCTTGGCAGGCCTGTAAAGCAAAAGAAAGCTGAAGGAAGATCGTAAGCACCACCGCGGTTTCACTTAGCGACTGCTTCACTTAATGACCAAGTTGCCGGTCCCAATTGTGGTCGCTAAACAAGGACTACCCATAGAACCCCTGGGCTGCCCTTCAACCAATCTATAAAAACCAGAAGTGTTTTTACAGGCAGACCATGATGTGCTGCAACAGGAGTCTAAACCTAGACAAAGATTCACCAAGGCGGAAGTGGCTCTTCAGGCCACTGGTCCAACTGCCAGTTAGAATTGTTGGGATGCCCGGTGGTCCCAAAGAGGAAAGAGCTACTGCATCCCCCTCCAGCACGGCAATCTTCCCAGCCCCCCCCCTCCAACCAGGAACATGACCTCCCTGTCCAGAAGCACCAAATGCTGAGAGGAAGGGCTATGGTCCTGGTGCCCATGAAGCGGGCAGAACCGTCTAGCTGTGGGGCCCCCTCCCTCCCCTCCCCTTCCCTCTGATAAGCCCTGGCATTCGGGGACTTCTGCCTCCCTTCTCTCCCCCACCCCCTGTGTGTTTGATGTGCCTGGTGAGATGAGAAATCTGACCTCAAGGACTTGTTTCCCACGCAGCAGAAGGGAAGGGAAGGTGGGGGGGGGGGCTCTGCGGTGAGTCCATCCTCCCTCCCCTCAGTGGAGTTTGGAGAAAAGGGGGGTGCGAGAACTCGCGCCCCTTCCTCCGTCCCAGATGTGGAAAGAGGGGGCCCTCGTCTTGCTCCAGCCTGCCTTGAAGTATTGCTTAACTGCCATCTTATCACAGGCAGCAAGATGGAGGTGCAGCTAAAACATTTTTAGGCCAGTCTTTCCAGCCAATTTACATGTTATCTACCCCATTAAGCCAAGAGGCTTATCAGACCATCAAGGCTGTTACATCTCCGAGCTGCTTCAGCCAAGGGTCCTAATGAAGCCTTAGAGAGAGACTCCCTTTTTGGTGGAGGGGTGCCAGCAGCCTTTGACCATCACGCCCCCCCAAAAAAAACCCTCTACAAGGGATCCTCTAGGAAAGAGGTGACGTTCGGCAGTGGGTGAACCCAGCCAGAGGGTGCCCTGGCAGAACAGAGACGGTCCTTGCAAATGGTGTAGCTCAGCTCGGGTGATTGGGACTGCAGCCTGCCCATTCCTAGCCAGAAGCCTGGGATTGTGGGAGTTTGGGGTGGGCACTGGGTCAAGGAAAGTGGGCCGATCCAAGATGCCGCAATCTTTGTGAGTTAGAAGACCCTGAAGGGCTCTGTACACAGATGGTCTGGGGAGGCCTGGAACGGGTCCTTTTCCTTTTCTCTCTCTTGCCCCCCCCTTTCCCCCCTTTCCTTTCCTTTCCGAAAGGAGCCAATGAGGAAATGCGGAAGGGTTTCCCAGGGAAGGCAGAGCGATGGCGCGCTAAGAATCTTGTGGCTGGCCTGATCTTCCATGCATTTCTGAACCCAGCCCAGGTGGCACTCCATCCTTTGCCCGTTTTCCAAGAGGCCCTTCACCCTGACGGTTGCAGCTAGGCAATGTTGAAGCGCACACACTCGCCCCCACCCGCCCCCAGAGCATGTTGTGGCCCACGTCTGACTGGCAGAAACACCTTTTGCCAAGCGAGTCAGATGCGCCTCGGTACAATGCCATGGCGCCCCTCTGCAAGGTGGCGCCAGTGCGACCCACGTGGGGTCGTCCAGGTTCTTCGCTGAGACTTCTGCCTTCCCCAACCTCCTCTTTCCTCTCTTTCAGACGAGTTGGAGCTTCTGGCCTCGCAGGCGGAGAGCAAGGTGTGCACTAAGCACAGCATCCCCGGTGGAGTGTTTTGGGGCCCGTTCCCAGGAAATATCCACAGTGAACCGTCTTCTCCAGGACTGGCTGAGCCGGTAAGGTTTCCCCACATAAAATAGTCTATAACTTAGTGGAGAAGGAAGAGTCCTTTCAAGCTGAAGGCAGGATCTCCTGTCCCCCGTTTTCCCCCCGTGGCACAACAACCCTGTGAGGTGGGCAAGGCTGAGGGAGGGAGTGATGGCTGTGACTGGAAAAGTTATCCAAATACAGGTAGTCCTCGTTTATCAACCACAATTGGGACCAGCTTTCCTTTGCTTTACAGATCTGCGAAGGTCGTCAATGCGAGGACTGGTCATAAAGTTACTTTTTCATCACCGTCGTAACTGCGAACGGTCGCTAAACGAGGCAGTTGCTAAATGAGGACTACCTGTAATAGTGATGACAATATTACACAAGGCTACCTCAGAATAACATTTCGTTTACCTGACCAACTTTTTAAATGTTGCTTCCTAGGACCAAACCGTTGCCCAGCCATATATGGTTACAGAAATTAAAACAGTTCAGGTAAAACATTGACAGCATGGCTGGCCGGGGAACTCTGGGAGTTGAAGTCCACACGGCTTAAAGTCGCCAAGTTTGAAAAACACCGCTTTAGCGTGTTGCATACCACCCTGGTCCCTTCATCTGAGAAAAGGGCGTAGTAGAATTACAAAAACCACAGGAACGGAGGGGACCCAAATAATCAGGGCGCAATCCCGTCTCCGAGGAACGTCGCAATGTTTGGAGACTTTGATTCAGAGAGAGCCGAGAAGGGGGGACATGCGAAACTCCAGAGGGGGGTTCTGGGAGTTGTAGTGCCAGCATATTTGGGAGACCCCAGGGGGCGGCTGCTGTCCTGTATGGCTGCTGCAAAGGAATTGGGCAGGGAGCGCGACCCCAGGAGTCTCTCTCTCCTCTCCCCACCCAGAGAGCGGAAGGGAATCAAAGCCAGGGTGGAGGAGAAAGGGGCATCTGCAGGTGGGTTATCTCTCTTTTGGGGCACAGGCCCTTCCTTGTCCAGGAAAAATACTGCAAGATCGCTCAAAACCCAATGATAATGCAACGGGGGGGGGGGGGGGGGGCGCCAAAAAGCCCGGCCACCCGGCATTATTTATAAGCAGACTCCGAGTGCTCTGAAACGCCCTGGAATCCCGAAAGGGAATCAAAACACGGCTGAGCCTCCCCGCCCGCGAGAGAGAGACACGTTGTTGTCCGTTGTCCATTGCGCTGCAGAGAAGCAGGATGTTTTGCTCCAGCCCGGGTGTCGAGCAGCCCTTCCGCGTGGCTGGTCTCCCCCTTGGAGGTAATCCGGTGCCGGTGGCGCATCCTCCCTCCCTCCCTCCCCCCCCAGCGCCATCCCGGGAACCTTGGCCCGGGCAGAGCCAAGGGAGGCGGCAGGACATCTTGGGAGCCCTTCCAACTTCTCACAGTGCTTGCGGGGAGGAATATCGGAGGAGGCTCCTCGGCCTCCCTGCCTTCTCTCCCTCTCCTCTCTTTCTGCTCCCCATTTATCTTTTTTTGTGCTGAATTAAATCCTTGATTAACCCTTATCTTGCCAGTTTGGCGGCTATCTCTTCTGTGGCGCCGTCTGTCCAGACAACCGGTACAGGATGATTGATTTCTTACAGATAGGCTGCTGCTTTTTTCTGATACTTCATTTATTGTCTAAATATTTTCGCTCCCGTTTCAGCAGCTTCCCTTATCCAGCCACGTTGACGATCCCCAGCCCTCGCTTTCTCTTCTGCTCTGGTCTCCTTTCCTTGGCATTGCCACTCCTTGGGGGGAGGGGGGACCATCTTGCCTTGGGAAGAAGCCCCCACCTTCAGCAGTCCTGGGCAGGGAGGGGTTTCCCAGTTCACTTCTCCCTGAATCTTTTTTGAATGGAGTGGCCCAGGATGGGACATAGTTCCTTGGGGGAGGGGCAAAGCAGGGGCTACTGGCCCCTCCCTTGAATGGCTAGCAGGCATCAGGTCTTACGGAGCATCTCTCAAAGCTGGGATGGGGCACGTTTGGCAGCGCAGGAACCAGCTGGTGTCCCCGCCTCGTTCACCTTTGGCAAAGGAGATCCATTCCATTGGTAGGGGAGACCCTTCGAAGCAGAAGATGGGTGGTTGGTGGGCCTTTGTTTGTGGCACCGCATCAGCTGGGAAGCAGATCTGCAGTGAGGTCCTCCATTGATTTCCGTTGAATGAGTCTCTTGTAGAGAGGGATGGTTGCCCAGTCTTCTGAAGAATGAGGCTGGCAGAGGCGGTGGGCGGTGGGGCAGAGTTCTTGAATGAGCTGGAATACAGGGATGAAATAGGCACGGTGAAATTGAGCAGAGCAAAACGTTTAGCATCTGGGTACCAAAACAAGACATTGAAGACGTAGGTATAAGATGGAAGAGGAAGTGTGGCGCATGTGACGTGGGGGCCAGTGGTGGAACAACCAGGGTGGTAGGTGGACCAGATGGTGTGAAGCAGAGTTGAGAGATCTGATGATGCTTCCTCTCGAGAAGATGCATGAGTTGCCAGACTGCCATTCAGAAGACAGAATAGGCTTGTTCCCCGCGGCTCCAGGGCTAGTTCTAGTGGGTGTGAACTGAGGAGAAGCAGATTTGAACTGAACATTAGGAAAAACTTCCTGGCAAGTGAGAGTTCTTCAGCTGCAAACCAAGGGGCCAGAGGAGGTGATGGGCTTGCCTCCCTTCAAGACATTGAAGCAGAGGATAAAACACCGTATTAATAGCAGGATTCTGCTTTGGAGATCCTGCCTTTAAAAGGCTTGATGATCTAAAGCAGTGTTTCTCAACCTCAGTAACTTTAAGATGCATGGACTTCAACTCAGCCAGCTGGGGAATTCTGGGAGTTGAAGTCCATGCATCTTAAAGTTGCTGAGGCTGAGAAACACTGGTCTAAAGGGACGCTTCAGTCTGTCATTCTGTGAAAGTCCTCTTTTCCCTGGTCCCCTGGCCAGAATGCAGGACTTGGGTGGCGCGTATGTTCTTAGCACGGGCTTCCGAGGAACATCTGGCTGGCCGTTGCAGGGATTCAGCATGCTGGATCAGACAAGGCCTTTCCGTGGACCCCAGAGCTCCCTTCTTAAGCTCCTGGATGGGAGCAAGTGGAAGGAAGACAGGGGTGCCTCGAGATGCCATTATTGTGCCCCTTATTGAAAATCCACCACCTCTGGAGGGAGCCTTCGCATGCTTCCAGTGTGATTCAGCAACCCTCTGCAAGACGGAAATGCCTGGGCCGCAGGGACGTTCCTTTCTCCATGCCGGCTTCCTGCAGGGAGACCAAATCATCTCGATGCTTAATGATTAACCAGCGTGGCTGGTTCTCCTCTCCCTTGTTTAGCGAGGGGTCCGGCTGCCCCAGATAAAGCGTCCCAGGCGGATGTTGCTCAGATACAGTTTCCGATGGTTATCAGGCCCACTGCCGATTGGAGACACTGACCTCTTTGTTGAGGGGGAAACAAGGAGAGTTCTCAGCATTGCGGTGCTGCCCCAATCCCACTTCCTGCAGAGGGGCTGGCATGGAAAATGGCCGGCAGGGAAGCCACAACTGGGGGGGGGGGGAGCAAGCAGGGCATGTACCCCGGGCACCGCGCTGGGGGGGGGTGCCGAAATGACGCCCGGGGGGGTGCCAAAATAACCCATGGGGGGGGCGCGGAATCCATGTTTGCCCCGGGTGACACAGACCCTAGTTCTATCCCTGCTTGCAACAGACTTAGGATTGCAGACCAGAATGGGATACTGCTTGGAGCCGGGCTGGCCAGGCTGTGGGCCTGAAGGACACGTGGCACGGACCCTTTCTAAGAGGGCGGGGGGGGGAGCCTCGTTGCAACACCGGGGAATCTGGAGGGAGCGCTGCCCTCTGAAATGAGCTGCTTTGGCCCAGGGTCTTCGGGGGTTTTGTACCCTTGTGGTGCGTGCGTTCCTTTCATGGCTGCAGAGAGAGGGGTCCCTGCCCCAAGCAGTTTCCAATCGAACCTTTAACATAAAGGGAACCACGGCTAGAAAGAGCCGAGCCTGGAAAGAGGAAATATATCACATGCTGAAGTGAGGGCTTTTCCTGACTTTGTGATCCGGATTGTATCTCCAAGTTTGGGATGCAGAAAATAGTGCAAGGAAAAATATACTAAGGAAGTCACATTAGGGCAGTGTTTCTCAACCTTGGCCACTTTAAGATGTCTGGACTTCAACTCCCAGAATTCCCCAGCCAGTATGGCTGGCTGGGGAATTCTGGGAGTTGAAGTCCAGACATCTTAAAGTGGCCAAGGTTGAGAAACACTGCATTAGGGAACACTCCTGCAGTACATGCAACTGCAGATAGGGGCAGTGGTACGCATGCAGATGTCTAATTGTTGTGCTGAGTCCTGCCGATTTACACCCGTTTGGTGCCAATGGCCTAATTTCTGGCCAGAATGAAAGAGACCAGGAAAGCAAATGTTACTGGAGATGTGTGAATCCACTTGCTATGGCTTAGAATGATTTAGTCATCGATTCATAAAGTTGGATCCACTTTCGCTCCCCGAACTGTCGATGCAACCTCAGCCCATTGGAGTTGGGCGTCGGATAAATTCAAATAAAGAAATATATACTGTATATAAAATCCTGTAAGGTGGATTGGGCTGAAAAAGAGGGAGGGGGGACTTGGGCCTGTCCTCAAAGCCCAGCTTCTTAAGTACTCCATTGCCCCGGCTCTTAACGAGGTGTGAATGAGACTGCTATGGTTTGTCCAAAAAGTACTGGCTTAATCCTGGCTTAGCATTCCCTGTGAACCAAGCAAGCACCAGGGAGCTGAAGCCAATTCGCTTGTTTAGGGCTCAGGAGTGTCTCTGTATGAAGATCTTGCATCTGAGACTCTTCTTTTCTCGTTTAAAAAAGAGAGCCAGATACTAGTCCTTAAGGCTGTGGAGGGACAGATAAGTGTTAAGGCGATAGAAGGAGAATATAGAGAGTATAGCGATGGCGCAGTTCTTTAATGTCTGTCCGGGAACAGAGAAGTCAGAGAAGTGTCTGAATGTCTGTCTCCCCCACCACCCCCTTTTTTCTCCCCCACAAACATTTCAGGGCATCTTTCCACTAGGTGTGGAAACTTTCTTTCCAACAGTTTGAAGGGTTTTACTTTCCAGAACAGGCACTGAAGAACAGCTTGGCCGTGGCGAGGGCTGGGTGGGTTGCGCTGGGGAGCGAGCATTCCAGTTTTGGGGGGTGGGCAGGCGATGTCCCAGGTTGGAAGTGGCTTGGCTGGCATCTCTCCCCCGCCCACAGGGCCTCTAAACGCGCAGCTAAATCCGGCACAGAGTGGGCTGAGCGCAGAGGCCGGGCGGGGGCCGGCCCAAGGGCTGAATCAGCCGGTGGCGGCGTTGGGCCCTCCCCGACCAGTTCCACCCACGTGGCAGCGCTGCGCCTTCCTTCTGCACTGGGGTGGCTCCGTGTTCTCGCGCGCAGGTCGGTGCAGGATGGCTACTATTTTTGTACCGTCAGCAAAAGCGTGTGTCTCCTCTGTGTGCGAGTGTGTGTGCAAGGGGGAATGAGAGAGGAGCCTGCACTGCACGTGTGTGTTATTATCAAGCCAAGCCGTGAGCACTCTGCTCCTTGGAGTGATAAGCCTTAAACCGACCAAGACTGTCAGTCTGAGTTGAGGGTTTAGAAATATTGGGACGAATAATTAGATTTCATATCGTTACTGCTGCAGCCATTGAAGGATCAGGCAGATTAATTTTTCCCCTCTCCCTCCTTCCTTCTCATTAATATTCATTAGCAGCACGCAGAGGCAGAGAGGCGCTAGGGCTGGGCGCGAGTGAAATGGGGCAGACGGCAAGGGGGAAAGGGGCCCGGGACTTTCCTCCTTCCCCAAAGAACCTTCCTCTCTCTTCCTTCAGAGGTGGGCTCCCTCAGGGTCCGTCAAAGGGGGCGCATAGCCTTTGGTGGAAAAACAGCCGCGCCGTGCAACTGGCTTACCCTCCAGAGCCCTGCTTTGGCTCCTGGGCTGGACCATTTTTTCACCCGCAGCTACTTGAATGAAGTGCCAAATGGAACCTCCATGTTCAGCAGCAGTACGCCTCTTCCCCTGAATGCCAAAGAGGAAAAGGAGGCGGTTCCTTTTGCACCTTGCTAGAAGAGCCTATGTCTATCCCGCTGGAAGGGGCAGGGCATTTCTTTCAGGCTCTGGTGGGCATCTTAATTGGGCACGCTTGTTAAAACGGCCTTGGAAGAGAGCAGCAGATCTTGGGATCAGCGATGCACTGGCTGGAGCGTTTCCCCGGAGGGTCTCCTCAGCCCACAGTGGGCGGCAGGAAGCAAAACGAAATCTGCCTCTTGGGTCTGAGCCCCTGGGCACAAACGCTCGGGCACGTAAGCTGCACACCGCGTTAATACCAGTGTTCTGAGAAACCGCTGGGTTTAGCTGGAATTTGGCAATGGAGTCTATTTTGTTTTGACTCGTACCTCCTTTTAAAAGGGGGCAGGTCGCTGGAACAAGATGCACCTAGTTATTTGCGGTGGCCTCGTGTGGAACACGGAACTGTACAGGAATCCCGGCGGCCGGGCCCCTGAGACGGTTCATGGGACGGGGGAGCCTCTTGGGGCAGGGAGGGCCTCATCCACGGCCCTCCGACGCTTTCTCTGCCTTGGGAGCAGCTCCCAAGGGGGCCCGGTGGACCTGGGGGCCTCCCGGCTGTTTCTTCCCAACCTTTTGATTCTCCTGCCCCTCTTTTGGTTGCTCCTCCGCCAGTTCCCTGCACACCCCAAAAGGACCCCACGGGTGCCTCTCCCTGGACAGGGCTTTCCAGTTGCCTCTTATGCTGCAGACCGAACGGGGTGGCGGTGGTGGTGGCGGTGGTGGTGGTATTGGGAGTTCCCAACGAGAGAAAATTCAGGCCTGGTGCTTCTGCCATCCTGATTGCCTCCGGGGCAGAAACTTTCCAGTTCTTCTGTGGGGTGAAGGCCCCCTGGGCGTGGGGGAGGGGCTCCTGGGGGCTCAAGCTTCCGAGCCCACGCCTGCCCATCCTTCCCATCTCCGCTGAACATCTGTGGCTGCGTCACCAGGGCTCCCTGTGCTGTGTCGGCCAGAGAGCCAGGGCGCCTCCTTTTGTCTTGCTAAGTAGGGCTGAGCTTGCCCCCCCCCCAGCAGTCCCGTCTCTCCTCCTCCTCTGCCCGCTCTAATCTCTTTTCCTCCCTCCACACAACCAGGGTTAGGGGTGAAGTGGCTGTTTCCTCCCCAGCAGCATGGCTTGGCCCGCGGGTTGCGAAGAAGAGGAAATAACAAGCTTGTTATGTTCGTGCTTGGGCTGTGGGGGCAGCAGGGTCACTCTCCACAAGGGAGGCGGGCTGTCCTCGGGCGGAGCCCCCCCCCGTTACCCCTCGGGTTCGCTGTGACCCTGCTGCGGGGCAGCTGCCCTGAAGGGAAGTGAGCTCCGGGCTTCACGCCATGGCCACGTGGATCGCGCGGCCAGGCCGCTGGAACGGGGAAGGAAGCCACCCGCTGACCTAGACAGACGCACAAGACACGGGCCGCATATCCCAGAACCCCCCAGCACTGGTTGATTGATTCAGTGATTACCTCTGCCTGTTTGGCCGGGGGCGGGGGCTGTCCCTGGCACCGCCATCATTACCTTGCTGGTCCGAGGCTGTCGCGGTCCCTGCTCCCTTGAGGCTGCAACGGGCAGCTCAGGGTGGGGCCAGGCCAACTCTTGAACGGGGAAGGGGCCCTGGTCTGAGAAGATGGACCGGGGCAGTGTTCCCATCCCAACGCTTCAGCGCATCGGTGCGGAAAAACGGAGCATTTCCTGGACCACAGCTGCCTTCGCAACCAGGCTGGTTCCAAACGCGCAGGCCAAACATTGAGGTGGTTGATGAGATCTTGCCGCCTCAGGTTGATCCCACGGTGGAGTCGAACCTGTTTTACCGGAGGGGAGAGTGGCTTGCACGTCCAACCCACTTTTTTTTCTCCTCCCAGCTGAACCCACCGGTGACCCTGATCCTGCAGGATGACAGTTGCTGGCTGGCAAAGCTTTCTTTGGTTTCTGGAGAAGGGGACGCCAATTCGGTCATCTACAAGAAGGGTCAGTACTTGGGCAGGGGCCCCTGCCTGATTTGGGGCGGGGAGTTGGAAGAGAAAGGTATTCATTCCAGTACAGGCAAGGATGCTAAAAAGAAACAGCCCCCAGAGAGAAATACATTTTTAGCATATTCACAAGCTAATTCTCCACAACCTGATACCCCCGCCCCCCCCCCCCCCAAGAATATTGGGGAAAATTCCCAGAATGGCTGCTGGCTTGGTGGGCATTTTAGCCAACATACCTGGAACACATTGATTCGCAGAAGGTAAGTTCCATATTTCATTAACAGCCGAAGGTTTGAGCCACGGACGTTTGGCAGCAGAATATCGGTGCCCAGTCCTGGTGTCTATATTTACTGAAATAATGCCGTTAACTACGCTTGGGTCCATCAGTATATCTCAGGCAGCAAAGAGGGCTGACAAATGGGAAGCGTCCTAAGGCAGATTTGAAGAGAGGGAAGTGGGTCTACAGTACCAGATGTTTCCAGGGAGGGCATCCCAGGCATAGCACCACAAAGGGGTGCGGGCAAGGGGCTTCCAAGGGGAGGCTCCAGAGGGTTAGTGAGAGGGCAAGAAAGAACGTTGTGCCATTTGTTGTGGATGTGTGGTCCAACGCTGCCACCTCTCTTTGGCTGGGTGCATTGCACGGAGTAGTCGGTGCCAAGTTTCGGAAAGATCAGACAGGCGTTTTGAGGCTGCTGCTAAAAGCGGACAGTGACGAGTCTGCCTGTCCTTTAAAGCTCTTGTGTCCGCTAGCCGTTCTTTAATTTGAATCCGCAGAGACACCAGCTTTTCTCAATGACTAAGCAACTTCTTCCTACGTTTTTGAGGTTAATTTTTTGCTCAGCTTGTTTCAGAGTTTCTCGGGGCACTTAGCAATATCAGAATTTTTCATTCTTCCTGGCACATTGTCCCGAGAAGGTAGAAGCCACTTTTTGTACAGTTAATAAATAATGACCTCTCTGATGCCCCCCTCCCCACAAAGTGTATACATAGGGAGAGAGAGAGAAATGTAGATATAGATATAAAGTTTACATATAGTATTTCATATATAGCTCTTATTTTTTCTTTCCTCTTCTTCCATATGCTGTTGGACGATCCATTGAGCAGCTGGTGGTTAACACATTTTTCAGGTCATTCTGCTGTTCATCAGGGTTGTTGCAGAATTCAACTCGGAAAAACCCGTCATCCATTCATACCGTTCCACTTCATCACATTTATTCTGTGGCTTTTCTTTCTTCATGCACCAGAAAGTAACCCTCCTAGATTTTTGCTCTTGGGGTAGCGCTGTGAGACCGGCTGTCGCAGTTCCCATTTTTCAGCCAGGAACGGAGTCTGAGGGAAGGGGACTTTCTCAAGGCTGCTTGGGAGATGTTTAGGTCCGAATGGAAGGACATTTCCCCGAGGCAAAAATTGGCCGTTTCACAGAGCAATCAGGGCTGAGGCTGGACGATTTTGTGTCTTCCGACGTGTGACACCCACGATTGTATTTTTCTCTCCTTGTCAACCCCCAGATGACGCCATTTGGTGTAAAACCACCAAGCCTCTTTTAGAAGGAGATGCGCTGAAGGCATTTGTCATGGCTGAGCCGATGGGTATCCCCAACCACGCTGGCAAGACTGAGAGTGGGGACTCTGCCCCCCCTGTAGCTCTGCCTCCCGAAATCCAGCTGCTTCCGCAGCAAGCTGGGATGGCAGCCATCTTAGCCACAGCAGTTGTCAACAGTAAGTGATCCGTGCGGGGACTAAGGCTTTGACGCAGCCATCCCCACCAGAGGCCTGGATGCCAACTCCCAAGAATTCTGGGAGTTGAAGTCCACGCATCTGGCGGCTGCTCTTGCATAGCTGATTTGTGCTGGATTAGATTGTCCAGTCTCCATCCCATCCGTGGTGCGGAGATCAATGGTTCCTCTCACTATCAATTGACTCCACTCACCGCTTCAACCAAACACCCGTTGGACTTTCTATTTCATCCTGCCCGTCCTTTTGCATGCCGTAAATCATTGCAGCCCCCTCCCCCAAGTCCTGCTGTGATGCCTCAACGTGGCAGGGGGGTGTTCCTGGGAGGCAGGGTTCCTCAACCTCAGCCATTTTAAGATGTGCGGACTTCAACTCCCAGAATTCTGGGAGTTGAAGTCCACACATCTTAAAATGGCTGAGGTTGAGGAACCCTCCTGGGAGGGATGATCAAAGAACGTCGGGAGCAGGGTTTCTCCACCAGGGTTCCGTGGCACCCTAGGGTTCCGTGAGAGGTCCCTAGGGGTTCCCTGGGAGATCACGAGTTATTTAAAAAATAATTTCAAATTCAGGCAACTTCACATTAAAAGGGTACGTTTCGTTCTTTATTTTTAGTTTAAGAACACTGTTAGTGCATATCTACAGGCCTACCCATGGAACGAATGTAATAACTTTGTAACTTCTGGCCTATGTTTGAGCCTGAGTGTTCATGGGTTCCCCAAGGCCTGGAAAATATTTCAAGGGTTCCTCCAGGGTCAGAAGGTGGAGAGAGGCTGGTCGGGAGCGTATGCCAAGGGGATATCTTCCCAGCAGTGAAGGTCATCCCAGCTGCCCAGCTAAAGCAAGCAGGCGCCTCCGTTGGGCAGCAGCAATAGAGGAAGACGATCACTTCAGTGAAAATGGCGAAGGGATCGATTCATACTGCATGGGAGGAGGCTGTGATGAAATCACTCCTGTATTTTTACCAAGAAAACCACACGGATAGAAAATAAAAAACGATTGACGATAAGAGTGCCGGATGAGGTCACTAAGAGCTGACACCACCTTGATGGCATGTAACCATCCGATCGCTGCAGACACAACCCTATGGGAAGGTGGCAGGCAATGAAGCCATGGGGTTTTCCTGTAATAATCCCGCGATGTTGGACTAGGCTGAAAGCTAGTGATGGCACAGAGCAGCCAGTGGGCTTGTGGCTGGGCTTCATGGGGTCTGAGTCCAGGACAGACGGAAGACCTCTGATGAGTGACGGTTTGACCAGCCACTCCCCTGCCCCGAAACCCCGTGCTTCGGCGGTCCTCTCTGGTCATGGCCCCAAAGACGACTGCATCGAGGTCTGCCCCTCCTCAAACCCTCTTCTGCCTTCCAGAGGACGTGTTTCCCTGCAAAGACTGCGGCATCTGGTACCGGAGCGAGCGGAACCTGCAGGCCCACCTGACGTACTATTGTGCCAGCCGCCAAAACGCCACCTCGCCCACCCTGGACGAAAAGCCCAAGGAGGCCTACCCCAACGAGCGCATCTGCCCCTTTCCCCAGTGCCAGAAGAGCTGCCCCAGCGCCAGCTCCTTGGAGATCCACATGCGCAGCCACAGCGGTAAGAGCTGCGCTGCTCCCGGGGTGACCAGCGCTGGTTGGGAAGGGGACCAGAGGCTGAGCCGGGGGAGGTTCAGGGAGAAGGGGTCCCAATTCAGGCACGGAGGCTGGATGCGCATGCACAAACTCACCACAACTTTCTAAGGCCTCAGTCTGCACATGTTCGAAGCACAGAAGCAACGGGAGGTCTAGTTAAGGCTGCGGAGTTGTCCTCTATTCGAGCAAGCAGTGAGGTAGGGAATTCCGTCTCTGCCACGGGGATCTCCTTCAGCCCTGCCAAAGTCCAGCCTTTTTTTGTTTTTTAAGATTTTAGGAGTAGAGAAAATTAAAGGGGGAACTGAGATGATACAGAGCAAAGCTCCCAATGTTGTTGAAGAGCAGGTCCCAAGGCATTCCTTGAAAACAACCAAGGTGAGCGCTTGTAGCTTGCAGCTTAAGGCTCGATCTGGAAATGGCCCTCTTCCCTTCCTCCAGAAAAGTGCAAATAAAGCCGAGGGAAGCTGCGTGAGGGGGCCGTGGGGGCTAGAGAAGAGGTCAGGGAACCACCTCGTCAATCACCTTCCAGGAAATGGGGGGGTTGTGATGGGTCCTGCCCACAGAGCAGCCACTTCACGAGCAGACCATTCCGTCTGCATGGACGTCATTTTGTGAAAACAGCTGCAGCGTGCCCTCGAAATTCCCAGTGTGTTCCCTGACCCCAAAAGGTTGCTTACCCTTCATGGATAGAATTGCAGCCCCTCCTGCAATGTCGAACACGTTAGCAGAGCAATAGCATCCTGCTAGAAAACACACCCGAAAGCGTGGCGAAGAGAAGAACCAGGTGTTCAGATAAGTTAGGTGTGCCTTAACCATCTCTCCATCAAGTTGCAAAGCCATGCAGAAAACCGTGGGCATATGGACAAAGGCCCTGCCATTTGGGCAGTGGGATGGCACCATTGTTGTCCTCATGCGGTTCATGTCCGGCTTCTTTTTCAGGAGAGAGGCCGTTTGTTTGTCTCATCTGTCTGTCTGCCTTTACAACGAAAGCAAACTGTGAGCGACATCTGAAAGTACACACAGATACCCTGAATGGTAAGTTTGGCCTCAGGGCGGGAAGAGCCGCATGGAATGAATCCTGCTCAGATACCCACTAGCTGTTCTCCTTGACTGTGGGCATATTCCTCTCCCTGGCTCCCTAACACTTGCGCAAGCCCAGTGCAGGGCTCCATTGCTGGGGTGGGGGCTTCGGTTTTGCCCCGGGTCCTACTCCCAAGAGTCGCCTGTTGAACCCTCTCCTGGTTGAAGTTAACCGGTTATGAATTCGGAGGAAGTCCTGGGCTGCAGCCATAGGGGCAATTGGACGGAAGATGTTGGCATGCTGGGGGTGGGCAGAGGAAAGCTGTAAAAAACGAACCGGGTTGTCTTACGTCAGGAGGGAGAAGAGTGTTGGCCGCTGTTAGATGCCTCTTTGGAGAGGCCATAGCTCAGTGGAAGAGCCTTTGCTTGACATGCAGAAGGTGCCAAATTCAACATTCAGCATCTCCAGATAGAAGAGTTTGGCTTGAAACTCTGGAAAGCCACTGGTACTCAGCGTAATACTAGACTAGATCAGCGCTTCTCAACCTTGGCCACTGGAAGACGTGTGGACTTCAACTCCCAGAATTCCCCAGCCAGCCAGTTGAAGTCCACACGTCTTCCAGTGGCCAAGGTTGAGAAACACTGGATTAGATGGACCAAACACATCCAAATGAATACGTTCGTTTACTAGACTTCTAAGCAGGCTTTGTCCATATGTGCTGCCGCATCCCACCCACTGCACACTTGCTCTTCACCGGCGTCCCGTACCCCTGATGTAGCTGGGATGTAGCTTATTGGTGGACCACCAGCTTTGCATGCAGATGTGTCCAACTTCAGTACCTGGTGCCCATCGTCAACCATTTTGTGAAGAGGCCTTGGCAGCCCAAGCGCTGTGCTATGTAGACCAAGAGTCAGGCAGCTTCCTGTGCTTCCAGGTGTCTGCCACAGCTGTGGCTTCATCTCCACCACTCGGGACATCCTCTACAGCCACTTGGTCACGAATCACATGATCTGCCAGCCTGGCTCCAAAGGAGAGGTCTACTCCCCAGGCCCCGCCATCCCTGCTTCCACCACTAAACCACTGGCCCCGGGTAAGTGAGGGGTTTCCAGAGAGAGGTGTGGAGCCAGCCTCCTATCATGGTCAGAAGGTCAGACCAGGGCCAGTAGGGTTCTGGGCCCTTTAACCAAGGAACCTATTCCGTAAGGTGGTATTTTTTTAACTCACTGCTGAATTCCAGCAAGTGTCCATAGGCACATTGGTACTGGCAGCGGCCAGGTTGCCTGGTCAAGTTAATTTTGGGATTACGTGAGAGGTGGCTTGCTCTGGATCCATCCTGGTAGATCTGACCTTGGAGAGCAAGAAGAGCATTGAGTTCACAGAAGGTGCTAAACAAGATGGCCGTTGCTCGATTTGTGCAAGCCTGGTCAATTGTGGTTCACGCCGTCGGTAAATGATGGCGTAATGTGACGCGTGAGCCCGGGCCCCGTGTGAGTTGCTTCAAGGCTCAACCCTTCTGTTCGTCTTCTCTTCTGCAGGCTTGAGTTCTCCAGGCTCGTCCTCTGCACTCAAGTGCAGCTTTTGTGGCTACGTGGCCAACTGCTTGACCAGCCTCCAGCAGCACGGCGCTCTGCATAGCACTGCAGCAGCGGCTCTGCCCGGCTCAGAGCCCCAAGCTGCCCAGCAGGGCCAGCCAGAGGCCCCTGCCAGATCGCCTTTGCAAGGAGCGAAGGGGTCCCCTGCAGAGGAAGCGGGACATTGTTCTCCCTCCCACGAAGAAAGCCCCTCTGCCACCGGGGTGGATGGGGCACCCCCCGTGCGAATCAAGGAAGAGCCCTTAGATGAGGGGGAAAACCCCCCAGGAGCGCCCCAAGAAGAGACGGCTGCTGGGCCTGAGGCTCAGCCAGACGCATCCTCCGGGGTGCCCTCGCCACACAGCCTGCACCCTGTGAAGGTGAAGTCCGAGATCGCCAGCCCCACGCCGGGGTCCAGCCCGGTGCCCGGCGAGCTTGGTTCCGGCGCTCCCGGAGGCCCCGTCTTTCTGCCCCAGTACGTGTTTGGCCACGAAGCCGCCGTGATGCCACAGGCCTCGGAGATCTTGGCCAAGATGTCCGAGCTGGTTCACAGCCGCCTAAAGCAAGGCCACGGTGGGGTGCCGCCCGCCCTCTTCCCAGGCACCCCGGTGCCCAAGGGGGCAACCTGCTTCGAGTGCGAGATCACGTTCAACAACATCAACAACTATTACGTCCACAAGCGGCTTTATTGCTCCAGCCGCCGCCTCGCCGAGGAGTGTCCCGCCGGCCCCCGCAAAGCCAAGCCGGCTCCCGCCGCCGCACCCAAAGGTCCGAGCCCTGCCGGGCCACGTCTGTCACCCCAGCCCCCCGGAGAGAGCCACGCGGTGCGGGAGGAGGAGCCCGAGGGCAACGCCTCCCCTCCTGCCCTCGAGGTCAAGCAAGAGGTCAAAGCGGAGGAGGGGGCAGCCAAAGCCAGCCCTTCCCCCGAGGCAGATGGAGCCGGGCGCATCAGCGAGGGGAGCCAAAGCCCGGGGGCCAGCTCCGTGGAGGAGCCGGAGGACGACCCCAGCCGGACCGTCTGCGAAGCCTGCAACATCCGCTTCAGCCGCCACGAGACCTACATGGTGCACAAGCGTTACTACTGCGCCTCCCGCCACGACCCGCCCCTGCGCCGGACCAGCGCGTCCGGCAAGCTGCCCCTCCTCCCGCAGCCGATCCGCACACGCAAACGCCGCAAGCTGTACGAGATCCATGGCGCCGGCAGCCAGGCGGGGGCTGCCCCGGATGTCCCACGCCCCGAGGCGCCCCCTGTGGTCCCCGCTCTCATCTCCGTGGTCAAGGCCGCCCCGTCGCCCAGCTCCAGCCCAGACGCCGAGGGCCCCATCGACCTCAGCAAGAAGCCCCGCCTCCACAGCGGGGGCCGCGTGCTCCCGGCCCCCCTCCTCCCCCTGGCGGACTACCATGAGTGCACGGCCTGCCGGATCAGCTTCCACAGCCTCGACGGCTACCTGGCCCACAAGAAGTACTATTGCCCGGCCACGCCCTTGCAGCCGAGCACCGTGGAGCGGCTGCAGAAGATCAAGGGCACCGTCCCGGCGCCTCTGCAGCCTCGGGACAGCCCAGAGGGCTTGGCTGAGGGGCCGGAAGGGGCTCCCGTCAGGATGGAGAAGGCCGTGCCCTCCTCGAGCCCTGGGGCGGCCCCGGCCGGCTTCCCTGGGGCGGATCCACTCCAGCAGCGCTACCTGGAGGGCAAAGCCCAGCAGCTCCAAAGTGCGAAGGTGCCCCTGGCCGTGTGCCCTTACTGCCCGGTCAATGGCGCCGTGAAGGGGGACTTGGCAGAGCACTTCCGTCACGCCCACGGACTGTTTGTGGCCAAAACGGTGGCGGGGGCCACGTTGATAGAGGCCACTCGGACGCTGGCCGACGGCAGCCTGCTTCCCCCGCTGCCAGCCGCCTCCCCGCCACAGCCCGCCCCCCGGCTGCCCAAGGACAGCTTCAACGGGCAAGAGGCGCCTGCCCCTCCCATGTCCAACGGGAGCCCCCGCCCCACGGCTTCCCCCCAGCCCCTGCTGCCCCCCTCCCCCTCCGGCCCCTTGCCCCTGTCGCCCCTGCCCGAGGCGCTCCCCAGCGCCCCCCCTCCTGGCTATACGGACAAAGGCGCGCAGGCCCCTTCGAGCAAAGGGCTCCCCGCCCCCGTCGCCAACGGCAGCCATCGGTATTGTCGCCTTTGCAACATCAAGTTCAGCAGCCTGTCCACCTTCATCGCCCACAAGAAGTACTACTGCTCATCGCACGCCGCCGAGCACATCAAGTAGCGCGCCAGCCCTGCCCCTTGTGCCCGGGCAGCGTTGGCCTTCTGGGAAGACGGGCCTCGTGGCAGCCGAGGGAGCTGCCGCCCAAAGTGCCCTCTGCCCTCGGGTCTGGGACCAGGGAAGGTTTGGGTTTGCCCTGGGAGCGCTCCTGGAGGACGGGGCCTTCCGTGGCAGAGCCCGAGGGAGGGGGAGAGGAAGACCCAGGGACCTGCAGGGACCCTGCCTCGGCTGAAGCCCAGAGTCCCGCGGGGGATGCAGGCCCGGGGACCACCCTCTTACGCCCAGCACGAGGAGGGTGCCCCCTTCTCCCTGTTCTCAAGGCCGGCTTGTTCCAGGTCAGCTGAGGTAGGATCTGAACAGCAGGGGTGAATTGCAGCTGAGCAGCAGCAGAACCCGAAGGCTCGTTTTGAGGAGAGGACCAGACGCCCTGGTTGCGCCGTCCTCTTTTTTCAGTTTCTCCGACCCCTCGGTCCCCAGTTCTGGCAATTTCGCTATCGGCCGGCTGCTACGGCGGTGACCCAAGAGAAGTCTCGAGTCGCAGAATCCGGGTCTCGGATCTGGCACGCACGTGTTTCCCTCGCTCTGGGCCAGGTCTTCGTTTGGGTGGCAGATACGCCTCGGCGTGCCTGGCACGCCCCCAAATGCCCCGGCCGCCATGCCCCAAGATCAGAGGGCCAGGCCGCGAGCTTTGCCAGGAGCCCAGCGTGACTTGGAGTTGAAGGAGGGAGCTCAAGGCGGCCCTTGAAGGATTGAGGGTTCTGATGCTAAAGATGAGGGGCAGCCACCCGGGTTCACGGGTAGAATCGCTGGGTACTTTGTACCAGTGGTCCGGTGTCTGCATCCCTGTAATTTCAATTATTTTCTGAAACACATACTTAAAAGAAAAAAGAAAAGAAACTGTGAAATCAGTCTGATGGTGCAGAATCCTCTTGTGTTTTTTTTTTTGGGGGGGGGGAGGAGACCGCCTGCTGTCCATCCATCCATCCGTTTTTGTCTCCCCGGATTCCTTTTTGGCTCCTGACATCCCTCCTCCAGTTGGGACCAGCCGCTGTTCGGCTTGCCCCAGGCCCTTCCTTTCTAGAAACTGCATAAAATTGAGGGGGGGAGAGAGCCAGTGGTCCCTTCCTGGGGGCGAACTCCCAGTTATCTCCAAAGCAAGAGAAGTGCAGCCCTTTAGTAGTTGGGAGTGGGGTGCGGATGTGCCCTCTGTGTACGCTCAGAGACCTTGATTCTTGGCCTGTCTTGCCATTGTTCTAAAGCACGACCCCCTCCCGCTTTTCAGGGAGGTGAGAGGTCGTGCTCCCCTCCCCCCAGACGGAAGCAGTGCTCCTGGAGCTTGCAAGGGGCAGAGGCTTTTCCGGGCCCCTCCTCGCAGACCCCGGCGGTGAGCGATGCCTCCCCACCGGCGGCCTTCTGTGGACCTTCCCACCGACTGGAGGCAGAGACCGGCCTGCTGCATGGAAAAGCTCGCCCGGGTTTGCCCTCCGCTTCTCTTGGCATATGCGGGGCTTTCCGAGGTGGCGTGCAGCTGCTGCGGCTTCCTGGCCTAGCAGAAGACCCCTTGGGGTCCGTGCCCAGCACCCTTCCCAAGCATTTGAAACTGGCACTTGCTGTTGCCACCCATGGGTGGCATCCTGAAGGTCAAGTGGGTTCTCGGGCATCCTGCACGCGGGTGGCCGGCGGCTTGTCTTCCGGAGGGCTGGGGCGCCTCCCGGCGGATGGGAGCGAGCAGGCAAGCCTGCCTTGTCTAGTGGTCCTCGGCAGAGTTTGGCAAGTTGGGCGGCGCTGCTGTCCTTCCTTCCTTCCTTCCTTCCTTCCTTCCTTCCTTCCCTCCCTTTCCCCGTTGTTGTCCGGTGGGTTTGTGTAGAGATGTGGACTGTAAGTGAAATGCAGAAAAGACAGCACTGAAAGGCGGAGGGGAAATCCCTCTGCTTGGGAACCGTGTGTATAAGCCTGTACATAAATAAATGTTCACTAAGTCTGCGCCTCGGACTCGTGTTTGCACGGACACATGTGGGGGGCCGAGGAAAACTGGGGGCCGTGGTCTGGGGATTGCAATCCTGGGGCTGGATGAACAGGTTGAGCCAAGTTGGGCAGATCCTTCCCCGCCCCCCCCCTCGCCCCCCTTGCAATGGGTTCCCCTTAACAGAGCATCTCCTGCAAAAGAGGAGGGGATATCTCGATGAAGCCAACTCCGGTTGTGCAAAAATCTCTGCGGGCTATTCCGTTTCCTGAACCGCCGATCAGGCAGCGGGGAAAGAATGCAGCTCAGATCTTGTGCAAGACGCCTGGCTGGGAGCAACGGCGCCTGCATGTTGTGATTCTGGCCACTTGACGTCGCCAAAGCCCTGCTGTTCGTCACAAGCTGGAGTGGGTGGGCTCAAGCAGGCCTTTAACCCAGGAACTGTTCTCATCAGGGGATTTCTCGGTTCTGAGAAATCCACCTTTGAGCCGGAATTTGGTCCCGGAACCTTTCTGAATTTGGGGACGCAAGTCTCTGAATTTTTCCTGTCCCAGTGAGAGCTCTATAATTAGGGATTCTGTTCAGGGCTTAGACTTAAAAAGTGATCTCCTAGATCTAGTGTTGGAAAGGAGTTCCCTGAATCCGCTGGTCCAAAGGATAGGGATCGAGTCTGCACACTGCTGGCTGGTCTTGGGGCGTCCAGGAAGCAGAGAGGAAGACAGACAAGATGCTGATGACTCAGAAAATGTTTCCCACCCAAGGGAATCCCTGGAGGGAGAAGAGACGGCCCTCCCTCGAGAGGCACCTTGGAGGTAGCGAGAGAGGAGGGGACACCTGCCTGGAAGTCCTTCAAGCAATGTGAGAGGCACAGTTCAAAAACAGCCCTTGAAGATGGATGAAGGAGGGGTAGCTGAGTCAGGTGGAGCAACGTGGGCAGAAGAGCGAGCGCTTTGTACGGCACAAGGACGACCCATTCAGTCATCCTGCAGCAACTCCACTTTGAAATCCTCTCTGGGTTTTGCCCATAATGTCAGGGAATCTTTTAATAGCCTGTTTTTTTTTAATAGCACTGTTATTTAAATCCTATTTCTAAATCCATACCCCAAAGATGAGCTCTCTAAAACGAGATGAGGTACCAAGCGTCCCCTTTTAAAGGAGCCGCACATGGACAGTATTGTGATCCATTGCCTGCGACTTAACAGATCTTAGACTTGCGACTGATATTTTGGGCAAAGCAGAGAAAGAACCCAAGTGGCCCTCCAGGTTGGCCTGAGAACTTAATGTGGCTATTGGCTATTGCAAAATGGTGAGAATTAGCTGTGATGCTGCTCTGTAGCACAGAATATTCCTCTTCTTTGTTGGGGGGGGGGGGGTCAGCATAGAGAATGCCCCCGTCCTTTTCTTCTGCCCCATCCAGGCCATCAGGAGCATTTTTTCTGCCTGAAGTGGCTAAAACCAGCCGCGGCTTCAGATGGTGACCTTACTACCTCCACTCATCCAGGTTCTTCAGGTTCTCACATGCTAAACTTAGTCGTAGATTTATTTTAGAACAGTTGATTCTCTGAGAAGGAGGTTTCCCCAGATCAAAGAGGAAGACCCCCTTATTCCACACCTGCCCTCCCCCCTTCCTAGTACCTGGGAGGGAAATGCCAGCAGTTCCTCATGGGGATGGCTGGTCTCATGAAGCTCCCCAGTATTACCATCTTTTTAACATCTTTTATGCTTGGATTTTATATTATTTATTAATATTGTAAATTTTTATTTATGTTTTTACTGTTTTATTGTGAAACGCCTAGGGTCCCCCGACAGGGGAGATGGGCGGTAATATAAATTCAAATAAATAAAATAAATAAATGGGACCATTCCAAAATGGGATGAGAGATGGTCAAAGAAAGTGAGTTCGTGGTTGGTCCTAGTCTCAGCTGGGGGCAACATGCCTTCGAAGAGAGTTTGAGGGATCAGTGGCAAGACCGGGTATGTTTCTCCCTCCTGCTTGTGAGCACCCCGGAGTCTTCTAAGCTGGCTGTTGTGGGAAACACATGCTAAGGTCGGCCTTCCCCTGGTCCAGCAGGGCTAGTCTTCCATTCAAGAGGATGCTGACACCTCAGAACCATGCCGAAGATCACAGCAGGGGAAGCACTAAATGGTTCGCATTGACTTCACCCCTCTGCGCCAGAGCCAATGGGTTCTTCTCCAGGAATCCAAAGAAATGGGTAGGAAGAGTCCCAAGTTGGACCCCCGTTGTCTGGCAGTAGGCCCTACTCCTGAGAAGAAGCATGCCCTGACCTGGGGCCAGGAAGGTGGTAGAGCAACACCACCATTCTAAAGATACCCAGTCATTCTTGGCACAACATCTCCTCGATCTCTCAAGCTGAATTTCCCAAGGCTTGACTGCAGGTAAGGCAGGGTTCAGTCAGGCAGGAATGAAATCGTCTTTGTTTTCTAGGATGGGTCACCGGTGTAAAATTCTTTTTACTGAATCCCCTTTCAGCTCAGTAGCATCTGGGGGTGTTCACTGACTTCTATCGCTGTGCTTTAGAGCGAAGGGAATTGGCCAAGAGGCTAGTCTTCCTGCATCGGGTCCCTCAGCTGATCCAAATTCACACGGTGGCCTTGCCGAAGCCTTTCTGCCGTCACTCTGCACGGCAATCTGGGGAACTGGAAGCCCTGTGGCTAATGGCTTTGATCACTTTCAAAATGCTTTATTAGAGCTGATTGTTATTCATTAACTGTCCTGGAAAGTGGCGGTGTTTTGGTGGGGGCCGGGCCTCCTGATGCGCCGCCATAGACTCGGCAGCTTCCCTTCTGCTTTTCCGGTTGGCTGGCCGGCCCAGGGTCTCTTGAGTGGCTGTCTGCCGGGTGACTGACAGCAGCGAAAAAGAGCATTGCAGCCGGGAGCTGGGGAGAAGGCAGTGGCGGCAGCTGGAAACTGGCCCAGCTGTGCCTGGAAGAATGGAGCTTGGTCCAACCCCTGACAAGAGGCTCGCGGGGGAGTTGGGGGTGTGCAGGGCACTTGGCTGGCAATCGTTTTGCACTCGCCGCTGGGTATTTTTATGATTTGCTTTGTCGTTTGACTAAATGAACATAAAATGAACATAATGTACGAACATAAAATATAATTTTATGAACATAAAATATCAATATATTGGCGGGGAGGATGCCCAGATGCACCTCTGGTTTTGCCCTCATGGTATCCCACAGGGGTGGACAACATTTTGGATTCTACCTCCAAAAAGCGGGGGGGGGGGGGGGGAGGAATAAGGCCACCAAATTGGAGAGACTTGAGGCAGCTTATGATTGAAACTCAATAAAAACAGTCCAATCCTGAAAATAAATGATGCTTTGGGGAGGTATATACAGCAGGTGAGATCCTGGGAAAGGATTTGGCTGCTTTAAGGTACTGGAGGCAGATGCTATATTCAGGCTTCCGTATGTACCGAAAACCCTTTCTGGAGAATCGCATCTGAAGTGATGCTTGGCCCTAGCATCTGATGCTTCTGGTGCCCAAACATTGCCTGAGAGAGTTCGTTGGTGAGGGGTTTGTTGAGGGAATCTAAGCTCGGAAGGTGAATTAAGTGCATTTATGTAAAGAAGCTAGAGCAGTGTTCCTCAACCTTGGAGCTGGCTGGGGAATTCTGGGAGTTGAAGTCCACGCCTCTTAAAGTGGCCACGGTTGAGAAACACTGAGCTAGAGAACCACTAGTTCGCTGTTCCAGATGTAAAGCAATGCTGCATGGGTAGAAATAGTCCAAGGAAATTAAAGATGGGTAGAGATTTCTCAAAAGTGGGATAAACATTATAAAGGCCCTTTCAGGAGTTTTCTGAGTGTTAGAAATGGGCGTGCGTACAGGCTTCCATTGTGAAGGCTGGAATCTCGAGATATCAATCAATCTTTTTTATGGTCATAGTGCAGCAGAGTGGGAAATGCATTGCTGCACTTTTGGGGTGCGCCAGGCTGGCGAAGGCTGGAGAGCACATGCAAGGCCCCTCAGCTACTTTTGGGGTTTGCAGGCATGATTGTCTCATTGCTCCCCCAAGGCATTTTGGCTGCGGGAGGCTCAAAACTGGGATGTTCCTCGTTGTGTGTTTTACCCTCTCCAATTCTGGGCCAAGCTGGCTCCCAAACCGGGCTGAATTCCACAGCCTGAACAGATGATGCAGAGGATACGGTCTCGCAAATATTTGACCCTTGGAATACTTTTTTCTGCTCTGTCATCTCGCGGTTTCCAAGACCGTCCATCGCCAAACTTACATTTGCAGCCAAACAGACATTATTCTGATTTAAAAAGGGAGGATTGCAGAACTGGATGTTGTGTTTACACAACATGCCTGCAGAGAAACCAACTCCAAGGCTGCCCTGAGTTAGCTTTGCCATCCATACGGAGTAATTTGCAGGGTCTGACGTTTCTGGAGTTTGGAGAGCTGTGCTGGAAGATATGAGATGCCCCTTGGCCATAAGCCCCCAGAGGAGATGGGTGGGGGGGGAGACTGGCTAGAATGAGTCATTCTGTTGGAAGATTGAAGCACATCAGAGATTTCTTTTTATACATTAGTGGCTTGAAAGATTCAACCAATCCAGATTAGAAATTAGGGATTCTATTTTTAGCAAGGTTTTCAATGTCATGGCTTCTTCCTTGAAGGACAGTTAATCACAAATAAGAATAATAGTAATATTTTAAATAGCAATCAGTTTGAGGGGATTACAGGCCACAGACCAATCTGTAAGGAAGCACAACATTTTTTAAATTTTATTTTATCATTTTAATATTGTGGTTCTAGGGAGAGGAACCTAGCACCCCCTGGATCGAGAATCAGCCAGGGCAGGAAAGATTGCTCTTTGCTTACAATCTTTAAGAGCTGCTGCCGATTCAGAGCCCTCGAAGGACAAGAGTGTCAGATTTTATCCTGGGAAGTCCCTACACTTTGCATATTAAGTCAGAGTGTCTCCAGCCAACAACCTGTGAGCCCAAAAGCCAACAGTTTGGAGAGAGGATTGTAAATGGGAGAATGGAACAAGACTACTGTGGGTGTGATTTTAACTCACTGGAGACAGCCTGGTGGTGCGGCCTGCTGTGCTTTGGCTCTGAGGCTGCTGGTCCCTCCCAAAACAAGGATCTGAGTAAAAGCCATTTGCAAAAGCCCTCCACTCACCCTCCTCCCTCCTGTAAAGAAAAGGGGAAGGGGCTCTCCCTGCTTTAGCATCCTTCACCGTTCCAACTCGGGGGCGGGGGATATCCAAGTAGGATCCTAGAGTCCCTGCACTCCGGCACGCCCCGGCATTCCCAACCATGGCAAAACAGGCTCTAGTCCTAACTCCTTGAGGACATCGGGAGAGTTTCTTCCTAAGGCAGAGCTTTCCAAACTGTGTGTAGGGACACGTTAGTGTTAGTGTGTCGGCTGCAGTGTCTGGGTGTGTCCCGGCTCCTGCTGCCTCCTGGCTTCCACGCAGGTCCTAGTGCCTGCCTTGTGCCTTGCTGCCTCCAAACCTGCTGTGATTCCATGCAGGTCCTATTGCCTGCCTTGTGCCCTGCTGTAAGAGTGTGTCATGAAATGATGCATGTCTAAAAAGTGTGTCACCAACATGAAAAGTTTGGAAAGCTCTGTCCTAAGGCTTAGCCGGAATCTCTTTCCTTGGGGTTCCATCCACCGGAGCCGCTCCTGTGCTTGGTCCAACCAAGGAGCCCCTCCCTCTCTTCTGCCCCACTCTCTTTGGTGCTCATCAGCACATCTCCCCCCTTGGCTTCTCCAGGCCCACCTCTTTCAACCACAGGGGATCTGATTTCCACTTCCTTCTCCAAGCTGTTGGTCTTCCCTGGCAGGTGTTCAAAAGGAAAATACTTCCATCTGGGAAGCCTCAGGAAGCAACTCGGAGTCCCAGGCGGGCGCCAGCCACGATGTGGAAGGGTTGGCTAAATCTAACAAAAGTGAACTTGAAATGGGTAGGCTTCCAGGCACAAATATTGGCTGTATCACTCAACAATTTATTCAGTCAATATCAGGAAGCTGCTTTTTAGAAAAACCGCGTTGGCAGGCACCAGGGGAGTCTCCAGCCAGCAGAACAAAATGAACCAAGTTAATTAACTTCTTTTTCCCTAAGACTCTTTTTCTCATGAATATGAAGGGAGTTTTTGTTGCTGTAAAGGGTGGGTTTTTTCCCCCACCATATGTTAGATAATTTTTTTAATGTTTCAAGGAAATACTCGTTTGCAGCATTTGCAGTAATGGCAAATTATAAATCCTTTTCACAGGAGATTGCCCAAACGTGTGTGTGTGTGTGTGTGTGTGTGTGTGTGTGTGTGTGTGTGTGTACTTTTCCTGAAGACCATAAAATGGAATTATAGAAGCACTGGGAATTGAATTCTGAAACGAAAAGGTGGATAGCCATTTCTGCAAAGGAAATTAATATCTCTGCAAGACGTTTTGAATGATAAGTCAAAAGTTTCTGCTTTCAGCCTGGTTTAGAGCCTACCCCTTCCCTTTTATTTGCCAACATTCCAAGTGGGGCATCCATTTCAAGAGGTAGTTCCATGAAAAATGCAGTACTTGGATTAAACAGAGAGGGTGATTCTGACCAGATTCACACAACACATGTTACGTTGACCCAGTAGATCCACCCTTTTTTGGCAGTGGAATGAATACTGATCATTCCCAATCCTCTGGCCACGTGTGCATTTCCCAAATTTTCTGGCACAAGGCTGTGATGGCTGTGGGTGGTATAGGTCTTGGCAATTCTGTGGGGATGGCATCAACACCTGGGGCCTTGTTTGGCAGTTGGCTCATTGCCCACACGACTTCTTCAAAATAGCCTGCTCTTAATAAAATCCTCAGAGCAACCTCTGTGCAGCTCCAAACGGCTTTGTTCCTTCTCTTTATTGGCAGTTTCTGATGTTCGGCCTCCGAAACACCCACTGACATTTATTGTGCGCAAACTTGGAGGAGACCATTGTTGCTGGAGATAATTCAGCCCATTAGTTTTGTCCTGTCTGGGGTTTTTCCCCCTCTTAAACTTGCTATTTTGAAAGCCCTGAAATGCTTTCTTTTCAGCCAACGTTTGTAGGATGCGCTTGGCTGATCCCTTCTGGATTTCCCTTCTGGATTTCCTGCAGAAGGCTCCAGAGTGAGGCATATATATATTCTTTATCTTCTGCAGAAGGCGGCTGCGCGTCCCGTCTCCGCATACCAACAATTTTCCAAACCGTAGTTAGACCGTGCTTTAAAACTTAATGGAGTGGACAACGAACCTGTGCACTGCACCAGACCAGCTAATCAAAGGGAGGTCTGCTTTGGCAGACCTCATCTTTTTTAAGGCTCAAAAATAGGAATATTTTAGAGTCCCCTTTGGGGGAGATGGCGCGGTGATAAAAGTCCAATAAATAAATAAATACATAAATAAATATCCCTCCACCTCCCTTGATGCACATCTCAGCCTGTGAAAAATGCAACGGCTTGGAAAGCGTTTCATGGCACCATCCAAATCAGACTCTCTTGCCAGAACATTAACTCAGTTATAGAAGATTAGACAGTCAACCAGATGTTTAAAATGTACTTTCCCCACTGCTGGAACCTGGAAGACTCATTCAGGGTATGTATTAAGTTGCCACGCCATCTCTGGGCAGAAGCACAGTTGGCTATCCGAAATTCCAACACAGGGCCAGCAATAGCCAACTAGCGACACTGGGCTGGTTTCATCCCAACATCTCTTCCAGCCCACAGCGCTCAGTCCCTGTGGCAGAATGCCTTTAATGCATTTCCATTTGTCTGCTAGGAGCTAACTTTCTATTTTCATTTTTTTTTAACCTGCTCGAAGATCCCTCTTGTCTTTACTGCGTTGGGTACTAACTTCAGCCTCTTGAAGAAGGGGAAAGTAACAACATAAGCCTAATGCCAATTGGCTCAAAAGTTACGGTGCCCTCACCTCGTTCCTTCTGGTGTGATCCAGTGCAGGGCTGGTGGGAGAATAACCTGGGAGATCCCCTTGTATTCCATCTTGTGCTGCTGAGGAAAAGCGGGAGATAAATGGGATGCCACCATAATACATTCCTGTGTGGCTGCCTTGCTGGTTGTATTTGAAGCATCTGCTGCTAATTATCCAGAGAAGCAAAACATTGCCGCTGTTGTCATGTGCCCAGCTCTGCAAAACCTTTGCAGGGGCCAAGCTACAGAAGGAGAAAGCCTTTTCCACGGTTCGGAGCTCAGATCAAAGGCTTATGGCAGACCAGCCCGTTATGGATCATAACTGCTGCAAAATGATACAGAAGCATGATTACTGTGCATATGAGGAGTATCAAGTGAGACGAGGAGATAAAAGACTTGTACCTTTATAAAAATTATGTCCTCTTCTTTCCCGTGACTACGAAGTTTCAGCTTTTGTCTTGCTTCTTTCTGGGTTTTTTTTTTCTGTTTTAATTATGGGCCTTGCAGAGAAAAACTAAGATCTTTTTTACTATCCAGTTTAGCAAATAGAGGTGTTTTTTTTAAAAAATAAAAACTATGCAGTAACGTGTGGGTCTAAAAGGTAAAGGTTCCCCCCGCACATTTGTGCAGTCGTGTCCGACTCTAGGGGCCGGTGCTCATCTCCGTTTCTTAGCCGAAGAGCCAGCGCTGTCCGAAGACGCTTCCACGGTCATGTGGCCGGCATGACGCACGCGGAACGCTGTTACCTAAGTGCCAAATTCGGTCTCCCCACCCCACCGCATTTTGTGGTTCAGGACCATGGACAGTAACCCAGAGTTGCCTTTTGCTGCTGTGAGCCACACATTTTGCTATGATCTTCCATCAACTTCCGCTTTCATCCTCATAACAACAACAAAAAATGAAAGCCTAGTGCTAGTTTTTCTTTCTATGAATGTGTCATCAGCACTCTGCCTGATTTTGATCCCTGATTTTTTCCCCCTTTTTCTGGACTGTTTCATTTGCTGTATCATACCCTGTTGCTGGTGGGTTTTTTATGCCTTCGAGTCAGTGTGGACTCATTGTTCCCCCTGGCTCTGATTTGGACTCCTGGATGAGTCCCTGCAGTTTTCTTGGCAAGGTTTTGGAAGTGGCTTGCCATTACCTCCTTCCTAGGGCTGAGAGGGAGTGACTGGCTCAAAGTCACCCAGCTCGCTTTGTTCGCAAGGTGGGTTTACCTTTGTTGATATTTCAATTGGAGGCTACATTAGACATTAGGTTGTGTGAATGTGAGCTGGAAAAGAGTTTGAAGAAGGAAGTGTTGATTGGTTGCCCTGCTCTCTTCACCAAGATCTCTGCAGGCTTAAAATGCATCCTTCGGCATTCACTCTAAATCAAATGAGAGTTGGAGAGTTTCACAAATGCAGAAGTGTGCAGCATGTTCAAAGCACCATCTTGGCATCTGCAGCAGACCTGGGGGAGATGGCACCCCCCTGCCCCCTGGTGATGGGAAGTGGAAACACCTCTGGATGGAAAGATAAAGCATCAGCCGAAACGAAGGGCAATGAAACACGTCTGAATGTGGGGAAGCTTTTGTGCTCACTGGCATTGCTGCCCTGTCCAACATCCATCTTGGGGATATGGAGCCACACCTGTAGGAGCTGCAGGTGCCCCAGAGGCATGGGGTGCTTCTCCTCTTTTAAAAAAGAAACCACCTTTGACAGGAGCCTCTGAGCCCCAGGAAGGCACAAATAATTACTGTCCGGCACCATCTCCTCCGAATGTCTGCAAGTCTCTTTTCTTGACAAAGCCCGACTGGTCGGTGTGCTGCGACTGCCCAGGGACTGCCCAGTTCCTCCCATTCTCAGCCACCTCTTTTGCATCCACGCCATCAAGATTCTCCTCTACAGCTACTTCTAAAATAGCCTTTTTACTTTTGCTGTAAGCTGCCTTAAAAACTTGAACTTTCAAAACATGTAAACTGAAAATGAGGCAGAGCACTCCAAGAGTGGGGAAATTCACCCCTTCTGAGCAGGTTTGTATAGGACAGATGCCCCATGCATCGTTCCCCCTGGCTCTGATTTGTCTTCTGTTCTGTCTGCCTTAAGAGGGACCAACATCTTCTAGCCAAACTATATCTAAACGAAGATTCACTGGCTCCTGCTCAGCTCTATCCATGTAGTTTCTTGGCAACAATGTAGAGGTGGTTTTCAATTGGCTTGTTCTGGAATGTTTTCCTGGCTTCCCAATCTAGCTACAGCCCTGAATTTCCTGGTGGACGGCCATCCCCATATTAACCTGGTGTGCTGAGAGTACCGATACACTCCCAGAGTGGTTTTTGACATTCTATGAAATCAGTTCACAACTCTCAGTCCTGAATTGCCTCTCTCTCCATTTCTCTCTCTCTCTCTCTCTCTCTCTCTCTCTCTCTCTCTCTCTCTCTCTCTCACTGTTAATGGCCCTGCAAATGCATTTTGAGTGTTGAGGTCCTGAGATTTTTCCACTGTTGCTCTGAAAGAAAGAAGAGCTTGCAGGAAGCAGCTGTGAACAAGAGACTTGGGGTGTTCCTGAAATGAATTGAATGAATTGAATCGAACTGCTAAATCCCATTTCCTCTCTCTGGAGTTTTAGGCAGAAAATGCTTGTTTGCTTGCTTTTTCTTACCTTGGTCTGAGGGACAGGCATGAGCCAGTCTCATCAAGATTGAGATTGCTCCCAGGACTGAAATCTGCCCTTCTATTGTACTTTTGCTTTCCTGCCTATAAAATGGAAACAGTGATTTTCTTTGCAGGCCCCTCTTAAGGGAAGCAGAACAAAGACTGGAATGCTTTGCCCACTCAGATGTAGCCACGCTGAATACCACTCACAGGTTTAAGCCCCCACTATTATTTCTGTAATTGGACGTGCTGGAGAAACAGTGAGGCAAAGGACACTGGTCCGGCTTTTATTCTGTCACCGAAGAGCTTTCAGTTGTGGTGGGGCTGATGTTATTCTCCATTTTAAATACTGCCAGGACCCAATTCAACCCAGCAAATGGGATAACAGAGCTGCCACTGGAACCAGGGTCCCTGCGGATTTTCCGTCATTCCTTGTGCAAACTGTGAGTGAGTTTATTCTAAATTCAATTAGAAAAGTCTAATCAGGGTGAGGAGAAGGGTGACCGATCTCTGGCACGCACAGCGAGAGGCGGCGTATGAATCGCTCGGTTTCCTGAAGGTCAACAGTATCTCTCTTGAGAGAATGAAGACATTAATCAAATCCTGTCACTTTAACCATTTATTACCAAATTTGCAGGGCAGACCCAGAGCTGAATAAGAGATGGTGGGGAGGAATGCATGGCAGAGGCAACCTTTTTGACTTCTGGCCCCGATGGGACCTAAGCTACACACTCTATTCACTTTCCCTAGCATTGCATCCTCCAGATATGTCTGCTTTTCAATCCCATACTTACTGGGAGTGATAGGAATTGTAGTCAAAAAACTGGAAGCTGCCAGATTAGGTTAGACCAGTGTTTCCCTCAACCTTGGCAACAAAAAGGTGTGGACTTCAACTCCCAGAATTCCCCAGCCAGCCATGCTGACTGGGGAATTCTGGGAGTTGAAGTCCACACCTCTTAAAGTTGCCAAGGTTGAGAAACACTGGGTTAGACAGTTGTTGGCAGCCCACGGCTAGATTTATCCACCAGCATCACTTTGTTGCGTTGGTAGCTTGAATCAATAAATTGAGGCTTCCTATTCAATGCCACTAGGAGAGCACGGGTTGAATGCTGATGATTGAAATAACTTGGAGTGTGACTCTGGGGGCGGGTGTTTATACACACTGATGCACAGTCTAGCTTGAGTCCAGCTATTTTAAAAAAGGAAATTCAGTCAAACTTGATTTTGACTTAACTATGACAAACCTTTCGCCAATGACCATCCCATCTGCTTGTGGCACAGAGTCCTGTTCAGGAAGGCACATCCTCCTTCTGAGAAGAACCAACTGATTCCTCCCCTTCCGGCTTAGCATTTGATAGCAGGCACCCTCAGTGGTGGATGCAAATTAAAAAGGAGGAGTAGAGACGCTGGTATAGAATCAACAGAACACATAAAAGTCACCGACATGGGCTTCTCAAATCAGGACCTTTTGGTTGCCAAGGACTGAATTCAGAAACCAACATGTTAAATCTAAAAGGATCCCTGGCTGCACTTTACTCCCCATCATCCTTAACTATAGTTGTCCCCTATCTCTGGAGCTGCCTGCATCCCTTCTCGAGCCAGTGGAAACCAGGGGCAATTCTCAACGTGCGCTCAAACTCTGGTTATGGTGCAGCCCATGAGAATGGGCAAATGATTATGACTTTTCCCCTTTTCCATGAAGCATGTGTCTGATTCTCTCCAGCTAATGAGAGCCTTCTTTCTTCAGACAGAACAGCGCTTCAGTATGGGAATGAACTGGGGCTTGCTCCAGGCATCCACCTGCCCACCAGCTTCTTCCCTCCATCGATGTGTCATCAGAGGCCCGGGCTCATTCTCTCCCATCCGTAAGGACTAATAATTGCAGCTTTCATCTGGAGAAGCCAGCCAGACCCGCTGCTTAATTGGGGCTGGGAGCCCAGAAGACAAGGCACCTTCGCTGATGTGTTGTGGGTTGTGAACAAAATGCCCAAACGGTCTCTGAAATTTAGGGCTTTCTGCCAGCATCACCTCCCAACAAGAAACCCAGTGTGATGTTGCTCCACTTCAGTGACTCTTGGGTAGCTGTTGTGCTTGGGGACGAACAGAAGTGAAATACCTTCTCCGATTGTTAGGAGACAATCCTAACAAAATTGGCCTGGATATCTTAACTTATGGGTGGAAGTTTCCTAACTAGACAATGTGTTAATTTGGGAGCAAATAAGACATTCCAACAAGTGCGGCCTAATCCGTTCACTTTTCATTTATTGACCATGAAGAGAGATACAAAGCTAATCATGCCCTGGAAGGTTGGAGAGCTTATTTCTCTCCTGATGGGTGCAATTTTTTAAAAGTTTCCCCAAAATGAATTATGGACAATTTCCTAGAGTAAAAAGGATTGTTTTGAGCTGAACCTGTCCAGGGGCTTTCCTAGAGTGTCACAAGGTGAGATATTATTTCATCCCTGGATTCAGAAGAAGATCCTACATTGGGCTGGCTACAAAACATGGCACAATTTGATCATTTCCTCTTGAAGATGAGAGGCTGCCTGTTAAGGTAATTGCAGAAAAAAAGGTGTGTGTCATGCTAATTATATTTCTCACTCATCTAACGGGGAAGCCCATCTTGACAATATCTCAGATTCTACACTTTGCGTCAGGATTCCCAGAAAAGCTTTTCTCAGCAAAGGTTCTTTTTCTCTGATGGATACCTTTTTGCAAAAGCACACCTCCCTTTTTGAAGAGGCCCAAAGAGCTTCCCTTTCTTGGCCTTGGCTCCTCCCTCCTCCCTCCTCTTACGGTTTTTCTGCAGTGGGGCTTGGCTGCCATTGTGATGCAGATGTGGATGAAGGTTCTCAGTCATCCAGGTGGAACAGTCTGTGGCTTGAATCATGTCAACTGGATTTCTATTTTCTCAGTGGAAATGTTTTGCTCCTTATCCAAGGAGCTTCTTCAGTCTGAGCAAAGTTAGTAAGGGAATCCTTAAATATGTTTCTAGGGTGGCTGTGTGACCTTGCACCTGGGGCTAGGTCATGGTTATTTTGAGATGTTTATTTCTAAGTCCCTTTATCATCTAAAGGAAGATCCTTAAGATCACCATGCTGCTGTTGAGCTTGCGAAATGGTCTTAATCTTCCTAGGCACAGAAGACAAAGCAGGGAGGAAAATAGGGGAAAGATTGTGCCTGAGGCCCCCACCTCTATTCAAGGAAGGATATTCCAAGTTGGCATAAATGGCTGTTGTGGGTCTTCCGGGCTGTGTGGCCGTGTTCTGGAAGTTGTGGTTCCTAACGTTTCGCCAGCATCTGTGGCCAGCATCTTCAGAGGGCAGGAGCACAGACAGAAGCAAAATCTCTGTCTGTGCTCCTGCCCTCTGAAGATGCTGGCCACAGATGCTGGCGAAACGTTAGGAACCACAACTTCCAGAACACGGCCACACAGCCCGGAAGACCCACAACAGCCATTGAACTCCGGCCGTGAAAGCCTTCGACAATACATTGGCATAAATGGATTCCTAAATGGAGAGAGGGGTCAAGGAATCCATTTATGCCAACTTGGAAAATCCTTCCTTGAATAGAGGTGGGGGCCTCAGGCACAATCTTTCCCTTATTTTCCTCCCTGCTTTGTCTTCTGTGCCTAGGAAGATTAAGACCATTTTGCAAGCTCAACAGCAGCATGGTGATCTTAACTAACCTCCTTTGGATGATAAAAGGACTTAAAATAAACATCTCAAAATAACCATGACCTAGCCCCAGGTGCAAGGTCACACAGCCACCCTAGAAACATACTTAAGGATTCCCTTACTAACTTTGCTCAGACTGAAGAAGCTCCTTGGATAAGGAGCGAAACGTTTCCACTGAGAAAATAGAAATCCAGTTGACATGATTCAAGCTACAGATTGTGATCCAGACTTTGCTAGAAACAGGGGCAGGCCTGGATTCTTTTCATCATGAGACAGACGGAACAGCACCCAGGATTTTTCTGCAGCGAGAGGCAGGGGGGGTCTCTTGGCATGCTTAGTGGGCAAACATCCTTGTGACTTGGTACCATAAACAAGATTAAAGAGCTTTATACCTTTTCAATTAAGCCTATTTGCCCAAGCTCAGAATGGAAAGCAATGCTCAACCAGAACAGGCAGCATTTTCCCTTTGGTGAGGAAGCACAAATAAATTGCTTTTTCTCAGAATGTTCCTACCCAGTTATGCCTGGGAGGAAGACTTTACCCATCAGAGCAGCAGCAGCTTCTGAAGGAATGAGAGTTCCAGCCTGGTAGCTTAATTCTGTTTTGCTTTTGCAGAATTGGAGGTTAGTATTTTATGAAGAGTTGGGAATATTTTAGACTTTGCTTTACATTAGTTTGGAAAGTGATATCCTCTGAGCCCTCAAAGCATGGTGGCATTTTTAACACATTTAGAAAGGTAATGCATATCACCACAGTTTTCCCTTCTGGCTTATTCTAATGTAACATTCTGTGCTCACAGATCATCTGTTCAAATGAAATGAATGGTGGCGCAGAGAAGTCCGTTCCTTTGAACCAACATTTTGATCTCCAAGAAAGGAAAGAACGAAGGGGGACCTAAAAATTGGATTGGTCCATGAATTACACTGCAAACACCATGCTGGGAATTGAACATTTCCCTAACAGGTCTGAAAAACATTGAGATCCCTGTATCCTGTGCAAATGCTTTGATGGATCTTGCGAAAGGAAGAGACTGCAAAAATACTCCGTCGGTGGGAGCTCGGATTTGTCCATTACTGGCACCCAACAGTTAGAAGTCAAGTCAAAGGTAATCAAAGCCTTGGTGTATCAGACAAATATACCATCTCGCCTGGCATCCTTGGCCCTTGCAGTGGGCAGCAAAGTGCCTCCATAAGGTCATGACCAGGGCATGAGACAGACGACTCCCACCATTCATTCCCTGCCACAGATGCTAAATCTGGAGTAATATCTCTCTCTCATTCTGTCTGGAAAGGCATCTGACTAAGGGGCTGTCCCCCCCCCCCAACTAGTAGGGGCTGCCCCAGATGGGGCTGGAAAAGGCTCCACCCCAAATTCCTACCTTGTTCCAGAGGGACCCACAGTCGAAGGTGGCTTCCCATGCTGGTGGACTTTGGAGAATCACCTGACCTGCGGTGGCCTATCAGACAGAGAGATCCTGAAGGGTCTCCCCATCCTTCCCTCTTTGGGCCAAAGCCAGGGGGTGGTTTGCCCCGAGTGTCCCTTAAATTGTGTGGGGCTGTTCATCCTCAAGAAGTCTAGAACTGCAGCACAGTCCTGCCCGAGTTCCTCAAAGGCTTCTGCTTGTGCTGGGCGAGACGAAGCAAGTTTCTGGTGCGGCCCAACGAAAAGGAAGGCGGCAGGACCTTGGGGTGTTCAGAGCCGGCTGAACTGCATCTCCTCCTCCTCCTTGCTCAGCATTTCTCGCTCAGGCTCTGCTCTGGTGGCTGCGGCCTGCCGCCCGGCTTCGAGGTCGGCCTGCTGGCAGACGGGGCCTGCCTTCCTCGCGCTGTCCTTGCCCGAGGAGGCTGTGTACAAGCTACGCTGCCGCTGCAGATCCTCCTCCGTGTACTTGCAGAGCCGCCTGAAGGCCCGACGGAACTTCTGGGACATGAGGTTGTAGATGATGGGGTTGATGGCGCTGTTGGTGTAGATGCAGATCCTGCAAAAGAGGACGAACCAGCGGTCCAGGTAGGGGTGCTCCACGAAGGAGTTCACCAAGACCAGGGTCCGGTAGGGCATCCAGAGCAGGGCAAAGAGGGCGACCACCACCGCCAACATCTTGGTGACCTGGAGGAGAGAGAAAGAGCTCGGAGGTCTTCGGAGGAGACGAGCCAGCCCTGGGCTTGTAAGGCCAGCCTCGGGGCCAGGGGCTATTACACGTCAAGCTAGCTTTCAAAGGTAAGATACATGAAATGGGGCCTTAGGTCACCACACATGGCAGCATCTAGCCAGCCATCGCCGACCTCACAGAGCTAAGCAGACCTGGGTAGGACTTGGATAACACTCCTGCTGAAAGCTAGCCACACCAGTTGTGCTCAACAGGAATCACCGATGCTTTATTTTTGCATCTACAAATGGTGATGGCGAAAGGACCTCCTGCATGGAGCTGGCCCTCACAAGAGCTACGTCTTATTGTGGCTTACAACAGCGTTTCTCAACCTCAGCAACTTTAAGATGTGTGGACGTCAACTCCCAGGATTCCCCAGCAAGCTGGGGAATCCTGGGAGTTGACGTCCACACATCTTAAAGTTGCTGAGGTTGAGAAACACAGGCTTACAGTGTCAAAATCACAAACCTCCCTGAGTGGCTGCAGCGTCGGGCCGTTTTTCCCCCTCTGCCCCCCGACAGACCCTGGAAACTCAACCACGCCTGCCCACCTGTTTCCTGGAAGAGACGGGCACTCTGGTTCTTGAGCTGTCGGCTCTGCTCTGGCCAGCCTCGGTGCCATTCCTCTCCTGGTTGCTTTGCTCTCGCCAGCCTTCAGCCTGGGCAGTGGGACGGTGCAGGACGTGGCTCTGGAGCAGGACTTTTCCGATGAGGCCGTAGAGCACGGTGGTGAGCAGCAGCGGGGTGATGAAGAAGAGGGCAAAGTCGAGCAGGTAGATGGGCAGGTAAAGGTTGCGGGAGACCCTGTAGCCGCACTCCAGCTGCTGGCCTTTGTTAGCAGCCACGTCCACCAGGAAGAACCAGAGCACGCAGTACACCGAGGTGAGGGTCCAGACAAAGGCAATGATGCGCTTGGCCCGAGACCTGGTGCACATGGTCTGCGCCTTCATCGGGTGGCAGATGGCAATATATCTGGGAAGAGAAGGGAGGAAGAGGGAAGGAAGAGAGGAGTCAACCTGAAAGGCAGCCTGGGAGAAAGAGTCCTCTCCATCTAGCAAGGGCGTTTTTGCTGGCTCCTCTGCCTGGGCCGCTTCCTGCCTTGGGCAGAAGGGGGCACCGAATGACATCTCGGTGCCCATCTGGAAGGGAGGCGCCTCATGCGTAGCCCTTTGCACACACGCGCATAGCTCAGGAGAGAGCTTCTACCTGGCCTTCAGAAGGTCCCTTGTTCAATTTGCAGCATTTCCAGTGAGAAGGACCAGGTACAGGGGATGGAAAATCTCCCAGAGACCCAGGTAAACCATTGCCAGGCAGAACAGAGGCGTTCTCCGGAGTTCTGGCTGGGAATTCTGGGAGTTGTAGTCAACCTAAGTTGAAGAAGGTTGATCTAAGAGAATGAAGCTCTTACGATCCATCGAAGGCAGTAACAGAAGATATTTAGTGACTATTGACCTAGACGAACCAACAAATCGGTATCATACTCGTTGCATAAGTCCATCCCATCCTATGACTAGCTTGTGTCTGAAGGACAGTGAATGTTTCCTCCCCTTCCTGCATACCCACTCAAGACATCCAGCCTGACAACCTCCTGGTAGGTTGGATCTACAACTCCCAGCCTTGAGCCACGCTGGCTGAAATTCTGAGGACCATCCCCTTTGGAGGATGCCAAACGGGGGGAAAGATGGTTTCCTAAAGTCTGCCCTTACCTTTCCACGGTGAAAGCTGTGATGGAGCAGGACGACGCATTGATGCCCAGGTACTGGAAGTAGGTAATGCCAAGGCACCCAGCAAATCCATAGATCCATGTTCCCGCCAGGCTGTCAGAGACGTTGGGCAGGCCAGCAGCCACTAGAACGATCAAATCCGCCACAGCCAAGCTAACCAAGTAGCAGTTGGTTGGCGTCCTCATATCCCGGGTGGTCAGAACGACGGTGACCACCATGGCATTGCCAATGATGCCAATGCCACATATGGCCAGCACCAGGAAGACGGAGATGGTCTTGTATTCAAGGATGCTGAACGGCAGACTGCTGCTCCCCAAGGAGATGTTGGTGGGAGTGTCTGGTTTGCTGTTGCTGCAATTCTCCATGGCCAGAGTTAGAGCAAGACGCTGCCTGGGGTGGCAAAAAATATGGTTCCACGAAGCAAGGGCTCTTCTCTCCCGTCAAGACCATCAGAGGTTCCCATTGGCCAAACAGGGAAGTCCTGGGGGCATGCAGAGCAGATGTTAAGCCGAGGTGCACACAGGAATGATTTCCCTTGCACGTACAGATCTCTGCCTATCCGCAAACACAACTGGAGCAACTGGTTTCGGAATGCTTTCAGCAGCTCGCAACAAATGAAAACAAGAATGGGGAAAAAAAAAACCTAAAACATTGGTCCTTCCAATGGTGCTAATCATCAATTCCCAACATTCTTCCCTTTTGGCTCAAGGAACATCTGGAGGGCCACAGGTTCCACCCCCTCTCTGCCCCTTTGTCCTTCCAGATTCTCTCCCAGGAACCCAGGAATTTCTGCAAGGAAGGAAACGCTTGCCACCAGGGAGCCCACATCCACATTCCTGAGTCCCCCCCCCTTTTTTTTTTTTTTTGCAGTGCATTCAGGCATTTAAAAGTAATTGAGTAAAAATTGGACTAATCCATTTAAAGCCAGGTAATTGACCACTTTGGAAGCACTCAGTCGCTGACAGCTCTTGTTAGATCTTGACACCCTCCTTCTTGCTCTGTGTGTGTCGGAGAGCGGGTGGGTAAGAGAAATTTGAAGGGGGGGCTCCTGCCTCCCGATCTTAAACATGGTTTTTATGCTACCTTCCAACACCCCCAACTCAATGTGCAAAACCCTATAAAAACCCCAGGCAGCGGGAGGACCCCAGGTGACCTTCAGGTGACGTTTCGCCATTTCAAGAAAAGCCCCCCCCCCTCAGACAGCATCTGTTTCTTTTGTGTGTTCCTATCGGAACATTTTATCCTATCCCGGAGTTATCTTTGTTCAGCTTAGATTTTGCCCTACGATCGGGGAGAGTGTCACCCCACCTTCCGGGGGTACTTTGGGCAAGGTTTAAAAAGAAGGCTGTTGTGGGTCTTCCGGGCTGTGTGGCCGTGTTCTGGAAGTTGTGGTTCCTAACGTTTCGCCAGCATCTGTGGCCGGCATCTTCAGAGGGCAGGAGCACAGACAGAAGCGAAACCTCTACCTGGGCACAGAGATTTCGCTTCTGTCTGTGCTCCTGCCCTCTGAAGATGCTGGCCACAGATGCTGGCGAAACGTTAGGAACCACGACTTCCAGAACACGGCCACCCAGCCCGGAAGACCCACAACAGCCATCGAACTCCGGCCGTGAAAGCCTTCGACAATACATTTAAAAAGAAGGTTTAAAAAGGTTTTAAAAGAAGTAGTGCACCGCGGCCAGTACCGAGAAGGAGAGAACACACACCCCATTTCACGTTTGGTGACCTTCCAGCCATAAATACAGCAGGTGATTGCAGGAGCGGATGGAAATATGCAACAACTGCCAAACGTTTTCGCCCGCGAAGCTTATCTGGCAAACTTACTCAAAAGTCCTGCTCTCTCTAAAGCTCGTTTTCTCTTTCTCTTTTTTTTTTCCGGGGGAGGGGGAGAGCAGAATAACCCACTAGAGCAGATTTCCCAAACAAATGCCTTTAGGTCGTGACTACAACTCCCATCCCTTCCACTCGGCACGACGGGGGTCTCTACCGGTTGAGGATGATGGCAATTGTAGTCTGCGGGGTTTAGCAGGCTTTCGACTGAGAAAATACGGTTAATAAACAGAGACGACAGAGTTGCCAGGCTTGGTTAAAAAGAAAAGAAAAACTTTCATCAGCCAGCCTCGATAAGGACGCAGCACACCACAAAATATCTGAAAAGGAAGCGTTTCGAGGGGAGATTGGGGAGCGCGAGGGGCGACGTTTCTGTTTTCTCCAAGCTATTCTGCCAAAAACAGGGCTTGGTTCAGCGCCCCGCCTTGTGAGCTGGCTGACCCCGAGGCCTCCTGAAACCTCATTTGCCCCCCCCCCAACAGGGACCGGGAATTCCCCCCTGGCTTTCGGAGCCTGATAGGACCAGAGCCTTGCACAGGAATCTGCTGGGTCTTGAGAAGAGTCTGCATGGACTTTGTAGTCTTCTGAGGCAGGCGGGTAGCCTCCCCACCCACAAAGGGATGCCTTCCGGTCCTCCTTTTGCCCATTTTCCATCACACACACACACACACACACACCCCTACCTTCTTCCACCAACTAACTTTTTCTGCAGCACTTGCCTTTCTCGTGCATCCTCTTCCGATTCTGCAGACAAGGGTCACCAGACCACTAAGAGAGGGCGAGGATGCCCGTCTTCCCCGCCTCTTCTCAAGCCCGCTTTGGCAGAGCAGCGCCTGGGGTCGTCCCCCTTCGCAGCCGCCTCTCTCTCGTCTGCGTCTGCGTCGCTGGCGGGGCTGGCTTGGCTCGCGGAGGCGATGCGGGGGGCTGCCCCTCCGTTGATGCAGCCTGTAAGCGGAGAGACCCTCTCGCTGTCGGGAAAAATCAACACACACACGCGCGCGGGCGCGCGCACCTGTTTATTGTGCAGAGAAGCACAATCAGACGGCGGGCAGCAAATCAATGAAATGTCAGAGTTCCGTTTCTAGGTTTTCATGCCTGCGTTGTCCGATTATACGGAGGACGTTTTGACGGCTGTAACCAAGCGATGGCACAAGGGAGGAATGCCTGAATTCTGACCCATCCTTAAATGCAGAATTTGGGGTAGGCAGCTGAATGTTGCAACCTGACAAAAAAGGGCAATATTTCCTTCCCTGGTGAGGTATGTGGGATTCAGCATTATCCTTAGTAGTTCCCCCGCCCCCACCTTCCTCCCCAGGACCTAAAAATCTGCAAACTGGAGCCAAGGGCAAAAAATGCCAGCAGGGACCACACATTTCATTAAGCCATGATGTGGTTTGCAGTCTATTTGGTTTGGCTTAGCTGCCCTAGTTCTGCCTCGTGTTGTTTATTTGCTTGAGGTTTAGCATGTCTGAATGCAGCCATCGTGGTTTTTAAATGATGATGTATGGCTTGTAAATTGTTTTAGAATCCCAGCTAATTGTGGCTTAGTCAACAGACCTTGGTTCAGCCTCATGTGTGAACCCAAGCATTAAAGCAGCAAAGATGCCTGGGGTAAGCTTTTGTTGATTACCAAATCTTCAGTCTGGGCATTTGTTTTGAGCATCAGAAGTGAAGTAAGCTCACAGTCTTTCTATGTGAATTCACTTTTTGTTACCCAAACAGTATAATTGAAGTGGAGGAGCAAGAATTATTTTAGTGTGGCTCCTCTTAAGTAATTGAGTGTCAATAAACTTGGTTGATGTTCCAAATCAAGTTAGCCCCAAGGTCTCTATCAGTTCGTCTGGTGCAATTGTTGTAAACCGCCCAGAGTCTACTGCTGTAGAGATGGGCGGTGATAAATTTGAATAATAAATAAAATAAATAAATAAATTCCTCCTTAACACTAAGAAATTAATATCTACTATCTCAGATCCATATTTAAAACTTACTTTAGAATATGGAAGCCACTTTTGCTTCCAGATCTTCTCGTCTTGTCCCATTTTTTGATTGTTTCCCTTTTGAAGTAGGAGGATAAATTTATTCAGTTCAAGGAATGGGAAGATAGAAGATTTTCTAGAACTGGAGATTTAATTATAGATGGAAAACTTATTACTCCTGAATATACTCTCAGAAGGGAAGGTCACATGTACTAACCTGGTTTCAAATGAATGGAGCTCAATAATTTCTCCATAAAGTATCTGGAGCCGATCTGGTAAGATTATAAGCAATATTTGACAAATGGTGTATATCATTTAATATGAAAAGTAATACTGTTAATGTTATATAAAATTCTTATATTAAACACAAGAAGTTATCTTTAAAGTTTTAAACTGTCACTTAATAAAGCTCATTGGAATTCTTCAAGACCTAAAGTTCCCTTAAAAACGCTCTTTTGACAAGCAGGCCCTGAAAATAATCCTCGGGTCATGTTACATTCCAATAAAGCTCCATCTCTAAGCTGTGTTGGTGGGATTGTTAGAAAATTGCCCCTAATGATACCAGTAGATGCCAGTGCCCCACGAGCTGGTCCTTTAGTTAAAAGTTTTTGAAATATTTGGGAAAATCAACAGTTCTTCACACTGAATTCTACTGTTGGTTTATTGTTCATTTTTCCCCAAAGGATTCATATTATTGCATTAGTGGTATTTAACAGTGTGGAAAATTGCTTTCACTGAAAATGGACTCAACAATTTGAAAACTAGACAATAAAAGAGCTGATTAAAAACTGGTCATTTTTTTACTAGCTATATTAGGGTGTTTTTCCTAAGAAACTACTGTTATCTACACAAATGTCAGTCTAGGCAGAAATGTTGGATGTGGATGTATAAAATATTTACATTTCTGATTAAGATCACATATGCATTTACATGCATATATCAGTATGCATATATAGTCTTTGTTTTTCTTTTTCCAGTTGATTTTGTCTTTTTTTATTTTTTTTGGCTTGTGCCTTTTTGCCATTTCTTTTTCTGCTCATCTCTACTGGGCATACAGTTTAGTAATCTATTAGTAGATCCTAATCTCCCTTCTTCCCATTCTAAGGAAGTTACACAAAATATATTCTTCAATTTTAATAATATCCCAAAGTGTATCACTTTCCGGCTTTGGAAGTTGTTCCGTCTGTTCTTTGAGAGAAAATCTAGGAATCAACCCACTGCTTTTTCCCCCCATGCTTTGTTGGCAGTTTCTGGTCTCTTTTTTGGACTAAATCCCATTAATAAAAGGAAAGGTCTACACTCCAGTAAGGACAAAATAGGTTCTCTTCCATTTCAGAGTGAAGGTCCGTGTGAACTGCAACAAATTCAAGTAAAATTTCAAGGCAAACCGGAAGCTGCCTTTGTTGAATGATGTGTTGTTGTTTTAATGACAACAAAATGCTGCAGTTCAAGATGCAGTTCAAGGTGCTGGCAAGTCGGCCGTGCACTTTTTCAGGATATTCCATCTGACAATTCCTTTCTTATTCCAAATGTCAGCATTTCACCCTTGCTGCCCAATTGCATTGTCAGCCTCTAGACTCCACAGAGTGCATCCCTTTAGTTGCCCTGATGTAGGCCAGGATTAGACCCCCAGCCAAGGAATCTGGTGGAGCCTTTGCAATCCATCCCTTCTATCAACACCACCATTATGGAATGCCAGTTCAGAGCTTTGTGTTCAAGGAACAACAGAACATCCAGATGGTTACAATGATCCTCTGCATTTCATTTCTTGCAAGAAGGCATATGCAAATTGCATTGAGCATACTTGTACATTCAAATTACATCTTTATATGTAGTCCTGGGTATGACATGTTGTTCGTAAGAGTGAGCCAGGCACTCCCAAATTCCTAATCCTTGTTCCGCAAAGTGATGCTCTTGAATCAACAGCTCTGGGGGTCCCTTGTGTTTTATTTTCTCCCTTGTTTAGGTGCCCATGTGAGATTGGGGGGGAAGGGGGAGGGAGGCATCTTCCAGTGTCCAAAGTAAGCACGGAACGCCAACTCTGGCGCTGTTCATGAAGAGGGTGCTGAAACTGAAAGCCCAGCAAACACAGGTGCTGAAACCTGCCACCTCCCTCAGACATTTGCCGTCTTGTTCTTAGCACTGGGCATGATGCCCACTCTTGATTCTTGCTACCTGCAGGTTCCTGGAACTCTATCTTAGAAAGCTAATTTTTGCCCCCAGCTCTTTCATCTGAGGTTAGTGGTTCAGCCCAGGAGGGACGTTTCAGCCCAAGGAACATGGAGAATGATTGGGGAGTACTGAGCAAGTTGGAGAGAAGGCTTTAAGGGGAACAATGTGAAATCAGCTCTCTCTCTCACTTGCTAAAAGGCCTGGAATGATGGATGATGGATGATGGATGATGGATGATGGATGATGGATGATGGATGATGGATGATGGATGATGGATGATGGATGATGGATGATGGATGATGGATGATGGATGATGGATGATGGATGATGGATGAGAGAGGGATGGCCTGCTTAATTTGCAAATGGTTCGTCTTTGTGCTTTCCCTGTGCCAGATATGGGCAGATTTTGGCTCAAGGGAATGAGTTTCCCACTAGCATTCTGAAATCCAGCAACTAAGCATCTGGAGGGTTGCAGACCCTTGCTCTCTCATGTTCCCCACCCTCACACTAGTCTATGCCTTTTAACTGAGAATGAAGTTTCATCTACTGGGGGGAAAAGTTGGTGTCTGTAGATTAAGAAGCAAAAATACAGTTGCATTTTCAGTTCTTGCACCTGATGTCACCGCTGTTGTCAGCAGGAAGGCTGAAATTCAAAGAATCCAGTGAAAATTGCACTACAGTATCGTCTTCCAAAACTGAGAGGCAATCAGTATTCTTTTCTGGTTCTTCAAAGTATCTCCCTGTAAAGTGTCATCCAGTGCAGAATTTCACTCTGTAGGTACTTATTTCATTAAAGAAGTTCTGATCTTACTTCCAGCTCTTGTTCTTCACTTTGGGCTAATGAAGCAATTGCAACAGGACTTCCAGCCCAAATCTAGCAACATTTGGCCTCCTCCTTAAATGTATAATGCACTTTTTTTTCTTTAAAAAATTATCATCGTTTGAGCTTCTCTTGATGACTCGTGAAGAGGAGGCCTGCAGATAATTCTCAGCCTTGATTTGTTTATTCAGTCTGGAGATTCCACCGCCCTCATATTGTACAGTACATTCTACTCTGGCTGGGGAAAAAACTGGAACTTGCCTTAGAAGTTTTAGAAGATTCGCAAGTCTTAGAAAATCTGCTTTTAAAAAAATAGCACTAGGAGTAAACGTGATCTACTCATTTTGCATTTTGGGAGAAAAGGGCAGTGTTATAGTAGGTTCATTCTGAAATAAATCTCATTGGGTTTATTGTTTTTTACTTCCAGGTATGTCTGTATAAGATCACCATTTTAATAGAGATTCTCACATTGATAGCCGTGTAGATATTTACCACCAATAAGGTGGCACAGGATATTGTGGTCATTGGATACACGTTTGGATAACAAGCACAAGCCGCAAGTTCACCCCGTCACATGCCGCTCTTCTTCCTTGCCTAAAGAAATGGTGCCATGTGGGGTTTCCAGAAAGCAGGCCCTGTTACTTATGACAAACACCAGATACAGGTCCTGCTTTCTGGAAACCCCAAAGGGCAACCCTTTCACATTCAGATGACAGGTAAACCCTTGCACTGAGATGGTTAAAGAGTTGCATGTGATCAGCACAGGGAAAGAGGCAGAAATTATGGGGTGGGTGCACTTCACTAGGCTTTGGGGGGGCAGTAGGTCACACAAAAACCCTCTTTTTTAATTAATTACCTTAAGACTGCATAGTACAGTATGCTCTACTGTTGCACTAGGCAACAGTCAAAAGATAGCAAGGTCCCCTGCAGACCCACACCTGCACTCCAAAGTGCACAAGATCCATCCAGGCACAAGAGGGAGTGTAGCTTCACTTTCTAAAATAAGGGGGGTAACTCTTTTTCTGCTAGCAGTGCATTTCCTTGGAGACGGGAAGAACGGAAATAGGACTTTAGAAAATTTGCTTGTGCCTTTCTATAGTTTCATGTTATACATATATTCCTTTTATTGGGTACCCCTTTAGTTACATTTTTGAGGAGGCTTATTAAAGTGAGAGCCAGTTTGGTCTAGTGGTTAAGGCAACGAGCTAGAAACCGGGAGGCCCTGAATTCTAGTCCCGCCTTAGGCATGAAAGCCGGCTGGGTGACCTTGGGCCAGTCCCTGTCTCTCAGCCCTAGGAAGGAGCCAATGGCAAACCAGGAGACTGAGAGTTCTAGTCCCGCCTGAGGCACGAAAGCCAGCTGGGTGACCTTGGGCCAGTCCCTCTCTCTCAGCCCTTGGAAGGAGGCAATGGCAAACTACTTCTGAAAAACCTTGCCAAGAAAACTGCAGGCAGTCGCTGACTGAACAGCAAAATAAAATAATTAAAATGTGTAATTTTATTGTCACAATGCTGTCAATAATTTGAATGCTCAATTTATCCCTTTAATAAAGTGGCAGATTCAAGGATAGGGGATGTTGCCCTGGTACCTCCAGATGTTTCTTTGATCCCCCCAGGGGTTTAAAGAAATGGGGGCCAAATGCCAGAAACAGACTAGGAATGAATGGCGAGCGGGCTACACCTTCTCCTACCCCCACCATCATAACATTTGTTCCAGAGGAATCTGTCTGCAGCAAACTGGCATCCTCTCCCCCCACAGAAGAAATGTTCTTTTTTATGGGCTTTTCACAGCAATCTTTTCTACCTCCTGATTGCCCGTAAGAGGGAAGGTTTGTGTGCCTTAACTCTGCAACTTTGCAGCGCCGTTGGGTCTGAGCTCCCTCTTCCGTTGAATTTGATAACCGCCAACAGAAGTGCCAGAGCACCTTAAAAATAAATTTATGGCGGCACAAACATTGGCCCAGGAGGGCTTTGTACCCACATGCAAATCGTTTCTTTATATGCAGAAAAGCTTATGGATGAACATTAGCAATGCTGCAATAAAATTATATATCATTTTAAAAATATTTTATAGGCAGATGCTGATGGCGGAGTCATTGGTGAGCTGCCCATCCTGCGATTCTTCAACTAGATTTGCTTCCTTCCGGCATCAGCCGCTGCCCTACGTTCGGCGGCTGAAACAGTGGGGCCCCCTTGGCCCATACAGAATACAGGAGGATGCTTAGAAGCCCTGCACAGAGTAGGGAGGACGGACCCAGGTGTGCCCTCCGTGCACCCAGCAAAGACCGGGCCGGGATCTCTCGATTCTTAACCGCCGCGTCTGCACGGGGCTCCGCGGGATCCTTCTGCTAAGGAAATCGGATCGGGACCCGGGAATCCGGGATCTCCGCTCTGGCCCCGAGCAGTTCCTGAGCGCAGCCGACTTCGGGTCTAGCAGCTCTGCTCTGCTCAGGAATGGCCGAAGAGCCGCAGGTCCGGCGACCGTCCTGGCTGCGGAGGATGGGCATCGTCGCCCCGCCGCCTGGGCGGTCCCGCTTGTCCCCCGTGGGGAGGAGAGGCGGAGCAGCTGCCGCGGCGAGGACGGCCGAGAGAGGGGCTGCTGGGGGGATCCGGGGCGAGGGGCGTCGAGGCATCCGCCGCCCGGACTTCCCCACTTCGCGGGCGCCTCGCCAGCAGCTCAGCAAGGTCGGGGCGCCCGGCTTCTGCCCGGGAAGGAACGAGGCGCTCGGCAGCCCGGGAAGCCAAGCACGCTCTGCACATGCTCAGCCGATGTCTTGGTTGCCCACCTCCGGCGCGCGCCGCCACACCCGTCGCGTTACAAAGCCCATCCCTCCCACACCGGTCGCACTACAAAACCCATCCCCCACACCCGTCGCGCTACAAAGCCCATCCTTCCCAACGGGCAAGGAGCAGAATCGGCCGGGAACCGACCCCGAAGTGCGCAGGCGCGCACGCGCTCCCTCCTTCCGCCTTCTGATTGGCTCACCCAGGCACCTAAGGGGCGGGCCACGCCCGACTGTCACTTTCCCCGGGGCAGCCCCGCCCTTCTCGGCCCCGCCTACTTCCCCCCCTCCTCGTTGGCCTCGCGCTGGCCGGGCGGCGCAGGCGTGCTGAGTAGGGGGGCCGCCGTCGCCGCCGCTGGCGGCGTCGCGCGTCCATGACGTCACGCCATGGCCGCCCTGCTCTGCCGCCAGTAGAGGCCTTGTCTCGCGCCCCGCCGCTTCCCGGAGCCGCTTTCCCCGCTCCCTCCCCCGACCCCTTCCCGTTCGGCCAGGTGAGGAGCGGCGGGCCCCGCTGACGGGCCGCGGGGGTCAGGGGCTGCCGGGGCCGGCGTCGAGCCCTCAGGGAAGGCGCCGGGGGCGTCGCTCGCTGTCGCTTCGCTGGTCCTCCGGGGAGGCCCGGCCTTGCGCCTCGGCCCTAGGTGGGCGAACGGGCTGCGGCCTCCCCGCCCCGGCGCCGTCAGAGGGTCCTTCCGGGGCGCGGAGGCGATGACCTCGGGGGCACTCGCGCGCAGAAGGACTGCCGCCTCCGCAGGCGCCGGACTACACCTCCCATCCTTCGCAGCTGGGCGGGCGTGGGGGCTGGGTCTGACCCCTCCGGAGGAGCGGGGCGGGGAGGGCTGGGTGCAGCCCAGAGGAGACCTTTGCACCAGCGGACGCTGCAGTCCTGGCCTCACTATCCTTAGCCAGAGGGGCGAGCGTCCTCACGAGCCCGGGGTGGGGGATTCGTGTTTTGACACATCTGAGAGGAGAGTTGGCGATGCAGCTGCTGCTGAATGGGGAACGTGTGGCCTCTTCCCAAGGGTTTTGGGTTACGTTCCCATCACCCCCTGCTGGTACCGTGGATGCTTGTGTTGACAGGGGATGATGGGGGTGCACTCTTAACATGGCTGCAGGAGGAGGGCGTCTGCCTCCCTGTTGACACTAGCCTTTAACTTTGGATCGGCTCATTTATAGGCAGACTGCCTCATTTGTGCTCAGAATGGGACAATTTCTGGCAAAAAGTTAAAAACTCATTAGAAAACAATTGGTAATGAATGTTTCTGACTTTTACTTTGGCCTTTGGGTGCTACAAAGGAGCTCATCTTTGTGAATCTCATCCACACTGTTTTATCTTCATGGGCCAACATCTAAATACGGGATGATTAAGTGCACTCTTTCAACTTTTACTACCTTATTTGTCGTTTGAATGAACAATGCACATCTAGGGTCTGGAAATTCAAGTTTGCCTCAAAAATTAAATCCTGTTTTATTCTCCATCCTAAAAAACATGTCTATATGTGTATGTTATGCTGTATCTGTGTTCCAGGGTTAAAGGCTTTAAAGTTTGAACTTACTGTTTACCCAAATACTCTAACTTCAGTGATACAGTACAAGTTTAGATAAATTCTAAAAGCCGTAATAGAGCAATATTGTTCTTATACAAACTTGAAGTTGCAAAATCATATGCAAATCATTATGTTTTCTAGAATTTTTCATGAGTGCAAAGTATTTTAAACACTGGCAGTTTTTCCCTCATCATACTTTGTGAATGGAACTTACTTGCTTTTGATGCCCCCTGAAAGAAGAAGGCTAATTTGGAGGCTAATATGCAAGCCACAGCTGGATCTACTGGATCTGGAAATTTCACCAGTGATGGTTGATGCTTAGAAAATGCCAAGCAGCATGGAGGGAAGTTTTGGCTTTCTCAAGGAAGTTTACAGGGTGAAATACAATGATGTGAAATAGAAGGGTTTCTTTCTTCTACATTTCACTGAATTCAAGACAACAGTGAGACTAGCAATTTCAGAATTAAAAATAACATTTTTCAAAAATCTCTTGTAAGATAGCGCATCACTATACAAACAAGTTTCATGTTCACTGTCTAAATAGGGAAGAAGGGATAAAGAGAGAAATAAATTTAAAATGGAAGCGTGCATACCCAAATATGCTAATTCAGATTCCAATCCTGTAGAGCAGTAGAGAATTCATATTCCAGAATATGGAATCTAATTGTTCCCAGCACATGGGATGTGACAGGAAATTGTCTTCAGCTGGATGGTTGGTGTTCACAGTGCGTCGTCTTCTGTGGGTTCCCTTCCCTGTGGCGTGCATGGCAGAGTGTTCAGCCAGGTTGGGAAGGCAAAGCCCCTTCTGCCCATCTCCCTCCCAAGGGCTTTCAGAAATTGTATTCCTATTTGCCGTTGACTTTATGGCTCTGTTTTCTTTCTTTAATGCTAAGTATGTCCCTGAAAAGTTAAGATAAATGGTTTGGAAAGGCTAGGTATGCTGGAATTTTAGGTTCAAAGACATGCAGATATTTAATGGGCCAGCTTCAGTGAGGCTTTATAATTCCCCCCTACTTCTAACTACTACTGCCCTATGTTTGAGATGGAATCAATACATTGTGAGCTTTAGAAAGAGAGATGAAGGTAGAAGTATAGAGAATATGGTGAGATTTGGTTGCAGGACGCCCATTTCTCAAGGTCTGTGTTGCCTAAAATAATTTGCTTGTTCTCAATTAGGCTGCTTTTGTGTGGGTTTTGCCAGAAAAAAATGTGATGATGATAGAACTGGAAGTGCAATTTCCTCTCTCTCTTTTTTTTCTGTTCTCACCCCAGATAGCTCTTGGTAGATGTATTTGTTTACCTGACAACCCCAAGCTGGGAAGTTCCATTGCCTACATCCCTCTCAACAGCTTATGGTGCCATATGTCCTTAAATGTGTGCATTTTTCTCCTATGTAGCTGGGCTTGTGACTGCTACTTTATGAATCTTTTAAATCTTTTTGCTTGAACTTCTTGAGTTTAGCAGAACGTTAGGCAGAAGCACCACCATGCTACCTTCAGCTGAGACAATAGAATTCTTGAAAAGGTTTTTGCTACAACTTTAATTTTTTTTCTATAGGTGTTGACATTTGTCCAGAGTTCTCAGAATAGAAGTGCAATTCAAGCCTGTGTATATCATGTGTGTCATGATTTCACACATTCTGTATTTTGAATGAACTGTGCATTAAGTAAATGTCTGCATATTCAATTGCTTTTCTGTATTTTAAGGGGGGGGAGTTAAAATGACTTCCTCCTGTTCAAATGGACAGGGCAGGGGTAAACAAAGGAGAAGTACAGAAAAAGAGGGGGAGGAACAGATTGGTGTTGCAGTGTTTTAAGTTGGTGTTTTATACCTAATGCTCCCCAGGACCAGCGAATGGCTTATACCACATTTTTCTCTGTGATAAACGTCTACTGCAGAGACTATCAGTGTATCAGTAAGAACTTTGTGAAGTCAAGAGCACAGGAATTTCTAGTTTGAAGGCTGCAGTCATGTCATACTTGCAGACAGATATGCCCAGTCTCTCTAAGATGTTACATTTGGGCTGGATTCAAACATTACTCTGAGCCATAGTTGGTTGAATAAGCTACAGAGTTAATACATAGTACTAAGACAGAACCAAAGAAACCCACATTAGAGCCGCATTGCTTTATGAAGCCAGTCTTGGGGTATCTGCGCTTGCAAGCTAGAAATGTTGGCATGACAGCTCAACAATCTGTAGTCAAGAAGCAGCTATCAATCCACCTTTGTCCCGTTTTTTATCTGAGCCTTTTCTCTGTTACAGATTAGTGGGTCCTGATGGATGTTTCCGAAACACTTGAGCAAAACCCCCGCTCTCCCGGCGAGAAAGACGAAGAGGAGGATGACCACCAGCCCTCTGATGATGAAATCCTGAAAGGGAGTGGTTCGGAGCAGGATGGGGAGGAAGGACAGGGCACCTGTTTGGGGGAAGGTGCAGGTGGTGTAACCAGAACATTGAGCCACAGGGAGGAGGAAGGCATTCCCTCAGAGGAAGAGGAGCGCTTAAGTGAAACCAAGTCTCAGAACTCTGATCATAATGATCAGAGCCAACCGCTCAAGCCCTCCCTGCGTGTTGAGGAAGAGGAAGATGCAACGAATGACCTGGGTGATGAGGCCTCCTCGGTCATTCGGGAACTGGATGAGCATGAACTGGACTACGATGAGGAGGTTCCTGAGGAGCCTAGCACTGTCCCTGCAGACGAGGAGGCTGACAAGGCTGTGGGAGAGGAGGAGGAAGAGGAGGAGGAAGAAAAGGGAGTCGAACCTCCAGGGGATGAGAAAAAGCCTGCCCCCAAAAGCAGCAGTGAGAAGGATGGGCAGGAGCCACCCAAGGAGAAGAAGAAGGAAGAAGATGGAGAAATCGATGATGGCGAGATTGATGTAAGTTCAACTCCTTTCTGCCATCTCAGGCTCCCCCCCCCCCCGCCCCACAACAGTCTCCCTGGAAGAAAGCAGGCCCTGACAGCCCTTTGGAATACAGAAAGGCCACGAAAGGGCTGTTTTCTCAAGAGGAATCCAGACATGCACTAAACCAGCTTATTCCAAAAGCACAACACAAAAGGAAGGGTGCCGCAGCTGAGCTCAGAGCTGACGGGCTGTTTTGTAGAATCTGCCAAGCAGTTTTCTCAGCTGTCCCATATTTCACTCCCTTCCCACATCGTTTTCCCAGAATTTGCCAAAATTAAGTGGCAGTTGGACAACGAAGCCCTGTGAAGTGGGCTGTTGTGCGACTCCCTCAACTTTGTCACCTTTAAGATGGGAGGATCAACGACCAGAATTCCCCAGCCAGCATGTTGTAGTTGAAGTCCACACATTTTAAAGTTGCCAAGGTTGAGCAACACTGCTCTAAATGTACACATACACACATACATAAATATCCCTTCAGAAGGCATTCCCTTCGGGTTCTTATGCCAGTTCTATTCAAGTGAGTTACGGTGTACCCACGTTGTAGAAGGGAAGACTGAGGCTGAGGGAAAGTAGCCCAGGGCCGTGGCAAAGGCAAGAGTTGAACGGGAGGTTTCCGGATTGGTCGCCCAGTGTCTTTGCTGCTGCATTTTTTCCCCCTCTGCACTCTTTGTCAGTAGCTTTTCTCCGTTCCTTGACATCTTCTTTCCATCAGTCCTCCTCTGTGGATTCACATGTTAAACTGAGCCAAAGGCGTGCAAATTACATTGTTATGTGTGAACGGGGCCACTGGCTCCCTGATGAAAGCATTATGGATGCCTCATCCAAGCTGTTTATCTATCAGTGACAGTAGGGTACTTTATTCTATTTCTGTTTAGGAAATGTTAAGGAACCAGCCGCAGCTGAAAGAGGAAGAGCAAGTGCTTTGTGGAGAGAAGACTCCAGTGACCCCTTAAAAGGGGACAAAGCTTGGAAAAACCTCTCTTAGCCTGAGAATTGCTTTCTGTAGAAAGAGATGCTTGTATACCAGATGGATCAGTGACATAACCCAGGATAATAAAACTTCCCGTGCTAAAATTTGGTGGTTGGCTTTTAAAGTATCTAGATTTACATCTGGGTCTTCCCTGGTTGAGCCTTTAACCTGCAGGGAATATCGCTGGAGAGTTGCTTGTCTGTGATTGTTGTGCGAGGAAGATTGGTTGTGTGTACATCAGAAGATTCACACAGCTTGTATCAGTTGCCATAAACTCTGCATGTCTGCATTATGAATTGGCTCAGAGCTACCTGGTCACAGAGAGGGAATGGCCCATGAAAGAGAGCAAGCCTCAAGTGTAGCTCTTCCAAAGGATCTTTTAAGCCAGGGCTTGAGATTTTCAATTCCATCAAGTGTGCTCTGACAAATACAGTATCCGGCGGTCCCCTAAGCAGCTCCCAGATGTATTTCTGAAAATGTCAGGCATCTCTGACGCCTCTTTCCCAGTATTTTTCTTTCCCTCTTGCTAGAGTTGCACATTTGCAGAAAGTTCACACAGTCCTATAGAAAATGTTGGTTGTGTCCCCTGCTTGTTTCAGGCACAATAATTGAAGTCTTAGTATGTGTACTAAATAAATCCCTGGGGTCCCTGTGGGGTGCTTTGGAACTGACATTGGGAAACAGGGCCGGTTTTGTAGGTTAAAGAAAAGTGACCTTGCTAATAAATAGAAATGAATAAGAATTGTGAGCCAGGTCACTCTAGGCTAGCCATTTCCTGGCTTTGGTGAAGGCACACATGTTTTAACTGCTCAGAAGAGACAGCAGTATTATAGTGGCTGACTTGCATTGCTTCTGTGAAAAAAGGCATTGATCAGTTTGGGTTGGAAAGCCATTGTGTAGGACTAGAATGTTGGCCTTGTTTCTCAGAAAGGCCTTTCAGTCGCTATAAACCTCATAAGCTTAGGAGCAAGCAGACCAAAGGTGGGAAGTGGAGTGAATTCTCCCAAACGGCCCCCTCCTGCTGCATAGGTTTCAGCTGCCAAACATCCCACCGTATGACCATTGCCAAAAATGGGGGAGCTGTCCTAATTCTTCAGCATTTAGCAAAATTTACATGCAAAGTCCGAAGAGCAGTTGCTGAACCTGAGCATCGAAGCCGTGCTGCTTTGTGCAAAAGCAAGAAAACTGTTTTCTGTCACTTCGTTGGCCGAGCTCCGCCCCTGAGGGCAGTTGGAACTGGTCGGTCGTTTCGTAGACATCCAGCTTGGCAAGTGACTTTGATCTGGAATGGGAAGGAGCGGTCCTAAAAGCCCTGTAGAGGGCAGGTAACATCTGAGGCTGCAAAGCAGCAATTGTGTTCCTCCCAGGAGAGGAAAGAGAGACCTGTTGTGATGAGTAGTAAGTGACAAGCAAGCCGACTGCAGCTGGGAAGCTCTGAACCGCAGGGTTCCCTGCCAGCTGATGGTTGATTTCTAAGCTACTGTAGATGCTAAAAAGCCACCTTAGGCCCTAGTGGGAAGCGTCCTTTGGGGGGGTGCCCAATGTCAGCATTTGTTCAGAAGTCAAACAAGTTTCCTCTTGCAATGTGATCCCCTCTGAAATGCTTAAGGAAAGCATGGCTGTCATTGACACCTGGTTGTTGCAGCGGCAGGGGCAGATAGAGGGAAGGGAAGATACTGAGCTGAATCCTTGGATTGCCAAAGGCACAGATTCTGGAGAAATGATGCCACCGTCTTATTATCTGAGGCCTTCAATATTAATTTGGAAGGATGTTGCAAAGAACTTTCAGTTTTCTTTCTCAGTATGTTTTGTTGGAGGGTATGTCTATGAAGGTTCTCAGTCATCCAGGTGGAATTGTCTGTAGCTTGAATCATGTCAACTGGATTTCTATTTTCTCAGTGGAAACGTTTCGCTCCTTATCCAAGGAGCTTCTTCAGTCTGAGCAAAGTTAGTAAGGGAATCCTTAAATATGTTTCTAAAGTGGCTGTGTGACCTTGCACCTGGGGCTAGGTCATGGTTATTTTGAGATGTTGTTTCTAAGTCCCTTTATCATCTAAAGGAGGATCGTTAAGATCACCATGCTGCTGTTGAGCTTGTGAAATGGTCTTAATCTTCCTAGGCACAGAAGACAAAGCAGGGAGGAAGATGGGGGAAAGATTGTGCCTGAGGCCCCCACCTCTATTCAAGGAAGGATTTTCCAAGTTGGCATAAATGGATTCCTTGACCCCTCTTTCAAACCACTTATCTTCCCTGTCTAAAATGTGAACATTAATGTCCTCAAATGAGTGTCCTTTTTCCTTTAGATGAAGATAAACTGCCGACTCTGGTCCTGTGGTGTTACTTCTCCTGTGTTGGGCCATCCTCCTGTACAAAAGTTGTTTGGTTTCTCCAATGTAGAGTTCAGAGCACTCCTCACTGCACTGGATTGCATAAACTACATTGCTTTCCTTGTGTTTTGGAGTTTGATCTTTGGGGTGTACAAGCCTCTGTCTCAGTGTGTTGGTGGGTTTGAAATATACAGGTATGTGGTGTTTGCCAAATATCCGTTTGGATATTTGTTGGAGGGTAGCTTTCCATTGTTGTATAAGGAAAGTAAGAGAGCAGTTATAATTCTGGGATTCAGGGACACCTCCCAAAAGGGGGGGGGGGGTAGAAAGGAAAGGGAAGCTGGACAGCTGTTCATGAAGTGACTTTACATCCTCTCCTTGAAGTCCTTTGCAACCTGGTTGCCTTTGAACTTAATAGAGTGTGGCCTCTTCTGCATACCTGGCATACTCTAGATCCATTAGTAGTTTTTTTTTTAATCCGTTCAATCATGTCCGATTCTCAGAGACTGCCTGGAGAAGTCCTTGCAGTTTTCTTGGCAGTTTTTTTCAGAAGTGGTTTGCCATTGCCTCCTTCCTAAGGCTGAGAGAAAGTGACTGGCCCAAGGTCACCCAGCTGGCTTTGTGCCTAAGACAGGACTAGAACTCATGGTCTCCCAGTTTCTAGCCTGATGCCTTAACCACTACACCAAACTAGCTCTCTCCATTAGCGGTAGAAATCCAGAAATAAAGGGAGGCATTGAGGATGTGGGTGGGGAGGGGGAAGCAGTTGGCGTTCAGTTCCATGTTTGCTTATCCTACCCCAAGTTGCAAAACCAGGCAAGATCTGCTTTACCTTTTTGAAGATTAATTAAGAATTCATCTCCTGAGTCTTTTGAAGTGTAGATGGGCTGAAGTTGTTTCAATTAACCCTGCGACAGTTAGAGCAAGAAAGGCATATCCCTCAGGGGTTGGGCTGCGGAGAGTCATGGCAGGGGACAGACAGGAAGAGAGAGTTGGCACTGAAACCAAAATGCCACCTGAACTTCCTGCTTGACCACTCTCAAAGGCAGCATCTCCTGAGCCTAGAGGGTTAGAAGAGAATGCCAGCAAGGAGCCACAGAAGACGTTGGGGAGATCTGGTGTGAGTGTCCTCTTGTGATCGACCATTCATACATTGAGGAGCACCTGGGTTATGGGAATTCGTCTTCCTTCCCTTGTTTCTCATCTTCTTGGCTTGCTCCAGTTATGGTTGAAGGCTTTCTGTCATTGCAACTTCTGCCTTTTAAGGTCCTGTCTCTGTGTGTCTTTCAGGATGATGACCTGGAGGAGGGAGAGGTGAAAGATCCCAGTGACAGAAAAGTGAGGCCACGTCTTACCTGCCGGTTTTTTGTGAAAGGTACAGATTAAAGCCAAACATGTCCCTTCCTCCTGAGCAACAGTGAGGAAACTGTTGACAGCCACCCTCCAGAGTCTTGTAGCTTCTTTTCTGTTCCATTACTTATATGGTTTCTATCTGTCAGCAAAACTTTCTATCTTACACCAAAACGTCTCTCAGCGTTCAGATGTTTTAGAGAAGCCTAAAAGTGGAGCATAAAGGCAATGGCCCTCATGCAATATTTGACCCAGGATTCTCTGATACTTGGAGGAACACTTTCTCAGCATATGGAAACTTAGTTTAGCTATCAGCATTGTACAGCTGTTTTGATCAACATGAATTCAACACAGTTGCCTCCCCTCTGCAGCCATTGTTGAAGTTTGGGTGGCAACCATTTTTTTCTTTTTTTAAATCTCTGGTGTGGGTTCTCATGCTGATTTGTGCTGCAGTGTCAATTTTTGAAAATGTTTTATTGTATGTAGTCTTTTTCCTGTAGTTTTCCTCCACTGTGCAAGCAATGCAGGAAAACCATTTGAAGCGGGGGATATAATTTCTTCAAAGAAATCAAACAATGCTCTAGAAGAATCTCCTTCACGTAACACAGTGGTTGAGGAACAGGACAAGGCAAGAGAGAGGCAGCTTGGGTTGACAGACTTTCTCAATGTGGTGTCCTCTGCTCTGTGGTTTGAGTGAAGTTTGTTTTGTTTGCAGCTTTTTCTTTTCACACTTCTCCTCATTTCTCCATAGGACACTGTACTTGGGGCATCAACTGCCGATTTATTCATCCTGGTGTGAATGACAAAGGAAACTACTCTCTGATTACCAAGCCAGATCCTTTCTCTCCTAATGGTGCCCCACCTATTGGTCCTGGTCCTCACCCTCTGATGCCAGCCAACCCTTGGGTACAGTATAATATCAGCGCTTATATCCATGACTTGTTCGAGGATGCTGAGTGGGTGACCCAATCCTGTTGCATGAGAACCTGGGGAAAACAAGGACCACCGGATGGATGTTAAATGTGTTATCTACCTTCCCTTGTCTTGAATGGCTAATGAGCACAGGTCCTAGAGGAGGAGGAGGTGGCAGAGCCATGCCACTTGGCCACATAATAAGCGGTGGCGTGCATCTGTGAGACGTGGGTTCTTGTTTTAGAACATCGTAGCTCTAATATTAGAAGAACAGTGATACCTGAAGCCTTGTACAAGCAGCCCTGATTGGAGCAGGCAGAAGCCATTCTCGATCCTGGTACTTCAGTGTTTGCATAGTTTCTCTTCTGGGCTAAGAGTATGTACTTACACCACTGAACCATGGTATATTTGTTGAAAGCACTGTAGTTGGTTACAAAGTAGTAGGCACCCGAGGAGAAAGGTGAGGAATGCGTATAAAATTTGTCACATTAGCAGACATGTGACCTGAAAAGCTTGTCCATATCCCTAAGCCAACGGCAGTCTTAACTCCGTGCCCCTTGGCAGCTATTTGCGTTTGATACCTTACCGTAACAAGGTGATATCTTCACCTTGAGAGGCTTTGAGATTCAGCACTCCTTTATAGGAAATTTGAGTACCTGATAGAGATGTGCAGATACAAATTTTGCTCCTATTAGCCTTTGTTGCTGAATGCCCTGTGTTACCAGAGTAGAGCTGATGGGCTAATCAGTCGCCTAGTAGCTGACCCCTTCTTTTCTGGAGTGAAAGTGGGCTTGGCGAAAATGAGCACAATTTCATTTGAAATCTTTCTCTTCTCTTTCCTAACAGGGAGGGCCTGGTGTTGATGAAATCTTCCCGCCCCCACCTCCTGACCCTCCAACAGAAAGTGCCTGGGAACGGGGCCTCCGTCATGCTAAGGAGGTAAACTGGCTTTTCTTTCTCCCTGTGCAGAACAGGAAAAAGGGCCGAGAAGTTGCTTTACAGGCAGTCCTCGTTTACCAACCACTCGCTCAGCGACCGTTTGAAGTTGCGATAGCACTGAATGAGTGGTACTTATGACCGGACCGTGAAGTTCTGGCCGTCGCAGCACCCCCGCAGTCACATGATTGTGATTTGGGCACTTGGCAACCGGCTCACACTTACAATGACTGCAGCGTCCTGGGCTCATGAGATCGCCATTTGCAACCTTCCCTTCTGGCTTCCCACAAGCAAAGTCAATGGGGAAGCCGACAGGGAGGGTCGCAAGTCTCTGGTAAATCCCTCCGGCCTTCCTGCGCTCACACCCTGCCTCACCATTCTCCCCCCCCCCCCCGGCCTTCCTGCGCTCGCATGTGGCCTGCACCGGGCCTCCCAAGACCTCCTCTGGACTCCCCCAACTCACGCGCGGCCTACACCGGCCTTCCCGTGGCCTCCCCCTTCCTGCCCCGCAGCAACCCCATGCTCCTTACCTGGGACTCCCGCCACTTCCTGCTTAATTACCTGTGCATTTGGGGTTACGACGGCTGCCAGGATTGTCGTCACTAAGCGATGCGGTCACGTGATGTCACATTTTACGACCTTATCGCTTAGCGACGGCAATCCTGGTCCCAATTGCCGTCATAACCCAAGGACTGCCTGTACGTAGTTCTTCAAACTATCATCCAAGGATGCCCTTGCCCCCTTGGTGCTCTGCAGAGCTGTTGAACTACCTCCTTTCACACCCTCGGACTACATGGCCAGAAATACTCTGGCTGAGGTTACGGATGTTGAAGCCCAACGTATCTGGAAAGCTCCAGGTGGGAAAGGTGGTTTGGAACCTTGGATCAGAAGGTTCAGCAATGGCGGGCACATGCCTGGGCCTGTGGAAAGATGCGCCCCACAGGAGAGGGTCTGTTTTGACTGACAGTTCTCCTCCAGTTTCTCTGCTGGAGAGCCTTCCCTTCTTGGCTTTGAACACAGTGGGGTCCTTGGGTGCAAGGCAGGCACTGCTCCATAATTGTGGTACAGCCTGTTGTTCCAAGCCACATGAAGCTCTCCATCATTTGGAGCAAGTTCCCTAGGAGTGGATATTTAAATATGTACTTGCCTGACAAACGGTGCGTGTTTCTGTAAAATCCGAGGATGCTGTGTAGGTTGCCCTTCCAAACACAAAATAGCAAAAAATGTGTTAGTGAATGCAGCCTCTGCTCCAGCCATCGTGGGGTCCCTGTGGCTGATACATGGTGCGCGTGAAAGTCCATCATGAACTAGAGTGGTTGAGCTTGGATCAGCGACCCTACAGGGGTCAATTGATGAACCTTGCAGTATCCAAATGAAATTGGCCGGAATGGAAAGTTTCTACAAACTGTTTCGGGGAGGGATAAAAAGCAAGTACAATGGCTTTCTGAATCTGGACTAGGCACCCAGCTAGTTTTCTTTTGAAAATACACAGCCTACGGTTGCTTTTTGTTCCCCAAAATCTTGTTTGTGCTTAAAAGGATCTTTGCAAATAAATACTGTAGCACAGGGGTCCCCAACCTTTTTGGCGCCAGAGACCGGTTTCAAAAGACGATTTTTCCACGGACCAGGGGGCGGGGTTTCCGGGATTTCTGCGGACCGGGGGGTGGGGTTTGTGGGCAGGAGCCAATCGCACGCACCGGGGGCGGGGTTTGTGGGCGGGAGCCCCGCAGCCCAGTTCCTAACAGGCTGCGACCCACAGGTTGGGGACCCCTGCTGTAGCACCCTGAGTTTGGGAAGAAATAGTTGCAGGCCCAGAACATTCAGACTTGACACCCGTGACTGCTGTTCCTTCAGAATAAAAGTGGGCTGCTTAAGTCAACTATTTAAAAAAGCATGTTTATTTCAAGGTGTGTGGTGCGCATCTAACATAAAATACCAAGTTTCAGCCCTTGTAGTTCTGAAAAAGGACCCTTGTCCTAGGTGCTCATCGTCATAATCTGAAAATTCCCTGTGTTCTAAAACACAAAGCAGCTGTCCCAGCCAGTGGCTTCCAGATGTGGTGGTGTTCTGGGTGTGTGTATTGGTATGTGGGAAAGACCTTGGGAGACCGGGCCCAGAGACGCCGCCTAGGGAATGGTCAGGTAAGAGAGGGCAGAGCCCGCAGCTGCATAATGGGCAGAGAAAGAGGCTCAGAAGGGACCCTCCCTGGCTTCTCAGGCTGAAAAGAAGACGGCGGGAGATCTGTACTTTCAGACTTGCAAGATTCTTTTAACGTGGCCTTTCAATAAAGTAGGATTAGCTCATCTGGTTGCGTTTCCTGTCTGGTCCACTGGGAAGGCTGACAGCATGCCACTCGGGAATTCCTGAGTTGCTGCCCCAGCACTTCCAGGGGCGCCAGGCTGTGTTGGTTTTGTCGTCCCCTTGGGAGACTAATGGTCCTGCCCTCTCACCCCACCAGGTGCTGAAAAAGGCTACCATGAGGAAAGAGCAAGAACCCGATTTTGAAGAAAAACGGTTTACAGTGACCATTGGGGAAGACGAGCGCGAATTCGACAAGGAGAATGAATTTTTACGAGACTGGAACTATCGCATCACTCGGGACGTGCGGGACTCCACGTAAGGCCCTGCTGGGATCCTCTCCCTCTGTGCCACTGCCCAAGAGGGAGCCGACTGGCACAGTAGAAACACGCTCCCTTTCTTGCGCCTCCCTCTCCAGTCCCGCTCTCGTCCACCAGAGGGCGGTGTCGGCTTACTGGCTAGCAGGCCCGTGCCGCCATGGTCCCATCCTGTCTTGGGCTGCTGCTGCTGCTGTTTGCAGGGCCCGGCCCGGCCGGCGTGAATGCAGCCTGGTGCATGGCAGTTCTCGACCGCAGCACTGCGCATGTGAAGCGGAATAGCCGCATTTCATCAACTGTCTGGTTTTCCGTCTCGCTGAAAATCGGCCCCAGGCCTGCCTGCTTCGGGTGCTTTGCGTGGAACACGTTGGGTACTGCTGGAGCCCGCTCCTGCTTCCCACGTGCAGGTTTCTGGCCGCCACGTGCAGTGCTCGGAGCGCTTTTCAGTGCGATGGCTGTGTTTAAGACACGCCCCTCCACTCAAGAGGCGGGTCAGGCAAGTGTCCCTGGCAGCTCTGAGTGCGTTTGTGTGTCCGGATCACAGATCCCGTTTGACATGGGGCTGATCCCAGCCTTTCTGAGCCTCTCCAGTTGACTTAAACCTCCTTCACGATGCCCTCGCTAGGAAGGCCCCGGGAGGATGAAGCCGAGGAAACTCTCAATGCTCAGTGTGATGTAACAACGGCCTCTTCTTCGCATCCTCAGTTGCACTACACGTAAATACCGTAGTCGTTCTCTGAGTGAGATGGGCGGTGACTAAATTTTATATATGTATAAATTTGATTGAGATTATAAAAAAATAAAAATGCAGAAGTTGGCATCAGGAGTAGCATTCTCTCTGCTCCTCCTTGTGGCCAGAAACAGTAAATGAATTCTGCAAAGGTACACCTTTTTTTTTTTTAAATCATTAATTCAAGACCCAGACAGGTTGACAAAACAGCTTTCTAAGCAGTTCTGGGTATCAGCCCTGATAGGGTCCTCTGTAATGGGCACTTTTTTTTCTTTCTTCTGAACATTGCTATGAAGAGGCTGTTATTCCAAAATAGCCCCTCTCAACCTTTTGACCCTGGAGGAACCCTGGAAATATTTTCCAGGCCTCGGGGAACCCCTGCACATTCAGGCTCAAACGTAGGCCAGAAATTACAAAATTATTATATTTGTTTCATGGGTAGGCCTGTATATATGCATTAACAGTGTTCTTAAACTAAACATAAAGGACGAAACTTGCCTCTTTAATGTGAAGTTGCCCAAATTTGAAATATTTCTTTTAAATAAATTGTGATCTCCCAGGGAACCCCTAGGGACCTCTCACAGAACCCTAGGGTGCCACGGAACCCTGGTTGAGAAATCCTGTTCTAAAACATGGCTTTAAATTTCTTGAAATATTATTTGCACTCTCCCCAAGTGATGCATACAGAAAATTTTCTAGGGTGGATGATGTTTCATTGCTATCTTTTTCTGAAGGGAACGTCTCTATTTCTAAAATTGGGGTGCAGTATCAGCCAAATTGGGCAAATTCACAGCTGGAATTCACCTTTTTCAGGTGACTGTCTTTGCGTAGTATGTCTGTGTTCTCCCAACATGCTAAAATTAATATATCAACATTTTTCAGGGCCTTCATTTTATCCTCATTTTAGAATTTGTTGGATTTTCAAATGTTAGATTATAAAATTCTAAGCAGGTTTTATTGATTTTTTTCCTACTCAAATACTGCTTTTGACTAAATTAAAGAATGCTTCTGAGATTAAAATAAAATAGTTTTTTGGGAGGGTAGCTCTTGGTGCTAAATGTGTCAAAAGGGCTAATTACAATCTCCACTGGTTAGTCAATTGGAAATTTGTCCAGGTTTGCATCATTTCACTTCCCTAAGAGTTTATTTTTAAAACAATTTTAGTTTGCATTAAGACTAACTTGTGACATATGATGATGGCTTACTGATTTGTAAATCTGTTTTTCCCCACCGGTTTCCTCAAAAATACCAGTGAAACAGACATCAAAGAGAACGTTAATTATGGGTAAGCAGTCCTTAATTGCTTTTGCACTCATAGTCAGGCGATGTTACTTTCATTTTTATTCTTCGGAATTCTTCGCTCAGCATCCGCTGTTGCAGCATGCTTCCTTTCCAGCTGGGCCTTCCTTAGTGGCACACCTCTGTCTTTGGAGGCTGCCCTGCACTGAAGACATCTTGGTGACATTTACGGCAATGGCAAGACTTCTGAGTAGTTAAATGCATCTAGAAGTACAGACAGTGGGGTGTGTTTTCTGAAGACGTCCCAGAAGGAAGGGGAGTGAGCGAAGCAGCACCCCTTCCCTTGCTGCCTTTTCCTTGTCACGTCTCTTTGTTGTTGTTATCACACAGTGCAGTAACTAGAATAGCCAACCCTGATCAGCATCTTTGGTGGAAAATTATTGCCATTCTATATCATTAATCGTGTGCAGCATGAAATATGCTGAGTTCAGGATTAATCCAGAAAGTCTTGTTTTTGCTAGGGCTGATACTTAATGTTTTTTAAAAAATTGCATTGGTATACTAGTCAAGTAACTAATGATATGTTAATAGTCCTGGTCTTAACTCCGCTTTATTTCTCCCAGAGAAGGGGAGGCAGTACAAATAGCATTGGTAAAATAATAGAAGAATCTAATTGCACCCTTCTTAGCGTAAGTCGAGCATGGTCTACCGACCTGTTAAAGCTCTCCCTTAACCGGGGCCTCGCCTTCCTCAGAGCATCTTCTGTTTCTAGCCCCCGTTGTTTTTCAAAGATAGGTCCCAAGAGGCTGCTGAAAAGGCAACGTGATTCGCCTGAACCTGGAATTTTGGGGGGATAGCTCTTTGTGCTTGTATGATTATTGCAAAAACCTGTGAAACCCATTTCTTGCTTTCAAGCAGTGATTGCTGAATGTGACCCTTCTGCCAATAATCGATGAGAACGATACATGATTAAATTTTATTTCACTGCTTCTGTTCTTTTAATTGCTCTGCAGGCTCGATCCATACTCAGATCCCTACTATGATTATGAAATAGAACGCTTCTGGCGGGGAGGACAGTACGAGAACTTCAGGGTACAGTACACCGATCCAGACCCATACCGCAATTACAGACTGAGTAAGGTAAATGTATGTACCGTGCTGGATTTCCTCTTTTGCTTGGGTCAGGTGCTGGTTCTGAGGTGGCTCAAGCCTGGCGACCCATTTGGCCGTAGCGCAGGCGAATGCAATAGCCTCTCCATCCACTAGCCAGCTGTTTTTGCCCATGCGTCTCAAATTGCTCCAGGAATTTCTGAGAAACAGCAAGTGTGGCTTCTGTGCACACACAGGATTGGAACGAAGCAGGGAGAGGAACAGCCATGTAATTTTAGTGGTTTAATAGCTGGCCCCTGGGAGTAAATACAGGTAGTCCAGTTGGCACTGGAATTTCTGTCATAAGTTGTTGCGGTTGTAAGTTGACTCACCATGTGACCGGACCCGATTTTACAACCATTTTTATGACATTTGTTAAGCGAATCATGGGTTGTGCCGGAAACTGGCAAAAAAGGTTGCAAATTGTGATCATGTGACCGCAGGACACCGCAACTGGTCGTAAATGTGAGCTGGTTGCCAAGTGCCCGAATTGCAATCACGTGACCGTGGGGGTGGTACGACGGTCATAAGTGCGAGTATGGGTCATAAAGCACTTTTTCCAAGGCCGTCGTAACTTTGAACCGTCGTTAAACGGCCATAAGTCAAGGACTACCTGTATCTAGTGGAATGAAGTTGTTAAGCATTGTAGAGCTAACTAAAGAGTTTTAACAGTATGATACGATTGAAGGCTTACTATGGGTCAGACATTTGTAACCCGGCTTCTTCTTCCTTTCTTTCCCCAGGAAAGGGAACGAGAGAGGGAGCGGGAGACCCGGCAGCGCGAACGGGAGCGGGAGAGGGAGAGGGAGCGAGAGCGAGAGAGGCGGCAGAGGGAGAGGGAGCGCGAACGGGAACGGGAGCGGGACAAGGAGCGCCAGAGACGGAAAGAAGAGTGGGAACGGGAGCGGGAGCGCATCAAGCGAGATGACAAGGACCGGCCACACCGGGACCGAGATCGGGACCGGGAGAAAGAGAAGGAGAAGGAGAAGGAGAAGCCGAAGCCTCGGTCGCCCCAGCCACCCAGGTACGGAGCGCATCTGACGATCTGGCCGGCGTGAGCCTCGGTCCCGGAAGAACGGCTCCTAGATCCGCTCGGGGGGTGGCTGAACGCAGCCAGGGGCCTCATCTGGCAGGGCACGGATTTCTCCCCAAAGGCTGGGGAGGCGCAGGCTTCTGCGGGGAGAACTTTGCCCTGTTGGGAAGGGGGTCCAAGGCCACAGCAAATTACAGAAGGTTTCTGAGGTTCGCCTGTGTCCTTGTCCTCCTTCCCCAACGTCTGGCCCCTTCTTCCCCCACCCCACCCTTCTTTCCAAGCAGTTTGAATGATTTGAACAGAAGGTGGGCTCCTCTTGGTATCGGTGGGGTCAGGAAGTCGTTTTGTTTTTACGAGAAGGGTCAACCGATTAGAAGCATCCCCCGGGGCTGTCCCAGACACAGACTTTATTTCTGCTCCACGCGGTTCGTGTCTTCCTCAGTGCCGGTTCCCTCTCCGGCTTTCAGCTCCTGGCTCTTGGCAGAGCAACGAGCTGGGCCTGAGGACTGCCAGACCCCTCCCCTGGCATCCCTGGCATCCCTGGCCTTGAGTTGCACCACCAGCCTGTCGCCTCGCCTTGGGATCTGCTCGAGTGTGCCAGGAAAGTGCACTGTGTCCCAACGGCTGCTTCACTCTCGTTATGTAACTCGCCCAGCGGATGAATAATCGGGTGAAGTCATGTTGATGTAAGACTGAAATGTACACAGATTGCTAAAAAGTCAGTTTCCCCAGGCTGCTGAGCTTTTCCCCTTTGCGAGGAAATGCGTTCTACATGCTCTGAGATTTATCCCGCGGTTTGTTTTCCACAAAGACCCCAGATGGGCCTCCATAATTTTATTTTATTCCCCCCCCCCCAGTGGGAGAGCTGATGTTGGAGAGGATTTGATGGAAAAGACCTAAGATTGGTTTTCGTGGCTTCCCGAGGTTGCTCGGCGTGGAAATGTCTCCTTTGCAATAATTTACCTGTGTTGTTTTAGCATTTAGCTCTTCATTAGGAGGAAGGCACATCCAGAATCCTTACAGCAGTGCTTTCCAAAGTGCTGCCATTGGCAACACACCAGCGGCGGGGGCGTGCGCGGCAGCGACGGCCTCGTGTTTCGCGCTGAAACCCGGAAGCACTGATGGCGCCCCGCTGCCGCCGCCGCTGCCACCGCCTCACACACCACCAGTGACGACACGCCATCAGCACTTCCAGGTTTTGTCGCGACACACTAAAGTGTCGCGACACACAGTTTGGAAAGCTATGCCTTACAGCTTCAGTCTGGGTGACATTTTTACAGTTGCTTCTTTGCCAGTTTAGAAAGGACTATTCCAGCTGCCAAATTAAAATGCTGGAGGGGAAATGAAAGGGGTGCCTTTGATGTTACCTGGCTTTGTGGGCTGGCTTAAAACCAGCTTGTGGTTCTAAGGAACGAAAATGAACAAAAGAGGGGCCTATCAGAACTTGCCAATGATTACAGCCTTCATCTTCCAGAAGCTGGATCAAATTTACACGCCTTTCGTTCCAAAGAATCACGCTTAAATCCTCTGCCAGTTTTCTTGGCAGTAAGTTCCATTGAATAGTTTGATTTACTTTTGAGTAAAGATTCACGTTTTGAGCCATTCAATAAACCTCCTGAGTTTGTGGTGGTTGTTTTTTTCCAAAACCAAGAGGAAAATAACAAGGAAAGTGGCTTCTTACTTTTGCAGCTACAGCAAACTTCATCAGTTTTATCTGCAAACCTCATAGGTTGACGTTGGAACAACTGGGAAGTACGTTTTATTTTTGTCTTTTAGGAATGTTTATTTTTATTGTGCTGGATTTAATTAGTTGCAGTCCTTTTACTCGATATATGATGCTTTACGTTATTACCCACGGTCAAGGTAATATGTTTCTGTGCTTCCCATGAACTGTTGTTGAATTATAAAAGCTTCTAATTATAGTTCTTAATTTAGTGTTCTAAGAAGAAAACAATTTCGAGGTTTGTTTAATCTTTAGACATTCGGTATATTTAACTAGCTGGCTTCTTCCTTGGAGTGGAAGTGACTTCACATTAATTGAGTTTATTTATAGACTTCTGTGCTTTCCCTAATCGTTAAACCTTGGCTCGGCTCTTGGCAACTTTGTCCTCTTGCGTAGTTTTGGATTGATGCTGCCCAAAGAGTCATGTGACTTGATGGGGATTCCAGCGGGCTTGTTGTGTAAGCCTGCCTCCATTTCTGTGATCTTCCCTGAGTCTAAAACCCTTGCAGAGAGACCAGGCAAGAGGACACCATGCAGCAAGGGCCAGAATGTGGGCTTCCAAAAGGATGCGTTGTTATTAATCTTAGATTTGCCGCTGCTGTTAAGTGGAAAGAACAAAACCGAGAAAGTCGTGTTTTTGCTTGGGAGCCGGCTGCCCAGGTGCAGGCAGTGAAGACGAAGGAGCTACCTGCTTCTTTCGGCTTCTGCTTCTGCTGCTCCATTTCCTGCCAGAGAGGAAAAGAAAGGGGGTGTCCCTTAGGAGTAGTTCCGTGATTGAGGACCTGCTCTGCAGAGAGAAAGTCCCAGCCTTGATTTCCACTGCAGGTTCAACTCCTGCAGGGCTGTCCTTGTGAAGGTAGATGGTTTGGGGCTCAAGGGAGAAGTAGCTCGATTCAGCGCAAATCGGAGGCTCCTGTTCTGTGCAGCCTGCCTTTCTTCAGGAGCTCCTCCCACCCGGCCGCCCGCTCCTCCCACCCGGCCAGCCGTGCTCTTTGCACTCTGCCTGTTTATGGTTAATTTATTTTATTTCTTGCAGTTGCCTCCTCAGTTCCTCCAGGGGCTCGAGGGAGGGAGGGAGGGAGTGTGTTCTCCCTCTTCACACCACCAACTGCATAGTAAATTAGGCTGAGAGTTCACAGTTGGTTCAGTTCCACCCCCCAGGAACCTCCTGTCGAGTGGAGATTTGACTCTCCCCACTTCTCCAGCCTTCTGGCACCCTCATATTTGTCTCCTCTGTGTCCGTTGGCACAGGGACGGGTGGTGGGGCTGGCACTGGTTTCCCATTGTGTTGAGCTGGCAAGATCTTGTTTCAAATCCCTTTTTGACCACACAGTTCCTCGTATTTCCTCGGATAAACTGCTGTCCTGGCAGGGTAGTTGTGGGAAGATCGTGCCAGATGAACCCCTGTAAACCATCCCAGGTGACTTGGCAGAAAGTGGTGATACCTAATAGGGTTTTCCTTGCTGCTTTGTCATTTATATCTGGTTGTGAAAACTGAAGTTGAGGCAAGAATCCAGGCCAGGAAATGCAGATGATGCGGTGTGGCTGTTTTTGCAGGTGAAGCATCTCTCCCAGGGGTGTGTTTGATCTCTCCATGATTTCATCTAAATGGGCTTTAGTTTAAGCCATAGAAGAATCCTTCCCTTCTCCATGGCCACCAAAGGGGAATGAGGTGAAATGGAAAGGGCAAGAATAGCGGCTTTCTGAAGGGCAGATGTAGCCAGACAGTCAGTGGGAAAGCTGCCAATCTTTGGCAGATTAATTTACTGCCAAAGGAAGCAATTTATTTACTGCCAAAGGAAGCTAAAATGAGGTTTTTTTGAAAAAAAATTGATATATTTAATCAAAGGTTGTTCTTGCCTGGTCAGATTTGTTTGAAGATTTTTTTTTTAATCCATTCAATCATGTCCGATTCTCGGAGACTGCCTGGACACGTCCCTGCAGTTTTCTTGGCAAGTTCTTGAAGTTTTCCAGAAGTGGTTTGCCATGGCCTCCTCCCTAGGGCTGAGAGGGAGTTACTGGCCCAGGGTCCCTCAGCTGGCTTTGTGCCCAAGGCAGGACTAGAACTCACGGTCTCCCGGTTTCTACCCTGATGCCTTAACCACTACACCCAACTGACTCAAGATAATCTCTGCTAACTGAAGGATTTTGCCAAAGTACATACAAGGGCCTTTAAGAAAGAAAAACCCTGCCCAATTGCCGATTTTCTCCTAATTACCTATTATATTTTGCTTCACGTATCCTCTACGAAGGAGCATATTCGAAAGGACAATTGACTGGCATGATTGGGTTTTGTACACATACCCCCATCTGTCCATTTTGGACTTTCTAGAGACAAAGTCAGCTGCCTTCTTCAACCCAATCAGATTGTTTGTCCAGGAACCCCAGTAGTGTCTGCCCTAGACGGGCAGTCCCTCCGCCCGCCTGGGGTCCTGCACAGCACAGCTCCCTGGCCCCAGAGACCGCGCTTACCACTGGAGTCTGGTTCGTCCCTCGACACTTTTCCTTCTCGTAGGACTTGGGTTGGATTGGCTCTAGGTCTCTTGTCCTAGGACTTCAGCTCATGTTTTGATGTGGCTTGGTACATGAGCACCCATTTATAGATCAGGCTGATTTCCTAGTATTTTTAGTTTTAGATTAGCACATTTAGATTTAGAAAGTGAGCTAGACAGTTTATTTATTTATCATATTTCTTTACCGCCCAACTCGTATTATAACAACTGTGGGCGGTTTACAAACAATTAAAATAGAAGAATAAAATGTCATTTAAACGATACAGTATCATCTATCTATCTATCTATCTAAGTATAAAATAAGTAATATATAATATAAAATATATATAATATTCAATGGTGAATAGTGATGTCATCATTGGTCCCATCAGGGAGCTTAATTGCTTCCCATCTTTAGATGAGTAGTCCTAGGAGCCTCTTGTCAAAAAATAAAGCTCCAGAATGGGTTTGTTCTTGTTTGGTGTGAAAAGGGGTTACCCAAACGATAGGTGTATGTATATTCTGAGTAGAGAGAAAGATGCGGATGAGGAAGGGAGTATTTTTGCAAAATGGTATCAAGGCTAAGCATGAAAAAGGATTACTACCCAGAGCATGAATGAAATCAACGTCTAGTCAGAAAAATGAAAGATCCAGTTAGGATGGGAGTGGTGAAACAAGGGGCGGTTCCTTTCTATGGTGAGCAAGTTGCTCCCAATTCCTGCGAGCCCAAATTGATGATTCCAATCAAATTCCAGCTCCGCCACTTGATTTGAGGTCGTTACCAAATATTCAGAGATATAAAAATATTTCTCCCGCTGTTGCTGAGCTTTTAATACTTGGTTTGAATGTTTGGTTCCTAGTGCAGGTTTGCCAGTGGCCTTATCTCCAGTGTCAGGATAACAAAGAAGGACTGCAAACACTTTTGGTTCTTTTCTTTAGGTATATCTGGCGAAATAAATTGTTTGTTAGCTAGCACCTGTGGACTTAATGGAAAGAGTTTTGTAGTATCCCTGCAAAAAAGGAGGGCTAAAGTTTTCCAGCTACTTTGACTTCCTCCTAAGTATTGTGCCTGGCTTTAAGTCAGAAGGTGGCATCTGAAAGCTGTTTTTATTTGTTCTGTTTCGGGTGACTGAAGAGCTCATAGATACCAATTCTGATAATAGTGTATAGTATTACTTGTCTGTAAGAAATTCCGTGTGGATTTAAATTCCACGTAGACCCATTAGAGATTAAAACTGGCCTCCCTCTCCCCCCGCCCCTCCCTCCTATCTTGAATTTACAATGCCATTATCTCGTCCAAGTATCCTCATTCCTCGAGAGGAAGAGGCCTGGATCTTCATCTTGCTTCTGCCCTCACTGAGGACCCAGCCTAGTCCCAAGTCGAGCATAGCAAATGGGAAAGTGTTCGGCTCCTCTGCCGGAAGGGAGTGTCCCCGTTCAGGTCATGCAACTGGAATGACATGATTGTGTTTTGCATACACAAGGAGTCACGACCTTGCGAGCAGGGTTTAGCAAGAACAGGTGCATGCAATTCTTGGATTCCTGGGTTGTTGTTAGTCCCCTCTTGATTAGTAATCTGCTGGTCCATGCTGGTCCAGTTTCCTTCCCTGGATCATGCTAAGAAATATTCCTCCCCCACAGGAAATATTATGCTCTAATGAGCAAGAGTCTTTTTCTTCATGCATAAGGGCTTGTATACGATTCTCTCTTAAGTGCCTGAAATCCAGTCGGAGCCATTCATGTTCTCATGATATGTTTTGACCAAGCACATGGAAATCTAACCATCTGCACAGTGATGCACAATCCTTTTGTTGTTGTTGTTTTGCCTTTCTTTCTGGCATCACAGTCGTTTTGCTTCTTGGGGATGGAAGAGCAATACACTCTTCAACTCAAAATCCCAGTGTCTGTTGAAGCCACACCCTCAATTCAAGCAGTCAAGCTCACCTAGAAGGGCAAAAACTTGATAGCTTGGACAGGAATGGTTTAAAGATACAGACCAGCAAACTATGCTTGCTCATGCCTTAAGCTTGACTGCTTGAATTGGGGATGGGGCTTTAGTAACCTTGTTGACTCCTGTGTAAAGCAGCCTTCACAAGCCAGCTTTAAGGGACAAGGATAGAAAGCATAATGATGTACTTGAAAGCCAATTATTATAGCTATAAAACAACTTAAAATCAACAGTCATTTCACAGATACATCTAAAGCAATGTACGATGGTTCAGTGGTAGTAAAACCATAAGGAAAGATTTTTTAAAACACATTTTGGTGTATTTTAAAAAGGAATTTATCCTATTTGAATGTAAACAAAAGTGTTTTTAAAAGAAAAGCAACCCCCCCCCAAGTTGTGTCGCCTGCAGGGCCCAGGTGTGTCGCGTCAAAACCCGGAAGCGCTGATGGCGTGCTGCCGCGCGCACGGCGGCAGCAGGCCATCAACACTTCCGGATTTTCGCACGGCACACCAGGACACTGCTGCCGCCAGCGATGCGGCGCGCAAAAATCCGAAAGTGCCACGGCGCCGTGCGAAAACCCGAAAGCGCTGTAGTGGCGGTGCTTCCGGGTTTTTGCGCACCGCCACAGCGGCGGCGCTTCCGGGTTTTCTCGTGTGCCGCCGTTGGTGTGTCACCAACGGGAAAAGTTTGGAAAGCCCTGATCTATATCTATCTATCATCCATCCATCCATCCATCCATCCATCCATCCATCCATCCATCCATCTATCTATCTATCTATCTATCTATCTATCTATCATCTATCTATCTATCTATCTATCTATCTATCTATCTATATCTATCATTTAACTGACAAAGATGAGTAGATGACAAGAGACAGTGAAAAACAATGGATAGAAGCTCTTCCTGAAGTATAAGATTCCTTCACATATGAGTGATTCTGGAATCTCTCCGTAAGCAATTAAATTCATCTGTGCCATGTGCAAAATGTCTCGGGTTGCATCAAAATGTATAGGACCAAGAATAGCCAGCACTATTCCCTTTTGGAAATCAATAGCCACCCAGCGCTCTGAAAGCTAGCTTATGGCTTTATTTGCTGTGTTTTATTTTACTTTGTTTGCTCCAAGCAAGAGTGCTAGATGGTTGCTACTTTTTGGATTTTCCCCTCCTTGGGCCAGTGCAACCTTCTGCATCTTTAAAAATCTTTTTTAAAGGTTGTTCATGATATTTTTAAAGGGCACATTTTTAAAGCGTGTGCAGATTTAATTCAGACTTTTAAATTAGGTATCTGTTGAGCAACCATTTCCAGACCTCTTCATTTCCTGTCATCAATCCTGGGAAATTTACAGTGATGTCACTGTGTCACCTTGCTTAATATTTTTTTACTTCCTTTCTAAGCCAGCTTCCTACCTCTGAAAGGTGCAGGTTGTCTCAATACTCCTGCATCGAGATGCAGTCATTCAGCCTTCATGCCTGATAAGATTAAGCCATGAGTGAAAGAGTTTGCTTATGTCATAGGAAGAGGAAGGGGAAGGATGGGGGAAAGTAACTTTCTCTGAGTGGAATAACATTCTCCAGGCTGAATAATGGGATTGCTTGATCATTTGCATTGGAACACTGGGAGGGAATTTTTTCCCCCTTAATCTATTGCCCTGGCACAGCTCCACCTATCTTTGCTTGGTTTCCTTCTGAACTGAAAGGGCCTGCCTGACAAAACAAATAAAAACATGATTTGTGTATGGCAGATTTCCACGGCAGCTGATTATTGAAAAGCGCAGTCTTCATTCTTTCAGCAGGACTTGCTCCCTGAAAAAGCATGGCTGGGACAGGGGGTGGAAGAATGGGTCTGTTCTCACCTGTTCCTTACCTTGAACAGCCAGCTATTTGAGATTATGGGTGAGGCTGAAGGAGGCACTTGGCCCGCTGGTAGATATGCAGGCACTTCTGCTAGAATCTGAAGAATCCGTAATCCGTGCAGGAGAATGTCAGACCAAGCAGAGCGAGACGGGCTCTGGGTTGAGCAAGGATGTAGGTATCAGAGAAGAGACGCAATTAGGGAAAGATAGTTGTGAGGTCATGAAGATAAGGAATATGACTAAGAAGAAAGAAATACCTGGAAAAGCTCTTTTGGCCTCCCTGCTGTCCCTGCAGCTTTCCAAGTTTCTATAAAAACTTGCTTTAAGTGAGACCTAGAAGGTTGGGCTTGCAGATTGCCAATTCTAAGACCATTTCAGGGGAAATGCTGGGGCAGAAAAATTCCAAAACCCACACTTGGTCCCATCGGATTCCTTACATTGGTAGAGACTGTTCTATAAACATTCCCGTCCGTCATTCAATTAGGACACTGAGAAATGAGCAGAGGTTTGGGCTGAAGGCCGTCACAAAGCCTCTCCACCCCTTTGCCTGACCCTGTTGCCCCCTTTCTCCTCCCTTGGGGGTTTGCACCTTCAGCAGGCAAAGTCAGGGAATCCCCTGGCCAGAAGCAAAAAGAGATGTTGGGTTTCCCTTTGGTTCTCCATTTACAGAAGTTATTGCTTACTGGTAAAACTCCCTTTTCTTCATATCTGGTCTTACCGATGATGACATTGCAAAGGTCTTTTTCTTCTAGTGAAAGCAAAGGCATGGAAGGAGTTTTTAAAGAATTAATTAAACAATAAAGCATTGTTCTCTGTGATTTGCCCTTGGGCTAACTAGAGTAATAAAAAAAAGGACCCCAGGGAGCAGGGCATTCCTGTCTTTCTCTGCAGAGTTCCTGTATTGCCTCCATCACCTGCAAAGCAATTTCCAAGCATTACACTTTCCAGGGATTTATTTGGTTGGGCACATCGCCTTGCGACATGTGTGGGCCAAAAGATTGGCACTCTGAAGAGAACCACATAGTGCCTGAGGATATTAAGGAACTGGGAGGGAAGGAAGGAAGGAAGGAAGGAAGGAAGGAAGGAAGGAAGGAAGGAAGGAAGGAAGGAAGGAAGGAAGGAAGGAAGGAAGGAAGGAAGCAGGCAGGCAGGCAGGCAGGCAGGCAGGCTCGGATTGGCTGCTTTTCCTACACCTGTGAGAAATAACGTTGGAGCGCCTGCCTCTTCTTTCCTTGGCCCCTACTGCCAGGAATCTCCAGCCATTGGAACCAGCCCATTGCATGTCCTGGCCTTTTTGGAAGGGGCAGCTGGGACATCCCTCTGTTGTTGATTTTTGTCTTTCCCAAACCATGGGGCAGTTTGCACTCCTGTGCCATTAAAGGGAGGACTTATTTATCTCAGATGCTAGAGTTAGTCTGATCCTCTGTGATTTAGGCAAATCTAGCCCCCTCCATCTGTAGTGGGGACGTCTGGGCATCAAGTTGCAGAAAGCTGATAAAAGATTGGAGTAGCAGCCTTAAGAGAGCCAGTTTGGTTTCGTGGTTAAGGCATCAGGCTAGAAACTGGGAGGCCATGAGTTCTAGTCCCACCTTGGGCACAAAGCCAGCTGGGTGACCTTGGGCCAGTCACTTTCTCCCAGCCCTAGGAAGGAGGCAACGGCAAACCACTTCTGAAAAACCTGCCAAGAAAACTGCAGGGACTCGTCCAGGCAGTCTCTGAGAATCAGACACAATTGAACGGATTTAAAAAAAGCAGCCTTAGAGGTCACCTTCTCTCACATCAACCTGATAAAAACCTTTCTCCCTCCTGCCTGTTTTATGGGCAGTCATAAAAGCCAGGGTGACGGCACCCGTGTGGTCTTGGTTCAATCTCTCCCTATGCCACCTGCTCAAGTGATTTCTATCTCAACAGTTTTCAGCGGTTAATTCTGTGTTCAAGGAATTGTTGCTTTTTAGATTCACTGTGCTTAAGTTCCATGGTTACTGTTTTTATATACTGTGCATTACACTTTTTCTTTTCTGATAAGCCACTGTAAATGGTTTTTGGAAAAGCCACCTGTAGGAAGATAAATAGCCCAGCCCGTTGTTAGCATTTCCAAGCCTTAAGCCCTTTTCCAACTTTTCTGCACCTCCAGGAGTAGGATAAGAGGCGGCTAGGCCACTGGGAGACCCAGCTCAAGCTGCCTCCCCACTAATTGTCTTTCTGATCCCTCTTCCAGCCGCCAGCCTGAGCCATCAAAGAAGGAGAAGGAGGCGACTACGACTACTCCTTCCCAGTCCAAGAGAGCAGATGAATGGAAGGATCCTTGGCGCCGATCAAAGTCTCCCAAAAGGAAGCATGGCATGTCCGCTTCACCCAGCCATGCTCGGAGGCGCCGGAAAACCTCCGCTTCATCGGCTTCTGGATCAGGTTCTTCAAGGTATAAAACTGGAGGACCCCAAGATATTTCTTCCGGTTTGCATCCTACTAAGGCAATCACTGGGATTTTATAGAAGAAGTGGTTCTGGAAGAAGAAGAGCGTGTTAGCTAAAGATCACACAAAAGAATATTGGGAACCAGCCGTGGGAAAAGTTGTTTACAGGTAGTCCTCGACTTACAACCTTTCATTTAATGACCATTTGAAGTTATGACAGTGCTGGAAAAAGTGACTTATGACCAGTCCTCTTACTTAAGACCGTTGCAGTGTCCCTGTGGTCACATGATTGAAATTCAGGCGCTTGGCAACCAGCATGTATTTATGACGGTTGCCGCGTCCTGGGGTCATGTAATCGCCATTTGCGACCTTCCCAGCCAGCTTCTGACAAGCAAAGTCAATGGGGGGAGCCAGATTCGCTTAACGACCACATGATTCACTTAACAGCCATGGTGATTCACTTAATGACTGCAGCAAAAAAGGGCGTAAAATCAGGCATAACAGCGGCCTCATTTAGCGACGGAAGTTCCAGTCCCAATTGTGGTTGTAAGTCGAGGACTATCTGTATTGTGTAAACAAGGATACAACCAAGAGCTTTGGGGCGGGTTGGTCTCCCATTCTGCAAAGGGACGGTGTTAGGGGAATAATTAATGTCCCCCAAAAGATCGCTTTTAAGGATGCACCACCGTAGAGCAGGACACAGGTTCCAAGTCTGGTATGAACTGAAAACAATCTCAGGAGTATAGAGAAGATGATATGGGCCTTGCCTGTTCTTAAAACAAGAGTAGGAAACCAGAATGTTCTGGTTGCTGAATTCCCTCCCTCTTCCTTTTTTCCTTTCAGGTCATCCTCCCGCTCCTCCTCCTATTCTGGATCTGGTTCTTCGCGGTCACGCTCCAGATCTTCCTCCTACAGCTCCTATTCTAGCCGCTCTTCCAGACACAGCTCCTTCTCAGGCAGTCGGTCCAGGTATGGTTTCTCCCAGCTCGCCAGTTGCCATAGCAAGCTTTCCGGAAGCCAGACTGGACCGTGGCTGGTTCTCCTATTAGCTTTCGCCCGTACGGTGCGCTCTTGATGTGCTGGACTGCTCCTCCGTCGGCCCTGGCCGGCCTGACGTTTGGCCAGTGCTGGCTCGGAAGGGGGGGCTGGGGTTGCGTTCCAGCAGGACCCTGGGGAGGGCTGTTCTGGACCTTGTTTCAGGCTAATGGGTTGAAGCGCGGTGGTGGGTTGGGGTCCTCCCTTTGCAGCGGGCTTTTCTGGTGACCTCGGTCTGAGCCTGCTCAGGCTCCAGCCCAGCTTGGCCCTTTCCCATCACCCTTTCCGCCTAGCCCATCTCAGCAGGTGAGCAAAGAACAGTCAAGGGAGGCCGTGCCGTTCTTGTGGCCCCGGCTCCAAGACACTTCCGCTTAAGCCCAGTCCATCTCTTTAACAAAGGAGAGGCTTTTCGCCAGCTTGCATCATCGCTGGCTTCTCTTTTCTGTGCCTCTGATGTCCAAGGAGAGCCAACCTGCTCCACGAATAAGAAAATCACGGTGGCTGTGTTGAATCGCACAGAAAGATCCGGCCTCTTGCTTCCACCGTGGCTGCAGGGCAGATTGTTCTCAGAAGTTCTCAGGCAGAGAACTTGAAGGGGTTGATCCCACTGTGTTTCCCAGCAGCTGGTATCTCTGTCTGGGCACTAGGAGGTCCCCCTTAGACAGCCCTTCAGGCCACTGCGACTAACAGTAGTAAATATCGAACTGTCCTCGCCATCTAACCTGGTGTCACTACTACATTATTGTAGCCATGAAGTCCCTGAATTACATGCTGAACAAAGGATTTATAGATAGAACTTAGTAAAGAAAAAAATGGTTAATTGCCTAGATCTGACCAGGAATGTGACCAGAGATATCTGAAGGGGCCAAACGTTGAATCCTGTTGTAGTTTTTGTAGGATGTTTAGATCTCCCGTCAGAGCCTTGAGCTCCTGGCCCCTCCTTATAGACAAGGACGTGTTCATGAGAATGACTCTTGCGTATACCAAGAAGCAGATTCCAGAGCTTTACAAATTGGAAATTGAGGAAATTTCCGAGCAGGCACAGTGCCCAGTGCCAGTTAACTTTGCGTGTTTGGATTTGCAGGTGCAACTGAAGGTGATAAAAGGTGATGAAATACCCAGGTTTAACCCAGCGATCATTCTTTATCACAGCAAAGTGACAAAACAGGGGAGTTGAGTAAACAAACGGTGACAATCCTGTGACCTGCGTAAAATACCGGAGTGACTTGTTGAATTGTAGCAAAATGAATTGCAAAGATTGTTTACGGAGTCTCATGACTGCCGTCAAATCCTGTGATGCTCTCGGCTGTCAGTCCCGTCCCCCCCCGGCCCAGCTCCTCCTCCTTTTCTAGAGAGCTTTTCTTCAGTAGCTGCAAAGGTGAACTCGTTTGAGAGACGCCCTTTGGCCCAAGCTCCGGTTTGCCTTGCTCTTGCCAAGAATGGGGGGACTGGTCTAAAATGGTGAGGCAGGGGGCTCTGGACTTTGCACCCCACATTCTGAGTCCTGAACAGGGCAGAGCACAACTAGACTTAAGCTAACGTGGCACCTTCACTTTTCCTGCTCCAAATTTTGCCTTGCTTAGAAATGTGGGCCAAAAATCTGCTTTGCTTAATTAATCCCCTTTCCAGGATTCCTATTCTTTTCCTACTATATAAACTGGCAAAGACTCAAGGGAACCAACAGTGGCGCATTTGCGGCAGTAGTAAGACAGGAGGGCTTGTGGGGCAGACATCCAGGTGGCAGCACCACGCCTGATTACTGGAAATTGTCAAGGTGTGTTCCTTAATTTCATCTCTTCTGGGATATACCACCCACACACTTGGGAACTTCCTGCCTACCCTACAAGGGCTAATATCTTGGTGTGTACTCTCATATGCGTGCGTGATACTTCGAAAGCACAGGGTGGGTGCTCATTAATTTTCTCCCGTAGCTCCTAAGTGTGGTTTGTCGCGTATCACAAGCAGAGCGTGGAAACAGTGGTGTGTGTCCACAGGCAACTTCCAAGCTATGTGGATAATCAACTTGTTGATTATTTTAAAAGGAAAGCAGTACAGGTAGTCCTCAACTTACGACGGTTCGTTTAACAATGGCCTCGGAATGTCCCTCCAACTAACACTGGCTTGCATGCTGTCTCGCCTGACTTTGCAGGTCGCAGTCCTTCTCCTCTTCGCCGTCTCCTTCTCCCACGCCGTCTCCGCACAAGCCTCCTCCCAAAGCGAAAGGGGAACCTGCAGCTCTGGCCGGAAAGGGGTAAGAAGATGCCTCTCTGGGCCTGGCATTCCTCCCGTGCTCCGAGGACACCAAACGGAGGGCGATGGGGACGATTCCTCCATCGTTCTTGAGGGCCAAACCCAGAATAAGAGGTCAACTCTGCGCACTCGTCTCGTTTTGCTGTGGGCCAAACGGGGGCCAGTAACCGAAGTAGCAAGGAGAGCTCTTTCTGCCATAGCGGCATCCACAGCAACTCTCTCTGTTCATGCGCATGACTTAGCTGCTTAGTTTGTTTGTTTGTGGGTGACGTGGTCGTTGAGCAAATCCGACCCAATTTTATGACCGTTTTTGCAGTGGTGGTTAAGCGAATTGCTGCAGGCATTAAGCAAACCACGTGGTTGTTAAGCAAATCACATGGTTCCCCATTGATTTTGCTTGCCAGAAACCGGCCGGGAAGGTCAAAAATGGCAATCACATGACCACGGGACACTGAGGCGGTCATAAATGCGAACCCGTTGCCAAGTGCCCAAATCGTGATCACGTGACCGCAGGGACTCTGCAACGGTCATAAGTCTGAGGACCGGTCATAAGTGGTCTATACAAACACTATAGAACAGGTGTTTCGTTGCATCCAAGTACTTAGGCTCAGTTACAGTTAGGCATGGAAGATAAAAGTTTATGACAAAGAGAGAGGTGATATTCTGGAATGTCATTCAAGGCATGAGAGTAGCAAGGAGGCCACGGTGGTGGTAAGAGACCAGAAGACCTTCAGATGGTTGAGAGTAGTGGAAGGGGAGGAGCCAAGCCATCCCGCTTGCCTCCGGAGGCTCACTTGAAAGCCTTAGGAAGGCTCTGGTGGAAACTCCAAACATTCCAGGCACTTCCAAGGCTGTATTTCGGGGTGCTGCTGTATTTCAAGCTTTGCTCCCCAAGGAGGAGGAGAAAGACAAAATGCACGTATGCACAATAACCTACCTATCTTTGAAACCCCGGCCCTCTTTTTCATCCCTTAGCCCAGTTGGTCGACGTTGTTCTCTCTCTCCCTGTGAGGTAGTCTAATCAGAGAGGGAAAACCCCACCCCCAAATGGCCTGGGAAGCTTCATGGTGGAGGCTCAATCCCAGACGGTCCAGTTGGAATGTCCGTCCTCTGTGGGAAGGTGGAGCGAGCTGCTCTGCCCAAGACCAGAAAGCTGCCAGCCAGAGTAGGCAAAACTGGGCTAGATGAACCAACAGACAACTGGCAACGTCATAGATTCATCCTGGGCTTCCTGCACCCAATCCTAGGTCATGTTCACGCCATGTTGGTTTGCCAGAAGGGTGATCCAAGAAAAGCGCTGTGAAGTCTTCCGGGAGCCAAAACTGAGACTAAGATTTTCCAGAGTCTTGGCTTTCCTTTTTCTTTTGTAATAATTTTATTAAAAATTACAATTGCAACAATAAAAACTAATACAAAATCAAAGAAAAAAGAAAAAAATAGAAAAGAAAGAAAAATAAGAATATAGTAAAGAGAAAGAAAAGAACTATAGAAAGAAATGACTTCCTCCTTCATCACAACTTACCACCTTCTCTTAAAATACAACAAATGACCTCTTCTTCCCATATCCCATCTCTTATCTATAAACAAAGCCGTAAAGCCACCTCATTTCAGTCCTGATATCAGCAAAAGTCCATTAAGGGTTGCCAGAGATGACAGCGTGTGTCTATTTTAACCCTGATCACAAACTCTTGGCTTTCCTCACTGGCTTTCTCTCGTCCTTTGTCCTCCTCCAGTGAAAAGCTTGTGAAGAAACTACCTGCCCCACCAGCACCTCCACCGGTGGCCAAAGTTGCCCCCTTGGCCCCGGAGCCAGCCAAGCCAGGGGACAACAGGGAGGTCAGACGGAAGGAGCGGCCAACAAGAACGCCCCCCAGGAGGTAGGCGGGAACGCTTTAGGGGGGGATCCCAGCGGGTGGGCTCTGAATGCCCGCGGGGGTGTCCTTCGTGGGCTTGGTGGAAGGTCGGCAGCCCAAGCGGTTGCTTCACGCCAAGACCCTCCACCCTCCGTGCTTGGCCAGGCGTCGCTGGAAACGGGCGGGGCTTGGACCCGGGAGGTCTAACGGAGGCCTCAGAAGCAACGTTGACCTGGTCCTGGCACAATTGGGACCCACGGGGTTAGCCAGATCTCATTGCTGTATACTGCCCTCCACCCCTGGGGAGTCCCCTCCCACCAGAGAGAGAGAGAGAGAGAGAGAGAGAGAGATGATAGATAGATAGATAGATAGATAGATAGATAGATAGATAGATAGATGATAGATAGATAGATAGATAGATAGATAGATAGATAGATAGATGATAGATAGATGATAGATAGATAGATAGATAGATAGATAGATAGATAGATAGATAGATAGATAGATGATAGATAGAAGATAGATGATAGATAGATAGATAGATAGATAGATAGATAGATAGATAGATAGATAGATGATAGATAGATGATAGATAGATAGATAGATAGATAGATAGATAGATGATAGATAGATAGATAGATAGATAGATAGATAGATAGATAGAGATAGATAGATGATAGATAGATAGATAGATAGATAGATAGATAGATAGATAGATAGATAGATAGATAGATAGATAGATGATAGATAGATAGATAGATAGATAGATAGAGATAGATAGATAGATAGATAGATAGATAGATAGATAGATAGATAGATAGATAGATGATAGATAGATAGATGATAGATAGAGATAGATAGATAGATAGATAGATAGATAGATAGATAGATAGAGATAGATAGAGATAGATAGAGATAGATAGATAGATGATAGATAGATAGATGATAGATAGATAGATAGATAGATAGATAGATAGATAGATAGAGATAGATGATAGATAGATGATAGATAGATAGATAGATAGATAGATAGATAGATAGATAGATAGATAGATAGATGATAGATAGAGATAGATAGATAGATAGATAGATGATAGATAGATAGATAGATAGATAGATAGATAGATAGATAGATAGATAGATAGATAATCCCATTGAAGACCCTCCAGCCGACTTGGAGATTGGTTTTCCCCACCGTCACCTGTAGGGGTTCTTCAAGCCTTTTTCCATTTGCTCTTTGATGCTCCCAACGCCTCCTTCCTCTTAAGTGGCGGGATTAGCGAAAGGTGGTTTGCAAGAAAGGGAGGAAAACGTACATTTGCGTTGGAAAAGCTTGTCGGCGTTCCAGATTCCTGGGCTGATCAATTGTCCAAATGTCCCGGGATGCTGACCTTTAGCATCTCCTGAAAGGGTCGCCTTCCGGCCGCCAGGGAGCCTAACCGGGGGTTCTTCTGGCTGCAGGCGGGCCATTAGTTGCAGCGTGAGTGGCAGCGGCAGCAGCTACAGTGGTTCCAGCTCCCGTTCAAGATCCTTGTCTCGATCCCTCTCCCGGTCTCACTCCCGGTCCTCCTCGGCCTCTCTTTCCCCGTCCCCATCCGGGTCCAGAAAATCCAGGTAAGAGCCCTTTTGCTCCTCTCGGAGTCAGGAAGCCCCAGCCGACAGCTGCTGCTCTTGGAAACACCAGGCCCGTTTGCTGGAAGCAGCTGGGTGCTTTGGAAGCCGCCTCGGTGGCCCTTCGAATCACTCGAAGAGGAGGCGGCGTCTCGCACGCAAATGCCTTCTTCTCCGCCTGGGTCCTCACAGCATGCTCGATTGGATCAAAGCGGGGTGGGTTCATTTGGGGTTCAGCCTGTTGGGTGAAGCCAGCCTCTGGAAAGTTTTCACCTCTTGGTGTTGAACATCCAGCAAACTTGTCCTTGGTTTTTTTTTTTTTAATTATCTTAAAAAGGGCGGGGGCGTCCCTGGGCATTGCCAGCCTCAGGAAAGGAAGCCGGGGCCGGAATGTCCTGTGAGTGGTGCCTGCCCAGGAACCTCTTGGGGCTCCCTGAGGGCCCAGATAAAAATACGTGTCCTGTTAAATGTATCTGAGTGCCCATCTTGACATCTGCTGCTCTGCAGTGCCCTCTGTAAATTCCCATCGCTGTGGAGGGGAGACTAAAACTTGGAACGGGTCGTCTTGGGGGATTCCAAGGAGAGCAAGCGCTGCCATCTGCCCCCGGGGTCTCCCTCCTTTGACCCAGCACCGGCTCGGTGGCGGGACGGAAGTGCGGGAAGTTTCCAACCCCGTTCCTCTGCCTGGCCAGGGAGCAGGGATGGCCTTCGCTTCACCGCCGCTTGTGACCGACTCACAGGCGGTGAGCAGAGGCCCCTCCTTGCGCTCGAGAGGAGGAAGCGGGTCTCCCGCGGTGCCTCCCGGCTCCAACGGTCCTTGCCCTCTCCTCCTCCTCGCTTCCGGCCAGGTCTCTGAGCGTGAGCAGCGTCTCGTCCGCCTCCAGTGCCTCCTCCAGCAGCAGCTCCGTCCGCAGTGCTGACTCGGAAGACATGTACGCGGATCTGGCCAGCCCGGTTTCTTCGGCGAGCTCCCGGTCCCCGACCCCCGCCCAGCAGAAGAAGGAAAGAGGTACGGCACCTCCGCGTTCCTCCCCGCGCAACTCTCGGCCCGGGTTTCTTGCGTGCGCCCACTCCCCCTTTCTTTGCAAACCCAGCCAGGAGCTGGTGATTTGGGTCCGTGGATGACGCATAAGAAGACTGCCTCGTCCTGAGGAGGCCTCGCAGATCAAGTCTTTGCAACACACTCGATCGTGATCGTGGGGTTGCACCATGCCCAGAACCAAGGAGTTACCCCTGGTGTTTTGAAACATGTCTTTCTTTCCCCTGCAAGGACAGCGGGCCCAGCCCCGAGCCATCGGTGGCCTCACGGTGGGCTAGGAAGGTTGATTAAGGCCCTTGGGGGAGAAAGTTCTGATGAGCTCCCCCACAGTGCAGATCAGGTCCCCAATTCAAACAAAATGAAAGATCGGCAATAAAACCTAATGCAGATTTTCATCCCCCCCAGATTAAAAATGCCAGGATGACACTTACAGGAAGGGGAAGATAAGTGCGCTAGTCCCGAATGGACTATCTGAACCGCCTTTATTGGAACCCACCAACGTCTCCCCCCAAAGCCTTTTGAGTGCGCCAGAGCCCTTCTCCGAGCCGGGGAGGGATGGCTTGGTCATGATTTGGAGGGGGCACCCTGAGGCGGAGGGGGGCTCCAGGGTGCCATGAGCCGGGGGGACCAATCTACCCCCTTCCTCTGAGTTGCGCTGCGTTTGTTTGTCGCAGGAAAGGCCAAGAAAGACAGCAGCGCGAAGGAGGAGAAACGGAAGCTAGACGTCCCAGCGCAGCCAGCCAAAGCCGCCAAGCCTGTCCAGGGGGGGAAGTCTCAGCAGCTTCCTGCCCCTCACCCGCCCCCCCAGGCCCAGCCTGCTGGCTTCAGTGCCCACAAGGAAATCAAGCTCACCCTATTAAACAAGGTACGGCCCTGGCCCTTCTGAAAGTGCGCCTGGCTCCCTCCTCTGTCAGCTGACTGGGGCGGGGGGCGTCCCTGGGAACTGCCGGCCTCAGGAAAGGAAGCCGGGCCGGGATGTCTTCCAAGTAGAGGCTGCCCAGGAACCGCTTGGGGCTCCCTGAGGGCCCCCCCTCCACAGATGTGGGCAAGGGAGGGAATATGTCTATGAAGGTTCTCAGTCATCCAGATGGAATTGTCTGTAGCTTGAATCATGTCAACTGGATTTCTATTTTCTCAGTGGAAACGTTTCGCTCCTTATCCAAGGAGCTTCTTCAGTCTGAGCAAAGTTAGTAAGGGAATCCTTAAATATGTTTCTAGGTGGCTGTGTGACCTTGCACCTGGGGCTAGGTCATGGTTATTTTGAGATGTTATTTCTAAGTCCCTTTATCATCTAAAGGAGGATCGTTAAGATTACCATGCTGCTGTTGAGCTTGTGAAATGGTCTTAATCTTCCTAGGCACAGAAGACAAAGCAGGGAGGAAGATGGGGGAAAGATTGTGCCTGAGGCCCCCCCCTCTATTCAAGGAAGGATTTTCCAAGTTGGCATAAAGTTGGCATAAATGAATTCCTTGACCCCTCTCTCAAACCACCTATCTTCTCTGTCTAAAATGTGACTTTGCTCAGACTGAAGAAGCTCCTTGGATAAGGAGCGAAACGTTTCCACTGAGAAAATAGAAATCCAGTTGACATGATTCAAGCTACAGGCAAGGGAGGGAAGTTACTCAGGCCAAGAGGGAGGAGGGAACTCCGACCCACACAGGCCCCTGGAGGTCTGGAAGAGAGAGTTTCCTCCCCCCTCATCCTGCCAGCTCTGGGGGGGCAGTCTCCCAATAGGATGGGATTGTACACAAAAGGCAGCCTCCTTTCTCGAGGGCGTCCACTAACTTCACTGCCACAAGGTAGAGTTGGTGGCTGCTGGCCTTTCCAGGACCCTCAGGGAAAGGGCTCTTTGGGGCAGGGTGTGATGGTATGTGGGAATGACCTTGGGGGGGGGGTAGAAGAGATGCTACCTAGGGAACGGTCAGATAAGAGAGGGCAGAGCCCGCAGCTGCATAATGGGCGGAGAAAGAGGCTCAGAAGGGACCCTCCCTAGCTTCTCAGACTACAAAGGAGAGAGTTGTACTTTCAGGCTTGCAAGATTCTGTTAATGTAGCCTTACAGTAAAGTAGAATTAGCTCATCTGGTTGCGTTTCCTGTCTGGTCTGCCTGGGAGGGCTGACACGGGGGGCATTTAGGCACACAAGGCGGGCTGCCACCTTTTCCTGCGGGCCCGTGAGTGCTCGTCCTGGAGAGCCGCCCCGCTCCGGGATCTGCCTCCTGCTCTCGCTGCCCCGAGATGGGCTGCTGGGGAGCAGCAACAGCTCTTCTGCTTTAGGGGGGGAAACAGCCCAGAGGAAAGAGGGGCAGACTGGCGGGCGGCTGGCACAGCAGGAGGATGTCGGGAGGGAAGGGCAGGGAGGGGGGGTGCTCTTCCTTCGGGGCAGCCCCCTCTCAGCCTCCGCCGCAGGTCCTGCCCTCCCTGAAGCACAACTGAGCCCTTGCGGAGAGGCCACCATGCACACGCGTGTGCGGAGCGGAGCCAGAGCCTCGTCACAGCAGGTGCCCCAACAAGCAGGCAACCGTTTCCCCGCCTCCTCGGGGCGTGAGGCTGGCTCCCCACAATCCCTTCTCTCCTGCTTTCAGGCAGCCGACAAGAACAGCAGCCGGAAGAGGTACGAGCCCTCCGACAAAGACAGGCACGCCTCTCCCCCGGCCAAGAGGATCAACCTGTCTCCAGGTGAGGAGCCGGGCCCGGCAGAGTCGGCTGCGGAGCGCTCGGTTCCCCTCAAGAGCATCCCGTTTGCTCTCCAGCTGTTCTTCTAGCCGTGCCCTGGACCCGCCGCATCGAGTTCAGGGCAAAGTTCAGGAGTCGGAGCCGTGCATGCAAGGGCGGCGCCAGGGCCTTTGTCTCCAGCCATCCTCTTGCAAGCGGGTGTAGCGAGCGAGTGCCTCCGTGGGGCGGGGCTGCGTAACTCACTCCGCTGGCCGAAGCGGGAGGGTCGATGCCCCTTCGTCTCGGGAACTCAAAGCCACGAGGCTGGTCGGCTGGCTTTTCAGCGGAGCGCTTTTTAACGCAAACAACAGGCTAGGCTCAGCCCAGATCGGCTCAGTGAGAAACCTCCCGACGCTCCCTGCCCTTGAGTCAGAGGATCAGCTGGCCCGCCTGGCACGGCCGGGCACCCGCTGTTGCTCCTGCAGCCTCAGGCACCGGCTTGGCCCTGAGCCCTGTTGCTGAAGCCTGAGCGCCAAGAGCGGTGCCACTTTCCTGTTGCTGATCTTGCCAGCTGAAAAATGTATTGTGTAAATCAGAGCTGGTGTCGCTAAAAGAGTAGCAATGGGAAAATCCCCAGCCCACATCACACCTCTGCCTTGAACTCTGGGTTTGTTCAGGTTCTCTCTCTCTCTCTCAGTTTCGGCCTTCCTGCTGCACTGTGAGATAGGATCGTTGGCCTACCTTACAGAGTTGTTGTACAGGTTGCTAAGAACGTAGAGGAGGTGTTGCCAGCATTTAAGCGATTCCTTATAATCCTAGCCCCTATTATTAGTCTGGACTTGGCCCCTTCCTGTGTCTCCTTTAGGAACACAGGGCCTCCCCGTTCCCCATTCTTGCTTTCCTGCTGATCCCCTTAAAAAGCTCGGCTGAGCCCAAGTGCCAGCAGGCCACTCTGTCTATCTAAATATATTCCTGCCCCCCAGCCAGTTCCTTTCCAGGCAGATGTGATGGGTAGAAGGAATGACCTTGAGGAGGAAGAGCCATTACCAGGACAACAGTCCGATAAAAGAGATCTGAGTCTGGGCCAGAACTGTAGCCTGAGAAGGTGTCTCAGGCAAGACCCCCCCTAGTTCTCACGAAGATAAAGGGAGGGCGGAGGGAAGAGCTTTCAGACTTGCAAGACTCTGGGATTATAACCTTATAATAAAAGTAGTACAGGTAGTCCTCGCTTAACAACCACAATTGAGACCGGAATTTCGGTCGCTAAGCGATGCAGTCATTAAGCAAACCTGACCCAATTTTACGACCATTTTTGCAGCAGTCGTTAAGTGAATCACGTTGTTAAGCAGACCGCGTGGTCGTTAAGAAGATCACCCGGTTCCCCATTGATTTTGCTTGCCGGAAGCTGACTGGGAAGGTCTAAAATGGCGGTCACGTGACCACAGGATGCTGCGACAGTCATAAATGTGAACTGGTTGCCAAGTGCCCGGATCATGATCACGTGACTGCAGGGATGCTGCAACGGTTGTAAGTGCGAGGACCAGTTGTAAGTCGGGGTTAGTGCCACCGTAAGTCTGAACCATCGCTAAACAAATGGTCGTTAAGCGAGAACTATCTGTATTAGCCCCCATGATTTTGGTTTCCTACCCTGGTCTACCTTGAAGGGATGGCATCAGCTCCTGACATATTTTTAAATGAATCCCAACTCTTGACTCGTTTTTCTTTTCGCCCCAGGTACTCGCGACAGGAAACCTGCAGGAAGGCTCTCCTCTCCTAAACAGGACCGCCAGCGGGGCCCCAATCCAAAGCCCTCCCCAGCGCAGGCTGACAAGTGAGTTCTTGCTCGCGTTGCCCTGGGGCCCCCGCAAGGCGCCCCTTCCCCAGCCACGGCTCGGCAGGAAGGCGCCTCGCAGCGTGCCCTTGTCTAGCAAATGAGGGCGGCGGAGCCCTTCTTCCCCACCCCCGGAGCAAACGGGCTGCTCGGCTCAGCCCGGTGCTTTGTCCAGGGAGAAGGAACCGGCCCTGACAGCCTCTGGCGGGATCACCCAGGATGCCAGTGCCCCATTGCAGGGGGCTCCGGAGGACCCTGGCAGCTCGGGCGGGTTCTTACGCGGCATTGCCAGTGGGACAGGCGAGGGCTCCTCTTCCCGACTATCAGGGAAGGTGGTTTTTAGGTGTAAAGGGAGCAGCTGAACGTTGGGATGGAACAGGGTGCAATCTGCCTCACCAGCTACCGAGCAAATTGAATTTTTCCTCAGTTCCGTGATGCCAGGAAGCTTGCATGGGATGCCCAAGCCGGCCAAGATTAGTCCGATAAGAAAATGGTCTTTTTTTCTCCTTCGTCCAAAGCCAGAATCCGGGCCTGCTTCCCGTTATGCCCTCCCTTTCGCTGGCAGATGTAGAGCAGGCTCGGTGGAGCTGCGGTCCGAAACAGCCACTGCGCATCTCGCCCGGCCGAGTCATTTGCCCATTGTGTCATTGAACCCCATTTGCTGGTTGCGTCATTGATTTAGCTGTCTCTTGCTAAGCCATTGCGACGTAGTGTGTCATGTGAAAAAATGTCTGAATGTGTGGCATTCCCTTGCATTAGTCATACTTTAGTTTCTGAGGTATCCATTAGTTAATTGACCTGCAACCATTCAACTGAAATCCAAGCTTAGATCGCTGTTTCGAGTAGCTTCCGGCCCACTGGCCGTGGACTTTTCCGGGAGCTGCCGCAGAGCTGTGATTCCTGGTGCTGTCATCTGGGTTTGACGTACTAGTGTCCCTGCCGCCAGGATGGCAAAACCTCCTGCCACTTTTCCTTGACGTGGTTTTCCTCCAGAATTGCTTCGGTTCTTAGTGTGTGGAGAAGGAAGGCAGTCTCCAGCACCCTGAGTTGCAAGGTCAGATCTCTCAGCTTGGAACTCGAGGGCAGGGGATCAGGAGAGCCCTCCCATTTCGGGCCAGCAGCCCCGCTCAGTTACTACTACAAGTAGTCCTCGTTTAATGACTGCCTCATTTAGCGACTTCCCAATTACAACAGTGATGAAAATGTCACTTTGCGCATTGATGACCTTCACAGGTCTGTGAAGCAAAGGAAAGCTGAAGGAAGTTCATAAGCCGTCGCGGTTTCACTTAGCGACCTCTTTGCTTAACGAGCGAGCTGCCAGTCTCGGTTGTGGTTGTTGCTAAACGAGGACTCCCTGTAGATACATCCCAGAGAGCAGAACTGGGAAAGACCCCCAGCAGGAGATCCTGGAGCCACCGAAGGTCCAGTTGTTCCTGAAGCAGCATGTGGCAGCTTCCCAGGCTGGTTCGCTTCTCTGTTTGGACCCCTGGACAGATTTCCCCGCCGACTCAGTGCTTCCTAGTTTGGCAACAAGTTTGAGACCTGTGGTCATGTCCGTTTTTTTTTTTTTTTTTTTAAAGATGGTCAGAGTTTAGCTCGTAAGTTTCTCTGAACCAGATTGTTTTCTAACAGCAGGATGAGGGGCTATTTGTAAAATTTACCTGGAGACTTGGCATTATTTTTCAAGATGAACGGAAGGGAACTGCATTCCCATCTCAGAGCCTTAGATTTTGGGTTTTTTTAAATGTGTTTCTTTCTTATTTTGGCTCAGCAGAAAACAAGCTAGCCTCGTGGCAGCTTGTTTTGTGCGTTTGTGAGAGCAAGTTCAAATCTTAAGATTTAAACCTCATGGATGGTTTAACTGGTTTTCCTGCACATTACAGAGAGTTGCACTAGATTCAGTGTTTCTCAACCTTGGCAACTTTAAAAGGTGTGGACTTCAAATCCCAGAATTCCCCAGCCAGCATGGCTGGCTGGGGAATTCTGGGAATTTAAGTCCACACCTATTAAAGTTGCCAAGGTTGAGAAACACTGGATGATCATTGCCGTTGCTTCCAACTCTACAATTCTGTGATTCTAAGATCTGTCTCGCTGTTGCAAATCTACAAGACGATGGAGCCTCGAGCTCCCCCCCTCCCCATCCATTGTCCCCCCCCCAACCCAGTATTTTCTCTGTTGCAGGAAGCGTCCCCTGTCACCTCAGTCTAAGAGTTCCAGCAAGGTTACAAGCATCCCCGGCAAAGCGGCTGAGCCGGTCCCTCCTGCTGCCCCCGCCAAATCGGGCAAGTCCAGCACGTTGTCACGAAGGGAGGAACTCCTGAAGCAGCTGAAGGCCGTTGAAGACGCCATCGCCCGGAAACGGGCCAAGATCCCCGGGAAAGTATAGTCAGATGCGGTCCAGCCCGGATTAGAGACTGCTCCTGTGTTTTTATAAATAGCGTACAAGCAGCCACTTCGGATTTTGCAGTTCTGTTTTATTTTGGCTGTGGTCCTTTATAAAAAAAAAAAAACGACAACGAATTGGAAAAGATAATTTTTTGTCAGCTGGAATCCACCCCTGCCCACTTCCTGGGTCAGAGATGGTCCCCTGATTTCCTCTCTTACCCAGGCGCTGCTGGCATTGGGGCACAAGCGGTCGCCGTGATCATTTTCCCTGTTCCTCATGCACAGTGGACTCTTCGCTGCAGCCCTGTCGGATGCCGCCTCCTCCGCCCTGCCCACCTCTTTGCTAGCTACGAGTTGTATCCCCCTAGTTAGCCATGCTGCGTGTCAGGTGTCCTCAGCAACGCACTTCTACACACGTGTAAGAAGACCGCCCCGAACCATCGTCACCTGCCGGAAGCTCCTCCCTCCCTCTTCTCTCCTCTGCCCACTTTGCCCCCCAGGAACAAAACCAGCTGCATAGAGATCCTTGATCAGAAGATTCCACGTGTCTTTTATTTTAACCAAAAGATTGTTTTAGTTGATTTAAAAACAGAGGAAAAACAAAAGGTATTGTCAGGATGTATGTCTAATAAGGAGGGAGTTTTTTTGTTTTTGTTTTTTTGAGGGGTTATGCTGAAAATAAAGTATTTTGATAAACATCTTCTTTCTTTGACCTGTTTTAACTTAGGATACCAGATTGGGGCTATCAGACTGGAGAAAGTCTAGAAATATATTTGATAGATTTTTGTTTTTCAGAATGGCAGTGGGCAGGTTAAAGTCTCTCCCAGAAAGATGAAAGAAATGTCAAAGGAAATGTGATCTTGCTTATTCCTATTTAATTGACAGCTGAGTGTTGCTAGATCCTTGGCAGGTCCTCAGATTTTGCTCAAAAAAATGATATTCAGCTGTTGGTTCCAGGACCCCTGGGGGATTTTAACTTTAATTACTCCCTGCCTTTATATGCCATCCAAGAATACACCTCAGCATCGAAGTGTGTACTTAAAAGTGCTGTTGAGAATTGAGTGCCCTTAGCTGTTTTTTAATTCAGGAAATCGGGATTTTCAGTTCATCTCAAGTAATCCTTAACATCTCTTGCTCTCCCTCCAATCGCTGCCCTGCTAACCAGGATGCTGGTTTTGAAATTCAGGAAAGGGAGATGAGGGTGTAGAACTGGTAAGAAAAGGGCTTCTGACTTCCCTATTTAAAGAGGTCTCACAATCAACTGGCGCGAGGGAACATCTGTTTAATGTCGGCTGTGTTGATCAAAGTAATTGGAGTCCATGTGAGCTGGGCTCTTGGTCCTCGGAAAGAACGGGGGACCCTTTCGTTTTTCAGCCCTCTCTGCTGTATCGCTCTTTCAGTGTCGAGGCCCAAAGGGAGCTTTAACTCCAATCAGGCTTAAACGTGTGAAATCTGCTGGTCCTTTTATCACAGCAAGAAGCAGACTTGTTTGAGATGCCTACAGGGATCGGTTCTCTGCCTGAAACTCTGCCAACATGCAGTTTGCTGCCTGGAGCAGAAGAGGATGTAGTCTGTTCACTGCGTTGCTCCCAAGTTAAGCTAAGCAGGTGAAGCTAAGGCCATCATCGTATCACGGGGCACACAAAGATTGTTTGTGTCAGTGGGATGGTGACCAGAAAAGCATGTGTGATAATAAGTGTGCCAGACTTAAAGGCACCACAAGACTCTTTCCAAGAGAGAAGCTTGGCTCCTGTTCCTCTAGTAACGATATAGCTGAGTTTGTGACATATGCTAGATCACATGAGTGTTGTGAAATTGTTTAGTGTTAACCGGTGATACGGCCAACTTTTTAAGGGCTGTTCAAATTCCACATAGCTTGTCTTCCCCATCTCTGGAAGATGGATGCAGTGGTGGTCTTCATGTAATGTCCTGAGCTGTGGTTTGCTGAAGAAGCCACCATGGGCACTCTAAACCAGGGTTCCTCAACCTTGGCGGCTTGAAGGTGGGTGGACATCTTCAAGCTGCCACGGTTGAGGAACACTGCTCTAAACCAATATTCGGCATTATGGCTCAGTTCACTGTGTAAATCAAGCCGCCACCGAGCAAAGCTGCACCAACTGAATTTCTGCCGTGTTCAATACCTCTTAATGATGGGCAAGAGGGAAGGGAGGCTCCCTTTTTCTTGAGATTAAATAAAATCCATTTATTACTAATCCCTTTATTAGTAAATGAGACATTACTAACCTGGCCAAGCTATTTGGGGGGGCAGAAGTTGGCTTCAGTCATCACCGCCGAGCACCCATTTTAAAAAGCTTCTTTCCGCTCCAGCCCAAACATTCCCCCTCCTCCGATGCCAGCCCTTGCAGGAGACTGGGGGGGTGGGCAGCCTGGCACATGTCTGCCAAGCAGCAGCCCAGCAGCTGAATGACCTTGGGGAGGGTGCCATGCTTCATCCACCTCTGGTCATCCTAAGACGGTGTTCCTTCGAAAAGAGAGAGAACCACTTGGTTTCGATTCTCCCTGGCCATGTGTAAAAGCTCCATCTGGCAAAGATTTGTCTTTTCTTTTTCACCTGCCTTTTAACACCAAGGACAACAGGAATTCCTATTAAATGGTCATAATGTACGCATGTAATAGTGGAATATAACGCATGAGGCCCTTGCGGCCAGCCATTTCAAAAACAGAGCAGGGGAAGTGGTCATCAAAAGAGGAGCAAAGGCCAAAATAGGGGACACACACACACGTAAGCTGAAAGTGAAATTCTTATGTGCAATTAATACTGAGCCAAATAAATAGGTGTGTGGGTTTTCCCAGCAGAGTTGCAGTCCTGGAAAAAGCTTCACTTTTCTCTTTCTGCCCCTGATTAGCTATTTACACATTTCTTTGTTTCTTCAGTCACTTCAAGGTGTGCTTAGTCGAGGCAAGCTATAATCTATCAGATTCCCCAGCCAGCTGGATTCAGACACTAATTCAGTGTTTCTCAACTTTAAGACATGTGGACTTCAACTCCCAGAATTCCTCAGCCCGCAAAGCGGGCTGGGGAATTCTGGGAGTTGAAGTCCATGTCTTAAAGTTGCCAAGGTTGAGAAACACTGCACTATACTAATCCATACATAGCTGAACTATGGCTTCCAGAATAAACCACAGTTGAATGGAACAGTCATGAATACAGTAAACTATTAACCATGGTTCACAAATCACCACTTGCCGGGTTCACCCCACAGCCTGGATCCCCAACAAGCAAACCTCATTTTGGCTGACTGGGTTGTGCGAGTGTAGATTGGGGTTGTAGTGCCCACAGACCAGCAAACTTCATTATGACTGAGTGTGCCATGAGAATCCCGGCAGGACCAGCTTTAAACTGATTTTTGTCAGTATTCCCCCATACACACTTCGAAACCCCAACAAAGGGGTTGAAGGCTGTCCTTCTAGAGCAGTGTTTCTCAGGCTTGGCAACTTGAAGACGTGTGGACTTCAACTCCCAGAATTCCTCAGCCAGCCATGGGGAATTGCTCTAGACTCTAGAGAGACGGTGTCTTCTTCCAGCCGAGAGAGATGCAAGCAAGCCTCAAAAACGATGATGCCAAGCAGCTCCCTTTTCCTTGTAACGCCACTTGGTTTTCCCCACTTGCTGGCTCAGATCCTCACCGACCAGGTTGAGGCAGCTGCTGAGAAATCAGACCCCCTTTGCATGAATCTCCACAAGCGTCTGTGCAAATGAGCCCCACTCAAGATGTTGAGCAATTGCCCAGAGATTTCTACACCTGTTGAAATGCTGCTTTTCAAAGGGACCCAGCCAGCCCAGCCCCCTGGGGCAAACTTCCACGTGCTAAGGGCCCCAGGGCACCTGAGGGCAAGGGGGATCTTCTGAGCAAATGCAGGTTGAAGATCGAGGGGCGGGAGAACCTTTGTGGAAAAGAATTCTGGAGCCATTGCATTAGCTCGGGTGGGGAACCTTTTTTCTGCCAAGGGCCATTTGGATATTTATAACGGGACCGGGGGTTTGGGGGGCGGGGTTTCTGGGATTTCCACGGACCGGGGGCCAGAGTTTGTGGGCTGGAGCCAATCACAAGCACTGGGGGTGGGGTTTGCGGGCGGGAGCCAATCACGTGGAAGGGGCGGGGTTTGTGGGTGGGAGCCCCGCGGGCCTTATATGGCCCGCGGGCCTGACGTTGCCCACCCCTGCATTAGCTGAAGGCCTGACTTTCTCTGTATTATGTCTATGAAATTATAGCCTGATCTGACAAATAAGCAGTGGGATCAACTCCTAATTTTTTATTTCAGTTTATAAATCATCAAGAATTGAAGTTAATTATCATTAGTTTCCTCCTCCTCCTCCTCCTCCTCCTCCTCCTCCTCCTCCTCCTCCTCCTCCTCCTCCTCCTCCTCTTCTTCTTCTTCTTCTTCTTCTTCTTCTTCTTCTTCTTCTTCTTCTTCTTCTTCTTCTTCTTCTTCTTCTTCTTCTTCTCTTTCTAATGAGTAAAGGCAAATAAATACATCATCATCATCAAGAAAAAGAAAAATGGATAAGAAACCACAGTGCAGAGCAGGTGTTTATGCACACATTCATGAAAACAGACTTGTTTTTTTTAAAAAAAGGAATACCGCATGTTCTGAAGAACAATAACATAAAGGAAGATCTGGTTATGACTGTTGCAGAGGAGTCGTGTTAGTGTATTGGTGGGCGAAAATCAGGAGTCGGGTGGCACCTTTTCCTACTAAGAAATTTGATTAATTTGATTTGATTTGATTATTTATTATTGTATTGTATTTTAAGATTTATAGGTTCTTAGTTTTAATATTTTATTGTAAACCGCCCAGAGTCTACTTTTGTAGAGATGGGCAGTGATAAATTTGATAGATAGATAGATAGATAGATAGATAGATAGATAGATAGATAGATAGATAAATAAATAAATGGCAGACGCTTTCGTTAATCAAATCTGTTAGTTGGAAAACCTGCTGCCAGACGCCTTCTGGTTAAGGTCGCCCAGAGTCTACCATGGTGGAGGTGGGCGGGGATAAATCCAAATAACAAATAATAATAAATAAATAAGGTCAGTAGAGCGTGGAGCGGAAGGAGGGTTGGAACCACAGCTTTTGAACCACTCCACAGTCTCTGAAGGCCGTCTCTCGGGCTGCCTCCAACTGCTGGATGCACTTTCATCGGCCCCATACGGGAACTGAGCAGCAATTCCTGGAGACCTCCTGGCATTCCTTGAGAAGCATCTGCAGAGCAAATGTCCCCATCGAGGAGCGCCAGGCTGAATGAGGAGTGGTGGGGACAGAGGCAGCTAGGATAACGTCACCTCACCTCGGAAGATGCTCCGATGCAACCCAGAGACTTCCTGCTCTGGCCCCTCAGCTCCTCTTCTCCGCCCCACCTGGTGCCCATGAAGGACTGTAAGAACGACCAAGCCCAGAGGCTTGCCATGGCGAATTTGGCAATATCTCTTCCGGTTCTCTCCGGACTCACAGGGCAGTGTGACGCCATCCAAGCCACGTGGAGGGGTTTTCCCTGCGTCGGGCAGGTAGCAGCGTGTCATGCGCTTGCGAGGGAATGACACACCCACGCAGGATAGCGACACCGGCGAGAGAGCTGGCCTGCGAAGCCGGTTTGCAAAGGTCGCCTGACCCAGAAGAGAGCAGTGCCTGTTGTGACTCCAGCTGACTTTTCACCTAATTTCGACATCCCTGCAGCACGTTAACCCCTTGCGCATCTGCTACCAGGCCGTCTGAAGAAAGGTTGTCTGGCTGCCAACATCAGGACCAGGAAGGGCTGCTGGCAGGCACGCTCCGCCGAGGAGTTAATCATGTCAGCCACTGCTGGCAAGTGGGAGGCGCGTCCAGGACCTGCCTCTCGGCATCCTTCCACCGGGCTGGCGGCTGAAATCAGGGAAAGTACAGAGACGGACAGAAACGGGCTTGGCAGGAAGAATTTCCTTTAACCAGTAGCCCGGGCTTGGTCCTGGTAGAGGGGTGCTGCAATGGTGCTTTTTCTAGTGAACGGGGCTAGCGAGATACACGAATCTGCAGAGATATACCGCAGGTGCCCTATGCGCCTCAGGATGCGCTTGTGGCTTGTCCAGACACCGACACCCGCAGGCAAGGGACACCATTCAGGAGTTTGCAGCAAGGGAATTTGACTCTGTTCACATATGGGTTCACACATCACACTAAATGATGCCTTCTCCTTCTCAGAACCAATTTCTATCCACCGGGGAGGATTAAGCACAGGAGGAATCGGAATTGCAGCATCCGATACGTGACTGTCCAGCCATCTCTCAGGGATGCTTTCACTGGGCTCCGACCGACCAAGGGGTGGGCTCCGTCCCCTCTCTGATTGCAAGACCACTTGCTATACAAAACCAGAAGGGCTGAGTTCACACATCATTTCAAAGCCAGCAACCCACATGACAGATCGGTGGGGCTTTGATGAACTGTTCTGTCTCAACCTTCCTTAGCCCTGTTCTTGGGGCAACGCATCAGGTCGGCCACCACTTCGCAGAGCTCGTCCCACCGCCCCCAACTGAGAACTTCCCAATTCAACCCTTTCCTCCCTCACCCTCAGCCCACAAAAGCTTCTTGAAGCAGGAAATTCACTTTAGTGCATTTATTCAAATCCTTCTCCGGCATTAAGCTGGGCTCGCTCACCACTTCCCAAGCGAGGGAACGGAGAGTTAGCTGCTTCGGATGGATTCTGCTCCCAGCTCCGGGTAGCTGTTTGCCTAACGATCTTGCTTATGCATCCCAGGGTCAAAATGGGACCACATTCGCAGGGACCAGTTTTGGAGGGCACCAGACCTTCCCTATTTTCCCTTCCTTTCAGGGCCCCAGACAGAAAACTCCATTGCTTCTGTTTGGCCGGCAGATGCAAAAAAGAGTCAGCGCCTCCACAAAGCGACCTGGTCAAGTCAAGAGAAACCTTAAGGGCAGCACAGGACTCTCTCTGTGAATTTGGAGAGGGGGCTCCCACCTGGCTCGGGAACGAACAAACTCACAAGTAACCCAAATCTAACAAACACAGTGCTGCCTTTTACCACTGCCTTGTCGCTTTTTGGAAAAACCGAAAAATGCATTCATCTTTTGTTGTTGTTCAGTCGTTTAGTCGTGTCCAACTCTTCGTGACCCCATGGACCACAGCACGCCAGGCCTTCATGGGGAACAAACAACACAATAGACCTTAATCAAGGAACTATTAACTCAGTCAATCACCCAAACAGCACACAACAGCCCAATCAAGGAACTACCAAGGAGAGTACAAGACCCCCAGCAACACAGGCAGGACAAGCCAGGGTATATAAACAGACAGCAAGTTCCACTCCCTTTTCGCACTGAAGATGTTGCCTAGCCTGGCAATGAAACGTCTGCATGAAAACAACAAGGCTCAGAGAGCACCAAAGACTCCTCATGTTCATTACATCGGTGATGGTATCTAACCATCTCATCCTCTGCCGTCCCCTTCTCCTTTTGCCTTCAGTCTTTCCCAGCATCAGGGTCTTTCCCAGGGAGTCCTCTCTTCGCATTAGGTGGCCAAAGTATTTGACTAAGTATTAAGCATTAAGTAAATGCTTACTTAATACACAAAGTATTAAGCATTCATCTTAAACGTAAGCAAAGACACAAATACCTTTACAGGGAAACCTAAGTAAGAAAAACTGGACGTCGCCAGCTTCTCGCTTATTCCCAATTTGGTGCAAAGTGTCCTCTTTCCTGCTACCTCACTTCTCCCAACAAGCCTCTATGACTAAATAGCCGGGAGCTCCTTCACTTCAGCTTTCCACTTTGCCCTGCAGATCATCCGGATAGCACAGCCTGATACCAGCAAGAGCTGTGATCTGGAGATCTAGTCGCAGGTTTGCAACAATCCTATTTATTCAGACTCCTGGTACGTTTGTTTCAGACTGTGACTTTAAATCTTGATTTCTAAATGAGATTTATTTCCAACCCCTTGATTTGAGCCCATTGGTTTGACTTGAAGCCTATTATTACCACCACCACATTCCTGGCAACGAATAAATGTTAAAGCAGCCGCCGCAATGAAAGTTAAAGCTGCAAAGAGTTAAATGCGTGCTACTAATTTATGATTACTAATCAACACAACTTGGGATTCAATTCCCATTTTTCAGCACCGGCATTTAGCACCAGCATCCATGTCCTTGCACTTGCTTGTGAGCAGGTTCGTGCAACCTTTATTATAAAATATTATAACATATTATTTATTATTTAAATAAAGAGCCTTTATCGTGGAAGCACGAGTACAGGGCGAAAGGGAGAAATGAGCTAAGATGAAGGCACGTCAAGCAAACCCTCATCATGACCGTCTCCCACCCGGAAACCTATGCCCTCATTGTGGGAGATTGTGCGGATCCAGAATTGGCCTTTACAGCCACTTACGGATCCACTGTTAAGACTTTACCCCTGGAAGACAATCTTACTCGGCTATGAGTGATCGCCAAGAAGCAGCAGCAATGGAGACATCTAATTTTGCTTACTCTTCACCTTCCCACCAAGGTGCTTCGGAGAGATGCTACTTAGAGATGGGTGCAACAGCAGGCAAGGCCGTTATCCCAGTTCACCCTTGCACAAGGGAACCATGAATTATATGTACTATTACTATTACTATTATTAGGGGGTGTGGTGGCTCAGTGGGTAAGACGCCAGGCTTGTTGATCAGAAGATCGCAAGTTCGGAGGTTCGAATCCCTAGCCCTGCGTGCGGAGTGAGCTCCCGCACTCGCCCCAGCTCTTGCCAACCGAGCAATTCGAAAGCATGCAAATGCAAGTAGATGAATAGGTGCCACTTTGGTGGGCAGGTAACAGCGTTCCACGCGCGTCATGCCGGCCACATGACCGCGGAAGCGTCTTCGGACAGCGCTGGCTCTTCGGCTAAGAAACGGAGATAAGCACCGCCCCCTAGAGTCGGACACGACTGTGCAGGGGAACCTTTACCTATTATTATTATTATTATTATTAATAATAATAATAATAAATTCATACTCGCCTAACTGTAGCACACAGGGATTCTCCCCATTCCCAGGCTGCAGAGCTAAACACTCAGCAGAGAGTAAGCCAGTCACATCCAATAGACCAGTGTGTCTCAACCTTGGCAACTTTCAGATGGGTGGACTTCAACTCCCAGAATTCCCCAGCCAGCAAGACTGGCTGGGGAATTCTGGGAGTTGAAGTCCACCCATCTGAAAGTTGCCAAGGTTGAGAAACACTTCAGTAGATATTTGTGTTGTGAATGTGGCCGGGGTTGTATACAAGAGGCAATCATCACTACTTTCCTGCCCTGTATTTTGAGCTGGTCTGGCCTGAGTTTCTCTAAAGAGCCTAGAATAATGCTGGTCTCCTCTCCCCCAGCCCCCAAATGGGCAAGATAAGCAGGGTGGGCTTTAATTAATCAGGGGAGGGAGAAAAGTGTGTTGTGCAAACACAAGCAATATTGTGTGGCCTCACATTAACAATGTCTGAATTTGGGTATTCTCTCGAAGAAGGGTTTGCATTTGGCTGTGGATCAGGAGTCATGATTTAAAGTTTTTAGCTAAACACTTTCTAGCTTGCCTTTTTTCCCCCCTTACATTTGAAAACATCTTGTTTTTCCTTTGGAAGAACCTGGAGACTCAGAAGGACGGGTGAAAGAAGTGATACATACTTCACTGAGATTCTTTTCAAGAGATTCCATTTGGTTGTTTACCGGGAAATGAGAGATCTATCGATATATCTGCATACGCACATACATGCACATTTATCAGGCCCAATATGTACGTTGGTTGCAAAATATGGAGGCTTTGGGTTTTCACAGAACTCTTGGTCTGGGGGACAGAAATTCCCTTAAGCCAACAGTGTCACAAAACCTCCTTCTATTGCTGAGCTGCCTTCGTAGCCCATCCCAAGTCTTCTGCGTTTCCACTCCATCCGAGGAAGATGTCAGCACAGCTCCCCAAAATAAGCCCAGGGCAGCTTGAGACAGGAACACCCCTCGACTTCTAGGATAAACCAAGATGAAATAGAAACCGAAATAGCAAGCTAACTAGTTGTCTATAAGGAACTAGAGAAAGAAGAAAATGTCCTCTTTCTTTATAAAGCACAGAAGACCACCAGATTATTTGTGTGAGCCATTAACCGCCCAGAGTCTACCACGGTATAGATGGGCGGGGATAAATCCAAATAATAAACAAACAAACAAACAAACAAACAAACAAAACCTGGTTTCGCTAAATGCTTGCCTGTTCCCGCCTCCCAAATTCTAGACAGGTGGAAAATGGGCGCCTCTTCACGTTTGCCTAGACTCCAGTTCCCATCATCCTGCCCAGCGGCTAGCCTGGGAGCGCCCACCAAAAGCTGACCACCTCCTGACCCCGGGTCAGGGCCGGAGGCCTTCCGCTGCTCGGGGAGCGGGACTCGGGATCCGCCTCAGCCACCCGGGCTGCGGCTGAACTATTCAGCGCACGCGAGAGGCTTGCAGGATAAAGAAACGGGTTATTAAATCGGCCGCCCCTGAGGAGGAAATGAGTCGACTCAGCTATTTCCCCAAGGGGAGGAGGGAGAAGAAGCGGAGTTTCCAGGTGTGTAACATCCCTGTCCCGGAAAGTATATAACAGGAGGCAGGTGTCAAGGTGCCTCAGATCGCTGGTCCTGCAACGGACTTTTCGCCTCGGAGCAGCAGCTACGGAAGCGCCACCCCGGAGCATCCTTCCCTGGACGCTGCCTCTTTCCTGGACGCTCAGCCGAGATGGTAAGAAGGCGGCTTCTGCCCCCGCCAGGAGTCGGCAGGGAATGCCTGGGAGCGAGTCGGGGACGGTCCGGAGCACCTGGCAGGGACCGAGCCCTCGGCAGCGGCCAGCGCAGGGAGCCAGGGGCCGACGGGCCCCTGGCGCTGCCCGCCCGCCCTGCCTGCCTGCCTGCCTGCCGGGGGCTGGAGGGGCACGGAGGCGCCTCCTGCACCCAGAGCACGTTCCGGCCCAGAGGCTGCAGGTGCAGAGGGGAGTGGACATGGGGGTTGGCGCCTGCACGAGGCCTTTTCTCCCCCTCAATCTATTGCTTTGGGGAACCGGCCTTTAAAGAGGCGGAGCGTCTCGTTGCCAACCCGTCCCGGCTTCTCAAACTCTGACGGCACTTGCCGAGATGCACTGAGAATAAAAATGCCTTGGTTTCTTTTCAATTGAATGGAAGGAAATCCTACCCAGCCATAGATTGCTGGATACTCTCTAGTAAGTGTGAGTACTCTCCAGTACTTCCTAGTACTCTCTAGTAAGTGTGAAGGGGAGCACAGCCTTACTGGAATCCGTTCCGTTGTTCAAATAAATGATAAGAAAATAGGTTTTCAAATATTGGGACTGTAAGATCCTAAACAGGGGCGTGGTGGCTCAGTGGGTAAGACGCCAGGCTTAAGGTTGCAAGTTCGGAGGTTCGAATCCCTAGCCCTGCGTGCGGAGTGAGCTCCCGCACTAGCCCCAGCTCTTGCCAACCTAGCAATTCGAAAGCGTGCAAATGCAAGTAGATGAATAGGTACCACTTTGGTGGGAAGGTAACAGCGTTCCGCGTGCATCATGCCGGCCACGTGACCGTGGAAGCGTCTTCGGACAACGCTGGCTCTTCGGCTAACAAACGGAGATGAGCACTGGCCCCTAGAGTCGGACGCGAGTGCACAACTGTGCGGGGGGAACCTTTACCTTTACCTTTACTAAGATCCTAAACCCCTTATTGGAGAGAGAATCTTTGTGGTCCGATTCCTGATAATAAAGCTTGGGAGGCTTTGATCACTCCAACAACAGGTCGTCTCAGAGAAGACAAAATGCTCCTTTTTTTATCAACTTGGTCAAGAAATAACATTTCAGGAACGTGAGAGAGACCTTGGTGGGAGACAGGATGCTGGAAGAAGGAAGTGGGGAAAGGTGCAGTGCCCCACTGCCTTCCGGGACTTCAGCCTGCTCCTCTCTCTGTTCCTCAGTGGTCCCTGCTGGTTGTCCTTCTGAGCCTCGCCTGGACCGATGCCAGGCAGCCGGGGTGCTTCAGGGCAGAGGAGCTGCAGGACGGCCAAATGCCCCTGCACTTCCGGAGCTGGGCCTCCTGGTGGAAACGCCACGATTCCCTGCGGCTGGTCCCCTTCCTGGAGAACAAGCAGAACAGTCCGCAGCGCCTGCGGAGACATCACAGCCGTGGCTGCCCCAACCTGAAGCTCCAGGACATGCAGAATGGCGAAGTTCACGAGCGCTCCATCTCGCCCTGGGAATACCAGTAAGGACGTTGGCATCGAGAGTCGGAGGTGGCATGGGAATGTGGGGAGTTTTAAATGCAGGGGCCAAGCTGGAATTGCCCTCAGTCTGCTGCCAAGTCTCCCAGATCTCCTAGTTGGGATTCCTTCTAGGTGTACCTGGGTCTAAAGAAGTCCACAGGCTGTGGCTTACTCATAATCACTGGGTTCACCCCATATACAGAGGTCAAACCAAACCACCCCCATGACGGCTTGCCCTGTCAAGGGATGGCATCTCCTTGGGTATCTCGTGTCTTAGGATGGGGAGAGAGAAGCATTCCAGCCTTCTGGGATGTTGGGGGGCAAACGAGCCAGTTTCCCACTCCTTGGCCTGGCCAAGCCTTTGGTTGGCCTGACCCAGCAGACCACGTGTCCTCCCGCGAGACAGACATGCTCTTGCGGGTCCCCGAAGCTTGGTGGCCGCCCTTCCTTCTCAAGTCCCCAGGAGACTCCTCAGCAAACCACTCCCAGAATTCCTTGGGGAGGGAGGGAGAGAAAGCTGGAGAAATAACCTGGTGGCAGCTTCTGAGGTCTCCTAACCCACTTCCCTCTCTTCCTATGTCGAACAGCATTGATGAAGATGAGGACCGGTACCCACCCAAGCTGGCCTTCGCCAGGTGCCTCTGCAAAGGCTGCATCAATACCAAGACAGGGCAGGAGACCACCTCGCTCAACTCGGTGGCAGTTGTCCAGAACATGATGGTGCTTCGCCGCAAGGCCTGCACGCACAACGGCGTGGACGGGTTCTTCCTGGAGGAGGACTACATCCCCGTCCCGGTGGCCTGTACCTGCGTCCTCCCGCGTATCAGCAGCTGAGCAGACCCCAGCTTCCGTCTCCGGTGCTCGGTCCGCGTCCCTTCATCCCTCCTGTCTTCACCAGCGAACAGTTGTGTTGAACAGTGTTTGTTTTAAAGCACTTGTGCATATTCTCTTCGATTGGCCCTTGTGCATTTCAGCCTGTTGGCTGTGACTTTGGGGCGGGCAAGCTGACCAGCACCCCTCTGGGGAGGGGAAGCCCGTCCTGGAGCGTCCATCCACTCCGCTGCTCCAATGGGGACCAATTCCCGTTAAAAGGCATCTTGCCCTCTTTAGGATATATGAATTGATGAAAAAGAAATGCCTATTTATTTGTATTTGTATTTATGTTAACTTATATTTGAGATTTCCAAGCGTTTCACACTATTTTATTTATTATTTCCCAACAAAGTAGGGCCAATTTACAGGAGAAGCCTTTGGGTCCCCTTTGCCCCACTTGGGGGCAGGTTTCTTAACTGTCCCTGGGTCACCCCCGCACCCCAAAGGACTGGCCCTGATCCGCCTTCTGTGGGGGTTTTGGAGAGCCTTACGGAGCTCGTGGTGTTCTTCCGGGAACCCACAGGGTCGATGCGGGGCTGTGCCTTCATTTTATCCCAACAAGAGCCCCACAAGGTGGGCTGGGCTGGGTTGTGTCCACCCCCCCAACCCCCCCCCCCATGAGCTGTGATGGCTGGACTGAAGCAGGTCCCTCTCCTCCTGGCACGCACCTTCACCGCTGCCCCAGGCGGGTCTCCTGGCCGAGCTTCAGTTTGCCCTTTGAGATGAGCCGGTGGGGGTGGGGGGCGGGGAGGGAGGGCTTGTCCTCACTCTGGGTTTGGCACCCTATTTATTTCCTTTTTCTAATGAAGCCTTTGCTCCCCTCTTGGATTGTGATGTGATTTAAATTATTGAATTATTTATATGTATTTATTGTAACCCAATACAATATTTATTGTTCCTCTGGTGTGGACTCCTTTCATTAATAAAGATTTTATTTCTGTACGGAAAACAGCTGATTCAGATGGCTTTATTCACAGCGCGAGAGCGTTATTTATATAATCATATTGAGAGGAAGTGTTTTTGATTTTGTGATTTTGATGATGATTTCTAAGCCACTTTGAGCCTTGCTGGACTGAGCAGCATATATTTTATAGTAAAACAAATTTGGTGCCTGCCAAGATTGGCTTCCCTAAAGCCTCTTCTCCCCTAGTTGGTCATTAGAGAAGTAAAAATACTGCATGTCTGAACCAAGAAGGGATAACTTGCAGTGATAACAAATGAATTATTACCCAGCAATGGGCAAACACGCATCCTAAAAAATCCGCTGGATCACAACAGAGGTCCAACATCCTGTCTCTGACATTTTCCAGCCCTGTTCTTGTTCCCCGGCAAAATAGCATTTCAAGGTAGACTGCTTTAAAACATGAAGGTTCCACTGAGCCGTTTGCCAACGATAGCCCTTGCTGGCGCTTCCTTTCCCCATTCATTTGCCAACTCCCTCTCCTCCCCTGCCCCCCAAATGGGTCCATTTTGAGGGCTGATGCATCATGCAGGGGCATCCAATTCATGATTTTTAAGCGGGATGAACAAAGCACTTTTGCTGGGCTGGATTGTTAATCAGTGGAGGGATTTGGGGACCAACCAGGTGGGCTGCCCCGTCCACCCTCTCGGGACCACCAGCCACTCTCCTGCTCCCTAAAATAAGCAGCCAGTCTTGGTCCAAAATGTTGCGCCTGCTTGTGCGGGGCTTTTCGGGCCCCTTTTGGCCCTCCTTTTGAGGCCTTGAGGGATGCAGAATTAAAGGGCACGTCCTGCTGCTCAGATCTTGGCCGAGGGAGGGCTGAGCTGCTAGCACAGTGCCAGTCCTCCACCCCCCCACACACCCCGAGTCTTGAATGCACTCTCTCCAGAGCACACAGAACTTCCTTGGATTCCTCTTTTAGCAGCCAGGGATGCTTAAAAGGCAGCAACTGTGTAAGCCCTGTGCAGGATTTCCCATGCACACGTGCAAGTGAACCAGGGAGGCGAAGACTTGTGGAGGGAGTGCAACCGACAGAGTTCAGCGCAGAGGGAGACTTTCCACAGCGCCCTCTCCCGTCTCCTTCCAGAGATGCTTAAAGATGCCCCAGACAGCACGGCCGAGATGCCTTTGGATGACGGGACCGAGGCGGGGGGGGGAGGCATCGGCAGCCAGTAATCAGGGACAACCATCTGCAAACCATCCAGCAACCTAGCCCAAGCGCGTCGCCCCTTTTCTGCTCAGCCCTGCTGCTCGATGCATCAAGGGGAAAGGGTCGGGCCGAGGCAACCCAACGCAGCAGGGGAGGATTTGATGGTGGGGCAGGAAGACTGGCCCTACTGGAAACGCTGGCTTCTGCTCAGCCCGCATGGCACTCAGGAGCTTGGCCAGTGCCCAGCTGAGCCCAGCAGCAGGTGGGAGGAGGAGCCGGCTGGGGTGGGGGAGCTCCCAAGGCACTGGAGAAGCGCCAGCAATGCCAGGCCACGTGGCACCAGCCTCGTCACCCCCCGTGTGGCAGCAAAACAGAGCTTTGGCTTCTCCTCCAGCTGATATGCATCATCCACATCCCTGAATGTGCATTACCTGTAAGTAAGCTGAGCACCCAGATGCAGGATCTTGCGATGCTGAATGACGGATGCATATGGAAAATCTAGTATTCCACACCAGCACAAACACCCGGCAAAACAATCACCAAGTTCTGAAAACAGTAGTTTGTTTATTCAAGAAGAACCGAGCTAGTTCAAAACAAGCCGGGGGGGGGGGGGATTAGACTCAACCTGTTAAATTGAGGAATTTGACAAAGCCAGGGAATTGGAAGTCTAGATAAAATGCAATAAACACGGAAAGGGTGGGAAGACAGCCAAATTCAATCAAAAAGGAAGCTTGTGAGAATGACTAAAAAATGATTTACGATTTGTAGCAAAAGCATTTATCTGACTCCCTTTGGAAATGGGAAAAGAATCGGAAAGCCAAGAATTGCCCAGGGTTGAGATGAGACGGGGAAAAGGAAGCTAGGGATGACTTAAAATCAGAATAAGGGGAGGAGCCGAGGGGAAACGGTGGGCACCAGCTTCAGAAGAGTTTGGGGCAGGAACTTTGGGGAAAGGAACAAAGTCATTGGAAGGGTGGGTGCAAAAGCCCAGCTCGCTTGTGGGCCGACTCCGGTGCAAGAGCAGCTGGATTGGGAGGAAGGAAGAGGAGAGAGAGGAGGGCAAGGGGGAGGGAAAGACAGAAAGGGGGGCTTTGCCCCAAAAGAGGAGCAACTTGATCCCTTCCAAGTGGGGGAGACAAGCCAAGAGCCCTGCTGCTGTGGCCAGGCCTGCTGTGATCCGCAGGAATGCCTCAAGTTTTAAACCCTTTCTTTCCTTCAAATTCAAATCCAGCCTCAGGAAAGTCATGTCTGTATAAATACACCTACCTAAAGCTAATTTACAACCTGTCCTTCCTTCTGGCTTAAAATGAGCACTTTGTATACTGGTATGCAAAGCCTGCCTGTTACAAACACAGGGAGGGAAGGTGCAAGGAAACGCAAAGAAAGACCACAGATGGCCCCCGAGGGGCTTGCAGAAGTTTAGGTGCGGCCATCCTTCTGCTTGGGAAGCCTCTGGCCCAAGTTTCAATTCTGGAGGGCATCTCCCGTGCCTTCATCAAGCGGAAGTGGAGCCTCCCCTTCCAACTGCAGTCTATCTTTAGCAAAATAGGGAGGAGCTTCCTAAGCAACCACTTCAATGGGATTTTCTTGGCAAGTCAGTTCTCCCTCCCCTTGCTTCTTCCGAGCTTCTGCGGGGGGCCGGGGCGGCGGGTTGCTGGGGGGGTGCTTGATGGTGCCTCCTACTTGGGGCCGCTCTCGAGGCAACAATTCAATGGGGCGCCACTCTTCGCCACGTATGGCAGCCTGAAGAATAAAAGCCGGAGGAGGTTGATCATAGAAAGGAAGGAACATCAGGAAACGTCACTGTTCTGAGTTTCAGCGCCCAGGAAAAACCCCAATGAAATAAGGAATGATGGAAGAAATTGAAAGAAAATGCAATACAATTAACCAAGTGAGATAAAGATCTACAGGGTGCATGGACAGAGTGCACTACACTTTGGATTTTAATCTCTGTTTTTTTATTTATTGATTTGTGGTTCGTGTTGGAGGAAAACAGCCCATGGGGTTATTTTACAGCTCAACTTAATGTGCAACCCCCCCATCCCTCCCCATTCAGTCACTGGGCTCAGGGTGGTTTGGAAATGCAGCCAACCAAATGCTAATTTGACAAACATCATTTTAGACCCAAAAATGCACATACCCATTTCTTGTTACCTGTGTGAAACCAAGAACATGTTCACAACCACGCTGTCTTCAAAAAATGTTTTTATTTAAGTGTCCCATCCGTTCCAACCAGCAGAGGGCACCAGAGGACCACAAAAGGCTTTTTCCAACCTTGCGCAGGTAAAGCCCCTTGGTGGCTTGCAGACATTTTGTTACCTGGCTAGGTAACATCACCAGTGCACTGATGATGCTACCTAGCACTGATGATGTTGCCTAGTCGGGTAATGAAACGTCTGCAAGCCAACAACCAAGCTCAGAGAGCACCAAGGACTCCACAGGTCAACTTTGAGCTACAGAGATTCTCTTTAATTAAAGTCCCTTTGCTGCCTGGAAGGACCACTTAAAATTCTGGCCCAAAATGCCTGAGCAGAGAAAAAGCCTGGCTTAACTCATGGACAATCCACTACCTTTTAACTGGCTAATTAATGGGCACCAAAGGAGCAGGCATCCTTTAAAATAATTCGGGTTGCTACAAGCGGAAGATGGATGTGCTACAAGTGATTTCAGAGTTCCTACATTTTATCTGTCTTGCTCTCTCGGTCTAAAGTGCTCTATCTATATAAAATGCTCTTGGCTCTTTCAAAAGGAGGGGGTGAATCCTTATTATGAGAACAACATAATCCTTGTGGTTATGGTAGTCTGTTGGCCACTTACCAATAAGTAGATGCCACTTGCTATGGCCAGGCAAACTGCGCCAAGGATCGTGGCTAGCAAATATCCTGCAGGCACTGCTAGGCTGCCAAAGCAAAAGTTTAAAAGAGAAAAAAGTTAGCTAGAAATGCAGTCCCTGTGGCTGTGGGAATGACTCCAGGGGTTTATTTATTTTATTTATTTATTATTTCTAACTTATATCACCGCCCATCTCCCCCCACAAGGGGACTCTGGGCGGTTTACAATCAAGTCAGCAATTAAAAGCATATAAAATACTTTATACAATCATTAAAAATATAAAAATATAAAATCCAAGAGGCTGTATGTAATGTTTACGAACCAAACTTTACGGTGCGAGCCGTAAAGTTTAATCTAGCAAGTTTTAATATAGCGGTTTAATCTAGCAAGGGTTGAGTTCGGTTATCCAGAAGACCTTAAGTGCTCACCACCATCAAACCAGCTTCCTCAAGCCAGACATCAGCTCCAGAGTCATGTACAGGAGTACTGAGAGAGACGTTCCTCTGAAGCCAGAGCTCATATTCAGCCGTGATGGGCATCCATGGCTTTAACCTGCCTAAGTGTGATCTCCTTTTCAAGAAGCTGAGTGATGCCAGGCAGAGAAATCTGCTATTTGACACCGTGCATTGTTAAACTACGGAATTTGCTTGTAGTTTTGCAGTCAAAAATCAGGACTCCCTACTGTAGCCTATCCTGGTCTGTGATAAGTGAAGAGGGTTTACATTTAAAAAATGCACTCTTGTCCAGCAGTCTCACCTCCTCCTCTCACCACACGCATTCAGAAGTATTTTCACTATGCCCCACCAGTGTCCTTGAAATGCGGAAACTCCCCATCAGCAAACACCAGCCCACTTGATCAAAGGGGAATGCCCAGTTGGCGCCCAGCCAGCACTCTGGGTGCTGCACAACCCACGTGTGTGTAACCATCTTCAACCTCCCCCTCACCTTCACGTCCACAAATCCACAAACCCCGAGCAGGAGAGCTGCGGCTGAAAGTTCGCCCCTGGGTTTGTTGATTGTTTCAAAATGTCCCCAACTATAAAAATGGTGGTGATGGAAATTACCATGCGTAGAGAATGGCCCGGACATAATAATTCCTAGTTAAGGGTCCACACGTCTTCACAGCAGCTGTGAAATACTTCTGGCCACTGTGGGAGACCAGAATAAAAATAAAACACACAATTAGGCACTGAGTTCAAGGGTAGAAGCGTTCTGTGATACTCAGAAATGCACATCCTCTCCCCAACCCAATCAACGATGGCTTTTCTGCAGCTAGTGTCGGTTTTGCACCACTGCTGCTCCAACCCCATGGAGCGAAACTGCATGCACATCTGGAACAAGGTGCCCTACAATCAGCAGGTGCAACAAGCAGATTTGCATCGTTCACCAAAAAGTTTCTCAGCAAAATTGATTTGTCCCTGGGAAAAACACAATTCTGCAAGAAATGACCCAACTTGCTGGCATCCTGCTTCATCTGTAATTTTTAATATTAGTTGTATTGTACCAACTAACGTTTTACAGTAGTTATTTGCTTTATTTATTTTCTAGACACGTGATCACCAGTTTTGTAAGGAAGAGCAATCTGGGCATTTATCTGCACTGAACACATTTTCCCTCGCCTCCTACTTTAAAAAAAATCCAGACTGACCCGGGCATCCTTCATTTACATAATTTACCCTCGAAGTATCAGCAACTGGGAAGAGTAGAGAATAATCACATCCCGCTGGCCTCTGTCCAATCCCTGATATTTCCCTAACATAAAGGTCTATTTTTGCAGCACGAGGACTAGAAGCTTCACCTTTGTTTCAGTGAAAGCTGTCTTTCCCAGCAGGTGGAGTTCTTCGCCCAGCGCCAGGTCTGCAATTCACCAGCTCATCGAGGGCCATCATCACAAAGTCAAGAAATGCAACACTCACCACCTCTCTAGAGTGGATCCTTTTTCCCTTTTCCCTCGGGGATACTCCAAGCAGCAAACAAACACTCCAGCAACTCTTTAGACAGAGGGGTTAAGGAGGGGAAAAGAGCAATCTTCTTTTTAAGGCTTCTCCAGGGCAGTGGGGAGGGAGGGAGGACAAGAACTATGGGAAACAGCCTCCGGCTGCCGAATTTAAGCTGTAAGCCATTTGGGGCAGAGACCTCTTTCTTGACTTGCAATTTACAAAGGGTCAGACCCACCGGTGGTACAACAGCAAGAATACATTTTTCACCTGCCTGGGGTCCCACTTCTTCCATGCCACCCCAGTGTGGGAGGAACACAAGGAGGATAAAATCCATCTTATGGAGATGAACCAGGCAAGGAGAGGGGCATTTCCGTGGGGAAGAAGGAAAGGCTGCCCCCCCACCATCCAAGGACAGGAGGAGCAGCATCTCTTGGGGGGAAGGAGATGGAAAGTGGGAGTGGGCATCCGAAGAACCAAGGGGTGGACCGGCCAAGTGGCAGACAGGTGGGAATGTCTTCACCCATATCTTGGCACGTTTTCCTGTTTCATTTTTATTGCTCCTTGTCAGGGGGGGGGGCAAAGAGAGAGTTCTTCTGGCATCTCCAGGAAGTCGCATCCCTTGATTTTACTTTCGCAAATGGAGAGAAGTTGGCATTGCCAACACATTCCCAAAGCTATGGCTGATAATCAAGCTTGTATTTGCCAGTCCGAAGATCCACGATGGCTCTGGATTGGGTGAATTGGGCAAATTCAGCACTGCGTGTCTGTAGCGGCAACGTAGAAGACCATTGTATTTCAAGGAGTTTAAGTGACATATTTTGATTTTCTCCTTCACATGAAGAAGCTTAGAGTTTATTTTGAGTTATGCTAATGATTAGCTGGCTTGTTTTTTTATTTCTGTTTCAAACGGGAGGGAGAAGAGAAAACCCCAAGATCATTTTTGTTAAGCACTAGCTTATCTGTATAGTTTCCCGGGCTCTTGGATGATGTCATAAACAGGTGCTCCAGACCCTGGGAACTATCCAGTCAAGGTCAGAGCCTGCAGTCTCTGCACATGGAAACAGGGCCACGAGGTTTTAGGGCCAGACTTTGATAAAAACCTGAGGATTGCCTTTGGAGTTGGGAGCTTCTGCACAGACCTGAGCGCTGGGTGCTGTGGAAATGGGGTGGTGCTGTGGAAATGAGCCGCCCTGGGGTATGTCCGCTGTCCTTATTAAGGGGCTCCTGACAGCCTATGGGAGATTGGGTATCAACTTGCTTGATATGTTACGATTTTTCTTCCTTTATGTTATGCTTTTTAGGCTTCTGTTTAATCTGCTTAAACTGTGTTTAAATCTGTTTGCTTAAGTTAATAATAAAGCTAAAAATCTCTGTATTCACTGGTGTGCTTCTTGTCTCTGGATCCAAAAGAACCAATTGTCTGGGCACCTGGCCACTGCTTGGACATCGGGCAGAACAGTGTCATGCTCAGATTCTTGTGCAGATTATTTCGTAAACCACGGCTTTAGCCCAGTGCATGAAACCAGCCAATGTGGGCCTCCCCGCCTCATGATCGATCAATACTCCTGCTGGCCTCGCCCTTTTATCAATCTTCTTCCTCTTGAGACTTTGCAGAAAACCCCACCGTGAAATAGTTACCAGCGACAGAAATGCAGTTTCCTGGACCCTGTTTAGCAAACAGAACCTGACCTTCACTCTTCCATCCTACTCAGGGCCACAACATTGCCAAATTCTTCAACCACAAACATTCCAAATTTTGCAATCCGATTCTGCAGGAAGCAACGCAATCTGATTTCCCTAATTTCTACTTTCTGTCTTGGAACGCAGAGTAATAATTTATTCCCCATGTGGCAATATTATAATCCTTGCAAGCAGCTTGTAATAAAAAAAATGTGATGATTGTGGGCTACACTTGACATAACATTTAGTGAGTCACTGCACTTAACATTCAGACTCTTTTTAATATGGATATTGTTTTAAAGTAGATATAGGCAATCCATCTGGCGAGGGGGCTATTTGTCCTAGGGGGCTACAGGGACCACAGAATTTGTACGAGGACATTTTCACAGAAGGATACATTGCATAAGCAGCAACCATCCACATTTTGAATTGGCCCGAAACAGCCACAATGCCACCGGTCACTAAAACTAGAAACGAGAGAGAGAGAAAGAGAATTCATTTTGTTTGTGATGGCAGCATTCCCTTTTCTATCCACGAGGCACATTTCAAACCCAAAATTACGCAAACAAGGAACTTGCATCAACTGCTGAACCCAGATGAACCAGCACATCTTTGCTGGCCGCTGGAAAGGAACTTTGTATATGTGTATGTTTAACAAATATACTAACCTTGCTTTTAATCCTCTTGTAGGCCAAGTAACAAAGGTACATGTCAAGCAGGGGACAGAGGGATTGGACTGATTTGTAAAGAAGCTGCACCAAAAGAAACCCTCACTTCTTCCCCATATTCCTCTTTGGAATTCCTTGCCACAAGAGACAGGCTACTTCTGAATGCCAGCTGCTGGGGAGCAGCAGTAAATGCGGGGCCAAAACTCTCGGGCGTTTCTGCGCCATCCAAAAGCATCCGGATTTCTGATCTGATCTGGCAGGTCTGACATCAGCCATGAGAACAGAACGGCCCTTTCCTCCTCAGCGTGTCGGGCTGCAGCCCCCGTCCAAAGAGCCAAGTGCCTCACGGTCCCACGATGCTGATTGACAGTTTGGGGTGGGGGTGAGGGGATAAAATGGAGCAGAGCATCTTGGGAAAGGGCGGCCCTGATGCTCTGCGCTGCAACATTCTGCTGTGGGCATGGAAGGGTGGGAGGTGGGTGCGCCCTGAAGAATCAGGAGGCTGGGCTGGGCTGGGCTGGTGGGTCTGTTCTGCAATCCAGCCTCGGGGCACCTCCCAGGCAGCTGCTCTGCTTGCCCCCCCCCACTAGAAAGGGGGAAGTGAAAGCTGCCCCTCCTGCAGCGTCACCATCTGCCTCCTCTTGCGGAGGTTCCATGGGGAGCCCACGTGCAGGCTGTTCTCGTGCAGAGATCTGGCCCAGCACTAGGGCGTGAACATTTTTCTGCTTGCCTGGGGGGGGAGGTCCAATTCATTGCTCAGGCTGGACCACAAGCCCCGCGTCATGGGCCTACTTTGAGGAGGAAGCGCTCAGCATACATGTCTCCTAGCAAAGATGCTGCTTACAGGGGGTGGGGGCAGGGGAAGCTGCCTTCTGCAAAAATATTTGCTTTCCTCTTGGGTTTGAGAAGACAGGTAACGTCTTAAAGCACTGTTTCTCGACCTTGGCGACTTTAAGATGTGTGGGCTTCAACTCCCAGAATTCCCCTTGCTGGCTAGGGAATTCTGGGAGTTGAAGTCCACACATCTTAAAGCTGCCAAGGTTGAGAAACACTGTCTTAAAAAAAGGAGCCTAAAGGTCCCTCTGAGCCCCCACTGCAGGAAGAAGGCGGGCAGAGTCTGGGGGCCATCAGCTGAGGGGGGGGAGGCAGCCCAGGGAAGGCTGGTGGGGCATTCAAAGACCCCTCTGCCCTCTTCCTGCCTCACTATTTGATCTCCTTTGGGAGAAACCTGGCCTTTGCTTCAAATGCAGAGAAAGGTTTCCTGCAGATGGGCCTCTTCTGTCCCTCCAATTTAGCAGGAATCCCGGCTTGTTCAAACACCCCATAATCTCCTTTTCATGTTGCCCTAGGATTTTGTTACAAAACATCAAGGTACAAGGGAATTAATGGATGCACTCCATATGGTATGCACTCCATATCGGGGGCGTGGTGGCTCAGTGGGTAAGACGCCAGGCTTGTCAATCGGAAGATCGCAAGTTCGGAGGTTCGAGACCCTAGCCCTGCGTGCGGAGTGAGCTCCCACACTAGCCCCAGCTCTTGCCAACGTAGCAATTTGAAAGCATGCAAATGCAAGTAGGTGAATAGGTACCACTTCGGTGGGATGGTAACAGCGTTCTGCGTGCGTCATGTGGCCACATGACCGTGGAAACGTCTTCGGACAACGCTGGCTCTTCGGCTAAGAAACGGAGATGAGCACCGGCCCCTAGAGTCGGACACGACTGCACAAATGTGCGGGGGGAACCTTTACCTTTACCTTTTTACCTCCATATGGTAAAAAACTTTTGCTTGAAAACCTGAAGAGTTTTGGGATACAAGTTTGGAATAAGAATTGCTGGAACTTCAATATAAACAATTATAAAGGTAAAGGTTCCCCCCGCACATTTGTGCAGTCGTGTCCGACTCTAGGGGCCGGTGCTCATCTCCGTTTGTTAGCCGAAGCGCCAGCGTTGTCCGAAGACGCTTCCACGGTCATGTGGCCGCATGACGCGCGCAGAACACTGTTACCTTCCCACCGAAGTGGTACCTATTAATCTACTTGCATTTGGATGCTTTCGAATTCCTAGGTTGGCAAGAGCTGGGGCGAGTGCGGGAGCTCACTCTGTCACGTGGGGCTAGGGATTCGAACCTCCGAACTTGTGATCTTCCGATCAACAAGCCTGGCGTCTTACCCGCTGAGCCACCACGCCCCTTACATAAACAATTATGCTCATCTGCTATTTTGCTCAGTAGCAGAATAATTTTTCTACACCTTTAAGAATCCAAGGGATGTTACTTCAAAGGAGAACAAGTGATTACCTCTCTTCTTATAAAATTTTGGGGAATATTTGGTGGATTCACACCTAACCTTTAACCAGTTCCAATAATAAGGGAGCAGTTTGCTAACTCCCCACTTGGCTCACTTGGGCAAGTTACCTGCCTGTTTAATTAACCAGCAACTCTCTGCTGTTAACCTGTGAAGCTGGGCTGTGATTGAGAGGTGGCAGGGCAGGGGGCCTTGGGATTAAAAAGGAGGAGGAAAGTGTTATTTCCATCTTTCCCATCCCCCAGACTTGAGCGCACAGAGAAGTGCCAGAAAGGACGTGCCAGATCACTGCCCAGTAATGGCACCGTTTCTTCAAAACCTCTTCCCCTTATTTTCATTGGCTCCACTTCCTCCCCCTCCCTCCGGCAACCGAAAGCAAGTCTTTCTCCATCTAGGGGAGCCACCAAAGGGCAGGGAGAAGTGTTGAGCGGGGTGGGCGGCGGCTAAAAAACGGGGAAGATGCCCTGAGTACAAACGGCCAAAGCAGAAGAAGAAAGAAGAAGAAAGTCTCCTGTCTCTGCAGGCTATGAAAGGCATCTGCCCAGCGTCACATGCACACCTGAAAAGGACGCGAGGCTGCACCTGGACCTACCCCCCCCCCCCCCTCCCTCCCTCCCTCCCTCCCTCCCTCCCTCCCTCCCTCCCTCCCTCCCTCTCTCTCTCTCTCTCTCTCTCTCTCTCTCTCTCTCTCTCTCTCTCTCTCTCTCTCTCTCACACACACACACACACACACACACACACACACACACACCCACACACAGCTGCGCGGGAAGAGTTGCAGCTTTAAGCAAAGCCGCCGGAGCACTCATTTCGGTCGAACCTGCGGCCATCCGAGTGCGGCTGGACTCCAACTCCCATCTGCCCGGGGCTGATGGACAGGGATAATGGGACCGGGACCCCTTCCCACCCCTCTTTCCATTCACGCTCCTGTTCTTCCTCCTAAGTCCCCCCCAACATTTGACCCACCGGAAAGCGGAGGTTGGCGCGGGGGGAACTTTTTAGAAACTTTTTCGCAAAAGAAAGGCGCGGGGGGGGGGGGAGAGAAAGCTCCAAGGACCCAGCCGCGGGTGGGGGGAAGCCTGCGCCCCTCTCCCCGGCTCCCCCTCTGCAGACCCAGCGCTCTGCCCCGGCTCAGAGGCCCCTTCCCCGCGCGCGACACTCACTCAGGCCCGACGCCAGCGCCTGCTCGTTCGCCCACATGGCCCACTCGATGCGCCCCATCGCGCCGCCGCTTTGAACTCAGCCGGCCGGCAGGCAGGCAGGCAGGCAGGGCGGACGGGGGGAGGTCGCCGCTACGTCCTTCCTGCTCCTCCTCCGGCGGCCGAGCCGGCAACGCCCCCCCCGCGTTTCATGCGTGGAAACACCGCGGCAGAAACGACCAGCAGCTCCGAGTTCTCTTTTCTTTTAAGACAAATACCCAACACCTGGATTTTGTGCAAGGGCTCTTGAGAAGAGCAGCCCGCCTCCGCTGACTGCGGGGGGGGGGGGGTTTCCTTGGACTGGCCAAAGGTTCCAACGCCTTTCCTGCCCCACCGGTGAATCGGGTCTGGGTCCTTCAGGGTCCCTTTGTGCCACTGAAACCCGCCCCCCCGGGCCCTTCTCTGCGCTGCCTCCTGATGGCAACACCCACTTCCTCGCCTGCCCCCTCGGCCGGATCACTTCTAGCCAAAGATGATTTAATTTTGCTTTCTGAAGGTTTTTAACTATGTTTTTTTTTTCAAAATTCTGTAACTTGCCTTAACTTTTGTTATCTATGCTTTTCTCTAATAACATTTGTGTTCTCAGTGAATTGTCTTTGTGCAACATCTTTTTTTAAAATTGTGAATGCCCTCAAGCTCTTTTCATTTCGGGGGGAAAAAGGCAGAGTATACAGGTAGTCCTCGCTTAACGACCACAATTGGGACCAGAATTTTGATTGCTAAGTGAAGCAGTCATTAAATCTGACCCAATTTTGGACCATTTTTGTGGTGGTCGTTAAGTGAATCACTGCAGGGATTAAGTGAATGTGGTCATTAAGTGAATCACGCAGTTCTCCATTGATTTTGCTTGCCAGAGGCTGGCAGGGAAGGTTGAAAATGGCAATCCCATGACCACGTGATGCTGCGACGGTTATAAATGTGAACCGCCAAGGACCCAAACTGTGATCACATGACTGCAGGGACACTATGACGGTTGTAAGTGTGCGGACCGGTCACAAGTTGTTTTTTCAGCACCGTTGTAAGTCTGAACTGTCACTAAACAAATGGTTGTTAAGCGAGGGCTACCTGTAAATCCAAAGTACAATTATAAAAGGAGAACAGGTGGGCAATGAACAACAAATTGTGATATCCATAACTGAGGGAAGTTTCCACAAATATCTCCCTCATTTATTTCAGAAACCTTTCTTAAAAAGAAAACGGTATCAAAAAAATTGAAGCTTATTTATTTACACAAATACTTATGGGCCAGAGACTTCCGCAAAGGCCTTGCATCAAGGAGTAGAACGTGAAATAGGTAACCAGGACAGGAAAAGACGGTCAAAACGTCCCTTTTGGACACCGCGAGGGGCTATAATCGGCCAGGCCTCCCTTCCTCCCACCAGCCCAGAGGGGGGGTGGTCTTGGCTCAGCTGCTGCTTCGCGGCATCCCGTCTGTCCCCAGGAGATGGCAGCTCCCATCTTCCACAGCCGCTGGTCCCGGGCCAGGCTGAACCAACCGGAAAAGCAAAAGGGGAACAAGTGAAACAGCTGGCAGACAGCGGTGCCAGAGGGAAACGGGCAAGAGGAGACGCTGGGGCAAAGGAAAGGATATTTCGGTGCAATGTTATAACTGTCAATTGTATTTTATTGTTTGATATATTGATAATGTCTAATTATTGTGTTATCTATCTGAATGGTGGGGTTTGTAAACTGCTTAGCATCACATGACTGAGTCAGCAAAAAAAGCACTCCAGATAAATACCCAAACACATTCCCTATTTTTACATCCATCTGCATTTCAATGCTCTGATCTTTGAGGGAGGTGTGTAACCATTATGGCAAAAAATAAGAGAATTCCCCAAATAAATGCTGGTGTGGCCGGGCAGGAGGGTCACCCACAGGGACAATAGCTGAGGGCATCCCGGTTAACACACACCTGGAGGTGGATTTAAAAAACAGGAGCCTGGCCCTACGCACACGCCATACTTCGGGACCATTGTTCCAAGTGTTTTCAGTGCGGGCAAATATTTGTTTTTCTTTTCAGAAAGAAAACAAAGAAAAGGAGCAGGAATGTTGCCCTTGATGAAAAGCCAACACGCAAACGGGGAAACTGGTTTCTCTTTCACTTCTTTCCCAGAAGGAACGATGCCACCCAATAAACTTTGCCCCAAGACTCAAAAAAGACCCAACGAAAGGGAAGCCGTCTGCCAGGCTGGGAAAGGATGCAGGCGCTTGGACGGGCACACCTCCCTCTCGGTCCGTTTCTCCCCTCAAGCCCTGGCAGAGCCTTTGCCAGCCCCGGAGGAAGAGGCGGCCGTGTGCCCTGGAGGCGGCCAGGCCTAGCTCCTACCTTGGTGATCAGCAGGTACCGGACGGCTCCCGGGGCGGGGTCCCGCACCACCCCTGCCAGCAGATCCTCTGAGGGGCTTGCTGCGTCCACGGGAAGGCCTTTCAGAAACCTAAAAGGAAAGGACGAAGGGAAAACCCTGGAGTGAAACTCTGCAGCCCTCCCGACCCCCACCAGGGAAAAAGGACAGGGCCGAAGGAGCCGGAACCCGAAGAACATTTTCCTAAAGAAAACGGATAGATAGATAGATAGATAGATAGATAGATAGATAGATAGATAGATAGATGATAGATAGAAGATAGATAGATAGAAGATAGATAGATGAGAGAGAGAGAGAGAGAGAGAGAGAGAGAGAGAGAGAGAGAAGATAGATAGATAGATAGATAGATAGATAGATAGATGATAGATAGATAGATAGATAGATAGATAGATAGATAGATAGATGATAGATAGATGATAGATATTGTGCTAGTACTATCGGAATTAATATTTTGGCATAGAGCAGTTTCCTGGTATTCAGGGTTGCTCTCCTGAGAAAGAAGAGATCTCTTCAAATACAAAGAAAGAAGTCGCTGTTTAGTGCAAAAAAGTCAGGCACAGGAATAACCACAAGCACTTTGAAGGGGGGTTGTAAGCCAAGACTGTTTTCATCTGCAAATCCCTTGGGAACTGCTCCTAGGGAGTGGGCCTGGGGTGCCACTCTGACTTCTGGAGCAAGCGGGGAAGGTGGGCTCACTCACTGGCCTCCGTTGTTCTTGGGGGGGAAGCTGCGCTTGACCACCTCCACAAATTCCTCCAGCGTCTCCTCCAGCAGGAAAAGAACCGCGTTCGGACCAGCGTCAAACGTGTAGGCCACCTGCCGGCAAGCACAAGGTCAGCGAAACCGAGCCCAGCCTCCCTCTCCCGGTGCGTCCTGGGGAGGGCGAGGGAAAGACCCTGCCGCCACGGCCTCTCCCCCACCACGTCTACCCGTCCCACCAGGTCCGGCGGGGGGCTCGGGGGTCCCGTCCACCAGGGACCGTCACCTGAGGGGCCCCAGGAGGAGACCTTCCCCGCCGTGGCCCCCGCCCTTCGGCACATCCTCCCCCAAGGTCAGGCTGGCCCCGACCTTGCTGGCCTCCAGGGAGGGCCCGAAAACGGCTTCACCGATCGGCCTGGGCACCCAGTGACCTGGGCGTGCAGCCCGCCAAGTGGCTGGGCCGCTAGGCAAACGGAGGGCCCTCTCCCGCAGATCACGTCTCCTTGTGGTTTTAATAATGGTTATGCTCTTAGTTTTTTTTAATGATTCATGTTATTTGGGGGTTATTTTGTTCTATTGTTTTGCTGCTCAAAGTCACGTATGTGGTGAGAAATAGATAGAGTGGTCCATTTTATTTACTTTATTCTATTTGGCAATGGAATAAAATAAATAGAACAGACAACTCTATTTATGTATTTCAATTTATATGGCCGCCCATCTCCACCTCGTGATTCTGGGTGGCAAACAGCAGTTAAAAACATAAAATAACAGTAATATCACAATAAATACAACTGGGCAGCGAAGGGTTAGGGTTAACTGCCTGACGGCTCTCAAGTGCAACCTGAGGTGAATTGGCACCTCTGGTCTTTTCTCCAGGTAACGTCCATCACCAACGCTTCATTTTTTTTTCTGTTTACAGGATTGTCGGAGCTGAACTAGGTCTGGGGGATTAAGGATATGTTTACAAAGATAAACTCCCTTGGGGGAGTTGGGCGGTGATAAATTTGATTAATTGATTGATTGATTAAAATAAAATAAAATAATAAAATAAAATAAAGTAAAATAATAAAATAAAATAATAAAATAAAATAATAAAATAAAATAAAATAAAATAAAATAAATAAAAAATAAATAAATAAAATAATAAATAAAATAAAAAATAAATAAATAAAATAATAAATTAAATAAAATAATAAAATAAAATAAAATAAAATAAAATAATAAATAAAATAAAATAAAATAAAATAAAATAAAATAAAATAAAACGTAGATGGGATAATTTTTCACAGCAGCTTTCCCAAGCCACGATCCTTTGGCCTGCTTCCTGAAGACAGGAGTTGCCAGGCCTTCCCCGAGAGGCCCCCGTGCCCCACCCCTGGGCGCTGCAGCTGCCCCGCATACCTTGGTTTTCCCGTAGTGGGCGTTGAAGCGGTGCACCAGGGCAATCACTTGCTTGGAGGTGTCGTTGAGGTAGAAGAGGGGGGGGAAGGTGTCCAAGCAGGTGGCATGAAACTGGTTGCTCTCCTTCATGGTGAGCTGACCAAACGCCTCGAAGTCCCGCTGCTGGATGTGGCGGATCATCTGGGCCATGCGCTCCGGGACGACAGCCTTGGCACGGTGCTGGAAGGGGAACACAAGGTGCGGGGGGGGGGGTGCTCAGGAGAAGCATCGGCACGAGCGAGTCTCCTGGGGCTCAGTGCGCTCGTTGCCAGGGTCAGCTTGGAAGGGGAGATTCCACGCTTCCCCCTTGAAAGGAGTCCAGGGAACCGAAGGACCATTTTTTTTTTTTATTTATTTATTTATTTATTTATTTATTATTCAATTTATATCAACGCCCCATCTCCCCCGAAGGGGACTCTGGACGGTTTACAGAGTCAATAATTAAAATAAGTAAAAATGTAATACAATACATATAAATACAAATAAATTAAAGATAAAATCCAAGAGGCAATAAAATTGTTCTTAAAAGGGCTCTATGGGACCAGCCATCACCAGGAGGAGCTGTTACCCTTCCCGTCTTGATCTCAGTCCTCTTCCAGGGCTGACAAAACCATGTTCTCTCTTCTACATCCAAGCTAGCTAGTTGCAGCTGCTGCAAATGAAGGCATCTGGATTACACGGCCTTTAGGTTTGCCCGATTCTGGATGTCTATTATGTACCCTGGGGTTTCGGCTTCCTTCCTTTCCTTGTTTGCAATTGTTTTAACAGCAGAGAGTTGCTTTAAGATTTTTAGCCACCATTTGCCTAAAACAGTGTTTCTCAAGCTTGGCGACTTGAAGACGTGTGGACTTCAACTCCCAGAATTCTGGGAATTCTGGGAGTTGAAGTCCACGCGTCTTCAAATCGCCAAGCTTGAGAAACACTGGCCAAATATATTAAAACCCACACTGGCTTCAAAAGGTAAATTCCACAGGGGTGGTGGCCACAAGGACCACCAGACACAGCATCTCCATGGGGGCTGATGGGGTGGAAGGAAAGCAGCAAGCTGGGGAAGGCCCCACAGGGATCTGTGTGGGGCTACGGAACGGGCAGCCGTGTCTCCTACCTTCAACAGGAGGCTGGTCTTCACGCTGCTCTGCATTCCCGCTGTGCTGCCCACCAGCTTTTTCTCCGCGCTCACCTGCCAGGGAGGAGGAAAAGGAGTAATGGGGGGGGGGGGCCCCGCAGGAAGCACCAACAGCTCAGTCCTGCAGAATGGGTGCTTCTGCCTCCCCCAGTCCTAGGAACCAGGCCGGCCCAAACGCTGGGCAGCCGCCACCGCTGCCCAGGCCCCCCGTTTCTGTAGCGAGGGCCCCTCACTCACCACCAGGATCAAGACCCTCAGCTCCGGCCAGTGCGTCTCTGGCACCACCTGCTGGGCCACGCTGTCTTTGCCGTCGGGATCGTCCCCCATCACCCACTGCACGAAGCCTCCGAACATACTTCGGCAGGCACTTCCAGAGCCCTGACGGGCAATTTCGGACAGGTCCCCCTCCACGCCGTACAGCCGGGCCAGGGTGTAGACTGGAAGGGAAGCCAGAGGGCGCCCGGTCCCACAGCAGAACTCCCCAAATCCTCGCCCCTGGGCAGGCTGGCTGGGGCAGATGGGAGCTGCAGTCCAGCCCACTTTAACTAAGCCTGTCCTAAACAGCCTGCTCGTCCTCCAACTGGCCATGGCGTCCCTTGATACAAAGGGATCAGCAGGCTTGAGAAATCAACAGGCTACATTAGGCCATCCAAGGATGGCTTGGTGGAAGCCCCCTGGAGGGGGCTGGATGGAGGGGCGTCTCCTGGAAGCAGGCCGGGCTGGCTGGGCTGTCACCTGCACCCCGGCCCAGATTCCCTGAAACTGCTCCCTCTGGTTTTAACCTCCCCCACCCACGCCTGGTGTGCGGCGGCCATTCCTTTCCAGCCACAAGGCGGCCACTCAGAAAGCCAGAAGGCCCCCGGTCTGCCTCCCGTGCCCACCCCAAGTGGCTTCACTCACCCAGGCAAGCGTAGCCGGCGGCAGAAGATGCGAGGCCCGCCGCAGTGGGAAAATTGTTCTCCGAGGTGATGTGGACTTTGTAACCCTGGCTCAGGGGGGGAGGGTCCCCCTCGTCCCCGCCACTGCTCTCGCCACGGCGCTTCCTAGCCAGACGGCGGACTGCGAGAGAGAGCACACAGGAGCCGAGGCCGCTCAGGAGAAAGACGGAGAAACGGACATCCCCGCAGGGCCGTTTGGGGTCTGGGGTGGACCTTCCAACGGCTTGGGAATTTCTCACCAGGACACCACCACAGCTAAACACTTCCTCTGCGCTGTGTCTCACTAAACAGAACTACTACCTCGGATATCCCCTTTTTCTATCGGTCCTGAATTGGTCAAATACCATAAATACCATGGTAGTTTGCTACCATTACTATAGAGAGAGGCATTTAAAAATACATTATTATTAATAATAAAGTATTGAATTATGCAGCGTCGCTGTCTGCCATCCAAAGCAAGGCAGCTCCGCGCTGCCTGCCCATCCGGGAAAGAAAAAGGGCCCAGGCTGAAATCAATTTCCAAGATCGCTGGAAATCCTTAGAGGTAAAAGAAACGTGCCCTGTTCATTTGAGCTCAGTCCTTCAAAACAAAGAATCAGAAACATTAGGAATTCTTTGGCTATACAGGCTTCTCTGTTCCCCCCCCCCACCCATTAAAATGCAAAATGGTTTTGAAACATTTTGGACACAGAGCAGAACCTAAAAGAGGCCCAGCCCCGGTTCCAGGCGGAAAGACCGCAGAGCCGTTCTCCCAACTTTTAGCAAAAATCAAAAGAGAGTTTAAGATACCCATTTGCCTGAGCTGCCAGCTGGGCAACCCAGTTTGTACCCAGCACTGCCTACCGCCGCCTCCTCCGCTTACTTTCCCGCAGGCAAGACTGGAGACGGGGGTGTTCCATGTCACTTGGCTCCCCGTTCAGCCAGAGGCGGTCCTCCGTGAAGTCCCGGCTGAGGGCGGCTGTGGTGGTCGTTTTCAGCTGGAACAGAACAACTAGTTCAAACCCGATATACAGGAGCCCCGATGGGCCACAAGTCTAGCTTGGAGGATGTTAAGATCAGCTGAAAGTAAGCTTATCCATGGATAAACCCTCCCTGGATTATCCAGTTAAACCACTGGATTTCTTCCGATTCTTCATTAGTGAGGGGATCTATAACTTGCTTCCAAACATTAAACAAAGGGGCAGTCACAACAATGTGGCAGACTAAGCAGATCAGCTCTCAGAAATGAGATTGCTCTCAGAACAATAGCAGAAGGAGCCTTAACCATAAATATTTTCAGTTAAAATTGTAGCAACAGCTCTTGATAAAGTAGCATCAAATGAGAAATTTAGTCTGCTTCAGCCTTCATTGTTGCTCACTAAAATAATTATCAAATGCCTTGTGCAAATAAAAAAAACCTGATCCTTGAGGCACAACAAAATAGACACCAGCAAATCTCTGTAGGGAAAATGTTCCTAAAATAGAGGAACCCATGTTGAAAAAGCCCGTTCTAGGCTCACAGACGGCTCCCTTCTCAATCCCTGGAAAGTTTTAATATTTTCAAAAACCACTGAAAGTCTTTAAGGTCTAAGGAGGGTCAATGCTGAGTTGTAGATTCCAGACCACAGAGATTTGCCACCATGACTTCAGTGGGGAAATATTACTTTTTCAAAAGGGTTTTCAAAATTGCCATGTAGGAATTGACTCAAACTACAGAATTTGGCTGATTCATGAACTTGGAGAGGCATTTTGCAGGAACAGCTCCATAGCCTCCATCAGTACTCCAGAATATCAGTTGCCGTGAGGGCTAAATCAGAAATAAAAGGCCTGAGACCAAACTGGTCCTTTCCAGAACAGCCCACAGGTGTCGTCTACTCATCCTTAGGATGCAAAGGCGAGAGGACGACTCTTAAGGTGTGGCCCTTGTGTTTCCTACGTGGGCGGCTTAAGTCTTACAGTTTGCAGACCAGTTTTCTTTGCACTAACTAATATCTGTAATAACAACTGTCTTACCAAGAGTAAGTTTGTTTTTAGCTGCTTTTATATTTTTTCTAGTTTTGTGTGCCGGCCAGAGCCCACTGGAGTTGGGCGGCCAATCAATTTAAATAAACAAGCAAACAAATAAGTAAGTAAACAAAAAAGTCTTTCGATCCCTACCTGCTAGCCTACTTCAATAGCAGCCTGGGGAAGCTCATCAGCTGCCTCCTATTTTAAAGAGCTTTTAAGGAGGTTTCAGCTTGTCCTAACCCAACAGAGCTTCCTTCCGCCATGTTCAGACTGGGGGCATAAGTCGGTCACCCCAAACAAAACGGGTCACTTGTGACGGTCTGGGACTAACCTGATCTTGGTGCAGGGTGACGCTGAGGGATGAATTAATAGGCAGGATCAGCTTTTCGTCACGTTTTCCCCCTGGATGATGAAAGAAGGAACTGAGGAAAAACTGGCTCCTGCAGGGCCGGTCACTGAATCTGCAGTGGCTGGAGAACCTCATAAATTGCGGTTAAAGACCGACAGAGCTGCCCCAACCTGTTCCCTTAGCTGCCAGCAGGCAGGACTTAAATTACAGCTTGCAGACACACCTATTATTTGTGGAGCATCTTCCTCCTTCTCCTGACTTCCCACTTACTGATTTGGGTGGGTGGATTTAGCATGGAAAACTAGATGTTCCATGTATTGCTTCATAGTATACAGGTACATTCAACAAACAAATATTCAGTGGTGTTGGGATCCGCTCCAAAATAAAGACACACAGAGCTTCAACTTTTTCGTTTAAAATGGGCCCGCATTTGTCTCTAACCAATTAATCCAATGCAGATGCACATGTATTTATTCCCAGGAAAGTATAGAAGATTACAGCCTAAGATACCGGTTTCTCCCTATTTTTATTTGGAACCTGTATTTGTAAAAGCAGTTGCACACTTTAAGCATTCTGGAACAATGCTAGTTTTATTTTGGGAAAATAAAGTTCTCACACCATCTATTCACTCTCCTTACTCTTCCTGTCCCTCTTGTTCCACCCCTCCTTAGGTTCCCCGGGCCCCCCTTTCTTGCAGGGAATGGTTTTTCATCATCGTAACAGCAAAGGCTTCTTGGAGCCACCTCGACTCCACAAGACTTCATGGACACAACCCCCCAAGGTGCGTTTCGACCGCCTGATCTAACCTACAGCTTTGACTTGGGATCTCCTGGTGGTCTCTAATCCAAGCCGGCTTAACCACGACCAACACGCCTTAAAAGCCCCCTTTTGAGCCGAGCTTTACGGACTCTACTGCGATACTCACAGTACTTGACCACCGCGATGTTGACCGGCGCCGTGCAGGTCAGCAGAGCCGGGCGCTTCTCTCCGGCCACCGGCGGACTCATGATGCGGCTGCTGCAGGGGACCCCAGGTAGTCGCTGCCGCTGCTCCCACCTCCGTAGGACCCCAACCCAGCCTGCCCAGCGCTCGCGCTCCCTTCCCAGTCCGCCCAGTCTCCCTTACTGGGAGCAGAGCCCGCGCCTCCTCCCCGCATGTGCCTCCTCCGAAGCGCGCGCCACGCCCTCGCACACCATTGGCTCGCGGCGCTCCAGCTGGGGCAGCGCCGCCCAATCGGCGCGCTCCCCGCCCCCTCCGGCCGCCGCTCTCAGCCAACCGGAGCGCGTCGGACGATGGGGCAGCTGGCTCGCCTCATTCAAGGCCGGAACCTTCGGGGCTCCCTCGGAGCAGGAGAGGTTTCCCACCCGGGCGGCTTCCCATGTGCCTCCAGACGCGGCGCCATGACACCAGAGGCAGAAGGCAGAGCCCTGAGCGCGCTTGCTCGGTTGCGTTCGCCCCAGCCGGGCTGGTGGGCGGCGCGCGGGATTCTTTTCTCCAGCTGTGTCTTCGGTTGCAAACAGGTGTCTTGCTTTTCTGTTATGGAGCATCGCGATTATTCTTTTTCTTTACTGTCCTGTCTTCTGGCGCAGAACTGCACCGTCCGTCTCGGTGCCAGCCCCCCACGCACGAAAGCCAGCGCAGCCTAGAAGGAAGGGGGACCGATGCAGTGGGCTTCTCCGCGCGGGGTGCAGCCGTCCAATGCGGGGGGGCGCGGGGGGGCACCCGGCTGGCGGAAACCAGCAGCTGGATGGCGAGCTCGCAGGGCGATGTGGAGGTTACGGGGGGGGACCCGCACTTCGCCCCAGCAAAAGCCGCGTTTCCAAATCCCGGGAATGCTGCGTACGTGTTACCCGGCCTTGGTCAGAGCCCCGGGAAAGCAGCGCCTGGGCCGAGATCAGAAAGCGGCTGGAAGCGCTTTTTCGGACCTGCGAACTTGGACGCGAGGCATCGTGCGCTGCAGCAGCTGGACCTCGTCTGTCTGCTCCCCTTTCCCTTTACGTTCATTTAACTTCGGTGAACCTCCGACAAAAAAATTGGCTGGAGCTGCGGATCTGTTCCGGATGGGACCCGGAGCAGAATTTTCCGTGGGTGCAGTGCAGGAACCCAGGCAGCCGTGCCCCTTCCTCCCTTCTCACGGCTCCCCCGCCTCTGCGTGTGTCTCCGCGCTCCTGCAGGGAGGTCCGCGCGCCCCCCTCCGGGGTTCCTGCGCTGTCCACGCGAGGCGCCAACCCGCAGGACCACTGTTGAGGAAGAGCATCACGCGGGAGCGCACTATCCGCCCGCCTGGAGACCACGCCCCGGCCCCAGTGGTTTTCCCACCTGCTTCGCATGCCAGGCATGAGCGGCGGCCGGGCCGGGCTCAGGCTCGGTTCCATCGAGGGCGGCGGCCAGTTATAAATAGGCCGGCCGGCCGGCCAAGTCAGTATAGATAGAAAGGCCCGGGCTATTTTTGCCTTCCTTGGCCCGAGTGCCAGAGCAACTTCCTCAGCCAGGGGCAGGCAGGGCTATTTCTGGGAGTGGCATTTCAGGGGGACAGTTAGGGCTGCTTTTCCATTTGTCATGGGAAAAAGAAATCTGAGCTGGAGACACATCGGGGCCTATAAGCAAACCGGCCTGCTCTCCTATTTCAAAGCTACACTTAACGGTTCCTTGGTACTAACCCATACGGCTGTAAATTGAGGTTATTCCAGTTCTTGGATGAGGACATGCTCCCCAACCCCAAATAATTTCAGGGCAAGCCCTTGTTATCTGGTCACTAAAAGCAGGTGCATCCGTCTGAAGAAGGCTCGTTTCCCCTTCACGCAGCCGCGTTGGGAGCAGCAGGAAGACTTCTGGGAAGAATAGTTTCCAAGTGGGCTCAAGTTCTGTATTAAAAACAAACTCAGCAATGTGGCAAAGACGGTCCATTCACACTGGGGCACACTAAACAGATTTACAGCATTATCAGTTCCTATGGAGGAGAGTTTGCATCCAACTGCTAACCCATCAAACCCGAAACTTCAGCTTAATTCTGCCTGAGGTGCCATCCTGGACAGAGCGACATTTTTTCCTGAGTGACAAACCTATTAAAAAAAATCCTAAGGCTTCATAAAGCAACCTTATGTTTTTTTACTATGAATAGTAAATGGGGTTATACCTATATGTCTTCATCACTCAACAGTTGGTTTGCACAACATATTTATTCTAATTACCAAACTGTTCTGCATTTGTACTATACATTGAAGCAGGATAGAAAGAGTATTGGTGGTTTTGGACTTTGGTGTTGGAGAAGACTCCTGAGAAGACCATGGACAGCCAAGGAAACAAATAAATGGATCATCGAACCAATCAACCTGAAGTTCTCATTCAAGGCACAAATGACCAGGCTCAAATTATCTACTCCGGGACACACGATGCGAAGACCCAGCTCTCTGGAGAAGGCTGTAATGCTGGGAAAGGTGGAAGGTGATGATGAGGTGGGTGGACTCAGTTACCGTGGCGATGGGGGCGTTGTGGAAGACTTGAAAGGACAGGATAGAGATAGATTATCCTGGAGAAAATCTACCTCTGTGGTTGCTAAGAGTTGACACCAGCTTGATGGCACATAATCAATCAATCGATCAATCATTATACACTGAATTATAGTCCAACCCAAAAAGCTGGATTTATACATCAGACCAAGCCTGATCAAAACAAAACCACCGAATGAAGTAATAAGCTTCGCCTATTACAGTACAGTATATGAATGGAGCTGCTAGATATGTAACTAAGCACTTTGTGTGAACCTAGCCAATGTATGATTATGCTTGTGTGTGTGTGCGTACATGAAGAACTTGTGTACGAGAAGGCTGAGAGGGGGGGAGGTAGCTGAGCCCAGACAGCTGAGCTGAGTTGAGGTTTGAACCCAGGACTTTCTACACTCCCTTGTTTAGATCCTAGCTGCCTTCGCGCAGGTCAGGCAGACAGACGTTGGGGAGATAGCTGAGCAGGAATCACTCCAAAGGCGGACTATCACTCTTCTTTGATATTTATTGATTTATCTGAGGAGAGGGACCTCAGGCAGTTTTCTTCTCGGCCAGCAAAGGCACCTCGTGAGAAGGACCCTTTGCGGACCAAGGAGGAACCGAAACAAAGGAACACAGATGGTGGCTTGTGCACTTCCCAGCTTCAGCCCGCCCAAGAATGGAAAAACGAACTCATTCATTTGGTCCTCACGTTCCCCCTCTTCGCTGGCAGATTGGCAGGTGGGGGTCTCGAGCCCCCCCCCCCTGCCCTGCTGCTATATTTACAAGCACTTTCCATCTGCTGCACGAAAGAGAGGAAAAACATTTGGCTTATTTTAGAAGCGGCAACATACTTTCCTGCTCTGGCCCTCGCGGCGACAGGTGGAAGAGCTGTTTTTAGAAGTTCGGGGGCTCAAAATAGCACAGTTTACAATGCAGCTTTCTTTAGGCATCTATCAGCCCTATTTACACCACGGGGAAGGCCGTCCTCCTTCCCTATTGCCCAAATTATAAAAAATCCTCTTGCTTCCCCGTCCTGCCAGACTGACCTCGCTGCTGCCTACAAGCTGCTCAAACAATACCCACTTTGGTAGGAGCTTTGATAGAAGCAGAAGCACGGAAATGCTCCAGATGTTCTCCTGTGTAAAAAATGGGTGCAAAGGAGAACGCCACTAGCACGGGCAGAAAAAAAGTAGCACTCCAAAGCTGATTGCACTGACAGCTTTTCCACGAGGAGCAGAAATCGTGCAGAACTTTTTCCAGATTGAGGGGCCCATTTGGCCTTGAAATAGCCCACTGGGGGTACACTGAACAGAACCTCAAACTTTATTTGCATTTCAAATGAAATGCCATTCATTAACTATTGCTAGTGGGATTGCTCCCCACCTTTTAAAGAAACCTTGCCCCTCTTGGCACATCACAAATGATAAACCTGGTGGTCACTTGGGGGGGGGGGAGCTTTGGGCAGCGGTGCCGCGCCCTTCACTCCCGCACCAGAGAAATCACCCGCTGGGAGCCTTCGCCTGAAGGCAACTTCCTTGCACGAGCATCAGAACTGACACCAATCGTACGGTCCACCGGCTCAGAGGAAAAGGAAGAGAAGGCGGACAAGCTGTGAAATTTCACCTGCTTAATTTGATTTTTGCTCCGCTGGTTGTGCAAGTATGTGTCAGAGATAGAAGGAGCACATATCCAAAGAATCAGCCAGTTCAAATATGGAAGACTCGGGAAGCAGGAGACATACGCTACATACATATAGCGGCAGGCATAAATGAATAAAAGAAATATTCCGCCTCCAGCAGAGAATCTCCATCCAGATCCTTCCAAGAAATTCAGGAAGGTTAAAAAAAAACCTCAGCAGAGAAGACCAGCAAATATCCACACACACTTCTGCCCCCCCTTAGTCTTTTTTCATCACAACTAAAGATCAACTGCTCCAATCTTCCTACCTACACATTCAATTATAACACCCACTGGTGCCCTTTAAAAGGTTAACAGGTCGATTTCAAAGTATTCCTGGTGTTAAAGCTCATCTAGTCACCTTCTTTTTCTTAGCTTAACCCTTTTCTCAGAGACCTGGCAGGTTGCCCTTCCCAAATCCCAGGGGCAAAGGAGGAGGGGATTGCCGGAGCATCAATAAAGACTCAACCCCAGATTCTGTGGGCGGCCTGCCTTTCCCCAGAGTGGATTTGGGCTTGGCCCGAGGAGACCCTATTAAGCAACGCCTTCTTCGCCTTTGTCAGGGAGAGGCCCCCGTCTTGGCCAGCCCTCTGTGTGGCTCCACGAAACAGGTGGACCTCCCGTGCACTCCAGCAAAAGAGCTCACGATTGCCCGGATTCACCAGCATCCCGAAAAGCCGTAATAAACTCAAGCCAGCAATGGGAGGTGAGCACCTTTTAATGCCAAGGCTAGCAGACAGAAGCAGATGGTGCATTTGCATTTCTTCCTTCTGGCCTACGAAGCCAGCCAGCTAGGGAACAAGGTCTGTGGTGCTCAAGCGCCTAAGCCATCCTGGGTCCAAGACGACGCACTAGCACCAAAAGTGTCTTATTCAGGTAGATTTGGAGGAGGAGAGCAATTCCTGGAAGGGATTTACAATCACCCTAGGACATGCCTCCTTTTACAAAAGAGTGGGGCGCTTTTCCTCTTTCTGAAAACAGAGAGGTAGCTAGATCCTGCTGAGGTCGAACCGCTTCTTCGGAACGGAGGTACACACCGTCAGATCACCGACTCCTGCTGCAGGATGCAACCCAGCTCCCAGCTTGCAGGTCCTCACTCATCCACAGCTCTTCTTCCTGCTGATAAACAGCCATGCCCTCGGTGTCCGGCCTCAGGACGCCGGAGCACAGGACGCGGCTGCCTTGTGCCTGGACAGCAGGGACATCCGGGAGAAGGTCTTTAGGCAGGCGCGGCACTGGTACCTTTTGATCTCCGAGTGCGTCTGCAGGTGGGCTCGGAGGTTGGAGCGGTCGGCAAAGGCTCGGCTGCAGTGGGAGCATGAATAGGGCTTTTCGCCTGGAAAGGAAGGAAGGCAGGCAGGTGAGCCCAGACAGGGCAGGCAAGGGCAAGTGTTGGGCGGAATCCCTGGCCAAAATCAGGAGTCAGGCCACATCTTTTCCGACTAACACGTTGAATTGAAAGACAGCAGCTTTCGTGAACTTCAGCTCCCTTCACCAGGTGCATAGAATGGCTAGCCCAGTGTTTCTCAACCTTGGCCACTTTAAGATGGGTGGACTTCAACTCCCAGAATTCCCCAGCCAGCATGGCTGGCTGGGGAATTCTGGGAGTTGAAGTCCACCCATCTTAAAGTGGCCAAGGTTGAGAAACACTGGGCTAGACAGATGGAGGATTTAAAGTGGGGTGGGGTGGGGGAAAAGGCAGGAGAAGATAGGCTGGTTATGCAAATGCAGGGGACACGTGAGACAGATGACAGGTACCTTATCAATTAATAATTTCATGCCTAAGGCGGGACTAGAACTCTGTCTCCTGGTTTCTAGCCCAGCACCTTAATCACTGGACCAGACTGGCTCTCTGGCCAGTTGCTCTGGCCTCCCAACCGGGTGCAAAGGAGAAGCCCCCAAGTTAAAGTAGGAAGGCCGAGGAAGCACCGAAGCTGACGAGCCAATCTGGCCTCCGATGGCAAAACTGCATCTAGTCAGCATCGCTTCCTCTGCAGGAGCTCGGCCAGGAGGAGGCCTCCCCAGCCACAGCTCTTGGATCCTTTGCGGGGGACGTTTTGGTGAACTGAATCCAGGTCTTTGCTGGACAAAAGCACCACAGACCTTCCTTTGCACGGTGGCTTATCTTCCATGGAAACGTGCTGTGTCTGGGAATTGGAACCCACCACCTCTCACCACCCAGCGAGAATCACGTCCCTCGACCCACAAGCTTAGGCAACAGGACTGTTACTCCTTCTGTGTAAAGACTAGAAAATCCACTGTAGAAAATTTTCAGAAACTTGATCGGCACAGCAGCATTCCCAGTGTGAGGAAGAGGAAGGAAGAGGAAACCAGGACAGGTAACCTTGGTTGTGACACCATTTTTCAGAATGTTCTTCCCAGCAGAATGGGGAAGAATGTTCAGTTTTCTTCTTGGTCCCTAAGCTTTTAGGCATGGGTTGGTGCTGCTAGATTCCACCGGATGTTTTTAACATTATTTTTCATTTTGCTACTCTCTCCATGTAATAATTGTTGTTGCTTTTCATGTGAATAGGTCCGAACAAGTTTTAAGTTAGTTGTTTATTTTGCTGTTATCCACCTTATAATGTTTTCAGGTAAAGCAAGGATTTGTTTGTTTGCTTTTAAAAGATTAAAGAATACATAAAGAATACGCTAGATTGTATTAAGGGTTTTTAATGGCCTGGTGCAGAGCATGTGTTCCAGACACTTCACAGAACCAGCCAGGTTCTGAATCCAGTTAAGATCTGGTTAGAGTGGGAACTTCATCTCTGCTGACTTGCACTCCATAATGAAAGAAAAATATAATAGGCAAACTTAATATAATTAGGAGCACCGAAAAACTCTTTGAAGAATAATACAAAGGGCAGAGATGTTGTGGAAAGAGAGCAACAGATACCTAGTTACGGGTCACTATGCTGCAAAACTGGGGAACACTCCATGAAGCATAAAATCTCCTGGTTGATAAGAGGAGCCACACGTTTGGGACTATCTAGCAATCTTTAATTTTAGCCAGGGAGTGCGACATCGCTATTGGGGTTGTTTGGCTTTTGGCGAATACAGATTTTGGCTTCCTTAAAGTTCAATTTCACCTTGAACCAAAAAAGGCAAAAGCGTAACCCAGATAAGTCACTCTCACTGCAGTTGGATTTCTCTCCAGATCAAGCCCAGAATCTGTTTTTAAAACCAGGATTTAATCTTGGCTCATGCCATTTAGCAGGACAGGTGATTCTCTGAGCAGGTGCCAAGTGCCCCACAGGGAAGGGCTGAGAATCCAGAGTCAAATGTTGAACTAGAGAAGCGGAATGGGCCGAGGCTCCACACGAAACTCTTAATTAATTAATTTGGGTGCACGCACACCCTTCTCCGCTCTGCAGGACTGTTGTAAGCCTAACGTAGCAAAAGGAACCACCTTCTGGGCCACCCCGGGTCCCTAGGAGAAAGGCCGCGGTGCAAACACAGTACATCCGTGCGCACAATTGCTCTCCAGCCTGCATTGCCCGGCAGCAGCGTGCAAAGGCTCCCCCTTCTTTTCTAGGCTATTTCCCCCCCCCCTCCAGGGCACCCTCCCTCACCTGTGTGTGTCCGGATGTGCCCCTGGAGCAACCAAGGCCGGGAAAAGGCTTTGCTGCAAATCTTGCACACGCAGGGCAGGGTGTGGGTTCGTATGTGCATCTTGAGGGCCCCCAAGCTGGCATACTCCTTGTCACAGTATTTGCAGCTGAAGAACTTTGTTGTCGCCGCAGCTTGCAGCTTGCAGCGTTGCTGCTGCCTGTGCCGGGCCAGGCCGGAGAACGTGCTGAAGGGCTTGTGGCAGTCCAGGCATCTGAACCTCTCCAGGGGATCGGTCCTTCCGCCGGGCTCTGCCGGCAGCCGGTGTCCTTCTGCCTCTGCCAGGCGACCGGGACACGTCCTCCAGGGGAGGAGGCTGAAGGCTGGCGGGAGGTTGAGATTGTTTGGGTTATCGCGAAGAGGGGCGGCCGAACCCCGGCTGCCTCCGGCCCTCTCTCCACTTTGGGGGTCCACGATGGGCTCCCCTCCGGCCTCCCTGCTCTGCAGAAGAGGGGGGAAGAGGCTCGCAGGGGCAAAGCCGTGGCTGCTCAGAGGGCCGGCTTCGCAGGGCGCCGATGGGCAAGGCGAACCATCCTGGATAAAAAAAGACCACGTCATCCAGGTGTGACATGGCCTGTTGGATTCTGGGGACGGAAACAGCACAAGAGAGGTTGATAAAAAGGGCTCTCCTGCCTTCCCTTCTAGACACCTTCCACACCCCTTTCGTGAACCCTCTGCACAGCAACAGGTGAAAGTACATTTGGCTCCTGCGGTTTCAGAGACACGTTCATCTGTCTCTCTCAGCACGGTCTGAAGGCAGAACGACTCCCCCAAACAGACCACACCTCTCCCGTCCAGGTACAGTCCTAGTCAAGTCTGATCCTGCTTCGCCTTTTTTGTGATTGGCCAAGGCCAGCCGGTGCTCTTTCCAATACCCGCCCAGGGGTGTTGAACGTGAGTTGGGAGACCTTTGCTAGCCATCTTACAACATTGTTCTCATAAACGCCACTCTCAGAACAAACGTTTCTGCTTCTTTTATTCTAAACAAGCTGTCTCCTAGCTTAACTTATCCCAGCCTTTACACATGGCCTTGTTCCTAAAAAAGAAAGACAAAGGCTGCACTTCACACGGCCTTATCTGGGTATGGAGGCTTTAACTCAAAAACCCGCGCCCAGGGCTCTCCCCTTGGAACAGAAGTCTCTCTTCATGGCTTGTTCAGATGAACGTCTTTGCAGGTACATGAAAAAACAGAGTTGAGTAATAAACTCACGCATGCGCCCACATGCGAAGGTCAAAGAGTTATATATTTTTAAGCAAGTATCCAAAATGGGCACTGAGAACACCCCGTTAAAGCATTGCTTTGATGTGACAAGATGTCGTTGCCTGCCATAATGTTCTGGAGTCCCTCTTATGACTATTATAAGTCAAGCAGGATCTTAACACCAAAGAGAAGGCACTTGGAATATTTTAAATAACTGCATGCCACCCCCTTTCTCCCACCCTCCCTGGTACATTGGAAGAGAATCCACATTCCAGTTGAATTTGCATTCTTTTCCAGGGTACAAAAAAGGGAAGAGTCCCTTGCAAGGGAGATGGGCGGGGAATAAATTGAAATAATAAAAATAAATAAATAATAAGAGTGAATGCCACCCAGCCTGCCCCACTCGGAAACACTTACATTCAAAAGCCCTGAGTGGGCAGAAGCCGCTGGGGAAGGGCCCATCTTCCCCAGCGCAGGGCTTGCAGGGCGGCCAGCCAGACCTTCCCGTGGGAAGCCCACGTGAACTCAAGGGTGTTTTCCATGCATGTACCCCAACAAGTGGCGATCAAACTTAGCCATTCCCGGACCCTCCGTGACTACTAGTGGCCACGGACTGCCTCACCCTCCTTTTCGTCTTTGAAAGCCACCGAGGGAGAAATAATTGGTTATGATTTTTTTCCCATGAGGAATTTAATTGATCTATAAGAACAAGTTGAGCAATTGTTCTCAACTTGCAAAAAAGAAATTGCAATTCACTTCATCAGTTCCGCAGAGTGGCTAGACCAGAGCTTTCCAAACTTTTCATGTTGGTGACACGCTTTTTAGACATGCATCATTTCGTGACACACTCTTACAGCAGGGCACAAGGCAGGCACTAGGACCTACGCAGAATCCAGGAAGGGCTCTGAGGCAGCAGCAGCTGCAACACACCCAGACACTGCAGCCGACACACTAACCTGTCCCGACACACGGAGTCGAAAGCTCTGGGCTAGACTAGCCACTCTGCACATCTGATAAAGTGAACTGCAATCCACGAAAGGTCCTGCCTTTGAATAAAATGTGCTAGTCGGAAAAGGGGCGATTGGATTCTCCTGATTTTTTGCCACCACAGACTAGCACGCCTCTCCTCCCACAATTCCAGAGTTTGATTTCAGCCAGCGACATATTATTATCCGGGCGGCAGTGAAAGGCAACGCTAATTCAAATCTCAGTGGGGCACTGGGGATAAGTGGAGGAGCCGGAGAATTCTTCCCATAAATGTGGACTGCAGTGCAGAAGGCCGTCTGCTTTTATAAGGGCAGGGTTCACCATAGGGCCAAAACTGACTTCCATCTCTAATACATTTGGGCCCAAGAGGAACATTAAAAATTTGGCTCCTCGTGCCCCTTGCTGACCCCTCTCCTGCCTCTGGCCCCCATCGCTGCACAGGTGATGAAGCCAAAGCCGGACAGATTTTGCAGACCCGGAGGCTGCTGTGGGGGTGTCCTGGAACGGGGGGGGGGGGGAAGCAATTCTTTAACACTGACCCAGCCAGGGATAACTGGAGGCTGGGCCTTTCATGGGCTGGGGTGAGATGAAAGCAATATCATGGGGACTCAGCAGAAAAAAGATGGGTGTACCAGTCAAAGAGAATATTTGTAGCTCAGGGTTGAACTGTGGAGTCCTTGGTGCTCTCTGAGCCTTGTTGTTTTCTTGCAGAGGTTTCACTGCCAGGCTAGGCAACACCTTCAGCGCCAATGAACCGTCTGCAAGAAAACAACAAGGCTCAGAGAGCACCAAGGACTCCAAAGATGGGTGTGTCTGTGCTGCGCAAGGTGCCAGTGAGGAAAGGTCCTACGCACTGCGCGAGATGGGGAAAACATTAGCTGGGCAGGATGCACACTTCCCCACCCCACTACCGCATCTCCTCTCTGCTCCCACACACGGAAGTTTCTCTAATGTAAAAAGTTCCACCTGTGGTCACTTCTCAGGGCAAGGCGTTACTGGGCTGCTACCAAGGGCAGGGAAAAACGGCCACCCCAGAAGGACGTTTCTAGGCCAGGGCGGCAGGGCAGCGCTCCGTTCCCAGCAGCTACTCCGGATCCGCCGCGGGGAAGCCTTCAAGCCCCGAGCGAGCAGCCTGCAGACCCGCCGCGAAAGAAAACTTCCGCGCAGCCAGAGACTGCAAGCCAAGCCAAGCCAAGCCAAGCGAAGCTCTCCACCAGCTCCCAACCTCTCCGCACGGACGCGGGGAGCCTGGGGGCGGGTGGGGAGCACCTCCCAAAGGGGTACCCCGAAATGCCAGTCGCCAGCCGCTCCTGCTTTACGGAGTCCCTTCGCCTCCGCCGGCGCCTTTCTGCGGGGGCGGGCAGCTCAGACAAACTCGGAGTGCGGAGCGACCGGACCGGACGGGGCGGGGGGCCGGCTGGAGACGAAGCCGGCCAGCAGCAGCAGCAGCAGCAGCAGCAGCAGCGGCAGCCCGGCGGCGAGGGACGGCGGAGGAGAGCGGCGGTAGCGCCAGAACCGCCGCCGCTCCAAAGCGCGCCGTGCGCCTGGGCGCAAGAGCGCACGCAGCAGAGCCGCGCGGGCGCGTCGCTTACCTTGGCGGCGCGTCTCCAGCTGGCCGTAGTTGGGGACGCGGGTGCTGGAGGGCTTCTTGACCAGGAAGGAGCGCGGCATGGCGAGTGCCGGGCTGGCGGGCCGGGCAGATGGCATAAAGCCGCGGCCTCATTAGCATGGCCCCGCCGCCGAGCCAACCGCCGCCCGAGGGGCCGTCCGGGCGCCTCCGCCGCGCCGCCCCTTCCCCGGCAGGTGCGAGGGGGCGGGGGAGCGCCGCGCTCGGGGCAGGGAGCCCCCTCCAGCCCCTCGCCCCGTAGGGTCCAGGCCGGTCACCGTCCCCCCCACTTTGGCGGAGAGAGGCAGCCCCCCCTTTAAACGGAAGGCGCCCGCGTTGCTCCTACCCCACCCCACTTCTGGAGCTGCGCAAAGGAAGGGAGGCGCGTCTGGAAGACCAGGCGCAGGATCCAAAGGGGGGGGATTTCTACGAGGATTGAAGTCCCGCTCCCGAGAGCTTTACCTCTGAGTTAGTGCGAAAGAAATGGTGCAGTTTCTGCGGAGAAAAGTGTCCTGCTTGACTGTAGCCCTTTTGGAAGAGGCGGGGGTGGGGAAGGCCCGATTCCCGCGGTGATAAACTCGAGGCTGGAACTCACTGCCGCCCCGTGCGCGGGGACAGCCCGGGCCTGGATGCATTTGGCTTGGGCCGGTCCGTGGAAAAGGCACCTCTCGAAAGCCATCTGCCCCGGGGCAGAATACGTGGCACCAGTACCCAGAGAAGCTGTCGCGCTCTTGGGAGTGGGCTTCTTGGGAGGGATTTGATTGGGGTCCTGTCGGGGACCAAGGATCTTCCTGGAAAGGCCGTCCCAGTTCCCAGTGGCCCTAAGAGGGCCAGGCAACTAAGGGGGGCTGGGGAAAAGGAGGCGTTGCTTCTGTTTCCTCATTGCTCATAAGCCACCTTTGAGAAGTGGACTGCAAAATGGCCCACAGAGGATGGGAGCCCTGAGGAGGACCAGGCCCCACTGAGTCCACCTTTGGTGTCACCAGGAACACCAGGAGGGTGCTCCTCCACCAGTCCCCCACTGTTGCATTGATCCAGAAGAGAGCAGGCAGCCATGAAGTGTTGCAGCCCCTGGCAGCCTGACCCTCCCTTAGTTGCTCCACTCCTCTTTTCAGCCTCTAAGGCCCACACGGGATGGTGGGGAGTCCCTGTGGTGCAACAGCTGAACTGGGGGTGTTTGGGGGGTGGGGGGCACACTCCTCTTGCAGACAGAATTCTGCCGTGTCACAGAAGGGGAACTGGCCCGAGAGAGCCAATGTTTTCCGCTGCTTCCCCACAGGCTGATGCATCGAGGAAGGCACCTGTGGCCTTTTGCACCAGCCCCGTCAGCTGCTACCAGCGTGGGCAACACTCGGGAATGATGAATTAATGAAAGAACGGACTCGCAGCCCAGTCTTTGCCAGGAGGTCAGGATTTTAGCGCAGCAAAATAAGAGTTTGGCGTTGATTTGTATGAACTAAGGGAACACACAAGGCCAGGACTGTCATCAGCCGTGGGGGCTGGGGGGACTTTAATCTGGGCCAACATTCAGCCTGAACATACTGCAGAAACTTACTTCTCTTAACAATAACAGAGTCCTGGATCTTCACTGGAAGATATAGGGATAGATTTGCAAACCCTCTAGGACAGTGTTTCTCAACCTCAGCAACTTTAAGATGTGTGGACTTCAACTCCCAGTTGAAGTCCACACATCTTAAAGTGGCTAAGGCTGAGAAACACTGCTCTAGGAGGAAGGGGGGAGGGATTTGCAGCAGAAGCATTCATGAACAAGCTCACCCACCCGGCCAGAGCATCACGGAATTCCTCTTCTTCTGAGTTCCTTCTTGGAGAACCAGCCCAGCGCTAGGGTTTTTTTCTCCCTTGCTTGCTCAAAAGGGGGATGAAATGGACTTTTTTTAGTTCCAAATATATATATAGGGGTCACAGGCTGGCTCTATTTTTAGGAATAGAGGAAGAGCATTCCTCCTGCACCAGAAGGGTCAGCCAGCTCTCTATTATTGTTTACTCCCCTGCAACAAGTAAGGGCTTTCCAGGCAGCTGTTACTAGACGGTTCTCGGCAGAGGAAGCCTTTGCAGGCAGGGCAGATGGCAGATGCTCTCGCTGCGCTGCTCCTGCAGAGAACATCTCGGCCGGCCGGCCGTTGGTGAGACCCTTCAGCTCCTGTGGCTCTGGACAGCCTACAGCTCTGCTAGAAAATGGGGCAGGGTTTCCAACAGGGTGGGCTGCCCATTGGCTAAAGGTAAAGGTAAAGGTTCCCCCCGCACATTTGTGCAGTTGTGTCCGACTCTAGGGGCCGGTGCTCATCTCCGTTTCTTAGCCGAAGAGCCAGCACTGTCCGAAGACGCTTCCACGGTCATGTGGCCGCATGACGCGCGCGGAACGCTGTTACCTTCCCACCGAAGTGGTACCTATTCATCTCCTTGCATTTGCATGCTTTCGAATTGCTAGGTTGGCAAGAGCTGGAGCTAGTGCGGGAGCTCACTCCGTCACGCGGGGCTAGGGATTCGAACCTCCGAACTTGCGATCTTCCGATCGACACGCCTGGCATCTTACCCACTGAGCCACCACACCCCTTACCCATTGGCTACTGACAAGTAATTTGGTGCCTACCGCTCCACTACCCATGTATTTGGCTGTGGGGGGCAGGAGAGTTGTAGGTGGACCCCATGAGGTGGTGGCTTCAGGGCAGTCCTGGTCCCTCGGAGTGAAACCCCTCCGAAGTGCAGGTGGGCAGTTGGGAAGCCCAGGGACACTGCCGCCCCCTGCAGGCCTGCCCTCGGCAGAGGGGGAGGGCTGCTCCAGGTGAAAGACAGGCCAGCACAGCTGGAGGGGCAAAAGAGGGTTCCTGACCTGCAAGGGGACGAGAGGTAGGCCAGAAGGAACAGGGTTGTCTTCCTCCCCCCTCCCGCTTTGGAGGGCACTTGCATGACCTCCTTGGCCAGCCCTTCTGCCTAGCAGAGAATGTTAAGTGGCACTTGGTACAGATCATGTCTGTTCAAATGCACAAACAGCCTTGAATCGGAGGCTATATAAGGCTGAGCTGTCTAAGGAATGCACGCTTTCCTGGAGAGACTCCAAAGTAACTCCAAAGGACTGGGAAAGCATTTGGAGGTGTGTGTGTTGGTGGGGGGAGAACCTCAAATCATGCCATCAAATATTGGTGGGCGGGAGGGAGGCAGGAATAGTCAGTCCCTCCCTCTAGACAACACATACGTTACCCAATGCTCAGGAGTTCTGAGTATGATGTCTTCTCTGTCAACCAAGGAAGAACAGCCAATAGCTTGAGAATCTTCGGAGGAGAAGGATGTGGGACACACATGGAGGGAGATGATTGCAATGGCACTTACATATATCTTTCCATCACCTCATCCCTAAGGTGAGTGTGAAAACCTTACACACCCATGCAAATAACTGAAATATCCTTCAGCTTTGGGAAAAAATAAACCTGGCTTTCCCACCCCCATCAGATGGAAGAAAAGTTTAACAAGTGAAGGCCAACCCCTAATGTCAGTCAAACTCAAATATTCCTGTTTTTCTCAATAGAGATGCATTAGTTTCGTCTAGTGATTAAGGTGCTGGGCTAGAAACCAGGAGACTGAGAGTTCTAGTCCCGCCTTAGGCATGAAAGCCGGCTGGGTGACCTTGGGCCAGTCCCTGTCTCTCAGCCCTAGGAAGGAGCCAATGGCAAGCCAGGAGGCTGAGAGTTCTAGTCCTGCCTTAGGCGTGAAAGCCAGCTGGGTGACCTTGGGCCAGTCACTCTCTCAGCCCAACCCACCTCACAGGGTTGTTGTTGTGGGGAAAATAGGAGGAGGAAGGAGTATTAGGCATGTTCCCCGCCTTGAGTTATTTATAAAAATAATAAAGGCAGGATAGAAAATAAATAAGTAAGTAAGTAAGTAATTACATTTTTCCCTTTCCCTCTGCACACTTTCAGGAGGCCAGGGGGAAGCTGCAAGCAGGGTGGATGCAGGGAGGGAGGGAGGGAGGGAGGGAGGAAGGAAGGAAGGAAATGTAATAAAGCCATGAAAACCTCTGGCCTCCTTAAAGGAACTTTATCTATCTATCTATCTATCTATCTATCTATCTATCTATCTATCTATCTATCATCTATCTATCTATCTATCTATCTATCTATCTATCTATCTATCAATCAATCAATCAATCAATCACATTTGCATCCCGCCCATCTCCCCCATAAGGAAGGACCCTGGGCGGTTTTTGCTTGCCAAAACTTGCCAAAAGACACAAGGCCTTGAAGCTGCAGCAGCCAGGCTTGGTTGACAAAGCAGCCACAAATCAGGGCCATGACGTTGACAGAAGCGGAGCAGCAGATAAGATGCTTTGGGAGTCCTGCGTCACCCCAGTAAATGTCCTCAGAGCACCGATACAGCTACCTGACTGGCGGAGAAATTAACAACAGGAGATTGAAGGGGGGTTGGGGGAAGATGACACCCAAGTTGTGAGTTCCACTGGTGGTTAATGAGCGTGTTTAGAAAAAGGAGATGCTTTGCAGGGCCCTGCTGTGTGCTAAAGTTATCTCAGCCGGTTTGGATGCCGGAAGTCGTCATCCTGTTTCTTCAGACTGGGACCCAGGATCACTCAAAGTAAAAGCAACTCACAGATTTTCCAAAGTTGACTCAAATGCTTATTCCAACTTCTTGGCCTGCACGTTCTCTCCAGCTGTGATGGAATGTGAGGGCGACCTTGGAGAACTGGGGGGAGATGCTGCCTGGGGAACGATCAGATAAAAGGAAAGGGAGTCCGTCCGAGGGAGGGTGACGGTCTGAAGAATAAGGCCTGACCACTCAAGCGATAAATAGGGAGGGCGGGAGATTTGTCCTTTCAGACTTGCAAGGTTCTGTTAATGGAGCCTTACAATAAAGTAGAATTAGCTCATCTCATCGTGTTTCCTGTCTAGTCTGCCTGGAACGACTGACACAACCCCCCCCCCCCCAATCAGGTGTTGCCAAACCCCATCTCTGATATCTCCCAATGGCACTCAGAAGTTTCCAAGGCTTTCTTCTGCTCCAGTGAGGCCTAGCAGCTTGATTTGTCAGGATGGCAACACCAAAGCCACATTTTTAAACGTGCTCCATGCATTGTTTATTCGTTCAGTCGCTTCCGACTCTTCGGGACTTCACGGACCAGCCCACGCCAGAGCTTCCTGTCGGCCGTCGCCACCCCCAGCTCCCCCACGGTCGAGTCTGTCACCTCCAGAATATCATCCATCCATCTTGCCCTTGGTCAGCCCCTCTTCCTTTTGCCTTCCACTTTCCCCAGCATCAGCTTCTTCTCCAGGGTATCCTGTCTTCTCATGATGTGGCCAAAGTACTTCAGTGTTGCTTTTAATATCATTCCCTCAAGTGAGCAGTCTGGCTTTATTTCCTGGAGTATGGACTGGTTTGATCTTCTTGCAGTCCAAGGCACTCTCAGAATTTTCCTCCAACACCACAGTTCAAAAGCATCTATCTTCCTTCGCTCAGCCTTCCTTATGGTCCAGCTCTCGCAGCCATAGGGTACTACGGGGAATACCATTGCTCTGACTATGTGTATCTTTGTTGTCAGTGTGATATCTCTGCTCTTAACTGTTTTATCAAGATTTGTCATTGCTCTCCTCCCAAGAAGTAGACATCTTCTGATTTCCTGGCTGCAGTCAGCGTCTGCAGTAATCTTTGTGCCTAGAAATACAAAGTCTGTCACTGCCTCCACTTTTTCTCCCTCTATTTGCCAGTTATCAATCAAGCTGGTTGCCATAATCTTGGTTTTTTTGAGGTTTAACTGCAACCCAGCTTTTGCACTTTCACCGGCTGGGTGACCCTGGGCCAGTCCCTCTTTCTCAGCCCTAGGAAGGAGCCAATGGCAAACCAGGAGACTGTGAGTTCTAGTCCCGCCTTAGGCACGAAAGTCGGCTGGGTGACCCTGAGCCAATCACATTCTCTCAGTCCTAGGAAGGAGCCAATGGCAAAGCAGGAGACTGTGAGTTCTAGTCCCGCCTTAGGCATGAAAGCCGGTTGGGTGACCTTGGGCCAGTCACTCTCTCTCAGCCCAACTCACCTCACAGGGTTGTTGTTGTGGGGAAAACAGGAGGAGGAAGGAGTATTAGGTATGTTCGCCACCTTGAGTTATTTATAAAAATAATAAAGGCGGGATAAAAAATAAATAATACTATCACTTTGCCCAACACAGAGATCCCCGTGGCTGGATTCACAAGCTGAACGAATGCGAAAGGAAGCCCAGCTGGCTACACTGAAGAACGCTTCACCCTGAGGACACACACGCGCACGGAGGTTGCAGCTTATTCACAGCTTTTATTTCTTTCCAGTCTCCTTCAGGCCCACCGACCCACAATCAGAACACCTGGATAATAAAGCCTTAGCAGTTCTGCCTAATCACAACTTGCAATAATCTCCTAAAAGGTTACTTGAAGAAATCCCCCAAAAATCATTTCATTTCCCCCCCCCCTTTTCTTGCAGGGAACGAAAATCCCCAAACCCTTAAAAAAGACCCCCGACCCGCTGCTCGGAAATTGACGAAAGGAAGCGCCTCCTTCCCTCCAGGTTTGAGACTCCCCTCCCCAGAGCCCGAAGATCTGGAACCCAGGCCACTTTTCTTTAAAAAATATATTTTGAAAAATAATGTTCCATAAAAATACTATTGTTTCTAGTCAAACACAGATATTGCGATATCAAGGGTTAACTGCTTTGTATCCTCGCTATAAAATGGGAAGAGTATTTCTTACACGGAGAGATGTAGAAAAAAACCACAAAGAACTTCTAGAGTATCACAAAAGCAGATACAAAATGAGCAAGGTCAGTTGTGGGGAGGGAAGAGGGAGATTTGGCTAAACAACTTATGGTCAGGAACGGCCTTCTGTTCTCTCTTGGGCATCGCCAACCTCTCTGAAACGCAGCTTTCCTTCCGTGCGAGAGTCTAGCCCAAAATTCCTTGCCACAACGGCTGAGTAGCAGGCAATTTGCACCCCGGCGCGTAATAAATATTCGTACAAGGTTGAAGTCTCCCATGCTGATTTCTTTCCCCCAAATTAAAAAAATCCAGTGAATTAACAGAAAGACACAGGCGATTAAAAAAATGTAAACTACAGTTTCCCCACAAAATGTTTTGTTGCTATATAAACGGCTAACGGAATGAGGGCCGATGGTGCTAGAACTGTATTAAAAGCGTCTTAATAAAGTGTGCCGCCTGTACCCGGTTGCGTGGGGAACGTCCAACGGGCAGTACAGAGCGGGCCCACCGAACCAGGGGCCGAACGAGGCAAGACAGAAGTGGAGGAAATGGCGGCAGCCTCCCTCCGGTGCCCACGGGCAGGGCGGGCGGTGCATCGCTCCACGGGAGAGAAAGTCGGGCACGGTCTGCAACAGTTCCCGTCTGCTGCTCGGTGGGGTCGGCGGCTCTCAGTTCTCCGAGAGGGAGAGCGCCAGGGCGGCCTGCAGGGCGGCTTCCTCGTCGATGTTATAGTCCTGGAAAGGAGAGAGGAGACTGTCGTTGCAGAGAGCAGAAGAGCCCCCCCTTCCACGCGCGGCACCCTGGAGTTCAAAAGGACCCGAGCGGTGACCCAGAGCCCCCTGCGCTCTGCAGAATCCACCCGAGCCCCTCTGATGAGATGACCACCCAGCCTCTGCTTCACCGTCTCCAGCGGAGGAGAGCTCATCCCTTTGTGAGGCAGCCTGTTCCTCCGGCTGACAGCTCACGCGGTCAGGAAGCTCTTCCAGCTGTCACGCCCGAAGCTCCTTCCTGGTAGTTTTACCCCACTGGTCCCGCCCTCTGGAGGCAACAGATAACAGGTCCACTCTCTCTTCAGAAATGTGAATGCTGCTATCACAAGGCCCCTCCGTTCTCTTTACTGCAGGCTAAACATGCCCAGATCCTTGCTCAGAGGGCTTGGTTCCCAGACCTTTCACCATCTAGGTGGTCTTCCTCTGAAGTCACCCTAATCCAGGGTTTCTCCACCAGGGTTTCGTGGCACACTTGGGTTCCGCGAGAGGTCACTAGGGGTTCCCTGGGAGATCACAATCTATTAAAAAAATTATTTCAAATTTGGGCAACTTCACATTAAAGAGGTAAGCTTCATTCTTTATTTTTATTTTAAGAACACTGTTAATGCATATACACAGGCATACACATGAAACGAATATACTCATTTTGTAACTTCTGGCCTCTATTGGAGCCTGAATGTGCAGGGGTTCCCTGAGGCCTGAAAACTATTTCAAGGGTTTTTCCAGGGTCAAAAGATTGAGAAAGGCTGCTCTAATCTCATTCCTTTTGGAACTGTGGTGCCCAGAACTGGACACAGTATTTCGAATGGGATCTGACCAGGATAGAGTAGAGGGGAACAATGATTTTTTGAGATATGGACTTTGTGCCCCTATTATTGTGCCCACAATGGTGTGGGGGCACATAAAGACACCTCTGCATGCCAACCAACTCATGCAAAGCTGGTAACCTTATTTGAGGCCACCTACAGGGAAGGCACTTTATGAGAGCAACACCAAATGGAAACCACTCCAGTTTGTCACAACTCCTCCCTCAAGAGCAGTTTGGATCTGCTTTTATTATTGAAGTTGATTCTTGTGCTGCCTTTCGGTCTGGAAGCAGCAGGCCCAGTCTATGAAAATAACAGGCAACGGAACACAGTACCCACCACAAAGGTGTCATAGGAAAACTTGTGCCTGTGCAGGAGATGCTGTAGGAAGTTGGCACTCTTGTAACTGGGGTCCCCCCACGGCATGGCTGAGCAGACTGGACAGACCTGGAGCACCGAGGAAGGGGGAGAAAAAGAATACTGTCGGGACAGGAGAAGGAAAACCACTAATTTTCAGGATCAGAGTGATACTTAGAAGCAATGGTGTGATGGCTTGATTAAAAAAACAAAACACCAGAATGATTTCCTGTTGCACAGCACGCAGAACCCAGCTTGGAAAATGCACCCTTTGCTACCCATGAACCACCCTAAACACGCACGTATTAATATTCTATGCTCCATAAAATTTCAAGGGTAAGTGATGATATTAAAACAACCAGTAACACCATCAACCAGACCAAGAAGCACGCATAAACCACCAGGATTGGCTCCAACCATGTTGATTACAGAGGCTCAAAACAGTCACAAGGCCCCAAGCAAATCGAGCAGTTCAATAGAGCTGGAACAAGGTGAGGCTTTTGGACACTTCCATGTTTTTATATGAGAGGCGTACACGTACGGCTTGTTCTCGGGGCACACATAATTTCTTTCTCGGCTCCCACACAAGGAACGAAAGGTAACAAGGTAAGCACAGCCTTTGCAGCAGCTGAGAAGCATACTTGCCGCTGCAGATGCAAAGGTGTGTTTCACTGTCCCTGGTTCACCAAAGCAGGGCAGGTCACTCTAGCTACGGCACAAACGGGTATTTGGGGAGGAAATAGGCAAAAGTTCTCCTGGTCTTTTCCCTAGCACATCCTCTTTCAAATACACGTAGAAGTTGCTCAACAACCACAATTGGGACCGAAATTTCAGTCGCTAAGTGATGCGGTCATTAAGCGAGTCCAACCTGATTTTACGACCATTTTTGCGACAATCGTTAAGTGAATCAGAGAGTTCCCTGTTGATTTTGCTTGCCAGAAGCTGGTTGGGAAGGTTAAAAATGGCAATCACGTGACTGCGAGACGCTGTAAAGGTCGTAAATACGAACCGGTTGCTAAGCACCCAAATCGCGATCACATGATCATGGGGATGCTGCGACGGTCATAAGTGCGAGGACCGGTCGTAAGTCAGGTTTTAGCGCAGCTGTAAGTCCAAGCCATCACTAAACAAATGGTGGTTAAGCGAGGACTAGCTCTAAGAGACTTCATTCTTATTCCCGTTGCCTGCTCGTTTGGCTTTCCCTTTCACCCCAACCAAACAGGGACATGTACGCAACTCACCACTTTGTTGGGGTCACTGCGGTGGTTCTCCATGCAGTGCTTCACTAGCTCCTGCTGATCCAAGTTCCGTGCTCCACAATAGGGACAGACAAACGTGGACCGGTTTGGAATATTGCTGCAAGGGACAACAACACTCGAGAGTGTCACCCACAGCAGTATTTCTCAACCTCAGCAACTTTGAAGGTGGGTGGACCTCAATTCCCAGAATTCCCCAGCCAGCATGCTCTCTCTTAACCCCACTTGGCAGTGCAGGAGGGACTCTAAAGCCTGGAAGCCAGAGAGTTGGTGAGAGGCTCCAGGCAACCAAGAAGGAAATACCTTGGAATGGGTTGGGAAGTTGGGACCACAGGCACGAACTTCGGACAGTTGGCCATTTGTTCCTGGACTTTAGCACACGATGTGACGTGGGATCTCATCTTTGCAAGGGTCACCTGGGATAGAAGAAGGATTAAAGGAGAGGACGGATATACATTTTGAGTTTCCTGTAGTTGTTTTGCTCCATTGCAGACCACTCCCAAAACCAGGACGGCTTCAAACTGTCTAGCCCTGCTGCCTCCATCGTTCCCAGCCCTCTTCCCGACCTGCAAAGAAAACCTTGCCTGAACTAAAAAGACAGATATAACTGCAACTCCTCCTTATGGAGGTAGGGCAAAGACTTATTTTAGGGGGATTTTAGGGGGTCCTACACTAACCCCTGCCTGAACCTTTTTAAAGGAGTTTTTCTCCTCCAGAGAAAGATTCCTGCACAGAGATCTCCAGAGGAAGTGACAAACAGAAAGAACCAGAGCTATGAACTCATACAAATCTACAGAGACACGTAGGAGGTGGAAGAAACCCACTGAGTCCACTTTTTAAAGGAAGCACAGGTCTTCTACCTAAGTTTGGAAAGTAGTTTTTTTGATCATGTGTGAACAATACGTAGAAATCCCTAAAGGTTGTCATAGTGTATGTTTACCTAGAAAAGTAGTTTCGTTGCAGCTATTGCATAGTTGATGAGAAAATGCTCTCTTCCTGCCAAAATAATCCCATTTCTTTAATAAAAAAAAATCTACAGGAGGTACATGGCCATTTAGGTGTAAAGCAACTCAGTTCCAGCCACAAGTTGCTCCTTGCAGCACTGAAGCTTCCCAGCGAAAAAGGTGGCAAGACATCGTTATGGTGCACCAAGTTACCCATCTGTTTCCAGGTACGTCTTAACTTGGCCTGGAAGGAGATGAACCTGGGCACAATTTGTCTTCACCTATGTGCACAAGCCCTCAAGATTACCTTTTTACTGCAGCCTCGACATGGTGCCTTGAAGGAAGACAGCTGCTTTTCCACACTGGAGGCCTTCTCCACCTTTTTGGGGTCAAAGGGCATGCGGCAAAGGGGACAGAGAGGAGACGGAACTTGGAGACATGGCTGCAGGCATTCCCCACAGAACCTATGGAAGAGAGAGGCTGGGTTTCTCCCAGAGTCTTGAGAGCCATGGGAAAACTACACACACTGCCCAAAATTTAACGTGAAGAGGGGATGGATTCCTCTCCCAGGATGAGGGACTGGTGGGCTTCAGCCAAAAGGAGGCCCAAAGGTACAGAGAACAACTTAGTATGTACTAGATCACGAACTATGCACCAACAGAATTGACAAGATTACTTTAGAGCATTTGTTGCATATATGGAAGAAGGTCTTCTGATTTTAAAGCATGCCAAATGGTTTGGATTATAAGCAAGGGATTTTGTCAAGTCTGAAGAAGACAGAACACCAGCGTTACTTGGTACCTGTCATTTGTTCAGAAAGACAAGAAGCAACTTGCAGTGATTTATGGAACTGCTTTTGCTGAGATGTTTATAGCCTCTCATCCTTCATAACCACTAATGATCACAAGTGCTCCTGTGTATCCATCAGAAAATCCCTCTCTAGGGATGCAAGATTACAGACAACAGCTTTCAAAAACCCAAGCAAAGCCATGGTTCAGAGATGAGAGTTCATGACAATTTAGAAATTCTTATACCTGCAGAATGAAAGCTTTTTAATTTGAATAAACTCTACAAAATAACTGTTGGTGTTGTGTAGTTCTTGAGCATGTGCAGAGTTTAGAAGCGATTTAGGCCAGTGATGATGCCAGGCATTTAGGAAAGTTCAAAGTTCAGAGAATATAAACAGCTTTCTTCTTCCAGAGCCCTGGAAGAGGTCGTTCTCATAGATTTACAAAATAGCATGCACACACACAGTGCTAACCAGATAGCAAGACACAAGCATGTCGGAGAGAAGGCTAGAGAATACTAGCAATAGAGAGTTGAGCTTACAGAGGCTGGCTGGCTTGGAAGGCTGACCAAGGCAGGCTAAATAATGCTGGAAAAAGCAGTACCAAATTGGAACACTGGAAAAAACTGGAAAGCCTAGCTTGGAGAGAAAAACCTCCTTTTTATATTCTTTCTATCTGGATCACCTGATTCTCAGACCCGGACCACTGTGTCAGTTTGTATCCGTTCAGTCCAAAAAACCGTTGGAGCCTGAACACTTTTTATACCTTGCAGGGCCTCTGCCATGTGACTTTACCCTTTCAAATAATATATTTCAACAATAACCACTGGAGTGGAAACGGACTATATTTCTATGTGAGCAAATAGAAGAAGAAGAAATAGTGCCCTGGACTTTCAACAAACATTATCTAAGCAGCCAACTGGCCTGCTTCTTCCTTAGCTCCTGCTCCAATGGGCAGACACTGAGTATGCTTCTTTAAAACAATTCTTTCTCCAGAAAACTTTTCTACCTTTACTTACTTTTCAAGGAAGAATTTTCTGGGCTGCTCCATACTTAACAGCATCAGATCTAGAAGCTTTCACAAGAGGTAAAGCAAAAAGTCACAGCAGGACATGGGGAAGGCCAGCAAGTGGTGACTGGAAACAGCTCACCCAGGGCCTAGAGAACTTTGGCAAAGAGCAACGTGCAAATAATTTTAATGGAGACTGAGAGTTCTAGCCCTGCCTTAGGCATGAAAGCCGGCTGGGTGACCTTGGGCCAGTCACTCTCTCTCAGCCCAACTCACCTCACAGGGTGGTTGTTGTGGGGAAAATAGGAGGAGGAAGGAGTATTTGGTATGTTTGCCGCCTTGAGTTATTTATAAAAATAATAAAGGCGGGATAATTAATAAATAAATAAAAAAAATAAACAAAGAGTGGAGAAGTGGACCAATCTAAAAAGGAAAGCTACTTCCACGGCATGACAATTAGTAGCAACTGCAACTAATTCTGATGTAGCAACTGCTATGCCCAGTTGAACAAATGAACTTACACAATAAGGGCATCTCAGATAGAAGGAACAGTTTGAAGTCCCAGGTCACTCCCCCCACCATTCTCTAAAAACAGTAAGGGTTCTGGCAACAATGCAAACCCATTTTCAAATCAGAGCTGCAGGGAGGTGTGTTCCTGTGCTGCAGCTGCTGTCCTGCTTGCAGAGAATCCAGCTGTGTTCGTCCATCAGTCAGGATGACTCAAGTATAAGACAGCCACCTTCATATGTACACCTCAATCATCACTGACCAGGGTTTTCATGTAATTTTGTTAATTTTGGCTATTTATCCTGACATCCACTGTAATATTTCTGATATTTTTTGTGCTTGGGCCTGTATCCACACTTAATTACTAACGTCAAACCATCAGTCCTTCACTTCAAAATACCAACGAGCTTCTGCAGTTCTGCTCTATCTTTGGACTTACAGCTACTACCGCGCCACTGCATTTTCTTCGGGGACACATTCACTTTTCCTGAACCACGTCTTCCGCTTCTCAGAACATTTCACTCCAAGAAAAAGATTTCCGGTTTCACTCAGAACACAGCCCTCAATAACCTTCGGGGTGTGTGTGTGTCCGTCCTGCACTTTCCTTTGCTTGGGCATCCTCGGGAATTCCTCTCCAAGCGCCAACTGGACCCCCCCCCCCTCCAGTAACCCTACAAATCAAGAATGCAGGAGCAGAACCGCCTTGGTGGGAGGGAAAGCTGGACTACCTGGATCCTTCCCCGGAACTGCTATCTATGAGCCCGCCCAGGAACTTCAGCTGTCCCACCCGCCAACCACTTGCACTTGGAAGGCCAACTTTGCTGCACCCCTACGCAAGGGGCCTGGGGGAGCCCCCCGTGGGCTGCCTCCCTTCCCCCAGACCCCCCTGCTCCCCCGCTTGCGCCTCCCCTCAGCCCTCCCCGTCTGCCCCGCTCCCCCCGGTCCCCCGCCCGCTCACGTGTGCCTGCAGGGCGCGATGCGGACGGGGCGCTGGTAGACCTCCAGGCAAATGGGGCAGCTGAACTGGGCCTCGAGCGCGGCGGCGGGCTCGGGCGGGTGAGGCGGCGGCGGGGCGGGGGCGGCGCTCGGCAGGCCGGCCGCGGGGGGCGCCTCGCGGGACCCCCCCGCCGAGACCAGCAAGCTCCGGAACATCGCGGCCGCCATCGCGGAAGGGGAGGCAGGCAGGGAAGGTGGCGCATCCCAACTACGTCATAGCCCCTGCGACCTCGCCGCGTCTCAGGCCGGGACGGTCCCCGCGCTGCCTCCACCGCGGCTCTCGCGAGACTTCCCGGACCCGCAGTGTCATCGGGGTGCGCGGCCGCTCGGAGGTTCCCGCTGGGAATTGTGGTCTCCCGGCCGAGGGAGGCCGCCGAAACGTCAGCAGGAGGCGCCGGCGGGGCTGCCGCGCTCGCTCCACGTGGCCGAGGCAGAGGAGGCGATGTGCGACGGCAGGGAAGGCAGCTGCGGCGGGGGGCCGCTCCCCAGGGAGAGGCCCCGGGGCCGGTGAGGAAGCTTTGCCCGCTCCCCTTTGGTCCCAGCCCTCATCGGCGGCGGGGAAGCATTCCAGCAAGCCATGGTTTGTTGAACAAACCACCATTGCATGAGTTGGTGCAGGGCGCCCGCCGAACCCATAATGAGAAGCAACAGTCATACTAAGTCTAATGGTAATGGGGTGGCTTGTTCAGCAAACTAGGCTTAAGCAAACCATGGCTTAGCATGCCCTAAGGCAATGTTTTTCAACCTTGGCCACTTTAAGATGGGTGGACTTCAACTCCCAGAATTCCCCAGCCAGCATTCTGGGAGTTGAAGTCCATCCATCTTAAAGTGGCCAAGGTTGAAAAACACTGTTTTATATTAAAGAGGATTGTTCTTTGCTACTGTTTCAACCTCTGTATCAGAGAGAGATATGAGAATAAGAGTTGGGTGTCTGGTCAGACTCTTCGCACCCTGATCTTCGCTTTCTCTCCTCCAAGCTGCGGCTCCAAATGTGTGAAGTGCAAGGACGGCTCCCCCGTGGTGATCATTCGAGCTGGAGACGCCTTCTGCAAGTAAGTGCAACAGGACAGCTGAATGTGATGTGGAGAATTTCTGAATATTCCCCCCTCCCATCCCCGTGCAGATTTTTTTTTTGTTCCTGGCAGCTGCTGCTGCAATGCAGATTTATTCCTGAGCCTTTCTGCTAACCCTGCTCACCGAGATGCTTATCTCTGGCCTGCTGAAACTTGGGCTGAGGCCAAGGGTCCTGAATAAATCTGGATTTTTCTCCACACTGTTTCACGTGCTTTGCAGGGCCTGCTTCAAGGACTACTTCGTTCACAAGTTCCGTGCCATGCTGGGCAAGAATCGCTGCATTTATCCTGGAGAGAAGGTCCGGTCCTGTCATCATCCTTACTGCTTCAGGGCAAGGGAGGTGGGCAGGATGACTGACTAACTAAAACCAGGAAACACATTTTATGATATTTTCTCCCTACTTTTGTAGGTTCTCCTGGCTTTTTCGGGGGGTCCTACCTCCAGCTCGATGTTGCGGCAGGTGCAAGAGGTATGTTTGCCCATGGCTTCCGAGCAGGAGGGGCAGCCAAACAGCAGAAGCCCCTAATACAGAGCTTTCCAAACTGTGTGTCGGGACACGTTGGCTGCAGTGTCTGGGTGTGTTGTGGCTGCTGCTGCTGCCTCCGAGCCCTGCCAGGATTCCACGCAGGTCCTAGTGCCTGCCTTGTGCCCTGCTGCCTCCAAACCTGCCCTGCCAGGATTCCACGCGGGTCCTAGTGCCTGCCTTGTGCCCTGCTGCCTCCAAACCTGCCCTGCCAGGATTCCGCGCAGGTCCTAGTGCCTGCCTTATGCCCTTCTGCCTCCAAACCACCTGTGATTCCACGCAGGTCCCAGTGCTTGCCTTGTGCCCTGCTGTAAGAGTGTGTCACGAAATGATGCATGTCTAAAAAGTGTGTCACCAACATGAAAAGTTTGGAAAGCTCTGCCCTAATAGATAACGCATAATAGTGAAGTAGTAATGCATCTCAAGTTTTTGAACTGAAGCCTGCCTTGCTTCCTCTTCTCAGGGTCTGAACCGAGAAGCAGCAAAGAAACTTCGCTTCAAACCAGGAGTAATCTATGTTGATGGTTTGTGTCGGCAGCCCTGTATGTTCCCTCTGCATTTCGGGACTGGGTCAATGTGGAGGCAACTGGTTCAGACTGAAATATTGTGACTAATGGCCCCTGAGAGATGCAGAGGGGCGCTTAGGGAAATTGATCTCCAGAATCGATTCCCTTTGATCATATTAACCATTGAGTATTACTGTGTGTTGAAAGGTTGAAATCAGGGGCAACCCATCCTTCTAGATCAGTGTTTCTCAACCTTGGCAATTATAAGATGGTGGACTTCAACTCCCAGAATTCCCCAGCCAGCATGGCTGGCTGGGGAATTCAGGACTTGAACTTCACCTGTCTTAAAGTTGCCAAGGTTGAGAAACACTGTTCTAGATCAATAGGCAGTTGCTTTTCTGGAGAAAAAAAATGGAATCTTCCCTTTGGTTTCTGGCACCAGATTGCATAGGGTACCTGTCACTGGCTGCAGGTCCAGCACCACCCTGGTTGAGGAACGCATCGTAAGGAATGTTGAAGTTCCCTCAGTTGGCCACCTTACCTTGCTGACGCTTTTGGTTTCACTATGCAGAGGGAGCTGTGTGTGGACGGAGCTTGGACGAGCGGGAGAGCACCTGCACGCAGGTGGAGGCTGTCCTGCAAGCTACAGGGTTTCCCTATCACCTGGTGTTCTTGGAGGAGGTAACTATGGCTGAGGTTCAGCATCTTCATAGCAGGATACTTCAGTGGTATGGCATCAGCATCAGCCTTAGCCAGCTGGCTGGTTTAATTTGACTTGCCTGTAAGGAAATTGTGTTGTTATTTAGCAGATTAAATTAGAGCAGTGTTTCTCAATCTCAGCGACTTTGTGACTGTCTGGGGAATTCTGGGAGTTGAAGTCCACATGAGATTGAGAAACGCTGAATTAGAGCATCAGGAAGGCAGACTCTCTCCAACTGCCTAGGAAGACCCCAGGCAGGACAAAATTATCATTCAAGAATGATAATTTTGTCCTGCCTTTTGGTCCTGATAGTGAACTTTGGCCCAGGAAGTGACCGTACTAGAAGGGCATCTGTGCCTTGGCCTCAACTTCCCTTTGCCCAATAGGTTTCCTCTGATCCTCTTTTACTTCTATAATGCAAAAGAGGATCAGAGAAAACCTATTGGGCAAAGGGAAGTTGAGAAACAAGGCATAGATGCACTTCTAGTATGGTCACTTTCGGAAAAAAAAATAACAAGTGAAAAGTGGCAGGGCAGGAAGGAAATACAATTCCTAATTCTGAAAATCGGTCAAAGCAGTTGTTGTCTGTGCAGGCTTATCCTTGTCTGCTTGAGGCACCGACGCAGCTTATGCTCTGCCTGCTCTTCCATAGGTGTTCGACCTTCCCGCTTCCGTCCTGAACTCGCTTTCCCACAGTCCTGCTGACCAGGCTCACAGCTACAAGGAAGCAGTGGCTGATTTTACAAGGTGGCAGCAGCAGCGGCAGCGGGAGCAGACAGAGGACGCAGCAACTTCCCTGGAGGACCGGCTGGCAGAGTGCAGCACGCGAGGCTGTTCATGGAAGGAGCGGTTGGCGGTTCCAGCCGCTAGCTCTTTTCCCGCTTCCCACGCAGAAGCACTGTCCCGCCTCTTCGGGGCTGTCGGATCCTTAACTGCAAAAGAGGAGCTTCTGCAGACCCTCCGGTGAGCAACTTGCCCAGGTTCTGGGGTGGGGGGGAGATGATATCACCAGCACCGTGGGCTGGAGGAGTTCTCATGAAGGGTTTCTCTTGAGAACGGAGAACTAGAAAGAAGCTTTGCAGACGCTTTTACGCGCTCTTGTTTTCTAGCGGGTGCTCTTACTTAATAGAGGGTCATTCAGTCCCAGATCCTGGCTCAGGATCCTCAGGAAACAGGCTGACATCCTTGGTGGCAGGATGGCTTCGTAAGCAGCCCCTAACTAGACTTAGAGTGGGTTTCATAGTCAGGAGGCTGTTCTAGACTGCTGTTTCTAGGGTTGATTCTGTTGCTGGAAGTGTTCTGGGCTGCTGTTTCCAGGAAAACAAAAGAACGTTCTGTTGTGTTCCTGGGCCCTTGGCTGGATCCCAGGTTCTTGGCCGGAATGGGAGAAAATCCCTTTGCTTTTCAGGACTCACCTGATCCTGCATGTGGCTCGGAGAAACGGATACACCAAGGTGATGGTGGGAGACAGCTGCACCCGTGTGAGCGTCAAGCTGTTGACCAACCTCTGCCTGGGACGGGGGGCCTTCCTGGCCATGGACACGGTGAGAACAAAGCGGGTCGTGATTTTCCCACCCACTGGGCAGTTTGCTCCATGTTCCGGTCTCAACAGGAGATTCCTTGCCCCCCTCAGGGGTGGCACCTTCTCTGGCTTAGACACGTCCATTTGTAAAGCCAGCACTGAACTCAGGTCTGGCCCCTGACCTAAACTCCTAAAGCTGCATAGAGTCAAGTGGCTAAGGCTGCACACTTCGCCCAGGACAAGCCCACTGAGGAATATCTTCCAAGCAAACACACACAAGATAATATTGTGGGAGAAGGGCGATTAAGGTCTTGGCGATCTAGGCTTCCACCCTGTGGCCAGATAAACTGGTTGGAGCCTTACCCGTGTTGGATCAGTCTCAGTTTCCAGAATCCTCCTGAAATGTTGTGGAGCTGGGGTGTTAGTTGCCTATGACCAGTTCAGCCTCTCTGATCTGTTTGGTCTCTGATCTTGCACTACGCATCCTCCCCTTTTCCATTTCTCCTCCCCCAAAGGGCTTCTTGGACAGCCGCCATGGTGACGTTCTGATCCTGCGCCCGATGCGGGCGTATCCCGCCAAAGAAATTATTTTCTACAACTACCTCTTTGGGGTGCCCACCGTCTTCACGCCTGGACTGGACACCAAAGTAAGCAGTTCGGAACTTGGTGGGAGAGTGGAGGGTACCCTTCGGTGGGTCAGGAGGATCTGGGTGGCAGCTGTGACAGATGTTGCCAACTCTCCTAGGCCTCTGACAGAGCCAGCATTCACCTTCTGATCGAGAGCTTCCTCTGCAAGTTGCAGTCTGAATTTCCCTCCACTATCAGCACAGTCTACCGGTGAGTATCCCTCCGCCAGGTCCGGTAAAGCACAAACTGCTTGATGATGTTCCTAGTAAACACTCAGCAGCATTGTCCATTTAAGCTCAACTCCCTTGTGCCCTCTGCAGCTATGGCTGCATTTCCCAGCTTCTGGGGGCAAAAAAAATATAGTAAGCTGGAGAACGTGCCACTGTTTTGGCTTGCTTTCTACAAATCCAGGCAGGAGCCTTTCAGCCGCCATATGGACTACAAGTGTGCCGTTAAAACCAGCGGAGTCTAATCCCAAAGGGGGTTCTGTGACCTCCCTGCATGAGGTGCAGGCAGCTCGAATGGGTCAGGCCGGACATGGGCTTCCCCTCCGGCTCCCTTCCTGATGTCCTCTCTGGTCCCTGTTCCAGGACAGGAGAGAAGCTCAGTGCGGCTCCTCGAGAAGTTGGCTCGGATGTGCCAACCGCACCGGCCCAGTGCCTCCTTTGCCTTTGCCCGCTGGACACCAATGTTGGTATGTGGCCTTCTTTTGGGGGGAGATCCACTGCTAGATTGACGTTTGGCACCTGCTGGGGATTCCAGAACTGACAGGAGCCGAAATGCTAGCTAGAATTCCAGTGTCAGAATTCCAGCCAGTCCTTGAGCAACCAGCTTCCAGGAGTTGAAAGTTGGGTGGCTCTTTCCCTCCCAGTTGTTGCTTTGCCAAACAGGCATAGGGTCAATGCAAATTTGTTGGCTCAGCAAGGAGAGTTTGCTCACTGGAACTGAAAGATCAGGAGGCGATTGCTTCCTGGTTTAACATGTCAAGGGGAAATGCCCAATCCTTGAGCTCTGGATGCTGTGAAGTTTGCTTACATGCAGTGTATAAAAATCCAGTTTCAGCTGTCAAGCTCTCTCGCCTGTTGGCCCGAGGACCAGCTTTCAAATTCTGTAACTCTGGTTTCCTCACAGAGGACGGATCCTCCTTGCAATCCAGGCTGCTATCGGAGCAGCTCTGCCGGAGGCCGCCAGCTGAGAATAGTTGCTGTGAAGGGGGCAGGACCCAGGCAGGCTGCTGCGGGAGACCTCCAGCGTGGGGGTAAGGACCCCCACAAAGAATGTCCTGTCCTGTGTGTGGATGAGTCCCCCTGCTCTCCATAGCCCCCTTCCCCAAATAAACCCAGAGTCGCTCTTTGAGTGAGATGGGCGGTGACTAAATTTGAAATAAATATATGACTAGTCAGTGCAGGTGTAACATCGAGGCTTGATGTTCTGGCTTTCCCCCAACAGAGACTCCTCCCCGCTTCTCCCCTTGCTCTGCTACGGCTGCCGCCTGACACTCAAGGAGCTGGTAAGTGTGCAAGGGCGGGCTTGTGCAACCAGGAGGACTGCTGTACCTGCTGACACCAAGGTGTGCAGCCGCTCTCAGGACTAGGCCCAAGACAGAAGTAGGCAGGCTGAGGACAAACGGGCCTTTGGACTTGAATTAAAATCAGTGCTTCCTCGTTGCATGTTTAGTAAGTTGGCCCTTCCCATCGTGTTAAATGTCTCGGGGGGGGGGGAATTTTGGAGAATCTCTGGGGTTCCATCCTGGCTTTTGAGGAACTTCAGGTTGTGCTGTGGGTGACCATTGGGGTGCCCTGCTGTGGTTTTGTGTCCCGGACTGTGCGTAACCTCTCCCTGCAGGGGCCACTACTTGTAAAAGTAACAAGGCTGGTGGGTCCTGCTCCACACACAGAACGGGCTGGTTCTGCTCACTCCAACAATTCCTTTGCAGAGCTGCCCGGAGTCTCTCCCGCCGTACATTCGTGAGGAGGCTGAGCGCCAGCGATGCAGGTATGGGGCAAAGCCGTTGCCTTGAGGGATTTGTGCCAGAGGAAACGCTGGAGGAGGAGCCTCAGCGATTGTGCCGTTCTCCTCCAGGGCAGCAATACAGCCCAGAGACACTGCTGGGTCCTTGCAGCCATTTTGTTACCAGTGCATTGATATTGTTACCTAACCTAATCCCAGAAGAAAAGCAAGCTTAGAGACCCCTGAGACCCCACCAATTCTTGTTGAGCTACATCTACCCTCTGCTATTGCAGCCCAGAGATTGGTAGCGAGGATGGAATTGGCAAAGCAGCGCAAGGGGAGAAAGAATTGTAATAATGGGCGAGGTCAAGGCAGAAAGGTCAAATCCTTAGGAGTGCATTTGTTCCTATCTCTGGAACAGGTGGTCATCCAATAGACCAGTGCATTTCAACTGTGGCAACTTTTTAAGAGGTGTAGACCTCAACTCCCAGAATTCCCCAGTTCTCCTCAAAACTCCTCAATTCTGGGAGTTGAGGTCCACACATCTTAAAAAGTTGCCAAGGTTAAAAAGCACTGCAATTAAGACGCCAGCCAAGAGTGCATCCCCATTGATCCAGAGACCTAGTGTGGGAATGTGGCTGTCGGAGAATAAATCACAAAATGCCAACCGTATTTCCACAGTGAATTTAAACAAGCCCAGATCTCACCACTGTCAGTGGCGGGGAGGGAGGGATGCTATCTTTGTTGGCAGTCGGTTAGGACTAAGCACTTCCCCCTACCACAGCGGTCCATGGAGCCCCATGAATTCTCTCTCTGGCTATTCAAACCCTAGTCTAGTGTGAGATGCAAACCCAGATCTGTGGTGACGCCCTGTTTCGACTTTGTTTGCAGGGCTGCGATGAAGCAAGAAATCCAGGAGTTCTTGCTCGAAGATGATGCTTAACTTGTGTCAGGCGCTTTATGGGCCAGAGGAGTACAAGCCAGGAGGCACGTGGGAGAACTGTTAACGCTCTTGAGGGCCTGGCGCTCTCTGTTTCCATGAGTGTTCTTCAAGCAAATAAATAATTTTGGATTCAGCAGTGGCCAGATTGAGCTGAGGAGGACCCAGATCTTTTTGGCACCTCAAGCTCCTTGGATGGGCAAGTGAACTGCATTTCTGCTTTTGTGCAAGGATTCAAATCTTAAAACATATGAAAGGGAGCAGCCTGGCTCACAGGAGCCTTATGGAAGGTCCCAAGGAAAATAGATTCCTTCTTGGCAGCCACCCCCATCCAGGCCTCCGGAGACTTCATCTGAATTCCCTCTCTGTCCAAGACTGTTCCAAGCCAGGGAAATCAAAGCCCCAAAGCTCCATTGCTTTGCTTAACCAGAGGAATTTCTCTCCTTCGTTCCGACTTCCACCTTGACTCCCCACCGCCTTTTAAAATCACAGCTTTGTTTTTATTATATAGATCTGTATAAATAAAATGACCCCCTATAGAAAAAAATAGTCTGTAGACTCCCAGCGGCTCCTTGTTCCCAGCAGCGACGACACTGCTTGCCAAGAGTGGCGGGGAGTGTGTGAGGATGAGGGGAGGCTGCAGAGAACAAGTAGTGGGCAGCATCCGGGCATTTCAGCAGCAGGACGGCAGTTCCTTTCCAAACGTTTCCCGGTCCCGGTCCCCACGGGAGAAGGAAGCAGGAGTCCGGGACTGGGGGAGGGAGCAGGCGGTATCTCTTGTAAAAAAGGGAAATGTTTTTCAAAAAGTGACTCTGTGTGTCCCCCCTCTCCCACCGCAGTGGGCTGCAAGGGTGCCCCACCCCCAGGACCTTCAGCAGAAGAGGGGGGGGGAAGGGGCGGTGTCCAGGACCAGCAGCTGGCCAAGCCCAAACTCTGGGCCCGCATCTTTGGCAACTGGTCTCCGAAGGCTGTTGTGGTGGGCGAAGGGAGCTCAGTTCCGCTCTGGCCATCCTGCCTCCCCTCATTCCTTCTCCTGCGTCCACTTGATCATCGTCTCCGGCGAGCGGTACAGGAAGATCAGCTTGGCGTACAGCTCCTCCTCTAACTCCAGTTCTCCGGTCTCCCGAACCAGAACGATGTTGTTGCAGAGCTTAAGGATGCGGTCGACGCAGGGCAGCTCCTCGAACATGATGGAGTGGGAGATCTCGCTGAAGAAGCCCCGCACGAACTTGCCGATCACCAGAACGATGGAGACGTAAAGGCCCAGGATCCTGAGCAGAAACAGAGTCCGTACAGGGCTCCCGCACAGCTCCCCGAACGTGCCGCCCTCCCACCGTCTGTTAAAGGCCTTTAGACTCCTCAACACATCCACACAATGTACGAAGCATCGGCAGACCGTGGCTAAACAGAATCCACTGTGATCTGAAAGCCTTGATCCCACGGATCTCGGCCTTTTGCTCCTCCGGATGGAATTTTGGAAAGGGACTGGATGGCCAACACTGCCACTCCGATCAGTGCGTGGAGGGGTTGCATCATTTCAAAGCAGAAAAGGAGGTGTCCTAATCCTGAACCCTGCTGTTTATTTTTAAAAAAGCTTTGCAAGGTGGCCATACAAGGTGGGAGGGAGACTGGGGAGCGCCCCCCCCCCGCTTTTAGTTTAAACTTTTGCAAGCTATTAAAAGCTGTGTGCAAAGAAAGCATGGCTGCATTCCACCCACCAAGGGGCAGCATTTAACCATCTCCCAAGTGCTCTTTTGGGTGGAGAAATCTGGTAAGTGGGGCCAGCGGGAGCAAAGCCAGGTGAGCCCAGAGACCCCATTCAACTTGGTGGGGGGCACTTGCTCTTTCCTTGGGATACTCGGGCAGAGCTTTTCTGCCACGTCCTTCGATCGGAGGATCCGAGTCAGCCTACCCGCCGGACGCTTGCCCAAGCCACTCCCCCCGCTCAGAACGCATCTGGTTTTCACCCCAGTGGGGCAGGGCTGGTGGATCCGGTCACTCACCCGTATCCTGCCAGGAAGCCGAGGCTGGGGGGGCTGACTTTGTCGCTGAAGATGACCATGGGCAGGAGGTGGCAGTCGTCCGACTGGCAGTCAGCCAGCTGGATCATCCACCACTCCAGGAAACTCGTGCTGCTGTTCCCGGGCCGGACCTGCTGCTGTTTCAGCTGCACTTCGACATCCAAGTAGCTCTCCTCCCCATCTGGAAGAGGAGATGGGGAGAGGAGAGGGCGCTGAGTAAGACACCAGCCCCGCTTATCGAGGGCTGTTGATCCGGGCGCTGAGAAAGCTCTTCCTCATGAGCTGCTCCCATTTCTTTAGAGTCCTCCCTGCCCCAATTACACCGCGGTTTTTGGGAACGGCATCCAAGGCGTATCTATTCATCTGGCCACTTTAATTGCTTCTGTGTTGAATAACGTGGCTTTCAAACTGTAATGTGGCTTTCAAACTGTATTACTTCTTCCTTTTTTAAGGGTTTTAATCTTTCCATCGCCTGCCTCGACTGCTGTGGGTAACACGGATATGGGCCCTCTGGACTTCAAGGGGAAGCCTCCAGCTGGGGGGGACGCAGCTTCCCCCAACCCCAGTGGCCGTCCCCCAGTACCCCCCCGTCGTGCTGCCAGAATTCAGGAGCAAAATTCCTGATTTTGCGCAATACTGTTTTTGGGGCTCCGTTTCAAAATTAAGGGAGAAAGCAGATGGGAGGCCAGCCGCTTCTGCTTTCACCTTTGAAAACTGCCCTGCCCGAGCCAAAAGTTTCTGCAGCATGAATTTGGGAAGGAGGAAAGAGAGCAATTTGCCTCCTCTTCCCGTTCCCACCTTAAACAGCCAGGAAAACATCAGCTCCCCGGCTGCTCCTGTGACGCAGGTTGGGGGGCCGCGTTCTGCCCCTGGCTCGCCTTCCAACGAGCACCAGGAACCCCCATCCGCTCAGAAAGAGAAACGGGGGGACTGAGTTTGTGCAAAGGGGGCTTCCGCCCGGCGTCCTCACCTGGAAGCAGGGCCTCGACAGGGTCAGCCTCGGGGCCACTGGGCGCACGTATATAGGGTGGGAAGAGATGGGAAATCCGTCTGGAACAAAGACAAAACGGCAGGGTAAAGACGACTCTCTGGAAGGAAGCCTGAAAACAGACTGCATTTGCACAAGGCACAAAGCCAGTACGTGCTTCTAGTTATGCCTTGGTGCAGTGTGTGAACCTGGACCCATGCAATCGAATGCCCCCTTTCCCACCTCCCGGGCTCCCCAGGCTCGCTCTGGCCCTCGTGGCAAAGGGGGCATGGCCGGGAGGGGCGGGGAGGACTCACACAGGGGCATGATGGGTGCCCTGCAGCAGCCCAGCCAGATTTTGCCTCACGAGGCTCTTCCGGTCCAGATCCATGGTGTGCTTCTGGGTGGTGTACTCCGTTTTCCCTCCTTTGCGGAGATCCCTGGCGATTGAGGAAGAGGAGAAGAACGAAGGGGAGGGAATTTTAGGAGCAGGGCGGATCAAAGAGCAGCCGAAGGAAAGGGCCCCTTTGTCACCCTCCTTCGTCCATGATGCTCTTTTCCACCCAGAGCCGCCTCTGCCCCTAGGAAGGCTGATCTTTAAAGTGCTGGAAGAAGCAAACTTCCGAGTCCCACAGGACTGTTCCAGGCGAACCACACACAACTAAAAGGTTGCATCTCCTGTTAAGCAGGAAGGACTGCCCTGCAAAGGACTGTTTCCGGCCACGGGCTGACCCAGCCTTGATCCCAAGGTACCTCTGGAAATTCCAGGTGAAGCGCAGGGTGATGTCCGAGGAACCATTGTGTAACTCCTGCCAAAGCTGCTCCCGGCTGGGAGGGCTGATGCTCCACAAGGATCCCGAGCTTCCCTCGATGCGGGCCCAGGCGATGTCCTCGTAGCCGTACTGGGTGATGAACTGCATGGCCAGCTGGGGGCGGCAGAGAGCGCCAGGGCCAGGTCAGCCCGAGCCCGCCATGGCTTGGCTTGGCTTGGCTTCCTCCCACGGTAACAGCACGGAGCGGTAACTTAAATGGGTCAGGGGGAGATGCTTGTCCTCCCACCCACTTGGACGAGGGGCGTGCCCTCCTCCCCGCCCTACCGTCCTGCTAGAACTCACCGGCTGCCGTTCAAACTTATCCGTCAACTTTTCATAGTCCTGGGAGGTGAAAGCTTGGATGGACTGCTGCTGAGCACTCATGGTGAAGAGGGGCTGAAGAAGAGGGGGGCGGGGGGGGGGGCAAGAGTTGCAGGGACACCATCAATCCTGCTTCAAGGCAGCCTGGCGACACACCCTCCGTTCCAACGGCACGGCTCTCGTAGCTGCCGCAGGGGGACCATCGACCGAGGGAGAAGCACCCAAGGAGCTGCTGGAGACTCAGCCCGCCCAATCTCGGGGTGCTCCTTGGGGGCCTGGAGCTGGCAAGGCACTTGGGCTACAGCTGCTGTAAGAGCTGCGTCCAGCTCTGCCCTAAAGTCAACGTAGGCCACTGCCAGGCTATGGTGGCCAGCAGCTCCAGCCAGCCTGGCTAACCGAGAGGGACGCTGGGAGCTGTAGTTCAGCAGCATCTGGAAGTCCAGCGGCCTGTTGCTTGGCTTCTCCGCAAGGCAGCTCCTCTTACCTCGTAGCCACCCAACTTGAGGGTGACAGTGACGTCGATGGGGTGATTGACCACACCCACCACGGAGCGCACGAGTGACATGAAGAGCAGTGGGAACCAGATGATGCAGATGAGGAAGAGGATGATGAGGCCCCCCATGCCGTATTTGACAATCTTCTTCTTTTTCTGACCCTTGGGTTGTGGGTATTTCTGCAGGATGAGGGGGGCACAGCACTAACAGGTCCGTTCAGGGCATCCTAGGCGTTGTCCCAACCCCCCTTGTTCAGGTGTACTGGACCGCGACTATCATCCAGCCAGAGGCCGCCATGCTGGCTAGAGACTACAGCGGTGTTTCTCAACCTTGGCAGCTTGAAGATGTGAGACTTCTGGGAGTTGAAGTCCACACGTCTTCAAGCTGCCAAGGTTGAGGAGCACTGGGCTATAGGAACTGAAGTGCTGGCTTGGGGAAGAGCCCCTGAAAAGCTCGCTCTGGGAGGCCCAGCCCGACTCATGCTTCCTCCCCCTCCACGGTGGCCCACCTTCTCCGTCTCTCGACTGCACTTGATGATGAAGATGTTGGCATAGATGTCTTCCACACACATCCAGTTGGAGAGGGACAGGGTGGTGTCAGTCCAGACCCAGTCCATGACGGCTCGCAGCTCCACCAGGAAAGGCACCAGGCGAAACCTGCAAAGCCAAGAGACGTATCTTCAGATCCTCCAGGCGTGGATGCTGGTGGCCCCTGGACAATTCTAAAGAACATTCCCCCAACCATCTTTCCCTGCTGCTGCAGCACCCTCGTTCTGAGTGCCAGGCGGTGTGGGGGCTGGACTTGGAGTGGGGACACTGATTCTAGTCTGCCCTCAGCCATGGGGGCCAACCCGTGCCACTGGGCTTTGCTGTGGGGAAAAACGGGAGCAGAGGGCACGAGGTACGCCATCTGAGCTCCTGAAGGAAAGACGGGATATAAATCAATCAAACCATTCTGACCCATGTTCACGTGATGTTCTACGTGTATCTAGAGCAGTGTGGGGTGAGGAAACAGGGTGGCAGGTGTAGGGACACTTGCAGACATAGGATGTGGTGGGGTCCATGTTCTCAGCTGCCCCCCAAGAAAGATCTGCAGGTTCTACATTTCTGCAAAGCGTTCCAGTTCCCCCACAAAGCGTCCTGCTGCCTGCCAGGGTGGACCCAACATCAAGGGTCCCACATTAAAGGGCCCCACATCAAGCTGCTCCTTCTCCCAGCACCCCTCCCCCCATTTTGAGGGGGGCTCAGCTGTTACCCTTGGAAGAGGAAGAGGTTCAGGTGGTTGTATTTCTTGGTGAGGAAATTCCCCAAGATGCGGGTAGGGTAACCGCAGCGAATCTGGTAGGCTGAGAGGCCAAAGTAGATGCACTTCACAAAGTACCACAGCTGGGCCACGGTATTCATGCTGAACTTCCTGGGGAGGGAAATCAGGGATGGTCACGCCTCCACCCCTCTTACAAAAGCAGGCCCAAGCCAGGGCAGGGGGAGGCGAGGAAACGGCCAAGCACCTCTCAGTGACTGCAGGTAAAATAAAGAACATCCAGATGTGAATGCCGAAGACCAAGATGATCTGGAAGATGAGTTTACCCAGGACACTCTTGCGCAGATAGAGCGCCCGGTCTACGACCATGGTGGAGAACTGAATCAGCAGCATCACCAGGAACGCCTGGGGCACCTGGTCTTCGGAAAGCGAGGATGTGATGTCGGCTGCGGCAGAGTGCTTCTGCAGAGGAAGAGAAGCTCAGGTAGGGAGGGCTGGCAAACACAAAGATGCATCCCCCCCCCGGATTTCCCTAGGATAGGAGATGCTCTACTTCTGTCCAGGGTCCCCCAAACTAGCTGTCCCTGGCAATGCCAAGAGACATAGCGCTGTCCTTCCCCTTTTAAAGCGGGTTGTGTGTGACACTGTGCTGAATTTCAGGAGCACTTGGAATTTGTCGCTCTTTATTTTATCCGAAGCTCAGCAAAGCGAAAGGGAGGGCCGTCCCCAGGCGGCAGATAAGCCCACTGGGGGAGCCCTGTTCCACCCTCTCCTCCTCTTTGTCCCTCCCCAGCTGACAGAGTTCAGCGCTGAAGCACCTTGAGGCCAAAAGCTCTGCTGGAACAGTCCAATGGGTGCCTGTTGGGATGCCCAGTGACTACAACTCCCAGAATTCCCAACAGCTTGACCAAGACTGCTGGGAAGCAGCACCCCACCCAAATAACCGGCAGCAGCTTGAGGAAAGCTGCAGATCCCCAGGGGCACCGCCAGACTTACTCCAAAGGCCCAGAAGCCGAAAACGATGATGATGAAGTCTACCACATCAGCTAGGAACATGAGGGCATAGACATCCGTGGCGGCGCGGTACTTGCTGTGCAGAATGTCCTGGAAGAACTGCCGTGCCGGCTGGAACATGCGCTCTGCTCTGGAGGAGGAGGGGTGAAGGGTTGAGTAAGAGACACGGGACGTGTTCTCTCGCGCAGCACGGCCAATGGCCAGGGTGTTCGGAACCAAGCCGCCTCCGCAGGGTGCAGGGAAGGGCCCAGCGACAGAGTCACAGCCCGGCAGGAAAGAGGAGCTGGGCTTACAGACAGGCTGCACACTGAGCCGAGAATCAGAAGAGGACCTTGATGGAGGTATGCAGGAACTGTGGCCGAGGCAAAAGGGGCCGAAACGTGTTTTAAGTCCAAAACAAGCAGAAGATATACAGAAGAGGCTCCGGCAGACACCTCCCTAATTCACATAAGAAGGGGGGGGAGCACAATCCGACTTGCAAGATCTTGGAGCCCATCTCAATAAAGCAGCTTTAGCCTTGCTGCGGAGTTGATTTCCCAGTCTGGTCTACCTAGCAGGGATGACCATGGCTGAACACAACGTATGAACTCATGGAAGGAAGACCCCAAACACGACCACCCGTTTCTTGGTGGGAGAAACAACACAAAGATTGTTGCCTGCCCCCCTCCTCCCCTCACCAGCCGTTACCCATCACTTACGCAGAGACAAAGAAGTGTTTCATTCGGCGTTTGGCAGCCTTAACCTTTTCTTGGGATGGGCCTGACTTCTTCTTCTTCTTCTCCTCCTCCTCCTTCTCCTCTCCCTCCTCCTCTCCTTCCTGCTCCTGAATTTCTGGGGCTGGGAAACAGATGAGAGTGGGATGAAATCTTGGCCCCTCTCTGGGCACAAGGTCTGCCAGGGTGTGCTTGTTCCTCTGTCAACCTGTGCCATCTAATGGGGCCCAGGAAGTGAGCCTCCTTTCTCCCAGTGCCCGCCTTATGGCACACCACCCCTCCTGGGATTCGAAGGGCCCCAACCTCGAGGGCCTTCCCCAAGGCATTCAAGACCTCAGTCTTCTTTGGAGCACTGGGCCCGAGCCTGTTGGGTTCTGCTCCATTCGCATATGTTTACTATTTACTGCCTTCAACCATTCCTATATTATTTTGCGGACTGTTAGCCGTCCCGAGTCACATGTCAACCAGACAGTTATATAAATCTATTTAATCAACACATCTATTTAATAAGTAAATAAATGAGCCCAGTGTCCTGCCTCCCACCTTCCAGCTCCCTCCCCAGTGGCCACTATGTACCTGCTTCCCCTTGCTTATCCAGAGACTTGCTCAACTGCTTCCTCTTCTCCTTTTTCTTTCTGAATCGTGAGCGGATCCCCTTCGGCACCTCTGGCTCTGTCTTCTGCTCCTCCTCCACCACGTTCTCTGCCTCAAGGCTGACCGATGCCAAAGGCTCTTCCGACTCTTCCTTTTCCTTGGTTGAAGCTGGCGATCCTCCTGTCTCCAGCTGAGGTTTGGCCAGCAGGTCTTCTTCGTGATCCCACAGGCCATAGCTCTGGAGAGGACAACTCTTTCAGAAAGGAACCAAGGTCTGCTGCGGAATCCAGATGCAGCGAAGCATGGGAGAAACCAGCCCAGGCCACCCCAGCCGCATCTCTTGCTAGAATTACTAGCAACTTCCCAAATGTCACGTTCTTTGCCAGATGTCCCTTGGTGTCCTCCCAGATTGCTCTCCCAGCCCAGATCGGAATTCTAGCTCCAATTGAGGAGCCCGGGTTCTCTCTTACCAGGAGCAGGGAGCGGTGGAAGAAGAGCACCAACAGCTGGATCAGGTCGTACTTGATGTAGTTGTCGGTTTTCTCAATGCCCAGGATGCGAGGGGCAAAGAAAGGCTTGCCCTCGTAGCGCACCATAGTGGTGTAGCTATTCCAGGGGAAGAAGCCAAACTGGAAAAGGTACTTTAGCACCACCATCACCTGTGCAAGAAGAGAGGCGTGAGAGTCCGGGGGAGAAGAACTCCACCATCTCAAGAACTTCCACGAGGCAGGGAGTTAGAACAAGAGCAAAGATCTGGTTGCTCTAGCATCTTACTTTCCACTAGAAGGTCCTTCCACAAGGAAGGATGGAAGGCAACAATTGTCCTCATTATCTGCAACCCAACAGCTGGTATATTCAAAGGTAAATTGCCTCTGAATACGTAGGCTCAATCCTCAACCATCAGGATGGGTCCAGAGCACGGGGTATGTTCAGCCTTTGTGGCCCATGTTCTCTCTCTCCTGGACAGGCCCCTCTTGACTTGAAAAAGCCACGAAGGGGGTTCCCATTGGGTTTGGAGCTGCCTCCTCCTTCTTGGGGGCAGCTGCACTTTGTTCTTCCCCAACACCGTGGGGAGCCATGAGCCAGAGTTCCTCAAGCCGGCCCCCTCCGGTGTGGCACACTGGGCTCCAATTCCTGCTGATAAGGGAATGAGGGCAGCCCAACACACCGGGTGGGCACCCACTTAGAGAGAACCTGCTAAGCCATTTCTCCGAAAGCAAATGTCAAAGACTTAACAGTTACCCCGTCCCCCTCCCTGCCCGAGAAGGGCTCCCACCTCTGTGTACACGATGGCCGTCATCCAGAAGCACTTGCTGGGACGTGGGATGGAGAGCATGGCCCACAGGAAGACGAGGATGGGCAGGATGATGGAGATGACCGAGGCCGTGACCATGTTGTTGAGGATGATGATGAAGTAACACAGCAGGTCCGAGTGCCCTGCCACAAAGTGGTAACAGGCCAGCAGCAGCTGCACAAAGCGGTTTTGGGAATGGTAGAACTGCTCGGATTCTTCCAACTCCTCGAAAGAGACGCACCTGGAAGGCAGAGGGGTCAGGTGGGCAAAGCAGGTTGTGGGAAAGTTGCGGCATGGAGCGAAGTTCCTCCAGGGCTGGACTCACAGCATCCACCCCAGTCCGCAGCTTTCATACAGCCTCCAAATGTATTGTGCTGAGCCTGCAACTCCCACAATTCCCCACTCCGCCTGGGAATTCTGGGAGTTGAAGTCCCAACATACTGGACGGCGGAAGTACTGTTCCATATTTTCCGGCAGAATGTTTTTACACTCGTCCTACTTTATCTACAAAAGATCTTCCAGTGATCAACAACGGCATCCTTTAGCGGAATAGCAACCTATGTGGTTCTGGAATTCCTATGTATCCACTGGAGGACTTTTTCACACAATCCTGGTGTTTACTTCTCAGCTATGTATTTTCCCCTAGAAACAGACTGTTCCACGAGCTCGGCCCCCAGAAATCATTCTCCTGCAGGTGCCCTGAACTTTTTTTTTCACATGCTAAAATGGGGCAAGGATGCCACTTTTGAAGTCGTGCATCTTTAACAGGGTGGCGTCAAGAGCTCCTCCCTCGGCACACGTGACCTCAAGATGCCGAAATAAGCGGGGCGTCCTTGCTGGTCCCAGCGCAGTACCTGCTCAGTAGCAATTCGCTGGCGGTGCGGGGTCGGCCCTTAGCGCAAGCCAGCAGCTCCTGGGAGCTGCCGGGAAGGAGCCCTGCGTTGTCCGGAGGATCCGCCGCCGGAATCTGCTCCTCGCTGGCACTCCGGGAGTCGTAGCCGGTGCTGTCAGCACTGAAGACCTCGGCCACGTCGCAGCCACTGTGGAAGGGACAACGGTGGTCACGCAGCCTCTTCCAACAAGGGGCTTCAGTCACCCAAAGGGTCAAGTTTGAGCAGTGAAACTCAAGTTGACTGAGTTCACCCTACGGCCCAGTTCGCACAACGCGCCACACCAGGCGCCAACGGCACCGGCTGGGAGGCCTAACCCCGGAGCCGCAAAGAAAATTAACCCAGCCTGTAACTGGCACTGCTGGAGGGGCTCTGGAGAGGTCATCCAACCCCCCCTCTGAGCAATACCACTAACTGAACTGCCGCCTTCCTAGCAGATGGCTGTCAAGTGTCTCCAGCGGAGGGGAGGGCATCGGCCATCCGAGGACCATCGGTGCACCTGCCCCATGATGATGACGACGACTGAACTGAGGGCTAGAAAGCCTGGGAGAGGCACGTTCAAGGTCTACCTCCAGGATGGGCTCCTGACCTGACCTGAGCTGGCCTGGCCCCACTGGTCCCAGATGTTTCCTTGTTCTTCCTGGGAAGACTGGCCCTGTTTTGACTTCCGGGGCGCTCCTTCCTCAACTCCTGCTTTGCACCTGGGCCCTACGGGGAGCAGGCGCTGGGGAGCCCCACGTGCTACAAGGCAGAGCTGCCCCTGGTCCTCGCCTTCTGGCTTCCCCTCCCCAGCCCCATATGCACCTGCCTGGAAGCCACGCTGTTGGGCGATTCTGCCGCCGTCCCAGGCAAGGCCGTGTCCTCCGAGGTGTCGTCGGCCGGCGGGGGCGGCTGGTACAGCCCGTCCAGGATGCCTCTCTGCACCTCCTCTGCCTATGTGGACGGGACGGGACCGCCTCTTGAGCAAGTGGATTTCCCCTCCAACCCCCGAGGCCTGGCTGACTGGCGCTCACCTGATCCAGCTGCTGCGTCAGCACAAACCTCTCCAGGCCCAGGATGGACGACAGCTGCTCGTGCTCCTCGGTGAAGGCCTGCAGCCACCGGGTCAGGCCGTCCACCATGGCCTGGCACAGCACCCACAGGAAGCGCAGGCCGTTGAGCACCCGCCGCACGACGTTGCTCTTCCCTGCGGATAAGACCAGCCCGGGTTGCTCACAAAATCTCCAGGCCAAGGTTTTTTCACCACGGTTTACTGAACGTGCCATAAATCCCCAATTTCTTCTTCATGGGTGCCCTTATCTTGGAGGACTTGCACAGAAGAGTCAGTGACCCAGCACCTGCCTGTGCCCAATGTGACGTACGCTTGCATCCAGGAGCATCTATAGGACCCCAACATTTAAAGGAGTAAGTGGCCAAACTCTTGTTAAGTTCCCTCGGTGTGAGCTGAAAAGGTCACAGATGGGAAGTCACTGCACTAAGCCGTGGACTTCGACTATGTGGACTTGAACTATGCTGGCTGGGGAATGCTGGGAGTTGAAATCCACACATCTTAAAATTGCTGAGGTTGAGAAACACTGTCCTAAGGGGTTGGAATCCGAATGTAGGGGTCAAAGGTGACCTGTGCAGGCGTTCCCGTCCGTTGTGAGCCTTGCCTTCCACCTACCTGGAGTTGTCTCTTCCTCCTCCTCCTCCTCCTCCTGGCTGCAACTCTCATCTGGCAATTCACCTGGCTGAGTCTCCTCTCTGGTCCCATCACCTGCAAGAGGGAGAGCTGGTGAAACCAAGCTCCTGGCACCACCGATTGCGTTCAGCTCGGTACGTTGTCGCCACCCGTGTTCTGAAACGTGGCAGGAAAGCCGCCCTTGGGGCCCCACAGCAGGGTCTGGAAAAAGAAGGTCCCACCTGGAGAAGAGGCGCCCCGGGCTGGGTCCCTCTCCTGTTCCTGCTTCTCCTGGCGTTGTTGCTCTTGCAGCACGGACCTGGCGTTGGTGACCCAGGCCTGGTAGGCCAGCTAGAACCGGAAAACAGAGAGAGGTGAGCGGGGAGGCCGAGGCTGCCTCCATTCGGCTCCTGGAGAAGCCTCCAGCTGAGAACATCCCAGAAGCAGGAGATTCCACCACCAGGAGAACCATCTCAGGACAACGCAAGGCGGGCAAAGGCAACCTCTGGGATCCCAAATGCTTTGAAGAAAACTCCACAATTCCTTGCCAGGCATGGTGTCGGCTGAGGAGGGTGGGACTTGGAGTCCTAAGCTCCTGGAGGGCACCAGGGTTGCCTGCCTCAAGGATCTCGGCAGCTTTGCCAAGGAACCACCCAGGGACGTGGGAAGGGAAGCAATTAGAACAGAAGGAATTCTTATTAATCTATTGCATTCATGCAGCAGCCTATCGGGGATTGGGAAGTAGGGAAAATGGTCTTTAAAAAAATGACGGATATACAGTATTTATCCAGTGTCTGTGAGTCTAACTCCAAAAGAATTAGGAAGCTTCTGTACCTTGTATTGTAAAACCATTTCTGTAAATTCATCCCAGACACTCCCCAATATCTGTGCTCCCCACCTGGCCGCTTCTCTGTACGGGGCCTTGGGGGGGGGGATCTCCTACCCCCATCCTCACCTGGAAGGCGCTCTGCTTTGGGGGCCTCAGGTCCTCCACGGCCGACTCCTCATCCTCCTCGCTGTCCGTCTCAAACAGGAAGTATTCCCCCGAGTGCAGCACTACAGCAAAACGCTGCGTCAGTCGATGCCCTCCTCCTCCCCTCCAGCCCCGCGTGGTTTGGGGAAGGCCACGGATCCCTCAAGAAGAGAGGCATGCAGGAAAAGTGACAGGAGGACAAGAGTGCCTCTGGGCACGTGCAGAGAAGGGCCACCCTATAGGCCAAGGACAGGAAAAGAGGGCAGGCAAAGACGGCGAGAGTCCAGGCTGGCTACAGATCGGAGGAGCTGAGGCTTCAAGACCCACAAGGACTGTCTCCTTTCAACAAGGGGGGCCCTAAGGGGCCCTTCTCAGCTCCGGGCTTAGTCCTGGACCGACTCCACAGCGCTGGAAGGCCGGCCAGAGCATCTTGGATGGGACGGAAGCTGGTTGGGAGTTGGCTCTTCCTTCCTAAATTGTCCTCACGGTGGCGATTCGGACGGGCCCAGCCAGCTCCAGAGAACCCCTCCCCCGCACTTGTCTCCTTAAGCTCTTTTGCCGCTTTTGTGAATTGCAGCATTTGGGATTTTATGCGTTCGGCCGTTTGTTGGCTACTTCTAACTTTGGATGTGGTGCTTTCGGCTGGCAAACTGCCTTGGAACGGTTTGTCGATAAGGCAGGACTCTGCGTGGCCTTTGCTCTGTTTCTTGCATTCACCTCATGACCTGAAGTCAGGATCCAGCCCAACCAGCTTGCAAAAGACCCCACCCCCATTAAAATCCAGGAAGCCCCGAGGGATGTTCTTGGGGGCAATTCACGGAGGGTCCCACGCCTGTGGCTTGATCTCAAAGGGAGTTCGAGTGAGCAAGAGGGAAGATGCTTCCAAAACGGAGCCCCCTCCCCAGCCCCCCTCCTTGTGCAAACACATTACCCCTGTAATGGCCCTGCCTCCCCCGGCAGCCTCCGTCCACCCGAGAAGGAAGGGCTACTTCCTCTTGGGAGAGCACAGCAGGCGATGTGGGGCTGCCCTCCACAGAATGTGGTTTGCCTTGGAGGGAAGAGAAGAGAAAAGAAGCAGAGGAGGTCAGAAGCTGCACGGGGCCACAGGGTTGCTCAAGAGGCAAAAGCATGCAGACAGGCTCCCGAGCACGCAGGCGTAGAAGCTGGCGATGGGGAGGAGGAGGGTTCGCCACCAGCCGTCCACGCAGACTGGCGCCATCTCAGCAGGGTTTCTGGCAACTGACTCTCCCAGCCCGGCTGGGACCTTGTGGGTGCCAATCGGGTGCTCTGGACGGCGCCTAGGCGGCCCTGGTTGCCTTCTTCAGGGAGGGTTCCTCTCCTGTAGGGCGAGGGCTATTCCTGGGTGGACCAGATTTCTACGAAGCCAGACCTCGGTCTGTCAGGCAGAGTCTGTACCACGCGCGAAGGGATAACGCTGGGCAAACACTCCAAAAAGGCTGTCTGCAGCACGCGGGGCCAAAGCAAGCCGGCCCTCCATGGCCCAACCTGGTGGTCCGGCTCGGCCAAGGTGCCTAAAGCAGGCGTGGAGGGAAGCGGAACGGCCGTGAAGGACTGGAGGAAGAGTTGCTCAGGAGGGGCCTCAGCCCGGGCAAGCATGTAATGTGAGTAAATGTTTCAGATGAGCCCCCCTAGTTCGTGCAAAGGTAAAGGGAGAAGGGGGAAGCACATTCAGACTTGCAAGATTCTGCTGCTGGCTTACAATAAAAGCAGGACTGACCTACATGGCATTGGCTTCTTAGTCCTGTCTACCTAGTTGGGTCGGCAGCAAGCCATGATCCAAGACCATTCTGTGCTCCACCCGGTCCATGTGCTACAGCAAGCCATAATTTAAGCTCAGTGAATTGACTAAGCCACAGCTGCTAAGCCAAACACAGGCAAGTCTCAGGTGCGAACCAGCTAGTGTTGACAGTCCGGGCTGCCAGGGGTTCAGCTTCTGGGCAGCCCACCAAATAGGCCAGGACTGAACCTGGGATCTGCACGCAGCACGGGGATCGGCCACACAACTAGGCCTCCTCGCAAGGTCTCAGCGATAAGCCTGCTGTGGTCCCTAACCAAGACGGGCTTCCCAAAGCCTTCGGCAGCCGTGAGAGACAAGCAACCGGGGTTTCTAGGGTTTCAAGGGCTTCTGACAAGGCCTGCAGCTGCAGCGGTTCTTCAGCCGTCTTTGGAAGGCAGCGAGAGACCCCGACTCAGAAAGGCAGCCCGTGCAAGAGGTGGCCGGAGGACCCGCAGCCCGAAGCCAGGGGAAGAAGAGCGACCCTCCGACAGGCCCCCACCCAGAGAGACGCATGCAGAATGGAAGTGATGGATTCGGAGCCCAGATGAAGCCTTGGTTAGCAGCCGCAATGGCCTCCGCCAGCAGAGTGAGGGCTCGCCCAGAGCAGAATGAGCCAGGGTTAGTATGGCCGCCAGCCCTGAGCCAGGGCTGGGCTGTACCTGTGGCGTGATCCAGCCATGGGCGCCACCAGCGCTTCCTTTGCTGGGCAGGGTCCTTCTGGGTGCCTGAGGCTGTGGAACAGGGCACAAAGGCAGGTGAGGGATGCAGGAGGGGGAGGGGGAGGCTGACTGTGGACAGTGACCGAGCGGCCGCCCCATGTCCTCACGCACACCGCTGCCTTCCCGGAGCCCAGGCCAAAAAGGACCCAGGGCCACCGCTTCTACCTCCACCACAGGCCTCCTCTGCAGACAACCCATAACCTCTCGGGGGCAAAAGCCATGCCTGCCTCGTGGGGCTGTGAGTGGGTGAAAGAACAGAGCATCTCCCGCTCTTCATAGAGACCAAGCCGTGGGTCATAAAATGGCAGGAAGACCCCAAATCACAGGAGGAAGGCGGGTGGACTTGCAAGAATAAAGGAAGACCCGCGTCCTCCCCCATCAGCCTTCCATGGGTCCAAATTGCATCTAAAAGTCACTCTTTTCAGGGTATCCTGTGATGCGAATTCCACAAGTTCACGCTGCGTTTGTAGGATCATCTGCCCAGAACAAGGGAATTGGAATTGCTTCAATGTGGGCATCCAGTAAAACCACATCTGTGGAACAGGCCACTTTGGTGTCTGCTGCCCTTGGGGAGGGCCAGAGGGCCAAACCACGGACTTCCTAGAGGGTTTTCACAAACGTTCCCCAGCCTGGCCCTGAAACCCACTTCACACCTGGCGTGTCTGCCTCCGTGGCCTCCTCAGAATCTCTGGCCAGCTGCCCCTGGTGGTACTTCTCCTGCTTGGCTCGAATCCGTTGCATCCTGTGGGCACATGGCAGGAGCTTGGGAGTGGCACTGGGTTTCCATCTCCCCACCCCAACGTCCATCCTGGGTTCTCTTTGGCCTGCAGGGTTTCCTCAGCCCAAGTAATTCCTCCGGGCACCAGGAGCCAAAGTCCGTGGCTCGGTCCTGCAAGACCCTTCCTCCCCAGGTCCCGGTGCCTCCTTGCTCCACCATGCCAACCCTGCACTGGCAGCCCCCTCCAGGTTTCCCACAGGCGTTTTCTCAACCCTGCCTGAAGGAGCCAGATTTGCCCGTGGAACTCCGTCCACCAGGGCAGAAGTCCACCGTCCGTCCACCACTAAGCAATCTCTCTCCTCCCCCCGTGGCTTTGAGCCCCTCAACAGCCCTGATTCCCATCTGCAGATCCTTCAGCAGGAAATGCTGGCTTGAGGGCTTGGCAGATCCCCCATCTGAGTCTTGGAAGGGAGGGCCAGACCAGCTGCTAAAGCCAGAGATCGCGCTGATGAGAGAATTGATGGCTGACCTCCATCTCAAGTTCCAGGAGGGCAGGTGTGTGTGTTAAACCAATTAAAACAAAATCCACTTTCTTGGTGACTGTGCCAGGGAAGGGCATCTCCTACCCCGGTCCTTAAAGCTAGGATAAATGCCCGGGCCCTCTTCCCTGGCTGGGCTGTCTTCCCCTCCCTCCCCTCCCCTCCCACGAAACTCACTGCCGCTTAAGTTGGACCAATGATTTCTTTTCAGCCTGGTGGTGGGAGGTCATCTGCTTGATCATCCTGGCTTTGAAAAGCGCGAAGCCCCTGCAGAGACAGAAATCCGGATCCATGACACGCAGTGCGCACAGAGGAACTTCGAAAAGCCCGCTTCCTGCTTCTGCGCAAAAGCTTCTCATTTCTCCAAGATGGACTGCTTCTCAACACGGAGGTTCCGTTCCCATTCATGACAGCTAATAAGAATGTCAGAAGGAGCCCTGCTAACCAGGTTCCTGATTTCCCAGAGTGGCCTAACCAAACGGGCCACGGTTCACTGCTCTTCAGCTTCAGCCACAAGCTTTCCATGTTTACTGCAAACGGCTTCCGTGTCTGTATGACTACAATATCCAAAATTCCCAGTGAGGGTGGCTGGGATTTCTGGCGGCTGGAATCACAACATGTGAGGGGGAGACAGGCCAGGGCAGCCTGCAGGATCTGCCTCTCCCCACGACATTCCAGATAACTGGGCCACAGACTTACCAAGGCCCTCTTCCACTTCTTCCTCTCCCCCTGGGGTTTTACACTCTGCATGCCCAGGTGTGCAAAGTTCTACTGCACGACAAATACACCCCTCCAGATCTCGAGTGCTGCTGCAGCGCATGGCAGGGAGCTGGGAGCAGGCCTGAGGCTCTGCTGGTGAGGCCCCCCATTGCTTGCTTCGCCCCAGCCCTTCCCTGCTCACCGGGAGGCCTGCAGGGCTGAAGCCTTGAGGTCAGCCAAGACATGCAAAAAGTAGTAGCTGAGGAAGACCCTGCGCTGGAGGAGCAGGAAAACGAAGCAGATGCTGTCCCAGATGATGCCGGCTTCCTCCACAGGCAGCGCGCAGTCCTGGTTCTTGTCCACATCCTTGGCTGGCAAAGAAGGGAGGAGGGAGGGGCTCAGATGTGGAGCAGAGCAGGAGGGGCCCTGAACCTCTCCCCACCCCTCAGGGCCCAAACGTGACTGTCCCCCCCCAGCTGCTCTCCATCAGAAGGGGTCCTTGGCTCTTTCACCAACCCCTGGGCAACTCTAGAGTAGAGGGGGTGCTTCCCGTGCCCACTCGAATGGACGCATCTTTACAAGCCTAGCAAATCAGAAACGTCATCAGGTGCAAAATGCAGCTTTCATTCAAATCCGGTTTTTTATGGCTGAATACACCAGTCCGCTCAAACAGACTAGAAATAACAAAAACTGAATGAAATGTATCCTGAAAGGTCAAGTTTCAGGTCTTGTTTATCCAACACATTGAACGATAACCTTGGATCAACACGCCAAAAAGGCTATCTGTAACATGTGGTGCCAAAGTAAACCAACCATTTTGTGGCTTAATCTGGTTGGCTGAATCTCATCCAACATGCCCAAGGCAAGGTGTGTCTTTGCCTTTCTCCAAAGTTTTTTCCCTACAAGCAACTTCTGGCACTTTCTGGAGTCCTCCAACCATCATTGTGCCAAAGCAAAGTAACACGGACAGGCCTTCTATCACTTCAGGGACAGTTGGGTGACGCTGGGAAGACGTCACAAGTCATGGGTGGAGAAACAGCTTAGCTACTGAGGTTTATAAACCCTTCTGTTCGCACATTTTCCCATACCCAGACTCAACATCTACCAACAAAACTGGGGAAGGGAAGCTCTCGCATCTCCTCTCAGCTGCTGCAGCTGCTTGGATGCCAACAGCAGATACTCACGGTCATAGTATCCCTTGACGGTGCAGGCCAGGCTGAAGAGCTGAATGACCCAACAGAAGCTGTTCTGCATTTGCTGGACAAAGACGCAGGAGAGGAGCTGGCAGAAAAGGAAAGGGAGTCACACCCTGCCCAAAAGGAACTGTCAGATCCAATTTCTGTGCACAGAAAATCTGGATCCACCAGGCGCTTTTGAAATGAACGGCCTGGACTTTGCATCATTTGGCCTGCATCTGCAGATGATGGCGAGGGACGGAACTGTTTGCAGAGAACTTAAGTCCTACCGAGAGCATATTCTTGGCGATGATCACCGTCACATTGTAGAGAATCAGGCAGTCCCACAGTATCAGGCGGGCTCGCAGGGACCAGCGCAACATGGCAGTGCCAAAAAGCAGCAGGTAGAAGCAGGCCATCAGGTAGCCCAGGCCAAAGATGCTGATGCGATTGGCCCCAGCGACAAAGACGATGACCAGGACGAACCAGAAGAGGTAGCGGAACACACACACCTTGACCATGTCTAGGTAGGACCTGGCAAGGGCAAGGAAACGTTGAGAACGTAAGGAGAGTCCAGCTGAATCAAATCAAAATCCAGTGACAGTAATTGATCTTTGATGGCTAGGCAGACTGCCCCGAACCCAGAGGGTCCATACTGGTTTAATCCTGGTTGTAAGATATCTAAATGCAGTCCCGATTAAAACACCCTTCATTCGCCTTAACCAGGACAAATCACCCTAGTTAGCATGAAGCAAGCCGGGAAAAACCACCCGGTGGCAAAGCGTGGCTAATACTAGCCCAGGGGGCTGCTTGGCACTCACCTGCAATTGACAAAATTGGGCACTGGGTTTGGCTCCCCCTGCAGGGGCTCAAGCTGCTCCCTGTTGTCACCCGCCAATTGCACCCACTCCTCTGTTTGCTCGTTGGCAAAGACTTTCCACTGCTGAGATGCGCAGAGCAGCAAAAGGAAGTCGCCTGTGGGGAGCGAAGGGGGATTTTAATGCCCATCACACTAAAAGACGTGGGAAAACAAATATGGCTGTGGCTAGCAGAAACGCCTCCCCTTTCAGAGAGGGGGCGGAGCCCACCCCAAAGGGTGTGGTCTGCCATGACTCCTCCCTGTAATTGGTGCAACCTACACATTGCAGCTCGGGGGGGGGGGGTGCGTGTCAGTGATGGCTGCGGACCGTATTTAACACGTTTTGTTAGTTAGTTGTGGCCACAGCGGACGTGGTGGTGATGCAATCCGGATAGAGGCAGGATCTTCCAAGTGGAGGGGGGCCTTGAGGACAGTTTGGGGGGTTTATTTTCAGCTTTTAACCACATCCCACCCGTTTTAGGGTTTATAGCACAATTTTGGAGCATTTCCTCTCTCGGAACAGGACGAAACTGAACCACTGATGCGCTAGCTCCTCAAGGGGAAGCGTTCTAGATGCCGAATTCCCACCCTAAGGGGCAAGATCCACAATGGCGTTGACCCCCCCCTCCCAAAACTGGCCCAGCCAAGAGACTCCAGCCCAGCTTCCCCGCAGGAGCTGTTCCTGGTGCTGAACGTGGGTCATTCCTGAATTAAGGCTGAGGCTGGCAGTGCCTCGTTGAGAAAGATCAAGGACCAAAATATTACACCCTTTCCAAATTCACTTCCAAAATTGGGAAGGTATTTGCTTGCTCCCATGTCTTGTCTTGCCACTAATTACTACACAGTGAGGATAAAAACAACACCGCTCTTCCGCCAGATGTTCCAACCGCAGGAGGGCTGTTTCCAGGTACTCACTCATGAGATTGATAGAATTGGGTTTCATGAAGAAGTCGGGGAAGTACATCCACTTGATGAGAACGGAGGTGATGGGAAGGGTGTGGCTCCACCTCCAGGGGTAATCTAGACGGGGCGGAGGCAAAAACACAGGCATGTTGGGAAAAGCTCCTGGATCTGTAACTAACTGATGGCTGTCACTGCATCCTGAAACAGGAAACTCAATAGTTTAACTGAGAACCAGCTCCCCCCATGTGCCCTGAATCTCCCACTTCCTGCTTTTTGTGAATGACCTGCTGGTTCAAGGAGGAGAAAATTCTTCCCGTGTCCACATCTTCCCATTACGCAGAATTTGATGAATTTCTAGCATCCGTTGCTCAGCTCTTTCCTAACCTAAAATGCCCCAGATATTGCAAGCCTTTCTCAGTGGGGAACTGTCCACTGGATGTTTGGGGTGACCTTTTCCTGGTTAAATTATGTGCTTGTGATGTGAGGATCAGAACAACTGCCTTCTTTGTTGTTGTACTATGCAAATAATGGCTCTATCTGCAGTTCATGGTAGCAACTTGTAATGATTTCCAACAATGGCCCTGTGGGGATTGAGGAGGAGTGGAGGGGATGCCCAGCTACACGTTCTAATTGGAAAGGAAGACCAACAGCAACACTTGGCTGGCTCCCTCAGTTGGAGTCTTACCGATGCAGAGAACTGGAGGAACCCCAACACAGAGAAGGTACTGGAAGATGAGGAAGAGGGCCAGGAAGAGACAGTACTTGGGCCAGACCTTGGCAATGGCCTGACGCCGCCTCCGTGTCAGGATGACAACCAACCAGCATCCGTGGAAGATCACCATGAAGTTCATGCGCTGGCCAATCACGTTCACCGTCACTAGAAAGCAAATCTGGGGAAAGAGAAGGGGAAAAAGCCGAGGAAGAGGCTGCATTGGAGGATTTTGGTCTGGTGACATCTTGGGAGATGAATGAGAAGTCTCTGCTCCGACATCAAGGACTGTTCCAAGACTTAAGAAGCTTCTCCTTCTCCTTCTCTTCACCAAACACCACACCTCTTTTATTTATTACTGCATTTTTATCCTGATTCTGAGTGGGGGGGGTCTGCCTTCATTTTCTCCTCATAACCACCGGCCCCCTGTGGGGTGGATAAGGCCGGTCCAAAGTCATTCTGAGCGCAACAGGGCCATGGAAGGATTTGAAGCCAGGTCCCACAGGGTCCCAGTTTGACATTTCGAGCCTTTATCCCTCTGGCTTCCCCTCTGCTTCCCCGGATTTCCACAGGTGGGGGGAGATGAACACTTGGAGTACCCCACAGGAAGAGCAGGGATAAAACATAATGAAATGCAGAAAAGGGCCATTCACTTGTAAGCCTCTTGAGAAATATGCCCACTTGCAGGGTCCCTCTCCAAAAATGTTCCTGCGCCCCCTATTGTGATGACCAGAAAATGCCCAGAAAATACAATGGAGTGGGGGGGGGTCATAAAAGTCACAATGGTGGTCATGACCATGTGATCAAAGCTCCACCCCTTTTTCATATGCCTTGACTTTTTTGACACCGCCCCCCCATGGACACCCCTGCTGTCTTACTGGCCAAACAATTGCTTTTCCAATTAACACAACTTAGGGGGCATCTTCTCCCCACTCCAGCCAGCAGGGTCCAACTCACCTCAAGGCCAAACTTGTAGAAGAAGTAGTTGATGAAGTACTTGATGCAGTTCAGCAGGCCTTTATCTAGGTTCTGGCGTGTTGCATCCTCAAAGATGGTCCGGGTGAGTGGAGGCACCAGCTGGTGTTGCTTGCGATAGTATTCCTGGCATCGATACACAACAGCTTCAAAAACCAGCAGGACCAGAACTTGCAGATGGTTCTGAAGAGGGAGAAGAAAGAGATGAGCCAATGCAACAAGAACAGGAAAAAGATACCAACTTGCCTTTGTACCAAATAGGTCCCCCTCCAGATGTGCTAGACTACAACTTCCATCAGGCTGGCTGGTAATGATAAATGTGATAAACCATCCTCTCTAGAGCAGTGTTTCTCAACCTTGGCCACTTTAAGCTGTGTGGACTTCAACTCCCAGAATTCCCCAGCCAGTGAATTCTGGGAGTTGAAGTCCACACAGCTTAAAGTGGCCAAGGTTGAGAAACACTGCTGTAGACTGTGCCTGATTGGGAAATGTTGCTGAAAGGATGACAGTGCCTAGAAGGGACTCCGAATTCCAGGTACCAGGGGCAAAAGGAGTCCTTGGTTCCAACAGCACATTCCCTCTCTCCTGCTAACCCCAGTATGGATTTCTCATTGTTTTAGACATGCTTATACATCATAAAATAAATATTTTGGTCACAGAGATAAGCCTAACTTTTCCAGAAAGTAGCATCCATCGCTCTCTTTCCAAAATAGATGCTGATGAAACATAAACATTGGTTGGGGAATGATCCTCCAAGGGGAGGTAAGAGTGCAATGAATCACATTTTTTGCTCTGTCCACGTGATTCCAGGCCAAGATTATCTAGAATCTCTTCCCGAAGTATCTCAAAACAGTCACACAACTGTAGCCCTTTCTCCATGTCTACTTAACTGTCTGAACCCGCTCTCAAGGCAGCTGATTATTTATGTCCAGGTTTTCCTATCTCATTCTGCAAAAACTACATCTAGCTATGCCTTCTCCACTGTTACCAAATGGAAAAAGGCACATCAGAGCTGCCACCTTGGCGGTGACCAAATTTCCACAGCTGGGCTGCAGAAAGCAAACCTCAGGTGACTGAGCAGGGGCAAAATGTGGCTCTGACCCAGCCTCTTCCCACCCCCACCCCCCCAAGCCAGAAGAGAGACATGCTAGGAGAGAACAGCTGCTACGCACCTGGATGTAACCCAGGTTGGGGTATCTCTTGCGGATACCAAACCAATTTGCTGGGTCGACGGGACCCTGGTAGAGGGTAGAATTGCCGATCTCCTCTGGCTGGAGGTTGGTGCTATTGAGCAGAGGCTAGAGGGTGAAAAGGAATTATACTACAATACAATACAAAAGAAGATGTCATGGTGTCATAAGAATCTACAGCTCTTCCAGGGAGGTTAGGGTAGAATGTAAACTCTCGATCTGATCATCAGCCAGCATTTGTTCAACCTATTTCCCTGGTGACCAGAGTTTTTTCCCCTTCCACATCTATTTCTGGAACTCCGTTTCCCACACATACAGGACATCCTGAGGTCTGAAGGCACACACTCATGGGTCTAAGGTTGGGGCACACTTACCAAGCTGCAGTTACTGGCATAGTCTTGTGGGTTGACGATCTTCAGCTGGTACAGCATCTTGCAGACGATGATGATGCAGGCCCAGAGGGTGGAGAGGCAAGAGGCCATGTGGCAGAAGCGGCTGTAGGGCACAGCAAAGGCCCATAGCACCACCAGCAGGAAGTTCATCACCGACACCTGGGTGAGAGGAGAGGCAGAGAGGATGCACAGCAGTTAAGACACTGGGTTGTGCAGGGGAGGCCAAGGAGCAGTGATCTGATGCAACCTTCCTTCATTTTTCAAACAACAAAGCCCCTTATGGGGCAGGAAAGGGCTGGAAAGCTTATCCTGGTGCTTAAGGATGTGTCCAGGTAAGACTCCCGTAGCCTCAAGGGGTAATTTGGTGCTCCGCATGGCCCACACCAATTATACCTTCCTGGGCCGAAGTAAATCTTTCGCCTTTCCTTGCTACTCTCAGTTAAATGACCAGAACATGCTTTGTGTCGAGATACCCTGGAGATTTCCTTGGGCAAAAAATACTGCAGGCACTAAATTCCTGACAGGGACTGTTTTGCAATGTGCATCTCCTACATTATATCCTGCTGACCCCGATGGTTTCCTGAAGTAGCATTCTGAAGGCCAAACGGTTTGATCCTTGGGTGGCTCCCCCCCTGAACCAAGCCATGCACTTGGCCTTCAGCAACTTCCATCCCAGGTTCAGTCACTCACCTCCTGCAAAGCAACCCAAACGATGTAGAGCGCCACCAGCTTCAGAATGTGCAGCTCCAGCAGGCGCAGGACAAAGACCCGGATGCGGCCGAGAACGTCCGAGAACGTCTTCCCCAGCACCAGGAGCCGTTCCAGCACGAGGCCCCACTTGCTGGGCACACCCCCTGCGGGAGAGAAGGGGGGAGGAGGCACAGCTGGGAATGTCCAGGCGTGACGGATTATTGGCTCTTTAGAAGGCTTTGCCCTCCCCAACTTTTCTGAGGGCTCCAGTGAAAGACGAGGCAAGCTTGGAATACAAACAACTCTCCATTAGAAGGAAAATCAGTGCAATGAGTTGCAATCGTAACACGCGTGGCACTTCCAACCCATCCCCATTTATTTTCTCTGCTTCAGCTTCTCCATGGACACGTTTTGGCAATGCTGTGAAGTCCATGGAAAATTCCAAAAGCAGTTGTGGGAAAGGAGGGTTATAATCTTGGGGGGAGCTGCACAATTTCTCTTTGCATCCTGGTGGGAAGCTTGGTGTTGAAAGAGAGCCAGAAATGCTGGGGTACCATTAGCAATGAAAAAACAAAAAAGACACCCATTTTACACTCAACAAGCTGAGTTTTCTTGGACTCAGATACATTCACTAATGCAAAATATTTTACAAATTCGAATCCCATTTAAACTGGAATTATTTTTATTAGGAATATGGGAAGAACAAATGGGAAAACAATTTGTAAGAATTATGCAATATATGGTTACTGCAGCACGACTGGTATATGCGCAAAATTGGAAAAACCAAATTTTACCTATGATACAAGATTGGATGTTAAAATTGATGGATATGGCAGAAAATGACAAATTGACATGCTTATTAAAAGATAATTCAAATTGTTACTAACTTAAAGAATGGAAACCATTAATGGATTATTTGCAACATGCAGGTGGAGCAAAGCTCATTTGGGGTTTTGAAGACTAAAATATATATGAATTGATATATTAGACAGGAAATGTTTTTGTATGTTATATATAGAACTAGCATGTAAGAAATTTTTTTTTCTGAACTACTAAGACCAGAGATAAATCGGAAGTTGACTATATTTATGTTTTATCTTTTTTCTTTCTTTTTTTTTTACTTTTCTATATACTTTTACTTCTTTCTTTGATTTGTATTTCTATTTCTTTTTCATTTTCACCCTTTTAACTATGTATATTTAAAACTCCAATAAAATTTTGAAAAAAAAAACCAAGCTGAGTTTTCTTCTTGGATGGTGTACAAGTAGTCCTCAACTTATGACCACAATTGGGACTGGAACTTCCGTCGCTAACTGATGCGGCCGTTAAGTGAGTTGCGCCTGATTTTATGACCTTTTTTGCCACGGTCGTTAAGCGAATCCAGCTTCCCCCATTGACTGTGCTTGTCGGAAGCCCCCTGGGAAAGGTTGCAAATGGGTGATCACATGACCTTGGGATGCTGCAACCATCGTAAATACATGCTGGTTGCCAAGCACCTGAATTTTGATCATGTGACTGTGGAGACACTGTGACAGTCGTAACTGCGAGGACCAGCTGTAAGTCACTTTTTCCAGCACCGTCGTAACTTCGAACCCTTTGCCTCCCCTTGGTATCTTCTTCAATGTTCTCCCCTTACCTTCCGAAGAGGCATCACTGTCATCTTCTGGCTCATGGTCTTCTGCTTTGCCACCTTCAGCCCGGAGCAGCACCTGGCGCCCACTGATCTCTCCCTCCCTAAAATCAAGAAGAACACCAGCAGGACTTAGAGCTGCAAGCCTCCCTGGGATTGGAAGGACAAGATTTGGGCAGTGGCCAGGACTTCCTGCTCCTCCAACCAGCAACGCTGGGGAACTCAGCAAATTAATTAAAAGCTGGCTCTGGGGGCAGGGACACACCCACCTGAAAACAACGGACATACCCTGGTGAGATGACGCGCTCCAGATCGGTGATGCACATGAATGGGCGGTGGAAGTAGTGGAGCTGAAGGATACAGGCCAGCAGGAAGAAGCCTGGGATGAAGATGCTGGAGAAGAGCTCAGAGACGCTGAACTGCTCCAGGCCGAGGTCACCCAGTCTGGGCAAAGAGAGAGGAAGGAACGTGGGAGGGGATCAAGGGAGCTGGAAAAGATACGGTGGTGTCAGCGCAAGCAGCCTGAATGGCTGGGCAGCCTTCGCTTGGAACAGTTACAGCGGAGGAGGACAGTCCATGTGAAACGCAGCGAGGGGAAAATGGAGAAACCGCCGTTCTCTTCCTTATTGATTCCAGGACATGAGCTCAGCTAAAGAAGTGCCAGTTAGACCCTCCCCACACCTCCCCCCTTTTTCTCTTCATCAACTTTTAGTCTCACTTAGCTTCTGGGCTGTTCAGCCAGAGAGAACTAGAGCAGTGAATAGTGGAGAATCTACACCACCTTCAAGGTATATCAAATGTGGTGGGATGTAAAACAGGTAACTTCAGCAACAAAGCCAATTCCATGCAATGTCCCATAAACCAAAACCTACCCAAAGTCAAATGAGATCTGGGCCATGGCGAATTAGGGATTCTTGGCATAATTCAGATCCAAATCTAACAGCAGATCTGATCTTATTGGAACAATCCTGAAAATTAAGGCCATTCTACTTGAATCATCAAATTCATTTGGATACATTTGATTTGGATTTTCAAACTGGATCTTTAGGTCAAACTGAGTTGATTTGGTCCAGAATGTGCAAACACCTATTGAACTGACAAATCAATTTGGAAGCATCCAATTCACTCAAATCTCTTAAGTTGAATTGAGTGCCCCAACTGCCTGCGTGGGAAGAGGGGACTGTTTTGATCTACTGCAAAACAACAAGAGATCCACCCCAATCTATCCCCTGTCCTAGACAGATCCCAGAGTTTCAGGACCAGGTGAGGAGCCTTCATCCACGGATCAATGTGGCCTGGGGCTGCAAAACTGTGGCTCCACTCACTGTTCGTCGGTCAAATGGGTGAAGTTCCTCCAGTACATGGGGAAGTCCTCGAACTGGAAGGTGTAAACAGCTATAAGAACCAGCATGGTGTAAGCGACCACAAACCACCAGAAGGCCTTCAAGAGTTTCCGCCAGAGACTGTAGTAAACCTAGAGAGGAAGTTGGTTACCAGGGAGGTAGACGAAAGTGGCCCCGTCATTTTCACACTGCGGGATATTCCACACCCCCTCCAGTCTGTTGTACTGGTTCAAATAAAGAGGTGCCAAGAGGTATCTCGGAACAGTCACCAAGATCACAGCCCCATCTGATGCATGGACTTTGTTCAAACTCCAGTTCCTTTGTTTCAAATATAAGGTAGAGAATGGGGGAAATTCTCCTTTCCCCAAATTCCCAGAGACCTAATGCTAGGGATCCAGATGGACCAGTTGTCTGGCTCCAAAGCCACAACGGCTGGGAACTCTAGGAACTGCCGTTGCAACACATCTGGAGGTCAACAGGGTGAGGGAATGCTGGCCAAAGGTAGATGGGTTTCTCTGTTTCCTTCCCCTTCTTTCCACCCTTGTTCTCATCACCCCCTTAAACTCTGAAAATCCTGACTTTTCTCTGCCGTGAGGTCAACCAATCACCTGGAAGAGGGTGAGGAACAGGAGGAAGAGGAACATGTAGACGATTTTGTAGACCACCAGGCGTCCAGCAAAGCTGACCACAATGAACATGCCTGCACAGACTAAGATCCAGAACTTTGCGTAGAAGCCTTTCACGTAGCTCCCCAGGACTTTCAGGACATCACGCTCGGGGCCTGGCCCTGAGAAGAAGAGGGGAGCAGAAAAGTGGGGCTCAGAATGACCTGGACGCCAGGGCAGGACTCGGCCCTCATTCACGCATTGGCAAAAAGTGCTATAGTCCAGTTGACCCATCACAGACAGGTGGAAGGTGATGCACTGAGTTTAGGCTCAGTGAGTTTTGAGAACCCAGCCCACTGTAACTTATTCCACTGGCTGAGCAAACAAGGGCTTGGACAGTCCCTAAGGTTAGGTAGGCATAGTCCTGAAGACCGATCCTTCCCTCCAGTGCGAGTTAACACAAGGTTCGCAAATCGTCTGGACAGAATTCTTTGCAGATCCAAATGCTGGGCTGCCAAGAGGTCACCAATATAACCCCCACAAATGCAGCTGGATACCCATTTGATGGGTAAAACGGATGGTGGGCCCCTTAAAGTCCCACCTAAGGAGAGACTTTTACGAGTTAAAATATATATTATTATTTACTGGGTCCAGCTTCTCACCCCAACGTGTTTCGAGCCTCGGTACTCACCAGCCTCTGTAACGGTCACTTCCATCAGGGGGGCAGAAACAGGTTTCTTTTTCAGCAGCTTCTCCTTCACGAATTGTCGCACCAGAAGCCAAAAGGTCAAGGTATAAAGGAGCTGTGGGGAAAAGGGGGTGGAGAAACCGAGGTCAGAGCAGCGTTTCTCAACGTGTGGTCCGAGTCCCCCGGGAGTCCCCCAAGACCCTCTCAGGGGTCTGTGAAATCAAAATTATTTGCCAGCCTATGTTGAAAAATAATACAGTATTAAAATCCCATCAAACAATCCTCAGAAGCGGTAGCACAGCAAATCCGTCCATTTTAATTTTTAATATGGTCGAATCGAATTATCCATTCAGTCGTATTCGACCCTTGGCGATTCCATAAGCCAGCTCTCTCCATGATTTCCGATCTTGTACGGCTTCTTTCAGTTGCTTTAAATTTTGGCCTGTGTCTGCTTTGATTACATCCAACCAGCGCATTCTTTGGCGTCCTCGTCGTCTTTTGCCACGGAACGTTCCAAGCACAACATCTTTCTCCAACGATGTTGATCTCATGACATGACCGAAGTAACTAAGTCTAAGTTTTGTTATTTTTCCTTCTAGTGACATGTCTGGTTTTATGCACTTCAACACTTCTTTATTTGTTATCTTTGCAGTCCAAGGGATTCGCAAGAGCCTTCTCCAACACCATAGTTCAAAAGAATCAATTTTCCTTCTATCCAACTTTTTCATCATCCAACTTTCACAGCCATAAGTAGTTATGGGGAACACGATAGTGCGGACTAGTCTACACTTAGTCGTCAAGCTGACATCCTTGCTTTTCCATATGGTAAATATCAATAAATATAACCTATACAAGCAAAAGCTCTTTTGGGGTCCCCATAATTTTTAAAAGTGGGGTCCTGAGAACAAAAAACTTCAGAAGAAAACAGGGCACAAGGCTCTGTTTCATTAGGATGAAACCCTCTAAAGCCACAAGCTATGAAAATGCATGTGCAGACTGGACTTTTTGCTGGAAATGGGAAAAAAATGAACTTGTGATTTATGAGTTTGATGATTAGAAAGGGTAGAATATGGGAAGAAGGGAGATATAACTATAGAGAGGGAGGATAAAATATAAGTGTATTTATAACTGCCGTAAAGAAGATGGGAAGCTGCTTCTTTATATCTTTTTTCTTTTCTTTTTTATTGCTTATTTACTTATCACTTTTTCTTACTTTTTTAAAAATTTGTATCGCTTTTACTCTGTAAAAAATGTCTCCAATAAAAATTAATTAAAAAAAAAGAAAATGCATGTGCAGAAAACCAGCCTCCTGCATTCTTGCTCTTTGTCACACAACTGGGTGTCATTTTCAATCATGCACATCAGTGTTTCTCAATCAAAGCAACTTTAACACATGTGGACTTCAACTTCCAAAAATCCCCTCCTCTTCCATGGGCTGGGGAATTCTGGGAGTTGAAGTCCACACATCTTAAAGTTGCTGAAGTTGAGAAACACTGATGAACATCACAACAATGTGCTGAGTGTGCAAAAGCCCCTAGACCAGTGCTTTCCAAACTCCCGCCGTTGGCGATACACCAACGGCAGTGGCGGCGGTGTGAGGGCACATGCGGTGGCGGCGTGCACAGCGGCGGCCTTGTGTTTTGCACTAAAACCCAGAAATGATGGTGCGCCGCTGCGCACACCACTGGCGACGCGCCATCAGCACTTCCGGGTTTTGTCGCGACACACAGTTTGGAAATCTATGCCCTAGACGGCTGGGAGGACCTGCTTTGGAGTCCCACCTTTTAGCAAAGCATCACCTGAGAAAGAAAGAGAAAGAGCCAAAGAGCAAAAAGAAAAATAACACGTGAAGAGTGAGAGAAACCAAGATGATGATAAAAGAAGAATCTAAACAAATGCCGACGGATGCACAGGACAAGCTTGGCTCAGGTGTTGACTCTACCTTAGCTCCCAGGTACAGGCAGGGGTACGGAGGTCGCACCAGCCCCAGCTGCTCCAGGGGCATGAAGCCGACCTTGGTTGGCAGCTCCGGTTCCAGATCCATCCCCCATACATATTGCAGGCTGCAGAGCGCGATGCCATAGAGGAGGATGAAGGGCGAGCACAGCATGGCGAAGTGGTGCCTGTTGCGCACGATCCAGATGAGGCACGCCCACAGCAACAGCACAAAGGTCAGCCAGCTGTGGTAGGTGATGCTCCACACCTGGAAAGAACAGTAAACACCGGAGTGAGCAGACTCGGATGGGCTTCTTGATGAGCCTAAGAATGTCCGGCGTGGTTGCATTTAGGGGCTCCGGCTCATTTTATGCGGCCTTGAGAAGCTGGATTAACCTGAACACAAGAGGCCAAGGTTGTGCAGCGCTTCAGGTCTGAAGGGAGAATGTGATTCAGAGCATGCAGGAGGGTGCACAGAGCACCAGCTTGAAACACCTTGAATCTTCAAAGGCTTTTCCCAAGATCAGGGGGCAACCGAGAAAGGCAGCCGTACAATCCTGGGAAAAGACGCAGATGCTTCAAGGTGCTGCCAACGGGTGCACACCCACCCACCTCCCGAATCACATTTTCCCCTTCAAATCCGAAGCAAAACCGCGCATGGGCAGGGGTCGGAGGAAATCCTACTCAGTCTTAAAGATCTATTGAGGGTGGCAGGAATAGGAGTGTGAAACCCCAGGATGCCATCCATGGCCCGGTTTTTTCCTACCCCCACGGAACAGAGGTTCAGGTGTTGGTCTAGGCTCGAGCCCATCTTTGTCCATGATAACTCACTGGCCGACTTTGGGCCTGCCACTCTTTCAACCTAACCTATCCACAGATTGTTGGGGGAATAAAATGGAGGTGGAAGTGATATCTAGGTTGTCTTGAGGTCCTGGAGGAAAAACAGAGTATAAATGTAGCACACACCTCCAAAGAATGGATCTTAGGTTTCGAAGGTTACCATTTTCACTCAGTTGGACTTAAAGCGTCATTCCCTTCTGCACCTTAATTATCTTACAGCTCTCTTAATAAAAGGATGGTCATATTTCACTTTATATCTGCTTTTGGACCCACAAGGAACCCCCCACTGTGACATTAGACCAGAATGACCTGTTTTGCCAAGGAGCTAGAGTGGCCAGTGCCGGCCCACTTCAGAGGCTGCAAACAGGGCAACGTGACTGTGGGCGGTGTCCCTTCTAAAACGTTTAGACCATGAATCGTTAAATATACGCTGCCATGGCATTTATTCAGTTTGTCGTTTTTTTAACTAGCGACTCGGTTTCCAGCAGCACCCTGTCCTTCAATGCCACCCTCTGCAGCTTCCCATCCAGGTCTCCCGACTCGCTCACCATCATGGCAATGAGGGCGCAAACGTAGCTTTGCTTCATCACGACGCGGCCCAAGGAATGAAGCAGCTGCAGCTTCTCCTTGCGATGCTCCTGTCTCCGGATGGCTGCAGAGAAGGGATTTTTAGAGCATGGTCCAGCCCCCCAAGGATGAAGGAGGGGGAGGCAGGGAGGGGCAGGTTGGCAGCTCCCGGCTCTGAGAGCATCCTTGCACTTGCAGGTCGCCTCCGTCCCCACCGGAGTCCAGGGCAGAAAAGACCAAGCTATTCAAAGAGGGGGAGGGGTCTTGTAGGAGCCTGGCTCTGCCTCTCGAGCAGCGTTTCTCAACCTCGGCCACTTTAAGATGTGTGGACTTCAACTCCCAGAACTCCCCAGCCAGCATGGGGAATTCCCAGCATTCTGGACCTTGAAGTCTACACATCCTAAAGTGGCCGAGTTTGAGAAACGCTGCTCTAGAAGGTCAAGTGGTGCTGGTGGGAACTTGCAGCTCACAGGATCTGTGCTAGGCAGTTCCAGACAGAAGGCTGGGGGGGCACATGGCCCTAGAGGGCAGGGGAAGAGCTTGCAAGCTGTCCCGATTTAAGGAGAGCAACTGAATGGTGGTCCTGCTGCAGCCTCCTCGTCTTGTTGATGCAATGCTTCACCTGAGCGATTGGTTCCCTCAAGTTCATGCACAGTGTGGTCCTCAGGATCGGCCCCAGAAACCTCGGTCTCCTGGATCAGCATCGGCTGTAAAAATTTTACAAAGCCAATTAGCAGGATTGAGAGAGAAAAATCACAGGGCAAACGAACACCCCAAAGCAGCCCAAACTTGGAGACATTCCCCCAAGCGGTTCTGGGCCTGGAAGCGTCAGGAGACACGGCCCAAAGGAGCTGCCCATCTGGAAGCAACCCATCTCCAAGCCGATTGGAAGGGTGCTATACTGTGATCTGGGCCTTCAGCCCGAGATGGTACAGTCCTCTCCACCTCCTTCCGCTGCACGTACGGACCCAGCCTGCTCTTCGTGCCAGCTGCTTCCTTGTGGGTTCTGAACTGGATCGATGCCCACAGCCTCAGCCCTCCGTCCCTCTTGACCGCCCTTGTCTGACTGAGGGGACTCGGCAGCCGGAGCAAGAATCACACACTCCCCTCACCTTGGCATCTTCAGGCAGGTGGTCCTTGTGCTTCAAGCAGTTTGTCAGCTCCAGAAGCTCTGAGGTTGAAGACTCGGCATCTCTCTGTTTTTCAATGGTTTACAAGGGAAGAGTGAGAGGAGGAGGAGCATCACATGCCCCATGATTTCCAGTGCGCCGATGCCCCTCGTTCCCTGCAAGACGTCTGACCTGATGGAGCCCAATGGCCTAAATAACGAGGTCTGGATTGGAAGGTCCTGCTGGGATTGATCCATGTGGTCATTGGGGTTCCTGCATTAAGCAGGGAGTTGGACTCAAGAATCCCCCAACCCTTGAAGACGTTGAACCTTGCAAGGCAGCACCAGAGCATCACTCTGCATTTTAGCTGGGGGGACTAATATTTATCCACCCACCCACCCACCTCAACCCTAGGGACGCTAAGCACTAATACAAAGTGGAGTCCTTGGTGCTCTCTGAGCTTGGTTGTTTGCCTGCAGATGACTGAGCTACATATGTTCTCTTCTATTGGTACTAATATAAAGCTTTCAGCTCCCCCCATATCAACATCCTTGCTCAGATCCTGTCCCTCCCCTCCCACGATTAAGCCTCATCCAAGAACTTCTTGCTTCTGCACCGCGTTGCCCTCTGCAAGCCAGCTCCTCCTGTTTTCAAAGACCAAGTTAACTGGGGCACCGAAAGTCACACCGGCCCTGCTTAGGAGAGCTGCGTACCTGCTCACAGGAGTGCAACCTTCGGAGCTTCACCAAGGTAGCCAAAACATAATAGAGCAGCAAGAGGATGCCCGGATTCGCGTACACGGGCCAGGGGAGGCTGACGTCGAGCAGCAGCGCGTTGGGCTGGCTACAGCCTGTGGGGAGGATAATGGCCTTCAAGCCAAACAACCTGCAGGGGAGGTTGAGGAAAGCGGCATTCAGACCCCGATTGCCAATAAAATGAGTGAAAGTCATCTAGTTGCTCTCCAGCTACATTTTTTCACGCCATGAACCCAAGCCCGGGGGCCTTCAGCAAGGGGTAGGACGCTGAACGTGTTCAGAGCCTCACAACAGCCAGTTATCCTTCGCAAGCCATGTGCTCCGTGTTCCTCAAGACCATCTCTGGCATACAGAAGTTCCTAGCTGTTCTGATCTGGTACGGCGTTTGATTCTCAGAAGCCGCCGTTAAAGACTGCAGAGGGCAGGAAGGGAAGCTCCCGCTCTGAAAGGACTTTCTCACGGGAAACTTGGAAAGTTAACCCAAAGGGCAGCAAACACCTGCAGTTGTTCATCTGAAAGGCCAGGAGGTTCAGAGTGGGTCTTGGCTGCGACCCTACGCCATTTTTCAAAGAGAAAGGAGCCTCTTGTCTATTTACCTAGGAGGTGCCTGGAGCCAAGCTGCCCACGGGACCATGAAGGGTCAACAGCAGGACACTGCCCATCCCCAGAAGTCAGGGAAGTGAAACTGACTGGGCGAGGTTATCTTGGCCGCTCAGGTTTCATAGGGACTGGTGGGAGAAACCAAACTGGGCAGGCTGGATTTGTCCAGACCACCTCAGCTGCTTTCTTGCTGTCAGAGGTGGGACCAGGATCATGGGGGAACTTCACAACAGATGGACATCCCGACACCCTCCAGCTTTTGCCTGGCATGTGGCCATGGGAGGGCCTTCTAGCTTGCGGGGAAAAACTGAACCTCTTCAGATCCCCCACTGGCCACCCTGCAGGCCTAGAAGATCACCTTCTAGGGCAATAAAGAGATTCCCTCCCCCCCCCCCATTTTAGGAGGGATGTATGAAGAATTACAGTGTGGACCACGCAGGGTGACTCTTGATCTGCAGTTCCACCCCACCAGCAGGGAAGTCTTCCAGGCACAAAATCCTGGGGGTGGTGCCTCTACCTCCAGCATTTACCTGCACAAGGCAGGCCACCAAATGCCGAACCTTTCCAGAGCAATGAAAAGGACACCCCCACTTACCGTGCCCAGAGGCCAGTGGGCGGAAAGATTTTCTGCACGAAGGGGGTCTGGTAGCCAAACAGGCAAATGAGGTGGCCCCCGGCAAAGACGTCAATCATGACGCACAAAGTGTTGAAGGCCAGGTGGCTAATGGAGAAGTGGCAGGCCCACCAGGTGCTGAGGCCCACAAACAGCAGGTAGTAGACACTGGAGAAGGCCGAGGGCAAGGTGATCCCTGGAATGCAGAGAAGAAGAATCAGGGTCACTGGTGTTTAGAGGCTCCTTGGCATAACGGGCCTCTGCCATGGAAGAGATTGTGAAGATTGGAACCTTTCGTTTTAAGGCAAGAAATAAGAGTAAATACCAATAGAATAGATGTAGCTCAGGGCCGAACTGTTGAGTTGAAGGGTTGAAGAGTAAATATATCACCCTGATCCAGCTGCCATTATCTTCTTGGTAGTTCTCTAAGGTTTTGGGTGGCTGGGGCCTTCAGAGCTCCACCAGCTCTGATAGACTGGCACGGGCACTTCGCTCTACCCGCTTCTCTCCTACGGCCAATCCAAACCTCATATTCACAAGAGGAATTTGGAGCCACGGATACAGAGTCAACCCCTAGTTGAACTCCAAACTCATGTTAGGAAGAGTCTGGGAAACTCTTTCAAGAACCAACGTCAGAGCTGCCAGAACAGTGATTCAGCTCCGCGTTCCAGATGTGCCAAAAGCAAAGCTCGGGAGATGCCAGCTCTCTTTGTTCCTGCAGCCCGGGTGAGCGCTTCTTGCTGGGGTCTGAACATTCATGAGGCCGGAACACATTTCTGTGGTCACGGGCTCCAGTTCCACATCCCCAGAGACTCCCCCGCCCCCAGCCTGAGGCCTTGCAGCTGGCCTGGAGAGCAACTCCATCATTTCCAGTCAGATGGATGAGAGATCACTGGGCACCAAGTTGGAAGCAGCAGCATTAGATGCTTCTCCCGTAGCATCTCAGAAGTAGAATTTTCCTTTCTGATACTGTAGCGGTCTTCTCTCTACAACAGAAGAGCTCCGGTCTCCCTTAGTTCTAGTTAATTAAAAGTTAGTTAACTTTCAGTTAAAAGCTAATTAACTTTTAACCCTAGTTAATTAGATGTTTCCTGTTTGTTTCCTATTGAACTGGGATGGGTAGGGTTAGCAATGAGCTCCCTCTTCATTGCCAGGGCTCAATAAAAAAAAAGTTGCAAACGAGAAGCTTCTAATTAACAAGGTAAGAGGCCTGGGCTGAGCCCTTCAATATGGGAAAAGGTATCGCTGGTCAATATTCTTGTCTGTAACGTATTGGGCAGAACCTCTGTTTTCGCTCCACTTCTAGCTGCAACCAGGAAGCCCTAAAAGGTTCCAACTGTGTGAAGACACCCAAAACAGGGAGCTTCTTTTGAAATGCGTAACAGGGGTATCCCCTTTCCACTAATTCCTTGACACCTACCTGCCAGCGCAAGTAGCACAAGAGCCAAGATTTTTCCAACCACCATCAAGAGCCCGTGAGCTGTTACCCGGAGCCGAGCGGCCAGCTGTGCCCGCCGCCTCAGAGAGTCTGGGGCCAGAACGTCAGTTCCTCCTTGGGGCTTTGACTGGCCCTCATCTATGGCCGCTTCTTCCTGAAGAAAAGGGAAAAGCCACAAGGGGTCACCCATTGCCTAGGAGAGACCCAAACGCCCTTTCATGAGAGACCTCTAGGACCCTAAAGCTCGAAGGCGGGGGGGGGGGGGGGGGGGGGGGGGGGGGGGGGGGGAGAAACCTTGAGCAGCTCAAGGTAACCTGGCAGAATTCTGGAAAAGCTGATGGAGTCTCTGAGAAATTCAATGCATTGTGGAGGAAGGGCCAAAGCTCTAAGTTCTTAAAAAAAAAGGGGAGGGGGGAACTGCAATAAAAGCCTGTGCAAAGTAAGTAAATCTGCTATTTTTGTTTTTTGCATAATATTTCTTGGGTTCTGAAAACGAGGAGTAGCTGATGTCCTGCTGGCTCTGCCAGCCTTCCTGACCGTTGTGATTTTGCCTAGCGCTGAGTGACTTTCTTCCCAGCTGAGACTCGGGAGCTGAGAACTTGTTGCTTTTCAAAACATTAAAACACACACAAACACACATATCCTAAATGCTGATGCTGAGGGATCCAACCCCCTTTGAAAACCTCTTGTATCATCGATGACTTTGCATGTAACAGCTGTTTCTCTCCCTAGACCAGCGTTTCTCAACTTTGGTCACTTTAAAATAGGTGGACTTCAACTCCCAGAATTCCCCAGCCAGCTGTGCCCGAAGGGATTTCTGATGTTCTCCCGACAACAAAAGGATATTCGGTCTTCCCCAGGGAACTGTGACACCCTCTCTGGTGGCTGCTACGGAATGCAGAAAGGCCTGGGAAACCCTTCCTGATGCCCCATTTGCTGTGGTTCAACTGCCCGACGACCCCTCGGTTTAAGGAGGGCAAGATTCAGCAGCTAACAGCACAAGCCGATGCACATCTGCCCAGAATAAGACCTACCGAGTGGGTTGGCGTTGGGGGTGGGGGCTCCAAGTGGAATAAAATAAAATAATCAAATACTGAATCTAAAGGGGGAGGGTTTACATCTGGGTGCAAGCATTGCAGTCTGAGCTACAGAAAGGAAGTGCCCTCCTCTTCCATTAATTACGGCACCCTTCGTTTTTTAAAAAAGGTTTTAAAGTTTCATGCGTGGGGGCATGATTTTAAAAAATGGAATAAAGCCACTGTAGAAAAACCGAAGCCGCTGGCACTGAAGGCACCGGCCCCCTCCTGTGGTTTATAGATCAAGGCATTGCCAGTTTAAGCTGCAGTTGCCAATCCGGATGGATTGACAGTCCAAGAGGGAGGGGGGGGGGAGAGAGAGAGATGCCCAACTGGTGCTCTCTGATGGACCAGGGCCCCCTCCTCCCGCCCCCGCCCAGCACCTGGCCTTGTTTATCTCTCACAAGTTCTTTGGAAAGTTCATTCTGCACAGACCGGAATTTTTGCTTGGCTGCCTGGCTCGGGTTCCCAACTCGTGTGTGACTTTTCCAGGGCAGGGGGTTGCCCAGCAAAGCTATGTGGCTCTGCCCCCTCGACCCCCAGCTCTGAGGCCAGCCCACTGTGCCAAGCGTGCCCAGAGCAGAGAATTCCCCTCTTTCTGCAGGATCCAGCACTATGGCCCTGGCACCCTGCCAGCAGGGGAGAAGAGAGAGGAGAGAGGTGGATGGAAGGAAGGAATCCTGCAGACGAAAGGCCGGAATGAAGGCATTTTCCTTCAGTGCATGGGCAGAATCTTGGTGGAAATGCACTCTGCTCATGCTCAGAGATATACTCCTCTCAGAACTACTGCCCTTACTTCAAAAAATCAGCCCTAAGCCAAAGCAGAGCTGAAGCCCGGGAGGGAGTGAATTATCTTGTGTCCTCACAGCAAGACACAAAGATAGAAGAGGAGGCGACATCCTGGTTGGTTGCGCTGGGCAATACCAGTGGCCATTCATGGACAACTCTGGTGCGTGTGCACATTGGTGTGGTGGAGCAACCCTTGTTGGTCGTAGTAACTATGATCTATCCTGCAATCTTGGCAGGACTCCTGGGGCAGCGCCGTCTGGTTTTCAGCCTCTCCCCATCGAATGACAGCATCCCTTCCGAACCCACCTCCTGGCACCCCTCCTAAAATTGTCCCGGGTCCAGCACAGGTTTGGGAGCCCCTATCCTGCTCCCTCCCCTCAGCTGCAACTAGACCAAAGTCTACGACTTCCCCAGCTGCCCCACACACTGCATTTCTCCACGTTCACCTGTAGGCTTCCTGAAGCACAGGGGGAATATTCGCGCAGCTCCAAACAGCTGCCATGCGGGACTCAGTGCCAGCAGACAGGAAGCTCCTAAACGCGGCTAACTGGCTGCTCTTCCGTGATCCTGCCCCAGCCCTGCACAGTGTGGTCTTTGTTAAGCCCTGGCGTTTGTCGGGAGTCTCCATGGGCATTTGGGAATGGCCGAAGCCAGCCACCCAGTTGGGCAGACCTGGGAAAGCTGCTGGGAAGGACTCCAGAGGGCTCTGGAGCTGTGGGAGATGGGGAGGAAAAGGAATGTGGGGCGGGAGGTGGCGGCACAAGGTGCCTTCAGCCCCACGGCAACTCCAAAAGGACTCCGCAGGCCTAGAAGTGGGGTGAACGACCGGTGCTGCTCTCCTGCCCAGTGGGGTATCCAGCAACCTCCCCAACGGACGGCCGCAGACAAGGTGTTTGATGCTATCCTTTGCACCACAGCCAGGATCAGCCAGAAATCTGAAAGAAGCTGGGGGTGGGGGTGGGGGGCAGGAAGAACCAAGGCTCTGCCATCACAGGCCCTGCGGGCAGACATTCCCAGTTTCTGCAACGCGTATTTCTGCAGTTTAGAAAAATCAGATTCCGGGTGGCAGGAATTGCTCCTAACAGTTCGTAGCTGCGTGCTCTTCCTAAAGGTTCCGAGCTGCGTTGCTCCTTGACGCTGTTCTTTACACCGTCAATCCTGTTTTATGCCAAACTGCTTTACAGGCAGTGGAGGGGATTTGGGGGAAGAGGGAAACAAAGTAGAAGTTTTAAGTATGGATTCTAAGACGTGGCCCAGTTCCACTTGAGCAGAGCTGAAGATACTGTAGGAAGGCACAGCGAGAAGCCATCAAAAATCGAGGAGGCACCTTCCTTCACCTGGACAGCTTGGATGACGGCTCTGCCCCTGCTCCAAGCCAATAGCTCAAGGAGGCTGGGGATGATGAGAGTTGTAGTCCAACAGGTTTATTTATTTATTTATCAGATTGATCACCACCCATCTCCCCCGAGGTTGGGACGAGCCCAGGCTGGGGAAAGCCGCTTCAGCCAACAGGGAGGAAAGCTTGGAGAGTAGAGGGCCAGCAGATCCTGGCTTTGACCTCTCCCCGCGCCAAGCTCACCTGTTCTTGGGGGCGGCGGGATTCAGACGCCTTGCTCCAGGGGACGGTGTCTCTTGCTGGCTGCAGGCGGCTGCAGACGCCGAGGCAGATGGCCGAGACCAGCAGGATCCCCACGTCGGGGGCTACCAAGCGCACCGAATTGGGGATGTCGTTTAGGTCCAGCCTGGAGTGGGGAGAGAGACAGAGCGTGGCGTCTTCAAACCGCGTCTTTGCAGGCCTGTGCTTTGGACAGCACCAAAGCAAGCCAAGAGCGAAGCTGAGGGCAAGGGGGGATGATCGTAAGGGTGAGCATAACATGGAACTCCAGAATCCCCCCCCCCGAAAACGTTGTGGCCGCCTTTGAAAAAGCAGGTGCCCCCCCACCGTTTCCCCTCTGCTCTTACCTTGTGACCCCAATGTGCTGAGCGAGAGTCTCCCACGTGCTGCCTGGGAGGTCAAGGGAAAAAAATAAAACAAATCGGCCACCAGCTCTGACCTCAAATGGAATTCTGAGCAAGGCCATTCAACTGGCAACAAATGAGCTGAGGCACTGAGGACCCAGTTTCTATCATCCTTAGGCAAGATGAACCGGATCCAACCTCTGGGCTGCCTCCCCGTTCAAGAGATGGAACTGAAGGTTAAAGAGAAAAGATCCTTTCTCTGGGGATCCAAAACTCTCCACATCTATTTCTTACGGAGCCCAGAGTAGAGGATTTCGGAATAATAGCCGAGCAGTTGCCAGCACGTCCATGGAGCCCCAGATGGGCTGAAAGCCATCTCAGATGTTCCTTTTGAAATCAGAGGGGCAGACTGCATTTCCGAATCTATTGGTAGACCTGTTTTTTTTCCACTTTTAATCAGCTGACAATAGATCTCTCTTCCTTATCATCTTTTCACTTAGGCTATCTTAAAACGCTGCTGCTGTTACTATGCCAGATGCAGCTCTTTCCACAGAGTGTCTGGCTGAGGACCACGGGCTGACCTCCACAGTCACCATTGTGCATTTCTCCCACCCCCTCAGGACCTCTGGCTCTGGCTGAGGGGATTCTGCATCTACTGGACCAAGGTGAAGCAACTTAGGAAGGTCTTCAGTAATACGAAACTGAATTGGTGCCCCCCCCCCCCCTTGTAGGAACAGGGCCCACTGGCGGTTGCTAAACCTGTTGCTTCTGCTACGTTTGTGCGGCGGCGAAAGGCCACAGAGCAAGTAAACAACCAACTCACTTCCAAACATGGTAATGTGGAGCTATGGGTTAAGCTCCGCTGGCAAGGTGGGAGGGGGAACAGGTTATATAGATCCTGCAGATATGGATGAAAGAATCTGTTCCAGGTATGGAAAGTTGCAAGCAAAACAGTGGGGAAGATCATGACATTTCTCATTGCCAAGAGACCAACTTTATGTTTCGGGAATATTTTGAACCTTTAAAAAAAACATGTTTAATTCACGACTTTTAGCTGGGACAAAGGAAGCCCCATTTCCTGAAGAGTAGAAATGACAAGCGAACTTCAGACAGGTAGAGTCTGCGTGAGGAAGACCAGGAGGAATCAACAGTGGCATTTTTCTGATTCTAGGGTGTGACGTGAGAAAGGAAGCCCTCCCCAGCAGATCCCAAGGCAAGGAGAGATCTCCAGGAACAAGCAAGACCAGATCCCAGACCTTCCACTAGAGCAGCGCCTGGGCTCACAGGCCAGCTTCCCAAGCCTCTGCTGCAGAGCTTTCCAAACTGTGTGTCCCGATATGTCTGGGTGTGTCGTGGCTGCTGCTGCCTCCGAGCCCTGCCAGGATTCCACGCAGGTCCTAGTGCCTGCCTTGTGCATGGCTGCCTCCAAACCTGCCCTGCCAGGATTCCACGCAGGTCCTAGTGCCTGCCTTGTGCCTGGCTGCCTCCAAACCTGCCCTGCCAGGATTCCATGCAGGTCCTAGTGCCTGCCTTGTGCCTTGCTGCCTCTGAACCTGCCCTGCCAGGATTCCACGCAGGTCCTAGTGCCTGCCTTGTGCCTTGCTGCCTCCGAACCTGCCCTGCCAGGATTCCACGCAGGTCCTAGTGCCTGCCTTGTGCCTGGCTGTAAGAGTATGTCGCAAAATGATGCCCTGCTGTAAGAGTGTGACGCGAAATGATGCATGTCTAAAAAGCGTGTCACCAACATGAAGAGTTTGGAAAGCTCTACTCTGCTGTATAGCTGCTTGTAAATATTTATATACCCAAAGGTCAACAGCAATCTGAAATCGGTAGGTGGTGGCCATTCCCTTGGACAGGATTAAACACAAGCTTGAGGGCTGCATGAGTGCAAAACACCCTCATCTTTTGCACTCCCATTGCATTATTCCACATGTCCCCCATTATTTTGTTCTGCTCCTCCTCTCTAAAACAAGATTCCGTAAAACAGGAAGCGAACGGGGTACTCACAGTTGCTCCCGAGGAGCTGGTCCAAGCTGGGCACGGTGTAAAGGCATATTTGGAAGATCAGATGAGCGAGAAGGAAAATGATGCTGGTGCCCAAGACAGCGCGGAGGAGGCGTCCAGTGTGACCTGCAGAATGCAAAATGGGGCCATTGTGTGGCACCGCCAAGCCATTCAGCCTTTGATACCAAATGGTAGTCTTACAAATGGCTGAACACGGCTGACAGTTACCCCCTACTGCAGATGTAGCTGAGGTTAAGAGGAGGTAAACGTAGCTTGGTTAAGATCCCCTAGCATGCTCACCACAGGGACGAGTTCTAACTGGACCACCCTGACAGGAATGCAACCTTCTTCACCACGCTGTGACAGCCAACTTCTCAGCCCCTCGCCGAAACATTACCCGAAGCGGCTCACGTCCACAGAGCAGCAATGCATAAAAAGCTCCAAAGTACCTCTAGTTGTCGGTCCCCGACTCTCGGCCATGCTCACAAGAGCTGGAGTCCATCAACAGAGAGCCTTCTCTGCCGTGGCCCCTGCCCTGTGGAACACTGCAGGCCCCCCCTCTCCCGGCCTTCCGGAAAGGGGTGAAGACCTGGCTCTGCCATCTCGCATGGGGTGGGAAATCCATCCTGGGGGTGGTTAGCGCCTTGAAGACGCCCCCATTAATTACATGAATCTAATTAAGAACTTTTTAACATCCCCATCTTGGATTTTATATTTATTTTGATATTGTTATTTAAGAATACTGTCTTTACTGTATTTTAACCTGTATTTATTTTAGTTTTATTGTAAACCGCCCAGAGTCACTCTCAAGTGAGATGGGCGGCGATGAAATTTAAAATATAAATAAATAAATACCCCGGACCCCAAGCTCTTCACCTTTGTTGCACCTTGAAGAACTGCAGCTACTTCAGTCAAGGGCTGGTGAAAATTTTGGGACCGTGGTTAGCAACAGTTGAGCCTTCTCACCATTCCTCTGCCACAGGCAGATCTTACTCAGCTTCGCACTCAACTGGTGGAAGGAATGGATTGCTAGCCATGGGAGAGAATCTCTGTAGCCCAGGGCTGGAGGATTGGGTAAGGGGGGTTCTCTTTGGCAGATGTTTCATTACCTGTCTAGGTAACATCTTCAGTGCTACATGCTTGGAGAAGCAAGGTTTGTTGGTTAGTTGTGGAATACACAATTGCTAAGTCATTGCTTCATTCACATAATTCAGCGTTGACCTTTGCAGACCACACAAACGGTGCAGCTGCTATGTACCTCCTGCTTTTTCATTACCCTAATACTACCCCTGTTAAGTAGCCACCCTGTACTGAGTTGAGAATAAGTCCCATTAAATCAATAGGATTTACTTCACAGTAGACATGTGGACAGAACTGCAATCAGCAAAAGCAGAGTCCTGGGACACCTTAAAGCAATGTTTCTCAACCTTAGCAATTTTAAGATGTGTGGACTTCAACTCCCAGAATTCCCCAGCCAGCAAGGCTAGCTGGGGAATTCTGGGAGTTGAAGTCCTCACGTCTTCAAGTTGCCACGGTTGGGAAACACTGCCTTAAAGACTGATGGCATTCTGAGCTGTGGTGGTGGAGAGCCAGGTTGGTGTTGTGGTTAAAGGCACCAAGCTAGAAACCAGGAGACCGTGAGTTCTAGTCCTGCCTTAGGCACAAAGCCCACTGGGTCCTTGTCTCTCAGCCCAGGAAGCAGGCAAGGGCAAACCACTTCCGAACATGTTGCCTAGAAAACCGCAGGGACTTGTCCAGGCAGTTCCCAGGAGTCAAAACTGCCTTGAAGGCGCACGCACACACACACACACAAAACAAAACTGTGCTGAACCAGGGCTGGCTTCGCAAGAAACATTGCCTTCAATGGGCAGACGCAGATGCAAGCGCGGCTTAATCTCCAGGAGAAAAAGACAGGTTCCAGCTTCAAAGACCTCCATTAACATTTACAAGGTCTGATTCTACTTTTTTCAGGAAGGAGCTGAGAGGGGGTTCTTCTCCCACTTACATCCTTCAGTTAATACCCAGGGGGAGGAGGTCACCACCGACTGTACCATCAGGTCTTGCACATACTTAACAGGACATTCTTGCGTTTTGTGAACAATGGAACTCATGCAGCGTAAAACTTTCTTCTGCACTTGTCAACAGTTTGACCCAACTCCCAACAATGCAATTCTGCGAGCACCATGAGATAATTAAAAAGAAAGGCTGCCAACAGGACAAGAGAACCCTTGTTGGTTCCACATGGGACTAGTCCATGTGGAAAGAGGCCCTGCCAAGGCACCCGCCCCTCTCAGCCCTCCAGGTGGGGATCACGGGGCCCACAGGGCAGAGTCTCCTGGGGAATCCTGCCCCAGCCCAGACGTGCAAGAGGCCCTCTTAATCTTGATGCCACCATCCAGAGCTCCACATCGGGCTTAGCCCTTGACCCAACAGACTCAAAGCACAGGGTCCAGCCCAACCAAGGATTACAAAATCCATCCTGCAACCTGACCCCAGACACTCAGAGCCCACTCCGCCCAGCCTACACGCTCTCAGAGTGGAAGCATTTTTCACATCCTGCAGACCCAGCACAAAAACATCTCCTCCCTTGAACGAACGGATAAGACGATCAGGGCATGGCTCACAGAAGCTATTTGTTGTAACAGTCTGTCCTGACCCGAGGCTTTCAAAATGTATGTCATTACAGTTCCGACCCTCCCCAGCCAGCGTGGCCAGTGGAGACGGTAGTCCAACATCTCTGGAAGGTTCCAGAATGGGACGGGCAAGTTGCACCCTCTGGGCTGGATCATCTAGTTTCCCCCTAATTCCTTCTAACCAATTTGTTATTTCCGCGTTGGCTCCACAGCTCTGGGTCAAGAAGAAAGGTCCTTTCCCCAAGCCCCTTCCTGCCCCCACACCACCTCCTTCCTTCCAGGTATTGAGCTAACAACAGCCTACCCACCCTCCAGGTTAATTATTTGGATTAATTATCCCTTCTTGGCTGGCTCAACCATCCCACAGCCATGCAGCTATGAAAGTGGGGGAGATAAAGCTGATTTATAATTTAAACTAACAACTCCCCCACCTCCAAGAAGAGACGGCTTGACCGGACAAGGCAGGAGAGAAAACAAGGAAGAACCTCATTCAGCTTCAGCCCCCGTACATATTCCTAAATATATTTGGGAGGGGGGGAGGAGAGGAACAGAAGGCTATACTGACGTTCTCTAGGACTGAAAGAAGGCTGATGCTGTGGTGGCCCCAGGACAGGAAAGAGAGCCACAATGTGCTGAAAAATACGCAAGACTGGATTGTCAAATCCTACAGCAGCCAGAGGCGGATCGCAAGCACCGGGCAAGCTGATCTTGCCCTTGGTAATTCCAGCTGGTGACCCGAAGCCGCTGCCACCTCAGTGCCTTGGCAAGTAGAGCCACTTCCAAGCGACCAGGCGAGGCCGCTCTCAACATCCTGGTTCTCTCATCGGTGTCAAAGGCACAGACAACATCCGAGTCACGGGGAATAGCAATTTTTGTGAACTTCCTTGCAAAGCTGAATAAAGAAAGGGATGTGACAATTCAGGACTCCAGGATGGAACTTCAGAGAAGTTCCTGATTTGGAATTTCCCCAAATCAGCGAAAACCATTTCAAATCTCTTGGCAGCAAAGTCCCGGCAATCAGGAGAGCAAAATGACTGTACAAAATTTGAAAAGCACCATTGAATGCATTCACTGGATTTATGAAGTTTGGCTTCACAAACGGGCATCACATAATGTGGTTTGTTTTGGTTCCATCTGCCGGCAAATCTAACCAAGTCTGATTTCATCATTAGACATGGTTAAAGAATCCATGGGTTAGCACGCTCCGTGCCAACTCTAAAAGTATTCTCTGTCTTAACTTACCTCACTGAACATTTTCAGAAAGTAATGAAACAGAAAAACATAAAAATTTAAAGTGCAAATAGTTTTAGCTATGTTCTTTTTTGTATTCTTACTTGCAGAGATTATTTTACATTCCATTTTTAAAAAGCCAAGATGGGAAAAAGCTTTAAAAGTGTGGGCAAAAGGCTGCCTTGGAATCGCTGAAACCAGACCTGAAGGAACGACATGAGCTAATCTTCCTTAGGGCCAAATGCTTTGTATCCCAGAACGCAGATTATCTCAGGCAGATTTTAAGTGACCACGGCCCTAAAATGTCTTTTAAGTGCAGAGCCACCAGTTTTTGGTATATCACATGGTCGGCTATAAAGCTGAAGTTACACAACACGGGGCTTTTTTGACGTTTTGTGACAGCGGAATCAACTGGAGCTGAACCAACAACTCGGCTGAACTACAGGCCAATCCACGGAACAATTTGCAGCAACTTCTCCCTTGGATACAGCTTGGAAACTGCTGTTGTTGTTTGCCCCAAGCCTTGAGCAGATCTCCAGCCATCTTCCCTGCCAGCTTCGTGGAAGAAAAATATTTGTTCAAGAGGCCTGTTTTTTCTTTCCACACGATGGTTGATTAAACATGAGCTGGAAGAAGCTTGCTGTGCCCTGGGAGGGCTCCCGACTCTCGTCTGCAACCACGACCTCCCCGTGGCACAACGGCCTGCAGGCCCTGGTAAATTTGCCCGCTCGTGTGAATGCACACATGCACCACCTGTTCTCCTGGTCTTCTGAAATGTGCTTTGGAAAAGCAAGGTTGGGAAGCTGCCAGCCAATCTGCTGGCCAAGAAAAACTCTTTTCTCAAGCTGAGGCACTTCCCCACCAGCAGATGCACACACAAGCCGCCAGAGTTGACACCCGCTAAACAGCAGAAAGTCTGTCTGTGTTCATTAGAATCCTATTTATGCCCGGAGCATTTTAGGCAGCGATCATGATTCGCAGCAACCCTCAAGTTATGCAGGAAGCAGTTCTGCTTGGCAAAACGGACCCTGGGGCAAAAGGGGATGCAAAGGTTCAAGGGTTGTCCTCCAAATTAAGACCCTGGGGCAAAAGGGGATGCAAAGGTTCAAGGGTTGTCCTCCAAATTAAGATAGCTGGGTGGTGGCTGCGTGGGGCTCTCTCTGCAGCTTTGACCATCTCCTGGGACTTCTGGGGGCTCCACAAACCAGTTGTCCCTTTGCTCTGCAAAGATTTTTCTCTCTGTCTTCTTCCCTTTTGCAGGAAGAAAAAAATGAGCAAATCCAGAAGAGAGAGAACATGGTAGAGAGAAAACCCCTTACAGGGCAATTGTTTGTTTTTTTTTGAGGCTAAAACGAAGAGAGCCACCTTGAGCTCCTGAAGAAAAAAGGGGATATCAACCTAACAATGAGCAGATAATGATAATGATGATCATCACCAATGTCTCATGAAAGGGGTTGAGTGAAGAATCTTCTGTTTGCTTTGCATTAGTCCAGTGTTTCTCAACCTGGCAGCTTTAAGATGTGTGGACTTCAACTCTCAGAATTCCCCAGCCAGCAAGGCTGGCTGGGGAATTCTGGGAGTTGAAGTCCACACATCTTAAAGCTGCCAGGTTGAGAAACACTGCATTAGTCATAGAGCTCTCCTGTGCTGTAAGCAGGTATGGGGACTTATTATGGGTGGATGCAGTGGGCAAACTGCTCCAGCCCATAATACAAGCATGCCTGGGCAGGGCGGGGCCTTCCCAACAGGAAGCACTAATTCCAACTCCCACTGCAAACCGGAGATGGTGTGGCCCTTCGCCAGAGCCCAGCCAGGGAGTGGCCACGGTGCCCGGACGAGGGGATGTCGCCTAGAGGCCTCTGGGGCTGGCTTCAGGAAGGAAACCGGCTCCAGCCTGGGTTGGGGGCAGACCCAAGGGTGAGATAAAACCAGGGCAAGAGGCCCACTGGGGGTGGGCAGACTTGTTCTCTGCTCCCATCAGCAACGGGCTAAGGAAGAGCAGGACCTGGGCGTCCAGCAGCTTCTTTCTCCATCTCCGTTATCTAGGCTCTTCTCCAGGCAGCCTATGGAGGGGAAAACACGCCCGTGGTTGGGCTGGAGTTCCTTCCAGGGTGCAGCTCCACCTTCTTCTTTGGCTAGGTGCCTTGTTAGCCCTGCGAGGTAGTCCAGACAAGAAGCACCACCAGGAGAGCTAGCTCTGTCTTTATTGTAAGGTGACATGAACAGAATCTTGCAAGACTGAAAGTATTTCTCCCCTCCTCTACAATCTACAATCTACAGCAGTGATGACCCCCATGCAGAGATGCTATAGTTCCCCAAGACAGTCCAGGGGTCAAGCCCTTGTCCTGCTCCTGGACCCCTCCACGACGCCCGGCTCTTTGGGCCTCCTCTCCTAGGCCCTCTTCTAACAAGCACTAACCCTGGGCCCACTGCGGGAGAAAGATGCTCCAGGGGACGGGCAGAGCAGAGGAGAGATTGTTGCGTACGACTGATGCTCCAACTCACCTCAAAAGCTCTGCGCCAAACTGTAGAAACACATAAGCACACCTCCAGAAGAACTGCAAATCTATGCCCTTCCTCAGCTTCCTCCTGGTAATCTGTTTGAGTTCCCACAACTTGCTTAACCCAGGTTAACAAAAGTCAGTGCCGCGTTCAAATAACGTGCTATGCCGTAGCAAGTAGAACCCATTACTTTTAATGTGATGGCCTGGGTTTGTACAATACAGGTAGTCCTTGCTTAACAACCATTCGTTTAATGATGGTTCGGACTTACAATGGTGCTGAAAAAACCAACTGATGACTGGTTCTCACACAACTGTTGCAGCATCCCCACAGTCACGTGATTGCCCCTTTTGACCTTCCCGGCCGGCTTTCAGCAAGCAAAATCAATGGGGAACCGCGTGATTCGCTTAATGACCACATGGTTCACTTAATGACCACTGTGATTTGTTTAACAACTGCCGCAAAAAGGTTGTAAAATCGGGTCTGATTCGCTTAATGACCGCTTCGCTTAGCAACTGAAATTCCGGTCCCAGTTGTGGTCGTTAAGCAAGGACTACCTATATACCAACACAATAGTTTGCTTCCCACAGTAGGTTGAACCACAAACTATGCAAAGTGTTTTAGCCTAGGCCAGCGCTTTCCAAACTGTGTGTGGCGACACAAAGGTGTGTCGCCACACACAGTCTGGTGTGTCGCCATACAACCCGGAAGCGCTGATCATCATCAGCGCTTCCGGGTTTTCCTGCGGCGACACAACAACGGCGGTGCGCAAAAACCTGAAAGCGGCAGCAGCGCTTCCGGGTTTTTGTGCGCTGCCGCAACGGCGGCACTTCTGGGTTTTCCCGCAGCGACATACCAACGGCAGTTGGTGTGTCGTCGCGGGAAAACTTTGGAAAGCCCTGGCCTAGGCTAATGTTCTGCATGAACCCAAGAAGCAGGTCATGACTCTGATTGCCATTCTGCCCTCTCCTCAACACAGTCTTGCACGCTGTCACTCACTGGCTGGGGAATTCACATGGCTGGCTGGGGAATTCTGGGAGTTGAAGTCCACCCATCTTAAAGTGGCCGAGGTTGAGAAAAACTGCTCTAGAGCTAACCTAGAAGAAGAAGGGCAGTTATGTAAACACCAGCTTAGCTCTGAAAGAGGAAGGGATGAGAAAGAAACTCAATATCGCCCTGCCTTGATTCTCCTGGGTATAAGAGTGGGTGGAGAAAAACTCTTGCAGGCTTCCAAGATTCTGTTATCCAACCCCGCAACAGTAAAGGGGAATTCCAGCAGTCCTTGTGGGCTCCGTTTCCTGACCTGGCCTCCCTCGAAGAGCTGACAACCATCTTGAAAGCCTGCCAGAGATCCTTCCCCCACCCCCACACCAAAGAAAACCATTTCTTTATTTATTTCCCATTTTTTCCAAATTTAAACTAGAACCTACATGTTTGGTCAACAGTTTTCTGAACCGCGGAGCCCAAATGAAATATGCAAAAACATGTGGAGCGAGAGAAAGAGGAAACAACATCAGCATAATTTGCAGAATTATTCCAGTGATGAACAAGAAAGTTAACATGTTCCGAATGCAGAAAGTGGGGAACTCAGCCTCCTTGTTTCTACCCAGGAAATGGAAGCTGGAAGAATGCAGATTCCTTACCTTTAATGGTTTCTTCCGTCGGGCCCAGGAACCACGGCAAGAGCAGGAGGTAGAGAAGGTACACGAGAGAGAGGCCGTTGAACCGGAAGAGGCATGCTGCAGAGTCAAAGAGAGGGAGATGCGATCAGCACAGATCAGGCTGGATCACCCAGGATTTCTCAGGGTTCTGGGATTCTCTCCCACAAGGGGGTCTTGGAAATACGGGAAACTAACAGGAGCAGAACAGGCAAGTTCGAGTCCTGGCTTAAATAGGGAAGCTCTTCAAGGCAACCAGCGTGGCCCAGCAGAGCAACCATGAGTGTAACAAGACAGATGTGGCATTTTTCCACTTCTGGCTGCAGCCAGAGTTTATTGGGGAGGGGTGTCTAAAGGTTGGAGCAGATGAGGAGGAGACCCCAAGCTAAAGTTACTGAATATTCCAAGGATACAGCATGCTGGCTAGGGAATTCTGGGAGCTGATTTCCACACATCTTAAAGTTGCCAAGTTTGAACCACAGTGCTCTAAGGGTGTCTCATGGTACGTTCTTTGGAAGTGCTCTGCAGCGGAGGCTGGCTCCTCTGTGGCCCACGAGAACTCAGCCTCCCCCCACCTGATGTCTTCCACAGGCATCAGTGGCCAACCCTGTCATCCCCGGTTGCCGTCCTGCACATCTGGCAGACAAAAAAATTATGGCCTGGCTTAAACCACAATGAACATAAAGGGAGAGAGCAGACAAGGAGTCTTAAAGCGGAGCAATTTCTTCCTTGGGGCTTTCCAGGTTCCTTCTGCTTATGTTTTTCCATCCCTCCCTGCAGGCAGAAACCTCAAAGGGGGGGGGGGGTGCCAAGCCAGCCAAACAAGCTGTCATTTTCCTGGGTTGCACAAAACAGCTGCAGCTAAGCTATCCAGCAAGTTGGCAGAGACCCCGGAGAACGCAGATGTCTCCTTCCTGCAAGGCTTACAAGAATGGATCCTGAACTGGAAACAACGGAGCCGGCCTTGCTGAACCTGAACCGCTGTCCTCGATATGTTGGACTCCAGCTTCCATAATCCCTGGTAGCAGAAGCTGTGAGATGTTAGGTCTGATCCAGATGCCCGCAAACAAGATATTAAAGCAACTTGCTCTTTGCTCCTCACCCCAGATAGAAATTCAAGGTGTCCACAGGGCGTAGTCAATAAAGTCAAGATGGTGGCCAGGAGGATGCAATCGCAACGGCCGCTTTTTACGTGCACCATCTTGACAAAAGCCAGCAGCAAGTGTTGGGGTTCCAGCCACTGCTCTAGTCCCCCCCCCGCCTCTGAAGTGGCTTGTGCCCCTTCCCCTGCCATATCTTAGCTGGGGAGGGGGAGATGGCACTGTGGGGGAGGATTACAAAACTCATTTTGCGTTTCTTCCAACCGGGGCTGAGGTGCTGACATTTCCCTTCCGGGCATGGGTCAGGCAGGCGGGCTGCCGAAGGAAGGGGGCTCTGCTGAGAACCGGGGCTCCGCTCAGCCCCTCCAGGACCGTGACCCCTTTCTCCTCCCTCAGGAGCTGTCTGAACCCCAGGGCAGAGCTGCCCTTCAGAGGGCAGCAAGCTAATGTGCTTGGGAAGTAGGTGTTTGGCTTTGGCTGTTTGGAATCTCCCACCAAATGGTGCCATTCGGTGACCTGAGTTCTTGGACAGGGAGGGGGAGCTTCTCTTTGGTCCTTCCCCAACCACGGCCCTCCAGATGTTTCAGAGAAGGGGATGAGTGGAATCCAAGAGGGCAGGCTGGCAAAAGCTGATCCAAAGGAAGAGGTGGAAGCATAGGGATTACAGCTGTGTCCCCCCCCCCCAGTTGAGGCTGAAAGCCCTATTAATTCCTCACCCCCTGCCCCCCCCTCCGCCTGGGGTTGCCCCTTCTAGGCTACAGGTGGGAGTTTGAGAAGTCAATTTATTCAAGAAAGAGGACGGCGCTCCGCTTCTGCAACTTCAAGTAAAGGCCCCTGAATGGCTTCGCTCTCCTCTTCCCTCCTCATCCCTCCTTCCTTTGGTAACAGGCCCTTCAAATTCTAAATCTGTCGAGAGGAGGAATGACGTCCTGTTCTTCGATCTCTGTGGCAAGACCAGTCAATGCGCAGGGGCACAAGAACAGCAACGCAGCTCAGCTGTGGCTTGGAATTCAAACCCAGGGATATTAATGTGCGGAGATTGATGTTGCATTTGCTGCTCGGCTGCGAATTCCTGGCCCTCGGCTAGAACCTTAATTTAGAAATCCACAGCAAAGGTGAAAGCGGAGAGAAGCCAATGGCCAGGTATCGCCTTTCAGGGCAGGGGAGACGAAAATCAACCTGCCAGGAATGGGGAAGACACACGTCCTTCCTGCTCTGCCTTTGGCATCGTCTTCTGCTGGTCAAGGAGCTGGGATCCGGTTCTCTCAGCAGGTGACCGATGATGCTCAACTCCCCCCCAGACAGGACCTAACAGAGCCCCCCCCCCCCGTCTCAGTCCCTAGGAGATCCCTGCCATGGCCAGCAAGTGGGGGGCCTGGGCGCAGCCCAATTCCCTTACAGCCCCCCTTGAAAGAAGAACCACAAAGCTTGGCAAGGAGACCACCTCAGAGCCTCCCTCCTTCCTGCCCCCCCAAGAGTGGCGGTTGCACAAGACTTGGGCACCCAAGCAGGAAAGTTCTTGGTTCTGCTCCCTGGCCAAGCAGCAAACGTTTTTTTCTAGGGGGGGAAAACAAGCAGAATAGCCAGGTTTGTGTTTCTTAACCAAAAAAAAAAAAAAAAGGCCTGTTTGATGCTCAGAGTCAAACCGAGAGAAGAGGCGGTTGGAGGGACTGAGTTTCAAAAGTTTGCGTATTGCAGGAGAGGGGGAACTTTTGCAAACTTCCAGTGCGGAGTCTTACGCAATAACAGGCTTCCACCCCAATACTGCCAGCCCCACCAGCTTCCCGCCCTCCCTGAAACCCTCCGGAGCTTAGCCAAACTAAGAAACAAGCCGGGGAGAGAAGGAAGCAACGGGGGATGCCATCCTTCTCAATCATTCTGCTTTGAACCAAGCCCTTTCCCCATGAACGTTTGGGGAACAAAAGTATCCCTAACCCACCTTTCATAACATCATGCTTCCCAAGCTTTTAATCCCCAGCCAGGAAAGCTCGCTTGACATTGAAGTCTAATTTGTCGGTGGGCACCACAACAGGGAAGACAGGGTTATGGAATGGCCCAGTTTCTTCTCTTTCCACCCCCAAAGCAAAGCCTGGTGACCACAACCTCATTTGCCAAATGCTGGTTTAACTCCGTGTTTCTCAAACTTGGCTACTATAAGAGGTGTGGACTTCAACTCCCAGAATTCCCTAGCCAGCAAGGCTGGCTGGGGAATTCTGGGAGTTGAAGTCCACACATCTTAAAGTGGCCAAGTTTGAGGAACACTGGCTTAACTGCATGCATATTTTAAAGGCAAGCTATATAACTACAGCCCAGGCGAGGTGAGAAAACTTGTAAGAGGCACTGTTTGCTCTGGCTCACAATTAAAGTTTAGCGGCATCATCCTGGCCTTTGGGATCAGCAGCAGTTGTGTTCACACACAGACAGCACCACAAACTAGCCAACCACATTTTACCCAACCTTGCTGTGCAAACCCAGTGCACCTGTGCAAAATAATCCAGGCAATCAGATTATCCAAGTAAACCGCGGTTCGGTCAACCGCTGGTAAGCATTTTAGGCAAGCAAACGGAGTGAGACCTCCTTGAAGGAAAATGCTGCTCTCAAGAGTTGCACTTTTTAAGGCACCTGGGTGCCTGCCCGCCTTTCTTTGGCCAAGGCTCTCTGCAACCCTAAGAGCCGCAAAGGATCTTTCCAATTGGGAGGAGGAACTCAGGAGGCGATTTGGGAGACGTCATAAATTCTGCCCTGGCTGCAGATCAAGCCAAACGCTTCGCTCGCATCTCTTGGGACACAAACACGAGTGAAAAGGGAAGCAGGGCAAGAATCACAGGGTTGGAAGGGCCCAAGGCAGGAGTCCTCCTACCATCTCAGACAAATGGTTGTCCAATCTTTCCTTGAAAACCTCCAGCAATGGAGCACCCACCACTCCAGGAGGCCAGCTGTTCCGCTGCTTAACAGTTCTCACGTTCCTCCTTATTCCCGGTTGGATCTCCTCTGACAAGCTTCCCCCCCCCCCCCCCCCCCCGTGGCTCCTTGTCCTACCCTCGGGTGCCATGGAGAATAAGACGACGCCCCCTTCCCTGTGGCAGCCCTTTGAGTATGGGAAGGCTGCCCTCATGGCTAGACATACCCAGTCCCTTCAGCCGTTCATCATAGGATGTAGCCCCCAGGCCCCCTTTCATCTTTGCTGCTCTTCTCTGCACCCTTTCTAGGGCCTCAGCTGAGAAGGACAGGTAGAACTGGTGGCTGGCTTGCATTTCTTCACCCCGGCAAGCTCCAACTGCCCCCCCCCCATGTTGGCTCCCTGGCAGGCCAGGTCCCCTCAGCTGTAGCCTAAGCAGAGCGTGCCCCCCACCCCCGTATGCTGCCAATATCAAGGCGGCCAGCTTGGCTCTGCTTTCTTCCAACCTGAGTCGATGGCAAGCGAGTCTCACCCGTAGCATTAACCATTAACCGGGGCTGCAAATGGGTTCAAGAGGAGGCGGCTACTGAGCTGGGGGGTTGGGGGGGGACTGGTCAGAAGAACAGGCAGAGTGACAGGGCCACCCTCCCCTCCTGCTCCAGCCGTTATGGCTGCATCACCCACCCCACGGAGCCCCAACCACCCAAGCCAGTTTGGCACAGCACGAAGAGCAAACTGGTTAACTAAATGCTGCCTCACTGCAACGGAAAACCAGACTACGGATTTTTGAAAGAGAGTTGTAAGGAGAGACTGAAGCACGGGTATAATTTCTGGTAAATCCCAAACCTTTTGCTTAAGCAACTGCACCCTTTCTTCAAATTCCCTTGTGCCGAGATAGTCCCCTGCCCTGATTTATTCACACACCAATTAATATTTCATCTTAAAGGTTTCCCGTCACCACACACAGCAGCCTGCCCCACGGCTGTGATGGGCAGGGGTGGTGGGGGCTGCGGTCCGGCACTTCTGCAGAGTCCCAGGAGGCGAGGGCTGATCCCAGTTTGGCCCGGCGGCATACTGGACGTGGTCGCGCTGTGTCAGGATCCTGCAAGGAGGCGGCTGCGATCTTTGTGCCAACCGCGAGCAAAACCGCCTCCCCGCTCATCCTTCCAAATCACCCTCCGTCCTTTGGGCTCCAAGAGGCACATCAGAACAGCCCAATCAGCCATGCTGGCGGCTAGAGAAATGCCAGCACCATTTATCACGTCTCTCAAGCCGCTATGCACCGTCCAAGAACGTAATTATGCGCAGGCCAGTAAAGCCAAATAGGAAATAAAACAGGAATCGCCCATTCCAGTTTCTGGGGCGAGGGGAGCTTTCACAGGCTTAATTTATTCTAAGGGAAAGCTCTGTGGGGATTTCCTCCGAGGGAGACCTGAAGAAGCCGCCCCTCCCGCCCCAGACCAGTGGCCACCGTCTGCCCCCCATCTCAGGCACGGCAAGTCCTTTCCCCAAAGGGCCAGGTGGCCCCTGAGAGCCCAGGAACTGGGGGGCTCCTGCACTCTGCATCGCAGGGCCGACAGCTGACTGTCCGGAATCTGCTCCAGAGCTACTGGCCACGTTATTCTCAGCAAAGTGTCTTATTTTGGAGGAAGCTGCCCGATGAAATTTGGAAACCTCATCCTTGGAGCTCTTCCTGTAACCGAGGCAGAAGGCCCCGTGTTTACTTAGCAACAACTGGAACGCGGTTCACCCCTTTGCACTCCTTCCGCTTCCGAAAAGGGGGGCTGTGACAGGTCCAGTGTGAAATCAACGAAGGCCGACACCTGGGAATCCAGCAGACTCGGCCCAGCCCTGGCCCACGTGCAGAGGAGCGTTCTGCAGAGCGCTCTGGACCAGGCTTGCTCACGCTTGGCTGCCGGACCTCCGCTGCAATCACAAGATCAACTTTCCTCACTGCTAGGGTTTATTTTTAGGCAAAAATTACAGTTTAATTTTGGGAGTGAAAACAATCTGCCCCGTCTTGAACTTGGAGGGGGGGGGGATGTAGAGCAAGGGTACAGCCTGGTGCCTGAGCGGCAGGGCTGAGAAACAGCAGCAGCTGGAAAAATTCCCAGCTGGAATTTTTCTTGGGCCGGGCAGCTGCACCTTTTTGCAATCCAAAAGGCCACTGACGCACAGCCCAGGCTCCCCGCAAAGGGACCAGCACCTGGACGAGTAACAACAGTAGCAAATGGGGGGGGGGGCTGCAGGCAAATCCACCCCAGATGTCCAGGCGTCCAGCTGAGCACATGGTCTTCTGGGACACAGGACACACAAGCGAGCAAACAACAAGGCTTCGTTCCTCCACATGCTCTGCCCCCCCAAATCACTCATATCGTGCCTCCCTGTGATGGGCTGTTCCCCCAACATAGTGAAGCCCAAACCAGCTTAGTATGTTGTGTCTGAACCCAGCCAGTAGCAACTGATGTCTTTTTCTTGAACACGGAAGCAGAAAAGTCCTGCTGGATCAGAATGAGCCAATCTTCCCCAAAGCCCCCAAAGGAAGCTTCCTCTCTGTTCCATGCTGGTCAGAGTACAGGAACAGAGTGTCCAGTACTGGTCATCACAAATTAGGGAGGAGATGGACAACCCAGAGCATGTCCAGAGGACAGCAACCAAGGTAGAGAGAGGAAAATCTTAGGAGGAACAGCTAAAGGCGTTGGGTACGTTTAGCCTGGAGAAGAGAAGGAGACTGATGGCCATCTTCAAGCATCTGAAGGGCTTTCGTGGAGAAGACGGATCGGAATTGTTCCGGAAGACAGAGCAAGAAGCAGTGACCCAAATTACAAGGAAGCAGATTTTGGTTGGAGGTCAGGAAGGGTTTCCTAAAAGTAGGAGCTGTTCAGCCACGGAATGAGCTTCCTCAGGAGGAGGTGGACCCTCGCTCACTGGAAGTGCTGGAGAGAGGCTGGACGGCCTCCTCTCAGGGATGCTGTAGCTGTGGATCCCCGCACTGGGCTGGGGGTTGGGCTAGCTGATCTCCAAGGCCCCTTCCAACCCTATGATTCTAAGATGCGTTGGGATTAACACCCCCGTTATCCATGCTGGGTGGGGATTCTTGGAACTGTAGTCCCAACACATGTGGAAAACATCAGCTTGGGATAAGGAGTCCGAAAAGAGAAAGGAACAGTAGGAATCCTGCCCTTCCATTAATGATTAATCACAAGATTTTGTGCCTGGTCCCCTGGAGGCAATTTTGAGTCACCATAGAAAACCAAGCAAGTTACTATTGCAAACCTCTGGCTGTTGCCCAGAGAAAATATTTGCTTTTCCAGATGTCACCACTTAGTATGAGTTTTCATTGCCTCACCATTCATTCACAAAATATTAGCCCATATTTGGAAGGTGATGGGCTAGAAACCAGGAGACTGTGAGTTCTAGTCCCGCCTTAGGCATGAAAGCCGGCTGGGTGACCTTGGGCCAGTCCCTGTCTCTCAGCCCTAGGAAGGAGCCAATGGCAAACCAGGAGACTGAGAGTTCTAGTCCTGCCTTAGACATGAAAGCCGGCTGCGTGACCTTGGGCCAGTCCCTGTCTCTCAGCCCTAGGAAGGAGCCAATGGCAAACCAGGAGACTGAGAGTTCTAGTCCCGCCTTAGACATGAAAGCCGGCTGCGTGACCTTGGGCCAGTCACTCACTCTCAGCCCAACTCACCTCACAGGGTGGTTGTTGTAGAGAAAATAGGAGGAGGAAGGAGTATTAGGTATGTTCGCTGCCTTGAGTTATTTATAAAAATAATAAAGGCGGGATATAAAATAAATAAATAAATAAATAAATAAGTAAGTAAGTAAGTAAGTAAATAAATAAATAAATTCCTGCGTGCCCCAAGAAAGCGAGAACTGGGCTGAAGTTTCTGTCACTCTTTCTCCACACGGAGAGGCTCCCTTGCATGCTGTGTAGGAAGAGGAAGGCCCCCAAATGGCGGGGTATTCCACTCTGCCCCGCGACTAGCCGTCCGGCCGCTCCAAGGCCGCCAGGCCAGGCCAGGCCAGCCCTGGTGTGCAAAGAGGAAGGGGGAACAGCCTTTCCTGTGTTTTTTCAGGCCAAAAAGGCAGGTTCTGCAGAGCATTCCAAGCAAATTCCAGAAGTGCGCTGCTCCTCTGAAAGCAGGCGTGTGTGTGCACACACAGCGCTGCTGTAATCAAGCCGAGGAAGAAAGGCACCAGCCGCTAATTTGCAATTTCCAAAATGAACATAAGGGGGAAAAGGATTTCTTGGCGGGCCTGGTTGTCCCTTCGCGACAGCATCCAAACTGTCATTCCAGGAGGGCGGCCTCCCCTTCACCCCCCACCCCAAGATATGCTGGGATTGCAACTCCAGCGAGACTGTGAGCTCAAATCCCAACATTTCTGGACGGTGCGGTGGGCTGCCCTGCCTTGCAAACTGGCCACTGGACTTCTCTTGGGTCATCGCTGCCCTCCCTTTCCCCTACCCTTTCAAGCCCCCCACCCGAGCACTGCCAGAACTGAAGAGGGCTGGGGGCCCACCTGGTCTGTTCTCCCGGCCCCCAGGAGGCAGCCGGGGGCACCTCCAGTGGCTGACGCTCCAGGAACTCCCCTGCTCGTTGCCCAACGCAACGCCCAGGGCGTGCATGAGCTCAGGGAGAAAAAATGCCTCTTCCTGCGCGGTCCCACCCAAAGGTTTGAAGCCCGAGTCATGTCTGGATTGTTTCGTCCTCACTGAAACCCAGAAGCTTCATGCCCTTTCTGCGCCAAGCATACAAGCCAGGACAAGACCCGCATCTCTGGTCCTGCAAACCAGCGAATCAAAGGACAAATCAGCAAGCCTTAGGGCGGACGGCCACTGACGCAGGGAAAAGGCCAGCAGGCTCGCAGCGCAGCCAAGAGTGGTGGGGATGGGGCCGCTGATCCCTCGCCCCACAGGCCCCCGTCCCTTGGGGACCTTGCAGACTGGCCCAGAAGGGGGGAGGTGCAGACCGCAAGCCTCCTCATTTGGACTGCGGTTCGTCAGTGGGGTTGCCAGCTCAGCAGCCCTCCCGTGCCCTTGGCAGCCCGGCAGAAACTCACTCCACTTCTGATCTGATGCTCCCACACCATCCTCTGAGCCAGATGGCAAGGTCGGAGAACCGCAAATTGACAAGCCGGGAAGGAGCCATTTTAGACAGATCTGGAGCTGAAGGAGGCAGCAGGAGAGAGCTCTTTCCTCTGGATCTTCAGAACAGGCCGGCAAGGCTCAATTATGGCAGCTGGAGGGGCTGAGCCCCTTTCTGCGCACTCCCCTCCACCCGCATGTCTGCCGCTGGTTCTGGCTGAGACTGTCCACAGCAAAGTTCTGAGTGCAAGGGAAGTTCTGAGTGCAAAGTTCCCAGTTCTGAGTGCAAGGGAAGCACCTTGCCCGTGAGAATGCCTCCTATGTGCGCCCACCGTACAGCAGACACCTGGGTTTCCCCTGCCCTCCATCTCAGAGGCTCCAAACGTTGGAGATGGAATTATCAGGCCAAACAAAATATCCTGGTGCCCCCAGGCTATTACTGCCTGAGTCCACCCATTCCACGTTAGCTTTGCTTGTTGTGCAAATCCACCCAGGCCCTGGGCCAAGGATGCTCCAGAAGGGCCGATCTCTAGCACTAGAAACTGACCAGGTGAAGAGCCGTGGCAAAGACTCTGGGCCTTCACGGTCGTAAGTGGAGGATGGAGCTGGGAAGATTCCAGGTACTTACGCAACGCCCAAAGATGCAGTTTCCTGGCTGTGTTAAAAGTTAAGGAGACTGAGATCAGGTTACAGGTAGTCCTCACTTAACAACCATTTGTTTAGTGATGGTTCAGACTTACGACGGTGCTGAAAAAGCTAACTTACAACCGGTTCTCACATTTACGACAGTTGCAGCGTCCCCACAGTCACGTGATTACGATTTGGGTGCTTGACAACCAGTTCGCATTTATGACCGTTGCAGCATCCCGGGGTCACATGATCACCATTTTCGACCTTCCCGGCTGGCTTCTGGCAAGGAAAATCAGTGGGGAACCACGTGATTTGCTTAATGTCCATGTGGTTTGCTCAAAACCCGCAGTGATTCACTTAACCACCGCAAAAAAGGTCATAAAACCGGGTCAGATTCGCTTAATGACTGCTTCACTTAGCAACCGAAATTCTGGTCTCGATTGTGGTCATTAAGCGAGGACTACCTGTAGGGGAGAGCACTAGGAAATCCAGAGCTGGAGACTAGACTAGGGAGTTAACAGGGTTATCCAGAAGACAGCCCTGGCAAGTAACATCTGTGCTGTTGCCAAGAAACCTGCCCTTCCCTTCTTCTGTGCGGTGATGCCGGAATAAGCCAAACCTTCCAAACCAGCCATAAAACATTCTTCAAAGTGGGATGTATTCCCAGTACACCTGTTGATCCTGAGCACCTGAAAACCTCCTCCTCCTACACGGAGACCAAGAACTAAGTGCCCTCTGCTTTACTGATCCACAGATCAGTTAATGCAAAAGAAGAATTGAAGGGAAGCCACGCGCAGGAAGGGAGTAAGTGCAGGAATCGGGGTCACCTTCTAAACGCTGGATCTGGGCGAGGACCCAAGGACACCCGTGGGGTTCATACAACGCCGGGACTGCACTAAAATGAGTTTGGTGAGTGAGATTTGGGCTGGCCTACGAACTCAACCAGTGTGATTAGCATTCCTTCAGTAAAGCATGGTTCAGTCAACCATGATTCAGTGTGGTAATAGAACTATAGCTCAGTGTTTCTCAACCTCAGCCACTTTAAGATGGGTGGACTTCAACTCCCAGAATTCCCCAGCCAGCATGCTGGCTAGGGAATTCTGGGAGTTGAAATCCACCCATCTTAAAGTGGCTGAGGTTGAGAAACACTGAGCTATAGTGTGGTTTGTCGTACAAAGAGAAGCAGGGTTATTAATGTATGGTCTGGGGTACAGTACAAAGAGAGGCATCTGGGCTAATTCATTAAACCACGGATTAGCATGTTGTGAGAACACAGACTATAAGACGTTAGACAGCTCTGGTCCCGCAAAACGGGAGTGAAATCATATCTCTTATTCTCTAGCATTTAAAAACCGAGGGGATTCTCAGGCGAAAAGGACCCAGGCTGACTCGCTCCTTAATGTAGTCATGCAGGAAGATTAAACTGAGCGGAGCTGGAAGGCTGTCTTGTCCCAAGTGACCTTTGCGCCTTGCTGCAAAGTCTACCTTTTATTACCCTCCAGAAAGTGTCTAATCTGAGCACAAAGGACTGGTGGGAGCCAGAGACAGCATTCCTCCCTAATGCTGCTCCTCCACTGCAGCCCCCAAGGGCACGATTCAGCCCAGCCTTTCCCCAGCCAGACGGAGATTGTCCTGATGCAGCACCAGTTCTTGCCACATTATTAAGAAAGTTGCATAGCTCAGAAACACGAGATAAGATTTAGGGGAGAGGGGAAAAACAAAAAACAAAGAAACTTTAGGTGCAGGATTTTGACACAAGAATGGTCTAAGCCAGCCTTTCTCAACCTTTTGACCCTGGAGGAGCCCTTGAAATAGTTTCTGGGCCTCGGGGAATCCCCTCACATTCAGGCTCAAATATAGGCCAGAAGTTACTCTATTTGTTTCATGGGTAGGTCTGTATATATGCATTAATAGTGTTCTTAAACTAAAAATAAAGAATGAAACTTCTTTAATGTGAAGTTGCTCAAAATTGAAGTAATTTTTTAAATAAATTGTGATCTCCCAGGGCACCCCTAGTGACCTCTCGCGGAACCCGAGGGTGCCACGGAACCCTGGTTGAGAAACCCTGTTCTAAGCAGAAGTTAGACAACTTCCTTTTGTGACAACTGCCACCATCACATACGGCTTAAGAATAGAAAACTTAAGGATAACTAACATTGCACCATATAACGTTATTTCATAGCACCAAGCAGTTTAAAAATATACACTGTAATATTTCCAACATAAGAAGAGCTGTCATGCATGGTCTTGGCCAAGCTTCTAAGCTTCTAAGTAAATATGAAGTTGCCAGGCTAAGCATAAATGTAAGCTATTACTGTATTCACTATCAGAAATGATAATTCCCTCAGGCAGTGGTGGGGATGAAAAAGGGGACTGTATCTTCCACTGGGATTTTCGGGGTCAGCCATCTTATCTTGCCCCATATCTTAAATGTCATCCCTTAAACCTAATAAATGTTCTGTGACATCGTCACAATCCATCCACTCAGCTAAGAGGGGGAGAAAACCGATCATTGTCTTTTTCCCTATCGAGCAGAAAAGGGGAAAAGAGAAATGGGGAAGTTATGGATGTGACCCACCTCTCACCTGAAGCCAAACAAACTGAAGAAGAGAGGTCTGTAATATTCCCTTTCTATTAGAGAAAAGAGTGTCTTGGTAACTTTAAGATGTGTGGACTTCAACTCCCAGAATTCCCCAGCCAGCCTTGCTGGCTGGGGAATTCTGGGAGTTGAAGTCCACACATCTTAAAGTTGCCAAGGTTGAGAACACAGTATAAGAGAAAAGAGAGGATTGGAGATAATGGGGCAAGAGAGGAAGGAGGATATCAGTCTTACAAAGCCAGAAGCAAAAGAATAAGAATGATCAAACTCCCTCAGGAAGATGCTAATCTTCAGACACTTATCTTCTAAAATGTACATTCCAATCAAGCAGAGCCTCTGAAAGAAATGTTGGAAACCCTAAAGCCGCAGGAGGGTTTAAAAGAAGATTTGGCCCTTGAAAAGGTCCCCCCAAACCACAGGGAAATCCAGGAACGGTTCCCTGCTGGTTTTCCTGGTTTTCCTCTAGATTTTCACTCTAGCAGCTGACCAGCTTTGATTTTCCCTGACCTAATTCTACCCGCTGCTTTGCTCACAGAAAGGCTTTCTCAGAACACGTTTCAGACAGATGCCGCCTTCTCCTTCTTTTCTTTTTTCAAATAAGGGGGGAAAGCCATCCAAGCCTCGGGGTTGGCTTGGCTTGAAAGGCCTGCTAACCACATCACTGAGTTCGCCCAGCAGTTCTGGTGCGCAAGCCCCAGCGCTCAGAGCCGTCATCCAGGAGGACGCATGCAGACGGAAAAGCGAGGCCATCCAAAGAAGGATCCTCTTGCAAGGGGAAGGAGGGAGCAGGCTCTACTGCAAGGGAGAGCCGCCAGCTTCTACGGCTCAGGCCGTGGGACGTCCCAGGCCAAGCCTCCGTATTCCGTTTGCTAGAGCAGTGTGGTGGTGTTGACAGAAGCGGACATGCTGGTTGTTATCAATGGAGGATCAGGAGAGGGAGGAGGAGGAGCAGGTATGATTGCTTAGGGTTCAATCTGAGAACAGCACTTGCCAAACTTCCTGGACAATTCGTGTGAAAGGACAAGCAAGCTTGCAACAGAAGACGTTATTCTTAGTACAAGGTCAGCACGATTCTCAGCTTCCTTGGAAAGATGCATTTTAAAGCTTTTTAAAAGCATTTTTAGCTGCCAAGCCAGGCATCTTCCAATGTTTCCAAAGCATTTGTCTTGTCAGGGAAAAGGGGGCGCAAGTCACTTCTGGAGAAGAGCCACCAAAACAGGCTCGGCAACACCTCTCAAGACATCCCTTCGTATCAGAGACTGTTTCCAGACTGTCCAGCTCAGCCGTCAAAATTATCCGGAGTCTCCTTGCCTGGGGCAACTGGAAATTGTTTCTGGGTACCCATTTTTTAGGGGTGAAAAGCAGTCCAGGTGCTTTCATGTACCTTGCAAGTCCCGGGTAAGTTCAGCCGGTAGGAATGGCCCGTGGCCTTATAGTGCCAAAGACAAAGCCAAACTGGAGCTCCCTTCTTGCTGCGAACCTCTCACAAGAGCTTCCCATCTGCCAGCACAGCAGGGCAGGCGTTCAGAGAGGCCTGCTTCCTCGTTCCAGGCCCGCCCTCATCCCCGACCAGGAGAAAAGCGAGTCGGCAAACAGGATGCCCTCGAGAGCCATCGACTCATCCATCGACTCATCCATCGTCGTGCTTCAGAGAAGCATCCCATCGCTTTTTGGAAGAGAGGAAGCCAAGACTATCCGGTGTGACTGACTTCAAGGAATTGTGGAGCAGACAAAAAGAGCCTCCCAAAGCGAAAAGCAGTTTTTAAAAAGTCTGGACGTTGTGGCGAGGAAAGAACAGCAGCGTTTGCAAAAGCACGTGAGGGCAGGATTCAAGCCAAGGCAGAGGAAAGCTACAATTTGCTCAACTGGAGGTTTCCTCTGCTGACAAGGCCACCGGCATCCCAGGTGGCCAGATGGGGATGCGAGAGGGCGGGCCCTTTCTTGTGGCCACTCTTTTAAAGGGCAGGTGATTGTCCCTCGCGACTGCACAATCCTGCACGAGAAGCTTGACACGGAAAGCAGGACAAACTCCCAGGCCAGGCACCCCCGGCCAAGCAGTGGGTGAGAGGACAGTGCGCCAGAAGGAAGGACTGGAGCCCAGACAAAACAGCTGCTTCACTTCTCCAGCTGTCCAAACAGCTCAATACCAAAAAAGGGATCTGGGACGCTGCCCACAGGCAGATGCACTGGCGTGGCCCACTGTAGGAGTTGTGAAGAGCCACTGGAACTCGCATTGCACACCGTTTTGCACAGAAACGTCACTCGCCAGTCTGTTTACATCTCCTGCTGCTTTTGGGGCTGCAATGTTGGGCATCGTCCCCTTTCCTGGAGGGCAACCTTGCCAGTGCTGAACACAACCTGCTTGATCAAAGGCAAACTTCACCCAGGGGACAAAGTGCGCAGGGTTCCTCGAAAGGAGCAGCACAAGGGCAAAGCAAGCACAACGCAGTGATTAAAAAAAGGGAGTTCCTGAGGAGGTGCCTGCCACAAGGACATTTGATTTGGTTGCAATGGGAGGAAGGAAGCTGCAAACTTTGGCACAAACTTTATGCCCCCACAATGCTCCCAAAGAGGGGTGACTTTTACCTGGCTACAGACGAGCAACCCCTCCAAATGAGCCGGTCCAGGCTACCAAATGGTGCTTTCCCACATCCAAGTGGTGTTTAATGAGGTTGCCATTTGGAGAGAGAGGGAAGGCTGGCATAAAGTGCTGTGTGAATCCAGGCAAGACGGTTTCTAAGCAAGGTTAAGCCAATGGTGGCTTCAAGTGATGTGGAAGTTCAGCCTATGTGTTTTTTGCACCAAATGCCAGCTAACGGAAATCAAAAGTTATTCTCAAAGCCCTTTAACTGATCCCACAGACTGAATCTCTGGAGGTTGGATTGTAGATTAGAACCCATTCAAAGGTGGGAAGTACAGACTGAAGTGCAGATTACTCACTCCTGGAGCGAGGGATAATCCAGGGAGAAGGAGCATCCTCATTCTTAAGGGGAATCCCTCCCCAAACTGGTTTGGGGAGAGGTGTGTGCAAGATGCCCTGCTGGGTGGGGGGGGGGGGGGGGAGAAAGAAATCCCCTCCCCTCTTGAGGCTGAAGGGCTTCAGAGAAATCTCTAAAGAGGCGCCAATTTCCTTTGACCAGCCAGAAGAAACGCCAATTTGGGGCTTATGAAAAGGCGGACAAGGAGCTCTTGGCTCCCCTGGGCACCACCAAGAAAAGATGAGGAAGAACTCTACTCATGCTAAACTGAGAATATTTTGAGGAAAAAGCAAAAAGAAGAGAAAGAGAACAAAAACAGCCAGGCCAGGGTCTAGATTTCCGGCTTAACGGAAAAAATTACAAATAAGCGGAGGGACCATCTCACCCACAGCATCCTGTTTTTATGGAAACTAATCCAATTCCGAGATGCAGGCATCCAGCAATGGTCTCGGATGAGATGGGGGGGGGGGGGGCAGAGACCTGGGAATAGCCAAGAGCAGAGAAATCCCTGGACCGTGAAGAGGCCAGCCGCAGGAGCGCAGCCAACGACGACCAAGCTCCCCCGGACGCCGGCTCGCAAACCGGAGCCTTCCCCGACCCGTCCGCCGGAGGGACTATTTTTAATGCACGGAATGAGAAAACGCTGCAGGCAGCAGGTCCTGCTTGAAACAGCCAACCCTCGCCCAGGAAATGGACAGGTAGAAGCCTGTACAGTTGGCAGTGGGACAAGAGGAAGCTCAGGTGGAAGCTGAGCACCGGCTGAAGGTGAGCCAGCAGCGTGCTGCGGCTGCAACAAAGGCCATCTCAGGCTGCGCGAAGGGACGCACTTGGGGCTGTACAGACTCAAAGGGCAGACAGCAGTCTGGAACGCACACAGGCGTGCCTGTCTTACTGGTCACCCTGCAATTCCAGGAAGAAGGGGCATTTGGTGGACGCCAGAAGGGGGGCTTCCAAATCTCAGGAAGGAATCGTCCCATGGCCGAAAGCTTGCCCTTCCCTAGTTCTGGCATCACATCGGAAGAAAAACAGAGCGGACGCAGAGTCACTTCAGAGGAAGGCAACGGGATGACCAGGGGATGAACCACCGAAGCCTTCCTTGGGGAGGCCGAGACGGAGAAAATCAGCAATGGGGAAGGGCGTGAGCCCACTCCAAGGACACAAACAGGCATCCCACGGAAGAAAGGCCGGGCCTGTGCTCGGTCTTTGTCTGAAGTTACAGAAAGGCAGATTCTGCCAAAACGTCAGGAAAAACTGCCTGAAGTTCGGAGCAGTTCAACAGCAGATCTAATTCACAAGCACTGGCTGGTGGACTCTCCTCCCGGGGTCTGTCCTGCCCGGGGTGCCTCCCCCGCCCAGGGAGCAGAGCTGAACCAGAGGACTTCCTCGCCCCTTTCCGAGGGCACACGGTGGCAGGCTGGCAATAAAGCTGGCAGCCTTCCACCCCCAAAAACATGCCTAGCTGAAGAGCCTCTGGGCCCGGCTAACCAAGTGCCGAGGCAGGAAGTCTCCAGCTCTGCCGCTGCCCGGCTGGGGAGCCTTCTAAAGTGCCCTGCTTTGCTCAGACGTCGGTTGGCAGCTCAGCAGAGTCTGAACAGGCCACCAGGCGAGGCGGGAAAAGGGCTGATTCAGACTCCCCTAATGAAGCAAGCAGCCTTCTGCCGTCTGGGGAACTGAGTCAGGAAGCCGCGTGGTGGCTGCCGCCTCCGTGTTAGTCACTGGGCGTGGCAGGGATTCTGAGCCCTGGTCCCCCTCCAGCCATCCAGGCTGCGGCTGAACATACTCGGCACAGAGGAAGCAGCATCCCCGTAAGAGCCTCGCTCCCCCCCAATTTCTCCTGCCCTTCGAATTCAGAACAGCCAAGCCGCCACAGGGCAGACCAAGAATCCGGGCAAGACGAGCAAAAACCCACCAGCTTTCTCTGCCGCAGAGGCTGCCGATAAAAGTGGCGTTCACAGCGTTCGTCGAAAGCTGCGTGCGGATTCTGAGGAAGCAGGGAGACATGCTGGGCTTGGAAGGCACCAACTTCCCTCCGTCGCCTGTATGGGGGGGTTGGCAATGTGGGGGAAGCGGCAGAGGGGAGCCACGTGATACAAAGCAGAGGGGCACATCTCAACATTTTGTGATGTTAATTCCTGGAGAAAGGTTATAAGGTGGCAATATCTAGCCAACTAGGTCTGATCAAACCTGGTTGAACCTTGGATGGGAGACCAGGAGGAGATCCCAGGGCAGCAAGATAGAAGTTCAAAAAACAAGCATCCTGAAGAAAACTACAGAAAGCCATTTGTCAAGGAAACCGCATGGATGAGTCCACAATGTCCCTGGTTTTTCAGCTTTTTAAAAACTTGTATCACCTCTTTCAGAACGTACGTTACTGTTACTAGCATTATTGTTACTGTTCTATTACTACTAGCGTTACTGTTACTGTACGTTACTAGCCTTGCTGGCTGGGGAATCCTGGGAGTTGAAGTCCACCCATCTTAAAGTTGCCACGGTTGAGAAACACTGCTCTAACTGCTCCACCCCACAGCCGACGATCCGCGTGGGTCTGCCGGGCTTCACAAGATGCGCCTTGGGAGCAACGTCAGCGTCCCTGAAGGCAGGCTGTGTGCGCCTGTGTGTGCGTGCGCGCGCACGGGTGTGGACTAACACCCAGACGCCCCAGTCCAGGAAGGAATCTAAAGAAGACACAAAGTAGCAGACGCCGCAAAAGAAACAAAGGAGCAGCGCTTTGATCTCCCGGCCTCGACAGCCGGCTGGACGAGCCAAAACTTAATCCAATCCAGCACCTTTTGGACCCAAGACTCTGCTTTCGTAACCCCGCTGGGGGCTTCCGGTGGCGACAACCCTACGGTTCCCAGAATTCCCAGCCAGCCTGGCCCCAAACATCGGAAGGGCCCAAGCCAGGGAAGGCCCCGCCCATTGGCATCGCTTGACTTTTCTGACCACTTCCTACAGACGGGCCTTCCAGGGTCTGGAGTGGAGCGGGGAGGGAAGGTTGCAGGAAGCTCTCCCCTTGTTTCTTCCAGCTCACGTCCCCCCAAGGGGTATGGGGCTGCCTTTCCCCGTGAAAGTCTGTGACCCCCTTCCCCTCCTGTAAGGTCCATTTGTTGTTGTCCAGTCGTTCAGTCGTGTCCGACTCTTCGTGACCCCATGGACCATAGCACGCCAGGCCTTCCTGTCCTCCACTGTCACCCGGAGTTTGCTCAAAAGGTCCATGTCCCTCCCCAATAAACTCCAGGGCCTCGTGAGAGGACTGAAGCAACCAGAACCAGCCTCCTGCTGTGCTCTAGTAACCGACTTGAGAACGTTTTCCATGCCACATTCCTGAATGCCGCAAAAGAGGAAAATAATAATAATGGCTTTTCCTTTAAACTTTTAACCATGCCCGGCTGCTTTGATTGCCCAACTGCACATTTTCATACTTAACAGCGTAACCCTCTCTACACCTGCTCAGAAGTCCAATGAGGTTTTCTTCCTGGGCTCCCTCTATTAGCATTTCCCAACCCATCATCCTCCACCGATGTTGGAGGACAACATCCATTACACCCTCCCCACCTTAGTCCTTACATTTCAGAGAACATCCTTTTCCCTCTAGGATTAAAAAAAAGAACTAAAATCTTTATGCTGCAAGATTCTGGATCAGCAAACTGTTAAAAAGCCAGACTAATTAAGAAAAATATATTTGGAACCTGAGTAAGCAGTAAGGGCCTCTGTTCTTGCATGGAGCATATATGATGCATAATGCGAGCGCTACCCACACGGTTGAGAGAGAGAGACTGGAGACCAACTCCAGCTTTCCTACTTCTTATTGTGACTGCAGGAGGCTTTCGAAAGGATTCAATCAGCGGACCAGGAAAGGCCCCCAAACCAGCCCCTCCCCCAGTCCTAACCTTCCTCCTTCCTTCCTCCCCCGGTTGCTTGTTGGGGCACAAAGCTGTCTTGTGGGCAGGACAAACCAGCTCAGCAGGTCAAACACCCTGGAAAAGAAGCGAGGGGGTGCCAGATGGAACAGCAACTTAGGGAAAAAACTTTGACAACCTGCGCTCTCACTCTCACACGTCTCTCCCTCCCTTATTACCTCCCTTATTACGAACACAACGCACACACAAAACCAATAAAAGTTGCAGGAGCTCAATCCATGGGGCCTGACCGGACTGCCGTGGCACAAGCTGGAAGGGGGAAAAAAGCAATACACGTCCCTCAAAGCAGAGCTGCTTCTATTTTGCAGAGCTGATGCACGGCTCATACATCTGGGAAGAACAAGGAACATTCCTGGTCAGAAGGGAGAGACAAGGGGAACCGTTCCCAGGCCAGCTGAAATCCCAGCTCCCTCCTTTTATTTCTTCCTAAAGTAGTTGCATCCCTCTTGAACCTAAAAGCAGCCCCCAAGCGCAGCTCAGAGTTAAAAGGGGTGTGATAAAGGGAGCCAACAGGTGACCTAGGCAGGAACAGAGCTGCGGCCGGAGAACAGCCAAGACTTACTAAGTGGGGGTGGGGGTGGGTATCCTCATAGCAGGACGTTTCCCATTCCTGTTCCAACTCTTACACCATACCAGCTCATTGGGAGATTGTACCCCATCATGAATTTTACATCAGAAATACAAAGTTATGGTGAGGTCTAAGAGTATTGCACAAGAAAAAATATGTCCCGCGCCTCTCTTTAAGTGCAGCCCCACAACACGGCAGGAGATATATCCCCCAGCTTGCTTTTTCACACACGTAATGCATGAAAAAGCCATTTCTGTAAAGACTCTAGAGCAGACTGGCGAAACGTTAGGAACCAAAACTGCCAGAACACGGCCACACAGCCCGGAAAACCCACAACAACCACTCTAGAGCAGTGTTTCTCAACCTTGGCAGCTTGAAGAGGTGTGGACTTCAACTCCCAGAATTCCCCATGCTGGCTGGGGAATTCTGGGAGTTGAAGTCCACACCTCTTCAAGCTGCCAAGGTTGAGAAACACTGCTCCAGCGTGGCCTGCCATACTCAGAACAACAATAGGATCCTCATCTAAGTTAGCATACAAGACTGAAGCCTGAAAGAGGCCACGGGATGCCGCAAATCCAGCTGGAAAAAACCAGGCTCCGTAAACGCGGCAGCACCGAAAACATCTCTCTGATTTGCACCCAGCCTTTCAGCCAAAAGGGCACTCAAGGCAGCTGACGCCAAACAACAAAACTATAAAAAGTTGGATGCATCCAGGCTTTAAACTGCAGAAAAGCCACCAGATGGTGTAAGCAGGGGAGGTAATCAGGTCCGCTGTTTCCTGTAGCGTGTTCTGGTCAGGAACAGTTGCCGAGAAAAGCTCATTCTCGACGAAGCCAGAGTGGCATTTGCAGGCATAGTTATTATTAAACTTCTCACATCCTGCAGGCCCTGTGAGTAACCGGTGGGACAGGCGGCGAGAGGGAGGCTTACATGAACAGGAAGAAATAGAAACTCCCTGCCTGTCGAAAAAGGGAGAGAAAGAAATCTTACTTTGCCAGTCAAGGAATTAGCCCTCGATTGCCAAGGCCAGTGTTTCTCAACCTTGGCAATTTGAAGATGGCTGGACTTTAACTCCCAGAATTCTCCAGCCAGCATGGCTGCTGGGGAATTCTGGGAGTTGAAGTCCACACATCTTCAAGCTGCCAAGGTTGAGAAACACTGGTGTAGACCGTTATGCTTGCATGCAAGACCATCAGCCACCACAAGGGCTCCCTCACTGGGATGTTACAAACTTCTACGACAGAGCCCATCATTCCCAGACAGTCTGAGCTTCCGAACATGGGCCATTTGAACCTTTGGTGATAGGATCTGGCCTTGCTGGGGGGCCATTGCGCTCAGGGGTATCATGCCTGCCTTAAAGGCACCGTTCAGTCACCCACTCGCACAAACACGGATATAAAATTCACGTATGGCAACCGCTGTTCTCTCGGGTCAGGTGAAAGAAACCCTTCTCTTCGGAAATGCATGCAGAAGGACACCATTCACGGCAGCCAAACAGGTTTCAGGTTGAAGTGCGGTTTGGAAAGAACTGCTGAAAAACAGGTTTCTTGGCGAGAAGCGAAGCGCCACCAACAGTGTTTGCAAAGACGTTGGGGGGGGGGGGAGAAGGAAGTGTTGGCTGGCCCTTTTTTTTCCAGTATGTAAGCATGCAACCATTTTCCAACACGCAGGATTAAAGAACGCCTTGCACAGCCAGAGTAAATGGACTGCCCCCAAAAGCTGAAGTAAATCAGTAGCGCGCGCTGAACGTACACACGCAGGTCCACCATTGGAAGACCCCAAAGACTTTCCGGCTTCCCTCCCTTCAGCTCCAGTCTCCTGCTTGGCAGAACCACCTGGAGGGACACAGTTCCCCCCCCTTCCTGCTGCTGTTGCAAGAACTGACTGCTGTGCCTGAGTTTACTTTCATAACAGTCCAGGGATGGGCAGGGATTTACGTGTTGGTTAAATATTTGTGTAAAATGGGCTGGCTGCACAGGGAGTTTCAAACACAGGCCTCCTGGTGTAGGGTGGGAGGAGGAGGAGGAGGAGGAGGAGGAGGAGGAGGAGGAGGAGGAGGAGGAGGAGAAAAAAGGCTGAATCCCTTTGCGAGGACCATCTCACGGCCTGGACACCCAGGAAGAGAAGCCAGGAAAACTAAGGCAGACACGGGGGCTGTAGTAAAGCCAAGCCTTGGAACGTGACAGATTGTTCCCAATCAGAATAATCCTAAAATGGAGTAGGAGGCAGACTAAGAAACTTGCACCCTCTTATTTCACCTAAAGCAGCTTTTAGGATACTCAGTTCAGTGAACTTAACATGCATGTTTGTGTGGGTGCGTGTGTCTGTTTTAAGACAGATGCAAGGAAAAGGGATCATACACGCAAACGACCTAAAACGACCTAAAACACCTCCGTGATGCAAGGCGGGGTCCTGTCCCTCCAGGGCTGAGGTATTCCGTCCGCGCTAACTCGCCCCACAGTCAGGAAGGTCGGAAGTGCCCCTGGAAAAACCTGGCAAGTGGTTGCGCAGGCTGGTCCAATTATGATGCAAATAGGAAAGCATTCCCAGTGCTGAACAAGTGCCTCCTCACACCTTGGGAATTCACTCTGGCCGAAAACAGGACCGTCCCTAGAACAATGCCCTGGAAAAAAATACTTCAGGCTCCTAGAAATGCCTTGGAATTGTTGACGGTGCCGGAAAGCCAATTCTCCTCAAACGTTCTGAGCATTAACGACAGAGTACCCCGGCTTCCCTCGAGATCTGGGAGAGCAAAGCTACCTCACCCTTTGAAGCCCGCTGCCCAAGTTCTCCACAGCTGGAAAGGCCACATATTGGAATCTCTTCTGGCACATCCCATTCGAGCCACAGTTCTTTCCCGCGTCTTGTTTTCTACAGCGACCAGCCAAAGCAGGATGCTTGGAGGACCCTCTGTCTGTTTCCTTCAAGCCCGGAGGACCGGCTGCATTTGAGGGCCACTGAGCTTCCAGGAATTTACCATTCTCCTTCCACTGGATCCTCTGGCAGTGGATTCCAACCCCGAGTTTTGCACCATGAGAAAGTCCTTCTTTGTTTGAAAACTTTCAATGCTGAGATGCTACTTCTCAAGTGTGAGGGGAAAGCTCTTGCTCCATGCAAAATCTCACACATTTCTATCACACAGACCCTTTTCTCTTTTCTTTTAAGCTACAAAGACTCACTGTTCACAAGTTTTCCTTCCAAGCAGCCTCTGGTCATCGGAGTTAACAATCTGTGTGACGACCTTTAATATTTCACAACTGCAGCACGCAGCGTTCGAAGGCAGCGTTCATGCTTCCAGCAATCTCAGTTCTGTTTCTTCCCTGAGGGTCCCCAGGATGGGACTTTGCCTTTTGCAATCTGCGGCCTACATTTTTAGTGGCCTGCAAAATCCACTTCCCTTGAAAATTCCAAAACCCAATTCAGTTCCCTTCAGTAGGTAAAGGTTTCAAGACGTGTGGCCACTATGCAATGGCTACGTTCCCACCACACGCCTACCCAGGTCGATTCCTGCTGGGTTGAGAGTCCAAAGTGGACGCCCGCGACGTTTCCCTTTGCCTTAACAGGCTGGAACGGCTCCCACCGCGGAACCTCCAAGAGCCGCACAAAGCGCGGCTCGCGATGACAACTTTCCTTCTCGCTACAGCCGCCGCGGCTGGCACAGCACACGACACCCGGCGTGCGTGCAATACAAACCCTTCCCAGGAGAAGCGCAGCTGCCCACATGTCCGCGAGGGCCAAGGAGAAATTGGCGGGGGGTGGGGGGGGCAGCTCCTATCGCGGCTTTTATGCAAGCCCCGCCAGACCTCCGCCTGGGTCGCCCGCTCTCCCGGAAAGTTGGCAACCCTTTCTCTCGTTCGTGGGATTGCACTACCCGAATTCACAGGCCGCCAGCCAGCGTCGAGCGCTTACATTGCGGCTAGCGCGTTTCTGCGGGCTCGGGAGGGATCTTAAAGGTCATTCAGCCCAGCCCGACCCAAGACAGACCCTCCCCAGCAGCAAGTCCCTTTCCTTTTTCGAGAAGATTCCCTCCTCCCCCGCTTCAAATAGGAAGCAGCCTCGCGGGCCGAGGTGCCGGCGGAGCGCAGCCGGGACCGGGCTGCCAAAGCGCAGAAAGAGGCCGGACGACGGACGCCCCCCGCCCGGTCCGGAAAGGGAAGGGCCCCCGCTTACCTGCCAGGAGGGAGAGCGGCAGCAGCAGCCAGTAGAGGACGCCGCACAGGACCCGCAGCTCCATCGCGGCAGGCGCTTCAGTCGCAGGGCCGGCGGGCGGACGCCGGCATCGCCTCCGCTCGGTGCTCGAGGTCCCGAGGCGGCGCCTGGCTCGGGCGCAGTGCGGCGGGCAACGGCTCCCTCGGCTTCCCGCCCCACCCGAGCCGTCCTCCTCTCGCTTTCGGCCCGCGGGAGCTGCAGCCCGTCCCCCGGGGGAGGAGCGGGGGGCGGTCCCGGGCTCTGCCCCGCAGCGAGCGCTGGCCGGACCAGGCTCTTCCGCGCAGAGCAGCCCTCGCTCAGCAGCGCCGTCCCGGCCTCTCTCTGGCCGCGCACGTGCCCGCTCCGGCGCTGCTGGGCGTCAGACCCGCCCGGCTGGAAGAGCCGCCTCCCGCCCCCTCCCCGGCGCTATTCCCCGAGCGGCAGCACCACCTAGCGCCTCCCGCCGCCCAGCGCCTCTCCCTTTCCAGCCCGGCACGTCGGAAGCAGGCGGGGAGAGCCTCTGGGCGCGTCCAAAGCGCCTTTGCTGCCCCAGGAAGGAAGCGATCCCGGGCGGGGTCTCCCTGACCGCGGAGCCGCGGCTGGTTTAGCCTGGGATCTGGCGGAGATCAGCCTCCCACCGCCCGGCTCAGAGGGCTGTGCCCCCCCCAGCAAGCTGCCCCCGCTTCTCGTCCACCGACGGCGCCCCCGCCGGTAGCGATCCAAAGGCCAGATCCTCCCCTGCTATGCTATGCATGCATAATAAGTGGTTTTCCCACAGCAGCTCCGCGGAAGTGGCTTCTGTTCGCGGATCAGCGCCCGGCGGGACCCGCGTGTTTATTACGCGCGAAAGAAACCCCCGGAGTCAATCCGCAGCAGCGCCCCTTAAACGCTTCAGCTGCTGGGCGCGGCGGCGGCGGGTTCACACAGCCACGGGTAGCTTGCTCGCTCCCGCTTGTTCTGTGGAAAACCTGGCAGAGGAAACTGGCTCAGGAAAGGACGGTGGGTGGACCCAGCCATTCTTTCTCAGCGCGGCCGCCTTCCCGGTGTTTTTCGAGGAACTGCGGATTAAAAGACCCCAACGGGTCCTTTATGGCCGGGGAGGGGGGCCTGTTTCACCCGGGCCTTTCCTAATGGAGGAGAGAAGCCCCCTTCACCTCCCTCAGTCTCACCTTCCAGACGTGTCAGCAGCGGTATCGCCCGAAGGCGGCCCGCAGCGCCCCAGGAATTCCCGGGCCCGGCCGGGAGCAAACAGCCCTTTGCGCGATTGGGAGACGCTTGGCCCCGCTCCCTCCCCACCCATCCTCCCCTGCCGTCTTCAGGCCGGCGGGTGAAGCAACCCCCCTCCCCCCACCCCAGGTGTCCATCGGGGCTTACCTGGAATCCACGGCCGGCTTTTGCGGCTGGCTCCCGGGCGCCGGAGGTCTGGAGACCCTGAAGCGCGGTCCGCGGCTCCCCGCACGCTCAGCTGTAACCCTGTTTCGTGGCTTTAGGCTACACGCCGGGTTTTAAAATAGAAACCGCCGCAGACGTGCTTCTGAGAAGTAAATCAAATACATGAGCTGTGTTTACCGACGCGTATTTATAGACGGTCTGTCTGCAAAGGCCTTCAAAATTACATACGTGTTAAAACTCCGAAGTGAAGCCAAAACGAATAGACAAGGCACTAGGTTGTTCGTGTAAACCAGTGTGTCTCAACCTCAGCAACTTTAAGATGTGTGGACATGCTGTTTGGGGGATTCTGGGAGTTGAAGTCCACACATCTTAAAGTTGCCGAGGTTGAGACACACTGGTGTAAACCCTACATGAGGCAAGTTATAAAATGCAATTAAAGGGCGGACAGAAAGCAGCCGGCAGATAAGCTTCCAATCAGCTGAGGGCCCGGGCCCCCCATTGCTTGGGAGATGTGACCGGGGGCACTGGCTTGGAATAGGACTGTCTGCACCCAGTCCCTGGAACGGGCTGCAGAAAACGAGGCACGGTTAGTGCAAAGGTTCTGGGGTCGGTTCACACGTTGCCCTAAGCCCGGATGTGATAAGCAGCCCCCTCCACTGGCCCCAACCCACCGCATGAACATCCTCGAGCTACGGGGGTGCGGCCTAAGGCACCCAGGTGACCACAACTGCACCCCGCGGCCTCCCTGAGAAGCGTGGCCGCCGAGCGTGGTGCACGTCAACATCTGGAGGGTCGCAGGCCGCTGCGCCCGGCCTATGGAAGAGGAGGGGCGGGGAAGGGACGCGGCGCCTTTAAGAGCGCGGCGGTGCCAGCGCGGGAAAAGAGAGGGGCGGGACTTCAGCCGGCCCACGAAAGTGGCTACTTTGTAGCGCCGCCGGATTGAAACGCCGCGAGCCGAACGTTCCATCGCCCGCGGCGGGATGGCGCAGCTCCGCCTGACCGACTTCTTCCCGCAGAGCAGGACCGGCCCGGCGGGGCCGCGGGGCGCCAAGCGGCAGAAAGTGCAGGCCGGGGGCGCGGGTGAGCCGGAGCCAAGCGGCGGCGGCGGCGGCAGCCCCGAGCAGAAGCCGCCACTGACTCCGCCGCGAACCCCGCTCGGCTCCGGGCCGCCGCCGGCCGGGCCGCTCAGCAGGAAGAGGCGCAGGTCGGAGCCGGAGCTGGAAGCGGAGCAGGCTCCCGTCGCTCCACATCGCCGCCTGCCCAAAGGGGGGCCCCGGAAGAAGCTACTGGTGCCCGAGGAAGAGGAGACGGCGGCGGTGAGCCCGTGCGGAAATGGTCCCCGTCGCTGTCATTCCAGGGTCCTTGATCCGGATTGACGGCCTGCCGCCTTGCTGCGGGTTCAAAACCCGGCCTCGGGATACGAAAGGCGGCGTGGGCTGGAGTGCTCCCCGGACGGTGCTGCCAGCCAAGGCCGGATTAGGCCCCGCGGCCCGGCTCCTGGTGGGGGGCTGCCTGGTCTCTGCACGTGGCTCTGATGCTGCTTCGGCATCCGGAGTGTTTTTTTTTAAAAGAAAGCTATTTAACCCATGCTAATACTTGGTCGTGTGAATGGGACCCCCCCCCCCCATTTTTCTGCCAAACTTTTCTAGGCTGTCCTTGCCCACTGACAGACCCGCGCACGCCTCTGGTCAGCTGGGTGCCCTTTTCCGCTTCGCCCCATCCCAGCTCGACTACCAGGGCCCTGTGGGGCGCAGGGGGTGAACCCCGATGGTTGACGGTTGTGGGTCTGAAGGTCTGCTTCCCTTTCAGGTCTCTAGTTGCCCCGTTTCCCCTGCACCGCTGGGCCCTCCCAGCCCTTCCACCCTGGATAAGAAAGCGAAGGAGGTCCTGAACGGGATTCTCTCGCCGCGCCTGAAGGTGGGGGCGACCTCGGTAAGTGCGGCCAGGCGGGGGGATGTTAGAAGTAAATTTTATCTTACCAAGTTCGTTCCTGAGCCGGGAGTAAAGAAACTGACAAATTGCATGAAGTTAGGAGTTTATTCACCCAAGAGCAAAAGCAATGACAGCAAGCTGTTAGGTGGGCGGCCGCGCAGGACCCCCTTCCTACAGCACATTATATAGTTTCTATTCAACTCCTCCTTTAGAAGACCACCCCTTACTCAGTTACCCATACTCCACCTTACCCTCATTCCATATTAGGAATTTCCTTCCTTCACTCCATATTAGGAACTTCCTTCCATCCTTGCTAGGGCTCCTTGACCGTTATTAAACAATATATTTCCCCTGGAGAAGCTATCCTTGAAAAGTACACTTTATTCTATGGGCACAGCTATCTATCAAGGCCTGCTAGAAAGGAAGGGTAAGAAAGTTAACAAAACTCTTCAAGGAAATACAACATGGTTTCAGAGCCATAATGCAAGTGCAAATGTTTCTAATATATGAATATGAAATATATTTGTATTTATATATACAGAAATGTAAGAATATGTTTACAATCCAACAATCCCCCCTCTGTGCATGGGAAAGCATATTCCCATAGCACACCTAGGAATGGTAACAGGACTTATGAATAGGAAAGAGTTTGGTACCTATGTGCATCCAATCACATTGTCCTGTAAAAGTTATACAGTCGCCCATAGCTCCAGGGAGCCATTGGTATTGGGATAATACTTGCTGTTTACATAAGCGAAAAGGAGTGTTCGGAGGTTGTGGGGATCTGGAGGCCTGTAAAAGGGTCCAGTCGATAGTTGTGGTAGCAACTAAGGTGAGCGGTCCTTGTTTCTAAGAGGGGGAAGATGTCGGAGTGTGTGGGGAGAGGAATGGTACAGGGTGAACCACGGTGCCAAATTTCACCTCAGATGCTGAGCATCACCTGTTCAGCAGAAGTGGGTGGGATGCTACCTTTGTGGTTGCCTTCCACAGGACGCATCCAAAGAGCAGCTCCTGGAGCTGAGAGGCCGTCTGGGAAAGATCCACAGCCTGGTGCAGAAGGTCAAGGGGGGGGCGACTGGCCTGGAAGCCGGCGGCGACCTGAAGAGCCGACTGAAGCGGGCCCGGTTGCTGGAATCCAGGATCCGCGAGAGGAAGCTCTCCCCGAACGAGGGAGGGAAAGGGATCTCCCGACTCCAAGAAGAAAGGAAGGATCTCGAATCAACAGCAGAGACCAGGTGGGAAAGCAGCTGTCGATTGATCGGCCCATCCTGAAGCAGAGCTGGGGGGCCCCAAACCTACTGATTGGAGGCAGGGAGGTGTCACACGCAGGATGTGTTGAATAAGCCACGACTGGCTGGCTGGCTTTGCCCACATTGCAAGTCAAAAGAGGCCCGTTAGGCCGTGGCGTAGGGCAAAAGCCTTCTGGATCCCCGATTCTTGTCTGCTGGGCGCAGCTGGAGAAGGATAGAACGCCAGCTGGCTTAACAGATGCCCATAAACGAGTCGTGGCCAGAGGTGACGACTTGCTATCCCAAAGCCAGAGCAAAGGGAACACGGCCTCGTCTGCCCGGTTTCTCACGGGATGGGCGTAGTGCAGCCTTTCTCAACCTTTTGACCCTGGAGGAACCCTTGAAATATTTTCCAGGCCTCGGGGAACCCCTGCACATTCAGGCTCAAAAATAGGCCATAAGTTACAAAATTATTATATTCGTTTCATGGGTAGGCCTGTATATGCACTGTGTTCTTAAACTAAAAGTAAAGAATGAAGCTTACCTCTTTAATGTGAAGTTGCCCGAATTTGAAATAATTTTTAAGTAAATCGTGATCTCCCAGGGACCCCCTAGTGACCCCTCGTGGAACCCGAGGGTGCCGCGGAACCATGGTGCAAAGGAACATGGAGATAACCTTGACAAAGGAGTGAGAAAGGAAATCAAAGTAACCCTCTCTTGGTTCTCATTGGTATAAGGGGGCCAGAGGGAAACTCCGGTGGGGGGGCGCTTTCAAGCATCTGTCACTATAACTGTCACCCCAACAAGGTAGACCAGACCAAGAAACCAATATGATTTGGGCCAGAGCTACTTTTGTTGTAATTGCTATAGTGACAGAACCTTGCAAATCTGAATGTGCAATTCTTGCAAATCTGAATGTGCAATTCACCCTTTGTGTGAATGAGGGCGGGACATGTCTGAGACGGTTCCTCAAGCTATTTCCTTGGTCCGGGCTCAAGCCCCTCTTATCTATTGCTGCCTCCTGTCCTTCAAGGCCATTCCTGTTTCCCTCTACAGTAGCTTAGGCCAGTGTTTCTCAACCTCAGCAACTTGACGGTGGATGGACTTCAACTCCCGGAACTCCCCAGCCAGCCGAGTTCCAGGAGTTGAAGTCCATCCATCGTAAAGTTGCTGAGGCTGAGAAACGCCGGTTTAGGCCATAAAGTAGTGTTCCTGTCTGGTTCCCCAAGCGGCTCACCTGTGAGGGCTGACAGCAGGCTTGAGCAAGAGGCCCACAATTTGAAACCTCTCCCTCCCCTTCTTGCTAGTGAGGTGCCGGCCTACCAGCGCTTCCACACCCTCGCGCAAGATGTCCCCCCCGGTCTTCTGCTGCCGTACAAGTACAAGGTGCTGGCTGAGATGTTCCGCAGCACGGACACCGTCGTGGCGATGATGTTCAACCGCTTGGAAACGGTGACCTTTGCCAAGGTCAAGCAAGGCGTGCAGGAGATGACGCGCAGGTGCGTTCCCTTTTTTTCCTAGAGGCGGATGGAGGGCATGGAAAGAGTACCCCGCTTGGCCCTTTGGGGGCGGCCAGCTTTCCCCCCACCGAAATGCAGAGATGGCCGTCTTTTGACCTGGTCCTTCTAGCTGGGGAGGAGATCAGGTGCCGGATCAGTCGGACTCCTGGACACCAACTTAAGCTCTGCGTGGCTTTGCCTCTAGACCGGGACCTTTCCCTGGGGCTTACTCGAGGGCACCGCTTCCCACCAACGCAGGGTTCGCCCATTGTCTTCCAGAAGGCTGGTGTTGCCCGCTAATCTGATTCCTGTCCTGTAGGCGGTTTGAAGAACGGCACGTGGGGCAGATAAAAACGGTGTACCCGAGTTCTTACGTTCTGCGCCAAGAGAGAAACATCCCCACCTTTGGCGGAGGGGACAGGCGGAGCACGTACCAGCTGACCATCGAACCGATGCTGGGGACAGGTGCGTACGGGCAGGCGGCCGCCTGCATCCTACAGAAGCCTCCGAGAAGGCAGGCCAAAGTTTGCCTCCTCGAGTGCCTTTTGCTAGACGCGATGGAGCTGCCCGCCGGCTCCTCTAGAGGACACGGGTCCTATTCCTGGGAGGAGTTTGAACCAGCAGGAGTCCGGAAGGGCCATTGCTAAGGAAGCTCTGCAGAGTTGCTCTTGTGTGTGCGTGGGTGGCATCTCCTCCTCCTCACTCACCTGTGTTGGTTTCATGTGAGTTTGAGGAGCCAGCCAGTCAACCTAAATTGTAAAGATTTTCTTCTAACGCCCAAGTTCTTGGGATGAGTGCCTGCCCGGAGAGGGAAATAGGGAGAAATGTAGGTTGGGTTTCACGCATTGCCAAACCATCTGCCTTAAAGCCCGGTGCCTACGTTTCTATAACCTTCTAGGTATGTTCATGTTAACCTTAGTTTGGTCTTCACGGCACAAGTGTTGTGCAAAATGAAACGTGCCATAATTTACTAACCAAGTGAAGCATGTTGTGCGAGCTCAGTTGTGGCGTTTGCATGTCCTGAGCCAGATGGGGGGGGGGGGGGAAGCAGCAAGGAGAAAAATGCCCTCAAAAGGATGCTGCAGCCTGCTCCGAGTTGCCTGCAGTGATATACGGGCACTCTTCCTATAGCAAGAGAGCTTTTTTTTTTGCTGCGGCACTGTCAGGAAACAAGGGCCTGCTGAAGTCTGTTCTGGTGCTGCTCTGCCTGCTGAGGGCCCCAAGCCTCTGCGCGTCCTGGGCCGCCTCCTTCCTTGCTTCCCTAGTGTGCAGATGGGGGAATCCTGGGATAGCCTCGCAGCCGATGGGAGGGATTAGCCTTAGCATCTTCTCTTGTGCGCCGACCCCTCCGCTCACTTCTAGGCGAGAAACTGACCGCATCCCGGCTGATGGAACGCCGAGGCACCTTCTGCAGGAACTTGACAGCCGTTGTCAAAGAGCACCACAAGGCAAGCGCTTCCGGGGGGCACAGGCCGGCCGCCCCTTCCTCCCTTGCTAGCGGGGGGGATACCAGGGGCAGGAACGTGGCATTTCCTGGGCGTTGACTTCTGCTGGGTCTCCTCCCAGGCGTTCCTGGCTTCTCTCAACCCTCCGATGGCGATAGCGGAGCATGAGCTGACGCGCTGGCACCCTCGGTTCCGGGTAGACGAGGTGCCCGATATCGTGCCCGCTGAGCTGCCCCAGCCTCCCCAGGTGGAGAGAGTTACCACGGCGCAGGAGGTGCTGGCCAAGGCTCACGGCACGCTGACACCCAAGGTATTGCCCGGTGGGGGGACGGGAGAATCTGGAAGAGTGGAGGCGGGTGTGGTTTTCCCCCTGGTTGGTCTATGCGCTGCAAGCCTCTGCAAATGATTTTAGAAAGAGCAGGTGCATTTCTCACCTCCCCACATAGATGGGAAAGGCCTTGGCTAACCTGGTTCTGAGGACAGCAGAAACCAGTCCCTCTGCCCTGCAGCCGCCTCGCCCCGCTCTGCCTGGAACCCCCAACAGCCTGAAAGGGGTGTCGCAGTCCTTGGTAGAAAGGGTGAGTTTACGTTGGTCCTCGAGGTCCAACCGCCGCCGAAGCCAACCTTGGAACGGCTTCACCTGAGCTTGATCTCCTCTTGCTCCTCGGGGTGGGAGGAGGGTCCCTTCCTCAGCTGCCCCCACCCTCCAGTAGAGGCGGAGGTTTCTCGTGCTCCGCAGGAGAAACCCAAAGCGGGATGTCCCCAAAGCAGCGCCATCTTGTGCGGGGGGCTCGCCTGGCGTCAGACGCGAGGGCTGGAGCTACAGCGGAAGAAGCGAAGCCCCAGGCCGCCCCCTCACCGGCCTCCCCTCCCCCCAGGTCAGAGCCAAGGAAGCTCAGAAGCTGCAGGCGCTGATGACGCGGAACCCCCAGCAGGAGCAGCGGCTGGCGATGCTGGGCCGCCTGCCGGACATGGCGCGCATCCTCCGCAACGTCTTTGTGGCGGAGAAGAAGCAGGCCCTCTCCATGGAGGTGGCGTGCCAGCGGATGGTGGAGAGCTACAGGGCTCTCATGCCCGTGGGTAGGGAAGGCAGGCGGGCTCCGGGGGTGGGGAGGGAGGAGGCCCCCCGAGTCGCACAGCGTTTGCCCTGAATTACTCAGTACCCATCATGCCAAACCACCTTTGGTGAAGCTCGTCAGCAAGAGCGCGGCAGCCCAGATGACTTGGCAGCTCCCCCCAGGAAGACCTTTTCCTGTCCTGTAGCCCTCTTCCGAAGATGGCAGGGCCTGAACTGAGACACCCCCCCCCCCCCCGCAGTCTTCTGCTGAGTTACGGCTCCCCTCCAAGTCTTTCCTAAGGGTTCGGGTTAGGTCAGGTTGGTCCATCCAGCGCAGGGTCACTTATGCCGGCTGGCGGTTGGTTTCCAGAGATTCAGCAGGAAACACCCCGGGTTGTAGCCGGTAAGGCCAGAGATCTGACCTGCAAAAGAACCGGTCCCCGGCTAAGTCGTGCGTCAGCCCCTCCGTAGGACCTCCCCCCCCCAGCAATGGCTTCCCTGGTGTGTCTGGGAAGGCACGGCTGATCTGACCCAAGCCCCCCTTTTCCCCTGCAGGAGAGATGGAAAGACACCTCCAGCTCTTTGCAGAGCTCCTGCCCGACTGGGTGCGCATCCTTCCCGTCCGCAGAGAGAGCTACGTGAAGCTGGACAAGACGGTCGACCTCAACGTGGTCACCGAGAGGCTGGCCGCAAGGAAGCAGGAAGAGGAGAAACTCTGACTTGGGGTGGGGAGGCCCCCAGAAAATAGACTTGCTGAGGGGCTGTTTTCTAGGAAAACTTCCTGGGGGAGCATGCCCTTGCCCTTGTTCCAGAGAGAAATCAGATGGTGGATTTTTCCCCCTCGGGGAAAGCCCCCAAGCGGTGAACCACCACTTTCCGCTTTCTTTTTTTAAGGCACTAAACGTTCTGTCTCTTGGGCAGCTTGGAAAAGGTGTGGCTGCTTTTCCAGGAAGGAGGGGGGAGGGTTGGAACCTGGCATTTGCTTGAGGGTTAGGCTTGTGTTTTTTTTAAAGAAAGGCTTGCTCTGTCTTGGGATGTGATTTGCATACGAAACTTGGCATTAAACTCCACTTATCAGAAGCTGGACAAGCACGTCTCTGCCCCCTCCCCTTTCTAAATGCAAGCAGGGCCCTAAGGCCACGCATCGCTGACCTTCACAGCCACACAGAAAGAAACGCCCCCAAAACAGACACCCATGGCCAGTCCTGCTGGGTGGGGGCTTCGGCCCCCTTTGCAAGTTTTGCCCCAGAGCAGTGGCGCAGTGGAGGCCTCTCCTCTCCCCAGCGAGCCGGTGCCCCCATCCCACCCCCCCAGACCCTGAAGCCACAAGACCTTAAGGGACCACACAACAGGAAGGTAAAAGAGCACCGTGTATTTAATAGCAAACTGTTACTACGCCATCAGAAGTATTTGTTCATGGAGGTGATTTCTAGGGTAGCAGGGTGGGGAACCCTCCCCGCAGTGTGACTTGACCCTGCGGGGGAGCTAGGAGAAGCGCCCTCTTGCCTACTAAGTGATCCAGACCACGTGCACGGACACGTTTAGCCTCCACTCTGGCTGCTTTATCAAAACGGAGCTGCCAGGAACATGCACAAGACCAAGCTTGTCGCAAGGGATTAAGAGTGAAGCCAAACTCAAATGGTTTTGTGGTTGGGTTGCTTAAGACCCTGCAAACTGGCGGGGGGGGGGGGGCAGTTTGCCCAGCCTATTTCCTTTGCTCTGTTCAGCTTCTGGTAGGGAAGGGAGGAAACATTAACTTTTGTCTGCATGGTAATTTTTTAGGGGCAGATCCATGCCTGCCCCAGCTATAACCCCAGCACAGCGGGGCTCCATTGCAAAAGCTCTGGCTGCCAATGACTCGCGTGTTTGAACTTCCTGGCATGCTGTTTAACCGCATGGCACATTCCTGATTGCTCAAGTTTGACCGACCAACCAACCTGCAAGGAAGGGGCAAGGCCCTGCCTCCCTTGGAAAGTCCAAGACTCTCTTGGTCCTTGATCCGTGACTCGAGTCTTTCAAAGTCCGGTTGCGCAGCAAAAGCTGGGCACCTCCAGTTACAGCCAGGGCCGGTTACGGGAGGGGGGCAGGGCAAGAAAAGCCAAACTAGGAATTGGGCAGTGGGACTGCGTTGCAGGGAGAAGGCAGGGCTTCCCGGGCATCAGTTGTATTGCACGAGCGAGTAGAGGGGGAAGGGCTTGAGCGGCTCTGCCCCTTTGAGGAAGAGGAGCTCTATGAGGACCAGGCAATCCAAGATGTCGGCCTGGAGCTTCGTCATCAGCTCGCAGGCGGCCCGCATGGTACCTGGGGGGGAGGGAGAGCAGCTGTTAGGTGGGGCAAGAGGAGGACGGAAAAGCCTCTCGATAAATTTAGACCCCACCTTTCCTCCAGGAATGCAAGGTGCCGCACATCGCCCTCCCACCCCCAATTTTATCCCTACAGCAACAACGCTGAGCCAAGAGAACCAAGAGAACGTGGCAGTCCCAAAGCCTTCTCCCCCCCCCCCGTAGGGCTGCCTGAACCCTGCTCCTGGTTGAGCGCCTTTGCCACACCACCACCCTGGATGCTAACCACGATGGCCGCATTGCCTCTGGATTTGGATGCCGTCTGCCTCTCCCTCTCCCCAGTTGGGGGGGTGGGACTTGGAAGGAAGGGACCCTGTCCCACCCGTGGGCCTGCAACAGGCACATGGTGACCACCGTGGGAGCGTTAACCCTTTGGTCTGAACCTCTAGTCCAGGGGTGGGCAACATCCCGCGGGGCTCCTGCCTGAAAACCCCGCCCCTTCCACGTGATTGGCTCCTGCCTGAAAACCCCACCCCCCAGTGCTTGTGATTGGCTCCCACCTGCAAACTCCGGTCCCGGTCCACAGAAATCCCAGAACCACCCCCCACCCCGGTTATAAATATCCAAATGGCCCTTGGCAGAAAAAAGGTTCCCCGCCCCTGCTCTAGTCCTTAAGTGCCAGAAACAATGCCGGGGCTAGACGCACCCCCCTTTTTTTTGCTGTAAAAGTGAACTAAATTGCCATGCTAGGTCCCAGCCTGAATTCGCTCCCCCCACCCCTTCTTCATTTCACAATTTAGTCCACTTTCTGCGCACTCCTGGGAAATCCCCACATTTCCCCCAATCCCCCCTGCACGGCACAGCATGTTCTACTACAGCGGCAGAAGTTGCGAAGCATCTTGAAACAAAATTTAGAGGTTGCAAGATTCGTCCTGGTGTTGCAAGGAGCCTAGCTAAAACGCTGCAGATAGCTGATGTGTGGCAAACGAACACATAAAAGGTAAAGGTTCCCCCCGCACATTTGTGCAGTCGTGTCTGACTCCAGGGGCCGGTGCTCATCTCCGTTTGTTAGCCGAAGAGCCAGCGCTGTCCGAAGACGCTTCCGCGGTCACGTGGCAGGCATGACGCATGCGGAACGCTGTTACCATTCCACCGAAGTGGTACCTATTAATCCTTATTAAGGGAATTGGTATTCAAAAAAGGAGTGGGGAGTGGGGGGAGAAAGCCAGCCCAGTCTTGAAGCATTTCATTTTGTGAGCCCTGAAACGCAAGGCGTTGCGGATGTTTCCTTAAGCCCTGCATTCAGCCTTGAGGCTGGGAACGATGGGGTGCTTGTTTACGGAATGCCGTGCCTCCTAGAGCCAGCCCTGAAAATACGGAGAGCCCCCGCTCCCAGCTTGGCATAAAAGAAGCCTGTTGCAAGCCCCCTTCCCCACCCGGCCAGCAGCTGGGGATCGTGCCTACCTCCTGTGGCAAGCAAGTCGTCCACTATGATGACCTTCTCTCCTGGCTTCACCGCGTCCTTCTGGATCTCCAGTTCGGCCTGCGGGAAGGAGGAAAGCAGACCGGCTTTGATCCCAATCCAGCCGATCACCCTGGCAGGCTGCGAGCAGGCGAGCTCAGCGCCACTTGGGTGCTCTTTATTCTCAGAAGCAGATCTGCCAGAGCTGGACCTGCAGCAACAAAAACGTACCTTGCCATATTCCAGAGCGTAGGAGACGGATTCCGTGGCTCCCGGGAGCTTTCCTTTCTTGCGGATGAGCACGAACCCAACGCCCAGCCGCTGCGCCAAAACTGGCCCAAAGAGGAAGCCGCGGGAATCGAGGCCTAGCAGGAGGAGAGCAAAGAAGGGTCACCCCAGCGGGAGGCTCGAGGGCGTCTTTACAAGCCGCAGGTGAGGCGACACACCCCGTGCCCGGCCGAAGAAACGCCAAACCAACCTGTCTGCTCCATAAAAACCCGGCACAGTGGGGAGAAAGCCAAGCTCGGCCTCCCCTGGGGTGGACAGGGAAGGCTTGGGGGAAAACATGAACGTTTAGAGCTTCTCCAGGGTAGACAGAAGGGAGAGAGTATGATGTCACGGACGAAAGCTAAAACGCTGACGTATGATGGCCCTTTTGAGAAGGATCTGTCCCCAAATTGCGAAAAGAGGGAGCCGTTTGTAGGCGGAACCGCAGGATGCTGGTTCTCCCCAGACCGGAGTGGGCCTTTGTCTTGATAAATGGTGCCCCCTCCCAAAGCTACAGGACTGAGGTTACAATCGTCTCCCTGGGCGTGTGACTCACCTGCAATGTAGTCAATGTGCTGGTGCGAGGCCCTAATGTGGGACTCCAGCAGGTCGATGGCAGCTCTGAAGGCGAGGGGGTCCTTCAAGATGGGGCTGATGTCCCTGGGGGAGGAGAAAAGGATGGCAGGGACGCCAGCAAGTTGGAAATCCCCCCTTCGGAAAGCAGGAATCCCCTCCGGGGCACACTTTTCTGCAGCTCAAGGTGTGGGTGGCGGGGGGGGGGGCACACTTTTCTGCAGCTCAAGGTGTGGGTGGCGGGGGGGGGGCACACTTTTCTGCAGCTCAAGGTGTGGGTGGCGGGGGGGGGGGAGGGAAGGGCCTGCTTCACACGGGGCTGCCCTGGGAGACCCCCGAAGCCTGGCTCGGCTCTGCGTGGCTTCCCGAGGCAACTCAAGGGGCGCCTGAGGATCCCGGGGACCACCTTCTCTTGCAGGGACACCTGTGTAATCGTTGGGCGGGGGGAGAAACGGCCGGGAGTCCCATTTCCACAAGGTCCCTTCAGCCCCTTCCCGGAATGGGAAACAAGCGGCTCCGAACGGGCAGCTCGGACGCGTAGAGGCTCGGGGCACAGCGGGCAAGAGACCCAGCAATTCCCTCCAATACGCGCATTCCTTTCTTGGGATTCCCGTCGATCGGTTCTCTTTTGTGCTGGGGGCGGGGCATTGTAGCGCTCCCGCGTGGCTTCTCCCCCTCCGGACTCTGCAGGAGGTCAGCGCTGGGGGCGGCCCGGCCCGGCGATCTCCCAGCTGGCCCTCTGCGTGCGCTCAGCAGCCCCCTCGCCGCCGCCGCCCGGCCCCTTACCGGAAAATGATCCCGGGCGACGGGAAGTCCGGGAAGTCCCGAATCCGCTCGCGGATCAGGCGCCGCTTCTGCTCTTCTTCTGCGCTCATGGCGAAAAGGGCTCGGCTGCCTGCCGAGAGCAATTCGCATGCGCGGGGAGGGAGGGGCGCGGGGAGGGACCATTGCTGCTGGCGGGGGGGGAACAGGCAGGCAGGGGAAGCAAGCGAGGGAGGGGCTCTCCGGGCGAGCGCGTTCAACATCTGGAGGCGGCGGCGAGCCTTCCTCCGCGTCCCCTCTTTGCAGGACAGGATCGGACATTCCGGGAAGGGGGAGGGGCACGGCCCCGCCCCCAGGTTAGCCTTCCTGGCTGCGCCAAGGGCGGTCCTCGGCCCGGTCTCCTCCGTCCCTGCCGCCTTTCTCCCTCGCGGGCGGGGCTCCCGGGCTCTCGGCAGACCCGAGCCGGGTTCGCTGTGCCCAGCCGGGCCCTACTCGCGGGTCACCGGCGAAAGCTTCGCGCCGCGGAGTTGCTGGAAGGAAGGGCCCCGACCCCTGCGCGTCTCGGAGGGGCGGCCAAGGTTGCGCGCCCGCCCGAAATCCGAAGCGTCTGCAGAACGGCTGGATTCTGGCTTAAGCCTGCCGAGCTTTTACTCGCACGGAATAGCTTCCTGCAGTTCTGTGAGCAGGTTCCAGTGCTAAATCTGGTGCTCTTATTCACTGGAGGCAACAACTTGTTGATTTCATCTGCTTTACTGGTAGGTCTTCCCAATAACCCTGCGAGGTAGACTATTGGTTTAAAGTTTAGTGGGAAAGTGACTTGCTACAGGAGATGCAGGTCCAAGGGCAATTTTTAAGTTCCTGCCTGCACAGGAGTCTCCTTAAATGAAACTGAACCACCGAGCAGCACTGTTTAAGCAGGAACATCAAGAAATCCTCAACACCGTAGCTCAGAGTTCAGTGCTCAAATGCGCTTCGAGCAACACGTACCACACGGTGACGATGCAGCTCTGCCCTTCCTCGCATCGCGTAGCGTTCAAGCCCTGAAGTCAAGGTCTCCGTTTCAAAAGCAGGGACGTCTGGCATCCGTTGCCTTATTTTGGCAAAGGGTTCCAGAAAAAGACACGACACCACTCAAATATTCTATCAGCCTTCATTTCTTACAATTGCACAGCAGTATTTCTTAAAAATTGGCAACAACGGATATAAAACTAATTCTGTCAGAATCATTTCATTTTTTTTAAAAAAATCACAATAGCAGTAGCTCCTTCATGTAAGGATTTGGCACTTCCCGAGAAGCACGGGGTTGGAATACTGGGGACATGCGTCTTGAAAAGGGTGTTAGTCATGGTCGTTGCAGAGTAAAAGCCCCAGAAACCTGGCGCTTGCCGTGGCGAGCCGGGGGTTTCAAGGACGCTGGTCTGTGGACGAGGAGGAAGGCGCAGCCTTGCCTTCTAACTTATCCTTGTGCATCTGTTCTGCACAGCCACACTGCCACTGAACGAGGAGGTTCCATTTAGGGGTTACTATAAGGCAGTGTTTCTCAACCTCGGCAACTTTAAGATACATAGACTTCAATTTCCAGAGCATAGCTGGCTGGGGAATTCTGGGAGTTGAAGTCCACATATCTTAAAGTTGCCGAGGTTGAGAAACACCACTATAAAGAGCTACTGACAGGCGAGTCGCTTCCTTAGCCAGTGGTTCCACAAACCTTTTCCAACCTGATTTCTCTGCACCCCCCCAGCTGTGCTCTTAAACCCCCCAAGCATTGCTGGTGCTCCTCTCGCAGAAGCGACCCCACACCCAGTGGGATCACGTCTTGGTCCTCAAACGTTCCCCTGAACAATGGAGTCCAGCGTGGGAAATCTGCTGCAGCTGTGGAACCTGCACAACTTCTGGTGGCCCCGAGGTGCCCCCTCGGATCTGGGGGCACGCACACTTCTTCCTCGCAACCGGTTCAGGGGAGGCGGTTTCTTTGAGGGGAGAACTTGCAGCTGGTAAGAGAAGCATTCTTGCATTTCCTGAGGGGCTCAGGTTGGAGAGCTTAAAGTCACCTGAGATCAAGGACGGAAGACCCACGGACCAAAGCGATCCTTCTGAAATAATTCTCGCGGTGCCTTCTTCTGAACAAGCAGCAGCAGCAGCAGCAGCAGCCGCCGCCTGGCTCCCCTTCCCCAGGGCTGGGTGGCCACAGCTGCTGGACAGCGGCCAGGGGGGCTTGCCAGGGCCAGGCAGTCAGTGAGGCCAAAAGCACTTCTTTGGGTCTGGAGGGGGAGATTTCAAACACCTCCCCAGCTTCTCACAGCCTGGAGGAGCCCAGTTCTGTAAAAGAGAGAGAGCGCGAGCAGGTGTGCGTTAGCCATCATTACACATCACTGCAAAAGCGGGGGCTCTTGCACTAGCGTGAAACCAGCCCTGGATCTCTGGGCTTCCACAAAAGTGGCACCGTAGGGAGCTGGGCAGCGGAAACCCTTGCAAAGCTAGTGGCTGAGCAACAATAATGGGCGTAACGGGCAGAGAAGGACTCAAAAAGGACCCTCCCTAGCTTCTCAGGCTGTACAGGAGACGGCGGGAGATTTGTCCTTTCAGACTTGCAAGGTTCTGTTAATGTAGCCTTACAATAAAGTAGAATTAGCTCATCTGGTTGTTTCCTGTCTGGTCTACCTGGGAAGGCTGACAGCTGGCTGCGGCTGACGGACCATCCTGTCGGATGGGAAGAGTCGCACGGGGTCTCCCCGCGGGCATTCAGCACGCCAACTGGAGAAGGCTGCGCTCTGAAGGCCCCTGAGCGAGAGGCGGGAGATCAACGAACAAAAGGGGAGCCCTACTAGCAGTTGTGCAGCTGCCCTCTTGGTCTCGCTTCATCCTTTGGGCAGGGCCTTTTTTGCTTTAAGATACACCTTTTGTATAACCTGTACAGCACAGCACTTGAGGCACTTGGGCGATGACCAATCCTTAGCAAAGGGATATTTGGAAACGGCTGCCGTGTGATTGGGGTACTCCGCTTGCTGCACAGCAAAACCGGCACCAGCATCCGGCGGCCCGACCTTCTTGGCGCCAGGGTCTGGCATCCCATTCCTCCCACCCCTGCACGATTCGGGGCCGACCCGAGTCCTCTTCTGGCTTCAGGATCAGTAACAGGCCTTTGTGCAGCTGGCAGGAGGGAAGGCCAGCCCCAGAATCAGAAAGGCTCCGTGATTATTCTGCAGAGACGTATTTGTGGAGATCGTCCAAGGAGCACAGGAGAAGACAGCAGCCTCGGAAGGCCAAGGGCGAGACAGATAAGAACACTGTGCGTTAATGAGCAGTTTGATGGATTAGTCTGGCAACCGATGGATTAGAAGGCATTTACATAGGGACACTGAAGGGGGGGGGGAAGCAGCCTCAGTCCCTCTGCGGCTTGCTGCAATTAGCTCAAATTTTGCAGCGGAGAGGCAATGTCAGGAAGGAGAGAATGCCCTTCTGGCTTCCAAGGAAGAGGCGATTCCCACGCTGAGCCAAATCTCCCCCCACTGGCTAATGCGAACAAGCCCCGGCCTGCAGTGTGCAAGCCACCTTTGGATCCCGGTCAGCCCAGGGGGCGTCCCTGGCTTGCCTCCTCTCCCTGCTTCGCGGCCAACCTGTGCCGTCTTCCTCCTCTCTTTCTGGCACGTGGGTAAAGACTGCCTCACTTCCGGCTCCTGCACAGCACTTACAGCGTCTTCTCCCCCCACAGCTCCAACTTTCCCTCTCTGAAGCCCACCTGCTTGTGGAAGAATCCGGCTGCCAGTCGCTAAAGGTCATCCTTGCCCGCTTGTCCTGCTGGCCTCGCTTTTATTGGTGTTGCTTAGCAGGAGAACGAAGCAGAGCGTCTGCACGCATGGAAGAGCTCCTCCCTGGGCCCTGCATTCTGCACGGCTGACGCCAGGGGGCAGCGGTGCCCAAACAGGAGAGCAGGAGGCACCCGAAAGCCCTCTCTCTCTCCGGGCGACTTAAAGAACAATTAAGGGGGCTTTCAAAACCCATTTTTCTCTTCCGAGATGCTAAGGGGAGGAACTGAAACAGCGGTGCAGAACGCATTATCGTCCCATTACGCCATTACGCTCAGCCTCTTAAGAGAATCGTGCGCCGCAAAAGGTGTTTGTGTATTGTCCTAAACCATCCTGTGGTTTGCGTGGTTTTGACTTGTAAACCAAACCATTGTGGCTTGTAAACTATGGTTCGTGGCTTAGCCCAATGTAAACCCAGGGAATTGTGGTTTATTCAGTAAGACATGGTTCCATAAACCTTGGCTTAGGGCTCTGGGTAAACCAGAATACCCTGATTTAACTGCTGCAAAGGCCAGGTTTCCTTCTCATAAACATACGGTATTGCTGTGGGCTGCAAGAACTCCCTCTCTGTCCGAGGCTCTCATGGTAAGCAAAGCCGATGAAATCAGGCCAGCAGGACCGAGTGGGCAAGGGTGACCTTAGCAACTGACAGCCGCGCTTTCTCACACGGTGGGCTTTGGGTGGGTTTCAGAGAGGGAAGGGGGAGACGCTGTCGGTGCAGCACAGAAGTCCTATGGGGAAGGCTTGCCTCAGAGGAGAGGGACTTGTGTTTCAAATCTGAAGTAGAGGTGTAGATCCAGCCTGCAGCAAGAGTACAGTAGCTCCACGCAAGCCGAGAGTTGTGGGGCTACTTCAATTATGGCTTCTTCCTGCTAGAAAACCCTCCACTGGGGACACACCGCAGAACCTGCTGCTTTCTGGATTCAGCCTACTGACGAGGCAGGAAACCCCACCAGATCAGCGTGCTCAAGGAGCTGGTTATATGGATGGTGGGAGATACTTTGCTCTGCGTATTATTCCTGCCAAGAGATACCCCGACGCATCCTTTTACATTTCCCCATCTGGTGAGGACAGTGCAGCACAATCCCCCCGCCACCGGAAGGCCAAATACCACCTGACCGCGGCGGCCCCTCTCCCGGGAGTTCGTCTGGAGGCCCTGGATTCCCCACCTGGCACCGGGCCGCCTTTTCCGTGGGCCCGCCTGGCCAGAACAGACCCACGGTGTCTTTCCAGTGTTTTGGGCAGGGCCTGCAGCGGCTGGCGTGCAAGGTGCCAGCCTTCCTTTCAGGCCAATTTTGCAAGGAAGAAACGAAGCCTGGGGTGGCAGAGAGGAGCTTGGGCCTTTGGACGTTCGCCAGCTCAGCCGAAACACGGGCACCCGTCCGCCAGGCCTCTCCTCATCCCAGGCGCCTGATGGTTTCCTCGGCCAGCACAAAAGGAGATGTTCAGGTTCCGCAAGGCGCAACAGAAGCCACGGAGCTTCAGGCTCATTTACGTTTTGGTCCCTTACCATGACCGCCTTGTCGCAGACGTTCAGCTGAGGCTGCCCAGGTACCAGCGTTGCCTTGTGCTCTTCGACGACAGGATAAACTCTTTCCAAAACAGATTGGTATTCAGCGCTGGAGAAGCTGAAATAGAACGGCAGCTGTCACAGGCCCCAAAATGCAGGGAATGCCGATCTACCTGGCCAGATGACGGGATGCCCTCAGAGATACTGTTTACTAAGCCACATGTTGTGTAAACCAGCCGACTGAGGTTTTGTAGAATCCCAGAACTGGATGAACCCTTTTGAGGCAATCCAGTCCAACCCCAGCAAGGACCCCCATGAAAGCACCCCCCACAGGTGGCTGTCTGGCAGGCGCCTGAACACATCTAGTGAAGGGGAGCCCCCTTTCTCTCTAGGGGTCAAGGAATGCACCAGCTTCGCCAGGTTACTCTGCAAAAGGCAGAAGAGTGTTCCTCATCAACTGCTTCCCGATCCTTCTTAATTAAGGATCCCAGAGACTGCAACTGAAGGTTTCTGCCTGCAGGGCAGACCCCCCACCGCCGGGCTGCACATCAGCATCCAGAGCTCTCTCCCCGCTCCCTGCCAGAGCAGCGGCTCTGGGGGACGGCCAGCAACACCCCCCCCCCCGCAGGGGAAGGTTCCCTTCCTCCAAACAAAGCTCCCTGCGGACTAAGGGCTCCAGTCTGGGGACAAGAGATCCTTCTGCCTTAAGGAGAAGCTGGAAATTGCTCCCCACTCGTCCCCCTTATTTTTATCAAGATCATAAACTGGGGCAGGTGTTTGTTTCAGTGGCTTAATGCTCCTTTTCACTGTGGTATTATTTCAAGCACATCTTAAACGAGGCGATCTCATTCTGTCTATGACATTAAAAGTCACTCAGGGAGCAAAGAACTGCAAATTACATTTAGGGACAAGACAGAAACAATTGCCCACTCAGGTTTCCCTTTTCCTCCTGGCCTGAGTGCACCGCTGGCCCCCAACTGCCAGGCTGTGGCCAGCCCCCTTCCTTTCCCGAGGTCAGCCGCATTCATAAGCATGGAACGTGGCAATCTCCAGTAACTCCTATCAGTACCATCCTCTCGGACAATCTTCCAGTGCCCCAAAGCAAGCAAGTGATGTGTGTGTGCCTGTTTGCAGTCAAGCTCAGTGGTGGGGCTGGACCACAACTCAGAGCAAAGTGGAAGGAAGTTTGCAAGGGGAAGTGGTTCAGGCGGGTGAACCGATCTTGCTTTCTCAGCTATGAGGCTGGTTTCAAGGGATCCCTTGCAATGCAAAACAGGTCTTGTGCACGGCTGCCTGGGGAGTTCTGGGAGTTGAAGTCCACACTTCTTAAAGTGGCCAAGGTTGAGAAACACTGTTCTACAAGGACAGAAACAGCTGCCCCAGGTGGAGGCGGCCCACCCATCCTTAGCGGCCTGTATGGCCCGCTTCTCAACTCAAGACAGAACTGCACCGTGGCTCTTCGGCAGGCCAGCCTTGGCCTCCCATCCTTCCCAAAGGGGAAGGCCGCGGCATCCATCCCAGAGCCAGCTGCTCCTGCTTCATCCCCAGAGCTGCATGAACTGATAGCAGGCCAGCCTGGGTCCACACGCTGGCTCCCAGGGACACGGGCACGGCACAGGAGCATCCGCTCTCAACGGCAAGCAGCTCAGCCCCGGGAATCGGAGCCCCCTCCCCAGTACGCAAGGCCAAAAAGGGCAAGGGCATTCACGTCTCGCATCCACGATGTTCATGGTGGCAACAGGGCTACGCCGGTACAGGTGTTTCGAATGCCTACCGACAGGCAGCTCTGCCCCCAGGCCGCCCTACATTTGCATTCCATGTCTTCAAGCCTACCAAGGAGAGGGTGGGAATTGCAGTGGAAGAATGAAAGGGAAGAGCGCTCCGGTGAGCAGGTGGTGCGGAGAGGAGTCTGCCTGCGAGATTCCCCCGTGTGCCCGGAATTATTCCAGGCGCAGGATGGAGGAGCAGAGTGGACGGAGTCCAGGGTCATTACACTAATTAACACTTTACCTCCGGGAGGTCCCCGGAGAGCCAATCAGGGCTGGTTTGGAGGCAGGAGGTCCCAGGCACAGGTGTGATGTGTGTTTCCTTCATTTAGCCTAATTGTGCTCCTGCAAGCTGTTCCCCTCTCCTCCCACTCGAAGCAGATCCAGACAGCGCTCATTCCGTTGTTAACCCTGCTGTGGCCTGCAGCATAAAGTCCGCTTGGAGCGGAGAGGAAGGGGCTGGGGGGACATACCGCCTCCATCCCAGGCGGTCGGTCGCAAGCTTCGTGTCCTTTGCCCTCCCTTTCCAGCGTCACACATCACATGGTTGCCTGCAGCCGCTGAATCCAAGGGACAATAACCCAACTGGCAACATGATTTGGGTTATGCAAAGTCACACGTGTGCATATGACACACAGTCAGGACTCGGCAACGGTGGCAGGATTACCCCTCCTGGAAAGCCCCCCCCCATATGAGTGGGCCCAAGGAAGGCCTCACCTCCTCTCCTTGTCCATTACTCAGACTCTTGTAGTAAAAGGAAGGCGCCCTTCGCTCACGTGGCTCCACGGCTTCAGCTGCGGGGAAGAACTTGAGGGCCCGGCAGCAGCTTTTCTGCCCTTAAAGCCTGGCAGAGTTTGGACCCCAAGTACCGGAAGGATCCCTTCCTTCAATACGAACCTGGTCCTTGCAGGCCGCCTTCTCTGCCTCCCCCATCTCAAGAAAATGGGGAGGGGGCTTCCCTGGGGGTGGCTCCCTGCTTATAGAATGCTCTCCCTGGGAGGCTGACGGGGCTCCGCTTGCAACCGCGCAAGCGTCTTTTCACGTTCCCTCATCCTTTACACCTGAGAGCCAGTTGGGTGTAGTGGTGAAGGCACAGGCTAGAAACCGGGAGGCCGTGAGTTCTAGTCCTGCCTTAGGTGCTGGGTGACCTTGGGCCAGTCACCCTCTCTCAGCCCATGTAGGTGGCCAAGTTAGGGGCAGGTGGCCTGGATGGTTTTAAAAGAGGGCAGGGAAAGTTGTGTAGGAGGAGGAACACAGTCTGCAGAACACCTAGTTGTAGCTTTGGGAAGCCAGCTGCTTGGCCTCTAGTCCAGTCTTTCTCAACCTCAGCAACTTTAAGGTGTGTGGACTTGAACTCACAGCTGGTTGAGCAATACTGCTCTAGTCTAATCTAATCTAACTTCATAGCTCTGCTTGCATCCTGACGGAACAAGCCTACTATCTCCTCAATGGCAGTCTATGGAAAAAGGGGCCAGGAGGTTGGTACTCCCAGACGTAAAGCTTCCCATAGACACCAGCATTCTTCCCCTTCCCTGTGGACAGAAATACTGACTGCTGTTTTGCTCGCTTGCAGGCAACATGGCCCTTGCTGGTACATGCTTGGAGTCAAATTATCTCTGGACAAGAAAGTGCTTGTTCCCCCCACTCCCCCAATTAGCATAGGGATTCCCGACAGGCTGGCCACCAAGGGGGATAATTAAGTTAAATTAACACAGACACACACAACATGCCTGCTGCCCTAGAACATCCCTGCAGATGAAAATGAATTGCAGCGAAGAAAAGAAAACCTGGGGTGTTTCTGCCATGCCTGGAGACATGAGGGGGTTTAAACATGAGCACCTCGAAGCAGCAGCAAGAATGGACACTGAGAGAAGAAAGGAAGCAGCGGCAAAATTTTGCCCTGGTTCTTGTGTGGCTACCCCTGTTCCTTGCACTGGTCTTTTTTGCTTTCATTCCTCCAGACCCTCCAGCGGGAGTAGAATCTTCAAACAACACAACAAACTCAAGGACTACCCAGTTAGTACAAACACCTATCCTCTACCTTATTTACAGAAATTCTACACAAATTGCCAGCATGTAAAAACCTGCTGGGCAGCCCTACGTCTCCAGCTTACGATCACATCCAAATTTCTCCAGCCTGCAATTATTACACTCTAAGAGAGAGGCAATCACAAGAAGGACCTGCCGGTGCTGAAAAGCAGGAAGATTTGAAAAACGTGTTTCTGGAGTGCTGACTGGCTCCGGGGTTAGGAGCAGCAGCAAACCAAGGGCATCTGGGGGCAGCACAGGCCCCTCTTTCATCCAAGGAGGGAAGCACAAGAGCTCTGTTATTTAAGAGCGGGGAGGGGAGGGGGAGAATTCCAGCTCTGCCCCTTCCAAAAGCACCAGGTGGGTGGGGCCAGTGAGCCCGGCTTCCCTCCTCCCGCCTGCTCCAGCTTGCCGTCTTGGACGCAGCTCCTGGTCTTCTCTAGGGCTGTGTGGCTTTCTGACCATTTGCTATATGCCCAAGGTGGCTGGGCAAAAGAGGAGACAGGGAATACCTTCACCAAGCTATCTGTAATGGAATGTGAGAATCACCTGGGGGGGGGGGGGGCGAGATGCTGCCTAGGGAACAATCAGATAAAAGGTGGAGGAGCCTGCAACTGAGTAAGGGCCAGAGAAAGAAACTTAGGAAGGACCCTCCGTAACTGATCAGGTGGTAAATAGGGACGGCGGGAGGTTTGTACTTTCAGGCTTGCAAGATTCTGTTAATGTAGCCTTACAATAAAGTAGAGGTAGCTCATCTGGTCGCGTTTCCTGTCTGGTCCACCTGGGAGGGCGGACACTGTTGCAACAGGGGCTTTCCATTCAGATCCAGGGCCTGCCAGTCCCCAGAGGAGGATTAAAAGAGGGCAACAAGAGGGTCTCAACCCCCCCAAAGAAAAACCAACTAGTGGTTAAGGATCATAAACCGTCTACCCATCTTCCCTCCCCAGAATGTCCACATCATCTCTTTTCCTTCCCAGGATGGCAGGCTCACCTCTCTCGGCTACCTCCCCAGGCCTCACCTGATCGGATACTTTTCTCCGGGGTCCTTTCCCAAGTGGAACAGCAGCGGGAGTTTGGAGTGCTCCTCTTGGTCGTGGGTGGTGACTCCAGAAACGTTCTGCCCAGGGCAGAAATCGATGCCCTGCAGCGCCAGAAAAGGAGGAGGAAGTCAGTACTGAAGCCTGGTAGCAAGCGGCTGGGCGAAGGGGGGCAAAGAGAGGCCCCCTCCCCAGGAGCTGCCGAGGCCCAAATGTTTGTCTTCGTTGGTCAGAATCTTGGCACGAGATTCAAGAAACCTAGAAGCAAATGAACACGGGACCCCAGGTGGAGGCTCTGCTTGGGAAAAGGCAGCCCCCCAGTCTGATAGTGTCTTAACTGCTTATGGTGCAGTTTTAACCTTGAGCCTAGAACAGACATATGCCAAGAGACTTCTTAACTGATGGAGACCTTCCCAGCCCTGAATATGCCAAACATCTCACCCCTGGCAGGCTCAGTCTGGATCTATACACGTGGCAAAAGGAGAACAGGCATGGCAGAAAAGAGGGCAAGTGGGTGGCTGCATCTGAGAAAAAATTCTCTCAATTATCAAAGGGTAGGACAGATGATGGGGGATGGGATGGAACCTTGGGCATTATTTCTTAATTGTGGTTAAGGTGTTGGGCTAGAAACCAGGAGTCTGTGAGTTCTAGTCCCGCCTTAGGCATGAAAGCCAGCTGGGTGACCTTGGGCCAGTCCGTCTCTCAGCCCTAGGAAGGAGCCAATGGCAAATCCCGCCTTAGGCATGAAAGCTGGCTGGGTGACCTTGGGCCAGCCGCTCTCTCTCAGCCCAACTCACCTCATAGGATTGTTGTTGTGGGGAAAATAGGAGGAGGAAGGAGTATTTGGTATGTTTGCCGCCTTGAGTTATTTATAAAAATAATAAAGGCGGGATAAAAATTAAATAAACAATCAATCAATCAATTATCCATAGGAAAGTGCTCAAGGATGGTAGTGCTGATCCTCTGTCTCAAATGGCGTTCTCCATCCTCGCGCTTCAGGACTCTACAAGCTTATTCTAATCATGCCTCAACCTTGGCAGGGGCCAGAAAGGAATGTGGGTGCCTCTTCCAAGAAATTCCTCTTCGACTACCGCTGATGGTTGCAGCCGCTCAGTAGGTCCGACCGGACTCTCCGCTGAAGCCGGCTTCCCAGGACTGCCGTGGCTTCCGCAGGAGACGCAGGGCAGCTATTTAAGGGAGCGTTGAGAGGTGGCGCAGCTGTACTGCTTGCACATAAAACAAGCATTCAGCTGAAAAGTCTCTCCACAGACGTCGTCGGAGGGGATTTGATTGGCAAACAATTTTCTAAAAATATCCTGTGTGTCTTTAATGGATAGGCTGGTCAGTGGAGCAGTTAATATTCTGCTTTTCAATAAAGTAAGAAAGGTTAGAAGCTCGTGAAATCCCATTTACCTGCACAGAGCTATAGATTCCTGTCTCAGTGGCTGGGAAGAAAGAAAGGGGAGAGAGGGGCTTGATAAGCTGCAGCAGGCAACCGGTAATGGATTTTAAATGGCTATGGAGGTGACTGACCTTTTCACCTTCTGCTGCCCAGACCTGGAGCCCCAGCAAAGAAAAAGCCCAAATCTATTTAGGAAGAAACGAAAAGTAATACGACCACAACAGCAGCTTATAAAAGCCAAGACCGGAACACACGAGTTGTAATTTGGATGCAAATCAAAAAGGCTATTTAATTAAGAGTGTGCTAATGAGTATGGCGCTCCTCTGGTGCAAATGTTTTCATTTGAGGTAAGAATTTATTCTCTGGGTATTTGCTGCCATGCTGTTCTGTTTACAGAGCACCTTGCCTTCTCATGTTAACGCAGGCTTGTAATTAGGCATTCGAGTAATCACCTAGGGTGGGTTAAAATCTATCTCCAGGTCATTAGACACAGACCCACCCCCTCCGTCAACAGACATATTAAGACTAAGGACACGCGCTGCGCAGCGCTGTGGCTGTGGCACCGGCCCTCCCTGAAAGCCTGCTTTTGCTTCCAACACAAAACAAACCGCTTGGGCCGACGGGCAACCATCTTGTGCCAACCATATTTTTCCCAAGGGAGACTGCACCTGCTCCTTCTTTCCTGAAAAGAAAAACCAGAGGGACATTCTGCTCCCTCCGCATTCCTGAATGCCTTTGCACATCCCCACTGGATACAACTCAAACGCAAAGATCCTCCACTGCCTCCGTACATCTCGTGCACTGCTTGGAAGGCTACAGCAATCTATTTCACATTAGCTGCTGTGAAACAGCAGAAGTAGCTGCTCGTCCAAACTAACAAACACCACGGGACATCTGGCGTGCCAACTTGGAAGCTCTGAAGCCTAATACCAGGTGTAACCCAGAATGTAAATTCTTAATAAGAGAACCAGAAAGATTTGCCAGACTTAAAAAACAGGCCCAGAATCCTCCAGCCCTCCTCTCCAAAAATGCAACCGATTTCCCCTGCTAAACAGCAGCCTGCTTTCACTCTTCTATTGATATGCTAATGACTTCCCAGAAGCATCCCGAGTCCCTTTCTCAAGTGTAAGCAACTGCCAATCCTCTTCAGGGGCCGGGCATGCCCCGGTCTGCCTTGTGCTGCTTCTCAACAGCTCAACATTCCCCCTCCCTAACACATACCAACAGCCTTGGTCACCCTGCTCTGTGGTGGTTACGTTCCTGCATCTGTTTCCCAGCCAACAACCACAGATGCTCAAGAGACCCAGTTTGGTCTAGTGGTTAAGGTGCTAGACTAGAAACCAGGAGACTTGAGAGTTCTAGTCCCACCTTAGGCAGGAAAGCCGACTGGGTGACCTGGGGCCAGTAACTGTCTCTCAGCCCTAGGAAGGAGCCAATGGCAAACCAGGAGATTGAGAGTTCTAGTCCCGCCTTAGGCAGGAAAGCTGACCGGGTGACCTGGGGCCAGTCCCCCTCTCTCAGCCCTAGGAAGGAGCCAATGGCAAACTAGGAGACTGAGAGTTCTAGTCCCACCTGAGGCATGAAAGCCGTCTGGGTGACCTTGGGCCAGTCTCTCTCTCAGCCCAACACTTCACAGGGTTGTTGTTGAGGGGAAAAATAGGAGGAGGAGGGAGTATTAGGGATGTTCGCCGCCTTGAGCTATTTATAAAAATAATAAAAGTGGGATAAAAAATTAAAGAAATAAATATAAACATGAGGCTAAGCAGCAGGCAGGCGCCAGTTGGCTTTCCGCAAGTATGCACGTTAACATCCTTTGACTTTGGCAACCCATCACCTGGGCACCAACCCTGATCATTCTGTTTTGGATACGCTCTCCTCTCAGCCAACTGCGTCTTCCTGCAGAAGCTTCCTTTTCCAATAGTCACGGAAGACAGCACAAGAAGAGGAAAGAGATACTAAAAACAACAACAGCAGCAGCAGTGTCTCATGGGCTGAGCCAGGAATCCTGGTGACCATATTGGCTCTTAGGCTGCAATCATTCCGTGGAGCAGGAGGTTATTTTCATTGACACAGAGGGCTTCCAATAAAAGGAACGACCACCTGTGCCCTCTAGCGATTTCGGATGATAAATCCCATGATGATGTTTGGCTGCTGGCCATTCCGGCCGGGGACGGAGGAGCTGGAGAGCACCAGGATGTCTAGGACTGCTCTAGGACTAGGACACAGAATGGGATCTTCCCACACTGAGGAAGCTCCTTCCCAGCAGATGCTGCTGAACAAAAACCGCCCCCCACAAGTCCACTGTCCGAAAGGGACTTGGGGGGAGGGGCTCAAATGTCTCCCTCAAGCAGAAGTCATCAATGGCTAGCCCATGCACTCACAGGACCACAATCAACCGTCATTATTTGTGATGTCCTCCTTGGCTTCACACCACCTTCCCTCCTCCCTTGGCAGAAAAGGTGCTATCGATTGCTTTACACTGGATGACAACAGCATGGAAAGCTTTCTGGCATTTTGTGTTAAAACAACAGGAGTCTTGATGTAACCACAGACAAAGACCTTTTAAAAATGCACAGTAACTGAGTTACGGAGCTGACGACTCCAGGGAGAAGCTGAAACTATCAGCTAATGTGAAACCCACCCAGAGATTTTGACAAAGGCATCTCCTCAAGCCAGCTCTCGGCCCCTTGGCAGCAACAGAATGTGGGGAGGGCGATCAGAGGCCGGCCTTTCATCTCTATCTCTTGCTACTATGGGGAAGCCCCCGAGGCAGGGCAGGTTGATAAACATAATAGAGGGTTGGGCTAAAAGCAGGGAGCTCCGGGTACAAAACCCCAGGAAGCTCACCTAGTTTCTTTCTCTCATCCCAGCCCTTATCCGTAAGCTTCTTGTGAGGTTCAAATGGGGAAATAATCATGTATGATCAAGGACCTTGATTCCCTTGAAGGAAAAGTGAGCTAAAATATGCCTTTTGGATTCCAAACACAGAACCTCTCCTTTCATCACATGAACCGCTGCACTGCTGTATGAGGTTTAGAATAAGGTAGGATCAGATGGAGGGGGCTGTCCTCCGTGGGAAGCGGAGGTTGGGCACCAAAGAGGCCGACAGCCACACCATCCTATGGTCTACACCCCAAGACTCCTCTGGTCCCTTCACATCTGTGCAAGGCTGCTTTGGACTTGAGAGGTGGGAATGCCCGAGGGCGGTGCACTCCTCTGTCCCACTCCAGGACTGTGAAGGGAAAGTGCAGCTGACAGAACTCCTCTTAGCCCACCGCAGTGACCCACTCCAGAGTAAACAGGCTGAGACAGGTGAGACAGGCTGGGGGGAGTCCTAACATCTCCAAAACAACATGGCATCTGTAGGACTCTGCTTCCTTTCCAAATCTCCAAACTCTCCGGCATCTCTAATTGATTCTCCAGGGCATCTGAGATGTTAATCTGTCCACCCAGATTTAAAGAGTTATCTGTTATTATGCTCAGAAGACAAATACATCTCCAGAAATATAACATTTTCCATACCTCAGTTATTTACAAGCATCTTCTCACCCCATCCTCCACCCGCACTAAACTTCCCTTCTGCTCAACACAACCCATTAATCAGCTTCGGAGTGTTATGACAACTTAAAACTGCGCAGACAAGAACCACTTGTAAATCACAATGGCCCTTTTACAGTTTCTGGATGGCAGCTAAGTAAATATTCTTCCTGCACAACATACAGCTGCAAAACAACTCTGCCAGGTTCTCCTCAGCCAGGTGGATTTCCTGTTGAGTTGGTTTGCATTTCTTTTGGCATTTTGAGAAAAACAGGTGCTCACAAAGAGCATTTATATTCATAATTGAGCAAGAGGAGAATTTCAAAGTATTCCACGTAGAAAACAGTTTTTAAACTTTAAGATGTGTGGACTTCAACTCCCAGATTTTGACAGGAAAAGGGAGATTCTGAGTCAGAATCACCAGCTAAGACTGGTTTGCAAGGGTCTGTGTGTTTGGGGCAGGGGGAGAAAAGTGTGTTATTACAGACAGGAGTCTTCACCAGAGACAATAATGCTGATCTGAGAGACCAGCTAGCATTCATTCATTTCACTGGCGATCGCTCGTAGCCGAGTAAGATTGTCTTCCAAGGGTAAAATTTTAACAGTGGATCCGTAAGTGGCTGTAAAGGCCAAGTGTAACAAGAATTTAAGGAAGAAAGAACCGCCACCTGTACTCTGGTATATCGTAGCCCTCAGATTTTAGGAGCACAATTACCAAAAAACTGCCATTATAGGAAGAGAGCCATGTTAGTCTAGGGTGGCAAAAAATCAGGAGGAGCCTGGTAGCCCCACTAACACATTTTATTAAAAGGCACAAGCATGTGTGAGCTGCTGCAGCTCACTTCACCAGGTGTACAGAGTGGCTAGACCAATGTAGGCTTTAAATTGGGGTGAGGTGGGGGAAAAGATTGCCTTCCTCCACTGTTCTCCCTCCGTAATTTGGGCACTCTGGCTAGGAATCCTGGAAAAAGAAATCTGGGGGGCTCCATTTCCAAGGAGGTTACTGAAGGGAAAATGACTTCAAATAACAAGCAGTTAAGCAGGACGATGGCAAGAATAGAGCTCTCAATGGATAAGCAAAGATAAACAGAATTGGGCGAATCAGGGACCAAGTTCCACATCCAGAGCAAACGGCTTGAATGACTGTAGTTCCAACCAATATGATGACCCAGAAGAACCACCTGCACCTGGGAAGGGAGAGAGATCCCTGGAGCTGCCTACTCCTGTTGCTGCACACAACAGAGAGGGCACCATTCGGGAATTTCAGAGCCACTTGGCCCGGTTTACCAAAGACCCAAGAGGAACACTCGTTTCATCCATCATTCCAGTCTTGAACCAAGGCATTCCAGCCAGTTCAGGACATGTGTCAGCTCCAAAGAAGCATACAGGCAAATCTTGCATTATTCCCTTGGGTCCAGTAGAGCAAGATATCCATTTAAAAAGCCAATTAATATTCCATTGAGGAGGTCCAACAATTACCCTGGACAGAAGCTCCTTTCAATACCTGATTTTCCAGTGGATGGCAACTCAATGTGTGATATTGCTGGCTCCTGGAATTCTTGTTCTCATGTTCAGTGTAGGTGTTAATATTCCCTTTTCATAAAGGAACAACAACCTCAAGTTGCTTTTGTTTATGTATCTTCCTGCCTCACTATCAATAATATTGATAAGAAAACTGGAGACAGCAAAAAGGAGATTATATAGCCATAATACTTTGGGAGTGCTTCAAGTATTTGCAATCGAAAACCTAATGATATTCAGCACTCTATTTTTAAATAAAGACTACTAGCTAGTGTTGCAATTAGTATCCGAGCACCAGAAGAAGAAGAATGGGAACAACTTTTAACCCCCACACAATCTGCATGTCGTTAATGGTGGTTCTGTCCACTAATTCGGTGCTCCAGTTTTACCCACATCAACCACAGACAACACAAGCAGCAGGAAAGCAATGAATTTTTAATCACCCTATGATGTACAGTATAATTGCTGACTTCTATCAACTAGCAGTTAAACAAAGACCTAGAAAGGAATAAACATTCCTTAATTGCATGTCTGCCACCATTCACAGGAGGATAACCTTGGGAATGAGTCACTGTTCCCACTATCAAAGCTATGCTCTTCCTTACAGACACACAAGGCAGACATGTAGTGAGGCTGGGAAAGGTTCTCCTCCTCCTCTCCCAAAGGGCTGTGATTGAGACTTCCTGGAACAGCACCTTGCACAGAAGGGAGAGAAGCAGAAGCCACCTCCAGGAAAAGTTAAGCATACTGGAAGGGTTAGTCCAGTGTTTTTCAAACTTGGCCGCTTTAAGAATTTTGGGAGTTGAAGTCCACACGTCTTAAAGTTGCCAAGTTTGAAAACACTGGGTTAGTCCAAATGCTAAGTTTTCTAAACGTGCAGCCTGCATTGCCAGGCAAGTATAGCTGAAGAGGTTTGTCAGTGAGCAGTCAGAGACAGGTAGAAGCAGGTAAAGCAAGGGGTGAAACTAAACACAGAAGGGGAAGGGGGGAAGCACAGATAAGAAGTGATTTCAGAGGACCAAGGAAACCACCGACCGAGCTCTCCCATTTATAAACTACCACCTGTGGACCACGAGGGGTAAAGGCAGCTCTCCTTTGACCACACACAATCTTCAGCTTCTCCCCACTTTCTCCTGATAGAACTAGAGGCGGAAACTGGAAAAGTGAACCTGCATCCCTGTGGTGGCCCCAAGAAGAGTATCAGGTCCTCTCTGGGAGCCCGCTGCAGAAATCCCCTCCAGTTTGGCTTGACAGAGGGCAGAATACGGCAGGGAACAAAGGAGGGGATGCCGATAGCCCAGCCCATCTTAGCAGGAATGGCCCATCTGTATCAGCTACAGAGGGGTACATGGAAACCTGGCAGTGCCCAGCAAGGAGAGAGACGTTCTGGGCCCACTCTGGTAGCTCAGGGGGCTGCACCACTGCAGCCAAGCACAGAGCTGGGAACCCTGCTAAATTTTATTCAGCCCCAGAAGTAGAAGGAGGAAGTCCTGCTTGAAATGTTTCTTCTTCCTTTTTTAAAATTGCTGTTTCTTCTTCCTTTTTTAGAATTATTGTTTCTTCTTCCTTTTTTAGAATTATTGTTTCTTCTTCCTTTTTTAGAATTATTGTTTTTCTACCTAAAGCCATACATTCTGTGACATTTCGCCAAAGCTATTGCCACAGCTCTGGCAATGCCTGAACAGTGAGATCACTTCCATCCTTCAGGGTAGGGGAGAAAATAGCACCTTTGCTGGAATCAGCTGGACAGGTGTGGCAGGAGTGAGTTAGTGCCCATTACTCCAGTTGCTTGGAAATTGTGCTCCCCCCTTTTATACAAGCTGGATCCCCGCTAAAAGTGTTTTTAACACTTTCCTAACTTCCTTAAAACTACATCTCACATTAAAGTAGATGTTTTGATGAGGGAAGCGTCACTTCTGAAAATAGTGGGTGTAATTCTGGGGAGGGAGGGAGGGAGGGAGGGAGGAAGGAAGGAAGGAAGGAAGGCTTTTCAATTACCTGGCTGAACTGCTCCCAGGAATTGCTCCAGGTCCAGTAATGGGCCTTGTAAAGCCCAACCCGCACTGCCATCATCTCGTTGCCACGGTAATAAAATATTGGTCTGATTGAGAGAGGATGAGGGAGGGACAAAGAGAGATGTACAGCCACATGAGAAATGTAACATGTCCAAACAGTCGCTTCCCCCCCCCTTGGCAGCTGCAGAGATAAGGGAGACAAACTCTTTAGCCAAGCCTCACCGGCAACTTAGCTATCAGTCAGGAGCAGGTTGCCTTCTAATGGCCTCTGCCGCAAGGTTTTCAATTAGCATTTTTAAAAGCATCCATCAAGACGAGAGCTTGCACGGCAAAGCAAGAATGAAACGTTATGCAAGTTGTCTTGCCAGTGATTGTTAATCCTTGAACTACCAGACTGTGTAATTTCACACAGAGTCCGCTGACTTAGAATACTTACAAAAGGAAGGCACCTGTGTGATGGAGATGCAAAAGATTCAGGAGGCCAATGTGTCAGCAGACGGTCAGGAAAAACCAAGCTGTAGAAGTTTGCTTTGAACACAGGCAAATGGGTCACAGAAAGGGGAAAAACTGGCTTAACTAGACAAATAAGGATCTTGTTACCTGTCAATTGACGGGCACGCAGAACTACTTCAGGACAGGTCACAAATACGTAAAAGAACATCATTTTAAAACAATGTCCCTGCTGAGCCTCTATATATGGGATACAAATAAACTTTTCCTATCTGCACTGGTGTTGACACTCAAAAGCTTTTAATGCACAGAGACTCCAAGGCCTGCTACCTGGAAGATGACTCAGATTGGCTTGGGGGTCCTCTATTAAAATATGTTAATAGAAATATTTAGATATACATATTAAGTATGGGACTCCAGCAAAGGAGATCGTTACCTTGTCGTGGTGCTGGAGCTTGAGCACCTCAATGAAACCATGAGCTAAACCGTGAAGGGACACCCAAGACGGAAAGGTCGTGGCAGAGAGGTCAGACTAAATACGATCCCTGGGGAAGGTAATGGCAACCCACCCCAGTATTCTTGCCGTGAAAACTAAATGGATCAGTACAACCAGAGATAGGTCGGTATACCATCAGAAGATGGGACTCCCAGGTCGGAAGATGGTCAAAATGCTACTGGGGAGGAACAGAGGATACGTTCAACTAGCCCCAGATGTGATGACGCAGCTAGCTCAAAGCCGAAAGGACGGCTAGTGGCCGACGGTGCTGGTGGTGAACGACAAATCCGATGTTCTAAAGATCAACACACCATAGGAACCTGGAATGTAAGATCTATGAGCCAGGGCAAATTGGATGTGGTTATTGGTGAGATGTCAAGATTAAATATAGACATTTTAGGTGTCAGTGAACTGAAATGGACTGGAATGGGCCACTTCACATCAGATGACCACCAGGATCTACTACTGTGGACAAGAGGACCACAGAAGAAATGGAGTAGCCTTCATAATTAATAATAAAGTGGCTAAAGCAGTGCTTGGATACAATCCAAAAAACGATAGAATGATCTCAATTCAAATTCAGGGTAAGCCATTTAACATCACAGTGATCCAAATATACGCCCCAACCACAGATGCTGAAGAAGCAGAAGTAGATCAGTTCTATGAGGATCTGCAGCACCTACTGGATAATACACCAAAAAGAGATGTTATTTTCATTACAGGAGACTGGAATGCTAAGGTGGGTAGTCAGACGACACCTGGAATTACAGGCAAGCATGGTCAAACATGAACAAAATGAAGCAGGACATAGGCTGATAGAATTTTGCCAAGACAACTCACTGTGCATAACAAACACTCTCTTCCAACAACCTAAAAGACGACTTTATACATGGACTTCACCAGATGGTCAACACCGAAATCAGATTGACTACATCCTTTGCAGCCAAAGGTGGCGGACATCTATACAGTTGATAAAAACAAGACCTGGAGCTGACTGTAGTTCAGATCACGAACTTCTTATTGCAAAATTTAGAATCAGACTAAAGAGAATAGGGAAAACCCACAGATCAGTTAGATATGAGCTCACTAATATTCCTAAGGAATATGCAGTGGAGGTGAAGAATAGATTTAAGGGACTAGATTTAGTAGATACGGTCCCGGAAGAACTATGGACAGAAGTTCGCAACATTGTTCAGGAGGCGGCAACAAAAAACGTCCCAAAGAAAAAGAAAACCAAGAAGGCAAGATGGCTGTCTGCTGAGACACTGGAAGTAGCCCAAGAAAGAAGGAAAGCAAAAGGCAACAGTGATAGGGGGAGATATGCCCAATTAAATGCAAAATTCCAGAGGTTAGCCAGAAGAGATAAGGAATTATTTTTAAACAAGCAATGTGCGGAAGTGGAAGAAGACAATCGAATAGGAAGGACAAGAGACATCTTCCAGAAAATTAGAAACATCGGAGGTAAATTCCAGGCAAAAATGGGTATGATCAAAAACAAAGATGGTAAGGACCTAACAGAAGCAGAAGAGATCAAGAAAAGGTGGCAAGAATATACGGAAGATCTGTATACGAAGGATAATAATATTGGAGATAGCTTTGACGGTGTGGTCAGTGAGTTAGAGCCAGACATCCTGAAGAGTGAGGTTGAATGGGCCTTAAGAAGCATTGCTAATAACAAGGCAGCAGGAGACGACGGTATCCCAGCTGAACTGTTTAAAATCTTGCAAGATGATGCTGTCAAGGTGATGCATGCCACATGCCAGCAAATTTGGAAAACACAAGAATGGCCATCAGATTGGAAAAAATCAACTTATATCCCCATACCAAAAAAGGGAAGCACTAAAGAATGTTCAAACTATCGAACAGTGGCACTTATTTCACATGCCAGTAAGGTAATGCTCAAGATCTTGCAAGGTAGACTCCAGCAATTCATGGAGCAAGAATTGCCAGATGTACAAGCTGGGTTTAGAAAAGGCAGAGGAACTAGAGACCAAATTGCCAATATCCGCTGGATAATGGAGAAAGCCAGGGAGTTTCAGAAAAACATCTATTTTTGTTTAATTGACTATTCTAAAGCCTTTGACTGTGTGGATCATAACAAATTGTGGCAAGTTCTTGGTGGTATGGGGATACCAAGTCATCTTGTCTGCCTCCTGAGGAATCTGTATAACAACCAAGTAGCAACCGTAAGAACAGAGCACGGAACAACGGACTGGTTTAAGATTGGGAAAGGAGTACAGCAGGGCTGTATACTCTCACCCTACCTATTCAACCTGTACGCAGAACACATCATGCGACGTGCTGGGCTTGAGGAATCCAAGGCTGGAGTTAAAATCGCTGGAAGAAACATTAACAATCTTAGATATGCAGATGATACCACTTTGATGGCTGAAAGCGAGGAGGAGCTGAGGAGCCTTATGACGAAGGTGAAAGAAGAAAGTGCAAAAGCTGGGTTGCAGTTAAACCTCAAAAAAACCAAGATTATGGCAACCAGCTTGATTGATAACTGGCAAATAGAGGGAGAAAAAGTGGAGGCAGTGACAGACTTTGTATTTCTAGGCGCAAAGATTACTGCAGACGCTGACTGCAGCCAGGAAATCAGAAGACGTCTACTTCTTGGGAGGAGAGCAATGGCAAATCTTGATAAAATAGTTAAGAGCAGAGACATCACACTGACAACAAAGGTCCGCATAGTTAAAGCAATGGTATTCCCCGTAGTAACCTATGGCTGCGAGAGCTGGACCATAAGGAAGGCTGAGCGAAGGAAGATAGATGCTTTTGAACTGTGGTGTTGGAGGAAAATTCTGAGAGCGCCTTGGACTGCAAGAAGATCAAACCAGTCCATACTCCAGGAAATAAAGCCAGACTGCTCACTTGAGGGAATGATATTAAAGGCAAAACTGAAGTACTTTGGCCACATAATGAGAAGACAGGATACCCTGGAGAAGAAGCTGATGCTAGGGAAAGTGGAAGGCAAAAGGAAGAGGGACCGACCAAGGGCAAGATGGATGGATGATATTCTGGAGGTGAAAGACTCAACCATGGGGGAGCTGGGGATGGTGACGGCCGACAGGAAGCTCTGGCGTGGGCTGGTCCATGAAGTCACGAAGAGTCGGAAGCGACTGAACGAATAAACAAAAATTAAGTATGGGAATGCTGGGACCGTGAAGAACCACCAGAAATCGAGCAACATATATATTCCATTCAATTGTTTTTCAAAAAAGGAGGAATGCATCACATTACTCCTACAAAGTCATTATTGTATAGTTGGGAGACTGGGGGTAAGGTGGCCTTTCCTGGGAATTGTGTGACTTTTAATTAATCATATCTAAAGATAATTAGGCTGGGCTAAGCATTAGGCCAACCACGCTGGTATCCTGTATTCCTATTGTATCTGTAGCTTGACCTAAAATCTCAGAAACATAGAATCGTAAGGTTGGAAGGGACCCTTTAGAAGAAGGCCACAGGCCCATAACTTGTGCAGAGCAATTTTGGTGAAAATCAAGAACACTGAACACTGAAGTAGAAACTATCGTCTATTAAATCTACACCCTTAATGCAGGGATGAACATGTGGTTCCTCCAGAGTTGCTAAACTCCAACATCCTGTCATGGCTTATGACATGGAGCGTGGAAACAGCCACGCGCACTTCTGATTTAACAGAAGGAAAACAAATAAAACAAGTTCTACTTTATCCGTATCCCTACAGTTATTAGGGAGAGCTGTGGAATAGCAATGTAACACTATGCTATATGGAGCGACAATGGAACCACCGCTGTATGTTTTGAACTCCAGAAACAATATCCGCAAAAGCTCTAGAAAGCAGGTGCTTAATCCTCAATAACAAATGACAGTAACAACCCTTCTAAAATAAGAGGTTCCAAAAATAACCAACTATTTCTGCTACACATCAATAAGGCTGGGGGCGGGGGGATGGACAGAAAGCTACGAGGGGGGTGCTCATAACTCACCTATCAATTGACTTGCCTTGCAGCAGGACAGGCAGGAGGTCGATGCCGTCGATCTGCCTGTCGTTGGGAGGCTGCAGCCCTGCCAGGGAGAGGCAGGTGGTGAAGAGATCCATCACACTGGCCAGCTGATAACTCACCTGCCAACGACAAGACAAGAGCACGGGCACCAACACAAGCAGAGAAAACTCTTGCTTCAATCGTACACGGCCGAAAAGCTTATCTCTGGACCTTCTAGCCCAGCCCCAGGCTTTTGCACAGACATTTCTCAACCAGGGCCTTATGCAGGAAAAATGGGGTGCTCTGCCGCTAAGCTGAGGTGCTTCTTCAAAGGGGTTGGCCTTGTTATGTCCAAATTAAGCACCCAGATTCTCGATATCCCCAATAACTTTGAGAGAGGCTGAGGACATCTTTGTGTCTTCTGTAGAGGACTTAAACTTGAAGCAATTTGGGATGCTGTAGCCACAACTACCAGCAGTGTTCTCTAGAGCAGTGTTTCTCAACTGTGGCAACTTGAAGATGTGTGGACTTCAACTCCCAGAACTCCCCAGCCAGCTGTGCACAAGACCTGTTTTGCATTGCAAGGGATCCCTTGAAATCAGCCTCATAGCTGAGAAAGCATGGCTGGCTGGGGAATTCTGAGAGTTGAAGTCCACACATCTTCAAGTTGCCACAGTTGAGAAACACTGAGCTAGACAACTGAAGAATGTCAGGGATGCAGCAAAACTGGAGTTTCAACTCCACTCATAAAAATTCTAGGGCTGAGATTCTGGGGTGCAGCTATTGGTGAAACACCTGACCAGCAGCAACATTTTCCGAAACCAGGAACTGATGGGCAACGGGAGATTCTATGTTTTTTCAAGCTGTGCTGAAGTTGAAGATCATTGGGCGGGGAATGTTTGGGTAAATTTCAAGGCTCTTTTTATTGCTGCATTGCATAGAACAGGACTGCCAGCAACTGCCTTGCACTTGCTTCCCATTATTCAGCAGGGCCCAGAGCAGATACAGCAGCTCACGCTCAACAGCAGCCAGTTATGTCCCTAGTCTCCCAGCCTGTTCCCTGCTGAAGGACAGAAAACTTCTTAAAAGGAATTAAATGCCAATGTTACAGCCACTTGGTTTTATCTGCAGCACCATACTGGAGAGATAAAATCTGGGGTGGGGGTGGAAACAGGAGGAGGTCGCTAGGGGGGGTTTTTTTTTTGCCCTCTCCTATTTTCAGAGGGCTAAAAGAGGGTGAATTTAGCACTTTCTTCTGTCAACAGTCTCTCTCATTCTTTTGCCGTCCCCACAACAAAATGGGGGAGATGGAAGAGAATATTCTGAAGAGTAATGGCTTGGCGAAAAATAAATAATGAAAAACAGAGGAGCAGGATCAGATATTTTCCGTATCAGCAAACAACAGCCAGTATTACCATGCATAAGAAGAGGGGTCTTATATATATTTTATAAACTCTCAGCATATACAGAACGCCTTTAAGAAAATGAAATCCTTTTTGCTGTGGGCCACATCGTGAGAAGAAATAGCCGGCACTGGCGTTATCAGCGCTTTCAAGCTCTAACTCTGAATCAAAGGCGACAATTAATAAAGCTGCCCCCGCCAGGAATGGAAAGGAGGAAAGCTAAATATTTGAAACTGGGTGAACAAATGTCAGGATGTTTTTAAATAAAATCCTTTTACATTTATCACAGCAAGCAGACCTGATATCCCTGTCTAATTCAATTTCAATTTGTGCCTTGTGGGAGATAGTGAAGAAAAGGTTGCAGTGCTGTCTTTAGGTTGATATGTTCTTTTCTCCTTCAGGGAGCAGATCTGGGGAAGGGGGGAGGAAAGGAGAGGAAAGGGGGGGCTGGAGCAAGGAGAAAGACTCAAAGGAGCACAAGAAGACCGATCCTTCGAGAAAGCAGAGGCCACAGGTGAGAATTCCGCTGAGTTTACTGGGGAGGGAGGGAGAGCCCGTTCTGTCGCTTATGCTCAGCAACCTCCAAAAAACCCACATGCCCACTCACACCACCATTACACCTTAAATAAAAGGAGAGCAAACTTTTCAGCAACAAACCAACCACAACAGATGGAGGAACAGACCAGCAGGAGGAAAATTCCCATTCAGAAAACGCTCCTCAGTGATCAACTCAAAATAAACTCTCCCGTGATCATTTCACATCTATTGTGCTGTATCGTTATTCTTTAGTTTTTTCTTTTAAACTTGTTTCGACTGGAGTGGATAGATTGAGAATGGTGCAAACCTCTACCCAAAATGCACCCTTGAGAATATCCTGCCACTCAGAACTTTCCTCATACCTGCAAACAGTTGTACCTTCTTGAAAATATAGGTCATCCTTTGCGCACCCTCCATCCTGACTAAAAACGTTTATCGTATTAATAGCTGCAAAAATCGTTTAAATCCTGCAACAAATGTATGCAAACTATAATCCGCACACAAAATGTAACTTAAATAGCATGTATTGATTTGATTTCTCTAGCTCAAAGGTTGATAGCCTCACCTCTAATAAATACATACGTTAAAGAAAGGAAGAAAGAAAAAAAACACCACCACCACCCAGGCTTATCATGAAACCCTCCAGCTCAACAGGAGGTAGATTTGATCATCTGCCAGCCTCATTCCTGGTGACATGTAGGCTCAAGCCATTCATCTGAACATGAAAGAATTCAAAACCATCTATTTTCTACAACCTAACAGTGAATGCTGCTATCACGCTTATAGATCTGCATGGTGCCATAGAAACCAAAACCCCTTTAAGTCCTACAGAGACCACCTTATTCTTTAAAATTCCCCAGGATCTCACCTGTCCTGCAGGTACATGTCCTGGCCACCAGGCGATTGCTGGTTCTCTCATGCCACCTTCAAAAGTAGTTTCCTTGCCACATAGGAAAGGACCATTGCTGCCCCCTGGACAAAGAGAAAACAATTCCAAAACATTTCTGGACAGAGAAAGCTAGAATTTGAATTAAAACTAATGGGCTAATGAGTCACCTCAAAAAGACATTGTCAACTTGATTTTTTTCTCCAATCCTTCAAAAGTGTCATTCCCCTCCAGCTACACGTTAGAGTTGCAACACCTACTGAAAGGGCATTAGCATGAGGCCATTAAAACTTCATCATGACACTCTATACCCAGTGTCAGTCTCATTCTTAACAGTGGGTGGTGTGTAAAGCTTTTCCACAAATTATAAATCTGGTTTAAGGCTGGTCTTTTAGTAAATGAAATGTCCCAGAAACATCAACACATTCATAATTTTAAAGCCTCTAGAACAGAGTTTTCCAAACTGTGTGTCGCGACACAAAAGTGTGTCGCCACACAGAGTCTGGTGTGTCGCCACACAACCCGGAAGCGCTGATCATCATCAGCGCTTCCGGGTTTTCCCGCGGTGACACACCAACGGCGGCGCGCAAAACCTGAAAGCGGAAGCAGCGCTTCCGGGTTTTTGCGCGCTGCCGCAATAGCGGCACTTCCGGGTTTTCCCATGGCGGTTGGTGTGTCGCCGCGGGAAAACTTTGGAAAGCCCTGCTCTAGAAGGTAGAGTTTTATTGCTATTCACATTTTTGCAGGTGCAAAAAGGAGAAGAAATTGTGATTGACCGAAAGCAATAAAATTGGGATGGAGAATCATTTTTCACCTTCAGTACAATGGGTTGGTTAACCAACATCCCAAATAACTTCCAAAGGAACACGTCAAATTTTCACTGTGTTCCATTTACATCGCCACAAATAAGGGTCTGAATAAAGCAGGAGCAACAAACAGTCAAGTCTTCCTGTCTCTCGACAACTAAAAGTGTGGCTGTCACTGGATGAATCCTGCAGCTGGTCAGAAAAAGCCCCTCCGAGCTTTTTCCCAGCGGGCAAGGCTGAAAGTCCAGCCTTGCCCACAGTCACAGAGGGAACCCGAGGCTCGACTGAGGATTCTGCAGCCTTGCGTGTTCCTGCACAGCCAGAGATAAGTAAGGCAAAAGATTTATGCGCAATAAAGAGCCCAAACCTTTGAAATAAAACAAACCTAAAAATGCAAGGGACAGTTATCTGAACAGCTAGCTTTTCGCGGGAGGTCAAAGGATGTTTTTGTGTTTTTGCATTTACTGAGATATACCCAGAAGAGGTGACAGGTTTAAGGTAAAATGTCAACAGACCACTCTTTATCTGGCTGATCTTAGAAACACAGCAGAGCTGCGGTGGGGAAATGTCTGCCTCCTCCACCCAGTTCATGTTGAAATCAATCGAAGAGAATATTTGTAGCTCAGGATTGAACTGTGGAGTCCATGGTGTTCTCTGAGCCTTGTTGTTTTCTTGCAGACGTTTCATTGCCAGGCTAGGCAACATCTTCAGTGCGAAAAGGGAGTGGGACTTGCTCTCTGTTTATATACCCTGGCTTGTCCTGCCTGTGTGGGTGGGGGTGTTGTACTCTCCTTGGTAGTTCCTTGATTGGGTTGTTGTTTGCTGCTTGGTTGATTGACTGAGTTAATAGTTCCTTAATTAGGGTCTATTGTGTTGTTTGATTGCTCCTCTGGTGCTAATCTTGCTGTTAATCTTTGCCTATCTGGTTGTTGATTGCTGGCAAGGTGGTGTTCTGGTCTTCTGGCTTTTCTATTGTCTCTTATGAATGGTATGTAAATGTTGTTTGCCTCTATGTGTCTGTTGATGGCTGCTTTGTCTGAGTGCCAAGCTTCCAGGAATTCTCTAGCATTTTTGGATTTGGCTTGGTTTAAGACGCACAGTTTCCCAGTTGAAAGTATGGTTAAGTCTGTCATGTTGAAATGCTTCGTACTGGAACATCCCATTCAAATCTCCACTTTCTGAGCAGCGTTGGGCTTTCTATTCTCTTTCCACCAGGCCTCTTCCTCACATCGGGATAAAAGGGGAAGGATTTGGCTCCTTGGACTCCTGGGAGAAAGGCTGACTATAAATCTAGTGAATAAGTGGGAGCACCAAGATGCCCATCTTCTTCTCCTTCTTTTAGTGCTCTGTCTTACTGGAGGCTGGCGACCACCAGTGCTATTTCTTAGCCATTGATGATTTTCATGGGAAAATATAGTTTCTGTCACCTTCGGCACTGCTGTATGAACGTATTTCTTCTGTGCCCCTGTATATATGTCCCTATGAAGCTGACATAAGTATTTGTTTATGAACAATGCCTTTGGGAGAAAGCAAACCAGCTTCTAATACTCTGCCCCAACCCTAACAAGGTCCACTCCAAGAAAACTGACCTTGTTCTGGGGCTGAAATGAGGGCAGCCCCGTTGTCAGATGTAAAAAACACAAAGGTGTTGTTGCTTATACCCAGCTTTTGAAGGTGCCTAAAAATTTTCCCAATGCTATAGTCAATTTCCCGCACAGCATCGCCATACCTAAGAGATAGGGAGAAGAAATTACAAAGCAGTCAAGGTGGACATGAAGATATCTGGGGGTACTCTGTGTGTGTGTGCGCGCACACACATGCATGTGTATGGCACATAGCATTGCGGACTCTCTAATATATGACTGTATCATTTATCAGTGAACATCCCTTAGCTTAGGGCATTGCCCTAAGAGCAGCTTATAATACAAGAACAACACATTATAAAAACAATTTCGTTTCCAAAAGTAGGCAGGTCCAAATAAATAAAAAATCGAAGAGCAAGCATGTAATACTATTTCTTTTACAAAAGAAATAATATAAATATGAATTTTTTCCTAACTGTATTTTCATTTATAAACTTACACTTATACAGAATTCTCATTTTAACTAGTCAGGCAGATAAAAGATAGAAAAAGGAACAGGTTTCCCCAATAAAGTAGCAGTGAGGAGAAAAGAACAGGGGTGGGAACACTACACTGGGGACATACCACAGTGAGACTAGAAGAAGCAGGGAACATAATAGTAAATTCCTGTGTTGCATAATTTGAGCGTTATTTCTCCGAAAGGAAGAAAATGAGACTTGGGGGGGCCTCAGAGGTCCAGCTACAGAGCTGATTATTGCTGGCTTTAATCATTAAACCGAAAACCAATAGCAAAAGTATTGAGCTTAATGGGCTAGTTTGGGAACAACCTGGCTGATTCATTTTTCCTCCCTTTAAGCAAGAAAGTAAACAATTACAGACAGCTCATGGCCCTTTTACAACTGGGAGTCTCAAGCGCAATTGTTATTCTGCAAGTGATAGCCAAGGGAAAGGAAGAGGTCAAGAGATTAAGGCTGGAGAACAATGGATTTGTCGGGAGAAGGGCCGGGTCTTCTGCCCTGATTGCCAGTCTTCGCCTCCCTTCTCCTTGACTTTTTCCAAGCTGGCATAGTCTCTTTTTCCAGCTCCAAGCCATCGTGTCAAAAATACCTATTGTTACAGCAGAAACTCCTTGGCTTGGAGCCCAAGAGGCACTATGCTGAAGTTAGACCAGACATCTTTGTTGTTGTTGTTGTTGTTGTTGCGAAATCAAGCTAAGGTTAACAGCAGGGAACATGTATCAGAGTTGTGTCCATTTGATACCCAAGAAACAATTTTCAAATATGCCTCTAGAGAAGCCAAGAACTCAGCCCCAAGAGCAGCCATTCTCACGGGAGACAACTTATGTCCAGTTCCACCTCTAGACCTGTTCCTACCAAGGTACCCAGGAACCAAAATCTTTGATTTCCTTAATGCAGATGTCTCCAACCTGTTGCCCCCCAGGTTGCCTGGGGGTTATGGGAGTCTGTCCAATCCATCTGGAGGGCACCAAGTGGGGGGGGGGAATGGTAAGAACCACGTTAGTCTTCAATAGCCCACTGCTGCTCTTTCTTGTTCTTAAGATACAAAGAAGGACACAAGGGCTGCTTCAGATTAATTCAAATAAAAGGATAGGAAAAGAAAGAGTACAGCAGCTCCACAGTGAGAATGGCAAAGATGTTAAAAGCCGGGATAACTCGATCTCTATTTTGGCAGTCTTTTTTGAGAAAAGAATTGGTAGTCCAATAGGCAACTGGTTGAAGGAGCAGAATTCCAGCTCAAATTTGATAGAAACATAGCCGGGGAAGGAGGGCACCTGACGGTATGAAGGGACTTGCTAAGGGCCTAGCCAAACACTTATTTTAAAGTATGATTTTGGGAAATCCTAGCAAAGGAATCAAGTGCCAGATGACTGGAGAAGGGCAGAGATCCCTATAATCAAAAAGGAGACCATATTCTACAGTTGATGATAAAGCGATTGGACTGTAAACATTCCAAAAACAATGCAGCAATTATTCGGAGTCATTATCAGTCTCTCAAGAACTTTTGTTAAACTAAACTTAGTTCAGCTTTTGATGGGGTAACTGCCTTAGTAGTTTGTGGGAATGCTGTGAACATAATATATTTTGACTTCTGCAGTGTTTTACAAAGCACTCCATGACAGTCTGATTGGTAAACTAGTTACCTATGTGGATCCACAGCTTCAGATTGGGTGCCAGAGGTTCAGTTTTCAGCCTGGCATTCTTCAGCATTGTTATTAAATGACTTGGAGGAAAAGTTGGAGGAAATGCTTATCAAATTTCCAGATGACACAGAAGGAGGTGGGAGAGGACACAATCAGTATGAGTCTGATAGGTTAGAGAAATGGGCTGAAAATAACAGAATGAAATTTAATAAAGACAAAATGCAAAATTGTTCAGTCAGGAAAAAGAAGTAAAATGCACAAATATAGGATGGGGTGAAAGATCATCTAGCTCAGAAAAAGTATGGGTGAAATGGATCTTAGAAATGTAGCTGATGACAAGCTGAATAAGAGTCAGCAGTGTGACACGGCTACTAAAAAGGTAAGTGTGATTTTAGGCTGCGTCAATACAAGCAAAATTTACAAAAAACAGAATGTAACATATCCACTGTATCCTACTTTGGTCTGGCGTCACTCTGATTATTCAAACCAGTTCTCGGACATGTTTTAAGACAGGTTTAGAGAGTGGCAACAGGTGTAGAAAAGGAGGGCAATGAGAGTGATCTGGAACAAAGACTTACTCGGGAAGATTAAAGAACCTGACTATACAATTCTGTGGAACGCACACACAGTTTCAACCCATTTATCGGTATCTCCACTGAGTCGGACTATAAAGGCTGCTTCGGGACTTTCTCTTGGGACAAGGGGAGGGGAGAATAGTTTTGCTCAAAAACAACTTACAGCCCTCTTTGGCTTGTGCCCAGGAACTCCCTGGAGGCATACACGGGGGCATGAGTGGCATCGATTGCCCAATAGAGAAAGAACGGCTGGTGGCTGGCTTGCTGACCGCTAATGAAATCAAGGGCTTCCTGGAAGAGACAAGCAACTTTCAATGCGATCGCGCAGGCTGCAGAAAGGACCTGTGGATTTGAAACAGGTGTCCTCAGAACAAAGATTACCTGTAAATACATTTGAGTTAGGTTTGCTTCCCCCGACTTACGATCAATTTTTATATCTTCGTAATACCTAAAATATAAAAGACAACCAGAAAAACATTCCTTGTATTTTTAGGTATGCAAAAATAGAGGAATAAGGGTTTGCTCGCCTCCTGCACATTCCGCGAGCAAATGGCAGCAACAGTCAACCCAATTAAGTCTAGCTCAATTTTGTTCATTTTCTTCTTGTTCCAGTCTTTCCTTCATTCTGTCATTTCCTCAACTTGCTACTTTATAAAAAGCTCTACGAAAAATTGTATATACTCTCTTCCACACACAATGTATATATGTTCTTGCAAGCCACTTTCCCTAGTGTGCTTTTGTGTGCACTTTTCAATGCAGGTTTTAAGAGTTGTGGACCGTGCTGCATCGTTCAGAAAAGTGTGGATGTCAGCTTATGACTGACTGACTGACTCTCAGTTCAGATACGACTTCAGGAACCACAAGCTGGGAAAGTTCCTGTTAAAATATGAACCGACTCTCTCTCCCATCTTAGGAGATAATAATGTTGTGAAGGCATAAATTGTATTTGATGTTTGAAGCTTTTATTGTTGAATGTGAACCACCTGGAATCAGTAGAATAGATGGCATACAAATGTATAAATTAAAAAATGAAATAAAATGGGCGCTGCTTCAAATATTATCTGCAGTGACTTGTTCCTAAACAGAGTTTAACCTCAGCAGAACAAAATGATGCAGTGTATGAACTTTCCGTGGGCTTCCCCCCGCCATATGGGTACATAGCAGGCAGGTTCACAAAAAACAGCACTCAGCACACAGTATTCAAAGGCATTTTTATCCCTTCTTACTTTTATCTGATGATGTATTACAGTTCTGTATGGAAAAATCTAAATTGGAAAGTGGATTTCAGAGTGATTTTCTTAACTGTGGTTTCAGCTGGTAGATTTCTCCCAGACAGACAAGCAGCGAGGAGGAGGCTGGCCTTTCCTAACTCCTCAGTGATTAACGTAGAACCCTGTTGCTGTTAATGGAGTTCATACATAATGCACTGCCTGCGGTGGTTTTTCAATGAATGGGGCCAGACCTCTCAATGTGCTTTCAAGGTGGTGTTTTCATCTTTTCAACCGCGAGCGTTCATATGTGGCAGACATTCTGGAACATGAGGTCCTGCTCAGGTATTTGGTCCAGAAGCCCACAGCCTCAGGGCCTCTCAATGAAAGGAAAGCAGCACAACCACTCCTCAAGCGTGGCCAGAAGAAAAGCAGCAGAACGCTGCCCAAGGCTGCCCACAGCAACAATGCCCAAAACCAGCACTGAACAAAACTAGAACAGGAGCAAGGAGAAGTGGGTGATATAAAAAAGAAAGGCTACCTGCCAATCATTTCCTCATCTCTGTATACTGGAATGTTGGGGGTGGCTTTGTTATCATACGGTCCAAAGTGGCAATTGGGAGATCCAAACCACGCGTCAAATCCATGCCTCAAGGGATGGAACTGAGGCTGGTGGCCCAGGTGCCTGGAAAGGGTTAGCACAAGAGGGAAAAGTTACGTCAGAGGGCATCAACAGCTCCTCGCACTCCAGGGAAGAGGCTGATGGCAGCAGCACCCACAGCCAAGTAGCAGGCGACGGGAGACCTCTTCGCTTCAGACCACTTGCCTCTTCAGCCTTTCTAGAGCACTCCCCCCTTCTCAAGCTTCTTGGCTTGGCTCCTTCCTCTTTGCCCTCACCCCATTCTGCCCCCAGCAATGCTACTTATTTATTTTTAAAATTGGTATGCCATCCATCTTTCCAAACCAGGATTTCCTAGGGCAACTCACAACCCAAACATTTTTCTATTGCTCAAGCGTGCGTGCGTGCGTAACGTGTTGCCCCTTGCCATTCCCAGGGAGCTGCTCAACATCCCCTTCGGTTCTTTGGCTGGTCCCTAAAGGGGTAGGAGAACAACTGCAGAAAAGGATGGAACAGAAAATGAATGCTCACCACTTGGCACAGGAGGAAATTTTCAGCCATACAACTACAAAGTGCTCACTGGACCTGCGCCTGCCTGCCAAGCCCAATATTGCACTCAAGCAGAGAAAGCGTGCAGGAAGAACCTGGGCGGTGCACACGGGGCACCACGCTTCCGCTTCTGCAGGGCATGGATACTCAAGCAGGGGCGGCATCTGGCACTGGAAGAAAGCTGGCACACCAGGAGTCTGGATGAGCCTGAGAGGGGCTTCTCGATTTCTCAAGAGGCTGCAAGCTCCACGGCTTCGAGGTCGGTTAAGATGCGCTGCTCCCCAATAACTCTTTGGAACCAAACCAATCAATAGCTGTGTTGCCATGTTTCCCTTCCTTTCCCTTGGTTTATTCGTAGGATCAGCACTCAGCTGCATCCCACTGAATGGCAGGGTTCCCCGTTTCGTAGGCACACTTTGCTTTTTTTACACCAAGACCTGCTATACATTTTGATGGCCCACAACTTCATCACCAGTAAAGGTTTGCTAGCTTGTTTGCAGCCTCTAGAAAAATATCAATAGTTGGCTTGTGCTGTCTGCCGCCGATATTTATGCCGCTGTTCCTTCAAGGGAGCAGAGGGCAGCAGGCACCCTTAGCTCCCCTTTTTGATCTTTGGGAAGACCGAGTGAACTTGGCCCAGGGAACGCGAGCAGTCAAAGGTCAAGGAGTGGAGCAGGGGCTGGGACCCAGGTCTCCATAAACTACATTTCATTGGCCTTTGAAGCTATTCCTGAAATAGAATTGATCATAACAATTACTCATGTATGTGCCATATTTGCTGTCACTTTTGCATAACACACTTTACAATTACAAGTTATAGTGATGGGCAGCAGTTCGGATCTGAAGAGGAAAAGGAGCTTCGGAGCAGACACGGTTCTCTCTCTGAATCTGTTGGCACCTTCGTAAAGAAGCGGTGTCTTTTCCTGGGCTTACACAAGAGCTGTGCGATTCCCAGAAAATAGGCATTCACTACGCATTCTGTCCCTGCCACCTCAACTGAAATGCCTATTTTCCTGGAGCCGTGTGGCCACTTCAGAGTGGCATAGCTGCCCATCCCTCGTTAGAGCTTTTGTTTCGGTCAAGTCGTACGTTCCTTTGGATTTATTAGAGAGAAAAGCAAACTCCTGGGGCTCAAACTAAGAGGCTTTTGATTGTGGCCTGAGCAACTAGAACCAGCAGGAGAGCTGTGGATCTTTGGCCCTGGACTGATCCTGCCCACCCAGGCTGGTAATCAGCTCCCTGGGAAGGAAGCGTTTCCCAGAGCCTCCTCTTCCAGCTAAGCCACCCCCACGCTGCTGGAAATCTGTTACCCAACACGCCTGGAGCCTCTCTGGAGAGCGCCTGCTTGGGGAATAACCTGGCACAGAACAATCAGGGACATCAATAAACAGGAGATAAATAGGGGGAGCACTACCACTTCGGTCTCTCTCCTTCTATTTTTCTTTCTAAAGTGGATCAAAAACCACATTTTTTTTGCAGCTGCTGCAAGCTTCCTTTTAACAACCGTGATTTATGTAGGAAAATCATTTCCAGTGGCCTGGCCATTTCCGTTCTTAACACCTGCGCCAGCACTAGGGAGGTGGGTCATCAATTTAAATGATCCCACTCTTTGCTCGTTTAAAGCAGCTCCCAGGATGCAGCACGGGCAGATGGAGGTCAATATTTGTTCACTAGCACTCCATTTACCCTCTGCCCGTCTAGATTATGGTCTGACTCTTCAAAGGTGTGCTAACATCATCAATCCTTTTTCCTGTGGGAATGGAATGAATCTCAGAAGCCGGGATCAGAGAGAGGCAGTTTCCACTCTGAGAGGAAAGTGCCGCATCTCAATATTCCACGGGGGTCAAAACCAGAAGAACTGAAGACAAGGTACGAGCACTGCAGCTTTGTAATTTGTGACGAAAAGAAATGCAAGATGTGCATAGATAACTCTGAAATTAATCCCAGCAAGCAGTTATTTTCTATTATTATATTATATTATATTATATTATATTATATTATATTATATTATATTATATTATATTATATTATATTATTATTTATATTACATATATATTATTTATATTACATATATATTATTATATATTCCAGACAGCTTGCCTGGATTTCTGAAGACAAGAATTATAGACTGAAAGAGCGTGTTCAAACTCTGATCCCTTCCCATATACAGTAAAATAAAGCCCAAACAAATGAAGATGCCAGAAGAAAACTTTACCATTTGCCAACTATCTTATTGGCATAGCCTGCTTTCTTCAGCAATTCTGGGAGTAGGAGTTCAGAATCCGGGATGCCCCCCGTTATGTCCTGGGGCGTATAGGCTGCACGGAGACAAGAACACTTCAGCTAGATGAACAAACCACCGTAACAGGATTTATCAACTGAGGCTCTCTCCTGAACAAGTCAGAGGGTATCTAGGGTTGGGAGGCAGTTCAAGGATTAGAGGCACCTAAGCCGTGCTGTGCCAAACACCCCAAGAACAGACTTCCACAACCATTCCTGAGGATCCATTCACTTCCCATTCATTCTTTAGATCTGGAAAAGCAAAAAGGCATCCTGGGGTTTCTAAATACACAGAATGTAAAAAGGGATGAAACACTGACGCAGCAAATTTACTTGTGCGTCATATACTGAGAGGCAAATTTGACCCCACCTGCTTTACAAACAAGCGGACAAGTAAGCTTTGGGCAGGGCAGACAGATCCAAAGAGACCCAAGAAGATATTTATGTGTTTGTTCATAATTTATATTTACAAGGCCACCCAACGTAACACTGACTCTAGATGGTGCCAGGGGCTTCAGGCTGGACGTCTCCCCACCTATCAACACTGCCTGGAACCAGCCACAGAGAAAGGAGGAAAATCACTGCAACTCCATTCCCAAACCCCAAAGCCAGTCCAGGAGGAATGCGCGATGGATGGTTCTGAAAGCTACTGAGAGATCAAGGTGAACTAGGATGGTCACACTACCCTCTTCTAGGCTCCTCCAAAGGTCATCAACAAGTATGATCAATGCTATCTTTGTACTATGCCCCAGCCTGAAATCTACCTGAAACAGGTCCAGATAATCTGCTCCTTTCAGGGCCCTCTGGAGCTATAGCTGACCACCTTCTCAACAACCTAACCCAAAAAGGGCAAGTTGGAGACCAAACAAAAACTGTCCAGAAAGTTGGGTTCATCAATGGCTTCTTCAAGAAAGGGTGCACCACCACCTCCCTCAAGGCAGGAGGAACCATCTGCTCTCTCAATGATGAATTTAGCACAACATGGATCTAACCACACATACCCTGGGATGCCTTAACCAACCAGGAGAGACATGGATCTAATAAACAGGTGACCAGACTAACAGTTGTGAAGATCCTGCCCACATCCTCAGGAATCACAGGATTAAACACTTCCTTGGTAACAAGACATGACTGTGCTTTGGTCAGCTCAACAGGACCTGCCCAGTTGGAGTGTAACTCAGATAGGATCTGAGTGACTTTATTCTCTGAACACCTAGAATATTACTCACAATGGCCCTGTAGATATTCTTGTAACCTGTCCCTCCCCAGCAGGGAACAGGGAACTTTATACAGGGCCGCTGTCTGGCTATCTATAGCTGCGATAAGAGCAGAAAAATGACTGTGCTTTGCCTCTCTTATCAACACAATGAAGTCCCTGATGGGCTTTGATATATACTTGGTTGAGTTCACTCTTCCTCTTCCTCCAATGGCACTCTAAGAATCTCTTCTGTCATTTCATCTCCTGAAGCTCCTCAGAAAACCAGGGAACCCCATGAGATCAACACAGCCGGAGAGACCGCACAGGAGCAGTCTGACCCAAAGCCCTTATCATGCACCCATTCCTGGGGGCGACTAAAGTCTTGGCGGAACCTCCTACCATCCATTAGTCCATTAGTTACCAGGGGCAGACTGACTGAACAGGACTGCCATCCCGTGGGTGAGGTGGGGCATAGGGAGCAGCACCTGCAAGCTGAAAAGCAGCCAGAGAGTGATTTGACCATGACAAAGGACTGATGGTAACGTCCTCTACCTTCAGACCATGTTGTGACTGCTTCTTGGGTGACAACTACCACCCCACCCTCCTGCCCTGAGTTTGTGGCTGGTGCTAACCCAAAACCTAGGGGGGCATATGTCATGTAAGGAACCACCTCACCTTGCCCATGACAAGATCATGGATGAAGGAAGCTTTGTTATAACCTGGCATTTGACACTACTAGCCAGAGACTAGGACCAGAAAGAGCCAGGCAAATGGAAAAATGTCAGACATTTCTAGAGACATTTGCCACCATACAATAAACCGAGATTAGTCTGCTAACAGAGAACATAGTGCAAGATAGACACGTTTCTAATAAAAGTCCAGAAATTCCCTGTCCCAGTAGTTCAGAATTAGAACAGATGCTCAACTATGCAGAGTTTCTGGCTCAATCCCTGATGTTCCTCTTTGGAAGAGGTGGACTGGAAAAGATTTCTGTCCATACCTTCAAGAACGATCAAATATCAATGCAAGCCATTGAGAGCTAAACTGAGGAGCTTGCAACTCTAGCATGGCCACTTAACAAACCTTTCAATTATACTAGGTAGCACACCTCTGTTACTTAAACCATCACCAAAAAAGGAAATGCAGAGACCGTTAGCTGCTTTTAGATGCTGCATACATTCTTCCATACCTCTCCTGCACTTCTGTTCTATGAAACACCCTTCTCTTTCAGCAAAGAGATAAACACCCACACTTGCCAGCATGCAGCATGCATCAATCTGGAACTGTAAATGCATGCTTCAAAACTTATGGTCTGCTACAGCATCTGCCATTTTGAAACAAACAATTCTAATGCCAACTAGATTGGCCTCAAATCAGCACAAGCTGGCATCTCCCAATAAAAGTCCTGGAGCAAAGTGCTCGTTGTGGGCAGCTGGGTGATGCCCTCCAGATGCTCTTGCCGAGTTTGCAGAAGAACATGTTTCTGCTAAAAGAGTAAATTTCAAACAGATTGTTAAGCTACAATAACAACACACCACTATTTCCTCTTTGGTTGAATGTTCCTTAACCCATTCAGCGGCTTTAGCAGCAGAAACAAGAACAGACTTAACCCAAGTTACCAAGTTCTGGAATACGAGCTGCAATAAGACTGTTTGGAAACATTCTTCTTGGGCATCAAAGGAGATCATCTCCTAATGGTAGTTTAAATGATCTCCGGGGTTGCCAGTTTCTCCCTCTGTGCCCGTTTTCACTCTAGAACCGCCATTTCCAAGGAAGAAATCCAGTGGCCCTCTAAATGTGGCTGAACCAACAGCCCCAGCTAGCAGATAGATTTGTTCATAATTATCTGAACCCTGATTCTGATGATAACCTGAACCAGACCTTATCTTACATGCATTGTTCATGATAACTGGACTAAGACATACCAGGCCAATCCGTTAGGAACTCAACCAAACTTCCATTCAAAGCTTTTTATTTAGCAGTAATTTCTACTGGTCCCAATAGGACTGATTTCTGAGTTGAATGTACTCAGGAATGCATCCTGTAAGCCTCCCTTAATATGAGAATATGAAGCAAGGCCTTGCACTTGGCTCTGCTTTGCTTGCATCAGCAAGGGTTCGCTTGCAGGAAGAGGACGTACCGTTTCTGGCATGGGCATTGGTGGTGTAGAAGCCATTCCTTATAGGGAGACGGCCTGTCAGGAGTGCTGCCCTGGCTGGAGAGAGAAGAGAAACATGAGGACTACAGTAGATCCCACAAAGCCTGGCTTCCTCTCAAGGAACCGGTTGCCCCATCCTACTGTTTCAGCGCAAGTAATTGCCACAATTCCAATCTGTAGAACTTTATCCTGATTGCTCCCCAACAGCACCCAGGCTGATCTGAGGGGAGCGTGGACGGGCTGGACTGCCCGGTGAAACTGTGGCGATCTGAACATTTTCTCAGGCACTTTCTGGGTCCACTAAGAGGAGCATTTAATCTGTAACCCAAAAGACCTGCGGCTACGTAGCAGTTTCGGGTGATGCTACCCTTTAGCAGAGCACTTTCAGTATCTGATCCTTAAACCATGGAAGGCGTAGTTTGCCTGCCGTGAAGGAATGGCACAGGGGAGGGTTGTATCAAGCCCATCGCTTCACCTCAGCCCTGGGATTCCGAAGTTTACTTACATGGGGAACAAAGAGGGTTGGCAGTGTAGAAGCTGGGAAAAAGCATCCCTTCGGCAGCCATCTGGTCTAAATTAGGGGTTTCTTTGGAAGGATTTCCAAACACACCTAGGTCACCCCAACCCATCTGAAAAAAGACGGGCAGTCAAGACAAAGGAAAGAAAGCTTTTAGAACCAGAAAGTTAGCTTTTGACTTTCATATTTTTCTCATTCTGGTATTTAAAAGCATTGCTGGAGCGTTCGGAACTGCAACACCCACTTAAGAGGGGAGCAGCCCTTTTATCAGCTTCATGGAAAAGGGGGGGAAGCTTGCAACTCCACCCTGCCCCATATTAACTGAGCCCCACAGAGAGTATCAACCCAGGGTGGATATTTGCTGATTTCTCTGGGACAATAAGGAACACAAGCAACCAAACCAGGAAAGCAATCATGCCACAACTGACATCCCTCTGTGGGAACATTTGCATCCCGATTTGATTTGAGACAGACCGTCAGGAGGCTGTCCTGCTGGGGCACGTTGGAGTCAACACAGCTCAGTCCTCGGTCTCCATCCACAGTCACCACGGGGCCCAGAGCAGCGGAAACTAGGATAATACTCAAAGAAGTTTTTCCTGCTATTTTTTTCTTATAGGAGAGGGACTGCTTTCGAGCGAAGTTTGGTTTTAAGCTAAAAGGGTGAAAGGCTATTGACCTACTGGTGACTATCACAGCCACCCAAGGCGAGTAATTCTGCGAGCAAATTATGTACTCCATGTTGGAGTAAGTCATTTTGTGGCCGCTGTGTGAATTTCCCATTCAGCATTATAAAATTAAAGGAAAATCCAACCATTTGGGAAATGGCGCCAGGCCTTGCTTTTCTGTACTGGCACCTGCAGCTCACACTCTTAGCCAGACCTCATCTACAACTTTTATTATTACTGAAAAATAATCAAAAAGGGAGAAAAAATGAGAACTTTTTTGTCGTACAGAAAAATAGGCAAAGCAACAGGAAACGTCTTCTAAGGAATACACACACACACCAAAAATTTCCAGCAACAAAAACAGGGCATAAGAATAGTATATATAAAAAAGAGGCACATTAGGAAGTCCTTTTCTAATAGTACAGTCAGCAGAAAAATGGAATAATTTCCTTAAAGTGGCTGATGAATCACAACCACAGGAACAGATCACGAGCCCAGAGCTGCATTCTAAAAGCATGTATACATTGCTCGGCCTTTTCCTGAAACCGAGGGGCGGCCATCAGAGTAAATTCTGATTTCAGCATGTCTAGGCAAACCGTGCGACTCTCACTTGTTGAGAGGGCACAATCCTTCTTCAGATACTCCAGATGAGATGCTGAGAGAACAGGCTGCCCAATCGCAGCAGGGCAATGCCATTACCCTGTTCAAAACTGAACACTTATTATGGCTTCATACTGCTGAGAATAGAGGAAAAGTGCAATGGGGGAAGGTCCCAATTCATAATTTAACAATTTTTCCACACAGAGTAACAATTTTTGGGATCCTTGTCTGCTAAAGTAGTATAAGCAAGGTCAGCCCTTCATATTTCTTCAAAAAATCTGGTAGTATCATAAAGGATTGGAGTTTGAGCTGTCCATAAAGATTTTCAAGCAGAAGCTAACAAAAACTTACACTTATCCCTGGCAGAAAGATATAGCAAACAATCTGAACAGGACAGCAAGAATTTCAAGACTCCATGTCAGACAAGAAAGGCAAAAAAGTCTCTCAGACACCCAATGAAATTCATGTAGACCAAGACTCTAGCACAATTCATGTGCCAGATGTTTCTATCCATTTCATGAAAAGTGGATGGGACCCTATACCTGCTGCTCACAATTTCCAACAGCTGCATTAAGTGGAAAGGTGTGAGGTTTTTTTCCCCATGAAATGGACAATTTGCCTAGTTACTGAAGAATCACTGACGTGATTTTCAGTAGCTTCCAATTAATTTTCCATTTGGTGTACTGGCTCAGGTGTTGGACTAAGAGTGGAAAGACCCAGGTTCGAGAATACCTTCAGCCATGAAAATTCATGGGGTGACTTGGAGCCAGCAACTCTCTCTTAGCCCAAACTACCCCACAGAGTTTTTGTCATCAGAAAATTGGAGGGCAGAGAGCTACGTAGGATTCCTTGAGCTGCTGGAGAAAAGCCACAACAAATGCTAAGAAATAAATAAATCTCACAATAAATGGGCAGATTCCAGCTGTAGCTGCACGTGCCCACTGCTATACAGACTAGATCCTGCCCCTTCCTGCAGTCTTCTGCTCAAGGAGGGGAAAAACACACAACAGGTGTTAAAATGAGCATTCGAAAAACAGCATTAGAAGGCAGGAAAAGGGATATTGGGGAAGAAAGGTGCATCCCCACTCACATTTGGCTCTAAGTGCATCAGATGTTGATTTAGCACAGAGTTTTTCAAACTTGGCAACTTTAAGATGTGTGGACTTCAACTCTCAGAATTCCCCAGCCAGCATGGCTGGCTGGGGAATTCTGGGAGTTGAAGTCCACACATCTTAAAGTTGCCAAGTTTGAAAAACACTGATTTAGCATCCCTGACCATGTGGCCCTTGATAGACAAGAAGCTGCCAATCCGTTTCAAGCCACATAACATACCAGTTACTTTTATCTTACTGTAATTGTCTACAACATGGAAAGCATTTGTATTGTTTTCCTTATGGAATTCCATGCCTTGATCAAACTCTGTCTGATAATACATCCTCTTTTGTATCTCTGTACTGTACCATAGATGTCTGGGAGTCCATTGGCTAGGCCAGCATCTTCCAATATAGCATCAATATATTCTTGTTATATTGACGTTATATTGGAAGGAGCTGGTCTAACCAAGATACCAGTTGCTTCCAGACGTTGGTTATCCTGCCAGGCAGGTCTGCATGGCATATAACCATTCTTTATACAACATGCAGACCCACAAATTCACTGAGGCTCTGGCATTTATTTATGTACCCAAAGAGACGTGTTTAAGCAAAGGAAGATTACTCCTGCTAAGGGGCAGCAACTTGGATCTCTGAGAGCTAACTTGATAGTTTTGAAAAGGAGACCACCAGGAAATCGGAAAAGACCTCCTCGAAGGCTGTATAATAATAATAATAGATCCTCACCCCCCCGCTGTTTATCTAGGTACTCGAAGCGGCCTGTCCGGCCACCCCCAAGTCCGGAGGTGCCCAGAGCCCAGCTGGACAGGACGGAGGCTTCCCCTCAGTCCCCCTCCAGCCAACTCCGCGACCCTCCCCGAACTGCTAATAGGACCCCTTTCGGGAAATGCGTGGCGCCCCCCAGGCCCCTTCCCCCGGACCCAGGCTCCGCGCCCTCCTCCCCGCGCTCACGTCGTCCATCAGCAGCAGGACCAGGTTGGGCGTCGGTGCTGGGGGGCGGTTGGCGGCCGCCGCCAGCCCCCCCCCCAGGGCCAGGCCCCCCCACACGGCCAGGCCCCCGAGGCCCAGCAGCAGCAGCCACCGCCGCCGCGTCTCCATAGCAACACTCCGGCCGAGCCCCCGCCGTCGCCCCACCGAGGGACCGAAAAAGCCTGGCGGAAAGAGGCGGGGAGGCGGCCAGGCAGCGGGGTCACTCCCTCTTCCGGCTCCTCATCGAAGGCGAGGGCTGGAGCCACCCGGGGGGGGTCGTTCGGGGCTGCGGGGAAAGGCTCCTCCGCTCGGCAGCCCCTCCTACTTTCACGACCTGGGCCGCTGGGGGAGCTTTGGAGCCCCCGTGCGATAAATAAGCCCTTGGCCTGCTCCGGGCCCCGCACGCGGCCTTCGACGTGAAGCCGGAAGCGTGGAAGGCTGCACGGGACGTTTGCTGCTGTTTCCCCTGGAGCGGGATTAGCCCTGCCCCGAGGGGAGGGGGGGAGGAGGAGGAGGAGGGGAGGAGCGGAGCGGATCACGTGCGCCAAGCCCGGGGGCGGAGCCCGGCGCGGCTGGCGGGTTCTCGGTCACGTGGGCGGAGGTGAGGGCGGACGAACCTCGCCGCCTGCCCGGAGCCAAGATGGCGGTGTGCATTGCGGTGATCGCCAAGGAGGTGGGTGTGGGGGGGGCGAGGGTCTGCCGGAGGGGCCCCGGGCCCGGCACCCCAACTCCTCCGGGCGGGGCTGTTCGGGCGGGGCTCGGCTGGGCCCCCCTGACCGCCTCTTCGCTCCCCCCGCCAGAACTACCCCCTCTACATCAAGAGCGTCCCCACCGAGAACGAGCTGAAGTTCCACTACACGGTGCACACCTCGCTGGACGTGGTGGACGAGAAGGTCTCCGCGCTGGGGAAGGCTCTGGTGGACCAGCGGGAGCTCTACCTCGGCCTCCTCTACCCCACCGAAGACTACAAGGTGTATCCTTACGATGGGGAGGAGGAGGACCTTCCAAGCGCAGCCCGCCCGCCCGGGAGCCCAGGCCTCGTCCTGCGCGGCTTTCCCTGGACCTGGGCGGATGATCCTCCTGGAAAGAGCATGGAAATAACACTTTACGGTCGTGGTTTTCAAACTGAGCAGCTTTCAGATGGGTGGACTTCAAGTCGCAGAATTCCCCAGCCAGCAGCATGCTGGGTGGGGAATTCTGGGACTTGAAGTCCACCCACCTGAAAGCCTGCTGGCTGGGGAATTCTGGGACTTGAAGTCCACCCACCTGAAAGCCTGCTGGCTGGGGAATTCTGGGACTTGAAGTCCACCCACCTGAAAGCCAGCTGGCTGGGGAACTTTGGGAGTTGAAGTCCACCCATCTTGAAGTTGCCAAGTTTGCAAAACTGCTTTAAGGTGTTACTTAAAACAGGTTGTGCAAAGGGGAGCATACTCTGCTACTGAACCCTCTGTCTAGTTAGGATGAGGAGACACTCACTGTGGTGAAGATACGAGATGGGGGAGGCTCAGGCTGCCAGATCTGGGCTGCAAAGTCCAAGAGAGCCCTAGATCATAGCACAGAATTACGGCTGCTGTGTCTTTTTTCTGGACTATCTAGTAATCATCCAGATTTTTGCATTCCGGACCTCATAGGCCTGGTGATGGTTGAGTGCTGTAGCTGAGTGGCAGAGAAGAGTCTGGCCTCAGGCGTCTCTGGATAAATTCTCGTCAGAGACCATGATGAAGGGACAAGGCTGTGGACGATCAGCTATCTGCTGTGGCTCCAGGGGTGCCGCAGAATATGGTCAAAAAAGTCACGTTGGCAGCCACGGTGTGATCAAAGCTGTCTAGTTTGTGTGTCACGCATGCACCATACTGGCCGCCATCATGACTTTTTTGACCATACTCTGTGGACACCCACCTGTGGCTTGCCTCCTGTCTCCAAAAGTGCGTGTTCCTCAACCAGGCAAGCAGCTATGGTTATGTGACAAATTCCAAAGTGAAGTTTGTGATGGTGGTGGATTCTTCCAACACAGCGCTCCGAGACAACGAAATCCGCAGCGTAAGTCTGAGGCGTCCGCCAGATGCCTGTCCGAGGGGAGATTCAACTGCTTGGAGGCAAATAAGTCCTTTTATGATTAAATATAACCGAAGTGGTTTCTTCTGCAGATGTTCAGGAAATTGCATAATTCTTATACAGATGTCATGTGTAACCCCTTTTATAATCCTGGAGACCAAATCCAATCCAGGTGAGTAAACTCGTAAGAATGCCCTTTTCTTGGTTGCATAGATCTGACCGGAAACCTTGTGTGTAGGTCTAAACCAGTGTTTTTCAACCTTGGCAATTTCAACAGTTGAAGCCCACGCATCTTAAAGTTGCCAGGGTTGAAAAACACTGCTCTAGACCCTGTTGCTGAATTATTGTATGACTGAATTCACACACTGTGCTTAACCAGGTCCATTAAAGACCAAATGGCTGCTTTGGCCTGACGCTGGATGGTTTTTAACCGTGGTTATTTTATGGCTTGGGTTGTGGTGTAAATTCATCCTGTTTGATGAATTTATTGCTTGCCTGATGCAGAAAATGGATTTATTTAGTTACTAGTTTAAACGTGTTATGCAAAAGTGTTAAAATTGAGCAACTTCATAGGCTGCCTATGGCTCGGCTGGTCCCTTCTGAGAAACTTTCTTGCCATTTAAGTTCTGTGGGTCTTAATTTTACTGAGGTCTCTACCCCCCCCCATCTTTTTGTTTTTTTAGTGAGGACAAGAGTGCTTTCTGGAAAATGGCCTTTTATCTGGTGTGATGACTAAATGATACTTCTTCCCACCTAGCCAGGCCATTTTTCCTGGCCCTTCTTTTCTGTCTTACGATGCTGGGTGACATGTGAGGCATTTTCCTGATCGATGCATAGTCTCCTGGCTTTTCTGATGAACAAAAGCTCACCAACTTGCCTCTGGAATAATTGCTGAAGCGTGTCTAAGTTTAGCTGCCGGCTCACTGGCATTTTGAGTGGTTGCTTTGTAACTTTTGTATCGCAGCAGAAGGCTGGATAGAAGTGCCTAAGACAGCCACGGATCCTACGCGCCTGCATGAGAAAGCAAGTGCAAACGGCAGGGGGAGCAGGGGAGGTGATGACCACCTTTCACAAACCCTGGGATTCATACATTCTACCCAGCCTAAGTTGCTTAGTTTTGGCTTCGTAAATTAACATGATGCCTGAACGCAGCCCGACTGGTTTGTAACCTAGAACTTACGGCATAGTGCAAATGTCACAGTCCCAGAAGCTGAATGTCCTTTCGGGGGAACGGGGGTGTAAATTAGGGAAGTGCAAAATGTTTTGTGTACGGAACCACTCGTTTTGGGTAGTCCACTCCCAAGCAGACGGTGTGTTTCGGATGTTCTGGTGCCAACCAACTGGGACTGTTTGGCTTTGTATTTGGACAAAACCGGCTCTGGGCAGAAGATTGTGGAAAAAGCCAAGGGCGGGCGTCAGCTGGGGAGGGAAAGGAAGGTGCTGGGAAGTTCAGGAAGCAGATGGGCTGGTGGGATAGCTGGTACTGGGAGCTGCTCAGATCATCACAATAAGGAACAGGCGCATAAGTGGTGGCGGTGACAGCTCTGGGGAAGGAGGGAGGGGCGGGTCAGGCATGGCATCAGGAGTGGCTGAGGGAAGATCCTGGGGAGATCAGGGCTGGGCAGACCACGGAGATAAGCCACGGAAATAGGCTGCCTCGGTGGCAGCAGTAATGAGAGGAGGAAGGGGCTGGGAGAATGGGGGCTGGTGAGAAGAGAGGGGTGACATGGACCAGCCTTGTCTATTCACCCCGTAGAATCCCTGGGAACCTTTCGGGTGGCGTTTTGTCCAAAACCAGGGCAGCCAAAACATTCCGGCAGAACTTCCAGAACACCGTGGTTGGTTCTGAGCGCACAACCCTATTTTCTGTTCTGCGCACTCAGTGTATGTAAGGCAATTTGGCCTGGGGTAGGGCGGAGCAGAATGGTGATCGAGCTGGGGCACATGGAACCCCACAAGTGGAGAACTTCCCTTCTTGCACTCCTCAATTAGCTTCTCTGCCAGGTTGGACTTGGTGAGGTGATCTGGTTCCTGCTTTAAAGCCGCCTCTTTCTGCATTTCAAGGGCCTTTGATAACATGGTGATGTCCATGATGGTGCAAGTTTGCTGAAGGTTCTGCCTGTTCTACTAGCTCCTTGGCTGAGAAAACCTGCCCTGTACAGACCTGTTTGATGTTCTTCCTGTATATTCTGCCCTTTGGTGTTCAATCCTGTAAAATAAACTCCTCCACTCAATCAGTCTGAAGTGGGTGTTTGCAGAGCTACCCAAGGAGCAAGTTACTCACCCTAGAAGAAAAAGGGGCTTGGGTTGAGACAAACCGGCATCATAATAGAAACCTATCTGTAAACCTTGGAGTAAGTTTATAGTAATGCATATTTGAGTTGAGCAGACTGGCTGAGGTTCCGTTCCAGGGCCAGCCAAGACATCTTGCTGCAAGAAGCAAAGATGTAGAATTCTTCTCTCCATTTGAGGGACAAAATGGGCTTTCCCCTTAATGACTGTAGCCCCTGAATGCTTTTTTCTCTTTTAAAATGTTTTCACACGTGGTAAGTTAGGATGTCAGAGAGCTAGGCTAATTCTCTCGCCAGCATGTTTGCTTTTTGCTAAGACTCGTCTTTAATAATAACTATAAAGCCACAGGGTGAATCGATAGAGCAGCTATCCCCAACTTACACTGAGGAGCGAATGTGCAAAGGCTGCCCGGCTCTGCTCTGAAGGGGCCAGATGAGTTCAGAGAGACGTCCGCAGCCAACCACTGTTGTTGCAAGCTTAATTTTCACTAGCAGGACCATTTATTTTGTAAAAAAAGATAAACGCCTTACAAAATGGAGCATTATCACAAACTACATCTCTGTTCATAGGTACATTCATTTTAATACAACCCTCCTTTTTCATTCTGCTTATTTCAACCTCTGCCTGTTTATTATTCATTTAGGGCCCAACCCCCAGGAAATTGCCCCGTGTAAGCTGCCCGGCGTCTGGGGGAGCTCTCTTCTGCTCCAGCACTTCCGGGTTCAGCTTCACGGGGCCAGAACCAAGGGAGCCGTTTTTGTTTCCTTAAATGCTATCAACAGATCCATCCCATCTTTCCACTTGCCAAAATGGAGAATTTTTTTTTTAACATGGTAAAACTCACTTCCAATGTCTTTAGTGCTCAGAGAGAGAACGTCTAGGCAGAATTTACAGAACGGAGGACAAATTCCTTTTTAAGATTTTTTTTTGTCTGCTGCAAGAGGAATAAAGGGAAAGATCATTCCAATAAAATGTGAACTTGACTAGTCTATTTTGGCACAATTCACAAGTTGCTATGCTGGCTTTTCTTGCCAACTCCACAATGGTTTCACGATAAAAGGTTTCATTGGGCATGGTCTCATTTAAGGGGACAGAAAGCTGCATCAGCAGCAGTAAGTCATAGACCAGGCTTGCTCTGGAGTAAAAGGAGTGGAAAACAAGATTGCAGCATAATAAAAATTAATTTATACTTGTTATTTTGAAGAAACATTATCTTAAATTAATTTAAAATGAGGAGCGGGGCGTGTCAGGGTTCAGCGGCCGGCAATAATACCCTGGGAACCGAGCCTCGCTCTGCTGCCCTCCCGGCTGGCCCGCCTCTTGCAGGAAATCCCTTTCTCTGGCCGGTCTTCACAGCCCCTTCCAAGCTGCGCAAGGGATGGACATTTAAAAAGCTCAACGAGACCCTCAGGATAATATCAAAAAGGCAGGAAAGAGCTGCTATTCTACACCCGTATTGCCGGTCCCTTGTACGCGCGCACACACTTTCACAGATCATAACAGGCTGCTTGTGTAACCGCCTAATGGGACGCAGAGAGACCCTCCCGCAAACGGCCCCTTCCTAATGGTTTTACAAAAGGGTTTGGCACATGGGGCAAAGGGGGTTGGATTCTGCACAGGACATGCTGGTTAACACTGGGTTTTTGTTGAGCAGCAGCACCCGCCCTCGCTTACCTCGCCCTAAGGGCCTTAAGCACCCAGGCGAAAGACGGCAGCGGCCTCACTCCCCCGAAATAATAGCACGTATCTCAGAAGTTGCTGAAGAATGAAAAAGGAATCCAGGCCCTTGCAGCACTGCAACTATTTCAAGAGAAAACGACGCATCCCTCCAGCCGGGCCAGCGAGATTTGGGTGCCTCCCCCGGCCGCCTCTGCCACCAGCTGCTTCGATGACCAGGGGGGAGGAGGGGCGTCCTGCTCTCTGGACAACCGGGACAGTGGCTCCTCACAAATCTCTGACAAGTAACAACAAATACACACGGGCTTCGCTTTGCGTTTCTGCTCCTCCCCTGCCGAGTTCCTCCTGGCGTGATGCTTGGGTCGTGTCGTTTACCCCCTAGTAAGGCGTGTACCAGGCAGGTATCCTTCCGCGGCCCCTGGAGAAGAAGCGGGTGCACAGGGAAAGCTCCGGTCATCAGTTTTAGCATCCTGCGTTTAGTCCACCTGCGTTTTTATCCCCAATTCAGAACAATGCCGAAGATGATTTCCACAGTCGTCTTGTAGAGCTAATCACCCAGGGAGGTGGCACTCTACCCCTCCCTGTGGATCTAGAGCAGGGTTTCTTGACCTGGGCCACTTTAAGATGTGTGGACTGCAACTCCCAGAACTCCCCAGCTAGCCGATTCTGGGAGTTCACATCTTAAAGTGGCCCAGGTCAAGAAACCCTGCTCTAGAGAGAGATTGGTCAGTGATGCTTTAAATTGGGTTCCTGCAATGCAAGGGGTTGGACCCAGTGAGCCAGCCCTTCCAACTCCAGGATGTATTAAATACATTCTTCCCCAGGATACCCCATCCTCCATTCCAACTATAAACTCCTTTGAGCAAGCCTCACTCATCCAGCACCCCAACTCTGCAAACCCCAAGATGCATGAACAACAGGCAATGAAAAAGTGGAACTGAAGGAGGAGGGGGGAAGCAATATAAAGGAGGAGAAGGGGGGGGGAATCAAAGGATCTTTATTAAGGACCTCATATAAGGAGAAGCATCACACACCAATTAAACCCCCAAACACATCAAGGGGAAATCAGCCAAATTGTTGTTTTATACAAGCAACCTTTTCATTGGTCAAGGTATCAAAGTGGTGGGTCAATACCTTTTCCCATAGCAACCTTCTGCAATCTACAGAAATGATATCAAGGACATTTCTTGCTCTATAGCCAACCAGAGTGGCATCTCGAGTTGTGTTGGACTATAACAGAGCTTTCCAAACACTCTGTCGCGACACAAAAGTGTATCGCCACACAGAGTCTGGTGTGTCGCCACACAACCCGGAAGCGCTGATCATCATCAGCGCTTCCGGGTTTTCCCGCGGCGACCACCAACGGCGGTGTGCAAAAACTGAAAGCGGCAGCAGCGCTTCCAGGTTTTTGCGCGCTGCCGCAATGGCGGCACTTCCTGGTTTTCCTGTGGTGACACACCAACGGCGTGTGTGTGTGTGTGGTGTGTGTGACACACCAACGTTCCCCCTTTCTCCTCCTCCTCTGTGCCTTCTTTACAGACAAAGCTGTTCCTAGTCCAGAGAGCAAACATGACTGTGGGCTAAGAGAAGGTTGGCCTGTATGAAACCCGGTGTGGCTTTTCCAGCCATTGGAGTGGCCTAACCACTGCCCCACATTGACAGAAGCAGAAATGTGGATTTTCTTGAAGGCCAAGATGGCAACTAGAACCAACAAGCAAACTAGAAGAACAGAAGAAGAAATACCAGAAATTTAAAAACTGGCCCTACACTGTAAAGCTTCCAGCAGTAGGCAGATGTGCTTGGGCTTCCTACAAGCATGCAGTTAATGGAGCCAGGATTCAGCCTCAGCCCCCTCCAGGAGGAGAGTTTACCGGAAAGGGCTCCGTGTTGCCCACTCACCTGAATACTCTGCCACGAGGCCTCGAACGCTGCCCTCCACAGAAGCTGGCATGACGAGGTAGAGCTCCCCGGCCTCGGAAGCGACCCCGGGAACCACCCCGGTCTGTGGAGCTGATCCCTGGAAAGTTGGTTCTTTTGGGCAACACCTGAAGCCAAAACAACATGGATCCAAGGAATCCGGTGTGAACATGTGGAAACAGGAGGATGGGCAGTGGAAAACAGTTGCCCCCCAGCTCACTGGAAGGGAAATTAAAGTCTGCCATTATGTGGAAGCTGGCTGTGTCCTGATGTAACAGTCAATGGCTTGTCCAGAAGAAATGGGAGAACTGTAAGCTCTGAATTGACAAAGTTTGCCCAAGACTCTCATCTAGACTCAAAGGAGGTTCGGTAGCAGATGGTGCAGCTACAGCATGTTGTGGAAACCCGACTATCGCTTTCAGACGTAACACAGTTTCTTTGGGCAGTGCGTATAGTGTGAATCCTGCCACTGTATCTTGTTACTCTGAGCTTATGGGTTAGCATTAGAGGGTTTAAGGTTGGCATCTTCTCAGCCAGTTCCGTTACCTGCCTTGAGTTCATCCACACAGCTAGACTCCCCAAATTTCCAGGAGGGGCATTAAGTATTTTAAATATGCTCTGCAGAAATGTGTTTTAATGAGCCCACTCAGAGGAAGAGGAACGATGATGGGTCAGACAGAAGTCCAACTTGGCCAGCACTCAGCTTTTGATAGGGACCAAACCAAGGCTTCCAGGTCACCCTCAAGCAGGACCTTATTGGCTGTTGTGGGTCTTCCGGGCTGCGTGGCCGTGTTCTGGAAGTTGTGGTTCCTAACGTTTCGCCAGCATCTGTGGCCAGCATCTTCAGAGGGCAGGAGCACAGACAGAAGCGAAATCTCTGTGCCCAGGTAGAGGTTTCGCTTCTGTCTGTGCTCCTGCCCTCTGAAGATGCTGGCCACAGATGCTGGCGAAACGTTAGGAACCACAACTTCCAGAACACGGCCACACAGCCCGGAAGACCCACAACAGCCATCGAACTCCGGCCGTGAAAGCCTTCGACAATACACAGGACCTTATTATTTGCTACCTGCAACTAGTGTTCAGAGGTATCCTGCTATCCAGCAACAATTCTTGCCAATGGTAGGATCCTGCATCAGGATAGCCTCCCACAGCGCTTACCTTGATGATGCGGCCTCTGAATGTCCCTTCATCCAGTTCCATGGCTGCTTTGAGAGCGCTCTGGTCAGCAAATTCTATGTAGGCATACCTGCAAGAGGAGAGGCTGTTAAGGGTTCTGCACTCCATGGCAAACTCTGTCTCTTGTGAGAAGCTACACTTGTTGAGTTTCTGCCTGAGACATGAAGGGGCAACCTTGCTGCTCCTCTTGCTATCTGTAGACTCAGCAAGTTGAGAAAATCCATGCAATATTTCAAAAGGGCAGGATTGCTACCAGCTCCTATAGAAGGCAGGGGCAACCTGTGGCCCCAGGCCCCTTTTTTGGCCCCTGAAGACCCTGCTGAAAGTTGGCAACATGATCTCCCATTCTTTTCAGTGAAATTTGTACTTCAAGATCTATATTAGATGTAACAGGGTTTCAAAACCAAAGAAATCTCTCAAAACCCCTCTGTAAAATTTATTTATTTTTATTTTATTTATCATATTTATATAGCCCTAGGAAAACAAAGGTCCTGAACTCATCCGGGTAGGCAGCCCCTTCCTTCCTAACCAACTCTCTCCCCGCCCCTCTCCCCACAGCAGCCAGTCACTTGCCCTTTCGGGTGGCCTGAGAACTTGTCACAAAGGATAGTCACTCGGTTGATCTGTCCACAGCCGTTGAAGTAGGACTCCAGTTCTTCCGCAGTTCCTCCATAATCCACCTGTGAAGATCAGGCAGATGCTTCTCCAACTGCGTGTCCCTTGTTTGAGACCACTGTAGTCCCACCACGTCTAGGACTCCAGCTTGTGGAGCGATTTATAGACCCAAGGCACCTGGGAGTACGTTTCCACAGATGCAGGGTCTCGGGTCTCCTTCCCATCAGTGGGAGAGAGAGTCGGCAGGAAAGGGAGCACCCCTCGGGCTTACACCCACCATTCAGTGCAGATTCTGGCACACATGATTTAATCCCTTTCTTACGTTTCCCACGTAGATTGAGCGCTGGTCAGCCTCCACTTTTTTCTCATTTATTCTAGATAACAGAAGACCTGCACACGAAAGAGACAACTCTAGAAGTTAGGGGGGAGAAGGCCTTTGCCAGTCTCTCCCAGCTCAGTGCCCTCCTTTGCCAGCCTTTGAATATGGTGCCTGGGAATTTGGGGCGTCGTAATCCCCATGCTGCTATTCCTTATAACGGGCCTGCCTTTCAGTTCTGAACCCCTAGATGTCTATTTCTTCCATCTCCTAGCTGTCCCGTGTAGTTCAGGGCAACTTCTCCATCTCCTTCATTGCAGCAGTCCACCGAGATAGGTCCGGCTGAGAAAGGCTTGGCCAAGCTGAGGTCTCCCACGAGGCCTCTCCCCTCCTCCTCCGTTCTAATTCTCCTCCCTCTTAAGCCCTTCCAAAGGATTCAAATCCCCCTCTAGCCTTGAACCTGGAGCGTCTGTCTACCTCACTGCCCAGGCTGGTTTGCTATGGCCGAGGAGACCCAGCAACACTCTCCGAACTCAGTAGAAAAAAAGGTGGCTACTAGTTGCAGCAAAGTTCTCTCTCTTTTCGAACAAGACAGAGGCAATCTGGCAAAAAAACCCAACAGCCATTGAAATTAAGTTGTAAAAGTCGTGGCGTCCTTTGATCTCCTGCCCTCAGAAGTATAGCTAGAAGCAGCAGCGTGTTCCCTTACCCTGCCCCAAAAAAAGGCCGTTTGTGGTGACCTGTTGGGCATTTCTCCGAAATTCCCTTTGAATCATCGTGTTTGAATACCCAACTCACCCCATGCTGGGGACAGAGATTTTTGCAAGAAAAAAGGAAAAAGGGCAATGTGACATAATCAATCCCGTTCAGCTGTTCCAAAGTTCAGCACGGTCCTGAAAACCTAAACCACAAAAGCTCCCTTCCCCAGCTGCCCACGTCTGAAGCCTCCAAAGGCATTCTGGGACAGGCACAGCTCTTGTGTCGTGCAGGAAAAAGGGTTCGGAGTGCTTCCACGTGGCCACTGGCCTCGCCCTTGGGCCATCTCCAGCAGTTTTGCATCGCTGCATCACCGTCCCAACCGCTTGCACGCCGCCCTCCCATTTGGCCAATGCAAGGGCACAAAAAGTAGGACCCAATTGCTTTCCCTTGGTACTGGCCTTTCGTGGCAAGGGGGGAACCCTGAAAGAAGCAGAAAGTGGCCATGGGTGGGGGGAATAGCAACAGCACTGCCACCTGGAGAAATTAAAACAGACTCGCATCTGGGGAACCCAACATCTGTTACATGCCTTGATTCATCAGCACAGCTGGGCTTCCCAGGTTTTCCTGGGAAGACAGAAGAGCATTATGTGTTTCGTGCCCCAGAAATGGGAAAGAAAGAAAGAGTGGGAAGCGGCAGCTGTGCCCCCCAAGGTGAAACCACAGGCCCATCAGCTGCAGCCAAAGACAGTCCCAGCAAGCTGCTTTGCAATGCTGCTTCTGGAGCAGAAGCTGAACAGAGGATGACGCTACATCCCACCCCAAGATGGTATGGGCCCCCAGAAAGGTGGTGCTGACCCCAGGTCAGAGCAGCCCCCCCTTGGGGAAGGGCCCAGAGGCAGCCACCATTGGGCAGCCCTGCTTGACCTGAGCCGTACCTGGGTCTGACCTCACGAGGAGGGACTTTGCTTCGTTCTGCAGCCACTCATCGTCCTTCTCCATCTCACGGACTTTGGCTTTGATGGCCTCCAGTTCCTTCACGCCAAGAGAAGCAAAAGGAGAGGTGGAAGATGAGGAGCACCCCTCTCCCCCAGGCCCAGAGGTGTGCTCAGAAAAGGAAGCACCCCTGCCCAGGCCTCCTTGGGGCTGGTTTTTCAGGTTCCAACATTTTCATCCTTGCAAGAAGTGTAGGCCTGCCGCCTCCCTCATTTCTCACTTCGACGTGAGCAGAGGCGGCCGAGAATTAGGGCAAGCCTGGAGGAGACTTTCTCGTACTGTACATGGCCTCCAAGAAGGTCCCTCCGAGCCGACCCAAGTCTCAGGGTAAGACTCACCGGGTCTTCAGCTTGCAGGGCCTCTTTGTTTGCTCCTTCCAGAGGACTCAAGGCTGAATCTTCTTCCATGTGTTTCTGCCAAGCAGAAATTTCAGCTGCATCCCAGGGGGAATCTCGGGTGTCCAGATCAGGAGGATCACGCCACCGGGATCCAGAATCAGAGAAGCGGTGGCTTGGGGAAAGTCACATCACCAAGGTTAGACGCTTTGGCTGGAGCTTTGACTGCCTAGGAAATGCCATGGGTGTTCTCTAAGCCCCCCCCCCACCTCCTGTACACTTGAGGGTCTGGCTTCAGTTACCAAGAGATGAAGGGAAGCGCTTTGCCTCTTCTCAGACTGGGCCTAGTTCATCAGGGGAACAAGCCTTCCAAATGTGTGTGTTTCTTGAGAAGGCTTAGTCAATGCCACTCTACCCAAACTGTGTGGAATCCACAAGAAAGATCCCAAAAGATCCCTTAGTCAGATGCCACTCTACCCAAATTGTGTGGAATCCACGAGATCCCAAAAGATCCCTTAGTCAGATGCCACTCTACCCAAACTGTGTGGAATCCACGAGATCCCAAAAGATCCATTAGTCAGATGCCACTCTACCCAAACTGTGTGGAATCCACGAGATCCCAAAAGATCTCTTAGTCAGATGCCACTCTACCCAAACTGTGTGGAATCCACGAGATCCCAAAAGATCCCTTAGTCAGATGCCACTCTACCCAAACTGTGTGGAATCCACGAGATCCCAAAAGCAACTACTAAGCAGGGGCCAAATCAAAACTGCCTGTCAAGCTGGGCTTGCAGACGAGCCAAGAGACCGTGGGAGACTCGACCACTCCTAACCTTGCCTCTAAAAATATCTTCATGGCTCCCTGCCTGCAAATTTCTGGGGAATGGTATAAGGCCCAGCTTTAAGGTAAGAAGGACAAGGAGAAAAGCAGGGCTTAAGAATGGTTTGTTTGTTTCTGAATGCATAACAACAATGGCCATGTTGCTAGTTCAGATTTGGCTCTGAAAGCCTAACCGTGAGGGCCACTTCATGGTCTCCGAGAAGGTTAGCTGCAGAGCCTTGACACGATTCGTCCCTGGAGGTGTCCCACTGAATTGAACAAGATTTGCTCAGGCAAGTACAGAGCACCATCCTAGGAAGCAAACCCAAGGCATTTTGCTACCTGAGCCTTACACACATGCTCACATACACACATCAAGGTGCAAAATAATAGAGTATGACCCCTCATAAGCACCTCTGTCTTGAACAGTAAAAAGAAAATCGTAACTGTACAATCCATTATGGCTACTCTTTCAGGACATTCCAAGTTGGCAGACATTGGCTGAGTTCATGGATTATACTAAGCCATGGCTTGTCTGTATGGCTTGTAAACCCTAAACCTTAGCTTAGGAACCAAACAGTTACCAAAAGCCACAAGCCACTTGAGGTCTATGTTTGCAGAGTGAGCCAACACCCAACCTTCTGGGATTCTACCACGAAGCATCCTCAAAGGACACTCTTAGCTATAAAAATGAACCCCTGGGAGAGGAGCCCCAAGTAATGTTCATGGAAACAAGGAAGCCAAGCCCACGGTCATACCTTACCTTGCCCCAAGTCCAAACATGATTACTCACACCTCTTTTTGCCAGCAAACCCTTGTTTTCCCCAGGTACCGAGGCCAGGCAAATTTGGAGGAAGCAACAGCTGAGGCAGAACCTGTGGAGCTCCATTTGATCTCTGAACAGCCAATCAGATGCAGCATTTGACTCACTTGGGGCTAGGCTACTGGGGGAGGAGGAGCAAAAAAAACCCTCCATCTTAACCTGAACACAAGGCTGTTATTGGTATCAACTGATTGTTCTGATTTACATTGTCTTTCCTTCAGAAGCTCAAGGTAACTTATGGAGCATTCCCTCACTCTTCCATTTCCCCCCACAACACCCTGCTGAGAGGGACTCATCCCATGCCCCCCAGGGAGCTTCCATGCTGAGCATGGAGTTGAACCAGGATCTCCCTGCCCAAGTCCACCACCTCTTCAAGGTGGTCATCCAACTCCTCTGGGGAGCAGCCTTAAAGCTCTGGTGTCCTAAAGTAGCAGACTGAACGGACTTGATGCACCAGAAATCAGTCTGCCATGTGGACTCCTGAGGCTGGGGACAGCGCTGATCCCATTAACTGGGAACATTCAAAGCCTATGAGAACCTGCGTGAATATTGGTGGTTCTGCGGACAAGACTAGGCAGAGCTTCCTCCGCAGCCTCATGCGAGAGCCTCTGAGGCGGGGCTGGTTTATGTTCTGGTCAAAAGAAGAGGACAGGTAATTTTCACAGCTGCCCCTCAGCCGAGTTCCTGTTCCTTTAGCAGTTGCTGCACAGGCTTGGAAGAACTGAGTATGGAAATGCAACCTCAGTGCTGGGAAAGTTTCTCTTCTTGAACTCAAGGGATTTGGCTGAAGGTTTTGTGGGCCCAGCCTCTTGGCTCTATTCAGCAAGCTTTGGGGGGGTACCAACGGAGTCCATTCTGCAGGAATTAAAGGCACAGGAGCATAAAGTGCTGGCTATCCTCATCCTTGTTGTGTCTCATTCCCCCGATCTTCTCCCACTAAAAAGCCAATTTCGGTGTACTGTAAGTGACCTTTCCCTTCCCTTTTCTTTCCTTGTTTGTCATCAGCATTGGCCTGTCCTTTCTTTCACAGCATGATCCCAATATGTTTACTTAGAAGTAAATTCTACTTTCAGGGCGGTTTGCTCGTCCATTGCATTAAACATGGGGAACTGGGTTGGGTTTCAGCCCCCGTCTATGTATTCGCTGAGCGAAGGGGAACAGACTTCCAAGTCAACTTCCTCTGTGCTCCTGCCTGCCATTCAGCTGGGCCAGAGGGATCGACCATCCAGCTCTGGAAAAGGAAGTACCTGTGAGTCTGTGCCAACAGAGGTGCGAGGGGCAGGTGTCTCTCAGAAGCCCAGAGAGCTGCTGTGGGTCAGTGCAACCAGCACTGGATTAAAGGGAGCAGATCTGACTCAAAGGCAGGGTCCATCCATGGTTTTGTGAATGGTTGGTTGAGCGAGGCACAGCTGGTGTGTTCCTGCATCTCACGAAGGCAGACCCAGCCAAACACTTTTCCTTGCGCATCCAAGATCCCCTATCACCTGTTGGGGTTCAGTGGCTGGGCCTGTACAGTTAAGCCCTAAAATGGCTAGCTGGTTTGGGCTTAGCATGCTGGGTGAGAGAAACCTCCCCCAGCCCAGGCTGGTTATTTATGGCCTGTTGGCATCTTTCTTGACCTAAGGCAGTGTTTCTCAACCTTGGCAGCTTGAAGATGCGTGGACTTCAATTCCCATGCTGGCTGGGGAATTCTGGGAGTTGAAGTCCACGGATCTTCAAGTTGCTGAGGTTGAGAAACACTGACCTAAAGTGTTGCCCTGGGAATCGAACAGGCAGTGAGGAAGCCCTTCAATCATTCTTCCATTTGTGCAAATGGGCCTTTGTGGCCTGAGGAGGAGGACACTCAAGAAACGGATGCCGCTGCATGATATTAAACAATCTTTATTACACGGATACAGAGTTAAGAACAGACATAACCTGAATCATAATGTTTACATCTTCCACGGGTCAAACATACAGTACATTTAGAGAAAGCAGGAAACCACAAGGGAAAGGGGGAAAAAGAGAGCATGCCGAGAGAAGGGCCCCCCCAACTCAACCCTTCTATCACTTAGTCATTTCTCTGGAATGGCCACAGAAACCCACAAACACTGGGGAGGGGGGGGGAGGGGGGGACCGGGGTTCTCTTTTGCTTTGAATTTTGCTTTGCTTGAATCTCTATTACTCTCCTCTCTTGACACATCTTTGCAAACATACGCACATGCGCCCATGTTGGTCTGTACAAGGGATGTCCCTCCTTGTCCCCAAACCCTTTGATTCAAGTATTGCACGGTTCTATGCGTGAGACGCTTCCTGGGCACCCTGAGAACAGTGCTTTTCCTCCACCTCAGGGGGAGGAGAGGGGGCCATGTCTGCCCTATAGCGCTGGCAGCTTCTGAGTCTTTTGGCAGAGTCACTTGAGGCCTGGGATAAGACCCAGGAATGCGCCATCTCTGACCTGAATCCAGCATGCTTTCCCGCCAGGAGCAGAGCCCGCTTCGAGATGCGAGCCGGCTGAAAACACAAACGAAGGAGCACTTGGGTTCTCCAGAATTGCTGGGATGAGCTCACATCCACGAGAGTTATGAGGAAATGAGTGAGAGCCGTTGAGAAGGGTTTGGGTCACGTTCTCTACCCCAGGTCCTGAGCCGGGGATCGGGGCGGGGGGGAAGAGGGCGAGAGTGGTGATGGGTTGGTTCCCAGCTGATGAGGTTCAGCAAAGTCTTTAAAGCTAGATCGGTGCTGTGTTTATTTTTCCACAAGCTGCCCTGTGTTGCTTTCCTCTTTTCCTTGCATTCCACTCTCTGAGCCAAGGTTCTACCCTGAGAGACAGAAGGACACCTCGGATCGTGACGACACATCCATGCCTCGGAGCGTGCGGAAGCATCACATGGGAAGAGCATTGGTTTCCAAGAAAATGGGTATGTGACTCTAAGTCCGCTCCCACGGTCTTGGTTCAGAACAAACCAGCCTGCTCTTCCCAAATCATGGTCTCACACAAGTCATCATGCTGGTGGGCATCCATATCGTCCCCTTGCGCTCCTGCCGAGACACTATTAGGGCCCTGGAGGCCCAACCGCTCACCCACAGCAGGGAGCAGATCCTTTTCCTTCCTGTTTGCCCAGCAGGCAAAGGGGGCAAATCACTGAGGATCAGCAGGGGAGAAGTACCCCTATCTCACCTGATGGCTCCTTAGAGCCACTACATCCTGCCACTGTAGCAGCCTGTAAATGAAGCCCACAAGTAACGGTGGCACCCTGTTTACCGGGTCGGATGGCAGCGCTGGTGACACACAGAGAGAAGACCCATCTGGGGCTTCCTTTAAGGGCATGGCAGGAGAAAGGATAATCTTCCTGCAGCAGGGAGTGAACAGATGAGAGAAGGATTAAGAGATGGAGAGCCACAAAGAAGTGAACTCAAGGGGATCATAAACTGGGCAAGCATAGAAAGATGGGGTCTTGTTCTCAAGAGGTGGGAACTTCCATTCTCTGGAAGCATTTCCTGCTGCAGAAAGGAGGGAACAAACAAGGATGGGGTAAGAATGATCAACCAGCTAAAGAAGCAAAGCATCCTTTGATCTATGGGAGAACTATGAAATTCTAGCGCAAGAAGAAAAGAACAACCTACGTACATTTGGATCAAACTTGTTTTTTCACATGGCGAATTCAGCACCCACTGCCTCCAGTGGATCCTCACAAATAGCCCAAACCAAAGTGGCAGTGAAAGAACAACCCCCTGTCCTGGTTCAGCTCATTTTTCAGAGATTCTCGAGAACGAGGCAGAGCGCAATTCCCAGATGGAGTCAACAGCCTGTCAAAATCCCTGGGAAAAAGTCAACTTGGAAATAGCTGCGTGAATTTGATCTGAGCCAGTCCAAACGGATGCATGATTTCCCACATTTGCAAACTGGTCTTTCCTTTTAGAAAGGTCGCTCTGCTTTTGATTTTGCCGTTTGCTTCATCCGCAAGGAAGAGTTTGCAGACGAAGCTAAAGGCATTCAAAGGCTGCCGCCCTACACTCACTTGCTCGGATTACATCCCGCTGAAGTCAGTGGCACTCAGGTCAATGCAGTCTGTAGGCCTGCAGCTGCTACATCTGCGACCGATCCAGGTCGTCATGTCGTGTGAACCTAGGCAATAACGTTTTATTAAAGCTATCAGAATTGGGAGAGCTACTTGAAGCTCTTGGTATCTTGTAAATTCCTAAGGAATCCTGTCTGCCTTTGGGTTCCCAGTGAGTTGGAGGGAGAACCACAAGAACGGGAGAAAAACGAAAGACGGGAGAAAAAGAAAGCGGGTGTCCTGAAGAAGGGCTGCTCACATGCCAAGCAAGAGGCGGATCAGCCATACCTGGATGGCCCATGACCCCTCCCTTTAGACGGTACATCCCCTCTTTTCATGGCAATAACCAAAAAATCGGAACCCAAACCATTATGCTTTCTGCTAGTGGAGCAGGAAGATTTTTCTCCGATCCATTTTGGTTTCTTTCCAAACAGCCTAAGGGCAAGCAGGGAGTGCGTCACCAGGAGTGGGGGGGTGTCACAATCTTGTCCTCTTGCCCCCCCCCCAACCCTGAAGGGGAGAGAGCAGGGCACATTGTGAGAAATGGGCTCAATGGGGAACCAGCCACTTTCTTGCTCCCCGCGCTTGCTCTAAACCGAGGTCACATGAACAAGCCAGGAAGACCCGGTTTGGTCCTAATAAGAGAGCCTTGGCTGTATTTAGAGCAAGTGGCCCTTCCAGGTGGGACTACTCAGAAATCAGCCATATTGAGTTCAGTAGGAAGCCGCGGAGGGTTACAGCCGAAGTTCAGAGAGCATACAGCTGACTCAGTGGCTGGCATCGCAGGGCACAGCAACAAACTGTGTCAAGAAACACATTCCCAGCAACGTGTTCCAGGCCAGCTCCCCTGGGTGGATTTACACACTCCTCCTCTCTTTCACCCTCTCTCCATTGGAGACCTTTAGCAAAGCACCTAAGATCAATGCGCTATCAGCCTGTGGTAGCAGCAGACATCCTTGCAGTAGAAACCAGGGGGGAAAAAGCCTTTCCAGGGAATGAAGTTTACATTGTGGGAATACTGGCTCTCCATTCCGGAGGAGGAGGAGGAGGAGGAAGAGGAGGAACTGGCTGAAACCAAGAAAGAAGAAAGGAAGTTTTCTGCTAGACAAGAAGAAGATGCTGGCAGAATGGGGCTGGAGCTATGGTTCCAAAGGCTTTGGGGCCACATCTTTAAGGGATGCTTGGGAGTAAGAAACAAGATGGAAATGGCGAAAAAGAGAGGAGGGTTTCGAATGGATGGTTCTCCTCAGGCCCCCAGTGAATGAACACGCTGTGGATGAAGCAGGGCAATTGCACGGACCTCACCTCCCTTCCCGAGCATCACAGGCACTGCATGTAGAGCTAAAACTGGGCGGTGGTCCATCGACTGCCTACACCAGAACGTCCACCCCCAACAGCCCAGGACTTTTGAGACAGAGGCACTGATGGGACCACCAGTATGCAAATCACCAACGCTCTATAGATGGTTTCTGGAGGTCTTAAAAAGAATGGCCAAGCATACACAGATCGCTGTTTCGGTTCTGTTGCCAGTAAACAGGCTGGCCAAGGCGGAAGAGAAGGAGAGGCCTTCTTACTACCTTGGTCTTGTTTCCCCTTGGAATCAGTGACCCTGACCTTGCCCAGCGCAGGATCAGGACACCGGGGCTTCCGAAGTGAAAAGGTCTCTTCTGCTCAAGGCTCTCCTTGGCTCTAAGGGAGAAAGACCAGCCAAGGCAGCTCAAAGAGAACCCATCATCCACAGAGATGAGCCCCTTGCAAGAAGAACTGTTTGTTCTGGCGAAGGAAATGCCTCCCTGGGTGGGCACAGGGGAGGAAGACTTGTTGAGCTGCTTGCATTTGGGGGGGAAGAGAATGCCCAGGAAGGAAAGGCCTGAATTGGGGGGGGGGGTTGTGGAAAAATAAGACAGAGAAAACACCCGTGATGCCCCAGGGAGCTCAGCATCTTTCCCTGCCCGACTCTTTCCAGGCTGGAGAGGACCCTGTGCTGATGTGGTGGATGAGTCGAAAGATGGGGAGTGGCCTGAAATGAACGCAAGGAGTACCAAGGAGGGATGCAATGGCAGCATTGTCCCATTTGATGACCTCTGGAGGCATTGGACCACAACCCCGATGCTGCCCAGCCAGAAAGGCCTCCGAGGGCCCTGCAGGCCAACCGATTGGAAGGGGAGGAAGCTGGACAAGGCTGTTTAAGGGGGATAAAAAAGATTCCTTGAAAAAAGGCCAGACAGAGTTCTGCCCTTCCAGAAAACTACGCCTTCTCACGAGCACAGAAATTTGTCCTTCTCGGAAAAACCTATTTCCCCCAACGTTTACATACTTCAGTGGTTATCTGTTTTCATTATTTGGCAAAAACGTCTCTTCATCATCCTCATCCTCATCCTCACCACCCCACCCCCACCCCTATTATTAGCAGTATTTTTGGAACCTTTGCAAAGACTATTTACATTCACATTAAAGGTACAACATTTCTGCCCTGAGCCCCTGGCTGGGCAGTCTGTAAGGGGTCCCCCCTCCCTGCAGCCATGCCGTTCCCCCGTATTGCACTCCCGTCCTTGGTGCTTTGTACAGTGATGCAAGGAATGTGACCATTGGACACCTCCTCCCCCCTCCCCCTCCTCCTCCATGGGGAAGCATCTGTTGGTTTCCTCCAGAGAAAGCGTGATGAAACCAGGATGGCAACGTTGGCAGGAACAGGATGGAGGTGAAAGGTCACCCTGCCAAGTTGCTTGCCATCAGCCCGGGGAGACACAGAAGCTGGGGCGTCTCTCGGCTGGCCTGACACCCCATCTTCAGAAGCGGAGAAGCAAATGAAAGACGCCTCTCGGTTCTTTGGGGGGTCTGGAAGAAGTCAAGATGGGAACTGCAAGAAACTACCTGGGAAGATGGGTGGATTTTGGAGAGCGGAGAGAGAGGTAGAGGCGAAAAAGTCCGGGCGGTTACAGCGACTTCCTGCTCAGGAGCTGGAACCGAAATAGCCGAGAGCAGGCAGAAGCGGGTGACTCTCACGGGTCTCTCTGGAACAAGCTGTGTGGTGGGTGTGCAGGTGGCTGTTTAATACAACAGATTTTGATATATATATATAAAAAAGCACAATGGGTTTTTATAATCCACCAAGCGAGGGAGTTTATAGAGTCACTTCTGCCTCACTCTTTCTCTCTCTCTCTCTCTCTCACACACACACACGCACACACACACTCACACAATCACAAAAGTGGTGGATGCTTTTGTTTAGTTTTTTTGCTTTATTCTACGAAAATTTCTCTGAATCCCACCATTGCACGTCTCTCCTCCTCCACGGTCACATCCACATCGGAACAGGCCAAGTCCACGTGCACAAAGGTCCGCTGCCCCTCCCGCCCCCCTCCAGGAACACAAAGGAGTAAAATTCCGCCAGCCGCAGCCGCCTCGCTGGGGCTAGAAAGCTGCAGAAAGCTGCGGACCTCCTCTGTTCACAAAAACCTAATAAATAAAGCCTCCGTACTGAGGAAAAAGAGGAAGAAGTCGATTGAAGGAAGAAAGGGGGGTGGGGGGGAAAGGAAGAAACAAACTTTGGCAGTGGAAAAAAGTTTGGATTTTTTTTTCTGTTTTTGGATTTCCTTTGGAGCAGAGGTGAAAATGGTATTTCTTGGCTAACTAGCAAGGTAGTTTACAGGTAAGCTTCCTTTACTTGGTTTTGTTGGGTACTTTTTGGATTTTTTTTTCTTTCTGTTTTACTTAAAGCCAAAGAGTTTGATGTTTTTATTGTCTATTTTTATTTTTTTACAAAAAAGGAAAAAAAAAGGCTTGCTTTTTGTAACTGAAAATCCATTTTTCCCTGCCTTCTCCCCCTTCTTCTTTCCCGGAAGGGGTTTTCATTCTTTTTATTTCCGCGAACACGCCTCCAGCAGTAGACGGGTGGAAGCACCTTCCCGTTTTCCTTCCCTGTCCCCAAGTCCAGAGGTGGGGATACCTGCAAATTCCTCATCCAAGAAGAAGAAGAAGCAAAAGAAAATGAAGGAAGGAGAAAAAAACCCAACAACCTTAAATTCCCCCAAATCCTATGGGTAGGAAGAAGCAGAGTATTCACCATCACCATCTTAAAAGAACGGACGAGCGACTGGAGAAGGTCGGCGTGTGCCTTAACTCCATTTAAAGCCAGGTCTGAGGATTCGTGAGGATTCTGTGTGAGTTAGAGGTTGTTCTGGAGGTCAAATACGTGTCAGGTAGCTGAGGATTTGCATTGAATGCAGTTTTGTTTTGTTTTGTTTTTCATTTGGAGAGAAGTGTTAGCAGCAGCAGCAGCAGCAGCAGCAGGGACGGCCGCCTTCCCCCTTCGCCTGTCGCCTAGCGGGACGTGGCGTCCAAAGGAGCCGGCGTGGCCGGCGTGCCAGAACGCGAGGCTGCGGCAGAGCCTGGGTCGCTGGAGCTGCCTGCCACGGCTACGCTGGGGATGGAGGTGGTCACGGCCACCACGTCTGGCTGGGCAGAAGCCACGGGCAGCCCAACCATGCCAGAAGAGGCTGCCCCCGCCGAAGCTTGGAGGCTTTGGAGGGTCTGTCCACAGACGTGGTGATGCTTCTCCCAATCTTTGTGCTGGCAGAAGGAGCCGCAGTAGCGCGCGGTGTTGCATCCGCTGCAGGTCTCACTGGCCTTGCGCCCGCAGTTCCAGCAGCTCTGCAGGAGAAGGCGAAAGCACACAGATCAGCGCGGACCGAAAGACAAGCGTGGGGGGTCAGAGGCTCTCTACTCTTCACCGGACCACCAGACACATGGTCAGTCTCTCCCGTGGCGGCATTCTCAAAGGGCTGTGGCTGCGGTCCAGACTGTGCTCAACTCCTACATTTTAGGACAAGGCCAAACCAAGGGTGGGGAGCCACGAGACCAACAAACGCCCGCCTCTGGGTCATGGCCGCTTCCAGCCCGCTACTCGGGCGCCAGGCTCCATGTCAGAACTGGAGAGGGTCACTACCTCACTGGAGTCCTCCTGCTGGTTAATGACGGTCAGGGCGTCCTCGGAGGCCTGGCGCTTGGCTTCGGCCAGGGCCCGCTCCATCTTGGCCCGCTCCGTGGTGATCAGCTCGTGCGCCTTCTGCTCGGCGTCCGAGACGGCCTTCTGCAGCTCGGACATGGCCTGCCGCTTCACCTCGTTCACGGCTTCTTCTGAAAGGCAGAGCGCACGGCAAGGCAGAAATCATGGGGGGGGGGGTGCTTGGCCAGGGCAGACGCGCGTGCGGCAACGTCAAGAGAGCAACGCGCTGCTGCTCTGAAGGAGGTCTGAGATCTTCGGGAATGGGATGGTCCGCCTGTGGCCCCAGGGCCACCCGCGCTCCCCAAGGTCCCCTTCTGTGGCTCTTTCAGGCCACCCTGACTGTGACTGCTAAAACTGGCAGCTATTTTCAGGCAAGAAACCTAAAAACTGTAGCTTAAGCCCTAAAATAGGCACAACACAGTTAAAAAACAAATCTCGCCACTGAACTCAGCTCCACCCCTCTGTGTGATGCCGCTGCATCCTTTCTACAGCCCCCCAAAGTTTGCCCACCCTGTTCTAGAAGACAGTTTCAGCAGCCCCAGGATACCTTGCAGGCGACGAATGCTCCGCAAAGCATCCTTTCTCTCTGGCTGAGATGTGACAAGCAAAAGCCACACAAGATGGCATTCGCGCCACACACCTCTCCTGATGACTAACTAACCCATTTTGGGGGTTCACACAACCCACTGTATTGCAAACTAACCAAACGGCCTGGATTTGCCCAAGGTGCCAGCCTGCAAGAAAAGCTAACCGGGGCTAATGCTGAACAAGTAAACAGATTGTATGAAAGGATCCACTAGCTAAGTTTTTAACCGACTTGGTTTAGGAGGCTGTGCAAACACAGTTGCAGAGCACTTCAGGGGAAAGTGGCCACTTTAATTCCACTTTCCCTGCACCTCCTGCAAAGACCTTCCATTCTCCATCAGGCTTAGCCAGAAGGCCGCACTGCACCCTGCGGGGAACCAAGCCCCTCACCCCACCCCACTTTTAGTTGTGTGGAGAGAAGACTGGCCACAGATTCCTCTGCACCGTTTTCTGGGTGGCGGATGGGCAAAATCCAACCAGGACAGATCCATCTATTTCAGATAGCCAGGCCAGGCATTTGCTGCCTTGGGAGGTGGGGGGGGGGAGCGATTCCCAGCCAAAGAAGGCCCCAGAGACTGTGGCTCCCCAGGGCGCTTCCCGGCTGAGCCCCATAAAATCAGCATCTGATGGACATTGCGTTATCCTTTGGAGATGTTCCTCCTCTATCCATGACTGCCTGCTTCGAGGTTCCCCAGCTGCAGCGCTGGTCTGCAGAGCTCTGTGGGTGTGCAAGAGCGGCCCCGTCAACGCTTCAGACTCTGCCCAAGGGCAGCCCCCAGCTGGGGAAGGAGGACTGAGCTGACCCAGCACAAGGGATGCTGGCACACCGTGCTGGGCGTGATCCGCAACGGGAGGACTGCGGGCTGGAGCACCCACCCGAATGGGAGCAACGGCCGCCGTCCCAGTTCTTGATCGAGGTGATGGGCCAGGCATCTGTCGCCAATTTTTTGGCTTTTGCTTGAGGACACGAGAGCCAATTTTCTACGAAAAGCATTTCCTCACCTCCCCCAAAACTCACCAGCTTTCCTCCAGATTTCCTCCGGCATGTAGCCAGACAAGGGCCTGGATACGAATTCGCGATGAGCATCTGGGGAAACGGCAGAATGAGAAAAATCTGTTAGGAAACGTTGAATGAATAAATACCTGATTTGTATGTATTGCTTTAAAAAGCCCCCGTGCTGTGCAAGCACACGTATCAGCACCCCTGACCGGACCTCTGAGGGTCGGCGGCCGGACAGCGGCTGCATCCGGTGAAGCGTCTGCTTTATGTTAAACTGAGACAAGGGGGCGGCGGGCGCTCACCTGCACCTGCGTACGGGCAGGGGGCAAAATACCACCTGGGGATCTTGGCAACAAGGATCCGTTCATCAGGTGCAAACAGCCCGCTGGCTCCGCTGCCCAGAAGCAAGTGGATGCCAGGGAGGAAGGCCGGGGGAGCCTGGTGGGCAGCAGGGTGGTGCCAAGTGGGGCTCATGGCGAGCGAGCGGCCACACGAAGGCTCCTGCTCAGGATGTGGCCCCCTGCGTTTGTGCAACCTCCCTTTAAAGCCATTCCAGCTAGTGGAACATGCCCCAGGGTGCATTATACACTGACGGGGTTAAACCTTGCATTAGGCCATCACGTGGCTTGCTTTGGTCTGTCTTCGTGTGTCTTGGCCCAGCCTCCCTGGTTTGCAGAACATGGCTTGTTCTGCAAACCCAGCTGATTGTGGCTTACTCAGCGGGGCTGTTGGGAAGTGCCAACTCTGGAAGGGGCACAGCAGACCCGGGCCTGTTCCGAGGGAGAGGAAGGCCTCTCGCTGGGCCTGGGGGCCAGTCAAGCAGCCATCCCAGGACACCCATCAGGGCCGCCCGAGCCCAACTCCGCCCTTGCTGGGTACCTAGGAGTGGCGCCTCGACGTTGGCCGTGCTGTTGAGGGGGCGGCTGGCAGGGCTCGACCCCTTCTTCATGTCTTCAGCGTCGCTGTAGCGGCGGATCCAGTGATTGAGCTCCTCGCGGTCGGCTTCCTGGCAGCGGCGCAGCACGGTGAGCGACCGGCGAGTCTTCTCCACCATGTCCATGATGCAGTTCAGGAGCTGCTGGGAGGAGGCCACGCGTGACAGTTTGGGCATCCTGGGAACGGTGCTCGTTCTCAGTCCAGGCTCCCTTGAGCTTAGCGGAGCTCCTTCACAGCTTCCTGGAGTGGGCAGGTGGGCATCGTTCTCCACCTCCGCCACTCCCTCCCCCTTCGCCAGGAAGCTGTGAAGGAGAGGAACTCGCATCGACCCAGCCAGCCCCTCCTAAACCCTGGGGCTTATTTTTCATGCAGTGATTTATTGCAATTTGCATCTGCTGAATGCACCAGGACAGAAATGATTAAAAACAAGGAAACAATCTCTTGTTTGCCATCTTGAGAGTGTTTCATGCAGAAAAGCGGGACATGCTGCTGACTCTTGCCGATTTTGCAAGCCTCTGCTGGTTTGATCAGAAGGCCAGGCAACAAGGTCTAACATTCCCAAAGTAGCTTCTTGCCCATAAGAGGCAAGGAACTGACGTTGTGGCACCCACCCTTTGGAACATCCTTGCCCCGGAACCTAGATTGGCTCCAACCCTCCTGGCCTTCAGGAAGGGCCCGACGACTTGCCTGTGGCATCGTGCCTGGGGGTCCAACAGTGGTGGTGAGCCTCGGCCGTGGCTATATTAAATGGGACGCGTGGTTCGGTACTCGCCTGCTGGCTGTGATTATGTTTTATGTTTCATTGAGTTTCTGATAGTGGTTTTTGTATAGTTGGACGTTGTTGGGTTTATTCATACTTTTTATGGTTCCTGAAGTTTTTCACTGTTGTGGGCTGCCCAGAGTCACACGTACGAGATGGGCAGTTATATGAATTTGATAAATAAATAACTAAAATGTTGTACGTACATTGTTGAGGTGTTTCCACTCTTCGGCCCATTCTCGCTCAGTTAGCCGGTGATCGATCACCTCCTCTTGCCGGGAACTGTGAATGCCTGCGGGGACAAAGCATGGTGGGTGGGGGTGGGGTGGGAGGAAGGACCATCACCCTCTTACGGCAGCCTCAGGTCCCTGAGGAGCCAGGGGGGCATTCACCCAAGCTCCTGCAAGCGGGCATGACCCAGGAGCGGCCCTTTCCTGAAACTCCCTAGGCAGTCTTCTCGGTACACCTGGAGGATGCCAGGGCTGGGGTTCTGTAGCTGGCATGCCGCAGGTGGCCTCCCAAAACTAGGCAGGGTGGGGCAAAAGCTGAAATTTATTTTCATGTAATTTTAAATCAAATGATGTTCATTAAATAGAGCTAGGATGATTACTCCCTGGGTGTTTCATAGTTTCTCTCTTCTGTCATATTTAAAATTAGAACCTGGGAGGAATGGAGGTAGTGTGTATCAGGGACCCCCTTTGCTTTGAGGGTTTGCCCAGGGCTCTGGGACCCCTGCCAGGCAGGGACACGACCATCAGAGGCGCCCTTTGGTTCTGCCTTCTCGCAAAGGGTGGGGGCTTCTGGCTGCAGAAGTGGGAGCAAGGCCCCTTCATCTGGTTGCCAAGGGTTCTTTTCCCATTAAAGCCACTCCTAGTTAAGCCTGGGGAGGAGACAAGGGTGGGGTGGGCAGCCTAAACGAAGCCCTTTTGTGCACCAGGCCATCCTTGCTGATTCTTCCCAGCCCTTCCAAAGCTCCTCCATTGCCTGGGTCCAATCCTGCAGCGCTGAAGCTACCTCCCTTTTGGGGGACACGCCCACCGAGCCCACCCTTCCCAGCTGGACCCCTGCCCACATTGGCCTTTCTCCCCATCCCACCCAGCGTCCCTCGGCAGCCCCCCTCGCGCCTCCTCACCAGCTGGCCGGGGATGCTCCCGAAGGTCCCGAGGATCCGGAGGGCGGTAGGTGTCCCTGTAGCGATGCGCCACAGCCATGTCCTCGAGGCGGTAGTGCTGGGGGGGAGGAGGGGTGGGGTGGGGCAGCCCGTTGGGCTGATGGCTGAGCCCGTTGCTGGGGCTGTACCGCTGGGCAGGGCTGAGGGTGCAAGGCCTTTTGCTGAGATGCTCGGGGTGCAGGGATTCGCGGTCCAAGCCATTCTCTTTGGTCCTGTGCCACAAAGAGACGCTGCGGTCAATGCCCTACGGCGGATTCACCAAGCAGGCCAGGCCTCTTAAGGCGGGTGAGCCAACACAGAGCATGGGGTGCCCAAGCACGGCCCGTTCCAGCTTCACCCAATGGCCAGGTTCACACAGCCGACCGAATGGCAAATCCCTCCTGGAAGTGACAGCAACACTCTAATGCAGTGCTTTCTAAAGTGCCGCCGTTGGTGACACACCAGCAGCGGCGGCGCACGGGGGGCGCGGGGGGGCGGGGGTGTGCATGGCGGTGGTGGCAGCGGCGGCGACCTCCGCTAAAACGCGGAAGCGCTGATGGCGCGCCACTGCCACCACCGCCACGCACACCCCCGCTGCCACTTCCGGGTTGTGTGGCGACACACCAGACTGTGTGTTGCGACACACTGAAGTGTCGTGACACGCAGTTTGGAAAGCTGTGCTCTAATGCTTCTTCCTTGACATCCCAAACCGGCTGGTTCTTAGAAGAGGTCGCTGGGCTCTTCTGCAAGAGGAACCTTTGCAGTTCAACCCCTTCATTTTGGTCAAGTCAAAATGGTGTCTGAAGGCGACAGGCTTGGGGTAAAGGCCGACCTAAAAGCTTGGTGAATTCACCGATATACCTTTGGAGCTGCGGGGCCTCCTAGGCCTCTATCGCTCTGCAAACGGGAGCCGTGGGGAGACTGGCGCTCCCTGCTTCCCAGGAAGGGTGTCTTAGTTGGGGCAGGCCAGCCTCACCCTGACCCTCACCCTCCCAGGAAGGAGCTGCCCCAGAGAGCTCGGATCCTTGTCGTCTGCCAGAGAAAACCGTTGTTCGTCCCGACGAGCAAGGATGTCAGGACACAGGTCCCTGCTAATGATGGGCGCCAAAGGGACAAGGACAGCGATAGGGTTCGTCTTTTTTTCAAGGGTCACAAGCTGCCTTGGAGACCCTCCTTTATCAGCCTCCCTTTTGCAGTTTTAGACTGTAACCCCCCTGGATGAGGACCTGGCCTCTGGAGCCGCAGTGCAGATCCAAGGTGCTCCCTGAGGCTCTCCCAGCCACGCCCCCTTCTCCCACTTGCTCCAGGCTCGCCTACCTGTCCGGCGTCCGCCTTTTGACCCCTTCGTTGACCTCCAGCAGCAGCTCCGCGGAATCGATGGGGGAGGAGGCGTTGGCATCCAGGAGGAGCTGCTCGTGCTGTGCCAAGTACTGGGCAGGGGTCTGCTTGGCCATGCGGGCACAGTGGAGAAGCTCACGCTGCAGCAGGGGCAGGTTGGCCTAGACGGGCAAGAGAAGGCCATGGAGACAGACCAAGAGCAAGGGGGCAGCCTGGTCTGGGTCGGTGCCAACGTTTTCAGAGATACAGTATCCTTCCAGGCTTATGCCCGCAGGCAAATGTTCAGGAAAGCTTTTGTAAAAAATGTTGCTTATTCATTATAGGCCAGCAGCTCAGTATCACGGGGTAACCGGTCTCACAGACTAACTTAGCATTATATGGGGGAAGTAATTCCATTGGCCCATTTTAAGATTCCTGTTCTTATTTCCAGTGAATTAAGATGTTTCTGCACGTTGAGAGAATCTCTCTGGTTGGAGAACCCTGATAACACACCACGGAACTGCTTGGAGCATTTCCAGACTGTTTTTAACGTTGGTATAATTAAATATTTTTGCACCTGACCTACAGTATCCCCAGTGGCTGTGTGACCTGTTGATGGTGGGTGAAGACAGCATCTGTGCCTGATAAATGGATGCTGTTATTGTATTGTCGAAGGCTTTCACGGCCGGAGTTCGATGGCTGTTGTGGGTCTTCCGGGCTGTGTGGCACCTGGGCACAGAGATTTCGCTTCTGCCTGTGCTCCTGCCCTCTGAAGATGCCGGCCACAGATGCTGGCGAAACGTTAGGAACCACAGCTTCCAGAACACGGCCACCCAGCCCGGAAGACCCACAACAGCCATCGATGCTGTTACTGTTCCCCTCTGCAAAGGGAAAAGTAGCAAGAATCCAGTAAATGCAAAAATTACAGGGGATTCATTTGCTAAGTGTGCCTGGGAAGGTTTTTGGCTGAATTTGGACTGAAAAGACACAGGAGGTGACAGTGAGCAAACTGGGGAAACCTGGTGTGGCTTTATAATACTTTTAAAGATTTTAAATTGTTGTACTGTAAACCGCCCAGAGTCCCGCTCGGGGGAGATGGAGCAGTAATACAAGTTAGCATATAAATAAATATAAATAAATAATGGGCACTAGGTATACAGACCCAGGTGTTTGCTGTTCAGTAGATCACTGAGAAGTGTAAGAATGTGAAAGGAAAAAAAAGGATGACTGTATGATTGTGGATTTAGAGAAAATGGATGATAAAGTGAAGAGGCTTAAATGATGGAATGTTTTGCATGAATATGGAGTTGAAGGTTGATGATGGTGTGAGAAAAGTGATATATAATGAAAGTTAAGGTAAATGTGCTCAGCAGATGGTTCAATACTGAGTGGGGAGAAAGACAAGGATGTGTTTTGTCCCCCCGATTCTTTATTTATGGATAAACGGATAAGGAAAACTTTGGGATGTGAATATACATGTGCTCTTGTAGGCAGATGAGGCTATGTTGTTGGCTGAGAACTTAAAATAATAATAATAATAATAATAATAATAATAATAATAATAATGATGATGACGACGACGTTATCAAATTTATATGCTGCCTGACTCCCAGCGACTCCCACCTTGTGATTTGCAGGAAATGCTTGATTCTGTGATGTGATGAGGAGTATAAATGTGAAAATTAAGATATCAAAACCCAAGGCAGCGGTGTTTCTATAAAAATGGTGAAAATTCACAGTAAGTAGATGTGAACTGGCTTACTTTGGTAGAGGATTTACCGAAGACGGGAAAATTGAGAAAAGTTAAGATTTGCAAAAACTGGTAGAAAGGCTGTGGACAAAGGCCATATTTGGGGAGGAAGGAATATTCGTTGAAAGAAGCAGAACTGGTCCTGCCCTCTTTGTTATGTGGAACGGCGAAGGGGGTTGGCATACAGTAATTTCAGCTGTTTCCTTTTGCCTTTAAGTCCTTTGCTTCACTATGGCGTGTTCCTTTTCTGTGCTCTGCTTATCCTGAAAGGGAACCGTGTGATGGACACGTGTGTGTGCACACCACAGCGGCTTGCCTCTGCCCCCTGTAGATTTTCCAGAGGATCCGACTGGATAGGCCCTTCGCAGGAAGCTGCTCCCTTGTTCCAGAGAAGCAGGAACCTCTTTGGAGCCTGGTCTTACTATCTTTCCATAGAAAGCATTCTGGCCCTCCTCCAGTGGCTGTCTGGATCTACAGGGTTGGGTCGGCGTTCCCATCTCCAATGCTTTTAGCGGAAAGTGTTTGTAAATAAACTACGACCCCCCTCCTTTATTCCCCACCCAACGAGTTTCTCATGGAGCTTCTTCGTTCCAGGGAAGAGCATCCGCAGAAGTGATTAAGCAGGCGAACGGAGTGTCTGCCATCAGCCGATCCTGGTCTCCTATTTAGGCAGCTGATTGCCAGCCAAATCCCCATCTGTTGAACACGTTAGAGCTGATGAAATGCACCACTGTGCGTTCCAGGACAGCAAACATCCTCCTCCTCCTCCTCCACCTTTTCCCTCTCTGTCTCTGCTCCACATTTCCAGAAAGAAAAATAATAAAAAGAAATAAATAACATCTCTGGGAAAGGCATGCTGGGGGCCGCCTGGTTAGAGTTAGCGTAATGAGAAGCATCTGGAGCCCAGGGTGGAAAACAGCTGGGAGCCGGTGCTGGAGAGCAGCAGAGGCACGGAGAATGGCTCTGTGCGTGAGGCTTCCTTTTGGGTCAGAACGGGGAAAAGGCGCCGGGGTTTGCAGGCGGCCCCAATCCACTCCCAAAGAGCCAGAATGGTGGGCCGGTTTTCCCCAGAGGCTGCCCAGACTCGGGATGTTTCTCACGCGACCGGCCCCTGTGCCTTTTGTTAGCAAATAACAGGAAGGAATCAGGGCTGGAGCTGGACCACTGGGGGGGGGGTTTAATCCATTGCTCCCACGGTTGCCCAGATGGAAGCCCTGTGCCTGGCTGTGATTTCAGGGCTATCGGCCTCCTTTTGATGCTCTCTTGGGTTTTGCTTAGGATTAAACTACACACTGCAGCTGAGTTCACAACACACCTAATTCTTAACCTAAGTGAACAAAACACAACCGTCGTGTTTGCATCACACGCTATGTGTAAATAAGTTAAACTTGAGCATGACTGAACTGAAGACTTGATTCTGACAACCCCAAATGCCACTGAATCAGACACGGCCCCATCCCCAGCCTTGTCAGCCTAGCATGTTGTGTGTACCCACCCAAAGTCAAGCATCCAATTAACATTTTCATCCTGGTTCTCCTCTTGCTCCTCCCCCAGTAAGCCACAGTTCTGGGGCAGAAGAGGAACGACCATTACCATCCCAGCCACCAAGGATTAAGTTCTCTCAGTGGTCCCACTGTGGTGGCCCTGATGAGACCTTTACCAGCTTCTACTGCTACTTAAGCACTTAAGGTAATGTGTAGTTTCACCCTTAGAAATATAACCTTGTAGGGCAGTGTTTCCCAACCTTGGCAATTTCCAGGTGTGTGAACTTCCACTCCCGGAATTCCACAGCCAGCAAGACTATTGATGAGAATACTAGGAGTGGAAGTCCACACACCTGGAAATGGCCAAGGTTGGGAAACACGGTTGTAGGGTTTTGTGGGAAAACAGAATCTTCTGCGTCCAGAAAGGATTTGCTGTCCCAGACAATTAGGAATGGGGTGGGCGGGAGACACTGGTAAGGAGGAGAAGAGGAGAAAGACAAGGCTTCCTCCTTTCGTGCCTCTGAAGAATGAGAACAGCTGGAAGTGCCAGTGGCAAATTCTCCCGAAGAGCAACTTGCTTCTCCAGAAATGCTCAAGAAATCTAGAAACTGAACGCTAGGTTAAAGCGATGATTCTTTAGGAAACGAGAAGATTTCCAAACAAAGCATTTTCTTACTGTCCAAAGGAGGTTTGCACTGGCAACCCTTCTGAAACCATCCAATTCTTCCATGCAACAAGATTGGTTTTCTGAAAAGAACTTGGCTGGGCTGGAGAAACCAATGCAAGAGGAGAGAAGGCCCAAGAGCCAAGTGGGGAGGGAGCGTGGCAAAGCTGCTACTCCTGGGAATGTCTTGATTATCCTCTGCTCCACTAAGTCTCCACTACCTGTTCTGATTGGCAGGAATTCTCTATGGAGCAAGGGAATGGCTTTGTCCAGCCAAACTGTTTGTCACTTTTAGGCTGGCAGCAGCTCCTCAGGCTGTGGGATTGTCCTGGGAGTTGCAACAGCCCTCCTTGTCATATTGGAGTAATTTCCTTTATGATCTTGCAAGCATCCTTGGGAACACCACCCACTTTCCATGGGAGAAGACAGCTCCTCTCTGACTCATTCCTTTCCCAGGACTCCCTAGTCCTGCAATGAGAACTAACTAACCAACCAACCAAGATTGCAGGGGATGACAACCTATTGGTGGCTGAGATGACCACCCGGCAGGGTCTTCCAAGGCACAATGCTCTCAAAGACCTTAAATGAACGGACTTGTGTGTTTTTGAGAGGGCTGGAAGAATCACTTCACCCCAATGCACAGGGATCCATTTCAGCAGCTGCATCTGTTTATGCGAAAAAGGGCTGCTGGGGTAACAAAGTTCCCCTTCTGAAATGATCGATGCCAGAATCCGTGGGGCTCGAATCACACAGGGTGGAAGCCTTACCTTCAAGAATGGGATGACGAAAGGACGCAGGGGGAAGTTTGTGGCCTCCTGGAGCTTAGAATGGAATTCTTCAATTGTCAGCGTGGAATTCTACAAGGTGAAAACCGAAATAGGTCAGTGGATTAACTCATGATGAAGCCACAAGGGGCTTTATTCAGGCTGTCTTCTTCATGGTCATCCTTAGAATTTTCCACTGACTCACCAAGGCTTCCTTGTTTCCATCGGATCCTCTCTTACCCGTTTACATCTTTGTAACTGACCATGGAAGTCCTTCCAAAACTCGTCCTGCTGACTTCTAATTTGCTTCCAGATCCTCACCCTGGAAGACCTGAGCCCCATTTTCCTCTTAATTTCTGCCTATGATCTTCATTCTCCCAGTCCCATTACTTTCCACCACCCAAAGGACTCCTAGTCCCTAGAACAACGAATTCCCCCTTTTCTTTCCCTTGTTTCACATACTCATTCTTGCATACACACATCATCAGTACCAATCAAGGAGAATGTCTGTAGCTCAGGGTTGAACTGTGGGATCCTTGGTGCTCTCTGAGCCTGGTTCAGAGGCTCAGAGAGCACCAAGGACTCCACACATCATCAGTTTCAGCTGCTGTCAAAGACCTAAGGACCAGGGAGAAAGTTGGTAACTGCTTTGTTGACCACCTGATACGTTTCAATGCATTTCAGAGAGTAACTCACAGAATCCCCAAGCAACATGCTGGAAATTCTGGGAAGTGCAATTTCATCATACCTGGAAGGCAGCAGGTTGGGTAAAGGAAAAGGTAAAGGTTCCCCCCGCACATTTGTGCAGTCATGTCCGACTCTAGGGGCCGGTGCTCATCTCCGTTTGTTAGCCGAAGAGCCAGCGTTGTTCAAAGATGCTTCCGCGGTCATGTGGCCGCATGACGCGTGCGGAACGCTGTTACCTTCCCACCGAAGTGGTACCTATTCATCTACTTGCATTTGCATGCTTTCGAATTGCTCGGTTGGCAAGAGCTGGAGCTAGTGCGGGAGCTCACTCCGCACGCAGGGCTAGGGATTCGAACCTCCGAACTTGCGATCTTCCGATCGACAAGCCTGGCGTCCTACCCGCTGAGCAACCAGGTTGGGTAAGGCAGGCTAACTAAAACTAAGGCCCAGGCATGTTGCATGCCAACAAACTCCAGAACGGTAGCCATGTTAATCTGTTGCAGCAAGAACAAGCAGGCTCATGTACCTTCAAATCCAGCCATTTATTTTCTCTATGCTCAGTTGCCGCTCAACACGCACACAGACACGCTTGCAAACTGATTACATCTGGTGTTTGATGAATTACACAATCCTGTATATGTCAGGTTTTCAGGTGTTTTAAGATTCTGCACTGCATGGGGTCAATTGGATTAGGTCAGTGTTTCTCAACCCCAGCCAGCCAAGGAGTTGAAGTCCACCCGTCTTAAAGTCGCCGAGGTTGAGAAACACGGCATTAGGTGGAACCAGCAGTCGTGGTTTTTACAGCAGTATCCGACTCAGGCCGGTGGTTGCAAATACTCCAAAGAACCTTGGACCTCTCACCACCAAAAGCGGATTGGAACTTACCACCAGGCCCAGCACCAGCGTGCGCACCCGCTCCCCTATCTCTGGAGAGATGTCACTGCCAAACTGCTGCAAAGTTGTGAGGAAACGTTTCAGCTTGCTGAGCTGGCGAGCACCGCAGGCTGGGGGAAGTTGGTGGTTGGACAGGGATGCGGTGGAGGACGTTGCTGGCCCGTTGCTGAAGCCGTTGGGGGTGGAGGGTGCCCCGTTGACCGCCGTCGGAGAATGGCTGCTTCCATTCATTACTGTAGGAAAGAGGAAAACGTTGAGGGAGCTGGAGGACAAGATGGAAAATTCAAAGTTCTCTGGGAGTAGAATTTTCAAGTACATTTTCCCCTTTCCCTTCCTGTCCTGTCATTCCCCCAGGAGAGAGGTCCCGATACCCCCTAATATTTGTTGCTGGGGCCTGGAGTGCACAGGTGCCCATCTTAGTCGAACACCTAATTTTCCTTCCAAGTAGAACTCCTTTCGGTATTATATTAAACCACACCAACAGCCCCCCCAACCCAATGACTGCTCAATGGCTTTGCCCAGGCCCTCTAGAGCAGCGTTTCTCAACCTTGGCCACGCCCAGATGTGTGGATGTTGACTCGCAGAATTCTGGGAGTTGAAGTCCACACATCTTGAAGTTACCAAGATTGAGAAACGCGGCTCTAGAGCCTTCCCCAACCTCTTATTTGCATGTGGTGATCACACCTTGGATGAAGTGGGGAGTGATGCAAAAAACCATATGTAATTACTGTATAAATCAGCTTTTAAAGCTCTGTGGTTCTTTCTCAACTGGAAGGCTTACCTGAGGGGGGACAAAGTAAATTTTAGTCCAACACTCTGTCTGGAGAAGGACTGCTCTAGAAAGGGTAGAGAGTGTCCTCCTTGAGGGGCAGGTGGTACATGGAAGTTGAAAAAGCTTCTCTAAAAGGTTCAACCTAGAGATGTGTAGAGGTTCCACCTTATCCCTCTCCCCCCCCCCCCGCCCCACCCCCAGTAGCCCCTGAGATCTATCTAACCAGAGCTGCTATTGCTTTGAGAATGGAACTTTGAACACAGTTTGAAGGCAAATATCAGCTATACTGGGAAATGATCGGCACTGGAAATATCTGCTAAAGATAGCAAATGAGCATTTTTAGCATCCTAGAACTTTAGGGCTGGAAGACCTCCTCAAGAACAAGGCTGGATTCCAAAGTGATCGGAATGAGCTCAAGGAATCATTGCGGCAGTGCCTGATCCTCTGTGGACACGTTTCAAGTCACTTTCAGTCTAAAGCTTTGCTCCAGTCAAGCTGGAATGGCCTGTAGGAGGCAGGGAGGACAGATCCAAGACCAGAAATGCTTGTTCCCCTACTGCAAGGATGGGCCTAAAATTACGGAGTGTGATACCTCAGCCAGGTGTGTCAGTGGCAGAAAGCAGGAGGAGGCTTTTAGCCAAAACAAAGGTGGCCACTGGATTTCCACATTTTAGCACCAGCAAAGCTGTGGAATTTCCAGAAGGAGGTGATGGATGGACTAATTGAAAAGGACCAAGAAGGTTCTAAGGAACTGAGTGAGCACCACCTGGAGAAAGGAGTAAGATCAAATAAGGTCTGGAAGCTGAACTCTAACTCAGAGATTAAGATGGACCCTTTTAAATATGCATACACTGACATCAATGTAGAGATGAAAACCAGGAGCAGACAGTGGGCCTCACCACGCCTGACCTTGATTGGGCTTGGGAGCTATGAAGGTTCAAGCTTGGTTAGTACTCAGATTGGGACTAGCAAGGAATCCCAAAGTGGTAAAACCCCAAAGGGATTTTCCCTTGACCGGGAAAGTGAGCAACCATCCCAGAAGACGACATTGGTGACCTGCTTCTGAACAATGCTAAGAAAATTGCATCCTACCCTCCATTCTGGGGGATGCCAAGAATTCTATATTCATGCAGCGAAGGAAAATAAACCAGCAAACCGTAAAGCTGGTAAAATCACCCTGAGCATTGAAATATTAAAAGGATGTCTTAGAAGAGAAGAACAACCTATGTTCATTAGAGTTTTTCTAGCTTCCAAAAATCAAACTGTGCCCCGCTGCCTTGAGAAAGGAAGTTGGGAGATGGAAAAAAGGGGACAGGTTCAGTTAGACACCAAGCAGCAAGGCTGACCTCCAGACCTTCCTGCAGAAATCAGCTCTAAAAGGAGGGGCTGAGAGCTCTCCTGCGCAACCTTGCTAGAACGAGTAGGTGGGTTTCACGAGATACTCCTGGAAGATGGACCTTGGCTGCGAATGCAAGAGAAGCAACAGAGGAAGGAGGACGATGCAGACTATCCAGACTTACGGGTAAACCCGGGAGAGGAATCTGGTTCTGCTGCGAGAGCCTGCATAGCTTGGGTGATCTTCCCCAGAGGTACCTACTGCAAGACAGCCCCACCCAAGAGAGGGAGGTTTACCTGCATGCAAACATCTGCCGCCTGGTGCTGATCCCCACCTCCTCATGAGGAAACAACCGAGGACGTCCTCCCGGCCACCTGAGGCTGAGCCCCCATTTCAAACACGCTGGAATAACATCCCAAGCTCGCTTCTCCTCTGCCACCTCCAGGCCCTCATCACACAAAATGTTTGTATTTTATTCTCATCCCGTCCAGGCCTGAAAGGGGAGATGGAGCGCCTGCCCACAGCCCCAAATATTTCCAGACCCAACCGAGATAACGTGTCCTTTGGCCAGAAAAACAGCCCCACGTCCAGCCCTCCTGCCTTGTCTCTTGCAAGCCCCCCCAGATAGTGGTTTTTAAGGGCCGGCTTGACCAAGGCGAACCGCGTGCAGCCGTATCTTCTGAGCCTCTGCCATTTTGGGCCGGCAGGGGTGCCGCATTTGCAGAGTCACGTGGCTGCCCCGAAAAGTCCCCAGACAGCTCCTCCGCCTATAAACACGCTCAGGAGAAGGGCCCGTCGGTCCCCACTGGCTTGGCAGAGGGTACACCCCGAACGGCAGGCCCCAAAGGCCCCCAGCCTTTGCAAAACATCCCTCCCAAGGAGGCCAGAGAAGGCGCCGAGCTCGCCAGGACGTCTTCCGCTCGTCCCTCGCCACTAACCGTTGCCGTTGCCGCGAAGCTGCTCAGAAGGCTGCAGCCGGCCGGACTTCTACTGCTTTCCTCCGGCTCCCACTCCCTCTCCGGCCGGGCGAGAGTTGCCGCTCGCTAAAGAGGTGCCGAAAATAACCTCCCGGCCACAACTGCTTTTATTCCAGCAACAGGTGCGTTACTAAGTTAAACTCCACACATGTCTCTGAGGCCGGGGCTTCGTGGATGGAGGCGGCCTGGGGGCTTCCCCTCGGCTAAGTCCGCAGTGGGGATTCTTTGGGAAAGTCGGGGTGCCAACCCCCGGCCCCTTGGCCTGCCTGGCGTGCGACTGGGCAGTCAGGAGGCACGTCCTGGTTCTGCTCCAGGCTCCGGTTCCTTTGAAGTGCCGGGAGGACGAGGGGCGATGCTGCTTGCAGGAGCCTGAGTGAGCGTGGGGTCCAGACGGGATCCGAGGGTTGCTCCTGCCCTCCTTTGCCCCGCTACCTGACGCACGTTTGCTCTATTTTTGTTTTAGTTAATGCCCAGGCCATCCGATTCCCCAACAACGCTGGGCCGCTCACGACTAAAAACCAACCGAATTATAGAACATACAACCAACCAGATGACTAAGCAACACAAAATCGAAGCAGAGCAAAGTGAAACCAAAAAGGGGGCTTTACAATCAGCTTGTCCTCAAAGCCTGGGAGAACCACCAGCCTTCAACCACTTCCTGAATGACACATGAATTTAGCAAGGTCAACCCCCAAATGCATGTACAGGTAGTCTTCCACTTGCGACCATTTGTTTAGCGACCGTTCAAAGTTATGATGGCGCTGGAAAAAGTGACTCACAACTGGTCCTTGCACTTATGACCATCGCAGTGTCCCTGCGGTCACGTGATCAAAATTCAGGCACTTGGCAACCAGCATGTATTTACGACAGTTGCAGCATCCTGGGGTCACGTGATCACCATTTGTGACCTTTCCAGCCAGCTTCCGACAAGCAAAGTCAATGCGGGGAGCTGGGTTCATTTAATGATCACATGATTCATTCAACGACCACAGTGATTCGCTTACAACCACAGCAAAAAGGTCGTAAAATCATGTGTGACTCACTTAATGACCACCTCGCTTAGTGACAGAAGTTCCGGTCCCAATAGTGGTCGTAAGTCAAGGGCTACCTGTATGTTACTCAGGGGGGAATCTCAGCTTTAGCCCTTCCAGCAACCTCTGGATGGAGCCAATCAACCTTTCTACCCCCAGTAGGCATTTCTTCCTTCAGTCATTTATTATCTCTTCTATCCCACCTTCCCACCCATGAGATCCAGAACAGCTTTTTTCCACTTCCTCTCTCGTGCCCCCAAATCTGCCCGTCTTCTAACCCAGAATCCCCAGCACTGCTGCAGATGCTTTTGCAGTGCCATGCGCGAGAAGAACGAGAATTCTGTGGTGCTGGGAGAGGGCAGTGGGTGGGGTGGCCAACAACCCTGGGTGGAGGGCACAGGGTGCCCATCAGCTGCCCAAGGCACTGTTATGGCCCTGCTGGACTCGGAGGAGGAGGAGGAGGTAGAGCCAGGGGCTTCTAGAGATAATAGTCCTGGGGGCTTGCTGGATCTGCCTCAGCCAGAGTAGCGTTATTGGCGCCAACATTGCTGGAATCACCCCCTGCATATGATCTTATACTCCCAGGACTGGAACAGCCTCTTCATAGTGACTCCCTGAACTTACATTGTGGTGGTATGGAATGCCCACAAACATTCCAGCTGTCCCAGGGAACAGCCCTATTAAAACGCTTTTGGCCCAGCAACTCTGAAGACACCTGAATGGTTCACCCAGGGCCAGGAGCAGCAGAACAGAACTCCCACAGTGCTGCAAAGGGGCAGCCGTGAGATGCAAAAGGGCAAACGCTGGAGGGAAGGAGCGCGAAATTTCTTATATCTGCTTGGTCTCAGCGCCGCTGTTCTAATGCAACTAACAACCAAAACAAACGTAGCGGAGGATGTCCAAAAGTGTTTTTCTACCCGGACTCAACCAATTGAGCCCTTTGACGATGGGGAAGGGGCAAACTCTGAAGTGCATCAGGGTCTCTCTTATAACAAATGTACATCACGGATCCCTTGCAGATAGGCATTAACAGAAATGAATGCAAATTTAAAACCGCCCGTTACAGAGTAGTGCCTGGGTAAACTGAAATTCTCCAGAGGTCCTAAGAAGAAAGAACAGTCATCTGGGCTAAACTCCTTGTGAGGCTAGTTAACGGTAATTAGCAGTGGTGTTTGCAGGATACGGTCCGAAAAGTCACAACGGCGACTGCCACGGTGTGATCCAAACTGCACCCCTTTTTTAGGTGCCTTGCATTTCGTGTGCATTGCAGAGAAGAAAACGGTGCAGCTCGGATCACACCATGGCAGCCGCCATCGTGACTTTTTGGACCGTAACCTACAGACACCCCTGCTAACTAGGGACTGGCACGGAGCGAACGGGAAGGGGACCCAGCCCAGGAGGGAACCCTCCCCGAGCCCCCGCATCCAGATGCTGCTGCCTGGCAGCTCCCCCCTCTCCCCAGCTCTTCTAAGGGGACCAGCAAAGCTGAGCTCCAGCCTCTGGATCTCTAGATGGAGAGTTTGTTTCATCTTACTTACAGAGACACACCATGGACCATTTCAAGCAACCATGAAAACGGCCGCGGGGGAGAAACATCGGCGGCCCCGCTTCACGATCTGCAAGTAAAATAAAACATACGCTATCAGGAGAGACCAGGGCCTGTAGGATCTCAGCAGGGAGATCCGGTTGGGACATACAAGTTTACTTCCAGGGTGAAACCCTTACAAATTCTCATCCCTCTCCTCTTTTCGAGACACCCAGGAACAGCCAGGCTGGGCAGAGCAATGCCAAAACAAGGAACGTCTACTTGGCATATGTGAGACGGTGGTCTTGAAATCCTTTAATCCAGTGTTTCTCAACCTTGGCAATGTCAATAGCTGGCTGGGGAATTCTGGGAGTTGAAGTCCACACAGCTTGAAGTTGCCAAGGTTGAGAAACGCTGCTCTAATCTATACAGCAGGTTCAGGAGACCATTCCTAAGTAAATGTCCTGCCGATCACCACACTGGCGTGGCTTGCCTGCATGTGTTATCCTGAAATTAGAGAGGCAGAGGTAAGCAACTGGCAGCCTTCATGCCAAATCAGGCTTGGTTGCCCTTTGGCCCACTGATGAAAAAGAAGTCTCTTCTCTTCCCCTCCACATCAATCATGCATTTATTAATCTGCACGTCACAAAGATATTGCTTCAATATAAGCTCAGTCCTAAAACAAGGTGTTTTGCAAAAAAAGCCATGCAGGACTGCCCCAGTGAGGAATTTGCAACATCTGTGAGGTCCCCCCCCCCCCGCCGGCCCCAATTCTGTTTGCATAAAGCTAGATCCAGGAGTGCAGGCTGCTGAATAGTTACCCAACCCATTATCCTCTTCCATAAGGCTTGGCTGTAAGTGCAGGGAGGGGAGGGCAGGCTGAGAAACAGGTAGACTCTCATTATGAAAAGCACATTTAACTATCTTATATATTAAGGCTATTTTCAGCCTTACAAATATCCTAAAGGCCTCAAATTTCAAAACATATTGAGAGACACTAAATTAGGTTGGCAACTAACAGCCAAAGTTGGTAGGCTGGTGAAGGATGGTCTACCCGTTGCTTGCAGGTGTCCCTCCCCAGAACAAAAACACGGCTTTCTCCCCTTCCTGTAAACTAAGAAAATGAAGAAGTCAGCTCATGCCACAAAAGAGGGAAAGAAGCTCTACCAAGTTTTTTTTTTTTAATCCGTTCAATCGTGTCCAATTCTCGGAGACTGCCTGGACAAATCCCTGCAGTTTTCTTGGCAAGGCTTTTCAGAAGTGGTTTACTATTGCCTCCTTTCTAGGGCTGAGAGAGAGGGACTGGTCCAAGGTCACCCAGCCGGCTTTCCTGCCTAAGGTGGGACTAGAACTCTCAGTCTCCCGGTTTGCCATTGGCTCCTTCCTAGGGCTGAGAGACAGGGACTGGCCCAAGGTCACCCAGCCGGCTTTCATGCCTCAGGCGGGACTAGAACTCTCAGGCTCCTGACTTGCCGTTGGCTCCTTCCTAGAGCTGGGAGAGAGAGACTGGCCCAAGGTCACCCAGCCGGCTTTCATGCCTAAGGCGGGACTAGAACTCGCAGTCTCCTGGTTTGCCATTGGCTCCTTCCTAGGGCTGAGAGACAGGGACTGGCCCAAGGTCACCCAGCCGGCTTTCGTGCCTAAGGCGGGACTAGAACTCTCAGGCGCCTGGTTTGCCATTGGCTCCTTCCTAGGGCTGAGAGACAGGGACTGGCCCAAGGTCACCCAGCCGGCTTTCAGGCCTAAGGTGGGACTAGAACTCAGGGTCTCCTGGTTTCTAGCCTGGTGCCTTAACCACGACACCAAACTGGCTCTCAAAAAACCCAAAAAAACAATAAGAATATTTTTAAAAGGGAAGAAGAAACATTTCAAGCAGGACTTCCTCCCTCTACTTCTGGGGTTGAATAGAATTTAGCAGGGTCCCCAGCTCTGTGCTCGGCTGCATCGGTGCAGTGGTGCAGCCCCCTGAGCTACCAGAGTGGGCCCAGAGCGTCTCTCTCCTGGCTGGGCACTGCCAGACTAGAAATCCCGGCCTCCCGGTTCCTAGCCTGATGCCCTCAGCACGACACCAACGTGGCTCTACCCACACATTGCTTGTGGGGAAAACAGCTATTCTGACATGGCTGGGGTGTGTGAGAGGAGCTCTTCCTTATGGGGATCGTAGAAATGCACAAAGAGCCCATCATCTGCTGCGGAGGACAACGAAAAGCAAACCTGGGCAGAACCCTGTTCCTAATTAGAGGAGGTTTGGTTCAAAGGGGAAGGCTCGAATTGACGTAGGGCTGCCATTCAGGATCAGGAAGGGGGGGAGGGAGTGGAGGGGGGAGAAAACCCCCCTTCCATAAAAAGGCTGGGGGGATCTCTTGGGGCTCAGCAGCCCGACTAGGCGTGCAACCTGCAAAACCTTAGGAGTGGGAGGAAGAAAGAGGAATTCTCTCTCAGTTCTGAAGTTGCTAATTTTGAGCCGGGCGCTACAGCTTGAAGCTGAACGGTGAAGCGATCTGGCGCGCTGAGCTGTTCTCACAGCAACTATTTTGGGGCTTCGGCACCGAGCCCTGTGCCTGCGGAGACGGCAACCCATCTGCCGTTGGATCTTTCACCTGCGAGCGAAGGAAAGGCGCCCATCTGCCACAGCGGCCGCAGCCAACTGCCCTGCGGCTTTGGCCAGGGTGATGCCGCTCCAAATCCCGCAGAGCTGGTGGCGGCTCCAGAGGGTGGGGGCCCCGCGGGCCACCGGGCTGCCAGATGGCGGTCCGCTGGCCAAGCCAGAGCTGCCCTGGCGCTCCTGCCAGCCAAGCCAAAGAACAAAATCCAGATATAGACGGCAACCAGGCACTGGTAGGCGAATCTCAACAGCAACGGAGGAACACTTGAAAGGTGCAAACCTGCTTCGGGAGTGCAGGAAAACTCGCCCCGGCCTCGTGCCCTGCCTCACTCTCCTCCGGGCTGGGCTACCTTTAAGCAGGGAAGGCAGCTGCCTTTGGCACAATGTCCGGAGGCAGCAGTGAGGGGTTGGCACGGGAGCTGTGTGCCGTGCTGTTGGTCCTCTCAGCCAGGCTGCCCCCTGCCCTTGGGCGCCTTGGAGGATGCTGAGAAGAGAACCCAGCACGGAAGTGGCCAAGGTTTGGCTCGGGGGCCCACGTCACACAACGCCTCGTGCCCGCCCTTGCCCAGCCAGAGGTCGACTCCCAAGGGGGATCTGGCTGAGAAGCCAGTCTCTGGGTGAAGCAAATCCTGAGATCTTCCACGAATGACTTTCTGGAACTTACGCAGCTGGGTGAATCGAAAGCGGCCAGGGAGCAAGTCAGCAAACACAAGATTGTCAGCTGGGAGGAGAAGCAGCTCTCGTTCTTGGCCTCCCCTTTCTGGACCCCGGTTTCACTCGTGGACCTTGCTCGGGAGGAGTCTGGTGGCGCCTTTTCTGACTAACAAAGCTCAGCTTCTCATTTCTGGTTTCATTTGGAAATGCTTTGCAAGGAACCCTGGACGGTCCACCTCTAAATCTGCCCTCTGCTCATGAGCGACGCCTCCTTTGCCTGCATTCTGAGCCAGCGATGTCCAGTGTTTTTGTCTAAGACCTCCAACACCCAAACACGCATTGTCAGGAACTGGATCCACCCCCTTCTTCGGTGTGCAAAGAGCGCGGGCGGCCTCTGGACCACGCGGGAAGCGCCATCGGCCTCGCTCTGGCTCCATCTGAGGCTGCCCGATGGGCCCTGAGCAGCTGCTGGAAATCATACCAGGCGGGGCAGATCCCACGCGGTGCAGACTCCGCTGGATCAGGGGGCACCTTCCCCATGCCCAAACTGCCAGAGCCCCAAAGGGCAGGCCCCCCACTTGTTCGCACAGCGGAACAAGAGAAATACAGGAGCTCAACAACCTTTTGGGAAAGGGGAGATGCGCAGAACGGTTCCATGTCCCGACCACCCCCTGGGTGGCCTCCTTTCCCTTTCTTCCACACTCAAAGGTCCCCCCTTAGATGGAGTGCGGTGGGCCTTGGCAGCAGAATGAGTCATCTATAACCAGGGACCCTGACTTTAAAACCATCCAATGTATTCTAAAGATTATTTGGGGCAAAGCAGCTGGAGAAGACCATGGCAGACCTTTTGTTTCTGGGACGCAAGGTGACAAGGGCAGGCAAACCCACAGGGGGTTCCCTGTCATGCAAATGACACAGAGGCTATTCCATAGCCTGATTTAAACCCGCCCCCACCAAGGGTCAAGCCTGGAATGCACGTGAAAGCACCCAGTCTCTGAGCATGTGCAGAGTGGGTTCTTATCACTGCTGAATGCTTTCAAACATTTGCGATCCACCACTCCTTCTGGAAACTGACCCTGATCTTTCTTTGGCTTGGCTGTCCGTCCAGCTCCCACCTGACGGGCGCCGGCGCTAACCGGCTGCCCCTCTGCTCGCTGCAAACCCCAGTCCTGCTTTGAAGCAGCGTGAGCGGAAAGCGCCGGCTGGCATCCGCCGAAGCCAGCTCTTCCCACGGGGTGGGGCGAGGAACTGTTTTCTTGGCACTCCAAATGCGGTGCCATATGGCAGCGTTTGAAAGAGGCCCAAAGAGAGAAGATGGAGGTGGATGGCGTCCAAGCCCACCCGCCTGGCACCCGAAGCCATTCTGGGTCTCAAGGAGGAAGGCCAGAATCCTCCCTCAAAAGAGCTTGGCTGCTGATCGGGCTGGGGGATCTGTACAGCGTGGTGCCTGCCTGCCTGCCTGCCTGCCTGCCTGCCTGCCTGCCTGCCTGCCTGCCTGCTGCGTTTGGGGGCTTCCTTGAGAGCCTCCCCCTCCCCAAAGAAAAACAAGCCCAGGTCATTGCAGAGAAGGGAGAGACCCTGCAGGAGTATGCCCAAATCCCAGGCCCCGGTCACGCCAGAGCCCGTCAGCGGAGAGCGCCCCAAGGTGTCCTTTCCTTCCATCAAAGCAGTGCAGCAGAGTCCAGGGTGGGAGGAGCTCCCCCCCCCCCGTCAAAGGACCCCCCCCTGCTTTAAGGATGTCCCATCAATACTCTTGAACTCAAGCAAGCAAGCAGCTGAACACCAAGAAAAACTGGGGGCTGCAGCGGGGGGGGGGAGGAAGGAGCCAACCCCAAGCCTCCTTCAGCCCAACCCTCAGCAACTCCCTCCCCCCACCCCCACCCCAGTTGCTCGGCACCCAGTATGAATGGGGCTACTCACTGGGGTTTGCGGTGAACGTGGGGTGCCGCGTGGCTCCCTGGGAGACAGCTGGAGATGGCGGTGGCATGTTGGGGGGCGTGGAGCGGGATTGCGTCTTCACGTCGGCCGGCGAGTCGGGCATCGTGGCTGCCTTATTCTCTGCGCCGCCTGCGAGGTGGAAGCGAGAAACGGGAGGGGGAGAGGTGTGAACAGCCAGGTCTGACGGTGAAGGCCTTTGGGTCAGAGCTGGGACGGTAGGGGTGGACAAGGTGGCAGAGAGACGAGCTGGCACAGGTGTCTGTGGGGAGGGGGCAAGGGACATCACGATTGCCATGACACCATCCAGCAGATAAGGCAAATTACTCAACGGGCGCGATGATTGTGATGCACAGAGCGCAAAAGAGGGCTAAACCACACTGTCCCAGGCTTTTGCAACTCCTAATACAGACTGCTGCAGTTCAGTGGCTGAGTTCCCACAAGCCATGGTAAGCCATGGCTTCTTGCCTGGATTCATTGACTACACTGCAATGGCGCCTGAGTTCCCCTCTACAGGAGATGGACTGCCCAGTTGTGAGCACGGCTGGGTACTGGGAGCATGTGATCCCTGTGCCTGGGTGGTGTCTGGCTCCCCCACCATGGCCAAGCCAGCCTAAAGGTCACATGTCACCCCCCACCCCCACCCCAGTAAGATCAGGCCTTTGGTGGTAGCATCTGGTTAGAGAACAATTGGCTCGCTTCCATCTCTAGGGCCTTTTTGATACCAAGTGAAGACTTTTCTGTGTATCCAGATCTCTCAAATAACTCAAGCTGGGTTCACCCATTGTGCTAAATCACGGTTTGTTCAGCAAGCCACTGCAGCCTGAGTCACACGTAATGCTAAGCCACGTGGCATGCTCTCCAAGTTCACCCATTCTTCTAAGCCCCAACCAAGCAGACTACTCAACGCTTAACGCAACGCGTGATCCGCTGATATCATCCCAACCTTTTCATTTCAAAATCTGCATGTGGAATTCTGGTCTGGCTGCGGATTGTAGTTTATGCGGTGGATTTATGTTGTGCTGGATGCTGTGATTTTATGAGTGATTTGTCTCCAAATTAAATTTGTGTGGTGAGGAACTTTGAAAACGCCTGGCATTCTAATGTCACAAATAATGAGTGGCGCCAAGAACACTGAAGCTGGATCGGGGCCCCACTCACTTCCCCAGCCAACTGGTTCCAGGTGCCCTGAGAAACAGGCAGTCCGGTCGTTCTTGCCGAAGGGGCGTCACCTCTGGTCATCGTGGCCCCTCCAGCAGCCCCCGAGGGTTGTATGGGGGTGGCCCAGCTGGGGCAGGGCAGGAGAAAGATGGGGTGACTTCAGGGAGAGAAAGAGGGAGCAGCTGCCGCATCTAAACAAAAGCACCTGCCACCAACCGTGCGGGCTGCCAAGTTCACTTCTTCCCCAGCTCCATTAAAGAGGATGCACTTGAGTTTGACGGCTCGGCGCAAGTGTGCCAGCAGCTGCGGCAATCCATCACCGAGTCTCACGGCCCCCAGCCAGGCCGGGGCTCGGAGGAGGACCAAAGAAGGAAAGTCTCCCCTTTGCCGCCCTGCCCAGGGTCAGCCAGAGTCTCCTCGAGGGGACTCTGCCTTCGGAGGAGCAGCCAGCTTTCGGGGGGCGCCGGATCGGCTCTAATCCATGGCAACTGTCGCACCATTAATTGAACTTCGCACACGAGAGCGCGGGAAAGGACACTGCCTGTGCTAAATAAAGCCGGGAGCCGGGCCAGAGGCAGATGTTCCTGGGATGCGCCAAGCCTAAGTGCTCGGGGGACAGGCTGACTAGGCGGGCAGCTGAGGCTGGGCTGCCTGGAGTGATTTCTGAAGGCAGAGAAGCCCATTTTCCAAGGGTTTGTGAGCATCGCTGCGTGGAGCGCAGCCCTGGGCAAGAGACACGGGGCACGTTCCTTCCCCAGGGACACAGCTAGCTGCTCTGGCTTCGAGGGGGCTGCAGCCTTCCCGGGCTGAGGACGGTTTCTCAGCGATTCCTGGAGACGGGAGGGGTGGTCCCTGGCCCGCTTGGCATGCAGCACAGAGAACTGGATTGATGTGATACGGGTTGAATCCAATCACTGTGGTTCATTAATATATATACAATTCCCTTCTCACCCCTATGGCGGTATGTGTCTTCCTCAACCTCGGGTCCTCCACCAGAGACCTGGGAGTTTGAGGGTTCTGCGCAGGATCTTAGCTGTTCCTAGCCCTGCCCTCTTCTGGACAGAGAGCTCTGAGGTTGCTCCTGGGATCTGTTGGAGCCACTCTCCCACCTTAGGAGTTACAGCCCGAGTGCTCCTACCACCACTGGGACCACTTTGGCCTTCACTTTCCACATCCTCTCTAGTTCCTCCTTCAGGTGCCGGTACTTCTCCAGCTTCCCATCCTCCTTCCTCCTGATGTTGCTGCCACTTGGCACCGCCACATCTATCACCACCGCCGTCTTCTGGTCCCTGTCTACTACCACAATGTCTGGTTGATTGGCCAGTACCTGCCTGTCTGTCTGGATCTGGAAGTCCCACAGGATAGGCCTGTCATTCTCCACGACCTTCTGTGGAATCCCCCATCTGGACTTGGGAGAGATATCTCTCTCTGTGTGTGTGTGTTTCTATATAATAATATACATACTGTACATACATACACAGTCTCTTCGATTGATACACAGTCTAGCAAAAGGCACGTGCAACCATTCACTCATGCCCCTTTGCCCCTTCTTTCATTATTAGGGCATTCAGTGTCTCCTACGGAAAATATTTGGAACTCTTCAAGGCCTGCATCTCTAACAAAGGCATCTGATTGCCAAGCAGCCTCCTTCGGTATGGAGCACACCAGATGCAGGGAAGGGGCACCACTTGCCCACAAGCCAGGCTGTGCCCGGGGGCAGGAGGATTCCTCCGTTGCCCCAGACATATGGACTTATGATTTATGGTTTTGAGGATTAGGAAAAATAGATAATAGGAAAAAGAGAGGGGTTTTTTGGATCCACAGAGTAAGAGGTAATTTGGTATTTGTACTTATAACTGCTGTAAAGAAAATCAGAAGCGACTTCTTTCTATTTCTTTGCATTCTTTCTTTTTGCACTTTTGGCTTTTTCTTTTTCTTTGTTTTTGTTTTTCCTTTCTTTCTTTTTCTTTATATTAGTTCTTGTTCGTTTTTATCTCCTTTTTAAAATTCTTCATAAAAATTATATGAATAAAAACACAAATAAACCATGTTGCCGCTGGGTTTTGAGTTGCAAGAACCTGGACGTTGTGATTTGTAAAAAGGTAAAGGTAAAGGTACCCCCCGCACATTTGTGCAGTCGTGTCCGACTCTGGGGGCCGGTGCTCATCTCCGTTTGTTAGCCGAAGAGCCAGCGTTGTCCGAAGACGCTTCCATGGTCATGTGGCCGCATGATGCGCGTGGAACGCTGTTACCTACCCACCGAAGTGGTACCTATTCATCTACTTGCATTTGGATGCTTTCGAATTGCTAGGTTGGCAAGAGCTGGGGCTGGTGCGGGAGCTCACTCCGTCACGCGGGGCTAGGGATTCGAACCTCCGAACTTGCGATCGACAAGCCTGGCGTCTTACACGCTGAGCCACCACGCTCCATTGGCAAAGGAGCCAATCTGGAAGGAAATGCTGGGAGCAGAAAGATGCTATCAAGGGAATCTGACCCACAAACGACCCATGAGGAAGCTCTGGTGCAGCTGAGCGGGTTGCAGCGGAAACAAGGTACTGGAGCTGTAGTGCAGATTGTGGCAGTGGGATGCGAGCTGCCATTGACAGGAGGGTGCATGTTGGCCCAAGTTTATATGGTTCACCAAGTCTCCACAGCACTACCTCAATCAATAATAATATGATTTATTATTATTATTATTATTATTATTATTATTATTATTATTATTTTGATGCTGCCTGACTCCAACCAGCAATGCACCCAGAAGGTCCGTGAGCAAGAAAGAGTTGCTGGAAGTCAACCCTAAAGATCCTGAAGAACGGATGTTCCTTCCACAAAGCCAAACCAGACTCCTTATCCTCAGGTCGGAGGACCTGTCCGCCTGCCCTCCTTCTTCCAGTGCAACCTTTTCAATTAGAGATGGCCAGGATGGAGCCCGGGATCTGCTGCGTCAAAGGCCTAAGCCCTGGCAGCACGATTACCTGATCTAGCTGCTTGCCTAGAATTCCAGATCGGTGCTTAGCGAGGGGCGGAGAACAGCCACAGGGTCCTACAAGAAGATACTCCCGAAGCAGCCTGGGAGGAGATGAACAGAGACTCTGCAAGAATTCCAGCTCTCAAGGTGTTGTTGCTTCCCCCCCCCCCCTCCGTGGAACTGGAACCTTATCTCAAGAGTATAGCAAATAGCCTTATACCAGGTAGAGCCTTGTTCCATCTAGCCAGATAAATGTATTTATAAATTTGAGGGTCTCAGCAGAGAATAGTTTTCTTCAATCCATCATCATCATCATCTTGGTGATGCACCTTTCTACGGGCAAAACTTGGACTCTAATAATGAAGTCCCTGTTCCTAATTGCTTCAAGAAAGTTATGATGCAAACATGCCTTAAGTCAGTTTTCTTGCCCCAGAGAACTTTAAGAGGAGAGCAACTGCTCTCTGCACATGCTCACGCATTCTAGGCTCACTGTTTAAACCACTGTTTCTCAACCTCGGCAACTTTAAGATGGTACCAATCGAAGAGAATATTTGTAGCTCAGGGTTGAACTGTGGAGTCCTTGGTGCTCTCTGAGCCTTGTTGTTTTCTTGCAGATGTTTCATTGCCAGGCTAGCCAACATCTTCAGTGCACCAAGGACTCCACACTTTAAGATGGGTGGACTTCCCCAGGCTGGCTGGGGAATTCTGGGAGTTGAAGTCCACCCATCTTAAAGTTGCCGAGGTTGAGAAACACTGCTTTAAAATATCCCGAGTCTAAGCCAAAGTACTGATTTTTGGCTGCTGCACAGTCTTTTCCCAGATCCTTTTCATTTCCAGACAGGCTTGCTCACTCTGTCTCTCTCCCTCCAATAAATTTTCCACTCCCCTCCAGTCTCCCATGCTGTTTTTGGAAGTGTTGAGGGGTAAGAAGCATCATGTGAAATCCTGTGCACTGCTTTGACTGGTGACAGCATTCCTGCAGCCCTGGATGCCTGCACATGGAGCCTGGCATGGTGTGGGACCGCCAACCCACCCACCCCCCTCGACTTCCTGCTGTATTTATAAATACGCCCTGAGTGACAGCAGAGAGCCAACCGGCAGCTGAGAACCCCATGCGGCAGATGGAAGCCAGCAGAAGCCCTGGCGCGTCCCAAGTGCTGTCATCTCGCCTGGCTACAAAGCGATTGCAGATCAGGAAGGTGGCACGAGGGGTGGATGCCTCCGTGAGCCTGCCCGGGAGTGATACCCCCAGAGCGCAGGCTGGCAAAGTGCTCAGGGCCTGGGAGGGCATCACGGGGACTCTGTGCCACAGTGTTACGAAGCTACGCAATTGCCTTCCCTGGCACAGGAATAATTACACACGAGCCTGCTCATTACTGCCGGTAGGGCACCCTCGTTTCCTGCACATCAAGAAGATCCCGGGCCTGGCCACCAAAATGCGGTTCTTTCAGAGGAGACCGGCCTCGGAGGGCACGTCTTCATGGCCTTTGTGGTGGTGGAGCGCCCCCAGACTGCAGCCAAAATACGCCACCAATGAGGAACAAGAGCGGAGGCTTGGGGGAGCACAGAGGTGTGTGACGCACCCCCCCCCAAAGCAAGAAAGTGAGCAAGAAAAAGCCGCTCGCTCCTCCAGCTTCAAACCTCTTCCAGCAATCAAGGGGTCTGGACTGGCCTCCCGGGCGGTTCAGAAACACACACCTGCTCTGGTCAGACCCCTCCCTTGGACTCGGCAGCACTCAGGGGACAGGCCCTGCAAGAGATAAAACCCCGGGCCCACCAAGCTGGAAATTAAGCTGATGCTTATCTCTTGCATTTTTTATTCCGAGTGGGAAATGCCCCCCACTTTCTCATTCTCACAACAACCCTGCAAGGCAGGGTTAGGCTGAGATGTAGCCACTGCCCCTCAGTCACCCAGGGAACGTCATGGCTGAGCCCAGGAGGGAAAGGTGACGTCTTTCACGTCCAGCCCCAGGGAATTAAGGAGGGAGGGATTCGGCCCTCTGTTCCCACTGGCGGATGTGGGTGCAGAGGTGATGTTTTCGTCCGGGAACTGCCTTTCGTTTTTAGAGCTTTACTTCTCCAGCTTTTGCCGAGCAGCAACTAATGGGAAACAAATGTTGGAAAGCAGACAAAACTCGCTGCAGTTGGGACAAATTATTTACCCTTCCCCCCAATTCCCTTTCCCACCCCAAGGTGGGGGGGGGAAATAGCAATGTTTATGCTTTGTCCTCTGAGTCATTCTCAGGATGAACCGGTGACAACTGTAGCTTTTGCCTGGATGGAGGAGAAGTGACAGCTCATCCCCTCTGGGGCTTCTTAACATGGGGAGGGTCCTTCTTTCCTTGCAGATCCCTCTTCCCCACCTAGAGAGGGGGCCCCCATCCGAAGCACCCTACAGCCCTGCTGCTGTGCCGAACTGCAGAACTGGGTTGAATTAAACTGGGATAAGATACCTCCGGTTCACACAACACTTAGGCCAGTTAAAAGATAGCATTTGCACTGTTTGTGATTAGTTTTGAATTTGGTTTGTGTGTGTGCATGTCTTAGCCTATTATGCAAATCTTGTCTGTCCGTCTGGATCAGCGTTTCCCAACCTTAGCAACTTTAAGACGTGTGGACTTCAACTCCCAGAATTCGGTAATACACGCCAGGTCAGCCCCCTCCTCTGTGATCAAGTCACTTATGAGGGGGGCCTTGTTGTTAACTGACCTGGCGTTAAGAAGCAGCAGCCAGAGGTCAGGGTCCCCACAAGTCTGCTGTCCAGGGCCCAGGTTATGGGCAATACCAGGTCCTCTCCTTTATCCGGGGAAGAGTTCTGAGGTGCCGATCCATTTGTCGGCTCCGCAAACAGCGAAGCCGTCTTCAGGCCACCATTGCTTTCCCGGAAGTCCAAATCATAGGACGCTTCTCAACATAAATGCATGTATTTTATTTGGGATTCTTAAAGGTAGTCGAGTTATGACAGCAATTGGGACTGGCATTTCCGTCACTAAACAATGCAGTTGTAAAGCACAATGTCATGTGACAACTTCACTTAGTGATAGCAATCCCAGCAGTCCTGGCCCAGGGACTGTACCAGGGAATTCTGGGAGTTGAAGTCCACACGTCTTAAAGTTGCCAAGGTTGAGAAACACTGGTCTGGATTATGGTTCAATGTATTGTGCAAATGCAGAAAATGGGTCAGTTCACCCATCAGTTAAGGGTGGTATGAACCCAGCCAGCAAGAAGCTCCAAAGTCATCACTTTTGGGAGATCCCCTAAAAATCGAAAGGAAAGCACCCCAATTCCCATCAGTGCAACATGGACTCTACACTGGACCGGCATACTAGTTTAACTCGCTGCTCCTTGTTTTTAGGCACAGCACTGTAAGGACATCAAGTTTCTCAATCTGATTATTTAAAAAACTATGGATAATGCTGGGTAAAGATCTCCAGGCCAGAGGGGTGGCAGAGGAGGAACTGCAGGATTCCTGGAGATCCGAGGACAAGATGAGTACAGCCGGCAGAAGGGGAACGTCCTCTTCCGGACTCCCCAAGATCCAAAGACAGCAGGCCTGGGGAAACGCCCTCCCCTGGTTCTGAAAACCCAGAGGAAAGGAGTTTGGCTCTCTATGAAATGCTGTGATTTGGGGAGGGGAAGAAAGCGGGGACAGGGATGGTGGATTTGATAAGACCTCCCAACCGTCTTCTCCTCCCTGAGTAATGTGAACATCACTTCCTGAGCATCCAGCTTTGGACTCTACAACCACCACCACGTTCCCCAAACCCTTCTGGACCTCAGATGACTATTGGGCATTAAGCAACAATTAAAATAAAAATGACTTCAGAAATGCAGTTATGGAAGAAATCAATCCAGAGTTCTCACTCAAGGCTCAAACCACCATGTTTTGGACACATTATTCAAAGGCCCAGCTCCCTTGAGAAGTCCATAATACGGCGAAGGGTGGGACGAAAGAGAAGAGGAGGACGACCAGCAGCAAGATGGATGGGCTCGGTTACGGTGGTGACGGGGCACCTTTGGGAGATCTGAAGGACCAGGGTGGGGACAGATCGTCCTGGAGAAAGCCTACGTGGTTGCTAAGAGGTGACACTGACTTGAAGGTATATAATCAATCAAGATGCCATGCTCTACTCAAGAAGCCACATGAGATCTCCCTCCTGTCTTTAAGAGTGTCCCCAGCTGAGTGTTCCAATCAGGAATGGGATCATGTCACACCTACGTTATGTAAATTCTCTGGGATCCCTGGGGAAATAAAGGCAGGAAGCAAACTTGCTCCCCGTTCTATGCTAAGCTTTCTACCGGAACAGAACCCCAAAGGGAACCTTTTCACCAAGCGCCTAAAAAATAAAATAAAGCAGTAATCAATCCATCAATATTTGCTCCAAATCCTGATCCCCCTCCGTGTCCTCCTGCAACCCCCAAGCGGGACAGTCCCCTCAGCTCTCCCCCCCCCCCCCCCGTCCTGCTGCCCCCAGAGACATCCCTGGGTCGCTGCCGCCAGCGATAGCGGTAGGAATGTCTTACCCCCAGCGTGAACGCACCGCATGGGCAGGAGTGCCTTTGCTGGGCCCGGCGCCCCAGACCACCAGCCCTCCTCGGAGGTGGGGGCCTCCAGGTCGCAGGCCGGTCCTTGAGTCCCCCCTGCGCAGCTTCCCTTGCAGCCCCCTCGAAAGCCCCCCTCCCCTCCTGACCCTGAGGGGGGGCGAGGAGGAAAGAGTTAAAGAGGTGATGGCATGAGATCTCCGCAGCGCCCCGCGCTCTCCAAATGCAACCCAGATGTTGAGCAGGGGGAGGGGGAGGAGGGGCGGGCTCCGCGCCTCCTTCTAGGGAAGGCTCCGCATTCCAGCCCCTCAGCTGCCGGGCCAGAACTGCCAAAACAACTCCCCAGAAACTCGCCGGGGACGGAGCTGCTCCATCTGGATCGCATTAGGCGAGCCCGCAGCACTGGCGGCAAACTGGATAGGAACTGCAGACGGCTTGCGTGTGGGAAAAGACGGGGGACCGCCGCGGGGGGAGGGGTCAGGCCTGCCCCCTTGGCCTTCCTCTCCAAAACGAGGGGGCAGGACCCCTGTCTTTCTCCCGGCTTTCCTCCCCATTTGCTTGGGAGGATGTGTTGACGTCCCCCAATAGCTACGGGGAGGGCTCCCTGGGGGTGCGCCGGGCTTTGTGCAAAAAGCGTTTCTGGAGCTACCGACGTTTTTCCTGGAGGCCGAGCTGGGGAAGGAGGTGGGGGAGCGGGGGTGCGCGCGCGCGCGCGCGTATTTTGCTCTCCTCTGAAGGTACCTTTCGCCGGCGGCAAGTCCATCTTTCCTGCGACTTGAATTCCCCCCCACCCCCTTACCGTAATCTCCGAAAAAGGAGAATCGTGAGATTAACCATTTGGAAAACGTCAGGCCTAGAGAAACACAAGAAAAACCCACAGGACTTTTGGGCTGCTCAAAAACCCAAGGCAGCAGAATGTGGACGAAGAAAGGGCGCGTCGGGAAAGCTCCTGCCTTTGAATCAAATCCGCCCGCCCATCAGAAGGGGCGCTCCCAGACTCCTCCGGACTTTTGGCCCCCGTAAACTAGCGCGTTTCACACACGTGTCATGCGGCCACATGACCGTGGAAGCGTCTTCGGACAACGCTGGCTCTTCGGCTAAGAAACGGAGATGAGCACCGGCCCCTAGAGTCGGACACGACTGCACAAATGTGCGGGGGGAACCTTTACCTTTTTAAACTAGCGCGGCTCTCCTTCCAGGGCGCCGGCAGTTAGAAGGGCAGAAACACAGGCCGCTCTTTCTTGCAGGGGAAAAAACGCGTGGGTTATTCTTTCCATCCAGCCACGTCCTCCCTCGCGAAGCTGGCAGCCCCCGCTTCTTGCCGCGGGAGGGAATCCAAAGGGCACGGGGCTAGCGAGAAACGTTCAACGTCCAAGGGTTGGCGACGACTTGACAAGGGCGATTCAGTACCTGCTGAGATGGAAAACCAGGGCTTCCCACCTCGCCCCCTCCTCAATATTCTTCAGCACGGACGCCGAGTCTTCCCGGGACCCGACCAAGGGCTTGGCACACCCGAGACCGGCTAGCTTTCCCCTCAGCTGGGCTTCCAGCCATCTGCTCGGCGCCGGCCAAGCTCGCCTTGCAGCCTTGGTCGAACGTTTCGCCGCCCGTCCCTCCTCCACCGCAGCCACGACGCTGAGCGCGCCGGGGAATCGGCGCCCTTCCTCACCTGAATGAAAACGGGCACTCGCTTGCCAAGGAAGCTGCTGGCGTCGCCTGGGCTGCTCCCCGCCTGCGCCGCCCACGGACTCGCGCCCAAGGGTCGGAGCAGCGAGGAAAAGGCGGTTCTGCGAACGGTAGCCGTCCTCAGATTCCGACCTGATAAGACACACCGGGCCACCGCGACTAACCTCTCAGGTGCAGTTGGCGGAGGCGGCGCAACCCAGGCACCGGGGAGGAGGCAGTGAGGACGGGGCTAACGCAACGCGCTTAATCTGGGAAGGGGACGTCCTCCGTTCCCTTGGGGTGCCTCTGGTCCTGAAAGCAAAACTCCATCCAACTTTGGGTGCAGTCTTGGCACCTGGCTTGCTCGTGAAGAGGCCCACTCCACCTCCCCAGGACCTCCCCAGGGGAGGAAAGAGTTAACACCACGCACGCACGCACGCACGCACGCACGCAGGCACCCAAGCCTGTTGCTGGCCACCCCCTCTCCATCCAGGGGTGTTCTTTGCATTGTTAAATCCTGCAGCTAAAGGGCAAAGACTAAAAGAATAAAAGTCTTATTGTGAACCGCCCAGAGTTCCCCGGTTTGGGGGAGATGGACGGAGATGGGCGGTGATAGAAGTTGGACAAACAAACAAACAAATAAATAAAATACAAATTTGAATAATAAATAAATAAATAAATAAAATACAAATTTGAATAATTAATTAATTAATTAATTAATTAATAAAGACAGATTTGGAACCCCAACTTTACTCTGGCTTCGCTACAACCTGCTCAGTTCAGGCTCCCTCTTTGAAAGGAAGGCGGTCCCAAGTGACGCAGGAAGGCCAGGAGGAAAAAGTAGGCCAAGCAGCCTGCATGGCTGCACTGTTAGGGAATCCAAAGCTACCGCTTTAAAGTGAAGTACTCCGGAAAAATCCGAGTAGTTTCAGACAAATTATCTGTCTGCCCGCCTATCCATCTATCAGAAAACACATTCTGGGCAACCAAGTATGATTGTTACTACGTGAGGCTACTAAATAAAGTTCAACCCAGCGGTCTGTATAAAATTTGGAGGGTGCACTTCAGCCCGTTCTCCACAACGGAGTACATTCCCACGAAGGGCAACGTTGTGCGTTGCTCCTCAAATGCCCCAAGTTCATGGGCAAGGCTGTACCCAGCCCCCCCTCCGTCCCATTTCGTGCAGAAGTTCTCCCAAAAGTACGTTTGCAACTGATGGGAAACATACATTCTCATCTTCTCTCTCTCTCTCTCTCTGCCAGCCAGGGGTGTTAAGGAGCAGCCTGCATTGCATTGCTGCTGTCTTGAAAAAAGTATTTGTCTTGGTGCAGATGGAAAATTCCCAAAGTCACAGCCACTCCACTAAAAAAAAAAAAAACGAGACAGCTTGGAAACAGGACAGAGCGCGGGAAGGCGTTTCTGACTAGGCTTGAAACACTGGCTGTGTTCACACACATTTAACCCAGTTGATGCCCTGACCCATTCTCTGGGTTCAGACAGGATACTGAACCAGAAATGAACCAAACGGGAGAGGTTCACACCACGCCCATTGCTACAGAAAACCTAGCCAAAGTTAACATTAGCATTATCCAGCCCTCATACCTGGCGCAAATATAGCTGATAAGCCTTTAAATGGTCTAGTTAAGGTTATGGAGAACTTGGTGCTCGCTGAGCTTGGTGGTTGGCTTGCAGACGTTCCACTACCCAACTAGGGAGCATCGTCAGTGCCATACTCAGTGCCACCCAGGTGATGGCGTTCCCTAGTTGGATAGTGAAGCATCTGCAAGAAAATCCACCCAGTTCAGAGAGCACCAAGGACGCCACAGTTCAAGCTGGAGCTACAGAGGTTCTCTTCCATTGGAACTAGTTAAGAGAGTCGGCAATGGGATCTCTAGGGACACTGCAGAACCATTAGGCATACAGCACAAGTGGAACGGGCTTAGTGGCCAGGCAGTCATTTTATGTCGGCCATTGCCCAGCAAAGAAAGGGCTTAGTGCACGGGTGGGCAATAGGGGCCCAAGAGCACCAGCACACCTGCTCACAGAAACCTGCCCATTACGTGCCCGGCTTCACTTTTAATAGATACGTTTAGATTCTTTCCAGTGCAAATAACTGAACGAGTGAGAGGCGAGCCTCCTGCCAAACAAAGGAGAATCTTTCCCCCTCACCTTTACTTGCCTGGGACAAAGGTGCAGCTCAGACGCCTTTGGCAAATCCCCCCCCCCCCCCCCGGAGCTGCCCCAGCCCACCGCTGGCACAAGGGACACCCACAAGCTCCTGCCTCTTGCTCAGACGCATCTCCAGGCCTGGAAGAACTTCCAGCAAAGGAAAAGGAACGGGAAGGGCAGCTTGGATACGAGAAGCCGAGGAGCCGGCGTGGGCCCAGCCTGGGCCCCTGTGACCCCGGGGTCTTCTCCCTGAACCCCCTTCAGACCTGCAGAGGGGCGCTGGGAATTCACGCTGATTCTGCCGGACTTGGAAGGGGGGGGGAAGAGGAACCCCTCTGTTTTACAAGCCTTCGTTCACTATTGTTTATATAAACAGGTAAATTGTTTCGTATCTCAATTAAAAACATCTGCCACATAAATGAATACCAATTAACTCATCCTGTTTTTAATTACTCTGTTAATTACATACAGGCAGCAGCAAGGATGGCATGGGAATAAGGGAAAGCAGGCACGCAAAAGAAGCCTGTCCCCCCCCCCCCGCCATGCACATAGAAACCAGTTTGCTGTTGGCTCCAGTCTGAGAGGTGCCCAGCTTGTGATGGGTTAAGTGGGGGGGGGGGCTCCCTGCCCTCATCAGGCCATGCAGGGAGAGAGCTTTGCAGAGGTTCAGAAACTGTGCATCCACTGAAAAGGGGGGGCTTTGCTTGCTGCCCCCGTGGCTGGCTCACCTTTCAAAGCCCGGATGACCCAGGACCTCCACGTGACAGATCAGCCCAAGTCAGCTGCTGAGTTTCCGGGCCTCTGTGTTCTGCGCTGGGCGATCCTTCAGCCTCCTTCTACGCAGCTGCTGGGAGGCAGCACTTGTGTACGGTGGACGTCCAGCAACTGGCAACAGGAGGCAGTGGGCACTCGGTTGCTCCTGGGCCCTGCCAGACAGACGGACCCTCATCGCCTGCCAAAAGCCCTTGGACAGCTCCTACGAATGCCTGCATGGCTGTGCTCACCTGAGCACTTCACCTGCTTGCTGAGCGGACCCATCATCCAGAGCCTCACCCTACAATCCACCAGCCACGGCCAGAATTCCCTTCATGCCGGCCACTAAGCCATTAACCCCCACCCCCCAATCCTGCTTCCCATATCCGGGCAATGCAACTCCTGAGGCTTTTCCTGACCTGTTAAGAGTGTTGTGTAGACACAGCCCCTGTGCTTATTTCTACAAAGGAAAGGTGAAAAGGAGTGGTGGGAAAGCAAGAAGAGAAAATGGGTTCAGATCCCCATATTTATGTATATGTTTGGATGCTAGCTTGTTTAATCAATGTACAGGGCTGCCCAGCTTGCAGTTGCAACCTTGGGTGACCAACATTAGGTTAAAAACAAGCGAAGAAGATGGGGGAGGAAATCCTGTTTTTCTCTTCCTTGCAAGGGTAGAGCTTGGAGATCAGTTGAGGAAGGGGTGGGGGGAGGGACTCTATCACAGGCTCAAGAGAGCCTGCAGACTCCAAGGCGGTCCACCTTCAAGGATCAGCCACAAGAAGCAGGGCTGGGGGTGGAATTTCCCAGGCCTGCTCCAAGGAGACTCTCCTAGCCATTGTCAAGGGGCGGGCCCACAGACACACACGGTTTCCAGCTCTGTGGGGCTGGGTTCCCCGATCCTCCTCTTCCTGCCTGTTTCCCAGTGGTGGGAAAGATTCCAAGCGAGCAGATGGAGCAAGCTGGGCTCAGGGTAAGAAGCAGGAGCTGGGGGAGGCAGAGAAAAGAGAGAAGAGGACATTGCCATAGCAATTCCTAACATTGGTAAGGAGGAAAAGTACCTCCACGCCGCCTGTTTGGAAAGCAAAGCTCTGCCGAGCCCTCTTGCACTTCCCTGCACCTAAAAAATCTGCTTCAGGGGTCGCATTTCAACGCCTGGAAAAGAGCAGGCTTTCCTTGGGCTGGGGGAGGCGAGATGTTTCCCTATACATGCAAACACACACAGAGACATTGTCCTTAGTGCACAGGACATAAATAGGTCCCGAATATCTCCCCCCTTCCCAGCCGCCCCCAATCTCTCCGAGGAACCGAATTCCAAACGCTTATTGCATGCTGCCTCCTGCAAGCAGCTCCGTCCAGAAGGTGAACAGTTCGACCCCTCGTGGGGATTACCCATCTGTCCTCTGCCCTCTGTCACCTCAAGGGCGTGTTTCTCAACCTTGGCAGCTTGGAGATGGGTGGACTTCAACTCCCAGAATCCCCCAGCCAGCATGGAAGTCCACCCATTGAAGTCCACCCATCTCCAAGCTGCCAAGGTTGAGGAACACGGCCTTAAGAGATACCTCAAGTCAGGCGAGGTCTGAAATGTATAGTTGTTGGAATATGTCTATGAAGGTTCTCAGTCATCCAGGTAGAATTGTCTGTAGCTTGAATCATGTCAACTGGATTTCTATTTTCTCAGTGGAAACGTTTCGCTCCTTATCCAAGGAGTTGTTGGAAACGAGGCTTTCCAAACGCAGCCGCCACCGCCCCGTGGACCAAAAGATGCTTCTCGGTCCTGTTGGCTGGCCTTTCTCAGGGCCTGCCCTCTCCCGTTGCCAGTTGCCAATGTGGCCTTACTTTCTAGAGCCACACAAGGCATCCCATAAATGAAGGGAAGGAAAGAAGTCCCAGCACAGCTTCCTTCAGCTCCCCACCCAAACCCAATCTGCTGAAGAAAAGCAGGAAGGGCCACCTCAGCACGAGAAAGCCAACCGCCCCTCTCTCTCTCTCTCTCTCTCTCTCTCTCTCTCTCTCTCTCTCTCTCTCTCTCTGCAGAAGCAGATGGCGGGAGCGTTTGGGACTCCTCGCTGTGGCAGCCAACAAAGCCAGCGCACTCGTTTTGTGTGCCACTTGCTCTCCAGCCCACTAAGAGGTGCTCACGTTGTGCAAATAGTGCATCCATCTCAGCTTTCGGCAGCCAAGAGCGCGGCTCGATGGACTGTGGATGAGCAGCTGGACCTTTGCATCTCCAGAAGAATCAGCCGGCTCCACCATCTTGCCGGCCGTGCCCAGGAGATGGAGACCGGGAGCCAGGAGAACAGATGGGGAGCCGCCGGCGCCTTCGTGATTTTTCCCCTGGCGAGGACACAGGCTTCAAGCCCGCCTAGCAAAGCTCTCCAAGGCTGACAGGCACTTGGGGGCACACGCATCCTCCTTGTCCCCCCAAGAGTGACGCCCCGCCTGGCCTGGCCCTCAGCGGCAGCTGCAGGGCCCCACACGGGCCCCAACAAAGCCCCCGGGCTCTGAGCCGCCAAGGAGGCTGATGGGGAGTGACTGGTGGGGCGGAGCATCTCCCAAATGAAGCAACCAGGTCCCCCAGAAGGAGAGCGCAGGGCCTCGGCTTCATCCAGGAAGAAGCCGGCTACTAGTCCTCATGAAGCCAGACACCCAAGGATGAACATGACTGTCACCGAGCCAGGCTTAGGGGCTCGCACAGGGTGATAAGCTGTATCCCGGGGTGATTGAGCCACCCTGGGTGCACGGTTCATGATAAGCCAGATCCAACGAAATCACGCCACGGCTAGTGCAGCTGGGAACGCGGGCAACAAAGAGAGAATTCTAGAATCCGAGTCCGTCTCTCCCAGCCTTCAAAGCCTGGGAGGGGGGGGGCATACCAAATCATCTACAAATGCAAACTTCCAGCCCTGGCTGATTCCAGGCAGCCTTGAACCTCATTTCAGAAAACTTCTGCTAGAAAGCAGTTTCAGCCTCCAGCAGCATTGCCTTCCCTAAAGAGGAGGAGGAGGAGGAGGAGGAGGAGGAGGAGGAGGAGGAGGAGGAGGAGGAGGAGGAGGAGGAAGGGGTGGCCCCAGGAGTGTCCACAGGTCATGGTAAAATAGTGGAGATGGTGGCCACAATGGTGCAATCAAAGTTTTTTCCACCATGTCCTGTGGACGCCAGTCTGGCCGTATCTACTCTGACCGCAGCCTCACTCCCTGCAAGCATGCAGCTCCCCCCCATCAGAATTCCCCGAGGAATGTTGCCCTTGGCAGGAAAACTGTGCTCCCCCCCCCCCAGCTCAGGAGACTGCCACCTCTTCACTTAAGCTGCTTCTTCCTCTTCTCCCTAGTCCGGTGTTTCCCAACTTTGGCAACTTGAAGATCTGTGGACTTCAACTCCCAGAATTCCCAGGACAGTACACTGGCTGGGGAATTCTGGGAGTTGAAGTCCACAGACCTTCAAGTTGCCAAGGTTGGGAAACACTGCCCTAGTCCTTACCTAACCCCTTCCCCATTTCTCCCCTGCCTTCCTCTCACTGCAGACACAAAATTGACCAATAGCTTCAGGGTTGGGAACATCTCTCTGCCCCCAGCCCTGGGGAGGGGGCCGGCTGCTGCAGAGGTGGCCCAGGCCACCAGGCAGGAGCTCCAAATGGTGGGACCAGGTCTTCCGAGTCAACACTTTGCGGGTCCACTCCTGGACACCCTGCGGATCTGCCTGCCCGCCCGCCCGCCCGCTTCTGCCGCTTGCTCAGGACTGCCCTCTTGGGCTCTGCGGCCAGCTTTGCCCAAGGACCCAGGGGAGAGTGGACACAACCCTGCCATTATCCACTCCCGATGACCTACAGCTGACTTCTTCCCACATCTGCTGCAACAGGAGATGGGAATCCAGGGTTCCCGCGTCCCGGGAAGATGCTTCTTGTCTGTTTTATTTGAGCTTATTAGGTCCTAGCAGGCCCAAGCACCTGTGCTTTCCCTCCCAAGGAGGGTGGGGAACCCTGTCAGTTACCCCGGTGCTTTCTCTGGGTGCTGGAAACTGGGGTGAAGTCTGGCAGCCATTGGCTGCGGCCTCCATTGGCTTCCTGCCACTGGCTATGAAGGTTCCTCTCTTGTGGCTGGCTTCTTACCAACCTGTGGGCAAGGAGAGGAGTCACTGGCCCGTTTTTTGGGCCTGCAGAGCTCCCCACAAGGCCCCAATTATGGTATGGTGGTTGTGGATTCTTAATGGGAACACATTTACTCATCTCTGAAATGACTCCATCACGCCTGGCTCTTCCCTTCCGGAGAGATCAGCGAGTCACTACCAAGCCCCCACGGCAGGGCTTTCCAAAGTTTTTCCCGCGGTGACACACCAACCGGCGTTGGTGCGTCGCCGCGGGAAAACCCGGAAGCGCGGCAGCGCGCAAAATTCCGGAAGCGCTGCTGCTGCTTTCGGGTTCTGCACGCTGCAGTTGGTGTGTCGCCGCGGGAAAACCCGGAAGCGCCGATGATGATCAGCGCTTCCGGGTTGTGTGGCGACACACCAGACTGTGTGTGGGGAATTCTGGGAATTGAAGTCCACCCATCTTAAAATTGCTGAGGTTGAGAAACACTGGTTTAGGGCAACGTTTGAACACCATTCTACTCTCTACTGCCCGCTGCAGAGAACTCAGGAGCAACTTTCCAGGGAGAATCAACTTATTACTGTTTGCAGCAGAAACACCCCCCCGCCCTGTAGCTCTTCAAGGCTAGCACCGTCTGTGGCCGAGAGCCTGGTTCACCAGGTACAGACCTGGGTGGATGCCTGTTCAGACACACTCTGGGACTGAGCCAAAGATGAACAGCTCACAAAGATGAAGACACACCAGCTCCATAAGTCTATCCGTACAGCGCCTTGCACTAACACTCCCCTGACAGGACAAGAGAGGCAGTGCTAGCTTTTATGTCGAGCAAGGGAGGGATATGATATCCCACGGCAGAATGGCACGGTCAAAAAGGAAGAAAATGGAGATTGATTCCATCCACTTGCTACAACATTTAACTTCTTGCATATCAACTTCCTACGTGGGCCCACTATATCCAGAGAGTCAAATCCACGAATTTCTTCCTGATGTCACACAACATGTTTCTCAAGAACAGTTACATCACAATATATATCTCCACAATAATGCATGGGTCATCTACATTTTCACAGTTAGGTGTCACTGGTGCACGTGTTTGTGATCATCCTCTAAGTTGAGGTTAGAATCACTTTTTAATGGTGGGTTGCAGCTGCGCAATTTTGGAATGAGTGTTATGATAAAATAAGTCACAGACTGAACTGTTTCTGGGCACAATGTGAAAATAAACAATGTCACCCACCATAAATTCACCCCCAACCCCATCCTTCCAGGTGCATCATGACTACATCTCCCAGAATTCCCAGGCAAGGCAAAGCCTAGGAATTTTGGGAGTGGTAGTCCCAACACATCGGGAAGGTCCCTGATTGGGCGGAAAACTATAAACTATCATAAAATGATAAACGCTTTCACAGGAATTCCATCCGAAGCTTTAAGCAGAGTTTTCCCCCCTCCTTCCTTCTTCTTATTCTCCCTTATTGCTTCTGCTCACGAGTAAATATCCTTATTGCAGCTCTCGTTTGCAAACAGTTGCTATTGAAAAGGCTATATTCAGTGCTAACCAACCTATGGCCAAGCTTTACAGTTTAAGCCATACCTTGAAAAGCAATCCATGCTGATCTCAGACCAAATGTGTGTGGCGGGAGGGTGCAGATTCCCAGGCAAGTCCTGTTTCACCCACAAGGCCTCCATCGCTTGCCTCCTCCCCCCACAAATAAAGCTCTGCTAGGATTGCAGCCTCTCTGTCTGCTTGGAGAGTCAAGATGCCAGGATGAGTGTCAGCGCCCCAGAAGGCACCAAGCCCTGGTGAACAAGAAGCCTCCTGTGTGTTGACCAACCGTTCTCAGCTTTGCAGGCCAAAAGAAATCAGGAAGAATAGATACACTGGTAAGAAAGCTGCAGAGAACATCCAGCTCCCAATTCAGGGAAAACAAATTGCATTTCCTGCACCGAAATCAACGGGGCAAGTTCATCCTGAGGGGACTTAAGCCTCACTATCTTGGTCTGGATGGAAAGCTGTGAATATTTGATTGGGAACAGGCAAAAGGAAGGATACAAGCAGTGTTATTAAATTCCAACAAGAAGTTTGTGGTGTCTCAAGGAACCTGAATTGTTCCCGGGCCATTCTGGTCTATTTTTATGGGTTGGCGTGCTGTGTGGCTCCCAGGACTTTCAACCACATTTGCAAAACATTTGGCTTAGAATGCTTGCAAGCTGGGAGGGACCACGTGGCCCAGGATATTTGGTTGACAATCCCACTGGAAAAGTTGATGAGTGACTGTCAGCGCTGGTGATGGACAACCTCCTTTACTGCCCACAAGGGATGCAGCCTAAGCTATGGGTCCTGGGCAGAGCCTGGAAGATGGAACTCAGTCCTCCAATGGAGGGAACGGGGTGGGGTGGGGAAGTTTCTGCAGGCCTTGCGGAGGGAGGGAGGAAGAGAAGAAGGAGATTCCTCAGCTGCATTGCATGACAGGTCTAGTGCCATAATCCAGATTCCTAAATTTGCACAGCACAATCAGTCATCACCTAACCCCTTGGGCTGGGTGTACAGCATGCAGTGCCCTGGGTAACTGTGTCTGGTTTAGCATCTAATGCAGCGTTTCTCAACTTGGCAACTTGAAGATGTGTGGACTTCAACTCCCAGAATTCCCCAGCCAGCCATGCATGTGGGGAGTTGAATTCCCCACAGCTTGAAGTTGCCAAGGTTGAGAAACACTGATCTAATGTGAGAATGGCATTGCTTTCTTAAGGGAAAAGAGTCTCTGAACTTGCAGACTGGTGCCCTCCACAGACACAGAACCATTCCCACACAAAGATACAGATGACCATTTTTTCACTTTGCTAGTTCATTCCACCATGTAGTCAAAGCTATTTCACGGGTCTCCCAGCTACTTTGCCATCAGAAAGGCATTCTGGACTCAGCTGAGATGCACACAGAGTAATAATGACGAAAAAGGGACTGTCTCCCCCAGCCCCTCTGCCTCTGCTGGGGTCCCCTGCCAGTCTGTGCCCCTGGGACTTGGGGCAGCAATTCCACCCGGAGGGGAGCACCGGAACAGCCCTCTTTGGAAAGGAAAGACAAGGGACCCACCACACGCCCACCGCCAGGCCCTGCAGCGAATTGATTTATGACTCCTGCCAAGCCTTAATCGCAAAGGTCTATCTTGCTCACGCTCAGTAGATTTTTTTCATAGATGCTCACACAGCTCATGCCTGGCTTCTAAAAGGAGCGGTCCGGGGCTTTACAGTAAGTCGCATATCCTGACTGGAAGTCAAGATGCTCCTTCCCTTGCACCCAGATGTCCCCAGAGAAACAGCGGGAGATAGAAAGCGAATGCGCATGAAACCAGCTGTTGCGGCTCCCGTGGAGCCTCGCTTGGAAACACAGGTTCCTAGCACCACTCCGCCAGGATGCCTCTCTGGAGCAGCTGCCCTGGAGAATGACTCTCGGGACTTGACTGGGGACACCAGCCAATTAAACCAACATTCATTGGAAAGTTCCTGGGCATGACCACCACAGACATAAATGGGAGCCACACTCCGTTCAAGCTTTGGTCGAGGGCTGGGTTCACACATCACCCAAAGCCAGCGTTTGATTTGTTAGTCGGGTTGTATAAACCCAGCCATTCCAGTTTCGTAAATGTGGTCTGTAGTTGCATGCATGCGCAAACATGCCAGCATGGCTCCTGAAATAACCATGGCTAGAGCATGATGGGTGAAAGGAACCGAGCGCTGTCCATCTGTGCAGGGAGCAAAGCCTGGGGCAGGATCCGGCCGGTTGCTTGGCTAGAGAGAACCCCCAACTCAGCTAAGGCGAGAGAACAAGCAAGGATCCCTGGATGGGGGGGGGGGGGGCGGAACAGAACAGCCCAGAGTTTAAGCCCAAGAGCAGGGACCTCCATCCACGCTCCGGTTTCCAGGCGCCAGGAAGGACCAACCTGGGCGCCTGCAGCTTCCTTCTCCTCTGCAAGAAAGCGACTAATCTCTCCACCTCCTTCTCTCTGGGAAGCCGAGCTCAGAAGAGGTTCGGCTGAAGAAGGAAGCGGTTCTGCTCCGCCAGTTACAGCCATACGTGTGGGCCCCGGAGCTTTTAAAACACACCGGCGTCCACCGTGTCCAGAACTCCCCTAGACCCATTAACACGCACACCCCCTTGAGGATTTGCTCAGCCCGGAAGTCCTGAGGAGCGGGAGGTCCGGCCAAGCTCCTCGCTGTCTCCCCCCGCAGCCGCACCCTTGAAGGTCCCCAGAACCCCCCCCCCCCCCCGCCCTGGGCTCGGCGCTTCGGGAAAATTCTTTTATCCAGCCACTCCGGGGGGCTGGGGGGTGGCGCGGCGCGGGGGGCAGACAAAGGCGAGCCGTCCGGGGGGAGGAGAGACGGGTCCTTCCTGGGCAGGGAGGGTCCCTGCAAGTTCCCTGACACTGGGGCAGACCTTCGCCCGCAGCGAGCGCCTCGCGGCGGTCCACGCGCTCCCCTCAGCCTTGCGCGCTCGGCGGCCGGGCGGATCTCTCCCGCTAGACGCCGCCGCCGCCGCCGCCGCCGCCTTGCCGGGGGCGCCCGGAGACCGCAAAGAAAGGGCGAGCGGGGGGCGCGGAGGGCTGGCCTTCCGCCCCACCACAAGCACCGAGAAAGGCGCTTGGGAAGCCAGGCGACAGCACGTCGAGGCGCCGGCCGTCCTCGGGTCAGCGGCCGGCTGGGGAGCGGGGGCGAAACCAGCCGCCAGCCGCAGCGGGTTCTTCCAGCGCCCCGTTCCGGGGCTCCTCCGCCCGGGCACCCCTCAGGAAGGCGCTGGCCAGGGACGCCGGGCGATCCGAAACGCTCCAGGCGGAGGGCGAAGCACATCTGGCCGCGCGGGGCTCCGCTCCCGCCTTTGTTCGGAAGTGGGGCTCGCCCGGCCAGGGGCGCCTGGCGGAGGGGGCCGACCCTCGGCGCTGCTGGGGGCAAAGGGGCGCGCCGGGCATGCCACGGACCCGGGCGGAGCGGGCGCAGCCTGGCCCGGAGGCAGGGAGACAGCGAGGGAGGCGAGCGGGAGCACTTACCGTCCGGGGTCCGCTGGCGGGGCGAGGTAACAATCCCAGGAGCAGCCAAGGGGGCGGCGTCGGTGGCGTCGGCGCCGGGTAATCCACAAGCCCGGCCGAGCGAGGCGGGCGGGCGGAGCGCTCCAAGTCCTGGCGGGAGCCGAACGCCCCGGCGGGCGGCGGGTCCGGCTTCTCGGCTCGCCCGCCGCGGCGGCTCCGCGGGCCGGCGCCCTTCCTTCCTCGCCGGGCGCCGGAGCGCAGGCAGCGGCGAAGCGCCGGCTCGTCCCGCCGCTCTTTGGTAAGTGGCGCTGCCCAGCGCGCGGGGCGTCCTTCACCTGCCGCTCCCCTCGCCCCCTCCGCCGGCGCCGCCGCCCGCCTGCCCGGGCAGAAGCCCCGCTGCGGCGGGACGTGGCATCTGCGCGGCCGCTTCGGGCGCCCGCCTCCCAGTCGCGGCGGCGGCGGCGGCGGCGGCGGCGACCTTCCTCGACGGCGGGCGACCGCGCTGGCTGCTGGGCTTCCCGGGTCCTGGCTGCTACTGCAGCCGCCGCCGCCCCCGCCTCCTCCGCTCGGTCCTCCGGCGGGCCATCTGGCGAGGGAAGCCCCCGCCGCCGCCTCGCTCGCCCAGGCGGCGCGGCCGATCAAACGTCTGGCGGGGCTGGCTCGGACGCGCCGCTGCTCCGGAAGGGGTTCCCGCGGCGGACCTGCCGCCCGGACCAGTCCCCCGCCGCTCTTCGCTGCCTCCCTCCCGGAGCCTCGCTCGGCGGCTGGCGGGGCTCGGAGCGCGCGGGGCTGGCAGGCGGCGCTGCCTCCGGGGATCTGGGCGGCTGCTCGGAGAGGCGGCGGCGGCGGCGGCGGCCCCAGCTCGCCCGCCCGCCTGCCTCCGTTCGCGGCTGCCGGCGCTCTGGCGGAGCTGAGCCTGCTCGGATACAGCCCTGGCGGCGGCGGCGGCGGCACCGACAGCTGGCTTGGCGGGGCGGGCGGGCGGAGCGCCGGCGGCTCCCGCTCCCGGCAGGGGGCGCTCCACCCCTGCTGCAAGGCCGGCCCGCCCCCCGCCGCCCAGATGCGCGCGCCCCGCCGGCCGAGGGGCTGGGATCGCAGCTCCGCGCCCTCGGCCTCCCTCCTGGCGGCGCGGGCTGGAAAGCGGCGGCCGGAGCGCTCCGGCGAGCTCCGCCGCTCCCGGGCGAAGGCTGCGGCGGTTCGGCTTTTCCTCCGACGCCGCTCTGCTGCCCGCTGGTTGCGCCGCGTTCTCCCAGTTTTCCTGCTCAGAGTAACTCGGTTCTCCGGAGGCTGTCGGATCGAATGCAGGGCTCCGCCGCAGCTTGAGGGCAGGACTGCGCTCGCCTGGGCTCGGTGGGGTCGCCTTAGCCCCCGCTTCCTTTAACCCTGTTCCACTGGCTGCATTTACTTACAGGAAATGCACTCGGTGCAGGCTCAGAAACCCGCTGTCTCAGTGCAGAAGAAAGGACGCCCGCCGGGGCCTCCGGCGGAGCGGGCCAGCTATTTCCGCCCGTTGGTCCTCTCAGCCGTCTGAAGGGGTCCTCTTGGGGCGGGCCTTTCATGGGGACAAGGTGTGTCTAAGCTGGGGAAGGGGACGATGGGGCTGAAGCGGCTCTGCAGGCAGGAAAACGGGGGGCCTTTGGAAATGGGTGGCGGTGAGAAGTTTTGGTCTGACGCTCAGAACCAGAGACCATTGATGGATTAATCGATCGATCGATCGATTGATTAAGGACTTCTTTAAACAATTCAGAGCTAAACGGTGGGATCGAAGCTGCAACAGCCCCTGGCTTGGGGAGGGTCGGCCCTCGGTGGTGGGTCGTAGCCTTGATGCTGCGTGTGTCTGCCTGACTCCCGGCTAGCAGGCCTGGAAGATCAGCTGCTGGGGATCCGTAGGGGATGACACCCCTCCCCCCATGCTGGCGGGCCTCCCGACGCCACAGAGCGCTGGGCTGAGCAGCCCTTGTCCCAAATACCGCTTCAGATGTTTGGGCGGGGGTGCGTGTGTGGATTGTGAGCAATGCTCCCTCTTCACTTTCCTCCTGCACAGATGAGGATCCTTCTAGGCTCTGGTGCTGAACTGCGGGCCCTGTGGCTCGGTGCCAGCCCCTTGGGACGGGATGGCAGGCCCTAAGGTCCAGGGGGAGTGGTGCTGCCCACCCTGGCACCAGCACACCCACTCCACACGAGAGGCAGGAAGGCCGCTTTTGCTCTGAAGGTTGGAGCCCACCGGTGCCACTTGGCCATGGGAGAAAACTCCTGGGCACAGCGGGTATCTTGGGCCCGAAGGACATTATCTCTGGGTGCAGGAGAGATGGACCACTGCCACAGCTCTCCCACTCAGAGGCTATTGGCTGCAGCCTTGGCTGTCAGGATCACTCCGCTGGTGTTCCCGCCCAGCTCTTGGGCCTAAACCCCTGCTTTTGGTGGGACTGAACAGGAGAGGCGCAGCCTGTGCCTTGCTCAAAGGGCCTGTCGATCAGACCGATTCCCAACTCGAGTCAACCCCTAACTTCGTCTCTAGGTAGATGTCAGGAAGAATCAGGTGGTATTTCATGTTCCTTCTCAGGCTGAGGGTACCCTGACCAGGCTCCCAGTCAGGTAATGCAGTTTTGAAATCAAAGGATGCCTCCCCCCCCCCCCCGCAAAAAAACTGGCAATGTTGGAAAATCTCAGCCCCGCCAACAGATGACCCGCCCGCTCTGCATCGCTGCTCTACACACTGTGCTTTCACACAACCTCCCTCCCTCCCTCCGTCTTAAGTTTCCCTCGGCCACCCAGCAGCCACTGGAGTACTTGGAGCGAGGTGCCAAACGCTGCCCCCCCCCCGGTTGCCCCGTGAAAGCAGGCCCAGCCGCAGTCGCCCAAGAAGGGATCAAGCCGCCGCTGATGGGGAGACCGTCTGCCGGAGACCTCACTGGGTTGCTCCCGGTTGGGCCAACTAAGGCTGGGCGGGAAGAGCCGCGACAGACGAGGGCCCAGCGTCCAAAAGGGAACAAGGAACGCGTTCCATCGCCGGCTGCTTCTGATCCTTCCGGAGGCTGCTGTGATGCTGCTCGGCAGAAGATAAAACAGGGTGGACCTGTTAATTTCCCAAGTGCCGGGGAAGCAGCGGCTGGGGGCATGCCCCCGCTCCAGGTTGCACAGCTCCGATACGCAGGCATCTGATTGCGCCGAGGAGAGAGAAGGGCACAGCCGCGTCGTGGCGCGGAGGAGCAAGGGGCTTGGCTAGCAATCGATATCTCTGGGCGCAGAGGTCCCCCGCCGCGCCGTCAGCTGCATCGACCGAGGCAGCGGCTGACAAAAGAGCCTTGTCAAGCGCCTCCCGATGCAACGCGAGCCAGAGAGATTCAGCTGTCCCTTTCCCAGGCTCCCAAACATCGCCCCCCACCCCAGGGCATCCCATAGGGGAGGCGTTCCCTGCGGTATCGCAGGTCCACCGCAACAGAACCGGCGTTGTTCCGCGGGTCCCGGTCGAGGATAACTTTACGGGCTTCCTTCCTCCCCCAGGCCCCCCTGGATGTCGGGGTGGATAGCCAAGGTCTCTCTTCCCCCTGATTTCTGCACACAGGATGTAATTTCAGCCGATTGAAGTCATAATTTACCACTGGGAGAAATAAAGGTCGGTCGTAGCTGGTTTTGTTCTGCGAGCTGCATAGGAATGTTGAATGCGAGACACGCCACTCCAGTGCAATTGCGACGGAACCACTGCTTTTAGCCAAGGGGGGGGGGGCAGCGGGGGTTTTTGCTTGCCAAGCAGTTACATTGTGCAAGAGGACGACGAGCGTTCTTTCCCGGAGCCCCTGCGGCGGAGCAGAAGATGGGGGGGGAGAAGCTGGGGACGATGATCCCTGGATGATTTGCAGCTGCGCCTCATTCAAGAGCGCTCCAGTGTTCCCTTAGACCAGTGTTTCTCAGCCTCAGCAACTTTAAGATGGGTGGACTTCAACGCCCAGAATTCCCCAGGCTGGCTGGGGAATTCTGGGCGTTGAAGTCCACCCATCTTAAAGTTGCTGAGGCTGAGAAACACTGCCTTAGACGCTGTCAGAGTACCTGCGATGCGACTTTCCAATCAGGCACAGCTCCTTGTTGGCCACCCAAGCAAGATGCTCGTGGGTGTGGGTGTGGGTGTGTGAGTGGGCTCCAGGTACCCACAATGCACCAGAAGCATATTTCCTTGTGCCACTTTCCACAAAGCAAACTTGTTTGGGGCCAATTAGGGCGAATAAGTGCTTAAAGGCGAAGCTGCACGGCTAGCAGAACAAAATGTTTTCTTCCACCTTGACGGCATCTTCCCAGAACCAGGGCCAGGGAAAAAGCTTTTAGGGACAACACTCTCAGTGCATCCTCGCAGAACCCCGGGAGGCATTCTTGGCAGGGGCACAGGGTTTGGGAGTGCTGGGTCTTGCGCAGGATGAGGAGGGACCGTTAAGGATGGCTCGGGTTGAGCTGCCGTTTTGGCAGCGGAGCTGGGGGACGCAGGAGGGTGATAGTCCCCAATTTCATTATCTGCTCTGTTTTGCGCACGTACAAGCTGGCGAGGTTGGCAGCGCTCTTTGAAGAGCCGGGCCTCGGCACCCTCTCCCTCTGCCTGCCAACGGGAGCCTTTCTCAGCCTTCACGATGCACTGGGTTCCCAGGAGGCGGAGGCGGAGGAGATGGTCCACCCAGGGGAGAAATGTTCTTTGCGTGGCCCTAATGCATTGTTGGAAGCTCTTCCATTACTCGAAGGCTGGAAAGGAAACAGGAACAACTGCAAGCATGCAAGCGGCCTCTAGTTCTTGGTTTCATGGCCAGCCACGGGGGTGGGGGGTGGGGGGGGAAGCTCCGTAAGCTTGCCCTCGCAATGGCCTGCACGCGGATCAGCTTGGCTGGTGCTTGTGAAGCTGCCAGGCAAACCACTTTCGGTCTCTTCCAGTCTGAGAAGCGTTTTATGCAAGAAGTGGCTGGAGAAGAAGCAGGGTGGAGGAAAATCTAGCATTCAGCCGGGTGGAGCAAACCGTTTATCCTTTTTGCTGCCAAACCAAGATGATGCTGGGACCTTCCCAGGATCTCAATTCTCGAGGCAAGGATTGCCCTCATGGTCACCAGGCTGGCCTGGGCTGGATACACCACCTGTCCAAAGGGCTCGTCTGGGGCCGCTGCCCCTGTGAGAGGATGAGGACTGGGGGTCGGCCGTCCACATGGTTCACAGTGTTGGGGCAGGACTGAAGACCACAATACACTTTGCCTTCTGCCCGCTTCCCAGCTCTCTTCCTTGCCTGCACCAGCCAAGCTTTCCTCACCCAACTCCCCGATCTTTGAGGGGGCTCAGTTCTGGGACATGGAAAGGGGGAGGGTTCTAATGAGGTTCTGCCACTCACCCGGATGCTTGACTGGTGGCCGGGGGTGCAGGGACTGTTCTGGGGGTCGAGAGGGGATGTCCTCTCCACTTCTTCACTTCCTCCCTCCCCTTCTCTCTTCCACCATCCCCAGGGCAGCATTCAATAAGTGCAATTCCCTCTATGCCAGTGTTTCTCAACCGTGGCAACTTTAAGCCGTGTGGACTTCAACTCCCAGAATTCCCCAGCCAGCCAAGCCACACTCTTTATTATTTGAGCAAAAGCATCAAATAATACCAGCATCCAAGGCGAATGTATTGTTTCCCTGTCAAGTGATGCTCCAGGTGAACCAAGGAGGCAGATGAAGCCCAGCCAGTTAGTACATCACTGATGCTGGATTTATTTGGGAGGGATGTCCAAAGAGGGGAAATCCGGATTCAAGGAGGATCACGGCAGATCAAAATGACATCCTTTTATAGCTGAGAAATTTGAGAGCTGCCAGCTGCCCTTCTCATGTGATAGATTGGAAGATCTGCAAAGACAAGACAGCACATCCAGGTGCAGACCCCGAGAAGCTTTTCTTCCCATCTTGAAGGCTGCGGTCCAAAGCATCTGGAAGCGGATCCCAGAGGCCCTGGAGCGGACCTGTTGAAACGCATCTGGCTTTGCAACGGCCCACACGGTCTCTGGGAAGCAGTCATAAAGGCTTGGGAAGGGATGCGGCTGAGCTGAGTGACGGCGCAATTTTCTTGGCAAGCAAAATTTCCCTGTTTCAGTTCCCAGCGAGAGGGATCTTCCTCTGCTTGTATCCTTTGGAGCCCTCACTAACTGGAAATTCCTGGAGGAGAAAGACAGTCTGACCAGGTCAGAGGTGGAAGCTTCCTTGGCCACCCCCAGTGGTCAGGCATCCACAGGAGAGGAGGAAAACAGCCCCTCAACTCCAGGGAGCTGCATCTGGTGCTCTGGTCCTGCCCCACGGAGGACATGGCTGCACCGGCAGCTCCTGCAGACAGGTGGGCTGAAGAATCTTTTGATTGGTTCAGATATTGCGCTAAGCCATAACATAGTTTGTTGAGTTAACACAGTGTTTCTCAAGCTTCTCAAATTTTTAAGATGTGTGGACTTCAACTCCCAGAATTCCCCAGCCAACAAAATTCTGGGAGTTGAAGTCCACACATCTTAAAGTGGCCAAGGTGGAGAAACACTGAGTTAATGCCTTAAGAAACCAATTCTTTTTTATTCAATAGGTGTTTAAGGAAACCCTACACGTGACCCCACTCACACATGGAGGTGATCAAGGATTGTGGCCTCCAGTATTGTGAGTCATTGGCACCATGGCCAAATCACCAGCATCACGGTCACATCCATCGGTGGTGTCTGACGACAGAGACAGGGCGTAACCCTGTGGGGAAGGAAGCTGGGTCCTGCAGCAGTGGGAAAGGGGCATCTGTTTCTTCTCCACCTGCAAAGTCCTGATATGGAAAAGCTGTTTGGGGACAGGTTCAAAGGAAGCCTTCCAGCTGCTTGCTCGGCTGGGCACAAACGTGCGTGCAGAGTGCAACCCACCTGCCGGACTCAGCTGCGGTGAAGGCAGCCGGGCTCGACGCCCTTCTCTTCCCCCGCTACACACATGCGCACACACTCCTCCTCTGCTGCCCTAGGTGAGCAATTGGTATTCAGGCGGCGACAGGCTTCCCCCATTGATGCCTGGATATGTTTGTCTTAATCTCGGTGTCTAAATCCCAGCTAATCCCAGGAGCCGGGCTGCCGAGGGCATGTTGCAGCCTTTTAATTTCATTTGAAACAGACGCGCTCTCCCTTCCCAGCATTTTTAATTCAGGCTGGAATGTGCGGAGGAGATAAGGGCCTTGGAGGCAGCCAGTGGTCTAAGGAAGGAGGCAGCTCCCTTCTGCTCAGAGTTATCGCCCCTTGCAGCTGCATCCGGCTGGGTCATCTGCAAGCAGGCAGGAAGTCTCTATTTTGCTGGTTCTTGAGAAAAGTGTGCTGCGTGGGAGGGAGGGGGGGAGGGGGAGGGAGGGCTGCCTTGTTTTGTGGGTGTGTTTGCCAGGGCTCCCCAAGGCTCCCCCAGTTGCTCTCCAACTTCTGTGGAGTCCCCAGGGCCACAGAACAAAGGCAGAGGTCACACTCAACCATCATGTGGCTCCTTTGCTTGTGGCTTAGGAGGTTGGGCAACGTATTCAGTTGTGGTTTCTTCAACAAACCACGGTTAAACCAACTCTAATTTAGTGTGTTGTGTGAACACAATCCAAAAATCGGTGGGGTGGGGTTAATGTGTTTCCCGAATTCCTTCCTCGCTTTCTCCCTAGACAGTGGGGGTTCTCCCCAAAGTAGAGAGGAGAAGAGGGGACAGCTGCACCAAGCCCATGTTAGGAGTTCGGACTGCAATTCCGCAGAGTCCCCAGAGAAGAGCGTTGCCCTGCCCAGCTGCAGGGGGGCCTGGCAGGAGACCTTCTGCAGAGAAAGGCAACGCCTTGACCTTGACCGACTCCTAGCAATGACTGGCTTGGTGGAGCAGGCTAAGCCGCCACGTGGCGGTTGGGTTCCGGCTTGGTGTACTGTAGGAGCTGAACCAGGGAGGCTTCTAAACGAGACCGCATGGCTCCATGTATTACCCAAAAGCAGCCCTTGGAGAGGAGAAGGCGCTTCTGAAGGAGCATCACGCCGAGCAAGGCCAAGGCCGGCCCTCTCGTCCAGAGCACAGGGCATACAGGAGCCGTCTTTAGTTACAGGAGAACAGATTCTGCCTCAATCTTAGCAAGACCTTCCGAGCAAGAAGAGCAGCTCGCTGCAAAGCCAATGTCCAGAGGGGGTGGGCTCCCCTTCGCCAGGTGCATTCAGGCAGAGCCTAAGCAGCCACCTCTCCGGGGTGCGTCCTGCGCTGAGCTTCCTGGCCTTAAGAGCCCCTGTTGGCATAGGATTCAATTGTGTCTCAGTCAACAAACCATGATTTAAGCAAATTGGGGCTTAGAATCCAGCCACTGTGGCTTGCAAACCGTTCTTTGCAGCTTAGCGTACTGTATGAACCCAGGCAGAAAAGAGGTTGCCTGGCACATGAAAAATAACCAAGTAGGCATCAGCCCTGCTACTCTGAGACAGCTGGTGGTGTGAGGTAGTATGACGTCGGTCTCTCTGCTGCGCTCCTCCTGCCAGCTTTAGGTGACGGGCTTCCCCGAGGATGCCTGTAAGCAGAAGACCTTACTCTCCAGGAGCATAGGGACTTGGGAGTAGGAGCCTCCTAAGGCCAGTGTTGTGGACATGTTGACAAATCTCAAGTCTTAGCCAGTTTCTTTTTTGGGGAGGGGCAGAGGGTATGTCCTTGAAATGTTAACCCAAAGTCAGAGGTCCACCCGGACCACCCGGGCCATCGTCCATCCCAACTATCCACTTTTGTGAATGGAAGAGAAGCGAAGCATTGTGGGAAGCCTGCCAAGAGCTTGGCCCGGCCTTGGCCCCCTGCCCCCTTCGCCAGTTCCCAGGCTTTGTTATCTGTGGCACGGGGGCTGCCCTGCCCTGCCCTGCCCTGCCGGGATCCGCTTCCCTTTCCCAGCCCCACCCTGCCTGCACCAGTGCGCAGGGAGATAACAGGCTCTCTGCCCCATAGCAAAGGGGGAGGGCAAGGCAGAGTGACACCCCGCTGAGGACCACGTCAGAAGTCTTCAGCAAGTTCCCCAGCCGGCGGAGTCCACGTTTCTCCTGCCGGTATCTAAACCAGGTCTCACTTGCCCTGCTTACGGTCATCGTGGCTCCCAGATATTTCTGCCATTATGCTGCGTGCTCTAGTTCACACATCATGTTGGTCTGTTTAATGATGACTTACTGAATAAACCACAATTGGCTGGGAGCTGTAAACCATGGGCCACAAAGTACAGTGGCTGAATTGGATTGGTTCCAAGTCCAAAGTGGCAGGAGAAACTCTGGCTTGGGGCAGAAAGTCGCTGGCATCTCCTTAAACTGGGGTCACCGGGCTGAGTTTCCAGAAAAGAACAAGAACGAAGTGGGGCCCTTCCAAGGCCAGCCTCCTTCCAGCTCAGCCTTGCAAGGTTGAGCAACTGGCCAAGATTGTCCCGTAAACTTTCCACCGAGTGCAAATCGGGTCCGAGACATTCCTGAACAATATCGCAGACCCCGACCCAGCATAAACTGCCCAGAGTCCCCCTCGGGGGAGATGAGCGGTGATAAATCTAATTAATTAATTAAGTAAACAAACGCACCCAAACGGGAGAGCTGAAGGTGCAAAGGTTAATTCTCTGCCCCTTCATTCTAATTTCCTAAAGATGGCTGTCTTTAGGAAATTAGGAGAAAACATCCTTCTGGCCCGAAAGACCGTTTTATATTTGGGATGAACCCACAGGTTGCTCCTGTGTGTCAACCGAAGTGGGGAGAAAAAATGGGGTGGTGTCTGGGGCGGGCGGCATATGAACTGCTCTCAGAGGTGAAAACCCAGCTTTGCCTCCTCGGACTCTGGAAGAAAATAATTTCATGGAACCAATGATGGGCAATCTTTCTCTTGCTGCCGGCCCGCCTGCTTCTGCTCATAGAACATTCTGAGCTGCAAAGGGGTCTGGCCTTGGTAGACATCAGCTTCATGAGCTCCGCTGGTAGACTTGGTTCATGCGTTCTACTCGGTCCCAATTTGTGCAACTGTGGTTTGCTGCACAAGCCACCCACAGGCTAAGGCAAAGCTGAGGGGCCACTCTGTGGCTTACGCTGCACGGCCCTCCTGCAACAGAGGCCGGAGCTGCTCTCCTTGCCAGCGGAGGCCTGTGGGCTGGACCCGCTCGGAGCCTGGACTGCGCTGCAGATGACCTGCCGGGCCTCTGGAGGGGTCGGGAGCAGCCTTCGCCCCACATCTGAATCTCGTGCTGCAGGAGAAACGTGCCTGGGATGGCCTCACCAGGCCGGCATCTGCTCCCTTCCCGCAGACGTAGTTCCAGACGAACTCTAAGGCTCCGCTTTCAGCCGGGGAAGGTCTCCTGGGCATCGCATTGCAACGCCGTGGGGAAGAACCTGCCCTCTTGGAGGTCACTTTGGGATACCAAGAAGCAGCTGTCCTCAAGGTCCCACCCTGGGAGACTCCATCTTAGCTGATCGTGCTTGGCACGGACTGCTTCTGCCCCACAGACAGAGGGGCAGGCCGAGCAGCTGCAGAGCTCCAGGGCTGCAGCAGTGAAGCCGGGGCGGAGGGAGGGAGGCAGCTGGGTGCTCTCACCCCCCCACAGGAACCATCTGTGTCAGTGGCCAAGCTCAACCCTGCCCAGGGCCCGGCTGCCCATCCCAGCCCATTTCCTAAGAGGTTCCCCTTTGTACTTCCCCAAACGTGGAAGCCAGGCCTGCACGTGGGCCAGTTAGCGCAAACGGTGGCTTCTTCTGCCCTGAAGAGTGCATTGGTATAAAAGCTTTCCCCCCACCCCCACCCCCGCTGCCCCCCTCTTAAGAGCTGAGCTACTGAGCTCGGGTAGCCTTTCCATTCATCCAGTTCCGCCTCCCTGGCAAGAGCTCAAGGCTTGCTGCCCTTCCCACAAAAATGACCCCTTGGCAGGGATTGGGGTGGGGGAGAGGGAGAGGGAGAAGCCAAACGTTGTGTAGTTGCTCTGTGGTTCCGTATGATTGCCCCTCCCTCCCTTTTGAACCGCGGACCAGAGTGCCGGAGTGTGAGAATGGGAGCGTGCCCTGACTTCACTTGAAGTGGAAGGGCAGGACAGCCAAGTCCCTTCCTGGGCAATGATTCTGCCCCTCAGAAGCCAAAATAAAAAAGTGCCCCTGAGCATATGCAGAACTGAGCGATGCCACTCGAACTCTCACGGCCTTGTGGCGGGTCCCGATGGATGCCCACCTCTCCTTTTAGCTTTGGACTGAAACAGGCAGCAGGGGCACCTCAGCCGTCCTCACCTCTGTAGCACCCAGGCCAACCCAACCCACCCCTGATATTTGCCCAGGGTGAGCGGGCAGGCGGGCGGACGCGGCCCTTGGGAGCAGGAGGAAATCAAGGCTGGGCAGCTGGAAGCTACAGAGCAGAGCGGCTTCTCACACACACACACCCCCGCAGCCTTAATCTGCATGCCGAGCCAAGTGGGGAGACCCCACGCCTGCTCGGGCCTCCCGCCTGCAGGGGCCCTCTTCGTATGCCCCAGTAAGTCCACCGCAAGGGAAACATGGCGCAGCATCCACACCGTGTGCCCAGCCTGTTATTTTGGGGTGGGGATTCCCCTCTCCCCCATCCACTCTAGTTTCACCGTGAACAAGGAGGGGACACCTTCTGCTGCTCTTAGAATAACGGAAAACCCCGTTGTGGGCTGAAAGAAACTGCACTGGTTCTCACATCCTCTTCCACACATCGGGCCCAGCGGGGAACGTGGCGAAGAGACTCTTCCCCTGACTTCTGCAGCACTGCCGGGCATTTCGGCTCATTCGCCATCTTTCAGAGGGGATGGAGGCCTTAGCAGGCCACGGTGGTCTCCATGGAGCTCCAGTGGTTTCTCTCCCGCAAACCCCTTGCTTTCCATCAATAATTGCCTTTTTTCTGGCTGCTTTAAACTATTCCATTTGGAGGGTTTGGTCAGATGCAAGGATTGGACAACGGCTGCCTTTTGGGTATCTGTTGGACTCCTCTGGGGAAGATCCTGGGTTGGATTGACTGCAGGGCAAGTAGTTAGATTTCCACGAGGTGCTAAGCTTTATCATCGTGTGGTTTAAAAGCCACAATGGCAGAGTTCACGCAAGACCTTAAGCTGAAGCCAAGCAAATCCCATTGGCACCGAGGAGGATCTGCCCACAAGAGGTCACCTTGGCATGGTTTGATCCTGCTTTGTTGGAGCCACGCTCAGCCTGTCCTCCAGTTGGCTGAAAGAGCTTGCTAGAGGGGCAGTCAGGGGCCCCAGGCTGGGAGCAAACCAAAACAGCAAACCAGGTTCAGCAGTGACACGAGTAGAAACAGGCAAGGTTCCTGTAGCTTAATAGATCTTTCCAGATGCCACACCAGCTGCAAGGGAGCCTGACCTTCAAGACAGGATTGCTTGGATCTCAGTGTTCTGCCCGAGGCTAACCACTGACCCCCAGGGGCCCTGCTCTCAAGGAGAGCTGTTGCCATCGAGTGTTTTTAAACTTCTGACTCGAGTCCTGCTGCCCCGAGTGGTGTCTTGTTTGCACTCTCTACCATCTCCGACTGAGAACGGTTCAGGAGCAGCTGCACCAAGCAAGCAATCTTCTTGCTTCCAGAGGCTTTCCAGACCATCTCCTGCAAGGGGACTAGAGACGTCTGGTCAACTTGGCCTCTTTCTGAGGTTCTTCTGGAACAAATTCTGCCTCAAGAAGAATCAGCTGGGGGAAGCTTTCCCAGTGATAGGATTTTTTTTGGTTACCGCACTTTGGGGGCCAAGTTGGGGGCCAGGCTTTCTGACGATACCAAATTATTTAGGTAAGAAGAGCTAATAAAGGTGGTGAAGACCTCCAGAAAGCATCCCTTGAAACCAAGAAAATGGATATTACAATGGAAAGAGCAGTATTAAAAGGATAAAGTAATGCAATTTGCCCCTCTCCAAAAGGCTTGACTCTCCCTCTCTCTCTCTCTCTCTCATTCTCTCTCTCTCTCTGCTGGGGGATTTTGCTGGCAATGGCTGACTAGCAAACAGATCTCAGGATTGTTCAGTTGCTGTCAAAAAATCCATGCTGAGCATCACTGGGAAAAGGATCAAAAGCGAAGCTACTATCATGTTGTAACGCCCAATGGAAGGCAGACAGGAAAAAATGCCTTTTCACACAAAACACAATCGATCTTCAAAATTCTCTTTCAGAAGAGGTGGAGACTGAGAGTGAATTTAGTCCAATGATTGTCCAATTCCTTTCCCAGGACATCCATTGTGGCTTTTCAGTGTCCGGGGAACGCTGTTCATCAAATCTCTTAAGGACTGGTTGTTTTAACCTGCTTTTTGTCGCTGCTGTTCCTAGCCAACAATTCTTGCATTTCATATTGTATGATAGTGTGATTTTATTATTCTGTAATCAGCCTGGAAACACCATTCAAAATTGGCATGCAGTAAGACCTTTGCCGCTAATGAATGAAGAAAGCAATTTTAGGTAGCCCTGTTTCATTCTTCTGCCTGCACTTTTCAAAGTACAGCTTTGAAATATTATTGTTCTGTTGGTTTTATTGTTTTATACACTGATCAGAAGTCAGTATTTTTTATTTTACTGAGGGAGTATGTGGTTTGCAGGTACCTCATAAATTCCTTTGGAATGGGCAATTGGAATATAACTAATTTAAGCAAAGGACTGAGCCCCCCCACCCTTTGCTTAAACAGATTGGCCGGTTCTCGTAACGCACCAACCTATGGTTAACTGAATTATGATTTACTCTATTAAACCATTTGGGGGAGGGGGGATTGCACATGTCAGTGATGCATCAGCTGAGTTTACAAGACACGCTTGGCTGAAAGGTAGGTAGCTGAGTGTAATCCTGGGCACCCTGCAAACAAGACCACGGTGGGGGGAGAGACGCCCTAATCTGGAATCCTTCTCTGCTTGAGTGTAAAAAGGACCTCTTTGGCATTCTGCCACACCCTCGGTTTCTCTGGCAGTCAAGTGACAGTCCCCCCCCCCGCCCCCGTTGCTCACTTGAGGTGCCACAGGTGGTTTTTCATTTTATTTATTTATATTTATATTTCCAATTTCATCACCACCCGTCTCACTCAAAGAGCAACTCTGGGCGGCCTAGAATTGGCACCACTGGCATACGAAGCACAGGTGCTCTTGTGCAGCCACCACCTGCCCTGCTGAAATAGGTGATGTGATCACTGCCAACTCGGGCAAAGAACAAGGATGGTGCCAAGAGAGAAGCCCACAGGGATGGGAATTGCACACCCCAACATCCATCCCGAGAGCAGCAGCTCTTCCTCATTTGGGTGATTCTTCTTATTGCTGAGATCAGGAGGAAAACAAGTAGCTTCCAAGCTCCAGGGATGCTTCAGCAGAGAGAAATCCCAGGGATGTGGGGAAGGGGAGCTAGGACTCCCGCACACCCCAAGCAAGCTTCAGGGTGGACAGCTCAGGCCAATTCGGCCCTGGCCAGGGTCTCTGCTTGGCCTGGGAATCTTCTCCTCCACAGCTGCACAGCTGGGTCTGATTCGTCCCAGCCTAGCGTCAAAAACAGCCCTCCAGTGGGCAGTTGTGTAAAGACAAGTGTGAATTTGACATTTTTCAGCCTTCCTGCTTGACACGTTTGCGCAACAGTTATTTACTGGACGGAGCCTTCTGGCATCCCCAGATAAAACTGGTTTTGCCACTCCTTCAATCACTGCTCAAGCAAGGGAACTGCTTCAAACCTCAGCGAGGCTTGGCCCCTGGAGATAGGAAACTGCCTTCCTACCGTGGCTTTGCTCGGCCAGGCACGGCTTTCCGGAGACCCAGCTGCTAACCGGAGAGGACCGAGGTGGGATCCGAGACCCTCCGTATCGGCACGCAGGGAGCCCCTGCCCAACTGACCAGGGTCTCCGCGCCAAGGACAAGAAAGCCAGTGCCTTCCCTTGCTTGCCCTCAGAAAACTGCACAACTGCATTCGGACAGCAACTTCCTATTTTTTTCCTGGGGAATTCAAGAAAAAAAAAACACATACACGAGGGGCTCTCTGGAAATGAAGGGAAAAGTTGTGCAGATGTTCACCCCAGGCCCACATGTCACGAGGCCACCTAGATTTTTTCCAAATTGGGCTCACATATTGTCCACGGTTTGCTTAGCCATGGGGCTTGTTGACTGAAGTGCAGTGGGGCGGTTCGCGCAGCATGCCAACTTTGGCTGGCTTCACACAGCGCCCTAACTTAGGCTGGCCATACGTCCCGTTTTGAATGGGACAGTCCCGTTTTTTTAACATTTTTCAACCATCCCGTCGTTTTCATAAAAATCTCAATTTTGTCCCGTTTTTTAAACCTGGCGGGAATGGCACAGGAGGAGGATCCAAGCGGGAGCTGCCCATTGGAGGCAGCCTGGAAGAGGAAGCACTCCCACCTATCAGTGCGCGGCAAAGGAGGGCGAGGTTTGCAGGCAGGAGCCAATCGCGCGGACAGGGGGTGGGGTTTGCAGACGGGAGCCAATTGCACAGACCGGGGGCGGGGTTTGCAGACGGGAGCCAATCGCACGGATCAGGGGGCGGGGTTTGCAGGCGGGAGCCAATTGCGTGGACCGAGGGGCGGGGACCCCTGTCTTTTTCATGAATACGGAATATTACATAACACCCCGTCCCGTTTTGCCATCCCAATGTCCCATTTTTGTCTCAAGGAAATATGGTCAGCCTACCCTAACTCCAAGCCTAAGGAACCACATTATGGCTTAGTATGATGTATGAACTCAAACCCTCTTCTTGGCTTTCCTGGTAGGTGGGGGTCCATGTAGAGAAATGTGTCCCATCTCTGCAAAAAGGCCAGGGGGCAGTCTGCAAAATCCCCCCTCCAGGAGGGGCTTTACAAACCGCTAACCCACAGCTCGAGGCAGGGTGCTCCTGTTTCATTGCCCTCCTGTCCATCATCATCATCATCTTCTTCTTCCCAAGGAATCCGAGGGACAAACTTACCCTTGAAGATGGGAGTGGGGAGCAAGAAAGCAACAGACAGAAAAGGGACACAACGCATTCAAATAAATTATTCCTTTTGGAGGGGGGAAAGCAATCAAAGGGAGGCATGGAGTGGGAGATAAGAGAGTAGACAGAAGGAGTGAGTGTGTGGGGGAAAGAGGATGCGATAGGAGAGAGAGGGAAGAACACAGAAGCTGGGAGGAGTGAGCCAGCAAGTTGGAGGGGCAGAGGGGCACCCCCGCCTGGCGCCTATCGCCCTCGCCATCACCACAGCCCAACCTCAAGTAGTTTTTCACCAGGATGGGAGTCATCTGCAGCTGCTCTGCTGGTGAATAAGCACCTGCTTATCTCCCCCAACGGCTGTGAACAGCTCCAGATTGCCTGGGCGATGAGGGGTTGGCTGCGCACGGCAATTTCCATATCAGCCCCCTGCAGCCGCTGCAACGGAATCACAAGGGGCGCGTGGATGGAGGTTGATGATCAGTTGGCGGGGGGTGGTGGAGAAAGGGAGGAAGGCCCAGGCCTAGCGGGGGTCTCTGTTCAAATGGGATGGGGAGGCCCTGCCCGTGCCAGACCAGCCGGTCAGTCTGGGCAGAGGTGCAGAGAGTTTGGGACGCCAGCTGGGGGAGAGGAGGAGGAAGAGACTCGGTGGCACCTGGCGGCCATCTTACCAGGGTTAACCTGAGCGTATCCGCATGGTATGGTCAAAAAAGTCAATATGGCAGCCACAATGCTGGCAGGGCCTCAGTCTCACCATTGTGGCCACCATATTGACTTTTTTTGACCATCTCCTGTGGACACCCCTAGTCAGCCTAAAGGCCGGTGGTTCAAGAGCCCCTGAATTTCCAGATACCCCATGCGGAACTGTGGTTTGGAGTAGGGGAGGAGGAAGATGACCTTGCAGAGGGAATTCCGAGAAACTCAGTACTTGACTTGACTCTCTTTGGCATAAGGAGGGGGAGAGAGAAAGTCTGGCCGCCATAACAGTCCTTCTGCACCAAAAACCTTTCTTTCCCATGGTGCTCCACCATCGTCTTCCCACGGCCATTTCCCAATAGCCGTCCTTTGGGGAATTCTGGGAGTCAAAGCCCACCCATCAGGAGGGTGCCCAGGCTGGGGATGGCTGCTGGACCTGCTTCATGAAGACGGCACTTGTCCCGGTTGGCAGCGCCCCGGCTGGGATGGCAGGGCCCATGGGAAGCAGCCATTCCTAAGCCCTTCCAGCAGGTGCAACAGAGGCTCGGAGAGAGACTGCTGCTTCCCCCTCCCCTTATGGCTGGGTCGAACACCAGAGAAAATCCAGTGTGGAACAATTGGGCAGGCAGCCGGGGGGGGGGGTACCTCTCCCCACTCCTGGATGCCCCTTTTCATCCTCTCTGCCTTGTGCGGAGTTGGACTGAGAGGGCAATAAAGCTGGAGTTTCTGGAGAGGCCCTTTTCAGGGAAGGTAAACCACCGACCAGCTGTTCGGATCACCCGCCTGTGAAAAAGGGGCAGGATTTTGCTCGCATGAGTGGGGCCGCCATCTTGACTTTTTTGACCACCAGCCCGCCCTGTGGACACCCCTTCAGCCAGATCTCTTTCCGCTCCCCAAGCTCTCTTCCCCCACAAACACACTATTTGCAGTATCCATTCATCGGTCTCCTGCGGCTTGCACAAGGCCTTTCCCAGTCGTCCTCTTAACCCCAATTCTCTCTCTCCTCCTCCTCCTCCTTCTTCGCTCGCAGCTGGTGCTCTGGCACTTTTGCCAGGAGCTACCACGCTCCCCCACCCCCCGCCAGCCTCCCCTGGCTCTAGACACTCAACAACCAACTAAAAATAATCCGAAACCCAAGTCCCGTGTGAAAAAGCCTGGAGCCGCTGGTTTCCTCTGGCCTGCCCTCCCCTCCCCCGTTTCCCAGGCGCAAGAGGGGTCCTCGCCCAGCCTTGCCAAGGCCTGACCCCACACTTCCTGCCTGAAAAGCAGCTTGTGTTTTCCACACCTGCGCTCTGCAATCAGTTCACATCAGCTCCTAAATCTAACCGAATCCAAAAATATTAAAACCAGGGCCCATCTGTAGTCCAACTGATGAGAGCAGATGTGTCGAGGATTTCAGAGGGCTGGCTGGCAACTATTCAAAACTGTCAGAACCTGCACCTGTCCAGACACCACACTTCCCCTTTTTGAATTAATCCCCCTCCCCCCTCGGGTTTCTGCAAGGAAAGGGGAAGAAATCCCCACTCGCCCAGTTCGCTTGAGGAGCCGAATGTCTCTTAAACTGATCCAGTAACCCCCCCCCCCGCCTGCCCACCCCCAGCCATGGAAGCTCTTGGCAGGCCTTTGCATAAACACAAACGCACCGGCATTAAAGCCACCCTGTGGGGAGAAGGGCAGCAAACATGCCTGACGTCTCCTGAACCCCGCCCAGGTCTGCCAGCTGCTGGGAAACACAATTTGGGGCTCCTGCCCAGGCCCAGGATGGCATCTCCTGGGTGAAGGAGAGAAACCGAGGCTCATCAAAAGGCAAGGCTGGTCCTTTGCCCTTCGGATGACCACCTTGCTGTTTCCAAGCCAGCCACAAAGAAGCAGGAAGGGAAGTGATTCTGCCTAGCCTAGGATCTCCCTGCTAAATGGAGGATCGCTCCCCCCACCGGTCAAATCACATCCATCCCCTTTTCAAGCCGAAGCAACCGCTTCTCAAAGGCCCAGTTGGGCCACCGCTGGGCCCTTCCTATAACTGGAAGAAAAGCCGAAACCTGGATCTGAAGGAAAGCAGCCCAACGAGGCCACGTCCTCTGCCCTTCCCTTATGGTTCCTCCTGCACGCCGATAGTCAGCGGTAGACTGCTGTTGCCCCTGAGGGCTCTATTTTGCTCCAGCAGTTGTGACCTGCGTAAACACCCGTGGAAGGAAGCAGCGACACACAGGAGAAGGCTGTGGAAGAGAGAGGCTGAGACGCACCTGCCCTGCATGCCGGGTGCCGGGATTCGTACGCAGCGCAGCCAGCCACCGAGTCTCTTGGCGAAGGGTTCGCTCTTCCCTCCCGGACGAGGCCCTCGCTTAGCCCTGAGGGCCCGCCAGCTGGGGTGCAGGGCCCCCACCCTGCACTGTGATTTCAGGAAAGGAGCCTCAGCCTGGGGACCATCTGGGGGGGCCCTCAGCTGCAGAGAGGCTAGATAAGCTGCGGAGGGTGCTGGGGAGAGAAGGGGGGACCCTGGGGGGACGATGGCTGCCGGCTCTCCAGCGGCGTTTCTCCTGCCTGGCAGTCCAGCCAGGTGAGATGGGGCTGGTCACTGGGAAGCGGGAAGCAGCTGGTGGCACAGCTGGGCATCGAGGGTGGCTCCTGGCAAGTTGCAGGACAAACAGTTTTGGGGAGCAAAGGGCGGTCATTGGCAGATGAGCAACGTCCATATGCGGGGACTGGAGTCTGAGAAGTGAGGAGGGCAGCTAGTCCTCTTGGCGGGCACTCCACGACCCCTTGAAGTCACCAGCGTGGGCCCTTGACCCAAAAGGGCACCTTTTCCTTCGGTGCTTGGCAAGCTGTAAAGAGGGAGGCTCAGTGGAAAGTTCTCGCATCAGGGTAAGCCACGGCTTATACACCAGCCACAACGGCTGGGTTGTCACAAGGCAAGAGCCCCCTGCAGCCCCCCCCCCCCCAATGTGGTGCTTTACACAACAGACAAACTCCCCGTCCCAAGGAGGTGCAGCCCGGCTGGTCCTCCTGCTCCTCGCTCGTGCCCACGAGCAGCTTTTCCCAGCAGGCCGGCTGCAAAGCCAGAGCGCGGCGGCCACCTCGCTGAGGAGCAGATGGACGGCCAGAAGCCCGGCTGTGCCTCTCAGCAGCCCCCACCCAGCTGCTCTTCCGAGCCGAGCCGAGCCGGGCAGCTCTGCTCCGCCGCCGGGCTGTGGAACAAGGGGAGGCCGGCTGCTCAGAATCTGCCTCCAGGCAGGGCGCAGCGCCAAGGCAGCTGGCCAAACTCTCTGCCTGTGAACAATGGGCTGGAAAGGCAGGCAGAAGGGGAAGTGGCTCCCTTCCACCCACCGGAGAAGGATGTCCCTTGACCTTCCCCTGGGTCACGGCCTGGGAAAGGCCTGCCGGGGCAGGTCAAGCAGGGCGGGCGAGGGCTGCCCGGAGGAAGGGTGCCACGGAGATCCTGTTTCCACGCAGGCTCAGGATGGGCTGCCCCGGCCTAACCCAGCCAGGCTGCCGAAAGAGAACCAACCGGCAGAGGAGGCGGCAGGCCGGGCCAGCCTAAGAAGCCTGGTAAAGGGGCTCCCAGCGCGGTGCTTGCTCCCAGCCCGTTTCCCCGGCATGGCATTTGCCGTCTCCCTCCAACGTGCAGCATTACCACCAGGACAGCAGAAGGTCAAAGGCGCATGGCAGCAATTTGGTTTTATTTTTCTTGCGCACATGCATTGGCAATGCAACCGTTTTTTAGGCTTTTGATACTTCCCACAATTTCTCAGGAGAGGCGGGGCACACTTTAGGAGCGGAATACAGGAAACGCCAAGCCTGGCTCAGTTTCACCCTGACTCTTTCCCATTTCTACCTGAGAACCCAGTCGATCCCTACTGCAGGTGAGGCTCCCAATCAGTCCAGAGAGAGATCTGGGACTGACTGGGAATTCTGGGAGTTGAAGTCCACACAGCCTAAAGTGGCCAAGGTTGAGAAACACTGCTCCAGAGTCTGTAAGTGGCGGACGGACGCCTCACTTAAGGCTGAAGTGCTTCTGGAAAGTGCATGCTAAAGAGTTTACACAGTGGAACTCAACATTTGCTTAGAGCAGCGTTTCTCAACCTTGGCCACTTGAAGAGGTGTGGACATCAACTCCCAGAATTCCCTGGCTGGCTGGGGAATTCTGGGAGTTGAAGTCCCCACATCTTCAAGTGGCCATGGTTGAGAAACCCTGGCTTAACATATTGCCTTGCTGTTAGAGTAGTCAGTTTCCCCCAACCATAGCAGGAAAGGAAATAGGTCCTGGGGTGGATCTTAATGCCTGTTGATTAGGCAGCTACATCCAGATACCCTCTTCTGAGCCACTTCCTCCAGATTCAGCATCTGTCCTGCAGCCCTGTCCTGTTCCTCGCCTGCCTTGCCTTTTTTGAGGTCAACCATGGTTGACCAGGAGCCAGCACTTGGCTGTGAGCACACGAGACACTCTCCAAACAAACAACAGACAAAGGAACAACCAACAGAACTAGAACATGGCATAGCAAACCAGCCCTCTCTGCAGAGCGGTCACGCATCGTGCCCCCACTCCAAAGGACATAACAATAACACCGTTAATCGACGTAATTAAAGGCTTATGTTCACCGAACCCACTTGGTTCACGTTTGGTTTCTAAATTAACCAGTTTTCAGTTTCCCCAAAGCGTTAAGTCATAAACTAGCCCAAAGGGCTGGGTTCATATAGCACATAAACCAGAAAAGAAAAGAAACTAACCTAGTTTTAGCTTGGTTGTGTGAATGCAGCCTGACCTGGTTAAGTGTTCCATGCTAGTCTCTGGGGCTGCATATCGCTGTTCGCAGTTTGTGGATAACAGTGATGGGCTTTCTCTGTAGGAATTAGTGGAGGGGGGCTTTTGAAACTGTCTTTTAAACGTTTAGAACAGTGTTTCTCAACCTTAACAACTTTGGTGGACTTCAACTCCCAGAATTGCTGGCTGGGGAATTCTGGGAGTTGAAGTCCACCCATCTTAAAGTTGTTACGGTTGAGAAACACTGGTTTAGAAACTTAGAACAATCGCTAACACTTGAAATTAAGATGTAAATTAACATTTTGAGAGGCACGTCTTGTCTCTTACCTTTTCAGTTGAAGCCTCGAGCCCTGAATGGTTTCCCGGAGACCCCTGCCCCTTCTTCTTCCTCCCAGGAAAGGTCATAACCTGGATGCTTCCTCAGAGGGCAGGTATGTGCCTGTTAATCCCGGTCAGCCTCTCCTAAAGAGACGGAGAAGCAGGAACAGGTCTCGCTTGCCAGATGAGCCAAAGAGGCATTTTTTGCCTTGTGTCTGGAAGGTTCAGAGACGGGCTCTCTCTTCTAAAAGCAAAAAGCCAGGGGGAGAAGAGCTACTATTCCCATGATCCTCTTCCTCCCGTGGACGCTCCTGCTTCTGAGCTGATGCAGTCTATCTGGAAAGCAAAAAACCGGTCTTGCGGGAGCAGAGCAGCGACGTCCTGGTCCTGAGGAGGCCGCAACCCTTCTTGGCTCAGCCAGCCCAGCAGAAGACCTCTGCGAGGGGAAATAACAGGAAGGGGGGGAACTGGCCTTGGACTCACAGAAGCTCCCGCAGCACCTTGGAGGCAGCTGATGCGCCAGGCCCTTCTTTCCTCCGGGCCCCCTTCTATTTAGCATTCCGCGTATATACAGTATTTACATTCAGCTTTGGGGGAAAAGGAACAAAAGGGAAAATACAGGGTTTTCTTCTCTTTTAAGGGAAGTGTCCAGAAAGATTTCAGCGAAGTAAAGTTTAAAAAGTTACTAGATGAGCAACGTCCTGCAGCCCCCCACCCCCGCCGTGCCCCGCCTGAAGCAACTGATCCGGGAAGGAAAAGAGCAGCCCGGTACAATCGCCTTCCTTGTGGGATGGTTGCAATAGGCCGTCCTTAGACCAGAATGCACACAAGCTCACATTTTGGAAGCTGCGCTGAACACAGCGCAGAGATACCAGGTTGGGGAAGGCAGAAGTTAGCTCCCAATATGTCCTAAACTGAGCACAACGGGGCTGAGTGTAAAGTGGACCCCTCGGCCGTTCTTAGTTTCCAAAAAGGGGGACAGAGGCTTCCAGGACACAGAGCCACAATTTCATTGGGCCTTGTTCCCGGCATGGCTTTCGGCATGAATGTGGAGTGGAAATCGGAGTCAACACAGAAGGCGTTCCCCTTGAAACCAGTTCTTAAGCACTTCAGTTCTCCTTGAATTAAGGCGGTTATATTTATGTGTACTTGAATGCTGCTGAAAAAAATACCAAACATTAAATGGAAAATGTGACAAGCTACAGAAAAATAGGTTATTGTATTACATATTTAGTAAAAATGCCTATAATTTTCCATCGTAAAGGAGCTGCGAGAGAATCAAATGAAACCATGAACGCCGTTAATGAGGGGGGTGCAAGGTTTCAACCAGCAGGCAGTTTTACAGTTGAGACACCAATAAAGAAAAGGCCTTTCCCTTTACCAGCCAATTGGCTAGAACAGGGTTTCTCAACCTTGGCAACTTTAAGATGGGTGGACTTCAACTCCCAGAATTCCCCAGCCAGCCAGGGAATTCTGGGAGTTGAAGACCACCCATCTTAAAGTTGCCAAGGTTGAGAAACGCTGGGCTAGTCTGAGAGCTAGCAGTAGTCCCAACATCACTGGGTACTTCCTGGCCAAGTGAGCTGGGCTCCCTCCAAGCTGGCAAACTTCAAGGGAAGGTGGCAGAATGATGGGCACCTAGTTGGTTAAAACTGGAGCAGATGAAGTTTGCAAAAGCTTTAATTGAAGTGCTGGCTGCTGTTAATTATATGAAAGGATGCGAGAGTGAGCAATGGGCTTTTTATTAGCTAATGAGGATTTCCATTTTTGATGTTTGAAAAGCTAATGGCTGCTAAATTAAAACGGTTTGGGTTTTTTCCACCGCCCCCTACCCTGGCTCCCTTGGTTAAGAACTGGTGAAGGCGGCCCTCCAGCTTGGGGGGAAAGGGGAGGCTGAAGTGTGGGGAGAGGAAAGCACTGGGAGCCGAGCAAAGAATTGATTTGGTCTAAGGAAGCAATTTTGCCCTTTTAGCATCTCTGGCATGCACAGCAATGCCATTCCCCCTCCCGCCTTGAGTCTGCTGGCCACGGTATTGTGCATTAAGGAAACGTACAGTAACTGCACCATTAAAATCATTATTCTGCTGAAAAGGTTCCCTCTGCTCTTCCCAGGACATCGCGCAAGTGTTTCGGGCAAGGGATTAGGCCACAGGGACCTGGCCAAGGGCATTTACTGCCATCCAGAGAATTTTCTAGCCTTGCCAAGTCCTGGAAGACCCACATTGGATTCCTGGGCTTTTTCGTAAAGCGCCAGGCATATGAAGAGGATGGGGGTGGGGAGAGGGGGCAAGAGGACACCCCCCCCTGCAATTTTGCAATATGAAGGTTTGGGAAAGGTGGATGGAGGAAACCCAACGGGCAAGGGCCAGAAAGGCCACAACCTCGCTCTTCTAGCTGCAAGGCAAAATGCTCTGGGTATTTCCTTCTGAGCTGCCCTGTAGAAGCAGGAAAGCGAGCAGCCCCCCAAAATCCCTGGGCCCAGGAGGAGCCCCCTGCCTGCCTTGCCAAGCTTGCAAGCAGCCTTCCTGCCACTCCGAGAAGGTGGGCTGCTGCGGAGGGCAGAACAGACCCCACTTTTTTGACTCTGCCCAACCGTGGAGAGACACGAGTGGGACAAAAAAGGGGCCCACAGGATCACTCCCTCCTCGCCCCCCTTTGGTCAAAAACCCAACCCAGCCCCTTCCCGCCTCATCCTTTCCCCTCCGTCTGCCATGTGGGAAAGGCAAGCGTGGTAAAGCGTCAGCTATCGGTGCCCTGCCTTGATGGGAATAAAATATGCACTGAAAGACATTAAAATGGAGTAAATAAAAGAGATAAAAATGGAACAATCAAGCTGGGAACTTCTCCTCCTCTGATTAAAAAGAGGGGGGAGGGGGCCCCGAGGAGGGGGCGCTCCAGCCCTTGAAGAGGCAGCTGTGCAGGAGCCGAAGATTGATAAAGTCTCGGCTGCGGCTGCCTGTTTGCCAGAGATAAAGCCGGCTCCAGTCCTCCCGCTGTCCTCGATCCAAGCCTAAACATCAGTGTTAATACAGCCTGACAAACTGGCATTTAAGATAGAATAAATATGGGCTGGTGCTACTATTACCTAGACCTTATTAATCTGCTTGCAGGCATTTAAATGGCGTTAAAAATATGGAGTTGACTACTCAGTGCTTCAATAGCGGCGCAATTCATCACGTTTCTCCCCCCCCCCCCCAATTGTCTCCAAGTCCGAAGCGACCTGCCGTTCGCTTGAAAGGGGCCTTCCAGGGAGCCGAGGGGGGCCCAGCCGAGGCCAGCAGGGGGCGATGCAGCCCGGGGGGAGCTGCTGCCTCCCGGAAGGGCTCTGGACGGGACAGCTCAGCTTTAGCCAGGAGGGGACCGCGGTGTCAGCCGCACTAGGTAGGCCAGTCGAGAAATCAGCTCCACGGGAAGCCCGGAAGAGCCCTTCCCTGAGATGGGCTCTAACAACAACCTTGCAAGTCTGATGCTGCTGCGCCACCCCCTCCTCCCCCTCGTGCCCCGGTGCTTCGGGGAGGAACCGGCCTGAGCCGCCTCTGAACAATACCTCGCTTTCCGGGACTGAAGGACGCTTCACCCCTCTTTGCCGAGCTCACGGCTCCTGCGCAACGTCTGCCGAGGTCCGTCCCCTCGCGTTCCGCAGGCACCTGGTGCCGAACTACAATTCGCAGCGACCCCCGCCAACCTGGATATCAGCAGGCAGTGCTGGGAGGCCCCATCTGGAGGGCCACAGCTCTCCCCGTTCCTGTTCGGCCCAGGGGGTCTGAGGGGGAAGGTGGGGGACTGAAAGTCTCGCCCCCCCCCCCAATGACTCCCTAAGCCTGTCCTTGCAGACAGCTTTGCCTTGCCTCTCCCAGGATCGGAGAGGCCCCTTGGCGATTTTCTCACCTCCAGGCTCCCGCCTGAGGGGGGTGGGGGGACGGGGCCAGGGAGGGCAGCTGCCTGGGACGGGCATCTCTTCCCTTGTGCCACCTTGTTAGTGGGCTTCCTCTGGGAAGCCGCCGTGCTGTGCTCTCCAGGGGGCTTGAGTGGGCAGAGCCGTCCATCCTTGGCCTTGAAAGGGCTTGGCGGAAGGAGGGGGGACCCCGTTAGAACGGGAGGAGTTAGCAAAGGAGGGAAAGTGGGGAGACGGGCAACCGGCTGAGCAGCAGCACCTGGCAGGCAGGCTGGGCCTCTGCTTCTAAATGACCCTCCAAAGGTCCCTTCTTAGTCCAGCCTCCAAAGGTCCCCTGTTTGCAGCAAGGGAGCCCCTTCCAGACCCTCCGGCCAGTTGCCTCCTTTCTCTGCCGTTTCTCCCACGGCCATTAGCCACCCTAACGATTTTCCTCCCCTGAACTGAGCAGCTTAAATAGCATCTTTAATTGCCCCCATTGATGTATCTCTCCCATCCAGGCTTTGCTTCATAAGAGAGACACGCAGTCATTAAGAGGAGCTCTTAGCAGAATCAACTATTAATGACACAGCCAGGCAGGCCGGGGTCTGAGGACAAGGACAATTCCCAGGTTCCTTCGCTTGCTGGAATGACCGAGGCTCCCCCAGGAACCGCCTGGTCCAGCCCAGGAGGAGCAGGGTGGGCCAAGCCGGAAGCATGGCTCCTGCTGCCGGGGATGGCCCAAGAGGGGCGAAGTTTGCACGGGGCACGAACGCCTGCTTTGGCCCAACCGGAGCCTGCGAAACCATTCTCGGTCCTTGGGTCCACACGGCGAAGCTCCCTTCCTTGACGCTTAGCGTGGTGCATGGACCCAGCCAGCGCTGTGACCTGGAATGCCATTCAGCAGCGCTGTGGGCACTATTGGTATCGCCCACCCCATGTGGGCAAGTCGCAGAAACTGAAGGCTGTGTCTGTTATGATTTCAGGGGGAAACGTAAGGTCCCGCTGGAACAAATCAAGGTCAATCTATCTGAAGCAGCATCTGCTTCCTCGCCAAGGCCTGCCAACGGCTTCTGAGAAACAGAGGGAGGGCCTGAAACCAAGGCTGGAGTGCAGCAGCCGGACTGCAGAGGTGCAGGGTTACTCAACCTGGAGACTTTGTCCTCTCCTCGCTGACAGCTGTGGGTAGACTGATCCTAAAACCATCAAACCAAGAACCGGAAACATCCCTTTGGGCAGCAGATTTCGTGTATTTATGGTGTATGTGTACGTGCAGAATTGGGGGGAAATCGCAGCTGCATTCCGAGCAGGGCAGTCCTCAAAAGGTCTCCAGCGCATTGGGGCTTTAGACCTTACAAAAGCAGGGGCTGTGTGCATTGCCCAATTTCTGAAGAGCGGACACGTGGGCTTAATCCCGCTGGGAATCACATCTTCAACCAGGACGAGGAAAGGCCTGGCTTTAAGTCCTGAGTGCATCTTGGCCTTGCTACGCCTTTCCAGCCAGCCCGGGGATTTTGCAGGAGACAGCCGTGAGCCCAGCACATGCAGAACAAGGCTCCTTATTTTTCTCGGAGGTGGTCTCAGCCAGAGAGCAGCCCGGATCTGCGACATAATGCACCTCTGTGGGCTCTTGGTACTATGGTTTTTGCTTTAATTGTGAGGTTTCGTTTAAAACCGTTTTTCTTTCTCTTGCAAAACACTTAGGGAAGAAGAGTAGTGTACATATGAAATGAAGTCATGCCCAGAGATGGCCCGGCGTAACGGACCAGGATTCAGGTTGGGAAGACTTGGGTTCAGGTCCACCCTCAATCATGGGGACACGGTGTGACTTTGGGCAAGTACTTGCCCCAGCCCGGCCTACCTCCCAGGGCTGTTGTTGTTGCGGGGAGAAAATGAAGGGCCATCTCTACATCCTTGGCAAGGCTCCGATGGTCAGAAGGACCAAATCCAGTCAGGACTGCCTGGCGGAGTGTGTGTCAGCAGCAGTCAGAATAATGCTGCACAGCCAGCTCTGTCCTGCCGCGTTTCCACCTTCATGCCCGCACTGTGAAAAGAGGCATTTCCTTCCCATCGTGCCATTGGCAACCCTTCGCAACAGCTACCTGATCCAAATGGAAAATCCCACCTGGCGAGGGCTGCAGAGACCCAGGGAATGTAAACAGCCGCACGTCTGCTGGGAAGTGTGAATACATATTTGAACAAGCCAGGGAACCGTACCGTGGGGCTCTCGGTAAACAGGCACGCATCCGAGATGGTTCCGTATCTGGGGCGCCAGCAGAGAAGCCGCGGCGAGAGATATTTCCTCCTCCTGGAGACTTTGGCTGTTTGCAGCACCGCCAGGCGGCCTCTGGGCAGGAAGGGGATATTTGATGGTCTCAGTCTAGTCCCTAGTGGAGATTTAGACAAATGACAGACGGCCACGTTTTGCGGGCTGGCAGGGAGGGGGCAGCGGGGTGATCAAGGGAGGCGGTGCCAGGGGCAGGGCAGCTGCTGGCCTAGTCATTCTGCTGCCTGTTTGAGCTGGGGGGCTTTGCACCCCACCCCACCCCCGTTTATGCATTCATTTGAAAAGGGGTTTCAGCATTAGAGACCAGCAGCCAAAGATTTCAGACTTAGTTTGGGTTTGGAAAGGTTTTGGTTGACCACACGGACTGACGTAACCACAGTCGGTTGGGCCCAGACAATTTTCCAACCCCAAACCAAACAAATAAGCCATCGCAGTGATTCACTGAACTTTCGGAAGACGGTTAAATGGCCCACGATTGACTGAAGGACCGAATTGCCTGGGCTCACAAAACACACCGAGCCCCGAATCAGAAGTGAGTTTACAGCACACACAGGGAAGGCATTTCTGCAACGGGCCAAGATTAGTTAGTGTCAATCTTGGTTAGGCTCTTTGTGATGTTATGTGGGTGAAATCAGGCTGTTTGGCTCAACATGAGAAGCCAGAAAATGGGTTAATAGTTATTAAGCCAACCCCGTTTCAGCCTATGGATGAGCGGCCACGTGAGGCGGGTCAACTGATTGTTCACACAGCACATCAGATTGCGATTCGCCAACCAAGTATCCCCTGTCCCCCCCAAGAGCATCTTTCCAGCTTGGAGGGGGACGGGAGCGAGCTCTTTCACACCCCTCTGGTGTGTCCACCCGCTAAGCTAAGCTAAGCTAAGCAAAGCCATAATTTGAAGCCAGCCGATTCTATAAATGATAGTTTAAATAAACAGGGGCTTAGCTCATGTGTGAATCCAGCTGTTCCCTCATTCCTTTATCTATGGGCAGGGTAAGCTTTAGTCCTTCGGGTGTCCCTGCCCGCCTGCCCGCCCGTCTCTCACTCCCGTTCTTTGCTTCTGAAAAAGAAAGCTCTTCTCCTGGTGATAATTATTAGAAAGTTCAGAGCAGAGGCAGAGAGAGAAAGAACCCCGGGAAAGCAAGCTATTAAAATCCCTGCACACAGCTTGCCTTTGCAGCAGATGTTGGCATAATTAGAGAGGAAAAAATTATGAAATTAATTTGTGGTTCAATGTAAATTTCAGCGATGGTGGGGGGAAGCATGGTTCCAATCACCTCTTGCGCATACATAGCAGCATGTGCCCATACTCACACGCGCACACACGAAACAGCACACACCAGCTGCTGGGGAAGTGGTAATTGTCAGAAGGTATCCAGGGGGAGAGACCGGTATGCAAAACAAGGAGAGGAAAGGAAATGGGAGACATAATTCATCCTCTTAAAGGAACAGCCTCTCTCTCCCTCTCTCTCTTTGGAACGGGGTGGGTGGGGGGACTGAATGTTCAAGCATCTTCCAGAAAAAGGGGAGGAAAGAATCAAAAAGGGGGTCTCCGAAACTCCCCACACACACCACGCTGGCTGGGGAAGGTGACAACTGCAGGGCCACAAACTGGAGGCGTTTCTGGGCTTCAAACGAGCAGAACAAGTGCTCTGCGAAGGTATCTTAGAGGCCGAATTGCATCCAGATGCCCCTCGTTAAATAATAACATGCCTCAGTTCATCATGGGTTCCATTTTGGTTCCCTCCATTATTTATTAAACAAACATTCCATTTTCAGCCAGGGAATGTTCTAAAATTGCATGCAGTAGTGGTGGGCTGACCAAGAACCCAGAATTCTCCTGAGGCTTGAGATGACCTTCAGACGTCTTCCGCAAAGTCCATGCCTTTAGCACATTGTCAGGTTCCAGGACGAATCCAGTGTCCTGCGTCACACCCTCTCACACCTCTTTCACCCAGTGAATGCGAACCTGCTGCGATAAAAGGCGCAGCCTCTTAAACGCACCTCTGCTTTAATATGCTCCGTCCTGCAAACATCAGGCTGGTAGGAAGGGTTCCTACAAAGCTCAGCATGGGGTAATTTCATACTTTCACAGAGGGGGAAGCAGCCCTTTTGAACATCGTCCCAGCTACCAACCTGGGCCATTCAGTGTTCCCCAAACACCAAACGACCCCGGTTGGTGGCTGGAAAAATGTTCAAACGGGCTGCTTCCCCCTCTTACAAAGACTGACCTTCAAGTTGAGGAGATGTCCATGGGGCTGCTGGTGCTAACTAAACCATGAGATCCATCCCAGGAGCTGACAGAAGACCCTGGTGTCTGTGGATGCTGTTTATTAAGCCACATCTTAAATACCTAGACCAGAGCTTTCCAAACTTTTCATGTTGGTGACACACTTTTTAGACATGCATCATTTCATGACATGCTCTTACAGCAGGGCACAAGGCAGGCACTAGGACCTGCGTGGAATCCTGGCAGCAGCAGTCGTGACACACCCAGACACTGCAGCCGACACACTAACGTGTCCCAACACACAGTTTGGAAAGCTCTGACCTAGACCTTAGAAGCCTATGGTACTTGCTCATCGCACAGGGTTGCAAATCTTCCAGATGGATGCAAAAACTTCAGTACAGCCCAGACATTCCATAATGGTCGTTTGGACTTTCCTCGCTTTTAAAAATGAGGGTGCTTCTGCAGTGGTAGGTTTTGGCAGGACTAGAAAAGCAAACCTCATGCGCTCAGGAGGTGACAAAACCTTTCTGGAGCTCAGGCAGTATTTTCAGGACCAGGGCCTGGAGAACAGTATTGCTGTTAAGTTGACCCAGAAAGAAGAGCAGCATCAGGTCCGGAGGAGAGGGAAACGCCCTGAAATGCTAGCGGCAGCAATCCAGGCAGAGAAGAGATGTGTGGGCTCAGGGCAAGTAGTAGGACCTCTAAACAAGATAGCAAAGGTCTACATGCAGGCAGTGCAGGTTCAGGGAGATAGAATTCAAAGGGGACCCTGGCTGCATTTTTGTAACTGTTGGCAGTGAGTCAAGAATTTGGTCTTTTTCACAACTACCTGTCCCTTTGTTTTGGCCTTTGATGGTGACCTCCTGTCTGGGGGGTCTGTCTCCCCCCTGCAACTAGACTTAGAGGCAGAGTTGATTCCTGAGATTCCCGTTGGCCTACATTCAAATCCATCCTGTTGAGAACTCTCTGAGACAGCCCAGAAGTTCAACAGAGAAGAGAAGGATCACCTTTGGAAACTTATCTAGTGCTTGAATTCCTAGTCCAGGATAAAGCTTAACTTTAAAATAGTCTGTGTCCTACCCGCCTCTTGCTATCTTCAAGTTGAGGAGCTGTAGAGTAGCTCCAGGCTGCAGCTAAATTCCCACACACTTGTTTGGGCTGGAGAGAAGGAGAAGGGCTCTTCTGTTGAATTGCTTGCCCTTCTGATGCTCTCCCTTCACTTACTTACTTACTTACTTATTTATTATTTGAATTTATCCCCGCCCATCTCTACCATGGTAGACTCTGGGTGGTTTACAATCAGTTTGAAGGCACATTAAATGTCCTACCAAACCGACCACCCAACGTAGCTCATAAATTGCACATCTACCACCACCACCCCATTCTTCCAGTGTTATTTGGTCCTCCTTGGTGCACCTGACATTCTTTCACTGGAGTTAAGGCTGTTTCATCAAAGAAGCTTGGTTCCACTGAGCCCATTTCCCAGCCTTGCCCTTTAACAATCTCTTTAGCTACCTTGTCATTCTAGAACAGACTGGATCATAAAAACTGGCCCACTGGAAGCCACCATTTAGAACAGGACTAGTACTGTTTTTCTGGCCCCTGAAAGGATGTAGGGAGAAGCTCGGTTCAGTTTAGATTTCCTGGAATGGGGAGTAGCATCCATTGGCTCAAGACTGTGTTCGTTCGACAGTTCTAGATCGTGGGTAGTAACATGTTGAGGGCCACACTCCAGAAGTGAGGTTGGCCAGGATCCTGTTTGGGGAGCGGGTTCAGAAGTTTAAGGGTCTGTTTGGTTTTGGCTTGCTGTGCTGTGCTGTGCTGTGCTGTGCTGTGCAATCCCAGCCATGGTGGTTTATACAATAAACCATAGTTAAACCAAGCACAGGATATTCCAGAGTTTGAATCCTGGCACAGAGTCTGTTCTTATCACTGTCATTGGTCAGAACTATCATGTACTTCCCGGCTGCTCTCAATTGGGTTGCGTTTCCGCGGAACCTGAGCACATGAGTCCATCTTCTTTCTCCGCTGGCCTTTCAAGGCTCTCGTGGATTGGACCACCACTGTAAATTCGTGTAAAGCACCTCCCAGTGCTTTGGAGGTGCGGGCTGTCTCCTCCAGTCTGTTTGTCTGTTTGAAGCCACCCAACTCTGGGTGATTCCCAATCTGCCTGCCTTTCCTCTGAAATATCTAGTAGAGATCCCATTAAAAGGCTCTGCTGGTGGCCCCTCTGGCTCTGCCTTCCTCTCGTCTTTTCCCTTCTCCTGGCTTCAGCGGTTAACTAACAACCTGGCTCCAGCCATCCCCTTGAGAGGAGGGAAGCCTTGGTGTGCCGGGTGGCCCTTCAGAGGGAGCACCGTATCTCCCTTCCCGGGTACCCTGGGAGTTGCCTCCAGATGCCATTCTTGAAATTCCCCAAGGAGACTTTCCACTTGCTTGCAACTCTTTGCAGCAATTTTCACTCCCTGATTAATAAAGGGGAGGAGGTACACTTTTATTACCTGGTGGGTCAACATTGTCAGTATTTAACAGTGTTGCACTGTGGATAATTAAAGCCAAGTGCTTTGCTGCCCTGAAGGCCCAGCCTCTCACGGCCTCCTTTGCATGCAACCCTGCTGAACTGGCCCTGGCCCTGGCGGGTGTGGTGCTCCTGCCCTTTAACCGTCGCAAGACAGTCTTGGGTGATGTTCACAAATTGGTGGTGAGGATCCTGCAGCAGCAATTCCTGTGTTTATCTTGTATTCTTCGGCTTTATGGAATCTGTTTGGGCTTAATTATAATTCTTTGTTTTCCCCACTGGAGAAAATTATCATTGGTGGCTAGAGAACATGGAGGCTGCACTCAGAGCAGATGCACAGGTTTCCAGAGCAAGCCACGATGATGCTGTGTGTGTGACGAAGTCATTGTGCAAAGGATGCAAATGGTATCGTTTGCATCGTTTCCATGATGTCATCATGGTGCACACGACCTCACTTGCTACCCTTTGCTCCTATGGATGCCCATGATGCCCATACATTTCACAAGGTTATGGAATAATGCTAAGGCACAAACAAAAAAGCCACCCAATTTGAAACTAACCAAACTTAGCAAATTGTGCTTGCAACAGCCATGTCTTTAACTGACCTGGCAAAGTGTGTTTGACTTATTCCTGGGCTAACTTATCACCTGTGGTTGGATGAAGCGATCAATGGACAAAGTTGCTCATGTAATTCTCCCCCCCCATACACCCCCCAATGGCTGTTTTAGCACCTGCCACTCTCCCGTGGGGGTGGGGCCTGTAAACGGCACCAGTGCTTGGGTACAAAGTCCCTGATCTGCCCAGGACTCTCAGCAGCTCTGGGCTTGATGTTGTCCTGAGACGGCAGCTTTCATCTCAGTATGAGGACAGCCTTTGCTCCCTGTGCCCCCCCCCCCACTGCCCCATATTGCTCACTGAATGTGGGCCAGAAGGATTGCGGGTGTCCTGGATCCTGATCTGGGTTCACCCACTCCACAAAGCTCCTCCTCGGCCTCTGACCGGCTGCATTCTCTGCCGGACAGGATTATCCAGCTGCTCACGAGGTGGATCAAAGGCCATCTTTGTGTGGAGAGATTCCCTTCGAGGCGATTAGGGAAAATGCATCTGGAGTGCCATTTGCTCATCTGGCTTTGAGATTGATCTGGAAATCAAATTCCAGTAATCTGTTCTGCCATCTGGTGTCCTGTCTAAAAAACCTGGGCTGTGATGGGAAGTACGGGGGCTGTGGGAAAGCTGATAGTTCCTGGGAGCCACCTTAAAATAGGAGAGAGTTCACTGGGTGACCGAGGAATTTTTGGACGAAGAGGTGGCTCAGCTTCACACATGTATGTCTTCTTTATATCCAGCATTTTCTCTTGAGAGCTTAAGAGAATCCAGTCACCCTGGACAAATGACTTCCACAACCAACCTGTGAGGCAGATATTGCTGAGAGACACCAACAGGTCCAGAGTGACCTTCTTTGAAACAGGACCTGCACCTGGGTCTTGACCACTGTTGTAGCCATTACACACCGCCACGAATCATTCATTACTGATTGCACTGTTAAACCGCCATCCGCAATACCTCCTGGGTGCTGATGTAAACCACGATTTGCAAACCACAGTGGTTAGGTTCACACAGCATGCAACACCAAAACTCTACCACCCCATTGTGGCTTCAGGAGTTATGTCAACCAGACCAATTTGGGGGTTATAAAAGCCACAGAGAGCTTTTCGAGCAGAATCCATCAGTACAGTTTTTAGGAACGTCACATCCTTCTCTTTGTAGGATCTTTATGGAGTAGAATCTGGCACTCCTGGAGAGCCCTTTGGGTTTCTGTTTGTTTCTTGGCCACCGCTGGTGTTAGAGTCTCATGTCTGAAAAGTTTTTGCCTGTCGTGGACATAATCGATCCGAGCGATATCCTTGTTGCAGTTGTGGCATGGGCACAGACATTTGCAGAGGTAACTCAACCATCAACCAATAACCTTAACCCTAACCCATTTGGTGGAGAAGAAAGTGTAATCGCTGAAATAAGCAGACGTAATCAGTTGGTGCGGGAAACTCACTGGTGGGCAAAGAAGCACCCGGAGCCGCCGTTTGTTCCTGGGAACACTGACCTTGGCCTGGGGATCCCAGTGGCTCAGGGGAAACAGCCATGGACCTGCCTGCTTAGGATGTGCAGAGACCCCCTCGTATTCCAGAAAGGGAGCTGGAAGGAGAACGAGCATCAGAAGGTGCACTTGTTCACGTGGACAGGAGACTCCACGGGAGGAAAAGCAGGGCTCATGTTGAGAGAGGGTCTGCTTGCTCCTGCCAAGCCCTTTTGGATATCGTCCCATAAGCCTTGGTTGAGAACTCAGGCTTAAAAGTCTTCAATGCCAGGCTGCTAGTTGTGTGGAACAATGGCTTAGATAGCCCAGGATAACATGGGCTTACTTGTTTTAGCTGAATGAGTTGTGAGGACTCACTGTTGTTTATAAACGATGGCTTAGTGTTTTGTGTGAAATGGGTTTTGCTTTTGTCAGCCATTCATGGTGAAAGGAACCATGGTTTAGGTCTGTGGGCTGAGCCAGTATGTTGTCACCTTTTTCTTACCTTCCTGGGCCCTTGACCTGCCACTCTTGGCAGAAACATAAGCAGGGTTTGCTCCTCCTATAAAGGAAACTGCATGGCATGATCCAGGCCAGGAACTGGAGCCCAAATACTCTCCAACTCTGTAAACCATCAGGCTCATCACAGGAGCTGTTCCACTCATAACTTTCTGGAGCGTCTTCTTTTCCCTTCGCACAGGACTAGGGCTTGTTGTCAGAAACCCCAATTGTCCAAAGCTGGGGCATCAAATGTTGCTTTGAGGTCTTGAGGTCAGTGTTGGGTTTACGCATTCTGAACGGGAATTGCAAAAAAAAGTGATCCTAATTGGGCCTTCTACATCATCTAGCCAGGATTCCTCCAACCACTGAGGGTTGCATCTATCGTTTCACCAGTGAGTGGGTTCCTAACCAAAGTGATTGCCTTCATTACAGGGACAAGTATCTTCCACTTTCACCAATCCTTCTGCAAAGATACATTTCCTTCCTTCCTTCCTTCCTTCCTTCCTTCCTTCCTTCCTTCCTTCCTTCCTTCCTTCCTTCCTTCCTTCCTTCCTTCCTTCCTTCCTTCTATCCCCAAGAGTATTTTCTGTGAGTGAGCAGAGAGAAATGTGCTCACATTAGAGTTTGGGGATAAATTCCTACAGGAGGCAGGCACATATGTTCCTATAATAATGCTTTCCCCCCCTTCCGCTGCCCTGTAGAATATTCTGATCAGATCCTGCAACGACCAAATGCAAGGCAGTCACTCCCCTCAGCTGGTTTCAGAGGTTCAGCTCCCAACGCTCAGCTGTTCATACCTTTTGATTCCCAGTTTTACATGGCAGGATTTATTTCAAGGGGGGAGGCGAGATTGCCCCTCCCCTCAAAGCATCCTATGCCTCTGCTTCGTTCTGCTTCCCAAGCTCATCAAGGCACTGCCGTTATTCTGACATTTGTGTACATCACGTACCGGGAAGAAGTAATTTACTTAGAAGAAATTAAAAGTTCATTTTAATTGAGCGCACACTGCAGTATGCAAATGAGCAGTGCATTATGTACACTGATGCAGAAACAAAGGCTGTAATCACGGGTTAACCCTTTGCGGGCTGAGTCCCTCTGAGCAGGCGGCTCTCCCTCGCTCTCGCTCGGCGGGTGGAGGGGTTGAGGCCAAGGCTCTGCAGGGGGGCAGTGGGAGATGGCAAATGGGGGGGGGGGGCTGAGATTGGCTTGCCATAGCCTGGAAGGGCTGCTCTCTGTAAGCCCTAAGGGTGAGGCGTGTGCGGCTGAACACAAGCCTGGCATTATTTACAGAAGAAGGAATTCTGGTTGATGTTCCTGTGCTGTTCTTCCATGGGGGGAGAAATGTGGAACTCACTGAAATGTCCGTGGCTGCCAGAGAAGCGGGCCAGAGGCTCCCTCCAATGGTGCCATCTTCCCAGATGCTGAAACAAAGGTGCTGTTGGCAGGAGTATCTACCTCAGGAATAGATCACGTGCTTTGCAAGCTGCTGGACCTGGGTTCAATTCCTGACGATTCCAGGGAAAAGCATCAGGGAGCAGGTGACTTTTTTTATAGCAAATCCCCTTGGTCAGGCCCCCTCCCCAAAGATTTTGCAACCTGAAATTCTTCTGGGGGGGGGCTAGGGCAAAGGAGAAGAAGGAACCCAGAGCAAATAGGCAGCAAACACACCCACTGTTTTCAGTTGCAGCCCATCAACTTAGTTATATGCAAAGACAATGGAAAGGATCTTTCTCTGCCTGAGATCCAGGAAACAGGTGACAAGGGATGATCAAGGAGGAATCCTCAGTCTGCCAGACTGATTTCATCAGAAGGCTCTACATAGATGAACGTGCACACAGGAACAGGGGTGTCCGCAGGGCGTGGCCAAAAAAGTGAGGATGGCGGCCATGATGGCGTGATTAAAGCTCTGCCCATTTTTCATGGGTATCAGACACCCCTGACAGGGAAGTTCAGTTATCAAAGGCCATGAACAGCCTTTCCAAACCTCCAGCTCTGTAAGTTGTCCCCAAATGCTGGTCCCCGTTGGGGGAGATGGGCGGTAATATAAATCTAAATAAATAAATAAATAAATAAATAAATGCTACAATTCCTCGCCTGTGTTTGTGTATTATGTGCAGTGCTGCTTTATGCCCCCCCCCCAGTCTCCCCATCTTGAGATCTGGAGCCCCCTCCATCTGCCCACAAAATGCAAGGCCTGATTTTCCTCCGAGCTGCCCTCTTCGCTTCCTGGCTGATGGGTCCTTTTCCTTCCTCCCTCCGTTCAGTAACGAGGCTCCTGGAGCAGTTACTCAAATGAGAACTCGTTGGAAGGAAACTATAAACAGCCTGAGCAAAAGTGTCCTCTTCCTATACATTTTTCTAATGAACTTGTTTGCATTTCTTTCCTTGAATCCTGGCCAAAAACTTACTCTGAGAAGTGACTCTTAGGCAGGCAAACAAAAGAGCCACAGATAGATCAGCCTCTAAAAGCAACATTATAATTGAACTTAAAAACCTAAAAAATCAGAAAACAGCAGTGTAGAACTGGAGCTAAGGTCAGGTTTTAAAAGTTGCATTTAAAATACAGAATCCCAGTGCGGGATGTTAAAGCCGCTGTGGTCTAGTAGCTAGAATATCAGACCAGGTAGAGGATGGGGAGACTCCTGTTTAGAGCATCTTTCCTCTTCCCTCTCCAACCCTTTTTTTCATTTAATGTCATATTTTCAATTGCAGCCTCTGGGCAGGGACTGCAGGAGAAACCAAGAATTTCCACAGTGTCTTATGAGAGGGGTGTCAAAAATAAGGATGGGTGCCGAGTTCTGTGGGTCGACCTGCCGATATGGCTCCATGGGAGACAGCTGCTCTCTGAGAGGTGTGCCAGCCTTCTCCAGGGAGGGTGGGATCCTCTCCCGCTTCAAGATGCCCACGTCTGTCTGGCACCTGCCCAAACGTCCTGCTTGGACACCCCCAAACCAGAGCAGTGCGTGGCCGGTTTGTGGCCTCTTGCAGCAGCCACAGCTTGTGAAGAAGAGTGGGTGGTGGGGAGATTTGTGGGGAGGGAGGGGTGATGAAGCTTTTCTTTTGGACTACCTGTCAAACCTGGCTTTTTTTTTTTTAATGACGGTGCAGATGAAACCGGTTCGCAGATGTGAAGTGACAGCGAGCTGCAGGAGACAAGCAAATGATTGCCGAGACTGGTTCGAGACGCCCACAGCCTCCAAACAAAGGGAGCCTTCTCAGCTCACTCGGATGAGCAAGAGGCAGCAGGGAGCCCGGGAGACAAGCCGCGGCACTCGCTCCCCGCTTGCGGCTCCCTCGAACCGGTGTCACGCTGAGCTCCCCCTTCTGCCTGCGTGCCCATCCCGCCCAATCCCCTTCTGCACATGTGGCCTAAAACAGCCCTACATTGCAAGCCAGCCAGCGCTTCATCCTCCTGCAGTGCGCAACAGATGCAGGCTGTATCTGTGCTCCCTGCCTCATGGCCGGAAGCTGCGAAAAAGGTTTCGGCTCAGAGCATGTCAAGCACCAAGTGGTCATGCTAGAGGCGTGCATCTCTCACAAGGCACCTGCTTTGGTTCCCTTATAGGAGGCAATCCAGCAGTGCCCCCAGACAAGGTCCTGTGACCTAGATTATACCATCCCCAGACTGGTGGGTGGGTGAGTATCAAACCGGCAAATGCACTGACATTTATTTATAAAGCAATGTGCTCAGAAGAGTGTGCAGATGTATAAAATTGTGTATGATGGTATGAGGGAAGTTGATGAAAAGTAAAACATCTCTTTCAATAATACTAGAATCTGTGTTCATCCAGAAAGCTGAATGGTTGGAAATTGATCCAAGAAATGCTTCTCCACACAAATATATTCCATTTCCCCAGATTCACTGCCAAGATGCAGAGGGGGTTATGAGGTGCTTCTATGTTTCCTTTAATCCTATGGTTACCCAACAAGTCTGTGAAGAAACCTGCATGATTTGAGTTAGCTGTACTGTGTATAATCTCAACAGCTTCATACTGCTTGTCAACATGTAAATCATGGGAGATACAACAGCTTTCCCAGAGATGTCAGCACTTGGCATCTTTGTTAAGCACCTGCACTTACTGTAACTTCATACGTTAGCAACAAAAGAGTTGTTCCTCCTAAAACAGGCTTGATTCCCCCATATTCTAGTGCAGAGCTTTCCAAACTGTGTGTCGGGACACGTTAGTGTGTCGGCTGCAGTGTCTGGGTGTGTCGCGGCTGCTGCTGCCTCCAAACCTGCCCTGCCAGGATTCCACGCAGGTCCTAGTGTCTGCCTTGTGCCCTGCTGTAAGAGTGTGTCGCGAAATGATGCCCTGCTGTAAGAGTGTGTCGTGAAATGATGCATGTCTAGAAAGTGTGTCACCAACATGAAAAGTTTGGAAAGCTCTGTTCTAGTGACACAAGGAAGTGATGTCCAACTCAGTAAACTTCTCCTAACGGGTCATATCCATTTGGATCCAAAGCAGATAGGACTGGGATTGAGTTAGAAGTCTGCATGGTTGGGAGTCATGCCTAGTGCCTAGGATTAAGTCTTCTTCTCTGCTGATATTACGCCAACCGTAACTCTGGCAAACTTTTTGGCCGTTCCAGGTCTCTGTAGTTGCAGTGTTAGATGAACAAGAATTCCTCTTTCCTTCAAAGTCTGATGTTGAGTTTTGATTTAGAAGGCACTAGAAGCCCATCTTTCCTTCACCCCCTTTTATTGGGGTTAGGTACTGGTCCCTTTGGGGCAGGGTTTCTCAACCAGGATTCCGTGGCACCCTTGGGTTCTGCGAAAGGTCACTAGAGGTTCCCTGGGAGATCACGATTTATTTAAAAAATTATTTCAAATTCGGGCAACTTCACATTAAAGAAGTAAGTTTCATCCTTTATTTTCAGTTTAAGAACACTGTTAATGCATCTATACAGGCCTACCCATGGAACGAATATAATAATAATAATTTTGTAACTTCTGGCCTATTTTTGAGCCTGAATGTGCAGGGGTTCCCCCAGGCCTGGAAAATATTTCAAGGGTTCCTCCAGGGTCAAAAAGTCGAGAAAGGCTGCTTTGGGAGGGAACTTTCCTTTAGAATTAATAATAAAGCTTTCAAGCAAAACGTGTTTTCCGCAAAGCGGCTGTTGGTGAGATTCAGTACCCTGGACAGCGCTACAGCAGGACAGCTTGGCGAGGGCGGAAGTTGAGGACCGTAAAGAGATGAGAAATTATTTGTCCAAGTCAAGGGACCTTCAACGTCTTTGGGGTTGGGTTGACTTAGAGACAACATTTGCACAGCAGGCTAAGATTGTTTAGTTTTAACCTTGGTTAGATCTTTTGTGGATTTTGTGAACTCAGCCTAGCTGGTTAGTTAATAATTCATGTATTGTGCGAGCTCAGAAAATGGATTAATCCAATAACTGAATTCAGCACGTGGCGTGACCCCAGTCATTATGTCCTGAATAGCTGTGATACTTCCTCAATGCAAGGCAGCCTTCCCAAACCTGGTGCCCTTCAACTGTGTTGGACTAGAACTCCCAGAATTCCCTGTCATCTTGGTCCTCCATGAATCTTCAGGATTACAGGCCTGATGGGGTTTTCTGGGATGCCCCATTTCCTCACCTTACTTCACTCCACTCGTTTCTTACTTAATGTCTTCCTGCCTTTTTGTTATTTCCAACTAAATAGAACGTTGGAAAGAAATTATGGAAAGGGGCTTCGGACTCTGTCCATCCATCTATCCACCCTCAGGATAACATTGTGAAAACAGAATGGAACCCAAATTTCCATGGAAGTGAGACTTTGGCAAAAGAAATATCTAGATTAAAAGTGGGGGGGCAGACCCAGCTAGGGCTGCAGAGAAAACATTTCCCCTCCCCCCCAAATCCCCCAGTGGGAGGGAGTTGGGCAGTAGCTTGGAATGTTGTTGACTCTCCATTCTAAGCCCCCTCCCTACTAGTCACATGAATCTGCTTCTTCATTTATTATTATTATTATTATTAGTAGTAGTAGTAGTAGTAGTAGTAGTAGTATCAGTAGCAGCAGTGGTAATAGTATTACACCTAGGCTGGGGTTTTGAAGGAAATGGTGGTTCACCCCCTTCTCAAGAGGCCATTTTTGGACCCACCATGTTGGACCACTTTCTAAAAAGGGAAGGTGGAAGGGAGGGTAGGTGATGAGCTCTCAGCTTCGGAGGGCCGTGGATGGATTATCTGGACCTTTTCAGTCTGGTTTATAGTACTGAGACAGTCATGGGATTCAGTATCATTAGTATGCAAATAATCTATACTTCCATATCAGTGTTTCTCAACCTTGGCAAATTCAGGCTGTGTGGACTTCAACGCCCAGAATTCCCCAGCCAGCAAGGCTGGTTGGGGAATTCTGGGAGTTGAAGTCCACACAGCCTGAAGTTGCCAAGGTTGAGAAACACCGTTCTAGGTCATACATCTCCACTTCAGTCAGTGCCTGGAGGCTGTGATGGCGTGGATGGGGAGGAACTGGCTATGACTCAACCCTGGCAAGATGGAGTGGCCTTGGGGTTTTGTCCCCTGGGGTCCAGTGAATTGTCATCTTCAACTCTTGACGGGGTAATACAAATTCATTCCATGTGCCAATTGCACCCATTCCTGGACTGGGAGACACTGCCCGTGGTCACTCATGCCCTGGTCACTTCTTGTTAGGACTACTGCAATGTGCTTTACATGGGACTGCCCTTGAAGACCACCTGGAAACTTCAAATAGCCCCGAATGCAGCACACAGGGTTGGGCACCCCTCAGTTTGCAGATATTACGCCCCTGCTGCACAAGCTGCACTGGCACCCAGTTTCTTTCTGGGTGGGATTCAAGATGCTAGTCATCCCCTTTAAAGCCCTGTATGGCATGGAGCCAGATTACTTGAGGGACGCCTCTCCTCTCCCTGAGGGCATCTGCCTGCCCCACCAGGTCAGGTGGTGCTCCAGGTCCCTTCCCTTAAACGTTGTCATCTGGTGGGACCTGGGAGGTGCGGCTGCCCCTCTCTGTGGCTGCCCCAGCCTTTTGGAACAGCCTCCCCCCTCATATCCAAAGGTCCCTCTGCCTCCCTTACCTTTGGACGCTCCTTGCCTTCTGGTTCTTCCCGGGGGGGGGGGTTCAGGATGGGAGGGGAGCCCAACGTTTTCTGTTTTTTGAGAGGGTACTGTTTTGACGCTGGTGGTGTGTTAGAGCTTTCATCTTGTGTTTTTATTATTTGTGTGTTTGTCGGCTGCCTAAGGCTGATTTATGTAAAGCCGTACCTTTTTTTCAAATAAATACAATGTTAAAAGATATGGAGCACTCTATTGTACTCCATCTTCTCTTCTCCCTTTCATTGACCTTCTTCCAGCATTCTGAAGGGATGCCTCTTTTTTTAGAGAATCAAGAACAAATGCCTTTGTCTGCAGCATTAACTCTTCCTGACCTGGATTCCCTGCCCTGCATAGGGTTACTCTCTCCCCTCCCCTTCGCTTTCTCTGCAGGCTGAAATCCTGCAGACCTTGGTGCCCTCCACCATGCACGAAACATGAGCTAAATGCAAAAGAAGGGCCAAGGTCAGGACCTTCAGGGCATCCGACCTGAGATTCCTAACCAGGGGTTTCCATCTTCTGCTTCCATCCTACTACGTTGCCAAAGCAATTGTGCAATCTGTGCCATTTTGGAGTTGTTTTTCTTTTCCTTCCGTGGATTCCTGGCTGGGCTTTTCTGAAATATTCTGAGATCTCAGAATCCACAGGCACTTTGCAAGCGGCACTCAGCACCACAGCTCCAGATGGTACCCGTGAAAGAGTTAAGTCCTCTGTGATCAACACCAAGAAGTGAGTGGTAAACAATTTTTTTCCTCCCTCTGCTAAATTAATATGCAAATTCCAAGGCCCATTCCCCCTCCTGCTTCCACTCTCTTCTCTGCTTTAAAATTAGCGAGGTAGAAGGCTCGGGCTAATTATGCACTCAAACGAGGAGCAGGCTTCGTTAATGTGGCACTAAGAGTAGGCTAAAACTGATTGTGAGACGATGAAATTTAAATTCAAGCATGGCATTCCCTCTGCATCTGGAACCTTTCTTACATCCCCCAGCACATATAACCAGCCAAGAGAAGCACGCCTTAGCGTGCACAGATGCTCACTTCAGGCTCGTGGTATCTCCAGGAAGCCATAGAAATGCAGTACATTACACTTTGCACACTTATATGCACTGGCACACCTACATATTATGATTAGCCTACTTTTTGGGGAATTTTGTTGTCAGAGCAGCAGTCTAAGGATATTGGGGGGAAATTGTGTGTTTATTTCAGCATATTTATTGCTGTGCAAAGTTCACACTCACTTTTGCCCTTTCTGGCTGGGGATGATGGGAATGTATAGCCCAACACCTGAAGGACACCATATTGGGGTTGTTGGGTTGGATGCATTTCTCTTGTCATTCTTCAGTGTCATTATCCTGGCACAAATGACATCCATTTCTTTTCAATAACACTGCTTGAACAGAGCAGTCTTCTCATGGAACAGTACCTTGAAAATATGAAGTATTCTTACTGGAAGCTTTCTTGTTGAAAGGAGATCATCCAAGATGAAAAGTTGGTGGTTTAGAGATCTTGTATAAGGGAGGTCTATCTGCATCCCTGTCTGCCCCGAGGCCAGGTCTCCCCAGATTATCAGAAGGAACTCTGAAAGCAGCTAGATGTCCTGATGTAGCAAAATCATCAACCAATGATCCTCCTGAAATGCTGCTACCTCTGTTTCCATGTGTCTGAAGGATCCACCTTTGCTCTTGAGTGACCTCATACCAGAACAAAGAGAGATGAGTGAGGGATAAGGAGTGGGAGGTGACAAAACAGATTATGTCCCTCCCCTCCACTAAATAACATGGCTTATTTCTCTATTTCCACACTAGTATGATCCAGAGGACATTTAATTCCCCAAGAACTTTCCCTTAGAAAAGTTTCACTTGGGTGAAACAAAAAAAAAAGGGAAATGTGTTTGCAAACGGATCTATTGATTAAAATATTCATTGGACATCAACAGGTCACTCTGCAAAACACATTTCTCTTGTCTTTTGTTTCCTAATTTTAGCAGCTATTAAAATAATCCATTAAGTCCACCTAGATGACAGCTGCAAGACGTCGTTCTAATGTATGCTTAGGAGGCCATAGATGACGTGTGAGTGTAAAATATACTCCTTTTGAGAAGTTAACCAGAATGTCTGTGATGCAAGCAATTTCAGGTGCTTTGCAGTTCCATTAAAAATGATTACCTGCTGCATGATGTTTGCATTCTCCTAACATTCCAGAACTCCAAGAAAACCGAATATCTGGTTCAGTGGAGAAGCTTCTGGTAACCCAAATGTTAATGTCCATGACATTAAAAAGAGAAAGATTCAGGAAAGGCATGAGCTATAGCTCAGTTAGAATGGTCACTGATTTTGCGAATCTCTCTTCGCTCTGCCCTGCTCTTATTAAAATAAGACTGATGCTGTATTTGGCAGCAGATATGCAGGCCATTGAAAAATGTATTTTATGCAGTGGAATTATCCCCAGACAATATCAAGTAACTTCCAGCATCAGCTCATGTTAGACCTTGCTTGCAATAGATGAAGTATTATATTGGAACTCTGTTGTTTATAATACAAAACATTCTACTTTTATGACTGGATCAATGCTTTCAAGCTTTCTATGCTCATTCATGTACTACACTTTCCTCAGCGTAGAAGCTATTATTTGATTGCCATGTTGTTGCATGCAATGTCTGCCTGTCTGTCTGTCTGTCTGTCTGTCTATCATCATCATCATCATCATCATCATCATCATCATCATCATCATCATCATCTCCTTCCAGAGTCTCAAAAAAAGCATTTTCTTTGTGCTTTCAATGACATTTATATCCTCTAGTTTCCACAGAGCAAACACTGAAACCATTGATAGTGGCATGTTCTCGGAAATTCCTGATGAAATCCAAGTGCCAGATAATTTGAAGTGACTCTAGATGGTGTGAGTCACGGCCCAGAAGTTGCAAAAGTGCTTTCAGTATCTCCCTTGTAGTAAGCAGTTGTTGGTTTCCTGGATGGGAAGGTGTAGACCACTGTGGTACCATATTTGCAAGGCTCTGGATGGGCCTTTAGTCTGACTGGAGGCAGCAAGTCACCCCATAGATCCATAGCCATCTCAGGTGATGGAGAGAGGAGCCCTGGGATCACCAAGGGTGGACGAGACCTGCAGGAATGACCAGAAGAGTGGATTGAGAGATGGACAAGCTAGAAGGCTGTTTCACAAACACATGGCCTTCACTTGATGAACCTGGCATATGCCAGTGAGCGATTCAAGGTCACTTGCAGGGGAGATGGGCGGGGAATAAATTGAAATAATAAATAAATAAATAAAATAAAGGTCAACTGTTTGCATTAGATTGCTTTGTAGTGGACAGAGTTCAGGAAGCCCGTCATGAATGCCAATCAACTCAGCAGCACTTTGACAGAGGCTGAATTCACGTAGCTCATCATCGTATTGTGGTTTGTTTGGTTTTGGCTTAATGCATTGAGGGGTGACAGCCACTGTAGATCATAAACCATAATTTATGGTTTAGTATTAAATGCAGATTCCACCAACTGTGGTGTAGTCAATAAGCCACAATTCAAACAAATCTTGGTTTAATGCAGTGTGTGAACTCAGCCAATGCGTCCTCAGAAGCCCGGGCAGACCAGACTAAGGTTGCTGTATCCCCCCTTCCCACCCCCTCAGTCTAACTGGCACCACTGCAGAGCTCCTTGATTCTTCGAAGTCAACGATGCAACTGCTCGTTCATTTCAAAGAAGTTCCACAGAAGAACTTCCCAGTGGATCACCCCTCCCCTCCTCCCTTCCCTTCAGCTGGTATTTCTCCCTCTGACTATGATGCATGGTGGAGCTAATTTGGCGTACTGCCATTAATTCCAGCACAGCTGCTGCGCCCCCCTCCCTCCCTCAAGGCATCTTGCTAATATGCGGCTTTGGAGCCTCTCAGCAAATTAACATCATTTGTTCTCCAGAACATGTTTTTATTTCTACATGACATGCATAGTTTATTACCATCCCTCCGACTTGGGGGAATCTGGCCATTGGGGTGCAGAGCAGAGGACAGGCACCAAACCCCCCTCCTCCTCTTACGCCTTTGTCCCTGCCTCAATCTGTCATGTGGGGGAAGGACGTGCCTCCTCCGTCCGTCCTCACTGCTCTTTGGCAGGTCCCATTTTCAGCACCTTCTGCAAACCCAAAGGGCAGCCATTTTCTCTCCTTGTGTGTTCTTGTCTGTCTGAAAACGAGAGGAGGAGGGGCCGGGAAGCTGGAGAGCCAGGGACATTCAGTCCTTCCCATCCATGGGAATTTATCCTGGGAAGTCCTCTGGTATCAACCGCTGGGTGGAACAAAGGTGGCAGCCCTCTGCTAGGGGACTGATGGCCTTCTAGATGGTGCCAACTTTCAGCTTCTGCCATTTCCCTCCATGGGCCAATGTTGGGGGGATGCTGGGAGCTCCAGCTCAGCAACATCTGGAGCATCACGGGTTTTCTCTCCCTGCCCCAAACCAGCTTTGCTCCACAGCCCGTCCCTTTGCCACTGGAAGGCACAGGTGCAGGTGTGGACTTCAGTGCCCGCCTGGTCTCGTTCATGGAAACGCCATGCAGATCAGCTTCACATTGGTTTGGATTTGTAAGCTGCAGATAAATTCACGTCCGGTTTCGGACAAGCAAAGGCATAAGGGCCACGTTAACCTGCATGTCTGAAGCAGGACCTTCTGCCCTTCAAATGGGTTGCAATTCCCCAACCGGCAGGACCATCAACCATGCTTCGGTGGAGAACCCTGGAGGTTGCGGCCTTGAGGGCACCGGCTCCGAGGACCCCTGAGCTAAGGCAGCTTTCTCCTTCCCTGCAATCTGGCCCAGAGCGTCCTGCGCCTCTCTTCCTCCACCCGCCACTCCCTTGGCCTCCTCTCAAAACAGCTGTGAGGCTGGAGAGGGAGAGAGCCAGACAATTACCCTGAGCCTTCCTGGGCAGTTTGCCTTGCCAGCCACGGGCTTTTCCAGGCCTGCTGCTCTGCTAATTTCCTTTCGCACCAGCAGGGAGATGAGGAGCCCCCGCCCCCTTTCCAGGCAAAGCAGCATATGTTTTGATTAGCCACCGTTCTGCAGAGCTGGCCAAGTTCCCTTGGGCCTGGGTCCATGTGCATGCGTGCGTGGGGGGGGGTATTCCTTTGTGTAGAAGTGCATTCAAAACAGCCCCTGCTGGCAAGGCTGGTGGGCACCAATTGGCAAGGGACAGGGCAGAAAGGCAGGCGATGAGAAGGAAGCATTGGTTGGCAGTGGGGCTGGTGCACAAACCGCATTGGCAGAATGCCCTGGCTTGATCCCCAGCACATTCGGGGGCAAGATCAGGTGCCAGTGATGGGGAAGTGACCTCCTCGACTCTTCCTCACCTGCTTGCCCTCGCTTTGTTGGCCGTGATGCCAGCTACATGCTCCCTGCCTGCTTTTCAGAGCTCAGGCCAGTTAAACCTGCTGGACTTATTCCCAGGAGGGGTGATCTCTTGACCTGGCTAAGGCAGGGGGTCCTTGGTTTGCTCCCCACAAGCCTACCAAGACAGAAAGACTTCAGCTGGAGGCAAAGCCACATGAAACATTCAGGAGCAGATCTCTGGACATTTTCATTTTTATTTAAAAGCAGCTGCAGGAATCTCAAATCTGATCAGTGCAAATGTTCCCCTGTTGCTCTGGCTAATAGTCCCACGGCAGAGGGGGAAAATTGCTGCTGCTGGAAACAGCGGTTTTGTGGGGAGAAAATTCATGAAAGGTGAAAAGTGGTTGTGTGGGTGTCTGTGTGTTTTAAAGTGCCTTGTTGTCTCTGCATTGGAGCTGTCATGGTTGCATTTCAACCCACAGTCCTGTTGTCCAAGGTCGCTGGGTTTTTAACGGCATGACCAAGAGGGCTGCCCTAGCAAAGTTTTGAATCATATAAGGGACAAAATCACAGATGAGAGACTGAAGAGAAAATACTACATTTGGAGTAATAGTATAGGTAGTAGTTTTAACTGGCTGCAAGATCAGGTTTCCCACAGGATCCAAAAAACTTTGCCAGAAGTATTGCTGCTGGGGGTATCCACAAGGTGTGGTCAAAAACGTCAAGATGGTGGCCGCAGCCTTATGATCAAAGCTCTGCCTGGTTTTTTGTGTGTCTCAGCCACCATATTGACTTTTTTGACCAAGGCCCACAGACATCCCTGGTTCTCCTTTTATGGACTTGCAGCCAGGGTGGGGCAAATTCTCGATCCCTGCCATGCCCCATTTCCAGATTCAGCCAGATTGCTGTGGGTCCTGCGTTCCCTGCAACCCCAGGCCAGCCCTGAAGTCTCATCTGCTCCTTGGGGGGGGGGGGGCTGAGCTCACAAGTGCTGCATTTGGATGAACAGCTACACCCCCCCCCCAAATAATCTAGCTAGAGAAGGAGAGCCATCCGGTGAGTCGAGGCAGCAGCAGCCACAGCCAGGCGGCTTTATCGGAATGCTGCCTGCGCAGAGCGCGTTGCCACCCTGCAGGAAGGCTTCTGTGTCAAGAGGCCAGGAATCTTTTATGAATATTTCATTAGTGGGGCCTCTTGCAGCTCTGCAGAGAACATCTGGCTGGGCTCTCCAGAGACCACCCCAGGCTTTGTGCAGGAAGCCGGAACTGTAAAATATGGAAAGGGAAGGGAGAACTGGGTCAGGGTGAGTGCAGCTGCACCGCTTTGCCCACCTGCCCTGCTGCCCCGACGCTCCCCCAGCAGAAGCCGGACTGGGGGAACTGGAGCTGGCCAGGGGCCCCGGGACTCGATTTCCTGAGCGACGTTTGCAAGGCCCAAAGGGGGCCCGTGCTGGGAGGGCGACTCTTCCCACAATGCAGGGGCAGAGGGAGACACTAGGGAGCTCTGCATCTTTATTCAGGCTTCTCCAGACCACACTTTCCAAGCCTCGGTGCAATGCTTGGGTGCCGGACCGCACGCCTTCCAGGGTTTGGCCTTTCCGAGTTCTCCAAACAATGCATTCTTTTCTACGTGATTTCAGAGTAACTGACCAACATACAACACTGGAAGAAAGGCGCATTCGTTACAAAATGTATGCGCAAAAATGAGTATATGAGAAGAAAGCACGGAAGTGTGTAGAAGTTTTCACGAAGGCCTTTTTTTGCCAAGTTTGCAAAGAAACTTGACGATGGTCGAAACAGAGCTAGGGCTAGGAAAATGTGAAACAGATTGAAACCTATATTAATCGTATTTGCCCTGCCTCCTATTTTATTGTAATTTTATTGTAATTTCTTTGTTTGATTGTTGGGGGCCACCCAGAGTCATTGACAGTTGGGCAGCATGCAAGTTCATATTATTATTATTGTTTGTTTGTTTATTTATTGAATTTCGTCACCGCCCATCTCACTCAAAGAGCGACTCTGGGCGGTTTACAATAAATTACAATTATTATTATTATTATTATTATATCTCAGAGACCCTTCTTTTGGGCTCTATTTTCTGAATTTTATGCTGCCCATCAGAGCTGCCACCAGCTCTGCCCACCAGCCAAACGTTCCCAGAAGCAGGCACTCTGGGCACTTCTCTCATTGGGTCCTGAAAGTCCACCCCCCCACCCCACCCCACCCCCGCAAGAGCTGCCCAGCCCTGCTTGGAGCAGCATGGAAGGTAGGCCATACCTATGTTGGCTTGATGCCTGTTTCATTAGCATGAACAAATCCTGGGGAAATTCTGTGGGGAAGGAGGACCGTCGTTAAACCCATCATCAGACCCACGGAACTCCGAGCCACTCAGAATAGCACAAGTACTTAAACCCACAGCTATAGAACTTTATTCTGGAAACCTTAAGGATGAAGATTCTGCAGGGAACTACAAAGATTTCTTCAACAAAAAACTAAGATAGGGGAATCCATTGATAATCAGTACCCTCATATTTTCCTATATTTGTGCAAGTTTCCCCCCCCCCCTCATTACAGCTATGTTTTAAGAGCAATTGTTGTTGGATTAAAACTAACCCTCCATCTCTTGCTATCTATCATCAGAGGGCTGACTAATTTCTGCTGTTTCGTGTGGAGGAGGTTGTTTCAGATTTAAGACAATCACAGCCACTTCCTAAAATCCTGGAGCCTCTGCAAGATCTTTTGTTTCCCTGTCCGTGAGGTGCAGGACACCATGAGGATCAATGGAGGAAGGGGAAGCTGTTGTTGCAAATTTTCAGCCTCGTTTCCTAAGTTTAAATATTGGGCGCCTTGCAGGAAGCACCATCTTTTGGGAAACAAATGAGTGTGTTGCCCTGAAAGGATAGGAAGATAAGATAATTGCAAAGCAAAGCAAAGCAATGGATCCTGATAAGGCGGTGCTCAAATGATTCGGAGCTTCTCTGGAACTAAAACTTGGGGATTAGGGATTAACTGCACATCTGTTCTCCTACTGAGTGTTGATCTGGTTTACCTACATTTCTTCTTAGAAAAACATCCATACTTTGGGTTTTTAAAAATGAGTCCCAGAATGCACTATAGATCCAAATACATCCATCATTGTTCTGTAGGGCACCATTTCTGCCCGAGTAGAGTGCAAGATGGCTCTTTAACCTTACTCTTGACTCTAGTGAACCATCCCTCGGGGCCAAAGTCCAGCTTGTTCTCTTACGGACTCTCCAGCATACGGCGCACGCTGGCCCTAGAAAAACAGCATTTGGCCCGTTCTAACCCCTCAGCTAAACGCCCTGATGTCATTGCCCTATTGGTGGCTTGGATTGAAAAGGCAAAGAAGAGACGGTTCTCGGCCTCAGCCCAAATACAGGGATTCGGTGCACCCTTTTCTAATCCACAATATCTCAGCCGGATGGGAGCGCTGTTGCAGGGTGAGGCCAATTAAGATACGATTGATTTGGTGTGATGGGAGAAGCTTTGAAAAGGCTAATTCGTATAAGAGCTGACCTGCTCAGGGAGTCCCTTCAGCAGCAACACACTTCCAGAATAGTCTCCGTCTCAGGGGAAGCAGCTTTTTCCTGGGGCCTGTGCCTGGCGTCTTCACCCGCATCTTCCATTCAAGGACTCGGCTCTCCTCTGCAGTCAGCAGCCCCGACCCGGTGCCCTCCAGATGCCCTGCACTCAGCTCCCGTTATCCCACCGTGTGGCTTTGCAACCAGATGGGCCGTGCGTGGAGGGAGGCAAAGCCTCCTCAGACAAAACCCTCATCTATCAACATTCCTGCCAAAGGGACATTTCTATTATTTTACATTCAAGCTGCCAGATCTAGAGTCTGAAAATCCGCAGTGCTGTAAGAATTTGGCCAACGTTGTTTATATCGTCAATGTTTGGTGCTATTGTTCCTTGAAACCACCGGCACCGCATTTTTAGAGCAGGTTTTTGCATCTTGGGGAATGTTGACATTTTGGCCCTTCTGCCGGTGGGTCAGATCCCATTGCACAAGGGGAAGCTGATCCGAGCAAGCTGTTTGCTGGGGCTGCTGGGATTTAGCAGGATGCGTTAGCATTGTCAACATGCACAGGTTCCTCTCCATGGGGTTCGGGCTCCATGTTGCCTTTCTAGATGCCAGCGCCCAACCCCAACCGCACCCCAAGCATGGCTGGAGAACGAGCTTTCCAGCTCCCACCACGGACCATCTCTGGAGGCAGAGCAAGATGCCGGGTTCCACACGGCAAAATCCCCTCTTCCCTTCGTCAGGCCCAAAGTGAAGGGCGCGAGAGCAGAACATCCAGCCACCTGCCCAGACTAGACAAAGGCTTCCATTCCCTGGGAGGTACGAGAGGTTCAGCACAAATCTGAACCTTCGACGGGTCTGTTCTGTAGGCATGGCGAGAAATGCCAAGCGACGCCACCACTCTCGAGCAGTTTCTTCCACGGGACCAACACACACAGACTCGCATACACACCCCAGTCCAGGCTGTTGAGAAGGATGACCATGCTCAGAGGCACAGCTGCGTGTCCCTGGCACACTCGTGCGCTGCCAGCAAGCAATCAGCCACATGCACCCTGCACACAGATGGACCAAACAGAGAGAAACACACGGTCTTTCTTGCTTGTTGAAAAAGGAAGGCAAAATACCTTTTCTGCTCCTCCGGCTTCCCTGCCTTTCCAGCTTCCCTGCCTCTTCCTCTTGTTCGTTCTTTCGCTCCCTTTTTCCTCTCTTTTGCGGGGCTGCTGCGTCTCGCCAGCCCATCCTCCATGGCACCTCTGCCAACTCAGCTGCCACCTGCTTCGCAGTGGGCTGCCAGCTTCTCAGCTTCATATGCTCCTTTGGCCCCTCGCTGCCTTCTGGCATCCTGGCAGACAAGCCGCTCGGCTGATGGCACGGGTCCATTTCCCTCCTTTGCGATCCAGCTTCTGCCGGGGTTGCCACCGGAGCCGCCTGCAGTACCAGCTCTGGCTCTTCGAGAAATTGGCAGGGAATAAGCCCAGAATACGGAGATCTTCCGTTAGCAGCTGATTGTAGCCACGTCTTTTGGAGGAGGATGAAGGAGAGAAAAGGGAAGAAGGGGAACAAAGACCCCCCCAAAGGAAGAGCCATTCTGTTCAGAGCAAACCTGGAGCCAGGCTGGCCGGGGGGCTCCAGCCGTGTGGCGGGAAGGACTGAACCGGCTCTGCAGCTTCCTGCTCCTGCCAAAAAGGGGAGGGAAAAGGGGAAAGTTGATCAATTTGGCGTCCTAGATTTTGCCAGTGAGGTCCACTCGGGAGCCCACCTGGAGCAGCTCAAGCGACTCCTTCCCTCAGCACGGAGGCCACCGGAGACCTTTCCGCCCTCTTGGCTTCCATTTCCACCCCTCTTCCCTGTGCAGAAAGAGGGGTCTAGGAGCCGCAGACAGATCTTGGGCTACTTTCACAAACCAGCCTCCGTCCTTCTGATGCATTGCAACAGGAACTCTCCAAGACACACCCCTTCCCATCGTTCCTCTGCCTCAAGTTTGCACAGACCTTGGCAAAGGAAGGAGGACACCCAGAGGAGAGGCTTTGCATCAAAAGCTGTGGGTGCTCAGGAACACCCCTGCCCACCCCCCTCACGTCAGGACACCAGAACGTGATGATTGGGGAGATGGCATGCAACCTACAGAACCAGGTGAGACCTTGGCAGAACCCCAACAAGCCCAAGGAGAAGGTTGGGGGGCTGTGGAGAGGGGGGGCCATGAGAGAGCCTAGAAGACCTTCAGGTTGAAATGAAGTGCCTTCCCAGGGTTGGATATTGCTGAAGAATTTGTTGAAAATATGACAGAACCCTTGGAAGGGCTGGTCTTGTGCCCGCACAGAAGCTGTATTTGTGCAAGTAATATTGGGCATGCCGACGATGCCGCCTTCCCCAGACAACCAGAGAAGCCACACTTTCAGGAGCAGACGTCCTGATAGGTCTCCCCTAGTCAAAGCAGCTGACGTTCAGGTGGGGTTGTCAGAGGGAGAGGGAGCTGCGTAAGGTCTGCATAAACCTGCAGGGGTTCTGCTTTTGCACCAGACAGCCAAGGCATCGCTTTGTTCTTCCCTGGGCAAGAACGGCATCATTCTTGCTCCAGCTAGTAAGCGGAGGTGGTCAGACCATCTCAGGAGCAGGCAGCCTTCGGATCTCCCAGGTTCAACCCTGTTCTGCTCCCCTGCAGTTGAGCTCTGAAACTCTCTCCCAATTTCCACGCCCTGCAAGCCAACTTTCCCCAAAGGGCATTTCCTACATAAGCCTGCTCTGACTCTTTGCTTCTGTTCCCACAGCCCCTTCCTTGCCTGAGACCCCTGCGTCTCGTGTCACAGACTCAGGCTAAGCTAACCTTTCTCCCTACGCCTCTCCTCTTGAATATCCCCCTTCTCCTTTCTCATCTGTACAGTAACCCTTTCCAAACGATCCTGGCTGAATTTCATTGTACAGCTATTGCTAATGCAATTTATTTGTCCTGAGTGCCTGGAGGTTCCTCCCGGTTGGCTCTGGTTGAGTATCTTTGATAAAGCCGCAAGTGGTACCTTTATCAATTTCCCAGGGGATGCTAGAATGGGAGAATGTTCAGTACCTGTGTCTGCTGTTGACCCTTTGTGTCTTTGTAAGCCCCCTTTGTTTCCAGAGAGAGAGCAGCGGAGGTCTCCAGGCCATCCGCAAGGAGCAAGTGGGGGCTGCAGCTTCCTAGGGCTGAGAATGCAGCAAAGGTTATGTTCCAGCTGTCTTCTGTGCAAGATCAGAAACTTACATAGCAACAGCTGCCTGGCTCTGAAACCAGTGCTCCCTCCCTCCCTCCCTCCCTCCCTCTTTGGGTTACTCCTTCCCCACAGCAAAGCTCCCAGCCCAGTTGGTTCCAGGCCATTCTGTTTCTTAAGACGAACCTGGGAAAAGGGTCCTCTGTCTATGCTCATGATCACTTCTGTCATTACTTCACCTGTTTTCAGAGGAAGGCAAAAGCGCAGCTGCTGTCAAGCTGCCCAAGGCAGCCCAGTCTTGGCTGGGGCTTCCCAGAGACCTGAACAGCCACAAGGCCAAGAACAGAATCTTTCCTGTCACTCAGGAATGGTAATCATTATAAGCCATGGTCAGTTACTGATTGGCAAGAGGCTGCTGATTCGGAAGACGCTGTGTGCCTCTGCTTCGTCCCAGTCCAGCCCCCTCTTTTCTGGCATCTCTCCTGGTGGACAGACTTTCTCATGCCCAGCCAGAAGTCAGAAGCGGCAGTTGCGCGTTTACATTCTCAGCATCCTTGTTCAGAGACTCTTCGGCCACCTGGAGCCCTGACTGATATCTTCTCAAGCTTTGGGGGAAAGATCTCCCGAGTCACACCCCTCCCCAAGTTGGTTTGCTTTATCCTTGCCAGCCATTCCTATTATCCCCAGATGGCATGGCTGTGGCGAGGCTGTTTCCTGCTCTTAAAGAAACTGGCCAAGGTGGATGCAGTTGGCCAGAGGCAGCTTTTCAGGGCCTGAGAGAAGCTTTCCAGCATCCCTCCCAGGATATGGATGGGCTCAAGGTTTGTGGTTCGCCCATAAGTTTGGGGGAAGGTCTCCCTGCAGCGGAACTGGACCTCTGGGGACGACAGGGACACCTCCATGCCGTTTTCTTGGGAAGTGGCTGGTCCTAGCCTCTTTCCAGGAGGGTTTTAGAATTCCCATCCCACAGCTGTGAGATTTCCTGGTGGAGATTCCTATCCAAGAGTGCAGCAGGTCTAACCCTGCTTAGCTCTTGAGGTCAACCAAGGTCAGATAAGTGCTGCCAATTAGCTGGGCACCCTCATGAGTTAGGGCTGTTTTTAACAGGGGATCAGCATTATGGGACAAAGGAGCAACAGACTCACCTGGGAATAAACTAAGCCTGACGGCACTGGGGGGGGGGGACGGCTCCACCAGGAAACACCATTCCTAATTAAACCGCCTCCCTCATCCTTTTGAGGCCCAGACTGAGCCTACCATACGGCTCCTCTCAAGCCACCCACCCAGTTTTCCACGATCACAATATGTGAACATACAAAACGTTTTAAAGGCAGAATTCAGCGTCCTAAAAACTATCTTTGAAAAGTGGCTCTAGCCTTTCTTGATGCAAAAGTCAACTCCAAAGCATGTGGGGATGTTTCAGGAAACTGAGCCAGGCTCCCAGCGAATGGAGCGGGGTACTCTCTGGTCCTGCAACTGCCTTGTAGTCCAATATGGGCTCCTCAGCCTCAGGCAGGCAAGGGAGGTGGCGGGGCGGAGGCGATGTTTGATGTTTGCTTTCCCGTCTGCACCGGGAGATGCGGAACTGAATCTGGGAATCTCGCATGCCAAAAAGATGCTCCTTCTCTGATCTAATATTCCTCCCCAGTTTAGGCACAAGGCAATGGGCGGCTCAGGAGCTCCCTTCCCAAGCCAAACCCAAGGATGCCAAGCTTGAGGCTGGCCTCCATCTGCCTTTTCTGCCCAGGCCCCGACCTGCATCCCCAGGGCGCCAGCTCCTTGGCACAGCGAGAAAGCAATTGCCGTCTCCAATTAATTGGATTAAGCTGCCCGCCAGCTGCCCCGCAGGGCTGGCCTCCCCAACTACTTGGGGCAGTGTTAGACCCCAGTTTAACAGATTGCATCCCTGGGGCCACAGTTAGCTGCTCAGCAGACAGATGGAAAATCCTATCCAGCACTTGTGCACCTGTGGGATAGGCTTGGTCCCTGCCTGCCCCCACCAGATGGGACCATCTCCCCCTCTCCCCTCCCCACCAGACAGCCTGGGAGGAAGGAGCAAAACTCAGCAGGATGCTTGGAAGATAATTATGGTGGTGAAAAGCTGTTCCACATTATTGCAGGGGTGTGTGTGCGCATGTGCATCAAAGGCCCCCCAAGGGCCGAAAGTCCCCTCTTATTCCTGGAGAAGTTCTGCACGCCCTTGTAACAGATTAGAGCAGTGTTCCTCAGCCTTGGCAACTTTCAGATGTGTGGACTTCAACTCCCGGAATCCCCCAGCCAGCCAGTTGAAGTCCACACATCTTAAAGTTGCCAAGGCTGAGAAACACTGGATTAGAGTCTTTCTTGAAACTTTCTAGACCGCCACTGTGTGATCACTGTACACAGTTTAAAATGCAATAAAACACACCTGCAATGAGCGGCTTAAAATATATTAATACCATATACATTTATTTTATTTTATTTTATTTTATTAAATTTATATTACCGCCCATCACCCCTGGGTGGTTCACAATAAAACATAATTTAAAAAGATAAATATAAACATTCATAGTCATGAGTGGTGGAACAGGACCATCCTGATACGATATTTGCAAGGTGAATCATCAACATGGCTCCAGGATGGGTCTGACTGAAATAAGACACACGTCTTCTCTCTAGGAGAGAGTGTCCCACCGGGCAGTGGGGGTGCCACAACCAAAATTGTCCTCTTCCTGATTGATATTGAAGTGCGTGGCTGAGGATGCGGGGCACATTCAACGGGTGGTTTGCCTTATTTCTGCAGACATTCCCCCCCCCTTAACACATACACATTTATAGGAAAGTGAACAATCAACGTGTTCCTCTCAACCTGCCTCCTGTGCTGTTCATACACTGATCCAGAGCAGGGTCCCCTCCCTCTCGCCTACCTGAAGTGGCCTCCTGATTAACAGCAGGGTGAGATAGATGCTTTTACTGTGCTGGAATTTACTAATGACTCTGCCCTATTTGTTTACAAAGGTAATTACAGATGTGGCATAAAAGCTTTGTAGGGAGCCCCAGGAAGGAGCTGCAAGGCTGGCTAAAGGGGTTGGGAGCAGGAACCCCCCACACACACCCAGTTCTGGTCCACGGAGGCTTCTGCCTTGGGAAAGGGTGGGGGAGAGGGTAGCAGAAGCCAGACCATTGACTCAGGTTTCTGACTTACGGGCTGTAAAGTGAGGTTCCCTGCATCCCCCCAAATGGGAGAAAGAGGATAGCAGTTACATGTTTTTATTTGTTTGAAAGATCTGTAAGTCTCTCTCCTCCCTAAACTTTAGAATAAACTCTGCAGTCTGCAGTACAGTAATAAGGCCGGGCAGCTGACATTTGGAACAAAGTTCTGCAAGAGAGGGGCCATGCTTGGGACGGCCCCGCCCCTGATATCAGCTCTCCTCTTCTAGGCAGGCGGACGGCATGTGATTGCCAAATAATTCAAATAAGGACAAGACTTGAAGGGGCAAAAACGCACTGCGAAGGATGACAGAATCCTAGAACGCGGGCTTTTGGATCTGTGCCCTTGGAGCCCAGGCGCTGTCAGGGGGCAGCTAAGGTTGATAATCCATCAACTAATGTATAGTCCCCCGTTGGGGGAGATGGGCGGTCATATAAATTTAAATAATAAATAAAAACAATAAATAAAATCCCTCGGGCCCCGCTTCTCTGCCTTCTCTCTGGCTGCCTGTTCCCCTTCCCCCTGAACACAGCACAGTCCGAGGAAGGAAGAAGTGGCATCAAGTGCTCCCCTGTGGAGTCTTGCAGGCTGGCCCAAGAGAGGGGGCAGGGGGCCGGCTGCTGAGCATACCTTGCCTGTGGGCTCCCCAATTCTAGGGCAAACACAGCCCTTTCTGGGAGGGAGGGAGGGAGGGAGGGAGGTTCCTCAAACGCAGCTTGAACCCTTCCAGCAGACATCCCCAGCTGATACAGGTCGGAGAAGGTCGCCACAAGACCGCCCCCCCCCCCCCCCCCCCGTATATTCTTCTTCTAACTGCAGAAGAAGGCAAGTGACAGGCTGCACAGCAAGCCCTCTTTCCCCGTCTTTCAGCCCTGAGCCCTGGCGCTTCAACACACTGGTGAGTTTTTGCAGGCTCAGAGTGACCCTTCCCTGGGTGTTCCTCCGGGCTGTCTCCCTGTCCCTCCTGGGCAGAGGTGAGGGAGGCTTTTGCTCCCAGGTCCTGCCTCCAGCCTCTGGGGAAAGGGTGCAGCCCCTGCCAGCCTGCCAAGCGCCAGAGCAGAGCGTGGCAGGGTGAAGGGCCGCTGGTCTGGGTGGCGCTGATTCTGCCCCCACCACGCAGCAGGGCAGCCCGGCATTTCCTGGTCCCCCGGAAGACCCGGCTCCTGCTTGGAACGTTTTGTCTCTCCTTTGACCCATGCATTGCTGTCAGTTCCCAGTTTTTTTGCCTCTGGGATAATTTTCCCCTTGCAGTGCCTGTGTATATGCGTAACGAGGATAATAGTGGCAGAAAGAGAAGCGACATGGAGGCATAGCGAGATGGGATGGCAATACCACAGTGCGCTGGAAAAATAATAGAACACCATCATTCTGACACACACAGACACAGGCGCACACAGAAAAATTCTGATGGAGAACAAGAGCGACAGGAAGTCAGCAAGCCCTTTATATTCAAGACAGTGGGGGCGAAGATTTAGCTAAGGATGGCAGACGGTTCCCCCCAAACTTAAGCAGAAGGCTAAACAAGCAGCGGGGCCTGGTGCTGTCCTGGCGCAGCTTGAGGAAGTTGAGTGGGACGTTCAGCGCAGCTGAGCTGCTCGCAAGCGACACCGAAACAAGCGAGGCCGCTTGAACACCAGCACGCGTGGAAACCACCACCACCTGCGTGGTTGGCCAAATTTATCCCAGCCCCCGCCCATCAGAGCCGGGCTTCGGCGTCTGCATCTCACGTTGCTGCCCTCTGCCGGATGCGGGGTCGTCCTCCCCGGTGCGGATCGCCCAGGGCGGCGGCGGCGGCGGCGGCGGCTGTTGCTGCTTCCATGGAAGGCCTGTGAGCAGCCAGGCGCCCCCTGCTTCCGCCCCAAATGTGGAGCCCTCCAGATGCGTTAGAAGCAGCGCTCAGCATTCCCAGCCAGGTTGATCAATCGAACGGTCCTCCAAGAGTCTTCAGAAACTGCAGCTGACTCAGAGCGTTGCAGGGCGCCACAGGCAGGACCCCCTTGAAGGCGGCCCTGCTTACCAGCTTGTTGCCCAGCCCAGTCCAGGCTGCCGGAATGTCCTCCCGAGGGCCGAGGTCGAGGACCGGCCCCTCCGTTCTCCTCCCCACCAGCCCCCCGCTGAGATCTGCTGGGGCCGCCCTGCCCTCCGCAGCGGAAGCAGAGCCGGGTCGGAGCTGCTAGGGGGAGGGAGGGCATCTCGGGGGCCTCGTACCAACCACGGGACTCTCTGCCTTGGGAGACCCGGGGATAGTTCACCAACGGGCTGTTGGGGGGGGGTTGCTGGGGGGGGGGGGGGAGAGAGAGAGAGAGAGAGAGAGAGAGAGAGAGAGAGAGAGAGAGAGAGAGAGAGAGAGAGAGAGAGAGAGAATGATTGTGCTGAGTATGATCTATCTGCTTTCACTGGACTCTTTCCCCCCCTTTTAAAAGAGTTTAATTTTGTGCTGGTTACAATTGTTCAGGAAGAATGAGAGAGAGGTGTAAATAGATTCAGATACAGGGATGAATAAGGGCAACCAGATTGTGGAAGTCTGGCACCCCTATCGATTCCTGACCAGGAGGCTCAAGAGAAGCCAGCGGATAAACAGAATCAAAGGAAAGGTGTGCCGAACAGCAAGTCCCTTGATGTGAAAACAGGGTCCAGTTTCTACCCTCTGGGGCTGCCACAGCCATTGCCAGGCAAGCTGAGGAAGGGAAGCATGATCCGGACTGTGGAGCAGAGGCACATGTCTTTGGAGGTGTTGGGTGCCTAGAAACCCACCCCAAGTCACTCAAGCACAGGGCTCCGCAAGATGGTCCCTCGATGCCACGCAGCACATACCCAGGCAAGCAGGAATTCCCCCCAAATTCAAGAGGTGTCTCCATGTGTGATGGAATGTGAGGGTGACCTTGGAAGATGCGGGGGGGGGGGGAGATGCTGCCTAGGGAACAATCAGATAAAAGAGAAAGGAGCCCGGAAGACAGTAATGGCCAGAGAGAAACTTAGAAAGGGCCCACCCTAATGACTGGCGGTAAATGGGGTGGGGGAGGTTTGTACTCCAGACTTGCAAGGTTCTGTTAATGTAGCCTTACAATAAAGTAGAATTAGCTCGTTGCGTTTCCTGTCTGGTTTACCTGGGAAGGCTGACATCATAGCAGGCTGCGGATGGAGATGATCTCTGTCTGTTTGGGTCAAAGGTTCAGTGCTCAAGCCTCCATTGATGTCAAGATGTTGGTTTGGCTTCTGATTGTCCTAAAGGCTAAAACGTAAAACTACAGTGCCTGTTTGTTTGTGTATTTAAACCATTTCTTTTGTGCTCTTCAGCCAGTATTCTCAAAATGGATTTCATACAATCAGTGGAGAAATAAAAATGTGAAAAGACAGTTTATGCCAGCCGATGTGTACTATAAAAAGATATGACACAGAAGGAAATCGAGAGGGGGAAGGAAGAGGAAAAAAAGATACTGCGATTCATACTGTAAATGAAGGTATATAGGACTGCATCCTAAATGTACAGAAATGTATAGGTGAGAAAACATCGTTCTAAAGCAGTTTTTTTTCAAACTTGGCAACTTTAGTGTGGACTTCAACACCCAGAATTCCCCTTAGACAGCATGCATGATTCTCCCTTGTACGTGAGATGGAGTTCCTCTTGTAGGATACTCACACTCTGTGGTATTTACCTTGATTAGTCTTCTAAACCGTATATTGCATGAACACTGTTGTTTTATAATGTTTAATTCATTCAGGTGATCTGTTACATTTCCCATCATTCCCATCCTATTGCGATGAGTGGGGGGCAAACCCAGATATCTGGAGCCACCCTGCAGGGGTACGTTAAACCAAAGCCTTGAGAAAATAGTAGGTTTTGTCCTAATTTGTCCATTCCAGGGAACAGTCCTTGAAAATCATCCTCAGATGCTGCAAGCCACCACTCTTGAGAACGTCCTTCCCTTAAGGAGCCCGCTTGCGAGAAGCAAACGTCCAAGACGGCACGGATGCGACCCAAGGGCTGAGTGTTTGAGGAAGGGTGAGCATTTCTCATTCAGAGGTGCTTTGCTCCCCAATTCCCAGAATATGATGGGGGGAGAGGAGATGGATGGCGCATCCGCCTTCTTCGGAAAGACGGCAGCCGTCTTTGTTCTCTTGCTGGCCAGTGACCCAAAGAGGAAGGTCCCCTTAATGGAACGTGTGCGGCTGTGTCTCCAAACAGCTGCCAGAGAGATTCCCCTGGGGATTTAATGGAGCAGAAGGTGCAATCTGCTGCCCTCAGCACTTTGGAGATCATTAAGTGGGAAGCACAAGTCTGGAAGGAAAGTGGGAAATAATCCTTTGCATTGTGAGACCCAGGGTGCATTTCCACAATCCTGTGGGCTCCAACCTGGGACCTCTGCACTTGGCTTGAGCACTGAGTTCTAACCCCGCCAGATGTAGAAATGGGTCACAATTTAGATAAAAACAGGAACATCTGAGAGGCTAAGCCAGAATGACTGTCTTACCCAACTTGCTCAGCCATAAACTGTAATTCAGCCATAAACCCTAAGTACATAGCACGTTATTCTTTTCTGAGACAAGCAACAGTGCCCAAACAACAAACTTACAATAAGCACCCTTTCTCACATTCATCTACTGTATTTCTCAATGATTTGCTGAAGAGTATAAATCTGGTTTGCGCTTGTTCTTCCTGCCTACAGCTGTAATGGCTTCCCAAAAGTTGCTTGCTGTCACCTCTTCTACCCTCCCAATCGGAATTCTGCCAAACATCTAACGTTTCTCTTGCATAAAGGAACAAGAATGATATTCTTCCAGTCATCAGACACAGATGCAGTCTTACGTGCATTTTAACCTCTTTCTTGGGTCTCCAAATGGCCTGCCTGCCTGCCTGCCTGCCTGCCTGCCTGCCAGCCTGCCTGCCTGCCAGCCTGCCTGCCTGCCTAGTTAGTTAGTTAGTTAGTTAGTTAGTTAGTTAGTTTTCTCTCACCTCATTCCTACCCATCCAGTCATGTCATCTAGCAGAATTATTTTTCTCCTGGATCACGTTCATTCATTCATTCATTCCCCCCCCACACACACAAATCATCCCGTTCTTCCATTATCATCATTCGCTAGAGCATAAGAGCAACTATCGCTAACCTATGGATTCCTACTTTCACACCCATCCACAGCCTAGATTACACCAATTCATGCTTTCTGACAGACGTTTTAGCTCTTTCCTCCATCCACCTTATGGCCACACCTTCTGTCCCCAGCATCGATTCACCAACACCACTCCACAAGATCAGACCACCTTTATTCAGATCTTACATCCTCCTTCCCCTTTCTCTTAGTTTCTCAGAGACACCATGTATCTCTCTTTTGTTTCATTGCTTAATGCATGCTCTTTATAATTTCCCATGCTTTATCCACCTACCATGAGCTTTTGGGAGTGGAGGGGAAGGAGGGAGATCTCCACCACCCATCATGGCTTTGGTCAGCTGAGTCTTGCCTTGTAATAAGCTAGAGAAGATGTAGACTAAATTACTTGCTTTACTTACACGTTCACAGAGAACTTTTTGCATGCAGCAGTTCCTGCAAACGGTAAGGACAGGACCAGACAGTTTGGACACATTTGGATCAATATACCACAGGTGCAATCAAGGCCCATTCCCCCCCCCCAAGCTTGCTTAGTCTGTTCTACCCAAGCCAGGATCTTGCAAGCCAGCATCCAATGGCCTGTATAATGGCTGGGCTCCCACCATGCTCAGCCAAACCAAACAAGCCACATTATGGCTTATCTCAAAATGTGAATCCAGGTCCTCTCTCTATACACTTTGCCTGACCTGCATATTGCTCATCAGGGTAGAGACTTTCTGCATTAAAAGACTGAGCTATATGCATTCCAGGGGGTTCCAAATTCAACCTCTATACATCCTAGTTTTGAAGAGGTTGGATTAATCCACCCCTACCTACACAAACTTCTTTCTTTATGGAAAGCAAGATCATATCCTTTGGTGCCACTTTGAACTGTCAGGGTGGCTTCTGGATTGGAAACCAAATTAAGGGAGAGATGGAACATCAATGCAACACAGACAAGGATATTAATGAAAGCAAATCAAATTTATAGCCTCGGGTAGGTTTTAAAAGACTAAGGCCTGAGGCCAGGTATTCCTCTCTGCTTTGGAGATTTAATGACATGTATGACTCCACAGGAAGCCCCCATTACGGGAAAGTGCCCCTTTGCCAGCCTCATTACTATCTATTTCCTCCTTCCTCACCCATCATACAAAGAAGATCATGTGAAGGTGAACTTTATAGCTCAAGTGTTAAGGGATTAGAATGAATATTATATCTCCAAGCTGCACATGAGAGATATTTTTTTCCAGTGCTCCCCATTTTTTTAAAAAAAATATCCCTGCAAGTAGAAAACTAGCAAATCAAGGAGAGAAAAAGGTACTCCAAAGCTCTTGGTCATCTGCGCTGTTGGATGTGCTTTTCAGGGCAGGAGAATATTTGGAGATGCCACCTCCCATCTTCAGCCTCAAGTGGGAAGTTCTTCTGACGATGCCTTCTCGTTGTAGAGGCGAATGTGGAGATGAGGCCAAGGGGCCTGCAAGTGTACAGAGTTGCACAGGCGTGTGAAAGAACAACAAGGATTTGGCAGTCTCAAATCTATTAGACAGTGTACCTCCAGGGGGAGGAAATCGTGACATTGACTTAAAGATCACCACGTCTTTATGCTGGAAGCCTCTTGGGGCGGCTTAATTGGCAATTCCACTTCTGAGCCTTTGGGGGTCTCAGTCACAGTCAGTTTACAAGCTGTTCTGCTCTTCCATGAGCGGCTAGACATTGACAAGGACCTTGTTGAAATGAAAGCTGGAAAATGAACATGGAGATGTAAGAAGAAATGAGGTGGGGAAGATTGCTGCAAGACTATCTTGCAAATGGTCTGAATAAACCCCTTCAACCAGAGAGAGGCGGATTAACAGACAGGAAAAGAGGAAAGGGCTTCAAACTGTGCTTGACAGCCAGAGCTGCCCTTTCAATATATTTCTATAGCACCTTTATTGCTATACAATAACCTTGGGGACTTTAAGATGTGTGGACTTCCAACTCTCAGAATTCTGGGAGTTGAAGTCCACAGTCTTAAAGCATGCTGGCAGGGAGTTCTGGGAGTTGAAGTCCACAGTCTTAAAGTTGCCAAGGTTGAGAAACACTGCAATAATTGATAAAGTGTGGTCAATTTCCATCCAGCAATATCTAAAGGGCCCAGCAGTTGAGAGAGCCTTTCCATTGGAAAGGTGTTCATAATGTTCAGGACACAGAAGGCCCCAACGCAGAACAACAGTGGGGCTCAGGAAATCTCGTCCCCCAAGTTTCGCCATCGGCGGGCCTGCCCAGAGCCCAGCGGTCAGGCCAGGCCTTTTGCGGCCCAGTCCAAGAAGAGCAGCCCACGGCCTCCCTGGGGGCCGAGGGAAGCCGGCCAGAGGCTCTCAATGGGTTCTGGGGAGCCCTGCTTCCCTGCGCCTCAAAAGGCCCTGCCTGCAATCAGCGGACAGCCTGTGGGGACCGAGCATCGCCCGCTTTCTAGTCCTGACGTGGATGACGCAACAGGCATACGTCACAGAGGGCTCTTACGACGTCAGGAAGGGAGACCGCGGGACGCTGTGGGCGGGGCGAGTGACTTCGCGCCGGCTTCCGGAGCTCGTGTGGCACGTTCTCGTTCCCGCGGGGACGCCATTCCCTGACGGACCGGTAGGCCGCGCGCCCGACTCCCCCCCCTCTTTGCGGTGAGGCGAGCGGCGGGAGCCGGGGGGGCTCGGGGGGCGGGGGCCCGTTTCCCCCGCGGCAGTGGGCGATGGGGTGTGTAGTCCGACGCGTCGGGGAAGGAAGAGGCCGAGGCAGGGATCTGCAGTAAGGGGGTGCCGCCGCCTCGCGGGCTGTTCTTGGGTGGAGATCCGATGCCCCTCTTTCGATTCGGGGTGGCGGGCGCTGTGCAGAATGTGCCGCTGGCTCCCGGCAGGGTCGTGGCAGGGTTCATACGTGACGCCTGAAGGGAGTGGGCTTGGCTTGCTTTGGGATGCGCGTATGCAAGCCAAGAGTGCTGTCGTCGTCGTCGTCGTCATCATCATCATCATCATATTTGATTTTTATCTCAACGTACATACCTACTGTATGTGTATGGGGGGAGAGAAAGAGAGAGGAGGATGATAGATGATAGATAGATAGATAGAGAGAGAGAGAGAGAGAGAGAGAGAGAGAGAGAGAGAGAGATGAGAGAGAGATCTCCTCCTCTGCTTCTTGCTCCAAAAAGGTTCCCTTGCTAAACATTTGCGCTTTTAGGCTCATTTGCCACGGTACATAAATTGCAGGAAGGAGGAATGCCAGAGTGACAATTTAGCCTCTCTGCCCCAAAGTAATGGCACTTTTTCTAGTCGGATGTAGCTGCTGAAATCCGGTGCACATTTTGGTGGTTGATAACTGGGGAAAAACGTGGTTAAACTATAGAAATTTTGAATAATATCTCCCTCTCTGGGTGGCTGCCAATGAATTGGAATCCCCTTCCCCAGCAGGCATGCATTGAAGGCTGTGAAATTACACAGGCTGAAAGAGCCTGCCAGGAGAATGTGTGCGAAAGAGTGACAGATTGGTGCCAAGTGATCCAAAATTGTGACCTTGATATATATACATTTGAGTAGAGGAAATGCTAAAAACCCTTTGAGGATACCATTCCGGTGCAACAACTTGTACCACAGGAGAATGTGTGATCTGTATGATGTGTGGGCTCCCAATTAGCACCTCTTTTAATGGCTGTCACATATACCTTCACCAGCTGGAAACTTTTGGGAGGCCTCAAATGTAGAGAAAATAATTTAGCTTTTGCTCTCAGCCTTTACAGTATTCCGTCTTACAGGCCCATACGCAATGCATGTGCTTTTTAAAAAAACTCTGCTTCTAGGGAAGAATGTGTGAAATGAAACAAGGGCAAGGGACTGCCATTAGAAGTGTTTTTAATGGCATATTTGGTTAAAAGCTTTTCCCAAGTACAATCAACAACTTCTTACAGCGGGCATTGAAAACTGGGGAAGATTGATGCAACTGTGCCAAAACGTTCTGTTTTCTAGCTTAGAAGAGAAAGAAAGAGAAAAGTTTGGGTACTTTGTGCACAACCATACTTACAATCTGGTCAAACTTGTGTTTTTGGAGTAAGACTGTATCTTGTTTGATAATGCATTCAGAAGTTTCTTCCCTTTGAGCTTAATTGTAATATTGAACTGTTTAGAAATAGCACTATATATTCATCAGCTCCTGCAAACAGTCCTTTATCTTTCCTCCACTTAATGTAGGGTTAAACTGGAGTTGCATTAAATAAGTGGCTTTGTGGTCTGCAAATTCATGAAGAAAATTTTTGGTATTTGCTTCCTGTTTCATTACAATTCTTCCTGGGCCTTGCATCACCTCCACAATATTTATCGTAAAAGAAAACAGCTTCCATTCCCTACATGTATCCCTTTCCTAGTGTTTGGATTGATTTTAATTTTTGCCTTTCTTTTTTCAGCACTACCTTTCTCCAAGGATTACCAGAGAAATGTTAGGCTCCTGTCTGTTTTTGCACAGGAGGCGCTTCACCCAAGTTTTTGCACGCTGCCAGCATCTTCTAGGACGTGACTGTTTCAGCCTCCAGACTAATTACTGTGCTCTCACAGAACTGTGTACCAGATGGATATCAGCCTGTAGAAAGGTTGCCCCTGTTTTCACCAGAGCGCTGGCCTTTGGAGAAAAGGTGGCCATCATTGACCAAAGAGGAGAACACACCTACAAAGATTTGTACACTCGCAGTCTTTGCCTCTCCCAGAAAATCTGTAAGGCACTTGGAAACTCAGATGGCGACCTGAAGGGCGAACGGATTTCCTTTTTATGCCCCAACGATGCTTCCTATGTCATTGCGCAGTGGGCTACCTGGATGAGTGGAGGTACTGCTGTTCCTCTGTACAGAAAGCATCCGGTGTCGGAACTGGAGTATTTCATCCAGGATTCTCAGAGCACTCTTCTGCTTGCCGAGGAAGAGTACGAGGAGAAGATCACCCCCGCTGCTGAGAGACAGGGGGTGCCTGTGCTCTCGCTTCCCCAGTCGGGGAAGTGGGATGTGACAACTGATGGATCCCTTGGAGATGCCAGTTGCCCCATTTCAGAGTGGGAGCACAGAGGGGCCATGATCATCTACACCAGTGGGACCACAGGAAGGCCCAAAGGAGTCCTGAGCACTCACCAGAATGTCCATGCTATGGTGAGTTGATAGTTGGTCTTCTGAATTGGGGCTCACTTAGGAAACGTTTTGGGGTAAAGTGGGCCACCTTGGAACCCCTATGAAAAGAGAGAGTGCCCCTGAGCATTGGAAGTGTGTGTTTGTCAGAGTGAATCACAGACAGACTGGGGAATATGGCTTCCAAACAAGTTTTACTTTTGAGAGGTTTCCAATGTGTGGAACGCCAGGGCGGCACTTTCAGTCTCTCTTTTTTTCATTTGCATTGCCTCAGAGTATCTATCAAGGCATCTGAAAAGTCTGTTGACTCTTAAGTTCCTTTCCCCTGGGTAGAAAAACCCATTTGCTCCCTCAGCTGAGAAGAGTGAGCTGTGGAGTTGCTAAAGGCTTGGACAGCACAAGGTTTCTGCCTGCAGTGGCTAAAGCACCTTAGGGAGGATCTGCAGGAGTGGAGCTGAGCTAGTCTGTGGTGGCCGAAAAACAGCGTATGAGAGCTTATGCCTTTTAATAAAATTTATTAGTCGGAAAACACGCTACCAGCATGTTGTGTGAACAAAGTCACATGATTTATTAATGCGGTTTATTTAATGAGCCATGATTGGAACAAATATGGCTTAGGTCAGTGTCCAAATCCTGCCTTTGTCTGTCTGCCTGAACCATCTTTTACACCTTGCTCAGCTGGTGGAGCTCAAGATTCTAGTAAAAAACACAAGAGTCGAATTGCGAGGTGGACGCCTATATCAGTCAAATAAATAAATAAACAAACAGGTCTGATATGTGCCCCCCCAGTCTAGTTACCATCCAGAACATAACCCAGTTTGAAACAACCTGGGTTTAATAGCAGCAGCATCAGTCTATGGGATTCTGCCTCTTTTCCTAATACTATATGTTGCTTAACTGTCCTTGCAGATAACCGGGCTGGTTGAAAAATGGGCATGGACAAACGATGATGTGATTCTCCATGTACTCCCCTTGCATCATGTCCATGGGGTGGTCAACAAACTGCTGTGTCCCCTCTGGGTGGGTGCCACCTGCATCATGCTTCCTGAGTTTAGTGCACAAATGGTAAGTAAGTTGGCCTGAACTGGGGGGGGGGGCTATTTCCTTATCTCCTAGTTGCAAAGCAATGGAAGAAGACAGTTTGCTTATCATGGAGCATGCTTTGCAAGGTGTCTTTAAGCCAGGCTTCTTGCAAGTAGTCAGTGGTGAGCAGAGGTCTTCTCCCGCGGGGTAAGAAGGAGCAGGTTCTCATCAGTGCACAACAAATGACCAAAGTATATTTTGTACGGGAGTGCGCTGAATATTTCAGTCGGGGCCTCTTTGTTTTTCAACTGCTCATGTTACTGCTGTGCCATATGTAGGGCCTCAAGCGCCCTTTTCCTCCTGGTGCCTTTCACTTATGTTAGAGCTTATGTTACGTTAGAGCTAAAAACCCTGCTTTTTAGCCTGATTGGGAAAGAGTAGCCAAAGGAGTCTAGCATTCTTGCTGTCCCCTGCGCGAAAGTCCAGGTGCCTTTAGCGTGTTTCATTCAGGTTTCAAGGAAATTTGAGGTCGTGGATCCATCCATTCCTCTTAACTCAATTGAGACTTCCCTGTTGGTGCCAATAAGGGAGGGGTTTAAGACAGGGGGCACGTTCTGGAAGTTCAGAAAGGAAGGGGCTGGTGCCCGTCTGCCAAGCTAGCAAGAGGGAAGAGCTGGGTCACTTCTGTACTGGCAGTTTGCTTTTTTCCTGATTGAATGGTTCTGCAGCAATTGGTCAAAGTTAGAGATTTGTATTCTTGTTTGCGTTTGGTTGTGTGTGTGTTTTTTAATAGGAGAAGGCAAGGAACCCCTCTAAGTGTTCTTGTGGTGGCTTTTAACAGATTTTCAGGGAAGGGGTGACTCTCGTCTTGCAGTCGGGGGCTCCTTGAGGTGGTTGCTAGTTGGTCTCTCCCACATCTGCCCTGGGTTGATAGGTCTCCCGCTGCTGCAGCCACATAAACGTCACGCCAGATGCTGAGAGCACGGCTTCGGGGCTGGACGTAGCTTTGATGCAGCCACTCTCTCGCCCAGGGAGCGCCCCAGTAAAGCAGACGAAGTCACAGCAGCAGCTCCATTGCTGCGAACCCTTTGGAGGGAGGACGCAGAGGACAGAGAATTTGACCAGGCATTTATGCCCGGAAGCCTATTACCAACCTTGGGGGTGTAGGGAAAAGAAGGGGCAGTGCGTCTGAATAGTGAAATACCAGGTGAAAATCCAGACAGTTAGGAGCCATTTTCCTGCCATTCACCTCCCCTCAACCAGGGTTGCTGTTTGGGTGCGCGACATTTTAGTTAAAAAGCTCATTTCTGACAGCATCTGATCAATTCTGCCCAAATTCTTTTTAAAGTGCTTTATTAAGCAGACAATTTGCTTGCACCAGTGATGATCACAATGTGATTTAAAATTAAAATTAAAGGAAGAAAATACATAAATAAAAATGCCTGGAATTGTATTATAAACTTGCACAAAGACTCCACATTTCTTGCTGTCGGATTGCAGATACCAGGGAAAACGGCTTCCCCAAATAATTATTCCGAAATACTGGGGAAATACAAGCAGTATCACTCCAAAGCTATGCTGATGATCTTGTGAATTTCAGCTCAAAATGTGGCAGTAGAAGGACAGAACCAAACCACGTTAATTATTGGTTTAGCTTCCAAATTGCATGTCCTCTAGCAAGGCAGAGGCAATCCTTATTGAATTGACACAAAACAAAAACTTCTGGGCATTAATCACATTGGATTAACCAGTGAAGACACTGGTTTCATATTTTAAAAACGCTCTTCCACTGGCCATGTAAATAATGAATAGCAGTTCATCTAACTTCTTTATGTCTAAACTCTGAACGAGTATAAGAAAGTGGAATGTGACTGGAAGTCACGTTAGTCTCTGTCTTGTTTTACGCTAGTTGAGCTTTGCATTCTTGTACTGGTGAAGAAAACCTTCAACGTTTCAGTGGGCTGAGCAGCCCAAAGGGAAATTGGTTGTGGGAATTCAGGAAGAAGATTGCCCTGCCTTGCCCCCTTCTTTTCTTTCCCAGTGACTTTCTGCGTTGGCCTCCCGTACCTCGCTCAGCCTCGCTGCGGGACGATGGTTCTCCTTCACGCTGGGAAGGCACTGCTAGGCAGTTGCATCCTTCTGGGGCATCGTGACTTAAGACTGGTCTGGGTGGGGGCAGGTTAAAGGTCTGAAGAGTTGAGCAGGTTCAGGGTGGTTGAGAAACATCGCTGAGATGTTTCAGAACTGAGTAGATACTTACTGCAAGCTGGCCGGTGGGAGCCAGCAGGAGTCCAGGATGAGTAGGGGCAACTCGGGAGCCAGGAAAAGCCACCTGCGGGAAATGTCCCTCCGTGCCCGTCTTGAACAGGATGTTTGTTCCTTCTGAGAGAGCCAGTGGGCAGAACGTTCGAGGAGAGCAGTGTTTCTCAACCTTGGCAACTTTAAGATATGTGGACTTCAACTCCCAGAATGCTGGCTGGGGGATTCTGGGAGTTGAAGTCCAGATATCTTAGTTGCCAAGGTTGAGAAACACTGCAGCAGAGGGATCCTTTCCTGCTCGGGGAGAGGCTCCAGCCTTGGTGGCTCACCGCAGGAGAGAGCCACGGGTTCCGGGTTCCAGCTCTGGCACGCCAGTTCTTCTTTCATTGGAATAAAAGTTGCCTCTGCGAACGTGCAGCTGCCCCTTTCCACCCTCCTGCGGAGCGTCTCATCCTAGCACAGATGAGCGCGAAATGGGCTTTATGGCCGACGGAAGACCAGCCAAACCCTCCGCGGCTGATTGTCCTCGTTCCCCTGGCCTTGAGTTGGGGGGGGCTCCCACTTGGGGGGGGGCTTGGCTGACGCTCCCTTTGGACTGGGCCAGAGAGGGCCGCTCTGCTGAAGGTCCGCAAAGGACCGGCTCCCTGGCTCAAGAGTGAGGGGCTGAGGACCAGCCGCCTGCCTGCCCTTTCCCTTCCACGCCAAGGGTCCTGAGCGCATTTGTGTTGCTCTACCTTTGTTTACTCTTCCCCCTTTCATTATTGGTGTGAGAGCCTCCCGAGGGAGCAGGAAAGTGTTTTCATTGATGTGACAAAGGAAGTGCGTGAGGGCAAATTGTGCTTTCTCCTCGTGTTTAACACAAGCTGTCTTTAAATTCCAGCCTATTTACAAAGCGCCCTTTGCTTCCAAAATTGGCTCTCAGCAAAGCAGCGTGTTTCATCAGAGGATTTCTCAGAAGGAGCTCTAGGTTTTCCTCCAGCCTTTTGTGTTTCTGTTTCCGCGCACCTCGAGAGAGCAGTCAATTACAGAGCGATATAAAGGAGCCGCAGCTTTGATGGCTGACGTGTCAATCAAAACAAAGTCAGGACCGGCTTCTCCAGCAGCGGCTGCTGCCACTGAGTCTGCCTTGAGTGATACTGGCACGGGTTCAGGAGAAACCGCAGCAGTGCACCCAACCTTTCTAATCACTAACACTTCATTATTTGCAATAAATACTTTATTATTACAGTGTTTATTAGATTACTTAATTCACAGCATGCCCCTACAGTTGTAGATACAGGTGGCAGTCTAGTTGTCGTTTCCCTACCACGTTCAGGGCAGGGCCAGACACGGCCAGGCCTCCGGTTGTCCCGGCGATTTTTCCTTGCGCCCCGTCCAGGAGTCTGGTAGAAGCAGCAGGAGAATTGAGCAAGACGCCGCCTGGGGCTGTCCCCCTTGTCTGCTGTTGGAGAACTCGACAGGACGGGCGGTGGCAGAATGAGGCCTCTTCGTGTGACTAGGGCGCTCCTCCGGCCCCAGGGAGGCTCCGTTTCACTCCGCACCGGAAGTTTCACGAGGGCCCAAGGGAAGACGTGGTGGAGGCAGCAGCTAAGATGGAAGCAGGAAAAGACCAGGGCCCCTTTTCGGTAGTTCGTGAGGGAGACCAGCCTTTCTGGGTCAGAGAACTTCGCTATTGGGTCCCACTCTGCTGTCTTCACATTGAACCAAACCAAACAGTGGGAAAAGGAGTAATGGACAGGCTGTACAGATCGGCTTCAGGACCAGGCCAGAGCCGAGTGGGACTCTTCTGTCTTTCTGGTGGCTGCTTCCCCGCCCCCTTTCCCTCCCCCCACCTCTAGTCGGTAGGCCGGGAGGCGGTGTTCTTGCCAGAGATCCAGACGGAGAGGCATCTGAGGTGCGGCCAAGGCCATTGTCCCACCCTGGCTTGAACCTACAACCTGCTTCTCGGCTTGGCACAAGCGCACGGCCGGTTGTGTGAGTGTTTCAAAAGCAGGCTGGTTGTTTAAGGACATATTAAGAGACAACCTGGCCCTCTTGGGGTTTCCATAGTGTCACCCTTGGCCCGGTCCTTGCAGGAGAAAGCAAGGAAAGAGAAAGTCCCAACCAGCCAGACATTCGTCCGCTAACGGCCTCCTGGCCAGTTCGCCCGTGGGCCAGGCCGTGGGAAAGAGACCAAGGATGCATCCATCTGCAGAACCTGGGAGATAAATTGGATTCTAAAGAGGAACAACAATCCAGCGGTTGAGATTTTTGCAACCTCACCTCATTCTCTTCCAATAAACATTCAGGAAGAATCTTATTTTTTGTGGGAATGGGGTGAGCAAAACCTTGACGTTAATCTCAGTCCCCTCCAAATTTAACTGTTCCTGGAGAAAGTTATGCGTGTCCTCCCCCCTCCCCGCTTCCTTAAATTGACTCTTGTCCCCCTGGTTCCTGCTCAGAAGGCGATGCTGGCAAGTGTGTTGGAGGGACAGTCGCCAGTGGTCGATTACACAGGGTCTATTTCTCAACCCCACTTGGAAAAAAAAGTTATTGTTTTTCTTTCCTTCTTGCCGGAACTGCCATTTGTCCTCAGCTTCTGTTACAGAGTAATGCCTTTTGATGCGGAAAGTGGAGAGGGGAAGAAGGGAGGGAGAGATTATTAGGAAAAAAATAGGAAACTGGAGCCTGTCATATTTTGTTAGATTCCCGAGGCTGGGGAAAGCGTTTGCTCCTTTCAACATGCCTGCAGCAGAGCAGAGGTTTAAAAGCAGTCGCCCGCAACACTGAGGGCATAACTGAGCTGATGGGCGAAGACGTGATTAAAACAGAGCCATGCCGGGCGCAGAAACAGTTGGAGGGTGTAGCAAACAGCGGGAGCCCCCATGGAGGAAGGAATCCAGGTGAGCCAAGTCTCTGGCAGCTGAAAGGGCCACAAAGAGAACTCTCTCTGTGTGGCATCAGAGCATTGACCCATCTAACACAGCAGCCCGTTCATTGTCTCCAGGGTGGCCAGGCCTAGTCCTCTGGAAAGCTCCTGAACCGGTGGTGAGGGGTTCTGTCCCTGCCCTGCTCTTCGTCCCAGCATGTGCCAGCCAGGGGCGCTCCCTGTCCCTGAGTTGGCTGCAGGTGGGTCTCCATGGCGCGCTCGGCCTTTGACTAGATTGGCTGCCCTCCTAAGTTAACTCTCTGATCCTCAGCCTAAGCTCTGAGAGTAGGATTTGGGTTCGCCACCTCTGGATTCCCACATCATCACACGTCCCCCAGACTCTCGGCACCCGAAGTGGAAGGTGCCCTAAGCGAGGGATGGCAACAGCCAGCGTACCAAGGGAAGGCAGCGCCTACGAGGCTCTACCGGCCAGGCTCCAAAGCCAGGAAGGGGTGCGCAGGGGATCATCCCGGGGGCAGAGCGTTCTCTTGCAGCACTGCTCAGCTGGATGTGTTTTGTCGTGTGGATCCTTAGCTATCTGGAGTAACTTGAAAGTATTTAGAGCCGTGTTTTTCAAACTTGACAATTTTAAGGCGCTTTTATAGAGCAGAGCATCGGCCCTTCTTGCCCAGTATTGTCAGCACCGACTGGCAGCAGCTCCCAGCGTTTAAGCAGGGGATGCTCCTGTGGCAGACAGATGAGAGCTCACTCTGAAGCAGGAGCCATCCATCCATCCATCCTTGGCAACACCACCCTGCTTAGCTTTGTGAGATCAGATAGATCTTCCCACCCAGCTATTCCGGGTCCCGCTAGCAGAGTGTTTTGTTTATATTAATATATCTCTCCTGCCCTAGCGTCACATGCCCAGGGCATAAATATCCTAGGTTGCCAGCTTGAGCTCTGCCAAAGAAGAAACCCTCTGCCCAGGGCCTCCTGCGCGATGCTTCCCAGCCACTGAGCCTTCTCTCGCTACTAAAATCCATGCTGGACTTAAGCACGTTTCCTCTGCTGGTGGTGAGAAGGTGCCCACTGTTTCCCCCTTGTTAGTCCTCTTTCAGACAGCCCAGCTCTTTGCTGCCATGCCATACCTGGCATCTTTTTCTTTTTATCAGCCTGTGCTTCGGCACAAGTTTAGTTAAAATTTGTTCATGCTTAACATTTAACAATAAATAAATAAATATTGATGGAGGGTGGTGTGGTTTGGTTTGGTGGCAGGAATGGAGGAAGCAGCAACCGTCCACCTTCCTGCCTTCATTTCCCTGTGGCATGCGCCTTTGCGCCTGAGCACTGCGCTGGAGAGGAGTGGAAGGCCCCTGAGTGTCATGAGTTGTTAGGGAATACATTTGTCAGCAACAGGATGGGAGAGGTTGCCACAACGGAGCTGAGACCATCTTTTATTTATTCGTGGGTTTTTCATTCTTCCTTAGCTCACTGAGGGAGACGAGTGGCAGAGTCAGGGGCAAATTAGCCAAACTTAAATATTCATGATGAGGCCTGGCCTCTCAATGCTCCTTGGGCTGACAGCTTGGGGAGGCCCCCGAGATCTGGCTGGATGTGAAGATTTGACTCGTTTTGTGTCTGTCACATGGCACTGGGGGAGCCAGGCAAGTGATGGTCTGTTGTTTAGATCCCAAATGACTCAGTGACTCGATGCATCCTCTGTTGGCTCTTCCTCCTCGGTCCTGCCCGGGGGAGATCCGCAAGCTCTGAGCCACCTCTTTGAACCCAGGACCCCGTGTGCCTTTGGGCAGGGTTGTCTTCAACACCTGCAGGAATCATTGGCTGGCCTTCTCAAAGTGGGTCGTTAAGCAGCCTCGTTCCCCTCTCTTCCAGGTCTGGGAAGCCCTCCTGAATCTTCAAGCTCCCCGGGTCAACGTCTTCATGGCAGTGCCGACCATTTATAGCAAACTGATTGCGTATTATGACGAGCATTTCTCTCAGCCGCTTGTCCAGGATTTCATTCGTGCCGTCTGCCAGGATCACATCCGGTAGGTGAGCCCTCTTCGTCTCATCCCGGAGCAGCTGTGCTTCCGGTTCCCCCACCCCAACCTCGGGAAGCGGAGCCTGACCCTTTCTTAGGTGCCTTTTGACCCAGAGGCTTGGGGGTCCCCTTCCCATGTGTTTCAGTGCAAACTCAAGCTCTCCAGGCATTCAGAGAACAGGAGCCTGAAATTAAACACACATTTTCCCAGAACATCCTGGTCTACTGGAGGCTGGGCTATATCCCTACCGGGAAGCGGGTTCAATCCAAGGCAGCCTGGTACAAATGCTGGTTTTCAACCCAAAGGGCTTAAGACCCGGCTGTGGTCGGACTGCCGCCTCCTGCACTCATCGACCCATCCCTGGAGGCTGTTTCCTGAAGCCGTCCTTTCAGTAGCTGCCCGGCAGACTTTTCCGTGGCAACCGCCATAGGCCACCTGCCTGGTGTCATTTTTGCTGTCTTTTAGGACGAGGCAAGAACCCAGGCTTTTCAATATGATTAACATTGATATTTTTAACTTAGAGCAATTGCTTTTTACAGTCAATTCTGGAGTTGTGGGAATAAATTGAAAACAAATCTCAGGAGAGGGGGCGGTGCAGGGAGAGAGCGCTGGGGCCTGGGGCTCGGTAAAGGGGGGCTTTATTCAAGGCAGTTGGAGCCTCCTGGGATGCTTTGGGGGGATGTGTAGAGGGAGGGGGTGATCTCGGGGCCCCTAAAGCTGTCCCTGCCATGTAATGACCTTGTTTCTGAGATTCCCCCGGGCTTTAGAATATAATCTGTCCAGCGGCGTTTCCATCCGCCCGCCCCCCCGCCCAGGGATGAGCTGGGCAGTGAGAGGGGACCCTGTGGGGAGAGGGTTTCTCCTTGAAGGCAGGAGCTGGCCCCTTCCTGCATGCCATGCTGATTCGCTGTGCTCGGCTTTCCCCATGAGAAAGGAGACCCAGGACTTATCCAGGCTAACCACCTCCTTCCTTGTTCAAAACCATCTGTCGCCTTTCTGCTCCCACTTTGGATTCCAGGGTCTAAATGCAGAGCCTGTTTTCTCTTCTGGCAGGAGCCCACCTTGCAACAGCAAACACTGCCCTCTCCTCTCCTCTCCTCTCCTCTCTGTGCACAGCAATCGCCGTAGGGCATCTGGCTTCAGGGCAGGTTGGCCTGAGAAAGTGGCGCTTGGCTTTCTTGCAGTTGTCCCGTGTGATTGTCCAGAGGCAATTCCTGCAGCCAGATGTGAACGGTGCTTCCTGTTTTGCCCTGGTTATGGGAGTCCCTCTTGAGGCCTGAGACCCGGTTGAAGAGAGACCCCGAGGCTTCCCACCACTCCCTCGGTTTGAAGTAGATCTCGAAGCAGGTGCTCTGCCCTGAATGTTTCCAAGGTGCCTGACTCCCACTGGCCCTCCCACTTTCAGGTTGATGGTATCAGGGTCCTCGGCCCTCCCAGTGCCGGTCCTAGAAAGGTGGAAGAGCCTCACGGGGCACGTTCTCTTGGAGAGATATGGGATGACCGAGATTGGGATGGCACTTTCCAACCCGCTGCATGGGCCACGTGTTCCAGGTGAGGCTCTGGAGAGAGTTTACAAGCTGCTTCAAAGCTCTTGTGGTCGTATTTGATGCTGCGCGTTATCAGCATTTTAAAAAAAAGATTAATGCTTCAGGGCTGTGCTAACAGAAACGGGGTGGAGCAGGAAGAAGCAAGGCTTTCCCCCCACAGAAAGCCATAGGCTGTCCCTGCTTTTTATAAGCACGTGTACCAACCTTCCCTGGTCTGGCGCCCCCAGAGGCCATGGGCGGCTGGTTAAGAGAAAACGACCTTGGATCATTGATAGGGATTGATCACCGGTTTCCTTGATGCTCTGTTGGAAACTGGTTCTCGAGGCTTGATTTTCGCAAGCAAGAAGATGCCAGCTACAGGCTAACCTTTCGCTCGTTTCTCATGAGGGCAAAACAGTGAATGAGGAAGATCAACTTCAGGTATAGCCACCACCCCAAGAATTAAGGACATGCAGTCTTTGCAAGACATAAAAAAATATACATTTAGTCAACCTGTTGGTGAACTCTTGGGACTTCCTCATAATCTTCTGCAAGATCCTTCTAGCCAGAAAAGGCAGAGATTATAATGAGCATTGCATCCCCTTTGTGGGTTTCCCAGAGATATCTGGGAAGAACGTTGGACTAGACAGGCCTTTTCATTTTGATATAAACCTGTTCAGCAGTTTTGAGGTTTGTGTGGACTGAACCCTTGACATTTTACATGCAGGGCGTGTGCTTACCTTGTCCTGTGGCCCATCCAAAGGCTTAGCGCTCTTTCTTAAGACTGAACCAGCTCACACGGGGGATCTTTTTCAGGTTAGCTAGAGTTGTCTGGGCTACATTACCTGAAATCCCCTCCAGTACTCAATTTATCACTGAACTCTACTTGTGTTTTGCCCTTCATAAAAAATCCCCCGAGGCAGATAACTATCTCCGCTTCTCTGCCTTGAGGTATATTTTTTATGAAGGGCAAACTATAAATGGAGTTCAGTGATAAACTGAATCTTGGAGTTGTGCGTTACTCATGCAAACAATTTCCACTCCACGGTGTTCAGGTAAGATAGCAACGGCCCTGCCCCGTTCTATTCAGCGGTAGGATATACAGTATAATGGAAGCCTCCCAGGAGGAGGAGAAAGAGAAGAGAGGTGTTGAGGTTGACCCAGCAAAGACCAAAGAAGAATAATTGGGACAACCAAGAGCTTCAGGACCGGACAGCTCCTACTGTGGGCTATAGAGTTAGCAGGCAGAAAGAGACACCTGGCCTCTGTCATTTCCAGGGAACTTAGCAGGGGGACAAAGATCCCACTTTCGTTGCCTTCTCTCTGCGGTGCAGACAGATGCCCAAGCAGGGGTGACCGTAGGGTGTGGTCAAAAAAGTTAATATGGTGACCATGACAGAGCGATCGACGTTCCTCCTGTTTTTATATGCGTTGCGTGAGCAGAGCTTTGATTGCACCATCGCGGCTGCCATCTCAACCTTTTTTCGCCCCTGCCCCCAAGACCCGTGATCTCCATCGTTTGAGCGAGAGCCTTGTAGCCCCTGCCCAGGTGTTTCAGCCTTCTGAAGCATCCCTTGCTCTATTTTCCCCTCCAAATGTTTTATTTTATTTATTTATTAAAGAGATTTATATGGCCGCCCAATTCACTCATGGTGACTCCGGTCGGCTTACAGAAATAAAACCCCAAATACAAAACCCACTGCACCCCCAAATGTGTCTGGGGACGTGGGCAGGCATTTTCTTCTTTCCTTCTGCCCACTTTGCCACTTGCAGAGGCATCTCCCTCCACCCACCTCCCTCCAGGGACATCTCCTGCCATCATTAAGGCCCCCAGTGTTTCTTCTTTCAAGGTGCTGAGATCTGAAGGTACAGGGGAACCTTCCCTTTGAGGAGATGAGAGATTTAGAGATAAATGTTTTGATTGTACATGGTTAAACCCCTGCTTAAAATGCTTCTGTTTGCAGCAGCCCTTTCTCCCCCCTCCTCCCCCTTCCCTCGAATCCCCCTTGGTGTTGTTACTGTGAAGGGAGATGAATAATTCATGGCCAGTGAATGCCTCGCTGGGCCTAATCACCACTTTAATTGGAGGTTTAGATCAGAGGTGGCTAATAGCTCCTACAGAGGGGACTCCGTAGATTGTTGACAGCAAGAGTGTGGAGAGCTTGATTGTTGGCCTGTTTCAATTCTCCCAGGACATTGCCATGCATAACAGCATCTAGGTCCCCTGATACCGAAGGACACAGACCACAGGGCCAATTAAATTTATCAGGGAAAGGCTGACAACTAACTTAAACAGAGGAGGAACTGGGCGACTAATAGGGTCGCTCCTGACTCTGACAGCTGCCTGTCTTGGGATGGTGGGTAGCCAGTTTGACAAACGTCCAAGAGCTCTTAACTCGCAGGGGTAGCGATTTCTCCCTGGTTACATGGTTAAATGCCAGGAGTAGAAAGAAACAAAGGCTGCTTTTAAGAATTTTTAACTCTTGACGTGCTTAGGGTGAACTCCTCTTCGCTCCCCCCCACCTCTGCCTGCATCGCCGAGGAGCCAAATTGGACCCTCTTACCCAGGCAGACTTAATTTTTAAATGTCACTCGGCCGGGAAAGCGAGAGTCATTGTCTTTGCACAAAGGCTTTAATTGCACTGTCGTACTGGTATCACTATAATTAACATTGTCTGCATTTCCCAGCCTTTTATAGACCTCCGCTTTCCAAGGCTTGTCATTTTTGGTCAGGAGAAAGAAAAAAAGCAATAAGCCCTCTCTCAGTGAAGCTTCCTTTATATGGGTGTCTCCTTTGGCAGCATAGAAACGGAATTGAAAGTCCAAAGACGGGGGCTGTGGTTTTTTTCATCCGGAGGGAGGGGATTGCAGCCTCCTGGACAGAGATGATCTCTCTTTGCCATAATTAAGTTGCTGTGGTGCCATTGGAGCACAAACAACAGTTGCGAGTTGGCCATGGATGTTCTGTCAGAAGCGCCCTCCATTGTTCCCTGCTTTATAATTGGCTCTGGGGGAGTCTGGGTCGGAACCCAGCAGTGTTTCCAGATCCCGGGTGCTGCGGAGGGCGCTCCTAATTGGCACAGCACAATCCAGAGGGCAAGCGTGAAACCTTCCCTTTGGATGCGTTTGCGCAAACGGCCCGGGACCGGGTCTCTCTCCGCCCACTCCTGCCAGGGGACCCCGGTGGCTTGTTCCCTGCTGGGCCTCCGCATGGATTTGGGCCTTCGGTGCTTTTGTCTGCTGGTGGGCACTTCCTCCGTCTATATCTGAAAGAGGCATTGCAGCCTCCTAGGACGTGCCATGGGAGTCGCCTTCTCTGGCGCCAGGCCTGACTTACCCATGCCTCTTTTCCAGCCCCCTTTGAACATTCCCCCAACCCATGTGGAAGCCCTAGAGCAGAGCTTTCCAAACTGTGTGTCACCACACACAGTCTGGTATGTCGCCACACAACCGGGAAGCGCTGATCATCAGCGCTTCCGGGTTTTCCCACGGCGACACACCAACGGCGGTGCGTAAAAACCCGAAAGCGGCAGCAGCGCTTCCGGGTTTTTGCGCGCTGCCGCAACGGCGGCACTTCCGGGTTTTCCTGCGGCGACACACCAACGGCGGTTGGTGTGTCGCCGCGGGAAAACTTTGGAAAGCCCTGCCCTAGAGAGCTAAAGCTTTCCGGAGTCGTGCAAGACAAAAACACTCTGAAGACTTTATGTTTGTTTGTTTGTTTGTTTGTTTGACTGTATTAGCCCCCCGACTCCAGTGGGCTTTCGTGCTTCATCCCTTCTGAGATCAAACGGAAGGGTCCAGTCTTCCTCCTGCTGCACGTCAGCTACCTTCCCCTGCTTTCTGCAGGGTGTGGCCCTCTCCGCTTGTCTGTCTGTCTTATCCTGAGGTCTGGGTGGTGCTCACTACTGCTCCCCAAATTCTGGGCCAGGAGAATCATGGTATCTCCTGTCACGCCATGGAAAACTAAAGCAGGCAAAGGTTATGTTCTTTATTTTATAACCACTGCTTGGAATGTTTTGTGGGTTTTTACAGAAACTACAATTGAGAACCTTTTACCCTTAGAAAACGCTTTTTTCTGAATAACCTCCCATTTAGGAAACCCGATACTTGATTAAATCGACCCGCGTTCCGGCCATGGGGCTTGCAGAGGGTGCCGGGGTGGGTCTCTTCTCACCTGCTTCTCCTTCCTCTCCTTGTTCTCTTTCCCAGGATCGGTTGGGACCCCGCTGCCAGGGGTAAAGGTGCGCGTCACCACCGGAAGCTGGGCGAAGGATGGCTCTGCATTCTGCATCCATGCTGAAGGGGACGAGACCGGCACAATGGTAATTCAGTGGGTGGTACCACTTGTTGGACCTGGAGGATCAAAGGGTGAAGAGGGGTTTTTTAAAAAATGGTTTGAGCCAATTGGCGCTTCCATGTTGCCCCATCTTGCAGCTGAGAGGAAAGAACGGAACCAGACATGCTTTGTGTGCTGAAGACCCCCCGCCCCGGTCCATTTTGAGCATTTCCGGTTCAAAGGCAGCAGTAGGTCACTCCAAGTCAGGGTGGACCGTGGCCTAGAGCAACTCGAACCCTAACCCTAACTTTAAGAGGTGTGGACTTCATCTGGCTGGAGAATTCTGAGAGTTGAAGTCCACACCTCTTAAAGTTCCCAAGGTTTAGAAACACTGGCCTAGAGGGAGAGCTCCTCGGAATATAGCAGAACTCTTTGCTCTCCTCCTGGAAATCTTCTACACCTCTTGCTTTGTACCCAAAAGCCACAGTTACCTTCTAACAAGGGCTTCTTCATTCACACGACCGCTTTGGTATTCCAGAACCCACTGCAGTTTATTTTAGTCTGGGAGGAAATGGGTGTCCAGCGTGCTGCTTCACCTCTGGCCGGCCTGCTCTCTTGTGCCTTTCCTTGGTTTTCCACGCGTCCGTCTTCTTGAGCTTTTAAGAGCCTCCCATACCAGGGCTTCAGCAGGGACCCATTTAATCCTATCCACGTGGAATTACGTTTCTTCTCTGATTCCTTTTACTAAACATTAAACAGAATTGCTGTCCTGGCACTGGATTTCATATCCTGGGGAGATGATGATGATGATGATGATGATTTATATGCTGCCTGACTCCCAGCGACTCTGAGCGGTTTACAAAATGTTAAAAAACATTTTAAAATAAATAAAGAGCACAAAACACAAACACAGCACATTTACATTTTGAATTCAATTTTAAATTTTACTTTTGAAGCAATGGATTTAGCTACAGAGTCGTGGAGAAAAGCTCCTTTTCTCTCCCGCCTCCCCCCCGCCCCCCCACTCTTTTTAAAAAAAAATAAGCACCATGCAAAACACCGTGAGACCAGTTCTTCACCAGAGAAGGAAACCATACGGATGGCTACGTGCAGTCTCGGAACGTATTTTGCAAGTCTGTCTGAGGAGATTCTGCCTTCATCTCTTTCACAAGGAGGCCGTTGAAGAGCACGTTTGTCCAAATCCCCTTGTACCAATCCAGCCGAACCAGAGCGCCCTTGAGGATTCCCGAATGATGCAGCAGAACCCGAATTCAGTGCCTTCCTCCCTCCCTGCAAATTAATGTTTAAAGCCCAGCTCCTGAAGCGAGCTAAGAGCTGCCAATCAAGCAAGCAGCATTCCTGCTTGTTAAAGCCCCGTGTGGTGTTCTTCTTTTTCCTCCTGTGAGTCGAGTCCGTCAGAGAGGCTCGACTGCCCTCTGGTCACCCTTGGCTGGTCCATGAATGTTCCTGCTGCCCTTGATGGGCTTTGATCCAATTACCCAGCTGATGCCCCTTTCCTGCAGGCTGTCCTGAGGGGACTTCCCCACTCCCTGCCTAGAGAGGCGTGTCTGAACAGGGCCCACTGATCCTTTTATGGAGAGCGACGATCGCTCGTGTAAGACCTTCCCTGCTTTCCTGGGTCATTGGAGTTGTAAGAAGGGTCTGGACCCCCTACCTTTGAGGCAGCATTTATTCCTACTTTCTTGCTCTCCGCCAGACTGACCTGGCCAGAGGCACAATGGTTTTAATGTTTCCTGTATAAATCATTAACACTTTAAACAGTGTTTGTCAGTTTGCAAGGTCTTCAAGGCAGCTTCCATCCTGGAATAAAATTATTCATAATAATAATAAAGTCCACATTTGGGGAATAAATTGAAATAATAAATAAATAAATAAATAAATAAATAAATTTGACTGAAAGCAAGCAATCAAGCCTTATGCAGTGAGCAGAAATAAGAGCAGATTAAAGCAGCAATGGAGATCACAGTATTATCGCCAGCCGGCGGCATGAGAGGATAAAATAGTTTTGATGTATCGCCTAAAAGATAAAGCACAGAAGGAGCCTCCTATGGCTACTTCTGCAGATGGTTGAATTTGGGTGCTGCTGCAGAAAAAGTCCTCTGTCCATGGTCGTGCTATGAATCCGGAACAAGATTTTGGACAATGATCTTAACGAGTGTGTGCTTCATATAAAGGATGATGTTTCTTAAAAATATATTCAGACTTTACATATCAACCACCTCAACTCCTGTTAAAATACACTCTCCTTCCAGAATTAAGGACTGGACATGCTCTGACCTATTTAGCCCTTGTTTCTGAAATTCCTCAGAGCAGTTTACAAGATTCATAGTCAATCTGCAGCTGAAAAGGAAACACTGAAGCCACGAGCAGAAATTCCCCACGGAGGCCTTGTGCGTAGGTGTGCCAAGCCTTCCAAGAGGCGGGAAATAAGGTAGTAAAGGAGCAGAGGTCGGTTAGCAACCCCCCCAGTTTCTGCCACACCCCAAGAATCAGTCATGTGCTTGGTGGGGAAGCTTTCTGGCAGTCTCCTTTCTGTCCTACTCTACATCCTGTAGAATTTGGATAAAACATAGGAAATGACCACCAAATGCAGCCGAAGTTGAACTGATTTAGGGTTTGCTAACTCTGAAAGGACTAAGGATGATGACTATGACTACTTAACACAGGAAGAAAGGAATAAAAACATTTTAGAGAGGGGAGGGGAGAAAGCTTAGTTAGTTAGTTCTGAGCTGATTCAGACCCTCAGTTCAATAGAGAACATTGATCTAACTCAGTGATTCAGATACAGATTTCCAAACAGATTCAGACAAGCCCCTTTTTGCGCATTAGTCAAACCAATTTGAGTGGTTTGATAAAATCTTTGAATCAAAGCTTTGTTCCGTCCTAAATTAATATTGCCAGGAATAATTTATATAAAGGTAAAGGTTCCCCCGCACAGTCGTGTCCGACTCTAGGGGCCGGTGCTCATCTCCGTTTGTTAGCCGAAGAGCCAGCGTTGTCCGAAGACGCTTCCGCGGTCATGTGGCCGGCATGATGCGCGCGGAATGCTGTTACCTACCCACCGAAGTGGTACCTATTCATCTACTTGCATTTGCATGCTTTCGAATTGCTAGGTTGGCAAGAGCTGGGGCGAGTGCGGGAGCTCACTCCGTCACGCGGGGCTAGGGTCTCGAACCGCCGAACTTGCGATCTTCCGATCAACAAGCCTGTCGTCTTAACCACTGAGCCATCACACCCCCTATAATATATTATTATTATTATTATTATTATTATTATTATTATTATTGAGAGAGCAGCTGGATAGCGTAGTGGTTAGAGCACCGCCCTTTGACATGGGAGACCAGGGTTCGAATCCCAGCTGGTACCTACCTTACCAGTAGGGGTCCTTGGGTAAAGACCCCCTAACGCTTCACCTGCTTACCTTGGATATGAGAGTGACACAAACTAAGAGAGTCATGCCAGCTCAGATGTCATCCGGATTAACAAGGTCTGTGCCAGATGTTGGGGAACCAGGACAAGCTGACGATAAGTGGGCTACTGGAATAAACCATACATGGATGAGACAAGAGAACCTGGAATTGATGGAATGCTACTACAACAGTCTGGGAGAGTGGCTCCAACAGATTCCAGGAACATCGGAGCTCTCTGTACAAAAGAGTGCAGTGCTAGGAACAGCCAAGATACTGTGCAGAACCCTCAAACTCCCAGACAGCCAAGATACTGTGCAGAACCCTCAAACTCCCAGGCTTCTGGTTTCTCTGCTTCCCATCATCCCATGAACTCATCCGTCCCATTTATGTCCATCCCTCCCCCAAGTGTTTCATAGGAACATAGCTTCCTTCTTATCTCCTGCCTGTCTGAGGTGGTAATGAAGAAAACTTTGTTCCTGTGATACCTTGCTACTTGACCTCCCCCTCAACTTGAGAGCATTAGGTAAAAGAAATGACTGTTCTTTTCTGGTTCCTCAGCCCTGGCTGTTTCATCTTGCTTTGTTCACAGAGATGCATATTTCATAGGCTGTAGCTTCCCAGCTGGCAGGATCCTGCGATTCTTGGAGCATCGCAGCTATTGTCTGTTTTGTTTGCCTCCTTTGAAGCCCCCCCCCCCATTTCAAAAGGAGAAGGAAAAAAAATTGCACTCAGTTTGGAGAGACAAACTCTGAGCCACAGTGAGGCATTCTCAATAGATAAAGCTGGTTTGTTTGGTTGCAGACGTTTCATTACCCAACTAGGTAACGTGATCAGTGCTGTTATCAGGGCAGTGATGATGTTACCTAGTTGGGTAATGAAATGCCTGCAAGCAAACAACCAAGCTCAGAGAGCACCAAGGACTCCACAATTCAACCCTGAGCCAATAGATTATCTTCTATTGAAAGCTGGTTTTGCAGCTGGAAGGAGGGAAGGGAGCTATAGGAGGCTGGGTTTTGAATTCTGAGCATGAGAGTACTTCTGGTCTCTCTGTCTCCAAGACGGGCCTGATAATTAAAATTAGTCATCTCTTTAAAACTGAATAGACAGTGGTTTAAACTATAACCTCCAGAATTTCTGAATCATTTCTTATACCTCCAGTATTCCACTTGTGAATGTCGAATGTTTTGTAAAATGCATATTTGTTATGTTCCATAACAGGGGAAAATACTTAGTTTGGGATCCTCTGCTTTTATGTGTTTTTGAAAAATAGATGGCTTAGCCATAATGAACGATTTCTACTGCATCACCCGTGTAAAACTGAGCCCAGGTTTTAAAGTCTTCTGTTCTTCCTCTCTGTCGTCCTTCCCTTATGACTCCTCTCCCTTCATTTAAAAAAAAAAAAACCATCACTTCTGCCTTCCAAAATGAAAAGTGAATTGATTGCATTATTCCCTGCCTCCTTTATGAAAAGTTGCCATTGCAAAGCCAGATGTGAAATACGGCTCTGGCAGATTACAGTCTGGGCTTGGCCTGACTTTTGACCCTCCTCCTCCTCCTCCTCCTCCTCCTCCTCCTCCTCCTCCTCCTCCTCCTCCTCCTCCTCCTCAGTGTTGTCTCCCCAAGGAGTCGAAACTCTGCCTTCTGTCTGGCAGGGGGGAGATGAAGCTTCACAACTGCCTTCTGTGGACCTGCTGCAGGACACACAGCTTGGAGCAGAGATGACCTGCCTGCTTGGGAAGGGAGCTTATGGGGGAATTTTTAATTACGAGAGGGTATGTGGGACCAGGTTGCCTAGGAGATAGGCCGTGTGCTGCTGAGCATTTTACTACTAGCAATAGACAGTGATTAAAAGTTTATTGCTACCTGATGCCCGATTGGTGATGTTTTGCAGAACGAGGAGCTGTTGCGCTCACAAAAGCTGCTGCAACGGGCTGGGGGCGATTGACTAGACAGAAAGAAGGGTATGTTTTGGGGAAGAGAAAACAAATCTGCTTTGTTCTTTGAGAACAAAAGCAGCCTCCCGGAAAGCCTTTCTGGATTTCATAGGCTGGCCTGTGGAGAACTGGCCCGAAGGAGAGCTCGCAGCTTGGTCCCGTGCAGCCCAGCTAGGCCGGGCCACCTGGCCCTGGCAGCAGGTGGGCAGGAGGGCTGCCCAGGAAGCGCTCACGGAATGAAGCCAGAAGTGGTCCAGCAGAAGCGCATTTCTGCCCCGCTTGAGGGACAGCTGGAGTTTGCAGAAGTGCCTTTAGAAAGAAAGGAGGACTGTTGTGCCCTGCCCCCCGAAAAGCAGCTTGGAGAACCGAACAGGCTGAGCAAAAAGCGGTAACCTCCTTTAAAAAACAGGAAACAGGTAGAAGGAGCGGAAATGGGATGTCCTTAAAGGGGGCATGACAGGTTGCCCGGAATCCTGGTCAGCCGCCTCCCCAAGTCTTAATGGCGGGGGGCGGGATCTTTCCCCAGCAGGTCCTCTCTCCTCCTGGCCATTGACCACCCCCCTTCTTCAAGACGCTGCCTTTTGACCCCCCACCTAAGCTAGGGGCCATTGCTGCATCTTGTGACAGTGGATGCCTTACCTAGACCCCCCTCCCCATATCCCTGTCCTTTTCAGAAGTACAACTTTGGACTTTTGGGGCGCTGGGGGGCAGAATTCTTTGCCTTCCTGTGGATGAACTGTATGCAAGCAGGGCTTCCTTCCTTCCTTCCTTCCTTCCTTCCTTCCTTCCTTCCTTCCTTCCTTCCTTCCTTCCTTCCTTCCTTCCTTTTCCTTCCTTCCTTCCTTCCTTCCTTCCTTCCTTCCTTCCTTCCTTCCTTCCTTCCTTCTTTCTTTCTTTCTTTCTTTCTTTCTTTCTTTCTTTCTTTCTTTCTTTCTTTCTTTCTTTCTTTCTTTCTTTCTATACTGCTGTTCAGTCTTAAAGCTGGAAGTAGGTAGGGGGGTGTATTGCTGGTGAGTGTGCATATGCTATAACTCGGGGAATGCAGTGTGACCAATGTCATCTGGCAGTGAAAAACCAGGAGGGGGCACCAATTAAGAGCTTCCCACTGTGTTTCTTTCCCTTGCTCTGATTAAAAATTGTTTATTCAGATTTCTGATTTTTCTTAAGCAGATGGATTAATAAAATGACTCATTTATGCAGATAGAACTAGCAGAAGTGATGGGGTTTTTTTCCTGCTTAACACCCCCTCTTCTCTGCCAAGAGGAAACTTCCTAGTATTCCTTAAGTATCTTGATTCGGGTAATTATTTAATTGCAAATATAAACCAGCAGTGCACACCTTTTGCATTTTTAACCAGTGCCAGGCGCTGGTGATGGTGGTAGTGGGAATACGCCTGAAATATTGTGGAAGCGCTTCTTGAAAAATTAAATTTTATTGCTTTTTCTGCGTGCTGCCGCTGGTGATCGCAGAGGGAACAGCCGCACGGTTTACAGCTAGGTCCCACTAGCCAGATTAGCATTTTCACTTTTGCAGAGCATGTGGGTGTCCACGAAAAACACCCAGGCTTAACTGTCCTCTGAAGCAAAGGGCAACTTGGAACGAGCCAGGTTGGTGCCCACAGCGGGGCCAGACATTTGCTGCCCTTGGCAACCTCTGTTCAATTGGAAGGAGGAGGAGCCCTCTAGGCCCACTCCTCAACCCCATCCCAGGCCTTTTTCTGACCGCCGTTCTGTGGTATCGATGCTGTTTTTTAAATTGTGGCTGTTTTATCCTGTTTTTATTCTGCTTTTAACTGTTAACTGCCCAGAGTCGTGTGTATGAGATGGGCGGCCATATAAATGTATTAAATTAATAAACAAACTGTAGCACTGCTGGGTTGGGGAGCGGTGTTGTGTCCCTTGGCTCAGGTGTGCAAAACGCAGCACTTGCACACCTGGGGGTTGCATCGGTGCCCATCATGATTCTTGGGAATAGTTAGAAATTACCTGTAAAAGCACTCAGGGCCCAGGGGAGGGAGGCTGTGTCAGGCGGGGGGGCGGGGGGCTCTCCCCTTCTCCAGCAGCTCCTCACCAAGACCGCCTGCCAACAGAGAGGTAAAAACTGAAGCATTGAAAATACACATTTTATAATCGGCCGGATTTATTCCTTCAGCGAATTTATTACAACCTTTTTATTTTCATGCATGGCAAATGTAATCTTATCTGGTGCACCGGCTGGCCTAGCTCAGCTTGCCGGATCTGTTTTGCAGCAGAAAGCTATCAAACGCCAGCCTTCCAGGGCACGCCGTGTCTGTGTGTTAAAGTTGCTTGAACGCATTAAAGCAGCTAAAATGTGCATTAAAATATGGCATTTGGAGAATAGGATATCTGCGCAATTAGCCATCTGATGCTTTCAGCAGCTGCTTGTAAGTCAGATCCGGTGCATCAGCGGAAGGGTACCTTGGAGATTTTGTAAAAGAGCGAGCGAGCAAGCCGGCTGCAGAGAGCCCTTGATTGGAAAAAGGTGCAGGCTTCAGACGCAGGAGGCAGGAGGCGGCGGTGTCTGGTGTGTCGGCGCGCTGTAGGTGAACAATTGCCCGGGAATGTTTACCTCCCTCTGCTCCCATCCCTGTTCATGCAAGGTGTCCCAGGGAGCACAGCTGCTACCGCTGCAGGTCTGGGAACAAATCCCTCTTAAGATAAGGTCACGGTTATCTCTCTGTGTGTTTTACTGGTTGCAAGCCAGCGTGGTGGTGTGCTCTGTTACAAGAGGGAGGTGCCCGCTGCCAGGGAGCTGTGCTCTAGAGAAGGTGGGGAAGCACTAAGCGTGTACCAGCATCCAAGCAGAGGCAACGAGGGATTTGAAGCCCATCCAGCTTTTCCATTGATGCAGGCTGGAATGAAACCCTCTCTCCCCTACCTGGCTATGCCCTCTCGGTGCTGCTGGCGCCTTTGGCCAGATTTTCAGCAGGAAACGTGGAAGAGCCATGTCGCCTTGCTCACCCCTGCTAGGCAGACGGGCAGGAGTGAAGCTCCGAGGGGCGAAACCGGGGCCCGGGCCCTGCTATCGCACTAAGAACTGGGGCAGAGAAGTCCAGGTCTGCCAGGGGTCCGTCTCTTGCCAGACAGGTGGCCTTTTGTCTGTTGCTCTGCCTCCTAATTCTGCCAGGCCCCGGGACGGAGTGCAGATGCCCAGGGGTTGGTGGGAGGCCGCCTGTCTTGGCAGGCCAGGGTCTTCAGGGTTGTCACGTGTCCAGTACCGTTCTTTGGGGGACGGGATTTGAAACCCGTGGTGCTGGGAGAGTAGGTGACTGTTCTGTTTTCCCAGGTGACTCCAGGCTTCGATGCCAAAGAAGGGGAGCTCCTCGTGAAGGGACCCGCAGTGTTTCGGGAATACTGGAACAGACCTGCTGAAACCAAGGATGCCTTCACTCCCGATGGCTGGTTCAAGACAGGTACTTTGCTGGGGATGAGCAGCAGCCACCTGACTGGCCTGGGTGGAACCTGAGGCTCTGTGTCTCGCTAAAAGGTGATGGGGAACCCTCCTCTGCCCCAGACAGTGTTGAATTAGATGCGCTGTTGGATGGACCCCGTGTATCGATAGGGCTGCCGAGTGGAGCGTGGCCACAGGAGCAGCAGCCCCACACGTTGGTTTGTGGCTCAAGGTGCTGGGAACAGGCTGGATCTGGTGCCGGGTTTGCAGTTGGCTGCAACCTGGAACAGCACTGAGCTGTCGCTCGCCGTTCTGATAAATGGTGGTGTCACTGGTGTTTCTGGTATGCAAATAACACTTGGCCCCTTTTAACCAATTTAGTGTTTCAGTGGTTCTGTCACAACAGTGTAATTCCTACTCATTGTACACTTAAAGCATGGGCCCGACTGAGTGCCTCATTTATTCTGGTTCCAGCCATCGAATGGTAATTGTTCGTGCACTGAAAAGGTTGAGCCTGTAGAAGGTCTGCACCTAATTATACTCCGTTCCCGGCATCTTCCTCATAACCCTGAGGACTCACGGGTCATCCGAGGAGCCTGAGTCGAGGGCGATTCAGCACAGAGAAAAAGAAGGCCTTTGCACCGCCCCAGCAAACTGTGGAAGTTGCTGCCGCAACATACAGTGATGGTGACTTGGCTGCGTAGCTTTAAAAAGCAGGAGACAAAGTCGTGAAAGAGGGGAAGGCCATCGGAGCTGCGAGTTCCGGCCGTGGGAGGGTGCCTCTTGGCGCCTGCCGCTGGGGTTCGAGGGCAGGGTTTGCTTCTCACGGGCTTCTGAACTGCCGCAGTGGGAGAGAGCCCTTGGCCCTGATTCCACCCGCTGCTCTTGCATCTTCCCCCCTCACGGAGCAATAGGAGTCCCAAAACAACCCATTGGCCTGATAGCTGCAGCAACGGGGCCTGGAATGCGGCAAGGCCTGCTAGAACTGGGCGTGGCCGCTTCAGCCTGTTGACCCTGAGCTTCCTGTTTGCCTTCTTCCCATCCGCAGTGGGCTGTTTGAATTGGCAAGTTGGTACCCAGGGGACGCGTGTCCTCCCGTTGTTCAGCCCGGGTGTCATTAACCTTGTGAGGGAGTGGCAAAACTCACTTGGGTCCCTGATTAATTCCACTCCTGTCTATCGGCCCCTTCCCGCCCCCGCCAGCGCCTGCCTGGGTAGAGCGGGGCTTATTTATTTTATTTATTTATTATTTGGATTTATCCACGCCCATCTCTACCGTGGTAGACTCTGGGCGGTCTCAGACCAGCCTCTGCTTGAATGGCAGCAGCTGGCCCAAGGAGCACGTGCAAGGGAGGGGATGATGGGTAATGCTCCGGTTCAGATTTGCCTCTCGCAAAGCTGCCATTCTCCCCATTCCTCTGCAATACGGGGATGAGGATACTGATCGGACTGCTGTGGGATTGGTGTGAGGTTTGTAAAACGGTGCGCGGGAACTTTATGAAACACTTGATCACCACGTGTTGTTTTGCACCAGTCCCTCTAAACTGGCTTGCTAGTGGTATCCCTGGCGACTTTTTACTTGTATTTAACCATTTTGATATTACTGTTAGCAGTAGTAATAACTTAATGGCAGCTGTAGCTGAGCAGGCCAGTGGTGTCGTTCTGCAGTCGGTGGCGGCAGGCAAGTCTGAGTTACAGGCAGTCCCATTTAAAAAACAACCGTATTTTTCGAAGCTGATCCTCCTGATAAATATTTCAGATGCAAAGGAATAGCATGCATTAATTATTGTAAAGAGATGTCTTTAGGAGAAAATGATTTTGAAATTCAGTTTAATTTCATTGTAATGTGCCACAAACAGGAAAGGAGTATATGTGTTTAATTGGCTCTCGGGGGTGCGGCCTGGAAGATGGCATGCCTTTGTCACAGACCATTAGTGATACAGGCTGCATAATGAGAAGCTACAATCAGCTCACAGCTGCTGGCTCCTACGGGAGAGAAGGATATTAAATGGAAATCAGTATAAATTAAACTTAACCCTTTCGCTGGCCAGTCTAACTTCTGAGTTAGACATGGGGGCAGGGGAGGGAACAAAAAACGACTCCTCCTCGAGGTTGGGAGCAGGTTGAAGATGGGCCCAGATTTTCCCCATTCCTAAACGCAACACACAGAGGCGGGAGAAGAGAGAAATGGCATTCCGATTGCTCTCCTCCAGCCTCCGTATTAGGGCCCCCCAACATTTTTCTTCCTCTGGCTTTTCCTCTGAAAACATTTGGTAAACAGCACTCTTTCGGGAGTGATGCCACTTGATCTAATAGTGAAATGCAAATCTCAGTGCTGTTATTTCTTCAGAGTTATGCCTCCTCTGCACATACATCCATTGTGTGTGAACACTCTTTCTTTCTCCCCCCCTTCTCCCCCTCTGCCCCCCACCGTCTCCAAGACGAGGTCATTTCTGCAAAATGTAGGGCTGCCAGATTGTCCAATCTCACAAGGCATGGCAATTGATATCTGCTGTCCAGAAAGTCAGCCCACATTCAGTAACAACAGAAGCTTCACAGACTCAACCCAGCTAGATATGTTGCTTATTGCAGGTAAGAAGAAATATACACTAGAAGAAATGATCGATATATGATGAGTAGATAAGCCTTTTCCTCCCACCCAAGTCAATGGACTTTGGGGCATTCTTTTTTCAGCCTTCAGCATCAAAGATGCCTGCTCCACGTTTACAGAATGATTCTGCCAGGCAGGGCTTTCCAAAGTTTTTCCACGGCGACACACCAACCGCCGTTGGTGTGTCGCCGTGGGAAAACCCGGAAGTGCCGCCGTTGCGGCAGCGCACAAAAACCCGGAAGCGCTGCTGCCGGTTTCAGGTTTTTGCACGCCGTGGTTGGTGTGTTGCTTTTACTTCAGGCCTTCGATTCTGCATCTTGACATGTTGGCAAGCTTTTCTATGGAATGACGGCAAAACGGAGTTGTCTCCCTGTGGCTGCAAAGCCATAGGCTGGAATTTTCATTAATAGCCTCCCTGTTCAGCTGGCCAAGTCGGTGTTTCTGAGGAATGCGCAGGGTGCTTCTGTTATGGGGAATCCCACGCATCACCCCAGTATCAAATCTTAAACTACAGTCAAGTCAGGGTGTGCCACAGCACCATGACCTGGTGTCCCACCAGCAGAAATCACCCACCTGCATGCAGAACATATAGTCCCAGGTTACTTAGGCAAGTAAGCCAAGCCACAAACAACCGTTCTTGTGGGTAGTTTTCTTGACATGCTTCCTAAATAGCAGATTGCCAAGAAATGGCGTGAAAAACAACAGTCCTCGCAGAATAGCCTCATGTCCATCGTTGGAGAAATCAAAGTTTTTTGCTTTTGTGTTCTTTCAAGCTTTGGGGTGGTGGGTGTGATCCGCTCGGGGTTTTTCCTGCTTCAGCCCAATGGGTTCGGGAGCTTAAAACGTTCAACCAATTCAGCCCGAGGGTGGGCTTCCAGGAATGCGTCCATGGACCCTCCCTGCGGGCAAAGAATTTCTCTCCAAGGAAACTCTAGCTAAGTGGCCGGGAGAAGCAAGATCGCAGAGCTGCAGTTCCCCCGGGGAAAGGCCGGCTCCATTCACACTTGCCAACACGTCCGGGGACTAGAACCTGGGAGTATTTGGAGAGATTTATTTTCAATTACAGGTTGAAGCAGAGGCATGAAATAGTGCGGCTCTGAAAGTGGAGCATAAATCCTCTGAGCAAATCCATGTATATCAGCTCCATATAATAAGATTTTATTGATTGCTATATTGTATCTGTCAGAATAAAACTCCCTTAATGCCTGCGTCAGGGCTGGGAAGATCAAAGGCTCCTCTAGCAACAGAATCTGATTCAAGAATCAATGCGGTTTGATTAATACGTCATTAAGAAAGTAAGAGTTATTTAACTTCTCTGACGGGGGCTTTAAAAGGCTCGTTTCTGTGAAGCTTCCCCTGTTTTCAAATGCAGCAAAACACGAAGGCTGCCAGAGTTGCTCTTTTGAGGTAACCAAATTCTGCTTTTTAGCGTTCTGAGCTTTTCTTTGGCTCGGACCTCGTTGCTTTTAGAAGCACAGCTCTGGACCAGATGCACCTCTGTGAAAGCAGGGGATGCCTGCTGCCCTCCCCGGAATGCGCCGCCACCTGTGGACGCTCCCTGTTGCTTTCCACGGCACACGTGCTGAGTGTGGATGCGTCGGTTCCGAAGGGATGCGCACAAAGGTGCAGGTCTCGCGGGACCATCCAAACCACACGTGGGTTTTCCAAGGGGAGGCTTAGAAGCCAGACGCTCGATGTTCTTTTGCTGGGGGCCTCCGCTCGGTCTGCTGAAGGTCGTCTGCGCTCTGCCGTGCTCAGGAGCTGCGGTGGAAACGGCTGAGGCTCTTCCAGCACCAGGAGCCTGCGGACTGCTTTCTTGCAGCCCTGTGTCCCAGTACTGCAACTTAAAAATTTGATGATAGAGAGAGAGATAGAGAGATAGATAATTAAAAAAAAGCAAGTCAGGAGAACTACCAACACTCCTAAGCCCCCCCAAAAGGTTTGTGCATTCAATCCCCCATTATATTCCTTCCACCATGGAAAGAACGTGCAAGAGAACGAGACCAGGTAAATTAAAATAATTGTCTGCCCCTTTAAACCCCTGGCAATCTGCTTCAGAAATCCGTGGTTTCCTTTCGGTCAGATGAAGCCCAGGAGGTTCCGAAGGCCGCAGGAGCGGAGGCCGTAGCTCCCGAACACTCACTCAGCTTTTCCCTGGGGGCTCATAGAAAGAGGGTAATCTCTGCCAAAGGGACAGGTGGGCTTGCTTTATTTAATCCACTTGGACACAGGCACCTTGGCACATCCTACCAGCTGAGTTTGTTGTCAGCGCCTGACGCAACTTGAGGTCCCCTCTTAGGAAGAGCAAGAATCCTTTCGCTGGCCCTGGCCTTTCCTTCCATGCCAGCCGCCGCACAGGAGGTTAAGCAGATGGCTTGGTGTAGTACCCTCGCTGTGAATTGGCAGTAGTTTTCCCTGGCACCTTCCCAGTCTCCAGAGAGGAGCAGGTGTTTCCCCCTCTGAGGCGGGCATTTGTTTCCATTTGTGGGCGTTCACACCTGAGATGGAAATGACTTGTGCCTGTTCAATGTGAGCTATAAATAGAAATGGGTCTAATTAAAATCCTAGCATGCAATTTTTCCCCTGTTTGTTTACACCGTCTCTCCCAGCTGTAAATTCGATTAATACTATTTTTGTTCTTTAAAATTATTGCTTAATGATGTTCTCCTGCAAATGTTGCCTGTCACTTATCAGCAGGGTAAGTCCAACACAAGAGACGCATAACCCCAGAGGGAATGCCCGGGAACAGCCTTTCCCGACCTTGCCTTCCGGTTAGATCTGTCTACAGGTCGGAGCAATCCCTGCTGGCCTGGCGGGGCTGGCTGGGGAGGAACCAAGTCCAACGCATCTGGAGGGGGTGAGGCGGCCGAGTCAGAAGACCCATCGGGGCTTGTGAACCTGTGCCGCCTCTGCCCCGGGTAATAATTTCCCCACGCAAACGTGGAAATGTTGCCTAAAAGGCTGTATGACCCCCTGTCTCCCTGGGAATTTCACCTTTGGCCTTACTGTTGCTCTGCACTGAACGGAAGGAAACTGAGGTGCCGCCGAAGTGAACAGCTGGAGGACTGGAATTCATTAACTAATTTTGCCCGGCTTCCCAGGCTGTGGGTAGCGCTGGCACAGAGGAGGTAATTGTCCCTCATTTGCTGTTCAAGCTTTGACGCACCAGCAAATGCAGACTTGGGTTTAGATGATGTGATATTTACATTTCCAAAAGCCAGCCTTCGGGACACAGACTAGAGCCCTGTTTTCTTGGGCGTACTGGATCCACTGCGGCGCCACTACCCAGGGGCACCTTTTAGAAGCCGTTCTTACGTCTTCCCACCCCGTCAGATTCTCTTCCTGCCTCCCGTTTCCCTCCTCCACCCTGTATGCCCGCACGCAAACGTGCCCACCAGGGTCTGAGACAGGTCTCTGGTCAGCCCTTTTGCAGGGGGGAAAATGACCGGAAAAAATGGGACCGCTGGGGGGGTGGAAAGCAAGCAATAAGAATTCTGTTGCAATAAGCTTAATCACAGCTTTCTTTCCTCCGCTGTCACCAGCATCTGGAAGCTAGCGCCTTTGTTTCCTAGACTCCTGGTCCAAGGCCTTGTAAGTCGCTCCCCCTTTTATTTAACATGGTTTGCCCAGGAAGCTGGTAAAGCCACGCTTAAAAAAAGAACCCGGACTTTTAAGCCTTCAGACAACGTCTGGGGAGCGGTGGATGGCCCCGTGCTCCTTGCTTTCAGAAGGAGCCTCCCTGTGGACTTCACTCAAGACAGCTGAGAGCATCTTTACTCAGAGCAAGATGGGGGCAGGAGAGAGAAAGGGGGGGGGGCGAGGCTGGCGGCCCCTGCACGCTTGCAGACAGGGCTGCTTAGAGACCCTTCGCCAGACAAGCCTCCTCACTGCGGGGGCCACTGCAAAAGCCTCCCAACACGACTGCCGCCTTCTCTGTGGATTATTTAATCATCTTCAGAAGATTCCCAGGAAGGTGGCCCCCCAGGGGAAGGGGCGGGCGGGCTGTTGCTCGCTTCTGCGTGGTGTGTAATTGATCCCGGAGCTGCTCTGCAAGGGACAGGAGCAGAGCAGGGTTTTTTATTCCAATTACTTACAGCCAGGATTCAGCCTCCTGAGTGAGCTGCCACGAGTGAGCTGCCACGGGCTGTCCTTCCTTCCTTCCCTGTCCTTTTCACCATCTGCAGCGAAGTCTATAAATACTTAAATGCTAATGTGAGGGAAGGAGCGAGAGAGACTCCCCGTTTTTAATGACCCCCTTGCTTCTCTGGAGCCCCTCCCTGCTCTTGCCCCACCTCCTCCTGTTGCTGATGCGAAGGGAGTTCTAATGCTGGGACTGGGAGTGCCCCAGTGAGGCGGGGGGGGGAGGATTTGGGACAGGCGTGGCGAGTTTACAGAATCCCCTGCCCGAAGGTCCTAAGGCTGCAGCCCCTGTGGCTTTAAACGGGATCCCCCATTTTCTTCCTAGAGGAAAAGAGCAGACACATTAACAGGCTATTTATTCTTCATTGGCATGTGCAACCTGCAGCCAGAAGGCAGACTGGCGTGACTGCCAGACCACCAGCCTTTTCACCGGGATACGTAATTTGCCTAAGAAAACATTAAGCAGAGGTTGGGTTTCCAGCCCCCAATTTACAAGCTTTTATCTGGCCGTATAAAGTACAACCAGGTACCCATTCTCCAGGAGGCAAAAGCGATGATCGTAGGCTGCGTTTGCCCTGCACGCTTAACCAAGTTAGTTAAAGTTCTGGCCACTTGGCATCCAAGCCAGGGACCCTGTTTTCTTTCAAAATGCGGGCCCTTTATACGTCCATCTCGAGAAGGAGCAAACTATCCCTCTGGATGATCTGGCTTCATTTGTGGACTTAGATTCAAGGATCGTGCCTTGCAGGTTGGTGTTTGGCATATCAAGGATGAGCAGGCCTTAGCAGCTGAGTTGGCACTCGCTTGCAGCAGCTGCCCAGGGCAGACACAGCTGGTTAAGGGAGCGCAGCCCTTCCGTGTCCATGGCTCAGGCTTTCTGGTGCCAATTCAGCTGCAAGTTCCACCATTAGCATGTGCCCACACTGCAATCTTGGTTCATGCTAGACCTTTCCCCTTCTTGGTCCTGTCCCCCCCCCCCCCAGAGGAAGAGACCACCTGGTTCTTTAAGACGGGGACCTCCTTTGCCCACCCCAGCACCACCAAACATCTTGCTTTGCTTTGAGCCCCCCAAACCTCAACAGACGATGCTGGCAGAGGTAGGCAGCGCCATGGGCTAGTTGCCAGAGAGGGGAAGGGCGTCTCCGTCTCTGCCATAGCCGGATGGGTTGTCCTGCTGAGGCTTCGGCCTCCAGTTGCTTGTGGTGGTTCCACCCATCTCTTCCTCTGCCCCTTCTCCAGCTTGCTGCTGCTGAGGAAAAGCTGCTTAGCCGAGTATTCTGCAAAATGCCCTAGAGTGAGTTCCTTTTCCATTTGCTGTAATTATTTTTTTGGGTGAAAACGCCGGGGGAGGCTCTGCCCTGCCTCTCATTCTTCCATCTCGGCAGGACTTTGCCCTTTTGCACAGTGTGCCTCTGACAGCAGGCTCTGCGCAGCATACAAAGGCCCCGAAGATGCTCTCTCATCGGTGCATGACGTGAATTCTGGGGCAGGCTGTGCTGGATGTCGTCCAGCAGGCTTGCATGATCCGCTTCCCTCCAGGGAAAAGTGGGTTGCTGGTGCCCGTCTCCAGCAAAAGGGGTGTGTGTGTGTGTGTAAATTCAAAGGATGAAGAAAGGCAGCTCAAAGATGGTTGCACCATTGCAGCTGATGTGTTCTTCCTTATCGTTCTTTTGGCACTTAAATCTTTCCCATTGGCGTGATGCTCTGGAGCGACGCATCGGCCATATAATAGGAACTTGTGGGTGCTCCTTTTTTCCCAGCTTGGTCGCCTGCAAATAATTCTGGAGAGCTGGCAGCGCCTTTGGATCTCTCCCCCCCCCCCCCCTTCTCTGGGCCGTAGATTTCTTGGCAACCGCGCCAGTGCTTTTTTGCCATCTTCGCTTTTGTGGAAGGTTAATGTGCCTGGACTCCGAGGTATCCATGTTCAAGAAATCGTGGGGATTTTCTTGCTTGCGTGCTTCCCCAGGCTCTTGATGCGAGGTGCAAGTCCTGGTCACCCCAGAGCCAGGCTGCAGTTCCACCTCGATGTCAGGGCAGGTGAGCGAGCGCAGCGGGGAGTCTCGTGCCTTGTGAATATGAATCCCGGGCTCCCCCCAGCTTTGGACTCCCCTTCTGGGCTGTGATTCCCCCCCACCCGCTTTTGATGCTTCATTCGTGAGGACTGCGGCAGGAGGACCCCCAAGACCCTGGGAAGGGCCGCTCTGTGGAACCCACCCCCGAGGGGCTCGTGTTCGTCCTCCCTTGCTTTTTCAGTCCTGTGAAATAGGAGCCAGCAGCTTGGTTGCGTTGGTTTCTCTTTACGCAGAAGCTGAAGTGCTGGCTGGATTCTCTCTCTGTTGCGCTTCCTTTTCCCCTGCACGCTGGTGTCTGCCCCAGTTTTTGTGGATGGCTGCACGGAGGCATGACGTGGCCGCCCCCCACTCCCCACCCTCCAAGCGCTGCAGGAGCTGGGGGGAGCTCTGGGCATGAAATCTGTTTAAAAGTCCTATAGCGCGAGGATGGACTTGGGTTGGTAGCCCTGCTGTTGCCACCAGCAGTTTCCACGCACAAGCAAAACGCTGCGTGTGACCTCTAAAGCCCTGCCGAATGTGGGGCAATCCACATTCTGACCTGCAAGCCTGTCTGCAAGCAAAGACCCTCGGCGGAGTCCCCTGCCTGTGTCCCGTCAGTCGCAGAGACCTGGGGCGGCCTCCCCTTTCCCTGGGACTCGCCCAAGGAGGGCCGGGCCGGCTCCCCCTCCGTCGGCCTTCTCGGCAAGCAAGGCCCCTTTTGTTCAGACGGGCTCTTCGCTGCTAAGCTGACTTGCTGTCAAAACAGGCTGCAGAGGGGGTTTGCTTTTTTGCATGCTTTAATTACAACGTCATCATTTTACCCGTTCTTTACGGTTACCCACTTTGAGCACTGTAATTAGTGGGAATGCTGGATTTCAATGTAATAAGTGAGTGTCCCAGAAAATCATCCTGCATCCGTAGGCATCCATAGCTCCACGGTCTCCCCCTTTCGAGACCCCTTTGGGGAGGATCTCCCTGGAGCACCCCTGCATCTGGTCTCCTTCCCTGCTCTTGACCTCCCCGCCTTGTCCAGCAGACAGAGGGGCAGCTGCGGCTCTCTTCTCCACCTCACACAACTGACCTTGAAGGAAGGAAGATAAAAGGGGCTTCCGGGATGGGGCCAGGAGGCAGAGGTGGCCTGCAGCTTCAGGGAGAGGAATTAGTCATTTTATCTCAGAGGAGAATTAGGAAGAAGATTTAGAGCAACAGGGGAGTGAATATCTGCCCCAAAGATAGAGGATACTGAGAGAGCTGATTAGTATTTTTTAAAAAGTCTTGATGGATTTATGAGTGACGTCTAATCTTTTGGCCCTAGCCACTGCGTCACCTACAGAGGTCTAGAATTAGAAAATTGAGCAGTGCTACAAGTCTAAGGCTTTTTTACCTGCAGGGACCGGTAGACTTTCCTTTCTGTTCACTCTTTCTCTCCTCATATACTTTAATTTTACGGGAATTGGATCATGCCTCACATCCACACAAACAAAAGGCATGAGATGGATGGTGTGGTCATGGTCCATCAAGTCAACCCCCATTCCGGGCAACTGCGGGAATAACTCCTTGCTGTTTCTGGCAGCGTTTTTGGAAGTGTCTTGCTAGCATCTTCTTCCTAGGGCTGGGAGAGAAAAACTGGTCCCAAAGTCACCCAGCTGCTTTTTGTACCCACGGCAGGACTAGAACTCACAGTCTCCTGGCTTCTACTGCAGCATCTTCAACCACTGCACCAAATTGGCCCTGGGACATGAAAAATCTTCGTTTTTCATTTCTGTATCTGTAATCCAACTATATAGAGCCGAGGCGAAAGCTTCTCGTAGAGGGGGATCAGAAAAAGCTCCTTACTTTGGTTCTCAAATACAGCAGCTTCCTAAGCTCGGCAGATCGGTGAGGGTTAAATGGAGAATCTCCCAAATGTAAGGACAGCTTGGATTTAGATGGTTGGTATGGAATCTCTTTTCTACAAGGTTTCATTGTTGGAAAACGTTGGGCAGATCTCTGCTGGCAAAGTCCTAGTCCAAAATCTTTTGGGGAGGGGTGCCCACCAGGTCGTACCCCATGACCTTTGCCATCCTCTTGCTGGTCTGGAGATGCCCCTGAGACTGGTAGGAGGTGTTGACAGCCATACCCTACTCTTTAATGATCCGCAAGGGGAAAGGGGGGGCACCTGGAACAGAGAATGGCCTGGAGAAGACGGGGCTCCCCTCCAGCGGTACCTGGGCCACACCTTGTCTCCTTGACTTTGGCAAACAACGGGATTGGGAGCCCCATCTCGTCCAGGCCATTCTCTGTTCCAGGTGCCCCCCCTTTCCCCTCATGTGTTATAAATACATTCCCCCAGTCCATCCAGCACACTGTATCAATCTTGTTTAATAGACTGGAAAGCTTAATGCGCAGTGGCGGGTCACGGGGAGCATCGGGGTGATAGATTGTGCCTTCCCGGAGTCGAGCACCGTTGATGTATAATGAAATATTTATGATTTATTCCAGCTAATAAACTGGAATGAAGTGTGTGATATATGTGAGCAGATGGTGAACTATTGATGCCGTTTTCATTTGGGGAGTGTGGGGAGGTTTGTGTCCATAACACACACACGCATCACAAGCCCTGGATGCCATAAACGCTACAGCAGCTCGCTTGGCTGTTGTGGGGACAGCGATTCCCCGCCCCTCGCTAATCTCTCTCCTTCCAATTGTTTGCCATGCTTTCCCACCCCCACCCCAGCACCCGTTTTCCACAAATGAAAACCTTCCTTTCTAGAGAAAGCCGTTTATCTGGGAGCCTTCGCTCTTTGGGGGGTTGGGGAACCTGACAGTCGGGGCAATTTCCATGGGACTTTGGTCAGATTTAGCAGGAAACATCTGAAAAATGCTTCCTCCTGGAGCTCCAAGATGACTTGCTGAATATTCCAACAGGGGTACCCTCTTTCGTTGCCCCGTTGCTGGTCACCCAGAAAAGGTTGGATGAAAGATGAAAGAGGTTTGTGTGCTGCTCTGCCCCTACTTGATGCCATATAGGTCTTTGGGTGTTTGTTCTGCACCCAGTGCGTTGTCTCTGGCCAGCCCCGTCAGCTGCTCCCTGCTAGGTCTTTGTCTCCCCCCAGTCCTTGCGTGACCCCTTGGCTTAGATGGAAGCCACTGCAGAAGCCCAGAGAGTTACTGCAGCTTCAGAGAAAACCTTCTAGGGATTTTCCATGGCAGAATACTGCCTCTCCTGGGGAGGAGGGGCTTCTGCAAGGCAATCTGGCAGAAGATGCCCTTGTCATCATGCTGCTGAAGAAGTCTTTGGTCCTTCAAGCAAGGGAGATCTGAAAGGGACCCACCCAGGTTCCAGCTTCCATCTCAGCAAAGGGTTCCCTTGGGAGGGGAGCAGCTATGTGGCTGGTGGAGGGGTGGGGAAAGTAGCTCGCTGCTCTGGGGTCTGTGTCCCATCATTATGGCTTTCACAGGGGCTCAGTCCATCCAGAGATGAAGGAAGCCTTCCTGAGGCCATTCCAATTCCCCGGCACCCTCCATTTTCCCTAAAGCACAGCAGCTGTATAGATTGCAGTTAATCATGCTCTGTGACCCCGTAATACCTGCAGAAAACGTCCGTGAGATGGGATTGAAGCAGGAAGCCTCACACCCATCACTCTGACTGCGCCAATGCCCTCGATCCCCCTCTGATCTCAAAAGACTTCACAGGTCCAAAAGAGACAAGCGGACAGAACTGGAGGAGAATGGAAACATGCACGAATGTGCCTGAAGCGATGACAACAGGGGCAGAGGCTGCTGTGCTGGTGGTTGCATTTCTGGTCCTTAAGAGTGTGCTGTGTTCAGCTTTGGTGCTGGGTTAAGGCCAGGCCAGCGGGCCCTGCTCTGGGTCCCCCCACTGGGAGCTGTGCATCCTGCAAGGACGTCCTAGCTGTGGCAGCCTGGCTCTGGAAGGCCCTCCAGAGGCAGGAGGCTGTTCCTCGAACCCATCCCAAAAACTGTGCCTATCTCACAGGCCCCTTTTCCTTCTCAGGCGATACAGTGGTATATAAGGAAGGCACCTACTGGATTAGGGGACGGACCTCAGTTGACATCATCAAAAGCGGTGGTTACAAGATCAGCGCCCTGGAAGTCGAGCGCCATCTGCTGGCCCACCCTAGCATTGCAGGTGCTGTATGTTTCTGCTCTGCCATTTTGCTGTTGATTAATGGAGTGCTAATTATGTACGTGGCATTTTACCAAGAAGCTGCGAGATCTGGCTGTTTCTTTCTACCAGGCCAGTTCCCCAATGCAAAAAGGTGAAGTGACCTCTTTCAAATGCCATGAAGAAATTACTTTAAAAGATGATAAAGTTAAATAAAGTCTGGACAGATGCGTAGAAGTGTAACTTGCATATACCAGGTAGCACAAATTAAATCGGTTCCTGCCATCTGCCTCCCATCCTCAGATTGGTTTAACCAACTAGTGGAATAACTTGAAGTAAATCTGGAAAGCTCCTGGGATTTGGGTCCACCTTCACTCGTGAGTCAAAGATCTCTTGTAGGAAAGTTGCTCCTGTCGTCCTTCCCAATGTGGCTCTTTTCCATTCTCTCCTCCTGTAGATGTTGCCGTGATTGGTGCCCCAGACATTGTCTGGGGTCAGAAGATCAGTGCTGTGGCAGAACTCCACAAGGGCCAGGAATTGTCTCTCCAGGACCTCAAGAAATGGTCCAGGTAAATTAGAGCGCCAGAACCAGTTCAGGCAGAGCCAGCGGACTCCAAGACAGTGCAAAGATGCCCTTCCGTTTTTTTCCCTGAGCCATCCGCTTTTCTTCCCATTGAGGCTAAATTGGGGGGCTGGTCTCTAGAAAGGCTAACACGAATCTCTTCTTGCCATATCTAATTGTGAGGATTAATGAGGACCATTAATTAAAAGTGACCTATCTGCCCCTTGGCAGATTCTATTCTCTGGATAGACAGACATCACACACACTGACTCAGCTTCTGGGACTGTGGGATGAAAGAGGACTTGTCACTGTTGTGGGAGCCTGTCACAGTCTGCCATTTTGAGGAGAACATTGCATCAACACTGGCCCACTTGGTTGCCCAGAGCATCAGAAGGGCCTGCTGGATCACACCAAAGGCCCTTTAGTCTGGCCTCCTGCTCCTTGGCGCGTGCCCCTTCTTGTTCCCCACCTCTCTGGCAAACTGCATCTGATGCCACCAGTTGTAGCAAGCCCTGGAGTTTAGAGCCACTTCTGGGCTAGTTGGGTGAGTCCCCTCTCGGGACCATAAAGGGGTTTTGTAGTTTTTAAGGACTCCAGCATGCCTGTTAGGGTGCTTCAGGGTCCTGTGTTTTATAGCTATCTCAGGGCGAGGCCATCTCCACATCTGGGTCCACAAGGCCATTCTGCACGACAAGAAGCAGCATTAATATCTTGCTTCAGTTCTGCACCCAACAACTTGATCAGGAATCTGTGGATCTGTGACTCTGAAGAGATAGCAACATAGAATAGCACAGAGGTGAGCCTCTGCCATGACCCATGGCCTTCGTTAGGTCTTCAGATGCGTGTGTAAGTCTGGACGGTTGAGTTTCCAAATGCAGGATGGGGCTTTTGAATCTTTCGACTGTATTTATGATTCCTACCCTTGTGGGATGGACGGTTCATAAGCTGAGGACTTAACTCTCCTGGGGTGTCCCAGGAGGGAGGTGGTGGAAGAGTAGTGCAGCCTCTTCGCTCACCAGCCTGTCCTCCTGTGTCCCAGGGAGACCATGCCATCGTACACCATCCCTTCCGAACTGCTCCTGGTGGAGGAAATTCCACGCAACCAAATGGGCAAGGTGGACAAGAAGCAGCTCCTCAAACAATTCTACGGCACGTCGTGAAGGCGTCAGCCCGCGGGAGGCATGCGGGCAGAACGGGACCTCCGTGGTGGAAGAGGGGCTGCAAAGCAGGACCAAGGGCTGGACTTGCACAACCTGACTCTCATCCTTGCGGGTTTAGCTCAGCGTCTGTCAGACTGAACAGGACCTGTGATTTATTTTCTTAGCTGTAAATCAGGCTTTGTGCTGCTCCGTCTCTTCCTGGACCAGCAGAAAATTCAGCCTACCGAAAATGCACGGTTTGGTAGGTGACCGGGGAAAAGGTCCTGGCTTGGCTTGTGGCCCTGAGGGAGGCTGTTTGAACAGAAGCTGCGGCCTCCCTAGACAAGGCCTTCTCTCGGTCTGCCCAGAGCGTGAAAAGGCCATGAATATTCTCTGAGCACGGGCACACCGGCAGGATCGCTTCCCTCCCTCTGCACAACTGAAAGTTCCCCCCCTCCACACAAATGCACCTCTGGAGCTGAAGACTCAAACATGGAGTTGTGCGTGTTAAAGACGAGGCAGGTCGGTCAAAACAGAATTCGTGTCATCTCACCCACATTTCCATGCTGTTCTGCACAACTTTGACTTCTTAAAAATCCATATTAAATTTATATTTACCTTTCCATTTTTGAACATATTTCTCACTAAGTACATGTTTCTAAGCGTCTTTACTCCTATGGTTCCTATTTTGTATTTTGGAGCCGAGAGTTTGCATCAAACAATTTAGGAAATCTGAAGGATGCCTGCATTGCAAACCATTTGTCAGTCCAGAAAAGTTTATTTGCTTGAAAGAAGGACTGAACTAAATCTGTGATCATGCTTAGCAAACGCCAAGGGAGAGGGGGTTGTCCACCAAAGGGCACCTTGCATCACACTAGCTAGCTAGCTGTTTGTTTGTTTGTTTATTATCCCACCTTTATTATTTTTACAAATAATTCAAGGCGGCGAACATACCTCATACTCTTTCCTCCTCCTATTTTCCCCACAACAACCACCCTGTGAGGTGAGTTGGGCTGAGAGAGAGTGACTGGCCCAAGGTCACCCAGCCGGCTTTCGTGCCTAAGGCGGGACTAGAACTCTCAGTCTCCTGGTTTGCCATTGGCTCCTTCCTAGGGCTGAGAGACACGGACTGGCCCAACGTCCCCCAACCGGCTTTCATGCCTAAGGTGGGACTAGAACTCTCATTCTCCTGGTTTGCCATTGGCTCCTTCCTAGGGCTGAGAGACAGGGACTGGCCCAAGGTCACCCAGCCGGCTTTCATGCCTCAGGCGGGACTAGAACTCTCAGTCTCCTGGTTTGCCATTGGCTCCTTCCTAGGGCTGAGAGACAGGGACTGGCCCAAGGTCACCCAGCCGGCTTTCATGCCTAAGGCGGGACTAGAACTCTCAGTCTCCTGGTTTGCCATTGGCTCCTTCCTAGGGCTGAGAGACACGGACTGGCCCAACGTCCCCCAACCGGCTTTCATGCCTAAGGCGGGACTAGAACTCTCATTCTCCTGGTTTGCCATTGGCTCCTTCCTAGGGCTGAGAGACAGGGACTGGCCCAAGGTCACCCAGCCAGCTTTCATGCCTCAGGCGGGACTAGAACTCTCAGTCTCCTGGTTTGCCATTGGCTCCTTCCTAGGGCTGAGAGACAGGGACTGGCCCAAGGTCACCCAGCCAGCTTTCATGCCTCAGGCGGGACTAGAACTCTCAGTCTCCTGGTTTGCCATTGGCTCCTTCCTAGGGCTGAGAGACGGGGACTGGCCCAAGGTCACCCAGCCGGCTTTCATGCCTCAGGCGGGACTAGAACTCTCATTCTCCTGGTTTGCCATTGGCTCCTTCCTAGGGCTGAGAGACAGGGACTGGCCCAAGGTCACCCAGCCAGCTTTCATGCCTCAGGCGGGACTAGAACTCTCATTCTCCTGGTTTGCCATTGGCTCCTTCCTAGGGCTGAGAGAGAGTGACTGGCCCAAGGTCCCCCAGCCGGCTTTCATGCCTGAGGCAGGACTAAAACTGTCAGTCTCCTGGTTTCTAGCCCAGCACCTTAACCACTAGACCAGACTGGCTCTCTTTTTTTGTGGTGGATACTTGGAAGAGAGCCACTGGCTCTGCAAATTGGGATGTGGACTCTTAAGACAGGGCATGGCTGGCTGGGGAATTCTGGGAATTGAAGTCCACACATCTTAAAGTTGCCAAGGTTGAGAAAAACTGAATTAGACACCCTGGCAGCTGTGTTTTCCTGGTTAAGGGACCCCCCCCAAAGGCCTCGCTGAGCAGGCTCTGCTGCAGAGGGAGGGATCCCCAGGGCCACGGCTGTCCTCTCTGCTGCGGCGGGATGCTCCTGAGAGGTTCCCACAGGGACTTGGGGCTCCGTTTCTCGCTTTGCATCAACCGCTGTGGCCCCCCCCCCCATCACCTTCTTCCTGTGTGTGGCTTGTCCCCAGAGGACACACTGCTGCTTCCGCACAGGCACGCACACGGCCCCCTCGGTGACTTCCCGCCACCAGCATTTATCTGTTTTTCTTTCCCGCATTCTCTTCTTTGAAGAATTCCCCCTCCCCCCCCACGCACACTCAATTTTTATGGTGCAGTAAAAGCGGCCTTCATTAGAGGAATGTAATCTCAGCACGGGGACAGTTAATAACCCTCTGTAAACTGCGATCTGTCCTTTTGCACGCTCCACCACACACTCCTCCTGTTTGGCTACAGATGCAGCGTGTGGAGGGGAGGAAGCGGTTATTAGGGAAGAACAAATAAAGGCCAGCCTTTCCTAGCGAGCAGGCACACCGTTTCCCTCTGTGGGCCTTCCTAGGGTGAGGCCGTCCAGTCCTGGGACCTTCCCAGCCAGCCGGAGGGTCGGGCTCCATCCTTTGTGCCGGCCAGGGATGATGGGGGATCAGAGGGGAGGTAGCGGAACAGGCCTGGGGTGCCCCAGGTGGTGTTAATGGCTGCCTTGCAGGGTTCTGCTTAGAATGACAGGGTTTACTGACTCTGCATGGCTTGGAGCACGTGGGCTTCTTTCCACGTGACGCAAGGAGTGTCAGTCTGAAGCCAGGTCTCGTTCACGACAGGTGACGAACGGCTTCGCTCTTTCAGGACGGTTCGCAGGACGGTCCGCCCTGTGCTTCTGTAGCAGAAGCAGTCCCTCAAAGGCCCTCATCGAACACAAGAGCTGTCACCACCAGGTTCCTTCCAGCAGTCCTGGCAGTGCAGCTCCCGTGGGGGGGGGGGATATTCTGGGAGACCCCAGGCCAGGGAAGGTTGCAGCTGACCGTAGTCTCGCCTGCAGCCCAGAGCTACGACGGGAAGTCGGTTGCCCCTCTTCTGCTGGGCTCTGCCTGCCTTCCCTGTGAGGGAAGTCACAGCCCTGCGGCCAAGCTCGGCTGGTCCCCATCTTCCTGGTCAGGCGCCCTTCCTCCCCCTGATGCCCTCCAGGTGTGCTGGAGGCTGGCAAGGAATTGTGGGAGTCCAGTGCATCCCTGGGACACGAGGGTGGGAAGGACATCGCTTTCTTGCGAAAATGGGGGAGGAAATTCAGCGTCTCTGTTCTCTCGGCCCCCCCAAATCGCCCAGTGGGGGCCAGATGGCAGGAAGAAGTGTTGCATGCCGGCCCTCCTGTGGAAAGGATGGAACCATCCCCTCTGTTGGAACATCAGCAACGCAGTAAATTTTTTCACTTACCATATAGATCAATATCAAATTATCATGTCTCACATTCATAACTCTTAAGCAAGCTACAATGGGGAGAGACAAGGTCACTAGAGAATAAATAGCAGCCGGCGCGCTCCGCGATCCATCACTCCCGACAAGCCCCTGCTCTTTTGCACCAGGCCACTGACAAGATCATTAATAAAACTCCACCAGGGCCCGATCGATGGGCTTGATGGATGAGCCCAGGCAGCAAAGACAGCGAAACAGCTGCCTGTCACGCCTGGCTGAGCAGTGGGAATCCGGCAGGTCGGGGGAGCACTCCGGGCTCTGCCGTCTCCCCCGGGGACCCTAAAAGCCATTCCGGGCCGGCCGGGGACGTTTGACTTTGGCACTTGAGTCTGCCTGACAGGCCACTCGCGGGAGGGTCGAGGGCACAGGAGAAGCGCCTGCTGGGTCAGGCCAAGGCCCACCGTGGCCCTGGGGGCATTTCTCCCGGGGGCCACCAGCAGGAAGGGGGAGAGAGACACACACCCCGTTTCCCCTCACAGCTGATACTGAAACACGGGCTTCCCCCAAGCAGGAGGAAACTGCCTTTTCCAAGCGAACCACCCTGAACGGGGGTGTCCTCCATGAAGATGACAGTGAGAACTATTAAGCGGCGGAACAGCTGGCCTCCCGGAGTTGTGGGTACGCCACCGCTGGAGGCTCTCAAGGAAAGATTGGACGACCATTTGAGGTGGTCTGAGGATTCCTGCCTTGGCAGGGGGTTGGGCCAGAAGACCTCCAAGGTCCCTTCCAGCCCCAGGACTCTATGGTCCTGTGCAGGTGAAAGCCCCCTGAGTTAGCGGTCCTCCCCACGCCTGGTGGCAACTGCAGGTCAAGGGGCAGGGCCCATGCCGGCATCAGCAGGTGGAAGGACCCCGGGGTCAGCTGAACGAAGGTCCTATGGCTGAAATACTGGCCCAGGACAAATGCGGGGCTTGTGATCCAGCATTAAAAGCCCCGTCGAGTGTAGCTGGGTCGTCATCTGCAACAGCGTGGAAGGTGAAAGAAAAGTGTGACCTAGTTAGAGTCTGAGGATTCTAATGCGGTGGTCATACAGCTTGAAACTGATTGTGTAACTCTAACTGTAGGACATCAAGGCCAAGACAGCGCACAAAGACCCCACACATTCTGCTCACGCTCAGCTGCTGGGGGTGCCCGCTTCTGCCTCTTCCCCTCCCCGCTGCTTGCAATTCAACGTGCCCCATTGAAACGGAAGGGCGGGGTCGTATGTCGCCAGCCCTTCAATTACTCTGGAACGGCAACAGAATATTAAGCACTGCCTGCCGGGCCCTTCCATGAACCCTGCAATAAAAACAATTAAAGGCATGTTCCCCACCGCCAGCCCTCTTTCCCAAATTGCTCCCCCTCAAAGGATCAATATCGCCTTGCAATCATCTAGCTTAAAAAAAAGAAAGAAAACCCGCAGGTGGCCAGGAATTGCTCTGCAGGATCAGGCCAAGGTGCATCCACTTCTTGAAGCAGCTTCTTAGGACCAAGGAAGACCGACCAGAGACCTTTCAGAAGCTGCAAGCGGGTTGTGAGGACAGAGCGCCCCCATCTGGCCCTTGGAAGAAGAGGGCTTGGTGGCTGTCCTGGGTGGGTCCAGGGGTGGCAAAGTGGCTGGTTTGCACAGAGGATCCTTTCCCCACTATGGCTTCTCACATCTTCTGGGGGTCCTCCAACCATCACTGTGCCTGAAAAGTAAAGAGGACGGGCTTTCTATCATGGCTGCAACAGCTGGAGATGCCGTGGAGATGCTGCAAGTCACTGGCTGTGATGGAATGTCTCACGGACCCTGGGAACACGGAGGAATCCATTAAGGAAAGAAGTTGGACCATTACAGAAAAGATCCCTTAATCCCAGGGAGTATTATTCACGCTAGGTATAAGTTGACCTGGGCGTGGTGGCTCAGCGGGTAAGACACCAGGCTTGTCGATCGGAAGATCGCAAGTTCGGAGGTTCGAATCCCTAGCCCTGCGTGCGGAGTGAGCTCCCGCACTAGCCCCAGCTCTTGCCAACCTAGCAATTTGAAAGCATGCAAATGCAAGTAGATGAATAGGTACCACTTTGGTGGGTAGGTAACAGCGTTCCGCGCGGGTCATGCGGCCACATGACTGCGGAAGCGTCTTCGGACAGCGCTGGCTCTTCGGCTAACAAACGGAGATGAGCACCGGCCCCTGGAGTCGGACACGACTGCACAAAGGTGCGGGGGGAACCTTTACCTTTACTATAAGTTGACCTGGAGAACCGCTTTGGCAGGCTTTCAGGACTCTGTGCCATTGCCCTACCGGCCATAAAGACCTGTCCAGAGTCCAAGTGGTTCTCGGCCAGCCTTGACCGAAGTAAGGTTGGGCCACATCTGGTTCAGCTTGAACCCAGCCGTTGCCTCTGCATCCTCTTTGAGCCAGGCTCTTGCGCCAAGCCATAAGGTAACTGGGTTGGTTAGGCAGAACACGCTACTCAGTTACAGCCGTGATGTTGTGTTTATCCAGATACAGGGTTGGTGTGTTGTGAAGCCAGCCGTGGAGAGTGAACGCACTAGCTAATGTGTGAAGTCTGGGGTGGCAGTTTCCTGCACACAAATCCACCCTGTGTCCTACCCAAGGTTGGATCCCACGGGGGTGGAACGGCTTGGAAGCGGCATTGTGGGCTGCTCTGCTCTCACTAGATTCGGGGCCTTCCTGCCTGGGTTTGGCCTTGGGGAACAGATTGCTCTTCTGTTCCTGCTGCAACTTATCAGTCCTTCTCAGCCTGTAAAATGGGAAACTTCACATTTGTGTCACTTTAACACCTCCCCAAGGATGGATCTCCTTGCTGGTCTGCCGGAAGGCCTGGACCTGCAGCCATCTTTGTTCACACCCAAGACTCCAGGGTTCCTGCAGCGCTGCAACCTCGGTGCACGCGACTCCCAGGCACAAAGTTAACCGACATTCTGCCCTGAGGTGGTCTATGCAGCCATCAGAATTAGGAATGACTGGGGAGGTGGGCAGGGGGCCACTGGATAGGCGTTGGATGTGATGCCCCCCCGACTGCCCCCTGGGCACCTTCTGCCAGGCAGCTACCAGGCCCTGCAGCCGAGGGTCAAGGTGCAGAGGGAGCCCCAGCTTTCTCCTGCCCACCCTCCCGGCGCTCTTTTGCCTCTTTCCGGCTTCCCACCGGCCCCCTCTTGCCGCTGCGCCCGGCCTCTCTGCCTGCAGGGGGGAGGAAGCCGTTTCCCACCCCCACCCCACCCCACCCTCCCGCTCCCCAGGGCCGGGCGCTGCCTGCGCTCTTTATTGCTGACATTATCTTTTATTGCTATATAAAATCCTAAGCTTCGGTGCCCTTTATCGCTGCTGCCTCGGCATCCAATGGCAGGGCTGCTGTCTGCCAGGAACAGCCGAGGGGGTGCAGCGGGGATGGGTGTGCCCCATGTTTCTGCCAAGCGTTTCCCACCCCCAGCCCCCCAGCCCCCGTGGGGAGCCTCGGTGCCGCAGCCCCCTCTGTTCAGAGAAGAGGGCCTGGTCCCTCCCTCGCTGGGCTCCAGCACAACTTCTGTTGCTTCCCATGGGGGTCTCCAGGTGGACTTCTCCAACCTAGTGCCCTCCGGGGGGGCCTCCTGGCACCTCTGCCAGTCAGGGGAGTTCCCTGGCCAAGCCCATCGCTGCGCTCTTGTAACACCACCCCTCTCCTTCATTACAAAATGTGGCAGTGCTGTGTGAAGCAGAGGGCAAGATGGTATGTGTGTGTGTGTGTGTGTGTGTGTGCGCGCGCGCACATCCCCTTCCCCGTCTGTCTTCCCTTCCCTAGTCTGCCAGCAGGTTGACTGGCACGTCCTTGGTCTCCTTTGACATTTATGAAAATGGCACCATCCAGCTTCTTGCTTTCAGGGCTGTGCTGCCTGCACCGCCTGGCGGGGGGAGAGCAAGCCAGTGAGCGGGTCTGGGGCGGAGCTGAGCCAGAGGCCAAGACAGGGGAAACATGCCCGCTCCCCACTCACCCCTTCGCCAAGGCTGATCTCCACCTCCCCCAGCCCAGCCTGACCCACTTCACCAGGGTGCCAATGGCAGGGAGCATCGGCTGACTGTCCCCCGCCACACCACATAGGGTCAGGCAGGAATGGGCTGCTGCAGCCGCTGCGGGGCAGAAAGGCAGGCAAGGTGGAACAGCCCCCCCCCTTCTCCAGTTCCAGCATTTAAGTGTGTTAAAGACAAAACGGGAGACCAGGAGCTTCTGGGCAGACGCAGACCAGGAGCATCTGAACGCCTCAGAATGGCCACTCAGGGCCAGAGGCCCAACTTTTTGCAACCAGGGCCCGAGGCCATGAAGAACGAAGGGGGGATTCTGCCACTGGGGCCCTTGACTTCCTGCGGGGTCCGCCCGGGCCAGCTTTGCCCCATCCGCAGAGCCAGAAGCCCAAGGCAGGTCTGGCTTCCTCCCCAGCTACAGCGCCAGAACCAGGATCTTCGGAGGGCGTCTGACGAGGTGCAGGGACTGGGGTAACTTCCTCCAGAAGAGGAAGGCCAAGGCGGAAAAACAAAGAAAAGGACTGTACTTGGCAGAACCCTGTGAAATTTTTCATGATGCAGAAAGAAATGTGGATGCATAATTTTTTTCCTCCCTCGCCATGGCTCAGTGACTCGATGCAGCTGATTGGCAGGAAATTCAAGACGATAAAAGAAAGTATTTTTCCGTGGATAATGTGTTTAATGCAACTCCATTTCTCGCTGGCGTCTCAAGAACATTCAGCAAATGAGGCGACAGCGTTATGTGGCCGTCGCGCCTTTACGGAAGAGCCTTGAAGTCAAACGGCGCCCTTCCTTTAGGTGGTTGAAAAATGGAATCGGGATTTGGAGCACGGGGTGGGGATATGTCTGTACCAAGCCCTTTCTTGCCTAGTGATGCCACACATGTACTTTGAAGGACTTTCCAACCCATCCTTCAGAACGGTGGAAAGCTTTCCATCTCTGTGAGCCGGGAACGTTGCGAAGACCCCCGTGGAAGCCCTCCCCATATGCCTCTTGTCCATCTGAGTTCCCTTCTTGCGCTTCAGACTCCCATCAAGGCAAGGGGTTTATGTGGGGTGACAAGACGGCGTTGCCAGGAGCCACCCAGAACAGACCAGTGGATCCATGAGACAAGATCAGAAGCGACGGCTGGAATGCAGCCAGCGGCCTTGGAATGTGACTCGCTGTCTTGGCCACCAAGAAGCCGCCCCTTCCTCATGGGCACACACTCGTCCAGATACCACAGGATCCTAAAGGAGTCCCTTGGTCCCCTTGGATCTCTCCGGGCCCATTGCTCTCCAAAGGCCATGTAGCCACCAGTGAGTTACAAGGGGATGTCACCCCGCAATCTGAACTTTTCCTGGAAGAATACCTGCCCCTATAAAGAAGCCGGGCTGTGTTGGAGCCACAACATGGCTTATTTATCAGATCTGGGCCAATGAAAACGTACCCTCCAGCAACGTCAGCTGGGCTGGGACGTGGGGGAAAATGCCAGAAGGCAGCACTGGCAAGTCCCTCCATCTCGCTACCAAGAAAGCTGCGCGGGCGCCTCCCCGTTGTGTGAAGGGTCGTCTCCTTTCCCATGCAGGGAACCCGTGCAAGGCGAGGCGATGGGCTTCTCGCCTTCTTTGCCGGTGCCGGGGCTCCCCCTGCTGGCCACAGAGCAGCACAACCGGAGCCCTGGGGCCAGATGGGTACGCGAGGCGGGACACCTGGTCGGGGGGGTGCCCTCGTGGCCCCTCGGGTCCTGCCTTTGGCAGGCAGTCGAAGCCGCCATTTTAAAAGCAGTCCAAGCTCTCTGTTGATCCTAATTTACCCTTGGAAAGACTTTGAAGATTCTCAGAGCAGCCCAAAGTAGGTCCCGTATTGGAGGTACTTCCAGTTCCCACTGCGCCTTACATAATTACACCCATCATTTGATGCAACGTTGTTTGTTCCTGCCAGCAAACTCCCTCGGTTTGGGCCCCAAAGGAGCCATTCTCCCTCTGAGTCCCATGCAGGAAAGAAATGGTCGGGACTGCCAAGCCAACGTGCGACTTGCTGTAGAAATCCCTACCTGTGGTTGCAGATCGAAAATGGGAGCGCCTGCGTTCTTCAGAGGGGAGGGCCATTGGCTGGAGCCCTTCCGGATTGCACCCTGACGACCCCCCAAGGCGGACAGGTGAGAGAGAAGTCCAAACCCGGTACTTAGCCAGCTTTCTAACCAGCCCTTCCGGTGGGGGGGGGGCGGGGGTGGTGGTGGTAAAGGTTACACATAACCAGACACAGAAAATAAGCTCCTTGTTGAGTGTGTGTGTGTGTGTATCTGGGATTTCTGAAAAATATTGCTACCTGTGTTTATTCGTTTTTTTCTCTTGCTGGGGAGATATTCAGGGTGACTGAGTTTCTTGTAGAATGGGACCAACATAGTGTTACAGCTTATTTTAACCCTGATTATTGAACGAGCACCAGTGGCTAGGTTCACATAAATCACTGTTTACAGAACAGAACGCTTGGGCTCAGACAACATTCCAAGCCAACATCCAACTAGCCATATTATGGTTTTCCCCAGGGGCTGAACCAGGCTGTACTTTGGTTTGTTTCCAGCTGTGACGTGCCGCTCTAGACTTCCATGTTGGCTTGTTCTCCTGGAATCGGGGGTGTCCACAGGATACAGTTAAAAATGTCAGGATGGCAACCACTACTGCAACATGACCCGCAAAGGAAACAGGTGGGGTTTTGGTCACCCCACAGTGGCTGCCATTTTGAGTGTCTTGCCCATACCCTGCAGATGTTCCTGCCTGGAACGGAAGGGGGATCCCCCTTGGATGGCAATAGGGGGTGTTGGGATCACAATTTCCATCAATCCCCAAACGTGAGACAGGAAGCAGCAGGTTTAGGGAAGGGGCCTTGAACAGCAGTTCCAGCTGTGACTTCAGCATCCTGAATGGAAACTGGGCAGTTAGCAGGGGGGCCCTGTGAGGTGAGCCTCAATACCGGGCACAGAAGAGGGGGTGAAGAGATCCCAGAGGGCCCTGGCCGCTTCCAGGAGAGCCTTCGCACAGGCTCGAAGTCTGGGAGAACCCGCACACACACCCAGCTGACCCGGGCCTCCCCCTCCTCTTGCTTGCTGGCCGTCTTAACATGCCAGCTGCGGACCGAGCGCGGGTCGCCCACCAGCCCTTGCCAGGAGCCAGGTCTCTGCAAGGAAGCGGTTGCCAACACAGCTGACTCATTTCATGGGAAGAGACCTCTGGGCACTGCGGCCATCCCAGGGCGGGCAGGAGCACCCCATGCCCAGCTGGTGCTGCAGCCCTGCCAGATCCCACCGCCCCAGAATTGCCAACTGCCTTGGAGCCAATGCAGGCGGCGGCAGCGTCTGCTCGGCCCTCCGTATGGAGGGGAAGGCAGCGTCCCGTCCTTTAAACAGCTGCTGACCGGCACTCAACCGCTGAGGAGCTTCCTGGTCTGGCAGGGGGACTCATGCTGCTTTTAAAAATCCTGGGGAAAGACAGTGGCAAACCCTTTTCATGATGCTGACAATAAAACTACATGGACATGTTGACAAACTCACCCGACACTGAGCTCATCTTGAAGAAGGCTTAAAAGTCTCCTAGAAAACTAAGGATGTTTGTTTTAATTGCAAATATCATACAGTACTCTTCAGCCCACAAAAGTAAAACTTCAGTTCAATAATTTACTAGAACAATAATTTCTATGCCCAGCAGTTGAGGATAAGATTTTTGCTAGTTCATGCTCATAACAATAATTCCACTTCTACTTCTGTTTGAAATGATTGGTGTGTTATTTGTTTCATGCTGGTCTATGACCAAAATAAAAGATGATGATGATGATGATGATGATGATGATGATGATGATGATGATGATGATTGCTCAAATTCATTTGCACTAACAGGAGTGGGCGATGGCCTTCAGACTAGAGAGCTAGAGAGATTAGACGTGTTTCAGCAGGAGAGACCCCCCCCAAGACGAGGCCCTCCCGATGTCTCGGGGCTGAGAGACCCGCCTCCTGCTTGGCATCGCAGTCCCCAGACCTCTGGGGCGCTTCTGGCAGGAAGTCCACAGTGGCCAAGGCTGAAAGGAAGGAACAGCGCTGTGCCAGGGCATTCTTGCCTCGTGTTTGGCAGCCCCTCCGCTGCCCAGAGAATGCCTCCATCTCTGAAGGCCGCCGAAAGCAGCTTAAGAGCAGCATCTCCATGCTGCCGTTCCAAGTTCCCAGAGCAAAACGGGAACAGATCAACCTTTCTATGGGTAGCTGGTCCGTTTGACCGGCGACTTCCTTTCTCTTGCTGTGCAGCGTTGAAAGCTGTTCCCTTCCACCCACCAAAGCAAATGAAGGGAGAGAGAGGATCCCCCCCCCACCCGTCCCATGGGACAGCTTGGCCTCCCTCGTGCGCTCCCTTCGCTGGGCTTGGTGGGAACTTTGTTCGGGGCGCTGGGCTGGCAAAGTGCCGCGGGCAGCCCCCCCTCCCTCCAGGCCGAGCACTGCAGCCCCCCGGCCCTCCTTCTCCTCTGGATTCCCCTGCCCATCCCGCCCCCCAGCGCCAGCCCATCCGGCCTTTTTCTCCCAGGCTCTGGACCGGCCCCAACACATGTGCTGTCTGTCACAGCCCGGCCGAGGCTATTTTAGCTCGTGTCCCAAGCGAGCGCAGCGGCTGCCTTGGAGAGGAGCGAAGCAGGCAGGAGGCTCCGCCAAAGGCCAGCAGGGCGCCCCCCAAGATGGTCCCCCTCTCCTGGCTCCACACCTGCCTCCTGGCCGCCCTCGCAGCTCAGGTAAGCCCGGGCAGGGCAGGGCAGGGCAGGGCCGGGCCGGGGGCTTCGTGGGCGGCTCCTTCCAGTGCCCTGCAGCCCCGCTTTCTTCCCAGGAGACCCGCGGCCATGCCCGGTGGGCTTCAGGGCCCCTCCCGTGGGGAGGGCTGCTCTCCCGGTGCTCGGAGGGGATCCAGCCACGGATCTGCCGGAGGAGGCGCGAGGGAGGGGCCGGTTGGGCAGGTGGGAGTCCGCCAATCTCCCCCCTCCCTGCACGGCCAGCTCCAGCTCCAGCGCCCTGGGCAGGGGAGCAGCTCCTGGCGGGGGCTGGAGCGACTTCTTCCCTTTGGGGAGGGACCCCCAGGAGCTCTCTGCTTTGGCCGCAGAGGCTGAGCGGCTGCTGCGGGGCCCGTGGCAGGGCTGCCTTGGCACCCCTCCTGCCTCCAGTGGGGGGGACAGAGCCTCAGGGTCTTCTCAGGCTGCTGCATCAGAGCCCTGGGGACTGATCCGTGCGGGGGCAATGGCAGCGCTCGCGGGAGGGCCGGGCTTGGCGAACGCCCCTCGCCGCCCACTGGATCCTGCCCTGCCCTGAGGAAGAACAGTCTCTCTCTGTGGACGGCCAGTCTTGGAAAAGGCCCTTGGGTCGGGTCGCCGAACATCCCCCATTTCAAAGGCTTTACCTTAAAATGGCCTTAAAGCTTTCCCTGGAAGTCTGGAAAGGGTGCTGGTGCCAGGGGGCTCTGGATCTCCCCAGCGGCCAGGAAAAGTGGGGCGGCCTTGCCAGGGAGGCCTTCCTGGTCCTGAAGTTCTGCTCTTCCGGAGACATCCCTCCTGGGTCTCTGCAAGGAGAAGGGGAGGCAGCTCCGGACATCGACCCCCTGCCTTTCCCTTCCTGAGGGGGGAGCTCTGCCAATTCTCAGTTGGGGGGCAAGTAGAGGAATAAGGCAGATGCTCCCTCCGCAGTTCTATAATCCACAGAATGGACTTTCAGCCTGTCCAGTTTTTCTGGCTTCTGGGTACCAAACTGAGGGGGCCCCCCTCCTGGGCTCTTCCCTGCATCGGGGCAGAGAGGTTTTAAAAGCAAGAGGGAGCCCACTCTGTGCACAAGACCCCATGTTTCTCCTTCCTGTCCCCTCCCCTCCCCTCCCCGTGGGGAGACAGTGCTGTCCCTTTAGAGTTTGAGTCCTCCCGCGAGGTGGGCGATGGGGCAAAACAGCTGGCGTTCTTTCTGGCCAGGCAGCCATTTGCCCCTGCGACAGGGAGGGGAGGAGGCACCACCGCCGCCTTCCGCCAGCTGCCCCCAGACAACACGAAGCCTGGAATGTGGTGCTGGGCAGCCGGGAGCTCAGGAATGCGAACTGCTCGGCCTGGGGGGGGGGTCAGGCCTTCCATGTGGCTTGCATTAGATCTGCTTTACCGTAAAGCTTAATGGGGGGGGCTGCAGGGAGGAGAAGCGCTCCCCCTCCCCTCTCCAGGTGCTTGCCTGCCTCCAAAGGCTTAAACTGGGCTAAGCTTGACCAGTCCTGCAGCTGGATGGAGCCCCCCCCCCCCCCGATTTCATCCTGCCTCCCATAACCCAGAGGGGAGGGGCCTTCCAAGCGAACCCCTCCCGTGCAAGTTGGAGAGACCCCCGCCCTAAATCCGTGGGCCCATTCAATCTTCTGACTGGCGCTTCCCGGGCCCCAGCAGCTCCAGCATTTTGGAAGGGCGCCAGGTTGGGAAAGCCTGCCTGCCTGCCGGCCTCTTTCCTGGAGGGGCCTCCTGGCTCGCCCAAGCGGGACCTTCTTGCCCTGCGCCCGTGCGTTGGGGGAAGGCGGCATTCTTCCACGCACAGCTTGTGCATTTGTTCAGCCACCTGCTGGGGCGGAATTCAGAGCTGGGCCGGGAGTCCCATTTCAAGGCAGAAGAGGGAGGGGTCCCTTTTCGCGGCACAGGGTGGGGGGCGGGAGGTTAAGTTTGGGTGGCATGTGAAGCATCCCCTGTGAGCCTCCAGGCTCCCACTCTAGGGGAAGGGGCCAGGCCCCCCCGCAGCATCGCAAGGCTTTGGATCCGACTCGCATCTGAAGAGCCGTTCACACCAGCACAGGCCCCTCCACACGCACAACTCTGTTAGGACCATCCACACGAGCCCTTCAGCCAGGGTCAGGAGGCAGCAGGAAGAGGGTCTTCTCAGTTGCCGCCCTCGCCCTGTGGAATGCCATGCCTGAGATGAAATCCGATTTTTCCCATGTCTGACTGTTTTAGGCAGCTTCTTGAAAGTCTCGTGATCTCCCTGGATTTTGAGGAATGTTTTATAGTTCATTAAGTTTCTGTCGGGCTTCCAAAATTATATTTTATTGTAATGGATTTTAATTGCAGTTTGCTTATAGGTGGTGTTTTCACAAACGTATTTGTGTGGGTTTTGTGCAGGGGGTTCTCCTGGGGTGACTGGGCTCTTGAAAAATGGCTTCAGGAAGTAAGCAAGGGGTCCAAGCATCGCTGAGACTAACAGAGACCGATGGAGGCCTCTTTGTAGAAGCAGGGCAGCCAGTCATGACGACGCAGTAACGTGGGAAAGGGCCGGAGGCCGAACTCTTGCAAAACAAAATCAGGGAAGGAATGCAGGAAGTCCAAGCAGCTCCCTTGGGGATGAAGCATGGCTGAGACATCCCACAGACCCCACCCCCCCGACACTGCCGGGCCAGCAGGGGCTGGTGTGGGGAGGAAAGGGGCGCAGGCATCCCGGCCAGCCAGCCAGCCAGCCCATGGTGGGCTTCCTGGCTCTATCCCACCTGCCCCGGCCTGTGAACGTGGGCGAGAGGATGCCTCTTCTGGGGCGACTGGGTCGGGGGCCCCAATAGCATCACCCCAGGGCCGTCAATCCAATATGAGGAAAGGCAGGATCTGGGGAGACGCCCCAAGGCCACCCCCAACCTCCCCGGCTGAACCTCCGGGTGCTGCAGCAGCCTCCAAGTCCCTCCTCCCCACATCGCCCTCCCTGCCCAGATGTGGGCCCGGCCTGCAGCTGTTCTCGGGCACAAAGAGCTCTCAGTTTCCCCAGTGGAACACCCCTCTCCAGGCCCCATCTGCACGCCAGCAGGGAGAAGCCGCATCAGAGCCGAGGGGCTTCTGGGCAGGGGGGCAGGTGGAGGAAAAGGGGCCTGGGGCAGGGGTGGCTCCGGAGGTGGGAACTGCCACGTGGCCTCCCGCCCTGGGTGCCCAGCAACACCGTCCCCCATTGTGGGAGATGGGCGGTCACATAAATTTGATCAATAAATAAATAAATTTGAACAATAAGTAGATAAATTTGAACAATAAATAAATAAATTTGAACAATAAGTAGATAAAGTTGAACAATAAATAAATAAATTTGAACAATAAATAAATAAATTTGAACAATAAATAAATAAATAAACACACAACACTGTCCCTGCCAAACTCGCAATACGTCTCCTTTCAAAGATACTCCTTTGCACGTCCTCACAAAAGGAAAGTGTATTTATCCAGGCATAGAGAGGAAGCCGGATCTGATATCAGTAACTCTCGCTGTCTTCCAGGCCACCGGCAGTATAATACTCTTGACGAAGTCAAGAACTCTTGAGAAGCTATTGGTTAATTAAAAGAAAAAATAGGCGTAACTTTCCAGCAATTATTAATAAGTTCTTCACCAGCAAAAGCCTGCCTCCTCCCAGGCTCTGTCTGAACTGGGGTATCTGCTCCGGCCTTCGCTTGCCGCGCAGCTGCTGGCAAACCACAGCCTGGGAGGGATTAATCCCGGGGGGGGGGGACGACAACTCAGCAGCAGCGAAAACATCACAAGGATCTGGTAGCAGCTGTTCAAAGGCATCAGCACACTTGGGGTAATGAAATGTTAGTGGGAAAAGGGGCTCCTGGGCTGCTCCTGATTTTTCGCCAGCGCAGGCCAACGCGGCTCTCACACGACGCCCATAAAAACAGGCAGCGCTTCGGTTGCCCTGCCACGGCCACCGCCTTGACGCTTTCGAACCCTTGCTTGCCAGTAGGAAAAGCAGCGTCGTCTCTTCCTTCCTCGCAGGACGCCTGTTGTGCCGGAGGGGAGGCCTCGCGCAGCCATCCGGTGTGGCTCCTGCAGCCGCGGGCGAAGGCGGCCACGCGGAGGGTGAAGAGGGCCTGGGTCATCCCGCCCATCAGCGTGCCGGAGAACCACCGGCGGGTCCCCCACCTCCTGGTCCAGGTGAGGCTGGGGGGGCAGGGCGTCTCCAGCCCGTCGTTCGTTGAGGGAGCAACCTTCGGGACGGGGCACGGGGAACGGCCCTGCTCTTCCTTGGCCGTCGTGTTCCACTCCTCCAGCTCGGGGTCTTTCTTAAAGCAGGAAGCGGCTGGACGGTGACTCTTCGGTCCAACGCTGAGCTCCCAATTCACAGTTGGGACCGGAATTTTGGTTGCTAAGCAAAGCAGTCATTAAGCGAATCCGACCCAATTTTATGACCTTTTTGTGGCGGTCGTTAAGCGAATCGCCACGGGCGTTAAGCAAAGCACGTGGTTGTTAAGCAAATCACACGGTTCCCCATTGATTTTGTTTGCCAGAAGCTGGCTGGGAAGGTTGAAAATGTCGATCATGTGACCATGGGACGCTGCGACGGTCGTGTGAGGACCGGTCGTAAATTGGTTTTTTCAGCACCATCATAAGTCCGAACCATCACTAAACGAATGGTTGTTAAGCAAGGACTACCTGTATTTTTATTGGCAGACAGAAATGTGACTGCACTCCAATTCACCTATCCTATAAAAATTGTTACCATTTTGCATGCTTCGGGGATTAATATTATGAGGGATTGCATATTTACCACCCTCCTTCAGGTCCACGCATGTGATGGCCTATAGTTATGTGTGCGCTGCTCACAATTCCTCGTGACTTATCAGCCCACCATTCCAGGGGCATCTCGCTCTCTGTCACGCCACAAGTCCCCTGTTTATTCTCAGCATCTGCAGGAACAGCTGGAAAAACTTTGGCTGAAACTGCAGCCACACGAGTCCGTGGGCCAATAGGAGAAGGCAGCTTTTGCTGTTCCTAAGCCTGGTGGGGATTCAGCCATATCTAGTTTCGGGGGGGGGGGGGTTACAGTCTGGAAGAGCAGGCCAGACCTTTCTCACTCCCCGGAGTCGTTTCCCTCTCGCAGATTAAGTCAGACAAGCAGCAGCCGGGCATCGTGGTCTACAGCATTAAGGGCCCTGGCGTTGATGAAGATCCCAAGGACATCTTCTCCATCGACAATCGGAGCGGCAAGGTCTACCTGAACACCATGCTGGATCGGGAAAAACATGATCGCTTTCGGGTAAGGCCAGGCTGGGGTTGGGCTCCGATCAGTCCAGGATCCAGATGTGTTGCCCCCCCCCCCGTTCCAGCCGAAGGGCCAACGGCCAGGAAGTCCGCCTACCTCTGTATCAGACTCTCGGGACGTCGCGCTGCCTGCCCCATCGGCTGCTTGGGCCCCCCCAGGGGAGCAGAGTTGGCTTCTCCGGCTGAGATGGGCCTCCTTCTGCCTTCCTCACAACCAGCTCAAGGCTTTTGCCCTGGATCTGGGCGGGGTGCCTCTGGAGGACCCCACGGACCTGGAGATCGTCGTCCTGGATCAGAATGACAACCGGCCGCTCTTCCAGCAGGACGTGTTCACGGGGCACGTGGTAGAAGGCGCTGGGCCAGGTGGGTGCATAGGCCTGGCCAAAGGACTACTGCTGGGGACGTCTTCCGAGAGGCAGCACTGACTTCGCAGTCCTGTCCACGTGTTCTCCGTTGACCTGGGGCAGGCGTAGGCAGGATGTTCTGTTTCCTTTTCATCACTCTTGGTGACCAGCCCTAGTTTGGAAATGAGGTGCAGTGCATTTAATGTTCATGGCGCACCTCCATACTTGCCTAGCCATGAATAACCAAACCATCTCTTCAATTATTTACACAGGTGCATAAAAGCAGCCCTACCTGTACCAGTGTTTCTCAGCCATGGCAACTTGAGGATGTGTGGACTTCAACTCCCAGAATCCTGCATCCGGCATGTCTGGCTGGGGGATTCCGGGAGTTGAAGTCCACACATCCTCAAGCTGCCAAGGTTGAGAAACACTGACCCTGAACAATTTCTGGCTGCCCTTAGAAACACAAATGATACCGCAAAGATAAACCTTATCATCTTGACCCCCACCCTTAGTTCTCCCATAGTTACAGCACGACACCTGAGTGTGGGGTGCTTGATCAGGTCGCAGAGCAAATACTGTGCTGCACTCATCAAAGTCTGCCAAACAACCATGGTGATTCCAAAGGATCCCTTGAAAAGTTTCAGCAGTGAGCGGAGTTGCACCACACTTCCTCATCCTGGTGCTCTAAAACAGCTTGATGCGTTCCCAGGGACGCTTGTGTTGAAGGCAGAAGCGACCGATGCGGATGACCCCGAGACAGACAATGCGGCACTGAGCTACTCCATCGTGGGCCCAGGAGCGGGAGAGCTGTTCACGATCGATGAGCTTTCCGGGGAAATTCAAACTGCTCAAGTTCGGCTTGACCGGGAGGTATGAACTCCTCCGTTGCTTCTGGATGGAGGTTCTAGGCACCAATAAGGGATGAACAGGATGAGAAGGAAAAGGGGGAAAAAATAAAGATCCTAATTAGAATGTCTGTGCCACATTTCTAACTTCTAGTCTTTCAACTACTGTAGAATCCTTCAGAACTATTATTATCAAATGTTCCCTGATTGGGATGCCCTTGAGCCGAGATATTTTAGAAAAACAAATCATTTACTGAGCATTATTGCTCAATTATTTTTAGCAACAAGGCTTGGATTTATTTTATTATTAAAGACTGCACTACAAAATCTGATTTAAAACATCAACTTGACAAAATATGATGCATTGATAGCCAATATTTTGTTTTGTTTGATTTGCAAAACTGTGTTTCAGCAAAGCCTACACCTGGCCGCTTCAGTAAAGAGAAGGAGTGTGGGTCATAAAGTCCAGTTCTGACTTTGCCATCGAGTGCATGAGGAAATGCACAGCCCTTGTGCCAAATGGACATTTGTTGGCAACCCAGGACGTTGCTGTAAATTCCTGGCACATTTACCTGTTTCTGGCACTCCTTGCGCAGGTGACAGGCATCTACAACTTGACACTCCAAGTGGCGGACATGTCCGGAGAAGGCCTGACCACCACAGCTACAGCTGTCATCTACGTGGAGGACATCAACGATAACCCACCTGAATTCACGACGGACGAGGTGGGGAGACCAGCCGCTCTGCCCGGTGGGAGAGGACAGTGTAGAGGCGTTTAGGGCCCCCTCCACAACTCCCTTCCTTGGGCATCTCCACTCCAGCTCTGGCTGGGCAGGTGTCCCCTGGTGCAGGAGGTGAGCCAAGAGCTGGAAAGGTGAGGTCCCTCAGCCCCACAGCATCATGGGATGCAGGGGGTGGGTGCCAATCTTGGACTGGCACAGCCTTGGCGTGTGAAAGATGTCTTACCTTACCCGACTGATAGGTTAGTCAGAGAAGGAGCAGCTGGCCCGCAATTATATGCAGAATTCCTGCTTGGTTGAAAAGATAAACCCAGTTCTGCCCTGTTCTTTGTACTACGCACCAGCTGCTGTTTCACCTTGACTCAGGAAAACCCCATAAGTGTGGAGTGGGTGGGAGAGAGGTGTAGGAAATAGATCTTCCTTGACCACGTTAGAAACAGGAGCTAAAGGATCCGTCCCCAACAGCAGAGTGGTTGGGTCCCTCCGCCTGTCCACCTCCGATCCCCTTTAGATGCCCCGTGGAAGGCCAGGGGTGCCAGTTAAAAGCTCCCTTCGCTGCCGTGAGAGCCGCGCCTCAGCCAGCCCCAAAGGGCTTCTTCTGTTCTGGGGGGGGGGAGCAGGGTGGGTGGGGTCCTGAGCAGTCCACTCAGCCTCCCTTTTAACCCCCCCCCCCTTTCTCTTGCAGTTCCACATGGAGGCCCCTGAGAACAGGCAAGACGTGGAGGCTGGCCGGGTGGGGGTCCAGGACAAAGACCAGCCTGGCTCCCCCAATTGGCTGGCCAAGTTCACCATCCTGGAGGGTGACCCCAGAGGAGCTTTCGCCATCCATACTGACCCCCTGACCAACGAGGGGGTCGTCTCTTTGGTTAAGGTACGGAGAGCGCTTGGAAGAAATGCCAGGCTCTGCTCCAGAACGGGCAAAGTGAGGGGGAGGGGGGCGGAATTTCTGGGCCGGCACAGAGTGGATTCACCCTGCAAGTTTAGGTGAGCGAAGCACATCTCCTCCCCATAGGTCAAGGGCCGGGTGTCCTTTCTGAAATCAGGGACTTCCAGGCAGAAGTTGAATGACAGCAGGTCTCAGCCTTTAAGAGGAAAAAAGTAATGTTAAGAAGAGCATCTCTGGCAAAGTGCTGATAATTTTTCTGCCAGCAGATGGCAGTCACGGTCAGCTACTGCTGCTCTGTCTGCAGGAGAAGTGCTTTCTGGAGCCAGGAGAGGAGAGGAGAGGAGAGGGAATGCGAGTTTATATTCCTCATCTTTTGCCCAGGGACAGGACAGCAGGATGGGGGGGACGGGGGACAGAGCAAAGGCCTGTCCTGGCGCAGCGATGCACCCCCCGAAGAGCTCGCTGCCTTCCCACCCCGTCTTCCAATCTCTCTCCCACTTGCCAGGCACTGGACTACGAGGAGCAGAGCCGTTACGAGCTGCTGATCTCCGTGCAGAACCGAAGCCCGCTGGACCCATCAGCCCCCAAAGTTGCCCACGCCTTGGCCAAGGTGCAGCTGCAGGTGATGGATGCCAACGAGCCTCCCTTCTTCCAGGACAATCCCTGCAGGGGGAGCGTGAATGAAGGGGCGCCTGCTGGCACAGAGATCACCCTCTTCCGCGCCAGGGACCCCGACACCCAGCAAGCCCAGGAGCTCAAGTGAGCAAGATCCAAGCGGGCCGGTGGGGATTCTGCACATGTATAGTTGCTCGGCCAGGCTGGGGTTTGGAATTCCGTGTAAAATCTAGCAAATTCAGCCCCCTTTTCCTTCTTGTTTTAACAATGAAGCCTCTAGTCCTCATTAACTCCACCCTGCAAAAGTCTGCGGAGCAATTTCTATGAGTCCAGGCCGGGTTATGTTTTCCTGCCTCTGAATAAGCTCGCTTTCCAGATGAACCTGGGATTTCAGAGACATTTCTGGAGGATCTGGGAAATGGGGGAGGGGGCCCTTCTGTTCTTTGCTCTTGGGAAGCAAGCCTGCACGTGGGGGGGTGCATGCACTGAGCCCGTCTCCCCTCCCCAGGTACTTGCCGGCCTCTGGCCTGGCCAGCTGGCTGCAGGTGGACCCCGAATCGGGCCTGGTGGAAGCCCACCAGAGAGTGCCGCCCCGTGCAACCTTCCCGGGGGGCTGGCACGTCACACAGATCCTGGCTGTGGATAATGGTGAGGCGGCTGAGCAGTGAGATGGGGGGCCGGCGGGGCAGGGAGCAAGAAATAGACCCTGGGTGTACTGTAAGGTAATTCAGTCCCGATCGAGTATCGTGCTGGCAGATTTCAGAAGGAACGGCTGGGGCTGGCTGGGGCTTTCTGCAGGGGCACCGCACTCCGTGGCCAGAGGACCAGGGTTGCGGGTCATCTTCTGGCAAGCCATTAGCGAAAGGCTTGCATGAGTGGAAGCTGGCAGAAGAGCTTAGCCCGCCCCCTTGCTCCCGGCCCCCTTGCTCCCGGCCCCTCTGCGGGGAAGTTCCCTTCTGACTGGCAGAGAGAGACCCCTGCTGGGCCCCTTCTGACTCTCTCTCTCTCTCTCTCTCTCTCTCAGGGACCCCTCCCCTCACCGCAACTGGGACCCTCTCCATCGAGGTGCTGGAGGTCAACGACCACGCGCCCTTCCTGTTCCCAACCACGGGGGAGCTGTGTAGGGGAGGGGGCGGCTTGGTCCTGAGCGCCACCGATGAGGACTTGGCGCCCCACGCAGCACCATTCCTCTTCCATTTCGGCCCCAGCAGCGCACACAACTGGACTCTCAGCCACCCCAATGGTACTCTCTAGGCGATGCGCTTCGGGGTGCCCACGTTGGAGGGGGGGAGTCGACACAGGCCAGAGGGGGAAGCACGGACCGGATTTTCTGGTAGAGCCCCCTCCCCACAAAGCGTATCACTCTGCAGCTTTCAGTCCAGCGGGGAGTGGGCATCTGCCAGGCCCATTGGGAGCAAATTTCCGCCAGCCTCAACTTTGCAGGATTCCAAACTGGGGGAAAGGGGCGCGGTGGCTCAGCGGGTAAGACGCCAGGCTTGTCGATCGGAAGATCGCAAGTTCGGAGGTTCGAATCCCTAGCCCTGCGTGCGGAGTGAGCTCCCGCACTCGCCCCAGCTCTTGCCGGCCTAGCAATTCAAAAGCATGAAATGCAAGTAGATGAACAGGTACCACTTCGGTGGGAAGGTAACAGCGTTCCGCGTGCGTCATGCCGGCCACATGACCGTGGAAGCGTCTTCGGACAACGCTGGCTCTTCGGCTAACACACGGAGATGAGCACCGGCCCCTAGAGTCGGACACGACTGCACAAATGTGCGGGGGGAACCTTTACCTTTACCTTTTAAACTGGGGAAGCAAATTATTAAAAACCTGAAACCAGCTGGAAGGTGACCTCTTGAGTTCTTTTGTGATGTGAGTTGCCTTGAGCACTTCGGTTTTTTGAACCCTGGAAAAGACCGGCTACCAATAATTTGATAAGTATGCCGTTTATTTGGAAAAGAGGTAAAAAAGTTAACTGTTTTTAACGAAGGCCCCGTATCTCGCAAAAACAGCACGGACGCCTTTTGCAGAAGGATGCTTCTAAGGTGGCCATCTGTCCTTGCAAGCTGGGGGAGCAGGAGAAGCCCCCCCCCCAGCACATTCGTTTAGTGGGCTCAGCACCTCAGCCCCCCAGTCTGTCCCGGTGCTTTCCAGCTCCCCACGGCACGGGCAGAGGCTCACCCCCCCCCGCTTCCCTTACCCACTCCAGACACGCACGTGCTGCTGCAGCCTCCCGGGGACGTGGCCAAGGGCCTCCATGTCCTGCCGCTGCTCGTCAGGGACTCCGGGATCCCGCCACGGGTGCGAACGCAGCTGCTGAACGTCTCTGTCTGTGCCTGCGATCAGTGGGGCACCTGCGGGGCCCATGCGGCTGCCACTGTGGCGGTGGTGGCAGGTCTCAGTTTCGGCGCCTTGATGACCATCCTCTGCAGTGCCACCCTACTCCTGCGTAAGTGCCTGAGCTTTCTGGTGCAGAATCGGGACCTTTGCCGGGTGGGTGGGTCTGTGGGAGGCAGGTCGCTGTCCCCGGGGCCCAGAAAGGAAGTGGGAGGTGGACATCTGCCCCACATTAAAGTGGGGGCAGTGCCATGAGATGGGTGGATGGACTATTCCTCGGCTACATGGGGGGAGCAGAGGGTTTCCACGTGGTGGAGATTCGCCCGGCACCCGGCTCTCCCCTGGGCAGAAAAGCCTCCCTGGAGCTCAGGCCCTGGCCTGGGTGCCCCAGCCCCACGCACAAACCCTTCCCTGCGGCAGGGCGGGTGCACGGGGATGTGGGCTTAACTTACAGTTGGCTAGTGGGGGGCCGCGTTGGCTGGCTGCCTTTTCCCAGGCTCTCCTGGCACGGGCCGGGCAGGGCGGTCTTGAGATCTCCCCAGAGGAAACATGCCCACAAGAACAGCTGGCAGCAGCCTGGGCAGGGGGTGGCCAGCTCCGGCTGGCCGCTGCGCATGGGCTCGCTGCCCTGCGGGGGGGGGGGGGGTCTGGGAATGCTGACGGTGCCTTCTCTGTGGGCAGTGCTGGCGCTGCTGGGGGCCGGGCTGCAGCACTCTCGCCGGCAGGCGCTCCGCAAGGGGCTGCTGCGGGCCTCGCAGGGCGACCTGAGGGACAACGTCCTCAACTACGACGAACAGGGGGGCGGCGAAGAGGACCAGGTGAGGCCAGGGAGCCGCCGTGGGTCTTGGCCTTCTCTGCTTCTAAGCCCGGGGGCCACGACGGCTGAACGCGCCCTCCTCTGCCCGCAGGACGCCTACGATCTCTCCCAGCTGCGCGACCCAGATCTCTTCCACCCCCCGGCCCCACGGGGCAAGCCCCTTCGACGGAGGGACGCCCCCTACAGCTACGCCTTGCCCCAGTATCCCCAGCGCGTGGCTGCCTGCCCTGCCGACATCGAGGAGTTCATCAACGAGGTGAAGAGGCAGGCAGGGCGGGGGGGGGGGGGAGGGACCACCCGGCCGGACCCGGCTTTGAATCTGCCATGCGATCGGTTTGGCTGACTGGGAATTTGGTCCCCGGTGGGAGGAGAGAAGCCGTTGGGTGTCTTCTCTCATAGCACTTATCATGCCGCTGGCCCTCAAGGATGCCTTGCAGTTTCCAGGAGGACATAAAGATCTTTCTAACTGCCAAGGAAGCAGCCGGGTTGCTCTCCTTGCAGGGGCGGCGTTCCCCAGAAGTGGGGCGGCTCCACTGAAGGTTCAAGCAAGTTACCGCTAGATGAACCCCTGCCAATGAGAGAAGCCCCCCCCCCGTTGCGCCCTGGGGCTCTGTGCCCCCAAGCAGCAGGACCCACTCTGAAAGGTGGCCTCGCTGCTCTGGGGGGAAACGGCCCTAGGTGGGCAGAGGGCCCTGAAGAGCAGTGACCCCCAACCCCCCCCCCCTGCATTCTGCAGCTACTACAAAACCAACATCAAGATTTTCAGCTCTCAGGTGGACCCATCCTGGCATTACGCACATCAAGGGTCAGGCCACAACAGCCCGGCCCTCCAGTCTTGGGGGTGTCTGTGTCCCAATTCTCAGCTATGCAGGGGGGCATTGACTTGTGCCCCTCTTGGGAAAGGCCATTCCAGCCCTGCCGTGCAGCCTCGCAACCTTCCCCCCTCACACCAGCGCACTGGGCTCTTGCAAAGGGCTTCGTGTGCGCTCTCAAGGGCACCAAATGCATCAGTGAGATGTGCCGCTTCTGAGCTGGTAGAGCTAAATGAAGATCTCGGTGCCCCGGCAAGCATCTCAAGCTGGGCAGAGGGGCATCGATCCCTTGCCCCAGGGAAGGCTGGACCAAAAAGGGCAACTCAGATTTTGGCACCCCCCCATTCCTGCTCTTCTCCTGCGTAGGGCCTGGAGGCGGCGGACGGCGACCCCAGCGTTCCCCCCTACGACACGGCTCTCATCTACGACTACGAAGGGGACCGTTCGGCGAGCGGGTCGCTGAGTTCCATCCTGTCCAGCTTGGCCGACGAAGACCAAGATTATGACTACCTGAATGAGTGGGGGCCACGATTCCGGCGCCTGGCCGAGCTGTACGGCCAGTAGGGGGAGCGGCAGGGCCGGACTCAAGCCCAACGGCCGGGGTGCCTCTCCGAGCCCTCTGGCTGAGATTCTGCTGGCGTTCCCTGGTTCCCGACAGCTGCTGGATCCTGGGAAGCCCCAGGGCCCATCTGTGGAACCCCTCCTTTCCACCGGCCGGGACCCCGACGGTCTCGATCGGGACTGCAAGAGTGACTAGGCCTCAACCAAGAGGGCAGCTGGATAAAAAGACCTAGCGTGCCTGGGAACTGAAGGGGGGCAAGGGGGAGAAGCAAGAAGAGGCAGCTTTTGCAGGAGCCAGGCAGTTAAGCACCCCCAAGGGCATCACACAGCAACAGCACCCCCCGCCCAGAGGGGAGCCATCAGGGGCCCACCCTCGAAAGCAGCTTCCGGTGCGCTATGGGCAAACCTGCGTTCACCCCATACGCCACAGACCAAAGCCCCACACTGCAAAGGCGCTGGTACGGCTACAGCCAGAGGACTAAGGGGTCTCGGGAGGGGAACAGGGGCGGGGGGGAGGGGGGCAGTGCTTGCTGTGGCTGATAATAAAACTCCCTAAGAAAAGTGAACTACAAAGGCAGCGCATGGTTTATTGCGTGTCCAGAAAGGAAATGGGGGCCCTGGGGACGGCGCTGGGTCAGTCTATCCTAAGAAAAGAGGGCCACCGGCCTCCCGCTTCCTCCTGCCCCCATGACTGGAAACCAGGCGATGGATGCCAGGACCAGGAAAGTTCCCTCTGCGGGCCCCGGGGGCCCCGGAAGTCTGGTCACAGCAGCGCCAGTCTCCTCTGGGGCGCTCTGTGCTCTTAGGGCTCCGGGGAGAGCGGGTTTCCTGCCCGAGAGCCGGAGGGTCCCACGCGGCTGCCCAGCATCTTCTTGGTGGCCGAGACGAGGTGGGCGTAGCTGTCGGGGTCGTAGGGGCTGGTGCCCGAGCGGGTGGACAGCAGCGGCAGCTGGTCCTGGCGGCGGTGGCGGCGGCGGCGGGCGGGGTGGAAGAGTGGGGGCCGGTGCTGGCTCTCCCCCTCCTGCATGGAGTCCGGCAGGGGCCGGTTGCTGCTCTCGGGGAGGAGCATGATGCTGAGCACCGAGAGGATGGCAAAGGAGGCGAAGACCACGTGGTGGAGGAAGAAGCCCCGGCTGTGGTGTATGTCCATGATGGGGGTGGCCGCCTGGCCCATCGCGTGAGCAGCCAGGATGAGGCCCAGCCCGGCCCCCCTGCAAATCGAAGCAGCCCGATTGGGGAGCAGCAGGGCTCCGCGCCATCCGCGGTGGGGGGGCAGGCCCATCTCCTTGGCACGGCAGGGCTCTGCAGGGGTCCCTTCCCTGCCCGCCCCAGCCCTGCCTCCCTGGCCAGCAGCCCGCCTCTCCCAGCCCTGGGCAGGCCGGGCAGAGCCCCAGCGTTTCACCGGAGCCCTTCGCCAGCAGAAACTCGGCAGCGCAGCTCGGGACCAATCCCGGGTGGGCTCCTCCCCTCCTTGCACAAGCGTAAGGAGTCCCACGCAGGAGCAGAGCGTTTGTCTGCCCGTAGATGCTGCCCTGCCTGCCTGGCTAGCCGGGAGAGCCAACCGGGGCCACCAATTCTGGGTCACCAGGACTCGGCCCGGGATGGCCCTTGGAGCAAGGCTGCGATCCCCTCCTGACGCTGAGCTCCGGGCTGCAGCCCTGCCCGTCTGCCTATCCAGGGGGGAACCCGACGCCGCCTCACCTGACCACGGTGGGCAGCACCTCACTGGCAAAGAAGACACTGAGGGCAGCGACGGCCTGGGATGCCAGAATGCCCAGGACGGAGAGTGCCAGGATGAGCCACGCCATCAAATCTAGGGAAGGAAGGAGGGGGGCTGGCTGAGCGTCCTCCTGCTAATCCTCCCCTCCCCTCAGCTGCTGAGCAGAGAAGGCTCCTGCCACGCAAACCTCAGCAGGTGATGCAAGCAAGCGAGCCAAGCTGCATCTGTCCAACTCAGTCTGGACAAGGCCACAGTGGAGATCTGGGATGAGGGAAGCCCCCTCACAGGGGCCCAGCAAACACGAGAGCAGGACCCTCGAGCAGGATCAGTCCACCTCCGGGGAACTGGGGCCCCTTGCCCCCCGCCTGCCCACCCGCCCTCTCCTTACGCTGCATCAGGGCCAGCAGGAGCAGGGAGGAAACGCCGGTCAGGATGGTGCTGAAGAGCAGGACAGCCCGGCGGCCAAAGTGATCCGCCGTCAGCAAGAGGAAGAGGACGGCCACCGCCTCGCTCCCCGCCAGCAGAAAGTAGGGGAAGTAAAAGCGGGGCGCATACGGGGCCAAGTTGCGGGTGAAGCAGTGGCGGATCCCGCTCCCAATGAACCTGGCGGGGGGAGGAGGAGGAGGTTAAGTCCGCAGAATGTCTTACGGCCAGTGAGTGCGGGAGGGTCCCCGGTGCAGCTTGCGAGGAGGAGGAAGAGGGGGTCTGTCCGAGGGCGAGGCCAGTCCCCCGCTCGGGCCCTCCCTGGCAACACTTACGCGGTGAAGCCGAGAATGAGGCTGTTTTTCCACACCACCCGTGTGCCGAAGAGCCGGAAGACGCCGTGGTACTCTGCCCTGGGGATGCCCCCTGGCCGGCCGGCCACCTCTGGGGACAAAAGCAGAGCTTGGTGCCAGGGCCCGACTAGTAGGCAACCCGGCCGGGTGCGCGTTCGGGGACGCCTGGCAGGCAGAGCGGGGGCTCCGGGGAGGGGAGGGGGGCTGCCAGGCCTCCAGCTCCGACTGGCTCGGCTCAGAGGCCCCCCGTCCGCCACGCGCCCCGTTGCCCCAGCAGCACCCGGAAGGGGCACGCAAGGCCCAGCAGGCAGACCTACCTGTCGAGAGAGGCTCCCCCGTCCGGGACCCGCTTTCTGGGCCGACTCCATTGCCCCTGGCCAGGTCCTGCAGGGCCCGCTTGCCTCTCTCCAGCTGCCGAGTGGCCAAGAGCCACCTGGCCGACTCGGGAAGCAGAGAAGGAGACCTGGGCGGGCAGGCAGGAAAAGAACCAGCTGCTGGACGGAGCCGAGGGAGGGAGGGAGGGAGGGCAGGGGGTGGAAAGTCCCCACGGGCCTGTTCCCCAGTCTGGGTAACGGGAAGCGCCGCCAAATACCGTCTTCAGTGCAACAGAGGGAGGATATTCCACCCGGTCAATAGATGCCTCCGGCGCTTTCGCCATATCCCAAGCGCTGTCGCATTCCTCCTTCCCACCACTTCCTGGGTGCCCGCTGCCCGGCTCCCTTGCCTCCGTGCCTCCCCTTCGACGCCTGCTTCTGCAGAAGCACATTCCACAGGCATCACGCCTCCTCCCCCGTTTGAAGAAATCTTTCAGCAGCCGCCCCTTTCCGTGGCTAATGTGGCCCACAGAGCTCCGCCCGCCTGATGTGCCCCCAGAACACCTGGCCGCTTCGTTGCACGCCCAAGTCTAGATCTTTGCACACCACTGATAAGCAGTCCTTGAGCGCCCCCTTTGGGCACTGCTCTCCTACGGCTATTTGGCTCCCACACCCTCCTTGCTCTTCGACTCATAAGATGACCTCTCGCCCACAGTTGCCGAGTTTGCTCTGCCAAACACCTTCTGAAGTGCTCGGAAAGAATGTGCCGCTGGGGCGGGAAAGCCCACCCGCCTTCCACTCGGGTCCAGTTACACGCTTTGCGGGTGGTCCCGGCCCCTTTCCTCGGCTGACCCCGTGCCGCAAGGTTGTTAAGGAAAACTACAAAACCCTCGCTGCAGGAGGGCTCCCCTGCCAGTCGGAATGGGATGGTGCAGCATTTGCCACTCTTGAAGTTGCCAGAGAGGCGAGTCCTCTGCGCATACCACTCGGTCCCCTAAAGTAGGCGAGGCAGCAAGGAGGAGGGGGATGCGCCAAACGGGGAGCCAGTGGAGGCGGCGGACCCCCTCGGCGTCCAGGGGCAGGAGCTGCACTCACCACCAGCAAGCGGCCAGCAGAGCCAGCCCCAGCGTGATGGCTGCCTGGAGCAGCCGCCACTCCACGCAGGCCACGGCCAGTCCTGGCAGGATCATCTGCCCAGCAACCCAGAAGAAGCTGGCACTCATGGTGACCACCAAGCGGTGGGGAGGGTCACACAACTCCAGGCCTGAGGAGAAGCACAGGGGTAGCATGAGCGGGGGGGGGGGGGACGGAGGAGGACCACAAATCAGTGGGGTGGACAAGCGCCCGGCTCTGCTCTGGCCGAGGCCAGCTGCACCTGGGGGCATCCAAGCTTCCCGCTTCAGCAGCCAACGGGGAGGGAAGCCAGGACGTGTAGTTCAGCGATGCCGGATAACCGCCTGTTCCCCAAGCCTGCCCAAGAGAAGCGGGGCATTCGCCAACTGCCGTGGAAGCCATTCAGACCACTAGGATGCTGCATTTCAGGACAGCCGCCTCTGACCGCTGGAAGCCCCAAACCTCGCCTCATTCTCCTCTCGGAGGCATTAAGCTGAGCCACCTTGTTCCAAGCCTGGAGGTCACATGGGGGGGGGGGGCAAGCGTGCCTTCAACCGAGCACGATGGGCCTACAGGGAGGGGCTATTTTGGTAGCAAGGAGGACCTGGTGGGGTCACTCCTGCTCCCTGCCTGTCCTGGAGGACAGCGGAACTTGCAAGACCCAGAGCCTCCACGACAAGAGGCTCGCGGGCAGGAAGCCACTCACGTGCCACGTAGAGGGAGAGGAAGGCCCCAGCCAGCGTGGCCCCAAAGAGCAGCCGCATAACGACCAGCATCAGGTAATCCACTGCCAGGGCCACGGCGAATCCCAGCGGGAGAGACAGCGTCAAGGAAAGAATGAAGGTGGTCCGGCGGCCAAGCCTACAGAAGGAAGGGGGGCAGGGAAGAAGGGGGGGGAGGAGGAGGAGGAGGAGGAGAGGGCAGGAGGGGGAACAGACCAAACCCGGCTGCAGTGAAACAGCTCCCCCCCAGCCCACAGGGGAGCAAAATAGCACCTTGGTTACCGAAGACCCCTTCGATGCCCGCCCAGTGGGCCCAGGAGTGTCAGAACAATGCCAGGTTTCACAAAGTCCATTTTCACCGCAAGGCTGCAGGAGAGCAGGCTCACCCATCCTGGTCCTCCCAAAGAACGCCTTTTCTCAAACTGAGAGCTTCTTGTGAAAAACCATTCTCCTTCCTCCGGCAGCGTTCACGTAGAAACACAGCTCTCTTTCCCTGCTCTGCCCCTCCTGAGGGCGGCTCCCGGACTTGCTGGGCGGGCGGTGGGCAGGGGGCCCTTCCGCACTCAGGGCTGGGGACATGCTGTGGCAGCCCCCTTCCCTGACCTGCAGCAGGAGTTGGAGGCGCTGAGCCACAGCTGCAGGCTGAGAACTTCCCTATCTGAAGGAAGTGAGCTTCCAGGGGAAAAGCCTGCTCACCCAGGTTCTCTCACTTCGAGAGCGACAGCTAAGGAGGGAGGAAAAATTTTGCTTTTAAGCAAAACATGGGACTCAGGATCTCTGGCTGATCTACCACAATCTCTCCAAGATCGCCCTGTGAATCATCCTAGAAAGCAGGGATGAAACCCGAAGTTCTTCCTGCGGAGTGGCTCCCTCCCGCGCAGGGTTAGGCAGCTGCCTCTCCCACGCCAAAGGCAGCGCTTGGTTTCCCAACAGCAGCAGAAAGCCAAGCGCCCAGTCCTCACTGTGGCCGCCCAGGCAGCTCAAAGGGCGCAGCAGCCACGGGGAGCCGGGTCGCCTTACCTGTCACAGGCCGCTCCGAAGCCCGCGTATCCCACCAGCCACCCCAGCAGGTGAGTGGTCTGTTCCAGCGGCACCCGCCAGCGTCTGGAGCACACCAGGTCCCACTGCAAGGGAAGGCGCCCGTGAGCAGCAGAGGCAAGGGCCGGCTGGGACTCGCCGCCCGCCGTCTTTCCGGCACTCGCAGGCCGGCCCTGGGCGCCGGGGGCCGAGTAAGGTAGGGCCGGAGCCGCTGGGAGTCCGACAGCGCCGCCAGGGACCTCCCGCGCGGCCTCAGCGGCCCCGTCGGACTCCCGCCGGCCAAACGCCGCCGCCGCCGCCGCCCCGCCCTTCTTTGCGGCCACTTGGGGGTCCTCCGGGGCTGAGGCCGAGCCACCCCGCCCGCCTCGGGAGCGCCCCGCCGCCCAGGCCCACCTGCGTGACGACCGTGGAGCGGAGGCCGGCCGTGGGCAGCGCGTACTGCCAGCCGCGGGTGCAAGGCCCGGTGCCATTGGGCAGGCCGGGGGCGCCTCCGGCCTGCGGGTAGCGGTACAGCAGGCACTGGCTGCCCGGCGGCGCCGAGGCGTTGAGCAGATCCGGGCCGCTGGCGTTGCGCAGCGCGGCCGGGAGCAGCGCGGGATCCGGGCGGCAGTGGTGCTGCGGGACGACGGCCAGGAGCAGCCCCGCGGCCAGGCCCAGCGCCAGGGGCACGTTGGGCAGCCCCGAGGCGGCGGCCAGGAAGCGGGTCCGCCGCCCGAAGCCGCCCACCTGGCGCAGCACCCGCCCGTCGAAGTCCATGCGCCTCCCGGCCGGGCGGAAGAAAAGTGAGACGGCCGGACCGGCGGCGTGCTGCCTTTCTGGCGGAGGGGCGGGGCGGGGCGGGGCGGGGCGGGGCGGGGCGGAGAGGCTCGGCCGGGAGCCGAGGTAAGCGGGAGGCCGGGCGCGGCTCGCCGGGCGCTGCCTTCTCCGGCCGGGAGCCCGTCGAGGAAAGAGGAGACCGCGGGGGCAGGGAGCGGCCGCCAAAGGCGAAGGGCGGCTCAGGGCCGAGCGGCGCGCGAGGCCGGGGCCCCCGGGAAGCCCCCGGTGCGCGTCCGCCTGCTGCCTCGCCCTGGCTGCCCTCCGGAAGCCCCTGCGCCGCCAGCCACCCCCGGCCCTTCCCGCGTCTTTGGGGAAGGCGCTGATGAGGTATATGCTGGCTTAAAGGGGAAAAACCGATGCTTGAGAATAAACAGACAAGAATGCAGCTTGTTAGGGCCAACAGTGTTTACTGATAGGCATAGGGCAATAATGCAGATACAATCACATTATCGCAACAATGAAAAAGATGAATATACAGGATACATCATTGTAAAATGAAAAACAAAACAAACTTATAAGCAGAGTTCCGTGTATTGATCCCAGGGCCAGAGTTCCTGCCATGGCCTATACCCAAAGCCAGGCATAGCTCACTCTGCCCAGTCCACGGGAAGTGAACACGTGAAGAACTACATGGCTAAGAGACACTAGAAATCAAGAAGACATAGAACACCATTTTGCATGGTTGTATATTCAGTTCTTCTAGCTTTCTGATTGGCTGGAAGTTAGCTGTTACACACACTAGGCCTCAAAGCACACAGCATGAGTTCCCCCTCCTCCTTGCTCAGGGGGGCCTTGGCAAGTCTTCCCACGGAAGGACATCAGGAGGATATCTTCTCATGGGAAGATTTCCATTGCTAGCCATAACAATGGTACCTTCTAGCTTCATATCTAATGAAGATGTAAACAAAGCCAAGGCTTCTCTGTTGTCCAGCCACCTGGCATTCACGTCATCGTGAGAATGCTTTGCTTTGCTTTGTAAAAGATGCAATTTGCCAAAACACTTTTGCATTGAAAATAAATCCAATTTACCAATATCATATAGTATAAGAAATCTGACAGGCGCTTCTTGTTCTGAGGGCGCTCTGCAGCTGCTCTGGGGCAATCCCTTTGGTCCACACCAAGGAGAGGGCGACAGCCTCCCCCCCCCGCCCCGGGCGTAGGCACGCACCCGGCCTTCCGCTCCGGAGGGGTCCCTGCTCGCTCCTCTTCCCGTTTGGCTTGGGGCACGAGCTGCTGCTCCAGGCCTGTTGGCAGCGCCTGCTGGGCAGCCACGGAGTGAATGCCAAGCCTCTGCGCTTCCATCTAAGTAGGGAGAGGGCGTGCAGACCACGGCGGTGAGGCCAGGCCAGGAGCTTCTCTAATCAGGCAAATGGGAGGCCGGGGCCAGATCTTCGGTTGCTCCAAGCAAGTGACTGGAGAAACATTACCAATTGTCTCTTGCAAGACCCTCCCTCCCCAGCCGCCCCCCAGCCGCCTTTTCTTTCTGGCAGCCCAGTTATTTCCAGGACCCCTTCACGGGGTCTCCCATTCTGCTGTTCTCCAGCCGTAACGTCGGGGCTCTTTCCAGACTAGCCCAGAGCAGGGCCAACCCGGAGAGAAGAGGGCGGCTGTTGCGACTGTTACTGCGTGAAAACACGGAGCTGGGCATGACGCGGAGGCTTGAGGCCCAGAGGCCTGCAGCTTCCTCCTGGGGAGCTGGGTGCTCCTGGGGGAAGCTTTTTGTCTGTGGCTTCTTGTGGCCTTCCTTCAGGAGCCGGGAGGGGAGCTGCTCCTTCAATGGCGGCTCTGCCCGCCCCGGCGGCGGGGGCTGCTGGGGGGCCATGAGCTGCAGCTGACCGAGGCCGCCTGTGAAAGGTCCCTTCCCGCCTGTCACGGGCCTCTTACTGTTGGCTCAGTTGGGCGGGGCCTTTCCTGGACAGGGAGAGAATGGTGCGGTGGCCAGAGGCAGAACCCGCTCAGTCCTGTTAAGCAACTTTTCGGCTTGACTTAATACCCGGCTGTCCTTAACTGGGTGTACCAAGAGCTGTTCTGTTTGCTCTCGATTAAATTAAAGTGGTTGCTTTAATTCCCAGATTGCATTCGAGCAAGTTGTGCTAAAACGCAGGGGGGAGGGAGGGATTTTGCTGACTGGAAGGCTGCTGGTGTGAATTCTGTCTTGTGACATGCCAGCGTATTATTATTTCAACTCCCCTTCCTCTAATTGTTTTTTAAAAAATACATCTGGCCCATTCATGGCTTGTGTGTGAAACCGCTTATCCAGAGCGAGCAGCAGTGTGTCAGCACAACGCACCAAGCCACAAAGGAAGTAACTGTTCAAACCAGCCAAGCTTAACACGCTGCACAAGCATCACTGCATGGTCTTTAACTGACCTGATGAAGTAGATTCCTTGACCCCATCCTTCAGATCACTATCTTGGAGATGTAGCTCTACCACCCAAGGAACAGCAGCGTCCCCCAACCTTGCAACTTTGGAGTGAGTGAGTGAATGAGTGAGTGTGAGTGAGAGTGTGTGTGTGTGTGTGTGTGTGTGTGTGTGTGTGTATAGAGTGTCTCAGTTCTCTGAGTTTAGCTTTAGGACTTCTGGGGTTGCTCCACAAATTCCTGCACAAAACGTCTCAGAAGACCTACTCATGCAAGACCAGGACGATGCCTGCTGGGTGTGTCACATTTCAGTCTTCTCAGTCTTTTGGATTAAGCGTGTGGGCCACTAAGTTTAAAAAAAAGAGGTGAGTTGCAACTTGCACTCTTTCTCAGTAACATATTTAGAGAGAGAGGGGACACGTAAGCACTAAGCTAAAAAAACACGCACAAGCTTTGAGCAGCTTTAGGCTGAACAATTCAGTGAAAGGAAAAAAAATCCAGTCACAAGGCATTTCATATCTCAGGCTGAGGCTTCACTCCCTTCCCTGCGTCTGATCAGTAAAAGTGGCCAAAAGAGGTTGGAAGACCCCAGGTCTGGTCTGGAAAAACAATCTTGCTAAAGAATGTGCCTGGGAACAAAATAAAGGGGGGAAATTCTGAAGGGGTGTTTTGTGCAGTTTTCTAAATCAAATTTCGAGAACCCACCGAAAACCCTGGTGCCAGACATTCCCACTGCCCCCGTTCAGAGGCCAAGGCCGAGCCTTTGCTGTGATGTAGTCGGAAGAAAGCTGTGTTAGTCTCTGGAAGCGAAGGATCAGGAATCGCCTGACTGAATGAAATGCGTTAGTTGGAAAAGGCGCAAAGGCGGTGGCTTTGGTGGGCTTCAGCTCACTTCGTCAGATACATCGAGCGGTCAGGGTTCGGGTGCCCTGAATAAAATGGGCTAATTGGGAAAAGTGCTTCCAGACTCCTCCCAATTTCCTGCGATGTAGGCAACACTCCTATCGCAAGTTCGGAGGTTCGAATCCCTAGCCCCACGTGACGGAGTGAGCTCCCGCACTCGCCCCAGCTCTTGCCAACCCAGCAATTCGAAAGCATGCAAATGCAAGTAGATGAATAGGTACCACTTCGGTGGGAAGGTAACAGCGTTCCGCGTGCGTCATGCGGCCACATGACCGCGGAAGTGTCTTCGGACAACGCTGGCTCCTCGGCTAACAAACGGAGATGAGCACCGGCCCCTAGAGTCAGACACAACTGCACTAATGTGCGGGGGGAACCTTTACCTTTCTAGGCAACACTCCAGCACACAACTTCCTACTTCTCTTCAGCCTGACAATGGCCAACATCTGCCTTGCTTGGCAAAGTCTGGAACTGGCGTACGATGGGGGACATGTTCAACCTTGTAGGTTCGAGTTCAAATCTTACCTGAGGTATGTCTATCTTTGCTCCTTCAGTTCCCTCTCTGTAAAAATGCCTGTGCATGAGAACTCTCCTCGGGAATGTACAAGCCACAGCTGTGTGAACCAGGTGAAGAAGGAGAGCCCATTTGGAAACTTTTGGAGAAGCAGAGAAAATCAAAAAGCCCACAGGACACACTGGCTTTTTTTTAAAAAAATTTATTTATGAACATTATCTCTTGAGGGACAACAGCATCTCTGCACTTCTCTCTGTACATGCAACTGTAGAAAATAACACCTGTATTTACTTTGCCTCTTTCTGCAGGAAGTTGTACAGCTAAAGGGCAGTTTTATGGTGGCCTTGGCAGCACCAGCACTGACAAACTATATGTACACAAACTACATTGGTAAAAAATAAAAAAATACATGATTACATTACAAACAATGCACCCTGCTGCTGTTTAACTCCACATTCTATGCAAGTTGCACTAGTACAAATAAAAGGGTGTGAATTGACCTGTGAGAGTTATTTACATGTATATATACAATTGTCTTGTAGAAGCAATTTAAGGGGGGGTATTTACACGGGTCCAAATCAACAGATGCAGGGTATCACACAGTGCCACGCCTAGGCTTCAAAGTGTGGATTTTGGGGTGGGGAGGGGAATCCCATTACCGTCAAGAAGAAAAGGAAAAGGCAGCTGGATCCCACTGTGGCTTAGAAGGTGAAACACGAGGACAGGTTCTGAGCGGGGTGGACTAGCTGAACCGCAAGTTTCCCAATTATTGATGGGAAGCTTTCCAGTTACGCTGTGCACCCCCAGCGTGGCAAGACACATTCCCTGCAGTAAAAGGCTTCTCGGGGATGGGGGCTCGGACACTTCCACGGAAATCCTTCTGACGTGCAAGTTCCCTCAGGCTGCTCTGGGCTGCTGGCCTTGGACCTGGGGCTGGTCAGCCACAAGGAGGGAGCTGGGGGCGGCCAAGACATGCAGCTTAAGTGCTGCCGACCCAACTCAGAAGTACCGTGTTGGTAGGGAGCATTCGTGCTTCCCTGGTTAAGCAAAGTGGAAGAACCACAATTTCAACCAGAAGTTGGCTCCATCCACGTTCACAGAAGAGGAAGTGGAAGCCACGCCCCACCACCTCCAAACGAGGCCCCATTCCATAAAGCTATGCTGGCGACCATCTATTGAAAGCCCCCACATATTTTTAGGCAGAGGTTTTCCTCTACTCACTGCATTCCCAACGGAACTCTCCCTGGCACCAGATACTAAGAAACAATGGCTTGTCATCTGTTCCCCCCCCCCGCACCCCCACTCCCCACATGCATTTGGTGGAGTTTTATAGGCACAAACTTGCCAGCTAGCAATCCAAGCCAGACAGGAGAGAGGTACCAATGGAGCAGCTGGCATGGAATGGAATTGAAAGCAGGACCCTCCCTCCTGGCGGGTCGGCCTTTAAGCGGTGGGCTGGCTGATCAGGCCCTGGGGAAATTTAAGAGAGATGCATCTTCTGCCATTTCTAGCAAGTGTCCTGGGTCTCATGGCAAAGTCTGGGTCTTGCCGGTTCCCCACAATGCAGCACTTTTACAGCCTGCCTTAGAGAAGGGCTGAAAGCTTGGCAGGCGGGGAGTGGCCTGGCATCCCCCTCTGCCCAAGCCGCGAGCCTCCTCCAATCACAGGAGGTGCAAAAGGGCAAGGCCTCTTGAGGGAGCCACCCTCCAGGAAGAGGAGCAAGGCCCGGGGCCCAACTCAGCCAGGGTTCCGAGAGATCCTTCCTGGGGGCAGACAGGAGCCCCACCTTTCTCCTCGCTACACTCACTCGGCCCTCCCCCCGAAATCTCACTACCTTTGCCTTATGTATGACAGCCCATACTCTGAACTGTGGGGCAGTGAAGTTCCCCTTTGCTAGCACAGGAACGCAACGGTGCGTCGTTCATTCTGAATTCTGTATGCACGTTGCCAAAACGATGCAGATTCAGGAGTAAATCTCTCCATAAGCTACGGAACGACAGGTCCACATTTGCCTTCATAAATTTACTTCCGCATCCAGTCTCCTTGGGAGGGTGCTTTCTCCATTCTTTCCTAGCTACCAGCTCCCCACGACTCAGGGCTGTCAATCCACACGTTCGGGTCTGGAAGCAGCCAGTTGCAAAAGACTTCTGCGAGGGTCACGTCAGAGAACTGAACATTCCTAGCATACATAACCAGAAAAATACCACTGGCAAAAGTTTTGGAAAATAGGATGCTCCTTGCCCCATCGCGCTCTCAACAGCAAGCTCTGCTCCCTCGGTCAACAACCAGAGAGCCTCTTAAGGGGGAGGTTAATCCAATCGAGCTCTGTTCTGAACTTCCTGGTTACAAAATTCTACTACATAATCCACAACGTGGAACCTGAGAAAAGTTGGACCAGAAACCCCGGTGGCTCTCCTTGCTCTCTTGCGGACACTCCCTCTACAGCGAGCGGCTTGGGCTTCAAGAACTAACGCCGCTGGCCCTCTTCCGTCCCCATCCCCGAGGTCCACTGGGGTCTTGTTCAGTCCAGACTTTCCCACAGGAGCTCTTTTTCTGCCGGTGTGCAAAGAGCAGCCGCCCGGTTCCTCGGGCCCCAAAGGGGAGCACAAAGCCTTTCCAAGGTCAGTCCGTTGTGAGATGTCAAGCCTTGCACAGCGAAGGCCCAGGCTGCAGCTCAACAGTGACAAGGGAGGAAGAAAAGGAAAAGGGGCGGCGTGCAAGCGTGAGCACGTGGCCCGCCCGGGAGACGGATCGCCAGGCCAGCTGCACAGGGCCGAGGGGGCCCGTCTGGCCCACGGGCTGGAGAAGCACCAGGCGGGAGGGAGGGCTGCCTTGGGTGAACTATACATACAAGGGTCATTTTAATTAATTAATTTATTTCTTTACACATGACTGAAAGTGATGTTACAGTACATAAGTTATTTACAACTGTGCAGTAATGTGTTGCAAAATAAATTATCTAGAAGGCAGCAAAAAGTACATTGTTAATGTATATAAAACTGTACAGCTTTTAAGGGATACAATTTCTTTTTATATGAGTATTGGCTCTTGTAGTGTTTTATCTTTTTCTTTTTTCAAGTTATGGTCTCAAGAAAGAGAAACAAAATGCCCAAGATTAAAGGAAAAATATATATTTTTTTTATATATATATATATATATATATATATATATATATATATATATATATAAAAACACCACGTGGATTTTACTCCACTTAAAAACAGAATTGCACAGTCCTCGCTCTGCGCCACTTACTTCTCTGTTCTCCGTGGTCAGGCGCCTCCCCAGGTTTTGGTTGCTTGAAAGATGCCCCCCGTTTCCAGTCCAGTGGTGTGACTCTCCGCACCACCTCCAGGGTGCAGCTCGGTGCCTTCCTGATCTGTGGCCTCGTTGCAGCAAGAAGCTAAAGCATGGCCCGCTCTTCCGTCCGCCATCCCCCGAGTTTGGACCTGCAGGGTCTCGGAGGGAAGGTCCACCCACAGGCAAATGGAAGAATCAAAGCGCTTGAAACGGCAGAAATCGCGAGCGCACCAAGGCTGCGGCGGCCTCACGTCTCGGCAGCTGCTGCAGCACCACCAAGACAGAGAGAGAGAGAGAGAGAGAGAGAGAGAGAGAGAGAGACTGAGACTCTCCCCTCGGAGTCTTCCAGCACCGCCAAGTCTCTCTTCCTTCCGCCGGTCCTGAACACGCAGCCGTGTGCAGGCTGCCTTCTGCCACAGAGGGTGGCGCGAAAGGAGCTGTGCCTCTCCTTCCCCTGCTCCTGCGGCCTGGCGCGCATGGAGGCTCCATGAAGGAAGTGCCACTTGTCGCTCTGTCACTGATGTTCTGCTTCCTCCTCGTCTGACTAGGGATTCATCAGCAAGCAGTTGTGTCTGTGTCTGTGTGTGCGTGCGTGTGAATGCCTACGCCCATCCTGGAGAGGGGAGCTAGGGGGTGGGCACCCAGCCATGCCAGTTTGCAGTCAGAATGTCTCCGGGCGTGGTACTGTCATGCCGGCAAGAGCACAAAGTCATCGTTCACGTCCACCATTGGCACGTAGAACGAGGGCACCTCGTTCACGCAGAGCGATTTGTGCCCAGCAGGGTCCAGCTCCTGCACTTTCAGCTGCCACTCCATTCGCTGCACTGCATTCAAGGCTGCGGCTTCGTGTTGCTGGCGCATCAACAGGCACGTCTGGGTCAGAAAAGAGAGGACAGCACGTTGAGTGCGAGAAGCAGAAGGCGCGCGTGCTGGGCCTGGGGCTGCCTCGGTAGGCCCGGGATGCTTAGAACACCCCCCCCCCTTTTAAGTTCAGAGGGACACGCTCTCCCTCCCTCCCTCCCTCCCATGAGCAGGTATGGGGAAGCGGGAACGGGATCCCCTCTTCCGGGTGATCCACGAAGCTTCTCCTCTTTTTGTTTCTAGACATCCACTGGAGATGGCTAAATCGTGAATGAGCTGGAGGTTGAGAGAGATGAATTAAGAGGTCCTATGTCATGGAGACAAGGAGCAAAAACGCTACCCATTTGGATAGATGTTTGGATGCCTGAACCAACAGGTTCAAAATGTTTAGTCTAAAGGTTAGAAGGATTTCATGTTGGGAGGGCCGTTCAAGAGAAGATGGTGCTCTGTCATTTAAAGGACTTTCAGAGATAACACACCCTTGGGTCTTCATTATCGTTTTTAATTCTGGTTAGTTCTTAAACTGAATTTTTGCTATTGTTATTCAACTGACCTTCTTCAACTTTTAATTTTAGAGAAAAGCAGATGGCCATAAAAATAACACCATCATCATAGTTCCATCCTCCCAGGTCACTGTCCCTGCGTACCTGCTGCCCTTGGGGAGAATGTATGGAGGTAGGTAGGGCAGGCAGGCAGGCAGGCAGGCAGGCAGACCTTAATGGATTTGTATCCCACATTTATTCAGGAAACACTAAGGGATAGCAACATCTCACCACTTAGACCAGTTTCAAATAAATGTTGATTTACAAAGACACACACACCCTTTTAAATTTGTTTTTAATTAAGTGCGTATGTGAACTCCAGGCAAGCAACATCCTTAGACACGTTGTTTTTCCTCTGACGGATGGGCTGGGGGGAGGAGGAAAGAGGCCTGCTGGGGCAACGAAGGGCTTCTTCAAAAAGAATGAAGTCTTTAAAAGGTTGAACTACAGGAGGTTTCATTTTGCTTTAAAATCAGGTAATAGCTTTGCAAGGTTTTAGCTCGGATGAAAGGAAAGAAATAAAAAAACAATCAGGATAGTGGCAGAATACAAGGAGCCCAGGTTACAAGTGATTGGAAAGGTCTGGCCGAGGTCTTGGTTTCAGCTTGGAATGAGCATGTGACGAGGGCCTTGGACCGGACTATGCCTGCACGGACTGTGGTCGTGAATCCACAGAGAGTTGACGCAAGAGATGCCTAGAGTGCCACTGGAGGAAGACAAAGAGCAAGGCTAGCCAAGCACAGGTGGGAGCCTGCGTTAGGGCCTACCTTGTGCAGATAAGAGCAGGGAAGGAGGCTTACTTCTCTGGTCTGACTGCATCCACAGAGAGCCAGCCAGTCGTCCTGTTTTGGGTGGCCAGATCCCTTCCGTGTAAGGAGGGACGGGGGGGATCCCCTGCAGGGCCACTGTGAGGACTATGCCAGGCATCTGTGGGGCAAAGTCACTCGAGTTCGCTCTGAGTTAGACTGTGGCTGGGCAGGTCCTATGGAGGTGCCCAAGGCAGATCTTAACTGGGTTACTGGGGAGGAGTTTGAGCCGGTCAATCATGATGAACTGGACAGGGTCCTTGCTGCTGTGAGTTCTGCCACCTGTATTCTAGACCCGTGCCTCTCCTGGGAAATTGCGCAGGGCTGGGTCCAAGCAGTGGTTAATGCCTGTGTGTGTGTGTGTGTGTGTGTGTGTGTGTGTGTGTGACAGAGAGAGAGAGAGAGAGAGAGAGAGAGAGAGAGAGAGTGAGAGAGAAGGGGTGGTGGTGGTCCCTTCTGTGATGGCCTGGATGGGGAGGAGCAGGCTATGACCTAACCCTGGCAAGACAGAGTGGCTTTGGGGTTTTGGCCCCCGGAGTCCAATGCACTGTCATCTTTGACTCTTGATGGGGTAGCACTCCCCTGGACAGAGTTGATGCAGAATTTGGGAGTCCTCCTGAACTTGCAGCTAGACGACTTTGCACAAATTCATCTTGTGCACCAATTGCACCCATTCCGGGACACCTTCGTCACCTTTCAGTTGGATTACTGCAACACACTCTACACTGGGCTGCCCTTGAAGACCACCTGGAAGTTTCAACTGGTCAGCGTGCAGCGGTGCATGCAGTTCTGGGTGCTTTGCAATCTGCCTATGTTGCACCTCTGTTGTGCGAGCTGCTTTGCCTTCCAGTTCCTTCCCAGGTGCAATTCAAGGTGCAGGTTATCACCTTGAAAGCCCTGTATGGCATGGGGCCGGGTCACTTGCAGGATTGCCTCTCCGAGGGTATCTGCCTGTCTCACCAGGTCAAAGAGTGTGGGCATTCTCCTGGTTCCTTCCCTTGAATATTGCCATCTGACAAGGCCTTGAAGACGCGCCTTCTCTGCGGCTGCCCTGGCCTCTTGCAACAGCCTCCCCCCGGGATTTGGAGGGTCCCCACCCTCTTAAGCCTTCCAGAGAACAGCGAAGACCTGGTTCTTCTCCCACGCACTGGGCTAGGACAGAAGTGAGCCCAGCAAATGTAGAATAGGTGGGGCTGTGGTGGGAAGTGTGATGCCTTTATATGGTTTTATCAATGTTGCTGTGAGCCACCTAGGATTACCATGAATAAGATAGGTGGCCACGTAATGAATGAATGAATTAATAATGAATTAAATGAATGAATGAAGGTTGCATTGCTGATAAAGGCTTCTTACAAAACTCTACATACACAAGGAGACCGGGCATTCCTGGGATGGCAACAACTGATTCATTCCCAAGAAATTGAGAGCTTTATAAACATTCTGTTATCAGAAATGTAAACGTTTTCAGTAACTTACCACCTAGTTTTCTTTCTGTGTATTTTAAGAAAAGCAATTTACGGAATGGAACAAAGTCAAGTCAGAGCATGTGGTATCTGTAATGGGCCCGCCTACATGGAACAACTGGCATAAAAGCGCATAAAAGCATCGCACTGCCAGAGGGAAGGGCCACAGATGCGGCTAAAGAAGATGAACTGTTGCCGAGAGCCAGAACAGCTGCTTCCGCCACGGCATGAGGGGAAGAGCGCCACAGAGAGGGCAGGGGCGGGGCGGGGGGGCGGGGCCTGAGCTACTGTATGCAGGACTTCCCCACAGTAAAGAGGGCCAGCGAGCTCTCAGCGCCCTCTAAGCAGCTCACAGGGAACCATGTGCTTTTTTGAAGCCCCCCCCCCCAATTTCCAATTCTCTGTATGAAAATAATTTTCAGAAGAAAAACACTGAAGGAGGGGCAGAATGGAAGTGACAGGCCCCCTCCCAACTATCACCCTCCCACATAAAGCAAACCTATTTTATTGGAAGAATGGCTCAACTGCCAGTTTTTAAGGCTAAATGTTCCTGCTGTCACCCTTTCACAGCAGAAGCAACGATCCTTCATTGATCTCCTGAATGAGGAACATCTTTGGAGGAAGGACAAGCCCACGCACAGACCACCCCCCCTTTTTGCCTACACAGAAAGGCTTTTGCAGAGCAAGGAGGTCAGTGCAGCTGCAACAGCCCCCATTCCAAAGACGTCAAACCGGTTTGTTTCCGAATCAGACACGGAGCAACTTCATTTGGAGATACCTGATGGAATAGGCAAGCAAGTTTCCCAGCCTGTTGTGGTTGCAAACATGTACAGAGTGCTGGAAAATAAGTGTTATCAGTGCAATTATAAAATAATTAGGGAAGGTGGGGGAGTCGTGGGCAGTAAACTCACGGATCATCACGAACCTACGCCCACGCTTTAATGGGATCTCCTCTGAACCACTATCAAGTTCTACTGATGCCCCTGGACCGCACAGTAAAAAGCCATCCATCTTAGAAGCCAGATACATGGATCCCAAGCATGGGCTCTTGTGGAGAATTGTGATTTTCAGAGACTGTTGATTAAAAAATCACAATCACAGAAACTGGCGGGCCAGGGGAATCTCTTCTAAGAATCAGGCACCCAGCTGAATGATGGGAATATTTTTAAGGCGGGGGAGGCAAGCAGCCTAGTCAGCACGACAGGAGCGGATGAAGGACAGATCTGAGGAAAGCAGCCCACGGCCCCAGGCCTCTCCCCCAATCCTGGGGCAGGCCCGAGACACAGCCTGGGCTGCCACCGACACCGCTTGCCTGGCCCGGCAAGAGCCCTCCTGGCCGCACTGCTCACCTTCATCCGGTCGTATTTGTCATCCACGTCCTGCAACCATGAGATGAACTGGCGCGCATTGAAACGATCTCTGACAGATTTGTTTTCATCTCCCTGAGAGATAAAGGAAGAGTAAGTGGGAGACAGAAAGACTACAAGGACTTGTTATTTCTGGTAACCCTATACCTGAAATCGGGGGCATGCGCAGCCTTCCTGAGCTGCAGCCCCCAACTCCAGCACCTTCTCTGTGGTAGAAGAGAACGCCCATTCTTTCATGGTGTGCTGAACCAGAGGCCAAGGATCAATAGGACGGATAGCTAATACATCCCCCCTGCCCTGCTCTGTGCATGGGGACTGATGCCTGCAATGCACCACTCGGCTTCCCACCGAAGTGACAGCTTTATAGCCAGCAGGGAGAGCAGCTTCCGAGCTAGTGGCCGGCAGGAGGTGCTGGTCTCCTTGTTCTGTGCGGCTGCAGCCACTTGCACATTTCCTCTTGCCGCAAAGCAAGCCTCCCTCTGACTCATCCCCAAATACTTGCACAAAGCTGCACTGAGCTGCGAGGGGGGGGACCTGCAGTCTGAGGTACAGAGACTTGGTCTGCACAGTTCAGAAGCTCCGCAAGATGAAAGAGATCTGAAGCAACGCGATTAACAAAGCTGCTGTGAAGGATGACCCAAGGAGAATTTGGTGCCGGTCCCTGAGAGCGAGCAGTCACCCAACCACGTGGCGGTTGTTTCCCCCGCTCACCCCTAGCATTCCTTTGGAAGCCTCATCAGTTCTCCCAAAGCCATAAAAAGAGTGCAGAGTCTGCTGGCGCATGGCCAGCGCAGGAGTGGGAAAGTAAGAATCACCGCAATACCAAAAACATCTTCTCCGCCTCACGCCTCACCATCCCCTGCAGACACCCCGAAGGAGAAGAGTCCTGGTAGGCAGAGCCAGACCTGGTTTTCCAGAGGCATGTTGTACACCTCCGAGTCCAGAAGCATGGTGCAGGCGCTGAAGGGCACGGCTTGATTGGCTATCGTCCTTGCTGCCCGACAATGAACTCTCAAAATCTCCTGTTCACAGGACACAATCAGCTTCTCCTGGAGAAAGGAGGAAAGCAGCATTACCGGGGACCAAGGGACAGCCCACCCCACCCCACCCCACCCCGCCGGCTCTGGACCCCGGGCAGTTGCAGTTACCCGCTCGATGCTGTGCTGGAGTCGCAGCTTGCCACGGACGGCTTCCTGCTGTTTGAACAGCTCCTTCAGGGGCTCGGCCAGGGACGGGGGTGGGGCGATCTGAAAGGCACAGAGCCGGGGCGTTACCGGTGGAGGTCTGTCCGGCGCCCGCCTGGTCCAGCGGACGGATCTGTGCCTGGGGCGGGGCGGGGCAGACCCAGCCCGAAACGCCTGCGCTCCTAGCAGGGCTCCGCACGAAGCAAATCCGGACAGGGAGACGTTGCTCACACAACCCTCCAGCCTCCCTCCTCTCAAACCAACCGAACCTCTGCCCATTTACGCTGCGGAGCACGAAGCAGGAGCGCAGCTTGGGGCGGGATGGCCACCTCACCTCACCTCACCTTCCACCCTGCGGTTGCACGTGGGGGAAGTGCATCAAGGGCCTGCTTCTCCGATCCTCAAACAGGCTGCTTCTAACTTATGGGTATCGGGCTGCAGCCAGGCCCCCTGGAGCTGCCGCCTCCCCACTAACATCCTTAAACGGCCCTCTAAGGAACTGTGAACTGTTTGGGCTGCTCAGCTCGCCCTCCCCTGGCCTCAATCAAAATGTCCTGCAGCTGGAAGAAGAGGGAATATCAAAGGAACCCTTTCTGCCAGCCCCCTAAATGTGACTTTCCTGATTCCGCCTTCCTGCTCTACCCGGAGGGAGCAAGGAGGGTCTTCCCTGCCCTCCGACCCAGTGTGGAGGGCAGAGAGCAGGAAGCAGGCGGAACCTGCTGCGTGGCCAGAGGAGGAGCTGCTGCTCCTGACCGCAGAGATCCCCAAAACACGACTGGAAAGAATCCAGCTCTACTCGGAGCAGCATTCTGCTCTCATCTCTTGGTTTCAACAACGGTACAAACCGAAGTAACAGAGATTCAAACTTAGTGCCTCCTGACAGAGAAGTTTCTACTGGCAGATCCCCTTGTTGCAGAACATGCCAAGAATAATGGAAGCACCTATGAAACCAAAGATGCTGTTCCTCTTTCTGTCTGGCCAGGGAGTTGTTTGTATAAACTGCCTTCCCGCCGTCACAGCGATACAAAGTCATACCAAGCTCGATCTGCTGACAGCTGGGGTTGCTATTAGTTTTGGCGATTTCTTCAGTGTGGGTTTAGAATTTCCATTCTGAGTTTACCGTATTTTAATTTTCACGCACTGTCCTACAGACTCACAATTACTAGCTGGCCCAATACCCACCTATCCCTTCCAATGCTTTCAAGGAGTTGCTGCACTCCAGCCTATCTCCTCACGGGACTCGATTTCTGCCCTTTGCCAGCAAGTCTTGGGTGGCATCAGGTCAAAGTGACAATGGAGGCATGAGAAAATGGGGGCCTTTCCTTCTTGCTCTATGAAGCACTTGACTGGGAATACTTCCGTGAGGCGGCAGTCGGTCTGCGACGCAGCGAGTGGGGATAGACGTGGCTGCTGCCATACTTGCAAAGCTTAGAAAGGCAGCAAGGAAAACAAGCAGCAGATTACTCACCACGGGAATGTGCAGCTTGCTCAAAGGCTTTCCATCCAGCAAATAGGAGCCTGTGTAGGTGACATACTCGGCGTAGCACTGGGGCGCTTGGGGAGTGATGTAGCAAAGAATTTTCCGCTTCTCCTCAATTTTCTTCCTGATCTGCAGGTATTCGAAATAAGGATTGGACCGGTCACTGTGGTAAGGTTCGATATCATCCAGCTTGATGGTGTCGACGATGGCGGCCAACGTCTGCTGGATCATCTCCCGGGTCTGCTGGGTGGTGGTGTTGATCTGCTGCTGTATCTGCTGGTTGGAGCGCTGGAACCGCCGCTTCCGGGGGTGCTGCGCCTGGGCATCCTCCTCCTCGGTCACACGTCCCTTCGCCCTTGTGGAAGGCGCAGAAGCAGGGGGGTATTCTTTTTCAGAGGCGGCAGCATGCTGCTTGTTTTGATTGGCAAGCATTTGGGCTCGGTTCCTGGTGATCCGCTGGGGGATCTCTTCTATTTTGGGAGCCTTTGGGGGTTCGGGAATTGGCTTTGGTGCAGATTCCGCAGCTTCTACCTGGACATTCCCTTGGGGCACCTCTGCCTGAGAAGAAGCCGCCTGGCTGGTGCCCCTCGTAGCCGCCGCTTCTTGAGCTTCAGCGCTCTCCATCCTGTCTGCTTGGCTCAAGCAGCCCTGAGAACCGTCACTGGATGCAAGAGCAGTTGAGGAGTGTTCTTCTCCACTGGCCTCTGCCTCCTTGGGCTCCAACTGCACAAGATCTACTGATCCTGCATCCTGGGCATTCTGGGAGATCTCCGATTCTTCTCCGTTTTTCTGCTCTGGGGTGCTACATACATCCGACACAACTTTTACAGAAATCTCATCCAGCTTCTGTTCATCACCTTGCAGATCTGACTCCCCGGGTGGAATGCTTTGTGGATTTAGGCTCAGTTCCTCCTGATCCTTTGCAGACCCCAAGGGAACCCCAACATCCAAAAGTGCTGCAGTGATGGCTTCTGAAGGCACAGCATGGCTTTCTTCACCTGCCTCCACCATTTCAACCTCTGGAACTTCTTTTGTTTGAAGTGGCAACTCTGGTAAAGAGAATGGGCCCAGGTCCAAGTCATCCTCTGAGTTTGTGAATGGATCAGGCCACGCGACTTGTTCCTCTGGATTCACAGGGGCAATGCTACTATTCTCTAAGAAATTTTTTTCAAGAGCATCAGCAACTTCCACTTGGGGCTCTGCTGGCTGCAAAGCCACGTCAGGTGCCTCTTCTGGGACAGGCTTGCAGTTACTGAAAAAGCTATCTAACCTAGCAGGGGAGTCCCCATACGAAGCTTGTTGTTCTGCAGTCACTATTTCTGGTGGAATTGTTTCATCAGCATCTTCCTTTGCTTTATCAAGTCTTGGTTCAATCACTGAGAGGGGATATGAAGCAGGGGAGCTGGGATATAGGGTATCTGCAGAAATGAAGGGCACTGGTGTGGGATGTGTTGTATCTAGAGAGCAGAAAGGCTTTGGGGAATCAGGGCGATGCTGAGGAGATTTAAGCAGCAGCTCAGATCCCACTGACCAGCTTACAGGATGTTCAGGAGGATTGCCAATTAAGCTAGGTGGCACTGGAGGATGTCTTTTTGGTGTGTTTTCCCATTCGGCACTGTTCTGTTCGGGAATGCCAGAGTCAAACTCATTCTCCTCGATTGGGGGTAAAAAGCTGGTCTCTGGGGGCATAATGGAAGCAGTTGCCTGCTGATCCTCTGTAGCATCCAAAGGCATGTCAAGATCTGGTGGGAGAGCACTTTCTACAGAAGGGGCAAGCAGCTCATCTCTGTGCGAAGGGGAAGATTTAGCTTGCAATCCAGAAAATACACTTTCAGGGGACTGGACAACGTTGCTAACAGTTCCTGAGGTGCAATGCAATGCCTCTGCTTTAGGTGATGGGACTCCATAGTCTGGCGAATAATATTCTGGAGATAGACATGGGAACTTTTCGGTAGGAACAGAAGGAAGAGGCAATTTCTCCTCCATCAAGTGCTGAACTGGAGAATCATAACTGGATGTGGCTGGGACACTCTGCTGCCTAAAAAATTTATCCCCAACACTGAATTCTTCTTCCGGTGCCCTTCTAATATCCACAGACATCGACCGGTGGAGATTTGTGGAGGGGATGACCCTTGTTGGGGTCTGACTTGGATTCTCAGAAAATCCACTTGAAGGATTTGAGTATCTGTCAAAGAAAGATGGAGAACAAGCATTCATGGACATAGTAGAGATGGGGAGGGAATGCTGAGAATCAGCACAGTCAAACATCAGGTCTGTGTAATCTTCATTGCTGCAAGATGGAGTTCGTGGTGTTTGCATCACCTCTTCATAGCTTGGACACGAAACAACTGACGCTGGTGTGGGAACCCCCGTTGGCCTGTGTTGATCTGGCCTCGGAGAAGCAGGCAGGATTTCCTTCAGTTGGGGACCAGCTATCCAGTCCTTGGAATCCACCCCCACAGCAGGTTGGGTCTTGATATCAGGAGATGCTATGGGAGCTAGTGGGCCTAGGTCTTTGAGTTTTTTGTCTTTCAACTGAGTGTCAAGAGCTGGTGGTTTCTTGGTGGTCAAATCCAGACTCTTCTTGCGCAAGTCCTCGTTGGCTTTAACTTTGTCTTTTAATTTGGGGTCTCCAGATCTATGCCTCATCTTTTCCATTTGCTTCATTCTCTCTTTGTGCCTTTTGTGGCGCTCTTCAATCTCAATATCTTTTTGGCTCAACATCCTCTCAAAGCTGGTCATCATCAGGTCCCCATCTCCTAAAAGTTTTTCCCTGGGTCTGATGTCTTTTTTACTGCCCTCTTTGGGTAAGACGATTTTATCATTCCCATTGCTCATTTTAAGACACTCGGCTTTATCCTTTTCTTGGTTTTCTTTCAGTCTCTCCTTTACTTTGAGGTCACTCAACTTGGATGCTTCTTCCTTAGATTTGTCTCTAAGGGCGATCACTTGAGAGGTCTCCTTGTCTTTGGCAAACTTCTGCTCCTCCTTATGGTGCTTGAACAATCCATCTGGGTGTTTGTCTCGGTGCTTCTCTCTCTCGTCTTTCCACTTCTCTTTGTGCCGGTCTCTTTTCTTCTTCTCTTTGGTGGTACTAAACGTGTTGGAGCTGCAAGTTTTTTCTTTTTCAATCTTCTTAGAAAGTTCTCTCTCTGACTCATTCTTGTCCTTTTTTTCAGAAAACAGGTACTCCATGTTTTTCTCCAATTCTTCTTCAGCCTCTGCTTTTGTGCTGTAGGAAATGCCAAAGCCTTCCCCGTCCAGTGCGAAATCCTTTTCATACTGAGTGGCATCCTTCCTGCTGCTGGAGTCTTTCAGGTCATCTATTTTATCCTTTTTCTCTGCTTTCTCTTTCTTCGCTTTCTCTTTTTCGTGGCTTTTCTTTGATGAAGAGGAAGAATGCCTGTGCCTCTCCTTCTCCTTGAGCTTCTCCGCCAAGCAAGGCAAAGGCAAAGACTCCTTGAATTTCTCCTCGGAGGCATCTGCCAGAGAAAGATTGGAGGACTCAAAGAGGCTGCTGAGCATCGGGTCTTGCCCTCGGTCCGTGAAGCTATCAGAAGAAATCTCGCTGATCTTGTCATTGGAGTCATCTCTGTATTCATTGAGGGCTTCTTCCTCCAGTTTCTCCAACAAGCTCTTCTCTGCCTCGCCACTTTTAGAAGAACGCTTTTCCTTGGGGTACTCTTTGTCCAGCTTTTCCTTGTGTCTACTTTTAGCCTTTTCTTCCCCCACGTGTTTCTTCTCTACCTTTTCTGGGAGTTTCTGCTTAGTCTTCCTTTCCTGGCCAGAGTCAACGGAGACTCGCTCTTTCCGGTCTTTGTCTTTCTTTTCCTTGTGTTTTTCGAGCGAGCTTTTTTCTTTTTTCTCCTTTCCACCCTCTGACAGGCCTTTATCCTTTTTTCTTTCTTTGAACTCTTTCTCTTTCGGTTTCTCGACAGAGTGTGGCTGCCGATCAGAAGAGTATTTCCTATGTTTGTCAGAGACATAAAGGTCCCTCTCGGCCACCACGCCGTCATCTTGGTCTTGCAGACTATCCATCCGATGTGTTTCGTTGGCAAGGCCGTCTCCGAGTTTGAATCCCGTCAGGCTGTAGTCATCCTTTTCGTCCTCACTCTCATCGGTGAAAATGTCTAAGATATTATACCAGGTTCTCTCTCTCCCTTTTTTCTCTTCCTTTCTCTCATGGAAGTCCTCCCTATCCCCAGAGAAGATCTTCTCCTTCTTTTCTTTGACCTGATCTGAGGAAGTCTTCCTTTCTTTATCTTTACTGTGAGGATCTTTATATTTCTCCTTTGTGTCCTTTTTCTCTTTAAAGCTTTTATCCAATTCTTTGTCCTTTTGGCTTTTTTCAGACAGCATCTTCTCATTTCTCTCCTTATCTTCCACTTTGGATTTTTCTTTGTACTTCTCTATTTTTGATTTTTCTTTCTTGTCCTTCTCTGGTGCATCCTTTTTCTCCTTTCCCGAATGATGCCTTTCCCAGGTCTCCATGTTTTTTCCACTGAATTCAGGGTCGGATTTCTCTTTGAAAAATGCTTCACAGCCATAGTCTTTAAATTCATCCCTGTAGGAGTCGTCTTGTTTAATTTTAACATCTTTTCTGTCTTTAGTGCTATCAAGCAGTTCCCTTCTTTCTCTAATTTCACTGCCATCCTTTTCTTTTCTCTCTTTAAAACTTTCAGCAGAATCCTTTCTTTTCTTTTCAGGCAGATAATTAGGAATATTTTTATGCTTTTCAATTTGGTCCTTTTTCTTCTCAGAATTCCGCTCAACGTATTCTCTTTCTTTCTTTTTAAGAAAGGTGTCTTTTTCATTCCGCTTTTCACTGTAGTCTCTTTTGTCTTTTGTTTTACTTTCCCGTTTCTTGTCTTTTATTTCCTCCTTTACGGTTTCAATTATTAGTTTTGCCACAGTGTCATTTTTTATTTCCCTGTAGTCTGTCCCTGGCGAATCCCAGCAATCTTCTCCTTTGAAATCGAAAGAAGAATCCGACGACAAATCCGAAAACCATCGATCTTGCTGGTCATCTGAGAGGCTAAACTTTGTGTCTTCATTTTCCAAAAACTGGTTTTTGCTACTAAATTCTTCAAACGTAGACTCTTCCCGGTAACTTTTGTCTTTTTTACATTTTTCTTTCTCTTCTTTCACCAGCCTTTCTTTCTCTATTTTGCCTGGTTTCTCCTCCTTTGGTTCATTTTTCTTTTCGGCTTTGAACTGCTTGTCCTTGGACTTCTTCTTCCTTTCCTCCTTGTGCGTTCGAGGCTTCTCCTCCTTGGGAGATTTCTCTTTTAGGGGCTTCTCCCTCTCCAGTCGGCTGGTCTTTTCTTCCCTGAAAGGTTTACTGAGGTCTTTACTTGCCTCCTTAGCTTTTTTTGAGGATTTCTCCTCTTTAGAATTCTTCCCGGCCTCCTCTTTCATCAGCCACTCCTTCTCTTCAGGTTTGGTCTTCAGAAATTTGTCTTCCTTCTTGAAGTGTTCCCTCTCATGCTTTAGCGCCTTGAGCTTGTTCTCCACAGGGCTTTCTGCCTCTACAATCAAAGCCTTTTCGGATTTCTGCTTAGAGTCCTCGTACTCAAAAGAAAAGGCTTTGATGGTTTTAATGTCTTGGGAAGCAGGGCACTGGCCTCGCTCTTTGTTTTTGTGTTTGTGTTTTGCTTTATGCTTCTTCACCACCTTCCCTTCCTTGTCCAGCTTTGGAATAGCTCCATCGACACTGCCATGGAATGAGTTCTTCTTCTCCACCACCACCACAGCCGCCCCGTGCTGGGATCGCCTCTTGGGCTCTTGTTTCTTCCTCACGGGCTTCAACGATTCCAGGCTCGAGTCCTCGGAGGTATAGTCGGACTCGCTCGTCAGCCTCGTCCTCGTTGAATCCGATAAGGAGCTGACATCCGACCAGGCTGGAGAAGAAACCGTCTTCCAATTGTCGGTCCTCCAGTGCTTGGCGTGCTGGTCTGCGAGGGCCGAGTTATGCTTCTGGGACCCCAAACTCCCGTGGGAAGAGGCGGAGGAAGCGGAGAGGGAATTAAACAGGGACGACTCCTTCAACACCAGCCTGGAGTCCTTTACACAGGTAGCACTTTGTACGGAGTCCCTGTCATCCTCCTCACTCTCCGGGTTTTCACTCTCCGATTCAGAGGAACAAAACTTGTCATTTTTTTTGCCAAACCGAACTTCTTTGCCTTTGGCTTCCTTCTTACGTTTCTTCTTCACCTTGTTCTTCTCCTTCTGCTGTTTGGCACTAGGCGGTTCTCGGGCCTTGTTGCTGGTGGGGGCGGGGTGGGTCGTCATTCGCAACTTCTCGCCCCCTCCCACAGCAATGGTGCCGTCGTCTTCGTCGGACGTGTCTGAAAGGATGCGATGGGCTACTTTCTTTGGTGCTATTGTGCTGTTTTTAGTGTAGGTTTTAACTTCCATCTTGGGGATGGAAATGAAATTATTTGCTTTAGTCTCTTTCCTGTAATCCTTCTTGAGCAGATGTTTGTCGTCGACGGGCGGGACTCTGTCCTGCTCATCGTCCTCATCGAACTCATACTCGTCCTTCACGGGGGTGATGGCTTTGGGGGGCTCCTGGTTCTTCGCCTTGTGTTTCAGGCCTTTCTCGAACTCGGAGTCTGTGTTATTGCCATCGATGGAACTGGACGGCGCAAAAGAAGGAGCGTCCTCTTCCTCTGAAGTCTCTGCAGAAACAAGAGCACCAAGGAGGGTGAAGGACAGCACTTACGTTCCCCTTCACTTAGCCGCCTTCTCCACAGAAACCTGCTCGCAATACCTGAATGGACAATCTATCTTCCCTGGGCAAAGCACGGCTGGGGCTGCTCTACCTACACAGTGGTCTGGGAGGTCCTCTGGGATAAAAGGCCAAAGCTGCGCAGGGAATCGGGGGCTGGCACCCATTTGGTGCATCTGGGCAGAAAGGGTGCAAAGCTAGTGAGCGCTGTTGCTGTGGATAACATCTGTTTGTCTCAAAAGGGGACTCTCTACGGCAGCTGCAGTCCCAGCCTATTACCAGACGGACAGTGAGGCTGCTCCCCTTGCCTCAGTCACCCCGTCGAAGAAACCCTCAAGCACCAGTCGAGCTCAGCATCCGGCCTATGCGGCAGACAGAGGAGTCTCAATCCCTGGTGCTTACCTTTCACAACTATAAATGCCTCAACACGACTGCTTAATATTTATAGAGGGTTTTAAAAGGATTCAGTGTATATTATCTCAGAAACTGGTACAATGTTTTTGTAAGCCCTTTTCTTACTGACTCTTAACTCCTGGAGTTAGGAGAACTTGGGTAGAGACATTCTAAGTTCATAGGGGGGATCAGAGTTGAACCAAGACTTTCCTGCTCACTGTAATTATTCTCTGTAAGTCTGCACAGCTTCCGGTACCTTCTCTCAGAAGCTTCACTATTCTAAACCACGCAGTGCAACACAATTCTCACTGTATGCATCTCTAAGTGATTATAGAGACATGCTAGTAATACTGCCCCAAAATTATCTCTGCATCCCTCCTTTTCAGGAACAGAGTAGTATTTTATTCAACCTGAACTAAGCTTCACCACTGTATTGTCTGCCAGACGTGCTTCTAGAATTGTTGGCTAAGAATTCTGGGAACTGTAGTTGCAATTCATTGGAAGAGCGTTAGGTTATGGAAGGCTACACTAAAGTAAGACTGCTCAATATCACAAATTCTGGCAAAAGCAATGATTGAAACTCACAATGTGGGCAAAGTGAAGAGAAGCAACTGCGATTTTCCTCAGTTCTATGAACGTTAGAATGAACTACAAAGCACTGATTCCATATTGACCTGGATTCTTCCTGTGGAGCCTTTCCAGGGCTGATCCTTCAGTGATGGGATGTTGCAACCACAGAGGAACAGCATAGACGTAAATCTCACCAGGGCCAAGGACAGTATTAGAGGCCACGGAAGGGAAGACGCTTGCCCAGAAACGCAACGCCCCTGTGCGTTAAGCAGACGTTCGGGGGCATGCTCTTTTCACACCCCCGGGACAGCAGCAAAGAGCCACTATTCTTGAATACAGGACGGGTCAGCGCATGCTGAATGGCATTGAGATTAAACAAACATGCCTTGTTATAGTCCACCAAACAACAGTCCTTTGCGATAGCTATTTATACCCCTGCATCATCCACAGATGCACTGGTGTTTCACGCCACTGGCCACCTCTTACCTGTGGAGCTCTCTTCACTGGAAGGATACGTGGCCTTTCCCAAGAGCAAATTCACCATTGTGGGGGAATTTGCTACTTTTAATGGGGTCTCTCCCCTCCTGTTAAGTTGTTGAGGATTTCCTCCATAATGTAACAACAATTTCACCACCTAATGAAACAAAATTTCAGTAAGTTGCATCAGGTGCCATTACCTGATTGGAGATTAAACAACATAAATTAAGGTCATCCTAAAGCCTGATCACCTAAACCAGCGTTTCTCAACCTTGGCCAGTTTAAGACGTGTGGACTTCAACTCCCAGAATTCCCCAGCCAGCCATGCTTAAAGTGGCTGAGGTTGAGAAACACTGATCTAAACAAATTAGTCGCTACCAGCTTGCATTAATGTAACCTGAAATCTTCAGAATAGAGGTCACAACTCAGAGGAAACCAATATTTCAATACTTCACTGAAGCCCTCACTCCCTCCTTCGTGAAGGAAAGGATTTGGAGGCCACGGCCATTCAGCATGGCTCGTCCCAGGCTACAGGGAGCATCAATCTGATTCCGTGTCCTTCCCCTTATCCAGCTGGCCTGCCTTGATCTTCAGAACAGAAAAGGGCAGTGGCACTCCAAACACCTAGAGATAAGGGCACTATGGGGTATTGGGGGGTCAGTAAGACAGGAGCAGAGAATTGGGTTATCGCAAGTAATGAAGGGGGGGGCTATAGGAGTTTCCAAGCGGCAGACAGCTGGAAAGCAACAAACAGGAAGGCTACACTTTCTGATGATGGCAAGGGACAACCCAAAAAAGAGGAAGAACTTGACCACCCAATAAAGCAAGAACTGACCTTGTAGTGTCCATTGCTGGCTGCATCATGCAGGGGAGTGTCATCGTCCAAACCCTTGGTATTGACCTCGGCGCCTGCAGCAAGCAGCTGCTTTGCAACGTCATAGTAACCCCGGTTGCATGCCTCGTGCAGAGCGGTCCAGCCTGCAAAGGTGCACATTGATCGCATAAGGGACATGTATAACCTGGTTCCAGTGAGTAGCTATATCCCACACAATGCATCCATTGATTAGGGCAGCTTGCCTGGTGAAAGACTTGCTAGTCTGCACTGGGTTAAATCTTGAGAAGCTTGATTCCTGTCTAGTATTTAGCCCATCCTGGCTCTTGGGTTGGTAATGTATACAGTGCAGCCTGTTGCTCTCCAGCAGAACTGAAGGTAACAGAAGTTTAGTGAATTAGTATATATGTATGTAGTATGTACATTATTTTTCCTAAACTTTTGCAAGAATCAATGGAATATGTCTGCCTACTTCTGCTCAGGACTTCTGTTCCCTGCTGGGGTTTAGTTTTAACAAGGTGTTAAGAAAGAAAAATAAGATTTGCTGGAGTTCCTCATGGCTCAGTGGCCCCGCATGTAAATGCACACACAGAAAACGCTGCCCAAGGAAACTCAGATTTAGCTTCTGGAATGCAATGAGTGACGAGTGGAAAGTGTGTGTTTGTGAGACAGAGGGAGGGAGGTGGGGGTAACTCTTTGCCAGAAAGAACCAAAGGAGAAATAGCTCAGAGGATAAAAATGTTATTGTTTAACTAGACAGTTACAACTGTGAATATGTAACACATTTAAAATGGGAAGTAGAAAGTTATAGACAGAAACATTCCAAATCAAGGTAATCTGTGATCTTTTAGGCTTTTTGGAGATGTGTCAATTTTTTAAGCTACAAAGATAATGTTAATGGGGCATAACTGCAAAACATAGATGGATTATGGCCTAGAATTTACCTCACTTGTTTGAGAGAGCTCTTATGTTCTCCTAATTGTAGTTCAAGCTGAAAAACCCAGCCTAGTAAAATATTTACATCCCCTAGCCTGGTAACCCTTTTGCCTAATTTTCAGTAGCTGATTCAGAGAGATTACCTGCAAAGTCTTTTACATTGACATCTGCACCCTCAATAATTAGTTCCTTGACACGCCGGGCATCTCCTCGGATAGCTGCCCGATGCAGCCGCGTTTCTCCACGTTCATTTCTCTTGTTCACTTTATCTTTGGTTTTGGAGGCAGAATTGGGAGTTCCCTTCGGACAAACTGTAGACTGGGAGGGATGCTTTGGTGTGGTATCCACTGCTGGCAGGAGAGGGTGGGGGAGAAGTACAAGGAGGAGCTTAATTAAGGCCCAAACCCGCAAAGCCTTTAGAGGGAGCTGTACACACACAGTTACAAGCAGACAGGAGGACTGCGGGGAGGGAGGGTCTTCTGAAGCAGAGGAATGCCTCCGGGTGCAGAAGGGAGACATTAATGGAAGGCTGCGATTAAGCAACTACTGCAGGAAGCAGCTGAGGGAAAGGGTCTAGGATACAAGGATGCAAGAGAAGCCTCTACTCATCAGATGTGGGCACGCAACTCTGTGAACCTCCCAACATCTGTAAAGGCATTTCTGGCGAGCGCTTCCGGGACCTACTGGGGGGCACCAGCGTTCTTTAGGAAGCAGCAGAGGCCCTAATTCTGCACTAAAGACCAATGATCCTGTCCCAACCTGGACTGTTGGCAGATTCTTCCGCTGTCATCTGCATGAGAAGGGCAACCTGCTGGCGCTCGGAGAGGGGGTAGCCTGCCCGAATCCCCGAAAGCCCCATTCCGAAGAGCAGGCTGGGCTTCCGAGTGGCGGGCTCCTTTTTGATCCTCTTCCGTTCAGGACCTTGCTTTTCTGTGAGGCCAGAGAGAGATAAAAAACAGACATTTGTATAGCCAAAATCTATTTCAAAAACATCTCTTTCAAAAGGTGGACCACAGTATTCGAATGTTTGCTTTCCAGGTGGTTGGCCTTCAGCACGGAAGGTTACATTAAGACTTTTGCAGGTAGGACTAAGATGGACTGATTTCCAGTTAGAAAACGTATTCTCTTCTCTCACCCATGTAACATAAACGTCTATTAAAGAACTTTAGCGGGTTACAAAAAAAACCTTGAAAACAGGACTAGAACATTTATCAGCAGGCAGATTAAAAGTCTGTCTATATCACTGCCTTAATAAGATTGCAAAAGGCAGACAGGAAGAGGGTCAATCAGAGTTCCTGTGGAAGATCAATCCATAATTCTGATGAATGCCTCTGGATTTGCCTTGTCCAGGGTTCCTCAGCCACAGCTGAGAGACAGAACAACAGGCAGCACAGTATCTTAAGGAGCTTGCAGGGTGATTTATGAGGACCTAATTTTTTGGCCACCCTAGGCCCAAACAATTTAGGCCTTTAAAGGGAATCCACACCACTGTTGTCAATGGAGCAGAATATACAGTAGAGAAAACATCTGCCAAGCACATGGGGGCTCCTTATACAGTACAAAGGCAGACCATCTTCATTTCTTGACTGGTTATGATTCCATCACCTTTCTTAAGTCTCTGCCTTTTGCCAGCCACCTAAACCACCCTTTCAATGTGGAAACCACAGCAAGGAATCAACATACTTCCCCCCCTCCCCTTCTTTGGCAGCTTTATAATTTCCTCCTCTCCAGAACTGCTATTTTTTCCATTCTTTCTAAAAAATAATGTGGTGATATCAACTTTACTCCCTGTTTGGATATTAACGTGCTGGGAAATATGAAAAAGTGCAGTTTACTACATTACTTCCAGGTCTTTATTCTGCAGAAGCTGCAACTGATGTTCAACAAGTATCAGCAAGAGGTTTCAAAACACTGTTTTTGGAGAAGGCATAGAATCACATTCAACTTAATTTTCTCTTTTCCTTCCTTTGAAATTATATCTTTTCATTCTAACAGTGTTTGAGAGAAAATGTTTTCATAGATCGATAGAGTCAACCTGAGATGGATGATTGATTGATAGATAGATAGATAGATAGATCCATTCAATCGTGTCCGATTCTTGGAGACTGCCTGTAGGAATCCCTGCAGTTTTCTTGGCAAGGTTTTTCAGAAGTGGTCTGCCATTGCCTCCTTCCCAGGGTTGAGGGTGTGTGAATGGCCCAAGGTCACCCAGCTGGCTTTGTACCTAAGGCAGGACTAGAACTCAAGGTCTCCCAGTTTCTAGCCCGCTACCTTAACCACTACACCAAACTGGCTCTCTTGAGATATATTTAAACTGCAAGTATAAATGGACAATCAAAAATAAGAATGGTCGAATTTGACTTTTTAATGAAAATAGCACCCTTGTTTTCACTCTTAAGTGTGTATGAGCAAAATGGCACAGACATTGCCACATGTATCACATGGTCTACTGGCAAATGCCACTGTCTTCCATGGAGCTTTTCTTCCTAATACTTTTTCTACACCAGGCAGAATAAAAACCCGACAAGCCAAAATATGATTTAGAATGGAGAATATGTTGGAAAAAGCTGAGGGGAAAAGGGCAGGGAAAGAGGAAAAGAAGCCCTCTGAGCATGCCCGTTTGTCAACAGCCTCAGCACAAGCTATGATTTAAGATTCAATTTAAAAAAAGTTGTAGAGCCGTATCAAATCGCTGCTCGCTCTTCTACCAGCAACTACCAGCACCAACTCGTTCTGCAGGGTTACAGCACGAGTGACCACCACCAGCAAAAACAGCTGTGCCTTGTGCTGGGTTTTGCCCAACACAAGCAGTAGCCAATGTGCAGCAGAGACTTTGAGAGAAAAAGCAGCCCCTGAGACCTGGAAGCCAGATTAAGCGTATTCACACACAAAATCACCAAATTTGAGCAGGTACAGCTTTGCTTTAGAACCATTAACTTTCTCTTATACTTTGAAACACAAATACAGCATGGGAACAGGGGTATGTTTTCCTACTTAAATAGAAGTGCAGATACTTGCTGTTAATACCCAACTCTCAGAAAACAGTTTTGCGCTCACTGAATTGTGAGATTTTTAAAAATATCACTTTCAACCAAATCCAAAACAGAAAAAGGGAAATGCCTGCCAAGTCTCGTGACTTCATATTGTTGGCAGGGGGCATTCTATTTTCACACAATCAGTGAAATCTAGAGGGTTCTCTGATCCAAGAGGCTGAAAATACCTTGTTTCAACTAGACAGGAAAGCCTGTGGACTACTACCTCAAGGCCTCTGCTAGAATTGGCAGTAGTTTTAAAGAATGGAAATCCTAGAGCATAACAGAGGATCTAAAGTCTCTGGCACAAATAGCAAAAGTCGCCCTTTCATTCCCACATTCACCAGTTGCTTCATACCAGCAACAAGAAGAAAAGCACTCTACAACTCAGGCATTCTCCCATAGCCATCCACCAGCCTACATGCGTTCTCACAAAGGGACAGAAATATGCCACAACCGGGGAATACTAAATCTAAAAATCAATATAAAAAACAACGGTTTTATGCTGCACTGCAGACTAAGTTATTTTGGTACATTTTTTGTGGATCAGAGGATACTGACGGGAGTTATTTGATGCAGTGACATCACAGATGCTGTGCACCACATTAGCTCCAAATTCCTACAGCATTTGCAAACAGTTCTTTGGGGTGGAAAACGGGGAAAAGACAAATTTCCCCAGAAATGCAAGTCAGTGCTAGTAATATGGAATTTCCCCATATGGAATGCCACGTAAATCCAGAATGCCAACAAGCAAATAATAATCGCACATTCTACAGGCAAAGAAAAAGACGGCCAACACGCATTCTCAGATTGCAAATTATGTTGCTTAACTCTCTAGGGAAAAAAAAACATCAAGAGAACAGAATGTTGTGTCTCAGTAGTAAGTGATGACCAAAGTTCATTCACCTGATGTAGCCAGGACAGTGATCCAAGGAGAAAATCAATGGCAGACAGAGCAGTCCCATTTCCCTGCATCTTCAGCAACTCGCTTCTTCTCTTCAATAAGGGACATGCCCAGGACTTCTTGTAAAAGCCACCCCGCCACACTCACCCAGAGCGTGGGTTCAAAATGGTAAAGGTGTGCATTGGCCAAAGAAGGCGGGGGCTGCCTGCTCTGCCCCAGAACTATTTACCAGGTTAAGCAGCACAGGATACATACACTGGTTGTGCCAAGTAAGCTATGTGGCACACAGTCTCTGCACCCACTAGAAACCCATCTGCTCCTACTTTCCAACAGGACAACTTCCAACCTGCAATCATGCTGGTACATGCCCAAAGTCAAAGCTATGGGAGAACAAGAAGAAAGAGCCCAGAAAGCTTCAAAGGCATGTCTCCCACATACTTACCAGTAGGAGAGCACCAGCACATTAAACCAGAAAATAGCTGGCAAGCTAGAGAACTTTTAGTAGCCTGGATTGCTCATCTGAAATGCAACTTCTTAAGAGAATTTAAGTATCCTGCAACCTAGTACACAAGAATCAGTCCCATGCCACTCCTTGAAGAGATGGCCTTCAGCTGACAGTCTTATGAACCAGCTTGCTAGGAAGAGACACAGGTCTGCTTTTAGATACAGTACAGGAGGAGGATGCACATATTTAAATCAAGGCAATTTAAAATCACTGATTTAAATCAGGTTCTCCATTTTGAAATTAATGTATTTCCTGATTTTTTTGGGGGTGGTCCCTTTTTGAGTCAGTGTTGACTCCTGCTGACTGCCTGCATATGTCCCTGCAGTTTTCTTGGCAAGATTTTGGAATCGGTTTGCCATTGCCTCTTTCCTAGGGCTGAGAGAGAAGGACTGGCCCAAGGTCACTCAGCTGACAGAACCAAAAGCTTCCACACTGTGGAGCTCCGATAGTTGGAGAGCGCAAAGCGGGAGAGCGCTGCCCAGTCTGGCACAGGAGACGGTCCTGTTATGAGGCCGGATAGCGTCTCTTGGACTTGTGGGTTAATGCAACAGAAAGTCCTCTATTATAAAGCATCTATTACATGACTTATTAGGTAATTTATAATGCAGAATTTCCTTTTTTTCAATGGAAGGCAATGCTTGCTGGTGCACACTACTCAATACTCCCACTGGAGCAAATCTGGAAGCGTAGTACAGAGTATCAGAATTACACGAAAACTGGGGTGCCTGGCTTGTATTTCCCAAGGGTGTCGGGAGCTAGAAATCAAGAACAGAGGAAAAAGTGTGTGTGTGTGGGGGGGGGGGTTGCGTTTTCAGACAGTCACTCACGCCCTAGTCACCTTTCAGCTTGACTACTACAATTTACGTGGGGCGGCCCTTGAAGACCACTCAGAAGCTTCAGCTGGTCTAGAAGGCAGCGGCGCAGGCAGCGATGGGCATGCCTCGGTATGCTCGTGTGACATCTCTGCTCTGCGATCTGCACTAGTTACTGGTCTGCTTCCAGATGTGGTTCAAGGTGCTGGTTATGACTTGTAAAACCCTACATGGCAAAGTCTTCATCTGATAGACAGGGAAGATTATTAAACATATGACTGGAGAATAATTACACAATATATAATAATTCTATTTAATCTTACCTATATTAAATAAATCAAATTCAGCTTTCTCTTAGCCCCACACTTACTTTTGGAGGTCTGGCCTGGCTGGGCCCTCCACTAACCCACTGACGGAGTGGCCTAGCTGGCTTCCTCACTGCAGAAGGAACCCCGCAGGCAACTGAGCCATCTGGTGCATTCACAATAAGCCGGATCTCTGTGCATTTACGGCTTAGCACTGCATAGGAACGCTGCTCAAAGTGTTAAAGGTGTAGTTGATACTAGTTTAAACAACTGCATTTATGTTTAATGTCCCTGCATTAAATTCACATTTCTTTTTAAATTAATCTACTTTTTAAATAGGTCTAGAATGAAAAGGATTCAGCCAGAATCAGCCCCACCTACTAGATCTTCCAGGGGAAACTACTTTTAGTCCCACACTTCCGCAAAGTGAGCGGGGTTGAAGCTAGAAGGCGCTGCTTCTCCATGGTGACGCTGGTGCTTTGGAATATCCTTCCGATGGAGATCAGGTTAGCCTCCTCCTTGCTGGTCTTCAGGAAAACAGTAAAAATGGAATTATTTCAGAGAAGGTTTTCCTAAATTTAAGCCCTGCACCATCTTTTACTCTGTTTTGCTTTTTATTTGCTGTTAATGCTATTCTTTTAATTGTTAGTCATTTCATTTTTAACCATGCCATGGATGTTTTAAACTTTTTGTTATGTATTATGTCAGCTACCGAGTCACTAGATTGGAGGCGAGGTGGGGGTTTCCCCTGGGGGTTTAATAAATACACCCCCCCAGGGAAAAGCAGCAAGAAGGTCCTCCCAACACAGCCTCCGCCCTGCCTGGAGTCAAGGGGTTAAGTCTGCTGCCCGCTGCCCAGAGGAGTCGTGGCAAAGTGTAGCAGCAAGCCCCACCCCCCACCCCCACCCCCACCGCCCCGCCAGCCGCCCTTGGCCTGGAAGCAAGTCTGCATGTAAACAGGAAGGACAAAAGGGGGGGGGGAAGCTGAGTCGAAACTCCAGAGGCTACCTCATCCTTCTGTGTTTGGCTTCAGAAACTGAGAGGAAAAAAATTCCCTCCTGCTGGGGGAGGGGAGCAGGAACGGGGAGGTGGGCAAAGGGCACTCCAAGCCTTGCCAAGTGACAAAGCTGGCTACCCCGCCCTCTGTAAGAGGAGAGAGGCTGAACAGGTCTCCCTGAATCGGACCAAGTTTTTGCCAAGAACAACAAAATACCGTGATCTAAGAACTCTCTCAACAAAGTTCTGGTTGGTTGCGTCCTCTCTGCTGTTTCCGGAACTGGAAGCTGCAGAAATTTCTGAAGTAAAAAATTACTTCAAGTTTCTTACAGCTCTTGTGACTTGGAATTCATTTCCATCAGCAAACCGCAGGGCCAATTTAGCCCAATTTGTTCACACTAAAGCAGTGAGAACCTCGGATGAAATTTATTCCTAGAATGTCATCCGTATCTATGGAAGTTACATACCCAGAAGATACCTGTTCAGAAATTAATGGAAGGGAAGTGGCTGGTATATCGGCTATGTCTGCACTGGGTTATATATGATGGGCTGTGAGAAGGGCCCATAACCAGGTCACATAATATAGTCATCAAATCTTTTGATCCAAATAAAGCTAAGCGTATTTTCTTAGAAACTCATCCTCCAAAGTCTATTTTGGTTTGCCCAAATTGTAAAGCCTGCTAAGGCTTGTTCCTAAGCTATTTTTTCAGTTCCTTAGGGCAAGAAATGGCACTAGCCTTGCTATGGGACCGTACGGCCTAAACGGGTTAAAATTCTGCAATGTGAAGCACTTCCTTCCTTAGACTAATCCATTCTACCTCACTGGCTGGGCAATTCCCATTTTCCCTTGTTGATCTTCTGTTTGGCTTGCCCTAAAGGTACCAGCCTGCACGGACTGGTGGGGTGGTGCATGCGCTACACAAAGTATGATCATCAGAGCCACTCCTAAGCAAACATTTCCTGAACTGCCGGAAAAATATTAACCATCCCAGGCGTGAGCCAACTGTCTAGAAACAGGGCAGCAAGGCACTCCCTCCCCCATTCTGCTCTCATTGCAACTCTCCCTTCTCCAGCCTACATCACAAGGGTCACGAGGAAGGCGCCCAGGCAGAGAATTCAAGGCATGAAACCTGCTCTCCCGGCAGCACTAAGCTGTAGTGAGTGACCTTTTTTTTTTTAACAAGGTCCAGGTAAAAGAGAGTTTTGAAGCCACGTGCCTTAGATGATTCACACTAAATTCTAAGTTAGGTTAAAGTTTAATGTGGAACATGTATCTCTGGTTATTATAAGTCTGGTAGGAGAGATTCAAAGGTCTCTCCTGTCCGGCCCCAAATATTCTGTTTTGCATTTACTGTGGAGTAAACCACAGGCCTAGTTCAGCATGGAGGCAAATGTGAGCGAGCGAGTCAAGACAGGAATAAAGAGCAGTCCCATATTTCTGTAGTAGCGCAGGAGGTTGAAAAGCAACGCAGTGCGTGCCCCCGATTCACAACAGGGCAGAGTGTGACATCAAAAATGCAGCTTGCTGGTCTCCCAAATCCACCTCGCTAGTGGTATCCAGGAAGATGCCTCCTCTTGGTCCCCTTGAAAGACTTCCATTTTCAGGAAAATGAATTCCCAAGTACACAGCCAAAGAAAGATCAATAAAAATAAATTAAAACGGTACACAGAATGAGGGAGGATGGATTATGCCCCTGGGAGGAAGCACAAAACAGGCTTCATTTTTCTTATTCGCAGCTTCCTGCGCAGAGTGTCTCTTTTGCCACGGGCTCTGGGGTGCCCCCAAATGCTCTGCATTTGGAGATGTCAGTTCAGATATACAGAAATGGGCTGTGCTTAAACGTAGCCAGGTTCAGAAAGAGGAACCTCGCTCTGCTGCTGGAGCTCCAGCTTCTCTAGGCAGTCATGAATACTGCAAGGGATCTGGAAGAGGACAGGAGGGAGTCCCAAGAGTCTGGTGACTGACGTTGAGGTAGAAAACATAATACATCCATCCAGATTACGCAAAACACACAGATTTAGAGCTGGAGAAAATGCAGCAACACCTCTAGCAGAAAGTAACAGAGAAAGGAGACACTCCTCTCCAATCGAATGCCTCGTGGTTCAAGCGACACCAAGGAAGAGGGTGGGAGGAACAGGAGTACTAGCACTACAAAGACTGCAGAATACACTAACTCCAGCGTGGGCACCAGAGTGATGAGCCAAATCAACTGAAGGAGAAATGGGGCAGGGTAGAAGCAGGCAGCTTATGTGGGAATTTTGTTCTCCTAAAAAAATAAGACATAGTAGGGAATCCTAATGCAAAGTACAACAGAAACACACACAAACATCCCCATCAAATATTAAAAAGACTGCAAAAGTGGCATTATTTAAACACAGATCCTAAGACTACATGGTCATTCAATTTAAGGTCGAGAAAAAAAGTCAGCACAGCTCCACTGCTTCTAATGGATTTCTCAGCAGGACAATTTTCCTAGTGTGCTCAATTCCATTCTCATTAAAAGGCTCTTCAAGTATTTTGTCTAAAGGAAACTGAACCATCAGCTCTAGACATCAAGCAGCAGTAATTTTAAAGGGGGTTCAAGCATTGACAATCAGAGGTGCCAATTGCCACTGGATGTGTCAGATGGATGTACTGTAGATGTGGTTGGCCAAGTATCCTTCTTATGATCATGCAGCTGAAAAAATACTCCTCTGTGAATATGAAACTACCACCAGGAACCTGATTTTATCCACCAACAGTATGCACCAAGTATTCTATTTTGCAGAGACAAAGACATTCCTTGAAGAAATACTGCCTAAAACTATTCTGAATGCTTGGATAAGCTTTTAAAAGTCTGCACTATTTGTCATGGCTGAAATAAAAGCAGAAACATGGTCACTCAATTGCTTTGTGGAATGTTTTCTATCCCTGCTCAGGTTCTTAAAAATTATCCCGTCGCCAGGAAATCTGAAATATTTTTCTTAGGCCTACTCTTGCCCATTAGGAAATGAAAACAAAAATAATTTCTGATCCCTTTCCAAAAGTCGGAAGTTGAGAAATATTCAACATTGTTCATAAGGGTAACTATTAACAAGGAAGAGGCTGTACTGATGAGTTGTTTATAATAACAACAATAGCAATAATCACCACCACCACCAGATGCTCTCTAGTTCTTCCTCTCAGACTTCAAAAAGGAAACCGCCAGGACTCTGGAGAGCAGGCAACTTTTTCCTCCCACAGCCAGCTTCTCAGTGCCAACACGCCAACGGATAGTAGAATAACCTGTGCTCTGGTTTCTATGGGTGATGGAGTCTTGCCTTAAGTACACTATTAGCATCATAGGGTGAGGCCTAAAAAGAGGAGTCTCAAATCTTCAATTAATTCTCTATGGTTGCTAGGTAAGAACCATCTCTTCACCTTTTTCCTTTTCCTTTTTTAAAGCCAAGAAAGGACTATGCAGAACTGTCCCATCTGAGTCAACAGCTGCATGGATCGTACCGAAGTCAGCAACAGAAAACACACACATCTAAGACTCTCATACACCAAAACATTTCTCAACTAGCCAACAACGTGCTTCTCACAATTCTCCACACAATTAACCAACTAGTGACTAATAAGCTTGTTCCCAAAGAAGCCTGTTCAACATATATTATGATCAACAACCCAACAATGTTTCTTTGTTTACATAACTTATACGTCCTCCTATCTTATATGATGATTCTAGGCAGCTCACTAGCACACTACAATCAATAAAAACAGAGATAAAAACAAAAATACCATTCCCCCCAGTTGCCAGACTGAACAGCCTTGTTGGGGGGAATTGCAGTCAAAAGAGATGACAGTCCATCCCATTTATCAAGTGCTGCTAACCCACTAATCAGTACCAGAAACACATTTAATGATCAGCACAGAGGGGCCTAATGTGGCATTGTTTTGTCACACCACAAAGGTATGCTCAGGTGAGTAAACCAAGTAGGCTGCAGCATGGCCCTGTTCTTTCAAAGCATTTTTAAAACCAGAGGGGGTATCACTTAAATTCAGTAGCATGTTGTTGCTAAGTGTAGGGAAATCCTTGGGTTTTGCAGCTCTGCACCTTAGGGTACTAGGTGGTAGACAAGGCCATGAAGATGTGGCCTCACTTTCAAGGTAGCAGCTCAGGAGAGGTATCGTATAAAAATATTGTACTCAGCCTTGATTATCTTTTTATGAGTTTATGCAGCCTGGAAGAAATTAGTTCCCATGCACTTAATTCTTCTTCTTCATTGTTATTCCATTTATATCCCGTCTTTCCACCCAGAAGGCACAGAAGTTACTATTGCAACTAGAGAGAGTATCTATTTTATTTTATTTTATTTTATTACTTTTACAAATAACTCAAGGCGGGGAACATACTGAATACTCCTTCCTCCTATTTTCCCCACAACCACCACCCTGTGAGGTGAGTTGGGCTGAGAGTGAGTGACTGGCCCAAGGTCACCCAGCCGGCTTCCATGCCTAAGGCGGGACTAGAACTCTCAGCCTCCTGGTTTCCCATTGGCTCCTTCCTAGGCCTGAGAGACAGGGACTGGCCCAAGGTCACCCAGCCGGCTTTTGTGCCTAAGGCGGGACTAGAACTCTTAGTCTCCTGGTTTGCCATTGGCTCCTTCCTAGGGCTGAGAGACAGGGACTGGCCCAAGGTCACCCAGCCGGCTTTTGTGCCTAAGGCGGGACTAGAATTCTTAGTCTCCTGGTTTGCCATTGGCTCCTTCCTAGGGCTGAGAGACAGGGACTGGCCCAAGGTCACCCAGCCGGCTTTCGTGCCTAAGGCGGGACTAGAACTCTTAGTCTCCTGGTTTGCCATTGGCTCCTTCCTAGGGCTGAGAGACAGGGACTGGCCCAAGGTCACCCAGCCGGCTTTCGTGCCTAAGGCGGGACTAGAACTCTTAGTCTCCTGGTTTGCCATTGGCTCCTTCCTAGGGCTGAGAGACAGGGACTGGCCCAAGGTCACCCAGCCGGCTTTCGTGCCTAAGGCGGGACTAGAACTCTTAGTCTCCTGGTTTGCCATTGGCTCCTTCCTAGGGCTGAGAGACAGGGACTGGCCCAAGGTCACCCAGCCGGCTTTCGTGCCTAAGGCGGGACTAGAATTCAGACTCCTGGTTTCTAGCCCGATGCCTTAACCACTAGACCAAACTGGCTCTTTCCACGCAATACGTACAAATGTGAATATCTGAAAATCTTTCCTTTAGGTTTCTAGTCCTAACGCACTGAAGTCTGTTTTAAAACCGGTTGCAGAGGACTAGTGTTCTAGATTGTATATATTCAGCTTCTGCTTCATTACAATTTCTTGGCAAGTTCTTAAATGTAATAGTCTACATGGTAGAGATGGGCGGGGATAAATTCAAATAATAAATAGTACAATATACTCCTTGTCGTTAGAGGAAAAAACCAAGCACAAATTTACTTGACTTCATAGGACTGCCGGTCTCTCTGTAACTGTGATCATGTATGCCAAAAGCTTTCAGGCTAGAAGATGTATTTAATTATTAATTATTTATTTGAAAGGACAAAGAAATGCATGATGTATTATTTATTTATTTATTTATTTATTTATTTATTTATCACATTTATACCCCGCCTATCCCCTCCCTATTGGAGGACTCTAGGCGGCTATGGATATGATGTATGTATCATCGACACTCATTCACCCCCTTCTTTGTGATGCTCTCTTCTGGGGAGGCTGGAGCAGGGCCACGCTGGAGCAAGGGGAAGATTCATAGCACAGTCATCTAGCTGGTTTTACTGCAGATCACGCCTATCATCACAGCAACACTGAAGACTTAAAGAAGCAAGAATATTTCTCTCACCATCCGGAGTGGAAGTTCTTTGCCGCTCTCAAGTTCGGTAATGTAAAGTTCCATTCCGCACTCGGCCCGCTCTTTGCCAGGGAAATCGCTGTGGCTGTGCACTCCGTTTCACTGAGGATGTAGCGCCAGTGCTTAGGAGAGATCCTGTGCAGCAAAGGCAACTGCAGCCGGCACCCACGTGATGCTGCCTCACCAGGTGGAATGCTTCCCCATATGGACTATCAGCATGTATTATTTACTGATATTTTAAATCCCTTTTCGTTAGAATCGTCCTAAAGGTTGACATTTTCCCTGAAATGTTAGATATTTAGCAGAAACAAACCATGTTTTTTAAATATAATTTTTATTGAAAGAGAATTTTTTTTACAAGATTAACAAACCACAAAAGCTTAAACAGAAAAAAGAAAAATATATAAAAGAAAAAAAGAAAAAGGGAAAGACAGCAAAAGGCAAAGAAAAAAGAAAAAAGAAAGAAAAGATATCTGAAGAAGCGACTTCTGATCTTCTTTGCAGCAGTTATAGACATGATAGTTACTGTCTCCACCCTCCCAAATTACCTATCTTGGCTCCCTAACAGAAACAAACCATGTTAAACCCCATTTTTTGCCTGAAGCAGTATAGCCCAGGCACATGTTGGTTTCTCTCCTTCTTCCCCAGAAGGAGGCCTGTTATGGAAGCTCATCAGGTAAGAAGTCAGGTGTGCGGAAGGATAAGCTTGATTCCACTTTTTCCCTACCTACTTGCCTGCATGTTCGATTTAGGCCCAGGCACAAACTCTGGACTTGGGCTTTAAAGCACGCACTGGATATTGTTCTTGAGTCAGCTATATCACTCCAGACAGCCACAGCATCAGCGCCACTGTCTCGCAGCAAAAACCGTGCACCTTTGACAAACTTCCAGCTTGAAACAGGAATCAACAGAGAAGCTGCAGAATACGGCTAAAGGGGAAGGGGGGAAGCAGCTGGGCAGTTTAGAAGAGAGCAGCTTAACGATTGGGCAGAATCTGCAGCTGCTGGAAGGACAGTTGAAAAGGAAGGTTAATGATCAACTTTTGATTGATGCATCCAACTAAGCGCAGCGGTTTGCAGATTACCACACATCCTATTCTGCTTTCTGAAGATTTCCTCCAGAGTTCTCACTCTATATGGGATTCCCCTTCCTTACCTAGGATAACCAACTGTGAAATCTCAAGTTGTGCTATGGAACAACTGCTGCATTCCACTCTGCTCCAAAGATAGCCAAATCTGACTTCCCCAAACCTGCCAACAGCATTTCCTTCTCTTGCATGACAGAAAAGGCCCCAGAAGGCACTCCTCTGTGGAAGGACCGCTTTGGTGGAAACAAAGACCTTCTTTCCTTGGGATCTGGAGTTCCCTCGGTGTAGTACGGGCTACGGTTGCCATTGGTACGCATTTCTCTTTTTCAGCCTTGGACAAATTCTCAAGAGTGGCCAATTCTAAGAATGGTGAACCTGAACTTTGGCTTGACACAAACAAAAATAGACCATTTATAAGAGATCATTCAGTAATATACTTTCTATACTGATTACAGTAAACATGCAAGAAGAATTAGCCCAGATATATCAACCCTTGCTTTGTTATTAAATAACTATTTTCATGAAGATGAAAGTACAAGGAAATTCAACAAGTGGAGAGACAATAAACCATACTGATTGCAAGGTTTAATTATTAACAAGACAAAGGAAATCTTTTGAGATTCTTTATTTGGAATGGTCAGAGCTTCCTGACTGGTTCTAATATCTTCAAATAAGCAATATAGTTTTAAAAGAATTATAAAAACAAGAGACTTGACCAAATTTGAAAACCCACAAAACATGGAGTGTTTGTTGGGTGTTATTATATACAGGTTGCTGATGAAATATGATTAAATGGATGCAGAATTTAGATGGAACAATTGATATGAAACAATGGGAATTCAAAGGAAGAAAAATATTTCTGGTACAAGATGTTTTATCCATGATATATTAGTCCAGTATTTATTGCTAGAGTTGATAATTCATTTTCTAAAAATTGTTGGAAATGTAACAATTGGGTTGGAGAATTCCGTATTTTGGTGGCAATATTGTAAAGCCCAACAATCCTGGAAAATGACTTTGAATGAATGAACGAAACAAATTCTGAAAGTTGAAGTACCTTTCCAACCTGCAATGTTTTTATTAAATATCACTAAATTTTATATTCCCACAAAGTACACCAAACTAGTTTTGCAACAGCTGCAAGGATACTGTATGCTTCTCACTAGAAACATGTACAATTCCTTCTGTGGAAGAATGGCAAATTGAGTTGTAGGAGTATGCCCTGATGTCTAAATAACTTTCTATTTGGAAAAAAAAATCTGATACAGAATTTATTTTAACATGAAAACCTTTTTTGGACTATAATTCTAGCATGGGCTTGTACCACATCCGAAATTTGGGTTTCTCTTAATATAAAGCTTTAACATTTAACTCCTAGATGATTTGTTAAATTGGGCTTTAGTTTTAGATGACAAATCAACCATGGATATCCTGAGCAGCTAAAAAAAATCAATTTACTTATCTATAGAGCGGGAAGAATTCAATCAAATCACATTATTTTTGCAGGAATGAAGAGTCCAAAATATTGTACTTCTTTCTGCATTTTAAGTACAATGCACACTAGAACACCCTCAAACCTTAGACGTATGGTCAGAATTGCTCCATCAAATCATTGTGTAGCGAACCTTTTCTTTAATTTATTTGTGGTCAAAGAACTTTCTGACCCTTCCTATTCACCTTTTCCCATTAAAAAAAACCCTAAACGTTTCAGGATTTGTATATTTGGCTGAAGATGGACAAATGCTTCAACAAAAATAGAAAATGGGTTTATAGATTCTGCCCTCAATTTCTTCTCTCTCACACATAAACTGCAACGTTCTCACTAGCAGATGAAATTCTTCCTTGTTTAGCGTTTGCCATTTTAAGTTTTTAAGACCACAACCTCCAAAGCAGCTTTTTGTATTTATTCCACTGTACTGATCAGCCCCCCGCCCCCCAGCGACTATCAATTTACAGTAAATCCTCGGTTTAACAGGCCTCAGTTTAGCAAACTTCCAATGTACAGGAAAACCTTTTTGGCTGGGCAGCTACCTACAATTATAAACTCTCCATTATTTGGAGAAGCAATCTGGGCAGTGGTTGCTGCCTTCCTTGAACAATGAATATCCTTCTGCATGTACCGCCCTCTGAGTTCTAGGCAGGTGAAGGAGAAATGTGTATAAAGATCAGCGAGCAGAACACAGGAGTGGCATCAGCGGCTGGGCTGGGCTGAGCTGAGGAGGGAGGCTGGGAGGCACTGGGCAGGCTGGGGAGTGCTGAAAGAGGGAGGGAGGGAGGGAGGGAGGGAAGGTGGTGGGAAGACAGAGCGTGCTGGCCAGGTGGTGGATAAACCCTGGGGCAGTGAGAGCAGAGGCGATTCCTTCACCCACCCTGCCTCCTGCCCAATCCACCCCTCCTTGGTGTAGCGGCTGGAGAAAAAAAGGGTTCTTCAATAGCCCTTAAGGCTGGCACCTAGAATGACATCCCACAGGGATTCTTTTCAAGTGCCTATATTTGATTTCCAAATAGAGAAAAGGGGTTTTTTCCCCCTTCAACAGACGGTTAAAACTGATGTGTTATGTATGCATTACTAGGGTCTAGACATTCTGGGAAGCAAAAGGACTCTATAAAGTCGAAGTGCCTGTTTTATTAGTGAAGAATTAAGAGGTTTCCAGTGTTAACTATGCATAATATTACTATTCCATCTTCCTAGTCAGCTCAGGTTGAATTCCTTCATGCTTCCCGTTTTATGAGAAACGAAGACCAGCCATGCCCATGCTGACTTTCATAACTGAGTGGGAGTTACACTCAGGGACTTCCTGGCCACGGCCAACAGGACCATACAGGGTCGGGCGGTAGGGCAAGTACTTAGCGGCTGTGTGTGAAGAGAGGGTTTGGCTGCTTCTCTTAACCAAGAGCAAGGAAAGAAGGTGGGAGGTGCTGCTCTTGGCCAAGTGAGCCACTCTGTCCTTTTATAACAGCAGCAGCGGCAGCAGCTCCAAAAATCACCGAGAGGATCAGAGAGGATTGGGTGGTCTGTTCGCTCTGCTCTTTCAGTGGCAAAAAGCATCTCCAAGACCTTGCTTTTGTTGCTCATCCCCAAAATGTGGACTCAACATGCCTGTTTTGTCCTCCTGAAGTAAAGGTGGAATGAAAATAGAGATAGTGCGTTTTGCAAATCACCCGTGGAACATGACATTTCCTCCCTGGTTTTTTTGAAGAGGTTTTACATTGCAAGCAAATATTTCTAAGACACATAATCCCTACTTAATAAGAGGTCCAGGATGAACATTTGCTGCTCTACAACTCCAGCTTTTCTCATTTTCATTCATTCAGGAAATCTATTAAGTTTTCTTAGATTTGGAGTGGACCACCTTTCTTGAGGCTTGGACCACAGCTTTTGAGTGATATGATGTGTGCGTGTGTGTGTGTGTGTGTGTAGAGGCGGTGACAAAATAGTAGGTAGAACTTGGACAAACAGAAAATAATTTTAAAAATTGATGTGACTGCTCCCAATGAATGTATATTTCTCGCTATGTCACATTAAAAAATCTAATTGGGCAGCAACGTTTGGAAAAGGTCTGACAATTGCACGCAAGGCTTTGAAAGGTGGATGGTGCAGATGGCATACCGCAGCTTTAAGAATTCAGAATGAAGGTCCAATTAATATATATTCGGGCAACAGGCTATATGGAAGTGTTTGAGATGTGCCTGTCATCACCTGTTTAAAGAAGTCATTCCTGTTCTGGGGTTCACGGTAGCCACACAGGCTGAGGAACCATCTGAGTTGAGGCATTAAGAAGCTGATAAGGAGGACGACCATTTGTCACAGCCCCGTCACCACCTTCTTAACCCCTATTTTCCTCAGCCCATATGGCTACTGTGCAAGCCCAGGAAAAGGCAGAGCTTCTTGAAGGAGAAACCAGCAGTTATCGAAAGTGTGCCCATGCTGGATCTAAAGCACCCTTGCCCACTTCAAATCTGAATATTGCAAACCTCTAAAACAATGGTCACATTTTCTAATTGCCAGAAGGGAAGAGTGAATAGCACCCCTAGTTGAGAATCCTCAGCATTTAAAAGGCATAAATTGAGGAGTATGTCAACCATTTGCAAGCATTCCTGAAACAACAGAGCAAAAAACAAGCAAACCAACCACGTGACATGATACGCATGTACAGGAAGAAAGCATACAACTCAACAAAGAGGTTTCTGGCATCTTCTAGTCAGCTCTCTGGCTCAGCCAGAAGCCAAGGAAAGCCAGGCAAAAGATGCAGCCAACCCAAGTAGAGACAGAAACGGTGGAAGCTTCTTCTGCTGAGAAACTGCTGCAACAGCCTCACCACCGTTGGGTCTCTCCAAAGGCATGTCCTGCGGCTGCCTCCTTCTGCTGATCAGACATCTCTCTTACGGGATTTAAAGAAACAGAGTGCCAATTGTGAACTTGGAAGAGCCCCGAGCCCTTGTCTCAATATACTGTACACTGAAGATTTGCTGGAGGCTGCATAAGTAAGAGAATTTCTAAAATATGTTCCTGGCCTCTGATTTCTTGTTCCATTCTGTCCTGGATGTAGCAGATATAATTATATGCAGAATAAGCTTGCATGGAATGGGAGAAAAATAAGTCAGTATTTCTAGCAGATTTTGGAGATTGCTGGGAAAAATAAGCAGAGTAACATAGGAAGGCCAATACTCAGATGTCAGGAAAGAGACGTTATCTTTAGTACCTTCTCACCAGATATCTGTTACCACTATTTTCTTGAATCACATGGTATTTTATACAGAATCAAGCAGTCAGCTGAACCAGGAATTCTACATGCTTGACCCCCCCCCCCAAAAAAAAATTATCACTCAGGCCAAAATGTAGCAATTACTGCTGAGCTTGCAAAACCATATTTCAGAAGCTATTAAGACATAGTGAAATTTCTAGCCATATAGAGTTAAACCCAAAACAAAACAAAACAAAACAAAACAAAAACAAACAAAACAACAAAAAAACTCTATTCACATTTCGCTACCATTACATAAAACCACAAGCAGTTTATGATTTGGTTTATTTAAGGGTCACAGTGTTTCATGTAGAGATGGCAACCTCGCTACTAATTCCATGAGGGAAGTGATGCTGATTCTAGCTGGACTCTTCGGACAACATCATAGTCATTTTCTATTCACACTAAACCAAGCACTGGGTTTCTATCCTAAGATAGCCAAACGTATTTCATCAAGCCAGATGGTAATCCCTCCTCCCAAATTTCATTTCCATTTGTTTTCTTATTTTACCACAGGTATGATTTGCCATTTGCACTGCTTCCTGAAGCCTCTGGAATTGGAAAAAAAAAGAGGGGGGAGGATTTTCCTTGTTAGTGCAAAGGGATACTAAAGGCCCCCTTTGCTCTTATCCTCAGGAAATTGCAAGGACCAGGGCTCCATCACTCACCACTGATAATGATAAGAAAATCCCCTGGTCTCCTGCCCATTTGGAGCTGGGAAAGGCTAGATTTACTTCCACTGCAAGTTTGAAAGAGGAATGTAATTATAGCCCCAACTACAAGCTGGAGAGCAAGCTGGAGCTGCTCTTTTAGCATTGTAGATTCCATCCATATACCCTGAACAAACCGCAAGGTCAGCGGTAATACGATCCCTTGCTCCCCCAGAACTGCAGGGAGAAGGGGGTGCTCCTGTCATTGCTCTGGGTTCTGGAAGGTGATCCTCCCCTTCCCTCCAGCTTGACTTAATCCCTGGTCTAACAAGGTGCATCTTCAAAGCCAGAAAAGCTGTGGACTGTAACTCATCTTCCTCAGCACTCCCATCTTCAGGGGGAAAAAAACCCTACTGCATACCTCTAAAACAACGGGCACGTGTTTGGGGAAGCCAAAAAGGACTCCTCAGAGCAGCCCAGGCCGAGTGGCATAAGCCTCCTATATTGTACTGAGTGGGAAGGTAGAGAGTGGCGTTCTTCCTCCTACCAATGACACATTTGGGGATTGCCTCCATAAATGATGGCAGCCCCCCTTTCCAGGCCTGATGATTGCTCATGTTCAGGCAGGAACACACTAATTTGCAACGAATGCAACTTGCTGCTAATTTCCAAAGGAGGCAATATAGTACTATGCCACAGACTCACCAACTCCGTTCTGATTATTAAGGACACAGAGGAAAACCAAAACAAAACACCGACATCAAGTGAAACATTTCAATTCTCACTTCTGATATATTTAGAAGCAAATTTTACACTGGGGAGAGGATAGGCTTTGGAAATACAGAAGCAGATAACGAACATTCCAATTAACAGGGTGCATTGTGGGAAAACCAAGCTGCCATCTGTGGGACAAGTTTAGCTACTGAACGGTACTAGAGGCCAACTGTGGCTTCTCAGGGTATGACAGAACAAAACAGGTGACAATCTACACACAGTACTCATTTCATCATTTATGTATGAATATTCAGCACAAGAGGCTAAAAGGGTAGGTGGCAGAGAGACTGTGCTTGTAAAACGATAATCTGATGATTATACCTTTATCCAAAAAATTGCACGGCTTAATTGTTTGGCACTCCTGAAAAGATACAAACTGACAGACAAGAAAAATTCCAGAAAGAGAACCGAAAGTAAAGTATTTTATTTGAGATAGTATTAAAAGGAAAGAAGAGTTGTACTGCTGCTGCTGTCTGAATACAGAATAAGCACCTATCAAAATGGGTGCAGATTGGCTGTTAAACGTGGCTTTTCCACATCCATTTCTAGACACACTCCGATTCCAAACTAGCCATCACCTTTCCCCCCTAAGCTCACACTAAAGGCACACTGAAAAGAACATCCCTTCTCTCTCTCTCAGGGGGAGAGGGAGATTTTAAGGAGAAATGCAAACTTTTTAAATGTCAATATACAGTATTCTTACCAGCACGACATTCTACAGATGAGCATTATTTTCCCAACATTTCTAATTTCAACCCCCCCGGCAAAACCTCACTGTAGTAGAAACCAAAGTAACCAACTGCAACACATACCAAACAAACAGTATTCTCACTTCTCCCTCTTTGCACAAGCCGCTGCCCGGAAAACAATCATCATCTTCTCAACCAGATCGGATACTCCACAAGTACCATACTGGTATCTCTGATCCCTCTTGCATGTCTATGTGCAAAAGGCAAGCAGCCACTTTTTCTCGGCAGCAATGTGGAGTTGTAAATCGCAGCTTCGGACCCCCAACGTGTTGGATTATAGCCCCAAACTTTCCTTGCTCGTGTGTGTGGGGATGGTGGGTTTTGTAGACCCCGTGACTTGTAAATCATGAGACTGACGAAAGCTGATTTGTATTAGTGTTACTGTCAGATATACTGTCATTGATCCTGCACTGAGCAAGAGCTGGTTGCCTCTACAGCCCCTTCCAACCCTACAATTCTTTTAGACAAAGATCGAAGAGAGAGAGTATATGCAAACCAGCTCTCCATTGCCGTAATCTTGCTTTTCAAGGTTCTAGTGCTCAGTAGGCAGGTACTGTTAAACTAAAATGTATAGGATCCAGCAGCAGACCGACAGTATCCTCACCTAGGCTACAAGCAATCTAACTTGAATACAGACAACAAATACGAAGCCAGACAAGAGAAAGGACCTAAGAGGTCACGCAGCACAACCTTTTTAATAAATAAAATATAATATATCTTCACAACTGGGATTTTTCTTTCTATCATTTATTAACTCTTTTAAAGTTTTAATCCTGCACTTCAACATAAAATTTTCTCAGCACAGTGTAACAGGTCATCATAAAAGAAGTTTAAAGTAGTTGATAAAACAGGCAACAATGACACAAACATTTCTAGAACTAAAGGCAAAACGGGTGACAGGAAACCTCTCTGGGAGGAGGGTATTATAAAAAGGTTCACTTGACCTTTGTTCAACGCCACTCAATTTAGAGACCATTTTTAAATAATATGTTTCTATATTCTTGCCTGTGTCTGAATCTTTTTGATCTCCATTGGTTCCAACAGTGAAAGGTAATTTCCGTTTTGTAGCTCTTTCCTTCACTTCTTTGCCACCATCACTCCGGTCCAATTTTGGAGTCTTGGTTAGAGAAACTTTATCTTTATCCTAGAAAGGAGACAGGAAAATTAGGGTTTTCACAAAGGCCCTGATATTTGCTATCGGCACAGTTGATTTTCTTAAGCAAATTTACTATTGAACTACCGTCCACAGAAAAATGTATGCTTGTCTGCACCTTCCCAGAGTTCATAACGGTTGCAAGATAGCTGTCAACGCTCTTACTTCATGGTGTGGCTTTGTGCAATTTTAACCTCTGCAAAATGGTCTTGCAACTCCTAGTTCAAAGGCAACTGTGCAATACTGATGGGGGTTAATCATGGGGGTTGTGTTCACAGACAACACAATAATGAATAACGAGACCTTGAGTTTATGGGAACCAAGGGAGCTGTATGCCAGAGCCGATGGTCATCTTCTTCCTTGCGCAGAGGTTCTCTGCACTCTCTACTTGCATCGGTCCCCTCCCCTCCTTCAGATGGAGTCGCCCCACTCGCACGATGTGGCTCACGCTGGTTTCTCTGCACAGTTCTTTTGTTATCTCAGTGGAGGGGCCTTTTGAGCACACTGCAGGACCTCAGTGCTGCCCACAGACCACTTGCAGCTGTGCACCACATGGTTATCGGTGCAAGCCGTACGGCTCTTTCATGATCTCAGCACAATTCACAATTCACAGGCCCCTCTACTGGGACCGAGAAAGAGGAGAGAACTCAGTTTAGACCACGTGGTACATGTAGGTGACTCCCTCCATCATTGGCCAAGCAAGTTGCTCAAAGAAGAAGAAAGCTGTGAAGAAAGTCTATGGATGCATCAAGATCCATCACAACTGAGAAGAAAGAGAAGCAAATACAGGGACATTGTACAGATGATGTAACTGTAACCTTTGAAACGATATCTATGCATACACAAGAGCCCATCTGTGCATGCCTAAAGTAACAAAAAGGGAACCTTTACATGTATGCTGAGGTCTGCACATGCAGAACTGCAGACAATGAGTGCTGCTTGTACTGATTCCATCGGGCTTTAGGTGGGATGTTAGAGACTGCTTAGCTGCCCTGTTCCTGCTGTGGACTGAGGATGATTTGAAAACTTTCTAATTATCAAATGCACCTACTAAATGTTTTCTATATCAACACTTGTGTTCAGCAATGTAACACTACTACTGCCCGCCCATCCCAACTAAAGTTTACCCAAATTCAAAGTAAAGCGAACGGGAGGTTCTGAGTAGTTCTACAAGAAACAGAAATGCCTGAAGCTGACAGTCTGCAACGGGCCTTCAGGCTTTTTAGCTGGGGTTCCTGCAGAGGTGAAGTGGGTTTGAATAGGTGCTGCTTTTATTTTATTTTTTTATTTTTTTAAAAGACTGTATACCACCCCTCAAAGCCAGGTTTTCTCAGGGCAGCTTACTACATTCTGAGGAATTTCTAAAACAAAAATATTCAAATGCTGTAATTAAAATGCATAATATTACAACAATAAAGCAATAATAAAACAAAACATTTCCAAAAAAGAAGCATTTTAAAAAAACCAACAGGCTTATTAAAATGTCTGGGAGAATAAAACCATTTCCGCCTCATGCTGAAAAGACAAAACTGGGGGCAGGGGTACTCCGCTGGGGAGAGCATTCGGGTAAAGGGGCTGCCACTGAAAAGCCCCGGCCCTTTCTGATCTAAGTGCTATGCTTGCAGGCTATGAGCTCTGTGATCCAAAGAAATTTGCGCGGCCCACTGCCAGCGTTGTCACAAAGACATTGCCTTAGATGAAAGCTCATCAATATTAGTGGCAACGGAACAGGATGAAAGAGGAGTATTTTTCCAATAACAATATACACCAATTTTTGCATTGTGGGAACATGCAATTTAAAAATATGTTCATTATCCAGGGTTAAAATCGGTCCATTCCATTAAAAACATGTGCGCGCGTGTGTGTGCGTGTGTGTATTTTAATCCTGATTTATTGACTCACTCAGGGTTGCAAGGAGGCTATTTTGGAAGGCCTCAAAAACAGATGAATCAGTTTCTAAGCCCATTATGTTAGAGACATATTGTTATAATCAGCTAGGTATCTGGACCAGTTACCTGGAGTCTTTTAGAAAACTTGTGACTTGAACACTGAAAGAAGACTCTGACGTCAACAATGTCAGAAGCACATTAGGAATAAATGATACCATACAAAATATTTCAAAGCAGAATGTCCAATAACTATTAGTTATCCTCAGGAATCATTTGCTGTTACATGCCTTGTAAAAAAGTTTAAGAGTGTCATGAATGTCAGGTGGACCAATCAGCTAATGCATCTGCTGATTTGAAAATACTTCTTAACAAAGTTGTGCCCTACACAAAGGCTTAGACTTTTCCCATTAGGCTTAACTTTCAAGGACCAAAAGTTCCAGGAGCTGCATTTCAGAAATAACAACAAATGAGGGAGCCGATATGAAGTCATGCTTACGAAGTTGAATCAGAACTCACGAGACACAGGTTCAAGCCCATCCTCAACCATGAAAACTCACTGGGCTGGCTATCTATCTATCTATCTATCTATCTATCTATCTATCTATCTATCTATCTATCTTATTTATACCCCGCCTATCCCCTCCCTAATGGAGGGCTCTAGGCGGCTTACAATCATGTACTTCAATTTTTATACAATCATATCATACAATACCCGCGCGATTAGGGAGGGGGTGAGGGAACCGGCTCTTCTTTTCCAGGCATCGGAACTACAAGTCCCAGAATGCCTCGCTTTTCGGAGCCGGCTGCTGACATCCCGGAAGTTGTAACTGGGGATCCGTCGTCCTCTGCCGCCGTCCTCAGCCGCCATTCCGGCTTCTCCCGATCTCCGTCTCCGTCTTCAGCTCCGAGGCGACTCCCTGACAGGATGCCAGCATATTGCCCCACGTGAGTGGTACCCATTTATCTACTTGCTTATTTAGCTTTCGAATCGCTGGGTTGGCAGAGAGCTGGGGCTAGTGACGAGAGCTCACCTCGCCACGCGGATTCGAACTGCCGACCTTATGGTCGGCAGACTAACAGCTCAGCGGTTTAACCCGCTGAGCTACTGCACCCCTAATTATGGTCCTCAACCCAACCTTATATGGCTGCTGTTGTAGAGAAAAACTGGAGAAGGAAGTGCTACATACATGAGCTCCTAGAGGAAGGCAGGGAATCTGTTAATAAAGTAACTGACATGTAAATTACAAATTCCAGAACAATAATTGAAATATATTTATTTATTCATTACATTATATATTCTTCTATATGCTGGTTTTTAGTTGTAAGCCGCCCAGAGTTGTTTAAGTGTCAGGCGGCCTATAAATTAAATTTAAATAAATAAATACATTTTGATTATTGTTCTGGAACTTGCAGTTTACACGTCAGTTACTTAATGAATTGAGGTTCACTCTTAAGAAGCTGTTTTCAGCTCAGCAAATATTTTCTATTCTTTTTAACTTTCTCTGTGGTCAACTGAGGACTGCACAGGAAGACATTATGCCATTTAAAGTTCAGTGCATCTAAAGGCCTTCGGTTGGGGAAGGCTGCTATATAAGGGGTTTGAATATGCATGCATGCATTCATCATATCTAAACTGGTATGATGAAGCTCTTGGGCAGGATAAAGAGACTGCAGACTAACTTTGTTTTAAATAAAAGTGTACATCAAATAAAAGTGTGCATCAACATTTTAGCTAGTCTAACTCCTTCCTGATGTAAATTATCCTGAAAATAGAACATTAATTATTGTAGTTCATTTAAGACTATTTTGAGAAATCCATATAATCTTGTCAACAAGAGTCCTGTTCCCCCAAAAAAAGTTTGTTGATGTTTGTGTGTATGGGGGGGAGGGGAATGCCACACAGTAATGCTGGCTGCTTCACTCATAAAATGGGTAGTTCAGTGTGCCATCACAGTCACAGCAATGAGACCATGCCATCGCTGTATGTCTAATGTTCCTTTCTCTTTCCTGGTCTCTAGTAGGAACTTTCTATGCAGATTTTTTTTAAGTATGCTAAGTTTATTTCCAATTACCCATTCTGGATGATTGGCCATTCATTCATTCATTCATTCATTCATTCATTCATTCATTCATTCATTCATTCATTCATTCATTCATTGACTGTCTCTGCTAAGGAGTTACCATTAGGCTTCTGGTCAAAATTATGTGTAAAATACACCATTTCAAGTTTTTATTCGATCTGGGAGAAAAAAAATTAGCAGCTAACATGGAAAGCAGCAGCCATGGGGGGGGGGGGGGGGGATGGAGCGGCTCTTGTTTCTTCTTTGCCTGCCAGTGAGTTTTGAAATGGAAGTGCGCTGTGCAAATCCATCTGCTGTCAGGCAAAAAGGTTTCGGACATGAGATGTTTATCATTAGCAGTGGGCAAAAAAGGAACAAGAGCTGGGTAGTTCTTCAGATTCAATTCCAGAAAGGTGTTTTAGAGCATGCCAGGACACAATTTGAGCACCTCTCTGCAGTTCTTTAGAAGAGCTGTTCCTTTCCTCAGCATCACACAACTGCGGATGACCGGAAAAGCCTCCCCGCTCTAGGACTCAAGCGCAGCAAGGTCACCTCCAGGGTTCTCAGCTGTGGCTCCCATTTCTAATCTCTTACAGCCTTCCCATCAGAAAGAACCAGGGTCTCCAGAAGACAGACTGTTAGGGGAAATTATTTTTCCAACCTTGCTGAAACATGCAACGCAGTAATGATCTAATTACTTCTTCCAATGTTAGACTCCTGCTTTCTGTTTTTTTAGTATGAACATTAGAATGAACACTGCAGAAGCCTTTTCTCATATATCCATGAAAAACAATCCAGGGTTCACTGCACCTCTCAGCTGTCTGTTTCCAAATTGCATCACTACTCAAAGAAAGATGATGCTTCTTCAAAAATACTCAGAAATCCCATGTCTATCGCAGCAAGGTATACCATGCTACCTTTTAACAGAGGCTGATACACCATTAAGGTCCAGAGAAGGTGATCTTAGTACATAAGGATGGGTATATATTCCTCAATAAAAACCAGAGTCTCAGTTAAACACTTGAAACCACGATTTTGTGAATTAATAACACACTCATTTAAAAAGCTCCAGGCTAAGAATCTCAGAATGCCAGCAACAAGGTCAGTTGTGCTAAATATACATACCCAAAATTACAATTCCTATACTTTTCAATGGGTGAAAATTCCTAGTACTCTCTGCATCTTGTGAAGTAGATTATTCTGAATCCTTTCCGAAATCAAAATTACTCATCAAATCTCCTATTTTCTCCTCCTAATGAACCCACAATTTGTGGAAACAACTTCAAATTGGTGAGCAGTTTGCCATGGTATCCTTTTGACATAAGCATTATTAAATGTTTATTTCAAAAGGATACCACAGCAAAGTATTCTCCACATTTCAATAATGGATGTGGTGACATCCACTAATTTAGCAGGCTTTGAATGGGGATTAAATAATTCATGGAGGAAGTAGGGAGATCTATCAAGAAAAATTAATTCTTGATGGGTAAATGGAACCTCATGTTAGAGGGAGTCTCATTCCCACAATTAATTAATTAATTAGTTTAATAAATTTATATGCCGCCCATCTCATATACATGACTCTGGGTGGCTAACAATTAAAAGCAAAATAAAAACAGAATAAAACAACCACAATCAATGGTCCTTTAAGGCTCGTATGTTTATGGATAGGGCACCGCCAGCATTGTGATGTTTGATACACAGAAAAAGGGCAGCGCTTACATGAAACACCTGTTTCACCATTCTGATGAATTCTGTAAAACAAAACCCAAAATTGGCCCAACCCAGCAAGCGTTGGCCGCAAGGACAACAGCTCCCAACCGGCTGGCTGTGACGTTCTGCAGATGACTATGGAGAGAAGAGCCAAGGGAACTTAGGGGGGAGCAGCGATGGATTTTCGGCCATTAATAAACATGCTCTAAGCACACTATTCTCTCTCACTCCAGCTCATAGCTTTCCAAACTGTGTGTTGCGACAGTTTAGTGTGTCGCGACACAACCCTGAAGTGGACGTGCACGGCAGCGGCGCGCACAGCGGCAGCGACGCGCCATCAACGCTTCTGCGTTTTAGCGGAAAACACAAGGCCGCTGCCGCTGCTGCGCACACCGTCGTGTGCGCCCCCGCTGCCGCCGTTGGTGTGTCGCCAACGGCGGCAGTTTGGAAAGCACTGCTCTAGCTTCTAGGGGAAGCCGTGCTCCAGCAATAGCTCATCCTGCAAGGCACTTTTAGTGTAACACCAGCGTCGTACTGTTTTCAGGCCAAGGCTTGGAACAGCATTCACAGCAGTGTGCATTCTAATACGCCCCTCCCAAGCAAGCAAAGTCGAGCCAGATGAAGGCATGCAGGCAGAAGCTTCTGGGAAGTGTTGACAAACACAAGATAAATTAAAAGCTCTACTCCCGTAAGTGTACACACAGCAATCCCTAGAAGCAAAGGGCTAATGACCAACTGCCTTTCCCCTTAGTCATGGTTTCGGCACACAGCACTGCAGTTCACTAGAAAGCAATGATACGTTGGTACACTTTCTTGCAACCAATTAACTAGACTCCTGTGCTTTGTGAACAACAGCGTGTACTCTTTTTTATAGGTTGAGAAAAGTAAATGTAAAAGCAATTATGGAAGATCTATTCTTGCTAAATCTTGTCAAGTCCCTCCTGCTATGAATCACGGGAAAGCAGAGGAAATCACGTTTTGGTCACAGTGTTACATTCCCAGTATTCCTAAGAACTGCAAGTCACACCTGTTTTCTTCAAGACATTTCACTACACTGATGAGAAGAAAAATGGATGTTTGCAGGAAGACTGAGCAACACCTATTTTATCATTTGCAACTATATACAGGTAGTCCTCGAATTTTGGTCAGAAAATTTCCGTCACTAAGTGATGCGGTCGAAAAGCGCGACATCGCTTAGTGATGACAATCCCTGCAGTCCTGGTTGCTGTTGTTAACTGAATCCCACGGTCATTAGGCAAGGCAACTTCCTGCCAGCTTCCCACAACCAATCAGGGTGCAGCGGGGTGCGTGAAGGAGGCACAGCGAGGGTCAGGGAGGGAACTCCGAGGACTGGTCGTAACCACCACAGCACCGACATAACTTCAAATGGTCACTGGACACTATGGTCGATGACTACCTGTACCAGAGTACATACCTGTACTCTTTGTGCAGTCAGCAACATTCTGCAGCTCTGCGTTAGTTTCTAAGCCTTTCTGGCTAACCTTTTTGCCCATCCTTGCAAATACAGGGATCAGAGTGGATACACCCGATTTTAACCAAAAGGCTGAGAAGCAATGATCTATCAGTGCACTTTACCACCAATGTGTGGAAAGTAATGGGAACAGTTGGCATTTTGTGGTTCACACAACTGGGTGGGCATGAAAATATGACTAAGACTTCCTACAAATGATGAGAACTGATTACTTAGTACAGCAAAACCAGAAATCTAACAACTTGGATCTTTTGAGTAATCTTCTCCCAACAAAATTCACTGAAGTACTGCAAATATGAAAAGGATGCATTACCTTTTTCCCAGTTTGTTTCTCCACCATGTTGTTGCTGAGAGAGAAATCTTCCGATTGTGGTGTTTTAGAACACCCACCCTTGGGCATCGTTCTGCCTTCCTTACTTGTCCTTCATTTACGCTGCCGTCGCTTCATCATCAACTGTCTGAAATAAGGAAAAACACAAATGAACCATGATCTTAAAAAAAAAGGGGGGGGATAATAGCTATTCCCACAAACTAAGGCACAGCATGAACCTCCTTGGAGCATAGGTCCTTTGACGAAACAAGACCTGTGATGAAAACGGTCTATGGATACACGAGTTTGGAACTTCACCGTTCCCTTTTCGTGTGCAAAGGAATGCAGGCAGCACTCCCGGTGCCATTTTTCTTGTAGATAATGGCTCCCAAGGACAATTATCTGGATTCCTTAGAGTGATACAGCCTTTTTTAAAAAAAAAATCTGTGTACATGTACATACACACATGCACATACTTTTCCATCAAACCTTAATCCCTTGTTCATATGGTTGATGCAATGAAATTGAATTCTCCTGATGCTCATGGGAGTATCACATAAAGCAATTTATAAAATTTGGTAAATTGCCAAAGAAATTTGCTTCCGATACCAAACCGCTGCTAGAAGCAAGCAGAGATGGAAAACTATAAAGACAGCATCTAACATTTTTCACACAACTGAGAAAATGTCTTCCCCATGCCACTCGATGCTACCTTTATACATAAGTCTAGGTAAAGCATAATTCAGAAGCACAGCAACAAAGCTTTGTTACCCATGCCGTGAGTTGCTTGGTTACAAGATTAAAAAAACAACTGAATTTTGCAGCACATAGTAGCAGCAGCAGCAGTAGTAAACATTGTAACATATCTCCAACACACTTTACAGTAATTTACAAATTACTATTGAATGCAATTGCATCGATCAGTAAAGGCTTTGTTTTAACCTAGGAGAGCAGAGCTGGACTGACCATTGAAAAAGGTTTCCCTTACTAACTACCACCTTACAGTATACATAATTTGGCTACACATATACAACAAGGTCTCCTCTCCTCTCCTCTCCCAACAAAATCAACTGAAAGAAATTGTTCAGGAGCAGGAAGACTCCAGAACCCGTGACTAATTAGGGATGGGTTGGGGAAAAGAGGTGACAAAAAAGTTTCACTCTTTTCTCTCAAGTATCTGAAAACTTTGCAGTATGCATAGTGGAGAAATAAAAGGCTGAGATGTATACAAGGCTCAAAAGGGGTGCGATGGCTCAGTGCTTAAGACGCCAGGATTGTCGATCTGGAAGGTCAGTGGTTAGAGACCCAGTGGTTAGAGACCCGAGACCCGCGTGACGGAGTGAGCCCAGCTCTTGCCAACCTAGCAATTCGAAAGCATGGAAATGCAAGTAGATAAATAGGTACTACTTCGGTGGGAAGGTAACAGCGTTCCGTGCGCGTTGTGCGGGCCACATGACCGCGGAAGCGTCTTCGGACAATGCTTGCTCTTCGGCTAAGAAATGGAGATGAGCACTGCCCCCTAGAGTCGGACACGACTGTGCAGGGGAAAACCTTTACCATTACCTTTTATACAAGGCTCAAACCAACACTTTCTACCAGCAAGAGCTCCAGGAAAACACAACTTCTTTCCAATCGCCCTGATGTGCTGGCTCCAGTTACTGATCACAACGGAAGCCACATGATAAGGGCTCAGACAAAACTTCCCTAAATCCATCTCTTGGAAAAGATGATCCACTAAGTTATAATTACCATAATTTTCTTCTATTTACTAAACGTTCACAGTAAGAAGTTCTATAATATAATGAAAGCAGCTGAAATTCCATTTACAGCATGGGTGAGTAACACATTAACTTGCTATCTGAATTTCTTTTATTTAGTTAGATATCTGGTCTGCTCTATCTACAGGTTCCTGACCATTTATGACCTTTTCTAGTATTTAAAACTCTGAATTACAAGTATATTGGACAAATCCGACACCTAAAATATTAAGTAGATAAAAACCCCAATAACCCTTTGTTTCTATTATCAGCCTTGAAAGCCTTTTGTCAGTTGAAAAGACAAGATATATTCTTGTAAAATAAATTCTAGCCAACAAAAGGTTCCAACCAAAAGAAAGTATAATAGTGATTCCAGAAAATGTGTACAACAGAACCCCTTTTCATATATGCAAATACAGATTTCAAATGGACCACTTCTTTTTGTTGGTTTTATGAGTCCTTTGACCTGTGAACCATACATACAGATACCATATACATAATGGTTTATAAAAAGAAAATGCTATTCAACTTAAAAGTTGATGACAAGAATCAAAAGTGGAAACGGGAGAGATCAAAACAGTTCCTAAACTAGGCAGTTGTCGCTACTAATATAACATGCCAACATTACCAACAAAATTTAAGGGAAAGTGTTCCAAACACAATTGTATTGGCAAGAGCTATAATGGTTAGAACTACTCAATCTCTCAATATATCATTCAGGTTCTCAGCCAACAATATAGCATCATATGCATGAAAAACATACGTGTATTCAGGTCCCCTAAAGTCACAGACACAGACTTATGTATTTTTTCATAAATGCATTACCAACCAACCATTAACTAACACAAACATCCTTGTCTGCTAAAGAGCAAAAATCTAGTCTGCACACCCCTGACCCACATAAAACAGCACTGCATTTCCCAAATTTTGCTCACTATTGCCTCTTGTATACTTTCGGTCAGATTTCTGCTAAGTACCTTCCTTATACTGCCACGGTTGCAGTCTTCACACACATTTTTAACTATATTCATATTTTACCATTTCTCCAGTTAAACTATCTACAGTTGCACCCTTACTTTTTTTCAAGATTTTCACAGCATTGGTTTTTTTCCCCAATGTATCACATTTATAATATTCATTTCAATTCCACTTTTTGGTACAGAATCTCTAAAACCCTCCTTCCTATATATATTCCCTCACTTCAGTTTCATTCCATATACTTTCATCACTTTTATTCTTAATTCCATTCACTCTGCTGAAGGCTGCTTGTTTAGCCCTTTTCACCTAAAATGATTTTTTTTATTTCTGTCATAATTCTATATATCTAATATCTATCATGCTATTCCCCTTCAGGATCAGCAACATTATGCAACTTTGTCTCTTACATTCATTCTTTCACTGCAGTTTCTTTCAATTCTTTCCTTTTCTTGTCTATTTTTCCAAGATCACTCTTCACCCTATAAAAAATGTCCTGTCTTACATTCAGAACATTTTATCAACTTCCTGTCCTTCACTAGTTCTCTCAATCTTTCACTGTAAAGAATCAAATAAATCATGCTTTTCAATTCATTATTTTTCCACACATGTAGATATGAACAGACTACTTAAACAATGCATTTAAAACAAGCAGACTTTTTTTTCTAAGCAGATACTTACCAAATTATCATCTTTTTCATTATGTTTTAGTCTCCGAACAAGTCAATCATGTTTTCTGTATTCTCGACTCATTCACACTCATCCATTCACTTTCTCTTAACAGAATATTCCCACCCACCCCACCCCCAATCACATTAGTTGAAAATGTTGCATAATTTTTCCAAAATTCATCCCTGGTTGTTCCAGTATCACCATTTACTGAAACATAATATCCAACTAGTACCAATGAATTCCTACTTTCATATGCACCCACAACAATCTAAATGACACCAATTCATGCTTTCTGACATACATGTTAACCCTTTCATTCATAATTAAGCTCACACTTTCACTTCCCTGTGTGTATTCATTAGCTTCACTCCACAAGATCAGACCACCTTATTCAGATCTATTACACCCCCTTTTCTCTTAGTTTCACAGATGCACAAAATAACTTATTTTTTCCTTTCTTTTATTAATTCATGCTGTTTGCCATTTATGCATCTCACATTGCAAGTACCAGTCTTCCATATGCTGTGGTCATCTCCAACTCTCTATTAACACTGGCTGCTCATCATGGCTTTCGTACAATGCTTTTTAGTAAGCTAGAGGAGTAGACCACATTAACAGCTTAACTGTATCTGTCAGGATGGAGCATCCTTCCAGCGTAGTTATGGGGGGTAGTAGTAGTCTGGCATGCCTGCAGGGTCGTTAGGAATGCTTTGTAGTAATAGCCTGGCATGCCTGCAGGGCTGTTAGGAAAGTTGATTAAGGTTGTTTAGTTGAACAGCTGACACCAAGGCCAGCCCGAATGGTGCTGTCCGCTTGTTAATGAAGGATTTGTGGCTGGGAAGTATGGAACCGGTGAGAGCATAGGGAGGGGCTGTCATGGAGTGACTTCCCCAATGGGGGGGGGCTGTTACAAAGGTGGAGGATGTAAATACCGTTTGGCGCGGGCTGGTTCTCATTCTAATCTTTGCATTGGAAATGATCACTTGCTTTAATAAAGAACTCTTTCATATCCTTGATGGCTTGTAGCAAGAGTCTCTGAATTAGTAGCTAAAGGATCAGGACCATCACAGTATCAATGGCACATGCAACAATTAAAAAAACTTTTTTTTATCAAGCCTTTATTATTTTTATAAATAACTCAAGGCGGGGAACATGTCTAGTACTCCTTCCTCCTCCTATTTTCCCCATGACAACAAACCTGTAAGGTGAGTTGGGCTGTGTGTGTGTGACTGGCCCAAGGTCACCCAGCCGGCTTTCCTGCCTAAGGCGGGACTAGAACTCTCAGTCTCCCGGTTTGCCATTGGCTCCTTCCTAGGGCTGAGAGACAGGGACTGGCCCAAGGTCACCCAGCCGGCTTTCATGCCTCAGGCGGGACTAGAACTCTCAGGCTCCTGACTTGCCGTTGGCTCCTTCCTAGGGCTGGGAGAGAGAGACTGGCCCAAGGTCACCCAGCTGGCTTTCATGCCTAAGGCGGGACTAGAACTCACAGCCTCCTGGTTTGCCATTGGCTCCTTCCTAGGGCTGAGAGACAGGGACTGGTCCAAGGTCACCCAGCCGGCTTTCGTGCCTCAGGCGGGACTAGAACTCTCAGTCTCCTGGTTTGCCATTGGCTCCTTCCTAGGGCTGAGAGAGAGGGACTGGTCCAAGGTCACCCAGCCGGCTTTCGTGCCTCAGGCGGGACTAGAACTCTCAGTCTCCTGGTTTGCCATTGGCTCCTTCCTAGGGATGAGAGTGTGTGACTGGCCCAAGGTCACCCAGCCAGCTTTCGTGCCTAAGGCGGGACTAGAACTCTCAGTCTCTTGGTTTCTAGCCCGTTGCCTTAACCACTAGACCAAACTGGCTCTCATTCCCTGTTAACAATAAGGACAGTACCTGTCAGTTTGGGCACATTTTGGCTAGTGGGCCACAAGCACAACCAAAATCCAGTTTTACCCCAAGCATGTTTAGGCTGTTCTATGCACGCTAGGATTTCTAATTTAGAGACAACCTTGCAAGTCAAAATACTGATGCTTGTAATAATGGATAAACAGTTGGAAAGAATCCATGGGACTTTGTTTTTATATGTAATAGCATTGAGGCTTTTATATGCACAAAGGTGAAAAGATTTGACATTACCTACAACAGAAGAATGGAAGTTGATGGAGTTGGCTGAGATGGCGAAACTGACAGCTCTGATTGGAGAAAAGGCACCGAGTAATTTTAATGCTACTTGAGGGCCCCTTTTGGACATACATTCATTCATTCATTCATTCAATTAATTAATTAATTTCTATAACTTTTTGCGTGAAACAGAAACAAATGAAATGAGGATATATGGATTTGATGATTAGAAATAATAATGGACAATAGAAATAATGAAAGCTATGTTGTAAACTTAGAGTAAGAATTTAATGTATATGTATACTTCTATCTGTCGCAAAGAAAGTCGGGAGTCATTCTTTTTCTGTATTTCCTTTTCTTTCTTTTTTCTTCTTTTACTGCACTTTTGACTTTGTTCTTTCTCTTTTATTTCCAACCTGTTCTTCTTTACTTTCTATCTTAATCATTACTTTTTGTTTTTATATTTATCCTTTAAATTTAATAAAGTTTAATTAAAAACAAATACTGTTGCTTGTATCCCACCAATCAGAGATGCATGCACTGTAGTGCTGCACTCAGGATATGCTCCTCAATTAATAACTATTATCCAATAAGACAACAGTTAATGGTCTCTTAGGGTCCCAACTACTTCTGCATAAGAAAAAGATGAGCTGCCTTTTCTTCTTTCAAAATGCTCATTTCTCCCTTTTCAAAGGTGAGCCCCCATCAAAACATCTTCAAATCCTAAAGCTTCAGCCAAGTTCCCTTTCATCAGAAATTGCTTCTTAAAAATCTCATATATCATTCAAGATTTACAGCGAATTGCCAAATCAGGGGGAAAAAATGTCAGGTCTGGAGTAATGATAAGTGTGGGGAAAGTATTGCGTCATCTCCATCATTTTGTGACTGTTTACATAGCTGGGCACCCAAGAAATAATCAAACCAACAGTCCCCTATTCAGACACAGCTGATGCATGACATTAGCATGCATCCTCATTTTCTTTGGCCAAGCACTTAAAGTAAGATAAAAAGCAGCATGCAGGAAATGGGAGCCAGGGAGCCAAGACGCTCAATCCTTTCTGAATATATTCACTGACAGCAATATCCAAATGGGTATTCCAGTTCAAAATGAATCCATGATGGACATTTGGCCATGCATCTAGTTCAATTATGCTTGGGGGGGGGGGGAAATTGCTTGCTTGCTCTGGAGAGCAACAGAGCCATTTGTAGTTGGGATATATACCTATTTTACAGGGAGTTTGAAAACCTGGTTTTCTGAGAGAAAGCCAGACGGATGCCAGATTAATTCCACACCCCTTCTGTTCATGTAACTGACTCATTACACTTGGAAAGCTGGCTGCCTCTTCATGTAAACAGAGCACTGGCCTATTTAGCAGCTTGGAGGGAGTATTATATTTGCACAACAATTACCAGCAGTGCCTGAAATCTCCATTTTGTTTTACAGCACATTGTTAAGGAGTCTGAGGTGTGGAAAAGAAAAGAGTTACAAATACACACTTTGAACCAGCTTTTCACCAGTGGGGGGGAAATGGCCTCTATGTTCCATTTAAAAAAAGGTCTCATCTTGCCTTAAAAAAATGGTCAGCTATCATTTCTGACCAATCTCCTTCCCTGAACTATGACTCTACTTCTTATGCAGAACACTATTTAGAAAACAAAAATGTCTATGTTGAAGACAGCCCCACTGAATCCTTGTCCATGCAATTTTGTCTCCATGGAAGCCCAAACAGGCTCAAAAACATAACATAATCCTCCAACTATTCTCCGCAACAACAAAGAAAACTATTTAGATCTGGCAAACAGTTACGCATGTGCAACTAGGCTCCACCAAGCCCTGCATAGATATCACTACCTATTCAACCTGAAATAGTAGCCATTTCCATTTTTAAATCATTTTTATAAACTGGTTTAATGAAGTTCCTCTTTGGGAAAGAAGGGTACACGGGGTTGAGGGTGAGGGAGAAATCTTCCTGAGACAAAGTAGCCTATAACTCACAGGTGACTGTCAATCTGTGAAACCCTATTATTGTCAGGCAGATATAGATTACCAATCGAAGAGAATATAGATTAAACAGAATAGGAGACTAACATGCAAGCTGTAATGTGCAAGTTAGGTCTGCTCTGACTGTGTTTTTCAAGGACAACCCCCCCCAAAATAGTATTAACTTCCCTTGAAAAAAATTGGAAAGGCTAGATAGCACCAACAGTCAATTTTGAGATGCCTTTCGCCACCAACAGGATCCACCAACTCCACCTTGCCAGCAAGCATGTCCAACAGAAGGTGCTCTAGAAAGCCCAGAAAAGTCATTCAACAAAAGGACACCTTAGGACAGAGCTTTCCAAACTGTGTGTCGCGACACAAAAGTGTGTCGCCACACACAGCGTGGTGTGTCGCCACACCACCCGGAAGCGGCGGCGCGCACGTGCACGGTGGCAGCGGCAGCCACCGCCGCCGTGCGCGCGCCACCACACGCCCCCCCGTGCCGCCGCGCGCGCCCCTGCGCTGCCACATGCCCCCCCGCCGCTGGCGTGTCGCCAGCAGCGGCACTTTGGAAAGCCCTGCCTTAGGAGTTAAAATATGTTCTTTTACAAATGGCTTTTACTTGCAAGATGCTGAGGGGATGGTTAACCTAAGGAATCCATCGCCACTATAAATTGCATTGGCTACTGTTATCATAGGTGGCCCAATTTAAGCTGTTGACATTAGTCCAACAAACCCCACGTTGTTTAACAGTCCTTAAAAGACTGTTTGTTCTGACGCACCCACTTTGTGCAGCTGGGGACACTCTGCTCAGGATCTCCCCGGGGCCAGTTTGGCTCACGAGACCAGGAGTGAGTGATGGCACTCCGGCCAGGAAACTCCTCCGAGGGATGGTGGGTTCCCCGCCGCTGCCCTTTTCAGAAAACAGCTGTTGGTGTGTGTGTTCTCCCAGGCACTTGTGGAGCAGTACTGCCTTGGGGTTCAAATGTCACTTGTTTTAAAAAGAGCTCCCCCCCCCCCCAGTTTCTAAGTCTCTGGGTGGCAAAACGCAGGGAAGTGAGGCATGCAGTTCAGGGGATAACAACAAGAGTGGCGGGAGGCAGCCTGCCAGTGAGAGGAAAGGCACCACCCCAGCCGCCCTGGCCTGCGTGGTCTCCTGCCGCTTGTTTTTCTGCGCAGCCGAAAGGCACGTGGACGGAATAGGGGGTGTTTCTTCAGCGCTGTCCTGTGCTGTGCATTCCCCCCCCCCATGCAAAAGGCGAAATGTTGTGAAAACATCCGGAACGGACGCTTCCCTTCCGGCTTCCCTTCCTCTGAGCGGAGGCTCTTCCTCGGCTGCAGCCGCGCTGGATAATGGTGGCGGATGCAAGCTGAGGTATGTGTGTCCACTCAAGCGTTTGTGGAACTGTACTGCCTTGAAGTTCGAATATCATTTGTTTTAAAATGAGTTGGTTTTATTGTGGTTTCAAGACTTTTTGAAACTGCCTTGGATCCTCTGGGATGAAAAGCATATTAATGTGAGGTAAAGTAAAATAAAGTAAGTGAAGTTTAGAATAATGCATGCCACAAACAAGTTCTTACAAGCTGCTGTAATATCTCCAGGCGTTTTAGCTCTCTCTCTCTCCTTCCTGCACTAAACACACAGGACGCTAAATCAATTGCTCGTGATAATTACACGCTTTTTAATTTGATCGGGCTTCAATCCTTGGGCAAATGAGAAGCCTGAACCCATGGTCTTGGAAGCATTGCTTCAAACCCAGGAATACGGGCTCGCCAGTGCAAGCACCACTTCTGGGCCTGCTGCTTCTAACGATCGATTTTTTAATTTAACGGTCAGATTTTGTATCCAAGGTGTTTTTATATTTACTTAAAGGACCTCTCTGGCCTAAAGGACATGATAAAGGTTTGATTGATTGAAGGAAGAAAAAGAAGAGGTGTGCTTCAAATACTACTCTGGCTTACTAGATTTCAGAAATTTGCCTAACATTCAGACATTGATCTGCTTATTCTCAGGTTATAACATTTTAGTAATGACGTGGCTTTCACCAAAAGCCTGGCTGACTTCAGTTATTAGCTTCAGTTCTGTGGGGACATCAACAAATATAGCCTTCAGATAATATTTTTTTCTGAAGAGACACCTGTAAAGAAGCTGTACCTCTAATCTAGGACAGGCTACTCCCTAGTATGGGACTGGAAACTAAACAGTTGGGGTCTAGCTAGTATTTGGATGGGAGACCTCCAGAAATCATCAGGGAGTAGCCTGGACTGGCAACTCAAAACAACTTGAAAAACGGCACCAGAAAATTACTTCTGCCCTGTTGCCAAGTACACTCCACTGATGCATCGGGAGTCTAATTTGACTCAGGAGACTATTTTTACATTAAATTAACATCTAATGATCGGGACTTTTAAAATAAAAGAATGGAAACAAAATTCTCTTTGGACGTGAAGCTACAGTAGCAGCTTTTAAGGCCTTCCCAGGCTGCGACTTCATTTTAGAGGTCCTGCTGATACCAGCCAGAGAAACTGCAATTCAAGCCCTTTAGGAGCAGAACCCTGTAAATGAACTCAAACGCTGAATTAATTTAATTGCTACCAACTTCTATCACTCTGGGTTTTTTCTCAAAACCCACAAGAGCTTAGCGGGGTTCTTGGTCTGTGTTGGCTGAGGGCATCCAGGCCAGAATTCGCTCACGTCCCGACGGGTCCAGAAGTTGTGGCCCTGGAGAGAGAAGGCTGAAAAGCAACCCTGACGCCAGGGCGATTCGGCCAATCCAGCAGCAAGAGAACTGCCGCAGCAGGAGGCCGGCCTAGGAAGCCCAGAATGAGTCACCGCTAAGAGTACATTTTTTATTCCTGGTATGAGGGAGCCGGGAATTCATGTTATGTTCTGAAAGGTCTCTGAATTAAAGGCACCTGCTTCTTCCCTGCTCCCAGCTATCATATAGCTTATGGTCCCGCATTACCAATATGCACATTCAAGAGAAAATCTCAAGTCTTGTACAAATGCAATTATTTCTGCTTGTACTCTAGAACACCTGAATAATAATAATAATAATAAATGAATCATTTCCTGTCCCCTTTCAAATCAGTCCTCTTTCTTTTAAAGTTCATTAAAATTTCAACTAAAACTGTTGAAAATGTCCAATAACTGCTATAAAAGAGTGTCAGTTTGGTGTAGTGGTTAAAGCAGAAAGCTAGAGACCAGGAGATCCTGAGTTCTAGTCCTGCTTTAGGCACAAAGCCAGCTGGGTTACTTTGGGCCAGTCCCTCTCTCTCAGCCCTAGGAAGAAGGCAACAGCAAACCACTTCCAAAATCTTGCCGAGAAATCTGTATGAACTTGCCAAGGCACACACACACACAAACAAAAACCTGCTATAAAAATGTAGTAATTGTAGTGTGTATAACTCTCCCTCTCCCTCTCTCTCTCTCTCTGTGTGTATGTATGTATGTAACATCGTATCAGCACATACTTTTGTCTTTACTCAATACAAGTGAAGCCTACTGAGAATTGGTTGTACTTTGCATGATTTTATTTCCTTCCTCAATCTATCATGTAAGTTCATCAATAGCATAAAATATTCTGCTTGCCTTTATACCTCTTAACCTGATTGTTAGGGAAAAAAACAACCTCAAAGTAGGTACTCCACCCTTACCACAATTGTGTTTTGCGCTCTGCAGAAGTATTGTGCTAAAGAAGGCTTTTTGCCAGAGTCCAAAAGTTGCTTTTGATGAAACTTAAAAGATTATGCCCAACACATGGAAGCCTCCTTCCTCATAGATCAATCTATAACACTGTAAAATGTCTCCATCTGCCATATGTGAATAAAGGCACAGAAACAAATACTCTTAATATTCCTCCAGTGCTTAATACAAAGGGTAAGATGAAAACTATTACGAACTTATCAAGTTACCTAGCGGCTAGCCTATCTGACCCAAGCGTGAGTAGTACTAGCAAAGAGGTGGGGATATTTCTCTGCCTGGTCCACATGAACCTCTTTCCAACACCCAGCACTACAGCAAAAATTAGCTGCTTTAGAGAAGCATTCAATATTTAACAAAACAGGAAATGTGTTAACAAAAAGAGGCATACTGCTGTTGTATAAAAATAGATTTACCATACAGCTTTGAAAGATCTCTGGTCATGAATTTAGCTCAATTTAAATTTCAAATATTGTTGCCAGTAATCTCTGAGCATTTCAAGGAACATCAGTAAAATCAGGTACTGATTTAAAAACTGTTCACCTGTTCCTAAAAACAGTCCTACTGTTACAGACAGGCAGAAAGACTAGCAGAGGGCATCCATGAACACCAACTAGCAATCAGAAGACATGATGAAAACTCCTTAATCTCAGAATACATGGACAGACTCAACCATAGTTTTAACTGGGAAACTGAGAGCATCCTAGACCAAGTTAAATCCCAAAATGCTAGGGAATTCCTGGAAGCTTGGCACTCAGACAAATCAGCCATCAATAGACACACAGAGATAAACCACATTTACACACCATTCAAAAGAGACAATAAAAAAGCTAAGGAGGAGACAAAAAGACCAAAACACATCCTCTCCAGCAGCCAACACCCAAATAAACAGGGATTAACACCAGACAAACAATCAAGCAGAAAACAATACCCTAATCAAGGAACTACCAAGGAGAAAACCACACCCCCACCAAAACTGGCAGGGCAAGCTACTGGATATAAACAGGGAGCAAACCCCACACTCACTAGCTCTGATAATGTTACCTCTTCAGGTAATGAAATGTCTGCAAGCAAACAACCAAGCTCAGAGAGCACCAAGGACTCCACAGTTCAACCCTGAGCTAAAGAGATTCTCTCCTATTGAGAATAAGTGTGACTGCACATGTGTTTTATGTTTACAAGCATAACACTCTCAAATTTATATTTTGAATGGTGATGCATTTTTATGATGCATTTCAAATTTATCCTAAAATTCCAGTATGATACAAAGAAAGGAAGAAAACCAATTTAATGGCTGATCTAAAGTTCTGCCTATGCCTTAATAGTCCTCCTGTTTTGCCAGTGGGGTTGTACCAGTCCTACAACAAACAGTTCTGCTGTCAAAAGGGTCATGATTCATCAACATGAAGACATCTAGCCTCAGTGTTTCATTTAAAGTGGTTGCAGGGACCATTCAAAATTGAACAGACAAATGTTAGGGCATTACCAGAACAAAACGGTTCATGCTAAATATAAACTCCAAATGTCTTTTTATCCTAGAAAGATGCTTCATCACAAAGAAAGTATGTCACTACTCAAACTCTCAACACTGAGAATTCCAGAATTTTTGCATTCGTAAGCCCAGCTTTTCAGCTAACGAATCACTCTTTTGAACCTTCATGAAACAGTCCTACCCTTCACACGTAACAAACTTTTCTCACAGATAGCTAGGCAATGAAAAGCAGAACTAATTCAGCAACAACTTATTTTATTTAAAATTTGTTTACGTAAAATATTTCTATCCTCTTTTGAATATTTTCTACCTGAAAAGATGGACATATTTTAAATAAATAAAATAATGCAAAGTAGAGGAATAATATCTCTCTGCCTTTACTTGACATCCTTATTATTAACATTACACTAATTAACAGCAATTTATGTTGTCCAAACTTGTGTCCCCGTCAACATGCCACTGTAAAGACACATTTATTTATTTATTTATTTATTTATTTATTTATTTAGTTAGTTAGTTAGTTAGTTAGTTAGTTAGTTAAATTTATCCCCACCCATCTCCCCGAATAGGGGACTCTGGGCGGTTTACAGCATAACAATGGTTAAAATCTATACATATAAAATTACAATAAGACAATAAATAGGTAAAAATAGGTAAAAATCCAAGAGATGGTAAAATCCGCTATCAGGAGGACATTATGGGGCCAGCCACCCCCAGGAGGTACTATTACCTCCCTCGTCCCAGGCCAGGCGGCAGAGCCAGGTCTTAAGGGCCTTCCGGAAGGTCAGGAGCGAGGGGGCCAGCCTCACCTCCGGGGGCAAGATGTTCCACAATGCGGGCGCTACTGCAGAGAAGGCCCGCCTCCTGGACCCCGCTAGATGAAATTCTCTCGTTGAAGGGGTCCGAAGCATGCCCTCTCTACATGAGCGGGTGGGGCTCCCTGTTTATATCTCTTGAGCTGAACTCAGCTGCTGGGGACTGCATGGACACCACCATGCAACAGTTCAGAAATGGTTTGCATGGTTGTCTTATTCCAAGATATTTTTTCTTCAACTTCCCAGTCTAGCCTCTAACCCCATTATTCCCTGATGGCCTCCCATACTACCAAGGCCCAATCCTGCTTAGCTTTTGGGGGAATCCAGTGTTTCATCCTGAGTGTTATACTTACTCTGATAAGCATTAAGATGAAGGTGCTTGCTGTTAAATTTAATATATCAATAGTAAATGAACAGGTTACATCACAAGTCACTGACTGTATAGGTTAGATGGGGTACAGATGAAGAGCTTCTAATGATACAAAATGCAGCAGTTAGCCTGCTAATCAGTGTATAATATTATGATTACACTGTGGTCATATTGAAAGGTTTGCACTATTTGCCACCTGTTTGGTTCTCAGGATGTCTGAATGTTAAGATATTCCAGCTAGTCAAACATGTAGAATGCAGTGGCTCTAACAGTTATGGGTGCATTTCGGGGCACTATCATAATGCCTCTATTTTGACAGCTGCCCTGGTTGCTAGTTGGCTTCCAAGTGCAATTCAAGGTGCTGCTTGTCCCCTTTAAAACCTTCCATCTTTCAGGGCCTGGTTTATCTGCTGGCCTGCCTTCCACCAGTGACATCTGCCGACTGAGTAAGATCTAGTAGGGGAGACTCCCCGCCTGTCCCCTCAATTAGAGATAGCCATCTTAAGGGGCCACAGAAGCATGCCTTTTCAGATACTACCCCCCCCCCCATAGCATCCACCCAGACATTTGAATGGCCTCCTCCCTCCTGGTTTTCAAAATATCAGTGAAAACCTGGTTATTTTACCAAGCCATGGGGACTGGGTTGTTATGACTATCCCTCCAAATAATGAATTGGTATTTATTGTATTGAATGTGGTCCCCCGTTTTATATATGCAATTACAATGTATGGTTTGTTTTAAAATCTGATTATGTACTTGTTCGGTTTTAATCCCAAATTATATATTTGTGGAGTTGTACACTGTTCAGAGTCATCTGACTGGAGCAGCCTATGAGTCCTGTAAGTAAATAGCGAAATAACTATCCTTCTGTATCATTCCCAACGTATGTAACAAATTCCCTTGGTCCCCATCCTTTCATTTTATATTAAGAAGGGTGTCAAGATAGACCATTTTAATGTGGACTTTTCAATTATTTTAATAACAATTTTTAAATAATTGCAATTTTAAACAATATATTTTAATTATTATTTTTATTTTGTTTTAATTGAATAGCATTTCTTCCACATACAATAAAAGTCAGCAACAACAAGCAGTATTTCTAAACCAGGGTTTTTCAACCAGGGTTCCGTGGCAGGTCACTAGGGGTTCCCTGGGAGATCACGATTTATTTAAAAACTTATTTCAAATTCGGGCAACTTCACATTAAAGAGGTAAGTCTCATTCTTAATTTTTAGCTTAAGAACACTGTTAATGCATATATACAGGCCGACACTTGATCTGAGCCACAGTCAGCTCCAGGTCTTATTTTTGCTGATTGTATAGAGCTTCTCCATCTTTGGCTGCAAAGTATATAATCAATCTGATTTCGGTATTGACCATCTGGTGATGTCCATGTGTAGAGTCGTCTCTTGTGTTGTTGGAAAAGAGTGTTTGCTATGACCAGCGTGTTCTCTTGACAAAACTCTATTAGCCTTTGCCCTGCTTCATTTTGTACTCTGAGGCCGAACTTGCCTGTTATTCCGGTTATTTTTTGACTTCCTACTTTAGCATTCCAGTCCCCTATGATGAAAAGGACATCTTTTTTTGGTGTTAGTTCTAGAAGGTGTTGTAGGTCTTCATAGAACCGGTCAACTTCAGCTTCTTCGGCATCAGTGGTTGGGGCATAGACTTGGATTACTGTGATGTTGAATGGTTTGCCTTGGATTCGAACTGAAAGCATTCTGTCGTTTTTGAGGTTGTACCCCAGTACTACCTTTCCCACTCTTTTACTGACTATGAGAGCTACTCCATTTCTTCTAAGGGATTCTTGCCCACAGTAGTATATATAATGGTCTCCTGAATTAAATTTGCCCATTCCTGTCCATTTTAGTTCGCTGATTCCCAATATGTCGATGTTCAATCTTGTCATCTCATGTTTGACCACATCCAGCTTACCTTGATTCATTGATCTTACATTCCAGGTTCCTATGCAGTATTGTTCTTTACAGCATCGGACTTTCCTTCCACTTCCAGACACATCCACAACTGAGCGTCCTTTCGGCTTTGGCCCAGCCGCTTCACTCTTTCTGGAGCTACTCGGAATTGCCCTCTGCTCTTCCCCAGTAGCATATTGGACACCTTCCGACCTGAGGGGCTCATCTTCCGGCGTCATATCTTTTAGCCTTTTGATACTGTCCATGGGTTTTCTTGGCAAGGATACTGGAGTGGTTTGCCATTCCCTCCTCCAGTGGACCACGTTTTGTCAGAACTCTCCGTCATGACCTGTCCGTCTTGACCTGACTTCATTGAGTTACGCAAGCCCCTTCGCCACGACAAGGCAGTGATCCATGAAGGGGAAACTGGCTTTTAGCGAACTATTTTTGAATCAAGGTGTCATAACTGATAGGGCAAAGCATATTCCCCAACAGGATTAAAAAAAATGACTCCCTAAAATATATTTATGGTGTTTTAATCTCACCCTTTCTCTAAGGAGCTGAGAACAGAATATACTTTCATTTTCTCTACTGGGCATTTTATTCTCACAGCCATCCTGTGAGAAAGGTGAGGCTGAAATATTGTTATTTTGCAAGATGATGGAGTGGAACTTCATGCCTCTGTGCAGATTTGCTCCCAGATCTCTTTCTGCGTTAACCTGACATCCTAATCATTATACCACACTGGTTCCCATAGGGAGCTCTGGCATTGCTGGAACTGATTGTATTCTTAATTTGACTCTTCTAGGATCTCAGCAGTAGCACTAGGATTAAGTGTTATCATGCTGGGATGCAGAGCAATAGTTCACTTACTACAGCTTTCTTACATTTACATCATCAATTGTGGCCTGGAAGTTTCACAACCCCCTTATCCTACAGATGTAGACCCCTGCATTCCCAATACTTTCCCTTTTCCTGTTAGTTTTCAGGTGAGCCCTTGTATATTTTTATTATTTATTCTGAGTGGCCATTAGGTAAGAGAGATTGCTAAGAAGGGCTGTTTTTATGCTGACTGACTTTTGTACTGTTTATTTGGCCAATTTCAATGTGTATTTTAAGGTCCTAAATGTTATTTTAATTTATTAATCTTGTGTTCTAGTTCTTGCTGTTTTTGTAAACCACTTTCTCATGATCCAAGTACCTTTTCTCTTGTGAACACTGTTTACACATGACAGCAGGGACTGCTGCCTCAAAGCCGCCTGTACAAACACAAGCCTTGGAAGCAGCTTAGCCCAATTGTTTCCTGGCAACGTGGCTAAAGCCAACTTCATGGTTCTATGAAGTGAGCAAATTGATTTCATTATCTACTTTTGCACATCATGAGGAAGAAAAACAAATAATGGGCACAAAAGTACATTCTGGCAATTATTAACATGGGGTAACTTAAATGCATGGGAGCAACTGGAACAAAAAATATGCAAGTGGAAGCATTATATTTCATTATACCAAGGATGTGCAATCTTTCTGAGACTAAGAGCTACACACTAGATCTCGAGTGGTGTCACTGTCAAAAAATGGAGTGGCCAGAACAAAAACTGCAACTGATTTAATGTAACTGGTTATTCTTTTTTAAAAAGGTTTTTAAAATAAAGATTCTAAAAAGAATCTTTTCACTGCTGTATGAGCAAACCTTCTAAGAGTAAAGTGGATGCATGTTTCAGAAAAAGACAAGGGCAAGAGTGTACATACATACATAGTCATAAACAGAAGTATCAAACTCAAATGCTGATTGGGACTGAACAAGTTGCAGTTCAACTGGCTTATCTTTGAAGGAATGAGAAAGGCAAAAGGGAATTCAGATTTGCATCATATTACTTTCCAACTACCTAAGAGCATGAATTTCACACAATCACTAAGCATTTCAAAATGCTGTTTTTATGGTCAATCTGAATGGAAATAAGGTGCTAGCAGGACTTCTTGGTTTTTGATGTTATTTAGAACACACACACACGAGTGGAAGAAAATTATTGCAAAACATTCTTAGTTACACAGTTAAAACTATCTCTGTAATAACTCTGAACAAATAAGCATCCTAGTGACCACGACCAAGCAAAGTTTGAAGAAATATCAGCATGACTGGCCATAATCTCACATTTTCTAGTCGGTTGTATTTTTATTGCTTGCTGTATAAATCAATCTCACAGATGAGTCCTGACACATTAACACAATTCTCCAAAATAATCTAATCCTACAGAATGGATATGCAGCACTTTATATACTTTACAGTTTGGGCAAGAGAGTACTTTATTAGAATACCAGCAAAATATGCATTCAACTTACAGACTGGCAAAGTACCTTCCCTTATCTCTTAGGAATGAGCTCCTTAGTTCCTACTGCTCCTACTGCTTGCAGGGTTTTTTACAAAACAGCTCAAGCAGGCACCGCATACTGGCAACTAGTTCCTTCTTGCAGCTTATGTACAATTGGTTTTTTTAATGCAGGGCAAACATAGAACACATTATAAAATCAGTTAGTATAAATAAGAAACAGAATTCAAGCTGGGCTCACCAAAAAGGCTCAGATAGTGGTTAAGATGTAGCTCTGAACCATGTTCAGTCCACTCTGAGCCTGGGTAACTTTGGGCCATAATTAACTCTCTCTCAGCCCAACCTATAGATGCCCAAAATTCAACAGGGACAAAAGAATGCCATGGCTCTTCATGGGAAAATAAGCATCCATCCATCTTACTCTTAGAAGGAGTCAATATGAGAAAGAGGCAGCCTTCCTTTCTAGTGCTGCTAGCCATGAAGGCAAAGCATCACCTCTTATTAATGCGTAAGTCCTGCCCTTGCCTCATATTATTTTGGGGGGAGAAAGAGCTGGATACATTTCTATATATACATTTCTATAATATTTTATAGAATACCCAAGTTTTTGTTCTTCCATTTTTATCTTCCAAATGATGGCTAACATCTGAAAACCCGACCATTAGAAAATATTACAGGTTCTTCATGGACATGTGTTCTGCCAACTCTGTAAAATGGTACCATGAGAAAAATGGAATTTCTCCAAGTATCCAGCCATGAGACACAAAAGGAGGCAGCCAAGGGATTGTGCAAAGTCCAGGTCTAAATTGTTTCAGGAGAGAAATGTTGTTATGGTGCAACAGTGGACATTCTCTTTAATGGTACCCATCATCATGGGATACAAACGTCTGAAATTAGGTGAGCCCCCACCGTGATGTGTTTTCTATTGAAAACCTACTTGCCCAGGCCCTTTTTTGATTTCTCTATTTCCTCCCACAGCTGCCAATTATACTTTTTTATTCATTGTCAGCTTTAATGTTTCTAATATTTACTTTTTATCATATTTATTCTATTGTCTTATAGAGCAGGGCTTTCCAAAGTTTTCCCGCGGCGACACACCAACCGCTGTTGGTGTGTCGCCGCGGGAAAACCCGGAAGTGCCGCCGTTGCGGCAGCGCGCAAAAACCCGGAAGCGCTGCTGCCGCTTTCGGGTTTTTGCGCGCCGCCGTTGGTGTGATCAGCGCTTCCAGGTTGTGTGGCGACACACCAGACTGTGTGTGGCGACACACTTTTGTGTCGCGACACACAGTTTGGAAAGCTCTGTTCTAGAGGCTTGTGATTAAAATGCTTTGACTTTTTTTAATACAAAAAGCATCATAGAGATAAATAGACCAACAAACATATAGAAAGCAACTTGCCATATGGCCATACCACCACAATGTATTTCACCATCACTCAATTGGCCTTGCGCTAATTTCTTTAAAGCCATTTATAGTGTATTTTTCAATGTATATTATTTCCAGTTTAACATGCCCCAACAACAAAACAAAATAAAATGAGAGAAAATAAGAAAAACCTCAACCATGAAAAAGCAAGAACTCTGTGATGAAATATGCTAAAGGAAAAGGCTACTTCCAAAGAAAAGGAAGCTCCAATCACTCGCACATGTAGGAATGAGACTCTGGAGATCTGAACTGGTGTTCAATGGCATCACAGAAACAATTTCAATAAGGGCAGAACCAGGGCAAACATGAGGAACAGACGGGAGAGCAAGCAAGACTAATTACTTGCCACGCCACAAAAACACCAAGTACTAAACATCACAAAAGAAAATTCAGGAGCTTTCCAGAATTAGTTCATACATACAGAAAAACAGAAATGGGTAAACGGGCGCAGAGTTGAAACATATGCCAACTACCACCAGCTATGTATGTGTCTACCTGGCAAGAATTAAACAACTATCCCGCTGGATCATACCAAAGTCATGTCCGTTTAATTCAACATTCCACTTAAATTTATGGCTACTAAGATCTGCAGAAAGCTCCCAAGCAAAAGCTTATGTTGACAATCAGAGTAATCTCTTGCTATTTGTTTCCAGACTTGCATGCAAAGAAACTGTTCCCATCTGAAGATTTCTAGCAAGCTTTTACACATTCCAGAGCAGATAAATGTTAAATGTAATTTAAGGGGAAAATAGGAGGAAGAAGGAGTGTTTGGTATGTTCACTGCCTTGAGTTATTTATAAAAATAATAAAGGTGGGATAGAAAATAAGTAAGTAAGTAAATAAATAAATAAGGTTAAAAGCTTTTATTTCTATCTTTCTACTTCAAAAGCTCTCAAGATTTTTCAAAACTCAAGTATTTCAACGAATAAAATATGCAAATTAAAAACAAATATAGGAGAGAATATGTATAAATACACCAATATAGCTGAAGTAGGACAATATTAGTTTTGCCCAGGATATTTCAGAGAAGGGACCAAATGTGTTTGCGTATGGTATTTCAATAACTTAAAAGTTGTGTCACTATTGCCACATTTCCCAAATTTTGGCCTCCAGATACTTTGCACTTTAACAATCATAATCCTGCTGCCAATGTGCCACTGGCTGAGGGGTCATAGGAGTTGAAATTCCGCGCTTGGAGGGTACTTGCCTGGGAAAGGTTGCTTTACAGCTTGCTCCTAACTGAGATCTCCAGTATGAGAAATATATGCTGTAGCATCTCTACAGGTGATTCAGAAAGGAAGCAGGAAAGCTCAACTGGCAACAATGTAAGGTAATATGACTGAATCAAATGCTTTGGAGAACTAGTTCTGGTTGCAAGCTTTGCAGACTGCATTGCTGGCATCAACTGACGTTTCCAAACTTAAAGACAGTGGAAATCGAGTAAGTCACAGAAGTGCAGCAGCCTGAAGCAGGTGTCAGATCTGTTTTCTCTAGAAACAAGACACTGTTGTTGTGTCTACCTAAGCTAAACAAAAGCATTCCTGACAATTTCCTGTCATATGGAAACAACAAGTGTCCATATGGAGACAACAATCCTATGAGACATATATGAATCCACTGGGTTCACACAACACACCTACCCATAATTAGCTGAACTGTTTTCTGGGATTGCATAACACACCACTACATGGCAGTTTGTTTATTATTCAATGTGTTGTGCAAACGCGGCCACTAAGTTCTCTCTTAACATGCACATGCAGGGTTGATCAACATCTTGAGTATAAATCAATAAATGTGGGTTGTTATTAAACACCAAGATGCATCTTTCTGTGCAGAGGAGAGAAATTAGTCCAAAAGGCAAAGGTGAAATAAATTTAAATGGCATGTAGTGGATACCTCCCTCTCTCCAAAGTTCTGATTAGTTGAGCAATTAGTTGAGTAATATTCGGAACCATTTACTCCCAATACAAGTTTTACCAAAAATAAATAACCTCTCTAAAAATGTTATTTGGGAAAAACAAGCTCCCTAAGAATTCACAGCTAAGTTGTAGGGTTGCCACGTAATACAAGCACACCTACAGTCTTCACTTTAAAAAGCCTTGGTAGCTGGATTTTGTTGAAGCATAATCCTTTATTTCAAGTCACTATTTTTCTGCAAAGATACTAATATGGTAGGGTTAAGAGTGGTACAAGAATATACAAGCTAGCTTAGGAATTCTTCTAGTCCTCAGGGAACAGAACATCCACCTGGCAAACTAATACAACTCCTTACCTGGGAAGTGAAGAGAAAATTACACAGCCCGGAAGACCCACAACAGCCGAAGAGAAAATTGTTTTTTTTTTTGTTTTTGGGGGGGGGGGCGTAAATAGATTTTACTTAATGCAATATAAAAACTAGAAATATAAGGGATAACTAGCATACGTAACCTCAAAGACCAATGTTAATAATTGTATTTCTGTTGTAAAGCCTTACTCATTTCAATTAGGTGAAAATGGTGCCGCTGCAATTGCCTAGGCACTTTCTCCATTTGCTAGCATTTCCCCCCTTATTGGACTATTCTGTCCAGGCTCTTTCATGCCTGTCCTTTTGTTGTTAGCAAGTATTATTTTCTGATTGGTTCTTCTCTAATTTCCAGGGCTCTGTTATCAAAGCTACCAACTTCCCTGCCATCTTTTGGGCTTTAGGCTTTAAAATTGCCTGCCCCAGCTTGGGACCTTCAAATAGGCCAGGCTGCAATACGTACTGGCTGGGAACCATGGATCCACTAGTCAAACATACCTAGAGGCTAACTGATTGGAGAAGGCTGTTTTACCCATTTTTAACTGAGAAAAGCAGGAAACCAGGTACCAGTTCTAATGCTTGTACATTTGTTAGGGAAAACATTTCATTTAACGAAATATTTGTTAAAGCATTTCCTAGCCCTCCATGAGCCAGGCTATATCCTGAGGCACATGGCACAGCCATGAAAGGAAATGGAACTGCCTGTTGTGCCAGGCCTGGCAAGAAAGCTTGTTACAGCCAGATGTGAAACCAAGGCTTGCGTGTCACTCTGCTTTATCTACCTGCATGGAACACCACAATGCTCTCGGGTACAGACTCCATTTTAATGGCTGCTGGGAGAGCGGCATTCTGCTTTGACTTCACTACTGTCATGACAAAACTTTCCAAATGGAGTGGAAGAGGGATCAGCAACAGAATGTAATGGGATCAGAATAAGTGGCACATAAGAAAAGGGGTGGAAGTCAAAGGGATCAGAAGAAGAAATTTAGAGTTAAGAGAGGAGATAGAAGAGCTAGACTCCAAGACTGATGGTTTAGGACAACGGTTCAAGAGAGTCAGTCATCTGGTTATCTGGTCATCATCTTGTTCATCTCCCAAAGACTTGGTTTTTGAAACGAGCTGAAACCACAAACATTTTTCATTCTTTTTTTAAATCATAGGACCTACATTTCAGCTATTCCACTGCCAGTGGTCTAGATCTTCTGAGTGGATATACTCAGATGACTGACTCTCTTGAATTGTCTTACTCCAGACAGTAGTTTAAAATCTGTGGGAGGCCTACCTCATGAGAAATAAGAGAATTCCTGCCAGCAGCCAACAGCAACAGGAGCAACCCAGTTTATGATTTTTTTAAGCTATGTAACAAACTACAGTGGGGAACTGATCTTAATGGAAACTGAATTCATCCATTCCTACTAGATAAGAACTTCTAGAGACATTATTTTATTTTTATTTATTTTATGCCCTGCCTTTATTATTTTTATAAATAACTCAAGGCGGGGAACATACCTAATACTCCTTCCTCCTCCTCTTTTCCCCACAACAACAACCCTGTGAGGTGAGTTGGGCTGAGAGAGTGTGACAGGCCCAAGGTCACCCAGCCGGCTTCCATGCCTAAGGCGGGACTAGAACTCTGAGTCTCCTGGCTTGCCATTGGCTCCTTCCTAGGGCTGAGAGACAGGGACTGGGCCAAGGTCACCCAGCCGGCTTTCATGCCTAAGGCGGGACTAGAACTCTGAGTCTCCTGGTTTGCCATTGGCTCCTTCCTAGGGCTGAGAGACAGGGACTGGCCCAAGATCACCCAGCCGGCTTTCATGCCTAAGGCGGGACTAGAACTCTGAGTCTCCTGGTTTGCCATTGGCTCCTTCCTAGGGCTGAGAGACGGGGACTGGCCCAAGGTCACCCAGCCGGCTTTGTGCCTAAGGCGGGACTAGAACTCTGAGTCTCCTGGTTTGCCATTGGCTCCTTCCTAGGGCTGAGAGACGGGGACTGGCCCAAGGTCACCCAGCCGGCTTTGTGCCTAAGGCGGGACTAGAACTCTGAGTCTCCTGGTTTGCCATTGGCTCCTTCCTAGGGCTGAGAGACGGGGACTGGCCCAAGGTCACCCAGCCGGCTTTGTGCCTAAGGCAGGAGTAGAACTCACAGACTCCCGGTTTCTAGCCCAGCACCTTAACCACTAGACCAAACTGGCTCTCATTATACAGAAACAAGCAAAGGAAGAGATGACATTTTGTAGTTTCAGACTGGTCTTCTGAATTTCTATGTACAATCAATCCACACATAACCAAATAGACTGGTCGGAAACCAAAGAACCCGGCCTAGGTTAAAATTCTTGCTTAACTAAGGATACAATGGGAGGGTATCTAAAGAAGTGGAATTATAACGCAATCTGCTTTTTAAAAGCGTAGTTCTGAAAACACTGAATAAATGGCAATGTGATCTCTAGGAAATAACACTGGGTTTGGAGCGGTGGAGCAACTCTCCCATGAAGCGTATTGGGTGGCCGTGGAACAATCATGCACTCTTACCCTAACATTTCTTACAGGGGGATTAAGAGGCTATGCTGGGGTAACATCTAGTATGTGGCCTGAGCTGCTTGGTGTGATACACCAATGTGGTAACTTGTTAATATACAGCAGAAGACAAAGTGCTCTGTTACTTCTGCTTATTTCTCCCTGAACCTTACAGATTAAAGCAGCCCTAACGCTCCAGCAGAGAACATCTGCATGTCAATGACCTCCCCATCCTTTCAATCTTCCACTGAGAGGCCACAGTCTGTTTTGTTCTGTATCTTCTTGCCTCTTGAGTGAAAGCCCTGTTTGGCAATTTCTATTCATGCTCTTTATGCCATGGGAACATCTTTGTAGTGGGTGACAGAAGAAGCAGAAAGGAGGGGAAGGGGGAGACCAGGAGGGAAGGAGGGGGAAGCTGATTTACGAAGAAGGCTGGTAAGGAAGGGATGACATGCTACACTGACCCATTTTCTTTCCTTTATTCAGATCTGAAGTAAAGATGTGATCCACAGTGATTAATAAATAAAACAGGAATTTAAATACTGGAGGAGACCAGGTATTCAGTTACCTAATTCGAAACAGTACTGCCTGAAAAATTATAGTCTGAGGCTAGAACTGAGATGAATGCTTACCAGTGACTACATGCAAGATCAGACATTGCTGAGGTAATAATCAACAGCTGTGAGGCCAATCAAGTACAGAACTACCATACTTTGTCCAAAGATAACCTCAAAAATCAAGACCACCATGAGCTGAAATGACCTTCTGAGACATTCAACGTCCTTGGGACTTCAAATTGTAAATGTATATCTTTGAATGTTAAAAAAATTACAAAAAAATGTTCTATGCACTAACCAACTTCTATCTAACAGTAGCTGAACTAATGTTCAACAAAACAGCAAGCAGGAAAGCTGTAGCAGTGCAAGATTTTTTTTTCCTTTAAAAAGCCACATTCCCAAAGAGGGAAGCTGATGTTTCACGCAGCTCTGCTCTTGTCCTTTTTAGGCCAGGCCTGACACCTGATACTTTTCCATCTGCTTTTGCTTCATTCAAATTCCAACAGCTTCTTCCCTACTACAATAGCAGGAGCTAAACATACAGGGTAGACTCTCTGGAAATTCCAGTGCAGTGCAAAAGCTTGAGAACTCAAAGCAATTTGGTAGCCTTACAATTTTAAAACTTAGGCTATTTAGAACTAACACATCACTACTGCTTACAATTAAACCTAAAGGGAAGGGAGAATCTTGCATACCACATGCAGCATCTAAGCTTGAAGCAGAATAAGTTTAAGTAACAGAAAACAGCCTTGCCTTGAATGTTATTCCGAAGATGACAAACAAGCCTTTTAAGGAACATCTTTCTGGTCAGATTCTTTTAAAACATAGGCTGCAAAACAGCAAAGATCTTCTGCAATATTTTTATTGAACACACAAACCTAGCTATGTGTGTTCCAAGTTAATGGCTCAATAATGAAAGGAACCCCTTCCCTTTCTTTGTACCCACCTTCCATTTATCTACGTTCGCCTGATTAATTTCTGCTGCTACTGTGACATTTTCTTCGTGCTACATACATCTGAGAATCTTCACATTCAAGTTATTCAATACTGAAGGAAGATGTTCTGCACATACTTTCTATGACGACTATCTAGTTCCAACGACTTCCATTTGGTCTTCTATCTTTAGCCCCAAGTGGCGATGTATCATTATTTCCCACCTTGATTCCTTATCATCTTCCTTTTAAGAAATATGTTATTTTAACAATCACAACTAGTCTTTTCTTGGACAAGGGGGAAGTGGTGTGTAAGCTTAACTAATAATGGAAGAGAAACCAGTTGTGAGGGACAAGTAACTTGTAACTAGGCAAGTGCCACCATACTGTCACTCGCAGACAGGTTTTCATTGTGGTGGTGCCCTAAATTGTGGATTGTGCTCTCCCCTGAAATGCACAAATCACCAACAGTTGCATCTTCTTTTACCTCTCTCCTCTCACCCAGGCCTTCACTATATGAACGCTGAACATTTCTGTGTTTCTTCTATTTATTTCCCGTCAGCTAAAGAATTCCAACGGGGGGGGGGGGGGGGGTCCAGGAGGAGATCCTTTTCTGCTGTTGCCCCCGCCCTGTGGAACATCCTGCCCCCAGAGGTGAGGTTGGCCCCCACTCTCCTGGCCTTCTGGAAGAGCGTTAAGACCTGGCTCTGCCACCTAGCATGGGGATCTGGTAGATGTGTGCAACCCCGGGGGTGGTTGGTGGGTTAAGGATGCTCTCTCTGTCTTTTTAACTTTGTAGATTTTTGTACATTTTTAACTATCTTTTTACCTGTAAGCCGCCTAGAGTCACTTATACAGTGAGATGGGTGGCGTATAAATCCAATAAACGAACGAATGAATGTTGTGAACTGCTTTGAGATACTTTTGTATGATAAGCAGAATAAAAGTATATTTTTTCCAGCAGATGTGTACTAGAGAGGCAGACTGAGATAGAAAGAGTTAGGTATGACAAACTTACATACAAAATCATTTGGATAAGCACCTGTTTCATCTTTATGCTGCATAGTGATTACTGATGGAAAGAGAGCTCTCCAAACAGATTTTTTGTTGATTATGTGCCATCAACACTATAAAAAAGTAGTATCTTGATATGTGTCTGTCAGTGAGAACAGAATCCTCCCTTTGAGTTTGAAAAACAGTATCTTCTTAACCAAAGCTAATGATTAGGCCTTGAAGAAAAAGATTGTTTTATTTTGCATATACCAAGAGGGAGGTTTGCCTATATTTCTGTCAAAGAGTAATTAGTTTACCAAAGCTCAGTGGAGTCTGTGGGTTGGGTTTATTGTATTTCACGGCTTCCTTGTTATGAATAAAAGCCATTCTCTTGGTTTACTAAAAAGTCTGGAGGGTACCCGTTAATAGAACCTCAGCTGTGGTGTAAAAAAACAACATTTGGATACAGTTCCATATTTTAAAAAGGAGGTGGTGAAAGATAAATTGCATTCATTTCTACCAGAAAGGAACAGACTTGCAGAACACTCTGATTTCTTTTAACAAATCATGACATGCCAGAATTCACAGGCTCAAACAACAAAATAATCAGACCTGCAAAGATTCAGGTAAAGCAGCTTTAAGCTTAACACTGCAGGAGCAGAAATCCATGTGCTGAATTTAAAAACATCAGCAATTCTCCCCCTTCAAGAATACAAATAAGGTGGAGATCACAGGCCACAGCAGTTTAAATTTGGCTTCCATGTGAAATGGCTTAATTAGCACAGTAATCCAACTGCAAAACAAGGACAATAATGATTTTATAGCTCTGAATCCCAGAATGCAATATATATGGGATTAATAAAATGTGGAATGTTCTGTGGCAGTTTCATGACTGAGAAACAGAATCTTGTTAAACTATTCAATCTCAAACCATGTTTAAATTCTGATGACAGGCAGATGTGTAGAAGCAAATCTGCAGCTGTGAAAAAGTTGCCACCACTGCTATCCCTCATGGTCGTTTAACTGAAAATGAGGAATACTGATTCATGGGTTGGGGTGTGTGTGATGATATGAAAACAGGCCCTAAACCACAGAGCTTCTCAGCCTTCCAGCAGGACTGCGTAGGTGCTGAATTCTGCAGCTCATCGCCTTAGCAACAGCTCTAAACATATGTGCAATGACATCAGCTGATTTTTGAAAGCTGTAAATAGGGACAATAGCGTGGAGAAAGAGCCTGGAGCCAAGCCAAGCCCTAAAAACCCACCCTATTAAGATACTGTCACTAATGTAATATATGCAAACTTGTTTATGCACCCATCTTCCCTCAAATCTTTGGAACGGTGAGGTCTATAATTACAAAATAAAGCAGTTTGTCTGGTGTTCCGGTACAAACTGCAAAGCGTATAAAAGCTGCAAGCGGGCTACCAAATAAGGGAAGGGCCAAGAGTTTTAAGTTACAATCAATCAAGAGTAAGAAAGGTAGGAAAATAGTGGTTTATGTCACTGTCGTAAGATGCACCCTCTATTTAAAGGGTTCCCTCCAGCTTTTAGTCCCCCTGACTGGGGATGTACTTCAGACTCCTGGAGAACGCCTCACTGCACACTGCCTGAAAGCCAGCATCATCTTTTTAGGCAGTAGGTTGCATGACTGTTCTATTTCTAGGATCGTAGGCTTTTTCACATCTGCTCTTTACATTAGCAACCTCTTCCTGAAGATGTGGGTATCTGAACTCCTGCCAATCTCAGCTTATGGGAGAACTGAGGGCAAAACTCACTCATAGCCATGAGGTTGGTGGGGGCAAAAGGAAAGCCAAGCTGACAAACAGGCAGCTGGAAACTCAGTTCCTGGTCAAGCATCTCCTCCTTATGGCCATACATTATTAGCAGAGCCTCCCAGCCAGCAGCCACCAAAAAAAAAAAAACCAAAAAAATAAAAAAAAACCAGGGGGACAATATACTTTTATTTTTATTCAGTCACTTCTGATTTTTTTTCTTTAAAATGTGGCTTGGCCAGACAAACAAGCCTCTGCTTTGCTTTTGGCTTCCCTGCATTAATTGTGGTTAAAGGAATTTAGGAAGATGTAGAAAGGGCTGGAGGAAAGAATAGTTTCCACGGGATGTTCTCTCTCACACACACACGCACGCACGCACGCATACCCCATTTACACAAATCTGTGATAGTCAATGGGTTGGGAAGCAAAATCTGTTGTACAAAGATGACAGTCTGCATGCAAGAGGAGGCAGGGCCACACTAGTAACAGAAATCACCTGTTTATGTTCTCACATGAACTATCATTACTTTTTGCCTCACATATTCAGAGAAAGTGAGCAGCCCATGGTCTACATATGGCTCTCAAACTCCCTTTTTGCACCCAGTCATCCAACTGCTGAGAAATGGAACTGCAACATTCCTTTTAGGCTTCTGCCAAAGCATCACTCTTGGAAAACCCAGAGCTACCTATGTGCGTGGCCCCATGAGTAAAAGGTTCCCATATTCTGTTTGGTATCATTACCCACAAACTCTGAATAACTCCCCAGGGGTTTCATGTCGGTATCACCCTGTCTCTCCCAACAGAAGACTGCCACAGAGATAATTCAGACCTGAAACCAGATGGAAATGAATCCTTAAAAGTTTTCAAACACACACACACACCTAAAAGCACTTTCTATACCAAGTGTTATACCATCCATACTTCAAGTGAAATGCCTTTCAAGAAGCACATTATTTACTTACATGCATTTATGTGGTCTTTCTGCAAAATCATCCAAAATTATGTATAACATAATTTTATGTTAAAACTGAAATAAAGCCAAAAATATTAAACAAAATAATAATACAAGCAGGTACTAGGTTGTTTGTGGCTTGTTCAGAGGCATGAGTCCCTTTCTCCCGAACTTCTCCTTTATGACATGAAACTCTGGAAGTGGCTCCTGGGAAGATAGGAAAACAGCCGACCAAAGAGTTACTTGGAAGAAGAGGAGGAGTAATATTTTGGTCATTCCATTTCCAAAATCTTCTCCAGTTTTAGCTCCCAAATGTTAAAATGAGCCTTCAATCAGGAAGCTGTCTGCTCAGAATAAAGAATATCACTGAATCAAAGGTGAACAGGATGTCTTTACCCTGTCTTTGCCTTAGAAATTCTGCAGCTACCATCAACCTAACTCTGTTACTTTAATACCTTTCGCCATAAGAAAATGAAGCATGTGTGCCATCGACTCTGTGTCTAACGTGTTCACGTAACAGCAAACTTCAGCCATGCAGCTGCCGGCTTCCAGCATTTTACCAATGTGTTCTTAAATAGATGAATGGAAAGTAGAAGGAAAAGCTTCAGGTCTCAGCGAGCTATCTTAGAAACACACTGCAGACAAGAGTGAAAAAAGCCAGGTAAATATTATAATACTATCCCCCCAATTAAATCAAAAAGTGTACGTATTTTTGCATTGAGGGATGGGCAATGGCTAAAAGAAACCCCCGTCCTTTTATACCCCTCCCCAAGTGCACTAAACTAGGGTACAGAGTGACAGCTGGGGAGGAGACCGGGAACAATGAAGATAAAGTTAGCTTTCAGCGATGTGACCCCATCTAGGCTCTGTGCCAGAAGACTATAAATAATTGAGAGCAGCAGCCACCCTAGCCAGCACACTAATGTGTACAGGAGCTCTGGCAGCCACTGGAGTGCGAACACCCATTACGTCATCACTCCTCTCTACTTTGTGCACTCCTCATCTGCAATGTAATTTTACTGCTTCTAAATAATGAATTGCGCTGGGACTTGAAATGCTCTTATGCCCACTCGGTGTCTATCAGGGTGTGTGCAACCACACAAATGAATTTTACATACTACAGTAAAATAAATTTTGCATTAAGCTAAAAAACCCACTGCTGCAGTAGTCACATAGACTTCTTAAAAATATCAATAAACTTCTATCAATACGGACCCTTTCCAAACAAAAGTTTCTGCCTGAGCCTCATCTCTCATCAGCTTATTTTATATTTGATTTAACAACGTGGTCACGAATTCGATGGTAAGAAACATCAGCTAAAAGCAAAGCTGGAACAGTTTAAAGGGTAAGAGGATGCTCTCGGAATATATTAGGCACTGCTGCCCATCTAACTTTTCATTTACTTAGGGAGAAATGTTGTAAAGATATTGGCATGACCCAACATCTTGTGCTACCTTCCTGAACCCTCAACCAGGCCATTCTTCCGCAACATCAGTAAAGGCTGACAATTAAAATAATGAAACTATGCCAATCCTATGGTGTTACCAAGCTTTCTGAGAAAATAGTAAACGGTTTGCTAGATAAAGCACTGAACAAAGCAATTTGATAACTCTAAAACAATCCAAATAAATTCCCAGGTGGGAAAGAAAGGAAAGAGGACCAGTAGACCAACTAGGCAGTTCATTTGAAATAACAGGACACATTTAAACATGTTACTAACTAGTAGCAGCCAAGTGCAATGGAAATCTGCCCATGCCAAACTGCATACAGGCAATCTCAAGCAAAAGCATGACAGAAGATTGGAAGTGGGCTTCTGGACCTCATGCCTGGCAACAACATTTCTCTTTTAAATTACATTAATCCAAAAGAATAATCCCATCTTGTTGACACATTCATCTTTGACGATGGGAAAAAGTCAATGAGAAACTTTTTTTTAAGGTCCCCAAAAGACTTTTAGGCTATTGACCTCTGGCTGGCAGATATTTGTTTACAAGCCAAAACATAATTTCATGTCTCAAACAAAATCTGACTTCAGATATGTGTCAGATGCTATTTTCGACTCTCCAAGTTATATATTTCACTTTTTGTATCAAGATTTTAAGTGTATCAAAGAGGGTGAACTAATTTATTCCGCTAGTTTAAAATCAGCATGCATCAACTTCAGAGAAAGAGAGGCCATCCTTCAAGTAAGTCCTGGCAATTAAGGCAAAAGTCTCTGTTCCTTCATTGTTGTACTCACCATATACAAGCACCCCAGAACAGTGACTCTATTTTGAAGGAAGCCACACTATGCTTTACAATATTTTAAAGAGTCAGTTATAAAACACTTTCAATACAACATTCCAAGTAGAGCAATATTACTCCTCTTTTACAAATTGCCTATTAATTGTGCTCTGAAACAGAATCTGACTTCATATGAGTGTCAGATGATATCTTCAACTCTCCAAGTGATCTCACTCGCTCTTTTAGCATTATCCCCAAGAAACACCGGAAGCACCATGTTTTTTTATTTAAAAATGAGTTATACTAATAGCTTTGCTCCCTGCCCATAGCGGGGGAGGGGGGAGCAAAGGAAGGAGGAAAAAGCAGAGCCCGGCTCACTGGCAGCCCCAAAGAAGAGGAAGTGTCCCACTGGTACACATGGAGGGGTGACTTCCACAAAGAGGGCAGCATACTGCTGATCTTGCCAGGCACCGCTGATCCTCTCCTAGAGTGCGGATGGGTGGCATGCACGCTTGGCCGGCTGAGAAAAGGCTGATCTCCTATGCCCCATCAAGATGCGCTCACAGTTGGGGCCCAGTCCCCTGCCCCTTCCACCTTGCCCGAGCTGCGTTTCCTTGCCAGCCAAAAGCCACAGGAAGGGGGGCAGTGAGGGTAGACAGATGGCCTTACCCTCTCATCTTCCCCGGTCAACTCAATTGGAGGGGACACCCACATAGAGGGACAGTGTCTGTAAGCTCGGTCTAAGGCAAAAGCCCAGGACTGGCTGTGGTAGGAATGGGGTAGGAAAGTGCCTCTGCGCTACCGCAGAGTTCCTAGAATCTCATCCACAGAGTCAATGGCCTGGCTGCTCCCAGAGACTTTCGTATGAATGTACAAAAAGGCTTCAGTGAGGTGGCCCTCAGGCAGCACATGAGAATGCTTTAAAACAAGGTGTGAATATTCAGGACAGTCTCTTGAAAGGAGAAATTTCAAGACTGTATTCTACCCAGCCAACTGATAAAGCAAGTCTTCTTGAAGATGCTAACTTCTGTACAGTACAGGCAATATTTACCTAGCCTTTGAAAATCATGTGTTTTCAGACAATCCATCTTTACTACAATAAAGATGGCAGCACAGCAGATTATAAATAAAAAATAACCCACACATTGCCAAATTGTTTGCAGGGGCAGGCAGTAAGAGGGATCTGGACATAAAGGAATTAACCATCCCAGTAAAAGACTGTATTTAGTCAGTGGCACAGCTGGATACAGAACTTAACTACTAGTTCTCATTTATCACTTTTAGTTGCATTTCCTGGCCTCATTTTGGCTCCAAAACAAAGCTCTCCCTCTCCCTTTCACAAATCTGAAGTTAATCGTCAATGCAAGTGTTCCACCGTCACAATCACACAGAGACATTTATTCCCACTGCCTATTAATAGTGTTTGTGATAGATCCTCCATCCTTGGATACATTTTTCCCAGAAGTATCAGCTGTGAGCTGGAAGCTTTTGTAAAGGATAGTCAGTAGAGTTGGCTACAGAGCTTTCTGAGATTAGGAACTGCCAGACAGAAGGAAGTGAACTACAAGAGTAATAGTTCAGCTTTGTGTATCTTGCCCTTCCAAATGAAGGGTTCCCCCCACCCCATCATCAATACACTCAGGCTCTTTCCAATGAGCAATGAAGGCAGGGCAACTTAGAATGGCTAAAATGGTCAGTGTGACTCTATGCACGCAACTCTTCCTCCTTAAAAAGCTCTCCACTTTAAAATCACCCCACTCTGTCATTAATGGGTGACACAATAAAAAATCAGCAGCACCAACCCTGAATAACTGGATACCACTGAGATCTGTTCAGTCAGGTTTCTGAGGATTTAAAAGGAGGGTTGATGCTGGCCAAGGCAGCGTTCACGTTTAGAATGGAAAATATGTTCCAGTTGCCTCCCTGAGAGATTTCACAAACTTGGCATGCCTTGCCTGTAGATGTGTCTCAGACCTGAAAGAAAGTATGGTGGTTTTGTTTTATTTATTTACTAGGTGCAGTGTTTCAGGGCAACATCAGCAACTAAAATGGGGTTGCAGAAGTGGAACAGATTTGTTACCCCAATTTGGTTTCAGTATATTAAAAGGGGTTCACACTGCTAATAGGAATACTGACTTTGGCATCCAAGAGCAGACTGTGCAAATACGAACAGAAATAGAATATGAGACAGATGAGCAGCTACATAAGCTGCATTTGGCAGGGCTAGTCTGCAGCACGTCTTTTAGGGGGATGCATCTGAAGTTAAATTCTTCATTCATTTCCCAGAGGTCAAATTTGCTATGCATCCGCAGTGGCAGACTAAACAGAAATCTCCTCCTTGCCAGGGCCTGGCTCTTAAACAGGACACATTATCTTGAAGAACAAAAACCAAATACACAACCCATTTAGGTATAAGTCCAATCTTGACTGTTCTATTCCTTTCTCCCCTTCTCTCTTATCTTACCTTATTTTAAAATGTTATGCCTTTACAAGTTTGGACAATGAGTCTATCTGCACAGAGTAAGACTGCATATGTTTTGCTGGTTTCAGAATTAATATTGCTGCCTGCCAGCCAGCCAGCCCACCCCCACCCCTGCTGAAGTTTTCTTAGATAGCCTGATCTGACCAAGAAATTTATGTTTTTGTCCCAAGCAGCAGTATCCCCTTGAACAAGCTGGCCACCTTCTTTACTCTCCCCTCCCTAAAGCAACCAATCAAGTAATCTATTGTGGCCAAATTCCAGAGGGTGGGGGCACTGGCTACCTGCCTGTATCTTTCTTGCCAGCAAGAGGAGCTGGCAGCCATGGTGTCTCCTGCAAAAAGCAGACATTTTCACAAACAGGCAGATTACAGCATGTAAAGAATTCCACCACCCCCATAAAGAAAGAAATAAACAAACAAAACAAGGAACAGGTAAGATCAGTGCATAATTGACAACATATAGATCTTTCTAGTGTTCCCTGCCCCTCAACACATTTGCAGGAAAGAACTGGCAGGGCAGATTTGACTACATAAAAAAAAAAGCAAGGTAGACTTTAGGCCTTTATTCTGCTCTCGATCAAACATACTATTCTAAGTGTAAGCAGACCTACATTTGTTGTTCTGGCACATAATCCTGGCTTACTCTGGGGAAAAACAAAGAGCTTCTCCAAGCTATAGGTACAAAGGAAATACATGATTAATACAGCCTTGGCTAGAGAAGCCTGTATTATGCATACATTATTCATGCTCCACAAACACAGATTCTGTCAACAGTGGTCACTTTCTCCTGTATTCAGACCAGCAAATTGCTACCAAATAGCCCCAGCCCTCTCCCCCACCACCTCCCCTGGATCAGTAAATACTTAGAAATTGCAGGCCCTAAGACACAAGGCTTCAATGTAATGCTATTGAAAATATTTAAACAGTATTATCTAGCTGCTCTTCAGCCAACATCGAAAGCAGCAGAGAATTCAAGTTATGAAATTAACTCAGCCAGCTGCTACCATCTCCCCTTCTCCCCAAGAACCAAAGGCAGACCAAATTCCTCTGAATTTTCAGTACCACTAGGAAATACCCCAGACTGGGGAGATGAACATATACTGAAGAACCCGCTCTCTTCTTAGCCTGTGGGGGAAGAGAAGCCAGCGCTGGGCTGGGCTGGATAGAGCGGCAGGACTGCTGTCTCACTGCCTGCCATTCAACTCTGCAGAGGGACGTTTATATGAGGGGAGGATGGGAAGGAAGAGCTTTGGGCAACCGAGAAGACAAGGAAAGAACACCCCAGAAAAGATAAAAAAGGTAAAGGTTCCCCCCAAGCACATTTGTGCAGTCGTGTCCGACTCCAGGGGCCGGTGCTCATCTCCGTTTGTTAGCCGAAGAGCCAGCGTTGTCCGGAGACGCTTCCACGGTCATGTGGCCGGCATGACGCAGAACGCTGTTACCTTCCCACCGAAGTGGTACCTATTCATCTACTTGCATTTGCATGCTTTCGAATTGCTAGAAATTGCCAGAATTGCCAGAAAAGATAGTGGATACCAAACTCAAGATTTCTGAAAATTTAGTTGCATAAAACCATCTTGGTGTAATTTCCCAATCTAATTTATATATAGGAAACACAAACTGTTAAGTTTGCTTTATATATTTATATATGTTGCCACAACTTTACTGCACTGGTATTTTTAAAAGGATTCCCAAAGTGCCCAACATTTCAGCTGAGGAGTTTGGGAAGTAAGAGTAAAAACAATGGCCACTTAGAGAAATTATTATAAATAAATAAAAGATCCTTGTTTTTTTGTGACTTCCAAAGAGATAGTAGCCAAGTGAATCTAACAAGTTTAATGTAGCACAAAACGACTTCAGCAGGATGCACTCCTGCTCTTCTACCAAATGCACACAGTATGTAACATACTTTAGAGCACATATTTTCACAGTATTGTGTCATGGGAATATCTTATAAATTGTTGCACTAAGGTTGAGTCAAGCGGGATGGAGGAGTTGATTTTCACACATTTGCGTTCTTTGAAAAGCGCCACTTATTTTAGTAGGTATAAGGTACGCTCTCAAAAAGGAGAGAGCAGTCACAAGAATGAAAAAGATGCCATATTTCTTCAACATTTGGGATGAGGCCCTCCTACAATGAAACTAGAATAGGGATGTTCAGCCCTGAGCCCTCTGAGGACAAATCCTGGCAGAGCAAGAGCCAGAGAGAGAGAGAGATCTGTGAGGTGAATTGGGAGGGAAGGAGAGGAGGGATTCAAGAAAAGGTAACTTTTAGATCTGGCATGGCACTTTGCTGAACAGGGAGCATCTCTTGGGTTAATTCCAAGCAATGAATATAAAGAGCAAAAAGATCTTCCTTCTCAAGAGCACACATCAGCACACCACCACCAAGCAAAACATTTATTTTTAAAATCCATCGGATGTAGGAAAATTAGTTAAATAAAGCAGCGTAGTCTCTACTCCAATGCATTACAGACACAAGCATTTTTAGCAAAGGGTTCTATTAGCACTTGGGCCTATCTTGAGCGTGATTTGCATCATAGTTTTTGAGAGCATTTGAAAGGTGGATATTTAGGATAAACTGGGGTTGTAATCTCACAAACAGACTAAACTTTACTGCAGTCTCGAGAGAGTTCCATAATATCCATCCACATTTTAGATATATGAACCCAAAAAAAGTGCTGTGGTAAAATGAGGCAGATTTTGTTTCATTTTTTGTCATTTGCAATCCATCTAATATGCACATTGCCTTCCATCTCACTTCAATTAGAGCATTCAAAAGCAGTCAGACAAACATTTCTAGAGTAAAACTCCATGAGAGAGCTAGACAGGAATAGTTCCAATAAACAGCAAGAGCCTCTGCAGTGGAATTTCTGCTTCCACATTTAAAACTACAGTATAGTTTTTTTTAAAAAGATTCTTTTAGAGTTACTATCTACTTCCATTGGTTTTAGGTAACTTGTTCCTGGAGAAGCCCCAAGAAGAGATAGCCAAAACAGCATACAGCTATTTTACTTGCTCAAACATAATAGCTGGGTCAATAATAAATGCTTTGGTAGAGTACCCAAGAGCCTGAACACACTTGGTATAAAATTAACTGATGCCTATCTTCAAAATATCCTTAAAATCCAGTTACAATAGCAACTATGTAGCACATTAAAATATTAGTGAAACATAAATATTGCTGGGAGACCAAAACCTCAAGCACAACATCCAGCTGAGAGGGTACAGGTAACCTTTAAAAAGTGGGGGGAGGGGAGCTAAGCCTCATGACTCCTGGCAATCCTGCCCAGGGCTGCCCTCCCTGTGGGGAGCCGATACCCCCAGCAGCAGCCCCCCAGCAGCAGCCGGGTGCTTCCAGGATCCAAGTGATTGTCGGGCTCTTCCCAGGCTGCAGCACGTTTCTCATCCAGCCCTGCCCCCATCTTTTCCCGTTCCCCTCCCAGCACTGCGGCAACGGCAACGCAACGCAGATGGCAGCGGTGTGACCTCGCTGTTCCTGCCTCCTTGTTTTGATCCTGCAGTCTTGATTGTTCAGGCTAATCCCACACTCTGAGCCTTGGCTGCCAGCCAATACTGTTATTAATGGCACAAAAGCCCTCATTCCAGCTACTTCTACATCCGCTGCTGCTGCTGCTGCTGCCTCCTCCTCCTTTCCCCACCCCCACGCTGGAGCTGGAATACCTTGTGATTTAATTTTCTTTAATCTGATTCTCTTTCGATAGAAGAGCATGATACAGAGCATGCAACTGAACAGCATAAATGATCAATGTAATAGCTATACAAAACAACAGAAAGTTATGAACCTTGATGTTTAAAAGTATCTGTTTGTGGCAGTGGTATAGCGAACAGATGCAGATAGCAGTGAAGAAAAAATTCTATACAGCAAATAAAAACAATTTCAAGAATATGACAACAAATCCAGTTGTGTTTCATCATTGCATGGAAATGTAAAACAGGACAATGTTATCATGGGCCTTTCACCCTGGGTATTTTCTGGGTGGTGGAAGGAAAGTCATTTAGACTGTCTAGTTTGAAGTCTGAGCACATGACCACTTTTGCCTTGGGGGGGGGAGATTTGTAACTTCCTTAGTTCATATACAGCATCCATAGCAAAATCGTCAAACACGCTATTTCCTCTTCTATTTATGCAAGAAAAAGAATAGTCAAGGCAAAATTGTGATTCTGAACTCATAAAGATACTGCACTCTTATATTTTAAAATTAAAATTAAAGAACGAATAGAAGCTAAGAGCATAGCATTTCCGTTAGCTAGACTAATTCTGAAAGACAGTTGAGCTGAACTTATTTCAACACAGAGATATGTGCTGATTTCCCATATGAAACGGAAGACATAGTGGGTTGGTGTGTTTTTTTTGCAGTAGTTTTATTCATTGCAGAAACTATAGTACCTCAGTTTGCAACTGAATTTGGCCTAGAACCACCAAGAAGTTCACTTAACTAACAAACTTGATTTTCAAGCTCCATTCTGGCATGGTTAGGAGCTTTTGGGGAAAACAAATTAACAATGGCGGTACCCCCTTATCACTATTTTAGGGCACAGTGGAGGTTGTGCAAGTTGCCAAGAAAAACAGCAGGAGTTTGGAACTATTGATTTTGCAGAAGTAGCAATGTAATTAAGAAGCTAAACAACAAGTCACACAGAGTTCCAAATAAATCATAAAAGTCACTAACATCATGATGTCACCAAGTTTTTCTAAGCAAAATGTGTTGTCTAACCGTATCTGATCCTTAATTCTGAGAGAGAAAATAATGCAATAGTCTTAATTAATAATGCCAAAGAAACAAAGCTTCCATATTTTAAAGTGTAGTGAAATCTTTTGGGGATTATCATGTGAATTTTTCAAGCCCATTTAGGAACTGAAAGAGGAAAGAATAAACTCCTACCCTGAAGTTTAACTTCTGCACTTTGTGCTGATGATGTGTATGTATGTGTGTGTGAATGAATTCACTGTCTCAAGAGATGGAAGCAAGGAAATGGACTTAAAAATATGATTACCTATATCTAATAAAGAATACATTCAGCTGAATCAGGAGTCAAATCAGGGACCACCAACTTCCCAAGTATTAACACTACTCATCCCATCATGCTAATGAGAAACAAAGTGTGACACTAAAATAAGAAAGATAAATGGGTCTGTATTAGGAAAGGCTGCTATGTCCATCACCAAGTGATAAAATAGTCCCAATAATACAACCGCTTGTCTTTTTCTGTTCACAACTTTACATCTTGCCAAACCATCAGATTGCCCAACTGCTACTTCAATATATATGATTAGAGGGAAGTATTTTCTCTTTCACAAGTTATTCAAATTTTTAAATTAAGTTTGCATATACAAACAAAATGTTTGGTCCATTCCTACTAGAAATTTTTATTTTGAATATAATACTGTAGTGGAAGTTATAATACTGTATATACTGTAATGGAAGTTACAAGCCCCTTTTAATGGAAGTTATACCTGAAGTTAAACATGAAATAATCTAACAGCAACTACAAAATCATACCCAGACGTTTATGGAGCTATATTGTTGGTTTTTCAATCAATACATATTTTGTTCATAGGAATTAAAATGCTCTAAAAATCCCCAAATACTTTGGCCACCTAGTGTGAAGAGAGGACTCCCTGGAAAAGACCCTGATGCTGGGAAAGACTGAGGGCAAAAGGAGAAGGGGACGGCAGAGAATGAGATGGTCAGATAGCATCACCGATGTAATGAACATGAATTTGAGTAAACTCCGGGAGACAGTGGAAGACAGGAAGGCCTGGCGTGCTATGGTCCATGAGGTCACGAAGAGTCAGACACGACTCTTACAGATATAAATCCTAGTCTCTTCTGAAATATGGACTAATAGACTTGCAACTGCAACCTATCACACAGCCATGGAGCTACTGTGCCAAAACCCCCACTGATATGTGTATTCTCTTCCTTGTTCTCTTTATGGTACTGGGTAACAAGTGCAATAGTAACCCATTGCTAATGTTCTCCAAAAACTGACAATGAGAAGGAAACTGCCTGTGCTCCTGAAAACAAGATGGAGATATCCTGGTCAATAGCCACTGATAACCTTGCTCTTAAATGAATCTAATGCCCTTTTAACTAACCATCTAACTTATTAGATGTGGTGAAGCACCAGCCTCCATGAGAGTAAGCCTTAAGGGTGACTTTATTTCAGTGAATAAATGTAACCCAACTCCCTTCTTCTTTGGTACATCCACTATTTGCTTTTCTGGTTCCAGCAACTCCTAGACCGCTTCCCATCTCTTGACCTAAAGAGGCACCACAACAGTAGTCTTCACCACATTCTGTAGCAGTAGTATCTTCTGGTAGCCAATTCCACAATTCCGCTATGCATCATCAGAAGTACTTCCTATTATCTGTCTTGAATTGCCCAAAGAATCCCACTACTGTCTTGGGTTTCCAGTACCAAAATTGGATTGGCTGGATGGAACATTGTTAAGGAAGAGAGAATCCCAAAGGGTAATGGCAATACCTCATTCTTTCATCCTGTAATTAAGCATCCTGCTGCATAAGAAAATCTGGACCGCACACCTGGGAGAAGTTAACCCCCTTTTCTTCATCCTGCATAGCTTACATGACACAAGCTAGATCTGCATAGTTTTTAACATTGGGTTGGAGATGACATATTCTTTACTACTAGACATCCTGGCATTCAGCAACAGTATTACTTTTTCCTCCTCACATTTGACTGTTGTCTTCAGCATCATTTGCAATGCAACTCAAACACTTAACTGGTTAAAACCTCATAATGTACCAATGCCTGAAATTAGTAATTGTCCCTCATAAAAAAGGCTTCTGCTTTTTGACTGTCAAATTTTGTCTTCTGAGGCAGGATATTTAGCTGCCAATGAAATGATAGTGTTCTTTACTTCTAAAAATATTGCCTCAGAGTTTCAGAGTCCCTGATCACTCATACTGAAAGCTTAGGGTAACCAAGATACATCGCTAAGCCAGACTGCAGTGATGGCCAAAAGTACTTAGTGTCTGTAGAAAAGCTGACAACTTTTCTCTCTGATGCAGACCTAATTAGCATCATTCATTCCTTCATTACACAAGAGATATAAAAATAAATTCTACCTAATCCCATGGCTTCTCTTGAATGCTTACTGAGTGAGGTCTAAAAGAGCTCTGCAAACAATGGTTTAAGCTTAAGCACACCCAGTGTTAGCAAAAGGCAGAAAGGTAGCTATGACTTCTCAAAAACTGGTGCAACTAGGCTACCTCTCAAGTGTATTCATGCAGCCAAATCATATGACATGCCTAGTATAAAGTCTATGCAGCACCTCTGATATTTATTATATATGATGGGTAGATAGGTAGAATAGGGCACTAACAGTGTTGCTGCTTTTCATGTCATCCCTTTCCAAACGGAGACATTTCCTCTAGAGAAGTACCATAATTGCCTTGTGGTTTCTGAATAATGGTCCTTGGACTACCAACTGACCCAGTGTGCTGCAATGGATAGAGTGTTTGGATGGAAAAGATCAAATTCACCTCCTGTTTTGAGAATTAAAAGCCTCTCAGCCAACTAATCCTTGCAACTTGCAAATGCTACCATTTCATCCTTACCTAATCAATTCAATGCATGTGTAAACTTTATAAAGTCAGCAGGTACCTGAAAGTGAAGCTCAAATACTGAGATGCTGCTGGTAATAGTGCTTTGCATACTACATGCTGAGTGTTACATATTTCTACATGCTCCACCATCAATAGGGGTGTGTGTAAGAGAGCGCATGCGAGGGTGCCCTTCTTGAATAAAACAAGGGTCTGGCATTTACAAGGTAGCAACTGAACTACAATGTTCCTAGCAAAGAAGGTACTCACAACTATGCCCTTTCATACTGCCATGGCTTCCTTCCTTCATCGGCATTTCTAGGCTGCCCTGCTCCCAACAGATTCTGGGATAATTCATCTTGCTCTGCTGCAAAACAGCGTGTGCTGCCTCTCTCTCCCTCTCTCTCTCTCTCTCACTGGCGAGGCTTTGCTACATGAGTTGCATTCAGAGCAGGTAGCAGTGAGCAAAAATATGTCCCTTGTGATTTGCTGAAAAGGACTGGGTGGGGGGCGGAACAGGTGGCAAGTGGCTAAGAAGGGTAACAAGCAAAAAAAAAATGAGAGAAAAAAAGGCAAACCTTTTAAATAAGAGTCTGGTAATCTGAACAGCTATTTTCACTCCATTCTGCAGATAAGAGTTTAGTTGTCTGAAGCCCGTGATACAGAACTGTGGGTGTGCTGTTCTTTGCAGCTGCCCTTTGTATGAACTGTGGGGAAGGGAACTGATTTTCGCCAAATGTATTAGTGTGTCCATCCACATGGTAGAGTAGTATATGAGAAAATAAGGCATATTATATTTTTTTTCTAAAGTAAATATTCTTTGTACACTTTTGTCCAACAAGCAGAAGTTCCAAGCAGACAAGCTACTCAGTTCACTTAGATCAGGGTTAAGTTTATAGAACAGCGGATTCTTTCATTTCAGATTCAATAAAGACACATCACAACAACTGGATAGTTCTTTCTGAGAGTAGGCAATACAGACAAGGAAACAAAAACCCACAACTGGTTTATTCTGGGTTTCAGTTTCCTTCTAGAAAGATATACCCTGATGAAAATTAAAGTGATATGGACCTACCCACCTCCAATTCTAAAAACAGATTAACCAAGTTATCACATTCTTCTAGACCCACATTAAATTTGCCAATCTGAGGTCTGCTTTTTTTTTTTTACATCATACAAGAGGCCTATTTTTTAAAAACTTGGTTTTATTCTCACAGTGTGTCAAAGCAATTGTGATTCACATAATTTGGGTCCTTCCCCTTTTAGCATGAATATATTTCAAAGCCTTCTGAAATTTATCTGATTTCTACAAGGATTAGCCTGTAATCCTATTGTATCAGGCAGACAATGGTAGGCTGGTACAATTAGATTTTTCAGATTGCTTTTTTTACCAACACCTCTTTTCTATTAGGTGTAATATAGCATTGGGCTGAATCTAACCAACTAAGTTGAAATCTTACTTATAGTACAAACTACTTATAGTACTTAAGATAGGCAGCTAGCCTTCTTTGGCAACAAAACACCACCAAGTTTTTTTTTAATAGTTAATAGTCTTAGTAGACCAGTCAAATTTCTGGAAAATATGAAGGCGTTTGGAGGAATTAATGGCAACTAGGTGTTTCTTAATTTTAAAAAGTGTGTTGAATTCAGAAATTGACAATTTTTACATGGCTGCCATTCTAGAAATAGGTTCTGAGCCAGGAGGACAGGACTTTTGCCAAATGTCTGTTGGTTTACAATCATTTATTTTTGCTGCTCTTTTCTGGTACATAACATGCAAGAATGCTTTTCAAAACACAATCTCCTAAAACACCCTACTACAACCTGGCATCTTCAAGTGTGCTCAGATTTTCAGATGGGGCTACAATTTCCAAATTCCCCAAGATGTCTGGAGAGCACGAAGTTGGAAATGGCTGTCCTAGGCTAAACTGAGATTGTAGCATGATGAATGAAGTTCCAGTATCTTTCATCTCAAACTGCTAGGTTACTTCACAATAAAAAGCAGCTTATTTGAAAGAGGACAGAAAGGCTTTTACTAGAATCTATGCATGAACACTATACTATTACTTCCATGGGGAAAAGAAACAAAAGCATAGGAAATGTCTTGCCTGCCTAATTTCTTCAGCCTGCAAGAACCTGATTTTCATATCTACTTGCCTGAAGAATAAAGCAGTAATAAGAAACATAAGGAAATAACAGTATTCAGAAGTAGTATCAAGACTTGTACAAGTATAAAAACTTTAATTCAAATTCAGCACACAGATATTCAGAAGACATTTCAAGGAAATAATAAGTAATTAAATTTCATGCAAGCTATTATACATTAAAAATCACTATTGTACTGATGATGATGATTTCGTGTCCAGATCAAACTTTACATCCACCGCCTTGTCTTGATGTAGGTCCTCAGGTTCTATGCGTGAAAAACACATCATGCGACGTGCTGGGCTTGAGGAATCCAAGGCTGGAGTTAAAATCGCTGGAAGAAACATTAACAATCTCAGATATGCAGATGATACCACTTTGATGGCTGAAAGCTAGGAGGAGTTGAGGAACCTTATGACGAAGGTGAAAGAAGAAAGTGCAAAAGCTGGGTTGCAGTTAAACCTCAAAAAAACCAAGATTATGGCAACCAGCTTGATTGATAACTGGCAAATAGAGGGAGAAAAAGTGGAGGCAGTGACAGACTTTGTATTTCTAGGCGCAAAGATTACTGCAGACGCTGACTGCAGCCAGGAAATCAGAAGATGTCTACTACTTGGGAGGAGAGCAATGGCAAATCTTGATAAAATAGTTAAGAGCAGAGACATCACACTGACAACAAAGGTCCGCATAGTCAAAGCAATGGTATTCCCTGTAGTAACCTATGGCTGCGGAGCTGGACCATGAGGAAGGCTGAGCGAAGGAAGATAGATGCTTTTGAACTGTGGTGTTGGAGGAAAATTCTGAGAGTGCCTTGGACTGCAAGAAGATCAAACCAGTACATACTCCAGGAAATAAAGCCAGACTGCTCACTTGAGGGAATGATATTAAAGGCAAAACTGAAGTACTTTGGCCACATAATGAGAAGACAGGATATCCTGGAGAAGATGCTGATGCTAGGGAAAGTGGAAGGCAAAAGGAAGAGGGGCCGACCAAGGGTAAGATGGATGGATGATATTCTGGAGGTGACGGGCTTGACCGTGGATGGCCGACCGGAAGCTCTGGCGTGGGCTGGTCCATGAAGTCACGAAGAGTCGGAAGCGACTGAACGAATAAACAACAAAGCTGACAATTAATTGGAAGCTCTTTGGAAGTTGCCATAGTAGCTTATGCTGTAATTTGCCCACTCAATCTTTAATACAGACTTTAAAAAAATAACACAAGCACCAACAAATTAAAAAAAGAACTTTGCTCAGTAACAAAATCTATCCCAAATCTTACATTAAAAAGAGGCACCAGGTAGAACAAAGAACAGGCCAAATATGCAGCACTGAATTCCCTTTTTCTGGTTTCCTGGAAATTTTAAGAAATGAAATTAAAACTTTAGCTGACAATTTACTTATTCTTAAATATCCATGATTCACAAAAAGGAGAACTAACAGAATTGTCATAAAGATCTGAGGTGTTCCTTAGCAAAATACAGACATATTTATGAGCTCAAATATGTCTATAAGTAGTTAACAGGTTTTTCTGGAATATGTTTCTTTTTTAACCAAAGTATAGCCTTGCACAGAAACATATACTCTGACACGAAAGTTAGTAGCTGAGACATGCTGGTAGCAAATCAAGGACAGAACAGGAGAAAGAAAACAAAGAACTTGCTACTCCCATCTGCCCAAATGATACATGTGAACACATGACGAGGCAAAGGCATGGCTGTCACAATTTCTTTATTCGCCAGGCAGCAACCCCTGTGCAAGAGTGTTGCCTTCAAACGTCTAACTTGGAGAGAAAGCAGTTTTAGAGCAGAGGTTGGGGGAGAAACCTTAGCCAGCCTTAGTCATTTAGTCCACAATGCTCAAACAAACAACCCCTTTGAAATCTACTGAGGTCCCTGATGAAGGGCATGATGAAGAGAATAAACAATAACCTGCAGCTACTGATTGGTGCAGTGGGCACCCTCCAACATCATCTGACCGCTCTCCATTCACCGTTCCTGGTTCAGAACCAGAAAGGCCAGGGGGCCGTCTCTCTGCCAAAATAATATTAAGAATGACCAGAAGGGTGGGGAACAATACTGTTAAGTTGGCTAAAAACTGTAGGTACAATATAGTAAGGCTCAGAGGGGGGAAGACCCCAAAGAGAAGGCTGACCAATGGTTGCTATTTCTCAAAGTCAGTTGCCCCTCTAAGGGAGGGGGGACATGCTGATGCAATTCTTTGTGAATTTAATTCCTTTCATGCTGGTTGGGCCCATCAAACCTCAAAGAGGAGGAACAGTTCCTTAATTTTGTACAGGCTCGGCATGTTTAAATGCTCGGCAATATAAATATAGCATTGGCATTCTCTTCAGCTCTGACCACTGCTTAAAATAGGACAACTGGACATACTTTTATTATGTTATTACAAAAATAATCCAGGTGAGAAATTTCCTAATCAAGATTATTCAGATTTTTAGTAAAATGTCCATACAGGAATTACAAATCAGTTTTCATGTCAATAACTAAGGAATCTGCTAGGTATGAACCAATTAATACTGTAGCTAGTATACATGGATTCCATGAAAAAGTCTTTGGAGGGGAAGGGGCAGAACCTGCTAGCTTGTTTGATTGTGGCAAATATATTTTTAAATGAGCGTATCTTCCAAACCAACCTTGCCTAACTAGATGCCTCTTCAGATGTATTCAATCTTCATTTCCATAATCCTGAGCCAAACTAGTGGATACTAGGGAAGGCAATTCTACATTCTTCCAGTGAACTTTTAATGGAATCACACAATTAATTTCTAATTGCTCTGGTCTGTGGAAGTACTTTCAAGCAAAAATTGGGTATTACTACTTTCCTAAGGGCAAAATGTGATTTTGTTTCATCTGCAGATTGGGGGAATCCATCAGTAAATAAAGAAATTCAGCTTCAAAGGCTTTTCAACTTGAGAGCATTGTTCAACCTTAGAGCTGTTCTACCTCCTGTCCTAATAAAAGTAGAAGGAAGGAGTGGGGGAAGGAAGGACAGAAAATTCAAGCTGGGAAGTAGAGATCAAAAGGACAAGCAGAAGGCGCTGAAAGAGAAGCACAAAGAGCCACAGCTGAGCACCCCAAAGCATTGGGACTAGAAATCAGCCATTAGAAAAGAAGGGAAACAATGGCAGGGAGGGCAGCCATATCTTAAGACCCTTTTATTTGGGCTTAACAAAGCCAGCCTTCCTACAATGAGCGATTCTTAATAGAACTCTGGTTTCGGCTCTGCTGGAATGAAGCTGGGGTGCGTCTACGGCGGGGTGCAAGCTGTCCTCGTTTGAAACAGCTGCTGCCCAACCTCTACAGCAGGTTATACTGCTCCGTGTGACAGGTCATATCAACACCCAGAGGCTCTGCCTCCTCCAACTTAAACTGGAGCTGGGGATTTTATACTGGAGGGTGGGGAAGAAATCTCATTTGCCTCTTGAGCCAAAGAAATTAGAAGTGGGGGGAATACAAGGGCTCTATTCAACAAAGTTAATGTAGCTCTTCAATCAGCTGGAGTAGTGGCTGCCAGAGCTTCTGGAGAGCATTCTCTGCTAGAGGCACATTTTCACTCCAGCTTCCTGTTTCCAAAATTTTATTTTAACTCTTTCTTTTAAAACGAGCCTAATGTTTCTCTAAGAGTTACTTAATATAGGTATGAATACCCTGCAAGTTGTAGGAATACAGATTTTGTCCTTAATATACTATTCCAGATGATCAACCTAGGACTGACTGTATTTACAGTTGTAATTGAAATTATTCAACCTCCATTGCATATCAGGTTTATTGTCAAAATTTACAAACTTTCAGCTGTTTGCAATGAACAAATCAAACAAAATCAATTGAAATAGCTCAACACAACGAATGCTTCAAGTGGTGTCCCCAAATTCAACTGAAAATGCAACTTATAATGACTTCTCCAGTCTCAAAATTATTCAACCCCCTGAATAGAATCCGTCACAACACATACAGTATGCAAAACAGGTGTTGGCTCAAGCACACCTGATGCAACTAATCAAGGGCTTCATTAGTTGCACCAGGTGTGCTTGAGCTGGAACACATGAAATACCTGAACTGGCTAGGGGTTTGTTGAGTGTCACGTTTGACCGCATGTTAGAAATATGGTTAAGTCAAAAGAATGGTCCAAAAAGGTAAGAGAAGAGATCATCACCTTTCACAAACAAGGAGCAGGATACAAAAAGATAGCGAAGGCAATGAATGTACCTAGAGACACCATTGGAAGCATAGTTTGCAAGTTCAAAGTTAAAGGAACAGTAGTTACACTATCTGGACGGGGCAGAAAAAGGAAGCTGTCAATGGCTGCAACCAGATTTCTGAGAAGGCAGGTTGAGAGAAACCCTCGAGTGACTGCAAAAGACCTGCAGCAAGACTTGGTGGCAGCAGGCACTGAGGTTTCAGTGAGCACAGTAAGGCGCGTACTAAACACAGAAGGTTTCCATGCCAGAACTCCAAGACGTACACCACTACTGACTCAAAAGCACAAGAAAAGTCGGCTCCAATATGCTCAAAATCATATAAATAAGCCACAGAAGTTTTGGGATTCTGTTCTGTGGAGCGATGAAACAAAACTGGAACTTTTCGGCCCGATGGATCAGCGGTATGTCTGGAGGAAGAAGAATGAAGCATACGCTGAAAAGAACACTCTGCCTACAGTTAAGCATGGTGGTGGCTTGGTGATGCTCTGGAGCTGCTCCTCTGGCACTGGAAACCTGCAGCGTGTGGAAGGCAAGATGGATTCATTGAAGTATCAGGAAATCCTAGGAGAAAACATCATGCCGTCTGTAAGGAAGCTGAAGCTTGGGCGTCATTGGACCTTCCAACAGGACAATGATCCCAAGCATACCTCAAATTCCACTAAGGCTTGGATGCAGAAGTAGTCCTGGAAGATTCTACAGTGGCCATCACAGTCACCTGACCTGAACCCCATAGAAAATCTCTGGTGGGATTTGAAGAAGGCGGTTGCAGCACGCAAACCCAAGAATGTTACTGAACTGGAGGCCATTGCTCATGAGGAATGGGCTGATTCCTCAGGAACGCTGCCAGAAGCTGGTGTCTGGCTATGTATCTCGTTTGCAGCAGGTCATAACAGCAAAAGGGTGCTCTACTGAGTACTGAAGATGCTTGCCATGAAGGGGTTGAATAATTTTGAGACTGGAGAAGTCATTATAAGTTGCATTTTCGGTTGAATTTGGGGACACCACTTGAAGCATTCGTTGTGTTGAGCTATTTCAATTGCTTTTGTTTGATTTGTTCATTGCAAACAGCTGAAAGTTTGTAAATTTTGACAATAAACCTAATTTGCAATGGGGGTTGAATAATTTTGATTGCAACTGTATATCTGCATTACAGCTGGCTAGGAGATCTACATAAAATTATGAGTCAGTACCTTAACATTTTTGCTTTTCTTCTTTCTAACTTTAAAAAGATAAAGAAGCATGAAGGCAGAGGCTCTCTTTGTTATCAGTATGCCTCTTTGATACCCCTTCCTGCTGATATATAGAGTGAAAATACTTTAAAATAATGAAAATCTAACAATGGTATTTTCTTGACAGCAGAAGACATCAGCCAGTTCCCACTTCACTGAGGAAAAAAATAAGAATTTTTCCCTTTTCAACCACAAGGCAGTTCTATCAGCACAAAGATACAACTACTCAAAGCTGACTTAAATGTTAGAATCACACCTTCCTTTTTTGATGTTCTACAGAAAGGAGAGAAATAAAACCCTATTACATTAGAACTTCTCAGAACGTTTTACTGCCATCCTTATGCTGTGTATTCTTGGAATAGGAATTCAAAGGGGCACTCCAGTGTGAAAATGCTGGACTGCAAATCAGAAATGTCAGTGCCATTATTACACTTAGCCTGAATAAGCAGGCCTATACTGTGTAGCATCTATACCGGAATACTCTGATTAGAACTGTAGCTACATACTGTATATTTAGCTTTCCCATAATTGTCAGTTTCTACTACATTTCATTTTCTTATCTGCAATACACATACTTCTACCACTAGGTCTGTATGACAACCAACTTAACACTAGCTTAAAATCAATACTAATTTTTGCATTTGTCATTAAAAAACAAAATTCCAAGCTGTTAACTACAATCATATCACAAAATAAAAATGGACAACAGTCCATATTTTACATAAGCTATTCCTTACATAACAAAGTCCAAAAAACCAATTCCTTTGTTGAAAGGAATGCAGAAATACCAACTTCTACATGAAACGTCTCTAAATTGGAAGGAAAAAGAAGAGGATGACTGGACAAGGTGGATTACAACAGTAATAAGTACACTATTGGAAGACCTGAAGGGCATGTTGGAGACAGATATTTCTGAGGAAGGTCTATCCATGTGGTTGACTGACTTGATGGCAATCAATCAATCAACTAATAAGCAATCTTTAATTGAAATTGCCTGGTCTGTTGTATTCTGTGGCCATCTCTTTGGCAAAATTAAGATCAATCTATTTTTCAGAAGCCATTTCTGAATGGCTGAGTTCATAAAACAAAGACTTTGATATTAAACCATCTTAAATATATAGCCAAGACAGCCCTAGACATAAGGAAACTCTGAGTCAGGAAAGGCTATATTTCAGCATCAATCGAAGAGAATATTTCAGCATTGCTAAGGAAGCCATGTTAGATGAGAAAGAATGATACTGACATCATAAACAGTTCTATTTTTGCTATCCAACAAAATCTAACCCTTGGCTGAACAGGAAGTCTGTTTTCCTTCTCTGGAAAAGCCCCAATCCCTCAGTAGTAGACCAGGTTACTGGAATTAATGTTGTTTGGCCATCACTTCCTCTTTATATGCCCAAACCAAATAAAGGTCACTTTAACATTGGTGAGTATAGAACTTTAGATCCATAAAAATGTGGTGCCACCCTTATATTTCTTGGCGGCGGGGGGGGGGACCTTCTCCAAGGGAAGGCACTGGCAGCTATCTTGTTTTCTCAATAGTTTCACATGTCAAACAGAATTTTTGAGATCCCTCCCCCCCACTCCTTTAAATTAAACTTTAGGATTTGCATTGTCCAAATGCAATCGTTTTATTTACTTATTAAACTTATTTAATTTACTTAATTTGTTTGCAGGAAATCTCAGATACATTTCCTTGGTACACGTATAGTATTATAATCCCACATTTCTGGTTTCTTTTTTTATAAATATTCTTCCACTGCAGATGTGCACAACACACTACCCAAAGAGAAATCAAATGTGACTCCTTAGTCTTTACTATTCTTTTCCCAATCTTATCTTTTGTCCTGTAACATGGTAGGCTGTTAAAAGGCATGAAAATTCACTCTACTTGCTGAAACTGAATGTTGCTTTCCATAGGTAGTAAGAATTAATTCAGGAAATGCTGACTGGAGTCTGTTCCTGAAACGTGTGACTCCTCTATTTGCTAGTGGTACTATTTCATCACTTCAAATATGAATCTGTCTGCTCATGAAGATTTTCCAGAGAGAGGCAAGGGTTTCCACTGGGTCATGCTCAGACTTTGGAGCTCCTCACCTAAAGAGATTCATCTTGCCCCCAACATCTTACAATTTTTTTCTGTGCAGGCATGGATTTCATCTGCTCCGAAAATGGGACATCTCAAACACAAATGGCCTTTCTTAACAGTTTTCAATTTTCCAATTTGTAATAATTTCCAGAGCGATATGAACATTAAGAAAAATTATACAAGCACTTGTACATTATATAATCTGGGCAAAATACATTCAAACGTACATATGTCTGCATATATCATATATGCATTTTTACTGTTTCATAATGTGCTCACAGAAACCACTTACTTGATGGGACTCAAATACAGTAAATAAAACGGTAAAGATTCACATTTTAAACACTATCATATCCATATTAAAAACGTAGCAGAAGGAAATAAAGACTTCTCAGTTACAGTAGAGTTATTCTGGCAAATACAACTACATTAACTGCACTGTATAACAGGAAGTTTTAAGTACATGATTTTGCCATACAATTTTCAGTCACACGTAATTTCATAATGTTAACAAAATTCGGCTTTGTGAATTATGTCACTCATGCCCTTGTCATCTCCCATATAGATTATTGCAACGCACTCTACATGGGGCTACCCTTGAAGAGTATCCGGAAGCTTCAGCTGGTCCAGAATGCGGCTGCACGGGTAGTTTTGGGTGCTATGAGATCAGCACATGTAACACCGCTACTCCGTGAGCTGCATTGGGTGCTTCCGGATCCAATTCAAGGTGTTGGTTATCACCTTTAAAGCCCTACATGGCATGGGACCAGGGTATCTGAGGGACCGTCTTGTCCCGACCATATCCACCCGCCCCACCCGATCATGCAGGGAGGGCATGCTTCGGATCCCTTCATTAAAAGAATTCCATCTAGCGGGGTCCAGGAGGCGTGCCTTCTCTGCAAAAGCAACTGCCCTGTGGGATAACTTGCCCCCTTAGGTGAGACTGGCACCCTCGCTCCTGGCCTTTAGGAAGTCCTTGAAGACCTGGCTCTGCCGCCATGCCTGGAGTGAAGGAAATGATAGTTCCTCCTGGGGGTGGTTGGCTTAGTGGTTTCCCTCCTTTTAAGAACAGACCATCTTTTCGATTCTTATTTTTTATTTTTATAGTTGTTTTAAATGTATAGGTTTTATCTTTTATATTGTGGTTGTAAACCGCCCAGAGTCTACCACGGTAGAGATGGGCGGGGATAAATCCAAATAATAAATAAATATGTGGATACAGGAACCTAGCTTTTACTCAAACCTATCTAATGAAATATACAATGATTCTTATAAATACAAGGGGGCTAGATACCTGAGATAATGCCTCTACTCAGACAAAGCTGCTTATAACGTGTCGCTGTCATCATCATTTATTTATTTATTATTTGGATTTATCACCGCCCATCTCTACCATGGTAGACTCTGGGCGGTTTACAATCATCATATTCCTTCTTAGGTGTTCCAGCACCTAGAGAGATTATACATTACTGGGCCACTTGGGTCTCAGCTGCGCTTTGAAATGCTCCTATTTTATTGTGTATGGTTTTATCATTTTGCTTAATTTGTGTAATTTTAGCACTTACTGGGCAGTGACTCATAAATCTGTCTGAATATAAAATAAATAAAAATGTTAAAATAGGTGGTCTCTACCATGCAATATTGCTGTGAAATTAGTAAAATAACAACGCTGCATTTATTTCATTTTGGGGCTCTATTCTCAGACCTAATATTGGCTTACGTATTCAGAGATATTCTCCTGGTCCTTTTAGGAATCAATTTTTTAAATAGTAGTCGTAGTTCAAAATCATTCTTTATGTGCAAAGAAAAGGCTGGTGTGATTAATAAAAAAAAACTTTCTGTAAAAAAGCTTTAATGCAATAGCATTTAAAATGGCTTTGCTGCTGTTAGAAGAAAATATTTGATTTGGAAAATAGGCAAAACTGGCAGTAATATAAATCTTTCTTTTAAACATTCATTATTTGGCAGCTGTGGATTTATTCTGCAAAGCCTCCAACCTTTGACATATGACAACATTAACTTGAATTATAGCACTACTACAGTGGTCCTTACCACTCTTCAGATCCATGTTAATTAAAACTTGTTATTCAAAGAGATATACAGGAACCTACAATTTATTATAAGGATTCTAATAATTTATGAGCTTCACCTATATGCAATTTTTAATCACATAACCCTTTCCCACCTTAAGCTTTGTCCTTATATATAACCTTCAAAAGAATTTCCCTCAGTAGCCAGACAATAATGAAATCTCACTTTTGTTAACCACTCCGATGGAAGAACAATACTGGAATATCTCTGCCATTCTTTCGTAAATCTCATAGGAATAAGAACCTTCATCTTTATGTAATCTAGGTGCATCTTGCTGTAGTAAACAGGCCAAAGCCTTGTTCCCTATTTTTTTTAAGGAGACAAACAGAAATAAACCTAGCAGGCATGTCTTATCTGTTATAAAGAAGGTAATACTGCTTAGCACAACATGTAGAGAACTAATAAACACTGCCCCAGCCAGACCACCAAAGATGGAAGTTAGCCAGTCTCTTGGTCTCCAAAGAAAAAGAGACTGATTTGTTGGCAGCAAGAAAACTCATCTTCTTAAGCTTTACAGTCCTGATACATTACCCTTTAATTTAAAACAACTGGGCAGGAACAAGAAACTATTTTCACTAGTAACATATTCTGAAAGGTTTTGAAAAAGGGTTGGGGGTTTAACTGTACTCACGCACTAGGACAGCATGACTGTACCAGTACCCATAGTTCACAGATAAGACTAAGGACTCTCTGAAGGAGGAAATGGTGGTTTGCTGAAAGAGGCTGGGGGGAGAAAAGGAAATAAATCTGTAACTACTTCTAACATAAATTACACTATTATTTTTTTAAGGTCTCTCTTGGTTGCAGGCCTATTGCAACATCTGCATTCCCTACCAGTGAAAAGAAATTTCTGTAGTATCAGTTTCTGATAATGGCATTTAGTTATGCAAATAAAATCTTGCTCACAAATCATCATCAAGTACACAGCTATGCAGAGCAGCCATCCTGCTCCTTTCAACAGTCTGTTATTCTCCAAAATATCAAAAAGTCTAACATCAGTCAGGGTACCAAAATGTACAAATTACTACTATTCAAGGCCTATTTAGAGGACAATTTCAGAATTCTAATTTTAAAATGGGAATCAAACTGTGAGTATAGAATGTGAAAACATCCAATGACCCCTCCCCAAAGAAGCAGTAAGTCCATAGTTAACAGCTAGAAAATTAGTGTTTTAATAATCAACATTCATATGAAAGCAAGAAAATACAGTTTTCTAATTCACAAGTTTATTTTGCAAATTGACACTTTCTTTAATTTTTACTTCCAGGTGTTACACAGTATACAGCAAGGTTGCACCATTTTTCTTTCTCCCACTTCTGCCAATTCTTCCCTACTTTTCTCTTGCTAAGCACCCACTCCCTGCCCACCCTCCTTTTCCCACCTACTTGATCATTTCCCACATTTTGAGGCTATTATTGTTTGTGCACATCTGCTGCTACATCACAATATATCACAGAGTGCAGACACCGCTAACCTTGAGGTGACAAACAGCTGCAAGCATGCATCATGGCTAGCGATTCCACATCCTGCTGATGCTGCAAGTGATGCAACTTAGAAAACTACCCTCACAATGTCCACTGCTGGCACACAGAAATATTTCAACATTTCTCAGGTCATTCATAAGGTAAACCAGTTAAAAGCCTGGGAAACTGTCCAAAGTGTTTAAAACAACACACTTGATTTTCTACTGGAAACAGCTTGCATGCAGCTCCCCGTCCATTTATCCACGATTCCCCCTTTCTCTGCCCCCCCCCCCAAAAAAATCTTAGGCTATCTTATAAAAACTAATTACAAGCCAGTTTCTGGCAAGGAAAAGGTTACCAAGTTCTCACAATAGTCGTGCACACGGTTCAAGGGAAGGGCACTATTTCACTTCTCTCTTCTGCTGCAGCCAGGTAGTGGCTGAGGGAGGGAAACCCTGACGGAGCGAGCTGCCTTCTCTACAGAGCTGGTAATGGCCACCTCTGGAACCTGATGGAATGTCTTTTGCCTGGCAACAATTCTATGAGGAAGCTGACACAGACGGCTTTCTCAGCAGAGCCGATGGCTTCTTCATCCGTGTCCTCTGCTATACATTCACTTATCCCAATCTCCGAGTACGTAATTTCCATTATTGCCAACCTAGGACTTTTGGGGGCATGGGTGATGAAATCGTAGCTCAGTGCGTCTGAACAGTCCCAGGCGAGGAAAGACTGCTGGACAACCATGGGGGAGCCCTGAGAATTGGCTAGGGCCAAGGTTCTAATTTTAATTTACCTTGATTAAAATGTAGAAAATCTAGCATTTCACAGCTATGTATTAGCTGACTGATGTGAAGATGCAGTTTTCACCTTGTCTTTTCATCTTCACGTTTTCTTTAGCGGTATCTGTATGTCACTAACACATTAAATAAAGCAGAACAAATGAGGTCATCCTAACCGTACGAAACCTCAGTGCCGCAGCCTTTGATGCTGTCCACTGCATCCCACTTCGGAGAACCAAGACGTACTTTAGTTCAGCTAATTGTTAAACCATACTTTTCTCCATTCCTGCAATGCAAACTAACATAGAAGACCACCTTGTGTTATCTAAACCTGAGCAGCTCTTATTGTCTAGGCTGCAATGTGAATTAACACACATGAAAGGAAGCTCACCAAATTTAATGTTGTTCTTCACTGCAGAAAAATTGTACTCCAGTGAACTATGGGCATAACAGGCCAACAACTCTAGGCTACAACAACCAAATATGTTTAAAACTTTCCCTGGAAACCTTATCTTCAACGAAGTATGCATGCATGTATAAATAAATGGCTGATTTGCTTTTTCAAAAAGCACCCAATCCTTGCACACTATTAAAAGATGGCGCTCCTGCCCTCATACAGAAAATCTGTGTTAGAACAGTAAATGAATACAAACAGAGGAATCTGTAGGTGAGTTCTCCATCAACCTGCATGCAAATTAGATTTGCACATATCTGTTCATTTTGCACATTGCTTGGTTTCAGCGAGTCATGAGAACATGGCACTTACAATTGTTATTTTCTTAGCACCAGATTATCTCATTTATATTCTCACAGACAATTTAGAGTTTGGTATTTCAGTTTTGAATTTTAAATGCCTGCATTTTCTAGGATCATGTCTTGAATATTGTTCCTGTGCTGCTTAATGTTGTTTCTTTGATTTATCTTATTCTTTTAATAGTTTTGTGATCCAGCAATGCAATTCTGTTATTTGGATAAAATATAATAACAAACAAGTCCAACTGAGCCACATAGACCTATGTTTCAAATATTTCCAAAGGCACTGCCCCCAAAATTCAAGCCAACATTCAGACCTCTGAAATATATTTCTTTAATATGAAATTTGGGGCTCTCAGAAAGGTGTGGTCAACACATACAACAATTTTTTCTAAATTTCAATGTTCCCACAATCCTAAATAAAACTCATGGTCATCAATAAAAACCTGTCACGTTTATTCACAGGAAGGTTATTAATGCCTGCCACCAAATTCCTTCTGAACCGATTTCCACTTCCCGGAAAAAATACCGTAGCTCTTTTGTAACCTAAAAGTGGGGTACTGTAACTAGTTTGCTGTTATTTTAACTCCTCCTTGGATAGACAGATTTCACAGTCACAAAAATTATCTAAACTGGCCTATGATTTTAAAACATGTAGTCAAACCTCATGAGACTTAAGAGGGGAGGTGTCCATTATTCCCAATTGTCTGCTAAATGCAAAAGTATGCCATTTGCATCTATTTATATTATTTGTGAGAGTCAGTTTGGTCTAGTGGTTAAGGCTAGAAACTGGGAGGCCGTGAGTTCTAGTCCCGCCTTAGACATGAAGTGACCTTGGGCCAGTCACTCTCTCTCAGCCCTAGGAAGGAGGCAATGGCAAACCACTTCTGAAAAACCTTGCCAAGAAAACTGCAGGGACTCATCCAGGCAGCATCCGAGAATCGGACACGATTGAACGGATTTAAAAAAATATTTGCATAACCATGTCATAATAAAAATGATTGAACTAATCCAGATGATGTGATATGTATTAATTTATGTAATTTGAGTAATAACATCATTACACAAATCACAATGGATGTTGTATAATTCAAATAAAAATAATGTGACTTTAACTGCCTCGTACTTACTACTTTGGATGCAACAGACTTGTCTGTTAATCAAGGATGACCGGATAGAACTTTAATCCACTGCATTTTACATCTGCTAATGGGCATCCATTAAATCAAGGTTTTACTTGTACTTACAATCTAAATCTGTTTCTTGATTTTTCAAGGGTTGAAAATAACTAGAGAGGAAGAGGCAATGCTTGTCCTTAGGCACTAATTTCACAGAAAAAATGTACTTGTTTATTAGTTACTGACAACTAATAAGACAATAAGAAAGGACCACTTCAATTATTCAGAATCAAATTGCTGTTAATACTGAAATGCAGTTCAAGAGATTTGAATTCGGCTTGAATTACACATAGGATACATTCTTTGAGCAATGCTAATAGGTAGAGTCAGCTGCCTTTGTTGACTTTTAAGATTTCAAAGTCTGTCCTGTTTTTTGGAAAGCTGTATTGAGCACCAAGGCTATTTTTAATCTGTTTTAACGTTAAAGAAGAGCAAACCTGGTTACTTTCTAGTTCATATATCTCTACACAACAGATTTAGCTCACAAATGTAAAGTTAAATGATATTTTTAAGGTTTTAGAAGCCTAAAAACAAGCACACATAATTCCTTTGACTGTACTTCACCAAAACCATTTAATTGAAAGGAGCAGAAGCTCAGCTGGCAAACTGTGTTTCCCATCAGCTCCTCCAACTTGTCCTCAATGGAGTCTAAACAGATAATACCTATCAGAAACAGAAATATCCAACCAGTCTGATTCTGCTGAATAATTTGTAGGCTGAAGGCTGAAGAATATTTAAAATATTCCAATTCTGGGTGTTATTTACAAGTCACCTAACCTGGTTCACATTATAAGCACTTTATAGTTTAGGCCGGGAGGCAGTAATTCCTAACAGAGATTCAAAGTAAGCTATAGCAGGTATTTGGGCTAAGGACTTGGCCAAGCCAAGGAACTCTACCACTGAATAACACTGGTCTACGTGGTGGCTCAGCGGGTAAGACGCCAGGCTTGTTGATTGGAAGACTGCAAGTTCGGAGGTTCGAATCCCTAGCCCTGCGTGCGGAGTGAGCTCCCGCACTAGCTCCAGCTCTTGCCAACCTAGCAATTCAAAAGCATGCAAATGCAAGTAGATTAATAGGTACTTCGGTAGGTAGGTAACAGCGTTCCGCGCACGTCATGCGGCCACATGACCATGGAAGCGTCTTCAGACAACACTGGCTCTTCGGCTAACAAACGGAGATGAGCATCAGCCCCTAGAGTCGGACATGACTGCACAAATGTGCAGGGGGAACCTTTACCTACTATACAAAATGGGCATCCTTTAAATGAGAAAGCACTCTGCTTGCATTTTGCATTCCAACCATGCTTCAGCAGACAATCTATATGAATAGTAAATCTACTAAACCTTTCTTTTTTTAGGCTAAAGTTTTGTATTATTCACAGAAAGAAATGCCACGCAAGAGGAAGAAATAAGGAAGAAAGGGGAGTGACCAGAGAGCTGTGTGTTCTTACAGACTTTGTGCTCACTGTGTGGGGTGAAAAGGTCATCTCCTGAATAGGGATGGTTGCAAGAGGAAGGAATTCAAATAGGCTCAGATAGGGTTCTCCCACCTCCTTCTAAAACCCATGGGTTGGAAAAGAGGGAAATTGCTGCTAGGAAATTAATGGTTTCATAAATAGTACTGACAAGGAAGGTTCATTTGAGATGATGCTCTTAATTTTCTGGATAAGTATTTCTTCTATCTCCCCATCAGACTATTAATAAAAATGTTGATGAATACAGGATCCAGAATTGTACCTTGGGGCACACCATCTGAAAGCTCCCTCTAGTACGATGAGCATTCGTTCACAGAATTATAGAATTGGAAGTGACCACTGAGATCCTCTAATCCAGAGCTTTCCAAACTGTGTGTCGCGACACAAAAGTGTGTCGACACACACAGTCTGGTGTGTCGCCACACAACCCGGAAGCGCTGATCATCAGCGCTTCCGGGTTTTCCTGCGGCGACACACCAACGGCGGCTGGTGTGTCGCCGCAGGAAAACTTTGGAAAGCCCTGCTCTAATCCAACTCCAGATCATTACAGGATCCACTGAGCCTCTCTGACAGATGACAATCCAACCTCTCCCCTTAGTTGTCGTTTACGTAGGTTAACACACACAGACCTTTAACTCTTCCCCAGCAGACTGGCTTCCACACCCTCCATCATCTTGGTAGCTATGCTCTGAACCTGCTCCAATTCGTCATTTTTAATTGTGGTGCCAAATCTGGTATTCCAAATAGGATCTGACCAGGTCAGATCAGAGTGGAACAATTATTGGACTGTATGATCTGGATTCAATCCTCTAGTTCAGAGCTTTCCAAACTTTTCATGTTGGTGACACACTTTTTAGACATGCATCATTTCGCGACACACTCTTACAGCAGGGCACAAGGCAGGCACTAGGACCTGCACGGAATCCTGGCAGGGCAGGTTTGGAGGCAGCAAGGCACAAGGCAGGCACTAGGACCTGTGTGGAATCCTGGCAGGGCTCAGAGGCAGCAGCAGCTGCGACACACACACACTGCACACTGCAGCGGCCATGTCCGGACACACAGTTTGGAAAGCTCTGCTCTAGTTAATGAACTCCAAGATAGCATTTCTCTGTTTAGCAGCTGCATCACACTGCTGACTGATAAGAACCCTCAGATCTTTTTCATTTGTACTAACTGCCACGCCAGGTCTCCCCCATCCTATACTTATACCTTACATTTTTCGTACATCCTATACTCATATATTTTCCCTACTCAGATGCAAAACTTCACATTTTCCCTGTTATATGCCATCCTATTCATTTCGGCCCGCTACTCAAGCCTGCCTATATTAGCTGCAACCCAATTTTGTGTCCCCTGAAGATTTTTTTAAGTGTCCCCTCAACTCTCTCATCCAAATAATTGATAAAAGTGTTGAACAGCACAAGGCCCAGGATGGTAGCCCTACTACTACTACAGTCAGTGACTGCTTTTAATTCCCTAGATTTTCCCCATTTTTACAACAGGCATAACATTTGTTCCCTACCAGTCATTTATTTATTTGTCTTATTTATACCCCGCCTATCCCCTCCCTACTGGAGGACTCTAGGCGGCTTACAGTATTATATATCTCCAATCCAATTATACAATTATACAACATCATTATTACAATTTATTCCCGCGCGACAGGGAGAGAGGAAGGGAACCGGCTCTTCCGCTGCAGGCATTGGAATGCAAGTCCCAGAATGCCTCGCTCCGCGCCGGCTGCTGACGTCCAGGAAGCTGGTGTCTCCGGATCCGTCGTCCTCCGTCAACATCGCCGCTCTTCCGAGGTCTTTCTTGGAATCGAGGACGACCCTCCGCTGGACGCCCGCAAATTGTCCCATGTGAGTGGTACCCATTAATCTACTTGCTAAATAGCTTTCGAATCGCTGGGTTGGCAGAGAGCTAGGGCAAGTGACGAGAGCTCACCTCGTCACGCGGTTTCGAACTGCCAACCTTATGGTCGGCAGTCTAACGGCTCAGTGGTTTAACCCGCTGAGCCACCGTGCCCCTTTAGCACATTTAGCACTTCACCCAAGATCTCTCAAAGATAACAGGTCAGGAATTTCCTGGAGCACCCTAAGATGTAACTCATCTAGACTTGGGAGAGATTTACATTCAAAGTGAACAGGTATTGTTTAACCGTGTTGCTATCAATTAGCATTAATCCCCTCTCTACATAATTTCTTGGTGGCACATATACTGTCTTGTTACATTTTACCTTGATGACTTCTTTCCTTATCCTGCATGTGTCTTTTTTATTTTCAATTCTTTGCTAAGCTTTCTGTGCAGCTAAATTGCTTTGTTCTGCTGGCTTCTTTTTTGTTGTTTTGTTTTCTGACTGGACTTGTTTGCATCTGTGCTTTTAGTATCTCATATTTAGCCAGTCTTACTTTGAGCTTCTTTTCCCATTAGCTTCTTCTGCTAATGACACAAAGTTGAGTGAGACAGCTAATACCCAAGGCGGCAGGAATTAAAATTCACAATGATCTTTAGACAAATGGGCTGGAAGTAAGAGAGGACAAGGGCTGTGCGCTGCTTTAGATTCTGGAAAGCTGCTTTATGGCACACAGACGCAGCAGCCGTGTGATCCTGGAAAAGGGCACTGCTGCTTTAATGCACTACCGGCAGATCTCCCCAGTAGCTATTTTGAATTGAATCTGAAGCATTATACAACCTTACTATAAATGATAGCTATAAATACTGACATATGCATATATTATTTAACAGAATGTAGTGGTCTCCCTATCCCTAACCAGGCAGAGACAAATGGCTGTTTTCCTGGAAGGCATTTCTATCAATATTCTGACCCAAGCAACCTATTACAAGTTCTAGATTTAAATCACTATTTTCAGATAAAGCCCAAATGGGAAGTTGTACAGCATCTACCACCAAAACATGAACATAAACAAGTAGCTCTACATTAAAAGCCCCAGAGGCAAATCTGAATTCATAATCTACCTGAGTTTCATTTATATAACTGCTTAAGCAGATGGTAGTTTTTCAGAAAGTATTCTCTTTCCTTTAAGAGTTACTCCTACAATGTTGAATCTATTTCAGACTAAATATGTGAATTAAAATAAGAAATCCAGGAAGAGGTAAACCCTTTCTGTTTTTTCCCCCTAAGTAAGAATACTTAATTTTTAAAAAGGAAAGGTTTTATTCCACATGTTACTCTCCAAGATTTCTGTCTGAACAGGACTTCAACAGACCTACATTCAATAAAGATGCTAAACAAGTAACTCTGTACTCATATTTATTCATTTTTGAAAATCTTTTAATATGCTACTTTCCTAAAAAGGTAGCTCAAGAATAATTACAGCAAAATCTTAATAATGAAAATAAATGCGTTTGAATGTAACTAGTCATGCATATAACAAAAATATTAAGAAAACCAATCAAGTTACATGTTAGTTATTAAGTTCAATGTACGCTGCAGGCTAATGTCAAAAGCCACAGCATTCTCAGCAACTAAATTAATATTCTATGGTTTTTTTAACTGGACACACTAGGGCCAAGTTTTAATGATGACAGACAAGTAAGACTGAGCACAAAAAGGGGGACAGAGTTTGTTTTGAACCTGGAACAAAACCATCACATTTTGGAGATTCTGCCAGACTGTTCTGGATCAGCCGTGGTTTGGTTGAACTAAAATCCAGAATGTCTTGGTTGTTCCAGGTTTTGAACTAAACAAAATATGAGGAAGTGAGTAGAGCAGTGTTTCTCAACCTCAGCAACTTTAGGATGTGTGGACTTCAACTTCCAGAATTCCCCAGCCAGCCTTGCTGGGAAGGGAATTCTGGGAGTTGAAGTCCACACATCTTAAAGTTGCTGAGGTTGAGAAACACTGGAGTAGAGTGTGCATTACCCCTCTTTCCTAAGCGCAGAGTATCCCACTCCTGGCTCACCTGCTCTCTCCCCTCAGTCACCCATGACCTTGGCTCCCCCCTTCCCTGCCGAACTACTGCTCCCTGGATCAAAAAAGCCCCATTGGGTTCCATGCAGGGACCAAAACACCCAAATTGTGTGTTTTAGTTTGGGTCAGGTCACCCAAACAAGCTGTCCCTTGCCCATCCCTAAAGTCAAGCTTCCTGAAAGATCTATCACTGCTAATTTTCTTCAGAACTCTTTAGCAGTACATGAAGGGAACTGGGAAAATTCTTCAGCTTTTCTGCCTCTTCTCTCATTTTATCCAATTAAAAGTTCTGAAAAACTCCAAAGCCTACAGACTGTTGTGACACCATGTTGTGTAATCAAAATTCAAAGACACTTAAGCTCAACTAAGAGCTGAAGGCCTGTTCCATAAAGAATTTAATTTTAAAAAAATCCCTTCTGCATAGTATAAATAAAATATGCTGGGTTTCCTTTTACTAAGTAAACAACTGACAGGGCCTTAAATATCTCAAAATAATTACAATAGCTTTAAGCACTGGAAAACATGTAGAACGTTGCTATATTCAAGGTACACAGGCAGATGTCAGTGACAGCTGGCAAGAGAAAACAGCTTTTGTTTCATGAATGGAATGGTTTTATTCATACCTTCAACTGGAAACACAACAGCAGTTATACATGGCAAAATTAGTCAATCAACCATTTCTATGCCAGAAGTTATCAATTTAAAAGTTTATAAATGCTGGTAAATATTAGTAATGTTTTCTACACAAGATAAGTTAGGTCAGTTAGACGCACACACAAGTTTTACGTAATATAATGGATAAGACATTTTTACAGCTGTAAGCTTGAAAGAAAAGAATATAATTACAATTCTGAGCATGAAATGAGCTACCATCATACAAGCCTAAACCAAATCTGTTTTCCCCAGCTGTAGTGAATCAAAGAAGTCAGAATTAAGTAACAAAAAAAAGCTAGGAGCAGAAATTCTTGGTGCTTTCAACCTAATAATTGTGTAGCACCTGGATCCGGAAGGGATGCACAGGATTGTAACAGCTTCAGATGTTTAGGGGATGTGGCCGAATGGCTCTTTGATCTCCGTGGAATGCAGGACCTTAACCAACGCATCTGTGTATTGGATGTATTACAGATCAGGGCGTGGACCTAAGGGGATTTATAAAAGCTAGCATTAAACTGCAGCTGGAAAGGAAGAAAACCAAGCCTATTTAAACTGCAGGCATGCACAAACACAAATGTGCAAACACACTGGGAATGTGTGGCTTTATCTATTTGTTAAAATATCAAAAGTGAATTATATGGACTCTTAGCTTTTCAAAAGAAAAGGAGATGTTAGCATATTATAAAACCTATACCTAACACAATGTTGCAATACAATGAATTTCCTACTTCAGATTTTAGGTACAAATCAAGTCTGATTTATTTATTTACTATCTATTAATATGGGCCTTGGTCGTCCTCCCCCCTCCCAAAAAATATCTGGTGCACGACCTGGGGGCGCTTTTGGACTCACAGCTCCTGTTGGATCAACAGGTTGAGGCTGTACCTAGAGTGCCTTTGCCCAGCTTCATGGTGTGTGCCAGTGTTACCCTACTTAGGCCACAACACCTTCGGGACATAACCCACACCCTGATCACCTCACAACTGGACTACTGCAGCACGCAGTATATAAATTAAATAAATCCATCTATCCATAAATACATGCACACATGCATTCCAAGGGCTGTATGTCTATGAAGGTTCTCAGTCATCCAGGTGGAATTGTCTGTAGCTTGAATCATGTCAACTGGATTTCTATTTTCTTAGTGGAAACGTTTCACTCCTTATCCAAGGAGCTTCTTCAGACTGAAGAAGCTCCTTGGATAAGGAGTGAAACGTTTCCACTAAGAAAATAGAAATCCAGTTGACATGATTCAAGCTACAGACAATTCCAAGGGCTGGTTATTTCCTCTAACGCCCTGTGCAGCACGGCACCAGGGTGCATCAGCTCCTGCTTTGCCAAGTATGAACACGCTCATCCTGAGAGAAGACCTGTTAGGAATCCCATCTCCATGTTAACTCGAGGAGGCTTGGACCAGGAGATGGGCCTTCTTGGCAGCAGCCCTCACACCATGGGATACACTCCCCAGTGGGCAGGGCTGGCTCCCTAAGGTGATTAGGAATATCTGTCATTAGTATGATATGTTGTTTTTAATGGATGAGATATTCTACTCTTTGGTTTGCTCTTATATTCTACTTAGGGATTCAGAAGTGTTGTAAAATAAATATAAATAAATGGAATCCTTTTTGCCCTGCTCTTCAGCTGAAAAGGTTCCATGGCAGCTTACACAGCACAGGGATCATCAGTAATCAGGCATCCCATGCCCAGACAGGTACACAATCTAAAAGACACAAATAGAGTTGTGGAGGCAAGCAAAACTTTCAAGCGCAAAATGCTCTGTTTCATGTTTGAAACAGGTTGTTCCAGACCTTCTGCAGGCATTTCAAGTTCAAGTTACTTCCAGCATAATCAAAACAGACAATTACGAATTCAACACAACTGAAAACCTCTGAAAAGAATTTTTTACAGTTTCAGTAACAGCATATGATTCAGATAATAGTTTTTTTCTCTTCATTTTGGGCCTTTTCAGATTTTGGGCCCTTTCAACTAACTTTACATTGTTAAATTCCTTTATAAGGACTAATACAATAATTATTTACCGCAAAAATCTGTCTGATACCTCCTTCATACTAGTGAACATTTATGGCATCTTTGGTGCTTAAGGACTAGTGCATGGATAATTATGGAATAATCATAACACTGAATTTTCAACCAGAATGTTCTTTGGTATTTGAAATGTATACCTGGCTTGATCAGCATAGGCACCAATTTACTATCTTTGTATAAACTTAAATCTTTTGATTCCAATACTGATTGTCCTGAGAAAAACTATGCATGTCTACCTCCAGTGTACTACAGTATTTGCTTTTTGGTGAGGGTACTGCTAGTCTCGCTGGGTCCAGCCCACTGCTACTTTGGCTTGCAAACCTGCTTCTCGTATCATCTCAAACCCTGTTTGGAGAGACCTGGAGGTGCCCTACCTGTCTATCAGGATAGGTGCTGAGCTGACATTCCCTAGAACAGAGCTTTCCAAACTCTTCATGTTGGTGACACGCTTTTTAGACATGCATCATTTCGCGACACACTCTTACAGCAGGGCACAAGGCAGGCACTAGGACCTGCGTGGAATCCTGGCAGGGCTCGGTGGCAGCAGCAGCCGCGACACACCCAGACACAGCAGCTAACACACTAATGTGTCCTGACACAGAGTTTGGAAAGCTCTGCCCTAGAACTCCCAAATAATGCTTGCTTTTACACTGTTTGCTATGTCGAAACCAATCCAAAATCTGTATCATCATGAAGCAGGAAATCTAACTCAATCTTCTTAGGGACATTCTCCCACCTATAGGAAAATAGAGACCCCCCAGCCCCGAAGCCAAGTCCTTTCCACCAAATAAGCCAACCTGACTTAAATGAAGAAAGAGGAATCTTCGCAAACTGGTAATATTTAGACTTGCAGCATTTCAACATTACATGCTACTCCCAATGTATTATTGCTTATTTATGGTTGGACATTTCTACAATAGTTGAAACACAAGTGGCTTTCAAACGAGTCTTATCAAGTCTAAGAGACCAATTTTCTTTCTAACCTAAATATATGCAGGCTTGCATTTGCCAAAATATTAGCTGTTCGTAAGCTTCATGCTTTGCATTCACTATTCTGCTATGGCTCTTTAGACATGTTTGGGCCTGTGAATAAGTAGTTTCAATTGTGCTCCATTTTACAGTGCTTTATTGGCAAATTCTTCATTGTTATTACATTCAGTACTGAATAACATTCTGATTTTACCTCTCTAGTTGGCCTCCTCATGTTAACATATGTCTCAAACTGAACTTTCAGACAAGATGCACTAACGACGGCTGATGCAAGGAACAGCATCAATTAGATGTACCATATACATTAACTGCAACATACTTTATTGCACCGGAGGTGCATCACTGTGTCCAAAGAAAAACTCAAATGCCACAATCTGTTAATGTAACATATACAAACTGCTTTGAGGTATATATAAGTGATGTCATGTTTCGTTGTATTTATATTTGCAAGTATCTGAAACTGAGTAAATATTTTTAAATGTTTTAAATAAAATCCTCTACCTAAATAGTACTATATGAAAACAGCTGAATTATTACAGCAAAGATAATTTTATCTCCTGTATAAAGTTCACAGAATAAACCACAACAAAATAACAATTATAGATGCTTCTAGATCAGGGCTTTCCAAAGTTTTCCTGCGGCGACACACCAACCGCCCTTGGTGTGTCGCCGCGGGAAAATCCGGAAGTTCCGCCGCCGCGGCAGCGCGCAAAAACCCGGAAGCGCTGCTGCCGCTTTCGGTCTTTGCGCGCGGCTGCGGCGCCTTCGGATTTTCATGTGTCGCCGCGGGAAAACCCGGTGCGGGTGGGGGCGTGCATGGTGGCGGCAGCGGCGGCAGCCTCCGCTAAAACGCGGAAGCACCGATGGCGCGCGGGTGCCGCCGCCGCCGTGCACGCCCCCGCTGCCACTTCCGGGTTGTGTGGCGACACAGCCGACTGTGTGTGGCGACACACTTTTGTGTCGCCACACACAGTTTGGAAAGCTCTGTTCTAGATGGTCAATAGCCAAATGCCTACAGTTCTTTAAATTGCTAGGCAAGCCAGCGCAGTGCTTAAAATGTAAATGTTAACTTAAGACCAGAGAATCATACCCAGCCATGAAGCTTATAACTGCGCATATAGAGCCAGTCACTCTGTTCCTCAATTCAACTTTTTCTCATAGGGCTGTTGTGAGAATAAAACACTCATGTGTTTGGCCTTGAACTACTTGGAGGAAATTACAAATAAATTAAAAAATCCACATAATAGATCCAAGCTTTGCTTTATGCACTGGTAGCCCACAGGGTCCCTCCTTGTGGGGGAGATGGGCGGGATATAAATATGACAAATAAATAAACAAACAATGTTTACATGCTCAATTATCACTCTCTGTAAATAGTCACACAATGTTACACTTGATTTAAAAATTAATAAATTTGAGTAGTTATAAAAATAACAACCAAAAATAGTGCCTTCTTTTTAATTCTGTTTGAGCAGATCAACTGTTCTGAATTAACAACCAGACTGAAATTATATTGAACCAAATCATACCACAGCAACTATTTAAACTGATTTATTCCAAGGACCCCCTGGAGAACCTTGGCTGCTTATCAAGGGCTCTTCGGGAAGAGGGCAAGAACAGCAGGCAAATTTCCCTGCCATGGCTGACCCCATTGCCCATAATCAGAAACCTGGGGCGAGGATGAACATTTACTTCATGCCAGGGAACAGGGAGACCAAGAAAGCCTCCTGGTTCAAACTAAAAAAATCTCAGAGTAAAATAATTCTTCTAACTGAAAAATTAGGGGGAAAATGCTTCATTTCTGAATCTATTTACTCTTGTGTTACAACTACAAAGCATTAAAACAAGTAGAATCTATCACAATGCAGCTTGCATTAAAGAAAAGTTAAAAGCTTTCCTGTGAAAAACAAATACAGGATATTGGCAAGACTGCAAGAATGAGGTTTAAAAAAAAAAGACTGCTAAGTACAACAAATGGATTTTATTCTGTTTGTACAACATAAAGAGGAAGTCTATTTCTTAAAAGGCTGCAATAATAAGTTTACCACTGCCAGAGAATAACCAGAACTGTTAAGAACCCTGAACAATCATGTTAAGCTAACCATCACGGATCAAGTAAAACCAGCTGCAGCCATGTTGAAAAGGGACGTGCCATCCTTTCCTAGCTTGGTCATGAGGTCTAACACAGGGCTTTCCAAACTGTGTGTCGCGACACAGTACTGTATCGCCTGGGGGCCCCAAGTGAGTAGCGGCGGCGGGCCATCAGCACTTCCGGGTTCCAGGACGACGACGACGCTGCCACCGCACATAAAAACCTGAAAGCGTGGCGCCGGCAACCCGGAAGCGCCGGCGCTTCCGGGGTTTTGCATGCCGGCCGTTAGTGTGTCACCAGCGGCAAAAGTTTGGAAAGCCCTGGTCTAACATATCCAGAAAGCACCAAATTGGGAAAGCCTGAACTATATTAATTGAAACATTCCCAATTTTCCCTGCTTATTCTGACAGCTCACCAGGGAGAAATTCATCATCAAAGGGTTCCATGCTCCCTGGAGTCACTGAATGCATGTACACGACAGGAGCAGCAGTTGTCATCACCTTTAGCAATCTAACAACTTCTTTTTTGCCACCCTCTCAAGTGCCAACCTCACACTTTACTATGTTCCAAGGTGAGGCAACCACCTTCTTTTGCTACGGCTCCTTTCCATCAGGCAGATCTTTCTTTGTTCATCATTTCCATGAAGCTCTAATTTGTTTGGGCCCCATGCACAATATTTCTTGAAGCAGGAATTCATTATTTTCACTTTCTAACCCTCCTCCTCAATTTTCCCCAGTCTTTTTTATACTTCCACTCCTAGTTTACCTGATTTCCTATTCCTTCTTCTTAAAGCAATTTAACTGACAACTAAATCAGAGCATTTCCTCCATCTAGCAGAGAGTATGTATGCATGTCTAAAAATGATATAAAACGTTTATCATTTTAGCTGTCCCAAAATTTTAGTTTATTTCAGAACAGAGCAAAGGGCAGAGCCCCGCTGCTAATTACATACAGGAAGGCAGGTAAAATGTCACCAAATGGAGACAGCGGATTATTTATTTATTTATTTATTTATTTATTATTCAAATTTATCCCCGCCCATCTCCCTGAATAGCATAACAATGGTTAAAATCTATACATATAAAATTACAATAAAACAATAAATAGGTAAATTAAGTAAAAATCCAAGAGATGGTAAAATCAGCTATCAGGAGGACATTATGGGGCCAGCCACCCCCAGGAGGTACTATTACCTCCCTCGTCCCAGGCAAGGCGGCAGAGCCAGGTCTTAAGAGTCTTCTGGAAGGTCAGGAGCGAGGGGGCCAGCCTCACCTCCGGGGGCAAGATGTTCCACAATGTGGGCACATTGACCCTTCTAGAGTGCTAATAGAACATCTTCTCTGGGAAACAGAGGCTAGTTATCAGTGCCTACAAAGAATTGCCATGCCTGCTCCTCAGAATCAAGCCATAGTATAGAAACTCACAGCACTGACTCTTTGTCTCAAGAAGCTGCACTCAGACATGAAGAGCAAACAAACCACCAAATCGCTCCATCCTCTTCATTAAACCCCGGAGACAAATTTTCATTTTTAGTTTGCCATAAACAGAAGATACCCCAAATATTTTAGACTATCCCATCCACAATTCCTTATCCTCAGTGGCGATAAATGGAACTGGTTGAACTGGAAGTGTGTTTTATCCCAAGCCTTGAGAATATAGGTTTGCTTCTACAACAAGGCAATGAGCATCTATGCTGCAAACCCCACATCGCTAACATTGCCAGCTGAGCCTTGGAGAGACACATGAACAGAGAATATCCTCACCCATTATTTAATTTAGAAGTCAGGAAAGAGAAGAAATGCTATGAAGGAGGAAACAACACTGTGTACATGCCCAGGATTGCAAATAATAGGCCCAAATGATTCTTCCACTTTCTAGCTGTGCCTCTGGAGAAAGGAACTAAAATTAGCACATCCACTCCCGACCCACAGCAGCATGAGTCACCAAAATGTTAACTTGTCACATATGATTTTAATCCTCTCTAGCATGTTCGGCTTGGAAAGTAAAGTGCAAGAGTTTATCCTTTTTTATGGTATGAAAAAGGTAAACGTTTCCCCTGCACAGCCGTGTCTGACTCTAGGAGGCGGTGCTCATCTCTGTTTCAGCATTGTCCGAAGACGCTTCCGTGGTCATGTGGCCAGCATGACGCATGCGGAACGCTGTTACCATCCCACCAAAGTGGTACCTATTCATCTACTGTCATTTGCATGCTTTCGAATTGCTAGGTTGGCAAGAGCTGGGGCGAGTGCGGGAGCTCACTCTGTCACGCGGGGCTAGGGTCTCGAACCGCTGAACTTACGACCTTCCGCTCAACAAGCCTGGCGTCTTAACCACTGTATATGATATGATATGATAGGAAAAGAAGGGCTAAATATGAACCTAGGATATGTATGCAAGCAATCATCTTTTTGTATTCAATTTTTTTCTAAAGTCACTCCCTCTATAGATACAGAGTACAACACTGAATGTTAAAATCAGTTGAAGGTGTGAATGTCACTGCTACTCAAAACAGAATTGGCAGAGGTAGGGTTGCTCTTTAAAAAATCATTTCAGTGTCCCAAATCTTTATTTACATGGATATATTGGATGAAGAACAGTACTCTGTGTTTCTTAAAGAACTTGGCCACCTAAATACGTGCATGTAACAAATAAATTCATGGTTTCCTCCTGTTCCTCCTACTCCTATTATTAGTAGTAGTATTACTCTTTTATCCCACCTTTTTTTAATATATAACTCAAGGCAGCAAACCTACCTAAAACTCCTGCCTCCTCTTTTCCCCACAACCACCACCCTGTGAAGTGGGTTGGGCTGAGGGGGACTGGCCCAAAGTCACCCAGCCAGCTTTCCTGCCTAAGGGAGGCCTAGAACTCAACGTCTCTTGGTTTCTAGGCCAGCACCTTCACCAACTACCATCTCTCTACTAGCAAAATTACAACAACAGTTGTCACAGAATTTACTTTAAATGCACCATCCTCTTGCTGCATTTGGTTGTCTGTGTTCATTACCCAAATTGGCATATTTGGGGAAAAGAATAGAGCTGCAATTTTAAGCACACTTGTGAGACACTAAACTGTGCCTTTCCAAAGAGCTTTCCAAACTGTGTGTCGTGACACGTTAGTGTGTCGGCTGCAGTGTCTGGGTGTGTCGTGGCTGCTGCTGCCTCCGAGCCCTGCCAGGATTCCGCGCAGGTCCTAGTGCCTGCCTTGCGCCTTTCTGCCTCCAAACCTGCTGTGATTCCGCGCAGGTCCTAGGGCCTGCCTTGTGCCCTGCTGTAAGAGCGGGTCACGAAATGATGCCTTGCTGTAAGAGTGTGTAACAAAATGATGCCCTGCTGTAAGAGTGTGTCGTGAAATGATGCATGTCTAAAAAACGTGTCACCAACATGAAAAGTTTGGAAAGCTCTGCACTAAGCCCTAGTGAACACAGTGGATCTCACCCTGAGTAAATAAATATGAGTATGCTATGAAGGCATTTAACATCCTAAAACAGATGCAGCACTGTACATTCTATTGGATTTTCAAAATAAAAAGGATTGATTTGTATTCCTCAGCATAACCACCATCAAAAGGCCACTGCACCAAGTCGATGAAGGTTCTCAGTCATCCAGGTGGAACAGTCTGTAGCTTGAATCATGTCAACTGGATTTCTATTTTCTCAGTGGAAACGTTTCGCTCCTTATCCAAGAAGCTTCTTCAGTCTGAGCAAAGTTAGTAAGGGAATCCTTAAATATGTTTCTAGGGTGGCTGTGTGACCTTGCACCTGGGGCTAGGTCATAGTTATCTGAGATGTTTATTTCTAAGTCCCTTTATCATCCAAATAAAGTCCCTTTAAAGTCCCTTTATCATCCCATTTGGATGATAAAGGGACTTAGAAATAAACATCTCAAAATAACCATGACCTAGCCCCAGGTGCAAGGTCACACAGCCACCCTAGAAACATATTTAAGGATTCCCTTACCAACTTTGCTCAGACTGAAGAAGCTCCTTGGATAAGGAGCGAAACGTTTCCACTGAGAAAATAGAAATCCAGTTGACATGATTCAAGCTACAGATTGTGATCCAGACTTTGCTAGAAACAGGGGCAGCTCTGGATTCTTTTCATCACGAGACAGACGGAACAGCACCCAGGATTTTTCTGCAGCGAGAGGCTGGGGGGGTCTCTTGGCATGCTTAGTGGGCAAACATCCTTGTGACTTGGTACCATAAACAAGATTAAAGAGCTTTATACCTTTTCAATTAAGCCTATTTGCCCAAGTTCACCATGTCCACCCTAACCCTCATGAGGACATTAATGTTCACATTTTAGACAGAGAAGATAGGTGGTTTGAGAGAGGGGTCAAGGAGTCCATTTATGCCAACTTGGAAAATCCTTCCTTGAATAGAGGTGGGGGCCTCAGGCACAATCTTTCCCCTATTTTCCTTCCTGCTTTGTCTTCTGTGCCTAGGAAGATTAAGACCATTTCACAATCTCAACAACAGCAAGGTAATCTTAACGATCCTCCTTTAGATGATAAAAGGACTTAGAAATAACATCTCAAAAAAAAAATAACCATGACCTAGCCCCAGGTGCAAGGTCACACAGCCACCTAGAAACATATTTAAGGATTCCCTTACTAACTTTGCTCAGACTGAAGAAGCTTCTTGGATAAGGAGCGAAACGTTTCCACTGAGAAAATAGAAATCCAGTTGACATGATTCAAGCTACAGAATTTAAGTGGCAGTGTACCCAAGATGTAATTTTGCTAATATAAAAGCCTAATAATTTGGTCTCATTTTGTCTAAGCATTTTACTTTATAACATGCAGCTTTTCAGAAGACAGCTTCTGTCTTGAATCACATGGTAAAGCTGTCTTTTTACTATTACCCTTAATTTTATAACTGTATTCTTGGGAAGTCAAAATGTAGCAAGATTTAAACGTGGAAAACTTCTATTTAGAGGCATCACTATATTCATCCTTTTAATCTTACACCTACATTTCACTGCAAACTCTGTGAAATTCTACTGCTGAATCCATTATCTGAATTTCACTCCTGCTCAGAGGAAGGCTTGACCTATCAATTTCCCTACAGAAAATTGTGAGCAGTGAGAATTATACCAGCTGTCAGTTGGTATACATCAGAATTCTTTGCTCCTGAAGTCATCAAGTTCTAGTGCATCGGTTCTGGATCGTAATGATTAAAACCAGCATTCTCCAAGAAAACAAAAGCTGGCTAACTCTGTGATAACACTTTTTTAAAAATAAGGAACGTGCATATAAAATTACGTTTATTACTGTGGGATGAGTACTTCAAAGATCTAACAACTTTGTTGTGTTGCATTTTATGGTATTTCACTACAACTCAATACAAGAGCATATTTATTTCCTAGTTACATTTACAACCACAGGGCAGCTTCATTAATAATATGTTCCTTCATAGCAAGTCAAGAATCCATTGATTGCAGCCTATCATTATGTGCAAATAATTCCCCATCCAAGAATCACCTTTCCAGTTCACCAGACAGCTAGTGCTCTTTCAATACTCTAGCATGAAAAAGTACTTTTTCCAATTCAATCTAAAAACATGCTATAAGTCCTAGATGTCAGTATACAGTCAACATTCCAGCAACCTATCCCTTATCATTCATCATTGGCATGAGACTTTTAAATAAATAATAAATCAGAAATAAGTGAAATTTCAGTACTTGTAGATTGGGAATTGGGGTAAAGGATTACAGGTATGCACATCCAATGGATCATGGCCAATCAAAAGGACATCTCCATAAGATAATGAAAGTAAACCCTCTAATAGTTTTAAGTCTTTTTTATGTCCACAGGAGTATCATCTTTAAGCCCTATGTCATCAGAGGTGTAGAATAAGTGCAGTGAAACAGCATTAACACTAAGAGTGCCAAAATTCATGTCCATTATGTAAAGTCAAAGCTATAACAACTATAATTTATTTGGTCAAAGTACAATAAAAATAGTACATTCAGCAGTGATTTATAAGCATGTACCAACCACTCAACAATAGCTCCTGAGTCTCATAACCAGGAAGAAAGAGGGAAGGGGGTTTATAATGGAGGATTCAGCAACATTCTGAGCCATTGCCAAACTGCCCTTCTCGTGAGGATGCAATCAGGATTTTTTTTTCCAGGTATTTTTTTCTCCACAGAGCCCAGCCAGATCCAGCCCATTTTTAACTCATTTTTCCTTCTGCTGTCCCCCACCCCACCCCCAACATTTGGTCCAGTACTGTTCAGTTTTCAGAGAGTTACCCTGCTGAGAGAGAGGCAGATCAAAAGACAGAGTCCTGAGGGCCTTTACATAATTTATTTCCAATATTCCATTGGATTAGAAAGAGAAAAGAATTGTTACTGCATATAAAATAAAGCCTCCTCAAGTTAGGCTGGTGTCCTGGCAATTATGCAGAAGCACACAAGCTTTTGTTAGCAATAGGATGGAAGTGGTTTGTCAGAGCCTTCTTCCATGATTTCTTTTCAATCTCCCAGGATAGCCTACTAAACCAATCCAGTTTTTTCAGCATCAGCCAACACTAACTAGGTACCACCACTACAAATACACAGCTGGTATTAAGTTTCACAGAGAAGAACTGGTGCTCATCAAAGCAAAATACCATTTTTAATTAACAGAGATCTCCATCAATAAAATGTCACTACTGAAATAGATGGTCAGTTGACAGGCTTCCCAATGCTGCCAATTTGTCATCTAGAATTTTAACAGTCTCATGGACCGAAAACCACATCTCATGATTTAATGGACCCAACTTCAGTTAGAACCTTAATCAAAAAATTCAAGTAATTCCTCCAGTTAACTGAATTAGATCTTTCATGCTGAATCAAATAATATAAATATAAATATAAATATAAATATAAATATAAATATAAATATAAATAATATAAATATAAATATAAATATAAATATAAATATAAATATAAATATAAATATAAATATAAATATAAATATAAATCTCAATTTCAGTAACAGATCACATTTTCTAATAATTGCTTTTCAGTAACAGCTAATCCAGCTATAGACTAGAGTAAGAATATACTCTGAAACAGAACTTTCCAACTGCAGAAGGGAAACAATCCTTTATCTAGCAAAGTTGCTGGGATACTAATATTTTCTAGCTATAAAAAACAAACAAACAAAAAGGCCAACAACCATCCTGGTGATCGCTGTACTAAAACATTTGGAGTTTTTTTGCCATATTACCCTTTAGGAGCGCTGTCATGACAAACACTGATCCACAGGCTACAAGCAACAGGGGAACTTTGGTCTTCAGCTGAGTTGAAGGACGTGAATCTCTACTAGCATTCCTGCAGAAGTGGGTCGGAACGAGCATTCCTTTTTACTAACAAGTCACTCTGCTTGCCTCTCATTGCTGAGTCTCAATCAGAATTGAAAAGTCAGTTAATGTATAACCTTTGCAAAAATTCGAATGGATGAAAGAAAGGAGTGTCAGGTACAAACCTACAGCACAACCCATAATTAGAACACCATACTTGCTGTTTGATTGTTACAGTGCAATGGGACTCCTTTAAGAATCATGTTCAATATTCTGAAGTGCAATTTCATTTGTTTCTTTACAAGTTAGCGATCACTTAATAGTAACTGGCAAAGACGTTAGAAAAAAGAAAAGATCTTTGGGGTCTACTTAACATATTACCATGATTTTTTCTGTTCAGATGTATGAATAAAACTAGTCTTTGGCACAGTACTCTGCAAAAACACTACTGAGCCAGCAGCCAAAGATGGATAACCTATCATCAAACTATCTTGCCATCTGGCACTTGGTTGGTCACTTGCAGCATTTAGCAAGTGCTAGCAGATATAACCTTTTTACACATAACTCTCTCCTGGCAAGGGGACGAGAGAAGGAAGGGAACAGCCAATCTCACATTAGACTGCAATTAGCAGAAGGGCTCAGAAGCTAAAAGCAGCTTGCTATATTTGATTCTGTATCAAATTATGATTTCTGAGTAAGCTGAAGACATTACCCTGTGCACAAACCAGCACGTTGAGCTACTTACCATTCAAAAGACTTCTATTTAAGTGCCATGAAAAAACACTACCCACCTTCTATTTTTTAAAATCATATTCCTGTAAACTATACCACTGAAAAAGGCAAAAATGCGTAAGAAAATAGCATAATATTTACCGATTCCATAGCTGAAAGCAGCAGTTAGCTGGACATAGATAAAATCCAACAAAAGGGTGTCCCCCCAGCAGTGCTGTATTCTGAAAGACAAAAAATAGCCCCATAAATATTTCAGAGAAAAATGCAGGCTTAAATTACAGACAACATCTTCCTGTACATTCTATTTTCATTTCAGTTTGTTTAGCTCCTCCAAAACTCCATTAATAGAAAAGGTTCAAACACACAAAATACTTGACAGGATAGTACAACTGAAATTTTGTATGTGTGCAAACAAACACACACATATAATACAGAATTATGTCTCCTCTTTAGCACCAGGAAGACGGGGGTTGGGGGTGGCACACTAGCAAGTTTACTGGTTGGGATAATTTGCAATTCACAAATTTATATAACTTGTTTACTCATCATGCTTGCTCTGAGAATTTTTTTTTTCAAAACAAGAGAATGCAAAGAATATATGAAGAAACTAGCACATATTCCACCTCTATAGAAAAGGTATCACTTTAAAATTAAATTATTTATGGCTGGTTTTAAATACAGAAGCAGTATTCTACCAGCTAACACGTAGGAATATCTGATGTCTCTATTAGCATTTTAGAGCAAGTTGTGACTCATAACTGCAGAGAAGCCGGCTGTCCTTAAGTCAAAGCAGCCAAGGCAAACCTAGAAAAGGAAGACTTGTGCATTTACCATACAACACCCATACATGCAGCACTCTCTAGTAAAATAAACTAAACAAAAGAATGCATAAAGTATTAATTTTAGCAATGAAATGGGATAGCTGAATAATTGTCCAACATGATATAGTTCACCAGCTGAAGCTAATCATATCTGGTCTTGTAAATCCCTTTGGATAGAAGCCCACCTGGGAACCATAAGTATCTCTGGAGGAAAAGCAAGACACTGTGTACTATAACTAATAATAAAATGTTAAGGCTGCAGAAACACGCAGTGAAGTTTCATATTAACTAAGGGTTACTGGGAAAAATGGCCTTAAATATGCATCTGAAAACCACATCTAACATCACATAAACATTGGGAGAATAAATGAGAGTTATAAGCATACTGAACCATGTTGGTTGCATAAACAGGGAACTATTTATTTGAGGGAGAAAGTTCATACCTTGCTGTCAAACCAGATATGAAGTTGAAGTTTATTTACAGTCCAAGACCAATAATTAAAAATCTATCAAATACAGCAGATAAAACACATACTTGTAACAAGTATGCTTGTTATTCATTTTATCTGCAATCCTCTCAATAGTCAGAACACTTTTAAAATGTAAACTGCGGGGGGGGGGGCAAATAGTTTGTAGGAATGCTTCAGTAGGTCCTATATGATTGCTTGATTCAAATAACATCATAAATGCAAATATAACAGTAAAAAAAACAGCAGAAGAACAATTACAGAAGATTCCATTTCAATGCATTCTCCAGAAAATAAAAAACCACACCAGCAGCCACTGAAACAATGTTACCAATAGTGTCAAGCCATCTAAATTGGAATATATGAGAAAGGAGGATACATTTAAGGGACAGGTGGTGGATGATCTTTCAAGGCACAAGGAAGTAAGGAACAGATGGAGAGGGAATGCTGAAATAAAAAGCAAAGCGTCTGATGGTTGTTGTTGTTTTTAAGTGCTCTCCTGAAAAGAAAAATGCCTTTCTAATATTACCACTTCTATTTCAGTGAGCTGCCACAGGGATCTTTTGCAATTCTAAACAGAAAGAGGCTGCATGGGATACAGAGATGAAACGAAGCAAGTAAAGTGATACATTTTATTGACTCTATTTGTATAGGCGGCATTGTGTAGACTTCACAGAACTTTTAGGATGGCAAAAGTAACCTTCATCCTTGACCACCATGTTTATATCTGAGTCTTCCTTCAAAAAGTTCACAGGAATTTTATTCCCCCCCCCCAATAATGATCTTTTAAAGCAACATATTCTAAAACAAGCTAAAGAGCTGTATACTTGAGGTAGAATGTAACCCCAGACCCAGGTACCAGTTCAACATTTTAATCGCAACACCAGAACAACCCTTCATGTATCTCCAGTAGGGCAATTTAAGATTTCAGTTAAGAATTTAATTAGCATAAAAATTTGGAACTTCAGCCCATAATTTCAGACCCATTTTAAAGAAAAGAGTAGAAAAGAGTATCCAGACATTTTAACTGCATTAACTACTCTGTTGTAGCTGCTCGCTGACGTTTGTACATGGGGTCTTCCTGTTCCACATACAGGAAAAAAATTGCCCATATGTAAAACTGCATATTGCTGCTTTTATTAGGAATGATTTGTTTTGCAAACAGGATTTGGGCAAATGGAAGATGGAGAATTCCAGCGATCCTAGTATACATCCTGAAATGGGGGGGAAATACTCTAAGCAAGACTAGGTTGGGATCCAAGATAAAGTTATAAACTTAGGAGCATCAGAATTTTAACTGCAAAATCCTACATATTTTATAAAATTTTAATCTAGCTTTTATGTACAGTGGGGCAAAAAGTATTTAGTCAGCCACCAATTGTGCAAGTTCTCCCACTTAAAAAGATGAGAGAGGCATCATAGGTAGACCTCAACTATGAGAGACAAAATGAGAAAACAAATCCAGACAATCACATTGTCTGATTCGGAAAAAATTTATTTGCAAATATAGGTCTACCTATGATGTCAATTACAGGCCTCTCTCATCTTTTTAAGTGGGAGAACTTGCACAATTGGTGGCTGACTAAATACTTTTTTGCCCCACTGTAACCTTTAAGTAAAAAGGAAGATAACTGAACTGGCCATTATTATAACTAAACCCTATCCTCAAAGTAGCTGTGACCCTCTGCTGCTTCCTTCCTGCTCCCTCTACGTCTGCCCCACCATCACCATCCGATGTCATTGACCTATTTACTTACAGTAAAAAGACGCAAGCAGAAGCACTGAGTGGCACACCAACAGAATACTGTTTCACGAGAAATACAACACAAAGCAATGGCCGCTTACAATGGACAACACTGCTATTAAAGTATACTCCCCTATTCCTGATAAAAGAAAACACCTGATATTTCCAGTAAACCTAAAAAAAAAGGTAAAGGTTCCCCCGCACAGTCATGTCCGACTCTAGGGGCTGGTGCTCATCTCCATTTGTTAGCCGAAGAGCCAGCGTTGTCCGAAGATGCTTCCACGGTCACGTGGCCGGTATGACGCACGGGGAACGCTGTTACCTTCCCACCAAAGTGGTACCTATTTATCTACTTGCATTTGCATGCTTTCGAATTGCTAGGTTGGCAAGAGCTGGGGCGAGTGCGGGAGCTCACTCTATCACGCGGGACTAAGGATTCGAACCTCCGAACTTGCAATCTTCCGATCGACAAGCCTGGCGTCTTACCCGCTGAGCCACCACGCCCCCTTCCAGTAAACCTACAGAATAATTAATGGGCTTGAAATCTACTAATTTGCATTGAACATGATACAGAATTAAGAATAACTACCATTTGTTCACACTCATGTTACAAGTCCAAAATGGTGTAGATTCCTCTTTAGGTGGTAACAATACTCTCTTCAGGGTACATCACAAGGTTCTCTGCTTCTTCACCACCCACTGAAGATAAAAATTGTCTGTCAGCTAGCAGGAATTGTAAGTTTTAACAAAAGGAATGATTTACTGGGAACATGCAATGGTCTGATGATTTTTTCAACAATCTCTTCCTCCAAAGAGAGCTTAAGAAATTAATGACTCTGAAATACAGAAACACTCTATACAAAGCTTCACAAGGTTGGTTATATATAGGGGGCACCAAAATCGAGCCCCGTAGGCCAATCACAATGTTTTATTATTTTTTTTCAGAGAAAATGTTAAGGTACTCAGAAATGTTCAAAGGTCGTACATCAAATAAGTAAAGAAGAGTTTAGAAGAAAATGGCAACCAATTCAAACATTTAATATAATTTATATAATGAATTGTCTATGGGGCCTGACTCTTGGTATATCCTGTTTAATTTCTCACACTCTCCAAAAATGAGTGATACCAGAGCAGAAAGGATGCAATATGAATCTTAAATAGCCACTAAACCATTTAAACAAATACTCTTCTCTCTGTAGGAGCCAGTCAGAATCCTCCCAGAGCCCCATGTACTCTCTCAAATACATCAGAACTGTCTATATCAGAGCTTTCCAAACTTTTCATGTTGGTGGCACCCTTTTTAGACATGCATCATTTCGCGACACACTCTTACAGCAGGGCACAAGGCAGGCACTAGGACAAAGCTTTCCAAACTGTGTGTCGCGACACACTTTTGTGTCGCCACACCACCCGGAAGCGGTGGTGTGTGTGCATGGCGGTGGCGGCAGCCGCCGCCACCGTGCCCGCGCACACCCCCGCGCCGCCGCCGCACACACCCCCGCGCCGCCGCCGTGCACGCGCGCGCCACCGCATGCCCCCCGCCGTGCACGTGCGCCGCCGCCGTGCGCGCGCCGCCGCCGCACTGCTGCCATGTCGCCAGCGGCGGCACTTTGGAAAGCCCTGCACTAGGACCTGCACAGAATCCTGGCAGGCCAGGTTTGGAGGCAGCAGCAGCCACGACACACCCAGACACTGCAGCCAACACACTAATGTGTCCCGACACACAGTTTGGAAAGCTTTGGTCTATATGCTGGGGTTTGGGTTTAAAAAACTAAAACAACCATTTATTGTTAAATGAGTTATATGAAAATATGAAAAAGATACAATTTAAAAAGTAACTGGTCAATTCCAAAATATTCCTCAACTGTGATTTAATATTAAATTAATACATAAGCTCACTGAAATGTTGGCTTTCTTATTTTTGTTTATCTGTGAGTAGAACACTTATGACAATTGCTGATTTATGTTGGCGGCTGCTTTGAAACCAGAAAAAGAATATGCAGCTGGAAACTATGATGTTAAGAAAGCCAAATACTTTTACCATTTAGAAAATATGCAGAAAGCAAAGGACTATGGGAAAGTTTGCCCACATGCATGGTAGCTTATACCCCGTTCTTGTAATGAATAGGCCACAGTACTCTCAAGCCCCACTGCTGCCATTATTCATCCAACAAGGCAAACCCACACACAGGAGGAAAGCTCTCGAAAACGCTCCAATGCAGTATATTAGCTGTATTCAAAAAGGAAACCCCGGAGAATTCCAAGGTTTGCCTGCACAGAAGCATTTGGCAATATATAAGGAACTTGCTTAATTCAAGCCAATATCTATTCTGTCAGCTATATTTATGCTGGAAAAGAAACAGAGGACTTTGAACCCTAACCACAAGAATGTGATTCTTTAGAGACATCTCCCCATCAAGAGGAAAGCATTTAGAGGGGGGGGGGGAGTTTGAAGGCAATAGGCATGTTAAGTGATTCCTATCATGTCTTCCCCCAGATATCATCATTTCCTAGCAAAAATGGAAAATGACCCTCAAAATTAAGGATGACAAGAAGTTCCCCCGATTCTTGTTTTGGTTTAAGGTGTATCACTATTTTCATTTTTATGAAATGCTCTCAGGATTTTTCTTTTCTTATTCTTGTTACTTTATGAAAAGCTATGCAAAAGCTCTCTGAAAAACGACTTACCCATTAAAACAATTCTATGGTCAAGTAGGTTGTGTGTCCAAATTCAGGAGGAAATTGGAACTGTGTTATTTTTGTGTTGATATTATTTTCTGTAACGTGTGCAACATTTACAGTTTTGAAGAACTATTCAAACGGTTTTTACTCATCTTAAAGGTAAAGGTAAAGGTTCCCCCCGCACATTTGTGCAGTCGTGTCCAACTCTAGGGGCCAGTGCTCATCTCCGTTTGTTAGCCGAAGAGCCAGCGTTGTCCGAAGACGCTTCCACGGTCATGTGGCCGCATGATGCGCGCAGAACGCTGTTACCTTCCCACCGAAGTGGTACCTATTCATCTACTTGCATTTGCATGCTTTCGAATTGCTAGGTTGGCAAGAGCTGGAGCTAGTGCGGGAGCTCACTCCGTCACGCGGGGCTAGGGATTCGAACCTCCGAACTTGCGATCTTCCGATCAACAAGCCTGGCGTCTTACCCGCTGAGCCACCACGCCCCCTCATTTTACTCATCTTAGTCATTTATTAATTAATTAATTTACTCATCTTAGGTCACATCTAAATTTAAATCAGTTTGTGCCAAAGACAACCAATGTAAGACCCGCAAGCCACATGCTGAGATATTTGGGCAGCCCACAGCTTCATGAAAAATAATTCCTGCTTTCTGAAAATGTTTCCAGACATTGTTACTGTGGTGATGTGCTTATGTACATGACAGCATTGTTTTTAATAACACATTGTCTTGTTTTGCTATATCATGTTTTCCATAATCATATGAATCAAGGACAAGAGTTACTACAGATTTTAATTTTTAGATAGCTAAAGGCTCAAGCCAGACAGAGAACACATCCTTAATAATCCACAGAGGTATCTAGTTAAATCACACAAACAAAATATGGATCTCCAGAATATGAAATTGTCCATCTGATGTTTTTCAAAGTAGTCCAAGATGCAGGACTATTTCCATGCCCATGTTTCAGGAACTGTGCACTCTAGGCCATAGTGTGCCCGTCTATGCTATAAGGCCAGTTCTGTCAGTCTATGAGAACATGAAGTTTATGTTTTGACTTATTTTACATAAGAGCTCTACCGCTTTAAAAGAAACTTAATTTTAATATTTTTTCCTACAGAGAAGTAAACAAAGCCACATGAAATAAGCAGAAATTCATTTCCCTTTAGCATAAATATTCCTTAATAATATGGCACCACTTCTAAATAAAGAACAAAAAGGTCAAGCTTTTAAGGACAAGACAGACAATATGACAGAGCACAAACCATTTGTTGCTTTATAATGTATTTTAAAATATATTTCTTCTTTATGCACACAAATATGAACCTCTGCATTTCAAAATATTAAAATCTTCCAAAAGAACTCCATGACACAGAAGTAAAATATCTCTAATAAAATCGTTTAGCTACATAAATCTAAAATACAAGATTTCAAGCCCACTCAACAGACGCTGTGGAAATTTTAAGACCCCACTGAGGAATCCAATTCTTGTAACCAAAAGAACCACTTGTAAAATATATTTACATTACATTCTGAAAGGTGCTGGAAGGTCTGCAATCATGCTACAATATGTGAAGAACATCTCCAAACAGGCAAAATCCCATGGCCGAAAAACTGCAACGTGACTAACACGTCTTCATTAAAAAGGCAATATAACCTAGCACTTGTTAGCAATCACTGCTACATTGGGCTGAGTTTCCATAACAACAGGAGAGAAAAATATATAAAGCAAAATACAGTTAAGCAAAAATTATCCCCCATAACAATACATGAACAACGCAGGAACATTAGCAGTATGGCTGGTAGAATGCTTCAACATACATTTCACCAATTGACAAAAATAAGGAGAAGTAACTACCACAATTATTTTTGAGGTGTATTCTTCACAACTAGTTTTTCCCATTTCATACAAACAGCCTTAGAACAATAATAGCTTAAGAACAAACGGCTAGAGTTATGTTTTAAGCACTAATGTAAAAGGTACACTATTTAAATATACTAAAGCTGTGATTTCCCCATCAAAGACAAGGAGCTAGTGAATGTGCTTTCCAAAGCAACATATGGTACTGAACTAGATACGAAGATGATTTGAATTCTGAAATTATTTGGGCTGGAAAACATTTTCATTGCTCAAGGACTTACAGTTTAAATGGCTACTCCTTACACAAAGATCATCCTTGAAAAACTTTCAAGCAGAGTATTTCAAAGTTCTGACATACACCCTGACAATTATCTGAAAATTATGCCAAGGTTAAAATATTCATTAATTCCTTAGTCCAGATCAGCAACTAACAAATGTGAGTGTAACCATCTGAAATGGTTTATTTTGAGATTTTTAATCTTACTTTTAAGACCTAAAATAGATTACTGAACAACTCATCAGAAACTGAACCAAATAAAAGGATTTGTTAAAAGTGAATAAAACAGAACAGACTAATTCAGGACCATTAAAATAAAGTTCAAATGCCATAGTCAAAGGGCCTCCATCAGGTGTTGAAACGATAAAGTCAAGTCCATGCCAGGCTCACTCAGGATTGCAATTAGACAATAAATCACCATCGTTAAAAAAATATTTTTATGCACAGATTACTATCTACAGAGAGGCCAAAATAGGGTCCTAGAAAGGATCCCCAGGCAAATCGTATGGTAGAAAAGCCTTAGGATATGACTATTAACCAAAAATCATTGTACCTGTTTTAAAGCTGCAGGGAATTGTTCACATTACCATTCCTGGTCCATAATATAGCTGCATCTGTTGAAGGTTCCAGTTTTCAAAGGCAATCCAATGAACATCAATCACAGCAGCCTAATCCATATGTTACCAGGAAATGGACCTCCATTTTATCTGGACTGAGTTAGATCAAACTACCATCTCAGATATTACTTCTACAATTTCACAATCAAAAAGGGCACAGATACCTACTCTGTATAATCTTAATCATTGACAGATTTCTTAGATGTAGGTCAGGATTTGCCACAATTAATTGAAGACATTATAAAGCTAAGAATTTTCACTCTGAAAATCAAACTTTATATAATAAATTGGGTTATTGTTTGCTCCACTAGATTTTACCCTGCAAATTCAGCTTTAGCAATCTAAAATATAATGCTGGTTGGAAAGTACATGTCCTCTTACAAGCTGTATTGCAAACTTTAACAGGCATGACTCATGAACAAAGAATGCACATGTTTTCAAAGCTGCTAAATACGCTGCAGAAGGATGGTATGATATTGCTAGGACTGGGGCTCTACAGGCATTTCCTTCTGCATAAACTTACTATGCATGGCAAAATACAAACACTTTGTTTCCATCTCGTAAAGACAGTTCAGAAAACAATATTTTAAAACTACTCTTAGCTTTTCTTCAAAAAACAAATACCCCTTAGTGATCTAAATTGGCATGGAGTCAGAGATTATGGTCAGAGATTATTCCTTTTTAAAGGTTGCTGAACTGACTATTGTACACAAAATTCAATTCTCTTAAGAATATTATCATATGATGGAGAACTTTACTGCAGAAGCACTTGAGGAGCCAAGGGTGGCAGGACCCCTATCTCCACTGCCAAGACTGAACTCAAATAAAGCACTTCTGCCCTGTTCCCATACAATACAAACATGACTCATTAAGGGCAGTAAAACTGCCCTTTCACATTTCACTGATGAGGCTTCTAGGAGAAGAAACTCCCTGGGATGCAATGTAGATCTTTGCTACTCAAAGACAAATAATTGCTGCAATTACAGCAGATATATTGGGTCAGACTTCCTGATGCTGAACACAGCTATCTGATGTTGTTATAAGCCACAGCAGAAACTCAAGCATAATAAACTAAGCAGTAATTATAGCACTGTTACCTGCCTTAAAAGTAAGGTAAAATCTCCCTCAAACTCAACTCTTGTTGACTATATGGGCATATCCAGATGGTTCTCTTGTGACAACACAAAAGTGGCTGATGCTTTTTTAGGAAGTGCATTATTATTTACAATACTGATTTCTGAAACACTCAAATCAATCAAAAAGATCAAATCTGAAATCAATGCTCTAATGTGTCAGCTAAAAATAACTGATGCAAAATGAGTGAAATCCATTTACAAACTTTGGACTTTCCTTTTCAGTGGCTGGATTACTAAGGCTTCAGCATGAACTCCAGAAAGTAATAATGCAAACTAATGGCAACACTTTTATCTAGGATCTCCGGAGGACATGTTGAAAATACAATAAAAGCCTCCAGTACAATAAAAGTCCATGTCCCAAAGGAGAAGGAGGGGCAAGAGATTATATATGGTTTGTATTAAGCATCTGAAATTAGAATTCGTTTGCTTATTTCCAGCACAGTTTGTTTCAAGAAGCAGATTAAAATTAAGAATCTACAAGTCACCTTTATTATAGAAAAAGAGTCACTAAATTTTCTCCAGGAAAATTAGAATGCAGTACATAGATTAATCCAGTTGATCTTCAGTTCAATCCTTTAGGTAATTTTGCCTAAGAGAGGAGGACTGGATTGTAATTACTTAGATCTTCATAGATGAATATTGAATTTAGGTCTCCCCAGTTGTCCTATCAACGTGGCAGATAGCTTCTGCCTTTTAGAATCAACCAACAACAGTGAAGGAAGAAACAGTCAGGAAACACGTCACAGACCATCGCTTGGTAGAGCAGTCATGAAGGTCTTGTAAAAGATATTCAGATGCTGTGATGTGTCTATAGCTAGACAGGTATAGATCAGAATGGTGCAAGCAACGGTATTCCCTGTGACACTCTATGGAAGTGAAAGTTGGACTTTCAAGAAGCAGGATAGAAAAGAGTATTGATGCTTTTGAACTTTGGTGTTGGAGAAGAATCCTGAGAATACCATGGACAGCCAAGAAAACAAATAAATGGATCATCGAACAAATCAACCTAAAGTTCTCATTCAAGGCACAAATGACCAGGCTCAAATTATCTACTTCAGGACACATTATGCGAAGACCTAGCTTAGGAAGAAGAGGATGACCAGCAGCAAGGTGGATGGACTGAGTTACAGTGGCTATGGGTGCACCACTGGAAAATCTGAAGGACGTTAGGGGCAGATCCTCCTAGAGAAAAACCTATCTATGTGGTCACTAAGAGTCAACACCAACTTTATGGCACACAATCAATCAATCAGTTGTCCTATCAGTCTGTCTCTGGAACAAACCCCTGAATACCCAATTCCAATATCAGGATTGTAAGAATTCCTGAATATGATTGCTTTCTATGTCACAGCCAAAGGAACAGCAGTCATTAATTGGACACCATTTCCAGTTACACTTCCCAGTCATGTAGACCAATCTTTGGATCTAATTCCAGAGTATACAAAACAACCAATGTCAGAAAACTTACCTAAAGCTTGCCTAAAAACATTTGCAAATATAAAACATGATTAATTGTATTATTTAAAATATACAAAGCAACCATGACTACAGATATGTGAAAGGCAACCTTGAACGCATACACCAATCTACTGAAAATGTGAACTAGAGTAGAACAATACAACTTACAAGGAAACAAACCAATATTGGTTTTCAGCAAGCAATATGTGAACCAGGAAAAGCACTCCAAAATCTATAGGCAAGTGACCTTTATTAGGACAAAATAAAATAACACAATAGGGTTGCCATGGATTTGTATTTTTAACTGTGAACCAGAATGGTAGAATCTATTTTTATGAAACAAACAAACAAAACAAAAGCCATGTTCTAGACAAGAATGCTATTAAGAATTACCAGTCCCGATAGCTTTATGATGTTCTCTCTCTCAGAATCAAAAACAATCTTCCCCTGAATATCAGTTGCCAGGGGATATAACAGGATAGTCCAGTTGCCTCCTAGTCCTGGATGGGTGGATCGATAGATACGTACGTACATACATACATACATAGGGAAGAAATGGAAGCAGTGACAGATTTTATTTTCTTGGCCTCCGAGATCACCGCAGACAGTGACTGCAGCCATGAAATTAAAAGACGCTTGCTCCTTGGGAGGAAAGCTATGGCAAACCTAGACAGCATATTAAAAAGCAGAGACATCACCTTGCCGTATAATTAAAGCTATGGTTTTCTCAGTAGTAATGTATGGCTGTGAGAGTTGGACCATAAGGAAGGCTGAGCACCGAAGAATTGATGCTTTTGAACTGTGGTGCTGGAGAAGACCCTTAAGAGTCCCTTGGACTGCAAGGCGGTCAAATCAGTCAATCAAATCAGTCAATCCTAAAGGAAATCAACCCTGACTGCTCATTGGAAGGACAGATACTGAAGCTGAAGCTCAAATACTTTGGCCACCTAATGCGAAGAGAGGACTCACTGGAAAAGACCCTGATGCTGGGAAAGACTGAAGGCAAAAGGAAAAGGGGACGGCAGAGGATGAGATGGTTAGATAGCATCACCGATGTAATGAACATGAATTTGAGTAAACTCCGGGAGGCAGTGGAGGACAGGAAGGCCTGGCGTGCTATGGTCCATGGGGTCACGAAGAGCTGGACACAACTTAACGACTGAACAACAACAACTTGCATGCAGACTTATTAGAGGCATTTGCTTGGCCCCTTGGAAAATAACATACAGGCCTTCACTCCAGTCCTGGAGGGCTCTTATGTATTTATAGCTCTTAATTTGAATGAAAGATGCAGCAAATGCTTTCATTATTTCCACACTAGTTCCCCCCACTCCCTGCCACCATTTTCCTGTAATAGATCTGTATTTCTGCTTAAACTATTTCACGTAAGTAGAACATAGTCCTACATGGGGGTTCTCATTTTATAAAACTACACAATGAAAGAGTTATGAATGCACTCATGCACTTAGGACTAGAAGAAATTTCTCTAAATGACATCAGAATGTGTCATGTGAAACACATTTCCATAAAGCCCACTGCTCTTTGACATAGAAAGAACCTCAGTCCTGACCATTTAAAAGTTGCACAATATGGTTCACACATCATTCTAAGCCAAAATGTAAATTTAGGCTTAACGGTTTCATGAGCAAAGCCAATTATGATTTAGTAAATGACCTACAGATAAACAAAAATGTCTTAACATAGGGTGAAGACTCAACCATTCACAACTAGTTTTGATGCCTCTTCAGTTAACAATCTAGAATAGCCTTTGGAATAACTTCCATTATTCCACATCCGCAGCATGCCTAATGACTGGGAACTAGGTTTCAACAGCTGCATGCGTGCCTTCCCAAATGCTAAAATTCCATTTCCTAGTCACAGACCAATGAAAAGCAGCCGTACACTTAGTGGGCTATGGTAATGAACTAGCCACGACTCTTCACAATTTCCTTTCTGTACTACTTAGATATGCAAGCCTAGGGTAACAGCTTCTTGCAGATAGTACCATTATACTCACCAGTTTTTAAAGTAATACATACAAATATTACTACTGTTTTTTCTAATCATAAGGAAAGTGCAAGGTTGCTACTCTCACCTCTACACTTAAAGCCCGTTGATAATACTTCCCTTTTCCAACATAATCTTTAAAAACAGGATCATCTATAATAAAAATATGTTACCAACAAACATATAACCCTTAGAGACAACACAGTCTTATAGAGGAGTTCAGACAGTGTTCGATAGGTTTATAAAATCCTCTGTTATTGAGCAATTAAGAATATCTGCCCTTAAAAACAGATCTGTTTTATACCAAAGATCATTCTGCTGTCACAAACAGAATCTTCTTCTCAACTTTTTTTTAAAGAGGCAAAGAGTCTGCCCACGGACTCCTTGAGGACAAATAATTCAGAGCAAAAATGCCAAGGGCAGTGCAGCAAACCAATGGCAGATGGCAGGGGCGATGCTGACTAGAATGTGGATGCTCACTGTTCTCTGTGAAAACAATGGAGAACTTGACCGGAGGAGGAGGAGGAGGGGTAAAATACCAGGCTTCTCTCAGGTCATGTTCCCCACCAGCAAAAACAGTGACACATTTTTAATAGCTATGAGGAAGTACCTGAATTCCCATACGTGTCAATTCTTTATCTAGACTGTGCCAAACAGAACAGTCTTACTCACATAATGAGCTAAAAAAGCAGCTTGTTAGAAAAAGGACAGATTTAAGCACTGCTTAGAATCTATATAACAACTTTCTAAGAAATTGCAAGAATTGTCAAAGAGGTTTAAATATAGTTTCTTCAATATTTAATGCATGAAGTATGATTATAACAACAAAGGGAAAATGAGAAATTAGATTAGCAACATTCTCAGAAGAAAGTATATCCTCTCCAGTTATATTTCACAATTTAATAAAGCAACTTTAATACAATTAAGGCATTCATATAAGTTACACTGTGTAATCCTTTTAGTTTTATAACAGTAATTACGTTTGCTGAACCAAAGGTCAGAGTAAAAACTTTAAGAAAAAAACATACCTTGAAGAAACAATGCCATAGTATTATAAAAGAAGATTAGAAAATTAGGTCAGGCCTCACAATTAAGGTTCAGCATTCTCTCTTAAATCCAACCAGCATATTAACCAAGTTTACAGATTTCTAAAACCACAGCAAAAAAACAAAACAAGAAACAAACAAAAACAAAAAAACACAAAGCAAACATGTCAGGCTAAGTATTACCAAAACTAGCTACCGGAAACCTTTCCCCTCCTCTGGTAAACTATTTTCCCTTCTTGGTTACCTAACCTCTGGAAAAATCCTCCCAAATGAAATAACCACCAACCATACACAGACTACTTGCCCTGTTGGTAACCAGAGAACCACTAATACTTGCAACATTTTTCTTTTCTCTCTGAATTCCTTTTAAGAAAATGGCTATATTGACAACAAAGAAAGCAACTCTATTAAAGAAAAACTCATGGATCCCTCTTACATGAGTTCTCTGGAGAGCAGTGTTTCTCAACTTTGGCAACTTTAAGATATGTGGATTTGAACTCCCAGAATCCTCCAGCTAGAACATACAGAAGCTTCTTAGCACGCAAGCCGAAACTTTATAACACAGGAACCTCGCCATGTTCTAATGAGTCAGCTACTCTGGAACTACCTCAGCTAGTCCACTGCACTAGCAGAGTGCTTGATCCACCAGTACCAGCCTTTTATTTAGTGCCCTCTCAGGTAGCCAAAGGGGTGTGGTGGCTCAGCGGGTAAGACGCCAGGCTTGTCGATCGGAAGATCGCAAGTTCGGAGGTTTGAATCCCTAGCCCCGTGTGACGGAGTGAGCTCCCGCACTCGCCCCAGCTCTTGCCAACCTAGCAATTCGAAAGCATGCAAATGCAAGTAGATGTATAGGTACCACTTCGGTGGGATGGTAACAGCATTCCGCGCGTGTCATGCAGCCACATGACCACAGAAGTGTCTTCGGACAGCACTGGCTCTTCGGCTAACAAACAGACATGAGCACTGGCCCCTAGAGTCGGACACGACTGCACAAATGTGCGGGGGGAACCTTTACCTTTACCTTACAGGTAGCCAACTGTTAAGCACCAACTTTTGTGAACTGCCACTTTGAGATGTAAGACACTGTGGGCACCCCCACCCCTCTTAAAAGAGGGGCATTTACCAAGTGCTTTTGAGACAAAGCCATGTTTTTCATACCTCTTTCATATCTAGGTTGAAAACTAACTACAGGACAGCTGTCAGATTTATCGTATGGGCTTCTAGTTACAAATTGTGACATACACATCAGGATAAATGTTATCAACAATCATTTGCTTTATCGTTTTCAGTACAGTATTTCTGTCCTGACTATGCTTCTCTTCTTTCTGATGCTGCCTAGGGTAGGTCTGTTTTCCTATACCCTCCACTGGACAAGTCCCAGGTTAAATCTTGAACTGAACAGCTTGTTCTAAACTAGACTCACTAGACTTGATATCAAAATACTATAACATACCTCCCTGACAGACCCTAATAATTTAAAAATGCCATTTAAAATGTGGTTTTAAGTCTATTCTTGGCAATAAAGTATTGCCTTTAATATGATTTGATAGCAATCTCCAAATCCAGATTAAATGTTTTGATTCAAATGTAAGTAAATCTGGTTACATACATGTGTTTTAAATGGGCTCCACTTTATTATTAAACTGCTGCTGCAATATACCCAAATTTCTTAGGCATTTTCCCAAAAATGCTACTGAAGTATTGGTGATACAGCAGAAGGTTATTAGCAAAACTGCATGAGTCAAGCAGCAAGATTAAAGAATATCATTAAGACTTCTTTTTAACTGAACCACACCAAGAAAATCTATTCCATTAAAAATAATGAATATAGCAAGCCAATTAAAAGACACATACATGGATTTAAAGAAAAAAAAACAGTAGCAGCAGCAGCAGCAATACTGCAGACATCAAGTTTAAATCAAAGGACAATGCAGTTTTTTATTCCACTCCCTGTTCCGTAGCCATAAGTATTCTGAACCTATTTGTTCCTGTGTTTTGGTTCTTAAGGTACAAAATTCCCTTTTTGACATTGCAGTTTCTCTCACTGTTTCATAAACATACCTTTACCTACAGTACTACACATACAAAAATTGTATTTTAATTGTATGTTTACAAACTCTGTAAGAAAAAGGCTTGTAGTAAAAAAATTAAGCAAAGCTATATGGAACCTCAACATATTTACTATCTATTTTATAAAATTCAAGTGGTTACATACATGTAGTTTACTTAAAGAGACCAGACTGATGACACAGTATGATTAGCATTGCTTGACCAACACTAAAGAAACAACCCTTTCCTGGCAAACAGAAGCCTACTAGAACAATCAAAGGAGAATCTTCTAAAGCATCATTGGACATTTTCTTTTGTGATAGGCAAACTAGAAATATTAAATATTTCAAGATTAAGTTCTTAACAGTAATCTGTAGCTTGAATCATGTCAACTGGATTTCTATTTTCTCAGTGGAAATGTTTCGCTCCTTATCCAAGGAGCTTCTTCAGTCTGAGCAAAGTTGGTAAGGGAATCCTAAATATGTTTCTAGGTAGCTGTGTGACCTTACACCTGGGGTCATACAGCTACCTAGAAACATATTTAGGATTCCCTTACTAACTTTGCTCAGACTGAAGAAGCTCCTTGGATAAGGAGCGAAACGTTTCCACTGAGAAAATAGAAATCCAGTTGACATGATTCAAGCTACAGACAATTCCACCTGGATGACTGAGAACCTTCATAGACATATTCTTAACAGTAATTTTTACAGAAAGTTGTGATTTATGTCTTCTTGAAATATTTCCCTGGAAAAAATGCTTAAATTCAGATTTCAATACCCAGAATACTGGGTACATATTTCCCTGGAAAAAATGCTTAAATTCAGATTTCAATACCCAGAATACTATTAACCCAGAATATATACATTATCTTAATGCCACTTGGTGCATCCACTGTGCCATGTAGTTAGAGCTACCCATTAAGTGTAATAATACTGTCCAACTAAGTCTCTCCTCATCTCCGTCCTAGACTTAACAATATTAGCTCATCTTCCCTTTGAGCAAGGAAAACTGACATAAAATTTACTGGAGAAATATCTCATGTACACAGCTTACCCTTTATTATTTTTTCTCTTTGGTACCTAAACCAAGGGGAAAAACACATAATGTGAAGCTCCACAGCTATGTACCAAAAAGTAATTATTTTAACACCTACATTTAGGTGAGAAGCACAGGCCATAAGCAGCTCTATGCCATCACTAGCATGTCATGGTGCCCCTTATTGTATGCTCTCATTTAAGCCTTTAACGATCCATTCCAGAAAATGTCCAACAACTAAAAATGCTTTTAGGAAACACTTAATGTCCCTTTGCCATGAGAACTGAACTATTGGGGCGCGGTGGCTCAGCGGGTAAGACGCCAGGCTTGTTGATCGGAAGGTCGCAAGTTCGGAGGTTCGAATCCCTAGCCCTGCGTGCGGAGTGAGCTCCCGCACTACCTCCAGCTCTTGCCAACCTAGCAATTCGAAAGCATGCAAATGCAAGTAGATGAACAGGTACCACTTCGGTGGGATGGTAACAGCGTTCCGCGCGCGTCATGCCGGCCACATGACCGCGGAAGCGTCTTCGGACAACGCTGGCTCTTCGGCTAACGAACGGAGATGAGCACCGGCCCCTGGAGTCGGACACGACTGCACAAATGTGCGGGGGGAACCTTTACCTTTACCTTATGGGTAACATCTGAGCACAACCTCACAAGCAGCAGCCACAATTCACTGTTCTAATCTTGCTCCTAATGCTCAAGGTTCAAAAGACAGGGCAGTCCCCAAGCCTCGCCTCCAACAGGCAGCCCTGTTCAACCAGTTTAGCCAGTTAACTCTTTAAGGACAGAAAGCAGAGTAAGTATTTACATGAGCAGTAAATACTGGGCTGCCTGTGTTCTGCCTCTATTCCATAGAGAACTCCAGCCTAAAATACTCCCGTTCCCCAGGGACCTATCTGGAATTTCTGTGTCCCTGCATGAAGCAGTGCCCTATCTCTCTTCTCATTCTGACTACAATCGGTCCTTTAGGCCTCCCACAAATACTCACTGTAACCACAGATTGTAAAGAATTTCTCTACTTCCTCAAAGAAAGAATCTTACTTTTCAACTATTCACCACTATCAGCATCTCTAATTAACCTATTTTAAGAATTCCCTTTCAGCATGAAACGGGGGTCTTTATTACTCAGACTTAAGCCTTCTACTTCAGTCAAAATAAGTTTTACTATGAACACTTAAACTCCATTCAAAAATTAGGATCACTTGAATTTCACCGGGAAGCAGAATAATTGACTACACTAGGGCCATAGAAAAACACATAAAAAACTGTGATGGAAAGGGGAAGAGGAGAAAAACTCAAGATGCAAGCTCCCATTTTCCGTAAGAGCAGAATTACTTCTAGGAACAATACCTAATACACTTTCAAGCACAAACATGAAAATCTGGTTTGCTGATTGTTATTCTCCTCTTTGCCTGCCTGGCTAGGCTATTCTGTCCATATTCAGTTTCTAGAACAATCCCCAGAGATGCATTTGGCTTTAAAAGACAGTGACTGATCTGCTCCCTCTATGGCCATGTTCCTGGTGACAAGGGAGATCTGTGTACAAAATAGGAAAGGAGGGGGAGGGAACAGTAGTTCCTTCCTGCAACTATCAAAACAGAGCAATGATTTTGAGAGTAGAAGCAGATCCAAACACACCAGCCCTTGTGCCTCAATGAAGGGCTGATTTTCAATCCACAGCACACATCCTTCGCAGGACAGCTGCTTTCTCTGGGAAAAGGGCAGAGGGCATTAGAGGGCTCAGTTCCTCAAGGCTTCTGGGGGGGATGATTTGCCTTTCTAAACATGTAATCAATCCTCTTCTTAAGAGACTAGGTGGGTGGGAGGTTTTAAATGCTGTTTGAAGACATACAGCTGCTTTTTATTTCTTGTTTTAGGAGGGCAGCCCAAGGAAGAGACTAGGCAATTTAGAGATTAAACAAGAAAATCAATGCAGCTCAGCCCGCAAGGAGGACTGCCTCTCTCCACATGCAGAGCAAGGCTGGCTGAGAGATGATGAAATATTAAATGGAGATTAGCAGAACCAAGTCATTTTCACTACATCAACTCTAGCAAACGCGGTGCTGCTAGGCAGACCCTGTTCTTTCACCTCTGCGCTTCGGCTGTGGGTACACAGGCCCGGGGCATCGCTACCCTTCGTTTAACCTGCGCCACCTACCTCTGCTCGACACACCGGGAGTCTATTTCTGCAGCCGGCTGGAAGTTGCTCGCGCCCCTCTATCGCTCCTTCCCGGTCCTGCTGCCCCGTTTCCCTCGCCGGGGCTTCCCCACCCCCGCCCCCTTACTCCAGAGGCAGACCCCTGACCTCCCCCTGGGCATCCACGCCACCTTCCTTTCCGGCAGGCTGGAAACCCCCAGCAGCTGCCTCTTTATGACTGCCCGGGCATGGCTGGCGGGGGCGCGCCTCCCGACCCAGGACGAGCCAGCCGACGATCCGAAGTGCGGGGGAGCCCTGGCGGAGCGGGCCGGAGGGGCGTCCGGGAAATCGGGCCAGCGAGAGGTGACCTCGGGCTCCGGGGAGCCCTCAACCTCCGCCCGCAGCCGGGCCCGCGACCCTCCCCCCCGGAGGGGGGAGGGGAGCGCTGTCACACGGCCGCGCGACCCCTCCCCGCGGCGGAGGCCGCTCCCTACTCCCGTCGGTGGTGCCGCTCCGCTTTAATTAGGGGCCCTCCCACGCCGCCTCCCCGAGACCACGTGCTCCGCGCCCTCCCCGCCCGGGCACGCACGACCCCCCAGTCGCCGCCTGCCTCGCCGCCGGGGGGGAGGGGGAGGCCTCGGCCGCCGTTCTTACCCGGCGCGGCGGCGGCGACGACTGCCTCTTCTCCGTGGCGGCGGGAGGCCCGACGGCGAGCGCGCGAGGCCTGCTCGCAGCTTCTTTCCCTGCGCCCGGCCCGGCCGCCTGCCTGAAGGGAGCGGCGGCGGGCGGGCGGCGCGGCGCGGGAGCGGCGGGCCCTCAGCAGTGCCGGCGTCGCCTCCTCCGGCCCACCCGCTCCATGGCTCGTCCGCCTCCCCGGCGGCTCTCGCGCCTCCCCCCGGCCGCCCGCTCGCTCGGCCGAAAGCCCTGCCTGCCAAGCTCGCTCGGCCGCCCGACAGCGCCGTTTCCTTCCTCACGGCACCGCCGCTTCGTCCGCCGCCAGAGCCGGCCCTCCCCATTGGTCCGATGAGACGGGCCTCCCCATTGGCTGGCGGCGGAGCGACGAGGAAGGGAGCGAGGCGGAGCCCGGCCGCCGTCCTGACGCTGACTAGAGCGCGCGTGACGTGTCCCAGGGACCTCGGGCCCCTTCTTGGCGTGCGGGCGTGCGGAGGAGGGCCTCTCCCGGGCAGCCCGAGCGGGAGGGGGAGGGGAGAGAGAGAGGAGAAGAGAGGCACCCCGGGATTGGTCGAAGTCCGGCGGATCAGCCAGTCTCCTCGGAGGTCACGTGAGGGGCGCCGCGCAGCCCCGTGCGGCAGTTGCCTGGGCAACCAAGAGGGGCCTGGTCGCCGGAAAAAGGGCGGCGGAGCCGGAACCTGGCCGCGTGGCCCCAGGCCGCGACGAGGTGGCCCTGCGCGGAGAAGCACGAAAGACGGGCCCCGGAGCCAGCCGTGAAGTCTGCTGAGCCGCGGCATCTTCTTCGACCGCTCGCGAGTCAGCCGCCTGGCTGTGCCGAGGGCTTTCGCGACAAACCCTCCCGGCCGGGAAGTGGCTTCCCCGCCGCGCTCCAGTGAAAGCAGCCCCTGCCGCCTGCTCTGGTCCCAAAGCGCCAGGCAGCCGCCAAGCGGACTGGGGAAGCCCGTGCGCGACCCGCTGCCCGTCCCAGCGCTGCCCCGCGGGGGTCGCGCGCGAAGGCTCCGGTCCGGCGCGCCTCGGAGGGGCCTGGCGGCCTCCCGCGGATCAGCGACGCCGAGGATCCCCTCTCCGGACTGCTGCCCTGGTGCCGCGAAGTGGCGTACCTTGGGGGCCCGACTGGGAGTCGGCTCTTTCCGCCTCTGGTCCGGGCGCCTCTGATTTTGCGTGGCTGAGGAGCCTGGCCGGGTCAGCCTGGAGTCCTGGCGCTGGTCAACACAAGGACAGCGTCATCTTAACACCCCCCCCCGCGGATCACACATGCCCTGCCAGCACTTGGGGAGTGTAGCCCGCTCCCCAAGATCATACCACTGAGACACTGAATTTCCTCCTAGTAAGAGAGATGAAGGTATTAAACTTCCAGGAGACTTAGAAACGCTGAATTTTTTTTTATGGGCTGGAAATTCCAGGGCTGCCTTCTCTTGTTTTACCCTGTAGAGAGAGAAGAAACTTGGAAGACAGAAAGATGGCCCACTTGTGTCCTAAAATTTCTTGAGCAATTCTGGAGAATATAGTGGTTGCCTTATTGAACTTTTCCTATTTCATGGCCAAGACACAATGATTCCTTGAATTAAAGAAATGAGTCCTATGTGGCCTACAGCATGCTACATAGCTCATTTATTTATTAATTCATATTGCACAACCCATCACAATGATTTATCTTTTTATTAACATCCTCCAGCAGCAGTAAAATAACTTGAAAAAAATGCTACCCAAATCCCCCACTGATGTCATAGCTGGGGTATGGCTATATCTGTGATGGCTGAACATTGGATGTGTTCCCAAAGGAAGCTTTATTACCACTCAAAGGACACTGCATGAAATCACCTTTTTTCAAGGTTACGTTTCAAACATTCAAAGAGTAGAAAAGAATGCATGCAATTATGTATTAACTGGATGGCTGTAATTAAACTTTATTTTCAGAGCCAAAATGGAGGGGCCAGTAACTAATCCATCATATCATCCACAGTAAGGCAAAAGGCATTATGGGAGAACCAAGCTGATTGTTTTTTACTTTGCACCAGACATTGCTGAGATAAGTATCTTTTTATAATTTTGCATGCTTCAACATTCCAGCATATGAAGCTACATTCAAGGCAGACATTTGCAGTATTTCATAAGGTCATTTGCAATATTTCATCATAAGAAGCCAATGCCTGTCTTAATGTAAGTGACAGCTTTTTTTTCTCCTGGCCAACTTCCTCCAAAATCACTTTCAAAAGTTTTCTTGCTGCCCCTTAACTTCTATAGATAACATGCCAGTGTGGGTCTGGGGAAACAAGTACCCCCATGCTTTTTGTTGGACCCTTGTGGTAACAAAAGTGTTTTTTACACAATTTTATAATCACAAATTGTAAATTCAAATGTAGCTACAATCTTAACCCTAATTACTTGAAAATAAAAGTAATCGAAAAGGACTGCCTATAGAGAAGATATATATAGCATGAGGACATTTGTGTGAAATAACCCTGCGGGTTCACTTTTGGAGGACACACGTTGCCCTTCAGAATAGTCCACCACGTTCTTGCTCTGTCTCTCTCTGTTACATCCTTGCAATACATTTTCCCAGTCACCTCTGTCAACAAAGCTGTCTAGTTGAATTTTATGTCTATACATCAAGCTGTTTGTCAGTTAAAAACCAGTTATCTAAACAGGCACATAGGTTATTCAGCAGGCTCTTCGTTTGATCCGAAAGTCTTAGTCACAGGTGGCCCAGAGGAAACCAGTTAACATCCTGGGTGTGTCTGTCACAAAGATGATTGCTGAGATACTAACAGCATAGGGAAGAGTTTTGCAAGTCTGTTGTTGTTTGGAAGTTGTTGCTACATGGCCTCCAGAGAATGGAGCCATTTATTTAGGGAAGAGCAGTGATATTTCTGTCAGCGAAATTGTGAAAGCCTCTCCAGCACTACAGATCTGGCCTTCAAGCAAAACGTTACAGCTTTAGCATTATTTCTGCCTAAACTAACTTTATTTTCTAGCCAAGCCGTATCAAACCATTTTTCTCTCTGTTGCTCAACTCTTAAGTATCTCCTGCTTTTCCAACTGAGTAAATTGACTTCTGCAACTTGACTCCCCTTACAAAGGGAGCCCACAGGAATTAAAGGTGTGTACACATTCAAAGAGTCTCTGGGTGAAGTGAGCATCCTTTTAATAACCCTGGTGTGCCCACATGCAAATTGGAAAACCGGCACACCCACTTCTGGAGCCAGAATAAATACATTTTTGTCGCCCTGCCGAAGTCACCCACTTCCCTATTTTACTCTGCTTTCTGTGACACACTATTTCTTTGTGTGTCCTAATTTCTCTTCAACCAGAGAGTTGTTTTCAGGCTTTCTGTTGTGACGCTTCCAGTTATGCAACCCTAAGGTGGCAGGGGCAGGCCCAGATAATGCAACCGAAAGGTGCATGTTTAAAGGAACGCCGGAATGGCGCAGAGCGCTGGGCTGCTTTCCCCCGCCGCCCAGGCCCTCTTCCCTCCCCGCCCGCAGAAGGGCAGGCGGGGCTGCATCTGGAGGCACCGAGCTCGGCCTGCATTGCAGGGCGCCTCTTTGCGCTCTCCCCTCCATTTGCTTCTCCTTCCGTGCCACGTACGCTCAGCTGCCCAACACTCCAGCTAGGATTCCTCTTGGTTTTCGGGTATCCAGCAGCTTTATTTAAAAAAACGAAAGAAAAGCAAGATGGAAACACTTTAAAGCAGCGTCCTGCGGTTCCCCCCTCCCTGGCCGCTCCCCCTTCTCTTCTGAACCCGTCAGCCGTGCCCTCCAGAACGCCGGCTTACCCCGGGCCCCACGGGCAGAGGCCGCAGGACGACGGGGCAGGGAGCGGGCGCGGTGTGCCGCCGGGAACCAGTCCGCCGGCCTCGCGGTTCGGGTCTGGCTCCCCTCGCGCTCTGCTGCGGACGGGCTGGGGACTGCAGGGCGAAGAGCTGCGGCGCTACAAGCCCCATGGTTCCCAGCCAGCCAGGTCCTCTTTCCCCGCGAGGGGAGGGGAGGTGGGGCTGCGGTTCAAGCCCCTCCCCTAAGTGCCGGCCTCCCCCTCGCTCCCCCCGCCAGGTGGCGGCACGGGGTCTCCCGGCAGGGCGGCGGCGGCCATCTTGAGAGCGGGCTGCCCGCTTCCTAGATGGCCGCCGCCGCCGCCGCCTTCTTCCCGCGCGGCCTGCCTGCCCGGGGATGACTGGCGCGGCCTCGCTGCTGCTGCTGCTGCTCCGGCGCGGGGGCCGCGGCGCCCTGCGGCCCGGGGCTCCCCCGCCGGGCGGCGCTCGGGGAGCTCTGACCCGCCGCTGGCCCCGGGCCCCCGTGGAGCGCAGCCGAGGCGATGACCTCCAGGTATGCGGCCGGGCGGGCAGGGCCGGCTCTCGCAGCCCGAGCCAGACGGCGTCGGACCGGGGAGGGCGGTGCTGCGCCGGCTGGTTCCCCCGAGGGGCGCGGAGGGGCCGCGTGTGCTTCCCTGACCCCCCACCCCGCTCTGCCTTTCAGTCTTTCCTGCCCCGAGCGCCCTCGAGAGGGTCCGCGGCCCGGCCTCCGCGGGCCCCCGGCCAGGTATGGCAGCTCCTCGGTGAGTAGGACGCGTCGCTCTGGCTGCCCTCCCCGCCCCCCGGCCTCCTAAGCCTGTCTCTGAGCCCATAAAGCAGGTCTGAGTGTTCGGGAGGACCGATTCCCGACCGGGCGAGGAAGCCCCTTCCCTCTAAGAGGGTCTTTCCCCCAGAAACACCGAGTTACGTTTCCGAGGCTTGGTAGACGGGTTTTTACTCCGTTTTTCTTTTGCTTGAATTGCTAGCCGCCCAGAGTCCTGTAGATGAGACGGGCGGCCAAATAAACGCATTAAATAGTAAAATAAATAAGAATCTACCCTGGGGAACGGAGGAAGGGCTGCTGTGGATTTTGCCCAGAGATAGCCAGACCGGCTAAACGGAGGAAAAGAAAGGAATTTTATTTTGACGCCGAATGGTTTCCAGGCAGAGCAGGTCTGTAAGATGCAGGCTCACCCTCGGTCATTTCCAAGATGTAAATTCCCTCTTGGTCATTGTTTGCTGCGATCCCATGACGACTGTCTCTTTCCTCTTGCTTCAACCTGCTCAAGAGGCTGGAGTGCTGGCCAGGGGCCCTCTGAGCGCCCCCACAGCTGCCCTGGGGACTCGGCTGAGCCTTTTCTGCTGAAAGCCCCCCCCCCCCCGCCCCCAGCTTGCAGAACATCAGTCGGAGCAATTGCAGGGTTAAACTCTAGAGTAAAAAAAGAATAAAGAATGAGGATGGAAGAGGGAAAACCCAGGCATCAGTTCTGAACTTTCATGTATTACCTAGTCACTTAAGTGTTCTCAGATCACTCCTCCCCTTACGATACCAGGACTGTACACAGCATGCAACATAAAATGCTAATCTACAGTGGAAACAGTAATTTAAAAAATCAAGTACAGCAATACAATTCATGATATCTATTTTGTAAACCACCCAGAGTCCCCTATTCGGGGAGATGGGCGGGGATAAATTAAATAAATAAATATGCCTCAACTAGGTTGCTCAGAGACCCCTCCGTTTAATAAAACAGTTTAAAATGCCTGAGCTCCTCTCTAGGTTTGGATCTGGCACGAAAAGATGAGCATCCTGGCCCAGTTGGGGCATTAGAGCAAAGGAACTCTTCCTCCCCCCCCCCCCCATGTCATATAATGTCCAAACAGTCCTTGAAGAAGCAGCTCATATAATGGATGCTTTGAAACGGGGAGCTCACTGGAGTTTCTCCTGAAGCCAAGAGTTGATGGTCGGCCTGCCTTCCCATTTCTGCTGCATCCATGTCCGTGTGGAACAGTTCCCATGGGGGGGGGGGTTTGATGGAGCTGGACTCCTAGCGAAGCAGATGGAGGCTGCAGATCCTATCTCCTCTCTGGGGTGCTAAAGGTTAAGCCAAACCGTGTGCCCTTAGGTTTGAAACAGTGAGAGCTCTGCTTGTTTTGGAAGGAAAGCGAGCAGGCTCTTCTTTATGCTCAACAGACAAGAGATGCCTCGCCTTGACTGCGGGTTTGATTTCTGGTGGCACCTATTGCTATTTTTCTACTTCTGGTTCTCATCGCAATGGCAGAAGCGGTGGAAAGCCCGAAGGGAAATCCCCAAAGGAAGATGAGGGTGAGTTCAGATTCGAAGAGCGTTTTGCTATGAAGCCCCCAGCAGGAATGACTTTACGGGCTGGACGAAGGGAGGATGGGAGCAAAGGTGCCCTTGGGGGAACTTTGTAAGGGATTTTCTGTTGGGTGCAGCAGCGTGTTCGTCTTCTCTTTTCTGCCAAGCCGTGTAGCCTCCCCTCCAGTTCAGATCCTTCTGCACCTTAAAAGAAAGGCTTGAATTAATGTTCTCTGAGCAAGTTGGGTCTCATCCGCAGCGTATGCCCAGAAGCATTCCTGTTTTCTTGTTTTGCTTTGCTGAGTTCTCCTAGATGAACAAACCTGTATGTGTTTCAAGTATTAACATATTAAAATTAAATTGACACACCATGTTCTTGGATTAAAAAAAACATGCTGTGCTCATGGCTGTTTTATGCCCCCAGCTTAATTTTATAAGGGACTTCACACCTTTCTCCTAGACAGGTGGCTGTGCCTTCTTGCCTGTGTGTGTTTAATTTTGGTCACCCTGCAAGTGCTGTATAACAGGCGACTGCTAAGCCATGCTGCAATAAGGAAGCTGCCGAGGGCAGGGGAAAGGGAGCGCGATATTCTACTGGAGCTGGGAATACAGGCACCTCATCGTTTCTAATGTTTTAATATATCAACCTTAAAATTGATTAGCGGGAAAGGATATCCTTGCTAAATGTTTCTATTGTAAAGAGCTACCTGTGCATTTATTCAGGATCTTATTAGATTATTTTGTTTTAAAGATGTATATGTACATACGTCTTGAGACAGATCATGCATAGGTGCTCACATCTTTTATCTCAAAACATTTTATGCATATAGGCAAAGGCTCATACTAGAAGCTTGGTTGCTGATAATGTCAGCCCTTTGTGGCACAGTCCCCCCCCCCCAGCCTGAAGTGTTAAGGTCTGTTTTGCCATTTTGTTTGGGGTCCATTTGAATATCTCTCCTTAATAGGCAAGGAGGTGCCCATAAAGGGGGCAGGTTTGCTTTCCTAAGAGTTGGGGAAAGATTTGCCACTCATCGTGTTCAGACCCTGTGCTTGTCTCTTGGTCACGAGTGTTCTTCTGGCCCCTTGAGAAAGTACCAGGGAGCGGAGGGTGGCTCGCAGATCCCTCTGTAAAAGTTAGCTTTTTAGCTGCTCTTTGCCATATGCAGACAATATGATCCATGTAAAACCCTCAATACTTTTTCATGAGTTCCTCTAATGCAGAGCTTTCCAAACTGTGTCGCAACACAAAAGTATGTCGCCACACACAATCTGGTGTGTCGCCACACAACCCGGAAGCGCTGATCATCATCAGCACTTCCGGGTTTTCCCGCGGCGACACACCAATGGCGGTGTGCAAAAACCGAAAGCGGCAGCAGTGCTTCCGGGTTTTTGCGCGCTGCCGCAACGGCGGCACTTCCGGGTTTTCCTGCGGCGACACACCAACGGCGGTTGGTGTGTCGCCTCAGGAAAACTTTGGAAAGCCCTGCTCTAATGCAACCCCCAGGAGGCAGTTACTGCTATTTGGGTTTTAGAGACTGGAAACAGCGTGCCTGAAAGAGGCTGGGCCAGAAGCGCCCCTCAAGAGCAGAAGGTGAATCTGGGTCTCTCCGATCCATTAAGTCAGTTTGTACATCCGCTGGAAAAAACAGAGGATTCAAATGAAACCAGCAACTGGTGGTTAGTCGGAAATGTTCTTACTGTAACTTCTTTGTATTTGCCATCAATGGGAGACGCAGCTCTCTTCCCATGCGGTCCCAGTTTAAAATGGAATGTGGGTGCCTCAAAGAAAGAGTGGAGTGTCTGGCAGCTGGGACCCTCCCTCTCAGCTGAGCCCTTTGCCAGGGACAGCGGCTTTTGTAAGGGCTCCTTGTGGGACCCCATGGAGTGTCTTCAGAGAGTAACCCTCTGGCCTCGCTGGCTTATGCCAGCTGTGCCCTGCCTCCTTGTGAGGGGAGGTGGAATCCTCCTCTGGGTCTTGGGGAGAAAGATCATCTGAGCAGGAATTATTTAAAAGGCGTTCTGGGGCCTGTCACTGCAACTCTTGCAAGCTTTCAAACGGGTGGGGAGCTAATAGCAGATAATTTCCCTGCCGAGGCATCCTGAGACTGCGCTGTGTCCTCAGACGCTGCCTGCGAGGGGGTCTTCCAGCCGGAAGACGACTTAGTTGTGGATTGTCTAGGGTATTGGAGAGGCAACTTGGCCGTTTCTGGCTGGTGAAACTCGGCGCCAGAGGCTCTGCATAACCAAAGGCAACAGAGGTAGCACCAGACCAAAAGCAGAACAGAGAAAGGTGGTTTCTCTCTCCCTCCTGCGGTTTTACTGATAGTCAAGCTTCTAAATTTCACACGTGAGCCTGGTTTGTGTTGAGTAAAGTTATGCGGGGGGCAGAGCCTTCACTGGGCGAGTCCCTGCAGTTTTCTTGGCCACGTTTTCAGAAATGGTTTGCCATTGCCTGCTTCCTAGGGCTGAGAGAGAGTGACTGGCCCAAGGTCACCCAGCCGGCTTTGTGCCCAAGGCGGGACTAGAACTCAGGGTCCCCGGTTTCCAGCCTTAACCACAGCACCAAACTGGCTCACTGAGTAACTACAGCAAGCTAAATCATAAGCTGGGCTTTGGAGACCGCAGTGGCTGGCCCCCATGCTGCAGAAACCCAAACCAAAGAGCTGTAGTATAGACCAGAATCATATGTGAACCCAGCCGAGGGCTTCTCTGGCCAGCTGGCTTCTGCGCATTTTCCCACAGCAAACCCGGGGTTCTGGCTGGCTTTTGAGAGAGACCCAAGTGACGAGGGGGGCTGACTCCAAGCAAAGAACATACGGACAACATCTGCTCTGACTGCTGGAGGGGAAGATTCCTCTGATTGGGCCAGATGGTTTTACCGGTGGAGAGCGTTGAGCTCTGACCCCCCGCCAGGCCGCGAGGGCAGTTGTCCAAAGGCCGTTGGCAGCGGACCGCCTTGTTTCCTAAGCCTCCTGCGGCCTCCTTAGAGGAGATGCCAGCCGTCTGAGACGTAGCGCAGGATGAAAGGGCTTTGCAAGTCTGCTTGCGGTTTAAAATGGTGCAAGCTATTAAGTCCCACAGAATCTCTGGTCAGACAGCGTCAGGGGCGTTTTGTCTTGGGAGTCCCTGAAAGCAGCCAGGGAGCTTGGCTGCTGCACCAGTCTCCTTTCAGCCAGAAACCGGGCTGGTCTTCGACAGCAGCCTCTGACGACAAGCCTTTCGAGGGAGCAGCCTGCTGCCTTCCTGCCTCCAGAGGAGACCTATTCCTTCTGGAGCCAGGGACAGCCTTCGTAATTAAAGGGAGACCCAAGGGATTCCCTGCTCGGCCACATCCCATTCTGCCCCGTGAAGCTTCTGGATTGTCTGTGTGTGTCTTTGCCAGCTCTGCGTTCTGTCCCTAGGCTGTCTTGTGGGGGGGGGGGGCTGGGGGTGAATTGGCTCAGGCAGCCGGGCCTTCCTGATAGTGGGAGACTGCCCCGTTGTGTTACGGGCAAAAGGCAGGCGAGCCTGAGAACCGCCGCTGCAGCTGCCCTTCCTGCCCGGCGAAGCTCTGCTTTCCATTCTTTCTTTTATGGAAACGGGGGACAGAACAAGTTGTGAAGTGCGGCCCCAGCCTCTGCGTATCGTCAGGACGGCAGATAGGGCTGCCCCTCTGCCCCATCGCTCTTGTTGGCTGCCCAGTTTAATGGGTTGTGCTTGCTGATAAATGCCTTTGTTAACAGACTTGTTTGTAAATCTCACCTAAAGCACCGCAGAAAGACTTCCTGACCAAAGTGCAGCCGTGTATTGGGGGGTCTGAATTGTGGGCTGTGCTTGAAAAGCACCATTGCCTTTTCTCCTGGAAAGTGAGCTACTTCACCTTTTAATTCTAAGCTGTTTGAAAAAGAGAAACTTCTGGGTTTGCTAGATGGCCCTGAACCCATGCAGATGTGGGCCTGAACGTGGCAGGCTGATTCTCAAATGTGGCCCAGGAAAAAGGCTTGATATTCTGAAGAGAAGGATCCGGCTGTCCAGGGTGTGGAAGGAGGCTGAGAGCACAAGCCGGCTGACGCCATTACTATGAAGCCTGTTTCTTCCATAATGCGTGGGGGTTCCGGTCCAGCTCCAAGCCCAGCACCTGTGTGGATGGGTTGAGGTCACGGTAACGCTAAGCCCAGTTTTAAGCATAGGTGGTTAAGAAGCCCGTGCGGCCGCTTCATTCATTTATGCATTTATTAGATCAGGGCTTTCCAAAGCCCTGATCTTTCCAAACCCCTGACACACCAGCGGCGGCGGCAGTGCGGCGGCGGCGCAGGGGGGCGTGCGGCGGCGCGCGCGTGCACGGCGACGGCGGCAGCCTCCGCTAAAACACGGAAGCACTGATCCCACGCCGCTGCTGCTGCCGCCGTGCACGCGCGCACCGCCACTTCCGGGTGGTGTGGCGACACACCACGCTGTGTGTGGCAACACACTTTTGTGTCGCCACACACAGTTTGGAAAGCTCTGTATTAGATCTTTAAACTGCCAAAATCGTGCCATTCTCAGCAGCTTCACCTGTAGCGCTAAGCCATGGTTTGAAAGCCGTAGTAGCTAGGTTCACCGGGCAGAGCAGTGCCGCGGGCAGAAGGTTCCTTCCCTGTGATTCCCGGGAGGGTTGCGGGAGTTGGTGCAAAGCTGGATTGTCTGCAGCCTTCCCCTTGGAGAGGGTGGCTTGCCCCTTGGTTCACGCGTGTCCCTGATGTATCATCTGAGCAGTTTCTAAGATAAAAACGCGCTGCCTCGTCTTTTCCTTTCGTGGCTTTGTCTACTTGGTCTGGCTGAATATTTGCTGGCCGAAACGAGGCCCCCTTGCCTGCCGAGGACCAGGGTTGAAATTCCAGCTAGGTGGCTCCGTGACATCTTCTGCTCCCAAGCCTTGGCCTGGCCTAGATAGGCCTTTCCTGCCACCCAGCTGGCCAGCCCCGCCCCTGGCCACGAGGGCTGAAACACAATCCTCTTCTGCAAACCAGATGCCGGTTTTCTAGCCCAGCTTTGTTTTCCAAGGGAGGCTGAAACGTGGAACCAAAAACAGGCTGGGAAGGCAGACTGTGGCCTGAGGCATAATCGGCTTGTTGCAACGTTCATCTTGATGTCCTCTTATGTTTCCTCTCTCCAGAGGAAAAGAGACGCCGGGAAAGGGAGGACCAGATGTATCGCGAGCGCCTGAGGATTCTCTTGCTCATTGCCGTCGTCATGAGTCTGCTGAACCTGCTGACCACCAGCGCAACCAGCATCTCCTGGAATGACTTTGTGAATGAGCTGCTGGCCAAGGGGGAGGTCCAGAGTGTGCAGGTGGTGCCGGAGAGCGAAATCGTGGAAATCTACTTGCACCCAGGAGCAATAGTCTTTGGGTGGCCCGTGAGTGTCCATTTCCGCAAGGCTAGTCTTTAAACCGTTGGAAAATGCCACTGTGGCCCCTGAGCTTTTAAATCAGTAGCCAAAATTCTTCAGTCTTAGCTACTTCCTCCTCTCCCCCCCCCCCCCCCATTTTGTGACGTGATGTGCGGGAAGAAGGAAGTCGGGGGCTGAATATCTGTCACTTGGTCACTGGAAGGGCTTCCTAGACAGAATGTAACTGAAGCCACTTGACCAAACTCTTAAGATAAAATATTTGAGCTTAAATATGAACTGGTCTAGATAATTTTGAGTTCAGGAGTTAACCAGTGGGAAAACTCCAATACCAAGAATATAGTGTATTAATATTTGAATAAGCAAAACACTGCTTATAGTTGTCTTGGATATCTTTAGCCCTTGGGTTTTTTTTAAAGAATCATTTATATCCCACTTTTCCATTTTTCTGTTCACTTATAGCAGATGTTTTCAAACTTGGTGGGGTTCCATGAGAGACGAAGGGCAAGGGAAAAAGAGTTCTCTCAAATGCAACCAATTTTCTATCATTAGAGCTTTGCTTCTCCATCAGGGGCTCTGGGAATTTTAGCTTGAAAAACCCTGACGTACAGCTTCCACCTCCCACTAGGCTAGATGCTTAAAAAGGGAGGGAGCAAACAGCCTTCTGGAAGATAATTCCCCAAGGGATGTTTAGCTGTAACCATAAAGAAAGATGCTCTTCTGCTTTCTTACCCATCTCGTGGAGAAGAGAAGGGCCTTCCCATCCTGTCTGAGGGCATGGGCAGGATGGTATAGGAGGGTTCCCTGGTGCCCCTAACCTTCAACTGTGGCATGCCATCAACAAGGCTCTTTCCCTGCTTGAATGTTCTGGGCCATTGGGAAAAACCATTAATCTTGATAGGAGTGGATTTGAGATTCTGAGAGGTTTGGAGGCAAAATGTGCATTTAAGTATTCCCCCCACCACCACCACCCCGCCTCCATACATGCGACTTTCTTCACACTGTAGCCTACATCGGTGTAATGTCCCTCCATTGCTTTTAGTCCGCTGAAGTCAGTAGCCCCAAACTGGGCGGGGCTGTGTTTATGGCATTCTATTTCAGCCGATCGGTTTTGCCTCCTGGGATCCTGACTACGTCTGATTATAGTTTGGAAGGGGCCCCCTCCTTTAAAGAAACTCCTGCCGATTGGGGGTTTCAGCTTGTCCTTCTGAATCCTAGGAGAGCACAGACTTGGCCCAGACTTCAAGTAGGCCAGGAAGTTGGGAGGTCACGCGGCTCGAGGGGCCGCTCTTGCCTCGTCCGGCCGTTTTCTTCCTCTGCAGAGTCGCCGCTCCCGCCCGCCCCTGGCAGACGGCCGCCCCGCTCTCCCTTACTGCGGGCTGTCCTGGCTAAGGCTCTCCCACAGGTACATCGCTCCTCTTTGTGTCTTGCAGAAACTAAACCTGACCTACGTAATGAAGGTGGCTAACATTGACAAGTTCGAGGAGAAGCTGCGAGCAGCCGAGGAGGAGCTGAACATTGGCTTGAGTGACCGGATCCCCGTCTCTTACAGGCGCAGCAGCTTCTTTGGAAAGTACGAAGCGTTGAGGAAGGAGGGCTCGAACTGCCACCACTATGGCCACCTCTGTTGCCTGCCTTTCTCCCTCCCTCGTATTCGTTTGTTGGCATTTTGATCTCGGGGCGCACAATAACCAGAAGGGGTTGAGTGGGGATGCTGAACTCGGCAGCTAGCACCGATGAGGGTCTAGGACAGGCTCTGGCCATCGACTGGCCTGAATTGTCTGGCCCACAGCTTAGTCGCACAGCTTCATAATGGAGAACCTGACTTCCACAGGAGGCTGCAGATGCGGGTCGCCAGAGCCCAGCCTCGGGCCTCCAAGCAAAGGAGTTTCTTGGGGAAACGTCCGACAACCAATTTTCCCAGTGCACCGGTGGCTTAGCACAGCGGTCCCCAACCTTTTTGGCACCAGGGACCGGTTTCGTGGAAGACAGTTTTTCCACGGACCGGGGGGTGGGATGGACGGGCCATGGGCGGGCTGTGCGGCCCGGTTCCTAACAGGCCACGGACCGGGACCGGTCCACGGACCGGGGGTTGGGGACCCCTGGCTTAGCAGACTTAGTGACCACAGAGTGGTGAGCTCGGTGGAGACAGTGCATGGAGGAGGCACGAATAAGCCTCCCTGGCGGTATTTTCTTTGATTTAGGAAAGGCCCAAATGTCAGCATAAGGCAGGTCATCCCATCAAGCGTGCAGATTCTGTTCTGCAGAAGCCCAGCTCTGCAGAGGTTAAAAGTGTCTGCTGTGAGGGAAAGTCTTGAGGGAGGGGGGGAGCAGGTAACCTCTTTGAAAAGGCCTGGGCTGCTGCTGCTTGCTTCTGCATGTGTTAACGCTGGCCAAGAGGGACTTTTGGAGTCTGAAGGAAAGGATTTTGTCCTTCAGGGCTGACCGGGTTCTCTAAGGCTGAATTCCAAGGCTCTGTATTGCTTTCAGAGGAAGCAGTGGAAGTTTTTGTGAGGCAGAAGTGGGCTGCAGTGGCATGGTTCAGGCTGGGGTTCAGCCAAAGCCAAAGGAGGAGGCTCGAGGAGTTTTCTGGCAATCTCTTGCCCCTCCCATATCCTTTCTCCGTGTTCTCCTCCTCTGACCGGTGGGCAGTCTCCACCAGATGGCACCTCCCTTGCTGACTGTAAGGCCTGCTGCCCGGAGTGGCCCGGTATTCCTGCTCTGGCAGAAAACTCTGCCCCTCGGCCAGGTCAGCAGAGGCTCCTGCGGAACGACTCGGACATGCCACATCACTTAGTTGCACTGAACTGGCTTAGGTTCTCCTTTAAGTCTTACCCACCAAACCGAAGTTGCGTGGGGCCTGTCTTTCCTCTCCTGGAGGCTTAAAGCAAACGTGTACCCAAAGCGTTAATGGTGACCAAAAAAAGCACGCTCTGTTTACTTTATTTTTTAAGAAAGCCAGTTTCTTTAAAACCACTGTACTTCTGGCTCCGCAAACTCAGACCTGCCTCTAGCTGCTGAGGCCTGACCCTCGTGTGCCCCTGTCTTGGCAGTGCCCTCTACACCTTGGGAATGACTGTGGTGAGCGTTGGCATTCTGTGGTACATATTTCGGCTGGCCGGCACATCAGGAAGGGAAGGTGCCTTCAGTGCCTTCGTAAGTAGCCTCGCCGTTTGCGGTGGGTTGGCATCCTCCAGGTCGGGGGTGGTCAGAGACTGGGCGGTCCGGGGCCCCCTCTTCCCGAGTCCCCCCCCCCCCCGTCTGCTGCGATGTGCAGGGGCGTGTGCAAAACGGGAGGCCCTTTCCCCCCTCAGGTGGGAAGGCCGAGCTCCAGGGACTGTCAGGGCCACTTGGAGACTCGCTGGAGCGAGTCGGCAGACCTCTGCCTGGGGCATGGCAGCGTAGTGTGCGGTTTATTAATAAATTCAGCTGGGCACGAGCTTCTCTGGTCTTTGGGTGGCCAGCAAACCCGGCCCCTGCAGCAGTCCTCGGCCACAACTCTTGCCTAAAGTTTAGGACTGAACTGCTGTAAGCCCCCCTCCCCCGCCAGCGGCCACACGCCTGCTAATCTGGGCAGGCCCCTGTGCTGGGTCAGCCAGAGAAAGGCTGCTGATCTCTGCCGGGCTGGGGGAGGTGCTCGGAATCAGGCCTTCCCCAGCCCGGTGCCCCTTCGAGGATTTTGGGGCTGTGCCTCCCCAGTCAGCCCATCCAGGGACACGGAAGATCTCCCCTAAAGCCTGGAGACCACCTCGGGGAGCGGGGAGTGAAAAAGCTGTTTCCAGCCTCTCCTCTGACTCCGTGGCTACAGAAGCCCACCAGACTGGCTCCCCTTCCTCTCGGGGGCTGCATTTCCTGCACGTTTTGTCAGAGCCCATCTGGGAGCAGAGCGGAAAGATCAGCTCAGCAGAGGAGGAAAATCTGCTGTGTTGTGGCCATTGAGGTGCATTGTTATTTTGTCTGTCACTCTGGCTCAGAGGAAGCCCGAACGTAATGCCGGTGGTTTTCAGGGCTGTTCCACTGCCCCAATCATAGAACCCTTTGGGTGGGGGGCAGCACGTTTTGCTTTAAAGCCTGCTTGTGTTCAGGGGCCCTTCCAAAGTGCAGATGGGCATCTCTGTGTTGGACTGCTGGGCGTGTGTGTGGCTGAAGGATAGTTGCGGTGGTTAGAGGGTTCCCCACCGCTGGCTCGCAGCCGATCAGACCTCGGTCGAGGCAGCAGCTGAGTCAGCACCGCCCCAGCCCTTGAGACGGAAAGCGGGAAGTAGAGCCAGGGAGAGAAGCAAGGCTTTGTCCTGGGGAGACTGGCGCAAGGGCTGCGCCAGGGGCCACCGACTTCCTGCGGTCAGTATCTGAACTTTCCTTCCCGCCAAGCGCCACAGCCAATTAGGGCGTTAGAGCCTGCTTGCTTCTCCCCCTCCCTGGCAGAACCAGCTGAAAAGGGCTCGCTTCACAATCGTGGATGGCAAATCTGGGAAAGGTATCAGTTTCAAGGACGTTGCAGGCCTGCATGAAGCCAAGACGGAAGTCAAGGAGTTTGTGGATTATCTGAAGGTAAAAACTCTAACTTCCCTTGGCAAGTGGAAAGGCCGAGGACGGGGAATCACGGGGGGAGACGGCAAACCAGTTTTTGCCTCATCTAGAAAGGTGGCAGGACCTTTTCCTCTGGCTTCCAAGAGCTCAGGAGCACTCGTCCCAAGATGCTTTCAGATGAAGGAGTCTAGGAGGGGCTGCAGAACATGTTTAGCCTCCTGCTGCACAGGTGGGAGAGGGCCTTTGAGAACAGCGCCGTGTTCCTCGAGTGTCCTCTGCCCCATCCCTTCCTTTTGATTCTAGAGTCCGGAGCGCTACCTCCAGCTGGGTGCCAAAGTGCCCAGAGGCGCCCTCTTGCTCGGGCCGCCAGGCTGTGGCAAGACCTTGTTGGCAAAAGCAGTAGCTACGGAAGCACAAGTCCCCTTCCTGGCGATGGCTGGCTCCGAATTCGTGGAGGTGATTGGTGGTGAGTCCCCCTCCTCGGTTATTGGGGGTTGTCGGAGCTATCCGGCAGGAGGAGATGCTTTCCAGAGGTCTCCGGCTCTTGATGCAGTGTAGAAATTGGCTCAGGGCTCCTGGCCCACCAGAAAGGGGCTTGAGCCCGTTTCCAGGCGTCTCCTTGGGGTGGGGCAGTGTGGCGAGTGGCAAGGCTCGAGCACCTCTGGGGAGCGTGTCTTTGTTGGAGCATCCTCCCCTTGGCTGACCCGAAGACTTGAGGGCTGGAAGAAGTATTCAGCGAGTCGCTTCTGAGTCTCTCCTGAAAGTGGTTCTTCAAGCACCTCATTCTGCAGGGAAGGAGCACTTTGCTGTTAGGAACCCATAAAGCTTTCCCATAAACACCTGTGTGGGTTGTTACTGATTTGCCGGTGCCCCTTCCTACCCGCCTCCCACGTATTGACACTCCGCCATCTCTGACCTTGTGCTGCAGCCCCAGGTCCTTTCTGCAGGGCTGGGGGCTCTGTAGAGAATACCTCTTGGGAGGCTTCCCAGACCCCAGAGGCAGCGTTGGGACTTTGCTGGACAAGCTTCCTGGGCTCCGGTTGCTTCCTTGGCGCTACTTTGCTCTCTCACCTGGCAGAAAACCAGCCCTGCTAGAAATGGACACAGCAGCCTGTGACTTTCTTGGGCTGAGAGTTGTCAAGGTCCCTCACCATCTGGAGGAGAAGCTCCTGAGGGCCAGATTTCCCTTACTTCGATGCAACTTAGAAAATCCCTTGGCCAGAACTGAGAGTGACTCCCGCTTTGCCCCTCTGTAGGTCTTGGCGCTGCCCGGGTGCGGAGTCTCTTCAAGGAAGCCCGGGCATGCGCTCCGTGCATTGTCTATATAGACGAAATAGACGCGGTGGGGAAGAGACGTTCGACAAACATGTCTGGCTTCTCCAACACGGAAGAGGAGCAAACCCTGAACCAGCTGCTGGTAGAAATGGACGGTCAGTTTTTCATGGCAAAGAGTTTGGTTTTGAAGTCCAGGGTCTTTTCTCCCCCCCCCCCCCAAAGAAGGACAGCTCGTCCCCTCTCCTAAGGATGGCATTTAGCCTCAAGTACGCCTCTTCCCTCCCTGTTCCATTTTTGGATCGTTTCCCTAAGCTGCTGCCTCTTTCCTTAGAGCTGGAGGTCTGGGCTCCCCTTCATTGTCAGGTTTGATGTTTTTCTCTGCTCCCTCTCCTTTGGTGGATTTCCGTTTGTTGGCAAGGAGGGAAGAGGAACATCAGCACAGGCTACGTTTGACCCTGCTGGCCACGGAGATGACGGTGAAACCTGCAGTCCGAGGCGGGCAGTTCGTGTCTCTCCCAGGGAAGCGGAGCAGTTCAAGGAGTCCCTCTGCTCCGATTCGCTTCCTCTGGTGCTTCAACCAGACGATTCCCGTGCTCAGGCAGGAAGGGGGCCCTGCCCTCCACGTTTTCTGGGGATTCTTTTTAAAGACTCTCACTTTAGGGGGAGGCGCATTGTGGTGCTGGGGAGGTGGCCGGCCTTCCCTCCAGCTAGTGGCCGACAATGCGCGAGGCCTGCCTAGAAGCAGCATTGCTTGGATTAAGCAGAAGTCTGGTCTGATACGCATAAGAGGTGGCAGCGCCAGCCACGGTCTGCTTGGCCATCTGGATCGATGCAGCCGTATTACCTGGTTCATAGAGCTTAAGCAAATGAATCTCCCTGCTTTTAGAAGGATTTCTGCTTCGACTGGTTGAGAATGAGTCAAGTTCAGATGTTGGCGTGCGAATGCTGAGTCAACTCTCTAATTCCCTCCTCTGAGTATATTTGGCTGGCCTCTGTTCCTCAAGCCTCTGTGGGTTCTTCTGCCTTAGATTTGAACTTTGCTTTGAAAGTGCCTTTTGTAAGAGCAAATCTTGTGATGGCCAGGTAGCCCCTTTTTACAGACAAATAGAGCCAGTTTGGCCTAGTGGTTAAGGTGCTGGGCTAGAAACCAGGAGTCTGAGAGTTCTAGTCCCGCCTTAGGCGTGAAAGCCGGCTGGGTGACCTTGGGCCAGTCCCTCTCTCTCAGCCCTAGGAAGGAGCCAATGGCAAACCAGGAGGCTGAGAGTTCTAGTCCCGCCTTAGGCGTGAAAGCCGGCTGGGTGACCTTGGGCCAGTCCCTCTCTCTCAGCCCTAGGAAGGAGCCAATGGCAAACCAGGAGGCTGAGAGTTCTAGTCCCGCCTTAGGCATGAAAGCCGGCTGGGTGACCTTGGGCCAGTCGCTCTCTCTCAGCCCAACTCACCTCACAGGGTGGTGGTTGTGAGGAAAGGAGGAGGAGGAAGGAGTATTAGGTATGTTCGCCGCCTTGAGTTATTTATAAAAAAATAATAAAGGGATAAAAATAAAAATGCACACAGGCAGGTAGCCCTCTTACATTGCTGTCCCCTCGATTAAATTTGGCATCCACATCCACCTTTCCTAACAGAGAAGGTGGCAAAACGTGATCTGGACCATTAGATGATTATAAAGCTGGTTGAACTGTTCTTCATCAACAGAGTTGTACGGTCATGATTAAAAAAAAACAACCTCATTCCACACTGTTCTGCGTTGGCCAGACCCACTTAGAGTACTGCATCCAGTTCCAGGCATTGACAATCTGGTGCATATCTGGAGGAGAACAAAATGATAGGGCGCCTGGAAGGAAGAAATTACGTTGGAGGCATTGTGTATGTTTAGCCAGCATGTGCTGGTGACTAACACTTGCACGCAGAAGCTAAAAACGGTTGCTTGAGGATTGGTGTCAGGTCTTGGAATTGTAAAGGCTTGGCCTGCGGAGTTAAGTCCCACAGGCTGACACCAGTGGGTCCGTGGCCCCTGGAAGACGGTCGTGCTGTGTGGATTGACAGCTTGAATGAAGCTACTGAGCCAACCCAAGGGACTCCCAGCTGCTGCCCTTCCTCTTCCTTGCTTACTATACTGCCGAGTGGAGTGAGAAACTGGATGATGGCTTCTCCAGCATAGAACCTGCCTCTCCAGCGTCTTGCAAGGAGAAATCCTTGGCTGGGCTGGTGCTGAGCAAAGTGACAGACAAGATCCTTCTGCCAGCAGTACCAACATTGCTCTGTCACCATGTGTGTTTCAAGATGTGGAAAGAGTTTGCAGGGCTGTTTTGTGTGGATCGGGATGAGCTGGACCTTCCATTTAAAAGCGGCAGGCTTCTGGGAAACAGGAGCGCTGGACATGCCAGCCAGTGCTAAGTGGCTGGGGAAATTGTGGGCTAAGTATGGTAATGGGGGGTCCAGAAGGGCTCAGTTGGAGCTGCCTGCAAAGACTGGATAATGTTTTTCCGATCACACCCCATGTCTGAATTAAGTTTTCAGTCGAAGAGGGCAACAGGTGGTTTTAAGAAACAGTCCAGAGCCTGGGAAATATATAATTGTGTGACTCGGGTTTCTCCCCCCACAAAGGTTTATAGGCACCTCCCCCGTAGCTTCTCTCCTCTTAACAATGGCCCAGCATACCACTCTGGATTGTCGCGTTGCACAGAGAAGGGCATCTCTGGCCTCTCTTGCCCATCCGAGTTGTTTCTCTGGTTCCAATTTTCTCTTCTGCAGGTATGGGGACCACGGACCACGTCATTGTGTTGGCATCCACCAACCGAGCTGATATCCTGGATAATGCTCTCATGAGACCCGGGAGGCTGGATCGCCACATTTTTATCGATCTGCCCACTCTGCAGGTAGGTATTATAACGGGAGTTGGCCTCCGCCATCTAAGAGGGCAGCCGTGGGGAAGGCTGGCAGGTAGGTGCGGGCGTGCACGTCTGGGCTCTTGAATCTGGGCGCTCCAACTCTGCACGGGCCAACGTCTGCCTTGAGTGCCCTACTTTTGTCACTGTCATTCGGTCTGGATCTATGTGATCCAGATGTTTGTTTACAGACAGCTAAAGCATGGGGTTTAAACCAGTTTGCTGTCATGTCCCTGTGGCCGAGGAAGATGGGTCCACAAAAGAGAGTTGGAGCCTTCTCTGCTCTCCAGAGGGTGAGCGCTGAACCCAGAGAAAAGGTGAACCCCCATGGAGAGAGGACCCCAACCCCAGCCGTGCTTCTCGCTCTCTGCAGCGCCCTCTGCTGGGCAGAAACAGACTCCTCCGTTTCGAGGAGAGCAGCATCTCCTCTTCCCTGCTCTGGTCGCTCCCCGCTTTGGCACGAAATTCCTGAAAGGCCTGATCTGGTCTGGCACTGGGAGCGTGAGCCGCGCAGCTGCCCTGAAGGAAGGAGGATCAGGAAATCCTGGCAGCTGAGCCTGGTGCTCTGATCAGGGCTATTGTAACCAGCCCGATGAGTCGCGTTCTGGCACTGGGCCAGCCTGATCTGCCCCCCCCCCCTTTCCTTCCTTTCATTCATGCGTTGAGGGATGGGGAGCATTTGCGAGTCTGGATTCCCCGTCTTGGCGCAAGCAGTGTGATGGTGAAAAGATTTGGGGGTGGAGCAAATTCTCAGAAAGCGGAATGATGAGAAAAGGGGGGGCGGCCGTCTGAGCAGCCTCTTCGCTTTGCCCCACTTGAACGAAGCCACGGCTGGACTGTCGAGGCGAGGAGAACAAGGCTCGGTGGCTGTGCCTAGAGCAGTCTCGCCCAGGGCCAGGCGTCCGTGGCTTCGTGCCCATTCCTTCTGCAGGCATCCTGCTGTGGAGAGCAAGGGCTGCCTGGTCCAGCCGGAGTGCCCAGGCGGGCTCTCTGAACACTTACGCCCTCGGCCATCCCCAGGCCGAGCTGCTGCACAGCCTGTGCGAGGGCCTTTGGGGGCAGCGGAGGGCCTGCCCTCCTTTGCCCAGTGCTTGACAGAGTCCCATCCCTTCTGGTAGCCCCGCCTGCCCGCCTCCCTGTCCCTGTTCGTGCCTTCAGCAGCAGCAGCAGCTGCCACCGGTCCCAAACGCGTCTGCTCTGTTCCTTGTAGGAGAGGAAGGAGATCTTCGAGCACCACCTGAAGGGCCTGAAGCTGTCCCAGCCCAGCAGCTGCTACTCCCAGCGGTTGGCCGAGCTCACCCCGGGCTTCAGTGGTACGTGTCGGCGGTGAGGTCCGGCTTCTCCAGGCCCCTGCCCCCTGAGCCAGAGGGGGGGCCGAAGCCCCATCGTGGGCTTGCACCGTACGCGTGGCTCCAATTTCTCTGGGACGGGGGCAGCAGACTCCAGTTCTCCTGCTGGCAGTTCGGCTTTCAGAAATCAGCCCAGTGAATGGGAAAGGAGGAGATTTCACAGTCCTAACAACATTTTAACCAGGGTTGAATGAAGGGGGGCAAAAAGGAGGCTTACCTGCTTCCGGAGCCCTTCCACTTTAAACTTAAAACTGGACTCTTGATCCCAATTTCCTGTTTGTGCAGGGAGAGCAGTCCCCTCCTGCATTCCCTCTCCTCCTCAGCCCCCATCCTTGCCTCTGCCCACTCCGCCCACACGCCCCAACTCGGAACAGATGTTCCTCCTCTTCCCCAGCAAACTCTGCAGCCAGCATGGGAGGAGCCCCAGGGCCAGCCACGCCAAGCCAGGTTCCCCAGCTCCCCTCCCTCCCCTCCCGGGAGCCCCCTGTGGCTGGGGCTGATTAACTCCTCGCTGCCCTGGTGGAGCACCTCCGTCAGGGCAGCCAGGCCAGGCGTGCGGTTTGAATCCTGCTTAAACAGCATAATCGGCAGCCCAGGCCGTCTGTCTGCTCCCTCCCCGAAAAGCCTGTTTCTCATTTGCAGAAACCTCCTTCCAGCCCACTTCCGAATCCCCGCTCCAGCACGCTTGGTTTTCTTTTCTTTTGCTGAACTCTTTATTTTCTAAGTTTTTTAAACCAAGCAAAATGTCACAGCTGGTGGAAAAGCTTTTAGAAGAGAATTCCCGGATGCTAGTAATGAATGAGGATTAAATAGAGAAAGGAGAGAAAACCAAATCAAAAGACTGTTGAAGTGGGGAAGACAATATCTTCCAAGGGCAGAGGGGAGAAAAGGGGAGATGTTGTGTGAAGATCCTATCAGTCAGCTGTAGGGGGAGAATGTTGCACCAGGGTGGGGGAGACCCAGATACAAACTCCCACTTGTGAAGCGCCCCCCCCACCGTGTTTCTGGATTGGTCACCATTCTCAGCCTTAAAGGAAAGCAGGCGCACGGCCTTGAGTTCCTGGGGGGAAAGTGGGCTGTAAGGGACGAAAACCAACCGTATTCCCAAAGATGCATCCTCGTAAATGAGGCACAGGGGTTTTTAACCATCATCTTTATTCTTTCCAGCGTCATAAAATACTGGAAAGAAATTCTATAAAGGTGCTGGGAACTCCCTGTGTGTCTGTGTGTCCATCAGCAGGATAACCCTCCAAAAACTGAACAAGACCAAATTTCATGGGGGCAGGGGGGAAGCTGGCAGAAGAAAGATTAAAAATGGGCTGGATAAAACATAGCCCAGGTTGAAGGTTTTTGAATGTTAGATACAAGAGGTGAAACTCTCAGTGAAGCAGTGAGTAGATTCACATTCGAGATCAGATCCAGCAAGGGGAGACCGCCTAGCCACTAGTTTTGCAGCTAGAGAAACACTGGCTGAAACTCTCTGGAGGGCCGGGAGAAGAGGGCTGCCTCCCGCTCAGGAGGCGGGCCGGGCTGGCTGCCTGGCACTTCCTTCCGGTTGGGCTGGCAAGTGAGGAGTGGAGCCGATGCCTTGCCCTCCCTCGTTGGGGTCGCTGCTTGCCCTTCGCATCTCTTCTTAAGCTGTGGTATGCCAGGCGATGCGGTTTGCCCCCCGAGGTTCCTGTCTCGGCTTAAGAGCGCCCGGCTCTCTTCCGGCTGGTTGACTCCCTGGAAGCAGAGCCAGAGTTGTGGTGTTCTCTCCGCAGGCGCTGATATTGCCAACATCTGTAACGAGGCTGCTCTCCATGCTGCGAGAGAGGGTTACAAATCCATCGACACGCTCAATTTTGAGTGCGCTGTGGAGAGAGTAATTGCAGGTGAGGCTTTTTTTCTGGTGTGCGTGGGGGGGGAGCACTGGTGTTCTTCAGCCTAGGCTGGTGAGGAGAGCTCTGCAGGAAGAGCTGGTTTCACCCAGGCAAGCCACCTAAGAGGCCATCGTCCGGGCAGAGCACGCCGGGTCTCAGTTCTGGTTAATTTAGGATCCAGTGTGGACCACAGGGCTGTTCTGCGTGACGGTGGTCTCCGATCACGCTGTGCTTGGGGAAGGACATGCCGGACATGCCTTGGCTTTGACTGGAGCTCTCTCAACACAATTGGATGGGCATAAGCTTCCAGGCCGCAGGCAAAGGTTGGGTGGTTTTTTGCATTTTTGTTGCAGTAAGGATCTTCTGATGGAAGCAGACCCTTTTCTGAGCTGGGGGAATCTCCGGAGCTGCTGGCCTAGAGTAGCCACGCTTGCTGGGATTTGTAGGAGACGAGTTGCAGAGCAACCCTAGTAGAGGTCTCCTCACCTGAACAGCCAGTTCTTTTGGAAAAGAACCTTGTATGGTTCTAACCGCAGGCGTTGCTTTTATGCACGGACGTTGCCTTGCTGCAAGGATATCTTTCTGTGAGGCAAAGGTGAACGGCACTTAAAACTAGAAACGGGTCTGTAAGTGTCAGGCGTGAGGTTGCGGGCTCGCATTGATGGCCAACGATCCATTTGTAACCCTCCCTTCAAGCAAGTGTGGCCCCCTGCTTCCTTGGCCCCCTCGTGGCCCAAGGCCTGCAAGAGGTTTTTTGAGAGCTTGAAGGGAGGGGCAGAGGGCTCCCTCCCTCCTCCTGATGCTAGAAACACAGCCTGGAAAACAGAGAGCTTCCTCCCCCACCCCTTCACAGGAGCTGCCAAAAGAAACAAGATCCTTTCGCAGGAGGAGCGGAGGGTGGTGGCGTTCCACGAATCGGGCCACGCCCTGGTGGGCTGGCTGCTGGAGCACACCGAAGCAGTGATGAAGGTAGGCTGGTCCCTGCCCTGGAGTTGGGTCTGCAGAGCACGGCAGCCAGCTCACGGCTCCTCCCCCTCCCCCTCCCCGCTTCCGGCCACAGGTGTCCATAGCTCCCCGCACAAATGCTGCGCTGGGCTTCGCCCAGATCCTGCCGAAGGACCAGTACCTCCTGACCAAGGATCAGCTCTTCGAGCGGATGTGCATGGCCCTGGGGGGCCGAGTCGCGGAAGCCATCACCTTCAACAAGGTGACTACAGGTGAGGAAGGTCTGCCTTGCACGGCGGAGGGGCGGGAACCTGCTTGGTCGCCTTGGCCTGCCACGGGGCGGCTGGGTGCCTCGTTCTCGTAAAATGCCTCCCTTCCAATGAAGTGCAAAAGCCATTTGGCAGCGCTTTAAAGCTTCTGGCATTGCAATGTATTGTCGAAGGCTTTCACAGCCGGAGTTCAATGGCTGTTGTGGGTCTTCCGGGCTGGGTGGCCGTGTTCTGGAAGCTGTGGTTCCTAACGTTTCGCCAGCATCTGTGGCCAGCATCTTCAGAGGGCAGGAGCACAGATATTTTGCTTCTATCTGTGCTCCTGCCCTCTGAAGATGCTGGCCACAGATGCTGGCGAAACGTTAGGAACCACAACTTCCAGAACACGGCCACACAACCCGGAAGACCCACAACAGCCATTCTGGCATTGCCTTTGTTTTATCCTCCCTCCCCTCCCTCGCTCGCTCCAGGGGCCCAGGATGACCTCAGGAAGGTCACCAGGATAGCCTATTCGATGGTGAAACAATACGGAATGATGCCCGCTATTGGCCATCTGTCCTTCCCGGAGACTGAAAGCGGCGTGGGGATTGGACGGCGCCCCTTCAGCCAAGGGCTCCAGCAGATGATGGACCATGTAAGCTTGCACCTTGGAGGCAAAGCTGCAGAGGAGATGGGGCGCTGGTTCGTTCCTAGCTGCAGGGCTCCTGAAGCCGCCTCTTCTGGCTAGGGGCACGAGTTGTGGTCGGTGGGCTTAGCCGGCCGTTTGTCCCAATTCTTTCCACAGTTACCTTTTTATTTATATCTTCTCTAGGAAGCGAAGATGCTGATAGCCCAAGCTTATAGGCACACAGAGAAGCTGCTGGTGGATAACCGGGACAAACTCAGGATGGTAAGGCCCCGATGCAGTTCGGGAGGGCTGGGGTGGCGTGGGGAGGGGAGGGCGAAAGGCTGGCGGAGGATCAGCACCTAACCGTGAACAAGTTGCTCCCTTCCGGCTTCTCCTGTGAGGCGAAAGTGTGGCCTTAAAAGAAAAATACGTAATAACAGTCCTGCTTGAAAGCTAACGGAGAGGTCAGACCCCGCTGCAGCACCCTCAAGACGCCCCCTTTCGTGCCCCTGGGGCCCAGAAGCAGAGCAGTCTGGGAAGTATATCCGGGCCTCGGAAGGCCAAAGAAACAGAGAGGGGCTTTCAGTGGACCAGCTAGTCTCTGGAGAAGCTGGAAGCTTCTGCCTCCTGCTTACGCCTACTTGTACAACATTGTTGTACAATGTTGTACAACTATGGTGCACATTCTCACTGTGCACATTCTCATACAATGTCCATGGTGCACATTCTCACCCCTTTATCTTTTCTGGGCTAGCGGGGTCTGTGGTAGGGAAAGGGAGCTGTATGTCAGAGGATGAATTCTTTCCACGTCTTGCCAGCTGTTCCCACACTGTCGCTTACCTGGGGAGTGCCAGAAACGAAGCGATTGCCACGGGTGCGCAAAACATTTCACGTTGGTGTGACATTTCTCTGGAACATCCTGTTTTTCTTCCAGAGCAGGCTGATCCGAGATTTGATTCTGGAATATCTGGATGTAGATCAGGCAAAAGTAAAGGCAGCTCGTGATGTTCCAAATCGGCTGCGATTTCAAAAAAAAAAGAGTGGCAGGTTTACCACCTTCCACTTTTCCCACTGACAGAGTAATCTGTGTTTCTGGAAGTGGCTGCACCTCGCCTGCACTGCTTGGGTCAGCCCCTTTCGGTGGGGAGGAGGATGTTCTGGAGCCAGATCACCCTGGCGCAGAACCTTTTGCAGGTGACCTGAGGCTATGCCCGGCACTGGAACATTCCAAAGGGGGGAAGGGGCGAAAACCTTTCTCAAAGCTCCGCATTTTCAGAGCGCTTGCAGGGGCCAGGGGCTTCCTGTTATCGGGGCCCTTGCTTCAGACACCCAAAGGGAAATGGCAGGGCATCGTGTCCCCATTCCACTTTTAGACTCCTGCGGCAAATGTGGAAGCTTCTACTTAGGGATATTCACTGCCTGCCAACTTCTTCCTCTCCAGCTGGCAGACGCCCTCCTGGAGAAAGAAGTCGTCAACTACGATGACATCGAAGCCCTTCTTGGCCCTCCGCCCCACGGGCCCAAGAAAATGATCTCCCCCCAGAGCTGGATTGACGCTGAGCGGGACAAGCAGGACGTCGGAGACGAGGAGCCCCCGCCCCAACAGCTGCCCCGCTACAAGGAGGAGGAGCAGGAGCCCCACCTGAGCTCTGTCTGAAACCAGTTCGTGACGCAGAGCGGCAGGGCGGATTCGGGCCTCCTCTCCACGCCGAGAGGCGCTGGGGGAAGCCTGGCCCGGTTTGGAGGTGGCTTGTAAGCAGGCCAGACAGCGAGGGGGGCCGGAAGCGCCATTTTTGAGGCCCCTTTGATTTTGGTTCAGAGCTGCTCTGAGCGACCCGCCCGTTGTGGAACACACACGGTTCTCTGCCTGGGCCTCCCGCTTAGCCGTCCTCACCAGAACCGTTTGTTCACCCGCCAACAAGGATTAGGGTACCCAGCAGCCTGAGTCAACCTGCATGTTGGATGCAAGGGCTTTCCTCCAATTGCTCCGTGCGTGGTGCCCAGGGTGGAGCCACTAGCGGGACTCGAGGTTTATCAACAGTTCTGGGTGCTGTCACCGAGAGGAGGCCCAGCTTTGGCTGGAGGATCTCCCGAAAGTTAATTTGAATCTCCTGTAGGAGGTGGCAGTTCCCAGAAAGAGCTCTTGTTCACTTGTCCGAAGCAGCGTGCGCCACTTGCAGCATTGTCCCGCTTCCCTCTCACCTGTTACGGGGGTCTGGCCCTGAACAGCCCTTCTCACGGGTTTCTTCCTGGCCACCTTTCCCTTGTACCTCGGGGGTTCCTCTCTCAAGCACCTTCCCATGCACTTGGACAGGAGGGGTACTCTGGCTTGTACCCACGCAGCACACCCGGAGCTACCTCTGCGTGGAGAGGGATTTTGTAGAGTTTCAAAACAGGCCGTTGCATTGCAGAATTGAGAAAAGCAGCTGTTTCAGTTCTGCTGCACCAGCGTCTCCTTCTGCAAGGCCCCCTTGCCTACGCCAGGCTCTCTCCTGTGATCCGTGTCTGCCACCTGGTGTCTGCTGGGGAACCTGCACCACAATTTGCTCCAGTGGAGAACTAAGGTTAAGCTGCCCAGTTCCTGACTCCGATGGCCGCGGTTTCCAGGAGGCACCTGATTCGTATTCAGCACATTGAATGGTTCTTGGCGAGGTGCGGTCCAGCCGTTCTAGCTGACAGCAGAAGGTTCCGAGAATTGGGGCTCATCAGTATCTAAAGGGAGGCCGCAAGCTCCTTACGCCATCCAGGTCTGCAGCCTAGCAACGTCTTCATGAAAACCCCTTCGTTGAAGAAATTCAGGAACAGCAACATAAATGAAGTGTAATTTTAGGGCACATGCACTGGAGAGGCTTGTATTTTGTTTTCAACGGGCTGCTGTATTTTAATAAAGATTTAATAAAGGCTGCAGATCTGATATGTCTATGAAGGTTCTCAGTCATCCAGGTGGAATTGTCTGTAGCTTGAATCATGTCAACTGGATCTGCAGATCTGAGTATCGTTGAACCTTAAGGGGGCTTAACTAGGAAAACCGTATTTCCTGTTCCCTGTTCTGAACAATGTTGCCCTCGGATTTCAGGATGGGGGATATGATGATGGTTTCTTTCTTTGCTTTTTCTAGAATCTCCCACCTCTCTCTCGTAAAAAATGTGTTTGTTACATTTGTGAAACCACGATTTAGTGCTATATGATCATCTTTCCAAACAATTGTATGTTGCCCAATATTTACACACCATTCAAAAGAGACTAAAAAAGGTAAGAAGGAAACAAAGACCAGAACACATCCTCTCCAGCAGCCAACACCCAAATACGCAGGGATTAACACCAGACAAACAAGCAGAAAACAATGCCCTAATCAGGAACTACCAAGGAGAAAACCACACCCCCACCAACACTGGCAGGGCAAGCCACTGTACATAATGGGGAACAGAACTCCACAGTCACCAGCAGTGAAGATGTTACCTAGTTGGGTAATGAAACATCTGCAAGCACTCCACATTATCCAACTATTTAAAAAATGCTTTATTACTAAATTTAAAAAGCACCTAATTTAGCCTTAATTGCCTATTTCCATTGCTTCTTCAGCATGACTGGTTGTTTCTGCTGATATGGTGCAACCGCCTGTAACTATTATCTGTTGTGGCAACAACAAGGGTTTAATGTTACCTTAAATACTGTGGAGTTCAAGATAATGCATTTTCCTCCTAATGCTAGTGAGGGCACTTCTGTACTTGGTGTGATAGAAAATGCCTTTTTGCAAATGATCTTGCAGGGTTTTATAAAACGTGGATGTGGCTGACCTGCCTTCTTTACACGTGGAAGCTTGGTAAAGCTGCAGACCTTTGCTTTAACAGGCAGAGGTCAGAGTGGCATGGCTTCTGATCAACAGCAAAAGCCAGTTTCTTAGGGCCAGCCCTGTTACGCTCCCGTCCTTGACTCATGAACAGCACCAGTTGTGATTTGTTGCTAGAGGTAAATTTGAAAGCCTTGGAATGTTGTAGGAATACAAATTCGTGAGCCCAATATCATCATTGATCATTGGGGATGTTTAGATACGTGGTTGAGCACCAAGGGTCTCTGGCCAATTCTGTGGTATCTATACCAGTCTTCCTGCATTAGATGCTGTCCAGATATTACAGACTACAACTCGCATCATCTTCAACAAGGATATCCATTACGTCTATGGAGGGAAGGCACCAGATTAGGAAAAAGCGATCTGCATTTCTTCGGCTTCATAAAAGGCGGTGCAACCAATGGGGTGAGGAGGATGGCTCCTTTAAGTTAGGCGCCATCTTTGCGAGGGGCAAAGCGACTGGAAACTCGAATTGGCAATTCCGCTGCGCGGATTGGTCGCGGTGAATTAGCGTAACTTCCGGGGCGCCTTGGCCGCGGCGCCGGCAACATATCCCGGCGTCCGTCGCGCCGCCTCTTTCTTTTTCCGGCCGGCCATTTTCTCTCCCAGGAGGTGAGTTCTCGTGCTGGGGGGGAGCCCGGGACCGCATCCGCCGCCATCCGCCTCCCGCGCTGCGGAGGCGACTCCCGAGGCGGCCGAGGGGCCTCCGGAGGGCCTCGCGGCTGAGCTCCGGTGGCTCGGAGGGCGAGAAGCGGAGCCGTGGCCCGGATCGAAGGGCCTCTTGACCCGGCGGCGCCTCCCGTTGGAGGGTCTCGGTGGCGGGCCGCGGAAATCCCGCGTCCTCCGGAGCGCGTGCGAGCTGAGGCGGGAGGCCCCGTCCGTTAAAGCAGGCCGGGCGGAGCCGTAGGTGGCCCGCCGGAGTTAGCGGCCGGGTGGGCAAGCTTGGCCCGGCATTTCGGCCGCCGGCCCGGGGCCTCCGGGGGAGAGCGAGAAGGAAGTCCGTAGCAGGGGCGCCTCTTCGGGGGTTCCAGAGCCTCGGGCGGGGCTGCGACCTCCCGGACGAGCCTGGCATCCGGGCGTCCCCTTTGCAGCGCCCCTCCTGGCCTCGCCAGCCCGTTTCCCGGGTCTAAATCTTAATGCGCTTGCCCCGTTAAAGCCGCGCGGGCGGTTCACCGAGGCTCCCGCGGACATCGGGCCACGATCCACAAGAAGGTTTTGTGGGGGCTCAGTAAACTTAAAATTCTGCGGTGTTAAAGGGACCATAATAACAGGGCAATTTACTTAAATTAAGAGACTTACAAGCTGCTCCAGACGGTCGAAACCAGCTCTGGAATGCATACCTTTCCCGTCGTTGTAGACTCAGTTTAAAACAAAGCAGGTGTAAATGAAATGATGGGAAATGCTTTTCTTAACATCTAGGCAGGACGTCAGTTGAAAGGGATTTGATGTATCTCGCTGTCTGTGTGTGTCAATTCAGTAATCTTCCCTCCGCTGGTAGGATGCAGTATTGATGTGTCGGCAGCCCTGCCAGGTGCTGTGTGGGACATCCAGCTGTGCTGCTGGGGAAAAGTGAAATATGTTTTTGGCGATGAAGTCGCTGCTGAAATGGTATCCAGAAGGGGCTTAGCGTAACCCGGCCGGTTTTGTATTTTCAGGGATCTAAGCAGGCATGGCGCCCAGCCGGAATGGCATGATCTTGAAGCCCCATTTCCATAAGGATTGGCAAAGACGGGTGGCCACGTGGTTTAACCAGCCTGCCAGGAAGATCCGCAGGTGAGGTCTGAGAGCCCACTGAGCTGCTGTGATATCCAGCAAAACGACAAGGGCGCTCTGGGTAATACGAAGGACGAGCCTTTTGGGTTTCGTTGCTACAGCCAGATGATGAGAATTCTCCGGAATCGCTGTACTACATTGATGATCCTTTGAACCCATAAAACTGATGGTTGTAGCCCCCCCCCCCCCCCCGCAAAAAAGTGGAGTGCCTTCTTTGATTTTGCTGTAGTGTATCTTCAGAGAGAAAAAGCAAGTTTTGAGGTCGTCCTTTCTGTTGCTTTTTCCCCCTCAGGAGAAAAGCCCGCCAGGCAAAAGCCCGTCGTATTGCTCCACGCCCAGTATCTGGGCCAGTTAGACCAATTGTGAGGTGCCCCACTGTACGATACCATACAAAAGTCCGTTTTGGCAGAGGATTCAGCCTGGAAGAGCTGAGAGTGAGTAAATGGGGAGGCGTGGGAGAGAAATGCCGGTAGGGGTATGGTATAACGGGCTGCCTTGCCTATATTATTTGAGAATCGGGTGTTCTATGCTGAGGTTTCTTTTTATATTAGAAAGTAATTTGGCCAGTTTTTTTGGTGAGCCAGTGTACGTTTTCAGAGAATATGCTTCAGGTTCTGATAAACTAAGCAAGATCCTGCCAGTGTTTCTCTCGTCTTAGCCCCGGTAAGCCATTTATTTATTTTTCAAATTTTCCCACCGCCCATCTCCCCCCAAAAGAGGGACTCTGGGTGGTTTATAACACAGCTAACAAGTTAAAACAGATTAAAAACAGTCATAATAATATATAAAATATACATACAAATACAACATATGAATATAAAATAACAATCCAGATGGCAATAAAAGATCGTATAGATGTGGGGAGCGCTCTTAAGGCGCCAGCCATCCCCAGGAATAACCCCTCCCCTCCGCAAGCGAGGTGGCAGAGCCAGGTCTTCAGGGTCTTCCGGAAGGTCAGGAGTGATGGGGCTCGCCTCACCTCTGGGGGCAGAATGTTCCACAGGGTGGGAGCCACTGCAGAGAAGGCCCGCTTCCTGGACCCCGCCAAACGGAATTCTCTTACAGACGGGGTCCGTAACATGCCCTCTCTGCATGACCGGGTGGGACGGGTCAATGTAATGGGGGTGAGGCAACCTGGCCCCATGCCATGTAGGGCTTTAAAGGTGATAACCAACACCTTGAATTGTACCCGGAAGCAAACTGGCACCCAGTGCAATTCGTGCAGCAAAGGTGTTACATGTGTTGATCTTGGGGCACCAGGAATTGCCCATGCGGCCGCATTCTGGACCAGTTGTAGTTTCCGGATACTCTTCAAGGGTAGCCCCATGTAGAGCGTATTGCCATAGTCTATATGGGAGATGACCAGGGCATGAGTGACTGTTTGGAGGGCTTCCCGATCCAAGAAAGGGCGTAACTGGCGCACAACACGAAGCTGCACAAAGGCCCTCCTGGCCACGACTGCCACCTGCTCTTTGAGCAGGAGTCGTGAGTCCAGGAGGACCCCCAGATTCCGCACTGGGTCTGTCTGGGGCAGTGCAACCCCATCCAGAACTAAATATTAAGAACAATTTCCCTGATACAGAGGAGCCATTAACCCACAACCACTCCGTCTTACCAGGGTTTAGCCGAAGCCTGTTGTTTCCCATCCAGACCCCCACGGCCCCCAGGCACCGAGAGAGGGCAGTCACGGCATCACTTACCTCACCTGGGACGGAGATGTATAATTGGGTATCGTCAGCATACTGGTGATACCTCATCCCGTGGTGACAGATGATCTCACCCAGTGTTTTCATGTAAAAAGATGTTGACGAGGAGCGCTTTACAGTCAGATGATGACACCCCAAAATACCTGTAACCTCCGTGATGATGGTGCTTTGAACCCTTTTCCAGTTGATGACTGTCCTGCCTCCGCAGAAGGAGCAGGAGTGGCGGTGCAGGGCTTGCCTTTATTTGAGGCCTCTGTCGACATAACTCTCCCTAGATGGCTGGCATCAACAAGAAATTTGCCCAGACAATTGGTATTGCAGTGGACCCCCGGCGCCGTAACCGGTCTACTGAAGCCTTGCAAGCCAACGTCCAGCGGCTAAAGGAATATCGCTCTAAACTCATCCTCTTTCCCCGGAAGTCGTCTGCACCCAAGAAAGGAGACAGCACGGTAAGTGCGGGGTTTGCGTGCAGAAACTTTCTTGTCTGCAGCCTTAGAGCAAAGAGCATCGTAAGGCACGTTAGAAATCTCAGCCTTAACCTTGATAGGAGTTTGTATTTAGGATTTGGGTGTCCAGCTTGCTACCCAGAATAAGAGGCATGATGGACTTTCCATCTGTTGGCGCTGATGGTTCTTTGCAGCTTGTGTTTCAGTTAACGGGATTGCCCATTGATACGCCTTGTAATTAGTTCCTCACCCTAAAGCAGTGCTTTCCAAAGTGCCGCCGTTGGCGACACACCAACGGCGGCAGCGGGGGGTGGGGGGTGCACGGCGGCGGCCTCCGCTAAAACGCATAAGTGCTGATGTTGCGCCGCTGCCACCGCCACACTAGAGTGTCACGAGATACAGTTTGGAAAGCTATGCCCTAAAGGCTAGAGTTGGCCTGTATTGGAGTAGAAGAGGTGGCGCCAAGGAGAAATGTAAAGCAGCTTTTGAAGGAAAAGCCCAGAGTCTACCATGGTGGAGAAGGGCAGGGTTAAATCCAATTAATTAATTAATTAATTAATTAATTAATTAATTAATAAATAAATAAAAATCTGAACTGCCAAGCTGGAAACTTTGAGACGCCCCAGCTGGACTCATGCACTAAGCCATAATGCGTTGGTTTACTTTTGGCTTACGTGAAATTTGTTACTGTGGCTTGTTCAGTAAATTATAGTGGGGAGTTACCTCATTTGGTGCTGGACTGTTTGAAGGTAGGTCCCAAGAATCCCACCCCCTTTTCCATATGGGCTGCTATATCATCACTGGAAGCTTCTTTGAAAGACTACATAAACCATAATCTAGCAGTTGGATTCCTGTAGACATCCCAGCAAGTGCCCGCCCTCCCCAGTTGTCCTTGGACGCCAACATTCAATATTTTTTTTAAAAAAAAATGTAAAGCAGTTGAGATCTTGGGAAATAATCTAATCTCACTTGCTTTTCGTGTTCCCACCTGAGATTTTGCAAGATTGGGGACAACAATGCCAGAAGGCTGTGAGATTTCAAATAAAAACATAAAACATTTAAAGAGATTTGACTACTTCCCATGTTTCTGGCTATATTTTTTCTTTTTTAAAAAAAATTGTGCCTATAATAGAGACCATCTGCCATTCCTCACAGAACTGCTTTTCTGCAGTCCAGATGCAGAATAGTATAGCCTCTTAATGTTATTCCCTTCCCTTTCTATAGGCAGAGGAACTCAAGATGGCCACACAGCTCTCTGGACCAGTTATGCCCATCAAAACCGTAAGTGACCCTAGTTTTTGGATTTGCTGGACCTTTCCTCAAACATTTGGTGTTAACCAGTAGGTGTTTCCTGCTTTTAACTGGAGTTTTGCCTTGGATGTTTTTGGGGGAGGATGGGTTTTTCACGTGCTTTAGACTTATTCCTTGAAATTGCAGATAAGCAGCTAAACGGACAGTCCAAATGACCATTCGCTGCTGGCTTCTTGCCTATTAGCTTAGCATTGCAACATCCACAGAAGCTTGGGAAGTGCAAGTTGCCGAATCATTAATTCCAGCTGTCTGTAGCACTCCCTGTGCTCCAAATCTGAGCAACTGGGGAGTGGATGTGGAGGGGGCCTGCCCTGCTTTTGCTCCCCCAGGCTGCCATCATGCTGGTGCTGAATTCAAGGGACCCAAGTCTCGCCTGTTTTTTTTTTTTTTTGTCCTATTCAAATAATGTGAAATCTTTCTGGTGGCAGGATATGAAAGTGACAGCCTTATCCTGCTTCGAAGCTGTCAACAGGCTTCTCTTTCTCCTTGAATTTGTCAAATCACTTTTGATAACTGTCTAAGGAGGCAATGCCACAAGATCTTATTGTGGCACTAAGTTTCATAAGTTATACTTGCTGTGAAGAAGCAGTTTCACTGGGTTTAATTCATTGGAAGATAAATTTTCTCCGCATCAAGTTTAGTTCTGTAGATCTCTGCCCTGCCTTCACCCGTCCTCTGCCTGTCTTTTTTTTCCTAAAAAAGACGTTTTTTACATCAACTCTCATGCTGCCATTCCAACCCTTTGATTTGTTTGGTCTCCTTTCGAGGCTCTGATTCCTTAATTGAGATGTGATGATCAGAACTCTACACAGTTCTGTGGTTAAAGTATTTGCCAGCTGGCCAGCTTCTTTTCAGTCTCTTAAATCATAATTAGAAGCATGTGGGTTGCAGAGAAGAATAATTTCTGGCGGGTTTTAGTGCTGAATATGATTGAACCTGGAAAATCCTGCTACTGGGTACTTCTGACTGGGAGTGTGAGCAATGGTGCTAATAGAACAAGGCCCAGCGTGCTGGTGGAGCTGCAGGTGATACCCTGTCGAAAGCAGAAAAGAAGCGTCGTCTATGCTGTGCGTGACGGTTGGTTCTTCCCTTTCATAGGTGTACAAAAAGGAGAAAGCCCGGGTTATCACAGAAGAGGAGAAGAACTTCAAGGCCTTTGCCACTTTGCGCATGGCCCGGGCAAACGCTCGGCTCTTCGGCATCCGGGCTAAACGAGCCAAGGAAGCAGCAGAGCAGGACGTGGAAAAGAAGAAATAAACTGCTTGGACAGATTTGCCCAATAAAGAGGAGAGCTTTGGGATGGTGTGGTGTCCTCCTGTGTTTGGATGCGGCAGTGGGAAGGGGGGGATGGAGGTGTTGCCTCAGAAATGGGGTGCCTCTGCCATCCTCTGCACGCCTGGCAGTGAGGGACTCGCTGGGCTTCGCATGGCTGGGCAGGGACTGGGACAGTTCCAGCATTTGGTTTGCTGGCCGTGATTGAGGGCAGTCGGGGCCCTTATTGCCTGGGTGGTTGGGAACACACGGGCAGGCTGCCAGCACTGGCATACTGGTTGAAAGCAACACAGGAGGAAGAGCGGGCTGTTTGTCCAAGGTTCAGGTGGGTCACATAAGATTTTCGGTGTACTGGAGGAGCCTGCAAGGGATCGGAGAGGAAAAGTCATTCATGTTTTGGAGTGCTGTCTTAATGCTTCACTGTACAATATAAACATAGAAGTTTTTCCAAGTGGGATCAAGTGATGCTTCTTAGCAAAATTGGGGTGGGGGGAGGTGTTGAGGTGTTTCCTACCATAACTGCATTTTGTCTTCTAAATCCAGACGGCCGCAAAGGGAATGTGCAGCTAATGTTTTGTCTTGCTTTTGTTTGGGTTTTTTGTTTTTAACTATCCTGAGGTGCGCCCCCTTCACCTCTGGTGCATTCCGTCGATGGTGGAATGGTGGCCAGAATCAGTAGACGGACGTCCTGAGAAATGCCCTGGACTCGAAGGAAGGATAGAGCTGGGGCCTCTTGGGCAGATCTGTGCGTGTGCCTTCTAGTGCCCTCTGGTGGAAGTGTGCCTGCTGTTTGGCAGAAGGGGGGGTGGGGTGGGGGGCAGATGGCTTAGGAAGTGTTTGCTTTTTGAAATCTTTCAACAACACGGGGCCCTTACTGTGGGCGGCTGGTGGGGGCACGTGCGGTGTGGTTTTCTCCAGGTAGGTCTTTACAGGGAATAAGCCAAGGGAATTACATTTAGGCATCAGTTTTGGGATGGGGAGCCAGGCTGGGACTTCTGTTAGCTGCTTTAAGAAGATGCTAGATCCAGTTTGGTGTGGTTAAGGCATCAGGCTAGAAGCCAGGAGCCCGTGAATTCTACCCCGCCTTGGACACGAAGCCAGCTGGGTGACCCTGGGCCAGTCACTTCCTCTCAGCCCCAGGAAGGAGGCAATGGCAACCACTCCTGAAAAACCTTGCCAAGAAAACTGCGGGGACGGGAAAAAGTCTTGCCTCAGTTCCAGTTGCAGAGGCAGCAGTCTCCACACGGTGGCAGCAAGCTGTCGAGCTACTGGAGGAGACCCGCCACCCTACCGCCTGGAAGGGTGGTGGGAACGCCAGACCTGAGGAGCAGACCTTTGGCACTACGTTCATGTTCTGAGCTGTACAAATGGCCCTTCCTTGGCACCTCGTTCCGCATTGCTCGAGCTGTGCTTTAGCAGAGCAAATTCTGCTCAGGTTCCCGGATTCAATACGTGCCAAAGGATTGTGATGCGGGGGGGGGGGCCTGTTTAAGGTGCAGAAACATACTAGCCTATAATACATCTTGGGGATTTCAGGACCTGCAAAGCAACTACCCCTGTGTTCCGCAGCAGCCTCTCCCAGCTGAGTGCCCTCCAAAAAACGCCAAATTGCCACGCGTTCAGAGGGCATCAAGAGACTTCCTTACAAAGAAGTGCAGAGCAATTACCTTCCTGCTTAATCTTTTAAAGCTTTCGGTGGGAAGGAGACGGCTAGTTGTGCTGCCTGCGGAGTACAGGGTCCGTTTCAGCGGGCAGATGGCAGAATAGGTCAGAGTCTGTCCCCAGGCACCTGATCTTGCCATACATTCCTTTGCAGACGTCCCTTTTTTGTGGTTTACTGGCTAGGCCCCTTCGAGCTAGAAGCAGCTCAACTGTTGCGGAGAATCCTCGGACAGGAGAACTCTTCGGACATCTGTTGGACGAGGCACGTCAGCAGCAGGCCTCGTGAGGCAATTGGCGCAGGCAACTGTTCCCGAGCCTTCCCCAGGAAGCAGTCAACGCTGCCAACTGTTCTCATTAGAAACAGGACATCCTCCCTCTTCGGAGATCTGCCGCACGCGTGCTCTTAATGGGCTCTGAGCAAAGTAGCCAGATTTCCGTGCACCAGCTGCTCCGGCTGTCGGCACAGATGGGAAAGTGGCTACTCCAGTTACACCTTCCTGGCTTGCAAGGGCTGCAAACCTTTGGATGGGTGCAAACTCCCTTCTCAGCCCAGCGCGTCTTGACGGGAAGGCGATCCTGATAGGCAAACCCTTTCCGCTTGGAGGAGGTTGGGTGGTGGCTTCCTCTGTCAGTGGTCACTTTGTCCTTCACTGGTCAGTTTGGTTCAGTAGCCCCAGTTCTAGAATTGTGCGGAAAGTGTTCCTCTCCATTGTACGAGCTGAAGTGTCCTTGCTGACCGAAGGCCCTCAAATGCTCCTGTCCGTTCTAAGGGTTTTGGTTCCGTTTTCAGCCTTCTGTTTTGGCTCTGCTTTCTGAGATGTGGTGACCAGAGCTGCTTGCAGGATTCCTAGCAGGAGAAGAGCCACGTTAGTCTCTGGTAGCCAAAAACCAGAAGGATTTGGGGTTTTTTCTTTTCCAACTAACCAATGTGATTAAAAGGCAGAAGCTGCAGCTGCAGAAAGCTGCTACCTTTTAATCCAATTGGTTAGTCAGAAAAGGGGCCATCAGACTCCTGATGTTTTGCAGGATTCCTGTAATTGCATTCAGTGAAGATATATCACCGGAGACATTTAGCAATATGTAGGAGTCCTCCTGAAATAAGCCAACCTTTCTGGTGATGATCAAGGCACCCAAGCTGGAGGACGATGGGGGGGGGGGGCTAGCAAAACAAAGCTCTACAGCCACTATGGCTCGCGGATTGGTCAGGGCTCAGATGCCTTGACAGCATCCCGATGGAAGTGTCTTCGCTGTCAGGAGCAAATCCAATACAGAGTCAGTGGATTGGAGTGGACTATAAGCCCTGTCAGTCAATGCATCAAAGCAATCCGCAGCTGGTTCAGGAAGTACATCCTGCCCACTGAGAGTGCAAGAGAGAGGCTCATCTACAGGGGGCTGAGGTGGGAAAGGGTCTGTGTCCAGGAGCCAAGGAGGATGGGCTGGGCAGAAGGAACAGGTCTTCCAAGATGTAGGCCTGGAGCTGGACCTGGGTCTTGAGTTCATGGCTTCACGTTCCTGACCTCACTTTCTCGCCTGAAGGTGGATAACAGTGATGGCCAACCTCACAGGGTTCCTGCAGGGATAAAAGAGCGAACTGTCATCCAGGAGAGGCCAAGACTGGTGTCTTTTAAGCCATCATGGCCATGTTGACACTTCCACTGTCCACCTGCACCTTCTGTGACCCTGCCGGGCGGGGAGGGCTGAATTCAGCAGAGGAGCCCTGGGACACAGATGGAACCGGGCCAGCCCTTGGCTTGGCTTGGCTTGGCTTGTATTGTATTAATTGTCGCAGACAAGAAAACCAAGAGTCTCTGAAGAGACTCTCAGGGAGCCTCTGTAACGTTGCAGTTAAGCTGATCGCGTCCTCCCTGTTTTCTATAGGCCAGAGAAGCCTCGGGAGCAGTGTTGCATCTCAAGAGGGAGGCTTGCTATCCTGACCACCTCCAAGCCCCCCACCCCACCCCGTGGGGCAGCTCAGCTCCCAGGTTCTCCTCCCCCCCACACACACACACTTTCCGGTGGGGAAAAAGCAGATTGAGCAGCTCCTTTCAAAGCAGAGCCAACAGCACAGCTCTTCTGGGCTTGGGCAGGATCCTCAGAGCCCAAAGAATTCTCTGGAGCCAAGGAGAATCCGAGGACTCTCATTTAATCAGCAAGTGACTTCTTTTGATTGAGCACATTAATTAGGCCCACGCCCTGGCAATTCCTTGGCACAAGCCCTGGGAGCCCAGCCTTTCCTGCAATGGTGGCGCGAGAAGCTGTCGGGGCTCCCTGGAATGGCAAAGATGCCCTCGAGCTGAGCAGGTGTCTCTCCGGAGCTATCGAGGTGTCTCTCTTAGCAGCCATGTGGACGTGCTTTGCCTTTGCCTTCTGCCAAGGTGGTTTTCATTTTCCCAGTCTGTTCTTCTAACTGGGAACTTCCTGGTGGCCTCCTGCCCATTCTAACCAGGCCGGCCCTCTCCTGTTGAGCTTCCAAACCCAAGATGGTCAGCTGCTGCTGCTGCCACCATCTCCTGGGAGTTGTGGAGGGGGGGCCTCAGGCACAATCTTTCCCCTATTTTCCTTCCTGCTTTGTCTTCTGTGCCTAGGAAGATTAAGACCATTTCGCAAACTCAACAACAGCAAGGTAATCTTAATGATCCTCCTTTGGATGATAAAGGGACTTGGAAATAAACATCTCAAATAACCATGACCTAGCCCCAGGTGCGAGGTCACACAGCCACCCTAGAAACATATTTAAGGATTCCCTTACAAACTTTGCTCAGACTGAAGAAGCTCCTTGGATAAGGAGCGAAACGTTTCCACTGAGAAAATAGAAATCCAGTTGACATGATTCAAGCTACAGACAATTCCACCTGGATGACTGAGAACCTTCATCGACATCCTGGGAGTTGAGTTCCACAGCCCACCAAAAATCACTGGTTGAGTCTGAGGAGGGACATCCAGCTGCTCCCCCTGCCTAGGCAAGGTCACAGACTGATTCACACAACTGACTGGATAGGTTTAAACACAGCTTTAGGCCTCTGTGCAACTGCAAAGGAGACGGAAATGCAATTTGAGAGGGGCACATCTGTAGTGTAAAAAAGGTGGGGTGTCTCGAGCAGGACGGTGAGCAGCACCTCCATCAATGGCCCTCTTAGGAGAAAATGCTCAGTCTCGTGGCCTTCGGGCCTGCCATGGGCCAACCTCTACTTCTGGCAACGCAAACACAATCCACCTTCCTCCAAGGGTTCTGGGGATACACAGAGAACCTGCACCTCTCCGCTGAGTCACCGCACCTGTGCGTACGAAAGGCCAGAAGTCCAATGAGGAGATAAAAGCACTCTACACAATGCCCTCTGTGTGCATCATTTTACGTCTTGGGGATGGTATCCAAGCTGCCAGGTTGTAATGATCAAGATCCAGCCGTCAGAACGCTCACCCTTACTTGAAGCATGACCTTGTGATTGCATTGGAGTGTGTTTCCATGCCCTTACGTGCCGGAAGGATTGCAGGTGTGGAAGGGGGCGGAAAAGGGCTTGTGCCAGGGGTGCTGCCATGCAGGCTGTTGGCAGGATAACTTGTGAATTCAGGGATGACCTTCAGATGACGGAGCACGTGGCTGTAAACGCGAGAAGCAAGGTTGCAGACTGACAAACCTTCCGTTATGCATCATACCTTTTTTGTTCCCGAAAGGAAAAAATAATGTGCAGCATACGCAAAAGCGACGGAGTTGAGGAGTGACTCACGGTGATCTGCTGTGGCTGAACAGATAAAATACTCTGGTCTGGAGCTAAAACTTCTCAATAGTGGAATGTTTCAGTTCAAAATATGGTTCAGATTTGGGTTTGCTGATTTGGGGGTGGGGTGTCCAAAGCCAATAATGGATTATTCTGTCAATGCATTTTAACTCTTTTGTGCCTATAAACTCATCACTTCGTGTTCTTCCTGCTTTAAAGGGCCATTTTGAAATGAGGGCTCTGCTCTCCTCCTTCCTCTTCCCAAACCTGAAATTAAAACTTCAGCCCCACTGGGGGCAATGCAAACGCCAGGAAAATATGAACCTCTGGAGGCAAGATCTGGTTCTTGCACCTTTAAATTAGAGGGGAGGAGCCCGTTCTGGGAAGAGGAAGGGCTTACGAGGGGGTGCTTGTGGGGAACACGTTGGAGCAGGGGGGGTTGCGTTCTTGCTGATTTAGAGCACCTCTCTCTGGGCTGAAAGGCGGAGCACGAAAAAGTGTGTTGGAAGGCATTGGCGCTGCTGGGTATGACAATATTGCCTTTGTTTTGCTCTGGGCAGCCAGGTATGTCAGTTCGGGACGCTGCACCTCTGGGAACGGCAAAGCTTAAATGAGGATGGCGAATTGGCCATCAGCAGCCCTCAGGCACCGAGCCTCAGAACGCGGCCCCCTTGCCTCACGAAGGATGGATGGAGCAATAAGGCAGTTAATGAAACCCATCTATCTCAGGCCGCTGCCCCTGCAGAGGGGGGAGACTGTCCCTGGCCAGGCACAGGCTTCACCCCGGGCCAGCCAGGGGTAGCGGGGCTGCCCCGGCTAGCATGGGGCGGGGGGGGGGGGTACCTGCAGCCTGAGGCGAGCCTTGCGGGAGGGGGCGGCTGAGGCACGGAGTAGGACCCAATCTGGGCGGGCAGGATGCTGCAGGAGCTTCTGTTCGCATCTGTTTGCTCGTCCGTCAGTCTTAGTTGCTTCTCTCTGACCACCTCAGTTCCTACCCTGCCCTGTGAAGCACCTGCCCGGTTTACCATGGACGGGCCGCCGGTGCTGTGCGGCTGAAGGTGTCAAGCCAAGCCGGAGGCCATGAGGTCTCCATGCCCCGGAGCCCACAGAGAAAGGATGCCTGCAAGAGAACGATACTTACCACTTCCGTGCTGATTGGAAGTATTAAAAAGGCTTTCTCTGCATTAACCTTTTCTTGTTTGGTTTTATAAGATTGGCTATTATTATTTTTATTGTTATTTCTCTTATTGTAGATGGGATAGAGAAACGGTGCCTTGATTCTTTGCAAGCAGAGGCTGGAAATGTCCACCTATAAGCAGGCATCTATAAAGTGTCTTTATTATTTATTGTGTATTTATTACTACAGCTGCTATGCTACTCCATGGCCAAAGGCACTAATAAAAATGAAAATCAATACAATCACCAATGAATATAATGTGCTAGTATTCAGGGGTAGCTTGATCTTCCTTGTCCCAAAATGCCTTTTTGAAGAGCCATGTTTTTGTGGCTTTCCCAAACTTGTAGTAAGGGGGTGGGGTGGGGTGGGGGGCAGGATGCCTTGCCTGGGGAAAACGAGGAGAGGCCAAAGGCTAGCAGAGGCCAGGAGCCCGATGTGTGCCTTGGGGACCTTCCGTGGGATCCTGGAAGGGGGTGAAAATTGTTCTACATGCTTGGGAGGGCATGGCAGCACAGCGTCCACGGCTCCAGGAGGGCCCTGGGGCGTGGGGTGAAAACCATTGCCCCTTCCCTCCCTCCTCTCCTTGGGGCAAGAGCCCTGAAGCCACTTTTATCCCGCTTCCTGCAGCCTTGGCTGGGATTCCCCTGCCCCATTGCAAGAGAAGTCTCTGAGCACCTGCAGAATCCTCTCCCTTTCACGCGTGACTGACCTTGATGCCGCCAGGCCCGCGGCTCTGTGCCTGGGGGGGCCCGGCCTCTCCCCTGAAGGCACCCAGGAAGGGGACCCCACCCCCTCACGTCGCTTGGCCAGCCGTACAGGAATCCAGCAGCCGTGAGAGGGGGAGACCCGGAATGCTGGCTCTAACATCGGGTTTCAGGGCCTGTTCAGGTCATGGAAACAACCCCAGCATTTGCTCCTCTGAAGAGCCTTTGCTCTGATAAAGGGGGGTGTTGCTGGCAAAAGGGGGCTGCTGGGGGGCGTTGAATGCCTGGAGAGCCACTACTTGAGCTGGACTGAGTCTCCCCAGTCCCTGAGCCACCCAGCACTGTCAGGTGAATCAGCTTAATCCTCAATTTTGGCTCTCCCAAAGTTTTGAAAATGGCAGCCGAACTGAGGCTGCTCTCCCCTCTCAGGGCATCCCCAGCCGAGGTGGAGATCTCAAGAGTGCAAACTGATTGTCCAAAGTTGGGTATTGGGAGAGCCTGATTACCCGCAGAATCAGTTTATCGGTTATTGTCAAGGGCAGGTTATCCTAAGTTGTGACCGCAGGGGCAAGCCTTCTATTGCTGGCGGGCAGGGTTTCCCACCCCACCCCGCCCCGCAGCGGTAGGTGCAGGGCTGGCCCCGATCCCCTCAAAGAGGATCTCCTGCTTGCAGCTGGGGGGGGCGTTGGGGGTCAAACGGTTTTTTGGAAGCTGAGCCCCAAGAGCAGCTCAAACGCCTTGTTTCCACCAGGAGACTTGCCAAAGGGACAGCTGGAGAGTGAGGGAGAGACGGCGTCGTCCTTCGCGGGGTCCTGGGCAGGCGCGGGCCCCGGGCCGCTCCGGGGCTGCGACGGAGGCGCGAGCAGGGGACGCTCTGGGCTGGGGAGACCCGGAGGCGCCGGGCAGGCAGAGCCGTTGCCCTCTTGCCCTGGCGCGGCGCGGCGCGGCGCTGCGCGGGAAGGGGGGCGCCTGCTGCCTGGACTCGGCTTCGCTCCAGCTGCCCGGCGGCCGTCGAGAGGGCGCGAAGGTGTCGCCCGGAGCGCTCCGGGAAGGGGATCCGCGCCGCCAACGCTCCGGCGCCGCTCCGCCTTCCGAAACGTGCGCGGTCGAGGAGAGGCAGCGCTGGAACCGGGGCCGGAGCGCGAGGCAGCCGCCTCTCCCTCCCGCCGACCCGGGCTGCCCGTTCCCACGACCCCGGAGCCCCCGACTCCCTAACGCGGCCAGCCCGTGTGCTGAGCGGATGGCCGGACCCCGGAGCGTCGGCGAGCCCGGGCAGCTGGATCCGGTGAGAGCGCTCGGCTCTGCGCGGGGGGGGGGGGGGGGAGGCGCGGCGGGAACCGGCGGGGCGAAAGTGGGGCTGCCCCAGGCCTCCGGCTAGAGCGAACCGTGGAGGCGCGGCGGCGCGCCCGGCTCCTTCCCCGCCCCCTCCGCCTCCGCGGCGGGCCTGGCGCCGAAGTGGTTAACAGCCGCCGCCGCGCAACGGAGAGTCTCGGGCGCAGCCAGGCTGGCGAGGCGGCGGCTCCGCGCGTGAGCCCGACTCCCCGGCCGCCGGCAGAAGGGTGAGCCCGGCGCGGGCGTCGGGGAAGGGGGCGGGCTTATCTCGCTCTCCGCCGGGAACTTTGAGGCGGCGGGCGGGCGGGCGTCCGACACCCCCACGAAGTGCTTGGCTGGGCGGCGGGCGGAGGAGGCTTGTGCCCCCCGTCCCGTCCGGGCCGGGCGCAGGGACCGAAGGGGCGCCCGGGCGCCTGCCGGGAGAAGGAGGGTGGCGGCGCAAAGGCTCCGGGCGAGCGGGCGCGCGCGCAGACGCTTCGGTCCCGGCGGGCAGGTAGGGAGCTCTGGGCGGGCGGGCGGGGTGGGGGCGGCGGCCGAGAGCGCCCATCCGAGGCCACTGGCCGGGCTGTGCGCTGGCAGCGCCCGCGCTCGGTTCCTGCAGTGCTCCTTCTGGGCTCCTCCCGGACAGGGAGCCCTAAACTCGGGGTCGCTGGGCTGGCCGAAGGCGGCAGATCAGGGGCGCCCAACAGCCCCGAGACTGAAGCCAGCCGGATTTGGCACGCTGCGTTGCGTACAGGAGCCGCGGGGCGCAGCAGCCTTGGCTACCCGGCCTTCCCGGCCGTCCGGAGGAGGGGGCGCGTCCCAGAAAAGAGGCAGGGCCGGCGGTTGCGAGAGGGCAGCTGCTCTGCCGCTCAGGTGGCCCTGGGGAGCAGGTTGGCCCGGAAGTTCTGAATGTGTGAAAGGGTTGCCTGGAAGAGTGCTTGGTCAGGGAAAGAGACTCGGGTGGGAATAGAGCTGGGATGGGAGGCCGGCATTCCCAGTCTGCCCAATCTGGTCTGTCCCGGAGGAGCAAGGCGCTGCATTCACTCAGCAGGCAAAGCTGGCTTGGTTTTAACCTTGGTTGGGGCCCTTGGTGTGTTGGCTGAGCCCAGCCTGTTTGCCTAGAAGATAAGCTGACATACTCTGTAAATACCAAACCTGCATTAATTCAGCGATCATATTGTGGAAACTCAGCCCAAAAGTTTAGCTTATAACTTGCTTCCCTGATGCATCCTTCCTTATTGTAGGCAATGTTGATCTTAATCCTTCTTAGTAGATTAAAATCCCAGCATATGGGGATGTGCTACATGGCGGGAGATTTGAGGGACATCAGGATTGTGGGATCCAGCAAAAGACGCTCTCCCCATCCAGATACCTTTCAAATGTGTCAGATGCAGTGCCCATAATTCCCAAGAGGGCTGAGGGGCAAAGGGGGCATGTGGGGAGACAGTCTGACTTTGCCGTCCACAAAGCCGGGCACCAACCGGGTGCACTTAGCCTTTCTCCCAGGGGACCCCCCACCGCTTCCTGGAGCTGCCTCCCGAGCTTGCTCTGGCAGAAGTGTCCTCGGAAGGCTCAGGGCCTCCCACCCACCCCCCACCAGTCCAAGGCCAGACCCCTTGCAGCCCTCCGTCTGGGAGGGGAAGGAGCAGGGATTGCCCACAAGTCCCAGGGACGAGGGGCCGATCTCCTCCTCCTCCTGATCAGTGCCAAGCGGCAAACCGGGGGTGCTTCGGTGTCACCCCGGAGTCGAGACAGGGTTGTTGCAGAGCCTAGTTGGACTGGCCACTGCTGCTCAGGGTGGGCCCAGTGCCCTCGGCTTCCGGCCTTCCAGGGCAAGCCGTGGGCATCCATCGTGAGCAGGGTTTCCCCGCCAGGTTCCTCCCTTCAGCAGCCACCCGCCCCCTGCTTCGACAGCAAGGCACGTGGGCCCTCCTTGGGGTTAGACGATCCTGTACAGTGACAAGGGGGGAAGAGTGTGTGTGCGAGCGAGCGAGAGAGAGAGAGGCTGCCACCACTGCAGTTGCTCCTCAGCCTTTGCAAGACAAGGTGGTGGAGCCCCAGCAGACGCCCCCGCCCCAAGAAGAGCCTCCTGTCTGCCCTGGGCAAACCGCCTCCGGCGCTCCTGGCCAGCAGCAGCTCGTTGAGGGGCCGCAAGGTTTGCGCATGAACTGCGGCACAAAAGCCCCTTGGCTTTGTCACTCCCGTGAGACGGAGACTCTGTCAGGATCTGGGGTGGCTGGATATTCAGGCGACAGACCGGTTCTGGTTGGCTGAATAAAAATACAACCAGGTGTGAGAGATGATGCAGAAAGGGCAGCTCCAGGAGTGCTTTTGCTGAGTAGCCGCTGAAGATCCAAGGGATCGGATACCCCTCTCGAGCCAGCCTGCCTGGCTTCTGCAGGCTGCTGCCTTGCCCAGGTGCCCGGTGTTTGGCAGGGTGCAGAACGTGGCGGCCGCGTCCAGAGGGCAGGTCTGCGCTCGAGGCGGCTGGGGCGGCTGGGGCTGCCCCCTCCTCTCACCCGTGTTTCTTCTGGCACCTGCAGGCCACCCGCTTCCTGCCCAGGGAAACCTTCCCGCAGAGGAGCAGGGAGGCTCCGTGGGATGCCGCTTCCCCTCCAGAGGCAGCGCGCATGGCTGTCTCGGCCCGGTAGGTGCCTCTTCTGCTGGATCGGCCCTGACGGGAAAGCTTTGCCAGCCGACATCCAGGAAGCCCTGCGGGCAAGGGTGGCTTCTGCTGCTGGGGATGTGAGCGGGGAGTCCCTGCCCGTCTCTGCCTTTGCTCCACGTCTTTCGAGACCAGAAGATCGAGGCGTCTCCGCCCCCGTCCCCGATTCCTGGTGAGAGCCAGGGCACATTACACCCAGGTGAAAGCGGCACCAGTGGCGAGGGAGCTGAGTGGGACCAGCACCGGGAAAGGAAGGAGCGCCACCGCTGTGTCATTTGCTCCGAGAGAGCCTTCTTCGTGAACTTCACTTGGCAGCTCCCCAGCAGGCACCAGCTCGGGCCCTGGGAGCAGGCGCTTGGCCCCCGGGAATGCTCTGACCAGCCAGCCGCTCGGCGTCATCCAGCCCCACTGCTGTCTGTGGGCACGGGCTGGGCCTCCGCCTCCCGCCTTTGCAGCTCTCGCCAGGCTCCGCTCCTGCCCCAGCGAGGATGAATGAAATCCTGGACCCGGCGTCCCAGGCCAACCTGGGGGTCGTCTCGGCCACCTGCGTCTCCAAGGTGGAGCTCCGCGTCAGCTGCAAGCACCTGCTCGACCGGGACACGCTCAACAAGTCGGATCCCTGTGCCGTCCTCCTCATGCAGTCCCAAGGACAGTGGGTAGAGGTAGGTGGGGAGAGGCTGCAGGGGGGGAGGGGGAAGGCGGGGGGCTTGAGCTGGCGCCCAGGAGGAGGGCAAGCTGGGCAGCCGTTCCGAGGGAGGGAAGCATCTCAGGAAGGTGGAGGGACCTCTGCTGCCGGCTCTCTACCCTGCGCATCTTCTGCCCTGTCCTTCAAAGCAGCTTCCCAGCCCAGGGTCCTTCAGGTCTGCTGGACTGAAGTTCTCGTCACCCACAACCAGAAAAGTGGTTTTCCAAGCTGTTCACAGGCAGTGGGACCTGTGCCCAACACTTTGGGGGGTTAGGAAAGGCTGCTCCAGATCAGCCTCCCTCTCCACGTGGACCAAGGGACGAATTAGGGACGGGTTTGTTGCATTCCCATTTACTAGCCATGCATCTGGGCAAAAGTGTGTGTCCTTACAATGCATTTGTGATGGTTGTCCTCTGCAGGAGACTGGCCAAAGCCCAAGCATCTTCTAGGAATAAGCTGAGATGTTTCTAGGTGTCTGTTTTTCAGGACCAGGTTTTCAAGCCCAGCCAAAGGACTCGGCTGTCTTTTGCTTGAACCTTGAGTTGGATCTCTCTGGGCTGGTGTGTGAGGATGCTTGCTCCTTCCTTTGAAGGAAGACTTGGCGGATTGGTGTCTGTGGGACTCAGGGATCTCAGTGGGGACCCTGGGTGGGGACCCTGTGGGCAAGAGCAGGACTCGGGCCAGAAGAGCAGAGAGGGAGAACCGGGCACAGACCATCTGGCCGCCTCGCCGTAGAGCACAAAGCTGGGTCTTTTCTCCCTCCCCCCAGAGAAGTGATCTGGCCCAGGGGTGGTCCTGGTGCTACATGGCCATTAAGGTGGTTCATCTGAAGGATGAAGGAATTGGCTTTTTAATTGGAATGAATTGATGATTTATTAATTGATTAGAAGTTAGCTATTAGAGATGCCTCTATTTATGTGTGGGCGAGATACACGCACATTGTGTTTTAAAAGAGGAAAAGATGTGTTCCTTCTTTTGCGAGGTAGCAAAGTAGAATGTCTCTCAGGAGGATGCACAACACCGTCAGACGTATTAGCACATGTATAAAAAACCATGTGTTTAAAGGATCTGCCCAACTAACTGGATGTATTTTGAACCCGTTCATGTAAATTGACTGACTGAACTGAGTAAGCACTACACCTTTACTGGTTGCGCTGAGGGGTCTGTCTTCCTCTCTGGCGGTAGCTCGGCCCACCTTTTGGGGTCACCTGGAGGGATCAGCTGCTCACTGCTTGCTTCTGTGTGGACGGGTTGGAGTGCAGAGGCTGGAGCCTAAAGGCGTCGGATACGGAGACGGTTCCATCTGGCCGAGCAGGAGCTTTCCGTCTTCCAGTCCTGTGGTTCCTCCCAGCCATGGTGGGAGCCAGTTCTACTCCCAGCCAGGATGAATGCAACTCGGCCAAGTGTGTCCTGCCTGGCCCTTTGCCAGGCCAGAAAGCAGCAGGCCCCTGCTGAAACGCACCGAAACCCCTTGATGCTGTTGGGGCCACGGGCTCCTTTGGAAGCGCTCCATCTCTGCACTTAGGAGAAGTGGACTCTCATTTCTGCCACTGCTGGCTGTGAACAGGATGGAGTGGCCATCCCAACCCCCTTGCTGAACTTCCTTCCGAAAGGCTCGAGAATCCTCCATAAAGTCCAGTTTCCTACGTAAGGGACTTGGGTTGTGGGAAATGCACTTGCCACAAGCTCAGAGGCTCTATCGCTTCCATTTGTTTCTGGCCTGGAGTCGTGCCCTCGATTGGAGTGGTCCTCAGGGGCTCGCTCTCTGCCTGGGCCCGGCTTTCTTCGCACCTGCACGGGGCCAAAGCCAACCCAGGTGAACCCAAAGGTTTGCGCAGGTCAAGAGCATCTGCTGCGGACCTTCCCTCCCCCCACCCCGAAGTCCCCCAGCACGGCTGAATTTGCCTGGAGATTTGGCTCTGTCTCGAACAAAGGCTGGTTCCCTGGCCTTGGGGCCCTCTGGCAGGAAGAATATGTCCTGGTTATTGGCAGTCTGGCTTGTTTGCAACATCTCTACACGGGTATCCACGTTCAGCTCATCAAGTCAAAAAAGATAATCCAAGAACGGAGTAAGCAAAGCAATCACTGGAAAGGAGGCTTAGCTATCGTCAGATACCACTGAAATCCTAGTTTAATGAGCATCACCCAGAGACACATATGCGCACTGCGTGGTGCGCTAAGTGCTGTACCGCTTCTAGTAGGGGGCATTTCCTCCCTCTCCTGAAATTGAAATGCTGCTTCCTAATGACAAGTACATTAAAGTTTGCTGAAAGAAATTCCCTTATGCTCAAAAGCATCGTTCCCATTACCTCTCCAAGCTAGCTCTGGTATTAAATATTTTTTTTTGGGGGGAGCCCCAAATCAACCCCTGAAATTCAGTCAGTATGGACGGACGCCTGTCCGTGGCACAAAGCGGCCTGACCCAGCGACTGCTGTTCCAATCCCTAGCCTGCCCAGCTTGCTGCCCCCGAGGTGAGTCCCCAAGCCAGGGCAGTCACCCCCTAAATCAGAGCACGTGCAGGTGACCCCCCCTCTCCCCCACCCCACTGAGCCTGCTGCTCCATCCTGCCCGGAGCCTCCCTGCCTTTTTTGCATGCGGCAGGCGCCCGTGTTGCTCTAGTCTGCATGCAATTCTCGTCTCGCTTTCCGGCATATGGCTCTTTTGTAAGCGCTTCTGGGTTAATTGCCTGCAGCTTCAGATGCTGGTTAGATGTTGGCACCGAAGATGTTCCTCCTCCTCCTCCTCCTCCGCGTGAGGCTCCCAGGCAACAGGGGCCGGCAATTTGCGCCCAGGCAGGTGGGCTGGGAGTCAAGCAGGAAATGCCCTGAGCCCTACAAGCCCTCGTCTGTCTGTGGAGGGCCTTTCAGTGTGGAACAAGGAGCCCGGCTCCCCGTCTGGAGGGGCTCAGGCGGAGGCTGACCAAGAAGGCCTCCTGGCAGCACACAGCCAGCAACGGTCCTTGTGGCACCTGTAAAACGGGGGTCTGGAAGAGGCTTCCTGCGGCGCAGAGGCTGGGCGAGGGCGGGCCACCATCTCAGCAAGCCTGGCTCCCTGCTTTTGGGAGATGGATGCCACTGTCTTCCCCTTGGGGGGTCTCTGTGCCTGACAGGGGAGCAGAGAGCCTTGTCCCCTGACCGTTCACCGGCAGGGCTGGAGAAATGAAAGAGAGACTCAAATGCGCTGCAGGGGAACCAAAAAGCAGTCTTTTAGGAACTTTGTGGCTGCTGTGGCACTGAGATTGAAGACCCGCAGAGCAAACCTGCCCATGTCTCTTCAGAAGTTGGCAGAAGCGCCAACAGGTGATGCCAATGCCACCTTTCTTTGCAAGGTTGTCATAAAATGTATGGTGGTGTACTGCAGGCGAATTGCTTGGAACAGCCAAAATGGCTGCATGAATGTTAATTACGATCCTCTTATTTTTTAGCTATTAATAGCAAGGCCCCGGGTGAACGTTGAGGCTGACGAGCTTCTGGAACCTCAGGCCCCCGATTCCTTGCTGCCCGCCGAGACGTGGCTCCCGAGTCTGCTGCCAGCCTCAGTCCTGAGCTCGCAGCTCCTCGGACAGCAAAGCTGCTGGCTTTCCTCTCATTTCTGCTCAGGAAATGGCAGCTTCCTCTCTGGCCACGAGGCGGCCTTCCCTTGGGTGGGAACTTCTTAGGCCCGGCACCTTCTGGCACGGACACGTTTGTGAGGCCTGTGCGTGTGCAGGGGAGTTTTCTTCCTGTTAAAGCAAGATTGGTAGACGCACCTGGAGCAGCTGATTCCTAGCTCTTTGTCCTCGTTCACAAGACCGCCCTGCTGGTCAGCCAGCTGAGTTCGGGGTCTTTCTTCCTGTCTTTGGAACTTTGCTTCTGCTGAGGGGGCTCTGGCCCCATCCCGCTCTGTGCAGCGCACGCCTGGCTACAAAGCTAGAGCCAGGCTCTAGCCAAACCCATCTGATGAGGCAGTGATGGAAAACTCAGCTGCCTCCCGGCAATGCGGAAAAAGAGAAGACAGGCGGAAGGAAGTTGTTGGAGGGGAACGCTTCTCTGGAACGGGGCAGGGATGTCCACAGGCCGTGCTCCAAGAAGTCAAGGTGGTCACAACGCTGCGATCGACGCTCCACCCGATTTTATCTGCGCTGTGCATGTGTCGCTCATAAAAAAACAAGCTTTGATTGCCCCATCTTGACTTTTTTGACCATACCCTGCAGATCCCCCCCCCCCCGCCGTTCAGAGGTTATTGCACAGCTCTCTTATTTAGTTCAATTTCTGCTGGTCTTAGTTTTTTAATGATCTAAGAATCATCCCCTCGGCTGTGGCTGGGGAGCAGAGCATCCCTCCATGTGGCAAAAGGAAAGCTGAATAATAAAGCCTGAGCATCCAGAGCGGAGTCTGAGAGAGAGAGAGAGAGAGAGAGACTGGATTTCTGGAATTCAGCAGCACAGAAACAAGAAAGGAAAAGAGCAATTATGTCGAAGAGCACCTCCTGCCTGTCTGTAGATTACACACAAAAGTTTCAATAAAAGAGGATCGTGTTTCTTTAGAATGGTCCATGCACAGACTGTGCCGGCGAGCATCTCGTTCCTAAATCACAGGTCACACCAGGTCCTCAGTCCCCTGAGTAGGTATAAAATGTATCCATTTAATTGGCAGCAAGGCTTTGCACGATTCTTCTCTTTCATCTAGCAAGCTGTCCTCTGAAGCAAGCGCTGATTGCCGCTTGCTTTGTTAGGGAACCACAGTGAAGCCGGGATCAGGACGCTTGAAGACGCTTGAGACAGACGGCTGGCCTTCAAAAGGGGCCTTTGGGGAGGGGGCAGTTGCACATCCCTTGAGCCACACCATCCCTCGGCCTGCAGAGAACAGAGGAGCGGCCACCTCCTCCTCCTCCTCCGATTGCAGCCCTCCGGAGCGTCCAGCCGGGCGAGGCAACCTGCGCTGGGCCAAGATCATGCGGGGCTGGGCAGGGCCCCCCTTAAGCCATCCTGCCTAGGGGGCAGATCCAGGTTGCGTTGCAGGTGGACCGGTTGGCTTAAAACTCATCTGTTTTATGAAAGAGACGGGGATAAGGCTCGCATGGGGCAGCAGCAAAAATCAATACTGAAATACTGCTATATTTCCAAGGGATCCCAGCTGTCTTTGCCCATGTTAACAGCCATGGAAAATCACTTTGGCTGATGTCCCGAAGGGTTGTGTGGCCCTGACATTGATAAAGTTACCCGTTTCATGCTTCGGCATTATTTAGAAATCTTTACAACGTAGAGCGATAGGGCAGTATGTCCAATTTCCTCTGTGAGCCGCTGAAAACTGATGCAGCCTGCGGCTCTCTCGGCATTCGGAGTGCTCCTGGGATGGAAAAGATTTGTGGCCGCCTCCTTTTCCAGCTGCGAGGGAGGGGAGCGTCCCCTGTGCAGATCTGGTCCCCTTCTTTACGCAGCCAAAAAGTCACCATGTCACTTTGCCAACATCTGTTTTTGCAGGCAAAGAAGTCATCTCGGGCTCAGCCAAGCGAGGGGGCCTTCCTTCCTTCCTTCCTGCCGCCCCCATGCCTGCAACAATCATAAGGCAGGACATTGTCCTTCCAGGGCCCCACAGTCCCTGAAAATCACACCACACAGGCTGCTCGGCCCCCCCGCTGGTCCGGGCCGAGATCCATTCCCGAAGGATTCCAAAGGCAGCCTCTGTCCCTGCCTTGATTGCAGATTTGCTGCACCCAACATATGGGTCATGATGAGATGGATTAAGCCTCCGCTTCAAGATGAGCTTTGTGTCTTATTTAGAGAAGATTATCTCTGACAGTGTATCTAATTAATAAGCCTCCCACTCCTTGGGAAGAAGAAGATATTTGGGGAGGAACGGAGAAAGGGGCTTCGGGGGAATCAGCTGCCATGACGTGCCCCCCTCAACCAGGCTTTGGAGAGGCAAATGGAAGTCTCTGCGGTGTAATCAGTAGGGGAAGTGGAAGCCTTGGCTAGGCTCATCTTGTGGCCTGATGCAGATAAAGAGTGAGGGTACCTTGTGGGGGGGGGAGGACACCCCCACCATAGAAAATGGGTATCACTAGGCTGGAGAGAACTTTTGCCTTACCCTAAGAAAGCTGCCCAGATCTAGAGAGAGAAGCAGAATTAGCAGGCTGAAATAACCAGAAGACTGTGGAGTCCTTGGTGCTCTCTGAGCCTTGTTGTTTTCTTGCAGACGTTTCATTGCCAGGCTAGGCAACATCTTCAGTGCGAAAAGGGAGTGGGACTTGCTCTCTGTTTATATACCCTGGCTTGTCCTGTTTGTGTTGGTGGGGGTGTTGTACTCTCCTTAGGAGTTCCTTGATTCTCTTCGATTGATAACCAGAAGACATCTCCTGTTTGTCCTTAACCTTTCTGGTCGGCTTTTGGCTGCACTAAGAAAGAAAAAGAGAAGATTGGACACTCTCTTTCTGGATATAAATATATATCCAAATTGGAAATCTATGTCTCCTCCTTTATGCCTGGACAGGTCAGTATCTTGAGAAAAGATTCTTCTACCTGCTCAGCTTCCGCAGACAATTTTAGCAGCAAAGGGGCTCCTTGTCCTTCAGCATCTTAGCAATTAACACATTTTTTTTTAGCCAAAATCTTTGTGGCACCGGGCCAGAGGGTCTTTTGCCAGGACGAATTGGCTTGTTCTTAAGATGCAGCGAGACTCCTTGTAGTTTCTGTATTTCTCCTCTTTAGACACTTATTATTTATTGATAAGGTGCAGATTGTTTTCTAGGAACCCTACTGGGATGAAAGAGCCGGCACGGTGCTGATCAGGGGCCGGCAATCTCGCAGACGCGATACAAAAGATGGGGAGGAAATAGGGAGCCAGGCAGATCCAGGCACTCAAACTTCATGAAGTTATATAAGAAACATAATCTGATTTCTTTTCGGAAAGGCAGCGTGACTGATGATGGTTCTTGGGGAAAGCAGAGAGGTAGATTCAGCACCAAGCATTTGCTGCCACTGCTCAAACTCAAAGGAAGCTTCCAGGAAGAGAATATGCTTTTTTGCAGAAGCTGTACCTCGGCCAGGACCAACCTCGGTCCCTACGCCAGGCGCCGCCTCGCCTGGGCAGCCCACGGTCTGCCTCGATGGTGTCCGGAGCCAGGGTTCGGAAGGGCTGGGAAGGAGGGGGCAGGTTGGATGTGACCCTCTGCCCCGGCCGGCATGGCCAGGGCCAGGGCCTGGGCCTTGGGGCAGCCGCACTTCCAAGCTCCAGTTGCCGACCCAGACAGCCCTTGCAGATCCCTGGCAGGGGGCACTGCCAGATGCTTCTCCCACCCGCAAGGCAGGCCCGGTCCTGCCCCCAGCCCCTCCACGCCAAGCAGGCACCAACTCCCACCAGACTTGGGATCCCGTTGGTTTGCGCAAGGAAAGCCTCTCGGAGGCGCTGGAGGCCCCTGGAGAGGGCAGCCGAGCCGGAAGATCCGAGAGGCGGCGGCGGCAGAAGCCTTTCAGCCCTGGGGCCTCGAGGGAGGATGGCCAGGTGAGCCCTGTGGCCAGAGCAGGGGCCAAGGGCGCCCGCATCTTCTGCCCGCCCCCGGCCAAGTCGGGGGTGTGGAAAGGTGAGCAAGAGCCTTGCCAGCACCCTCGGCTCGATCAGCCCTGCCAGCCCCGCGCTTGGCTCCCCCAGAGCCTCCCTCCCTAGCTGGGGTCCCACGGTGCCTGGCGGAAGCTCATTAGCATCTCATCTGCATCCCGCTCACACGGCGGGGAGGGCTCCCTGCCCCGAAGGCTTTGGTCCTTTTCCATAAGAGTGTCGGGTCCATGGGAGGGCGGGATCCCGACCCCCCCCTCGGGAGGGAGAGGCAGGGAGACGCGATGGTGACCCTACCTCGATGGTGACCCTACCTCGAGGTGCCTGAGCCAAAACGGAGGCGTCCCCTCCTTGCACAAAGGCAGGGAGCGCCCCCCCTCCACAGCGCTTTGTCCTTGAAGCAAGGCCGTGCCCGGGTGGGCGCTAGGCCTAGCGAGGCTTTCGCGGACTCCGTCCCAGCTTCCTCCTCCGCTTCTCCCTGGGCAACTTTCCTTTGACTTCCCATCAGGCAGGGACGGGGAAACGGGCAAGACAGGGTGGCAGCGAGGCAGGCGAGGCTCCTCTGCTTGCGTGGGAGCCCACCAGGCCCGGGTCTCTCCGACTTCTTGAGCATCAGCAGGGCAGCAAGCTGGCCAGGGAGCCGCAGGGCCCCGCGGGAATCCCGCACCCAGCCTGCGAAAGAAGCCGCCGCAAAGCGGAGCTCTGGAGCCAGGCCGGCCGCGGGGCCCAGGAGCGCCCGAGGGGTCGGGGTAGCGCTGTGGGCCGGACGAGGAGGCTGCTCCGTGCAGCCCCGGCTGCTCTGGTTCGCCTCAGGCACCGGGCCTGAGCCCGCCGTTCCAACGGCAGCCGGGGTGCCCTGTGTTCCTCCCCATCCCTCTGCGCGGTCTAAGCCTTCCGGGCTTTGTAGTCCCAGCGTGGGAGGCCCCCGGCGGGTCACGCTGACCGACGCCCTCTCTGCGCCGTCCAGGTGGACCGATCCGAGGTCATCAAGAGCAACCTGAACCCCGTCTTCGCCAAGGTGTTCATGGTCGACTATTCCTTCGAGGAGGTGCAGAAGCTGCGCTTTGAAGTCTACGACAGCCACGGGCATGGCGGCATCGGGACCCACGATGACGACTTCCTGGGGGGCATGGAGTGCACGGTGGGCCAGGTGAGGTGGGGGGGAGGGAAGGCTCCGGTTAGGGGAGTGGGGGGCAATCCGCGAGGGCCGGAGCCCTTCCCTGCCACAAGCCCCGCCCACGGCCCCCCACAGCCTTCTCCCGCCTCAGCGAGGGCAGGGCTCTGGGCTCGCCCCCAGCGGAGGGGCGTCCTGGCACGGGGCGGGTTGGCTGGCCCAGGGGTGAAGAACGGCACGAGGGAGTCCCACGCCTGCCCCCACCGCAACGGTTGGGGTTGAGGCGAACATTTCCTCCAGCCAACGGGCCAGGCGTGATAGCCAGGAGCAGCGCCTGCGGGAAAAGGCTCCCGGAAGTGGGCCCAAGAAGGGGGCCGTCTGCCGACCTTTCTGCTGCTCCCCGTAGATCGTGGCCCAAAAGCGGGTGACCAAGCCGCTCATCCTCAAGTACGGGAAATCCGCCGGCAAGTCCATCATCACAGTGAGTGCCCCCCACCCACCCACCCTGCAGCTTGGGCGGATTGGAAGCCGAGCCTGGGGGCCCTCTGGGCTGACAGGCCTGGCCTCTGAGGGCCCCCTGCTTGACCCCTTTAACAGGTGACCTCGGAAGAGATTTCTGGAGACAACGGCTTTGTGGAGCTGTTCTTTCGGGCAAAGAAGCTGGATGACAAGGTAGCCTCGGCGGGCGGGCGGGGTGGGGGGAGGGCTGTGTTCTTCTATGGGGAAGGTCATCCTGGGGAGGGTCAGGGCTGGCCACCGTTGGCTTGGGGGAGGCGAGCAATGGGAGACAGAGTTGCAATGCTGAAGGGGTCCAGGAGAAACGGCCATCCAGGCAGGAGAGGGGTAAAAAGTTGGTCTGGACAGGTGTTGCGCCAGTAGAGCCCCCCCCCGCCAGTAGAGCCCCCCCTCCGTGGAGCAGGAAGGGCCCAGTTTGGAGCAGGAGACCCAAACAGCTGCTAGGAGCTCTGCGTTCCACCATCTGCTCAGGAGCTGAAGGGAAGGTGCAGCTTCAGCGGCAGTTTTTATTAGGAATGAAAAACTGACATCATCAGCGAACATCTAGCAAATGGGCTCTGTGTGTCTGTGTGTGTGCATGCGTGCGCCTGTAATCAGAGCCATCCGTGCAAATTCGTCATCTTACGTGACAGAGATAAATCAGGCTAGCATCAAAGCTGTGAAATTGAATATGAATGCCTTTTTTAAAAAATAAGAAAAGGGTATTTAAAAGTTGAACAGATGGAGCAGAAAGCGGGAGGAAGGAGTGCTGGAGACACTTGCTGGCACGGGGTCTGTCAGTGGGGAAGGGGCTTCTGCATCCCCCCCCCCCGTGGGGGGCTGCGGCTCAGTCTCACTCCTCTCCGCCAGCCAGCCTGCACGTAAGACCAGGTTTACATTGCCCCCTTTCCTTCCAGGAGGTGAAGTTTAGGGGACCCATGCGCACACTTCATCTCCCCAAACATCCAGCGAAGCGGGGAGTGGCCGTCACTTGCCCACCAAATAACAGATCCGGGTGGGATTAAGCAGAATCTCCCCAGGTTTAACACAGCCCTCTCACCCCTGCAAGTTGCCAGCGACATCTGCAACCAACCGCAATGATGCTAAATGGTGACACACGCACCCTCGTGCCTTCACACAAAGGACACAACTTAGGATGGGCTTTGCAATATGCTGCCTCGCTGGCATCATGCCATTTGCCCACGCCCACCTGCCCCCCTCCCCGAGACCCTAGAAAAGAGAAGCTGGAGGGCCAGCCACTTGATAGCAGGTTAACCCTATCTCCCCCTAGGATCTTTTCAGTAAATCAGATCCCTTTCTGGAGATCTACCGGATCAATGATGATGGAAGTGAGCAGCTGGTGCACCGCACTGAGGTAAGAGCCCCCCCCAGTCCCAAAGGGTACATTCCTGGATCCTCTAGCCAGGAGGGGAGGAGCAGATTCAGGAGCATTGCTGCTGCTGCTCATCATAAGCTTCTGGTCCTCATGGTGAAAGGGAGGCCTGGGAATCCCTTCCTTCCTTCTCTCTTCAGGGAACTGAGAAGTGCCTGGAAGCTCCCTAACTGCTCCTCAAAACCCAAGTGCACGAAGGTGCCTTCCAGAAGTTGGAAAGGGGCAAAAAACCTTAGTTAGCAAGAAAGGCAAACAATAAAGAGACCAAGAAGTCAAACGGCCGCCCTAGGAAAATAGATCTGAAACTCAGTAAACTTAGAAAAAGTAATCAGGCAAAGAGGCAAAATTAAGGTGTTCAGAGCTACCGCGTGAAATAGATATTTCTGATTAAAGAAATTGCCTTCCCCATCCTTGCTTCGCGGCATCGGGGTGACAGCCGCCCAAGGGCCGCGACCGAGCAGCTGTCTCCCTGAAGAGCCCCCAGCGAGAGGGGGCCCCTTGCCCATCCCCCACCCCCTTGCATGGCAGGGTTGCAGGTGGAAGAGGAGGGGGGAGGGCAGGGGAGGGGGGAGGCAGCTTCCCTGAAGTGGGCAGAGGGGGCCCGGGGAACTGGGCCCCCAGTATCTGCTCACCCTCCTGGCCAAGAGGCCTGCGCCAGCCCACTGCTGCGATGCCCACAGAAGCCCTTGGGGCTCACGGCCCCCCTTCTGAGGCCTCCCCCCCCCCCGCCGTCACTCTACGCCCCCTCGGCTTGGATCAGCCAGAGACCCTCAAGGAACAGAGCAGGGAGGCATTTGTTGGGGGCCCGAAGTGGAGCCCGACTAGGAGATCTTCAGGCCCTCGTTGACAGGGACCCCCACCCCTAAAAGAAAGGGCTGCCCTTTGTGACCGTGTGCCTGTGCTTCGCAGTTTGTTAAGAACAACCTGAGCCCCATCTGGGAACCCTTCAAAGTGTCCCTGAACTCCCTCTGCAGCTGTGAAGAGAAGCGGAAGCTGAGGGTGAGTTTTTGGGGGTGAAGGGCCCCCAGGATGCTAGAATGGCGGCTTACACACAGTGCCGACATGTCTTACGTGCCGCGTACCGACGCCTGAGACCAGCCATGTGTCTCTGGGTTGGGGCGATGCGGTTGTCCCGCCTGCATCCTCCTCCTGGCGTGGGAGGGGGGCCGGATGAGGGGACCGGACCCTCAGCAGAAAGGGCCAGTTCCCGCAGGGTCCTGAAGGGCCGTCTCCTTGTGTGCAGTGCGTCGTCTTCGACTACGACTCCCGAGGCAAGCACGACTTCATCGGAGAGTTTTACACCACTTTTGAGGAGATGCAGAAAGCCACGGGTGGCAACAAGGTTGGTGCGCAGGGAGCAGGCTCGGCAGCCCACCAGGAAGTCCCAAAGCCGGGGGCCTTCCTGGAGAAAAAGCCCACCCCGGGGGCTGGGTGGCTCTGGCCTGTGCCCCGAGAGCTGAATCTCCCAGCAGGAATAAAACGAGACCCTCTTTCACTCCTCCCCAAATCAGATCCAGTGGGACTGCATGAACCCGAAGTACAAACTGAAGAAGCGAAACTACCGAAATTCTGGCGTGGTCATTCTCCTCGACCTGAAGGTGAGTGGAGAGTCCAGGGGTATCAGAGGGGGCTGCAGGGGCCTCGGCAAAGGGGCATCTGTGGAGCGGTGGGCACTGGCCTGCTATGAATGTTTGCAGCCCAACCAAAAGAGCCCCCTTCGTCCCCTCAGCGGGTTACGGCAGGCCCGGGCCCCTCCTCGTAATCCTCTCTGCCCCTCCCCATTGGGCTCCTGCCTGCTGGGTTGCAGATCTGTCACCCTGAGTTGGGCACAGAGCTTGGCTGGCAGGAAGAAGCAGGTTTCACCCACCTCCGCTTTTGGCTGATGCCCGGTTTCTCTGGAAGATTCACAGGGTCTACTCCTTCCTGGATTACATCATGGGCGGCTGCCAGATCCACTTCACAGTGAGTAGCTGTGCCCGGCCTCCTCAGTGGGCACACAGCGAGCCAAAGGTCTGTGGCAGCCGGAGCCAGGCAGGAGGACCCCTTCTGCTCCGGCCCAAGTGCACAGGCACTTTTCCGGGGTGGGGGGGTGGGGTGGGGGGCTTGTTTATCAGTTCCTGCTTTTCCACTCGCAGCCAAGTTGTGCAGATAGGGGCACACTGTCTGTCCTCACCTTGGCAGGTGAGATGTCGCCCCTTGCAGGTCAAGTGCAGGGGGGGCGGCAGGGGGCTTTGCAAGCGTGGGCTGTGGATCTTTAGCTGTGCCTCCAGGCGAGCTGGCTGCATGCCAGCTCCTTGGTCACCTCAGCTTGTTGCCATCCCTGTTGGAGCGCCCGCCCGGTTAACAGCTCTGCACAGATTTCTCTCCTTAAAAACAAGAAGCACGCAGATTGCGTTTTGAAAGAGCATCTCCTTCCTGGAGTGAGTCAGTTCCCAGAACATGCAAGGAACAGATTGCTGGCTCCCAGCCCACTTCGCTCGTTAGGGCATGAGATGGGCAGCATCCCAGGAACGAGAGCCCGTCACATTCGGGGGGGGGGGGGGTGTGAGTGTGCGAGCGAGGCGCGAGGGAGAGAGACGGAAATTCTTGCATCATTCCGAGTCCAGGGCTGATCGCAAAAAACAGGCTAGGCCAGATGATTTCTCTTTACACCCCCCACCCCCAGGACAGTTTGAGTAGCAAATGTAGAAGACCCTGAGGATGTTCCTCTCCAAATCTTATGCCTCTCAACTGTGGCCGATTTCGGTGCCCATCATCCCCAGGCCCCTTGACAAATGCTGGGGAGGGCTGGGTGTGCCCCCCTTGATTTAGCCTAAAAGCTGGGGAGACTCACCTTTGGAGCTGGGGCCCCTCCTGGCTCCCTGGCTCCAACCTCTTCCCCGTCTGCCTTCCCCCCAGGTGGCCATCGACTTCACAGCCTCTAACGGGGACCCCCGAAACAGCTGCTCCCTTCACTACATCAACCCCTACCAGCCCAACGAGTACCTGAAGGCTCTGGTGGCCGTGGGGGAGATTTGCCAAGACTATGACAGGTGACGGAGGGGGGCTCAGGGTGGCCAGGCCCCAGGCCCTGCCCTGTGGGTTCACCCCCTTCCTCCACCCTTCGGGCACCATGCCCGCCTGGATGGGGGAGGGGCAGAGAGATTAGGCTCTATAAAGCCTTCCTCAGGATCTGTGGCACGCCAAAATGGTTGTGGCCCTGATAGATGTACCTCTTGGTCATTCTAGATGTGATCTGGTGCCTTTGCGCAGAAGGTGTACCTCTGAAGACACACACACACACACACACACACAGAGCAGCTGGGAGGGGTGACGGTTCGGGGGGCACAGAGGAGGGAATGAACCCCTCCTTGGCTGCTGCAGGGGTTGAGGGGCTGGGGAAAGTCCGCCACCCAATTCTGCCCAGCTGCTTTCAGTCTGCCGGGAGGGGATGACGCTGCGCAGGACCCCCGAGGCATCCCCCCCGATCTCCCACCCTGGCTAGCTGGAGCTTTCATCCCAGTGGGAACACAGCCGCTTTGGAGAGTCTCCCCCCGGGATGAAGCCGGGGGTCTTGGGGGAAAGCCGAAGGTAGGGTGGGACTGGGCGATCTGCAGCCGGGGTGACCCTGACTCCTGCTTCTCCACAGTGATAAGAAATTCTCCGCCCTGGGCTTTGGAGCCAGGATCCCCCCCAACTATGAAGTAAGTCAAGGGACCCGAGAGGCGATGGTTGGGGCGGGGCCGGTAGAGGAGATGCGTCCTGGTCCCAAAGGCAGCTGGCACCACCCGGGAGGAGGTCGGTCACTGTTTCCGTGGGAGGCCGGATCCCCCAGCTGCGTGGGCTTCGATCGCACTGCCGTGGCTGCCCTCTCGACTGTTTTGACCACCCCTGGCATTTCCTCTCGTCTGTCCTTTATAAGAACACCGGGAGTTTTGCAGCATCTTGTTGACTGGCATGTTTCAGGGCTCAGAGCGAGGCTGGCTCTTGAAGGTTCTGCCCCAGTCGAGCTGTTCAGCCTCAGGGTCCCACGAGCCTCTCGGCTGCTTTGCTGCCACTAATTCGGGACCTTGCTGCCCGGGCTTTCTGGACGTTGGCGTGCCTTTCATGCTCCGGCAGCTGCTGAAATGGGTGAATGGCACTTGTGCCACCTCTGCACCCAGTCCCTGCCCCTGCCGCCCTCTGGGCCTCCCTCCACCCTCTCCTGCCAACCTGCTGAGACGTAGGATCTCCCTGGCACTTTGACAGCTCTGAGTCCTCCAGGATAATGGAGCAGCTGCCACAGCTTCCATCCACAACATGATGCCCAGCAGGGCAGCCTCCGAAGCGGGGGCTGGAGGAGGCTCCATGATCAATCAATCTTGAACATGCCATGCATGCATTGGGGGGGGGGGCAGCTCAATTGGGGAAGCCAAGCAGCGTACTGGAGCTGATGCAGGTCCAAGCGAGAGAAGGCGGCGAGGAGAATCCTTCTCATACAAGCCTTCCTTCCTCCCTCCCTCCCTCCCTCCCTCCCTCAGGTCTCCCATGATTTTGCCATTAACTTCAGTCCAGAGAACGATGAGTGCGAAGGTAAGGGCACGGTCTGGATGGCTCCTGTTCTGTCCGCTTTTCTGATTGGCACCTTCACCGATGCTTGTTCCTGCCCCTGCCAGGCCAGTAAAACTGCTGGAACCTCTGGCTGGATTAGCACATCTTCGCTGTAGCTTGTCCATACAACACGTCTTCCCCTGGAACAGCTAAAACCCATTCTGGATTCAGAAAAGGAAAAAAGCACGCAGAAATGCCTGTAATCGCTGCCCAGAGGCTTCTTGAGAGCAGTAGGAAGGAGGTTTCTCTGCTCCTGGCCTAAGTTCAAACTTTCCTTTAACTTGGAAAAAACTCCCCCCTCGCTGTGCTGCTGTCCCCCCCCCCCCCCAAAAGGAGCACCACTGAATATGTCCCCTCTCCTTGTTAGGGATCCAGGGGGTGGTGGACTCCTACCAAAATTGCTTGCCCAAGATACAGCTCTACGGGCCGACCAACGTGGCACCCATCATCTCCAAGGTGGCCAAAGTAGCCGCTAATGAAGAGAAGACCCAGGAAGCTTCCGTGAGTGCGTGGGAAGTGGCAGAAAACTTCTGGGGGGACGGGTTCGGGATTGAGACTCCTCAGACCTCGGTGCTTGCACATTTGCTGGAATTTAAGCCCTGCTGCCAAACTTCCAACGAGCTTTCCCTTTGCTTGATGTAGAGCTGTAGAGCAGGGAGGGAGGGGGGTCACTGTTGTGGATTGGGCCCCTTGCCGACATACATGGAAGCATTGGACAGGCTGGGGGGGCTTTAGCAAAATTCTTCCTCCACTATTGACATGCGCCAAGCAGGCAAGGACTGAGGGCCACGCATGACTTTTCTCTCCTCTCAGTTCTTGGCTCAGTGAAAGCTTTGCTGCCGGTCCTATCAATTAATGACAGAGAGCAGCTAATGCCTCCTTACAGGCCTGGGGTGTGAGTGAGTGGGAGGGGGGAGGGATGCAAACGCCTGGACTTGTCGGAGCAGGGAACAAAGGCTGGGGAGCAAGGGGGGGGCGATGGGGAAGCAGAAGAGTCCGCCCCAACCTTACTGGACCTGTCAGTTCGGTTTGACATTTTGAGTCAGGCCAATTTGATTAAGGAAAGCAATTCAGCTTAAAAACAACAACAACAAATGAATGGCCTGATCAATTCAGAGACATCTAATTTGACAATTTGTTTTGAAGCATTGATCCGATTTCAGAATTGGAAGGAATTGCCTTCCCGTGGAATCTTGGAACTGAAGCTTCATTCAGCCTTGCAGGGACCTTCCGTAGGAACTAGTGCCGGGCCCCCAAACTCTGGGCCCCTGCAACGTGTTGGGTGGCATCAGCACCTCCTCAGGCCTTGGCAGAACCTCCAGTGTTAACTGGGGGGGGGGGTGCCTCTGCTGCTCCCAGTCCTGGCTGCCACGGAAGTTGTACCACTTGATATATGCACAGGAAACCTGCAGCTCAGGAACACACACACACACACACACACACACACACACACACGCTTGTCCTTTGCCAAGAACACAGGAGGTGCCTGTCTCTGGCAGTTCGCCCTTCCTCCGCCCCATCTTCTTGAAGAATGAAGCCCTAAGGGGACGGGTTGATTAACCCGTGGTCAGTTACCATGGAGCCTGGTCTCTCCTCACTGGCATCCCAAGTCTCATGTTCCAGGATGACCCTGAATGGTTTCTGGCCTTTAATGTGTGGCAGCAAGATCTGTTGATGGCTGTTGGCTTAGAGGCTTGTAAAAGGGGAATCGTCGGTGGAGGAGATGTGTCTACAACCATTACTGTCCTCTCCAAGATCTCTCCCATCTTCATCCTTATTTCACAAGCGTCTCCTGACTTGGCTCATCTTTCCGCAGCAATACTTCATCCTGCTGATCCTGACCGACGGGGTTGTGACCGACATGGCGGACACGCGGGAAGCCATCGTCCGTGCCTCCTACTTGCCCATGTCCATCATCATCGTGGGGGTGGGCAATGCCGACTTCACTGACATGCAGATTTTGGACGGGGACGATGGGATCCTTCGTTCCCCCAAAGGCGAGCCCGTCATGCGGGACATCGTGCAGTTCGTCCCCTTCCGAGACTTCAAGAACGTAAGTCGCCCCCCAATGCAGGACAGCTAATGCCCCCCCAGCTAGTTGGCCCTCACTGATTCTGCAGCCATGGGCACCTCCAAGGGACGCCCTGCTCCCATTCCTTCCAGCATGAAGTCAGCCATCTTTCCTTCCCTCCAGCTTAGCTGCGGGTTCCTCCGGGGATCCATTTGGAACAGCTTTGCCAGGCCTCTCCTGGCCTTCCTGCTCTGCTCCCTTCTCTCCTGGGGCTGCCCAGATGTTGCCAGGAAGGCTGACTCCCGGCCTGCCCTTCCCGCCATCCGTCCAACCTTGGCAAGGCCCAGCGTCTCCCGCGCAGAGCAGAGCAGAGCAGGGGTCTGCCTGATGATCACAATCGTCACTGGACACATTGCAAGCCAAACGGGATCTCAGGCTGACGTGGTCCAGAAAGCACGGCTGGGCCCCTCCTTCGCGTGAGGCAGAGTTCGGCTCTGCTTGTCAAGTCGGTCTAGGAAAGCACGGGGTGTCCGAACGGCTCTCAAAAGTTTTTCCAGCAAGGAAGCTGCTGCCCGTGCCCCTGACGGGCAGAAAAGGAGCATCCTCACAATTCTGTTGTGTGTTTTACGTGCCTGTATATTCTGGGGTTGCAAGTTTTGAACAGGTGGGGTTTCTCCTTGGGATTCTTTCCCTGTTGTTATTGGCCGTTTGAACCTCTTCGTATTCTTTCAGTGTGTTTGCAGCCTGCCTAGAGGACGCTGTTACGGAGAGGTCGGTATTGGGCGGGGAGTGCCAGCTAACCTCTCAACCCCCTTTGCCTTCCAGGCTTCCCCTACTGCCCTGGCCAAGTGTGTGCTGGCGGAGGTGCCCAAGCAAGTGGTGGACTACTACAGCTACAAGGCCTTGCCCCCCCGTTGCCCCAAAGGCAGCACCCCCGACTCCGCTCTGAACTCGCCTCAGTGACCCCGCCGACCTTGGCCACCTCGTCTGTCTCCCTCCCTGTGCTCCTTCCCCAGGAAAGCGAGGCCTCCCCCTCCCCCCTGTGCAGAGCAGGACGTGTTCTTGGCCCCCCTTCCATTCGGGCACAGCAGCAGCGATGTTGCACAAGAGTCTGGTGTCTGAGCCAGCAAGTCCAGGAATGGCCCTGCTATGAGGGAGGGCAACCCCCCAACCGAAGGGGGTAGAAAGAATTGCCCTGGGCAGCAGCGGCTCCCAGCTGGGCAATGCCAAAGAGCCGCCGTGACTGCCAAGAAAGTGAGAGACTGTGAAGAGAGGAGTGGGTGTGCAGTGCCCTTTGCCCACAGTCATGGCCATCCAGATACACCCATGAGGGTGAAAAAGGGGGCTTGGGTCCTCTTGACCTTGACTTTGGTCCCTCCCAGGCCTGAGAATAAGCTTCCGTGTGTTTTACAGTCTCCCCCTCAGTGAAACTGCTGAGGGAATCAGCAGCTCCCCTTCTCTTTGCAATGGGACCCCCCAGAAATGGAGGGGTAAATAAAGCAGGGTGTTCTGGGGCGTGGACGGAACAGAGAGGCACCCCAACAGGCTGAGCTTCGCAGAGGGGGGCTGACGTGCCCCCGGGCTGGGCGCCTGAGGGAGTCACCAGCCTGCATTCTGCAGATGGAGCCCAGGATCATCTGCCGGAGGGCTTTGGGCTCTTGTGAACAGACCTGCAGCACCGCAGCACTTCCTGCGCCAGGACCTCGGAGAAGCAGGGGCTCGGCAGTGAGATCCTTGCCGTGTCAACTGAGGCGTCGTGGCGGGACCCTCTCCCCTCCCCTGGGGCGCAGAAAGGGCTCGGACGGTGATGAGGCTTCCCCTCCACACGGCAAAGGGGACACAGCCACGTTGTGGAGGCACTTCTGTCCGTTTCACGGCCTCACTCTGTGCACAAAGCAATCCGGGTCCGGGCCCCCTTTTCCCTCCTTGTGCTACGTGGTTGTCTTTTGCTGTGATGTTGTCATTTGCTGACGGTTGCATGAGAAATTCTAGATGTACCAAGGAAGACAGCCCAATAAAAGAAGAGATTATGTTTCCTCGGCACTCCACCTTTTTGATGGGGGAAGGCAAAAACGACCCTGTAAACACCTTGAAGCAATAGTGGGGCTGCACGCTTGAGCCCGTGTTAAACATGACACCATTCCTGGCTGGAGACAAAGGCATCGCCTGTCCCAAAATGGGCTGTGGCACCACTTGGTTTATTTCACAGCCATGGTGACAAGAGGGGTACTTAGGTGGTTAGTGGCCAAATCTGGAGCAACAAACTGCATGTACGAGCACAGCCAGACTTCAGGTGGTTTAGCTTTACAAAGGGGGTGTCGTTGAATTTGAGAACTGGCAACACATTATTTAACTGGCAAAAAGGTATGGAGGACGGAGGTTCTAGGTAGTCACCCCAGGGACAAATGCCACTGCGAAAAACAAGCCTTCCATACACATGCAGGATTATGCCCAGTCATAGGACTGGGCAGAAAGCCTCCCCTTCACCCACGGCTCTTTCGGCAGCTGTGACATTCCAAATCTCATCACATTCTTCTCTCCTTAAAACCCTTTCCAAGCTTTGCATTGTTTGAAGACACAGGATGCCCGTTCTCTGACCGAACTGTCTGGTTTGGAGAATTGATGCCAATTAGCCCAGAGCAAATTGCAATGAGGGTTGAAGGCAGCGGCTTTGCCTCCAAAAACGAAGCACTAAAGGAGGCCAGAAGGCAAGAAAGCGGAACACGCTGGTGCTTTCAACCCACTGGGTCACGTCCTCCCACAAGAGCAAGGAACGGTTGAGCGGCTCGGCTCCCTCAGTGACAGCTCTCCAGATACTGCCAGGGCACGATTGCAACACCTTCTTAATGGTCTCGTGTTAATCTTATTGCAGCAAGGAATAACCGAGAGAGTTGTGGCACCAAGCAAAGTAACACACATTTGTGGAATTAGAGTCTGTGTTATCAGATATTATCCCAAATCAGAGGAATAAGTGCACATGGGTTGGGATTGTAGAGGAGGAGGAGGAGGAGGAGGAGGAGGAGGAGGAGGAGGAGGAGGAGGAGGAGGAGGAGGAGGAGGAGGAGGAAGAAGTTGAGGCGCAGGAGGCCATTCCATAGAACTTGAGTGGCCACCATTCATACCGCAGCCCAAGTACACACATCCCAGCTTTGCTAAACTCATTTACGCATGTAATGTGATCAAAACTCATTATCGTGATCCGAACCATCATCGACAAAAAGAGCTGCTCGATAAATTAAAATTCAGTGCTTAACATGACAGCTTCTCTTTGAACTTCTTTTGTTCAAGAATAGCAGCCGTAACTATCCTGGGAGGGTGACATGTTCCCCTGCTGGTATGCTGCCATATTCGGGAGAGAAAGCTAAATTAACTGTAAGGCTGGGGGAGGAAAGGGGGGAAGCACCATTCAGTGGATCTCTTATGCAGTTAATCAGACGGAAAAGAGAGCTTCAAAATGTATGCCTTGAAGGTTTTGCCTTTCGGCTGGTCTGCTGCTTTTCTTCCTTGCCACCGCTGCTTACGCCTGCTCCGAGAAACACTTTCAGCAGGGGGCCTTCCAATTTCCATCTCATGACTAGTCTCAATGTGAGCCGTGTCAGCCAGCAAATGGTGCACAGATTTTCTTGTACGTTCCTGCTTTTGATCACAGTCACCCGCACTCACTGCCCAGGAGCACAGCAAGAAGAGATTCCAATGCAGTCAGCGGTTCCATGTGATTAACTGCTGCTTCATACCATTCACAATGAATAAAATGCCAAGTACTGGGAGCTCTGAGACTCAAGGGGAACATCGAATGAAGACTGAAATGAAGCATCATCAAGGCCATTGCGTCCCATAGTAATAAAATTAAAAATAAGGGGTTGTGTGGGAGAGAGAGAAAGGGGTTTGGGGCAGGGAGACCCATGCCAACATTCTTGGCAAGTGGTTGCCACGCTCTTTCAGCACTTGGACAGCACCAGCCGAGCCACGGTGTGACGTGTGACTCCTGATCTGGGTTTGTGGTGCTTCAGGACCATGGACAGAAGAAGAGTTTCCATGGCCAGTTTCCAAAATAACAAATATGTTGGGTTTCCAGAAAACGAGCCAACAAAAACATCCACTTTTCTATCTCTCTGTTGTGTTATGTAGCCATTGATTGGTTTTAAGGTTTTTTTTTTAATTGGTTAAGCTTTAATAAGTTTTAACCAGCAGGAAAGGCATGTTACGGGTCCCATCTATGAAAGAGTATCATCTGGTAGGACCCAGGAAGAGAGCCTTTTCTGCCGTGGCACCCACCCTGCGGAACATCATCCCTCTGGACCTGAGATTGGCCCCGACCCTCCCAGCCTTTAGGAAGGCCCTGAAGACATGGCTCTGTCACTGGGCCTGGGCGTCTGGTAATGGCGGGAAGCTCTGTGTTGAGCTGATGTAGGATGAATTCTGCCACTGGTCATAATTTTCTGTTTTTTAAATTGATTATGGATAGTTTTTATATGTTTGTATATTGGTTTTTAACTTGTTTTTAACAGATTGGTTTTACCTGTTGTGAGCCTCCCGGAGTCGCTTAGATGACATGGGTGGCCATACAAATCAAATTGATGATAATGATGATGATGATGATGACAGGGGTTCCAGTTCTCCAGCATGGAGCTAAGACTCATAATTAAAATCTTTCTTGCCTCCTTCATGGATTGTTCAGTCGTTTAGTCGTGTCCGACTCTTCGTGACCCCATGGACCATAGCATGCCAGGCCTTCCTGTCCTCCACTGTCTCTCGGAGTTTACTCAAATTCATGTTCATTACATCAGTGATGCTATCTAACCATCTCATCCTCTGCCATCCCCTTCTCCTTTTGCCTTCCGTCTTTCCCAGCATCAGGGTCTTTTCCAGTGAGTCCTCTCTTCGCATTAGGTGGCCAAAGTATCTGAGCTTCAGCTTCAGCATCTGTCCTTCCAATGAGCAGTCAGGGTTGATTTCCTTTAGGATTGACTGGTTTGACCTCCTTGCAGTCCAAGGGACTCTCAAGAGTCTTCTCCAGCACCACAGTTCGAAAGCATCAATTCTTCGGCGCTCAGCCTTCCTTATGGTCCAAGTCTCACAGCCATACATTACTACTGGAAAAACCATAGCTTTAACTATACGGACCTTTGTCGGCAAGGTGATGTCTCTGCTTTTTAATATGCTGTCTAGGTTTGCCATAGCTTTCCTCCCAAGGAGCAAGCATCTTTTAATTTCATGGCTGCAGTCACCGTCTGCGGTGATCTTGGAGCCCAAGAAAATAAAATCTGTCACTGCTTCCATTTCTTCCCCTTCTATTTGCCAGGAAGTGATGGACCAGATGCCATGATCTGGGTTTTTTTAATGTTGAGTTTCAAGCCAGCTTTTGCACTCTCCTCTTTCACCCTCATCAAGAGGCTCTCTAGTTCCTCTTCACTTTCTGCCATTAGGGTGGTATCGTCTGCATATCTGAGGTTGTTGATATTTCTCCCGGCAATCTTAACTCCGGCTTGTGATTCATCCAGCCCGGCAATTCTCATGATGTACTCTGCATATAAGTTAAATAAGCAGGGTGATAATATACAGCCTTGTCGTACTCCTTTCCCAATTTTGAACCAGTCGGTTGTTCCATGTCTGGTTCTAACTGTTGCTTCTTGACCCGCATACAGGTTTCTCAGGAGACAGGTAAGGTGGTCTGGTACTCCCATCTCTTTAAGAATTTGCCACAGTTTGTTGTGATCCACACAATCAAAGGCTTTAGCGTAGTCAATGAAGCAGAAGTAGATGTTTTTCTGGAACTCTCTTGCTTTTTCCATGATCCAGTGAATGTTGGCAATCTGATCTCTAGTTCCTCTGCCTCTTCGAAACCCAGCTTGCACTTCTGGTAGTTCTCGGTTCACATACTGCTGAAGCCTAGCTTGTAGGATTTTGAGCATAACCTTGCTAGCATGTGAAATGAGCGCAATTGTAATGCAATTAAAAATTTTAATGCAATTAAAAATGCATGAAGATCCTCTACCTTACTGAAATAAGCTCCCTGTGCCAGTTGCTCCAACCTGCCATCTTTAAGATATTCTGGTCTTTGTTTACCTTGGTTGAAAATTCTGGGAGTTGAGATACATCTGGACAGCAGCAGACCGAGGAATACTCTCTAACATTGAGAAGATGGACTCCCTTTTCCCCCAACCAGTTTAATACATGGTTATGTTCTGAGATGCACCCTTCCTTACATTTGGACACAAATTTGTAAAATGTAATCACATAACACAGTGCGATAATTTAATACGTTCCTCCCATACACGCGTGCACACCCCGCCCCTCCAAAGCAGGTTTGAGCATCCCTCAAGCCTGCCATAACGCTGGGGCATTCAAAAGCATCAGTACCCCCACCTGACCCCCTCCCCAGCAAAAGGAGCCAGGCTCTAACCATGAAACAGCTCTATTCAACAGAGACAAAGTGATTATTTCTGACTGTCAGGATAATTGCTCAAATTGTTCTCGCAATAAATGGGGCTTTGAAGCGAGATGTATTCATGCTGACAAGGATGAAGTTGGATGGGAAAGCACCTGCTGTAGCAAATGGGCTTGCATGAACCCCGGAGTCTGGCAAAACTGCTGGAGGCTGAGATTTCTGCGTCCCTGGTTTGGATTGTTCAAAAGGCCCCTTGGTTGTCCTGCTGGCTGGCTGGTTTCTGAAAGCCGGCCGGGCCCCACTGGAGTCTCGTTTCCCCAAAGAGCCTCCATTATTTTTATTTTTTATTCATTTATTTATTTTCTATCCTGCCTTTATTAGGTCCTTGGCACTTTTGGCCCCAGCCTTGTAAGAGGAACAAGCTGGTAAGGGAAGAAGGGCTGCGCGTGAGGGAGGTAAGGGGTGTCCTCCGTGTGACTCCAGACCTGCTGATCTCTTCCTCCTCAGGAGCAAATGCAACCTGATCTTGACCTTCCGGCTCCATGCAGAGAGATCCACCCACCGGCCCATTCAGCTCTTGCTAACGTTGAAAGGGAATCCAGAGCTGAATGCTCCAGATGCCCCAATATCCTCACCATCCATTTTGCCCCAGATACTTACCTCCCCCACCCCCACTGATCAATCTGCCACAGATTCCTTATTTATAGCTCCTGATTCATCTCTGTATGAAGAGGGATAATAGATGTCACCATAGTAACTCCTGTGCCTGATAAGAGTCACGCTGGAGCCCATCCCTCTGCTGGGAGCAGATGTTTCTTGGAGGGGGGGAACTGGAGACCCCCTTGTGAGCTTCCGCCATGGCCGAGGGGGCCCCCTCGAAGGGGAGAAACCGGCTCCCTCCTCTGCTCTAGCAAGACCATCTTTGTCTGGCTCAGTCTTGTGCGTCAGCTGCTAATCCTGGGCTCCCATTCCTCGTCCTAAACAGGGTGTGCACCGAGCAGAGACCAGTGGAACAAATACAAATCGCCTTCTTTCTTCCATTCGATGTAGCTGTCCTTAAATGGAGGAAACCTTAGAGAAAAGCTAAAATGTGTTGCACCAGGTTGTTTGCACCATGAAGGGAAGTTTCATGCTGCAAACTCATATCCTCTTGGACAAGGACGATCGGCCTCTGTAACCATTTGCTTCTCTTCTCTCGATGAGGTTGTGGAAGGTCAGGACTAGGACGTTGCTGAGAATGTTAGGTGAGCAACGAGGAGACCAGGTTTAACTTCCCACCCTACTTAGAGATTCCCTGGTGCTGAAGGTAAAGAGAATAAACTTTTAAGATATCATAAATAAGGGATGGACTTTTCCTTGGTTTCAGCCATTGCAAACAATAATCTGACCAACTTAGACCACATGAGCCAAATGATCCCCTGTTGTTATTCTTGCCACAATTATTTGTCCATTTTCACTACTGCTTCTGCACCCCATGCGTCCTTCACCCATGTTCTTCTAGCTGATTTCTCTCCAAGAACGTAAGACCATCTAGCTGTGCTCCATGCCTCCACAAAGCTGGCTGAACTTCCCTTGAAAAACACAACGGCTCAAGTTTTAAAAGGAAATGAAAAGATCAACGATTCAAGAATTGGAGAAGGAGGGAGCCACTTTCTTTGCTCTTTGCTGAATTGAGTTGAAATTGGCTCATGAGAATTCACCTAGGAAATTCACTAGACTGCCCTGACCACAATGTGATGGAAGAGAAGAACTGAAGGTGCAATTTTGGAAGGTCTGCACTGCGGCAAATTGCGGCTGGCTTTGCGCAGAAGGCCGCCTCTCGCCACGAAAAGGTGTTCTTTGTGGCCTGGCACTCAGGTGCCTGTGGGTTAGCTCAGCTGAGGGAAGACGCTCTTGAGGGCTACCCTTCGATGCAGTGAGGCTGACGGGTAAGTGGGGTTGGTGCCTCTCTGGTTCCACGGAAGGCAGGCTGGCGGAAAAGTCACCTTGGGAAAACAATTCTTGACTTCATCATGTGCTGTGGATGGAAGAGGCGAGCTGCGTGTCCTGGTCTCGTCTCCAACTGTTGAACGCAGCTCGTGACGAAGCTATAGACAGATAACAAAGTGACCAGGTCAATCTGGGATCCAGAGAAGGAGAAAAGGAAGGGATCCGTGGATTCTCTTTTTCTGATTCCAAGCTCAGCTGGATTTCGCTGCCAGTATTGCTCTGCAGCCTAGTCTCTATAGCCATAGTGACCCTGCGAAAAGGTGTTCAGTCCTGGGTTCATGCCCTCTCTACGATCTCGTGGGCAATCAATGCTCTCCTAAATATGAACACACAGCCACGGTGTTCGCATAACACACCTAAGCGGGTCACTTAAAAACCTCATGGCTGTGCTGGCATTTTTTAAACTTGCGGGGGGCGGAGGGGAGACAGTGTGAATCCAGCCTGTGTGGTGGTTTACTGTTCAGTTGTGTCAGATGCACCCAGAAAATGGGTTAATTTAGTAATACACTGAGCACTTGGGTGAACACCGTTGAAGAGCCAGAGGCAGCACCCCACACACGGATTGCTCACGGCGGGCGGGGATGGGGGTGGCCTCCTGCCAGAAGGAAGCAAGTCCCAAAGCTAAAATCAAAGCCCTGGAACTTCCTTCACAGCCCAGCAAGAAGTGAGTCTTGAGGGAGGAAATGAAGATCTAGATTAGCACTTGATGGGAACCCGCTGAAAATCTCAGGCTGTAGGTAGGAAGGGGAGGTCAAGAGAACCCCACAAGAAGGCAGTGGCAACCCTCTTCCACGTGGTGGCCAAGAAAACCACCTGGGTGTGGAACGGAGGAGTCACTGGAAGTTAAGTTGGGAGGAGTCATTGCTTAAATGACACCACTGGAGGCATCCAGGAGACCCTGGGGAAAGGAATTCGGCTGGTCTTGAAGACCAAGTCCTACTGTGGCCACTGCCTAGTCCCTACCCAAGATCTGGTGCCATGATTGGCTTTTTGGGTGGACATGTCTGGGGCTGAACCCAGGAGCCTCTGCCCGCTGTGCCGTGAGATCTCCAGCCACAGAATCAGTCAGCTGCCCCACAAGGCTGGGAAAGACGCTGCCCCAGCTGCCCAGAGAGCCCTAGGAAATCAAAGCTAACTGGGCACAGGAGCTCCCTGGCATGGCTCGGAGGGGGTGGGAGCAGCACCAGCCGCCAGCTGCACTCAGAGATGCACAAAACACGGCTAATTGCAGGGGGTGATTGAGGCAGGGAGTGGGGACGATTACAGGGTACAAAGGGATGTGCAGACGCCTGTCCAGCAGTTCCCCAACCTCCCTCCCTCCCTCCAGACTCCGGAAATCAGTTCTCTACGATATGAACCCTGTCTGTCCATTCTTCCTTTTGGCATGCCCAAAACACAGTGGCGCAAATGCCCATCTTCCAGAACTAAGCAGGCTGTGCTTGGCCGCATCTCCAGATCAGGAAAGGTTTGACCAGTGGAAACAGGAGAGTGGCCTCTCCACTGCACCGTACAGAATTTGTGCGCCTGACTCCCTTTTGGTGCCCCCTCGCCCCCACCCCAGTCAATGCTCTACGCCCTCCTGCTCTGCTATTTGGCTTGCCGAAGGACCTGGGGCGGCTCTTTTGCAAATCACTAGGAAGTTCCTTCCTTGGAATTGTTATGCCTATTAATGTTTGCAGCTGTTGGCATGGAGAGAGACCTCGGTTTGCTTTCGTCCGGTCAAAAGCCTGGCTGTGGGCCTTTGGTGTTCTCCATTCAGGTGGAAGGTTCCAAACCAGATTAAGAACATGAGAACATGCGCTGTGCCCTGCTGGGCCAGGCCCCTGGTCCATCCAGTGCAGCAGTCTGTTCTCCCAGTGGCCCACCCGCTGCCCCAGAGGATGGCCGTCAGAGGGGTCCCGTGCCATCACGGCTGATAGCTGTTGATCCTCATGACTTCCATGAATTGATCCAACCCTTTTTGGAAGCCAGCCAAGCCGGTAGCCAGCACCACATCTCTGAAACAGCCATTATAGCAGCAGATGGCTCTTCATGTCCCGGATGTGAACTACTGGGCTAGGAATGACTTCCCTGTCTCCTGCATGGAGGCTCCTCCTCCCTTTTGGACTTGCTCCAAAGATTGAGAGAGCAAGAGCTCCATACCGCAACTCAACTGCTCGGTGTGCCCCAATGCCTCCCCGAAGAATAGGGAACCTAGGCCCAAATCAGGGGCTCTCACAAAGAACTGATAGCACCACTTGGTTACTGCTGACTTCCAGGTGCAATTCAAGCTGTTGGTTGTCACCCATAAAGCCCTTCATCATTTCTGGCTGACCAGTAAGATTTGGATCAGTTGGCACACTCCAGGATCCAGCTGTAAAATACCGCCATCGTGTGGGCCCTTGGAGACATGCTGTCCCAGCAGCTGTGGAATGGCGTTCCTCCAGGGTCAGTTCGGCCCTGACCTGTTGGCTCCTGCAAAGCCAGGCGGGCCTGCCTCTCTCCTCAGACCCTGGGTGCGGTGCAGTGCTCATCTCCCTGGTGGTATTTGGCGGGGGGAATATGTTTGTGTTAGTCATCCTCTGCAATGCGTGCCGTGTGTATTCTGCTGGTTCTATTTTGTTGTTATTCGATATTTTTACTTGCTGTCTTAATCCTATTGTAGAATCACTTTGGGATTAAGGATCATACAGGTAGATAGATAGATGATTAGATGATAGATGATAGATAGATAGATAGATAGATAGATGATAGATAGATAGATAGATGATAGATAGATAGATAGATAGATAGATAGATAGATAGATAGATAGATAGATAGATGATAGACAAATAAATAACCCAAGAGAACTGCACCAGCCTCAGATACAACTCAAAATATCGCTCTCATGTTCCAGAGCTGATTTGCAGAAAATGCTGCATCTCCCTGTACAAGCACCTCTCTTCTGTTCAACAAGACTTCTTGGGTGGGATGGGGGGACTCTTCTTGGCCTGAGGGCAGAACAACAGGGACAAGGGGCAGGGCCTTTTTGCAGTGTCCCCCCCCCCCCCCAGACTCCTTCTCCAAAGCGGCTTGCTGGGCCAGGAAGCAGAGACAGGAGTCGGTGCGGAGTCAGCCTGGGAGGCAGGAGGGGGCCTTTGCTTTTCATGCCTCTGTGACTCCACCAGCAAGATCTTTTCTAGCTTTGCAAATGGGGCGGGGTGGGTGGGGGGTGGCTGTCCTAGCCATCCTTGAAATCAGTGTGATTTTGTATTGTCTTTCCTGGTTCTTAAACAATATGTTTTGTTAGCTGTAGTGAAATAAAAGCAAACAAAATGAACCATTGGGGCAGGTCCTGTAAGGCTCCGCTCCACGTTTATTGGCTGCAGCAACCTTGGGGTGCCTGGCAGGGGACGGTGCCTCTGAAATCCAAGAAGGAGCTGGAGGGGCTCTCTAGTTCTGTCAAGGTGCCCGGTGAGGGCCCGGCACCCGCACCTCAAGGTTCCCCTGCACCACGCCACCCCCCAAGGGACAGTCCTACAGGCCCAGTCAAATTGACCCAGATGGAGCTAGACAGAGGAAGAACACCCACCCCCCAAAACAGAGGAGAGGCCCTAAGCCTTTTGTCCCCGTAAGTCATGTGTGGATGCTCAATTCAATCACAGGGGTGAAACTTTAACCCCGCGTGCACTTCCTCACTATCCTTTCTTAGGGCCAGCCCCCATTCGGGCAGAGAATTCTTCAGGCATCCACGGGCAAAGATGGCAAACAAAGACAGCAGACTGAGAGGAATGTGAGGGTGGCCTTGGAAGATGGGGGGGGGGGGGAGAGATGCCGCCTAGGGAACGATCAGATAAAAGAGAAAGGAGCCCGCAACAGAGTAATGGCCAAAGAGAGAAACTTAGAAAGGGCCCACCCTAATGACTCAGGCGGTAAAGGTAAATAGGGAGGGCAGGAGGTTTCTACTCCAGACTTGCAAGATTCTGCTAAGGTAGGAATTAGCTCATCTCCTCGTGTTTCCTGTCTGGTTTACCTGGGAGGACTGATCAATGTACACAGAGGCATTTGCACCAGATTGCCCCACCTTCTCGGCAGGCAGCATCCCAGCCAACTTGAATTTTATCCTTTGCAACTCCCCCCCCCCCCTCCTTCTGCTCCTCCCTTGTGGCCAAAATGCAAGGCTTCGGGTTGGCTTTTAGGCCCCCTGTACGATCTCACAGAGGCCCCATTCAGTCCCAACCCAGGTCCCTGGCAGAGACGTGATGGGGGCGAGTATATTTATTCAGCCTCCTGCCAGCTCCCCTTCTTCAACTGCTCAGAAATGCCTGAAGACTTGGGGGGAGGGGGAACAGCTGCCCACTTGCTCCATCCAATCTTAAGGTCCCCTTAATAGGACTCTGCTGCCCCCTTGTGGCGGCTGGTGAGGTGGGCGATGCAGCCTTAATTTCCTGGGGATCCTTTTCAACAGCCCCCCTCTGCCAACCAGCTAGACCTGGTGTTTGGATGAGGTCAGAGAACGTGTGAAGTGGTTGTTATTTAAGAAGTTTCAGAGGGAAAGGAGAAGCTTCAGGGACACTTGAAAGAGACTTTTGCTTAGGAAATTGTTGGCTCCCGTCCCTTTAAGCTAGACTGACAAATGACTATTTCTCCTGCTCTCCTGAAAATGATATTCACTGTCACACTTACGGCTCATTTTGCAATAAAAGAATGCAAGGTTTGTTTTTAGCACTATGACTTGACCCAGCCCATCTCTCCCTCACAAATTAGTTGACAGAAATGATCATCACATTCCTCTTGATCTCATTTTCACCAAGTTTGCCTTGTTTCCAGACCGGTTTAAAAACAGAGGCTCTAATTCTGCAAATACTCTGGGTAGGTGAACAATCTGTAGCCCAATGCTGATGTGGATGCAAAGTACTTGTTAGTTGAGAAGGCCTGGGATCGAAGCTCTGACCCCTGTTCCTCACCCCGCCAGTCAGCAGCTCAGCCCAAAATGGTCCCTCAGATGCTGGAGCTGGATGGAAAGGAAAGAATTCCTGCTTGGAAACTATCTCATAAAAGCACAGCAAAAAGGGAAGGTTACAGACCTAATTGGAAAACGTCAATTGGTGGTGTAGCCCAGAAAATGGTCCTATATGTATCTAGAAGGGAAAATAGGCAAATTTTCACATCTCCATCCTAACAAGGGTCCAAAATTCAGGGTTCTCTCATCATTTGTGGAACTCCAGCGAAAGATCTGCCCCACCTCTCCCCAAGCGGAGCACCTCCAGGGCTGTTGGACTACAATTCCCATGGTCAGCAGCACCAACACACCTGGAAAACATCAGGCTGGGCTGCTCACCTGGCGGCGTTGAAGAATCAAGGCTGGGAACGAACTTCAGGTGAGGCCCTTGGGTTCTCGCTCTCTCTGAGCTTGTTGGCCAAGGGCTCCTCCGTTGGGCAGCCTGAGGGGCCATGTTGCCTTCTCGGGAGGAGGCCAGGCCATATAAGGCCCTGCTTCCCGAGGCTCAGGCCAAAACTCTTCCCTGGACAGTGGGTGTGGGCAGCTGCAGCAACAATCCTCCTCCTCCTCCTCCTCCTGATCATGTCCTCAGGCAGCCCCTGCTGTTGCATCTTCCTGCTGCTCCTGGCCTTTACTCTTGAGGAGGAGAGCTGGGCAGAGGCCAGAATCCCTTGGGCCAGAGGGCCCAAGCTACTAGTGCCTGGGCAGAAGAAGGTTCTGGGCATGCAAGGAAGGAGCAGAGGCAGGGGAGGTGGGCCCATCCTGAGCCTGGAGGGAGCCCCCCGCACCAGCAGGGGGACAAGGGTGCCTGAAGGCCTTGGGACGGGCCCGGCGACAGTGCAGGGCCCTCAGGGCGAGACCAAGCAACCCAGGCTGCACAGCCTGTGCCCGCCTGACAGCAACGGCCTGCGGCGGCATTGCCGGAGCTGGAGGGTGAAAGTGGGCCTCCTGGGCGTCCTGGGGCTGCTGGTCATGGGAGGCAACGGGCTGGCCATCGCGGTGCTGGCCTCCTCGGTGTCCGGCTGGAGCCACAGCAGCCGCCTCACGCTGCTCTCGCTGGCCGCGTCGGATGCCGCTCTGGCCGTGCTGGTGGTGCCCCTCAACCTGTACCGGGGCTTGGAGTTGGGGCCGGCAGCCCCCGAGGAGGCCGCCGGGGAAGAGGCCCCCTACTGCCGGGCGGTGGCCTTTGTCAACTCCAGCCTCTTCGGCGCCTCCCTCTACTCCCTGGCCGGGGTCTCCCTGGAGCGCTACGTGGCCGTCTTCTTCCCTCTCCGCTACGGCCGCCTCCTGAGCCGCAGGCGGGTGGCTGTGCTCATCGCGGCCGCCTGGCTCCTGCCGGCAGTCCTGCTGGTGCCGCTGGCCATCCCGGCCCCCGCGGCGGTGCTCCGGGTCCGCTTCTCGGCTGCCGCCCTGCTGTGTGAGCCGGACTACGGCTCCAACACCCTCTACTCCCTCTGGATCGCCGGCACCATCTTCTGCCCGGCTGCCGGGACCATCGCCTTCACCAACGTGTGCCTCTGGCGAGTGGCCCGCTCCCAGCGCCGGCGTGGAAGGGACACGGCCTTGCTGGGGAAGGCGGGGGGGCCCAAGAGGCTTCGGCTGCCCCAGCCGGATGCCGCCGCCCGCGTCCTGCTGCCGGTCGTTCTCGCCTTCTTCGTCTGCTGGGGCCCCTGCATCGGCACCATCGTGTACAACTGTAAGTGCCCCGGGGGGGCAGCGGGTGGCGCAGCTCCTCTCCCCGGGCGAAGGCGCAGAGGCGTTGAGACCACCTGCGTTCTTGCCCCAGGAGTGCTTCTTTCCACCCAGGCAGTTAGCTTCCTCCCTAGTCACACGTGCTGTGGCCAATGAAAACAACACGTGCTATCGGGGGTGCAGGGGAGGGAACACAGGGCTGTGCGATTGGCTCTCAGCAGTTTAAAATATATAGATCGGCAGTTGTAATGTGTAATTATGTTGTAATCAGCCTTCCCCAGTCTAGTGACCTCCAGAGGCTTGTCTCTGTGCAGTTCCAATTATCTCTCACCAACACAGAGGTTCTACACTTTTGAAAAATGCCAGGGGGCCAAAGGCTGGTGTATAATTTGTGTGCGTTGATGAGATTAAGCATTGCCATTTAGATCCAAAGGCTGGAAGTTGTTGAGTAAGTCTCCAGAGCTAGAGATTAGGTGTTCTGTCATCTGAGAGTGAGGATGGATTAATTGAAGAGAATGAGAGTGAGAGTGAGAATGGATTAGCAGAGTCCTGAGGACAAGTGAGTGTGGATGCTGTTTTAGCTTCTGCTACAGAAAGAGAAGGAGGTAATCAGGGTTGTGTACAGAACAATGTCTAATTCTTTGATTCATGCTTGTGAGTAAATTTAGCAGGCCTTTTGCAAAACAAATGTGTTTTGTCTAAACATGCAAATCCCAATGCTTAGACCAGCTTTCCTCAATCTGACCTCGTCCCAAAATCCCCAAACATGTTTCCTGAGAATTCTGGTTGCTGCAACACTACTGTACCTGGAAGGCATCAGGCTGGCGTAAACGATAAAGACTTGAACTCGCCTAAGGCAAGAGGAAGGAGCCAAGACATTCAGATAAAATGTGTCCTGTAAAAACTTACACCCGTCTTCTCTCTCTTCCCAGCAATCACTCAAGACAGAGTCCATGAATGGGTGGAATTCATTGCTTTGTGGCTCCCCATTGGCAGTGGCTTCCTCAACTGCTTTGTCTACTTTTGGGTCAACAGGAACTTCCGGCACAAATTCCAGAAGATTGGTCAAAAGCTCTGCTTGCCCTGCTGTCCAACAGAGCAGGAACTGTGGCCACAGCACCTCCACACCATCTCGGCTAACGTGAAGAAGGATCGTGAGCATCCAGGCCCTTCCCCACATTGCTCCTTCAGTATGTCCCCCTCCAGCAATGGCCTTCCTCTTTTTCAGGATGGCTGATAGCCTTAGGAATCCGATCCAGTCTTCTTTCATTGTGTGGGTTTGTAACTCTTAATGGACCCTCAAGCCCATTGTCTTTGTGCAGCTGAAGAAATATTTGTCACTTGGAAGACCCTGGACCCTTGAAGATAATTCAGGAAATGGATATATCAAGTCAGTTGTACCAAAAACTTGACTGCTCCATTACCTGGGGACAGAAATGCCAAGGAGAAGTGAAGGCTGCGGCCACCTCCCCAGGCTGGCCTGCTGTCTAGCTTTGCAGACATGCTTCTCCAGACAGCAGTGCAGATCAGTGACGGCTGATGGTGAAGCATCTGTCTGAAAAAGTTGGCTTGTTTACAAGGCCCCTCCAGGGCAATGTGAGGAAACCAATCCCTGGCGATAATCTCAGAGCATCTGGAATGAAATAGATCTCTGGGGCCAGCAGTGCTCACTTGCCTAACAGGACAACTTCAGCGCGTCTTGGCCTTTTACTCTCTGCCTTCCCATACAAACACTTTAGTAACCAACTTGTTTTGCAGTACCATGAAAAGATGAAAACCAGGGCCGTGATTTGTAAGATAACATCGCTTGGTTTTAATTCCCCTTTTTTAGTGGCTGGACTTCGCTATTCACTTGAGATTTAAGAGAAGGTTTTAGCTCAATCCATGGACTTGGCCACACACAGTTGAGCAGACTGGTTCCTCTCGGGGCCCTTAGTCATGCTCTGTGATGCATCTGTGTCTTTTGTTGATTAGCATATTACCCAATGGTCCTGAAAGAAGAAAAGGCAGGATGCTGTGAACTTGATTCAACTTCCTCAATAGTTTTTTAGAACATCACCCTGGTTGGGTCCTCCCTCATTGCACATCGTATCTCGGAATATGTCACACCTTTCGCAAGGTCACCTGGAATATGTTACAAGACCACTGAGCTTCTTCAATTTGGCTCATATCACCAGCAGCCTTTCGCAAGGTTGCGTCTTCCTAGCCCAGGCACCCTTTCTTCTGGCTCAGGCCTGTTTCCTCTTTAGCTGTCTTGAACACCCAGTTTCCGGTTACCTGTCCTTTCTCTGCAGTTCCTTCTCTTTCCTTAATTTTTATATAGTAAACTTTTAATGACTCAGGCTGAGAGCAGAGAACTGGTTGGAAGAGATCAAAGTCTAGGTTTGTTTTTCCGCCCCCCGACAAGAGTAATGGTTTGTGGGGTGGGGTGGGGTGGGGTGGGGAAAAATGCAGCATGGGTGTCCTCAGGGTATGGTCAAAAAAGTCAAGATGGTGGTCATGACAGTGAATGAAGATCCACCCATTTTTATGTGTGTCACAATAGGTGTTGCTTCGATCGCCCCTTTGTGGCTACCATCTTGACTTTTGGACCACACTCTGCAAACGCCTTGGAAATGCAGGCCGGGCCGCTACCTTGTTAGGCCGTTATTCTGCTGTGAGAACGAATTAGCTAGTCGGCCTTCCACAAAGCAGTGCCCCCCCTGCCCCCCGCTAGCACGTTCATCCTGCTGGGTAGAGAAGGTGAGTGTTTCGTCCAATGTGGCTGGAGGACGCTGGGTTGAAGAGGCTGGACCTTAGCAAGGTTTCTCTTTGGAGAACGGGCTGATTCATGGTGGCGCGTCAGAATCTTGTACTTTTTCCTCTTGCACGCTATCTTCCCTTTGGGCGTCTTCCCCAGCCTTGATTGTTGTGTGCAGGATTTATGGGAAATACATTTTATCACAGTCCAAAGCTGCTGCTGCTTTTTTTTTCTTTTTTTAAAAAAAAGTCTATGGTTTGAAATATTCTGTGAACATCCTTTTTTGTCTTGCCTTTATTGAATTATTGTACTGTAGTTTTTTGGATGAAAAATATTTAAGATGACATTTAAATGTATTAAATAAAAATAAAGGTGTTTTTGATTTAATAATCGTTTCCCTACTACCATTTGTTCCTAGGAGGAAGAAAACCTTGGTGAGGGGGCAGAGGGGGAGGTGTTATTAACCAATAATTTGAGTTACCTGGAGGAAAGTGCCACTGATGATCTTGTTCCTTTGCCACAACAATATCCTGATGAACAGAAGGGGAGACAAATACTCTCACCACGAGATTTCAGCAGAAAATCTTCATAATCAAAGATTATGAAGCTTCCTACTGTCTTCAATACATCTGACTTATCTGCAGTGCCGGACAAGGAAAGTATCCTGCCCTCTCCACCCATGGGCACGGGTCCCTTCTGTAGGACTCTACTGGACAGGAAGAACACACGAAGCCCCCTTCCCAGCCGGATGTTCTCTTCCAGGCTCATTCAGCTGCAGTTCCCACCACCCTGAGGACAGGATGGCGGGGGGGGGGGGGGGGGGCTGTTGTTCAGCATATCTGGAGGGAGGTCCAGGGGCTGGGGAAGGCCAGATGGCAACTTGAGTGTCTCCTTTTAGTAGAACACCTCCAAGTTTGTACCACAGAACTGCAGCTTTGCCTGCTCTTCTCAAACAGGACAATGTCCTGCTGTTGGCGGGGACAATGCCCGCCTCCCTCTACACTTTGGCCAATTCACTTGCAAAACAGGAAAAGGGAGAGGCGCAGCTGGAAAGGCAGCTGCCAGTGGGATCTCTGTACAGCTGTGTTCTCTCCAGCTCACTGAAAACCCATTTCTGTCTCCGCCAAAAGTCCTCCTGAGCACCTTAGCTGGCAGGAGAGGAGAGGAGAGGAGAGGAGAGGAGAGGAGAGGAGAGGAGAGGAGAGGAGAGGAGAGGAGAGGAGAGGAGAGATGTTCTGGTCATGTGGGCTATTCTCAGGCTTCTCCCCACAAGCAGGAGTGAACCACTAGGGACACTGCAAATAAGTCAGACTTACTGAAGAAAGTAAGAGGCAATAATCAAAGATTTCCAGCAACTGGTGTGAATCGAGAACAAGCCCTTAACTCTATCCACAGAAACCGTGTTCAAACCCTCTTGCATTTCGTCTTCCTTCTACCCTTCTTACTAAACTTTTTGGCCCCTTCTCTTGAGTGGCTGGCTTGGCTCCCTCTGTTTTGCCATCATCCAATGTGCTACCATGATGTTTTTCATGACTGTGTGAGAACGAACGCTGCTCACAGCCACAGACCTCTGTGGCCACTTCCCATGCCCTCTTCTTCCCAGCAGGAGACGGGCTTAGAAAGTCCCACGCTGCAGCTGCCGTCCTTAGACAAGCTGGTCCTGATGTCCACTTGTGAAGACCAGCAATGGTCTTGGGGCAGCTGCAGTCAGGCCATGTCCCACTGGAAGGGCCAGGGGTGGTCTCCCATTTCCTGCTGGTATTTCTCATTGAAGAGCATGCTCTGTTTTGGGGAGAAGTGGTTCCTCCAGTCACCAACAGTACCTAGAAGGGCAGAAGAGAGACCGTGCTGAATCTGCTTGTTCAAAGTGCACCACGTTTATAGCCTTCATCAGCAGAGAGCGCAGTCATCTTGCACGGAATGCTCGTGGCCTCCTAAGGGATGAGATGGACCTGGGAAGGGCGGCGCTGCTCCAACTCTCCCCAGCCCATGCGTCCCTGTTGCACTCACTGACCTTTCCTCATGAACTGGCTTTTCTGAAAATCCATAATCCCAGGAGGAATAAGCCTGCCGTTCACCATGTCGTTCTCTTTCATGACAGCAAAGCTGCAGTGTTCCTGTATGCAGGCAATCTGATCTGGCTGAACTGAGTGGCCCAGGAAGGCACTCAGCTGCTCCACACAGCTTTTCAGGTCCTGGGGGTGGGGAAGAGAAGGAGGAGGAGGAGGAGAAGAGGTGAAACAAAGCAGGGCCTGTATCCCCCACCAGAGGATACGGAAAAACCAGAACTCCTATTTTATCCAGGCTAAAAACTGCAGCCATCCACCCAGCCAAAAGCAAGATTGTCTGCTGCTTCCTGGCCAGCTCCAGTCAAAGATAATCTCCACCACCACCACCTCTTGCACTCGTCTGTGGGCAAACTCACTTGATGTAGCTCCTCATAGGTGATGCAGAAAGTGCCCAACTCCTCTGGGCAGCTGAGCCAGCCTTGGACGTGCTCAAACCAGGAACCGAAGTGCACTGTTTCAAAGCAGGGGGAAGACCAGGTTCAGGGAGGGAACGGAGCCGCTCTGCCTCCCACATCACCATCGTGGCCGCTAACCAGGAGCCACATCCTCTGCTGGCATCTCGGCCGGTTGGCTGTCCCTTACACTATGCTTATGATTCATCTGAGCCACAAAATGTTCCAAAGCAGCCGCTGCTCTGACTCAGTCTATCTCCTGGCCTGTTGCTGAAGAAGCGGGTGGGTGGGGGAAGAACCCCCAGCAGGATCCTGGCACAAGCAGCTGCTCTCTTTACCCAAAAGACCCCCTGGATGTGTTTTTGATATCTGCCCTGTGAGGCAGGAAGTCCTTAGGTGGAGGAATTGCCCTTTCTCTCCCCTAGAAAGGGCCACCTCCACAACTGTCTGCTTTAGAGAGGAGCTCCTCGCCCACCTTCAGGCCTGTAGAGCAGTGTTTCTCAAGCTTGGCCACTTTAAGACGGGTGGACTTCAACTCCCAGAATTCCCCAGCCAGCCATGGGTGGAATCTAACACAGCTGGAAATCCCTCAGAACAAATGCCTTTGGCCTCCTAGAAAGCATTGGTATACATTCCAGAGCAGCAATGTTTTTAAGGAAGCTTCACATAGGCATGGCAATGGTTATTTTTAAACAGTGCTTAAAAATAGAAAAGGGACCTTCCCAAATGTTTTTTTTAAAGAAAATCCAACCATTAACGCATCGCATCACGATTCAAAGGCATCAGGAACACATTCACCACCTCCAGCACCACCTGAAAAAGCCATCGCTCGCCTGGTGCCCTCCAGATGCGCTGAACTACAACCCCCAGGATTCCCAGTCAGCCTGAGCAAAACTATTCTCTACCACATCTGGAGGTCAGCAGACTGTGGGAGGACCCTAGCAGCCTTCTGTCTACAATTATGGCACCGCTGTTTCTGGGGGCTAATTGAAAACAGTTGCTACCAAAGCAGTCACAGTACTTTCAGCTAAAACACCATCCTTGTCTGGTTAAAACAAACGCACCACCCGGACAACCCCCAAGTGTGCAGTTACAATGCAAAATGTAAGATGAGAGCAGACTGTGAGAACTGCAAAGAGAGGCAAACGCCCACGATGGAGCTTGCAGTGAAACTGGAGACAGTGATTTAAACCACCATCCAGTTCCACCACCATCACCCCCGGCTGAACTGTGCAACGGCTTTGTGAGCACAATGACATGAGCCACCCCACGTTGGATTTACTCAGTAAATATAAATACCGATGACACTGAACTGAACGTCTGTGCTGTTATGGGCACCTAGGGGGAAAACCAACAGCCAGATCCTTCAGAGCTCTTCTACATACCCGTGCCAGCCAGGAACTCATGAAGGAAGTCCTCAAAGGAGGTCGGGTCAGGGAAGAAGTTGGCCATTCTCTGGAAATGGTAGTAGGACACAACAACATCTTTCGGGTTCCTGATCACATAGATCACCTGGAGCAGCGAAGAATGGACAAGCTGACCCCCCACTGGACTTCCTGTTTTCACCCCCTGCTCCTGCCTTGGGCCTCCCCTTGCTGCAGTTCCCTTGAATACCTTCACATAACGCATCATGGCTGGGCTCACGTCATGCTAAGCTGAAGCCAAATATGCCACATTATGGTTATGTACCTGTGAAACACTCTTTGGGACTAGGAGGGCCCAAGATAGCCCCACCTGAAGGTTTTGCCTCAGCTCTTCTGAATCCTGACTCTGAAAGAAATCCATGGGCTCTCTCCACAAGACGCACCTTGGGCTTAGATTTCTTCAGGGCAGGTGCCAGCACCGGCTGGGGCAGGTGGGTGGTGAGGAGGCGAGGACGTCCAAGGTGCTGAAGTTGCTCTTGGAAATAGATGTGCTCCAACCAGGGAACCCGAGCCCAGTTGGGAATAGTCTTTACGGGTTTGAGGTCGCCATTGCTGTAGATCAAGGTCAAGATTTCTTGCATCCAGGTGGTGCCTGGAGGACAAGGTAAGAAGATTGGTGGGGGTCATGACAACCAGTGGAACTACAGGAACTGCAAGAACCACAGAGGTTCTTGTTGGGAAAAAGATCGTTTGCTCACGAAGGAAGGATGATTCACTCATTCAGAAGGATGTATTCGGAGAACAGAAGCATAAATTAGCCCTGGGTTGCAGGCACATAGATCCTACCATCTCCGTAAGTCACACAGAACCATAAACGGTACCATTACTGTCTTGTAGCCCAAGGCCTAGAATTGTATGATAGCTGTACTTCCCCAGGGGCCTCCTACAACAGGTCTGTGCTTCCAATTCCAAACACCTCCAGTCAATAGTCCTAGATTTTGATCAAGCACCTGGTTTTCCCAGCCCTGAGGAGAGTTGTGGAGAACCTGCTCTGCATTTCAAAGCCCCGAAGCCCAGAATGCAATATTGCCCAGCAGCAAACACCCTCACCCTCAGGGCGAGACCCCAGCAACACCCAGCAGTCTTTGCCCCACAGAAGTCAGAGAGGCAGAGTTTAGATCACCCTCTTCTACAGCTCCTGTTTCATGTTTGCCTTTCCGCGAAAGTCCGTTGGCTGCTCTTGAGCCCTTGGCGGGGAGAGGTTTTACGCCCCCCCAGCTCAAACATTGCACAGGCCTCTCCATCGCTAACTCTGGCATCCCCAAAAGTGCACTGAGGGATCCTGCAGTGTGGTGGCTCTTCATCTTGAACTAGAGCAACTGTTAGCCTAAGCTGGTGTTTCTTCCCTGTTGTGCTGAGCTATGAGCGTTGGCACAGGCCAACTTCATATTCTTTTGGAAGGATGATATTCAACACAGCTTCTTTGGTCCTCATTGTTGCCCCAGAAGATATGCTGTCGGGCTGGACATCTCTCATTTCCCACTGCAGACCCAACTATGCATGTAGGGCAAAACAAGAAACAACATCCTGTAATCAAAATGCGGTCCTAGATCTGCAAAGTCTTTCTGGAGCTTCTGCAGAACCGTCCCCAGCAACGAGTGCAAGGGCTCATCTGCATGTTCTGTTAACCGCAGCAGGCTGACACCCCACAAGCCTTTCTTCAGAGAACGGTCTTTGTGTCTTAGCCATTGTCTCATTCCAGCCCACCACAAAGACAGTCTAAATTTATCCTTAACTACTCCAGTTCTAAAGTGATGTTTCTCAACAGGAATCTTGGCACATGAATGACCTGTGATGCCTCATTCACAATCTTGATGACATGTTTAAGGGCTGGTTTGTGTTGAACTCCTGTTGGCTGGCTGTGGCTGTTGCAGGCACACATGCACCCCCCCCACATACTCAGTTACTGGGCATTGCCCTCCATGCCCATCTTAGAGCCTGGTTCCATAGAGCATCTGCCTGTGCAATGTCTTACCCGCTCTTTGCAAAGCGATGCTCAGGCATTAAACGGGCTCCTTATATACACAACTATACCAGTCTCTTGGAAGACTACTATGCCTGTATTAAACACATGTTCAGTGGTCTTTCAAAAGCCCCAAAGATAGCTGCTGGTTGGTTTAAACTAGCAAAGAGATGCACTGCTCCAAAGGACTGCGCGGAAGATTTTCTGCTGCTTCTGCCAACAAGGATTTGAATATGGCCGTACTTTCTAGTGTTTTATTGTTTGGGGAGGGAGGCAGTGCAATTTTGCCTACTTAACAGCATTTTGCATGCTCCACTGTTATTTCCAGGTCCTTCTGGTTGACTGCCGTTGCCTTGCAGTCCTTACTGATCCACAATATTGGGAAGCTGGAGTGAAATTGATGTGAATCTGCCAATTTCCCTTTCCAGTCCAAGCGACAGGAAGAACAGTCAAGCTATCCACCAGGATTCTGGAAAGCTGGTAAACCTCTGCCAGAAAATATCCCAGTTGACCTTCAGAACAGAAGTTTACCAGTCTTCCAGAAGGCCAGCAGGCAGTCGGGCCATACTTCCTATCACCTGGTCTTCCAGAAGACCAATACATTTGTGTTCTGACAGCCCAAGTGGCAGGCGACTGAGCATCTCTGCACTAGTGACCTGCCACTTGGGCAACTTGAAAGGTGACTCACACCCCCAACATTTCCCCAACCCCACTCTGCCATACTTTAAGGAAAGCAATCGGTGGTGCTTTTTCTCCTGGCAGTTGACATGAGTGGGAGAGAAAACAAAGCCAGAGAAATCTACAGCCGCTGCCTTTCAACTACCTGCGGTAAAGCTCTCAGTTAATTGACTGATTTATTGATAGTCCATTAAACACACACAACTGTTACAAATGCATGCCTCCTCAGTGAAAAAGATTAGAGCTCAGCCTTTTGGCAGAACCAGTTATGCCAGGATATTTGTCCGCTGACTCAAGGACCGGAAGAATGCACATTCACGCAACAGACGTTTGGTTTTTGCATTCCCCAGAATTACTGATGAAATAGGCAGAGGTTGACTGAAGGGCAGGGAGAAGTCTCTCAAGTACTCAAGAATCGTGTAGAAGAAGGAATGAGGGTGGCTCCATCTTTTCTTCGTCCACCTCCTCTTTCCTCAAAAGGGTTCAGAGCAGTTCATTGCCCAAAGGGCCTTCCCAGCCAGAGATCCAGCCTACGTTCAACAAGGGGCTGGGTGGGATTCAGGGGTCAGATGGTAAAAACTACCTGAAAGGACAGACAGAACCTCACATGGATTATCTGGATTTCAGGGCGGGGGGGGGGGGAGATCTGTCCTACACAGCTTCTTGGGAGGGGTCTTGCTGGGAGGAGAGGACTGAGAGTGAGGCAATAGTTCAGGGATCAGTCAACGATTAACTCACTGGGTTAGGGTTAGGGATTTCAAAGATCATCAACTCCCATTTGTGCCAAGATAGAACATCTATTGTTTCAGCAGCCAGACAAGGTAGTCCTATCAGTGCTTGAAAACCATCATCTGGAAATGTGAACAACATGAAAGGACATTTTATCATGTTTGGTGGACATGTAAAAAAGCCAAAAAAAATTGGATACAAATACATGCATTAATTCAGAAGATTTTAAAGGTTAATGTACAACTGAAACCAGGGACTTTTCTTTTGGGACTAATGGACAAGCAACTAAGAAAAAGTCATGGAACTTTGTTTTTATATATGACAAGTACAGCAAGACTATTATATGCTCAAAAGTGGAAAGGAAATACCACTTTCCATCAACGGAGGAATGGTTGGTGAAGATGACAGAACTAGCAGAGATGGCAAAATCAACTCCTTTGATTAGAGAAAGATCAGTGTCTGGAAACCCCCTATGGACTTTTTGCTGAAAAAAGGGGGAAATGAACTTGTGATTTATGGGTTTGAAGATTAGAAAGGGTAGCTTATGGAAAGAAGGAAATTATGATGTAACTTTAGAGAGTGAGGGCAAAATATTTATAAAATATAAATATTAAATATTTATATTTTATATTTATATTTATGTATTTATAACTGCTGTCAAGAAGATTGGAAGCCACTTTTTTACTTTTTATTATAATATAATATAATAAATATTTGTATTTATTTATTTATCAAATTTTGCCACCACCCATCTCCCCTAAAAGAGGGACTCTGGGCAGTTTACAATAAAGCTAAAAAGATTAAAATACAATAAAAACAAGATATATTACATAAAATAATATAATAATATAATAATATAATAAAATATAAAATATATATTATGTTTTTATATTTTTATATTTTATTTATTTATTTATTTCCTTTTTCTATTTCTATTTCTTTTCTATTTTCTATTTTCTTCACTATTTACTATTTTTATTTATTTTCTTTTACGGTCTTTACTTTGTTAAACATTTCTTGAATGAATATATATATATAAGAAATGCCACGTTGTGACTTGAAAGGGAGGGTTCACGTCCTCTCCTCCCGATGAGGTCCACCGCCTCCGCCACCGCCTTTCCATCACTGTCTGGAATTGGGGTTTGTGTTTCCTCTGAATGCTCCGGACCAGCCCCGAGAGCACAGCTTGGGCAGGGAGGGGGAGAGGAGGGAGGCAGGATCTTCAGGAATGACCCATTCCGTTCGGCCACAGGAGCTCTTCGGACAACTCGGGACACGAGCGAGCGGGGGGGGGGGGGTAGGAAGCGCTGCAGAAGGAACCGTCCCATCTGAGCTTCAGAAGGCTGGCTGGTACCTCCAGAGGAGGCTTCCTCTGGTACTGCGGGTACACACACTCGGTTCTTTGCTCTCGCAAACAAATTTGGTTAGAAAGGTCTTGCCCGCAGAGCTTGCTTGGCAAACAAAGAACAACTTTCACCCTGGGGGCGCCTTCCTTCTCTCCTAGCCTCCCCCCTGCCGCACTTTTTACCTGATTTGGGGTAGGTGACCAGGAGGACATCTGAGCTGTGAAACTGAAAGTTGCTGGCAAAGCGGAGAGAGTCCTGGGTGTGGAGATGTCCGGGTAGCCGTATGTTGGCAAAGACCTCCGTCACATCCAGCCGAGCCATTGCGCTGGCGGCAAGGCCCCTCTGCACTCGGGCAACAAGAGTCAAAGGGATCCTCCCTCCTTTCTGCTCGGCTCAGGGGAAGGAGGGGCCGCTCCAAACCTTCTTTGCTTTTCTTGCACACACCGTGAGCCAAAATCATCCTGTTTTGATGGCAAAATTGTTGTTAGCAACAACCGCCTGTGGGTTCAGCAGGGTAGCATTTTTGTGCCTCTGGAAACAGAGCGTGGCCTTCCTTAACATCAGAGCAAATTAATCAATAATTTCCTAACTTTTGTTTGGTCTTTCCAACTGCTTTTGATCTTTTAGACAGGCTTTGAATGGATGGTTTGCAATATGCTGTCCTCCTAAGTTTTCATGGCCGATTATTTTATTTCAGATCCTTTTTAAAAAACGTGAATGGCAGGACAAAGGATAGATTATGCATTGAGATGCAAGCAGATCAACAAAGCAACTGTGCACATCTGGTCTATTTCTACTCTCTGTGAATATGAACACAGCTAGCAAGTCTTAAACCTTAATTTTAAAAATAAATGGTTTGAAATGTGCACAGCATTGTTGGCTTATGAGCAGAGAAACCGGGCCAGAAAAGCGATCTTGGGAAAGAGTGGGTGCGCAGCATTTATTCATAAATGTACAAAAACACAACACAATGGTAAGGTGTGGGAAAAGGCTTCCTGTGGGTTGCTGGTATTTGGTTTTGCTTTGTTTCCTCAGCTACATTGTTATTGAGATAAGGAAAAACCTGCTCGGTTTGTTACGCTAGGAGAATTGTTTAAGAACTTGTCCGAAATGTATAAAGAGAGAGATTAATTTAAAATGTATGACTATGCCCAAGGTAACTTAAAAAGCACAACAGATTAGGGAAGCTAACCGTAATATCGTATCGTTGCATTTTATGTCTGATGCTGAAGTCTGTCCTTGAGGAAGCCTGCACACCTCCCAAATGCAAATTTATGTCTTTTTAATTTCCAGAACAGCAATGCACAAAGGTATGCAGCCATAAATGCAACTTCAGCGCTTGATGTCCCTTCTGCTACCCCACCCCGCCAGCCACCCCCCATCCCGCTCTCCAAATCTTAACCTTAATTTTAAAAACAGTTTGAAATGTGCACAGCATTGCTGGCTTATGAGCAGAGAAACCAGGCCAGAAAAGCGATCTTGGGAAAGAGTGGGTGCGCAGCATTTATTCATAAATGTACATGGAAAAAAACACAATGTAATGGTAGGGTGTGGGAAAAGGCTTCTTCCAGCTGCTCTCCCCACTTCTCCTCTATGAGGAGAAGCATAGAAACCCCACTAGTTTGCATGGAAAGCCCCTGGCGATGATTGCTGCAGACCCTCTGCCGAAGCAGAGAGGGGACGCGATGATCCTTCCAGCATGTGGGGAAAAGCCCTTTTGAAGCTTTCGGAGGAAATGTGCCTCAGACTCAACAGCGGTGTGTGCAGCATCTCCCCCGGCCTGAACCAGCTGCAATTTCCCCGCCTGTAACTGGCAGCCTCTGTCAGTAGACCTGCGGATGCCTGTGAAGCATGGCCAGCCCTTGTCCCTTGACCGGGAGCAAGACAGCTACCGATCAGCTGTGTAAAAGCAGAGCTGGCTCTAGGGATGCCCCAAACGGCAAATGTGGTGTCTCCAGGAGAGAGGCCCGATCTCCGAAGAAGGCTGCATTTCATCCTGGGACCTGCTGCCCCCTTGCCTGGCTGTTCGGTCTTCACCCAGAGGACAAACGTGACCCAGACAGAGTTGGTGGTTCTGTTTACATCAGAAATAAATATCCCCAACCGGGCTTCCATCTTTGGCCTGAAAGAGGTGGCTCCAAGAAAGACCCTCCTCGCCCAGGTTACCCCCACCCCGACTGCTGCATCTTTCCGATTTCACAGGTTGATTGTCTCCAAGGAAGGAGCCGAGGGGACTTAGAGCCCCCCCAGGCAAAGCTGAAGGGGAAGGAGAGCTCAGGACCAACAAGGTTTCTTAGCAGGGAGCGGACGCTCTGCATTCCAGGGGAGGCCTTTCCCTTGGGGTCAAGCCGGGGAAGCCTGCAGAAGAGTTCCGGGGGTCCGCAAAAGGAAGTGGGAAAGGTTGTTATGGGAAACGTTTCCACTGAGAAAATAGAAATCCAGTTGACATGATTCAAGCTACAGACAATTCCACCTGGATGACTGAGAACCTTCATAGACATGTTGTTATGGGAAGGGGGGTCGCAGCCGCCCAGACCCTCCGCGGCTGCTCCCGCCCAGAGGGACCTTCGCCTCGCGGTGCTGTGCTCAGCTGGCTGAAAACCTCTCTGGCTCCGCCCAAGCAACTCTCACTCAGGAGCTACCGTATGAGGGTGGATCCTGCCCAGGGCACTCCCCGAGTGATCCCTGCCACCTCCCTTGCATAAGAGGATCTCCTGGAGGAAAGACAGAGCCTCGAGGAAGTCTCTGCCGGTCCCGATCCCTCTGGCCCAGGATGCTGCTGCTGGTGTCTTACCTCGGGCTTGCTCGGCTCTCCCTCTGCTTGGCAGATGTGCATCAGCTGGAGGCAGCCAAAATAATGAACACCACACCTGTGGTAGATGGGTAAGATCACAACTTCCTTTCCCCTGCAGTGGGTTGGCGGAGCCAAGGAAGACTGGGTGGATGCAAGGGTTGCCCTTCTGCCCTACAGAGCCTCCTGCGGGGAACTCAGCCGGCCGACCGCTTTCCACCGGACTGTCTTGGGGGTGCGATGTCACGCTCATAAGAGCTCTTCAGACAGTGCCGACCCAGTTCACATCTGTGAGACGCCTTTGAGATATTCTTGCGACATTACTGGGCTGCTTTCCAGAGACGGGACAAAACAAAATATCTAGGGCAGACTAGGAAGAAGTCTCTCACCAGGGCTTCCTGACAAACCCTTTTAAGAGTCGCTAAATGAGGAAGTGCTGGGAACAGAGGAAGAGGAGGAGGAGGAATAAGCAGGCAGAGATATTAGAAAGTGGTGGGCTTTCCCAGGGACAAACCTTGTGGGTGATTGTTAAAACAAAAGCTGGCGACAAAGAGTTCCAAAAGAGTCTCTGCAAATTGGGGAAAGGACATTAAAATGACAACGGTCGTTCCATGGAAATAAAGCAATGCATTGGGGGGCAAAACATCCCAACACAGTATAAATTGGTGGCACCTGAACTAGAAGTGACCAACAAGGCCTGAGAACTTGAGGCTGAGAATGAAAACAACCCCATCCCAGTGTCACCTGCAAGAAGGGAATTCTTTGAGGAGGTTCATCAGCAAAGGAGCCGGAGAGGAAAGTGCCAGGGTCTTTACAGAAGTGTTTGGTGTGACCTTCTTGAAGCAGCTTGCTGAATTCTGGCCACCTCAGAGAGGATACTTGGAGATGGAGGTGGCAGAAAAGGCGACCAAGTTAGTTAAGGGCTGGGGCCACCGCAGTAAAGGAAGGTTTCCATGCTAAGGGCTATTTGGAGTAGGAAAACAGGAGGGGGGGCAATTGAATAAGCTTGCGCAAAGTGTGGAGAAGGTGTGAGACTTTTCCTTCTCAGAACTCAAGAAGCCAAAAGGATTCGGGACAGAGCACAGGAAGAGGCTCCACACCAGCTCCACACTGGCTGTGATCTTTGACCAAGGAGCCTTTGCTCAGTGAATAATCAACAACCGGGTGATTGCCCTCAGGATCGACTGAACTTGGCACATCTCTTTGGAAGTTCTGGAATCGAGGCAGAAGTTGAACAGCCCACCGGCCTTGGAGGTGCCCAAGGCTCAGCCTCTTGCCAACCCAGAGAAGAGGGAGGGTGACAGGTCTCAGGAGCCTCCACTGGCTCCCTCTGAACCTCAGGAAGGCAGAGCGCCAAAGCACCAGAACGAAGGCCAGTGCTTTGCCCCCAGGCAAGTCGGGACAGGGCACCAAGAAGTATCATTGCCATGTTAGATGCAACGGAGAGCAGCAAGTCTGACCTACCCAGAGATCCATAAGGGGGAGGGGGTGTTTGAAGAGGGTTTTTGAAAAACCCTCCATGCAAAACTCCTCCTTGAAGGGAAGAAAGAGGGAAATGTGTGTTCTGCCGCACTTCCAGTGCTTTTGATTGTGCAAAGACCTAGGAACCGACCCGGCAAACCACTGAAATCCAAGAGGAGCAGAGAGAAGACACTGATTGGTCGCCTTCAACAGCAGAAGCAAAGGATGAAGATGCTTGCATGAATGAACCAAAACGTTTGCCTCGGCTTTTGCACAGCAGCAGATCTGCTTAGACATCTGTCACCACGCACAGTCAGCCCTGACAAGTCCAACGGCTGAATCTGGATCGCACCTTTTGGATGCCCCTTCAAAGCCAGTCCCTCTCTCTCAGCCCAACTCACCTCACAGGGTGGCTGTTTTGGGGGAAATAGGAGGAGGAAGGAGTATTAGGTATGTTCTCCGCCTTGAGTTATTTATAAAAAATAATAAAGGCGGGATACAAAATAAATAAAAATAAATAATGATAATAATAAAAATCCCTTCGCTCTGAGTTTGACCGGAGCTGGGGGTGTCGGGGGTGGGGGTAGCCCTGCTGTGCAAAGAGCCCCTTTCATCTCTTATGTGCAGCAAGCCCATTCAGCCGAAGAAGCAGCCCAATTTCTTGGCCAGAAGGAAAGCCAGCTGGAAGATATTTGCCAAGGACGCCTTCCCTGTCACGGCGTCTCCATTCCTTGGCTGGACAAATTGGATTCTGAGGAAACTTGCGCATCCTCTCCAAAAGTCTCATGCCATGACACTGAGGTCATTTCTTTCCCACCCAAACAAGGATGCCTGATATTTATTTGGAAACCTCGGCCAACCCGCTTGCAGTAATTGAAGCAAATGCTTTGCAAGTCAGGGCAGAAGCAGGCTGGGGGGCACAGGCAGGGCTCCCGCTGACAGTTGCCAACGGCTCCATTAGGATTTTCCCTTCTTTGTTACCAATGTATTGGATGAGTCATAAGTGAGCTACTGACAGGAGGTATGCTTGTTTCTTAAAAAAAAAATCCATAGGTGAAGAAATGTGAAGGCTCTTACAACCATGCCTCGTCCGTTTCTAGGAAGGAAGGCTCTTGGTGGCACAGCACAAAAGAGTACATCTTTGGGCACCTGGAAAATGCCCAGCTCTTCTGACTCCGTGCCAGCATTCTTTCAGAATGTGAAATCAGCCTGGAGAGGGATGAATTACAGACCATCTTGGGAAGTCCAGGAGGATTCAAGCCATTTTATGTTAACAAATATAGTTGAGTAGTGGCTGGGGGGTTCTGAGAATTAGGGAAGTAAGTTACAATTCAATACAAAATAACATTCTAGATCAAAGCAAGTTTTAAACAATAATAGGCCTGATCTTAGGTCTATTATTTAAAAAAAACTTGCTTTGATCTTGAATGCTATGTTGTTTTGAATTGTAACTGACCTTATTTCCTTCAGATATTGGGAAAAGATGCCAGGTTGAGGTTTGGTTGATCTGCCAATTCAAATAAATGTAACTAAATAATGTAATTGCTTAGTTTAAAAAAAAAGGTAAAGGTTCCCCCCTCCCCCCCGCACATTTGTGCAGTCGTGTCCGACTCTAGGGGCCGGTGCTCATCTCCGTTTGTTAGCCGAAGAGCCAGCGTTGTCCGAAGACGCTTCCACGGTCATGTGGCCGCATGACGCGCGCGGAACGCTGTTACCATCCCACCGAAGTGGTACCTATTTATCTATTTGCATTTTCATGCTTTCGAATTGCTAGGTTGGCAAGAGCTGGGGCGAGTGCGGGAGCTCACTCCGTCACGCGGGGCTAGGGTCTCGAACCTCCGAACTTGCGATCTCCCGATCAACAAGACGCCTACCCGCTGAGCCTCCACGCCCCAATTGCTTAGTTACAAGGCATTAATTGACAAAAGCGGCTTTCATCTCCTGTTAAATATGGTTGTCAAAAGGGCTGGATCTCTTTGCTTCTGCAAATCCAGCAAGGCTGCTGGCTGTGCTCCCCTTCTGAAAACCAGGAGTTATTAACTGTTATAGTAACAGTAACTATGGATAAAGCTGGTCAGTTTTCTGCATTACAGGGGGGGGAAAGTGCACACAAGCTGGAGTCTATTCAGAGTCACATGAGCTTTCAGGAAACAGAACTGCAAGCTGAAAGCACAATGACAAACAGAGAGTCAGGCTGAAATACTGTAGAAGTCGGAGAAGGAGGGACGCGTTACTCTAGCCTTACATAGCCGGTTCCCCCAGTGTTCCTGCGACTTCTACATCACTGACTACGGTTCTCCCTATTGGTTAATATCAAGTCGAGGATAGTGGGAAGTCTCGCATTTTCTCCCCCATTCTAAATGAGAACGTTGTCAAGAAGACAAATCAGGAATTCCCAGAAAGCACTGCCTTCCCAGAGCCAGCCCCACCAGATGTCGGGATAAAATTCATGCCTGTTCGGAAGATCTGCAATTTGCAAAGAGAAGACACGCGTCTATAACTCCCCTGGGTTCCACTGATTTAATTCCTTCTTTGCCTTTTGCACCCAGCGGCTTTCCACAGCACAACCAAGTTCACTTCCTTTTTTTTTTTTGAAGTTTTATTAGATTTTTAAATATACAAGGTTAAAAGCTGAAAATGAAACAGAAATAGAAATACAAATTAAAAAGAAAGAAAAAGAAAAAGAAAAGAAAAAGCAAAAGCAAAAGACAAACATAGAAATTAGATAACCTCTGATCCATCTATGGTCATAAGAATAAAATAGATAATTTGTTCTTACATGCTGGCTATTCATATAACATTCATATATTTTTCTTGTCTATTATATGCTATTTATATATAATCTAATCATCAAAACCCCATGCAAGCTTTACTCCTCCTGCTTTTTGCAAATAGTCCATCAAAGGTTCCAAGTTCACTTCCTTGAATGTCTGTACACATGTGGGTATTTTTAAAATACTATGCAATCCCTCTTTTGTCGCTGCTGCTGTTTCTTTTGAGCAAATACTATCCTTTGATGGCCACGTGCCAATCATGGGAAGGTCCCTGTTATACTTATTAAGTCGTATTTGCTTCCCAATAGCAAGAGTTCAAGTTCATTATGTTTATGCTCCATATTTAGCATTTATGCCCAGACCACAAAGGCTGAGAGGCAATAAAATCAGTCTGCCTGATTTTAACGCCCCACCTCAGCAACACTCTCCCCTCCCCTTCTTGTGCTGTGCACAGGTTTTTCTTTGAGGTCCTTCCTCCAGGGGTGTCATCTTAAACAGCCCCCCAGGGTTCAGTTTAAATCCTCCCAGAGCCAACTCGTGGTACTTCAACCAAAAGCTGTCTTATGAGTCCTTCTGAGAAGCCGTCCATTCCATGCCAGCAGCCTGTCATCCACAGAACCAAACCTGCAATTTGCACCTTTCTCACTCTTTCTTTCTCACTTAACAGGAATAATTTGTTTAAGTAGGAAGACTTGAGACACTAACACAACTCTGCAAAAATGTAAAACTAGTTCTAATTGTACAGAGGTAGAATTTTAAAAGGGGGCGTGGTGGCTCAGTGGTTAAGACGCCAGGCTTGTCAATCAGAAGATCGCAAGTTCGGAGGTTCGAATCCCTAGTCCCACGTGACAGAGTGAGCTCCCGCACTCGCCCCAGCTCTTGCCAACCTAGCAATTCGAAAGCATGCAAATGCAAGTAGATGAATAGGTACTACTTCGGTAGGAAGGTAACAGTGTTCCGCGTGCGTCATGCCGGCCACATGACTGCGGAAGCGTCTTCGGACAACGCTGGCTCTTTGGCTAACAAACGGAGATGAGCACCGGCCCCTAGAGTCGGACACGACTGCACAACTGTGCGGGGGGAACCTTTACCTTAGAATTTTAAAAAGTCCCACATGTGAGGCAAGACCATGGGTTTCTTTGCTCAAAACCCAATCTAAAGCATGTTTTCCACACCCAATTAATGCACGAGGCCAGATCATTCCTAGTAGTCTACAGGTAGTCCTCGCTTAACGACCACAATTGGGACCGGAATTTTAGTTGCTAAGCAAAGCAGTCACTAAGTGAATCTGACCCAATTTTATGACCTTTTTGTGGCGGCTGTTAAGCGAACCACATGTCATTAAGCAAATCACACAGTTCCCCATTGATTTTGCTTGCCAGAATCTGGCCGGGAAGGTCGAAAATGGCGATCACGTGACCATGGGACGCTGCGACGGTCATAAACGCGAACTGGTTGCCCAGTGCCCAAATCGTGATCATGTGACCATGGGGATGCTGCCACTGTCATAAGTGTGAGGACTGGTCGTAAGTCAGCCTTTTCAGCACCGTCGTAAGTCTGAACCATCACTAAACAAATGGTTGTTAAGCAAGGACTACCTGTATTGCCTATAATACTAGCTATAACAAGGCAGATGGAGGGAAGCATATTGACAGTGCTGTGAATTTCATTTTTTTAATATAATTTTTATTAAATAAATTTTTAAAGAATAAAAACAATACAAAAGTTGAAAGAGAAAAGGAAAGAAAAGCAATAAGTAAGTGAAAAAAGTATGAAGGGAAGGGAAGGGAAGGGAAGTTATAAAGAAGCGGCTTCTGGTCTTCTTAACAGCACTTACAAGTACATTTATATTTTACTCTCTCTCTCTAAGGTTAACAGTGCTGTGAGTTTCAGACCAAAATTTAGCCTTAAGAAGACAAGACCAATCCATGCAATTTTGAATCCCCAAATTGTACCTCCTACAGCAGTTATTTTATCCAACCCTGCTGAAATATTCCAATAAATATGGAACAGATTTTTGTTGTTCTTCCATGAATTGCTTTCCCTTCAAGCTACAGCCTTAGTTTTACAAACAACCTGCAGCCACTGATTTACAACAACAGGGCACATCCTTTAATCTAAGGAAGAGTAACTGGTGTCCCCTCACCTTTGCTCTCTGAGGACAATCGCTCTACAAATTAACCTGCTTTAATCAGCCTCTTGAATCATAACCCAGCATCTACTCAGACTGATTAGATGTTATCTTTCACCTTTGTAGTCACAACGATCTACCCTGGCAGTTGCTGAAAAACTTCAACAACCAGCTATCTTTGAAGTCAGCCGATTTGCATGAGCTGCAAGGCACCCATACCAACATTCCCAAGCTGCACCTTGGGCACGTGGGAGCTCAGGTAAAGGAGGAACAAAAGGCACTTGCAAGGACTGTATACCGTGAAACTTAAAATAGGAGAGATTAACTTTCCTGCTGAATCATCTGATCATTCAGAGGGTTGCAAGTAGTTAACCTTGCAAGTCTGCTTATTTTCAGGCAAGACTTCCAGCCAAACTTATTTGTTAAGCCTTTGGGCTGCTTTTCAGATTTATATGTGTGTTTCAAGACACCTTCAGTGGGGTCCAAGCTCTGCTGCCTGCCCACTTCCTTCCTGTAGAAACCACCCCTCTGTCCTTCCCACTTGCACCCCAACCTTAGATTATCTGCTGATGTTCTGTGGCCTCCTAACAAGTGGTAAAGTTCACACAGGAAGCATAAACAAGGCAGCTTTAATAGACATTTCCCTTCCTTGCGCAGTTCTGGGCAGCCTATGTGCCCTGCGACACCCAAAACAAAGACGCAGTGAAGCGAACCCTGGAGCAGATTGATGTCGTCCACCGGATGTGCCACCAATATCCAGATGACTTTGAGTGTGTTACTGATAGTGCAAGTAAGTGAGGAGGTGGTGCAGCTGGAGGTTGCTTCTTGGCTGGCCAAGGAGGGTGCCAACCAGGCGCTTCTTATTCTTAGCACATGGCGCAGAACAAGTGAGAAAGGCAGCAGGCCACGCCGGTGGGCTGTTCAGGATGGTTCCAGTGGTATCCAAAGACTCAGGGCAGGCCCCAGGCCTATTGAATCCAGCGTCTGGCCATTCATGATAAGATGCTTCCTGGGAGAACTCCTTTGCTGTTGCCATCAGCAACTGCTTTGGAATCAGAGCCAAAACTCAGCACTAAATTTATCCTTGTCAACTTTTCCATCCCAGTTCTGAAGTCCCTGTTGGGGCAGAAGAAACTGTCTGGAGCTGGATTTGCATGTAATGCATGCTATCATTTGTGGCACCATGGTGCATTGACTAAACCCCAAAATGCGACCTATAACCCATGGATTAGCAGACATCATGGCTGGGTTCACACAATGACAGCATTCACATGTCACCCTAGTTTGATATTGGCTTGCTACACTGCGTGAACCCAGCTGACTGCAGTTTATTCAACAAGCCAAAAGTTAATCCAGCCACAGCTTAGTTGGTACGTGAAGCAGGCCAACATTCTATGTGCAAAACAAACGCTTAGCCGGCTTAGTGCAATGCGTGAACTCCGTCTCTGTCAGAATTCTCCATTATTCAATATACAAAGCACCAGCTGGATTGGGGCGGGGAAAGGCAAGTTAGCCTTAATGGAGGAGGTCTGGCTTACGGCTTCAAGCAATCTCATATTCGCAGCCGACTGCCCTGTAAAATGAGCACGCGACCCCGGAAGCTGGGTGGAAATGCTTCTCTTGCAGGTATCCGGAAGACTTTCGGCACTCGCCGTGTGGCCAGCCTGATTGGCGTCGAGGGGGGGCACTCCATGGACAGCAGCTTGGCCGTCCTGCGCACCTTCTATCTGCTGGGCGTGCGCTACATGACCCTCACCCACAGTTGCAACACTCCCTGGTAAGCCTGGGAGGCTCTGGAGCCTGCTTTCAAATACCCGAGTATGGCACTGAGTGCCCTTGAGAAGGGTAGAGTGACATTTCATTGCCGTTGGGTAGTCTTCCAAAGATTGATGTAGGGAAAGGCAGAAGAGTCTCATGGCTCATTTCAACAGTACTCTAGTCACCTTTTTGGGTAGAGAAGGGACCACCTAAAGACCCTTTAGGGCAGGAGGGTGTAGAGAAGGAAACGTGCACACTCCCCCCCCCCCAACCTTTTGCCAGGCAGCACTGATTCTTTGCTCACTTCATCTGGTGTCCTCTTTGCTTGGCAGGGCCGATAACTGGCTGGTAGATACAGATGAAGAGCAGCCGGTTCACAACGGTTTGACGGAATTTGGGAAGGTCGGTGAAGGCTCCGCGGAAGGATTTGAAGGGGGGAGGTGGGCTGTACACTTCTACATAAGCAGGGCAGTTCATGTATGTAATGGAGAAGATGCTTTGTCACTGGCCTGAAGCAGAGCAAATTCACAAGAGCTTTGCGCTCCCGTTGAAAATGTGTTTGACTGAGTAACCACACAAACCTTGGAGCTGGAGTGACTCGAAAGAGGAAGAACGCGCCTTGCTAGAGCCCGTTTATTGGAGAGGGGTGCCTGTGGAAGAGACTCTAGGGCAGTCCCGAGTCCTCCAACGCTTCCCAGGGCTTTTCCTCCTGAACTCGGAGTGTCTCCAAAGTTCACCTGCTCACGAATTCACAATGCCAAGGTGGACTCAGAAGCTCTCCCTTCTCTCCTCCGTCTCTTTGCTCCACAGCGTGTGGTCCACGAGATGAACCGCTTAGGGATGATGGTCGACTTGTCCCACGTCTCTGTGGAAACGATGAAGGCTGCCTTAAGTGTCTCCAGGGCCCCGGTGATATTCAGCCACTCCTCGGCCTATGCAATTTGCGCAAGCAGACGGAATGTACCGGATGACGTGCTCCGCCGAGTGGTGAGCAACACGCTGGGCGTTCGTGAATGTGGGAGCACATGCTTCCTCCAGAGCCCGTTCGGGTCCCGTGGGAAGCTTTTGATCGTCACCAAGTCCTTCCTTGGCTTGGCATGCCCTTCTGAGGGACTGGCCAACCACCTGCCAGGAGGACATGTTGTTGGGTGCAGCAGGGCAAGGAGGTGGCAGAGAAAATGAGGCATTTGCTGTGTCTCTGGGTGTCAGCTTCTGTCCTCTCCTTTTCTTGCAGAATGAGACGCGCAGCCTTGTAATGGTCAACTTCTACAACGACTATGTCTCTTGCAGCAGCAATGCCACTCTGGCCCAGGTGGCAGGTAAACCCAGGGGAGCAGGGTTGGCACGTAAGGAGGCAGGGGAGGGGGAATTCAGGCCCACAGAAAGCTGGTCAACCTTCCATTCCTCGCACCTGCAGACCACATGGACTACATAAAGCGTGTTGCTGGAGCAAAGGCTGTCGGCATCGGAGGAGACTACGATGGGGTGACCAGGTATCAGTGGGAGAATGCGGGGGGAGGGGAGTGGACTTGAAAGAAGCCGGCCTGCTATGGGACGCACCTGCCTAAGACTGGAGTGACATGAATGCTTGGAGACTGTAGGCAGCTGCCAAGAACGGGACTCGCGGGGATCTTAGTGAAGGGTTGCGGGAACCACATCCCTCTGGTGTGTGTGTGATGGCCTTGGACCAACAGGCATCCTGGCAGGGAAGGCGCTCCCAGCAGTTAGACCTCTTGCACTCTGGCCAAGATATGGCCGATTAAGAAGCCAGTGTGTGCAGACAGGCTCCTGGGGTAGGCGCAGCGCCCAAGAGAAAGCTGCTTTCCTCCCACTGGCATAAGAAGAGCGCGTGGGGGGGGGGGGAAGCATGAAACCCTGACCTTAATTTCTTGCAATCTTCTTGGTGCTTTTTGGCTCACAGAGTCCCCCTTGGCTTAGAGGATGTCTCCAAATACCCAGACTTAATTGCAGAACTGCTGAGGAGGAAATGGACAAAGGAGGAAGTGAAAGGTGCCCTGGCCAACAATCTGTTGCGGGTCCTGCAGGAAGTGGAGCAGGTGAGACCCCCGAGACCAGAAGAGGGGCTGGAGGTGGGCGGTGGAGGCTTGGGCACGGAAGAGCCTCCGCTCCAGACTGGCAATGGCCAAGCCCAAAGCCTTCTCCCGGCATCGCTCTTGCTCTCGCCTCGTGCCCATTTTCCTCTTCTTCTATTTGGGCTGCTTGTCTTTGGAGACCCTCTTCCCAGCCAAGACCATGCTTGGACTCAAGAGATCTAGATGAAACGGTGTGTCGTGAGGGTTCAGGTGTTAGACCAGGACCGTGAAGACCTAGATGCCAGTTCACCTCCAGCCGTGGAAGCTCCCTGGGAGACTTGGGACCAGTCATTTTCTTTCCCAGGCCAACCTACCTGAGGGGATTGTTATGGAGAAGAGAGGAGGAGGAAGAGGAGGAGAAACCAAACCAATGGATGGACTAATCTAAAAAGCCCTTCTCCTTCCTTAGGTGCGGGATGAGATGGCTCTCAAAGGAGTTGCCCCCGATGACACGCCCATTGCCTTCCAGGAACTGGGAGGATGCCACACGCCTTATGGGTACCCCAACCAAGGACACCACCCAAGAGTTCTGCCTGTTGTGTTCCTGCTGTTGTTGTTCTCCACACTGATCTAAGAGAAGCCCCAGGATCTCTCTCCTCGTCAACTGTGAGGATCCTGCTGGGTTAGGAAAGGAAAGGCACTTCTGCAGCCTACTCCTATCACACCCCAAATTTTGTTGAGGCCCTTTGGCCTCCAACTCTTATTACCTCCATTAACTTATTGCCAGTTTCTTGAAGCCAAAATACCGCTAGGGTCTCAGTCACAGCGCCTCCTTCCCTGATGTGGACATCAGGGCCGAGCAACTACAAATTCTGCTTTGAACCCTTCAAGACACCTTGCTTGCCCTGCAGATAACGGGAGCGTGCTTAAGACTGGACATGCGTGGTGGAGCGACACCTCGCATCACTTAGGTATTTCCTGGGTTTGCCTGGTCCTATATCAAGGATTGTAGACAGTAAGGAAGGGGGATAAAAATACAGGTAGTCCTCACTTACCAACTGCCTCATTCAGCGACCGTTTAAAGTTACGACGGTGCTGAAAAAATAACTTTACCACCAATGCCCACATTTACGACCTTTGCAGCGTCCCTCAGTCCCGTGATCGCCATCACAGTCAGTACGGGTTGTCCTGTGCCTGACCTGTGGTTTTTCTTTTTTTTCAGAGAGATTGGAGAGGCAGGGATGACAAGAGAGTAAGCAGGCACACAAGGGGGAATACGCATCGGAAGCAATGCGGTGGTGCCCAGTGTTTCCCCCCTTGTGTGCCTGCTTACTCTCTTGTCATCCCTTCCTCTCCAGTGATGTAATTACCAACATCAATTCTCTTCTTCTTAATTATCCCAGCCCTGGGGTGGAGTGGTTAGGAGGCAAGCAAAACCAAAGGTGGGAGACTGATCAGTCTTGTCCGTTTGGGGCAGGCTATCCCAGCGCTGCGGGGTGAGCATTCCAAAGGGCGGGGGAGTGGGAAAAGGAAGCGACAGTCGGGGCCTCATGATTTCCTACTTAGCAACTGCTTCACCTAGTGATGGAGTTGCTGGTCCCAATTGTGGTCAGTAAACGAGGACTACGCGTATAACAACAACAACTACCTTGGAGGAAATAAGCAGGAACCGTTACCTAGGCAAGGAGGACTGAAACGGCTTTTAAGCCCTGAGAAAGGAGGTAACATCCAGAAGGCAGACGCCTTCCTGCTTCACTGGGTTATTAGGAGGAGAGGAAGTGCAGAACTGGCCAGATTCTGTGATTATTGCTAATGCCAATAAAAAGCAATTTATTCTTTTTATCCTGTGGAGTGGATTTCCTGATCTGGTCTACCTAGGTGGCTGACAAGGACGGCCTGCTACAAAACTGGCTATCTAACTAGGCTTGTGACCCACGCTGTCCGAGGGGCCCCTGCCTTGCAAGACCTCTTCTCCAGTAAGCAATACACGTGAAGATGGACCTGGTGCCATCTTCCACGGGAAACAGCACCGCTTTTGAGGGAAAAGCAGCCCTCTAGTAGCGATGCCACTTCCTGCAGAAGGTCCTCTCCCCTCCTGTCCCCGAGTAGCAGCCCAGCCGCAGCTCCTCCTGTGCCCCTCAACCCACGAAGCTGCTTCAGTGAGCCCTTTCGGAGTGCAGCTGACACACCCGGAGCCAGCTTTGCCAGCCTCCACGCGGCTCCCGCTTTCCAGAGAGAGAGTTGGTTTATTTAAGCCAGCATCAAACAACTGACAACATTCACTTTTCATTTACAAAAAAGAAAAAAAGGCAAAGACAGTTTTTCCAAGGGTTGGAGAATCCACCACTCTGTAGAAAAACATGTTCCAGCAAGGGTGATTATCGTCTCTCTTCCTCCCCAGCCTGGAGCTCAGAGAGCAGGGCAGCTCGAACACCACAATTAGGGGAAAGGCCCCCCTCTCTGCAGGAGGAGCCTCTCCTGCAGCTGAGACATTCTTGGGGAAAGGGGAACTCAAGACCAGGAAGACCATTTCCCTCACCCCCATACGACAAGCTTTGGGGAAGGGAGGGTGTGCTGCATGCATACAGGCCGAGGGGCAGCAGGGCCACGGTTTCCAAAGGTCACTTCATGGTGCAAACTCAAGGCAGGTTCCGTAGCTGCCAGAAAAAGGGACATACATCTCCGTCTTCCTGGCAGCATCTCCCCTACTTCCAAGCGGCCTGTTCTCCCCGCACACGTAAGCCATGAATAGGGAATGGGGCAGGAACTGATATGAGGAGGAACAATCGGCACATCGGAATCCACGCAGGTAGCACCAGGGAAGTTCCTGGCTCTCTTAGGAACGCATGTGGCCTGACTCCTGCAAGGGCCGCACTTCCACCACGGGCAAGCGTTGCATGCTCATGTTCCTCTCATCAGACCGAGGAGGAGGAGGGTGGGAAGCGGGCTGGGAGGAGGAGCTGTTGGGGGAGAAAGGGCACCCATTCCCAGAGAGCCCTTTGCCAAGGACCAGGCACGCTCACACAGACCCTTGCTGTCACCACCGCTTCTTTAGGAAGTAGCTATCATTGTGGATGAGGAGTAGGTCACAGCAGAACTGAAGGAGTGGAGAGGCCATTCTTCTTTCTGGCCCTTGAAGAAGTTGGCTGGAGGGCTGGAAGGCCAGGGCCCCAGGCAGGAACCCCCACAAATGGAGAACAAGGCAGGAGTAACAGTCCGTGAGGGTGTGGGAGAATTAATTCCGTAAGGCAGCCAATCTGAAAAGGTGAGAGAGAGGAAGAACATTAACACACGAAAGGGAGTCTCAGAAGAGGTGCCAGAACTTGCTATTCAAGGCTCTTCTGCTGCCCTCCAGGCTTTCTTGAAGGCTGCCCAGCAATTCACTACACAAAGAGCAGCTGGTGGCCTTCAGCACATTTAGACCTTGCGAGATCTTCCCTCTCAACTTTAGTCTTTTCTTCTCATAAAGGTTTTTAAATACTTCTTCTGGTCTGCCTCCCTCTTGTGAACACACACTGTAATTTCAGCTAATTAAGGATTAACTCAGATTCCGGCTGTGTTCATGTGCAATGCTCAGCCAGGATGTCTTTCAACTCTGAGCAAGCCACAAGGGCCTGGTCCACATGTACTGCCAAACCATAATGGCGAGTTCACAATAAACTAAGCCAAGAACAAACAAACAAAGCAATGGATTAGTTTTACTTCTGATCGAGGGCTGTAGTTTGCTACTAATACGCATCTGTATCATAATGAAAAAAAGATGAGAAAGGAAGAAAAGGGGAAGGGCTTGTGAAATTATAAATGGTGTGGGAAAGGAACAGAAGTGTTTTCCCCCTCTCCAACAAAATTTGAATTAGGATTGGGGGTGGAGGATGTCACCCCGCGACACTGAAAAACGAGATGCCTCCAAGATAGAAAGTAGTATTTTTTTCACAAGATGCGTAACTGACTTGTACACCTGCGAGACCCTGGGATGTTTCCCCAAAAGAGCATCATGGAGGAGCAGCCATTCCCTTGACAGAGACGCAGCTCAAAGGCGTTTTTAGCAGCCTGTGAGCACACGCAAGGAATGGCGATTCCTTCTAGAAGGCCGCCACCAGCTGGCACATGACTGGGCCGGCTGCACCTCTGGAGTCATCGCAAGCCAGGCGATCTTCCAGGATTAACCGTGGCAAGCAGCAGGGAAAGCCGGCAACGCAGCCCCCGAGCAGCAGCAGACCTTCGGGGACAGGAGCCCTCAGCAGGCCAACGGTCTTCCTTCCTCAGTCCCATCCTTTCGTGCCTTTGTTGGCTGAGCACGTTATATCATTTGTGTTTTGGAAAGTGCCACCTGCCTGGCAGGTTCCAGACTTATGGGATGAAAGGAGCTGCCAGATGGACGGCATCCAGCCAGAGGTCCCGTCCTGTGGGCAGACGGAGGGAAGCGGACCAACCTCCGCGACAGCTGATCCTCCTGCGAACGCACAGAGCTCTCGCCCACGGCCGAGGCCCCCTCAGGCAGCTGGTTCAGCTGGTCCATAATCTCCAGGCCATTCTCCTCGGCAATCTGCACGATCAGACTGTCCACTTGTTCCTGGGGCGTTGTCAAGGTCATGGCTGAGCTCATGGAGTCCTCCATCACCTGAGGGAAGCCAAGGGGGAAAGCTCTGTGACAGGCTGACCAAATACCAGCGGCATCAGCAGCATCAGCCGAGATCAACACAGACCACCTGAACAAACTGCATCCCAGGACGGGGTTGAAGCTCAATGAATTCACCCACCTCTGGCTAGGGAGGGATGTCCTCTCACTGACCTAAACCATCATCCCACTGTCCTCCCTCGCCTTCTCTCCAAGCAAAAACGTGTGGCCACCTCCAGCTCCTTTGTCCAAGCAATTGGGGAACAGGAAATGAGGGTGCCTCTTCCTGCTCAACAGCCAAACACGTGGCACAAGGGTGGAACATGGTGCTGCATTCCCACAAGCTCCATTCCGTGTGCCACTGACTTGAAACGTGGCAGGGGCTGGCAGTGACTAAGCAAAGCACCAGCTAGCAGATTTAACACTGGACTCCCTTTAGCCTTGTTTCAAGGCCTGCTTGCTCATAATCTGCGCCACCTGCTGGGTTTGGAATAATGTCTGCTAAGTGGGGAATTCCCACAGACACCCAAACACTTCCACAAGCATGCAGAGGAGGAAGCAACCGCTAGAGAAGAGCAGGAGCAGGTTTACTGGCAGGAGAATGTGAGAATGTTGCTTCCCAGCCCCCCAGCTCAGCATCCTGTTTTGCAGAGTCAGTGTGCAGCACTTACTGAAGTGTGGACATCCAAGTTCTGGACCTGCTGCTCAAACTTGTCCATCACAGCAGAAACCTTCTGAAGGTCCATGGAGCCGAGAGCTTTGTCCAAGGCCTTGGTCACCTGGGCCATATTCTTGGTTACCTGCAACAGAGTCAGGAAGGGTATCCAGCTTAGCAGAGTCACACCAAGCTGGGGCCAGTCCTGAAGGGGATCTGCCCCATGTGACCATGGAAACAGCAGCCCAGATCAAGACCAGCAGAAAAACATGCGATGGCCAGTCAGCGAAAATTTCCCAGGGAGTCTTAGCTGCCTGGTTTCATCCTCTTCGAATCCTGGAAGCGCTGAGGAAGGAAGAGACTCATGGCCACCAAGTCCAGCTCAGGCTGAAATCTATTGCGAGCTGCGGGTTGAAAAAGACTCTGCCAGCCTGAGTGGCAAAGAGCGGAGGGGGCAAGAGGAGGCCAGTTGGCCTAGTAGCAGTCCAATCGGTGGTTCCTGCTCACGTGTCAATATAGCATCACCCCTGAGCAGCACAGCTGGTCGGGAACTATGGGAGCTGTCCACCACCCAGAAGGCTCCAGTTTAGTGTAGATTACCTTTTGTAGCCTTGGACAAGGAAAACTTCTGCCCGTTCAAAGGAAGCACGGAAAGGCCACGTATTAAAATCCAGCTCCTTACCCCCTTCATGGTCACAGCTGTCTGGACCTTGGAGGCCACCGCATCAACACGGGAAGCCATGCGGAGCCAGTTCAAGCCCTCGTTCTTCTTCCGGATGGCGTTCTCTGCGTAGACACGAGCGCACTCCACATTCTTCTGCTGAAGGGCCTGGAATTCAAGAAAGGGAAGACCCCTCAGACCCAAGCTTCACAGTTCCTCCCAATAAAATCAAGAGCGGGGGGAAAGAAAAGGGATCAGATTTCAACAGATACAGACTGAACGGAGGGTATTCTAGAAATTCAACTGCTTTGGAAATGAGGAAGAGAAAGAAAAGCAGGGGGTGGAATGGAAAGGGGGGTGTTCCTCAAGCTCAGAAAGACACGGAGGAGGGAAACAGAGGCAGGGATCCAAAGCAGATGTGCCCGAGAGAGAAAATACCTGCAGAGTCTTTAACATCAAAGACTCAACAGATTAGAAGTCTGACGGGTAACCAAAGTGGGGCAGCCCAAACGCTGGATGGCAGCAAAGATGGAAGCCCAGCCTTTCTAACAGAGAAACAACTCAGTTGCCAAGAGTTATCACTATCCGTTACTCCTAGTGTTGGCATTCAGGCCCCTCACCTTCTTGACTTTGGCGTGTTCTGTTTTGGAATCCTTTTCGGCCTTCTTGGCAAGCTTCTCCAGCTGCTTGGCTGTAAACTAGAGAGAAGCAGAGGTTCAGCAGGCCTGTAGGCAAGACCCATCCCCCAATTCCTGCTTGCTCTGGATACAGCAGGGGAATATGATGACCCGCTTGATCCAGTGGCTCATAACCGGGTACCAGACGAAACACCACGGCTATAACAGTAACAGAGAGAAAAGCAGATTCTACCAAGGAACTTCAGAACAGAGGGGTCTCAACCATAAGTCTAATTCAGCATGAGACACCTTTCTGGTCACCACACCTCCACAAACAGCATCGCAAAGCTGGAAAATTCACTGACAAGGGAAACAGGGAACTGGAGCAGTTCCCCAACAAGGCCTTTCTCCATATGGAAGGGTTGTAAGATTTGGGGCTTCATCATTTAGAAAAAAGTCAAGGAAAAGAGTCAAGAGAATTTGGCTGGCAGAGGCCAAAAAAGTTGTTCATGGCATAGAAAGTGCACAGGGAGTTCCCCCCTCCCCTCTGATACCACAAAAGCCAATGGGTCTTCCCAATGATTACATGTTGCTCCCTCCAAACTCAGAAACAGCTGCTGTCTGAACAGCCAGTGCTGGGAAACATGAGGAGGCAGCAATGGTGCACCACTGCCTGTCTGTGGGCTCCCCAAAGGACTGATTCGGTATCAGGGTACTCCTTCCCTGGAAACAAAGGGCAGAAGTCTCTATAATCAACCAATCGTAAACTACAAATGTCAAGTAATTCTTTGGTTTGGGGGATACTCAGAAACCCTCCATCTAACACCTCATTTAAGTGCAGTGACCTGAAGCTTGCTGTCCCATAGAAGGTCAATCAAGTTTTAAAAGACAGATGGAGGGATATGCACTAAGGGCATAATAAGGGGAGCCAGTCTGGTCTAGTGGTGAAGGTGCTGGGCTAGAAACCAGGAGACTGAGAGTTCTAGTCCCGCCTGAGGCACGAAAGCCAGCTGGGTGACCTGGGGCCTGTCACTCTCTCTCAGCCCTAGGAAGGAGCCAATGGCAAACCAGGAGACTGCGAGTTCTAGTCCCGCCTTAGGCATGAAAGCCGGCTGGGTGACCTGGGGCCTGTCACTCTCTCTCAGCCCTAGGAAGGAGCCAATGGCAAACCAGGAGACTGAGAGTTCTAGTCCCGTCTTAGGCATGAAAGCCGGCTGGGTGACCTTGGGCCAGTCACTCTCTTTCAGCCCAACTCACCTCACAGGGTTGTTGTTGTGAGGAAAATAGGAGGAGGAAGGAGTATTAGTTATGTTCGCTGCCTTGAGTTATTTATAAAAATAATAAAGGCGGGATAGAAATTAATTAAATAAATAAAGGATAGCAATGAGGCCATTTTCTGGCTCAGCTAAACCCCCTGCAACTCCAGGTGGCTTCAGAGAAGCTGTCATTCCCAGATTTCTGAACAAAACCAGACTAGGAACTGTTCTAGAAAAACAGACATTCTCTGTCCAAGGAAGACAATGTTTCCCAACCAAATATAACAGTTGCCTAATGTTTATTGTGAAAAGTGTAGATCTCTGTTAATTGTGCTGCAAGATTTCTGATTTTTAAGCCCTAGGGAAAGCACATTTCATAGCACTAACACTCACCTTTAACTGGAAGAGTGTATCTGTGAAAAGAAAGACGAGAGCAGTTGGAAGATTTAAGCATAAAGGGAATCTTCAATAGGAAGGGCATATTTTAGGAAACACATTCACAACATTCCTTCTGCCCAAATTTGGTGCACTCCGCAAAATGTTTCCACATATTTGAAAAATCCATATACAAAACTGCAGAGTATGTAGAAATGTTTTATTAGAGGCTAAGAATATGAAAGCAAATAATTAGTTTCTAATGTTTTTACATTTGTTATTATTTTCCCAGTTCTGCAACTGCAGAGTAGTTACTATGATACCTTGGGGCTTATCCCCTTGGTCGCTTATGAGTTTTAAGGATTAGACTCTTCAGAAGCAGTTTTGGAGACAGCAAATGTAAGCTATAAATTCTTCAAATTAAAAAAAAAAGCGGGCCACAAAATTGGAGCACTTTCTCTTTCCAGACTCAACATTCAATTCCAAAAGCGGGCAGCAGCATTTCTCCTCTGAGGCTGCCCTGGAGAAACATTCACTAGTGAAGATTCTCAGATAAGCAACTTAAACACAAGGTCACCTGCTTGGCATACAGGAACAGGAACATTTCCCCTGGGACATGGGAAAAATGTATTTCAGCATGCTAAAGGGCCAACTTCTGAGGATTCTGAGTGCACAGTCCAGCTTTGATTCCCGACACAGATTCATAGCCTAGTGAACAACGCTGCCTCCCATTCCCTGAGGATTTCCACAAGACCAATGAATCCCCAAAGGGCCAGAAGAATATTGACTACCCCTTCTGAGTAGGACTTCCCTCCCACGCAGCAGCTACAAACTAAACATTACACAATCCCAGAAGATCCAATGATTTATAAGCACTGAGCAAGAGTAAGGAATGAAAGGTAAATCCAGGACATCCATTCCCATGGCACAGGACCCCATGACATCAGCAGTTTGCAGAAACTGTGGCTGAGTACGTTACACTACATAATTCAAACCATACACTCCCCTCTCAGATTTAGTCTACTGCTGGGCAGGGTGGGGGGGGTGTCTTTATTTGTTTGCTTGCTCCTTATCTCACCTTTTCTACAGGGGCTCAAGGTGGCCTACCCAGCACTCCCTCCTGCGGGGGGGGGGGGGCAGACTGAGAGTGGTGCAAAGTCATCCAAGGGGCTTCCGGAGCTGAGGGCGGGCTAGAACCAGGCCTCCCCGCTGCCAGCCCAGCACCTTGACCACTACGCTACATTGCCATCCATCTTTCTTCTCATCACACCCTTGAAGCAGAGGCACAAGTTGACAAGCCACCCTTCCTGGCAGCTCTTCGCCCCGTCCCCGTCTCTCCTCGGCGTGGCGAAAGGAGGGAAGGAGGAAATGCCCACCCCGCGCGCTCCCTGAGCTAAACCCCTCTCCCCCGCGACCACTGTCCACCCTCTCGGCTGGAAAGCCGTCCACCCACAACACATCCATCCTCAAGCCTTGGATCCCAAAGATCCAAAGCTCAAGACAGGACAGCGCTGGAGGCGGAGGCTGGCCCCGAGGAAGCCCCCCCGGCCATCCGCACATCCCAGACCGAGGCCTCCAGAAGGGCGGGACTACAACTCCAGTCAGCCGCAGCCGGGAGAGGCCGAGGCTGCCTGAGATGATGGGCCCCAGCGTCCCCAAAACGACCTCCCTCCTCCTCCCCCTCCCCCTCCCCTCACTGTGGGCGAGACCCCAGCCCCTTTCCACGCCCCTGGGAGAGAACCCTCACCATCCATCCTGGCTGAAGTCCTCGGCCGCCTTTCCTTGCCAGGACTTCCGGGTTCCGGATCCGCTCACTTCCGGCTTCCTTCCGCTCTCGAGAGGCCCGTCCCTCGCCGAGGCGGGGCCTCGGGCGGCGGCGCATGCGTCGTCTTGCGTAAGCGGGAGAGGGAAACAAAAGGGGCGCCGGCGGAGGTCACGTGCCTGCCTCAGCGGGCGGCGCTCGCGGCGGCGACGGTTGCTGCGGCAACGAAGAGCCCGGATGCTGTTGGGGCAGAGTTCCTCTACAAGTTAATAAGGTTAATTGTAAAGCAGTGCAAAGCATCTTTCCCCAAGGGTAAGGCTGGAACTACAGCGCCACAATCCCCAGCCAGCACGATTGGCTGACTGGGGATGATGGGTTTTGAAGTCCGATCCCCCTGGCGACCCCGGCCCGGCCTCAGGCGGGCTGCCACACCGGGCTTTCCGCACCCCCGATGCGGCCCTATTTGCGAGGGTAGCCTTGACACCGCGCCAACACGGGTTGGCCGTGCGTTCAGACGCGACCCCGAAATGCTGTCTGGGGAAGTATCTGCAGCGTCAACACCGGTCGCCTCGGCGGGAAGCAAAGGGGGCCTGCAGGCTGGGTGATGAACTTTCACCCCCTCAGATTGAGGTCCTTGGTCGCTTTTGCACCTGCAAACAGCGGAAGCGAATTAAATTTAAAAACTGTAAAATCAGCGCCTAACTTTGGAGGAGTAGAAGCAAAGCTCCTTCTGCACTTGGCTGAAATGAGAGGCCTCCCCCCAATGGTGAGTTCTATGGAACTATTGAAATCCCCTTCAAATGGGATCCAAATTATAATAATTTAAAATCAGTTCGATTTTTCTTAACACCCTAGAAGTGAGCCTTTTTTGGCTTTGCCCTTTCCCCCTCACCTGCCCCTACATTTCCTTATTTTTTTTATTTCTGCAGTGGGTATGTCGGTCTTTCGAAACACCCTGAGGGGTTGAGCACATGAGGCTGAAGTGGCTTGGGGGAAATTAAAAAGGGGGAAGGGGTGAGAGCCTTCCTTGGGGTCCCCCACATAACCCCCCCAACCTCAAGATAATGAGGATTTTTGTGGTTGTCATTGTTTTGCTTTTTTTGGTTTTTAACTCTTAACCGCCCAGAGTTGCAGCAGTGAAATGGCAATGTATGTTCCATTCATTCATTCATTCATTCATTCATTCATTCATTCATTCATTCATTCTGGCCTCTGCTTCTTTTGCAGGACCCAGGTCGCTTATTCTTCCCCACCTCAGTCTCCTTCAAGGCTGTCCCCACACATACCTCATTATGATGGGCTTTTGGGCGGCAGCCGCTCATTCTAAGTTCAGAGGAGGAGAAGAGAACCTGTTGCGACAGAGAGGCTCTTTCCTGAACTGAAACCCCTCCTGTGGTGGGAGCCTCTGGGGTCCTCCTTCTTTGATGATGGCGCTTGGCTGGTGCTGAGTCACAAAAGGACCTAGACAGTGTAAGCTAGGATGTAGTTGTGCCAGGTGGGGGGGCGAGGACTTTGGCTCATCTATGGGGCGCTCGCACAGCAAACATGAAGAAGTGCCAGGAGGTAAAGTGTTCTTCTTCCTCTTTAAAGAATGACACCCAGGAAGGGTGCAAGTTAGAGGCGGTGTAGTAGCTTGTTCTCGGCACAGACAGGAGCAGTTGAATGAAGGATGTGCCCTATCAGCTGCAGGGAGGTGATTCTGTTTCTAAATGACCCTCTGTGTGGACACAGTGGAGAAAGGTACCCACCCATCCTGCTCTGTTACTTCCCGATTTGTGGGGACAGCCATTGGTCTATCTGTTTGTTTAATGACGAATATTAACATCATTATAGTGATCTTTAGATCATGGCTCATGATAGTGATCTTTCAGCTGGTCCGGCGCACATTTCAGTCCATCCTGCAAATGTAGACATTTGCTTTCTGATAATATGATGAGGATCAGATATCAGCATGACTGTCTCTGTTTCAGAAATAAGCTAACACAGGTTGTTTCCCCAACTAAACCAATCCAAATTCTTTTACTTTTTAAAACAATATATAAAGCACTGTTTCCTTGCCCCCATCCTGAGACCCTATACTAGATTGCACAAAAAAGTTTAACCTCCCACCATTTCTCATCAGGGCATCTTTCTTCTTCAACCTGGTGGCCTCTGGTGGGTCACTGCCTTTGAGAGGCTCACAGTAGAAGGTGGCAGATCCTTGCTTAAAGACAGATGAGGGCAGGTGCTTGTGATGCCAGTGGAGCAGTTTAACATCTTCCTCAGTAGAATGTTGGGTTGCCAGTTCACAAACTAGTGTTTTGACCTGTAACTGCTGGGCTTGAAGAAGATATTTTCTAACTATCTCAGGACCTCCAGTTTTGCCCACAGTAACTCTGCATTCGGTGGGTTCTGTATAGCATTTAGAATGCAGCTGGTAGATCTCAGTGAACAAAGCATTAAAGTCCAACTACTATGAATTCAAAGCAAACTGTATTCTCTTAAAGCACTGCTATAAATGAACAGAGTTCAAATAAACACATTTATGCAGGTGAAGTCTACTGATCTTTGCAAGCATAGTAAGCACTGTGCTTCTGAATGACAAAGGTTGATGGCACAGAACAGGGGAAGACTTTTGCCTCCATTCTGTGGTTATGGATTTCCTGGAAATATCTAAGCCCATGGATGAGAGGCAGGTTCAACCTCTGCTCAGAAATGAATGTAGTTCAGTGTATCTAAGCCACTGACAGAGTCACTTCTAGGACGGTTGGGACAAGTAAAAAGGAGGGGGAAACTACACTGCCCCAAGCTGCTTGTAGGGGGCTGAAAATATGGCTGGAAGGAAAACCTCTCATTAGACCAGCCTTTTCTAACCTGGTACCCCGCCTTTCCCAGAATGGCCAGCCAGGATGGGCCAGACATCCCAGCACAACTGGAAGGCTCCAGATGAGGAAGAAAATGCCTCCCTCCAAGATCCTGTCTGGTCCAACAAGATGCTTTTATTTTCTAACTGGCTGCTGGCCTTTGAAACAAGCTGCCATAGTGCGAAGGAAAGGATCCCTCCCGCTTTTTTCCTTCCCATCCTTTCTATTTTTGTCTTCTCTTGGCAGCTCACACTCATCGAACTGCAGACAACAGCAGGCTCAAGGAACCCAAGCAAGTCTTTCAAGATCATTCAGGCATTCAGCCCTCAACCTCTAAGGGTGGGAAGAAGGTGCCGCCTCACCTGATGCAAGTAGAAGGTAAGGGAGGCAGCATGTTCTCAGCACACCATGAATACAGTGAGCTCTTAACCTGCCTCTTTCTCAGCGCATCTAATGAAATGCGCCGTTGCCTACAAGAAGCATTTTTGTCTACTTCATTTTCTGCCTCATTCTCTCACCTTTACAGCAATAAGCAGGGGACAATAATAGGAAAAAATGCTTGTTTTTTGTTTACTCATTTAAAATAAATGAAAGGTCTCGAGGCAGTTTACAGTGCATAGTAATCATTTAAAGCAAATGAAAAAAGGAGGGATAAAGCTAGTTGCAGTTCTGCTCCTTTAAGGCAACTGGCACGTAGGCTGCTTGTGTGGGGTGGGAGGTATTCTGGCTCTCTGCAGTTTGCACATAGGTAGTAAAACCTTTACACAACCCTCCCACAGCTGCTAAGACCTCTGGCAGACGTGGGACAAAAGGATATTATCCTACTGCCTCAGAGCAACCCCAGCTGCAAAGGTGCATTTTGTTCCAACTGGATGGCCAGGCACTCCACAGCAATTCCATCTTTCCCTCTTTGTTAGCATTATTCTTATTTATTTATTTCATTAAATTTGTTATGACTCTTCTGGCGGGTTATGGCTGGACGAGAGCAGTATCTGGAGCCTCTGTGCATAAAGCAGGGCGTTGCACAATAAAGGTTTGTCTAGAAGCACCTCATCCAGATTCTTGCTTCTTCAACTGGAAATGAGGCAAACCTAACTGAGTTGCCAAAACACACACTGATAGAAAGTGTTGCCAGGTGTGATAAAAAAGCAGAGTGGGTTGGGAAAACCAGATCTGAAATGGGAATTCAAATCACCGTCATTGTCATCATCATCATCATCTACCCTTTTGACTCCAAGTCCCAGGGATCATTATTTGCCATTATTACTGTACAGAAGGCTACTCAATGCACCTATTCGTTCTGCAGACAAATCTTAATGTGAGGCAGAGTTTTCTTCCATGTTCCTGCAACCTGTTCTCACGCATCTGAGCCTGCGCAAGTGTTTTCCTCTGACACTGAGCATCACTTTACATTATAATGGTAATGACTCTTTATATGAGGAATTAGGCTGCAGCTTTTTATATTTCCAGATGATACGTGAAAGAGAACTGACGTTTTCATACACCCACAGCCCTCAAATTTGCAAATTACTCATCCTTTTGAAACTTGCAGTATTGGTGGAAGGGGGTTGCCCAAGCCCCACCTTTGCTTGCTCCTCAAAATGCCAGAAATAATTGTGCAAGTCTCTACTTTCATTTACTTTGCATAATACATGAAGGAACTCTTGACTTCCTGCAATCATTCCTGATATAAATTGTATATGTATATTTTAGATGTTTTTATATTTATCCTTTTAATGTGGTTCTTGTTGTAAACCGCCCAGAGTTCCCCTTTTCTGGGGGAGATGGGCGGTGGCAAAATTTGAATTATAAATAAATAAATTACACATAAATATCTGCAGGCTCAGAGGAGCGCTTTGTGCAGAATGCACGGTCTTCACGAAGCCCCTCCGGGTCTGTGGACACATTCGCTCTTACTCTCCCAGCTTCCTGCCGACAGTCAGTAGCAGGAAGCTGCTGTTAGTTTCCCCAGATGCGGCATTTTTATATTTCCTCCCTTCCTTGCAGCATCCGCTGATAAAATTGCCAAGAAGAAAAAGCTGATCCCTAAGATCATTGTCACGGGGCCCTCCGAAGAAGTGCTGGTTAACAGCTTTACCGATGAGCTTCCCGAGACGAAAACCATCCGGGAGTCCGACTACGGCTCGTTCACTGTGCACTCCAAGCCCAGCACAGTAGATGCCTACAGGGTGAGCAAGGAGCAGTGAGTGCTGCCCGCTGGAGAGCCCGTGGTGCTCGGGAGGATGGAGACCGTCAGGAGCCTGGCAGCTGGGTCCCAGAGCCCCTCTCAATAAACGGGAAGCCCCGCAATGAATCTTTTCATGGTTTCACTTTCCTGACCTCCACAGTCACCTTTGGAGGCGGGGGAAGAGGAGGAGGAGTGGCAACGCTTAGCCAAATGCAAATGAGGGAGCTGTATGTTCACTTCCAAATAAATATGTTTGTTAAATGCCTCAAGACTTCCAGTCAATAACAGATCCGTACCTGCATGGACAAATTGATGTTGGGAATATACATTTCAGGTGCAATCCTAGAAACAGAATTTCTTTACTTCCTAAAGCGGGTGAGGTTCTTCTCAGCACTCGCTTCCCCATCCAAGGGCTGGCTCCTGCCGAGAGCCAGGATGGGGCAGTGGTGGCTGGAGTCAAAAGACGTCTGTGCTCCTGAGGGAAGAACGGAGAGGACCCACTGCCTTGAAGGAGGCGCTGGTGCACCTCTCTGAAAGAGAAGCCACCTCTCAGTCCAACAGCACCGGGCAACTTCGGCCCAGTTTCCAATCTCCCCTTTTTGGAGAATACGGTGGGGCGTTGACTGCAGAGAATCCTGGACGAGGCAGGTTATTCTGATTCCTTTCAGTCAGACCCAAGCGCAGGACAGAAACTGTAATGCTTGCTCTCGTCAGGACTGGGTGGAGGGATTATGTCCCTCCTGATCCTATGAGTGGCATTTGATCCCATGAACCAAGAGATGGTTCTGGATCACCTGCATGGTTGGGGGCTAGCAGCACCATTTTATGGCGATTCCGCTCCTTTGTGAAGGGAGGGGCAGGTCATTCAATAGTGACGGGGAATGAACAATTGAGCCCTTGGCCACTCCCCTGTGGATCCTTTTTCACTGAGCATTTGGAGCTGAAAAAGTACTGTTATTTGTAGTGTTCTGGCTTTGAGTCGATTTTATGTTTTACATGTTTGGGGTTTATAACTGACTGCTGGGGAAGGTAATTTTATTTTATTATTTTTGTGAGCTGGCAGGATACAACATAGAATAAATACTGTAACTTCCAGCTAAGGGTTTGGGACATCTGATGGCCTTTATACCTGGAGGGGTTTAACCGCAGGAAAACAACCCTAGGCCTTAACTATGAGATCCTCTAAAACCACTGAAACTTTGGTCTGACTCCCTGCTTCCTGCTCCCCCCACAAATAATCCTAATTACCTATAACCGCAATAATCACCTATTCTCTCCCAGTTTGTTCATCCTCCCTTCTTTCCTCTGTTACTTTGTGTACTTAAAAAAAATTCAAAGTTATTTGTAAGGTCCAAAGTGCTAGTTAACTGATCATCCTAACAAGCTCATTCCCTAAATCCACACGTGTTGGCATTGCCAGATGAAACTGACATAATCCCAAAGCTGCAAAAATATACTGAATTTACACCCCGAAAATTGCACTGTAATTTGGGTTTGTTTAAACTCGAACGGGCTGACCTTCCAGAGGCCAAAGGCAGAGTCGCAAGCGGACAGCCCACTGTTCTTTCCCTCCCCTCCTGTCCCAAAATGCTTTGAAAAGCTGCCAGGTTTTTATAGTAACTGAGGACGTCATGACAGCAGAGCCTTTAATTCTGAGTTTCTCAGTCTTGGCGACTTGAAGATTGGTAGACTTCAACTCCCAGAATTCCCCAGCCAGCCATGTTGGCTGGGGAATTCTGGGAGTTGATGTCCACCCATCTTCAAGTCGCCAAGGTTGAGAAGCACTGCTTTAACTGCAGCAATTCCACCATTACCCAACACCTGCATAAAACAATGCCAAAAATTAGTCACACTGTTCTATCTATACTTGTTGATATATCTCCCAGGAGGAGCCTCGGGAAGGCAGCGGAGCAGGGACGGTGCCCGGGCAGGGGCGACCGAGCCGCCTTTCTCAGCCCGCCCTTTCCACCCGCGAGGGACTACAACTCCCGTGAAACCCCGCGCGAGGAGTCGAGTGCGCCTGCGCCGGAGCGGCCGGCGGCGGAGGGGGGCCATGGCGGAGCAAGAGCCGGAGCCCCTGCGCCTGAAGCGGCTGCACGGCGGCTTCTTCGCGGTGCCGGCCGGACACCGGGTGAGCGGACTCCAACTCCCGGCGCGCCCTTCGCGCTCCTCCGCGCAGCCCTCCTTCCCGGCGCCCCGGGCGTGGTGGGATATGTAGTCCGAGCTCACCTGCCGGGCGCCAGCTTGGGGAAGGGGGCACCGCATCGTCTCGCTTAGCCCTTGGAGTCCGCCTCCGTCCCCGCGGGGAGGGTCGGCGACCCGGGCATGGCTGCGCTCCCTTGTTCGCCCCGGTCAGCTCCCGGGATTCCGGGACCCGCCTGCCTGGCCCAGCTAGTCTGGCCCCGGGCTGAAAGGAGGGGCGCCGCGCCGCCTCCGGACGCGAAGGGTCGGTCTGGCGCCCGGGCCGGAGCTGCCGATGCGCCCGCTTCCCAACCCCGGCGCGGAGATCCCCCCTCGCTGCCGTGCTGGAGCGCCCGCTCTCCCTGCCAGCGTCCTGCCCTCCTGAGCCTGGCAGCAGAAACGGGCTCCTCATCCGGCTCTCCTTTCAGCTGGGAAGGTGCCGGAGCGTCAAGGAGTTCGAGAAGCTCAACCGGATTGGAGAAGGGACCTACGGCATCGTGTGTGAGTGCTCCTCCGTCCTCCCACCCACGGGGCTGGGAAGCATCGGGGGCAGGCGCTGAGGCCTGGCTTCCTGGAGGAGCTCAGTTCAAAATCTCATCATGTCCCTTCCTCTCTGAAGCGTTCCAGGGAAAGAGTTCTCATTGGTTTGGGATATTTCTTCCAGATGTTTAGGGATTAAAAATATCTGTGAACCAGGATGGTTCCAAGAGGAAAAGCAGCTGAGGGAGGAGGCTGGTAAAGCCACTTAAACAATAGCCAGCTTCTGGGTCGGTTCCTGGCTGCAGGAGCCATTTCTTTGCTAAATGTGCTTGGTTGGGGGTGGGGGGGAGGCTTCCCCAGGAGCTTGGATGGCTCTGCTTTTTTCAGATCGTGCTCGAGACACGCAGACGGATGAGATTGTGGCTCTGAAGAAGGTGCGGATGGACAAAGAGAAAGACGGTGAGCAGAGCGGGGGTCCTCCTCGGCCGCTCTGGCTCAGGGAGCACACTGCTCAGCTGGACCCTCTCCCCCGCAGGAATCCCCATCAGCAGCCTGCGAGAAATCACCCTGCTGCTAAGGCTTCAGCACCCCAACATCGTGGAGCTGAAGGAGGTGGTGGTGGGCAGCCATCTGGAGAGGTGATTTCCTGGGGACGCGGAAGAAGAGTCCTCTCTCTGTCCTCTTAGCCTAGCCAGGGGCAAGTGCTCTCTCTCGCATTGCCAGGTTGCGTTGGACTGCAGCAGATCCAGGTGTTTGCAGAAAGTGCAGAGTGGAGGTGGGGTTGTTCTTTGTACCTTTAAGCAGAGGAGGAAGAAAGGAGGCGCGTCCTTCCCAAGGCACCCAGGACCACCCTAACCCTTGAGGCTCTTGGGGCAGATGTCCTGTTTCTGGCGGCAGCGAGAAACATGCCTGCCTGCGGTTTCCCCTGCAGCATTTTCTTGGTGATGGGTTACTGTGAGCAGGACCTGGCCAGCCTCCTGGAGAACATGCAGGCTCCCTTCTCCGAAGCTCAGGTGTGTCCAGGCTGAAGGGCAACCGGGGGGGGGCGGGGGGGGCGGGAGCAGGGGTGCTGCTTCGCTGGCTGGGGGGGGGTCCTTGCCAAGCTGAAGGAGGTGCCAGACAGTCTGAGGGAAAAGCTTTCATCCCAAATAGGACGCCACGGAGATACGTCCTAGCTTAAGCAAGATATTAAAAAACAGGGTATTCTCTGGTACGTTTTATACTGCCAACAGCCAGAGCTTTCAAAACAGAGATAAAGCACAAAAACTATTACAAAAGAAACCCAACTAAAATCCAGAGCAGGGCGAGGATCTGAAAACCACATTTTAAAAATTCACTTGGTGCCCCAAAGAGTACCATGCAGCGCAGCCTTGCAAGTGGATGCGTGGCCCGCTTTGTCTGAATGGGCTCTATTTCATTCATTCGCACATCCCCAAAAACACCTTGCTTTGTGCTAGGCAGGCTGAACAAGCACAAGGTACGGTATGTGATGTCTGTGCTGTTTTGCAACTGAGGAATCGTCATTCTAGCTTTCGTGCTGGGTCTCGGGTCCTGAATGGGATCCAGCACAGGACAAGCGCTGTCCAAGGGCCCTGCAGTGACACTCCTGTGCTGGCCTGCCTCCTTGCAGGTGAAGTGCATCATTCTCCAGGTTCTCCATGGTCTTCAGTACCTGCACAACAACTTCATCATCCACAGGTGAGAAAGGCAGGGATGGATCCAGCTGGAACAGGGAGGGGGGCGCCGGCACCGGTGGCGTCTGCTCAAGAGAGCCCGGTCCCCCAGCCTCCCACAAGCCCGTGTTCCGTCAACCAACAGGGACCTCAAGGTGTCCAACTTGCTCATGACCGACAAAGGTTGCGTGAAGACAGGTGAGTCAGACGCCGCCCGCTCAAGGCAGCTGTTGGAGACATGAAGCGGCAGAGTCGCCTGACCTCCCTACGTCGTCTTCTCTTGCAGCGGATTTTGGGCTGGCTCGTGCTTACAGGGTTCCCCTGAAGCCCATGACTCCAAAAGTGGTGACCCTGTGGTGAGTCGGCTCTGACCGATCCCGGGCAGAGTCGCTTCGGGCATTGTGGGAGGGAAGGGGGCCCTTTGCACCCACCCTCAGCTGCCCCCTGTGAATTAAGGGCTGTGGAAATTGCCTGGAGAAGTTAGAGACGCAGGGCACAGAATGGCGTATCGGCCGTTTGCCACTTCTGCACTTTGAAATGCGCAAAGCGCCAGAAGCGAGGGGGCACAGGAGTCTCTCTCTCTCTCTCTCTCTCTCCCCGGACTTCCCTTGCCTCCAGTAGCAGAATTATGGCGGCATGGGGTGAAAGGATTGCAGCCGCAGCCCCTTTCCACGCAGAGCACTGCTGGACAAGTGGGCTGGGCGTTGGCTGGGCCTGAAACTGCTCCCGCCCCGGAGCGCCCTCACTCTCTCCTTCCCCGTGCAGGTACCGGGCCCCCGAGCTGCTCCTAGGCACCACCACACAGACCACAGCCATAGACATGTGGTGAGAAAAGGTCTCCAACCTCTCCAAGAGTTGGGCTCTGGGTGGGGGGTGGGGGTGGGGGGCAAAATGCTTTTCTCCAGGGCTGCATTGCAACAGTCGGAAAGAGTGAAGCCGGGTTTGCCGGGGGGGTGTTGCCGGAAGGCGGTCTCAACACTAACTCTGAGTCTGCCCTGCAGGGCCGTGGGCTGCATCTTGGCGGAATTGCTGGCCCATAAGCCTCTGCTGCCTGGGAGCTCCGAGATACAGCAGGTAGACTTGATTGTGCAGTTGCTGGGCACCCCAAATGAGACCATCTGGCCCGTGAGTACTTTCCGCCTGCGCTGTCCTGCAGCTCTTGGTTTCTTTGCGCCGGGTTCACTCGATGAAAACCACAGTTCACCCATCACCGTTTGTTTGGCTTTGGCTTAGCATGCTGCGGGACTCGGGCATTCGTGCCAAAGCGTGGCCAGTGTCCCAAAGGCCACCTGGCCAGATCCCTCCTGCTTCCTGCCCAGAGGCACCTGCATCTTGTCAGGCAAGGGAATCAAATTTCTGAGATAAAGGAAAGCATCGATACCGACCGTTGAGGCTTTCGTCAGTTGAGCTGTCATGTAATGCGCTGTTTCCTACCACCCTGGCTAATCTGACCAGATCCTCTACTGCAAGCCCTAGATCTGTGTTTCTCAACCTTGGCCACTTTAAGAGGTGTGGACTTCAACTCCTTGCTGGCTGGGGAATTCTGGGAGTTGAAGTCCACACCTCTTAAAGTGGCCAAGAGTGGCCACAGACCTAGATGGTGCCTTTATGTGAACCAAGTCGCAGGCAAAAGGCAGAGGTTCGGTTCAGTGTCCCCCCGCCCCTTTTCCAGGGCTTCTCCAAGCTGCCCCTGGTGAGCCAGTACACCCTCCGTAAGCAGCCCTACAACAACCTGAAGCACAAGTTTGCGTGGCTCTCCGAGGCCGGGCTTCGCCTCCTCAACTTGCTCTTCATGTACGATCCGAAGAAAAGGTAACCGGCTTCCTAACGTGCGCCTTAACGCGACTGGCCGGTCGGGTGCCCCCTCGGGCGGGGGAAGGCTCTGCCGCCTCCCTCCCGGCGCAGACATTCAGGCCGTCCGGTGGAGCGGAGGGGCAGCGAGTTCAGAGCTACCCATCAGGCTGCCGCTGTGAAACTCGCCTTGAGCCGAGACCCCGGCTTTCCCCAGGGCCGACCCGTGTGGAAGCCACGGCTCCTTGGCTTTCCCAGAATGGTGGTGCCGGCCCGGGTCTTCTGGGGAGGGGGCAGCAGAGAGGCTGCAGAACAGGAATCGTAATTTGGGGGAGGCGGGAGAAGGAACTGGCCCTTCACTGCCGCGTCTCCTCCCCAGAGCAACGGCCGGGGACTGCTTGGAAAGCTCTTACTTCAAGGAGAAGCCGTGGCGTAAGTCGCTCCCGGGGTCCCCTTTCTGCCGGGCGGGGCCACCGCCTCCTTCAGGGCCCCCATCCGTCTTTTCCTGCCTTCCAGCCTGTGAGCCGGAGCTCATGCCCACCTTCCCCCACCATCGCAACAAGAGGGCAGCCCCGAGCGCAGGAGCCGAGTGCCCGGGCAAGCGCAGCCGGCCCTGAGGGGGCGGCTTCTGAAGGCACCCAAAAGGTACTGGGGGGGCCCTCCTGAAGGAAAGGGGCGCTCAGTGGACGGGTGTCGGGTCTTCCCGCTCATGATATTTTCAGGGACGTTTCTGCCAACACAAGAACCGTTTGGCAGGGTAGGCCAAGTTAGGACGCTTGTTCTGTTAAGAAAACTTGAGACAAAAAGGACATTTTAGTCAGCTATTCCGCCGGTTGAATCTGCATATGGGCTCTGCATTTTCTTCTGTAACCTGGAATGTCTCTCCAAAGAGGGGGGGGGCTGTCTGCCCCGTCCTCCCTTTTCCTGTTACTGCCCTGTTTAACCCCTGCCGGTTTTCTGAGAAGGGCTTCTCTCAAGGCCCAGGAGCCAGAGAGGGCCCAGCGATGAGGATGCAGGTCCTACTGGGAGGGAAATGGGGCCTTATGTTCTTGGGACGGAGACTTGCCTCATCTCCTCTTCTGAGGAGCAGCAAAGCGGGATCGATCGGCGTCGTCTACACCCTGGAGGGGATCCTTGGTCCCTCCACGCTGCTCAGCCCGTGGCTTTTCTCTTTGGAAAGGCGTTTTGGTCAGGGAGCTGGATTCTGCTGCCGCCTACCTGAGATTCTCCTCTCTCGTCAGCTCTGTCAAAGCAAGCGGAAGCTCTGGATGCTGAAAGAACAAGCCAAGCGTTCTTGCCAGGGCAGCAAAGAAGGGAGCGAACCTCCAGGGCCTGCAGATGCAAACGAAGCAGCAACCCAGCCCTCCGGCAGACCTGGTCCTGGGAGCGCCGCGCCTCGCCCGAGCTGGCGTGAGGAAGGCAGCTGACCGCAAGCAGCCCCCGTGTCCCCCCTTTCTGTGGACAGCCTTTGGGGACTGAGTTTCAATAAAGAGTTTTCTCCCAGCCTGAGGATTGCTGAGATGGCCAGAGGATTGCAAAGGGGGGGGGGGGAGAGAGATTCCCATCCCCAAACGGTGGCATCTGTGGGAAATCAGAGGCTGTTCCAAGCATTTCAATCTCTAGACGCTGCTTTGCTCTCACCACGTTCTTGCGCACCCGCCTGCGTGGGACGCGGCTCTGGCTGCCTGCTCCCTCTCTGCTCCTACGCTGCAAATAGATATTTGGGGGCGGGAGATTCCCAGTTCCAGCTACGTTCCTTCTGCAGACGGACGCACACACTCCGCCTGCCCCCTCAAGGCCTTTCTGCTTCAGAGGATGAAACTCTGGCAGCTCTGCATCTTAGCAACAGGAAGCCACCCACCTCCCGTGCCCGGAGGCAGCAGCAGCGAGGAGCTTCGCCTTCCCCCAGCCCATCTGTCAGAGGGGGCTGCTCGGGCCGGGGCCGCTGGAGATGGTGCGCGGAGCTCATTCGCGAGATGGGCGGTGCAGGAATATGAGAAATAAATAAGTAATACATTCTGGAAGCAGGAACTGACCCCCGCAGCCATCCCAAGAGAATGTGGCTCTTCCCTCGGCTTCGGGGGCCGGAGAGCCTGGGTCGTGTGCCTCCCTGCCTGCTTCCAGAACACTCTGCAGGAAAAGCGGCCACCCCGTTGAGCTGCTTGGGCAGAGGAAGACCCCTCCCGGCCCTGGCTGTTCTCACGGAAGACGCTGTCGGGGGCAGGCGAGGGCTTTTATGCGGGCAACACCAGGCTGCCCCAGTCCCGAGTGGGTGCGAAGGTTCAAACCCAAACCCGTTTGGCCCAGACTCCAAGCCACAATGGGGAGGGTGTCCCGATACCTAGAAAATCAGGTAGTTTTTAGTTAAGTTTATTACAACTGCATCTTTTGTAAGACATCAGCGAGGCTGCAACCGCCACGGGCCCGTTCTGTTTTTGTAAAAATGCCAGCAATCCCTCCCTAGCTCTGCTCCGGCCTCTGCTCTACGCGAAGCGCAGGAGGTCAGGAAAGACGGGGTGCGCCGGGGCCCCCCTGCCCTTGCCGCTCCGTCTTTCCTCACAAGGACTCCAGAACAGGCGAAGGAGAGCAGCTGCGTTTCGGAATGTCGGAAAGGGCCGACGCAAGGCGTGCGTCCAGAAAACCATGGTCCCGACACTGGAGTGAGTTTCTGGCATGAGGTCTGCCCCGCCCCCACCCCCCTTACAGGCAAAGCAGCCCCCCCCCCCTTCACTCCTCCCATCGACAGGATCTGCCCAAGTCCATTCCGGAAAGAGAAGAAAGGGGCGCGCCCAGCTGCCCTCGACTGCCCTGCCGCAGGCGAGCAGAACGGGCACAGGAAAGGCTGCCAGGAGGAAAGCAGGCCTGGCGCGTGTGACTCCCGAAGAAATCCCAGGGCGGCAGGGCAGTCGTGCAGCTCTGTTCTCCACAGTCCAGCCGGGCTTCTCGGCCTACTGCCAGGCCCCTCCGGCCTCGTGCAGCAGCCTGTCCACCTCTGTTCGTTGCAGCCACAGGCGCTGCTGCTGCTCGCTCTGCAGCTCTTCCACGTGGTGGTGGTTCCGGCAGATCTGAGCCCCGTCGCAGCTGCTGCCGTGCAGCAACCTGCAGGTGTTGCAGCAGGAACAGGGGAGGGCCCCCGGGAGCAGGCAGGAATGCGTCTGGTAGTGGGCCGGCTCGGGGACCAGCCCCGCGCCCAGCGGTGGAGCGCGGCGCAGTCTGCCTGGGCTGAGGTGGAAGCTCCGGGGCCACCTGGATGGAGGGGAGGCCGGGCTGCTCGTCCCGTGCGATGGGGGGGCCGAACTCTCGGAGCCCGAGAACAAGCCCCCCGGCTGAGCAGGGAAGTCCCCCTCGGAGGTCCTGCTGAGCTCGCGCCTCAAGGAGATGAACGAGAAGGAGGTCGCGAGGTCCAGCCCCTCCGCGGCCAGGAGTCCATTACCGCAGGAGGGCTCCCGGCTCCAGGAGGGCTCGCTCCTCGTCTCGGCCAGGGCCTCGGGGCTCCACGGAGGCTGCTCCCACCGCGGCAGCCTGGGGCTGCTGTGCTCGCTGAACGGGGTGGGCTCCTGGACGAACAGCCAGCTTCCCGGAGGCTCCCTGTAGGGGGTCTGCCTTTCGGGGCTCCCCTGGTAGAGATCGAGCCCCTCGGCCGGCTCCAGGCGGGCCTCGCGGCTGCGCGGCCACCGCGTCAGGCTCTGCAGCTTGGCGACGCACCTCTCCAGGCTGCCCTTGGCCTCCTTCCGGGCCTTCAGCAGCTCGTCGGCCAGCACGACTCGCGGCTCCAGTTCCTCCACAATCTTGGCCAAGATCTCACACTCCACCCTGGCTGCAAAAAAGCAACAGGCTGCACAGAGCAGGTTGGCGCCCGGCGGCAGCCGGGAATTCACCAGGTGGAGGTGGTCTTGCTGTACATAGCCCAGTCGGCGGAAGCTCCGGGCGAGGTCTGCCTCTGGCAGGACCCCCTGAAGGACGTGAACGTAGACCCCCGAAAAGGTCTGCAAAGGAAGATGCCCGTCAGCTCCTGAGATTCCCAGGCCCTCCCCTGTGGTTCCCCCTGCCCCCAAACAAAATTCACCTTAATGGTGCTAAATTCTTTGCGCCAAGGGAAGAAGTACAGATTGACGGCGGCCAGCTCCAGCACTTCAAAGGCCCTGCCGAGATCCCGGAAGGCCCCTTTCAGATCCAGGTGTCCCTGCAGGGCAGTGGCCAGCGTGGCAAAGGTGTCCTCCCCATCCAGGCTGCAGTGAAGCTCCGGGTCCTCCAGCAGGCGGTGCCACAGCAACTCCTTCAGGGAAGCGTCGCTGCAGGCCCCGACGTGGCCCCTGCGGAAGTCCCTCTCCACGCAGCGGCGGTACTCCTCCTGCAGCCCAGCACCGGGGTTCATCCTGAGGCTGGGAAAGAGGCGGCTGGTGGGCCCCTGCGCACCCCAAGCTCAGCCGCCGCGGCAACCGCCCCCACGCCTGGCCAAGGCCGGTCAGAGGGAGACCGCCACAGGGCTGTCCCCACCCCCCACCCGACCAGCCCTCTGGCGCCAGTTTCATTGCGATGACCTTCCTGGTTTGGGTTTTGGAAGGAAAGGGCTGTTTTCTCCAGTGGGGGGCTACACAGGCCCAGGTGCCAAAAGGAACAGAAACTCTGCAAAGACTGGCAGCGGGACTGAGCTGAGCAGGTTGTGCCCACCTGGCGGGAGGCAGCCCCACCCTCCCTTTTTCTTCCCAGGACAGGGGAAACTGCTATTCCCGTCTGCGCACCGGTGAGCTCAGCCTCCTTCCAAACCTGGACGCCGGAACGGGGCCGCTGCTCCCCACTCTAACGCCGGCGCGCTTGTGCGTGTGTGGGTGCGAGGCCCCTCCCCCCTCCGCCGCCCGTGTAGTTTTCGGAGCAGGGAGCCCTTGGAAGCATCTGGCGGGTCCTTCCCCGAGGCCTCCCGCCGGGCCGGACGCCGCTTTGGGCCACCCCTGCCGCGGGGTGTCCCGGTGGTGACTGCGGCCCTTGGAACCGGGCGAGGCGGCCTTGCGCAGTCGGAGCCCTTAAGAACTGGGTCTGGAGGGGCAGCGCTGAAAATAAAAGGCGAAGCAGCAACCACGGGAAGGTGGCTGGGGGGGCCCTGCCAAGTTGAGGCAAAGGGAGGCAGGCAGACGAGCGGGCAGGGGCGGGCAGGGGAAGCCCCTGGGCGGCTGGGACTTCGCGGCTCGTTGAACGGGGGACCCTCCCGGCGCAAGACCATCGCCCGCCCGGCCAAGCTCCAAAGAGACGGGTCAGCGGCGCCGCGGGGTCACTCGGCGGAACGGCGGCCTCCCCGGCCGGGCGAGGCGGATTCGGGTCCCGCGGGCATCGCGCGGGGGCAGCGGGCTCGGGGCACGGCCAGGAGGGCGCCCCGGGCTGGGGGCCGCGACGAGGGGCCGTGCTTGGGGTCGGGGCCGCTGCGCGGGGCGGAGCCCGGGGCCAGCCGCTTCCCCAGGAGCGCAGCTGCAGCGGCTCCGCCGGTTGGGATTCGAACTCGCGCCCCGCCGCTCACCTGCCGGCGCCCGCTCGAAGCTCGCTAGCTCTTCCTCGCCCGCGCGCTCCCGACACTTCCGGCCCCGCCCCTTGGCCCCGCCCTCCGCAGGAGGAGGTTACGTCACAGCACGAGCCCGGGCATTAACTCCTTCGGTGCTGCAGAGCTCGCGGGCGCAGTTGCTCCTCGAGGTGGGGATTTTAGGAACCCGAAAATTTACTGAATGAAGGACGCGTCTTTTTGAATGAGCGGCTGCCGAGTGTCAGTTTTGCTCGTTCTCCTCAACGAGGAAGGGAGCTTTAAGAGAGATGTCCCAGCAAATGCAGCGAATGTAACCAGCAGAAACTCATTAACCCGCGAACCTTATTGTAATGGAAACGAATAAAGAGCAACGTTATTTCGAAAATGAATGGATCCTGTCCTTGGGGACACGCATTTAGAGCTTCAGCCTGCGGGCGCAAGGAGGCGCCAGAGCGGGCAACGGCCCTTCCGACGTCGTCCCAGCCCGTCAGCGTCAGCTCCCCGCACGGAGGGTTCGCGGGGCCGCTCTCCCGGCTGACGTTTGCCTCGCCGCGGCGCGCCAGGGCCCCCTCCAGCGGGTAGCGCCCTTCCCCGCCCAGAGGCTTCGTGCCTGCTTGCAGAGGGGGCCCCTTCGGGTCTCTGGTCTCGGGGCGCAACTGAAGAGCTGCCCAGCCTTCGCTAGGGAAGACGCGGACCAGCCCCCCAGGGCTCGGCGCGCCACCCGAGAGCAACTGCGCTCCGAGAGCTGCCGAGCTCTGCGAAGAGCTGCTTCTCGCAAATTGGGGGGGGGGGACCTATTTATAGGGTGGGATTTCTTTGGAGGCAGGGGCGCCACCCAAGACGCGTACAGGGGTCCCATTCTTACCACCTCAAGGAGCAGATGTCTATGAAGGTTCTCAAGGAGCAGAGCCTTTGCCAGCAGAAAAGCAGACGGGTCACAAGTTTAGCCCCATAATCCACCTTCACCCTGGTAACTCCCTCTCCCTTAACCCTTCTCTCCACTTCTCCCCTGGCTGCAGCGTTCTGTCCTGGGCTCCCTCGGCGCTTGCACTGTAAGCTCGGTCTCCTTGCTAAAGCCCCTTGTCTGTGCCCCCCAGTTCAGCTGTACGGGCCGCGCTTGTGATTCATCTTCCCCCTCCTCTCCTTGCTGAATCCTGGAAGCAGCAGTGCACAAGCCTCAAAGCATCAGCCTCTGGGTGGCTGGAGAAACTGGCCCGACACCCTGCTGGCTTCTGAAGGCCAGAAAAGAAGAAAAACGGCAGGAAAGTCTTCTCCAGTCCCCCAGCATGGATGGCTGCTGATGGACCCACAGGTCGCTAGATAGGGGGGATACTGTTGCAAGAAGTCGAGGAGCCGCACTCTGAGCTGACTGGTCCAAATGATTCACCCCACCCCACCCCACCCCCCAAAATAGCACCAGCCAACTTCATGCAACAAGCAGGGCAACACCACCCCAATAAACACAACCTGAGCAGGGAGAAGATGAGGTTTATTACCGAACTGCTTCCAGGAAGGAAGCCAGTCAGGCAGGAAGGCAGGAAGGCTAGATTCTGGCTCCAAAGGCAGCGGAAGGTCAGGCAGGGACGTTAGGGGGCCCCACCCAGAAGGAAAACCGGTGCTGCGTGCCTGTAGGTGCGATGGGCCCCGTGCCTCCTATGATCCAACGAAGGGAGACCTCTCAGGACCGTCAGAATCCCAAGCCGCTCCCCAGGGCCCTGCCTCGGCTGCCCCCCACGGGGGTCCCCATCTTCCTTCCCCACCCGCCCACCGCACGTGGCTGCCGTTCGGTTCCGCTGCAGCTTGAGAGCAGCCTCAGAGGCTTGTGCAAACTCCTGCGAGAATCCGCGCTCTCGTTCTGTTTCCCATCTTCTGGCCCTCAAGCTCGCGCTCTCAGTAGACAATGCACAGTCCCACTAGGAAAAGTTCACATTCAGGCATACTCCTCTTCAGATATGGTTGCTCCTGGTTTACACAGAGGAACTGGATAACCTAAACTGATTGAGGTTGGGGGCGGGGAAGGATGAGCACCCAGGCTCCTCCTCCTCCCTGGTGCAGGTGCACCCCCCCGTCTCCTTCCCTTAACCCAATAGAGACCCCAACAGCGGCTCCCATCGAGGCAAGGAAGAGGCGGCCATGTGGTCCCGTGGTGTGCAGAAACAGCTCCACTCTGCCACAGACCCACAGGGTGGAAGCGGCTGCCATACAGGAAGGGGTCATGCGGGGCACCAGATTTAATTTTCTTGTCGGAGCAACGGCAGTGTGACCTGAGGGGAGAATTACAGCTCTCCCCTTTGCCATGGTCAGATCACTCCCTGGTGACTTTGAGATTCTCTTATGCCGCCCCCCTCCGCAGGGAGGCGGGACCTATTTGATTGGTCCGCCCCCAGCGCCTGATGGACCCAGAAGGGTTCCAGAGGGAGCTGGGGGTTATACCCGAGGAGGATTTGCTGTACGGTCCAGCTGAGGCCTTGGCTGCTGCCTGGAATAGGGAGGCGGCCGGGGCCTTGGACAAGATCGTGCCTGTGCGGCCTCTCTTGTCCCAGAGAACCCAATACTCCCCGTGGCTCACGGGAGAGCTAAGGGTTCTGAAGAGGATTAAGAGACGCCTACAGCGCCGCTGGAGGAAGACAAAGACCGAATCCGACCGAACACAAGCTAGAGCCACTGTTAAGGCCTACCTTGTGGCGGTAAGAGCGGTGAAACGTCAATATTTCTCCGCTCTTATGGCATCCGTGGAATGCCGCCCGGCGACCCTGTTTAAGATTACTCGATACCTTTTGGGGAAAGGTGAGTCAGAAATTCATCTACAGGGTCGGGCCAAGGAATTTTCTGGGCATCTACAGGATAAAATCGCTCGGATCCGCTCCAAGTTGGACTCTGAGCGTGGGGCAGAGTCTGGGGAGACACCCAGATCTGGGAGCGGTTTGACCCTGTTGGTCCCGAGGAAGTGGACAGAGTCCTCCAGACTGTAAATGCCACCACCTGCCAATTAGATCCTTGTCCCTCCTGGCTGGTGAAAGCAGCTCGGGAGGTGACATGTGGCTGGGTCCAAGCGATGGAAAATACATCCTTGAGTGAGGGGGTGTTTCCGGCAGCTTTCAAGGAAGCGCTGGTGCTCCCCCTCCTCAAGAAGCCATCGCTGGACCCTACTATACTGGATAATTTTCGTCCAGTCTCCCATCTCCCCTTTTTAGGGAAGGTGGTCGAGAAGGTGGTGGCGTTGCAGCTCCAGAGGATTCTGGATGAAACAGATTATCTGGACCCCCTTCAGTCAGGTTTCAGGCCGGGTGATGGGATGGAAACTGCATTGTTTGCGCTTATGGATGATCTTTGGCAGGAGCGAGATGGAGGCAGTGCATCCATTCTCATTCTTCTTGACTTCTCAGCGGCGTTCGATACCGTCGACCATGGTATCCTTCTGGGACGGCTCAGGGAGTTGGGGGTGGGCGGCGTGGTTTTGCGCTGGTTCACCTCCTTCCTCCAGGGCCGGTCCCAGTCAGTGTTGATAGGGAGCGAGAGAGCCAGTCCACGGGCCCTTCTTTGTGGGGTCCCACAGGGCTCGGTACTCTCGCCGCTCCTTTTTAACATCTACATGAAACCGCTGGGCGAGATCATCCGTCACCACGGGCTGAGGTATCATCAATATGCCGATGATACCGTTATACATCTCCATCCCGGGTGAAGCAAGTGATGCAGTGACCACCCTGTCCAAGTGCCTGGGGGCTGTAGGGGTCTGGATGAGGAAAAACAGGCTTCAGCTGAACCCTGGTAGGATGGAGTGGCTGTGGATTAATGGCCCCTCGGTTTCTGGGAATTTGTCATCTTTAGTTCTGGATGGGGCTGCACTACCCCAGACAGACCCGGTGCGTAAATTGGGGGTCCTCCTGGACTCGAAGAGCAGGTGACAGTCGTGGCCAGGAGGGCCTTTGCTCAACTTCGTGTTGTGCACCAGTTACACCCTTTCCTGGAACGAGGGGCCCTTCGGTCATACCCTGGTTGTCTTCCATATAGATTACTGTAACGTGCTCTACATGGGGCTACCCTTGAAGAATATCCGGAAGCTATAGCTGATACAGAATGTGGCTGCATGGGCAGTTTTAGGTGCACCAAGATCGGCACACATAACACCTCTGCTCCGTGAGCTGCATTGGGTGCCAGTTTGCTTCTGGGTCCAATTCAAGGTGTTGGTTATTACCTTTAAAGCCCTACATGGCACGGGCCCAGGTTATCTGAGGGACCGCCTCATCCCCATTACATCATCCCCTCCCACCCGAACTTGCAGAGAGGGCATGCTGCGGACCCCCTCCAAGAAAGAATTCCATCTAGCGGGGTCTCGGAGGTGAGCCTTCTCTGCAGCGGCACCTGCCCTAGGGAACAATCTCCCCCCGGAGCTAAGACAGGCCCCCTCGCTCCTGGACTTCGGGAAAAAATTAAGAACTTGGCTCTGTGATCTCGCCTGGGGCAAGAAGGAAAGTGGTCTCTTAGAGCCGCCTCAAATATTTTAAATATTTTTATCCTCACTGTAAGAACCACCTGCCACTTGGATTTTATTGTATTTGTATTTTTATTGTTATATTTATTGTATTTTAATTATCTTTTGTAGTTGTAAACCGCCCAGAGTCCCTCCTTGAGGGGGAGATGGGCGGTCATAGAAATTTAATAAATAAATAAATAAATAATGGTGGGAAACGGGAGGCAGCCCACCCCTCTCTTTTTATGCTCGCTGGCAGAGAAGCAAAGGCAGGCTCAGCTGTTGCGACGGGGGCAGCCAGACGCCTGGCAACGCCACGCCGGGACACAAGCCAGCCCTGCCACAGCGCCACTGCCCCTGCAGGGCAGCACACATGCTCGGCGATGCTGGGTTAGCCCCCAAGCTGTGCACACACACCCTCCCAAATATTGCACAGGAGCAGCACTGGGGAGCAGTGCCTGGTCGGACTGGACAGGGTCCCTACTTCAGCCCTCTTGGAAGAGCATCCCTGGGGAGCAGCGAGGCAGGAGCGATCCCGGGGGAGGAGCCGCGGGAGGGGGGCTCCGCTACTTCAGGAGGGCTGGCCCCTTCAGGGTCTGCACGTAGGAGAGGGCGCTCTGCAGGGAGGTCAGGCAGTATCCTTCCTCCCCAATCAGGTACCTTGGAGAAGGAAGGGAACCGGTCAGCGGTCAGCTCAAACAGGGATCGTCTTAAAAGAACAGCCGAAAAGCAACTGTCCTTCCGCTCCTCCTGCTAACTAAGCCCCTCCCCCCCACATTGTCAGTGCCTGGCAGAATCAAGTCTTTATTCACCCCCCCCCAATCGCACACATGGAATGTGCCATTAGGAGGGACCGCTGCTTCAAGGGCCCCCAGAAATTTGCAGAGCGGAACTAAGGTCAGATGTCCAGAGACAAGGCAGCTCCAGCTTGCAACGCGAACAGGCAGAGGGCAGAGCGAGCTGCCCACCCCCGTCCTGCCGGGGGCTTCCGCCTGGCCCCTGCCAAGTCCGATGAGGGCCTGCCACGCCAAAGGACCCGGCACCTACCCTTCGTGGATGAACTCTTCCAGAGCGGCACACTCCGAGACCAGCTGGGGCAGGCTGCTCTTGAGGACCACAAAGGAGAGGATGGGCAAGAGGTCATCTGCCCCACTGCAAGGGGAAGGGCGGGAAAGTCAGCCGCCAGTCGGTGGCCGCGGTGCCAGGGGGCTGCACACCGCTGCCCGTTTCAGGACAGGGTCTGCCCGGAGGGGCTTCAGCCAGGGTCGAGGCAGTGGCCAGACGGCTTCAGAGCCGGCACCCCATCCAGATGCGACGCCTGCAGCCAGGGTACTCACATGGCAGCGGATGCAGGCTGGAGCGGGCTCCCACAGTATTCCTCGGCACATTCGCAGATGACTCGCAAGGTCCGCACTGCCGAGCAGAAAAGGCAGGGAGCGGGTGAGGAAGACCATGGCGCACACATTTGTGCGCGAGGGGGACTGTGCCACTTCCTTTCACTTCTTGGGGCGCCCCTTCTCTGACCCTCCGGAGCTGAAGGGCAGAGAAGTGGACTCACGCACAGAAAGTCTGCCCCCCCCCCCAATTGCTAGCCATCTTGGGCACCCTCTGGGGATTATGGGAACCCTTGCCTACCATGCCTAGAGGGCACCGAATGGGGAAAGCTGCTCTCAAGGGGAGGCCTGTCCCGTGCCTCGTGCAGCATTCACCTCCTCAGATCCGTGCCCTCCTCTACCCAGAGGCCCCCTGAATCTGCTTGCCTCTCCAGCTAACCAGGGAAAGGCTGGTCTTTCCCTCTCAATTAGGAGGGGGCAAGGCCAGCTGAAGCCTGGCGCATCTCTCTGAAGTGCTGAGTTGAACACGAGGGAGGGGCTTCTAAGGCCCCTCCCCCCACACACTAGAGGCCACCCGGATTCCAGTTTGGCCTCCGTGGGAGGCCACCCGGATTCCAGTTTGGCCTCCGTGGGCTGGCAGCTGCCGACCGGCTCCAGGCCTCACCGATGCACTCCAGCTTCCTCTGCGGGCAGCTGCTGAGCGGAAGGAGCAACAGCTCCTGCACGGCTGCCCAGTAAGGGGGAGGCCCTTCTCCCTTGGGCAGCCTGCCCTGGGGAAGCAGCTTGGAGGGGATGCCCATTTCCGTGGGAGAGCTCTTCCTATGCAGCCCCATGCTCATGGAAACAGCCGCTTCCTGGGCTCTGTAGACAATCCTAAAGATGCAGAGGAAAGAAAGGAGAGAGGGACTGAACAGATCCCGCCGGGCGGGCCCGCTCTTGTCCTCTCATTTGCCCACAAACCAGTCCCAGCTCACTCCAAGTGGCAAGACGCTCCTTGCCAGGGGAAATTGGGGGGGGGGGCTTTCTGCCTCTTCCCTGCCCAGCAGCCCCCGGGCTCAACTCCCCCAACTCGGCCTTTTTCAACAGCGCCACCTGACCCTCTGCCAAGGGGGCAGAGAGGACCTTGGCTGGCCCAGCCTACCTGTACACAGCCAGGAGGGGCCCCCAGAGGGGGCCGAAGAAGGCTTCCTCCAGCTGCGCCAGGCACTGATCCTTGGCGGCGGCCGTGTTGAGGCCGTCGAAAGCCAGCAGCATCAGGGACAGCAGTCGGTCTGCGGAGAGAAGGGAGCCCCCCCCCCCATCAGCGGCGGCCTCCAGCAAGCAGGGCTGCACCCAGAGAGAACCGAGATGGTTCTCATCTTCTGACGGTGAAGTGAGCAGGACAGGCCTGCCCGGCAGAGCGCGAGACCTTCCGTGGATTTGCCTGCAGCCTAGAATTCCCACCCCCAGACCAGACCTGACCAGTCCCCCTGGGGCTGCCCACGCAGGGACCCACCGATGGAGTTGTGGATGTCCTTCACTATCGCCCTGAGGGCCTCTTGTGGGGAGCCCTTCTTCCCAGCCAGGGGCCCTTGCGGGGGCCCTGCTGGCCGGGCTTCAGCGGCCGACAAGAATTGCTCCAGGTCCTCAAAGGAGCTCTCCCGGTCAGCCGAGGGGGGGGACACGCGTTCTTCTTGGGGGGGGAGCAGCAGGCTCTGGTCCTCAATGAAGGGGGTGCCAGAGATGCTGTGACGGAGGTTCAGCTTGTTGTGTTCCTGGACAGAAAACATGGAGTGCAGGCTTTGGGACGAGCGCAGCCTCCGTCCCCCGGGGGCCGAAGGCAGGAAGGCCTCTGCGTCCAGCGAGTTGGAGACGTCAGGGGCGCTTTGGCTGACGAGAGGGTAGACGCGATTGTAGACCGAGCACTGCAGCTTCTTCAGCAACTGGCAGAGGGGATGATCTGCAAAGCTGGAGTCAGGGAGGGGGGACCGTTACTGAGCCTGCTTGGGGCTCCTCGCCCCTGGGAAGCTGGGCAGCAGGGGTGATCTCCTTTTCCACTGGCTCTCTCTGCAGTGATGGCTATTTGATGCAGAGGAGAAATGGACATTCCAAAGTATCTTCCAGCGCTTCTGGAAGACGCTCAGGCAAAGCCCCAGCAGCTGAATATCTTTCTGTCCAAGCCAACTCAACGTATGCTAAGGGAGAGGGGACCCATGAGAGTTCTTGGAATTATGGCTCCCGCTTCCCCCGAGTCTCATCCCCCACTTGGGGGGGGGGGAGGAAGCCTCCGTGCAGATCAGAGGGCTTCAAAAGCAAGGACCTCTCAGCTCCACACCTCCCTACCTGAGCAGGTGTGAGAGCAGCTTTGGCACCAAGGACAGATCGCCGGGATGCTCCTTCAGCTGGGCCTTCCACAACCTTGGCCAGTCCTGTAGGGGAGAGCAGAGAACACCCCGCACCCTCTGCGTCAGGGCACGATCCAGCCAGAGAGGGGGCATAAGGGAGACCTGCAGGTTTAGAAGTGTCTCACAGGTAATCCTTGGTTAATGTCGGTAATGGGGACTGGAATTTCCGTCACTAAGTGATGCACTTGTAAAGCATGATGTCATGTGACTGCATCACTTAGCAACGGCAATCCTGGCACCCCCCATTGCTGTTGTTAAGTGAGGATGGCGGGTCATTAAGCAAGGCTCAGGCGACTCACAAGCAGGCTGGCAGGCAGGTAAGGCGCGGCACGGAGGGGCCAGGGGTGGCTGCTGCTGGGTGGGGGAGGTGCGAGCGACTTACTGCAGCAGCTTGCGATCTTCCCTGCCGGCTTCCCCATTGACTTTGCTTGTGGGAAGCCGGCACGGAAATTCACAAATGGCGATCACGTGACCGCAGGACCCTGCAACCGTCGTAAGTGCAAGCCGGTTGCCAAGCACCCAAATTGCAATCATGCGACTGTGGGGGTGCTGCGACGGCCGGAACTTTGAGGGCCGGTTGTCTCTTTTCAGCACCGTCGTAACTCCGAATGTTTGCTGAACGAGCGGTCGGTAAGCGAGGACTACCTGTACAATAAATGTGTTCCCATTCACCTTCCTTCAATGTTGGGCTCCCCACTGAGCTACAGCCCCTCCCGTCTCCCTCGGCCCTTCTAATAAAAGGTCACATCCTTCCCAGTCTGCCTTTGGGAGACCCGATTTCTGCACACCAGGCAGCGCCACACCCTCGATACGGCGCATCCCTGGCGCCTTTTTACGTACATGGTCCTGCTCATATTCCAGGACAGCGGCGTAGATGGCCCGCTGCTCCTGCTCTTCTGGGGTCAGCACCGCATTGCTGGAGAACCTCCTACAGGGTGGAGGAACACGGGCTCAGCGGGGACACTGAGGCACCACCCCTTCCCACCTGCGTGCAGAGAAAGGGGGCAAGGCATCCCATCCCAGCTCACTCACCTGTTGGCGGCTTCCTGCAGCCGCAGCCGATGCTCCTCCATCTTCCTCTGGAGCTGGGGGAGCAGAGTCAAGGTCCACCACAGCAAGGCTGCATCCCCCCCCAGGAAGCCCCCCCCTCCTCTGGCCAGATGGGTCACACGTTCCCGGCAAGGTAAACACCAGGCGGCTGGAACAGACTCCAGTCCTGCTCAGGTGGGGAAAACCTCAACGGCAGCCGACCGACAGGACTGAAGTCACGGCCCAGCAGAGCCAAAAGATGCAGAGAGAGGAAAAACTCTTGAAGGTGCGGTCAGAAGTCACGCAGGGAACGCTCGGGGCCCCTTTAGCTGGTGCAGGAAAAGCAGCCAAGTAATCCCGGACACTTTTTCAGTACTTAAAATGGAGGACGGAGAAAAATTATGGCGGGAGCGAGATGGAAGCCAAGGCGACCCTCCCATCCTCCTCCTGGCAGCCCAGAGCCACGAGGAGGCTGCCCCCAGAAGGGGGAGGCTGGTCCAGCTCTCCTTTGCTCCTGCTCTTCACACAGCACACCTTGCCCTGCCGCAGGTACCCCTCACAAACTTTGCTCAATCCTTTTTCTGTCTTTAACTCAAACCAAAATTAACGCATTCTAACAGATGAGGCCCCTTCCCCTCTTGGCTGCAAACAAGCCACACGGCCACTTCTTGGCCTCATCCTGGGGAGTGAGAAAACCTGTTCACAATACCCTAATCAAGGCACTATTAACTCAGTCAATCAATCAAGGAACCACCAAGGAGAGAACACCACCTCCACCAACACAAGCAGGGCAAGCCATTGTGTATAAACAGGAAGCAAACCCCACTCCCTTCTCGCCCTGAAGATGTTGCCTAGTCTGGCAATGAAACGTCTGCAAGGAAACAACAAGGCTCAGAGAGCACCAAGGACTCCACAAAACCTGTTCTACTTGGGAGTAGCTCTCTCCTAAAAGACCAAGAAGTCCTCCGACCACCCCAAATCTTCCTTTGGGTCAGATAAATAACACACCGCACTTTGCCAGCCTTCCTCATTTCACTCTCTGGTTTCTCCCTGTGCCTTGAAGGTCTTACCAGAGACGAGACGCAAACGTGGACCAGACGGCTCCCGCAAAGAGGTGGGCTCTCCCCGGCCCAACCTGCACCCAACTATCAGTCAGGAACTTCGCTGGGACCGAAAGGGAGAAATGACAAAGGACCGGCTGGCAGCTGGCTGCAAGGACAGCCAAAGAGAAACCAGATGGGGCAGAACCTAGCCAATCCTGGCTGATCCCCCAAAGTTACGCAGGATGGGGCTTTGGGATGGGAGACCACCAGGGAATCCCAGGGCTACAGGCTCATCTTCTGTGGGTTTGCCAGGAAAATGACGCTGTTGCTGAGCTCAACTGGGGGAGCCACAGCAAGAGCCAGAAAGGATACGGCCTCTTCCCGGGCTTTTGCAATCACCAAATTCTCCATCATCTGACGTTGCAGAGAGAGTGTCTGTCGAGCAAGAATAGCAATAAAGCAACAGGCGAGGGGGGGGAACATGCAACCAGCATTTGTTTCCAGAGGGGAAGCAGCCATGCCTCATCTCAGCCTCCGTCTGTCGGCAGAGGGCTCCTGAAGTCCCCCCCCCCAAAATGCCTGGGCCACACGGGGACCCATCCACTTGCCAGAGTGGTCTTCTGCACCGCCTGGCTGGGGTTGAGCCGGGCCAGCCGGGCCTCGTACGTGGCTCTCAGCTTCTGGTTCTGCAGCGAGGCCTCCTCCAGCGGGCTGAGCTCCCTGCAGCAGAGGAAGGCGCAGCGGCTCCGTCAGGGGCTGCGTCGCCCTGCCCGGCCCGGGGCAGCCGGCTTGGAGCCCAGCCCGCCCACCGCAAGGGGCCCTCTGCCGCCCCCTCTTACTTCCTGGGGCTCTGCGCCTGAGTGATCTGCAGCTTTTGGAACATCTCGGGGGGCAGGAAAGGCGACAGCTGCCTGCCTTCGTCCGAGGAGACTCTGCGGTGCCGGGAAACAGGAGCAGGGCCCACCGTCCTCTCCACCGCCGGCTTGGCCTTGGCTCTTCCTGGGATCGGTGAGCAAATACAAACAGAGGCACAGCCCCGTGTTGGCCAAAGCAAACATCTCAGCACTCACCGAGGGGAAAACGGGCCAAAGGGCAGGCCGGAGAACAGGGCCCAGGGGCGGCGACTGTGAGCGCGCTCCCTCCGCGGCCGAGAGCGGGAGGGCCGCCTGCCCAACGGGGCACGGCACCATTTCGAACTCCAGCAGGGGAGTGCCGCTCACGAGCGCCACTTGGGGAGGAGGCTCAGGCGAAGGAGCGGGACGAGCAGCCTCTCTCGTGCCGGGAACCGTCTTCTTGACCGACCATTTCCCTTCTTCTTCAACACAGGAATACACAATAGCGTATGACCTTGCCACCTTCAAAGGAAGTGGCCCATTTCAGGATTGTACCAGCTCATGGGTCCCGCTGAAGCGGGGAAGATTTTCTTCTGGAGCAGCCTGCTTGGTAGAAGGTGTGTGTCTCGGTGCGTCTATATTTATAAAAACCAACACTGCTCACCTATTTTGGAAACGCTGCTCTTGGCTCTTTCCAGGCACTGCTCTGCCACTTTGAGCATCTTGGGAGTGTCAGGCGCCACGTCCTTTTCATCCCCTTCGGGACAAGGAATGTGTGATTGTGTCTGTCCAATTACAAGGGGATGCAAAGCCCACCTCAAAAAGACCTCCAAGAGACGTCGGTGCCAGCCACCTTCCCCATCGGCCCGGCAGGATTTAGCCACTCGATGACCCCCTCCCCGGTGGGATTGCCCAGCTCCCGGAAAAGCAACTTTTGCCAACCATTCCTCCCCCAAGAAGAGCAGGCGGGAAGCATCTGATGGGTCTGCTCCTCTTGACGCTTCGGTCCCTGTCATTCTCACAGGAGCCGCATTCAGGCACTCAAGACAAGCTGCAAAACACGCCTTTTCCTGGACCAGCCTCATTGCCAGGGAGACCGGGGGTGGTGGTGGTGGCGGCGGCTGACACGCGGAGGGCCTTGCGAGGGGCAGCGCCAAGGGAAATTATCTTGGGATTATTTAACTAATCCTGTCAAGGTTACTTGCAGTCGAAATGCCCCCATATAGGGGGGTTTACATGACTTCCATTTTGTTATCCTAAAGACACCAGCTCTGAGGCTCACTTCCCAGAAAGAAAATCGGTGCCTGCGAATGAGCCCAACTATCTATTAAGATCCCACCTTTCCCCTCGGAGCTCAGTGTTGGGAGGGGTGGGGAGAAACAGGAGTTACCAGTCACGGCTGCCGCCTCGTCCAGGAGGACCTGGGCGATGTAGCTGATGCTCTTTAGATATTCCACATAGGCTTCCTGCCAAGGAGAAAAGTTCAGCAGGGTGAAAAGACGACCCCGTCCTTAGGACCAGACAAAGGGTTCGGGGACGTGGGGGAACAGCCTGGCCTAGGCAGTGGCTTCGGCCTCAAGTTGGCAGGGGGTCCAGGCTAAAGGGGGGAAGGCCACATTTTGCTCCACCTGGACAGCCCTTCTGTCCAGCGCTCTTTGGAGAGCAGTAGAGGGCAACTGGGAGCGCCTTCCTCCACTGAACGCTTAGGGTTTCAACTCTCCAGGCAACACGGCCCATGGGAGTTGTAGTCCAAAGCATCTGAAAGTGCCAGAGGCAGGAGGGGGGAGGAGGTTCAGCCAGCGCCAGAGAAGGAGCGGCTGTGCGAGAGGCCCCTCCCCTCCCGTTATCGCAGGGGAGGCTCTCCCTCCCACCTCCCGGTAAACAACGGGGAAGGGGGCAGCCGCGGGAAGGCCGGCAGGCGCCCAGCCCCCTCTTCGAAAGGGCACCCCAGAGAAGACTAGCCCGCTCCCCGCGCTGCAGGCGGGGAACGCCCCCGGCGCGCATTCACACATACTCAAGACCAGACAACGCCCCCGGCGCTCCCTCAAAGGAGGGGTGCTGCCCCTCTTCCGCGCCCCCTCACCCGCGGCCGGTCTCCGGCGTCCAGCTCTAGGGCGCCTTTGGCCAGCTTCATGGCGCCCTGCAGCGGCTTCATCGGCGGCTCTGCGGCGGCGGGCGCGGCCGCCATGGCTGGGCCGGAACTTCGCCGCCCGGGCGCGGCGGCCGCTCGGACGGGGCCGGAATGGGGGCCGGGCGGATTAGCGGGCCGCAGCCGGTGAGGTCAGAAGGGGGCGCGGCTGCTGTCAGGCCGGCGCTGCCCCCGCGCGCTCCGCCATTGCTCAGCGGCGCGCCGGGAGGCAGGGCGCTTCGCCGCCCGGGGGAGGAGCGCCCCTCACTCGTGACTAGGCGCGCCCGGAGCGGCCCCGGGGAGCCGCGGCTCGGCGAGGCCGGCTCGGCGGGGGCAGCTCTGCGCATGGCAGAATGGACGCGTATCGCGTTCCGCAGCCCGTCCGCAGTGCAGCTCGGCGGGTTCGGCGCTTGCTCGTGCCGGCGTCAGGCGAGGGCGCGAGGTTCGGTCTTCTTCCCGAGGATCGGCTTCTGCGTGGGCCTTTCTCGGAAGAAAGGGGCTTCCCTCCAGGCGCAGCGCATCCTCTCGCCGAGTGAACCCAGCCGGGCTCTGGGCGACCCCCTCCACCCGCCCCGGCCTCTGGCTCGACCTTTTGTGCACACCCAGCCAGCCCGGCGTTCCCCAAACCCTGACTGAGCCAAGCCCGAGGGGAACGCGACGTGGGAACCCGCACTGGGCCATGAATCCGTTGCGTCAAGCAGCCTGTCCCGACCGGTGCGCTCCGGGATCGGACGCAAGTCCACCCCAGTCAGCAGGGCGCCCGGAGGCTGCGCTAAGGCAGTGGGGGGGCGCTGGAAGGGGACCTCCAGCCTTCGGCGAACGGGCGGGAGCCAAGAGGGGGCGCAGGGCCCTCCTGCTTAAGCCCCGTCTCCCGCGTCCCAGGCCGGCGCCGCTCCTTGGACGACCTCCCTGCTGGGCGTCGCGGCGGGCGAGCTCTTCCAGGCACCGCCTTTGGAAGAGTGGCCGGCGCACCCGCCCCGCTGCTCCCCCGGGACTGCCGGGGGGGCTCGGGGGTCTGAGGCGGCGCCGTCGGGTGGGGCTGCTGTCTGGCGCGGGCGGGCGGGCTCCTCCGTCCGCCAGGGGCGCTGCGTGCCGCGCCGAGCCACGGGGGCGGGGGGACCGGCGCCGGAGCCTCCGAGCAGCAGCCGGTGTGGGCTCTGCGCGGCCATGAAGCGGGATCGGCGTGGCCGGTTCTTGCCCGCAGCGCTGGCGGCCAGGGTCGGGTCAGAGCCGCCGGCTGCCGAGACCACCAGGCGAGACTCGGCGAGCAGGACGCGCCGGGGACGCCCCGCCGCCACCGCCCGGGAGGAGAAGAGCGCGCCGGAGCCCAAGCGCTGGGCCTCGCCGGCCTCGGAAGCGACAGCCGCACCGGCCGTGGCGGGTGAGCGGACCCTGGTACCTTCGCCTGCGGAGGGCCGCCGAGCCGCCGCGCGCCCCCTGCGGGATCCGCGCCGCCGCCGCCCCTGAGCAGCGCCAGCGCCGAGAGGACCCCGGAGCCACCGGCGCTGGGGAGGCCGGGCGATCTTGGGGCCACGGCGCGGGCCCCGCCTGCTTCCGGTTTGGCTTTGCCAGCCCGACGGGCGCCAGAACGGCCGCTTTCCCTCGGCTGGCCCGTCTCGGCCGGTTCCGACCTGCGCCGGCGCTCGGAGGAGCAGAGCGGAGCCCCAGAGCATGGCAGGCGGGGAGGCGCGGGCCGGAGGAGCTGGCGCGGGCCGCTCCTGGGCGCTGTCCCCAGAAGCCGCACCGCCGCTGTAGGGACGCCTTGGTTTCGGTGCGACGGTGTCCGGCAGGCCGAAATCCGGCCGCCAGGCAGACGGGCCAGGCGGCTGCGCGGCGCGCTCTGAAGTCGCAAGTAACCCGGGGATTTGGGCGGCCCTTCGCGGGGTTGGGATGCCTGCAGGATCCCCAGGTCGCTCCTGCAGTGGGGACCCAGGGCCGGGCAGGATGAATGCAGGTCCCGCTTCCTCCGCTGAGCTCAGTGATGGCCAAGAGAGCGCGCTGGAGACGCCCGGGGGGGGGGGGGCTGATTTGATCCAGGGCCCCTCTGCAGGCCGGGATGCAGCCTCTCTCTCCACTCCCTCCCCGGACGCTGGGTTTGCCAGGGACGTTTCCAAGCAGCCTTGGGTGCTGAGGCTTCAGTGTGGGCAAGCTGCTTCACTGCTGAACCCATCCGAGTGCCACCTTTGCGATGAGCGAGTGCAAGAAAAGTTGATAGGACTGGGGGAATTCTTGCCCCCCAGTTGACTAATGCCAATTTGGCGCAGATGGCAACAAAAATCCCTCCAGGCTAATGCATGACTTGTGCCAGTTGCCAGCCGCCACAGCTTCACACACGTGCCTTTGGTTGGACCTCTTCCTTGGCCCAGATCAGGCGGCTGTGCCAAAGGCAGCCTGGAAGGAACATTTTGGCTTGGCACAAGGCAGAACCATCACAAAGGATCACACGCACACACACACACACACAGAGACCCTGATGGCACTTTTCAAAGTGCTGGGCAAAGCTGGAAGCCCCCAGGATCGGCAGATGGGGCAGTGACTTGGCCAGCCTCCCGTGGGGGGCAATGCCTGCCGTAGGGTGAATTGATTTCAGGGGGGTTAAGAGAGGCAGGGATAGGCCACGAGCACGATTGTCCCTTCCCGCGTGGGGGGCCTTGGTTGGGCGGGAACAGCACGGAAGAGCCGAGGGGTGTCTGGCTGGATCCAGCTTTCAAGGGCTGGAAGAATCCCATGAACCCGATGAGAAATCTGCTGGGTCCTTAGAGATGATAAGGCCACCCGAGCTAGTTCTTAAAACGTGGAGAGCCCCTCATGTCCACGGGCTGCTGCTGGAGCCGGTGCCGTCTGCCTGTTGCGCGCATGAGTGCGCCAGAGTGGATTTCCTCAGGAAGGGCTGCAAGCGGGCCCCTGGGGGGGAGGGTCCTGCGAAGTGATGCGCTCTGGCACCAGCAGCGCCACCCGTGGGCAGGGTGGCCTTGGCCCTGGCAGGCCGGTGTGGCTGTGAGGAGGAGATGCCAAGAGCCAGCTGCAAAAGTTGGGTTCCTCCAGCCAAGGAGGCGCTGAACAGTCCTCGGCAGGGCTAGCTTCTGCCTGAAGAGAAACGGAGTCCGATGCCAAACCCTGTTTTCGGTTGGGGGTGGGAGGTGCGAAGGTGACGTAGCCACAGGGCCGGCCAGTCAGCCTGGTCCTGTGCCTGCAAACTTGCTTGCCCCCCGAGCTGCGAGGCCTCTGACTGCGCTCTCTAATAAAACCCTGGAAATGAGAGGTAACGGGAGAGATTCGGCTATTTTGTATCAAGACAAACTCAGATTCCTCCACCTGGGTTCCAGCAGAACGGGTTCCTGCTTCTGGGGTCAAAAAGTGAGTGGCTTTGAAATAGCGCTTCCTGGGTCCTGATCTTAAAACATGCTCTGCCCCTAGAACACAGATCTGCATCCAGGGGGAGAAACCCCGAATGCCGCACACTTTACCCACTGAGCACATTGAACGTCTGCCCCCCGTGCATGGCCTAAGCCGTTTTGAAAAGCGGTTCAGCTTAAACTCGGATCTCGGTGTAAAAGGACCCGAGTCTGAGTCAGTTTCTTGGCCGAGAGGACCGTGTCCCCTCTGAGCTGAGCCTCCAGGCCAACCTCCTTCCTCGCAACCCCACAGGAGCTCACCGGGGCTTGGGCACGGGCTACTGCCGGCTCTGCCACGGGAAGTTCTCCTCGCGGAGCCTGCGGAGCGCCTTTGGGAAACCCCCCGTCGCAGCGAGCGAGAGCTCCGAGAAGCAGCGGCGCTTGGGCCAGGTCTTCTTCACAGACTTCCAGCGGCTGGTGGGGGTGACCGTCCAGCAAGACCCGTCTCTTCCCCAGTTCGTCTGCAAGAGGTGCCACGCCCAGTTCTACAAGTGCCGCAGCATCCTGAAGGCTTTCATCCAGAAGGTCAACGTCTCGCCCGCGGGACTCCCCAAGCCACGAGGAAAGTAGGTTGAGCAGCTTTGCAGCCTCCTGGTCCGGGTGTTGCCCATGGTCTGCCCACCGCCCAGGCAAAGGTTTCTCCTCCGAGGGGCGGGCATCTTCCTTTCTCATCTGCCCTAGTGATCTCCAAGCAAGCAAAACAAGACCATGCTTGCTGGTGGCACTTTTACATGCGAGAGCTTCCTGCTCTGATCTGTCTGCCTTCCCTTCTGCATACAGGAACAATCTTGTCCAGCCGCCGCTGCCCACTGCTTCAGCCGGAGAAGGAGAGGCCCCTTGTCTAGGTACGTAAGACGCTGAATCGTGCCATTCCTAACAAATGGAGTTTGCCTGCTGCTTCCAAAGCTGAAGGGTGCTTCTCCTTGGGCTGCCCTTGTGGCCGGATCCCTGCCAGCTAAGGATGGTCAGCACAGGCCTTGTGCTCCAAATGGATGCCAACAGGATAGCTTTGGGTTCCAGTGAGTCTGCGCTGCCATCCTTTGTAGAGCTAGGATGTCAACTTCTGATCTGAACCAAGGATCAGAATGCTTTTTCTCCACGATTCAAGCGTTGTGTTAGCTGATATTCCCATAGGGATTTTACGCAGCATGTTGGCTTAAGGCATATGCACTGGCCTTTTTGTAGCTGCCATGTGCTGTTGATTGAACTCATCATGCAGATTTCCCGAATGATGTATGTTGGACTGATTTTCAAATACGTTGTACATAGGACACTGTGCTTTGAAGGGACTGGTGGGAAAAGTCAGAAACTGGGCTCATTATAGTAAATTCTTACCTGGCACCCTTCACATCAGATATGGCTGTCCGCATGGGAAACTTCCTTTAAAAAAACGGAAGGGCACAAGTGGCATGAATGATTGTGCATGGATTTCATTCCTGTGTCTGTTAAGGGGAAGTCCTCCTGCCTGCCCCACGTGTGATTCTCACAGGACTGAAAACACCAAACTTCCACATGTGCCTTCATAGTCCGATGCGCTCATGTATCTGTTTTAAGTTAAAATTGAGCCTCACCCCACACCTGTGAGGTGTGCAGATGTGAAATGAAGACGACACCTCCGCTTGGTCGTCCTGGCAAAACACACACCGGCTCCATTTTCAGTTTTATCTTTTGAATGGAAATTTGGTTGATATGTTCTGGAAGTGATCCAGTGCCCTTCTAGCAGGGACTGCCTATCATAGGCAGGGGTGGTGGGGGAAGGAAGGTGTTGGCTGGTAGGCCCAATCTGAGCACGGCAGGCTGTCCTTAATTTCACCTGGGGGGCTGGACCACCCCCGCGAGTTCGGGCTCCTTGACCGCAGGCCGTTTTCCTCCCTGTGAACAGCAGACCTGATCACCTCCAGCCCACAGTGCCTTCACCAGCTGGTGACGTGGAGCCACGGCCACGCGGAGAACTGCCCAATGGCCCCAAGCCTGCAGAGCGTCTTGTCGTCCGAGTGCTGCGGAGTCATCAGAGCCGCGTGGGGCTGCGAAGAGGGCCACAATTACATCATGAGCACCGACTCGGACTGCAGCACCTTGCTGGTAGACAGTGCCCTGGCCGTCCAGTGGGAACTGAAGAAGGGCCTCTCTCAGCACGTGACGGGCAACGGGGTGGCATCGGACGGCCCTGGGGCTGCCGTCCCACCATCGCAGCCCCCGCACGGCACTGCCAGAGCAGCAGCTGGCCAGCAGCCTGCAGACAGCGGGACTGCTTTGCCAGCCTCCAGCGCAGAAAGCCTTGTCCCCGAGAGCCAAGGCTTGCCTTCCTTGCAAGACCCTTTGCAGGAAGGCCCGCCCCAAGCAGCCTGTCCCCGGACTGGTAGCCCAGGTAAGGGGGGAGCCCCTGGCGGCGACCAGTCAGTTTCATGGAAGCAGCCGCCCCCACGGCAGCTGAAGTGCTCAAGCTAACACTAGAGAGACACCCGTCTGCGATGCTGGTACCAAACGGGTTGAGCCTACTGTCTCTAGGATTCTTGGCCTTTCTGCACTCCCCTCCCAGACAGCGTATTCTTTTGGGTCCCGTGGAAAGGAGGTGATCATTGATTAAGCACTTGGAGATAAATGCTCCCATTTCTGCTTTATAGAGCCCTTCCCTTGCATGTTTTCGTTTTCGTTTCTGCCCTGTTAATTGGCTTTTCACCCCTTGTAGCCCAGACGCCCTCTCCTTCTCAGGAGGAAGCAGGCTGTTGCCACGGAAAGCTCGTATCTTTCCATCTCTGTTGGCCAAGGACCTCCGCGTGGAACGGTCTCTGCTCTGCAGGGCTGTCTGCCCTCCCCTTTGTAACCCATGCCGTTTTCGTTTTCCTAGGACGGCCGAGTGAGAAGCTGGCGCTCTCGACAGCATCAGATGAGCGGGTAAAAGACGCGTTCAGTGACCTTTCTGAGGGGTGAGAGAAGAGTGGGTTTGAAATGTCATCTTTGAAAGCATGAAAATGCTGGTGTTGCAGGGAGGAGTTTGTCACGCCCCACCAGAAGGATTTGGTTGCTGGAGACTGCTTATGGGGAGGGAAGGTGGCTGAAGGATAGCTTCTATTATAATCTTGCGACGCCTTCTTTGAGTAGTTTGACGACAACACCCTTTGAACAAGTTCCACATTAAATCAGGCCTGTCCCTGTTGTTTTATGAGTGAGAGAAGAGTTTCCAAGGCCAAGGTGAAGCCTTAAAAAACTATTCGGGGCCTGAGCCCTCACCTCTGTTAAGCACCAAGTCCCCACATTCCTTTCTGTTGGCCATGCTGGTTGGTTGCTGGAAGCTGGAAGTTGCATCTGGAGATCCTAGGCCCCAAAATAATATTTCCTGGAGTTGCAGAGACTGAAATTCTGTAGGGTGCTGCTGGATCTTCATTGGTTTGATGGGGATGCAGCTGCCACGTTTTCCAGGGTCCTTTTCAGGGGAGCCTGCAGCCACCCGTTTGCCTTTAAAGTCACCACTTGTTCCTCTGTCATCTTCTGGACAGAGCTACCTCAAATACTGGAGCGCTGGTGATCCCAGAACAGTGAGGGCAGAGTTGTGTGACTATTATTATGGAGGCTGTAGATAATAACTTGGTGAATAATCAACTCAAGCCAAGCCGGGTACCACTGTGCTACCATAGCCATAAAATTGCCTCCTCAAACAGCAGCTGCTCCTTCTGTTGCTTCCAGAAAAGCCTCACCCACAACAGACCTTCAGAGGGTAGAGCAATGGCTGAGGATCTCGGTTGCATGGAAGGGTTCTGCGTTCATCCCTCACCTCTCCAGCTAGAAAGGATCGCTGGCTGGCAGTGGTGAAAACAGAGCTGCTAAGTCTGGGATAGATATGAAAGGGGGCTGGTCTGTTGTCATTTTCCAGGCTGGGAAGCCCATATGTACAATTTTAAAATTTTGCTAAGTGTTTAAGAATACATGGACATTGGGGGAATTTGATTGAATAGGATTATATATTGGGACAAAACTGGGTAACCATTATTGGTGGTTCTAAAAATTAAAGTGGTGTTTTGAGAAACAACTAATTCATAGTAAGTGACGGGGGGGGGGTACAGGGAGAGAAAGTTGTAGAAATCTATCTTCTCTCCCCTGGAATCCTTCCAAGAATTCTCTCTCTCAAGAACATCTGCAGGCATTTTTTTTTGGCTTTTAGAAGGGATACTGCAACTGAAGAAAACTTGAATCACGATTTTCACAAAAGCTCTGAATCCAGTTCTTTGAGTGGCCAAGTTCTTGCAGTCCCTTTCAGACGCACAGCCAATTTCCTTCCCTGCTTTTTGGTGGCACTGTACCCTTTGCACGACGCTTCGTCCACCTGCTCTAGGCCACTTTCTTTCAGAGAAATGAGATTCTTTGATTCCTGAACTCAGAGCTGCTGGCCAAGAAAAGGTAACTTGGCTGCCAAATTGTCCCTCCTGCCAATTGTATTTCTATTTTATTTATTAAACTTATTTATTAAAGGCTCACTGAAGTGCGTTGGATCAATGCCCAATGAAATAGTTAAAAGTCTCTTTCCTTTCTCAGAGAGTCTTCCAGCGATGATGAAAACGACAGGAGAGCAGAGTCTTCAGATGATTCTTTTGAGCCTTATCCAGAAAAGAGGTAGGTCACGCTGCTGCACCTTCTGCAGGTTCACAAACATTTTCTTTCCCCCCATTTCCAAATTAAAAAAAAGAAAAAAGCTAGCCACTTTTCGCACTATGTTCCCTTCCTCTCAGGGCGTCCAACAACAGAAAAGTGGAAAGCAAAGAAGCAAACCTGGAAGAACCGAAAATAAGGAAGAAGCCGGGACCCAAACCTGGCTGGAAAAAGAAGATCAAGTGTGAAAGGTACCGAAACGTCCGAGGTTAAAGATCCTGAGGGGAGGCTTCCTCTCTCCTGACCCAGCTGCCTCTTTCCTCTCCAGGGAGGAGCTGCCAAACATCTACAAGTGCCCTTATCAGGGCTGCACGGCCGTCTACAGAGGGGCGGACGGCATGAAGGTGAGCGCAGGTGGCCCTGCGAGAGCTTCGCCTGGAGAGGAGCCGCCCTCCAGGGGCTCATTCCCAAGGCCAGGTGTATTCAGGAGGGTCGGCGGTTCAAAGGTGTGGGATTCCTTCCAGTAACTTCCAGCGGCAGTAGCCACTGCAAGAAAAGATAGATTTAAAACGAAACATCCCGTTACTGGTTACAGTCTGTTAGTTAGCCTTATTTTGGGTGGGAACCCTTTTTCGACCCTAAGGAGAAGAACATCTACATTATAATTAAAGCAATGCATTCTGCAAAGCCCAGGTGTCACTGCAGATTTGATAGAAAGCATGGAACTTGTTGATTCTAAATGCACGATTGCTGCTGCAGATTCGAAATGCCAAGGCAAACGGCATGGAAAAGAACAAAAAGGGTGGGGAGGACAAGAGCCAACAGCGCTTTTGGATCAACGTGGTAGTGAAGTAGTGCCTGAGGATAACCCACCCACATAAAGCCTCCTCTCTCGTTGGGTCTAGAAGCACATAAAGGAACATCACGAAGAGGTCCGGGAAAGGCCCTGTCCCCACCCGGGATGCAACAAAGTGTTCATGATTGACCGCTACCTTCAGCGTCACGTGAAGCTCATTCATACTGGTAGGGCCCTTCAAGGTCGTCCTGCTGAGTTGTTCACCTGTCCGCAAACTCTGCAAACCACTCTGACCACCATGGACGGGCTTGTGATTGTGCTTTAGTCTGGCACATTTCAGGAAGGTGAACTTCACTGCCCCCCACCCCACGCAAGGCCAAGAACAATTTGTATGGTTTTTAAAAATTTTAAATTTTTAAGTTTTAATTATTGTAACCCGCCCAGAGTCCCTTGTATGGGAGATGGGCGGGGAATAAATTAAATAAATAAATAAATAAATGAAATAAAATAAACAATCCTGTTTCTGCAAGCATCCCTGTCGGAAGAGCAGAGAGACAAACCAGGAGAGGGACCAGTCTTAAGAAGAAATGGAACCCCCTTCTTTTCTCTAGCTCATCGCACCACAAGAGTCTCTCTCAGTAGATCTGCACCCCCAAGAAGTAGCAGACTGACCTATTGGGTTCCTTCCCTGACCAGTTTATCAAAGGGTCTGCAACTAATCCATAGTCAGGCTAATGTGGATACTAGAAATGGAATCTCAGGGAGTAGCCATGGGATTTTCCTCAGCTCCCCCTCGCTGTTTCCCCAGTTTCACAGGGAAGCCCTCCTTCAAATTGATGGCCCCTGCTTGCAGCCAGGAGGAGGCACTGACACCAAGTTTCTAGAATACGATCCAGAAAATTTAGAATTCACAATCCAAAAAACCTCTTATAAGACCAGGACAGGGAATAATTGTTTGTTTTCTTCTCCAACCAGAGGTACGGAACTATATCTGTGATGAATGCGGCCAGACATTCAAGCAGCGCAAACATTTGTCTGTCCACCAGATGCGCCACTCAGGAGCAAAGCCACTTCAGTAAGTGCTGGTGCTGATCCAGAAGTCTGCTTAAAGATACATTTGGAAGCTTCCTGACAGAGTATGGCCTTGCCTTGTAGATGTACCATCAGATGGGAGATCTCTCTCTCTCTCTCTCTCTCTCTCTCTCTCTCTCTCTTTCTCTCTCTCTCTCTCTCTCTCTCTCACACACACACACACACACACACACACACACTCTTTTTCAGCCCTGAGATGATTGTTTTTATTACTTACATGTCCTCTAGTAAGAATGCTGGTTCTAGGAATAAGGTTTCTAAATAACTCAGGAGGGCCTCCTTTCTGTAAAATAAAACATCTGCCAGGTTCCCATTAGAGCACGTGTGGCCGTTCCTGCAGATGCTCCTTTTTCGCAGAAGTGGCTTCCTGAATGTGTGATACGGAATTTGGAAGCTTTTTCAAATATGCTATGAAGTCCAGCTAGAATGTAAAGATTGAGAACGTTTTTACCTCTGTGAAGCTGTGCAAAAGTCGATTTTTCATGTCCTTCGTGGGAGTGGCACCCTCTGCTCTGCTCTGCTTTCCTTCCCCAGGTGTGAAATCTGTGGCTTCCAGTGCAGACAGCGAGCATCTCTCAAATACCACATGACCAAACACAAAGCAGAGACGGAGCTGGAGTTCGCCTGTGACCAGTGCGGGAAGCGCTTTGAGAAGGCCCACAACCTGAATGTCCACATGTCCATGGTGCACCCCCTGACCCAGACGCAGGAGAAAGCCAAGGCAGGGGAGCCCGAGCCCAGGGTGCCGCTAGATGCTGCGGAAGGCCAGCCCATAAAAACGGAACTGAGCGCGCAACAGGAGCCCACCTGAACACCTGCTGGAAGGAACGCCCTGAGACAGCTTTGCATAAATCACAGAGCAGGAGTTTGTGTATTGCGTTTTAATGATTCTTCGGAAGAGGACCCTGGGAAATAACTTCTGCTTGCTTGTGAAGAGCTTTCCCTTGCTGTGACCACTCTCTCCCCGTGTTAACGTCAACCGTGGCCGCAACATCTCACGGAGAAATCTCTCCCTTGCCAAAAGGTAGGGCCCGTTCTGCCCTTCCACTGACATGCTGATGATCGAAGGCATCACACCTGTTGTAAAGGTGCATATAGTCCATAGAATTCCCTGTCATGGATCTCAACAATGATGGAAACTTGAATCCAGACCAGATGTTTTACATTAAATTCCAAAGCCAATCTCAAAACGAAAAACGGAACATTTGTAACCTAATTTTTATTGTTACAAGGTCATAATTATGCTTGTAATAAATTATTTACACAGTACTCTGGACAGATTCGGCTCCAAGGCGCACACTCAGTTTGTTCACCTTTGGCTGGGGTGGGGGGTTGCAGGAACTCGCCGGAGGCCCCGGCTGGTAGGCTTTGGCCTTCAGAAAAGCAGGAGTTCTTCCTCAAGCAAATCCCCCCCTGTGCTGACGAGGGCCGCCTTGAGCTCTGGGTCCAGAACGCCACAGAGGTCCAACATCTGGGAAGGGAAAGAGATGCAGATGTGGCTCCGACCTTGAAGCAAAATCTTTAGCAGACCAGGGAGACTGCTGCTAGCTCTCCCTTGTGCCAGTCAGTTTGAAGAAAGAATGTGGCGCGGTGGTGTTTCCAAAAGCATTGTCCTGACTTCGAGTGAAGGAACATGCTGAGACTTGGTGTACAGGCTCTAGTGTTTTATTATTCTACTCTGCTAGACAGAATCCAGCTAAACTAAAATGAACTAGTGATGCTCAGAGAAAAGGCCCAAGAAATTAGGGCGGTGCCTTCTTCAGCCTCTTGCGAGGAAAGCAAAGCGATTCAGTACTGCGCATGCATTTATCTCCCTGGAGGGAGCCCCCTCCTTCTTCGCCAGTTATCTCCCTGACAAGCATTGCATCACCTCACGGTGTCCTACAGCTTCCAATGACTGTAGGTAAGAGCGGTCAGGGTGTGCCAAAGCTGCAGGACAGACAATTCCTGAGTCTGGGAAAAAGGGAAGCTGCCCGTCTATCAGGCCAGACTCCATTTAGGGCCAGACTCCATTTAGGCCGTGGTGTCTGCTCTGACTGAGCAGCAGCTCTGCAACTGGCTTCCTTTTAGCTGGAGAAGCCAGGAACTAAACAGACCATCTACATGCAAAGTGGAAGCTCTGCCGACTACCTACGTCTCTCCCCCAAACTGAATTTTCAGGCAGTGGAGTCTGCCTTGCTGTCATGGGATGAAAGGGCTGAAGATATGAATGAGGCCAGCTGAGGCTAAGCAGCTCTCAGCAGGACATGCTGCTGAGATGATGAAGATTCAGGTTGGATTCCTGGCTTCTGTGGTGGAAGGAGCAGAGAGGAAGGACTGGGAAATTCCTGCAGGGGCCAGCGTGGGCCCATGTCTCTGTCCTTGCAGTTTGCTAGAGCTGATTTATGCATGCCGTCTATGTCCTGGCAGAACTGCAAAGCGCTCTCAGTTCCAATAAAGGCTGAATTTGAAATCTGTGCAGCCCCAGTGAAATTTATAGGGAAAACTTTGTGAAGGATGTGTGACAAAGATTAAAGTAAGAAGCGCTGCACTTTACACTCAAGAAAGTTCAATAGAATAAGGACCAGCTTCTATTCCACTGTGTATTTCATGTTCAGAGCAGGCACTCACCTCTTGGAGGCTGGAGAAGCTCTCTGGAGGACACTGGGGGATTACACAGAGTAGGAGTTGCCGTGCTTGTTGGATCAGCATCAATGAATCTTCCTAGAGAAGACAAACCCAGTTCAAACCAGCTTTGTGGGAGATTCAGTGTAAGAACTGGAGGGACTGCAGCTGGGTGATGGATTATCTTCTCCAGCCATCTCAAGCGTCTGGCCTTGCTTAAGTCTTTTCTCAGACAGTGAGTAATTGTATGCTCACATATGCTTAAATGTACTGAAAGTATTATTCTTGTTCAGACATCGCCTTTGATAGCCTTCTGCAGTTGTTTTTAAGTTTTCATCAGCCAGTGTGTTCGTATTGCCCTTCCCAGAATTCTCAGCCTTTGGCCATGCTGGCTGGGAATTCTGGGAGCTGCAATTCCAGCATATCTTTCCTGTTAGGGAAGGCTGCTTTCTCTATTTTACAGTCCCAATCAACACACAAATGCAAAATTGTTTGCAGCAGTTATATTTGCCTGTGATGCAGCAACATGCTCTCTTCTCTCACGATACGCGTGCAAATGCACTGCGGCACCACTCACCCCTATTTGGAGGGCTCTCCGGGTGCCTCCCAATTAATGGGTCATGGAAATCGACCCCCCAGGAGGATGGCCTGGGGATGCCAAGGAAAGAGAACGACACAGGAAGGAAACGCTTGGGGCCAACCCAGCCATGCAAGAAAAGGAACCTGCGTGCTCACAAGGTTGCAGATGCGCAGATGTTGCTCCCTCTCGCTTGGCCCAACCACCGTGGTCCCTTCTGTAAAGAGCTGGAGCAGTTGTGTGTACATGTCAACAGCAACATGCAGGAATGTTTGCTCTCGGACGAGCTGTTCCACATCAGAGGTGAAGAGAAGGCTGGGGAAAAGGAGCACACGTTAACCAGGAACAGACAGCTAACCAACTCGGGGCATCTCTATTACCCAGAGGAAAGAGAGGCTGCAGGCAGAGTTCAAGCTGGTCTATTTGTACCTGAACGTTCAAGTCAAGGGTTGAGACGATAGAGGGCGGGAACCCATTTGAAGAAAGGAAATAGCACTCTACATGCTCTCTAGGACAATTATTAGTCCAGAATTTTGTGAGAGCCCACAATCTTGTGAGAACATCTGAGCACATCACCAAAGAATGGATGCCCTGAGAAGCTGGCTAGTCCCACAGGCTAAGTTACTGTCAGCGGAAAAGAGAACAAGGCGAAGGCCTGAAACGCAGCCCGGAAGGCCCTTCTGACTCCTCTGAGGGTGCCACCAGCCTGAGGGTCAGCACCCGACCCCCAGTCGGAGTAAGACAGGATGTGCTCTTTGCTCTAAGAGCAAGGAAAGCTTTTTTCTTTTCCTCTTCTTTAAAAGATGCAACTGTTTTGAAACAAATGGCCTTGACAGGGTCCTCCTGACATTTTCCCCCAGTCCTCCTTTTCCCTGAAGTTCCATTGTTTTATATGCAAAGTGCAGTTTGGAAGCTTACCTGTAGAAGGCAACCGGCAACATCTTCAAGTGCTGATCTGAGACAGTGTCATGCAAGGTTTCGTAAAGCCTGCAGCCTGCAAAGCCAAAAGGGAGAGGAATGCCAGGGTTCAGTTCTAGAGCACTGCTATCAGTTCTATCCTGACATGTAGCAGACAAAAGATTTTGCACCTCTTCCTGCTGGACGAAAGACGGCCAGCCAGCCAGCCCCTTGTTCCACCAAGCACTGAAGCACCCTGGAGCTCCATTCCAAAACTTTGCGAACATCCATTCCTTCCTGGAAATTACAGTTAACATGAATTAAAGTACATTTTTATTTCCTGGTTCTTCGCACAGCCACTGTGCAGCTCTAAACAAACCACAGCCTCCTCTGTTCCCCATCTGCAAAAAAACACTTTTTTCACAATCTGTGGCTTGAATCATGTCAACTGGATTTCTATTTTCTCAGTAGAAACGTTTCACTCCTTATCCAAGGAGCTTCTTCAGTCTGAGTAAAGTTAGTAAGGGAATCCTTAAACTAATCCTTAAATCCACCCTAGAAACATATTTAAGGATTCCCTTACTAACTTTACTCAGACTGAAGAAGCTCCTTGGATAAGGAGTGAAACGTTTCTACTGAGAAAATAGAAATTCAGTTGACATGATTCAAGCCACAGACTGTTCCACCTGGATGACTGAGAACCTTCATCGACATACTCTTTTTTCACAAGCAACCTACTCTGCAGCCACCTTCTGTGGATAGGCCTCCTCAAGCTAGTTTACGCAGATGATACATGTTTAAAAGGATCTGGGCGGTGCTTTAGATGCCATTCCAAAAAGGGGCTTCAGAGCATGAACCTGCAGCTCTTTAAAGCAGCTGTGTCCCCCTGAGCTCACACAGCACTGCACAGCTTTCACCAATAGGAGGCAAGGCAGATGTACCACGTCTGCAAAGGTCAAACCATGGTGGGCTTGGGAGTCATTTGACCTTCCTCTGTTTCCCCATCACATCCAGTCAGTATGAAAATAGAACTCGCCTGTGGTGCCACTTTTGCCGAGATGAAATCCAAGACAGAAAAGAAGAGGACGTACACCAGGAACTGCCGGTTTAAATGAGAATGACAAATAAAAACAGCCACAAGTTACTGACTTGAAGCTCGAGCACCCAGTCCATCTGCCGGACTATCAAATGACAAAGCCAACATTTGTGTCCATCTTGGGAGTCCCCTCCCCCTCCCCTAGCAGTATTTTCTTTTTAAGTTCTGCTCTTGGCTAGAGCTCTCACCTAAACAGATTTTCCTCCTGGAAGTGGAAACTGAAACAACTCACCTGCTCCGCTTTGGGCCCCAACCTTTTCAGCACATCCCCCCTTTTTTCATGTTCTACTTGCTGCTGAAGAGTGAAGTGGAGGAAAGCGGCAGAGACCCACGTCATGTTGGAGGGCAGGGAAGCTGCTTCGGATGAAAGAAAGCTAGGAGGTGAAAGCAGGAGTCAGTGGGAGAGTAGCCCAGCTGGTCCTAAAAGCTGACCGCTGGTGGCTCCAGTGGGCCTTTGGACACGGCCCTTTAGCAGGCACACGACCCGGCTGGATTTCTGCTCTCCAAGTATCGCAGGAAAGATCCTCTCGGATGGCCCCTCCTCCTGGACAGAATTGGGAGGGCTCACTTTCTCTTTTCCTTCCCAGGGAGAGAAGCCATCCTGACCACCAGACCAGTCAGGGAGAATAGGACCACTCTCGAGCTTCTCTGACACATGTCCCTTAGCACCTGCGCCAAAGGTGAGCCACTTGAGGCGGAGGAACAGCCGGCAAGGGGCATCAGACAAGCTGGAATAAAGGTAAGGAAACCCCTCCGGGCCATAGAAGGGCAGATGGAGTTCACCTGATCAAGGGAAGAGCCAACGGCAACCAGGACAGAACCCCTCTCCATCCACTCTGCAGTTTGACCGCTTCTTTGCTGGGGCAGCAGATGTGAGCACCTGGCAGAAGCTCACCAACTGCACTGCGACAGCTCCTTGGACTTACCTGCTGAAAGAAGACTGTAAATCCTTGAGGCTCTGCAGCCCGTGCGCCAGGGGAGCGCCGAAGAGTCTCTTCCATTGTGAGCAGAGCACGAACTCCAGCCTCTGCCACCATCGCTGGAGGAAGGCAAACGGCAGACGGTTTGTAAAACAACGTTCACTCTTCTCACAGAAATGCCCTACTCTGCGCTGGGCTTTACGGAGGGTCTTCTGTCCAGGGAATCCAAAGGACCCTCACCCTCCTCCTCCTAGCAATGCCATGGCAACGGTGGCGCTCGGGCCTCTCCCGCCCCAGGCCCACAACAAGCCGCTTTTCAAGCCTTATTGGGGCGGCTGCTGTTCTTGCAGCCAGAGGGAAGGCTGGGGAAGAAAACAAAACATTCCTGAGGTTTTTATCTACTTCTTTATTAAAAGCAGGTTCTGCATAACTGAAACGTCTTCAGGAAATAGAAGAATAATGCATTCATCATCATTTTTGACCAAAGAGAGAATTTGAGTATTTTGGCATCTCTCCCCCCAGGACTGCACTTATTTATCTTCTATGTGGTTTTCTGAAACGTCTACCTCCAAATCCCTCGCGAGGACCTCTGCAGCACCAGTTAACGGAAGCGGCCCCCTATGGCTGCCCAAATCTTTGAGAATTCTTTTTAAGGGTCGTTTCAGCAATTGGGTCGTCATGAAGGGCCTCTTACCACAGCAGAACAGAGGAGGATCGGACACCTGGCTTGGCAGGAAGAGAGCGCGGCTGTCACCTCCTGGGCAGGGCTGTTACACTCCAAACTGCTGCTCAGCAGGCCCTGAGGAACAGCAGACCCGTCGGTCAGGAACCCCACGGGCAGGAGGGGAGCCGGAGAAACCATCCTTGGCACAACCCACCAGCCAAGACAAGCCCTCCTGTCTCATTTACCCTGAAGAAATGAGCGGTGATGTCATAAGGCAGAGAACATCCTCCGGAGCAGCTATTCCTCTGTAAGAACATCAGAATTGTTTTAAAAGAGTGCCCATAGAGCATGGAAAGAGAGAAGTACAGGCAGTCCTCGCTTAATAACCATTCGTTTAGTGACGGTTTGGACGACGGTGCTGAAAAACCGACTTGCAACCTGTCCTCACACTTACGACCATCACAGTGTTCCCCCAGTTGCGTGATCACGATTTGGACACTTGGCAACCAGTTCGCATTTATGACCATCGCAGCGTTCCATGGTCACATGATTGCTATTTTTGACCTTCCTGGCCGGCTTCCAGCAAGCAAAACCAATGGGGAACCGCGTGATTTGCTTAATGACCACGTGGTTCGCTTAACGCCTGCAGTGATTCCCTTAACAGCCACCACAAAAAAGGTGGTAAAATTGGGTCAGATACGCTTAATGACTGCTTTGCTTGGCAACCGAAATTCCGGTCCCAATTGTGGTCGTTAAGCAAGGACTACCTGTATTCCCAAGAAACTGAGATAATCACTCCCAAGTCAGTACTTCAGTGGAGGTGCTTCCGCTACTTGACGGCCGAACCCTTTTTGGATTTTGCTCCTCCTGAGTCAGCAGGCAAGGCAGTAAAATGCTATTAAAGGAACAGGGTGACGAGCTACTTTCACCAACACGGATCCCCAAACATAACCAGCTAGAAAAGAAATCCCTAATAAAAATCAACAGACCGGAAATGCCAGTTTGAGTCACTCCTTTTAGCATGCCTAATATATCAGAAGGGGAGCAGCCTGGCTTGCATTGAACAATAGCACTCCCAGGCTGCAAAGCAGATAGCCTGGGGCACTTCCCAAGAATACTGCGGGGCGTTTAGGATATGACACACACCAGTTCCGTGTTTACAAAAGAGAAAAAGTCTTCACAGGCCACTGCGATTTTCCCTCCTTTCTTCCGCGTTGCCACAAGAACAGACGGAGGCAGGCCTAAGAGAATCCTGAGGAAAAGCAAACTCCTTTTAGGCCAGTGTTTCTCAAGCTTGGCAACTTGACGTTGGGTGGACTTCAACTCCCAGAATTCCCCCGCCAACACTGTGTTAGGCTGAAGCCATCCCCCCTCAGCTATTCTTCAGTGCATATTCGGACTGCTGCAGATCTTAATGGCAGGCGAGCTGCTAATGATGTCCAGAACGCACAAAGGCAGAACTGGGCCTTCTGGTCTCCCATCCACCCACGGAGAAAGCGATGCCGTAGGTGGGGTGACGCTGCGGGGGGTTCCAAATCAGCCCCTTCCTCTTGTCCCTGGGCATCCACCTTGTTTGGGAGAGAAGCTCCTGCTGCCGGAGCAGCCTGTCCCGCAGGGCGGACCCGCTTCCCAGAGCCTTCAGCCGCTCCTGGAACACCTGGAAGAGGAAGTGCGCCTCTCTGTCGGAGGCGCCCGGCGGGGCTCTCCTGCGCTCCAGCTCCAGCTCCAGCACCAGCTCCTGGAATCAAGACAGCGGCTTTTAAGGCCTCTTCACCCCCACGAAGCAGGGGATCCAAGATGGAGGCAACCGGGGAAATCCATTGCTGCGCCTGCTGCCTGCACATCCAAGGCGGTTCATAGAATGACGTAAGGGCTTAACATGCAAATCCTGACAGCCACATTTTCATATTGTTATTCAGTGAATTATACACACACTACACACTGCTGAAGAAGGTTCTGGAAGAGAAGTGCAGGCAGTCCTCACTTAACAACCATTTGTTTAGTGACGGTTCGGACTTAAAACGGTGTTGAAAAAACAACTTACAACTGGTTCTCGCACTTATGACCATTGCAGCGTCCCCGCGGTCACGTGATCACAATTTGGGCGCTTGGCAACCGGTTCGCATTTATTACCGTCGCAGTGTCCCATGGTCACGTGATCGCCATTTTCGACCTTCCCGGCCGGCTTCTGGCAAGAAAAATCAACGGGGAACCACGTGCTTCACTTAACGACTGCCGCAGAAAAGGTTGTAAAATCGGGTCAGATTCACTTAATGAAATTCCGGTCCCAATTGTGGTTGTTAAGCGAGGACTACCTGTGGGTAGTTGGAGGAGGAGGGATGCTTGTCCCAACCCAGCTGAGGGAGCAGCTTTACTGTGACTCCCCCAATGCAGCCAAATGGAATCTCAACATTTGGCCAACCTGGCTGGGCGCGATGGGAGTTGGGAGTCCAACCCATCTGGAGGGCACTAGCTTGGAGAAGGCTGTTCCACGCTCAGTCAGCCCCTACGATGGATTGTTTCTTCCTGCTGCTGCAGCTAATCCATGGGATAGCTGTTGGAGTTCCATCCCCAGTGTGCTCTCATGCCCTCTTATCTATTATCTTACCTGGTGATTAGAGCCAGGTCAGACTAGCAGGCACAGCCCACCGGCCACGCAACTGGGCCGTGATGCTCGTGGGCCGGAAAGCGCCCTGGCCATAGAGTTTGCTGAAACGAAAACAGACCCACCCAAAGCTCACGGGAAAAGATTCGCAACCAAATGATGTGAAACAAAAGACAGCTACGCCACCTGAAATCTGCAGTAGATATCAGGGTTTCCTCTTGCATGGGTCGTGGGACACTCGGGGTTCTTTAGGAGACCGCATGCTTCCGACTCAGTCCTAAAATTCAAAGCAACGTAAAAACAACTCTGAATACATAAGAGAAATCATGGCATTTGCTAGAAAAAAATAGATCATGGGATATACATTTTAATATCCAATGGGCTGGATCTAGATATACTGTAGTTAGACAACAAGTCTTGATTCCAGATCACTTCAGTGGATCTGTTCTTAGGTATGACGGAGTCTGGATCTAACCCAATAAAAACACATTAGTAATGAACCAAACCATTGGAAGAGTGGTTAAGTAAAGAGAAAGGACAACTGTAAAGGATATCTGCATCAGATGTGTTGTTGTTGTTGTTCAGTCGTTTAGTCCTGTCCGACTCTTCGTGACCCCATGGACCATAGCACGCCAGGCCTTCCTGTCCTCCACTGTCTCCTGGAGTTTGCTCAAATTCATGTTCATTACATCGGTGATGCTATCTAACCATCTCATCCTCTGCCGTCCCCTTCTCCTTTTGCCCTCAGTCTTTCCCAGCATCAGGGTCTTTTATTTATTTATTTTATTTTTATTATTCAAATTTATTCCCCGCCCATCTCCCATGCAAGGGACTCTGGGCGGGTTACAATAACCCGCCCAGAGTCCTCACTTTTCCAGTGAGTCCTCTCTTCGCATTAGGTGGCCAAAGTATCTGAGCTTCAGCTTCAGCATCTGTCCTTCCAATGAGCAGTCAGGGTTGATTTCCTTTAGGATTGACTGGTTTGACCTCCTTGCAGTCCAAGGGACTCTCAAGAGTCTTCTCCAGCACCACAGTTCGAAAGCATCAATTCTTTGGCGCTCAGCCTTCCTTATGGTCCAACTCTCACAGCCACACATTACTACTGGGAAAACCATCAGATGTGTAGGTACAGCATAACGTTTGCTTTATGGAACCAGTTATAGGCAGCAGATATAGGCTAAGATTTGGTTGCAGAAAGATCGGGTGCTCTGCTAACACATACGTTAGAAGTCCTCATTCATTCATCGACATATGTTAGAAGTCCTGCATTGCCCAAGTCAGCAGACACTTCAGGAAAGCAGCCTACCTTTGAAGGAAATCCAGAATGGCGTTGGCAAGGACAGCACCCATCTCTCTCAAGTCCCCATCACAGCCTCCAGCAGCAACAGGCCTCGGGAGATAGTGCTGATATAAAGACCAGTGATGGAACCCCTGCCTGCAGAGGAACCAAAAGCCCAGGTTGGGGGCACTGAGTCAAAAACCAGAGTGAGGAAGTCAGGAGAACAGAAACGGTACATCATTTGCTACCAAAGCTTCCCAGGTAGTGGTTCTTAAGCTGTTTGACACAATTTTCCTTTTCTCGGTCTCAAATAATGTCATGACGTGTCCCCCCCCCCAAAAAAAACACCCGGACTGTTGTTTTACCCCATGGTCTCAGCAGGGGCAGTCCCAAACTGGATCCTCGACTCACAAACAAGCACCAATGAATTGCCCCATTACCCCCAGGATATGCCCAAATTACCTCCTTGGGTAGTTACCCCCAGTTTAAGCACCACTGTACTAGGGTGTAAGAATGGACAAAGAGCAAGAATTTAACAAAAAATTTTTTTAAAAAGCAGAGATTAAATTCTGAAGCATCTGGATAATGATTCCCACTGTGTCTGACCTTTGAAGGGCAGATGCTTTGTTCAGAATGTGCACAGCACCTCCAGAGAAACTGAAGAGGCATTTTAGAGAATCTGTTTCTCCAGTATGGTCTTCAGTATCACCTGCTCAGTGCTGAGATCAGCGTTTCTCAACTTTGGCAACTTTAAGATGTGTGGACGTGAACTCCCAGAATTCCCCAGCCAGCATAGCTGGGAATTCTGGGAGTTCAAACCCACACATCTTAAAGTTGCCGAGGTTGAGAAACACTGGCTTCGATGGCTGGATTCACCCCTCCTTCCCACTCGCATCTTTTCAGAAGGAAGTCCAGCCAGCCCACCGAGGCCACAGGGGCTTAACTGATACGCCCTTTCGACTCACTAGCAAGTGACTTCAAGAGCACATCAAGAGCCTGGAAACCCACGTTCAACCCCGCCTTAAAGCGAATGCAATTCTGCAGCACGCTTTGTCTTATTATTTAATCCCGTGTCACGGCAGGTACTTGAAGCCCCAAAGGGTAACCCAAGAGCGAGAAGGGCTGGGTTTGCACTGTTTTGATCAGTAACAACCTGCGAGTTTCCTCCAATATCTTTCGCCTCATCTGTGCCCCTCGCGCTGCCGTTCCCAGCTGGGAGGGCCTAAGCCAGGGCTTTCCAAAGTTTTCCCGCGGCGACACACCAACCGCCCTTGGTGTGTCGCCGTGGGAAAACCTGGAAGTCCCGCCGCCGCGGCAGCGCACAAAAAGCCAGAAGCGCTGCTGCTGCTTTCGGTCTTTGCGCGCCGCCGCGGTTGCGGCGCCTTCGGATTTTCATGTGTCGCCGCGGGAAAGCCCGGTGCGGGCGGGGGCGTGCATGGCGGCGGCAGCGGTGGCAGCCTCCACTAAAACACGGAAGCACCGACGGCGCGCCGGTGCCGCCGCCGCTGTGCACGCCGCCGCTGCCACTTCCGGGTTGTGTGGCGACACAGCCGACTGTGTGTGGCGACACACAGTTTGGAAAGCTCTGGCCTAAGCAGTTATTCCAGCTCGTTTACTCAGCCCTGTCGCTCTCACCTTTCATGAGCAGAAAGCGTGTCTTGGTCGGGAAGGACTTCCAGCTCCATCCTCAACCACTCTGGGAGGGTCAGCTGGAAGAAGGGGAAAATATTCAGGGCAGAAGAGACGCAAACGGGAAACATCCCCAGGCAGGCCGCACCCTACGATCAGCCCACTGCCCTGGCTCTGAGGAGGACCTCTGCGCCTCACTGGGCAGGCCCAACCAGCCCTGATCCCTTCAATTGGCCACCTGCCCCATACCCTCACGGAGGAGCAGCACCCAGAGAAGGAACTCCGGCAGCTGCCCAACCAGCAGGGGTGCTGGGGATAAGAGGCGGGTTAATGGGGCCGTGAGAAGAGCACTGCTTCGCTTCGTGGAGCCCCCTCAATGCCACTCGATGGTTGGAGCAAAGCAGCGCCGAGCAGGGCCAGGCGCTTCATCCCAGCGCTGCCAATCGAAGCATCCAAGAAGGCTGCTTTCCTTTGCCTCTTCGCTTTTCTTGGATGGAGACGCTTTCTGCACATGTGCAGAAGCCCAGCAAAGTGATCTAGGATCAGGACACCCATCCAGTTCATGAGACCACACCGAGGTGGCATCTCATCAAAGGCTCAAAAGAAGCCAAGCATCCCTTCAAGACTTTGCAGACCCGTTTTAGCATGAGGGTGTTTCAAGCATCCCTGAATCGCCTGCCTTCCACTCAGAGGGGCGGATATCGCATTTCATGGCTGTTGGAGAGGCCCAGAGTGCAGAAATGCAAAGTGGGGGAGGCCCCCCCTTCAGGACCATGGGCAGGGCAGGGCAGGGCAGGGAGTAATCTTTGTCTTCATCGATTTAACTACTCTGTTTCATGCTTTCAGGGCAGGGGTTTTCCATCTGAAAACGGAGGGAATGTCACATGTGGTAGTGCAGCCCGAAGGTGACCCTGGGAGCCGCAAAAAAGGGGGGTTCAGGCGCTGGGTGTGTCCCTGGACCCACAGGACCTCCCCCCTGTCCTTAAAGTGCAAGTTCCAAGAGCGCCTCGCTCCTTTGCTCAAACAATATCCTTTCCAAGGGCAGCACTGATGCGGGTCGCCTTCAGCCCACGAGCCCAGCAAAGCCAAACCGCCCCCAGCCCAGAAGGGGTTAGGGACGCGCGGGACGCAAAGCCCAAGGCCCGCCACGGTGTTTACTTGGAACTCTTTCTCCTGCAGGAGTTCTTTGAAGCGGGTCTGTCTCCACAAGCTGAGGGCAGCCTTTCGGTAGCAGAGAGTAGAGCAGGACAGCATTTTCCAAGGAAGCGCAGCGGTGTCCCCTTCGCAGCCAGTTCCTCGCGCTTCCAAGCAAAGCCGCGGCACGACATGCTGAAGCTGCAAAGCAGAAGAGGTCGCTCGCTGGGTCGCCCTGACATATCACAGGGCTGAGTTAAAACGAAGAAACCCTCCTGGCTTCTGCCTCCTAGCAGGAGGTCGCTGACCAAACGCCTCAGGTGCAAACTGAGATTGGACCCCGCACATGCCAACATCTCCCAGGCGTATTCTTCATTTCCACCCAGTTTCCCCTCTTTAGTCATGCAGCTACAGAAATTAACTTGGTAGCGTGACATTACTTATTCATGCCTCGCCCAATATTGCTTAACTATTATGCAGCACTGGCACGTGTGAGATGCTGGAATAGGAAAGCTCCTTGAAGGAGGAACAAAACGCTGCAACTCTGGGGAGGCTGAACTAATAGTGTTGCAGCCACCCCCAAATTCTGAGTGGTCATCAGGCAGAACCTTGGACAAGCCGGGCAGGTCTCACCCAGCACCGAGTTCCTGAGCAGGAATCTCTGCAGGGGGGAAACGGAGAAAGGCTGGATCGAACTTAGTGCAGGAAAGTGGTCATTTCCTTAAGAAACAAAAAATTACCTTTTTCACGAAACCAGGATGAAGCAAGGAACACAAGCGCTCCTGGGAAAGGGAAGGAAACTTGCACAGAAAGTATGAAATTGCCGCAGTACAAAACCTACGGAAAAGGGGTGGGGGGAGGGGCGTTTTGTTGGGTCCAGCTTTCCAAACATCAGAAGACCACCCCGCTCTTCATCTGAGCAGCAATATATATGCAGCTCCTTCTCGCCAGCTATTGGACCTGATCCAACAACCCTGAGAAACAGATCGGCCTGAAAAGTAGCACCAGGGAGCTTCCACCATTCCATACTGGCCCTCCGTTTTTATAAAATGCCCAGCGCAGTTAAGCCCTCTAAAGGCCATGCAGAGGGGTCCTTGCCCACAAGCTGGCAATCCGGGTACAGGGCGGCATGAGGCACCATCTTACCCTGTGAAAGGGAAGATTGATGAGCCAGGTGGGGGGGAGGCTTACCGTAAGCAGAAGAGAGCCGAGTCTCCAGACCCGGACGCCAATAAACAATCCCACAGTTCAGCGAGAGGAAGGTCTGCGTGAAGAGCAGCACGAGGAACGGAGGGGGAGCAGAGGTCCACCGCGGGAAGCAAGGGCTCGGCTTCGCTGAAGTGAACCACGAAGGCAGCCAGGCCCAGGACATGAACATCGCTCAGAGAAGGACCCTGCGGTTGGCGAAACAGGCGGTCGCCAGGTCAAGGCGTGCAAATTGGTCTCAGAAAAAGACACAAACTTCTCCAAGAGAGTAATGCCTTGAGCAGTTCGCTGCTCCACCATCCTGCGGAACCAACCTGGTGGTAGAGAAGCTGACAGAGACGGCTGAGCAAGGAGGACAACAGGGGACGGTGCCCACAGATCATTTTCACAAAGAGGGAAGGCCAGGACCCTTGCCTGTGGGGGACACCAATGGACCGTGGCTTAATTGTGAAGACAGATAATGGACGGTGCACGTATTTTTCGGCTTACAAGCTGCAAATAACACAGATCTGTTTTACCTCTCAGGAGGGAGGAAATAAGAGGCAGCCATTACATTCTGACAGAAGGACGCCAGCAGAAGGTCAACCGCCTGGAACAGAGAGACAGCCTGCTCACTTTTGGACCTGTCCACGGATGACCTAAGCCTTGGCCACGAAGGAGCGAGAGGGACAGAGCCCTTTCAGGCCACAGGTTCCCTGCCCACCTCCACCAGGTGCTCTGAGAACAAGCTCTCCCACACACCCCTTGGTCTGCTGGCCCAACTTCAGGAGCCGAAAGGTCCAGCCTGACTCTCAGGGTCAGGGATGCCGCTTCATCTTCATCTTTCACACGTCCCAAAACCCCCATCAGTTTCTCAGAGACGACCGCAATCTGGACTGGAATTGCTGCAAGAGAGAAGAACGCCATCGCAGAAAAGCTGAGAAGAAGGGATCCTGGGCACAGCAAAGGAGCAGCAGAAGAAAAGGCAACTCTGTTTCTGCCGAGCTGCTTAATTTCTTCAATGAATTTTTTAAAACTCGCAAACACACTCTTCTGTCAGCTTGGAGAAGCAGCCACATGCTTTGGACAGGCTGGGTTCAAATGATGCACCCCAAAACCAAAACGGTGCTTCAGTGATCTAAATGGACTTGGGGCAGATCTGCATTTAATCAACGTGCCAGGAATGGATCACAGACTCGCCCACGTCTCTTGCTGAGGCAGAGCCGCTTTGCCGAATACTAGAAGCGGGGGTCAGGCGTCTGTCTCCCCTTGGCTGGGAGAGCCGCTCTGCTCTGCTCCCCACTTGCAGCAGCCTGGCTTTTCTGCCCTGCCCCAAAAACCGGAAAGGGCGCATCACAATTCCCAGCATCAGGCAGGAAGGGCTTTGCAGGAACGCCCTTGCGCACATGCAGCTGCCAAAAACACAGGGACCCGACGTGCTGTTTTGGGTCCTCGCATTCTGAGCAAAAGCCTGCCTAAGCCTAGCTGCCCCAGGGAATTTCTGAGTCCCCCATCCCCACCTCGCAGAGGTGTCTTTCCAACCCAGCCCCGTGAACAAGCTTGGAGGCCCTTCAGTGTTGCTCCATTACATTAGAGCAGTGTTTCTCAACCTTGGGGACTTTAAGACGTGTGGACTTCAACTCCCAGAATTCCCCAGCCAGCATGGCTGGCTGGGGAATTCTGGGAGTTGAAGTCCACACAGCGTAAAGTTGCTAAGGTTGAGAAACACTGCGTTAGAGGCTCAGGGAAATCCTCAAAGAAGCCTCTGCCATTCTCTGCCCGTTTCTTCCCCACCTTCACCTACCACAGTGCTTGTCTGCGTCTGTGATGAGCAGCCTCAGTGCTTCTAGCTCAGCCTTTAGCTGCTCCAAGGGTGCCTTGAGGTCCCTCGCCTCGGTTTCAGCCAATCCCTCTAGGGAATAGAGAAAACAGCTCTGCGCCACACTGGGAATTCTGGGAGTTGTAGTCTCAAAAACGGGAGGGAGGCCGTAACTCTGGCTGTTCTGACAGGCAGAGGCCCTTCAGGAAAAGCGCTTCCAACGAGCTGCTGCTGCTTCACCTGAAGCCTTTTCATGCAGAAGGGAGGGAAGGAAGAGGACCTGATCCCTGCCTGGAACACCAAAGCTCACAACCTGAAGTTTCAGTACTTTGACAGAGCCACGGTTGACATGCGGGACCTATTATTGCCTGTCCTTCTCTCACACCCACTCTCTGCCTCTCCCTGGCTTACGTTGCTCACCCTAAACACGAGATCACAATTGGCGTGATGGGCCAAATGCAGCCCGTCCGATAACACAACTGAGGTGTTTCAGCACTTGCAAATCGCCTGGCGGATTCAGAGGTTCGGGGCGTTAACCCTACCAGGCAACTAGAGTGCTAGCAGTGTCACAGCGAGCAGCTTTTGGGAGCTTGACAGGCAATGCAATTCTATCAACACCAATCCAGTAGGATCAAAGGACAAAAAGAGGCCAAACAGGCAGAGCCGGTGGTATTCAGGAGCCGAGAGAAGACTCCTGCGGCCACAAGAGGTCAGCCTCCACCAAACCAGCTTCCAGAGGTCACAGGTCACTGGTTGGGCCCCTGCAAGCGGCCTCAGACACCCCTGGCCCTGCCCCATTCCTGACTCTCAGGACTCGGAGCAGCCATGGCTGCCTGGAGCATCTCAGGCTTCGCAACACTGAGCAAGAACCGCATCACCTTGGGCTGCATCTGTTCTAGAAACTCCCCAAGCTGGGAGTCCCAGAATCCCCCCTGCCCTGAAGCTCTTTGATGACAGCTCCATTCGACCCAACAAGGCCTCCGAGTCCCCCTGCAGGCCCCGCTTTTCTGCAAAGAAGATGCGAGGGCCTCAACTCGGCCCGTATTTCCCTTTTTCGTAACGGAAGCAGGTCGCCCTGCGTGGGAGAACAAAGAGGGCTTTTAATGCAGGCAGAACCACAGAAATGTGTTTGAGATCATCTGGCTCACCTCGCAAGAGCTTATTTTTCGCAGCTTTGCAGTCTTCAGCGTAAGTGGCGTATGCATTCAGAGGAATTTTTTCAGCCCTGGTTTAGGAGACACACACATTTTTTTCCTCCGCCACTCAATGCTGCTGCATGCCAAATGTTGAATGGCATTCCTCTCCCATTTCAATCGAAGAGAATCTCTGTCGCTCAGGGTTGAACTGTGGAGTCCTTGGCGCTCTCTGAGCTTGGGGGTTTGCTTGCAGATGTTTCATTACCCGACTGCACTGATGATGTCACCTAGTTGGGTAATGAAACATCTGCAAGCAAACCACCAAGCTCAGAGAGCGCCAAGGACTCCACAAATGTCTCTGTTCTGAAATGCCGTTGAGACGGCAGACAGAAGCTTGCAGGCATACAGGTAGCACGTTCAGCCTCTAGAGCAGTTTTCTCAACCTTGGGGACATTAAGACGTGTGGACTTCAACTCCCAGAATTCCCCAGCCAGCATGAATCTCTTCCTGAAACAACCAGGTGCCAGAGGGAAGAGAAGAAACCAGTCAGGTCTCTTCAAAAACAGCTTCCTATTACAACACTTTCAAAGAAGAACAGTACTTGGGGAGGAGTTTAAATATGCTTTTAAAGAACTGCTATTTGCCTTACAGTATTGACTAACTGGCTCTTCGGCTAACAAACGGAGATGAGCACCAGCCCCTAGAGTAGGGCACGACTGCACAAATGTGCTGGGGGGGGGGGGGAACCTTTACCTTTTATTGACTAACTAGTGAAATGATAAACGGAGGGGGGGGGCTGAGCCTCCACCCAGAAAGTTTTTAATTAACATTAGAAGGGCTGCTCTTGAAAGAAACTTGCTTCTATGTCTCTGCATTATGTGGCCAAGGGGGAGGGAACTGCCAGTTTATCTATTGCTACAACAAAGTGAAAATCCCATTTCTAGCTGTCTGTGAAAAAGCAATACCCACAGTTTTTCCAACAGTGGGGAAGCAGGAAAATCACAACCATCATGTTGCATTACAGAGAATATTTGTATCATATGCTTTATTAGAAGAACCCCTGGCTGGCTGCAAAAAATGGCAGTTACTCTAAGGTACAGCAAGATTGAAAACCAGAGTAATATTACTGGGTTTGGTTAGACTGCTGTATGCAGATAACAAAGCAGAATAGATCACAATAAAACCAGGCCAAAGTAAGCAAAAATGACATGAAAAAGCTGGGAAAAAATTACTTTTATCTAAAATGTTGCTTTCCTACCTCTTGAGGGATTCTATCAAAGCCATGCAGGAGTCAGGGGTTTCAGGAAGCTACAATAATAATAAAAAAGGTTTGGTATAAATCTCACATTGCAAAGTTAACACATTGGAGGCATTTTTATCCTGTAGGTTACTTGAGAGTGTTTTCTTTTAACAGAACAAAATTCTGAACAAAAAAGATCACAACCAAAAGATTTAAAGATTCTATTCGACATCTAACAATGGAAGAAAGGAAAACTCACCACTCGTGGTACAAGCAAAGCAGGAAGAAAATGAGAGGTATAATAGGACCGCCTGAAAATGCTGAAACAGAAGGGGGCAGATTAATCGCAGTAAACCACCCAACAGCAGATTAAAAGCAAATAAAAATTAGGATTAAAATACAGATTGTAAGTATGATACGGCTAAATGATAGCTCTTTGATTTGTTTTATTGTAATAGAAAGAAGTTCTCCACGTTTGGTGGACCAGCAAAACATCCAAGGAATGCCCTTTGGCTCATCCAAGGAAACATCTTGGACCAGAACAGATTTCTCAGAGCGAGAGGGCCCACTTAAAGTCACGGGAGCTAATTTAGCAGACTGCCTCCCAAGGGGCAAACTCACCACAATTTAATTGAGAGAAAGTCACAAGGAATCAAATCTGTATCTGCCCAACCACTTCAGTCTCGCAGGGTTGGCGCACTCCAAGTTCCTTTGATTAAACAATGGCATCTATCGGGACCCTGGAGGCGTGCCTTCTCTGGAAAAGTGCCTGCCCTCTGGAACAAGGTTCCCCCCAAGATCTGGATGGCCCCCTCTCTGCTGCTGTTTAGAAGAGCCGTGGAGACCTCCTAAAGCGAGACCCCCTTGTTTCATTCCATCCGGTCTGTTGCGCTTGCCATTTTTTAATCTTTTATTGGTTTTGTTGTAATTTATTTGATTGACAGGTGACAGTGGCGGACAGGAAGGCCTGGCGTGCTATGGTCCATGAGGTCACGAAGAGTCGGACACGACTAAATGACTGAACAACAACAACAATTTGATTGTTGTGAGCTGCCCAGAGTCTTTGGGAATTGGGCAGCATAGAAGTTTAATAAATTATTATTATTACTATTATTATTATTATTATTATTTCTGGAAATATGCGAGAAACTGCTGGGCTTGCAAAGTTGCTCTCGAAAGAATGCCTTTTTAACTGAGAATCTACCATTCCTGCAGTTTGGCTTTTTTCCTCCTCTGCACAAAGACCTGCCTCTGCCAACGTTCTTTCCTTCCACCATGTCTTTTCAGAAGTGGAGATAAGGGAGACCCTACCTGGCTTCCATCACGCTTGCCGGGATCTTGCCAGTATTTCTGAATATCTGAATGGCCTTTTCAACATCTTGAAGAGCTTGACAGCATGGCTGCGTCACACACAAAAAACAAAAAGAAGAGCATCTCCTTCTGCATAACCGGCCGGGTAAAAGAAAGACGGTCTCATCGTGGGAGACAAGAGTTCGGGTGCATTTGGCAATAGGAGTGACACCAGTGCAACAAAAACAGCAGAAGAGACCAAGAAGGCCGAAACGTCAGTAAAAGGAGATGCTCCTAAGCATGGAGAACCACTTTTATTTATTTATTATTATTATTATTATTATTATTATTATTATTATTGTTATTGTTATTATTATTATTAATTTAAATTTATATGACCGCCCAACTCCCCCAACAGGGGACTCTTCACTTTGGTTGAAGACAGGCCAAAGGAAAATTCAGGCAGCTTTATGCTTGGCACAACAATACGGCCATCGCAGAATGCAAATGTTATATGCGCCAGCCAAATCATTTCTGTGTGGCTCAGCGAGGACGTGAAAAACGGCCCTTCCCCAAGGAGACGCTGAGCAATAGAGTGCACAGAACGGGCATGAGCTCTCGCCACATGCCATGGCTTAGAAGACAAGACGTGTGTCTCATTGGGCTGCCTTTCAATGGCCAGCAACCAATTCCAAGATCTGAGGCTTTGGGAAAGAGCTGGAACAACAGTTCCTCCAGGTACCCCTCTCTGCTCCTAAGCCCCAGGCTCCAGGGCGCACATCCCAACCGCTTGCACTATTTGAGCAGATCACAGCTGGTTAAAGAGTTTGCAATGTAATAGTGTCAACCCCCCCCCCCCGGTCCATTTTGCAGATATGAAGGTGCAGTCTGCCCTTAGATGTTACCATGACAACGAGTGGCAGCATTTATTAGGCTGGAATTTGAGCGAATACCTGGGAGGCTTCTTTCGTGGAAGACACATTCTCATAGAGGCCCATGTCTTCCATGGACACCTGAAAAGACGGACAAGGAAGACCTGAGCAGCTGAGGAGGGGGACGCACAGAAGGGCATGGGGATGTGGAAGGGGGGCCCTTCTACGACCCTTCTCCTTCCCCCCCCCCCCGGGAGGGATGCACCTTCAGATCTGCCAGGCGGGTTTTGGCCAACGAGATGTATTCCAGCAGGAGGCGGCGGTACTTGCTGGGCACAAATGGGGGATGCAGAAGGTGGACCTAGAGAGAGTTTAAGGCAAGGTGGAGCACAGAGCGAAGATGCTCCCCGTTCCAGGTGCATCAGTGCAGCAGGTCTCTGGGCTGCCCATCCAGACACCGGGGAAACTGTCAGCGGGCCCCTATCCTCGGTCCCCATGACAAACTTGGGGGCCTGGATCTCCTTGAGCTCCCTGCCTTCCTTTCTGGGGAGGGGAGCAGAAGCTGCCGAGGACAGGAAGCGAAGAATCCCTAGGCCGGCCAGAGGTACACCTGGCCACGCAGGAAAGGCACCTGCATCACGCTTTGTATATGCAGAAATGTGCAGATCGGGGTTCACATGGCTTAGAGCGGCACTCTCCGAGCTGGCACCTGTTTCAGTTTCAACTCCCATAATCCCCAGCCAGTGTGGCCTCTGGGCATTCATTCAATACCCCTAGAGGTAGCAAGCCCGAGCGAATCTCGAAGCCCGCCCCGCTGAGGAATTAAGGCAGTGCAATCCACGCAGAGGCTCACCTTCAGGTACTGGGGGGCTTCAAAGGGAACCAGTTGTGACAGGAACTTAAAGAAGAAGACTAGCGCCTTCTTGCTGCTGCCGTGGAGACTGCTGGCGTTCCCAAAAGTGAGCTGGAAGCAAAGAGCGGTGCCTGGAGCCCACCTGGCCAGCACCCCACCCTCCCTGCCCCCGTGTCCAGAGCAGCTGCCTGTGACCCTTCTCAGCATCCCCTTCCTCAGTTTGTATGTGACACGTTGGCTGTCCCTTCCGCCTCCCCTTTGGGGTATTTGCACTGAGGCATCTGAATGCATGAAAGCACGCGGGGATTACGAGGCTGCACCGTTGCTCCGCCAGGGCAGCCTTGTTCCACCCACCCTCCTCCGAAACGCCCCAGCTGAGCGAGAAGCTCCTGCAGGCCCAGGAACCCCGTCCCCAGGAAGCCCACCTGCCCTGGCAACCCATCGTCAGAGCAAGGGCCCTGGAAACCCTCCTTTGCTCTCACCTTGAACCATTCTGCGTAGGGGGGGAATAAAGCCGGGCCTTCCAGGGCTGCTTGGCGGATGATTAAGAACGCAGTGATCATGTTTTCCAAATCGTAATTCTCAAAGGCTTTTCTCAAGAGTCCGCCCAGGAGGTCTGGAAGAGGCAGAGTAAAATCTAACCTGCTACCCAGTTATAGGGACGTTTGGTTCCCAAAGCCGTATTCCAAGGCCAAATCACGGCCTAGTGCAGCTTGCAAGGTCTCCCAATTCAATTATTTTGGGGTGCAGTAATGTGCTGAAGCTGCCGCTGCCAGGAAACTACAAAATAGCATCCCCAAAATATAAATCCCCAAAAAGCCTCTGTACCCAATCGCAGAACCTCATACATAAGGGGGTGGGGCGGGGTGGGGAGACACACGCACTATAGCAAGTGGAGGGGGGATATGGAAAACGATGCTCTCCCGTCCCACTGCATTCTCAAAGAAACACGCAGAGTCCTCCCCTTCCTTTTGACTTACATCGACCTGCCACGGTAGGCCGAGAGGGGATGGCTGGTCGAGGACATCCCACCTCACCGGGACCGGCCAGTTTCCTCCCGGATCCACTACAAAGCCAGGGGCCCGTTTCCCGGCCCCTGCCTGTACCTTTAACCAGCTGTTCTGCTTGGGAATGGCAGACTAACAGGGTAGAGATGCACGAGAGGACGTGATGCCAGTTCACTTCGCTCGTCTCCAGGACCTGCTGCAAGCGGTGGGTGAGGTCCTCTGCTTGGAACACCACAAACAGCTGGAATGAGGAGGAGTCGCTTTTGAAATAGCATGGAGCAGCTTCCTGATTGGTGGCTCCTAGCCCCCTCCCAAGGTGGCCCTTCCGCTCAGGTGGGCTAGAGGTTAGGCTCAAGGGATTACCATGGATGTTGGCAATGTTTCATATTCCACAAGGAAAAAAACTACTCTTCCTCCCTCCTGCCCTGCCCCACCTGGAATTAAAAGTGGGAAACATCCCGGATGGTCCTTCCTTTTCCTCTCCCCTCCCTCCGTTTATATCCTCCCTCTGTTCTGCAAGCCTCTTGGCAAAACTAGCTTGCGGGTGCATTTCTTGGCTTCCCTCTTTTACCACTGTTACCTGCTCTTCTGGGCCAGGGAACCAGTTCCGGTTCTGTAATAACTGAAAGGGATAATTTCTATGTAGTGCCTATGTTGCCCAGATCACGTGACAGGGTTTGTAAAACGAACACCCGAAAAGCACAGCCTTACTTATTAAGCAGGAATACTAAAGAGCATTCACTGTAAAGGGAGACATACTTTGCGGTATAATGTGGCAAGCACCGAGCTGGTTCTGGCAAAGCTCCATTCCCTCTGCAGATTGATGGCATCGGACACTGTTCAGAAGGGGGGGGAACGCCAGTGTCACAGAACAATAAGCGCAACGCTGCAGAAGAAACATCTTCCCTTGTTTGTGTCGGACAAAATAGGCAGGCCATTCATTTCTAGCAGCTCTTCAGAACAGCCACCCCACACCCCATCCTCCCTCCCTCCCACCGGTCACTGCCGAAGAGTTGAGTCATCAAGGGAAGCATCAGGAGCCCCCCGGGGCCGAGAGCTTCGGCATCCTAAGCCTCTGTCGCCTTGCAGCAAGGCAGAATGCAGGAGGAGCGGAAAGGGAGACCTTCAGATCAGGTTTGTGGAGAGCCAGTTTGGTGTCGTGGTTAAGGCATCAGGCTAGAAAAACTGTGAGTTCTTGTCCCGCCTGAGGCATGAAGCCAGCTGGGCGACCTTGGGCCAGTCACTTTCTCTCAGCCCTGGGAAGGAGGCAATGGCAAACCAGGAGACTGAGAGTTCTAGTCCCACCTGAGGCATGAAGCCAGATGGGTGACCTTGGGCCAGTCACTTTCTCTCAGCCCTGGGAAGGAGGCAATGGCAAACCACTTCCGAAAAACCTTGCCAAGAAAACTGTAGGAACTTGTCCAGGCAGTCTCCAAGAATCGGACACAATTGAACAGATTTTTAAAAAAACGTTCGTAAGGCTTCAGTTGGCTGCCTGAGTTCCATCGCCAACTTCCAGGGGACCCTGAGGTCCTGTCCTGTCCTATCCCACTCCATCCCCAATAACTGCTGAGCAGAGGGGCAGTCCCAGAGCTTGAACATGAAGAGTTATGTTAACTATTAATAATTCAGGAGTAATACATACATTCTGGCTTTGTCCTCAGTTTAAGAACTTATTTGAGCATCAATGAATATGTAAAGGTAAAGGTTCCCCCCGCACATTTGTGCAGTGGTGTCCGACTCTAGGGGCCGGTGCTCATCTCCATTTCTTAGCCGAAGAGCCAGCGCTGTCTGAAGACGCTTCCACGGTCATGTGGCCGCATGACGCGCACGGAACGCTGTTACCTACCCACCGAAGTGGTACCTATTCATCTAGTTGCATTTGCATGCTTTCGAATTGCTAGGTTGGCAAGAGCTGGGGTGAGTGCGGGAGCTCACTCCGTCATGCGGGGCTAGGGTCTCGAACCTCTGAACTTGCGATCTTCCGATCGACAAGCCTGGCGTCTTACCCGCTGAGCCACCACGCCCCTTCAATGAATATGTATCTCAGGATAAATAAGGACAGCTAGAAGCAGCAGCAAGACTCTGCAGGCAGCCGTGTTCCAACCACACATGTGGGCCCTCTCTACTCTACAGCCCTGCCTTCCAACACACACCAGACAGAGTTGCCGGCAGCAGCCTGGTGTGCAACAGGGAGCTGCTCCAGAAACTGCTGGGTGCGTTTCAGGTGCAGCCAAGGGGTCCTCCCGAAAGTCCTCCCTCATCCTTCAGCAGTCTGAGGTGGAGGACACCTGGCCCCCTTCCAGGAGTCCTACCTTTCAGATGAGGATTGTAGGTAAGCACTTGGGTGAAGAGGTGCCCAAAGAACTGCTGCAGAGACCCAGGAGGAACGGTGCCTTGGGAAGCCATGATGCTGTACGCTTGGAGCCTGTGCGCGAAAAGGAAAAATGCCCAAATACGCAAGAACTCAAGCACGCCTGAGAATCACTGCTGATTGCTCCCATTTTCTCAGTAAGTAGGCATTTACCAGGAAGGCTGTAAATAAATGCTAAATATTTATTTTCTGGTTATTACTCAAGTGCTCAGAAAAAAATATAAAAGCATGCTATTATTAGTAAATATAACATTCTTAGTTCGGTGGGCAGAACTTTGAATCTACGAAGAACAGCTGCTGGAAACAGGAATTCCATTTTAAGGGAGCTTCATGCTGTTTTGTGTGCAGAGGAACGGAACCACTTGGGAAACACGTGCCACCGAATGGACCTCTTGCCAAGCTCAGAAATGCAAACAGACCCCAGTTTGCTGCTCTCCAAATCCCCCCCTCTCACACCCCTAACCTCGAGAAAAGTCAGACCCTTACCAGCGTTTCACCGCCTTCAGTGTCGGGGAGGCACTGTCCTGCTTCTCCTTAGCTACAGCATCGAGCACCCCTGAACAAAAATAAATGGGAGCATCTTCACTAGGGAGAAGCAAGCTTCAAGCAGGACCATTCCCATCCTTCAAAGAGGGGGCCTTGTTAGGAAAGAGTCATGGGCTCCACTAGGAATAACTTCTTAAGGGTAGAGAGCTGAACCTCAGGCTTGAGCATGATAATGGCCTGGGAGCATTTACCTTGACTTCCGAAAACTCGTCCTACTGCTGTAATAGATTTACTGCAGAAGCACCTCTGCAGGGAACATCAGTTGCTCATTAGCACGGATGGGAGTAAAAAACAAAAAAAACCTCTGTATTTTGGAGCAGAGCAACCTGGAGACCAAAGATCTTCAAAGCCAATGTTGCAACTGAGAGAAGAACGCCCAGCGTTCTGACAGTTACACAATGCAAAGTGGGGAAAATATTTATTTATTATTATTTATTATTTATTATTTCAATTTATTCCCCGCCCATCTCCCTTGCAAGGGACTCTGGGCGGGTTACAACAAATATGCCCAACAATTCACAGATGGGCAGTTTGGAAATTTCAGTGTCGCTGAACATGCACACCTACAAGGACGTTCAAGCGACTTGTGTGGTAGCCATGTATTGTTAGCGATTCTCACTTCTTGTGTGAGGAGGGATCAGCTGGAAAGCTAATTATGTATCCGGCGCATTCCAGCCAGCCAGAGAAGCCTAAAGTGTGATGACACTCCTGACCCCAACGCAACCCACTCCTACAGCCACCACTTACATGCCAACATTCTCTCAAGCACAGCACAGCAGATCTGCAGAATAAAAAAAAGCAGTCACCAACTTTTCAGTAGGCATCAGCAATGTTATTTTAGTTATATTTTGCCCTCCCCCGAGATTTCCAAGCAGCATACCGAGCACTTTCTCCTGTTTTTTTTAATTAATTCCCCCAGGGGGAGGACTGACTGGAGAGAAATTGAAAGTGAGGTTCCACGGCTGAGGGGGACCGAACCGAGATTTCACTCAACCTACGCCTTCCAATCACACTGGCTCTCCGATACCTGAGGCTGCCTGAGCTCAGCCCAACCGTGGCTCATTAAACAAGCGGTGGTTTGCTGCAGTGCACAAGCCCAGCTGATCAGTGACTGGAAAGACCCTCATAGGATGTTAGGCAGGGTTTTTCCTAGGCCACCCTGGAGATGGTGAGGACCGACTTGTTTCATTTATATCTGGAATGCTACCGAGCAAATCTGTTCTATTCTTACTTCAGAAATCTTCTTAGTTTCCAACTTCTTTTCCAACTCAAATGTTTTCGCAAATCCATTTTGAAGGAGCACAATAGCAAAGTCTAGAAATGAAGAAGAAAGCCCGGGTCAGGGATCAACTATGCCGACTGGAGGAGGCAAGAAAAGATGCGGGATACAATGGAAGAGGGGCTGCAGACGAGAGGCGGTGCCCAGAAACACCTTCCAGACTCAGTGGGGTCCCCTTTCGCTTTAATCAACCTTAATGGATGAATATGTCTATGAAGGTTCTCAGTCATCCAGGTGGAATTGTCTGTAGCTTGAATCATGTCAACTGGATTTCTATTTTCTTAGTGGAAACGTTTCACTCCTTATCCAAGGAGCTTCTTCAGTCTGAGTAAAGTTAGTAAGGGAATCCTTAAATATGTTTCTAGGCTGGCTGTGTGACCTTGCACCTGGGGCTAGGTCATGGTTATTTTTGAGATGTTTGTTTCTAAATCCCTTTATCATCTAAAGGAGGATCGTTAAGATTACCCTGCTGCTGTTGAGCTTGCGAAATGGTCTTAATCTTCCTAGGCACAGAAGACAAAGCAGGAAGGAAGATAGGGGAAAGGTTATGCCTGAGGCCCCCACCTCTATTCAAGGAAGGATTTTCCAAGTTGGCATGAATGGATTCCTTGACCCCTCTCTCAAACCACCTATCTTCTCTGTCTAAAATGTGAACATTAATGTCCTCAAATGAGTGTCCTTTTTCCTTTAGATGAAGATAAACTGCTGACTCTGGTCCTGTGGTGTTACTTCTCCTGTGTTGGGCCATCCTCCTGTACAAAGGTTGTTTGGTTTCTCCAATGTAGAGTTCAGAGCACTCCTCACTGCACTGGATTGCATACACTACATTGCTTTCCTTGTGTTTTGGAGTTTGATCTTTGGGGTGTACAAGCCTCTGTCTCAGTGTGTTGGTGGGTTTGAAATATACAGGTATGTGGTGTTTGCCAAATATCCGTTTTATCTTTTCAGACACGCCAGCCATGTAAGGAATGACCAGGTTCTTCCGTTTACTCTGAGTCTCAGCCCTATCTGTCGCTGTTTTAGGTCTGGTAGAGTTAGATTTAGTGAAGGCCCAATTTGGATATCCACAGGCCTGCAGAGCTGTTCTCAGATGCTGCTTTTCATTCTTTTTGGAATCCATGGAGGTGGGGATGGTTTCTGCTCTGTGTGACAATGTCCTGATGACTCCTAGTTTGTGCTGCAGTGGATGGTGGGAGTCAAACATCAGGTATTGATCTGTGTGTGTGGGTTTCCTGTAGATCCCTATTTCTAGCTTGCCACCGGTCCCAATGAGGACTTCACAGTCTAGGAATGCCAGTCTGTTGTCCTTGGTGTCTTCTCTGGTGAAGACTGCAGCACAAACTAGGAGTCATCAGGACATTGTCACACAGAGCAGAAACCATCCCCACCTCCATGGATTCCAAAAAGAATGAAAAGCAGCATCTGAGAACAGCTCTGCAGGCCTGTGGATATCCAAATTGGGCCTTCACTAAATCTAACTCTACCAGACCTAAAACAGCGACAGATAGGGCTGAGACTCAGAGTAAACGGAAGAACCTGGTCATTCCTTACATGGCTGGCGTGTCTGAAAAGATAAAACGGATATTTGGCAAACACCACATACCTGTATATTTCAAACCCACCAACACACTGAGACAGAGGCTTGTACACCCCAAAGATCAAACTCCAAAACACAAGGAAAGCAATGTAGTGTATGCAATCCAGTGCAGTGAGGAGTGCTCTGAACTCTACATTGGAGAAACCAAACAACCTTTGTACAGGAGGATGGCCCAACACAGGAGAAGTAACACCACAGGACCAGAGTCAGCAGTTTATCTTCATCTAAAGGAAAAAGGACACTCATTTGAGGACATTAATGTTCACATTTTAGACAGAGAAGATAGGTGGTTTGAGAGAGGGGTCAAGGAATCCATTCATGCCAACTTGGAAAATCCTTCCTTGAATAGAGGTGGGGGCCTCAGGCATAACCTTTCCCCTATCTTCCTTCCTGCTTTGTCTTCTGTGCCTAGGAAGATTAAGACCATTTCGCAAGCTCAACAGCAGCAGGGTAATCTTAACGATCCTCCTTTAGATGATAAAGGGATTTAGAAACAAACATCTCAAAAATAACCATGACCTAGCCCCAGGTGCAAGGTCACACAGCCAGCCTAGAAACATATTTAAGGATTCCCTTACTAACTTTACTCAGACTGAAGAAGCTCCTTGGATAAGGAGTGAAACGTTTCCACTAAGAAAATAGAAATCCAGTTGACATGATTCAAGCTACAGACTTAATGGATGAAGCAAAAAAGAAAGGAAGCAGCATCAACAGACATCGGAACTCCAGCCCTGCATTCCTCAGTAACTGAAAATTTCTCACATTTTCCTGCCCCAGTTGGGACTTGCCCCTTGCTACAATTATTCTAAACATAAAATATTCTAAAGTCTGCCAGAAGCCAAAGTGTGTGGAAACTGCACCGCGTAACAGTCGGGTGTCTGGATGTTTGTTAAACAAGACGCTAAGTCACACCAATGTTTAACAGGACAACCTGCAGGAACTTAGTTTCAGTGGACAGGTGGTCAGCGCGGAACTCCGGACCGGGTCTCGCGTGACCAAAGAGCTCAATTAAACAGCCACGTTGGGAGGAAATCAGCCTTTCAGCTCCTACAACAGGGCAGGGACAGCAGTCCCTGCAAGGCGGTTCACAGGCCTTGGCCTTTCTCTAGCCACCAGCGCCCCCTCCCTGCCTTGCCTGTGAGAATGTTCTGCCCGGTCTCCGTGTCCAGGGGCATCTCTTCCATCTGATGGCACAGGAGACAAAGGCTGCTAGACATCCAGTCCACTAGTGCAGGTATGTCAGGATTCCTGAGAAGACACAAAATCCGCATCGTTTGCCCTTTTCCAAAGATAGTTTCTCCCCTCCAGGCGTTCGGCTAAAAGGACAAAAGGACACCATTTGCTCTGAGCCTGAAATTTAAGTTCAAGAACCGAGAAAGCGACTTTGCATCGTGCATCCGCTTGGCTTGGCTTGGCATGTCAATGCCGTTATTGTTCCCGCTGAATAATCTACACAAGGATGTGGGACCTTCGTTCAGTGTTATCTAAACCAACTAGCAGCTGTTCTCCATGGTTCCTACAGCAGCCTTTCCACAATGAATGAATCTCTCACCTCCAAATGCAAAGTGGATGCTGGACCACCAAAGGCAGGCTGCCTCTGTTTCTCACCTGGCTCGAGGGAACCCGCAAAGGCTGCATTTTAAACCCAACACTTTGACTCCCCCTGGGCAAGTTGGTAGTTTGTACTGAGCAGGGTCCAATAAAGACAAGCCACATATTTCCAGCATGACTTAAATTTGTAACTCCCAGGTTTCCTTTGCTGTGCGAGAATAAGAGGCTGTGCCTATTGGTTTTCAAGAGACAGCAGCGTCAATGGCTTCAGCATATGAAACAGTCAGCCGAAATGCGGGCAGACGTCACTTCAAGCCAAAGCCACAGGCAGGCATTCAAGCCTCTACCTACTTCTCCAGCAATTCTTCCAAACGAACAATGTTCTCTCTGTGCAGGTGCCATGCAGCTTCCAAAACAAGCGGGCGCTGGGGGAGATAATGCTAAGGTCAGATCATCTGGAATGCAAAGATGCCAAGCTGATGCCAGCAACCCAACTTGCCACCACCCAAAGACCACCCAAGTAGCTAACTAGGAGGTCCGTGCGCCTTGCCAAACGCTACACGCCCTCCTCCCGAGCGGCTACCCTGCAGCAGAACCACGGGACGCTGAACAGACCACTAGAGATGCAGCCATCACATTCTTTGGAAATGTTTAATGTGAGTCAAAAGCCACAATGAGAGCCTAGCAGGGCAGCCCTCAGGAGTTTGCTGCTGATTTATATTTCAATCCATGGAGTTTGGGAGGTCAGAGCATGACTCAAAAGAAGTCTGCATTTCTGTGCAACACCTGGACGGAGCAACCTGATCTGGCAGAGCAAGTAAAGTTGGAACAGTGGAGCTTCTAAAAAACCAGCACCTGCTACACTCTTTCGAGCAGAACAGGACTGAGGGAGGAGAGCCATTTGTGACTCCCCTCTCCACCTCTCTGTCATTTTTTTTAAAAAAATCCTTTCCAAGGGTCTCTATGGGAAGAAAATAAGCCATGCCAGCTCTGAGGCTGTATTAGTTTAGGCACCATTTTGCCAACATATTGGGGAACTGGAAGACCTGCCGTCCCTCCTGGTACCCCGCCTGGGCCCTCCTTTACACCTCAATTCCAACGTTCCTGGAACTAGGAGCGGATTTCCAAGGCCGTACTTCCCTCTCCATCACAGGAACACTTGCTTTCTCCCCACCCTTAAGAGAAGAGCAACTGTGTGGCCCCCAGGATGGCCTTAGCCATTTAAGCATGTTGTCAGATTAACTGCCATATGCACACACAGATTCTCTGCCTGCATCTCCCTCTCAGCCCTCATGATCTTACCTGCATTTTCCACATTTCTTGAGCAAAAACAAAATGACAGAAAGCATTATCAGCTAATAATTCCTTCAAGGACTGGAACAAACAAAACAACTTCTTCTGCAATTAGAAAAAATAAAATAAAATGGAGTGATTTGAAAAGAGTTCTAGTCAGTTGCCTAAAACAGTAAATCTATGTTTATACATAACACCAAGCCATAGGTTTTTTCAATTTGTTGAACAAGACATAGGGGTCTAGTTCACAGTATAAACCAAGTATATGGCTTAGCATTATTTCTGAACAAGTAATGAACTAATCCTAAAATCCATATACAGTATATTCTTCAAATCCTGAATGACAGTGCTCTTTTGGAAATTAACTATCCTTTTAAAACATTTACTTAAAACACGTTTAGGCTGCCTTTTTGGGTCTTGTAAAACAGTTTTCATCACATAAATCAACCTTCTTCCATTAACCTGCAATTCTCAGAATTCCCAAGGGCTGTTGCAGGACCACTAACCACTATTTCATATTTAGTAAGGCCTCAACAACTTGAGTGTGCTTCCCACCACCCCGCCATACATGAAACTGGTATATATCCCTTACTCTGTGTTCTGCATTCAGTAGTGTGGTTTGATCAGACTCCACAGAGATCTTCTCAATGATGTTGGCTGCCATTCTGGCTGATAAGATTCCCACGGGCATACCCAGCACAGAGGCCTTATCCTTCAAGGCTGAGACTAGAGCAGAAGAGAAGCATCTTAAGGTAAAGCAAAGAGTCCAGACCTTAAATATACCATCCAAAATTGCAACAGGAAATAGCACAATGGGATGGGGCTGAAAAAGCAAAGAAGAAGAAAACCCCAATTGCTTGCACAGACATTGAAAAGGTTCAGCTTGCAGGCTAGGAAGGACAATTGCTTGAATCCTGGAAAGCTACACCTGCCAATAACTACTGACCATACTGAACTAGACAGTCTCAGTATTCTTATTTTACTGAAAAGACATTTGCCCACTCTCTGGCAAAACAAATTCTATTTCACCCACCTACAAATTGTTCTGGAACTGAAGCTTCGTTTCCGCCTCTGCCAAAGTTACTGGAAAGTGCAGACTTGCTATGTTCTGAACTTCCATTCTGTCGAAAAGAGAAAAAGGGCAATTGTCTCAATTGTATTATGTATCAAATCCTTTGGTCTTTCCTGGTCTGTTCCAGACACAACACGAGGCATTACTAACCCATCAAATATGTCAGAGTCCCCAAAGGAACACAGTACTTCTCTGGGATGGAGATAGCCTCCCAGAATGCTTAAAAGGAACAGGGAAATGTATTTTCCGCAGACAGAAAATACTTAGCATTTTAAAAAATGTACGTAAGGGTTAGCTTAGCATAACCTACGCCATCTTGCTTTTGGAAACTGCTTGCTGTTAGAAATTAGGTAAAAGGGAAAGGAGATAACGCTCTTCGCCAAGGATTGTTTGGAATACCAGGAGACATGAAGACTGCCCCTGGAGGTCTCTAAGTATGCTTACTACTAGCGATGCAGATTTAGGAACCTTGCCCTCTGACTGGGAGGAGAGTTGATTATGCTTTCTTACTGAGCTTTGCAAACCCTATACAAGTACTGTACTTGTATGTGTGTGTGTGTATGGGTCTTCCCAGGCATTCTACTGTCATGTCTGTGGAGACCTCACCCAGCTCTGTCTTGGCCAAAATAAATGCTGTTATTTTATATCTCCAAGCCTCGACTCAAGACTGTTATTGGTAACTTCAGGAACTTGGGTAAAACAGTGTAAGCAGGGGCCTTACATGTATATTAATATTCTGTAGCCTGATAAACAAGATAATCAACAGGGAAGCTAAAGGTGGCTATAATATCCGGTGGCCAGTCTATATTTCTTCCCTGTCTAGGGACCTTTTCAGCAGGATAATCATTCAGCAATCACAGAGCACTATTAACATTAATCCACAATTAAATCAAGGCTACCATCCTAAAAGAGGGAATAAGCACCACTGAAATGTAAGTCAATATTGTCTTGGCTAAATCTGTTCTATTTTTCTTATCCAAGTCCTGTACTGTTGTGTTTTTAGCTATTCTACAGTTTCAAATATTTTACTGAATGTTGTTATCAATATCACTGCTGTTAAACTGTTTCAGTTGCTGTTTACTTTTCCCCTGCTTTTAACAATGAACAAGCCAATCAAAATAGTGTAAACCAGTATGTCTATGAAGGTTCTCAGTCATCCAGGTGGAATTGTCTGTAGCTTGAATCATGTCAACTGGATTTCTATTTTCTTAATGGAAACGTTTCGCTCCTTATCCAAGGGGCTTCTTGGATAAGCACTTGGATAAGAAAGCACTCAACACATTCCAGGGAACGGTGCCCACCCACTGGTTTAGGTATGTGGATGACACCTGGGTCAAAATCAAGGCCCAGGAAGTACAGGCCTTCACGGACCATATAAACACTATAGATGCCAACATTAGCTTCACCAGAGAAGACACCAAGGACAACAGACTGGCATTCCTAGACTGTGAAGTCCTCATTGGGACCGGTGGCAAGCTAGAAATAGGGATCTACAGGAAACCCACACACACAGATCAATATCTGATGTTTGACTCCCACCATCCACTGCAGCACAAACTAGGAGTCATCAGGACATTGTCACACAGAGCAGAAACCATCCCCACCTCCATGGATTCCAAAAAGAATGAAAATCAGCACCTGAGAACAGCCCTGAAGGCCTGTGGATATCCAAATTGGGCCTTCACCAAATCTAAATCTACCAGACCTAAAACAGCGACAGATAGGGCTGAGACTCAGAGTAAACGAAAGAACCTGGTCATTCCCTACATGGCTGGCGTGTCTGAAAAGATAAAACGGATATTTGGCAAACACCACATACCTGTATATTTCAAACCCACCAACACACTGAGACAGAGGCTTGTACACCCCAAAGATCAAACTCCAAAACATAAGAAAAGCAATGTAGTTTATGCAATCCAGTGCAGTGAGGAGTGCTCTGAACTCTACATTGGAGAAACCAAACAACCTATGTACAGGAGGATGGCACAACACAGGAGAAATAACACCACAGGACCAGAGTCAGCAGTTTATCTTCATCTAAAAGAAAAAGGACACTCATTTGAGGACATTAATGTTCACATTTTAGACAGAGAAGATAGGTGGTTTGAGAGAGGGGTCAAGGAATCCATTTATGCCAACTTGGAAAATCCTTCCTTGAATAGAGGTGGGGGCCTCAGGCACAAACTCTCCCCCATCTTCCTCCCCGTGTTGTCTTCTGTGCCTAGGAAGATTAAGACCATTTCAGAAGCTCAACAGCAGCATGGTGTTTTTAACGACCCTCCATTAGATGATAAAAGGACTTAAAAATTACATCTCAATATAACCATGACCTAGCCCCAGGTGTAAGGTCACACAGCTACCTAGGAACATATTTAGGATTCCCTTACCAACTTTGCTCAGACTGAAGAAGCCCCTTGGATAAGGAGCGAAACGTTTCCATTAAGAAAATAGAAATCCAGTTGACATGATTCAAGCTACAGACAGTGTAAACCAGTGTTTCTCGATCTCAGAGCCTTTAAGATGGGTGGACTTCAACTCCCAGAATTCCCCAGCCAATCATGGGAATTCTGGGAGTTGAAGTCCACCCATCTTAAAGGTTCTGAGATCGAGAAACACTGATGTAAATGCATACAATCACACCACAGCCAGCTGCTGCCCTCCTCACCTCCAGCAACAGCTCGTCCAGCCTCTGATGGCAACTCAAAACGTGTAGGGACGCTTCCTGCAGCTCCTGCTGCGTTTTTCGTTCCCTCTTTTGCTTCTTGCATCTTCCCGCTAGGAAACAGAGAGAGAGAGGAACTCATTAGCCTGAGTCCTGAGAATTTTTTTTTAATTGAAAGGACCTCTGCATATCCAGAGCGCAGCTCCCTTCCTATTCCAGGAGCACTGCCTCCTTCACAGTGACACTGGCTCCTGGAGCATACTCAGAATGGAACTCCCCCCCCTCCGCCGCAGACCAAGGCCATCGCGGAGTCTCTGGGCATGTACAGAGCGCTGTCCCCCCACCCCGTACCCAGAAGGGCGGAAAGGGCCCGACCGGCCATTCTTCCACAGCGGCGCCTCCCACCAGCCAACTTGCGCGCCCTATGTCCTGATTGGCCACGGTCTGAACGTCTCCTCCAATAGGAAGAGGAGAAAAGAAAAGAGCTTTCCCATTTGCTAAGCGGGAGCCGCCGCCATTTGGAGAGTGGCGGTAAGGAAGGAGCAGACGAACCGAGCGCCATGTTTAGGGTGGCAGGAAAATCGGTTCTGGCAAAGCCCGCTGCCCAGGGAAGTCTATTGCGCATGCGTGGTTTGCAGAATAAGGCTGCCGTAAGGGCGTGTGTGCGTGAATTTCTGTGAATCTAATTCAGAAAATATGATTGCATAGACTGGTTACTTTCCCACCGTCTCCTAAGAGAGGGTTGCCCTTGACAAAGCGTGGGGTCTGGGGCTAATGTGCGACCGTTTGTACCCGTGCGGCGTCTGCGAAGCGGTTGGCGAGCGGGCTGCCCAAATTGATCGGGAGTCTGCAGCTTCCCTTCCTATCTACTGCCTGCCGAAAAGGGCTACTTCAGCTGAATGAGCCAGCCGCCTCTCTCCAGTAAAGGAAAACCCTTTCCGGTTCTGATTGCCATAGAAAATATCTCTCAGCTTCCCGCTATTCGTACCTTCCTTCTAAGAGGAGAACCGGTTTAGTCTGTGTAGCAAAAATCAGGAGGAGTCTGTCTGGTAGCACCTTTTCTGACTAAAAGGCAGCAGCTTTCCTAGAATTTCGCTTCATCAGATCGGTCTAGCTGCCACAGGCATGGGGTGGAGCTGCTGCCTCTTCAAAAAACAGGGCCCTGTCAAGGGCATGTAGTGGGGGTTGTGCTAATGGGGTGAATTTGTTCCCTGCCCCAAAGAGCTCGCAATCAGGTTAACAGTGAGAAGAGCAGAAAAAAAGAAATCAGCCCGTTTTCTGTTGGTTGCCACAGCAATACTATCAAAAGTGGGAGGAGATGATAAGGACCTGTAAATATTTGGCCACTGTAAATAATGATGGAGCAGGGAAGGAATGCCTCACTGCAAATAGGCCAGGAGCGGAGGCTACATTATTAGGGGAAGGTGAGCTGGACGAGAGGAGGCCAAGGCTTGGCTGGGTTGGCCCAGCTCCCATGGAGGAAAGAGGTGCTCCAGATTAGCCTCACTGCTGGTCACCAGCTTCGGCTCCTTCCAACAACAAGCAGGCTCTGCCCTCGTGGTGTGAGGTGGAAGCCAAAAACCCGTGTTCCCGTTCCTGTGGGGTCCTCCGGCAGCCGAGGACCAGTTGCTGTGAGCCTACCCTGCAGGGCTGTTGCAAGCCCAGTCCGGAACAGAAGCCTTGAGCTTCTGGGACCAGGACGAGGACCAGGAAGGGCCATCCGCTGCGTGCAGCGGGACACGATTCCTGAGGGAAAAGAAAAACATGCAATGGCACATCGATCTGCTGGAGATAGAGCTCTTAGGAGAGACGGGCTTTGGGGCTTTGTTCAGACGGGTCAAGCCATTATTTTCTTAACTGTAGTTTATTCAATAAACCAGAATTGGCTGGCTTCACAGAACACATAACAAACAAGGAAAGCACACCTTGGCTTGGCATTGCTTGAACTTGTTCTTACACGCTGAACCTGGTCATCTGCTACTCTTACGCCAAAATAAAGAGATGAAGCATGCAACTGTCCGGCTGCACTATCCCACAATGACTATTTGGCTTCCGCTGCCGGCTTTAACGGATTGTCCTGGGAACACCTCTGCTCCTCAAGCAGCTGCTGCCTCCACTTAGCTGGTAGCCACTAGGAATTGCTCGCTCCATTTTTGCTTTTCTTGAAACTCTCCACAGCCTGGCCGGACGCCTTCGTTGCTATCCTATTTAAATATCATCATGAGGCTGACAACTCTGAGCTAATGCATGTTAAGTTCATCAGCTAAAAGGGTTTTTTTTTAATTAAACCCTTAATGTAGAGCCTAGAGATTGAACAGGGGCTGGGGGGAATCATTGCTTCAGATCTAGAGGATTCTGAAGGGCAGGGAGGGCATCTTTGTTCAGGCTGTTACCAAAGGGCGGTACCGGAGGCTGAGCAACCAGAGAATCGGCATTGCTGGACCACCAGCCGGTCCCCAGAGGAGGCCTGAGCCCAGCTAAAAGTTCCCCTCCATTCCAGAGTCCAGTTTAGCCTCCAGGGAGGATCACTGACAGGAAGGCCGGCCAGGCCGCCGCCCTCTCCTCTCTGCTGCCTGCAGGGCCCGGCTCCCGGCCTCTCCCGGCGGATTGGATCTGTGCTTCATCTCCCCTCCCCACAACTTCTGAGGGGACAAGGAAGAAACCCTCTTTTCTCTTTCAGCCCCCAGGAAAAAGGGGGAGCAACAGCCTCCCCTGAAGCCTTTAGGAAATGGAAACCGGGGTCATCCAAAAGCTCTTCAGCAATGAAGCAAGAAAGGAGCTGCATCCAGGCTGGTGTGTGTGTGTGGGTGTGCGCGCGCGCATGCGAGTGATCTAGCTTGGAAAGGTTTGTGTGAAGCTTCCAGGCCAGCAGAATGCACCACACTTTGGACTAAAAACATCCCCTTACCAGATTTGCTGTGATCCCACCTTACTGGCCCAGACAGACATGTGGCACTTACTGCCTATCTTAATTGTCAAAAAGAGCCTAAGCATTATGTTTTTCCAGATGCTGATGGTAACAACAAAGCATAACTTCTCCCTCCAGCATGATGGTTAAAGGCAGGGTATACACAGTCCTCAAAAGATGTTTTCCCTCTCCTGCATTCTAGGCATGTTTTTAGAAAACATAAAGCAGTAATAGATCATTTCTATTATTACTATTGTGATTACTGTTATCGCAATTCTCAATTTTCTGCTTATCTAAGACTCCCGGTGGCTTACAACATAAAAACAAACTGCAAAATAGAGAATAGGGTGGCAACATCAAAATATCTAAATAAATTATCTGCATATTAAGCTGGTTAGTCTAGCTTTCTCCATCCTGGAAGCCCTTTTTGACTGGGAGTGATGCAGTTGTAGTTCAACAAGGGGGGGGGGGGTTCCCAGGATTTCCCAGTGGGGAAGCTGCACTAAAACATCACAAGTGACAGAGGCAAAGAACTATGCGGGAGAGGGTGAGTCCTCCATGGACCACCTGATTTTTGCATTTCAAGGGGATCTGATCTCTTAGAGACCAATCTGTAGCCAGTTTGGTCTAGTGGTTAAGGCAACTGGCTAGAAACCAGGAGTCTGTGAGTTGTAGTCCCGCCTTAGACATGAAAGCCGGCTGGGGGACCTTGGGCCAGTCCCTCTCTCTCAGCCCGACTCACCTCACAGGGTTGTTGTTGTAGGGAAAATAGGAGGAGGAAGGAGTATTAGGTATGTTCCCTGCCTTGGGTTATTTATAAAAATTATAAAGGCGGGATAAAAAAATCTACTCCCTGGGCTGTTAAAGGGGAAGGCTGAATGTCCCTCCTCCTTGTCTGACTCAGCCAATTTCACTTGCTTAGGAGTTGCCTGTTTCTTTAACATTGTGATTATGCCCCATCTCCCATCTCCCCACTAATCAGGAGGATTTTGTTTATTAATGTCCTCCTCTTTGTCCAACAGAAAGCCTCAGCAAGAGCAGCAGACGGCTGTTGGGTTGGTCTTTGTAGGAAAGACTTTTAATGGAACCTTGTTTAGGTACGTGATGTTAAGAGTTTGGTTCGGGGATCTTGAAAATCAACCATCAGTTTTTTTGAAGCTTGCATTGCAAAGGACATGTGTGTAATTTTCAAATATCTTGGTTACAAAACTGGAACAACTGTGTACAGGTAGTCCTCACTTAATGACCACAATTGGGACTGGAATTTTGGTTGCTAAGCTAAGTGGTTATTAAGCAAATCTGACCCAATTTTATGACCTTTTTTGTGGAGGTCATTAAGCGAATCACCGCAGGCATTAAGCAAACCATGTGGTTGTTAAGCAAATCACAAGGTTCCCCATTGATTTTGCTTGCCAAAAGCCAGCCTGGAAGGTAAAAAATGGCAATCACGTGACCACAGGACACTGCGACGGTAAGAACCAGTAGTAAGTTGTTCTTTTCAACACTGTTGTAAGTCTGAACCGTCACTAAACGACTGGTTGTTAAGTGAGGACTACTTATAGTGGACAAGTTGGGGGCTTTAAAGAGCTATATTAACTCTTCTGTCTTGAGCTTAAAAAATGCTCTTAACCGGTATGGTGCAGTACAGGCTGCTGAGTGTGTTTGTGTGTACACACAGAGACACACTGCTGTTACTGTTAACAGAAGCTGCCCCTTCCTAGCAACAAAATGTTATTACTGGAATAGCAAGAGAATGGAATCTCTCTGTGGTGGGAGGGTGGAGGAGAGCCCTGAACAAATTATTTGTTTTTTCTATAGGGAAGCAACTCAGTTGTTTGAATGGCTCCTTCTCCCCGTTGTTTCTAATAGCCAGTCTGGAGTTGTGTTTCTGAAGGGTTAGTCCCTTTCCCTGCAGGTGTAGAAAATGTGGTTTAAAGTGAGTTTTTCCTGGAATGTGTCTTAAGGGATTAACAGGCTAGGATTAGTTTGCTCCAGGATTGCTGCTCCTTCCTCCTCCCCTCCCTGGGGCCTTGCTTCGAAAACCAGCTGTTGACCTCCCTTTGAAAAAACAGCACTCCCAATTATTTGGGAAGGAGGGAGGGCAGGTCTCGGCTGCTGAGGGAAAAAGTCACCCAGGGCGGGCAAGTCCCTGGGCCCGGCCCTGCAGCCTTTCCAACTTTGCCGCTGGCTGCTGTGGCAGAGCCTGAAACCTAGCCTGATGAGCCCCACCCTGGAAGAAGTGTTCGCCCGCTCCTAGTTCCAGCTAGAATACACCCGGGGTCAGCCCCAGAATCTGCTTTACAAGGCAGAGGGCTGGTGCTTCAGAGCGCTTCCGTCCCTACTGATCCAAGGGGTCTGGTAGCACCTTTCCAGACTCACGTGTTTTATTCCTGTGTCTCACGTTCAGTAAAAGAGGGTCCAAGCCAGCAGCTGCAGCCAGACATGAGCACCCCGAGTCGGAAGGTCAGATTTCCCCCCCCTTCCCCCCATTAGATGTTGCTGTGATTCGGGGATGGGACAGTGCTGTTGATTTCACACCCCACCTCCAGAATCGTTTTGAGATGAAAACAGGGTGCTTTCCAGTTGCCTCCCACCCCAAAATCAGACTTACTCGGAAGCAAGCGCCACTGTGATGCTTACTCCCGAGTAAGTCCAGGTAGGACTGCGACTAGCGAAGCTTTCCCGTGGCCTCCCGGGGGCACATCACCGGCGCCTGAAGGCTACTTTGCCAGCAGCTACAGAGGCGCGGGCTACCTCTGGACCCGGAGGCTCTACCGCTGATCTGCGGGTTCGCCCAATTCCTTTCGCCGTCCTCCCGAGGTTCGAGCCTGCCTGCTGTTCCGCACAGGCAGCGAATTCCGCCTACCGGGAGTTGCATTATTTCCACACAAAGTTCACTCTGCGTATGCTCGGAAGGGGACCCCTTCGCATCTTTCCGGGCCGAGCCCTGGGCGTTTCTCGTAAGAAAGGCCGAAAAGGCGAAATTACGCCGAACGCCGCCCTGCAGGCCCCAGGCGTCCGGCAGCGGAGCCTCCCCAGCGCGGAGGGGGCGAGCGCTCTGCGTGCTCTCAGAGGCGGCCCTGCTCTGCGGCGTTCGGGCTGCGCCGCCCTCTCTGGCGGAGCCGCGTTCGGCCCCGGCACGGTCTCCGGCTGCCCCTAAGCCGCGGCGGGCGGTGTGACAAGGCAGCGGCGCGGCCAGCAGGCTCAACCCTCTTCCCCTCCCCCTCCTCGTCTCCTCCCCCTCCCCTCCTCAGGTTGCCCGCCGGCGGCGGCAGCAGTAAGAGCAGCAGCAACGTCGACGCCGCCGCCGCCGCCGCCGCCATGGACGTCGGCGCTAGGAGCCGATGATGGAGCCGCGGCCATGGCGCGAGCGGGAGCCGGGGCCGCGCCGGGCGAGGGGAGCGCCGCGGCGGGGCGCCCGGCGGAGGAGCTGTCCCTGGAGGAGGTGCTGAAGGCCTACGAGCAGCCGGTCAACGAGGAGCAGGCGTGGGCCGTCTGCTTCCAATGCTGCCGCGGGCTGCTCCAGCCGGACCCGCCGCCGCCGCCGCCGCCGCCGCCGCCGGGCGCGGAGGAAGGACGGCGCCGCCGCCGGGGACCGGCCGGACGCCTCCGCGACACCGCCGATCTCCGCCTGCACAAGGACGGCGCCGTCTCCGCCCGCGGCGAATACGGCGAGGCTGGTGAGTGGGGGGGAGGTCGGGGGGAATGGCGTCCCTCATCTCAGGGGGCGCGCGTCTGGCAGAGGAAGGCCGGCGGGGGCGCTGCGCTCGGGGACCGAGAGCCCTTGGGGGGCATCGGGTCTCCTGCTCCCTAGAAAGTCCAGGCTCGTCCACGGAAGGGCAAAGAAGCGGCCCCGCGCTGGGGGAAGCGCCGTCCGTTGCTTGAACGGACGGGGGTCGAGTCCAGCCCCCTCCTCCGCCTGCTGTCCCCCAGACGGGTTCCCGCGGCAGGGGGCGGCCTGGGCTCCTGGACCATCGAGTGCCGCTTCAGCGCTGAAGGCGTTTTGCCCCGTTTTAGTGTTCTCTTTTCCCCCCCTGCAGAATTCTCAATGTGGGGTAAGAGATTTCAGAGTTTGGGTACTTCAGGGCTTCCAAAGCAATTCCAGGAGATAAACTGGGCCTGAAGACCTCTTGTGGCAGCTGGAGGGACGGCAGAAGCTAGCTTGGGGGGTTGCCCCAAGCAATGGAGGAAATAGCCGAGGTGTAAGCTGTTTCGCGGGTTCTCTGGGTGAGGGACATCCGAGAGCGGGATCGAGGACTCGTTCCTTAAGCCGTGTGGCAGATTTCTCTTTCGGTTTCCAGAAAGCCTCTCTCTCTTCTCTTTCTCTTCTCTCTCGCTCTCTTTTTCTCTTTCTCCTCAGCTACCCGTGTGTGCGTGTGTCCCTTTGCCCCAGTGAGCTGGGTGGGGATTTAGTTTGCAAGGAGCAGTTTATTATCTTTATTGCGTGAGCACAGAGGTCAAAGGTGTCTCTTTCATCTTTTGTCATGCATCTGATGTGTGTAATTCCACCAACTGCCGAAGCAGAAGGGTTCTTGTTTTGCATGGCCTTTTGTGTCCGAAGCCCGGGCAGTCTGGGGCCTTAATCTGAGGGCTTCTGAGGAAAGGCAAGAGGGGCCTTGAAGAGGGTCCTGCTCCAGGGTAGTGAAGTGGTCTAGTCCCAGAGAAAGAAGCGTGGACAGGTGGCAAGCCCGGCTCTTGGGTGACCAAGCTTGAATGTTAACGTTGCCTCACCAGGCACACGGCCAGCGAGTAGAGGCCTGTGTTGAAGTCCTGGCGATGGGGCTCTTCCTGAGCTTCTCTGAAATGCAGCAGGGAAACAGTCTCCACAGCAAGGCTCATGCCTTAAATTCAGGCTGTTACCTTCATTTGGGGATTTGGGACAGGAAAGGAGAACTCTGGAGAATATCACGTGGTGAATTATGAGGCCTTAACATTACAGAGTGTTTTAATTACAAAATAATGTTAAAGCCAGAACATTTTTTGAAAGATGAGGATTTATTTATTTAATTAATTTTATATCCCGCCTTTATTATTTTTATAAATAACTCAAGGCGGCAAACATACCTAATACTCCTTCCTCCTCCTATTTTCCCCACAACAGCAACCCTGTGAGGTGAGTTGGGCTGAGAGACAGGGACTGGCCCAAGGTCACCCAGCCGGCTTCCATGCCTAAGGCGGGACTAGAACTCTCAGCCTCCTGGTTTCCCATTGGCTCCTTCCTAGGGCTGAGAGACAGGGACTGGCCCAAGGTCACCCAGCCGGCTTTCGTGCCTAAGGCGGGACTAGAACTCTCGGTCTCCTGGTTTGCCATTGGCTCCTTCCTAGGACTGAGAGAATGTGATTGGCTCAGGGTCACCCAGCCAGCTTTCGTGCCTAAGGCAGGACTAGAACTCTCAATCTCCTGGTTTGCCATTGGCTCCTTCCTGGGGCTGAGAGACAGGGACTGGCCCAAGGTCACCCAGCTGGCTTTCGTGCCTAAGGCGGGACTAGAACTCTCGGTCTCCTGGTTTGCCATTGGCTCCTTCCTAGGGCTGAGAGACAGGGACTGGCCCAAGGTCACCCAGCTGGCTTTCGTGCCTAAGGCGGGACTAGAACTCTGTCTCCTGGTTTGCCATTGGCTCCTTCCTAAGGCTGAGATAATGTGATTGGCTCAGGGTCACCGAGCCGGCTTTCGTGCCCGTGGCAGGACTAGAACCCTCAGTCTCTTGGTTTCTAGCCCAGTTGCCTTAACCACTAGACCAAACTGGCTTGTAAGAAAGGTGTGGGGGTGGGAGAAAAGGTGTATACTTAAATGTGGAATGCCCAGGCAACCTTCTTTGAGGAAGGCACTTCACAGTTGCAGTGCCAACATTCAGCAATTCATTCACATGTCAGAAGAAGAACACCCGTTGAAGAACGAGCAGGGGTGGACAGATGTCCTCCTATTGATGTCATCATCACTTGCTGTGGGGTCTATGAGCCTCACTGCTGAATTTTGGACTCCAGCCTCCTCTTCGGAAGCCGTTCCATTTATGCATTTTTGCAGTAGATTTTTTCTGCAGACGTAGACTTGGGTCGTCACAAAACACTAAATCATGGCTGGTTTAACTATTGTGTGAACCCAGTCACCTGTGGTTTATTCAGTAAGCAATGGCCTAAAGTATCAAAACAATTTTTTTTCTTAGTGTAGCTTGTAAAGCCAACCTTAGAACAAAGATAGCTCGCTAGTCAGGACTGCCACCTTCTTTTTTAAAACTCCATGATTTGCAACAGGCACAATGAACTAAAGAAATACCTGCATGCAAATTTTATCCTATTTGGGGTTCCTTTTGCCAGCCCGAATCCCCAGATGGGCACGCACACAGGCTGCCTGTATCAAGTAACAGGGGGCTTAAGGGTCAGCCACACCAGCCAGGTTCACTAAAACTCCCTTCTCTGCAAACATTTGATGCTCTGGGTCTGAACTGAACTCAGTTGCTTGTCACTGAGTTGGCTTTGAATTCAGGTTGAAACATTCTGATTATTAGACACTACCTTGAACACCTTTCTCATTTTTAGTGCTTGCCTGGTTAATCTCTTTTTTTCCAGAATCTGTTGCCCCTAAGACTGGGCATATTCATGTCCCTGCTGCCACCTTAGAAGTAAACTGTTCGTAGAGGGTGGTGCCATAATACCTTGTTTGTATGTATGTTTCTTTGCTGCTGCAACATTGTGGAACATGCAGTCTGTCTCAAAATAGCAAGGGAAAAGGCTTTTCCCAGGGAGATTTTTGCAGCTGTGGTGCCACCACTCAGTACATGCTCTCTCTTGTATTCTCCAATCTGAGCTTCAAAACCAGCCTTAAGGCTTATAGTAAGCTGACTTGGGCAAACCTGTAAGGACTGGATCTGCATCTAAGGGCATCTACTTTTGCAGTTGAGCGCCGAAGAATTGATGCTTTCGAGCTGTGGTGCTGGAGAAGACTCTTGAGAGTCCCTTGGACTGCAAGGAGGTCAAACCAGTCAATCTTAAATGAAATCAACCCTGACTGCTCATTGGAAGGACAGATGCTGAAGCTGAAGCTCAAATACTTTGGCCACCTAATGCGAAGAGAGGACTCACTGGAAAAGACCCTGATGCTGGGAAAGACTGAAGGCAAAAGGAGAAGGGGACGGCAGAGGACGAGATGGTTAGATAGCATCACCGATGTAATGAACATGAATTTGAGTAAACTCCGAGAGACAGTGGAGGACAGGAAGGCCTGGCGTGCTATGGTCCATGAGGTCATGAAGAGTCGGACAGACTAAACGACTGAACAACAACAACAAACTTTTACAGAAAAGTTACAAGTAGATTTCTAACCCATTTCTATTGGTCGGGGTTGTTGGAACTGTGCTTAATAAAGCTGGAGAGAGCTCAATGGAGAGAGCTAGATACCACTACTTGTCAGAAACAGGCCTGACTTTTCTGTTCATGCCATCAAGGAACAAATGTTCCCTTCCTTCACCCCCATGTCCCCTTTCCTCTTCCATGACCACCACCTTTTCCTTCTTCCTGTTGCTAAATTGGTTTTGCTGCCAGTTGCCACTCTAATTTCTTCCTCTTGGGCTTCATCCTTAGTTTAGCCAGTCTTCAGTCCTGCATCTGTATTTCATTGTCTCCCTGGTGCCAAGCAAATGCTTTCATTTCATTATTTTATTTCAGAGTATCAATCTCGCCTGTTAATCCAAAGAGATTTAAATTAAAAAAACAACACCCAGGAGAGGTAATTGCTGCCTGTCCCTCTGTTCTAAATTGCCTATGAAAAGCTTGATATGAGTTTCACAGAGGAACAGCGCAAAGTCAAACGCGAGTTGCAAGGACAGGAGGACTGCTGGTGCGGCGGAGAGGCCAGGAACCTTGGTCCTTAGGCGGATCTTTGCTTCTGCCCTTGTACAGGATGCAGCTGCTGCTGCTTCTGATAATATTTACTCAGCAGGGCAGCACAGCCTTCCCTCAGAACTGGTCCATCCGGTTCTGCACTATACCCAGAGCCTAGCAGATGAGTTATGGCCGTGGCCAGCGGTTGAGGGTCACTGACTTAGTGGCTTCCTTTGCTGGCGCCTTTGAATCATTCCAGCCCAAGAGGTCCCTGCCTGCAGGCAGAGTCGATGTCTCTGTGGGGAGGAGCCAAACCGTGCATCGTTTGACGGTTCCTCAAGCAGCAGAGAGATGGGATCTTTGCTGCTGCAGAGAAGGGCCGCTGTCCCAGGCAACGTTGCTCCTGGCCTCCCAGCCTAATGTCACGTGTGCTCATGGATCAAAATGCATGCGGCACATCATCAGGAAAGGGCAAGTGCATCAGCTGCACTCCGTTTACATTTTTGTAAATCCTGGCTCACTGCTTGAGGTTTTTCTTTTTAAAAGCCTGCACCAAAATGTATCTATTTTGATACCCACTTCTCCAAATTTATGCATTTTTCTTTAAGTTTTGCCTAATGCATACTTCTTGAAAACAAAATTCTCCTAATTTAAGGCATGTATCCATTTTGTACAGCTTTTTTCTTAAAATACTTCTTCTTTTTTTGGGTAAATTGAATGGTTAAGATTCAAGGAACTGTACATTCCAAATGACAACTAAATTTTGATTAGTTTAAGAATGTGAATTAGAACAGGTGATAGAGATTCAAATGTGAGTTGGAGAAACACGCCTCCCAGCCCCACTTATGACATGACTCACAGGCTTCCCTGAGCTGTGGGAGACCCCACTAACCTTTTTTGTTGCATGCACCGCTGCTAAGCGCCACCTGCTTCCTGTCTGAGAGCTTTGGAAATGTACTGAAAGGGAATTGTGTTGGAGGTGCCAAGTATGTCACAACAATTCAGCAGAGTAGGCTTCTAGTGAGGCCAGCTTTGGCGTGGGGGTGTCCCACTGCTTGCCATCGGCTTCCAAGGCAGGAAGGAAACCGTGAGAGTGGATGTCTCAGAAGAGTTGCTAAGGCCCAGCGGGCCTGGGAGCCCCGGCATCTGCCCTTGTGCCAGGTGGTTGGGAAGGTAAAAGAATTTGCAACATGCTCAGAAGTATTCTTTGGATTACTTTGCACACTAAAGAGCTATGTGCTGGTGCGAGTGTAGAAATGGGGCTGAAGTCTCTGACACAAATGAACCTCTGTCTTTGTGATATCTTTATTTTATTTTATTGTGTGTGCACGCCTTCGAGTCAGTCTTGACTCCCAGTGACTGCCTGGACAGGTCTCTGCAATTTTCTTGGCAGCATTTTCAGACGTGGTTTGCCCTTGCTTTCTTCCGAGGGCTGAGAGACAGGGACTGGCCCAAAGTCAGCCAGTTGGCTTCATGCCTAAGGCGGGACTAGAACTCACAGCCTCCCAGTTCTCCTATTCTGGTGCCTTTAACCACTGCATCAGCCTGGCTCTGTGTACTAATTATATGGACCGAACTTCATTTATAAGTTGGCTAGATTGGTTCCCCACCTACCTGTAGAATAATTGGTTCTTACTTTACCTTCAGCCACATGACCGTGGAAGCGTCTTCGGACAACGCTGGCTCTTTGGCTAACAAACGGAGATGAGCACCGGCCCCTAGAGTCGGACACGACTGCACAAATGTGTGGGGGAAACCTTTACCTTTTTTTTACCTTCAGCTATAGCTTGCTTAAGTTGTCTTATTGAGTGAAGCACAATTTGCTGGGTTTGTATATTGCATGAAGCCATAAATCATGCCTTACTAACCACAGTGGCCGGGTTTGCAACATTGGCTAAGCCAGATCAAACACACCACAGGAAGGTTCAGGGTCCTGTGTAAACCGGAAGAGTCCTACGTCACTCTAAAGGGATACAACCCTGTTTCTACCGCCTTAATCCATTCCCAAGTAGAGTCATGGTCCCTGGACCTCTTTGTTCTTTTGGCGCCATGGAGGAACTGTAGCTGTTGCATGTCCCCATCAGAACACTGAATGTCAAACACCAACTGCAACATTTCCAGCTTTGCCCTTTGGCCTTCAGGGCCTGCCTTCCAGCAGGACTGGAGCTAGGTGAGGATGGAATATGGGGTACGCAGGTCTTGGGCTGGCTCCGGGGACAGTTTACAGGGCTGGGGATTTGGGCTGCTGCTGCTTTGCTGCCCTGCCTCTGCAGCGTCCTGGGAAAATGTTTGATATCCTTGGGAGGCCTTGCAGCGGCTGACGGGTGCTGAGCCTCAGATCCTACGAAGCTGGTGCAGCCGCAACGGCAGCTCTGACCCACCAGCTCTGGCTCTGGGTGATGTCAGTGAGTGGAAGAGGAGGTCGCTAAGGACTTGGCTCTGCTTGCGCTACTGCATTAAGTGGTTCTCTGCTTTTTTGTGTGTGCCAAACTTCAGTTTATCGATGGCAATCCATGCAATTCTCTCCAGAAAAGGGTGACCCCTAGAATCTTCTTTCGCTGTCGTTTCCCATCATCTCCTGGCCCCAGGAATGAGACAGCAGTTAGGCAGAAGAGCTGGGTTTATTTGGAGAGAGAGAATGGGAGAGAGATCTCCAGAGATACAAACACACATTTTCATTCTTGCATTTTTAGGCATAAAGGTCCCCAGAGATGAAGTACACCTGTGAAATGGGGCTGTTGGACATCTTGGCATCTCCTGAGAGAGCCATTTGGGTCTTTAAGGGTCTCAAGGGTCTCATTGATCGGGAAATGGCAGGAAATGGGGGTCCGAACTGGCTGTGTGTACATGCATACTGTATGTTGGGTAGATAGCTTCCCATCTGTTGTTAAATTCATATTTCAGTATGCACCAAGAAAGCTGCTTTTGCAAGTATTTTACAAGATCTGTTTTTACAAGTAAATACTCTTTGCATAGTATTTACCCCAGCTAAAATCTGTCTTGTTTTTCTCTTCTTCTTCCGTTTGCAAATTCCAGCCTCCTGTATTTTGCCTTTCCTCTCAGAGCTCCCACCCACCCTCCTGATATTTTATACTGGTGGACAAAGAAACGAGTCCTGTATTGAAAACTGCCCAGAGTCCCTCCAGAGGAGGGAGATGGGCGGTGGTAGAAATTTGATTAATAAATAACACGCCTTGCATGTGTGACACTGACACATGAATGCCGCTTGCATCAACTGAGCCAGGAAGAGAATTCTCATTTGCACAGGCAGGCACGCTCATTCTGTGAATACCTGGCCTCTGTGTGACAAACACAACATACAGTGACATTCCCCATTTAACCAACCCAAAGTTGACACTACCCAGTTGGCATCTCTGCCCTTGTGCCAAAAGGCAGGGGCTCAAGTTTAAGAAGGGAGGACTTTGTGGAGCCTGCTCGGTTCTGGCTCAGCTCTCGGGCCTAGGATGGGTTCAGATATGTGGGTGGGTCCATGAACTTGTCTAAAGTTAAGAGCGCCTGGCACTCTCTGCCTCCATGGGACTGGCGTCTTCTAATACTGTCATCTCCTTGCAGAGCTTCCGCTGACCCTGACACCTGCGGCTGAAGCACAGGTAGGAAAGCCTTGTGGAAAGCTCATGTTCTCTTCTTACAGGCCTCTGGAAACCCGCCCCCCCAACGTTCTGTTAAAAAGCTGTTTATTGAGCCTTCCTCTGCCGGTGAGCGGAGAGGTTGTGCCACTTTTGCTAGCAAAGCATTGGCAATTACAGAAATCTTCAGCCTGTGCAGAACAGATGACCCATTTTGTCACCGCTCCCAGAAGCCGTCGGGGTCTGCACACCCTGGCACCTCCCCTGGCCTCAGTGCAACCGCCTGGTAGTGGCTGGTGTCCCCACCCATCCCCCGGGGGCACCACACTCGGCGGGCCCTCCCTGACGCCGCCGATCTTCGGGAAGAGATTTTTAAGCCCTGTGCCTGTGTGGAGGAGAAGAGAGTTATTTGGCACACCCTGGAAGAAAACGGCCCCGTAGGTATCGACCGAGCTGTGCCCATCTTTCCCTGTTCTGTAACCCCCTTCTCTGCAGATGGTGCAGTCCCTGGGCTTCGTCATCTACCGGGCCCTTGACTGGGGCCTGGAGGAGAACGAGGAGCGCGAGCTGAGCCCCGAGCTGGAGCGGCTCATCGACCTGATGACCAACAGCGATGCCGAGGACAGCGGCAATGGCAGCGCCGCGGACGAGGGCTACAGCGGGCAGGAGGACGAGGAGGAGGCGGTGGCCAAGGGGCCCCCGAGCGCGGTTCGCACTTTCAGCCAAGTGCTGCGGCTCTGTGCAAGCCGCCTCTCCCAGCCCCAGGAGGCCCAGGCCCACTATCAGGCGGTGTGCCGGGCACTGTTCCTCGAGACGGTGGAGCTGAAGGCTTTTCTGGCCAAGATCCGGGACGCCAAGGAAGTGAGTGATGCCTCGCCCAGGTTGCGGACCATCTGCAGTTGCGACTCCTGACGCGTTGCGCCTGGCGGGCAAGTGAGCGTTTGGCGTCCGCCTGGGTTACAGCTTTCCCGAGGCTTTGATTTGCAGCAGAATCGGGGGGCCCAGAGCCTCCTGTTCACGGCGGCCTCCCCGATCCACCTGGGGGCACCAGGCCGGGAGGTCAACCCTTGGGGAAGGTGGGGAGAATGGTCGAACCCTGCATCTCCCGTTGTCAGGACCAGCCCAAGAACAATGACGAGTCGGCGTATTCCAAACTCGGTTCTTTATCGCTCTCGCCATACAGACAGAATCTTGCCAGACTAAAGCTATCCTAACTAACCCAAGGGGAAATAACCTAGGAGACTAGGGCGGAGCTACTCTGACTCTCTTTGACTCACTGCCAAGACTCTCCAGACCGCAAGACCGTTTATCTCCTTGGAATGCGCTCCCTCCTTCCTGAGAACCAGCAGCAGCTTCAAAATCCATCACACCCGGGATCTGCCAAGAAGTTACAGGTAGTCCTCGCTTAACAACCATTCGTTTAGTGATGGTTCGGACTTTGACGGTGCTGGAAAAAATGACTTGCGACTGGTCCTCGCACTTACGACCGTCGCAGCGTCTCCACGGTCACGTGACCACAATTTGGGCACTTGGCAACAGATTCGCATTTATGACCATCACAGCATCCCTTGGTCACGTGATCACCATTTTCGACCTTCCCGGCATCCCTTGGTCACGTGATCACCATTTTCGACCTTCCCAGCCAGCTTCTGGCAAGCAAAATCAATGGGGAACCATGTGATTCGCTTAATGATTGCCACAAAAAAGGTCATAAAATCGAGTGGGATTCACTTAGTGACTGCTTCACTTAGCAACCAAAATGCCATTCCCAATTGTGGTCGTTAAGCGAGGACTACCTGTACCTTATTCCCCGGGAAAGCGAGAGCTTGAGCGTCTCCAGAGCAGCTGGCCTGCTGCTAAGGCGGCCCTTTTGTGCCCCACGGAGTGGCTCTGGCTGGGCTTGTGTGCCAGGCTGCTGAACTGCAAGCTCAGCTTCTGGTGATAACTGCAGAGAGATGCCTCCTGGGAGGGAGGCGGGCAGGGCCGCTGCCTGGGGCCTGCCGAATCCATGAACCTTGGTGGGCTTGCTCCTTGGGTCTCGCGGGAGGAACCTGGAGTGGCTAATGAGCGCTGCTAATTAGGGACTCTCCAGCCCAGCACTCGTCAGGGAACGTACTGTTTTCCAAGAGTTCGTGGAGAAGCGATTTCCACCACCCTCCTGAAATACTCGCTCGGGGAATACATTCTATTCTAAAGTCTCGTTGCGGAAGTGAGAAAGGCAGGGTGATGGAATAAGTTATCAAAATTAGAGATGTTGCCCTCAGCTGCTGGGAAGGTTAGATAGATATTCATCTATCTTTGCAAGGGGACCTTTGCAAGGAGGTCTTTGCCGGCTGGGGAATTCTGGGAGTTGAAGTCCACCCATCTTAAAGTTGCTGAGGTTGAGAAGCACTGCTGTGCACAGAAGCTGCCGGGCTTCCCCCAGACTGTGGCTTCAACCGGAAGGCTAGCAGGCGGAGATTCAAGGATGCAGCTACTTTTGTTACCGTTCCTAGAAAAGCTGTTGGTGCAAAGAAAACCAGTAACTGCAAATTGTAAGACTCAAGCCACGCACGCACGCACGCAGGGAAGTCAAGGGTCAAGCTGTCTGCCTTTCTCTCCCCCCTGTGCATCCTAAGGGCCGAGAGCCACACGTTTTTGGGAAGAATGGCCGACAGCTATGGACTGTTCTTGAAAAGAGCTGCTCTGCTCTCATCCCACCCACCCACCCTCTTTGCTTCTAGTCTTGGTCCTTGTGGCCCTCGCGCATAGCATGACAACTACCAGTCAGACTCCTGTCTCTCACTTGGAGAATTTCTGGTCCTTGTTCCCAGTTCCTTATTTGCACAAAAGAGCCAGCTGAATACGGACTTAGTCACCCCAGCAGCCCAAATTCAGCGTTGGGTGGCCCCTCTCTGTCATTAGGGGACTGCCTCTTTCAGTTAACTAATCGCAGTCAAAATTGTAACTTTTATGCAGCAATTAATGCAAGCTCAGCTGCCGTGGACAATGGAAACGGGAAAGGCTAATCTGTTTCTGGGTCTTGGGATGTGCAGATGCTGACCAAGCTGAAGGACGAAGATGAGCTGAGGGACCAATCGGCAGCAGATCTTGATAACCTGAGGAACACGGACTGGGTACGGAGCAGGGCTGGAAAAGGGAGAGGAGAGCTGTGGTGTGCTTTTATAAAGCACCCTGGAGTCCCTCTGGGCGGGGCTGGGATAGAAATAATTCCAGGTAGAGAACTAGTTCCCCTCAAGAAAGAAGAAGAAGAAGAAGAACGGAGGGAAGAGATCAATCCTCTTCCCTCGCTGCTCTAGGTTTGCACCTGACTTGAGTTTTTAAGCTCAGTAACAATTCGGGTTGTTTTTTTTAACACTCGTCTGCAAACATAGGTTCTCCCCACATACTCATTTCCATAGGTATGGAAATATTTATTTATTTATTTTATTTATTTTTCAAATTTATTCCCCGCCCATCTCCCATGCAAGGGACTCTGGGCGGGTTACAATAAATAAAAATTTAAAAACTATACAAAATATCTAAAAATAGGTAGAATAATGCCACATCGTGGCTGAGGTTTGGCCTTGAGCACAGTCCGACAGGGCTGCCCATGGCGAGATCTTCACCGCCTGCGGGAGAGAGAGTCCATTTAGTCGCACGGGTTGAGCGTTGCGTGACTCGGAGGAAGCTCGGAAGAAGGACTGGCTTCTCGGAGCTGGTGTCCCCAGCATCTCTTCTGGCTCGAGCGCGGTTTGGGGAAAACCCCTCTCACAGTGGCATTGTCGCTTTGCGGCTTACAGGCTCGGCTCTGGGTCCAGCTCATGCGAGAACTTCGGAACGGTGTGAAGCTCAAGAAGGTCCAGCAGAAACAATTTGACCCCTTGCCTACAGAATACCAGCTGACGCCGTTTGAGATGCTGATGCAGGACATCCGAGCCCGCAACTATAAGCTCCGCAAGGTCATGGTGAGAGGAACGGGGGCCTCCCTTCCCACTCTCATGCTACCCGGAGGCCCACCCGGACTCCCGGGGGCCTCCCTGTCCCTGAGGATCTGCACCCGCAGGTGTCCCCTGATCTCATTTAAAATGGGGTGTTAGCAACTCTTCCCCCGAAACGTAGAGAAGCCATTCCCAAAGGCAGACAAGGAGGACAGGCCTTTGGGAGGAGCCAGAAATAGACGTCTGTCCCAGGTAACGAACGGCTCCTGGGGAACAGGAGGAGCGGCTGCTAATTCTTCCTTACGGACACCCACCAGGTGGACGGTGACCTTCCGCCCAGGGTGAAGAAGGACGCGCATGAACTCATTCTGGATTTCATAAGATCCCGCCCGCCTCTGAGACAGGTCAGCCACGTTTCTGCCCTTCCGCCCTCTGTTCTGGGGTATTGGGGGACCGAAAGGGTCTTCGGGGCAAAGTATTTCCCCTCCTTTTCAGAGCTATGGAACATGCCTTCCACTTTTAGAAGCGAGGTCCTTCCTCTTTAGCCAGACCTTGGGGGTTCTACCAACGATCAGTTGCTTTTACCACTTCCAATACTCTATCATTTATTTGAGGTTGTCATTTGCCTCGATTGCCAAATGGGAAATTACTTTTTTGAAAACAGCAGCTGGGGCTGCTTCGTGAATCGGGCAAGGGGTCTCCTGGACAGGCAGAGGAGGATTGTTTGGAATCTCTAGGTCAAAACCAGGCCAGTGTCCCTTGCTCTGAAGAGCAGGGCCTTTGCGCCCGTTCACTCTCTGCTCCCCAACAGCGGAACGTTATTGAATGACGCAGGCTAGCTTGGGTGGGTGGGAGCTGTGGTTCAGTAACATCTGGAGCGCCGCACACGGGGGACCTGTTTTTGTGGCATCGGCTCCAAAGGTGGAAGAGCAACAGCCCTCTCCCAACCCCACCGCAGGCTTCTGAGCGCAGGCTGTGCCCCCTGCCGCGGCAGCAGAGGACGCTCCACGAGAAGATCTTGGAGGAGATCAAGCAGGAACGGAAGCTTCGGCCTGTGGGGTCGCAACCCCAGAACCAGAGAGGTGTGTCTGTCCTTAAAAAGGGGAGGCCAGAGAGGACCAGTTTGCTCCCTCCTAGGATGAGACGGCAAAGGCGGGAAATAAATGGCCGGCCGGCTCTTAGGGGAAACTCCCAAATCACAGTATAGTTCTGCAGACAGCTCGAGATGTCCCAAGACCGAGAACGCAGCTGGGACTTCTTTCATATAATTAGCAAAAATTGAGACTGTAGGGAACCTGGAGCGATTTGGAACTCTTTCCGAGGGAAGACATTTTGTGCCAAGACAGTCAAGGCGCCTCTCTGTCCCATCCAAATTTCAGCATTAATCCTCTTTGACATTTGGTGTCAGGTCTAGGGCCAGGTTGGGGAAAGCTAGGCTATTCTAAATGCTAGTTTTTATTTATTTACTTAATTTATTTAATTTTTATCCCGCCTTTATTATTTTTATAAATAACTCAAGGGGGCGAACATACCCAGTACCCCTTCCTCCTCCTATTTTCCCCACAACAACAAGCCTGTGAGGTGAGTTGGGCTGAGAGAGAGCAGCTGGCCCAAGGTCACCCAGCCGGCTTTCGTGCCTAAGGCGGGACTAGAACTCTCAGTCTCCTGTCTATGAAGGTTCTCAGTCATCCAGGTGGAACAGTCTGTGGCTTGAATCATGTCAACTGGATTTCTATTTTCTTAGTGGAAACGTTTCACTCCTTATCCAAGGAGCTTCTTCAGTCTGAGTAAAGTTAGTAAGGGAATCCTTAAATATGTTTCTAGGCTGGCTGTGTGACCTTGCACCTGGGGCTAGGTCATGGTTATTTTTGAGATGTTTGTCCCTTTATCATCTAAAGGAGAACATCTCAAAAATAACCATGACCTAGCCCCAGGTGCAAGGTCACACAGCCAGCCTAGAAACATATTTAAGGATTCCCTTACTAACTTTACTCAGACTGAAGAAGCTCCTTGGATAAGGAGTGAAACGTTTCCACTAAGAAAATAGAAATCCAGTTGACATGATTCAAGCCACAGTCTCAGTCTCCTGGTTTGCCATTGGCTCCTTCCTGGGGCTGAGAGACAGGGACTGGCCCAAGGTCACCCAGCTGGCTTTCGTGCCTAAGGCGGGAGTAGAACTCTCAATCTCCTGGTTTGCCATTGGCTCCTTCCTAGGGCTGAGAGACAGGGACTGGCCCAAGGTCCCCCAGCCGGCTTTCGTGCCTAAGGCGGGACTAGAACTCTCAGTCTCCTGGTTTGCCATTGGCTCCTTCCTGGGGCTGAGAGACAGGGACTGGCCCAAGGTCACCCAGCTGGCTTTCGTGCCTAAGGCAGGAGTAGAACTCTCAATCTCCTGGTTTGCCATTGGCTCCTTCCTAGGGCTGAGAGACAGGGACTGGCCCAAGGTCCCCCAGCAGGCTTTCGTGCCTAAGGCGGGACTAGAACTCACAGTCTCCTGGTTTCTAGTCCAGCACCTTAACCACTAGACCAAACTGGCTCTCTAGTTGTTAGGAGGAAGGCCAGGTTGGATTCCTACATGCCCAGCACAGAAGACAGTTGGTGCCACACCATGCCCTCTCCTCTTGTCCTGCCAGGGTTTGGTTCCTTGCCCTGCCTCGTGAATGCCTGCTCCAGCAACATGCATTCGACCTCTTGCGTCAACCTCTCCGTTTCAGACTCCTGTGCCCCACCTCAGCACCAGAGGCCGAGGGTCCTGCTGAAGGCACCCACGCTGGCGGAGATGGAGGAGATGTTTGTTTCGGAAGTAAGAGCTTGGCCTTGTCTCCCGGTTTCTGGGCAAGAAGAGCTCCTTGGCCTGTGGGGACTGGCACCAGGCAGTGAGCGGACTTTGCGGTCCAGTCCTTCTGCTGACCTCCTCTTCTCCTTCCTTTGCCCCAAACCCGCTGCTCTGGCAACCTCTGCTACCCACTGAGACAATTGGCACCAGGCTCCCAATGTTTCTCTGTTGTGCATGCCTGCCCTCCTCTCCGAGGGCAGAGATGCCATTCTGGGATTACCGCTTGGTACGAGTTCAGGAGCTGTGCCTGTGGGAGCGAGGGCTTGCCTTTCTGCAAGCATGCTGAGCTGTTCCCTTTCCCGCAGGAGGAAGACTCTCCCTGCTCAGAGGCTGTCCAGGAGCCTGGCCCCCCGATGCCCCTGAAGCGGGACCGCTCCTTCTCAGAGCAAGACCTGGCCCATTTTCGGAGTGACAGTGAGAGCTGCGAGCCTCACCTGGAGCACTTAAGACCCAGCGTGTCAGACCCGAGGCCTCGCTCAGGTACCGTGAACTCTGCATGGACCAGCATGGAAAATATGGGCAAGTGAACCTTCTTCCTGACACCATTCCAGGCTTGCTCGGCTGCCTGCTGCTTCTCTCCGTGGGCCCCCTCCTTGCCTCCCTCCCAGGGACCAGCTGCAGTGCGGAGAATTCCACTGAGAGGGAACTGGGGAAGACGGACGGGGGGCAGCAGTCTGCCAGTCCTGCCTGGGTTTGAATGAGTTCCTCTCCTTCGCGTGGTAGCTGGGAGAGCATCGGGTGCTGGAGGAGTTTTCCATCTGTGAAGGAAGGTTTGCCAGGCTGTGGCTCCTGCTTATTCTCCGGGTTTGCCTCCTGCTTCGGCTACGCACACACGCTGCCGTACCTCTCACAAAGCAAGAGGGCCTGGTGTCCCACTTCGGGCGGATGCTGACGCTTGCCGGCTTCCATTCTGTTCTCCTCCAGGTTCCGTCCCAGCCAGCTACCACCAAGTCCCCTATCGGGTCAGTTCGTGTCCTCGGAAACAAGACATCCTCAGTTCAGTGGAGGAGAATTCGGAGGCCGGCTCTGTCCCGGTCACAGACGCGAGTTTGAAATATTTGTGGCTGGTAAGCATCCGGAGTGGCGTGGCTTCCTCAGCCCACGCTTTCCAGCACGGCCTCTGATGCGTGAGGCTGGTTGGGCCACCCCCACCCCCACTCCTGGTCCCGGGAACGTGGCCCAAAGCTAAATGAGTCAAGACAGGGTAGCCTGGAGGAACTTTAATAGGGAGGCTGCGGGTGGGACTTCCCGGAGGCTGGATTTTAGGCATTCTGCTGCCCACGACAGCTTCGGCCTTCTCCCCCAAGCAAGGGCTCCAGCCCCACTCTCTTTCTGGAGTTGGAATCTGAAGCATCTTCCTTTGTGTAATTTGGCGTTTTGCTATTTTGGGCCAATTCTGTGTGGATCTATATGTTTTGGTGGTTTTTGTCCAAATGGAAGACAGCCCTTCTCTGCATCTCACTACTGGATGGGCTATTTTCAGCTTCATTTGGCTTTGAAATCTGCCAGCTTGAGGAACGGTGGCGGCGCCATGGCTGACGCTTCTGCTGGAGTCCTGGCTGCAGGCCCTGGGGGCTCCCAAGGTAGCAGAGAGGCCGCAGGACTGGACAGCCCCCTCTGCCTGGGATGTGGGGAGGGCCGGGCAGCTGGACCGGGCAGGGAGAGCAGCCCTGATTCCCGTGTTCTGGCCTCGACAGCAGGAGTTCAGCCACCCCGTAGAAAGCCTGGCGCTCACGGTGGAGGAAATGATCAATGTGCGCCGGGTGCTGGTGAAAGCGGAGATGGAGAAGTTTCTTCAGAGCAAGGAGCTGTACACCAGCCTGAAGAAAGGGAAGGTGAGGCTGGAATGGCTCCCGGGCCGGAGGGGAGGGGAGGGGAGGGCTCACCCAGAATGAGACACCAACTGTCTCTCCCTCTGTTGCCCAGAGCTGCTGCTGCTGCAGAACCAAGTTTACGCTGTTTTCCTGGCCCCCGACCTGCCTCTTCTGCAAGAGGTGAGTAAGGGGCCCCCAGGCTGGGGAGACCCCTGGGATGAAAGGGCCTCTTGGTTGAGTCTTCTCTTTTCCCCCTTTGCTTTTAGGTCTGTCTGCAGCTCCTGCAGTCTGAAGGTAAGGGATTTCCCCGACAGCCAAGCCCAAACTCCAACGGTGCCCCCCCCCCCCCCGAAGGTCCGTGGTGACCAGTTGGGTGGAGCTCCAGCGAAATCCTCTTTCTTGGCCTTTCTAGATCAAGATGCCCTCAAAGAAGCTTGCCCATATCCCGGTTTATGCCCTGGGCTTTGAGACGCTGCACGGCTCATCGGGTGCCAAGGGTCCCCCAGCCCGCCGGCAGGAGGCTTTCCAGTAGGTGGCTCTTCTTCTCCTTCAGGTTCCGTTTCCTTCTCAGTTGTTGGGGACGCAAAGATGCTCACTCAAGGGCAAGCAGTAAGGCATAAAGCAAGGGAGTCCCCTGCGGCTGAAGACGGCAGATAGACCCCTTTTCTGCTCCACTCGTCTTGGGCAGCTGCCTCCAGCTCCATTTCCAGACCTGTTGAGACTGCAGCTACCAGAATTCCAAACCAGCCAAGTCAGCTGAAGGGGAATTCTGGGGGCTGCAGTCCCAACACATCCGGAGGGTACAGCCTGCAGGCAGGGGGCGTCATCTCTCTGCTGCCTGAGGTTTGAACCAGAGCCAAATAGGTTTGCAAACCACAATAGTTGTGTTTCCCCATATGTACTAAGACACAAACCAACAGTGGTTTCAATATGACATCTGCAAAAGATCTGCCAACATCTCCTTTTCATTCGTGGATAGGGGATTTTTTGGTTGGAGAAATGGAAGGGATCCAAAGCCCATGAAGGGCCTCCTGGTTGATGGGACCGGCTCATGGGACCCCTTCAAGTTGCTGAAGGATCGCAGAGGGCCTGGGAATGTAGCTTGACAGCCGTGTGAGGCGTGAGCCTGAGTCAGACCTAACACTAAGGCAGGACCTTTTAAACTGTGGTTTATTGAATATCACACCAAGCAAGCTATGAATCTCACTGTGTTGACCAGCGGGTTAACCTGGGATTCTTCCCGATGCTGGATCCGCAGACGTTTGAACCAAGCATAGCCTGTCAGCTGAGGTTGCTTCAGAAGGGGCCTGGCATCAGGCACAGCTGCCCCCGGAGCAAGGACCCTGGTCAGAGCACCCCGCTTTTTGCCTTCCAGCTCCCTGCAAGGCACCCGCTGGCGGAGCGTGGAGGAGGAGTTCCCCTGCATCTACGCTCACGGTTCGGTGCTCAGGGATGTCTGCCACGACTGCTCCGGGTTTGTCATAGATGTCGTCAGCTCCAGCCGCAAAAGCATGGACATTCTCAACACCAAGCCGGGCAGGAGCCGCAAGACCCAGTCCCTGTACATCCCCTCCAGCTAGAGGCTCCTGGAGCGCCCCCAGCCTGCCGCCCCCTCCACTAACGGCATCCAGCCCTCGCTTCGGGGGCCTCTGGGAAGGCCCAGGCAGCCGCGACTCTCTGGCAGAGCAAGCGCGGCCAGCTGCCCCTGGGCTTTGGGGCCTGCTCCCTCCTGCCTTCCTTGTCCAACCCCCCTTCCAAGAACATCTGCCTGCCTGCTTATGGACATATACATATATACATACATATATAAATATATATATACACACACGCACGCACACACACCCTTGCAGATACTCTATATTTATATGGCGGACAAACTGCTTTAGCTGATCGGCATGGCAGCCCCCTTCACTGGCAAACAAGGACTTTGCTGAAGGTGCTGGAAGCATCCCAGCCGCCTCTGGAAGGGAGCAGCGGGGGGGGGGGCAGCCAAGGTGGTCCTGGAGCACCAGGAGTCCAGCTGCGCCGTGGGCAGGGAGGCGACCTGCCAGGGCAAGGCCAGCTTCTGCCCAGGCGCTGTTTCCCCCACGGCCTCTGGAGAAGCTCTGTAATCCTGGCCGCTTCCTGCCGAGATCTCTGAAAGAATGTCCTCCTTTCCACCTTTCGCTTCCTTGGAACGCAGGGCTACCTTGCAGCTATGTGCCTGGTGCTACCTGCATCTTCTGGAGCTGCTGGCCTGCTCCTTGTCGCTGCTTTGGCCTCTTGCCCGTGGTCTTTTCCCCAGATCAAGGGACAAGGCGTGTCTCTGCGAAGGCTGTTAAAAGGGGTGCTGTTTCTGTCTCGTTCCCCCTCTACAGATTCAGGAGTGTCTCTTATTTGTACATCCAATAATAAAATACCTAATTTTGTAAGCATTTAGAGAGACCACCCGTTCCCAGGTGCTGGGACTTGTGGAGCAGTTTACGTAGGGAGGGATGACCATCTTTGAATCGCGGGGGGAGGGAGCTCGGACTGGCCATATCCGTCTACAAAAGGATCTTGGCTCCTGTACACAGGGGCCACATTCACACATTGCACTTAGCCACGATGTGGCTTGTGTTGTGGCTTGGCATGTGGTGGACACTTTAAGGCTTATTTTAGCAAACCATCTTGTGGTGTCTTGCATGAGCCTAGGGAGAAGGTCGGTCTCTCTCCCCTTTTCACAACTGACTTGAAAGGAGGAATAGAAGCCTGGACGGTGGACCGAGACTGCTCCTCCTGCGAGGGGACCCAGTTCCAGCTGGAGCCGCCGCCGCTGCCAGACCAAATCCAGGCATCCTGGGCACGGCTGGCTGCCTCTTGCCGGGGGGCGGGGCTGGTGGTGTTGCAGCTGCTGCTGGGGAATGAGCAGCCATGCTCATGGCAGCTGCGTGTAGGCCTGCGCTACCTGCCTCCGTGGCTCCTCCTGGGAACCAGCTAGCCCCTGGAAGTCTCCCAGAAGAGGTTAAAATTTGGCAATGATCTGAAATGCGGAACTGGCATGTCATTGGGGGTGGGGGAGGCAGAATCAACCAGACGGGCAGAAGAACCCCATTGTCGTCTCCTCCGGGTTCTTGTTCCACCTCCCCCCACCCCCGTTGCTGTCCACTTTGTCCAAAGCTGCTTTCAATATTTGTGTAAGCCGGGTGTGTGAGAGAACAGGCTGGCCTCGGTAGCCTTCTGTCCCTCCCCATTTGCGTCTCCCAGCTGCACGAGAATAAGATCAGAGCCCTGCTGCACCTTCTGAGACTAAGTAATTCTGATAGGAGATTTTTGGGGCTGGGGAATCCACCGAGTTTGCAAAGCCGGTCTTCAGTGCAGGAAGGACCATGCCACGGCCCTTTAGCCTTTTGCGGCCCTGCAGCAAAACAAAGAACAAGTCAATGTCATTTTGTAGCTCTGAGGATGTTCAGGCCTTAGGCCGGTCTGCTGTGCGCTTACTTTCTCAGACGAAAGGGACTCGGCAGTGCACTATGGGTTTCGCCAAGAGCCTCTAAACCGGTTCCTGCATGTCATCGCCCCCTCCCTTGCTCCCCTGCCACATCAGCAGCCTGTTCTGGAAGGAGCCTCCCTCTTGTGCTGCTGTTTTGTGCCTAGCACCACCGGGCTCAACTAAGCCGAGAGCCAGTTTGGTGTAGTGATTAAGGTGCTGGCCTAGAAACCCAGAGACGGCGAGTTCTAGGCCCCCCTCAGTCATGAAAGCCAGCTGGGTGACCTTGGGCCAGTCCCGCTCAGCCCAACCCACCTCACAGGGTGGTGGTGGTGGGGAAAAGAGGAGAGGAAGGAGCATTAGGTAGGTTCCCTGCTGGGTTTTATATAAAAAAGGTGGGATAGCTATCTAATAATTCAACATGCCAAACTTTGCAAAGTGTATGTGCCCATGGCTAACATGGGGAGGGGGGGGGGAAGTACTTCATGCCAGAAACTCACACCTGCACACAGGTGAGTGCACAAATAACCTGTGTACAACCAATCAATGGCTGCCTGCAGAGTACGTGGAGAGACCATGGTCAGGGAATTGCCCAGAACTGAGGGAATGTGGCCAGAAAGCAAAGCTCGAATGCGGAGGGGAGGTATGGGAGGAGACTGGAAACAGAGTAAGATTTCAAGTCAGGATTTGGCAGGTTGGGGTGATACAGCCAGGCCTTCCCCTGATGGTGCTCTAGGGCTCCTCCTCCTCCTCCTCCTGCCATCTGTGCCAATCTGCTTGCTTGACGTTTTGCCCTGGCTGCCCTGCCCTGCCCTGCCGTCTGGACCTCCATGTGCTGCGCTGACCCGCTCACCCTTTGCAGTGACTCCTTGCTGTGTCAGAGGGGGCTTCCCCTCCCCTTGTCAGCCCTGCTTGCACTCGTCCTCCTCTGCCAATGTTTTATATGCAGCGTGTACTTTAAAGAGGTGTAAATAAAATTTAAAGTGAAGCAGACCTAGTAATGTTCCTCTGTAAATCCTGCTCCCTAGGCAGTAACAAGTTCCCTCGGTTAGTGGCTGTTGGGACATCTGAAGGGAAGGCTAATCAAGGGGGCGGGAAACTGGTTCGGAAGGGGAAGTGCTCAGATATGAGGCTGATGAAAATGCTTCCTAAAACTACCGCTGGAAGGACTGGTTGATATCTGTTTAGAGTAGGACTCCTGGTTTTGTCCTCCGCCCACTCGTGTCACTCTCACAGCACCTACACAGCAAGGTTAATCCAAAGAGAGGGTTACAGGAGCCTCGGGAGCTGTGCTTGCTATTCCAGAGTTGCTCTGTTTGGCATTCCAGAGATGGGGAGGCCCCCCTCATGGGAAGAGAATGCTGGTTTAGCCAGGCCTTTGGTCTGGTCCATGACAGCTCCTCTTATTCTCTTTCCAGAAGAAGAGTGGGCAGAAGCTCAATCCTAACCTCAATTTGAATAGGTCAACAAGGATTCCCAATGGTTTAATTCTGGCTGCAACAAAATTATCTCCTAAATTCTACTGCTGAAAAGGAGAAGGTTGGGGGTAATTAGGAGTGTTGAAGGTCTGGCTCATGATTTTTTAAACGTTTCATATTGCTTTTATTTTTTTAGTAAAAATCACAGCAGCCTGAAATCTGCCAACTCTGCTCTTGAACCTACAGATGATGTAGAATATCATTCAATTCAGCCTATTTATTTATTTGTTTGTTTATTCCAATTTATATAGCCGCCCATCTCATATATGACTCTGGGAGGCTTACAAACAGTTAAATATAAAACAGCAAAAAAACAAAACACAAATAGCAGTATAAAAACATATAACCATAATAAAATCCGTAAAGTTTACAGTAGAGGTAATCACATCCACCAAAACACTCAGTACAGGCACTGCACCCTGGGATTCCCTTGCCTGTTGTCAAAACTGTTTTCAGGGCCTTGAAAAAAGCCAGCAGGGTTGGGGCCAAGCTGATCTCCAGGAGGTTCCACAGGGTGGCCGCCAGATGACACTCCCTGGGTGACAGGACCCACAGCATGACCCCTTCCCTGCTAAGGCCTGATGGCAGTTCAGGTGCTGGCCTAGAAACCAGGAGACTTTTAAGTTCTAGTCCCGCCTGAGTCATGAAAGCCAGCTGAGTGACTTTGGGCCACTCCCTCTCTTTCAGCCAACCCACCTCACAGGGTGGTTGTTGTGGGGAAAATAGTAGGCAGGGTATTAAGTATGTTTGCCGCCTTGAGTTATATATTTAAAAAGATGGGATAAAAATATAATAAAATATAATAATAATAATAATAATAATAATAATAATAATAATAATGGAGAGGCGGTCCCTCAAGGTCTCTGCTGTTTAAGGGGAAAAAAGCAAAGGGCCGGCCTTCAGGCTTACAGTCAAAAGGAACATTTGCCCGAGATGGTACGAGGATTCCTGCTTGGGCAGGGGGTTGGACTAGAGGAGACCTCCAAGGTCCCTTCCAACCCCATGATTGTATGAAAACGCTCCAGTGCCAAAGAAGCCTGCAGAAAGTCATCCGCTGGTCCCCCAGTCGGCCAGGTTTTGCGGGGGAAAGCTGCCCCTGGCCTTGGCGCATCCACCTCACGGACCAGCCCCGGTGCAGAAAAAGGAACCAGGGCCTGGGCGAGGCGAGACGGTGCAGAACGCGCAGCCGATAGGAGGCACCGGGCCGCGCATGCGTGGAAAAGGCAGCGGAAGCGCGGCGGGCCGGCGCCTAGACGGGCACCCTGCTCCCCTTCGGGTTGTCTCGCCGGCTTCCGGTCCGGCGGCGTTACCGGCTCGGGCGCTGCGGGTCGCGATGTCGCGCCGGGCGCTGCGGCGGCTGCGGGGCGAGTCGCGCGGGCAGGGGCTGCTGGGCGAGGAGCCGCCCCTTGGCGGGCTCGATGAGGGAGGCAGCGGCGAGGACGAGGACGAGGAGGGCACGGGGAACGAGCCGCAGCCCGTGTCCGGCGGCGGGAGGCGGCGGCGGCGGCGGGGCCCGCGGAGGGAGCCCTTGGAGCGGGTGGCGAACCCCTTCGAGCTGGTGAGGATCCGCCGCGGCCCGGCCGGAGACCCGCAGCAGCGAGGCGGCGCCCCCGGCCTCCCCAGCGGGACTAACGCCTCCCGCGCTGAGCTTCAGATCCGAAGGGCCAGAGCCGCCCCCAGAGAGGCCGGCTTTGCCCCGGAATCGGATCCGTCCCCAGGCCGGGGGGCTCTAGGGAGGGGCTGGAGCCCCCGGTGCCTTCCAGCGGGTTGGGTAACAGCTCCTGCTCTTTGCGGGTGCCTGCGATCAGTTGGGAGCGCTGGAGGTGCCTAATCTCCCGAGAAGTTGTTTACTGCGTCAGTTACCGCCTGGTGGGAAGCTGCGCTCGTTTGCCCTTCCGACCCTGCTGCTGGCCATCCTTATGAAGTGTCGAACGTTGAGAGAGAAAGAATACGCTCGTGAACTGGGGAATTTTTAACCCATGCAGATAAAGAGTGAAGGACTAGATGAGGACCTGGCATCTAAAGAGGACATTGATGACTCCTGGCTGCAGGAAGGAGGAGACCCAAGGACCAAAGAGGACAATCCTGGAGGGCTGGAGAGTGACAGGAGGGAGGGAGGGGGAGAGGCGGAACAGCTGGACCAAATGGCAAGTATCCTGTAGAAAACAGTGGTGCCTATACCTCCGTGTGGTGGGTTACTGGGTGCTCCCTGCTTCTGTTTGCACAACCAGCATGCTGGCTGAGGAAGCCTGGGAGTTGAATTCCACCCATCTTAAAATTGCCAAGTTTGAGAAACACTGTGCTGAACAATAAATTAGGGTTACATATCAGCCTGGCTGAGTCAAAACCAAACAAGTAATGCTATTTCTTAACATGATCTGAGGGCCCAGTTCACCTATCAAGCCATAACTCAGTTTGTTTTAGGAAAGTGTGATGTGGATACAGCACGGTTTGTTAACCATGGCTTGTCATGTTTTTGTTGTATTTACAACTGTTTTTATACCACCAATGAAAAACAAAGTAACTTGCAGAGCAGGTTACCAAAGGTAACTATACAAAAAATACATACAAACATCAACAGTTCAGCTTCATGACAATAATAGTAACAAATTGTGAACCGCCCAGGGTCCCTCCTTGTGAGGGAGATGGGCGGGATATAAATAAGATAGATAGATAGATAGATAGATAGATAGATAGATAGATAGATAGATAGATAGATAGATAGATGATAGATTAAAAAATAAAATAAAATAATAATAAAATAAAATAATAAAATAAAATAAAATATAGTGATCAATAATGCCTCCACAATCCAGGCACATGCATCATTAACATCTCCCCAAATGGCTTCCTAAACAATCAACTTTTTTTCCAGTTTTCTGGTCTTAATACTGAGGATCCTGATCTTACTTCTGGGGGGAGGTGATTCCATAGAAGGGAGTTCCCCCAGAGAATGCTCACTTCTGCGCCTCCTCCCACTGTCCCTTGCAAGGGGTGGGGCCTCTTGGCATTGTTTTGTCTGCTGGCACACTTTTTGAGTGTTATGTGAGTATAGCCTCTGAACAGACTCATAGAGTTTTTCCTGGGTTAGGTAACTTGTTCAAATTCGTACTTTTGATGTCATGCCTCAATATATGCATCTCACTACCTCTTATTTTTATTTTTAAAAGTCTATCCCAAACAACAAATCACGAAAGAAAAAGAAGAAAAGAAAGAATAAGAAGAATCCTTCAGGCGAGGCTCTGGTAAATTGAATTAGATTTGGGGGTTGAGGCATGTGGGAAGTCATGGTTATTCCCTTTGCTGCCAAGAATTTGAGACCTTACGTGGGATTAGAACATTAAAATGTGATGCTACCCCTACAAAATCATAATTACAGCTCTACAGAGTCTTGATTGTTCATTCACTAGGAAGACCTTGCAGTTGAAGAGACAAGGCAGGTGGGGACGGGTAAACCCTGTGCAAGAGCAAGCTAAAGCAGCATCCTAGGGTTGAAAGGAGCCTTGGAGGCCTCTAGTTCAACCCCTGCCTGGGGCAGATTCTCAGACAATCCTGGACAAATGGCGGTCCTATTTTCAGCGATGGGGCACCTGCGACTCCAGAAGGTGTTGGCCCGACTAAAGGGAGGAGGGACTATTACGAGGGTGGCTGCATGCAAGAGAGCATCGAGGGTTCCCTTTATGTGGATTTTGTCTGAGAAGGGTGAAGCTCTTCTGCTCACTTTGTTGCTTCTCAACAGTTCCCTGGAGATGACGACCAAGTGGAAGACATTGAGAGCATCCTGCTGAGCATTGAGAATTGCAATGGGCCCCCGTGCCAGAGCCAAAGCAGGTTGGTCACGGATAATCGGCCTCTGCTGTACGTCGAGCACAGGTAAGAGGCTCAGTGTCCTTCGGTGGTGGTGGTGGGGGGACCCTGTGTTTTGCACTGAAGATAGAATGATCCATTTTATTTTATACCTGTATGTCAGTGTTGAGGCTCTGGGCAGCTTAATTAAAAGAGAATTAAAAAGGACCAACGTATACGCATGTTGTATTTTCTAATTGTTGTGAAAGGCCAAGAATGGTGTATACATTTAATAAATAAATAAATTTGGAATAGTTCCCCGATTCCAAAATGTAGTGCACACAAATGTAAGTCAATAATCCCAGCAGTTGAGGGGCAGATGGTGTAACAAGGGGGATCCTCCAAGGCACATGAGTCCCTCAGTTCCGCCCCTCCCCTTTCCTCTCTTGTCAGGATTAAAATTGTAAACACGTAATCCAGAACTTCGGTACTTTGTGGTGGTAAATGGTACCCCCCAAACACATGTAAGCTGCCTTCGCTGCCAAACCTGCGAGACCCCCCCCCCCAATACATATGAACTGCTTAAAGTGCCCTTGTAAGAAAACATTTAAAGCGAGCTGAATTGACCCTGAGTGGTGACAGGGAGAAGATTCAGTCAGGAACCTGAGGGCCCAGTAAATTGCTTCTGTTCACCGGCCATATCTCAGACAGTATGGCTGACCTAGTAGGAAGGATAAATAATAATAAGGCAACATGGATGAGTTTATCTAAAACATTCCAACGTCACGCTGTACTTTCCACTGTGTCTGCCCTCTCCTTGGTCTTGCCTTAGTGGGCCAAAGGTATATAAGCTCTGGTTGCTCGTGGCTGCTCAGCCAAGCTTTGCTGGGAGCCCAGTATACTCTGTTACTGCTTGCATGCAAATCAAAGTATGTTGTATCTTCAAAGTGATTTGGTTGCTTTAGGTGAGCCAAGTTTTGGGCACAACAACTTGTTCTCTGCATTGAACATTATGTAGGAATTAATAAATGACAGGAAAGATTCGTGTTCCCAACTTTCCAGGAACCTGAATCCAGAAACGGAGCTGAAGAGATACTTTGGGGCCCGAGCGGTTCTTGGGGATCAGAGGTGAGGTCCAGTGTTGTGAGATAGAAGCCTGTCTCTGGATCGTGTGGGAAAGCAAAACATCTGGCCACACGAGCGAGGATCCGGGGAAACGTTTTGGCGAGAATGCCATTTTCTAGACGGGGCTGTGTCTGAGGCAGGGCCGCTCCACCTTGCCTGGAAGTCTTCATGTGCTGAAGGAAGGGAAGTGGTACCTTCTCAGTCCGAAAGCACGTGTCTCCTCCAAGGAAGGATCTCTGAGCCGCCCTGGGACCATGGTAGTTGTGGATGGAGAGGTGTTTTTATCGGCCATTCAGATGTGGGTGAGACAGAGGGGGCTTTGATCCATTCTTGCGCCACGCTTTATAATCGCAGGCGGTGAACTGCCTGCCCTGAGGAAGGCCCAGCACACAGCGCTGCATCAGGGCGCAGGGGCAACGCTGGGGGGGTTTGCCAGGGACTTGCTGGGAGGAGTCAGCTGGTCCCGGTTCCTTTGGTTTACTCAGGCTTAGACTTGAATCTGCCTTTCTCACGGACATTGTGTGCATGTGAGGACAAGCACATGCCTTGACTTTAGATGTGGTTCTTGCCTCTTCCTTGCCTCTATTTGATCTTTGCGCTCAGTCAGGAGGTGGTGCTGTAACAGCGCTTCCTGGCTGGAGAACAGAGACGGTTTCATTTCCCCAGTTGGAAAGCCCATCTCCTCCTCACTCCAAAGACCAGGCTGTGCTTATTTTTTAAAGACTGAGGATCATCCGGAGTGGCGGGGACCAGGATACATCCGTAGGGCTTCGAAAAACAACTGCGCCACCCATGTGGGCTTGGATGCCGGTGCTTAGAAACTAGAACGCAGGTAAAGGCTTTGGTGTGTGAATTCGTGTCTTCAGGTGTGCTCCTCCTTTCCAGGCCGAGGCAGAGGCAGCGCCAGTATGTACGCAGCACCTGGTTGACGGCGCCCAAGGAGACTTGGCCCCGTCACAGCAAAACAGGTGAGAGGCCTTTCCAAAGCCTTCACACCAAAGGCGCTTCTGGTGGCTTTGGGACTGGAAAAAGGCTGCTGGCAGCTGCCTCTCGGCTCTGAGGGCACGTTGGCTGCCAAGCGGCAGAGGTAGGCACTGAGCTGCAGGCAGGTGCGTCGCGGCTGCATTACAGGCCGCCAAGCGGAAGGAGGGGCCTTGGAAGGGCACCAGATGCGGCCTTGCAGTTGGTAGGAATCCTTCCTTCCTTAAGGTAGGCCCGCATTCTGGGCTGCCCGTACCGTTGTTCTCCGTCTTTGCGTAGGAGAATTCCAGATTTGTTTTAAGGCTGAAGAAAGCACAAATGCTTGCTGTACACCGAGACAGCAGATGAAAATGTTAGCCTAACTGGCTGGATTTGGGTGGTAGATTCCTTTAGCTTGGAGTTGTGCAGGTATCACATCGTGAGAGCTCTCAAGATTGGGGATATGGATAAGGACCGCCGCTGAAGTTCAGATTTGGACTTGTGCGTTCGGAGTGGGGGGGAATCAAGGCAGTCGGAACTGGGAAAATCCACGGCTAGCAATCCTGTCTCCAGAGTTTGCTTTCTCGCCAAGTAGACAGACGCTCAGCTTTCTAGATTTTGGTTGATCCTTTCGTTGGGGCTGACCACCCTCTTTCTCCCACCCCCAACCACTCTGCCCAGGCATATCCATGGTGCTGCTAGAAACAAGGCGTGGAGAACAACGTTTTGCCTTTGAGCACAACCGGGAGTACCAGCTAGTACAGTTCAAATTCTTGGATGCCGTGGAATCGATGGACCCAAACAACCTTGTGGTAGGTTCTCCATTAGGCACGCCCAGAGTCACTACTGCAAATCCACCAACTGCTAACGGCAGCAATTTTGTTCTACCCCGGCCTCGACTTCTGGGCTTGCTCGGCATCTTGGTGTTTTCCAGCCACCCCAGCTGGTGCCTTCCCGGTGTGTTATTGCAGGCTTCCCAATGAGCCTTCCCTCCCGGCTGCAGGACTAGGTTGACCCTCTTGGGCCACAGCAGTGGTCTAGCCAACTCTGCCTGGAGGCTGCCAGCAGAGGCTTGATCTGTGTGCGGAAGTAAGTGCCTGAGCAGCACAAACCTCACTTGAAGATTATGCTTTCAAGTGTGGGCAAAACCTAAAATGTTCTGAGCTGCGAGAGAACGTTACCTGCGCAATAAGAAGGGATGTAGCTTTCTGACTGGACCTTACCCTCAAGACGTGTGTGTGTGTGTGATTTTACACACCACAATAGAGTTGTGTATACAGGGACCTTGAAGCGCAGCTCTGCCTGCTGTAGTAGTTAGTTAGTTAGTTAGTTAGTTAGTTAGTTAGTTAGTTATTTCTCCAACTTGTATCGCCGCCCATCTCCCCCCATAGAGGGGACTCCAGGCGGACTTTTTATCCTGAAGGTCGTGGGTGCCAGCTCTAGGGAGCCTTTTCCCCCCTCCCAAGCGGTCAGTTCCATCTCAGCATCCCGAGGCACGGTCTGCATCCGTACGATGTCTCTCTTTCCGAAGAGACGAGGCCTCTGCCTGCACTGAGAGCAGAACAGCCGCTGCTGTGGGGGACAGGGACCTGCGGCCACTCTTGCAGGGAAGAGAAGGTGCTCCCAGGATCCTGCTGGTGGGCCTGGCCCGCCCCCATGAGCAAGCCAGCCCCCAGCCGAGGACGCTTCTCCTGCCTCAGTTTCCCAAGCGCTGAAGACAAAGACTGCAAGGGGGGGGGGGGGGTCCAGCGTAGCGGGATCTAAGCCAACTTCTGTGCTATATTTAAACATTCGCCCTCTTTGAGGAAAGGGGCGTCTCCTTTCTCCAGGGCTGAAGAGAACAGGCTGTCCTTTGAGGCTTTTATGGAGCCCTTCCAACTGTGTTAACTGGTGAACAACTTGATGGTAAATACAAAGCGTGGAAAGGCCAAAATGGTTCTTAGCCTAATATTAGGATAATCAAGACATTGAGTTTGGAGAGCTCCCCCCTTCCTTCCCCCTCAGTCAGGATCAATGTGGCTCTTTGAAACTTGAGTGTTTTGGAGATAGAGCCCCTTTGTCCAGGAAAGACTCCGGCTCTGCCTCCCCCCCCCCCCGCACTCTTGCCCCTCAGGGGTGGAATCCACCGCAGCTGAGGAACGTTTCGGATTCCCTGACAAAGAGTGGCAGGAATGTAAGCGCTCGGAAAACAGGAAGGATTGTGGCTTCTTTTATACAGCGGCTTGTTTTCAGCATAGCCCGTTGAGCAATGAGGTGGCTCTTCCTGGATCAACAGAAGGTGAAGAGCAAAGGGCTGTGCATGCAGGGGGTTCCCATAACTGATGGCAGCAAGGGAGAGCAGCACGAATCCAGTGGCAAGTAGACACAGGGTGCCACCGAAAATCGATTCTGTGTCTCAATTGTGAACATTTAACTTTTGAAAAATGGTTCACATTTAATTCAGTTTACTGAATGTGGACTTTGCAGATCTGAAACCGAGATGGGGCTGGAGTGGAGGTTGCAATAACAGAAGGGGTGTGAACAGGAAGACATGAGAATACATAGAGATGGAAGAGAGCTTTGGAGGCCAAGAGAGAGCCCAGGGCTTCTAGTGCTACGTATGGGCCAGGAATGTGGGGAGGGTTCTGTTTGAAAACAAAGCCAGCTCATCTCTGCTCTTCTCTGAAACTCTTCAAGTATTCCCCAAACACTGCTTTGGAATTAACGGGCGGTGTGCAAGGAAGTTTGGCGTTGGGCACTATCCTGACCTCATTGGGCATATCCTGGCATTCCTGGATGGCAGCCCCCCCCCCCCCCCGCACGCAGCCTCCTGGTTGGCCTTGCTCCTTCCTGTTCTATGTAGCGTTTCCCTCGGAGAGCCCAAGTCCTTAAGCATCTCTCTCTGGCTTGGTTGTCAGCTTCTGCTCCAGATGAACCCTTACCACGTGGACTCGCTTCTGCAGCTCAGCGATGTGTGCCGGATGCAGGAGGACCAGGAAATGGCCAGGGACCTGATTGGTAAGAGTCGGAGGCGGGAGGAACTGGTGGGTGAGGCACAGCCGCAGCGGGGTGGCTTAAAGACCCCTGCGCCAAGGGGGCAGGGAGGGCAGCCCTGGAAGGGAACAGTCCGGGCCTTCTGCACTTGGTTATGGAGGGGGGATGTCGGGGGCTCATCGCAGGGGCGGCTGCAGTTGCCCCTTGGGCTGCGTTTTCTGCTTTACCGTTTTGTTTCCAGGTTTTAAGCAAGTGCAGCCCTTAAAAAGGGAAGGGGCGCTGGTTACAGATTTTGAAACAGTGGCTCCATCGCTTTGGGAGCCCTGGGCAGACCAGGGTGCTTCCGGGTGGGATGAGGGCATCCCAGGCTGCCCACGTGACCGGCCGCGGTGCCTGTTTTGCAGAGAGAGCCCTCTACACCCTGGAGTGCGCCTTCCACCCTGTGTTCAGCCTCACCAGCGGCACCTGCAGGCTGGATTACCGGCACCCGGAGAACAGGTGGGTGCCCACCCTGGGGACTTGGGGGTGGGGGGGCTGCTGCTTGGCGGGGGACTCCCTCTGCCGGGTGCCACTGTTGCGCCCCCCCTTGCCCGGGCTGAGCATCTCTGTCACTGGAATCACAGCCTTTCCTTTCTGGTGTCCCTCACAGAGCCTTCTATCTGGCCCTCTTCAAACATTTGCTTTTCCTGGAGAGGAGGGGCTGTCTGCGCACTGCCCTGGAGGTCTGCAAGCTCCTCCTGAGGTGAGGGCTGCTCTCAGAGTCCCCTCCAGGACCGGCCTCTCCGCAGCCAAGCGCTTGGGCCGAGCGTGGCGGGAGGTGGGGAGAACTGGCTGGCAGGGCCCTCTTCCGGTCCCCCTTTGGGATAGGGGCGTGTGTCCTTGAAGGCCCCCAAACCAGGTAGTCAAAGGGAGCCCTGGATTTCTAGTGACCTTCTCTGTGGGACGCTGTTTCTGCGGGTGTCCGGCTGGTCCACCCCCGGCCAAAGGCCAGCGAGCTTTTCTTTGCCCAGCTCTCCTGTAATCGTCATATTCTTTTCATCTATCCTCCCTCCACCGAAGCCTTGATCCAGAGGACGATCCGCTGTGTATGCTGCTGATGGTGGATTTGCTGTCGCTCCGAGCAAGGGAATATGCCTTCTTGATACGCATGTTTCAGGAATGGGAGGTAAGGGCCCCGTGGAGGCCAGAAGGGCCCAAGGCAGCTGGAGCCCCCCAGCAGAACATTGGGCCGGTTCTGCTCAGTGCCCTCCCCGCTCTCTTCCTCGCCCTTCGGCTGTTGCCAGGGAGAGACCACCTCCTGGGCCAGAGGGAAGCCCTTGGTAGGAGCCTGTCATCACTCCTGGCCTCCTCTCTAGTGCGCCAAGGGGGCTTCTTCCACCCCAACTCTCTTTCTTGGGGGGGCGGGGGACAGGCGTACGTAAAGCGCAGGGCACCAGCCTCATCCCACTTTCTGGTCCTCCCTCGGGCTGAGGAGAAGCCCAAGTGGGCCCAGAAGCATTTGTGCAGGCAAGACTGGCCTAGGCTGCTGGTTTGCATTACAGAGGAGCCGTTTCCTGTTAATGATCTTTTAATTAGAGAGGCTTTAAAACAATTAAGCCGGATAAGGCTGCAGCAGCCCCAGGAGCCTGTCAGGGGGCCCTCAGCTGCTGACTATCCCCGTTTTTAGTCCTGGTAGGTCGCTACCGTGCCAGCCTGCCCCATTTTGAAGCTTTCCTGGGCCTTTGGCTGGGGAATAAAGCGTAAACACGTGGGTGGCTGGAAAAAGATCTTCGTTGCCAAAGGGTCTGTCTGGGAGTTCTAAAAGGGAACAGGATCCGAGCTGCTTTCCTCCCCAAAGCCGCCCACCTCAACCAGCAGCAGTGGCAGCTCTGCAGAGACCCTGGCAGACAGAAGGCCCTCCTGTCCCTTGAAGGGCAGACGCTGCCCTCCTTGAGGCCCGCCTGCAAAGCAGATGCTTGGCCGCTGAGCAAAGGGGCTTCCCCGTGGTCTGGGGGAAGACTTTCCTGAAGACCCACGTCCTGTTTCCAACCCACACCCACCGTCCCCTTCTTAGTCTCTCTAGGACTCTGGAGTCGCCTCTTCAAAGCCCCCAAAGAATCAGCCGAGCTGGATGAGAACTGGCTTCTTTGTGACATCTGCCTCTCCTCTGTCTCACCTCCCCCCCCCCCGCTTGATCTTAGGGCCATCGGAATCTGTCGCAGCTCCCCAATTTTGCCTTCTCCGTCCCTCTGGCCCATTTCTTTCTGAGCCAGCAGGAAGATATTTCTGAAGCGGAGCAAAGCCGAGCCCGTGAACAAGCAGACGGCCTCATTCAGCAGGCGCTGATTATGTTCCCCAGTGGTAAGTTTGCCTGTGCGGCCTGCCCAGGTCACATGCAGAGGCAGGTCGGGAGCAGCAGAGGGGAAGAGGGGCCCGCTGTATCAAGTGCTGGATGACGAGCGAAGGGGGGAGAGTTGCCATACAGGAAGGCGCCAAATGTCGCAGTTCAGGCACGAGCAAAGACCGGATCCCCCTTTTCACACACACATACACGGTTCTGAACGCCTCCCAAACTGCTTGCTTTGTTGCTGAGAATGTCCTGAACAAAGGGACTTGGGGCAAGGCCTTTTCTGGGCCTCAGCAAACCCCCTAAACGCTGATCGGGGTTGGGGGCTGAGCTCTCTCGCCCTCCAGGAGGGAGCCGTGATGCTGGGGAGGCTCTGACCCCCTCCCATCTCCCTTCCAGCCTTGATGCCGCTGCTGGACCGGTGCAGCGTGCAGCCTGACTCCGTGGTCACCTCCCACGCCTTCTTTGGGCTGGAAGCCCAGCTGAGGTAAGGGGAGGGGAGGCCCTTGGCGGGACCAGCGTTGGGATGCGGAGAGCCGCTGTGAGGGGGGATGCCAAGAAAGCCATTTAAACCAGGGATCGATGGCGAGGAGGATAAAAAGAAATCTTGCCAGGGGGAGGGCTGCTCTGAATAACTTCAGCAAATTTGAACAGCTCTTTGGCGGTTGCTGATGACGAGGCTGGCAAGGTTTGGGGTTACAAAGAGTGTGGGACTGCCCCCTCCCCCTCAGCCCCCGTTCACCCTCTGCAAAAGGGGAATCGCGTGAAGGGACAGTGAAAAAGTTCCAACAGCAGTGGCAGAACTAGCGTCATCCCCGGAACCAAGGACGAGACCGCACCGGTTCGCCCCTTAGCCCAACGCAGGGCTTCCGCCGGCGTCCTAAAAGCCCTCCCCCTGCCCCTCCCCCAGTGTGCCTTCCGCGCTGAGCCAGCTGGTCTCCCTCTACCTGGGGAGGAGCCACGCCCTCTGGAAGGACCCTGCCGTCATGGCCTGGCTGGAGACGAACGTGCACAAGGTGCTGCGGCTGGTGGACGCCAAAGACCCTGCTCTGGAGGAGGCGGAGCAAAGGTGAGTCGGGCCAACGCCGGTGCCGCTCCCTGTTGGCGGCCTGGGGCGCCGGGCGGCTCCCTCCCCTTGCTCGCGGCGTTCGGCGCTGCCACGTTCCCTGAGTGAGGGAAGCGCTTGCTGGTCTGCAGCTTGGAAAAGGCATAAAATGGGGTGAAGGGTTTTTCTGCTGGTTGGGGGGGACTGAAGGGGGTTCTTGAAGGAGCTTCACATGAGGTTCCTTGCCAGGTGGGCGCGGTCTGGGACCGGCGGAGAAGCCCAGGGGTGCTGTTGCTCGGAGGCTTTTCCTTCGGTGCCCCTGGGAGAGGCAGCGCTGGCAAGACGGAGCTGCTTGGAAGAAGCCCTTGCCATTCTCTCTCTCTCTCCCTCTCCGTAGGCGGAAGGCGAGGTACCAGAATGCCCCCCGGAACGTCTACCGCCACGTGATCCTCTCGGAGATCAGGGAAGCCGCAGCAGCATTACCTCCGGTGAGGCGTCCGCCGCCACTGCTCCTCTTGCGGCCGGGGCCGCTGCCCGGCACCTAATCTGGACGCTCCTGGTCTTCCTTCCCCTTCCTGCTGTTTACTGTTCTTTGTACACAGCAAGTTCCCCTCCCCGGCGGCACTGTTGCCCAAAGCGTTTGGCTCACCCCCTTTTGCACTTTCTGGTGCCAAGGAGGCCCCAGGGCCACTCGGGCTGTGGCTGGCAGCTCGGGGGGCAGTCAGAGCTTCATCGGGTTTCAAGGAGAGGCACAGGGCAAAACGTCCGAGTGCTCATTGGTCCCTGCAGGGAGGAAGGCCCCGATTTCCCCCTTTCTTCCAGAGCCCCCCCGGCTTTGAAGCTTTGTGCCCCCCGCTTTTGGATGGTAGAGTAGCCAAGGAAGTGCATCGCGACTTGTTTTTTGATGGCACCAAGCACAGCTCAGGCGCTTCCTGGCAACTCAAGAGGAACGAGATCAGACTGGCTGCTGCTCTCCCCCGAGAAAATGGAAGCGTTGCCATTCTTCACTCAACCCTAGCCGGTCTTCTCACCGGCTCTTCCTTCCGCCGCAGTTGTCGGCTCCGCTAAAGTCTGCCATTTCTTCCCCGGGAGTGGAAGCCATTATACATCCTTGTGCCTGGCTTGGCTGACCTCCCCCCCCTGTCAGAGTCTTCCTTTGTGCTTTTCTTTCAGCCTGTCAGCCTGTCTTTCTCCGGGGGTAGTAAAGATGCCTTATTTATATATGCAATAAGCGAACGCTGGATGTTGGTGGTGACAACCTCTGACTGGGAATTCTGTTGTTTTCCTCTCTCAAGGAGGTGACCTCCCAGCCCATAATGGGATTCGATCCTCTGCCACCTCTGGACTCCGTTGTTTCATACACAAGGCCCGAAAGGTACTTCCTCTCTGTTTCACGTCCGTTCCACGTGTTGCGGTTCTTGAGAGGCCGGCTCGGTCTGGCCAGTCTGAGCAGAAGCTTAGATGCTGGCTGATGCTTCCGAGCAAGAACCTCCCTCGTCTCCCAGCCTTTCAGCCACATGTTCCGTCAACAGCTGTATGTAAAGGGAGGTAGGAAGCTGCCCTCCCTTGGGCCCACCTGTTGGCTCTTTTCCACCACATGTTGCTGCTTTTCAAGGCCTTCTGCCTGCCCACTGGTGCTCTGACCGAAGCTCTGGCCCCTGGCTCCCAGAAGGGCTGTTTCTTTCCCACAGTCTGCACCATCCCGGCCCTCCACTCACACGCAGAGGAAGGCTCAGGAAGGCTTCCACCATACATCGATTCTCCATGGTGATAAAAGAGTGGTCCATCCTTGGGTCAGCTGTGAGGAGGAGATTAGAATAAGAGGGAGGGGTTAAATGAAAGCCCTCCCGGAAGCCCCGCGGCCAGCCTGCCATCTGATCCTAGTTGACCGGCAAGAGCTGTGCCATCCCGTCTTGGGTCGGGGACCTAAATGGACATCTGTCACCAGGTGGGCTGTCTCTGTCTTTCCAGGGCAACTCACCCAACCAGCGAAAGCACTTTATCGCTCTTTTTTCGCTCACTGTTGCCAAACTTCAACTTACAGGTAAGACGCCCTTTTGATCGTGAGCAGAGGCAATAGAAGCCAGTGCCCGGAGCATGGCCAGTGGCGGGCAGGGCTAATGCCCCTCCGTAGGGCAGGGTGGGGTGAAGGGCAGCAGAGGGGAAGGCCCTGCCAGCAGAAGTTTTGGGATTACTCTAGAGGAGCTGAGGTGGACCGTCCAGGCGTTTGGGTCAGAAGGGCCAGTGAGCTCTGATGCTTGATGGGTTTCTTTGCGAGCGGGGCCACTGTTTGAACCGTGGGGGCCGAGATCGCCTGCTCTGGTTTTGCGTTTTAATCCTCGTCCGCTGCCCGGAATCGCCGTTGTGCGATGGGCAGCCGTATCAATCACTGAAATAAGTAAAATCCAGCCATCGGGTGCCGGGAGAGAGGCCTGCCGGAGGAACTGAGCTGGCCTGGCTTCCCTTCGTCCAGGGGGAAGTTCGAGCCGGAGGAGAAGAGCCGGGTGCGGGGCAAAACCTCAACCAGGGAGTGAACCGGCTGATGGCGGCCATGCGGGACATGCTGGCGAACATCCAGTTCCAGGAACCCCCACGGGACGACAACCCTGAGGGCGATGGGGGAGAGTGGGACTGAATTCTGGTTCCCACCAACAATCAACAGGCGTAGGCTGAAATTGTCTCCACCATCCCTTGCCTGTGTGCGCGCCTCTCCGCTCTCCTCTCTTCCCACTAGAAAAGGAGGACTTGGCTCAGTTTTGGACAGCATTTTAGGGGGAGGAATTTAACAGCCTGCACCCCACCCCACCCACCCATTTTCTTAATCCGAAACTACTGCTGGCTCCTTTGAGGAAAATAAAGCAATTGTCTTCTGTCGTGCTCTTCTTTTCCAGCAAGCCTATTGATGTTGAGGGAAAAGGCATTTCTGTCAGCCCCTCCCTTGATTGTTATCCTTGCCCCCCCCCCCCCCGCTCCTGAGTGCGAGGCCTGTTCAGGCGTTCCTGCCCTTTCGGTTGTTTGGCTGTGCCCGCTGGCATGACGTGTGGAGCGGGCAGCGGGGGCCGGTGCCCCTGCCTTCCAGCTCTGCTCCCCTTTAAGCGAGCGTCCCGGGGTGCTGTCTGGGCTTCTCCCGAAGATGTTTGTCCTTCAACAGAGAAGGTCAAGTAAGCACACTCACGCAGGATTCAGAGATAATATGTAGCCATGGTTTGCTGAACAAGCCATTCCGGCCTGGTTGACACAACATGCCAGGCAGGGTTTATATAACCCGCTGTGAGTGAGTTCACACATCGAACCTAGTTAGAACCAGATTGAGGCTTGTGTCGTGTGTGAATCCAGCCATAAACCTGGTTTAGAATGGAAATGGATGTGTGGAAATGCCCCGTTAAATTGGTCAGTGGCTTCGAGGGAAAGAGGACTAAATGGTGGTGGGAGCCTTTTTGCAGCATGAGAATGCTGCATAGCCAACAGGATGTCTGTCTTCATCACCCAAGCTGCTTCAAAAGGTGGTGAGAACTGCAGAGCAAAGTCACGTTCCCAGGACAGACCCGGAGGCCGAAGCAGAGCTGTACGGAAACCAGTTGGGTGGTCAGAAGTCGCTCCAACGACCATCTCACCAGAAGGTTCTTCCAGGGAGAATCGGTGGGGCCCCCGGTTGCAGAGGCAGCTGGGGGGGAGCCAGCTTCCAGGTTCCATGCCTGCGGATGCCGCTGGGCTCCTGGCCCAGAGCTCAGAGCAGACTGCTCCCCGGAGGCAGGAATGACAGAGGCGCTCGGACTGGCCCACTTCGGGCCCCCTCTTTGAGCAAAGTGGCACAACGGCCTCTCTTTGAAGTCCATCTGCCCCACTTCCTGTCAAAGGCTTCATTGATGGAGCAGCTGGGACTCTTGCGGCTCAGGCAAGGAAGAGCAGCAGCTCCCGAGATGGATGTTAACACCCTCTTCTGCCTCCCTTACAAGACACCCCCCTCCACAGCCGCCAGCCCGGTTTCCATGCCACCAGCAACATTTCAGCTCCTTGGGGCTGTAGTTATGACATCTTGCCACTTTTTAATTTAAAAAAAACCCTTTTACCTGACTAAAAATTTGGACTTGGTTCATTAGGAAAAAATTAAAAAAAACAATAGATACAAATACGGTTGGACTTTTCAGTCTCGGTATTTTGTAGAGACCTTTTGTGGGAGGGAGGGAGGGGGAAATGGTGCTGGATCCTGGGCCTGCTTGGGCCGGCTGCTGTTCTGCAGTGGGGGGCGGTCTGCGGAAGAGCCCCCCCGTTTTGGAATGCTTGATACCTCTACAGCCCCCGGGTGGGCCCACGTTCCGCATGCAGGAGTCTTCCCACCCTTTCTCACCCACCCATCCGCAAGGTTGCTTATAAACAGGGTAACCCCGGCAGATTGCAAAGCTTGGGAAGAACCCCAGGATAAGAGGGCTGCCACCATTACTGCGCTGGGCACGTGCCTGTTTCCAGCGCTTGGAGCTCCCGGGTCACGCTCAACCCACGCACCTGAGGCCCTACTTAAGTTGCCTGCCCTCCCGATAGCCGAGTCATGGGCGCTCCGCCACAGGCTCCTGCCTTTTGAGCAGCCGAGCCGGAGAAAGGAAACGGCCCACAGAGCGACCAGGAGGCCTCCGGTTTTGTTGGGGGCCAAACCGCAACTTCAGCTTTGTTGCTGAGCTTCTTCTGGAGAGAGATTCAGAGGGCCCATTTGGTGCCTTATCTTTGAAAGGCCGGCTGCCCCGTTGCTGCATTCAGGCCAAAGGGAAGTCTTTTCCTGGAGCAACGGAAGAGGATTAACCTGCTTCTCCCTGTTGTGTATTGGTAAATGCAAGGAATGTCAAATGCTTATCACTTAGTGCGTTCTTTGGTTCATTGACAGATCTCTCCTCAGTTTTCCAGTTCTCAAAGTCTGTCCTGTACAGAGCCCTTGCCCATTGACGTGTTTTTCATGTCTGCGTAGCTTCCAGATTAAGGAAGATGCTGTGAGACTTGAAGGATAACCAGACTGCAGGTTCCCTGATCTCAATGGAGAGGGGGGCCTTCCGTTGCTCTGACCCCCACCCCCCCACCAGTGGGCTACCACGGCTGCCTGCCCTTGGTTGTCCTCGCCAAAGGCATCTCTGGACAAATGGGGGTCTCGTGGTGTGCAGTCAAAGATCTCTGCAGAAAGTATTGCTCCATAGGAACCGAGGGGTGAAGCATACTAACCCAAAGGTTTGAGAGTTCGGGAGTTGGTTTTTCAGAGGGGGTTGCTCCCCAACAGCCGGTAGACCTGCTTCCTGACTTACAAAGGTATCCCTTGCTGGCCTCGTCCCTTAGCTAATGGACACCGGCCTCTAACTAACCAGCAGCTTTGCTGGGCCTCGGTCCTCTCCATCATCTGCTCTTTGACCCTTTCTGTAGACAAGGGGAGCTGTGGGAGCTGTCTGAGATACCCCCCCCCCCCCGAATGCTTCTATAAGAGATGCTTGTTGACTGACCTCTAGCCTGGACCAAAGGCATGCACAGCAAAATCAAATCAAAACCTTTAGGCCGGAGAACACTACAGTAAAATACATAAACCTATAATTATTCATGAAACTAAAATGTAGACATAAAATATAAATACATAAATTGCTTCTCGGCCTTTTGGCTAAGATCGAGTGTGTACAGGAAACGTAGGCCTGTGATTGATCCATCTGGCTTACGTTGATGGCACCTGGAAGCTTCTTTCCAGATGAAGTGATCACCTTCCCCAGTTCCCTTCTCCATCATAAGTGATCACTTGATCACTCCAGGGTTCCAGTAAAGGTGGCCGTTTGGCTCTTTTGCACCGGGTGCACCCTAGGCAGCCATGTCAGTTAGCATGATCTAGAGGTTACGGTGCATTCGTACATCTGGACAGGCAGAAAAGTTATCCCGAAATGTCTCTAGAGATCCATCCTCAGAAGAATATTGACTACTAATAGAATTACATGCCATCATAATAAACTTACAAAAATAGACTCAGAAGTAGATTGCGCAAGAATATGGCGAGTCTTTCAAATTCCTCAGGGCAGAGACCTTTTACCAGTCACCACCATCCAATTAAAAAAGGGGGGGGGTTGCTGCTGCCCACATTAAAAAAAAGGTGAGGGGGGTCAGAAAACTGGCTGTGTAGAAGCCTAGAAAAAGGCAAAGCTCTCCTATCAATATATGGTGCATGTGTAGATAACACAAGAAGTTATTCAGTGGAAAATGCCAAACCAGTTAATACAGGGTCTCATGTAAGTAGAAGAAAGGCCCAATCTGTTACTTAAGGGTATTCTGAACGCGACAGGAACCACGCTGAAATAAAGGGTAATGAAAAGACCAGCATATCAGATATGGTTGACGCTATCCTTGCGACAACCTGGTTCAGCACCAGCGTGGCCAAGCGATCTCCGCTGCCAGCCGTGGCCCATGTCCCACTGCTCCACCTTGAAAGCCCAGGCGAACTCTTGTTCCTGGTTCTGTACTTTGTCTTCCGGAAAGGCCATCCCACTGTCCGTGTGTTTGTGGAGGCAAAAGCTCACCCTGACTTTAAGGGCTGTTTCATAATATCTCCCTGCCATTCAAAGTGCCGGCCGGCGCCTGACTTGTTATCATGTGGATCACCCTCCGCCTCTCTGCTAAAGGAGGAGCCGAGTCTATTCCTTTAAAAAAGGGACAAGAGTTCTTTCTTTGCTGTAATTTTTTGCTAATCAGTTTTGGAGGCAGAGACAAATTCAACAGCTATAACGTTAGGAAGGAAGCCAAGGAGAACTTTGACATGGACACAACACTTCCCAAGAAAGATGCCGGTGGGATTGTTCTCCTTAGCTGCACAGGCTGAAGAACAAAGGAGACCTCCAGAAACCAACGACAGGAGAAGAAAAGCCAAGAAGCTGGCACTTTAGGGTCCTTGGACTGGCGTCGCACCAAAGAAGTCCTTGTGGAAGCTCACCTATGCGCTGCTGGCTTTGCTGTCCCGAACCCTTGGTGGGAGAGCAGGTGATCGCACAGATCTGATACTTCCTGGGAGGAAAAGTGCTGACAGAAGAACCTGTAGCCTACAGGTGAGTGTTTGGGACAGGCTAATTAAATACCTGCATTCATCTAAAATCACTTCGGAAGAAAAGCTCTTTCAAAACCTGTGTCCCCCCCCTCTCTTATTTTTCACCAGCAGCCCCACAAAGCGTTCAAGATGCCCGAGTCATCATCACCGAGGCTGCATTCGGACTTCTCCAACAGCACCACTGATCTTCTTGCCAACTGGACCAATGAGACGTTCTGTGCAAGTGACCAGCAAGTGGTAATCCCTAGTGAACTCTTCTTGACCCTGGGGGTGATGAGTTTTGTGGGGAACTTGCTGGTGGTGGCGGCCATTGTCAAAAACCGGAACCTCCATTCACCCATGTATTATTTCATCTGCTGCCTGGCTGTTTCAGACATACTGGTGAGTGTCAGCAACCTGCTGGAGACCCTCTTCATGCTCCTCATAGAACATGGGGTGCTGATCATAGAGCCCACGGTAGTTAGGCAGGTAGACAATGTCATGGACATGTTGATCTGCAGCGCCTTGATGTCTTCACTCTCTTTCCTGGGCGTCATCGCCATGGACCGCTACATCACCATCTTCTATGCCTTGCGGTATCACAGCATCATGACCATCCAGCGGGCCGTGATCCTCATTGTGGCTGTGTGGCTGATCAGCAGCGTCTCTAGCATCCTCTTCATTGTCTACGACAGCACCGCCGTCATCACGTGCCTGGTGGTCTTCTTCCTCTCTGTGCTGACCCTCATTGCAGGGCTGTACATCCACATGTTCATGCTGGCACACCAGCACGCCAGGCAGATTTCTACCATGTACAGCAAACAGCGTGCCCCCCAATTTACCAGCATGAAGGGGGCCATCACCCTCACCATCTTGCTGGGGGTCTTCTTGATCTGTTGGGGACCCTTCTTCCTACACCTCATCCTCATCCTCATCTGCCCCAACCGTCCTGCCTGCAAGTGCTACTTCCGCTACTTCAGCCTCTACCTCATCCTCATCATCTGCAATTCAGTGGTGGATCCCATAATTTACGCTTTCCGGAGCCAGGAGCTCAGGAGAACGTTGAAAGAGGTGGTCCTGTGTTTCTGGTGACAGAGAAGGGGAGGCTGGTCCCTTGGGACACGGTGCAGGCCTCAGGCGGTCACCCTCACCCCAAATAGGGTGGCTGCCTTGCTGTCCGGGTGCACTAGGAAGGGCCAGCAGATGGCTATTTGGGGGTGACACAGCGCAGGAAATAGTGGAGGATGCTGCGCTTTCGATTTCTGTCTTTGGAAGAGCTCGGACGTCCTGCCTCCCTCCCTCTCATAGCCAGCTGGGTGCCCATTGGATGCCTACAAGCTGGAGCTGAAAACAGTCACCTTGCTGGAATCTGCCATAATCTGTCTCTTCTTTCCTCTGCTGCCTCCTGTTGTTCCTAGCAAATGCTGCCTTTTGGTTCCCAGGGGCTCTGCTTAGTCCCAACTGGCCAGCCCTCTCCCTCACAAACAGGTCAAGTCCTGCTCTCAAAGTGGCGGGCAGAGGGAGGGGGCTTATTCTGTGAGGGGCTACAACAGAGGAACTCAGAGAATAAGGAAATGATCCAGCAGCCGCTTAATTCCACTTTTCGCTTGGGCAGGATTTATACTTTACGCTAGCAGTTTGAATGCAAATACCTTTCTGTACAGGATGGCTGTTGCTTCTTACTAAAAACTAAAGTTTGAATTTCAGGTGGCTCAGGATGTTTTTTGGCAGATCAGCGCACTTCCTTCCTTTACATTTTGCAGGTTCCTCTCTCTATCATCATCAGCGATGCCTGCAAAGTTCATTTAATTTTGCCAAGCAAATGCCCCCCCCCCCCCTGTTGAAAGGTGAAAAGTATCTGATACCATTCAGTGGCCTGAAGGGCATTGGGGGAGGGAATACAGAGGGAAATGCCAGCGAAGCACAACAGATCAGCCACAAGAGTTGGGGACCAAAGTAAGAATTGGGGCCTCCGATCTGCAGCACCCTTTTTAATCTTAGCGTATTTGTGTCTGTTGGACTGGTTTTTAGTACAGACTCCCTGCAAGCCATTTTAGAGGCACCAGTTTTTTCCCAGCATGATGTTTCCCAAGGGCATATTTAAAATTCTACTTTGATCATCGACAAGGCTAGTCTTGCAGATGTGAACCCACTCAAGAAGTTAGCGTGATGGGTAAATTGAGTCTGAGGTCCCTCCTCGGAACGGGGAGTCCCGTTTGCCGAAGGGGACAAGCAGGCTGCTTCCCAAGGTGTGGCAGAAGACGACGGGGTTTGTCTGCCTGCCTGCTTGGATGCACTCAGTCCCAGGGTGCCTGGCAAAAGGAAGGTGGATTTCAGCTACGACTGTGGGGAGGAATCAAGGGTGTTGGTTTGGGTGGGCAGGAGGAATCTGGGTAGTTGAGGTCCATCTTCTATACTTCCACCAGGATTTTATTTCTCTTACCTGAAATATAATTCTTGCAGGTTGTTCCTATGTACACGGGAGATAAAAGGGCTTGCAATTGTTAAAAGGCAGGGAGGTCCTTTCAGGGCACTCCCCAGTCTGGCTGCCGTGTTGTGGGGGTGTCTGCCTCTCTCCTTGGGGTCCAGCCAAGCCTTTGGAATAGAACGTTTCGGCGAAACAGATGCTCCTCAGCAAGGAACCCTTTGCAGCGTGTTACAAAGGATCCTCCAGGCAGCAGCTCCGGGTGAAGCCGGGCATGCCGCACCCTTGCATTCTGGACTGACTCAGCACGCACCAACCACGCACACTCCTGGGCAAAGGGTTCAGTCTCGCCTGGCGCTCCGGAGACCCTTCTCTCTGCCGGACCCTGAAAGGTTGGCGCCCTCTGCTGCGCGAAGAGGACCTTCTTGGGCCCTCTTTGTCCTGCTGTGTGAAAGGCCTGCGCTGGTCCTGAGCTCTCCAACTCAGCGGCAGAGGTGCCCCCCCATCTCCAGCTAAGGCTGGGAAACCCTCCTGGATGAAACATGCGCACCCTTGAGGAAACGTCATTGGGCCTCCAGGTTGGTTGGGGTTCAGTTCCTGGAGGCAACCGGAGGTCTGAAGGAACAGGAGGCCGGTGGCTTCCGAAAGGCAGGCCGAAGGGGAAACCAAGCCCCTCCAGGGGCTCTCCTCCCCACCCGGGGTCCCAGCGACCCTTCCCCTGCAAGGGCGCTCCCTGGAGCAGCGGCTACACCCGCATTGTGATCTCAAACGCCTTTTATGACTGTATTTTGCTAGTCTCCCTGACTGCGGGAAGGCCCCGATCATCTCCGGGCTGCTGGGAGAGGGAGGGAAGCGTAACTAAGGGGCCCCTTGGTTACACGAGTGCAAGAAAGGGTTGTGTTTTGCAGTTGCACAGAGGGTTAGCGAGGAGCTGGACGGTTGCTCCAGAAGTGGCTGAAGGAAGGTACGTGGGGAGAACGAAAATGAAGAGGAACATCAAGGGTGTCCACCGGGTATGGTAAAAAAAGTAAAGATGGCGACCAAAACAGTGTGGCACACATAAAAAAGGATGGAGCTTCAATTGCTCTGTCAGGGCTGCCATCTTGACTTTTTGACCATGCCCGGTGGGCACCCCTGCTCATTGCCATCTGATGCTAATGAGTGTGTGCCATTCACATTCTGGCCTTTGTTCCACCATACCCTTATGTCAGTCTCTTCCACTCTTCTTTCCCCTCTCTCGCCCTTCCTTCCTTCCTTCCTTCCTTCCTTCCTTCCTTCCTTCCTTCCTTCCTTCCTTCCCTCCCTCCCTCCCTCCCTCCCTCTCCCTCCCTCTCCCAGCAGTCTGGCTGCCTTCTGATCTTCCCACCCCTCCCTTCTAACTGGGGGGCAGGCGAGGCACAATAGGAAGCGGGGAGGAGATCCCGCCGGGCAGCAGGTCCCAGAGCCAGCCTCGCCTCCAAGGCTGATCAAGAGGCTGAGGAGGGAGGCGTCGTTCCCGCAGACCTTGGCGGCGTAATGGCGGGGCTTGCCGGCGAGAAGGCGCGGGAGGAGGGCGCGCGGGAAACCTTCCCCTCCGACGCCGTCGTGCTCGGAATCGTGCCCGTTAGCAGCGCCGCGGCGAGCGTCCGCGGAGGGGAAGGAGGGCGAAGGAGGCGCCCCGGCCCTCGCAGGCCAGGCAGCGGCATCGGCAGCGGCGCGGTTCTTGCTGGGGCCCCGTGCAGCTCGCGCGGTCCCGCTGAGGCCCCGGCGTGTCCGCGGGGAGCGGCAGCTCTGCCTTTCCGGCTTCGCCCCTCGGCCCAGCCCCAAATGCCGGCTCTCGGGCCTTCTGCGCAAGGGGCAGAGGTCAGCGTCGGCACGCGAGCCTTTGTTCCCCTCCGCAGGGGCTGCCCCGGCGCAGACACAAAGGAGACGGGGGCGCGGTCCCTCCTCCTCCCACCCGGAAAAGCGGGCGGGGGACTCTGCTTTCCGGCCGGGCTTCTTTGGGATGCTGGCGCCCGAACAAAGGCGCGGAAGAGGAAGGGAGCCGCCCAAGCTGGGCTGCGGCGCTCGTTTCTCCCGCTGCCCCCTCCCCCCACTACAGGCAAGCGGGGCTTCTTCCCCCGCCGCTCCGCTCCGCACCTGCCCCAGCGCCCAGCCCCTCCTCCCTCCTCCTAAGGCTGCTGTTCCCGGGACAAAAGCCCAGTCGCCCACTCCTCCCCGCGCGCGCCGGCCTGGCTGCGGACCGCTCCAGGGGCCACGGGCTGGGAATTCCTCGGCCACCAAGAGCAGCCCCGAGGGGCAAAACGCTGGAGTCGCACCGCTGGGCAGCCTTTCGGCTCCGGGGTCGTTCGCAAAAATGCGCAATAAAAGCAACTGAAAAGAAAACAAAGGGGGCCCGCCCCAACCAGCAGGGTGGAAACAGCGAACGGAACCAAAGTTCGGTTGCAGTCCCGCTCCTTCTCTGGAGCTGCAGTTCCGCGCCGGAGGGGGGCACATGCGGGAGGGGCTGCGTACTACGGAGGAAGCCCTCCGCACACGCTCAGGAGCGCTCTCTTCTCCTCCGGCAGGGCTGTGGAAGACGGACCCTGGAGCGAGGCATCGCTTAGTAGCGGGGGAGGAGGCAAAGCGCCCCCATCCCCAGGGGGCCGAGCCCCGCGCCGCCTCCTGGCCTCGTGCAAGCGCGGCTGGTCCTGATGCTGCAGGGCCGGTGCAGTATTTTGCAGCGGCGCCTCCGGATTGGCCGAGCCTCCCGCGGTGACGTCAGCGCCCAGCCCGGGTGCAGCAGGCGCCCCCGATAAAACCCGCCGGCAGAGCCCGGCCGCCTCCTCCAATCGCTCCGCGCCCACCGCTCCTGCCGCTGCCCGCTCGCCCGCCGCCTCCAGCCCACCGCCGCAGCAGCAGCCCCGCCGCCGGTGCAGCATGAGAGAGATCGTGCACATCCAGGCGGGCCAGTGCGGCAACCAGATCGGAGCCAAGGTAAACGGGGCGGGAGGCGGGAGCCGTGCCGAGGCAGAGGGCTCAGGCGCGCGGGGCCCGTCTGCACCGCTCTCTGGCCCGGACCCGTCTGTGCGCGCGGACGGCGGTCTTTCGGCTTGGCAAGACGGGGCTGGTTCTGGCCTGGGTTCCTGCGGGGCGATGCCCGGGGGAAGGGCGTGGGCTGAGGGGGGCCGAAGAGGGGCTCCCCCTCCCTCGCCGCCTCTCAAAGACAAAGCGGGGAGTGGTCTCGCTGCCCTGCTGCCGCCGCCACATCTAGGCAGCCGAAAGACCCCCGAATCGCAAGAACAAAGGCGCGTGCCGGCAGCCTTGACCTTGGGGAGGCCAGAAGCTGAAGGTACCCTTGGCCTGTCGGCTCCCTTCTCCCCCGCGACCCCTCCCTCCCTCTCTCTCGCCCCTCTCCTATTCCGAGGAGGGCGACTCCCTTCTTCCCTTAACCTGGAACGAGGGCGGCGTTCGGCTACTTTGTCCCGCGCCTCGGTCCCCGGAGCTGCGGAGCTGCGGAGTGGAAAGGGAAGAAGGAGGGTCCTTAAGGACTGCTCCACCTTGGCAGGCGGCGCTGAGCGAAGGCAGGGACTCGTTCTCCCTGTAACGGAGCAACTTTTCACCCCCAGGACACCGCGGCCGCAGACAAAGAGCTGGGGGACCGATGAGCACCCGCTGTCTGCAAGGACGGGCGCTGCCAGAACAGGTTCCCCCCCCCCCGCGCCTGCCTGGGGTAGTGCTGCTAGTGGGAAGGGCTGTGTCCTGGGGAAACGGGGAGTCTTCTCTGGGCAGAGAGTGAGTGGATGCCTGGGCGGGGCAGCTGAGGGCTTCTGAAAGGGCCGCGGCACCAGCCACCGCCGGGACTCAGTGCCACGAAGCTGGCTAATCGTCCCCCGTCCCCTGCCCTGCCCCACCCCCGCCAGACACTTGTGCCGGCTTCGAATAAAAAGACCAACGCCCTGCAGTGAGATCTCTCCCCTGAAGGCTCTGTCTATCCCCGTGGGTGCAGGAGCACAGCAGACTGAAATCAAATCAGCCCTCCGGAGCACTTCTGCAGCTGAGCCTGGAGGCCCTCCCACCCGCCCTCCGTGGGGGAAAGACAGCCTGCCTTTATACTGGGGGGGGGACTCCCCGCCCAGCCCAGGAGCCTCTGGTGAATAATGAGCCCATCTTTTCTTCCCCCACGCCCACGCCCACCCCTTGGTTTCGTTTGTGACAAAGCAGCTCACGGTCTTTCAATCTGGCCTTCTGAGATAGGGGTGGCTTTGCCCCACCTCTGCAGCACGAAAATCTCAGGGTCCAGGGGGTGCTCCACAACAAAGAAACTTTGTAAAAGAAGCATTATTATTATTATTATTATTATTATTATTATTATTATTATTCTATATCACAACTTCAGTGAGAGACAAGTATCTCATGAAATACCAGAGTCTTCAATCTGAGATTTTACCTAATTCTGAATTAAGCTTCACTGCAAACAAATTACATGGAAATGTTGAACAACACTGTTTAAATTGCCATTGTTACATAGTCTTAGTCCCCCCCTCCCCCCTTGAGATGCACCAGGGAGGTTGGTAGCCTGTCATGAGTAGTGACACTCGGGAAGGGGTGGGGGAAGCAGGTTTTTTTCCATGGGCTATCGAAGCAGCCTCATGCATATGCTAATTATGATGAATAATCCATTGCAAACTCACAGGCCCTGTAACTGAGAATTGGATCAATGCAGGACTGAGATTGTCCGCTCCATGTCCCCAGTCCATAGGAAGGAGATTTAAGAGGGATTTTTGAGGGTCACCTTTAACTATTATGGCTGGACTCCCACGTCAGGAAAGGAGTTTTGCTGCAGAATACAGAGGATCTGATAAGCCTTTAGCAAAGCAATGACCGTTTCCACAAGGGCAGCTATTGCTGCTTATTCCTGCCATGTAGCTGGCTCTTCATTTTAACGTATCTTACAACTCTATGGAAGCCACCCAGTTGGGCCGGGCTGAAGTTGCAGAAGAAGCTGCCGTTGGCTCATACTCTCTGCCTGTCTCCCTTGCTTGGGCCCTAGCAGAGGAATGTGATCCCACTGGAATCTCTCAGCCTGTGAGCCGCTGGGCACCTGGGGGTTCCATGTCCCAGATCAGAAGCTTTTTCCCTGCTAAGGTAGCAGGCCAGCTCGCAGAAAGGCCTGTCCTCAATCTCCCTGAAGTTCTGGGCTCACTTGTTAAAGACAAAAGAACGTTTAGAACTCTGGAAGACCCTTTCACGTATCTGCAATTTCCCATTCTTCTACATCGCTTTTAGAAACAAATTTCTGGCAATGTTCCTAGTGCAGGATCTGTTCAGGGGAATCAGTCCGGCCATGTGTGGACACTCACACCACTCCTGACCTTGCCAATGAGGGACCGCTCTCTGGTAATCACAGCTCCATCTGCTAGGGATGGGTAGCACTGAGGACCAGCCTCTTGCCTTTGCCTTCCCTGATCCGCAAACCGCTTAAGGATGATGCAGTCTCCTCCACCTTCACTTCCTCCTAATTCCTTAGTGAAAGAGTTGACTCTTTAAATTAATAAAGAATTCCAGCCAAGGAGGCTGTGGCTGTCTCCTTTGGGAATGCTGCTTGGTCCTTGTTTACGTGATCAAGCCTTGGTTCCAAGTGTTAGAAACCGGATCCTGGTGAGTTGTTGCCCTTCAAGGCCCTCGGGGGAAAATGTGACGCTCTTGCTGCAGTCCGCAGCAGACTGTTGATCCAGGTGTATTTGCACCAATACCCAGAAGTCATGTGCTTTATCTCTCAATTGGATTAGTCTGCAGAAATGGATCTGCTTTCCTGGATCTTATTTCAAAGCAAAATGCTCTGTTCCTTTTTCAGGATGTACTTGGTAGCCTAACTGGCTTTCGGACTGTAGCCAGGTTGCCTTTACAGCTAAGCAACGCAGAAGGCTGCAGGGCATGTTGAGGGCTAACAGAAGCCCCACAGGAATGAAGCCTCCCTCCCCGGTTGGCTGCGGTGTGATATCTCCCCTGTAGGAGACAAGCCAGGAATGTCTTCAAGGCGCCAGAAAGGGTGGTTTCAGCACCATGGCCAGGTCCCTGGGCTAGCCCACATTGCTCCTGCGGAAGGAGGGGTTGGCTTGGGCTGGTTGTGCAAAGCCTGTTGAGTTTTTGGAGGTTTGGGGGGGAAAGGTTGCAAACTGGGCGGCTTGGCAAAAGGAGGACACAACAGGAGCAACTTGGAATGTTTTTGCAAAGGATAACTGAGCAGAATGAGTGTTCTAGTGGTGCTCTGATTCCAGTTTCCAACTGTTCAAAACATCAGAATCGTGTATCTCAGTTTTTCCTAACCGCCTCTTGTTCTTTTCTCAGTTCTGGGAGGTGATCAGCGATGAGCATGGGATAGACCCCAGTGGGAACTATGTCGGCGACTCCGACCTGCAGCTGGAAAGGATCAGTGTGTACTACAACGAAGCCTCCTGTAAGCTCTGCTCCCGGCCTGATCAGTGTTTTCCGATGCCGAGAACTTCCTCCTGGGCCCTTCGTGGAAACTACACAGGACGACTGTCGCTACCAGCCCATTAGACAGATAGGTCCTCCCCACAGGCACTTTCAATGCTAGCAGGGGGGAAATGAAGCCTGCGCACAGGAGGTCTCACCATAGTTTTTACCTAGTCCGCGCTTGGGGATCCTCAAGGTGCTGGTGCTGAGAACTAGGAGGTGGAACAAGGGTCCCCAAACTCGGGAGGGGAGTCACTGGGCCAGGCATCTTTTCAACATAGCACTGTCAGCAGAAGGAAGCATGAAGGGGTGGTAAGGACCATGAGAGGCTTGGAGCCCTCCTGGGTAGGTTTTTTGGTGCAACTCTTGGCAAAGGAACTCTTGGATTGTCCCGTAGCACAGGGGTCCCCAACCGTAGCAACTTGAAGATGTGTGGACTTCAACTCCCAGAATTCCCTAGCCAGCGTTGCTGGCTGGGGAATTCTGGGAGTTGAAGTCCACACATCTTCAAGTTGCTACGGTTGAGGAACACTGCCCTAGCACAAAGCACTTGTTGAGGGACCAAGCTCTACTTTCATAGGCTCAGTCCAGGGGGGTGTAAGAAGAGGGGAGGGGGGAACCAGGTTGAATGAATGCAAGTGCCTGTTTGGCTGAGAAACCCCCTAGGTTAGTCCATTCAAGTGTTCTTTGTCCTTCCAGCTCACAAATACGTCCCCAGAGCCATCCTGGTGGACTTGGAACCTGGCACCATGGACAGTGTTCGCTCGGGCGCCTTTGGACACCTCTTCAGACCAGACAACTTCATCTTTGGTATTGCCCCCCTTTGTGCTCCTCTTGCCCAGGTCTCCCTCCCTCCCTCCCTCGCTTAGCCTCCAGTTCTACACCCTGGAGAGGGCAGAGCTTCTCTTCAGACTTGTTTCATTCAGCCCGCTGGGAGGTGGATGGAGTTGCACCTGTGGATCAGGAAGACTGGGGAGGCCATGGTGGGGGTGGTGATTCTGAAGGGGAACCAGCTAGGCCAGAGGCTGGAGAGGCACAGAAACTCCAGCTTAGACTAGGGTTGCTCCTCGATGCCTTCTTGGTCTTTGAGGCAGAATCAGATACTTTTACGCAAGGAATAATGCAGGCTGGCGGCCAAGCACATGGGTATCTAAGTCTCTTCCTTCACAGGTCAAAGCGGTGCTGGGAACAACTGGGCTAAGGGGCATTACACGGAAGGCGCCGAGTTGGTGGACTCCGTCCTGGATGTGGTGAGAAAGGAATGTGAAAACTGCGACTGCCTGCAAGGCTTCCAGCTCACTCACTCCCTCGGTGGGGGCACAGGCTCTGGCATGGGGACCCTCCTTATTAGCAAAGTCCGTGAAGAATACCCAGACCGGATCATGAACACTTTCAGCGTGGTGCCTTCCCCCAAAGTCTCTGACACCGTGGTGGAGCCTTACAACGCCACCCTGTCTATCCACCAGCTGGTGGAGAACACAGACGAGACCTACTGTATCGACAACGAAGCCCTCTATGACATTTGCTTCCGGACCCTCAAGCTGGCCACTCCCACCTATGGGGACCTCAACCACCTGGTTTCTGCCACCATGAGTGGGGTGACCACCTCTCTGAGGTTCCCGGGGCAGCTCAATGCGGATCTGCGCAAGTTGGCTGTCAACATGGTTCCCTTCCCTCGCCTCCACTTCTTCATGCCTGGCTTTGCTCCCCTGACGGCCCGCGGGAGCCAACAGTACCGAGCCCTGACTGTGCCTGAGCTCACGCAGCAGATGTTTGATGCCAAGAACATGATGGCAGCCTGCGATCCCCGCCACGGGCGCTACCTCACCGTGGCCACAGTCTTCAGAGGACGCATGTCCATGAAAGAGGTGGATGAGCAGATGCTAGCGATCCAGAGCAAGAACAGCAGCTACTTTGTGGAGTGGATCCCCAACAACGTCAAGGTGGCTGTGTGCGACATCCCGCCCCGTGGCCTGAAGATGTCCTCCACCTTCATTGGCAACAGCACCGCCATCCAGGAGCTCTTCAAGCGCATCTCGGAGCAGTTCACGGCCATGTTCCGGCGCAAGGCCTTCCTCCACTGGTACACCGGGGAGGGCATGGACGAGATGGAGTTCACCGAGGCCGAGAGCAACATGAACGACCTGGTCTCGGAGTACCAGCAGTACCAGGATGCCACCGCTGAAGAGGAAGGGGAGATGTATGAAGATGACGAGGAAGAGTCTGAAGCCCAGGGTGCTAAGTGAGGGGCCTGGGTGGCAACCAAGACACGGTCCCGTGGCCCACATTCATCTGCCAACTTTGTTCCCCATTTGCTGAGTTTTAGGCAACCGGCTTCTAGCTGCTTCTGATCCAAGGGTTCCAAAACTTAAAAATTCAGTATTTGACCATCTTTTCCCCCTGCTCCTCAATCTCCAGTTTTATGAGTTAGTGCAAATCCCTCTGTTCGTCACTTTGATAACTTCAAGGACCCTGTTCTTTACTTTTTACTGGTCTGTGTCTATTTTTATGTTTTGGAATACTTAATAAATTTATTGCTGTCCAGATTGTGGGCTGTCTGCTTTCTACCACTTGGAGGGTTGGGTGGCTGGGTCAGGAAATACGGAAGTTTGAGATGCCCGTTCCTTTGTTCCCTGTTTGGGTGAGCTCACCTCTCTGGGAGGCAAGATATGATGCCTAGAGATACTGTATGCCCTGAGTGCTTCCGGGAACCCAGCATTGCCTCCTGAGAGGAGACACCCAGGAATGGCTGGTTGGGACCATCTAGACCAGAGCTTTCCAAACTGTGTGTCGCGACATGTTAGTGTGTCGGCTGCAGTGTCTGGGTGTGTTGCGGCTGCTGCCTCTGAGCCCTGCCAGGATTCTGCGCAGGTCCTAGTGCCTGCCTTGTGCCTTGCTGCCTCCAAACCTGCTGTGATTCTGCGCAGGTCCTAGTGCCTGCCTTGTGCCCTGCTGTAAGAGTGTGTCGAGAAATGATGCATGTCTAAAAAGTGTGTCACCAACATGAAAAGTCTGGAAAGCTCTGCTCTAGACTGTCACAACCTGACTGCAGCCTCTGATAGCCAGCAGCAATCTCTTTACCTGCTCGTGGTCACCAGCCAGAAGATGCTGAGCTGTTTGAGCCCAGTCCCTGCAGGCCCATCCCTGGCTCTTGCTGAGAAAGTGGCCTCTGCTTGCATAGTGTTGATGGAAGGGCTGCCTGGCAGGTTCTGGAGACAAGTCAAAGGGACCAGGGGCTGGATGCAAGGAGTGTGATCTGCTTGTAGGGCAAAGGGATCACTGTCCTGGCCTCTTCTGTGTCTGCCATGGGGCAAGAGCGGGAGGTCACTTGAGTCGAACCGCGTGGGTCAGCAACGTTAGCAGCATCCTTGACCTTGAAGTTTGGATTGGCTGAATATGTACAGCAGACCTGAGATAGGTGGGATGGGCTACCTCAGGTTAACCTGCCTCCATCCTCTCGGAACAACTTGCCCTGCAGGTGGGAAGAGGAGGCATTTCATGAGGAAAAAAATCTCCCTCTCTAGTAGCCGTTGCCATGTTCTCAATGCCCTTCACTTTATACCTGTCCTGTGGGTGAGGAGGCTGCCGCGTCTGGGCAAGTCCCCACCTTCCTTTCCTGCCGCCCCTTTGAGGTTCCTTCATTTTTGCTGCCAGGGAGAAGCACAGCGCTCCGGTCGCTCGGGCTCTCCGCCTCCCTGTGCTACGGCCTGAGTTAGCAGTGGCTTCTGTGCCGGTCCTTCGCCGTTCTTCATTCGCAGAGACACAAGGAGCTACCTTTTCCAGGTCCACTGAGCCCAGAAAGGTTGGTCACTGAGGAGAAGCAGCTCCTGGGGTTTCAGAGAAGTGTGAAAGAGCACATTCTGCCCATTGCTCTAGAGAAAATGTTTCTCAGCGGGTGTGCTTTGCTTAAAGCACTGAGGCCCAGGGGCGCCAACGACATTCTGGCTTAGCCTGTGCGAGTCTGTTTCAGGAAACCATCAAGGATCTTCTGGTTGCAAGTCTTCCTTTCTGCCACGGTCTTTCTTTAGGAAGGCAGGCTGGGGGCGAGTGAGCAGCCCAGCACCCCTGGGGCTGTGTCAAAGGGCCCAGCAGTCCCCTTCCTCCCTCTGGCCAGGCGGAGCTTCCATCCCATTCCTTCCCACGGGAACCCTGATGCACACCACTGAGGACGGCACCCGGCTGTCTTCCCCCCCCCCCCCGGTCTGTCCCAAGGAGGGAGAGCCATGGCTGCAGCACGGGGAAGGCTCCCTGGAGGGGGGGTCAGAAAGGTCAAGACGGCACTTGCAAGTGATGCACACGTGTAAAAGGAGTTCTGTCTGACAAACAGGGGGAGGGAGGGAGGGAGGGAGGGAGGGAGGGAGGGGGAGAGGCAAGATCAGATTTATTTACTGAATGTGTATCTCCACCAGTAGCACAAGATTCACGCTGTTGCTTGAATAAAAACAGGAAAAATAATTTTCAGAGCCAGTGTGGTCTACTGGTGAAGGTGCTGGGCTAGAAACCAGGAGACTGAGAGTTCTAGTCCCGCCTCAGGCGTGAAAGCCGGCTGGGTGACCTTGGGCCAGTCCCTGACTCTCAGCCCTAGGAAGGAGCCAATGGCAAACCAGGAGACTGAGAGTTCAAGTCCCACCTTAGGCACGAAGCCAGCTGGGTGACCTTGGGCCTGTCCCTCCCTCTCAACCCTAGGAAGGAGCCAATGGCAAACCAGGAGACTGAGAGTTCTAGTCCTGCCTTAGGCACGAAGCCAGCTGGGTGACCTTGAGCCAGTTACTTTCTCTCAGCCCTAGGAAGGAGCCAATGGCAAACCAGGAGACTGAGAGTTCTAGTCTTGCCTTAGGCACGAAGCCAGCTGGGTGACCTTGGGCCAGTCCCTCCCTCTCAACCCTAGGAAGGAGCCAATGGCAAACCAGGAGACTGAGAGTTCTAGCCCCGCCTGAGGCGTGAAAGCCGGCTGGGTGACCTTGGGCCAGTCCCTGTCTCTCAGCCCTAGGAAGGAGCCAATGGCAAACCAGGAGACTGAGAGTTCTAGTCCCGCCTGAGGCCTGAAAGCTGGCTGGGTGACCTTGGGCCAGTCCCTCCCTCTCAGCCCAACACACCTCACAGGGTTGCTGTTGTGGGGAAAATAGGAGGAGGAAGGAGTATTAGGCATGTTCGCCACCTTGAGTTATTTATAAAAATAATAAAGGCGGGATAATAAAGAAATAAATTTAGCAATAAAAGGAACTCCTTGCTAAAGCCACAAAAGTAACCCTACCAGGACTACTGCGCCTCCCCGCTCCCCTGGATGAGCCAATTCACCTTTTCAACTGAAAGTTTTATGTTATGGAAGTGCCTCATCACACAGGATAGATGGGTTTCTGCTGCAGGCCTTTGTCTGTTTCCTGGCACTTGCAATGCCCACTCTTGCCACTGCCAACGTGTTCTCAAAGAGACAGATGTACCAACACCAAGAATATTGACTGGAAACCAAGGAAGTGTCCTGAAAGTCCCTTTATGGCACTCCAAAGAAGACATTTATTTTATTTATTTATTGTTTAAATTTGTATTACCGCCCATCTCCTCCAGCCAGAGGACTCTGGGCGGTTATTATTATTATAATAATTTATTATTATAAATTATTTTTCCTGTTTTCATCTCCAGGTATGTTTCCTCTTTGGCCTTGACCCACCCTGAGAAGGACCTGTTCTGACATTTCTGTTAAAATGAGTGAATGAATCAATCACGCTCTAACCATGCAGTCAGACACGACTGTGCAGGGGAAACCTTTGCCTTTTCTAACCAGATGTATTCCTGAGAAAACAAGCTTCAGGCTCCCTAAACTGCTTTTGAAAGGGGGGGAACAGAGCTTTTCCTTCCCCTCCCTCAGCTCCAGACGGGCAGGTGAGGCTGCCAGTGGCTGCCCATCCTGTTCCGTCCAGTCCGGAGGCCCCAAACCTCGGGGCAAGCAAGCACGGCTGTGGGGAATGAGCCGGAGGTTGCCACCTGCTTGGCCCCAGGGGCCCCAGGGCAAGCAGCGCTGCTGGGTTCACCCTCAGGCTTACTGACTAATCCCTGGCTGGGTTTGCACCCGTGTCCCCTTCAGGGCCACTGCTGGGCTTGGGAGCAGCTTCCGGCTCATCCTGTGCAGAGAAAGGGGGGGGGCTCCCCTTCCTCAGCCAGACGGTGTCCCTCGGGGCCCTGCCTTGGCCCGCTGCTGTGACCTCAATGCGAAACCATGGGGCTTCCTTCAGGGCTCTCGAGTGGGGTGCCACCCGTCTGCTGATGCCACCAGCTCTACCAGTCCCTCCCATCGGTTAGCAATTAGCAGGACCTTTGGCAGTTGCCCCACTCGGTCAGGGGACAGCTGGAATGACATCCAGAGGAGACCGAAACTGTTCCTAAGCGGGCAACTGGACTTGGGGACTGAGAGAAGGATGGGGCAGCACCTAACCCGGGGTGGGCTCCTTGCATCGGTTTGCTTTACATTTTATACCCTGCTTTTTTAAAAAATAATTTAAAGCCACCTTGAGCGTTGGAATAAACAGGCCGGTGGAGATAAAGTCGATAATGATAGATGATGATAGATGATGATGATGATGATGATGATGATGATGATGATGATGATGGAGACCACGCGAAGCCCTAGGTTAGGGCCAGGAGCTGCTCTTGGCCCTTGGCTTTGGCCGGGCCAGCGCTGCGGGGCGGGGAAACGCGCGACCCCCGCGGCAGCGGACAGACGGGCACGCGAGCTGCAGCGGTTGGCCGGGCTCCTCCGGGCCGCGCGGGGGCAGCAGCGGGCGGCGCGGGTGGTTTGGGCGGCGCTCGGCGGCGGCCGGCTCGGCGGGCCGCGGGCTACAATGTAGCGAGCGGAGGAAGCGGCGCGTCCGGGCCAGCCGAGGGCAGCCGGGCCGGGCCGGGCCGGGCCCCTCCCCATGGGCACGCAGGTAAGGGCCGCGGCGGAAGCCCTCCTCGCCCGGCCAGGCGGGCGCGCCCCCTCTGCGTCTGGGCTCCCGCGGAACAGCCCGGCTGTGGCCGCCCGGGCCTCGCAGCAGTCCCGGCGCTCGCGGAGAGGGGACGAGAGCGGCGGCCGCGGCGGTTGCCGCTGCCCCCCTCTCAGCGCCCGAACCGGCTCGGTCATCTATATTAGCGAATTTATCTCCGCCGGGTGCCTTCCACATGGGGGGCTCTTCGCATCCGGCGCCCTGCCGGACAACCGCGGGCCTCCGTCTGGGCGGGATCGGCCTCCCTGCCTTCGGCTCGGGTGGCGCTTCCGCATTGTGTGCCTCCCTCCCGCTGCCGAAGATAGGCGGCCCTTCGGAGGCAGGTTCACACGACAGTTTCTGGCTTTGCAGGGAACGTTCAGCTGCCAGCTAACCAGGTGGGCTGAGCTGGCACAACTGACCAAGCCACCCTATCAGACAGCAGCCAAGAGCAAAGTAACCGGGTTAAGATCAGGCTGGGCGCACTGTGCGCCGTACCTGACCTGGTTACCCTGTTAGGCCAAGCCAGTATGGCCACCCGCCCGATCCCCTGGAACCATGCTTGCAGCTGGGCAGGGCTCAGCACTCCTGCCTCCCTCGCTCCCCCCGTTGCCTGCTTGGGCTGCCTGCTTCCCTCCATGGGGTCTTCCAAGTGGCCTGTTTGGTGGCAACATTTTGGGCCCCTTTTTTTGCCCTCTGGGCTGTGGAGGAACCAGGGTTCACATATGGGCTGAAAGCCACGTTCCCCCAACTGGTCTGCAGGCCAGGAGCAGGGCAGGCCCCTTGGGGTCTGGAAACCCGGACCTGGGATGACTATCCTGAACTGAGCTGCTGAGTTCACACATGTTAAGCCCTCACGGGATTTGTTTTGGTTGAAAGCCTTGTTTTGAATTTGATACAACATTCCAATTCTCCTTCAAGGCATTCTGGGGGCTGCTGTTGAAAAGCTCAATCTGTTGCTGAGCTGGCGGTGGCCCTGAAGCCATCCAGCAGCGCCTCAGTGGAAACAGCAGGGCCTTTAATGCCCCCCCGGGGGGGGGGGAGTGGGAAGAGCTGCATCATCGCCAGGAAGACTTTCTGGGTAATGCTCCTTCCGGCTGAGAGAGAGGCTCAGCAAAGCAAAGAGGCTCTGGATGATGTCATTTTAAAAGCTCCTTGAGGAAATGGGGCAGAACAAAGAGACAACATGCAGAGTGAGGGTTCTTTCTGAGTTCTTTCTCAGACCCCCAATATAGAGGGAGCGTCACAGGAGCATATCCCTTTTTTCTTTTTTGTCCTGCCAGACTATTTCTTTTGCCATCCAGGGCACATTCATGCTGTGCTGGTTTCAAACTCATTCAGCTCCCTTCCCTCCTTTGTCTGCCGGGAGCTCCCTAAATCCGCCTTGGTAATTGTACAATTAAGCTCCAAATTCTTTTCCTGGAGGGAGGCAGTCCTAGAGTTGAAGATCACAGGGCGCTGGAGCTGGGTTTTAAAAACTCTCTGTGGGGCAGCTGTGCCCCAAATTGCCAGTACCTCTGAGCTGCATCAGTGGTCCTTCCCTGTTAGACCGGGCGGGCGGGCAGGCGGGCAGGGGGGGAGGATAGGGCAGCCCTGCTCTTTCTGGATCCCTAACACATTCCTGGGACATGACTGGCAGGAACCGTGTTGCTCCAGAAAGTGCCTCTCAACTGTCCAGCCAGATTTGTGCATGACTCTGCAAAGCGCACGGGGACCATCCAAGCTGGCAGAACTGGCTTTTCTGCCTCCCAGGATGTCAACAAGGCCTGAGAGTCTGGAAGGATCTGCTGGAGAGCTGGCGCTGTGTGGGAGGCACTCCAGTAGCTTTCGGCAGGCTGAGACCTGGCCTTGGGCTGGGCGTGCTTTGCCCCACGCGTGACGGCCCTTCGCCCTGACCTTTGCTTCCAGCAGGTTGGACTGCTATGGAATATGACGAGAAGTTGGCCCGTTTCCGGCAGGGCCACCTCAACCCGTTCAACAAGGCCCTGCTGCAGAATCGGCAGGACCAGAAGACAGGAGCCGGAGAGGACTTTCCACAGAAAGGTGAGTTGTCCCCTTCCTCACCTCCTCCCTGGGCAGGACTGGATCCAGCAGGATTTTCCGTCCCTTACGACTGGATCAATACCCCTTGGAAACCTGAGGACAGGCTTTCCCTGGTGAAGGCCGGGATTTCCCATAAGCCTCAGCCTTGGTGGTGACTCCAAGGCCAGTGTCCCGCCCTTTCCTGGTCCAGCTGCTGGAGACAGAAGACCGTCACGGCCCTGAAAATCCGGAGGCTGCTATGCAACCTTGATTTCTTAAGCAGAGCCGCAGAGGCCTGCTTGCTGGCCAGCCAAAGCCTTTGCTACAAGCTGACCTGCCCTCAAAAGAAGTGGGTCATCCCGTTTTCCGGCATGGACATCCTTGTTCTGTGGGCTTCCTCCTGCCTTCGAGAAGGGGAGCCAGTCTGGAGTAGACGCTCTGGCCAGCTGGCAGGGGGCTTCAGGCTACGGAAAGCAGGAAGCCGTGACCTTTGGCCTCTGGCAGACTAGGCACACGGAGGGCTTGGGCCAGATGCTCCCTGCAGACAAAGGTTGCGGGACTCTCCGTCCTCCTGTGCTGTCAGAGGTAGATCTCTCCTGGCAGTGCTCTGCGTGTCGAGCAGGCTTGTCTGAAGGGCTGACCAAGTCCGCTGTTTTTCTCTCTCCCCCCCCTCCTCCCCCATGTAGACCTGAATCTGGGATTGTCCCCAGAAGAGCCCGTGTTCCACTGCTCAGAACGCGCCATGGACTTGGGCCTGGCGGAGGATCACTTCTCGCGCCCGGTGGTGAGAAGGCAGCGCTGGGTTTGACCGGCTGCGCTGGCTCGGACAGGCAGCTGCAGACTGCGCCGAACGCCTCTACAGGGGGTGGGGGTGGGGTGGGGATACTGCGGTGCCTCTGCAGGCCAGGAACTCCCGGGCTCGAGCCTGAGCTGCGTTCGTGCCCCCGTCTCCTGCCTCCCGGGCCTGGTCTTGCCCGGCTGCTCCTGCCCCTCCCGACAGCCTGCCGCCCGCCCGCCCGCTTGGCAGAGGCTGGACGCCCCTCGGTGGGCTGCGGTTCTTCTTCTGCAGGGTCTGTTCCTGGCCTCGGACGTGGAGCAGCTGCGGCAGGCAATCGAGGAGTGGAAGCAGAGGATCCTGGAGCTCCCGGACAACTCCGAGAAGCAGAAGGAGGCCGTGGTGCGGCTCATCCATCTGAGGCTCCGGCTCCAGGAGCTGAAGGTGCGGAACTGGCCGGAGATGGCCGCTGCCTGGCGGGGCCCCCCCCCGGGGGCTGGAGATGGGCGGTGGGCTGCGCTTGCTTGCTCCGGCAGAGGCTCTCCAACAGCTGGGTCCTTGGGAGGCCCTGCCATTGCTCAGCCTCCGTTTCCCACTCCAAGGAGAGGAGGGGAGACGGCAGGGCTTCCCCTCCCCTCCGCTGAACGGCCCCAGTCCCTGCCGCGATGCCTCACGGGACCAAGGAGGAGGGCTCTCGGCTTGCAGGGCACCGGCCCCACGCTTGGGCTCCGAGACCAGGACAGGGGGGCCAAAGCGGGGGGTGGGGGCGGCTACATATTAGATTCCCCAGATCTGATGTTCTGGAAGTACGAGGATCCTTCAGAGCTTTGCTTCCCAGATGGGTTGGATTACGTCCCACATCTCCCTTGCCAGCAAGTGGTTTGTTGCCCCACATTGTGCTAGAGAAGAAGGGTCTTCCCTGCCGTCTGCCCACTGCCGCTTTGCAGCCTTCTGGGACAAAGCGCAGGGCTCCGGCTGGTGGGTGCCAGGGGGAAGGCCTGTGACCGCCCTGCCGTCTGCCCACTGCAGGACCCCAGCGAGGATGAGCCCAACATCCGGGTGATCCTGGAGCACCGCTTCTACAAGGAGAAGAGCAAGGGCGTGAAGCAGACGTGCGACAAGTGCAGCACCCTCATCTGGGGGCTCCTCCAGACCTGGTACACCTGCACGGGTGAGCCTCCCCCTCCCCCGCCGTGCCACGGGGCCTGCGCTACGGCTTGCCTTTCTGTCCCACGGGCGGAGCAGGACGACGGCAGGCGTGGCTCCCCCTGAAACGCGGAGCCATCCTGAGGACGGTGCAGAGTCACCGGGGGTTCTTCCCAGCCGTCGTGTCTGTAATCGCTCGTACACCCCCTCTATCCCACCCCGTGATTTCAGAGGCCGGCAGCCCCCTCTGCTTTTTTTTTTGGTACTCTGAGGCGGCTTGAGATTAGGGAGCTGCGCGGCGTCCCAGGAAAGGAGGCCGGGCCCCGTGCTTGTGTCACTGTGGCGTTTCCTCTCGCTCCTCCCAGGCTGCTCCTATCGCTGCCACAGCAAGTGCCTGGACCTCATCACCAAGCCGTGCGTGCGCTCCAAGGTCAGCCACCGGGCCGAGTACGAGCTAAGCATTTGCCCGGAGACGGGGCTGGACAGCCAGGACTACCGCTGTGCCGAGTGCCGGGCGCCCATCTCTCTCCGTAAGTCTGGGGACAGCGAGGCTCCGGCGGGGGGGGGGGGAGGCTGAATCGGAAGAGCGGCCCCAGGACGGAGCTCACGCTTTGCGCGGGATCCTTCCCGGTCAGCAAAGGGCTTGGAAAGGAGCATTTCCAGCCCGGTGGGTCTCACAATCAGACGTGACTTCTGGGCTGCCCGCTCTTGCTCTGGCGGTCTGGAGGGCGCTGACGGGGGAAGGCTGGGGTCCACGTCGTCTAAGGTGGCGCTTTACTGCCCCAGTGACTGGAACCTGCCCGGCCTCCCAAGGCCTCGCTGCCCCCCTGACTCCCGCTCCTTCCTGCTACAGGTGGAATCCCAGGTGCGGCCCGGCAGTGCGACTACACAGGCCTCTATTACTGCAGCAGCTGCCACTGGAACGACCAAGCCGTCATCCCTGCCAGGGTTATCCACAACTGGGACTTTGAGCCCCGCAAGGTGAGGGGGGGCGAGGGGGTGGAGGATGAGGCTTCCCCCAAGCAGAGGCGGGCAGGGGAGGGGAGCTGCAAGGGGCAGCCGCGTTAGGGAGGGTCCAGGAGATGGCGGAGCCCTTCCACGCTGCCTGCTTCAACGGGCAAGTGCGATTTGCAGGTGTCTCGGTGTAGCATGCGCTACTTGGTGCTGATGGTGTCCCGGCCAGTCCTCAGATTGCGGGAGGTCAACCCTCTTCTCTTCAATTACGTTGAGGAGCTGGTGGAGATCCGGGTGAGTATCTGAAGGGGCGGGAGTTGGGCACGCGGGTGCTGAAGCATCGCGTCTTGTGCTGGCGTTCTCACGCCAGAACAGAAGGAGGGTTTGGGCCAGGAGTGCTCAGCCAGGTCCTCCCTCCGTCCTCCCTTCAGAAACTGCGCCAGGACATCCTGCTCATGAAGCCGTACTTCATCACCTGCAAGGAGGCAATGGAGACCCGGCTGCTGCTCCAGGTCGGCTGCCCAGCGGAACTCTTTGAAGCCCGGGGGGGGTGGGGGGTTGCACAGCCGGACCGGAGCTGCTCTGCTTCCCTAGGCGGGAGCTGGAGGGCATGAAGAGACCGCTTGGCCCAGCGCTGCCCGGCCTCCTCGGTAACACCCCCCCCCCAGTCTTCATCTTCACTCTCCTCCCCACCTCTGCATTTTCCCACGGGCAGGGACACTAAGCTGTTGTGCCCGCTCTTCAGCTGCAGGACCGGCAGCACTTTGTGGAAAACGATGAGATGTACTCCCTGCAAGACCTGATCGATGTCAGTGCCGGGCGCCTCAGCTGCTCCCTGACGGAGATCCACACGCGCTTTGCCAAGCACATCAAACTGGACTGTGAGGTAAGGGTGGGCGGGAAGCAGCAGTCCCAGCAGAGAAGAGATCCTCTCGTAGAGAGGCTAGCGGCCGGAAGAGGGCCCTGGAAGGCCTCGTGCTTGCTGCCAGCTGCTGCGGGGTTTGAATAAAAGTAGGAATAAGCTGGTGCAGAGAGTAAGGAAGATCACCTTGGTGGAGATATGCAGGACCTGTTCCCTAGCAGAAGGGTCTGAAACGGTTTTTTTAAAGTCTAGAACTACAAGGTAACATCCAGAAGAGAATCAGGCAGACGCCTCCCTGATTCAGAGGAGGAGGAGGAGGAGGCGGTGCAGCACAACCAGACTGGAAAGATTCTGCTATTATGGTCAATCTCAATAAACGTAGTTTTAGCCTTCCTGGGGAGTTGATTTCCTGGTCTGGTCTGCCTAGCGGGGCTGACATCCTGTGAATCTTTTACTCCATTTGCTTATTTTCTTTTGGTGGCCAACTAGACCTTGCTGGAAGCCACTGACAGGACAGAAAACCAGTCCGTTCCCCTACAGAATGAGGCATCTGGCATTCCTCAGTGCCCTGCCTCAGCAGAGGAGCTTCAGGCTTTGTGACTTCCTCTCTTGTGCTGGGAAAACCTGCTTCTTCCAATAATTGTGATGGCGGACAACGAGAAGGAGAAAACATGGACATCACTAAACCGGGGGATTTACTCTCGTTTGACAGGGACACCAGCTTAGATGGTTTTAAAAGGGAATGAGGTGGATTCAGGAATGACGAGGTCTCAGTGCCCGTCAGTCACAGCTGCCACGCAGTCCTCCCAACCCTAGGGATCTTCTTATATCTTAGTAGACCCCGGTGGCTTCTACCAGCCGACTTGCCTCTGCTAAGCTAGGGGCCCACCATTCCTGGTACGGTCTTACATGCTTTCTGTTGTTCTGCCATCGGTCCTTTTCCTCAGATGCCCCAGGTTCAAGTCTTTTGAGATGCTGACCTTGCTGGTTTTTGGTTTTCAAGAAACAATCTAAAATATCTCTATCATGTTGAGCTCTATCATGTATGTTCTCCTTTCTTCCGTTAAATTTCCTTTTCCTTAGAATATTTTGTGGTGGAAAATTCTCCCCCCCCCCCGGTCGTATTTAGCACCCCGTTGTGTGTCTTTGTGGGTGTTGCAGGTATTTGGTACCTGGCAGCACAGGGTGGGAGAAGTGTGAAGGGTGCATCCGTGGAGGGGGAGGCTTGGGCTGGCCCTGGAACTCACCAGCTTCCCCTTTTCCTTCTTGCAGCGGTGCCAAGCAAAGGGCTTTGTGTGTGAGCTCTGTAAGGAGGGGGACGTGCTCTTCCCCTTCGACAGCCACACCTCAATGTGCACGGACTGTTCGGCCGTCTTCCACAGGTGAGTGCAGGGGTTTGCGACCCCCCGCTGCCATCTCTAGTGCTAAACGACACAAGGGCTGTGGAAGCCAGCTGGCTGTCGGCTCCTCCAGAAGAAGGAAGCTGACAGGCCCTTTGTCTTTCCTCTCACAGGGACTGCTTTTACGACAACTCCACAACATGCCCGAAGTGCGCTCGACTCAATCTAAGGAAACAGTCGTTGCTCAGGGAGCGCAGCGTGGAGCTGCAAGCGTAGGGGTGACTTCTCTTAAGTAGAGGGGGACAACGGCGAAGACACGGAGTTCCCAGCATGCCTGTGACTGACTTGCCCTTCCTGGAAGGCAAGCAGCTCAGGCTGGTGAGGAAAGAAGTCTGCTAGAGGAGGGCGAGATGGGAATGCCATGCCCAAGCTGGAGAAAGATGCTGCCCACCGAACTCTGGACAGATGTTGAGATTCTCCTTGTGTTCCCGACTCTGAGGCTCTCCCCGAGGGAGCTCTTAGTCTTGGCTGCAACTGGCAGATGCGGAGAAAGGGCTGCCAGATGATTTTATGGAGAAAGGGTGGCCCTCTGCCCTCAGAGATTGGCTAATAACTCCACGGCTTGGCTGGCATAGAGCCCGGCTGCTGTGGCTGCCTTCCGGACCTCAATAGTTCAGCGGAGACGGTGGCTGCAGCTGGGCTGGCTGTAGACATGGCTTGTGTTTGGGAAGTCGTTACTGTGACTGGGAAGTGTCTGCCCTGGAGATGGGGAGAGGGGCTTGGTTTTCCTTTCCCACCCCCATAGCCCGGGATGATGGCAATTGCCAGGACTGGACGGATCACAGAGTAGCCTCTGCCAGCCACAAGAAGAGACTACTGGACTCTTTATACCACAGTAATTTATCACAAGCACTAAAATCACTTTAAATAAACTAAGTATAAATATTGCAGTGCTGATGTGGTTGTAGGCTGCCTTCAATGTTGTTTCCCCTTCTCCAAAAGGGTTTTCATGTTTCATCCTCCAAAGCTATTAAGGGCAGTGTGTAGTCAAACGGAATTGGGGCCGATGGCTTAGACTTGCTTCTACATAGAAGCCAAAACATAAGAGATGCGGATGGTGGGAAATGTGCAGCTGTCACTGTAAAATATTTGACTGACTGTATTTTGCCTCTCGTCACAAAAACTCCGCATGATATATATGATAACTGTCTCAAGTTCAGATCCTTCACTGCTGAACAGGTGCACACAAGTTCAGTTTTAATGATGGATAAAATATATACTGGGGAAGAGGAAATTGCTGGTGGTGGTCATACGAAAACTGGACTACAAAGTAACTCCGCTGACCCAGTTCATATAAAATTCTAAGTCACCAAGGATAAAAGCAAAAAACCCCGATTAAAACCAAGCATCATTTGTGTGCAGTGCAAATGTAGCAAACCCATATAGGCTACAGTCAGGCTATTGGGGGACTTGAGGACATTTCAGAGCCATCTGGTCCAAGGCAAATAGGAGCCGTGCTAGTGCTGTCTTGAACACTGGCATTCCCTTACTCTTCTTCATTCCAATCTATTGAAGAGAACGCTAGGAAGGCACAGGCGAGTGTCAGAACAGGGATAAGGACAGTTAGATGAGGATGAGGCTGGATCAGGCCAATACAGTTCCGGCAACTCCCTCCCATAGTGACAGAATGATGTGAGGGCGGCAGCATCTTCCATTCAAGTCTCCTGGCACTGACCTACATGTAGCCTTCATTGAATACCTTCTCCTCACTGAGTTGGTCTACTCTTTCAACAATATCGACGTTGGCGGCCATCATGACTTGAGACACCAGTCCCCTTGCATAGATTCTGATCATTTGGGGTTCTGACAGTGTTTCAGGAAGTAGAGAACATCCTGACCGAGGCCTGCATTTGGCCCACCAGGTTTTGAAGCCATTCTTGGAGACACTTTGGGGGGCTATCGATCCTAGCTCAGAAGAAAGGGAATTTCATAGGACACTTGGTCCATGATATCTCCTGAAAATATGTCCAATGCCTTTCAGAGAATGGGTCTTGGAGACAATATTTACGGTATATTCTACTAAAAAGAAGAAAAGCTGAGGAACAAGCTTGACTTGACTTTGGCCCCCCAATAAAATAGCTTCTGGAGAAGAAGGAAGCCTATGACCCTCGTTAGTCCTCTCAGGAGCTTGGGAGAATCCATGGAACAAGGCAAAGGAAGCATATTTTGGTGGAGGGCAGCTGCCTACAGCCCGGGGCCTCCTGAAATGATGGCACCTAACTCCATTAACGGCCAGTGTTAAACTCCGTGAGTGTTAAAGCCTAACTCTTAAGGAGGGCGCCAGGTTGGAGCAGCTGCAAGGCCTCGGTCTGCGCAATTCCAACGCGGTGCCTCCGGTAGACGCGAGAATAAGTTCAGAGGCGGAACCGAAGGCCACGCGCTCGGCTGCCGCCGGGCTGCTTTTCCAGTGACACCAACGCGCCAGCCTACTTCAGGGCAGGCGGGTGGGGAAGGGCTGCTCCGACGCCTGCGCAGTACGTGCGATGGCACCGAGCCTGGTGCGACCCTCCCTCGAGCGAGGGACGGCTATGGCCTTATCGGGGGGCCGCTGCCGTGGGTGTCGGCAGCTGGCAGCCATGCAACAGGTGAGGAAGCTGCGGACGCTGTTTCGTTGCAGCGCTGCCTTAAACACAACGCTCCCTGCTCCTAGAGGGCGAGACTCGGACGGCCGGGTTGCTATGACATCATACACTCGCGCCGCGCCTGGCGGCCATGGTCAGAAAATAGAGTACTTCCGTAATTGGAAAAGCGAAGGATAGGCCCCGCCTCTCAGTGGCAAATTTGCATAAAAGTACGTTGCAAGAGCGGATTGGCGTGGCCACGCACAAATGGGAGGGGCAGAGTTGACTGGGCGACCTTGCGTGGTTGTTGTACGCCAATGTTTTCCAATCTTGGCGGCGCCCCCCAGGTACGACCCCCAGCCGGTAATGGGAGAAGCCGAAGTTGGGCCTAGCTACCCCTTGGGCTGAGCCAGTAACAGCTCTTTGTGTGTTCTCACTGCTCTGCAAAGGGAAACTTGATTGTCTTCAGTTCCTGGCAAGGACCATCCTCTGCACACGCCCCGCTTGCTTCCCTTACTGAGCCGGGGTGAGCGCCTTCCCATTCCGTGTGACTTTGCCCCCAAGAGGAAATGGTCCCTACAGGAGCCCCGGAGAATGCCCCAGGGCTGCAGAAAGTTAGTGATAGGAAACAGGAAAAAACAGCCATTTTCCCCAAGGGAAGCTGAATAGTTCACTGACTTTTTGCCCCATTATCAAACGCCTCTGCCTTTTGTGAGCAAACACGCCGACTCTGTTGCTTCCCAGAGTATTTTCGGTAGCCCAGTTAGAGAACTGAGTTGCAGAGAGGCACCTTATCACGAGTGCAGCTTCACGTTAGTGACACTGGGGTGACACAAACAAAGCCAACCAGAATTTAGTTGGGTTCACAAGCATGCTAAATTGTAAAGCATGATTCCAAATGAGCTGTGGTCTTTGGACTCCTGAAGAGCAGACGTGGCTTGTCCCGGGGGCTTCTGAGGCTTCCACCACCTGGCAGAGCCGAGGGGGGTGTTTCGACAAGGGCCCTCACTTGGCCTGTCTCTGTTCTGTCCTTGGGCTCGAGAAGACGACTCGCTCTGCAGCCCAGCAACAAGGCCACTGTGACCTACCATGAGGCTGGGCATGCTGTGGTTGGCCAGTTCCTGGACCACGCAGACCTTTTGTGGGCTTCCGGCCATCCCAGAGAGGAGGGTAGAAGGGGGGAGGTCCCAAAGCAGCTCATTTACTGCATTTTAGGTTAACCCAACCTTAACTTCTTCAGGTTAAGAATTTCCCAAAACTTCCCAAAATGGCTTATGAGCAAGATAAACAGTATCAGCAACAATAGAATGCATGTTATTTCAGTGATGCCTTTTCTGGGGCAGGTGGTGGCGATGGCCCTGCAGGGGACAGGTGAGCCCAGCTGGACAGCTCCTTGCTTGTCTTCTTTCTGCATGTGCTCAGAAGGGCCAGGTGGGGCTGCAGTTGCCATCCCTGGAACCTCCTACAGGGGGCAAGAGGGGGCACGTGAAAGGGGGCCCTCTTGCTCAATGGGGCTTTTTTAAAGGTGAGAGCAAAGGTTGGGCTGGATCCAAAAGAAAGGCTGCACTCAGAAATAAAATTTTGCTCTCTCCTTCCAGCCCTCCACGGCGTCTGTGATCTACAGCATTTCTGTTCCTAAAGGGCGTAAAGGTTGTGGGAAACTGAGGTGGGTTTGCTGTTCTGGGACCAAATATCTCTGTATTCAGTTTTGGCCCTCCTGAGTGTGTCTTGCTTGCAAAGTTTTGTCTAGGGGAGAATGCAGTCGATATTCATTTGCCTTTGCCAGCAGGATGCAGAGATGTTATTATTTATTTTTCCATTGGTTAGAGTTATAGCCTGCCTTTCCCCCAGGGGCTCTACAGAGCAGCTTTTCCTTGTGACAACTTCCCTGTGGAGTAGCTTGGGTTGAGAAGTAGCGACTAGCTCAAAGTCATCGGTGAGAGCACCTTAGCTTCTACCCCATCCTGGCGGTTCTTCTAGTTTGCTCAAAAGAGAGACAAACACACAGACACACATCCCAGGTGAGCAGAATGGCCACTCTGTGTGTCTGTGTGTTTGTCTCTCTGGCAGGTCTCATCACCCCACAGGGAGAGGGCCTGGGCCCTGCCCAGTATCTGCCCCAGGAACGATTCCTCTCTATACCCAGGAGCACTCTTGGGCCCCACGCGCATGATGCTGGGGGGGCGCGTGGCCGAGCAGTTGCTTTTTGGCCACATCGCCGCTGCTGCCTCCTTTGACCTTCCGTGGGGGGCGAGGCGGGAGACTTGACTCCTGAGAAGCCATACAGTGAAGCCACAGCCAGGAGGTGCGCGGCCTGATAAATGCTGCTTGCCAAAAGTTCCTGGAGCTGCCGAGACAAAGCCGCGGGAAGGTGGAAAAGGCAGAGGCAAGAGACACCAATACGTGGGGGTTTCCAGCAGAGAATCCCAACGCCTGCTCCAAGTCCTAATCCAAATCCTAATTCCAGGCCAGGACAAGCAAACTCCCATGCACCCGTCCCATGTGTGGAAGGGTGGTCTCTGAATAAACCCTGTGACCGCTTTATTTTTCCTTCCTGCAGGTTGGGAAGCGTCTTCTGGAGGAGGAGGCTTTGGAGAAGGCGGACCTGGTGGTGCTGCTGGACCAAGGCCTTTGGCAGAGAAGTCCACCTATGTGGAGTTTGTTGAGGGGACGGGCTGCTTAACTGAACATGCATCCCATGGGGGGGGGGGGGGGCTGGAGAACTGGAGCCTGGAGCAGGAAGGGGGGGGCAGCAAAAGCCGCCTAGAGGAATGAGAGCAACCAAGAAGGAGCCCCCCCCCCCCGGCTATGGCTTGTTTCTCCAAGGACCACCTTCTGCCGTTGCAGACACTCCAAAGCCACCTGTGCCTTGCTCTGCCACACACCCCCAGGCCAGAGGGCTTCCTCGCTGTCTGGATGGCTCTCGGGCCCTCTCGCCAAGGGACCCGATGCAGGGCTCAAGGAACTCTGTCAGCAACCAGCAGCCCCCTTGGGGAACAGGTGAATGGGGGGAGGAGCACGGCCTGGGGCGTTGGCTGGCAACAGAGACCAGCAGGGCTCCCAGCCCCGACAGACGTGAGCCTCGTGCTGTGAGTGGCTGGCAGAGTCGGCGTCCTGGGGAGGAAAGGAAAGGAACAGCCACGGGTGCTGCTTCTGCCTTGGGGATTCGGTGCCCTCCCTCCGTTTTCACCTGCCTTCCATGCCCCCCATCATCCAGCTGCACTGCCCCCCCGCCCAGCTGCCAGCATCCTTCTCTTTGAAACAGGAGGAGGAGATGGGAGCGAGAGCAGTTGTGAGCAACCGGCTGGCCGCGGAATGGCAGCTGAATAGCCTGTTGGGTGGGTTTTTTGGTTTGTTTTTGTTAAAGGTCCTCTTCCTGCTGGTTGTCAGCGCAGGCCCCTGGATGATCCTGAGTCATAAGGCAGTAGCAGCCCGTGGTTTCCTTCGTGCGGCATCTGCAGTCCACCCCCCCCCCTGCGAGGCTTCTCTGCAGGCGGGGCTTAGTCTTGGCAGCTGCATCCTTTCCGGCTGGCATAGATTTTGGTCTCTGACAGGGACGTCAGGCTGAATTCTGCTCTTGGCTGGGCAGGAGGTTGCCCGGATGCACAGCTCCACTGATCGGGTATCCCACGAAGGCAGGGCTCCTCCCAGCCCGTCTGACTGCTGGCATTCTGTTTCAGGCCCAAGTGGGGACAGCTCGTCCCCTGCCATTTCCTGCGCTGCCACCACCACCACACCTCCCCACCTAGTTATCTCCAAGCCGCAAAAGGGAGGGTCTGCCCCCTGCCTGCCAGAGTCCCTGGAGTTCTCCTTCCAACATGCCTTGTACAGGCTTGGACTGACAACCCTTAAGCCTAAATGCCTTTGTCCCAGCCTTGTTTCCCCAGATACTGTGCCTGGAGAAATGCAGGGATGCCCCCCCCCCCAAGCTTTCTGCCTGCGGTGCCTGGGTTCTAGCATGGAGCAGAAGAAGTTGCCTTAAACCAAGCCAGATCATTTTCCTGACTTGCATGGTTCTATCTTCCCCAGAAGGCAGCAGAGGTCAGCTTGATCAGTTGCACGAGATGCTTCCCTGCTATGGCTGTCTTTCCCAGTGTTTGCAGACACCCCTCTGTTTAGCGCTGCCCGAATGTAACCTCATTTGGAAAGGGTGTATTCAATTATGCACCGACCCTCTCCCTGAAAAGAATCGGGAGGAGGAAAGACCTTACAGAGACCGTTTGAAACAACTTTAATCACCAGAACATCGGAGGTAGCAGAGGGGCACTCTATAGGTGTGGACAGAATTTAATCCAAAGGGGTGGGGGTAAAAGAGGAGGAACGCAGAGCATGGAAGAAACACGCACACAGACGGAGCGTTCCAAGTAAGGAGGATGCACGCCAGACCTGGTTGGGCAGGCAGAGTGTTTTGATCCCAGATGGACCTTGCTTTGTAAAAAGCAGGAGTTGTGTGCTCTTACCAAGATCTTGGCTTCCTCCTGTGAGCTTACCAGTATTTCCTTGATGTGGCAGCCTGGAAGGAGCTTCTTGGTGCTTAGAATGCGAATACACACCCCTTTCCTTCTTCCTTGGTGCCCTCATAACAAAGCAGACCGTAATTGTCGGTCTTTAATGGTTCGGCTGTACGTAATCCGGAGAAGGCAGCCTTGTCATCTTGTAAGGGGCTCGCTCCATCGCTGCGCGAGAGGCTGACGCTGTCTAGTTGAGGAAAAGCCAACCCTCGGTCCTGGGTGCATCTGCGCTGTGACCCCCAACCTGCAGCCTGGAATGTAGAGAAGAACGGGGTGCCTCCCCGATGCAGAACGTTGCCGGTTCAGCCAGAGCCTGTGAGAGCAATGGGGGGAGTCGTGCTGCTCATGGGGGGGGGGGGGTGGCCGCTCCACCCTTGGGCTCCCGCGGGATGCTCAGGGCCTGGGCCGTGGGGCTCAGGGCTGCTGATCAGGCCTTTGCCCAGAGATCCGGCTCTGTCCTTCCCTCTGCAGATCAGCCTGTCTCTCCAGCAGCTTTGCCCAGCCCAGAGGAGGAGAACTGATCGGAGAAAGCAAGCAGGGAATGGGGGGGGGGTCTGGATCCCCTCCCTGTGTATCTGCTGAAAGGACCAGCCGGGCCCGTTTTGTGCCAAGGTGAACCCTGCCCGAATGCCCAACCAGCTGGCTTGTCTTCAGGAGTCCTTTCGAAATCCCCAGCCTGGGGGTGGGTCTCCTTCGGGGCGTTCACCTTGAAAAAGCTTGCTTTGGTCCCTCTGGGTGGCCCAAAAGGAGACAGAGAGCTGTAGGCCGTTCTTGCTATTGGCCCAGGGGAGTTTTTGTTTCTGTGGTTTGGAAAAAAGCCCCGCCAAGACAAAGCCTCTGAATATGGAGCCAGGTGCTGACCTGGCTCCCTGGGATCTTGCCTCCAAGTTGGACATAACGCAGGCGGCCTCGGGAGCTGTTCTTCCAGCAAGCCAGATGTGTGCCTCCAAGCCCGAGTGGCCGGACCCTGGAAGCTGAAGGCGCCGCCCACAGAGCCTGCTCCGTTTCACAGCCCTGCCGAGCAGTTGCAGCGAGGAGCAGAGGGCAGCGTCGCAGGCGGTTTGGGTGGTATGGGGACGACCCCTCTTGCCTCTGGCAGCTCAGGATGCTCAATGCTGGCTGGCCGCCTGTTCCTTGTTGCGCCAAGAAGGCCGCCCACCCCCAGCCCCCGCCTCCTCTGGCAGCCTCGGCATGACTTGGATTTCACAGGCTGAGTCCTGGGAAGGCATCACTGAACAGCCTCTAGGCAAACGGCTGAATTGGGGGAAGCGGCTGCTGCTGCTGCTGCGGGGGTCCCTTCGGTCAGGCGTCCTGCGACATCGGGTACCAGAGCCCCCCGGCTTTTCCACCTGGGTTACGCTGTAGTGAAGAGATGCTTTTCCCTTGGGGTGGCAGGATGGCCAAGCCTTCCTCGGCGCAGGGCGCTCTGAGGCTGCCCAGCCCAGCCGCAGCAGAAGCCTCCAAGTGGGGTGGCCGGAGTAGAACAGGAAGGAAGGAGACCGGCCTGGCTCTGCTGGAGGCTCTTTCTCCTTCGCTGGCTGCCACTGAAGACGCTGCAGGCCAAGGACGGTCTGAGTGGGCAAGGCCAGGGTGGCAGGCTGGGCGGCCCCTCCTGGTCTGAGGGTCTGGGGGAGGCTGGGCAGAGGCCACAGGAGCACGGGGGGGGGGTGTGTGCAGAGCCAGCACTATCCATCAGCCAGCCCCCTTGCTGAAGGTCCCCGAGAACAGCTCCCCCCTCATAAAACTGGGTTTAAAAGGCTGGGTTTGACAGCAACTGAGATCCAATGGTACAGTCTTCCTGGCTGAACTAGGTAAAATATTTTACATGGCATGAGTTGGGGAAGGCAAACTGTTGTTCTGTCTTGAGCCACGCAGGCAAAATGGGCGCATCCAGGGGGTGGGGAGGGAGGCTGGGCTCAGAGCCTGCCCTTCTAGCATCCCCCCACCCATCTCCCCCCCTTCTCACAGAGAAGACGAAGCTGTGCTGTGAGGACGTGGGGACCACGGAGAACGTGGAACTGATGAACTCCGAAATAGCCGGCGTCTTGGAGGTTCAGCGACTGCAAGGGAAAAGGCAAACTCACGGGGACCCCTTGCTTGGAAGGCTGCCAGGAGGCTGGCTCGCTCTCCCGTGGCTCCATAAGGGCCCCATCCTGATGGGGGGGTGCTTGAGCTTTTATCCACGGGGAAGGCTTCTGCTCTCAACCAGCGGCCTGAGCCACACTCATTCTTCATCAAAAAAGGTCTGTTTCGCAGGTGGGGGTTCTGGAAGCACCTGGGATTCTGCTTCACTGCCCATCGCACGGCCTCGCTTGGCTCGGGACTGTCGAGCACCAGGGAGGTTGGTGAGCAGCTATATTAGCAGTCTGGGCCCTGCGCCTTGCCAGCCATGCCGTGCCACACCATGCCCCCGGCCAGCTTCTTCTCAAGAAGAGGTTTTCCATGGAGGAAGGCACTCCGCTGTGATACAGGTGGGCACCCACCCCAGTGGGATATCCCAGAGCCCGGCTGGAGCTGGTGCCAGCTGCGTTGGTGCTGGGCACTGCACAAAGCTCTGGAGCAGTGGGCAAGAGTTAAGGCCACAGGGAACAGCGTGTGCTTGGAAGTGAGACTGGGGCACTCTTGCCCAGCAGAGCAGCAGTTCCTAAGGATGCCCAGGAATTCACGCTTTGCGTCAGACCTTGGAGGTGCCGCAGAACTGGTGCTGTTTGCCCCTTCCTTTGGTATAATGGGTGCCTTGTCTTAGCGAGGAGCTTCCTGGCTCACCCCAGCAGCACTCGAGGCACGTGGCTGAAGAGGATGCCGCCTGCCTTGCTCAGTGCCCCCAGCTCCCCAGCAAGGTCGGGGGAGTGCCCCCCCTCAGTCCACCTCCCGCAACCAAAGGGAGCCGGGAAGGCTCAAAGTGCCCGCAGGAAATGGGAAGGCCCAGCAGGGTGTCTGCTGGGGGGGGGGACGCAAAAGGAGATTGGCAAACTAAGTGGTGGGCAAGGAGGAAGGGGGTGGCACTTGGCACGAGGTACGTTTTGCAAACGTCCAAATCCCTTCAGATTCGTGGATCGTTCGCTGGATCGTGCAGGAGCGAACGTTGGCACCTTGGCGGGGCTCCTGCCCCCCCTACTCATCCTTCGGCTTTTCCACGGCCAGGAAAGGGTCCGCTTGGAGCTCGGAGTCGCTGAGGTGCTTCTTCTCACGCCCCGGCTCGGCTTTTGCCCTCGTCCAGGAGGGGGAGCGGAGGTAGCCGGCTCGGGGCGTCGGGTGGGGGTGCAGGCCTGGGCAGAAATGGAGGGGAGAGGGGGGGTCCCTGTTAGCGCTTTTCCTCCATGGGCCGGAGCAGCAGCCCCTCCGCCAGCCACGGTCAGGTCAGGTCAGGTCGTTTAACCAAGGCTGCCCAGCTGGGGAACCCAGAAGTCCCCATTAGCACATCTGTTGCAGGCTTTCTCAACCTTGGCCGCTTTCAGATGGGTGGACTTCAACTCCCAGAATTTCCCAGTCCACCCATCTTAAAGTGGCCAAGGTTGAGAAACGCTGATCTGTTGAGTCTTGCACGAAAGATTCATCTGTTTGCCTGGGGAGAGGGAGGGTACAGAGCCCCCTTAGAATGGGAGAGGAGTGAGGCTCTACTTCTTTCACACACGCACCCCAGCGTCTGAGCTGCTTGTCCACAGGAAGTCCCCCCCCCAGCTTTTCCACCCTCCCTCCTTTGCTCACTGGTTCCAGGCAGGGAGATCTTCCTCGTTACCGTCCCCTTTTCCCACCTCCAAGGAGGTGGATCCGCAGCTCTGTCTGTCCCTGGGAAGCCGCAGCAGCTGCCGCCACACCCCGCCCCCGCCCCAGCATGGCGTTATTTGCAGCAGCAGCAGCACAGCCGCCTTGAGGGAGGGGTGGCAGAAGAGGAACCTAGGTGAGGGCGGAATCACCCTGGATGGACAGGCAGCTGCTGAGCCCCCCCACTGCTGGCCCCAGCCCAGTCCAGCTGTTCCTTGCTCTCTCCTCGCTCTGAAGTCAGTGGGTCCCCTTTGGAGGCTGGAATCTATGGCGCAGCTTGGATGCCTGTGTTTGTGTGTGTAAGAGAGACACACACAATGTGCACACAGCTGTGCACGCTCGATTAAGCAGGCGGCATGCAGGGCTGGCTGCCACCCGTGCCCTGCTGCTATCTGGTGGGACAGACTGGCTAGGGCTAGGCGACCTCTCCGCCCTGGCCAGGAGAGCTGAGGCAGCAGCCCAGCCAGAGCGCGGACCCCTCGGGCTGAACGGGGCTGGCAGAGCCGAAGGCAGCGGGGGGGGGGGGCACCCCCCAAGGGCAAGGAAGCAAGCCTCTTCGGAGCCAAGCTCCAGCTGCCACTCACAGCCAGAGGATGGCGCTTGGCACGGAATGCCCACCCACCAATTAAACACACACGCCACCCGGGAATTGTGGGAGGCGCACACTTACCAGCAGGGGGCTCACCAGCTGCGTTTTCCTCATCGGAGTCCGCGAAGACCTCGGCCAGCTCCTGGTCAGACATGTCCGTCAGCTCTGTGAGGTCCAGCAGGTCGAAGTGCACCTCGAGGGACGAAACGCTGCTCAGGGGTTCTGAAAAGAGACGGGGGGGGGGTCAGCACAGGGCTGAAGGGAGGGGCGGGGGGGCTTGGCAGCTGCCAGAAGAGGCGGGGCCTTTGCAAGGGCGGCCCCCTTCCTCTGGAGGAACCTCCAGGGAGGCTCCCTCTTCACGGGAAGAGGGCAGGAGCGAGGGGGCTCCTTTTTGGTGCCTTCTGCTGACCCATATTGTGAACATTAATTAGATACACGCTCCTACATTGTTTAAACATTCTCTGTGTTGGTGCAATTAGTTTTGGGGGATTATTGGTTGCTGTTTTTAATCCAGGGACCTCATATGGTCTGGGAACTTCGAAAGGCACCAAGTTGGAGGAAGAAGCCTGCTTGGAGATGTTACAAGGTGGGAGGTCAGTATTTTCATTCTCCCCCACTCTGTAGCCTTTGGGGGGCTGCTCTCCTGATGGCAGAGATTTGATTGAGTAAGGTATTTAGTCAATTTAAAAGGTAAAGGTTCCCCCCGCACATTTGTGCAGTCATGTCCAACTCTAGGGGCCGGTGCTCATCTCCGTTTGTTAGCCAAAGAGCCAGCGTTGTCCGAAGACGCTTCCACGGTCATGTGGCCGGCATGACGCACGGGGACCTTCCCACCGAAGTGGTACCTATTCATCTACTTGCATTTGCATGCTTTCGAACTGCTAGGTTGGCAAGAGCTGGGGCGAGTGCGGGAGCTCCCTCCGTCATGCGGGGCTAGGGTCTCGAACCGCCGAACTTGCGACCTTCCGATCCACAAGCCTGGCGTCTCACCCGCTGAGCCAATTGACATCCTGCCTTTTGTCAGAGCAGCTCAAGGCGAGGTAGTTTGGGCTCCAAGAGACCGGCCGGCCGGCCCAAAGTCGCCCAGGGAGCCGCATCGGTGGCCGAGGGTGGACTGGAACCTGGGTCCCCCCGCTCCACCCCCACCCCCAGCACCTTCACCACTACCCACCCTGGCCGTCCAAATCCTTAAGCCAGGGATCCCCAGGCCGGCTCTTTCTCCCGCCCACCAAGTGTGGGAAACTTTGTGGCAAACTGATCTTGGTTGACGGTGGAGCCAAGACCAGGTATTGCCTCTGGGCAAGCAATCGCCTTCTTCCCTCCTACTAGTCCGGGGACAGGCAGGCCCTTGATGGCCAGGGGACTGTCGGTTGAGTGGGCGGATGAGGCTCTTGCGGTGGGGCTTGGGCCTTTAAGGTCTTTCTCTTGGGGCCTCCTTTTTTCCAAGTCTCGGGCAGCCCGTCCGGGCCTCGTCCTGTACTTACGCCGACGCTCTGCAACCTGCAGCAGCCCAGAAGTGGGGATCGGGATCCCACCTTCCTCCTCAGCCGGAGAGCTGCGCGGCTCTTCTGCCAGCCCGTGCAGGGAGAGGGTGATGGGGGCCGGCCCCTCCGGTTTCAGGGCCTCCTGGGCCAGCTCTGGAATGACAAAACGGGGCGTCCAGGAGGGGGTCACTGCGGGATTACAACAGAGAGGCCCGGCCTGCTCGGCCTCGCGGCTGCCTGCTAGTTTGCCAGGGAAGGGTAAAACTTCACCAGAGCTCCTTTTGGGAGACGGGCGGCCACGTACATTTCTTAACAAATAAATAAATAACATTTCAAGAAGGGGCGGGGTCTCCCGCACAGCCCCTCCTGCAGGGCGCCTGAAGGTGGGCCCGGGGCCGCCTTTTGTTTCCGCAGGAAGCCCCAGCAGCACAACCAGCTCAAGCCTGAAGATTGGCCAGTTGGGCCCTGTGGCCTCTTGCCTGCCAGCGGGGCCCCGGGAGGAAGGCTCCTAGTGCCACTGTCAGAGGACTGAGCAGAACCCCTGGAGAAATGCCCCAAATGAGGGCGGGCGAAGGTACCGTCCCCTCCCCTGGTAGCATCAGGGTCAGCCCTGTTGGCAAAGGGCACCGCATAGTCGGGGCTGCTCCGCGATTGATGCCAGTCTCTGGGGGCCAGCGATTCCCACCTGCTCAGTCTCGGACTCCACGCCCCTTCAGGAGGGCGCTGCTTCCTGGCTGCTGTAACTAAGGGAAAGCCCTTGCAGACGGGCCTGGTGCGGAGCTGGATGAGCAGCAGCTGTTGGGTACCAGGAACCTGAGACTCGGCTCTGGCACCCAGCCTCCCCGCCTGCAGAGACAGAAGGCGGCTTATTTTGGCGCAGGTGGCAGGCAAAACAAAGGCTGATCTGTCCAGGGGAGGGGGAGGCAACTGGGGCCACAGTCCTGGCCGTGTGCCAGGTATGCCTCAGATGCCCCCTTCCTCTCTTCACCAGTGGGGTGGCCCCCGGCCTCTGGAAGTGCCCTGAAAGAGCTGGCGCAAGGCTGACTAGGCGTCTGTCAGCAGCTGCCTTGCTGATGATGCCTGCCTGCCTGCCCGCCTGCCATTTAATCTCCAACAGCGTCTGCTTCAGTGAGTGATGGGGGCAGCCAGGGGAGTGCGCAAGGTCCCTCTCAACCTGGGGAAGGAACATAACCCCGCGGCTGTGCAGGGCGATTCATCACAGGGAAGACGCCTAAGGCCCCTGGGCTCGCTGCCATGCGGTGGTTCTGCCCCGACTGCGTTCAGGGAGGGGCCTTGCAAGCATGGCTCTCCTCATGCGACCTCTTCTCTGGTGTAGGTGCACCTGGATCACTGTTTTGCCTGCCTGGAGGGTGAGCCAAGGGAGGGGAGGGAGGGCAGAAGTACATTTGTGTGCCTGAATGTGAATGGGTGTGATTGCCTGCACACGCGCGTGGACCAAGTGAGAGCTCTGCCCCACAGCCCTCCCCTCATGCAGGACCTAAAGCAGTGTTTCTCAACCTTGGCCACTTTAAGCTGTGTGGACTTCAACTCCCAGAATTCCATGGCTGGCTGGGGAATTCTGGGAGTTGAAGTCCACACAGCTTAAAGTGGCCAAGGTTGAGAAACACTGACCTAAAGGGTGCTGTCCTCGCAGTAAGAGTCACTGCTTGCTCAGGTGCTCAAGTTGCTTGTCTGCAGGAGCTTGAGACCATCCCAAGGAAGGGGCTGAGTTTATTGCTCCTGTAAAGGTCTTCTCAGGCACCTTGGGAGGCAAATCATTCTGAGAGCAGCAGTCCTGGAACGGGGTTAGCCCAGAGGACTGACATCCAGCGCAAGCCTCGAGAGCAGAAAATAAGCTGTGTCCCCTTGGCTGAGGGGCTGGGGCGACTTTGGGTGCCCTCCCGGCAGGTGGACACCGGTGCCCGTCCAGCACGGCTGAGCACGAGCACTGAATCCTGGCACCTGCAGGGCCCCGACCACAGCAGGCGGGGCTGAACACCTGCAGGACAGTTTCGGGAGGAGGATTTAAATAAGAAACCTGGGTGGGGGAACCGAACGGGGACAGAGACACGAGGCAAGGCAAAAGCCTCCGCACCTTCTATAGCAGCACACAGTGGGAGATGTCCTTCCAGCGACAGGCAACCTGATTTGGCCCCCCGACTCAGCTGGGGTGCTGGCAAGGGCGGGGCGCTTCTTCAGATTCCTGGGGAACATCCCAGCTTTATATACCGGGGAGGGGGGGAGGGGGAGCCAGGCAGAAGGGAGGAAAACAGCATTCAGAGCTCAAAGCAGTGAATTATTCATGGCCAGGTTCTTTTAACAAGCCTAGTGTGGGAAAATCGCAAAGCAGGCGCGAATGTAACAGGATACTTCCGGTTCTCAGTAGGCTGAGGGCAGCAGGACAGGCTAGAGAAAAGGGTTGAACTTGGACGCATCCCGCTCTCGGAAGGGGCTCTCTCTGACCGTGGCCTTTCCGCCTGGGGGTTGAGAACCGTCTTCGCATCGGCTGCTCACGCTGCTGCTGGGTAGGCCCCCCGAGGCGCTCTGTCAGCGAGGACCACCTTTCCAGCAGCGCATGCCTGCCCCCTTCCCACAAGTCCCATGTCCACAAACGGTGGGGAATGGAGCCCTGGGGAGGCCCAGGGCCGGTAGCTTGATGTTCTGGCGGGGGTCATTTCAGCAGGATGCCTGAGACGTTCGTAAATACCACCCCCCCCCCGGGCTGCCGCTCCGTTCACCCGCCTCCAGCATTTGGCCAGACACAATCTGCCCAGCATGCTCAGTTGAGGCAGGAGCATATGTCTGCATCCCTCCCTCTCTCTCCCCCCCCCCCCGCAACAGTCTGCCACACTTGCGTGGCTATTCTTGTGTTGCAGCAGGGCTGGTTTCATGCACAGAAAGGCCGTGCCTGCACAGGGCGCCTCAAGGAAGGTGCAAACTCCTTGAGCTGGGAAGTCTCCCCGGCCAAGGCCACGACCTGCTCTGCTCCTCTGGGCAGGGATCCAACCACCTCTTGAGCGCTCTGGGAGCGACTGCCTGCTCCCCTTGTGCCCCCTCCTCACTCAGCCTTTGGGGGGTTGGGGAGAGCTGGGGGGGGGATGGAGCTGGCTAAAGGGTTTTGTGGGACGGAGGAGTCCGCTCAAGCCCTGGGAACTGTGAGCAGAGCCAGCCGGCTGCCCACCTCCAGCAGGACAAGCCCGGTCCTTCGCCAGCCCAAGTAAAGAGAGCTGGGCTGGCATTTCATCCAGCCCTGCCGCGAGTCGCGCTACTCCGCACTTAGTCCAAATTGCTCATTTAAATGGCTTGCAGATCGCTTTCTTTCCCGATTCTGCATCTCTGGCTATGGCTTCTCTTTAACTGATTGCGCTGGTCCATTTTTGCACTTACGTGCCCTTCTCTGGCGGGAGAACCCCTCCCTTGAGCTTTTAAGCATTTAAGCTTGCATTAACAACCAGCGCTGTCCTTTACACTAGGAAGTAGCAAGCCTTTGCTTAGAGCAGTGTTTCTCAACCTTGGCCACTTTAAGATGTTTAAGAGCTTTGCTGGCTGGGGAATCCTGGGAGTTGAAGTCCACACATCTGAAAGTTGCCAAGGTTGAGAAAGGGTGGCTTAGAGGGAGCCAATTCTTCCTGGGGTGGCTAGAAAGATCTCTCAGAATGTCGAGACGCCGACCTGGCTTTCCTTGATCTCGCCTGTTTCTTACAGCTGGTGAGAATTTTGCAGCAGGGAAAACCGCAGGAGCAGCTGGGTAGCCCTGGCCCTGGCGAAGCCCGCGTCTAAGATACGGGGGTAAAACTGGAGTGGCCGAGCCGTTCAAGGGGCGCAGTAAACTTAGACGGAACTGGCTCGGGGTTTGAGAGCTGCCTGAGAGAAGCCGCTCCTCAGCTTGGCTTCCTTTCCACCACCACCCCGTCCACCTGCCTCTAGCAGACCCTACCCAACACGCCCCCCAGCGCAGAGCAGGCTGCCCCCTTCTCCGGCCCCCGGCTGCTGCCTTCCCTCCTCCAGCACCCTCCCTGCCCTTCTCTGCTCCAGCAGCTGCCCTGCAGTCGGGGGGGGGGGCGGCTCGGAAGAAGACTCGGGTGCGCTATTCCCACAACGACGACAAGGCCCGCTGCTGCTGCTGCTGACTCACGTTACAGGACCCGAGCCCAGCCCGGCTCGAAGCTGCAGGTTGGCGCGGGAGGGGGGAGGGGGGAGAGGGGGCGGGCCTGGCAGGGTCTGCTAGGGCCGAACCACCACAAACGGAGCCTGCCAAGCTGGCAGCCCTTCCCCAGAACCATAAAAGGGACGGGGGGGTACTGAATTCTGGGGAGGGGACTTGCAGAGTTATTGATCCAATGCAGAACTCCCCGGAGCTGCCCCACCACGTCAAGTCACTCCCTCCGCCGCCAGCTGGTATTTGGAAGTCCCCAGGATGATGCTTTTGCCCTGTTGGGTCAGGAGGGGAACTAAACTGGCATTTACTCAAAGGCACTGTGCACACCCGCCCCATGGGAAGGGTGAGCCCTACCATTAGAAATTGGGGTGGGGGGTAGTCCCTGGTCAGACAAGGAGTGAGAGAAACACCCTGGAAAGGAAGAGAGCTGCACGGGGCCTCCTGCTGGGCTGCCGCTGCCCCCCCCCTTTCTGGGCGCACAGGGCCAGGAGCCCACCGCCTCCCGGACTCCAGGCTGGAGCCACGAAGATCCCGGATCCGAGGCGGAGGCCAGGGAGGGTCGGCAGACTCGCAGGAGCCACTCGTAAAAACAAGCGCCCCGCCCGGATCGGGGCACCCCGACGTCTTAACCTCTTGAAACGGGGCCCCGCGATACACCCAAAGCCCACCGACCCGAAATGCACGCCTCCCTCCTCGCGCACATTCACACGTGCTTCTTAGCGACGCGATTCCGACAGCATTCCAGTCACACCCCACTGCGTGCTCCAGGCATCCTCCGGGGAGGCCGCGACCTGTCTTGCCTGCCGTCCCCTCTCGGTTTAACCGGGCCACACGCTCCGGGGCGTTTCTAGCCTCCAGCGCCTGAAGGACTAAACCCTCTTCCCTGGGGGGCCCTAAGGGCGGGAGAGTTGTCTGCCAGACCCGCCCCGGCTTTTTGGAGCCGTTTAGCTTTCCCACTCCAGCCGCGCAAGTGAAAAAGTGGGAAGGGGCGCCCAAAGTTGACAAGTCGGGGAGGACCCCGTCCTTCGGTCCCATTACGCCCGCCCCTCCTTCCCCCAGAGCGGAAAGCCTTTTCTCCCCCAAAACGGGGAAACTCCCAGGCGCCCGGCTTGTTCAACGGACAAGCCGAGTCCCTCGCCGCAGCGTCGGGCCGACCCCGTGGGGGCCGGGCCTCCCCATCTCGCCGGTCCCTTCGAACAACAGCTGCCCGTCCGCGCCCGCCAGCCGCGTCCTGGACGCCCCTCGCCTTCCGGGCCGGCCGGCCGGCCGGCCGACCGAACCACTCACCCGGGGGGGCGGCCCCTCCTGGCGTCTCCATCCGTCCCGGCTGCACCAGACTCTCGCGGAGCCGCTGCCGCCTCCCTCCGCGCCCCTGTGACCACTGCAGCGGCAGCAGCGGTAGCAGCAGCAGCCGCTCGAGCGCACATCGCCGGCGGGGAGGAGCGGGCCCGGCGCGGGGGAGGGCGCAGGGCGGGCGGGCGGGCGGGCGGGCGAGCGAGCGCGCCCAGCAGCAGCCGCCGCCGCCTCCTTAGAGCACGGAGGAGCGCCGCCGCCGCCGCGCAGCGCAGCGCAGGCCAAGGGGAGGAGACTCCGGGCGGGGCGAGCCGCGGGCTGGCACGCAGCCCACCAGTGGCTTCAGCCGGCCCGTGGCGAGACGAGCGGGCGGCCGGGTATCGGAGCTCGGCAGATGTCTCCCTGATGCCCTGGACCATCAGGAGGGCGAGGGCGCCTCTGAGCACAAGCGAAGTGCCAGGGCTGACGGCATAACCTGCATGCCTGCGGGAGGAGGGGCGTGACACACACACACACACCCCGCTTCTGGCCTTGCAGCGGAGCGCCAGAAGCAGAGCGCCGGCTCTGGAGGGGCGAGAGAGGGCTTGTTCTGCAGGTGGGACCGCTGGCAGCCCTTCGGGAGGCAGGCCCGCGGAACCAGGCCCGCGGGGGTTCCCCGGAGATCCCCGCCGGCTGAGCTGCAGATGCTCCTCCGCCCCGCTTCGCCCCCTTCCCGGCGCCCGTGACTGATTCCAGGCTCCGTTGACAACCGGCGCGTCTCGCCTCCCCAGCGCAGGAGCGACTGCCCAAAACAGCCGCCCCCGCCCTCGCCCTCGCCCCCACCCGCCGGGAAGCAAGCGGCGCACGTGGGGTCCCGCCGTTCCGCAGCCCGGGTCACTCGCGGTCCGGCCGAGGGGGAGCTGGGGCTGCTCAAAGCTCGGGATCCGCCGCGGACGTCGCAAGCGAGGTGGCACTCTGCACATGGACAGGAGTGCCCTCTTCTGGTTAACCGTAGCTGCGGGGCTGATCCTGCTTTGCGGGCACTTCCTGACGCGAAGCCCCCTCCCGCCCTCAGTCTCGGGGCGCCCCAAGAGCCCCCCAGGAACTGAGGGGCTGTGCGCCCCAAGTCACGGGCGGCAGGACTGTCCGGCTGCCCCCCCTGGCCAGCCCCATCCTCCCAGCCCGCGAGCGAGCGATGGCGGCCCCGCCCCCGTTGCCAGGGCGGTCGTCAGGGGAGGCTGCGCGGCCCCGCCCCTCTCGCGAGGATTGGGCGGCGGTTGCCTGGAGACGCGGCGGCCGAGCGTCCCTGTCCGGCCGCGCCATGGTGAGGGCCGCTCTGCTCGCGGAGGCCTCGGACGGGCCGGCGGTGGGCTGGGATCGCCCGTCCCGCCGTGGCTGTGGGCGCCCTCTCCCGGCCCGGGGGGGGACTACTGCTCCCCTTCCCTGCCGTCCCGCAGCGGGCCTGCCTGGCTGCGCGGGGATGCTGGCCGTACGGGCGTCTGGGCGGGGGGCGGCGCGGATCCCCCTCCTTGAGGGCGGGGGGCTGCCGTGCAGGGGGACCCACCGCAGCTGTCCTCCCCCTCCCCCGTCGTCCAGGCACCCAAAAAGAAGGGGGAGAAGAAAGCCGCCGGCGGCGGGGGCAAGAAGGGCAAAGGCGCGAAAGGCCCCGCGTTGGTGGATGTTCTGCCCCCCGAGGGCATGACCAAAGAGCAGGTGGGTGCGCGCGGGGCGGCCGGCACCCCTGGAGGTCCGCGGGGGCTGGCTCCCTCCCTCCCTCCCTCCCTCTGGTTCCCTGCGGAGGAGCGGGAGCGGGCCGCCTCCCCGGTTGAGGCTTCTCCGGACTCTTGCAGCTGGAGGAGCACATGGGCCGGATCCGGGAGGAGCTGGACCGCGAGCGGGAGGAGCGCAACTATTTCCAGCTGGAGCGAGATAAGATCCACACTTTCTGGGAAATCACTCGGCGGCAGCTGGATGAGAAGAAGGCAGAGCTGCGCAACAAGGACCGGGAGATGGAGGAGGCTGAAGAGCGCCACCAAGTGGAGATCAAGGTGCCGGCTGTGGGCTTGGCCATGCCTTGCATCTGGATCCCAGGACAGCCCCGCAGGGTGCCTCGAATGCCCGCGGCAGGCAGGCTAGCGCCCGTCTCTGCTTGTTATCTCAGGTGTACAAGCAAAAGGTGAAGCACTTGCTCTACGAGCATCAGAACAACCTCACTGAGCTGAAGGCAGAGGGCACTGTGGCCATGAAGCTGGCACAGAAGGATCACCGCTCTCAGGAGATGGAGATGCGCAAAGACATGCGCACCCTGAAGGTGGAGCTGAAGGAGCAGGAGCTCGCCAGCGAAATGGTGGTGAAGAACCTTCGACTGGTAAGTACGCCTGGAACGATGTGCGCTAGCTGCTCTGCTTTGGGGAACGGGGCACCCCAGCCACCCGCCCTCCAGGCAAGCCAGCCTTGTCTCTGCCACTGCATTGGGCAGAGCAGCCTTCTGCGCTTGCAGGGCCTGTCGCTAAGCAGCATTGCTGCCTTGACAGAAACAGCAAGAAGATCTGACGCATCTGCGCAACGACTTCGAGAGACAAGTGAAAGGTCAGTCCTGGGACTTGGTGCCTAACCCGGAGCGCAGAAGCCCGTCTCCACCACACACTGCAGCCTCCCTTGAGTGCAGCCCAGTAGCCACAGCCTCATGACGAATCCCGGAGTATGCGAGCATTGCCTCACAGTGGGCAGTGTGAATGTTGGTAACTGTAGAGTCTCCTTTGTGCTGTTTTGTATACCAAGGGGACCAGAGTGGGAGGGGAGGGCAGCTGGGCAAGGAGAGCGTGTGTGTTCAGGGTCCATCACCCACGTCAGCTGATGCGTGACTTACGCACTCACATGCTGCGTGATAAGGGTTACAAAAACGATATGCTGCTTTATGGGGGGTGAGAATTTCCGTTGAGGCCCAGAGAGCACCTGCCCCACCTCCTCCGGAGCCACTGGCTAAGGACAGAGACCTCCGTGGGCTTAGCAGTCGCTCAGCCCTCCCTGGGTGCTCCTCCTGCAGAGATTGAGGCCAAGTATGAGAAGAAGATGCGAGTGCTGCGGGACGAACTCGACTTGCGCAGGAAGACAGAGATCCACGAGATCGAGGAGAGGAAAAACGGTCAGATCAACACGCTGATGAAGAATCACGAGAAGGCTTTCAGTGACATCAAGAACTACTACAATGACGTCACGCTCAACAACTTGGCGCTGATCAACACTCTCAAGGTAAACCATCAAGCGGCCTTCTCCGCTGGCGGCCCCAGGTTGCTGAAGGCCTGGGCAGCCGGAGCCAGAGGAGGGCGTGGCGTGGCGTGGCTTTCCCCCTGCTCTGGCCGTCTGGTGGGAGTATTCATGCCTCCCAGCCCAGCGTGGGGCAGCCCCTGCTCGGAAGCTTCCTCCTATTCCTTTTTTGGCCTGGGGCAGAAGGTTATGTGAAGCTTTTTTTTAAAAGCTTACTGTTTCTTTGGTACTGTATGTAAGTATGAAAACTAGCAGTACTTGTTGGTTCAAGAAGAAAAATAAAAACCCACCGCAGGGCTGCATTAGGACTAAGCAAAAGGACCGAAGAACATGCAAGGGTTTGAGTCGTCCTGCCATGTGTCATGGCTGGGTCTTTGTATGTTCCTGGGCGGGTCTGTTCTCTGAATGGGGAGAGAACGGCTGAAGAGGCATTGAGAGGGGAAGTGGTGGCGGCTGGCCTTGAAGGTCTGAGACGCCCCCCCTCAAATTCCTGGCATACAGGAGCAGATGGAGGAAATGAAGAAGAAAGAAGACCACCTGGAGAAGGAAATGGGGGAAGTGCTGCAGCAGAATAAAAGGCTGGCGGAGCCCCTGCAGCGAGCCCGGGACGAGGTCTCCGAGCTGCAGAAGAAGCTGGCTCACTACGAGAAAGACAAGGCCATATTGGCAGTAAGTTGCAGGACGGGGACCGTGGACCCAGGAGCTGCTGTAATGCAAGCCATGAAAGCTAGCTAACGGCCCTCTTGAAAATGGCTTCAAAGTGTTGAAGGGAGGTGGGAAAGTGACAGTGAACGGTGGGCGCTTTCTCCCTCTTCTGCCACTTTCCTGCAGACCACCTGAACGGAGCTCAGGGGCTACCAATGGTTTATAGACCCGCTTGAGGACTTCAGAGTTCAGGGTCTTCTGTGGCACGTAGCAGGTTCTGCAGAGCATTGATACTCACAGAATGAAAAGGGAGGGAGGGGTGCAAGAGAATCTTGGAGCCCTCCCTCCCCATTCTTACACTCCTCTTTGGCACCATCTCTGGGAAGAACCACACACACCTTCTTCCCTGCCGCTGCTCCCCAAATGTCTTGCAGCTGTTCTGAGCCCCCTTTCCCCTCCAGAGCATTCGGGCCCGACTGAAAGTCAGCGAGAAAGAACTGAAGGACCTCCAGTGGGAGTATGAAGTGCTGCAGCAAAGGTTCAGCAAGGTGAGGGCTGGGGGCCAACCCTTACCCAGTGGCTGATCCTGGGATGGGTGGAAGAGGATCCTGGAGTTTGAAGGGGGGGAGTGAAGAGCCAGAGGAACTCTACCCGCTGGGAGAGCCCCGGGTGCCTGTGCTGACACTGCTCAGCCGGTGAACATTGCTGGAAGGTGGGCCCACCCGCTGCTTTACCTCGCTCAGTCCTGCCTGCCGGCCTGCAGCACTCTGGGCTGTTGGGCAGATGTTGAGGACTGACCCTGGGCCTCTTGTAGGCAAAGCAGGGCTCTGCTCCTGAGCAGCGGCGTCTCTCCCGATACTCTTCCACCTGTCTTGAGTTCTGGGTACTGGGCACCCTGAGTCACAGGCACGCAGCCTGATGCGGAAATGCCCTTCGACTCTTGAGGGAAGTCGCCTTGCTGACCGTCTCCACAGGTGCAGGACGAGCGCAACGACCTCTACCAGAAGTTCACCAAAGCCATTAACGAGGTGCAGCAGAAAACCGGCTTCAAGAACCTGCTGCTGGAGCGGAAGCTGATCGGTCTGGCCAGCCTTCTGGAGAAGAAGGAGGTGCAGCTGAACGAGGTGCTGGCTGCCTCCAACCTCGATCCCAGCGCTCTGAGTGTGGTCACCCACAAGCTGGAGGTACCGTACCCACCCAGGCTCTGAAAACTAGAGGCCCCTGCCTGGAACGTCGTTATGCTGCTCTTGGGTTAAACAGCATCTTGGGTGACGAAAAATGGGGCGATTCCTTCCCGTTGCTGGAGCGAGCAGGGCTGTTTGGGATTGGGCCCTCCCTTGCTGTTGAGTTGTCCCGAGGGGAGCCCCCGACAGGAGGATGGAAGGGGCTTTCTGGAAGAAATTACCTCGGTTGCCCTCGTGGGCCATTTGTCTGCCTAGTTTAGCCTCTTCCAAGAAACGGCATTTTGGGGTTCTGGGCTGAGCCGAGGCGACACAGTCACAAAGCCACCTGTGAGCCCCGGAGGCAGCACCACCCCTTTCCTTTGAAAAATGAACAATATGGGGGTCTAGCTAGTGATGTGGTAAAACGGGGGCTTTGCTGTGCTGCTCTGCTTTCCCTCAGGGAAGAGGATAGATGGGAAGAAAGGACAGGCGCACATCTTCTTTTGGGCTTTTCCGATTCTTCCAGCGCCAGAATTCAGGCTGCTCCCCCGCCTGAAAGGCCAGTGCTCTCACTGGAGCCTCGCAAGAGCCATGTAAAGTTGATGGCCCCGGCACAGAGTGTCCAAGCAAGCCCTGGCTGACGGGGTAGGGTGGGGTCCAGCAGGTAGTCCCCACTGGGACGCGAGGGCAGATCCTGCTCTGCCCCTCCTCTCTCCTTGTCCTCCCTCGGCTGGCCAGTCTCTGGGCTGGCGGGAGGGGTGGAAATCAGTGTCTCCAGCAACTGGACCTGTCTGGGAGTGGGATCAGGGCAACTGGAGAGGCAGCCCCCCCCCCCCGCCTGCACATCCTCCCACCAGCTGCTTTTGCTGTCAAGCGCTCCACCTCCCACCCATCCCGTTTGCATCCCGTTTCCGGTGGGCAAGTCAGCCTGACCGACTTCAGAGCACCAGAGCGCCTCATTCTCCTTAGAAGGACAGAGGCAGGGACACCTGCAGGATTCCTCTCTCTCTTCTAGAACTTATTCGCCAGAATTAAGTTTGGTATTTGATGCAACGTTTAACCCCGCTCAGTTACCTTCAGCTTCTGTAATTATGGTTTTCAGCCCTTGTGGCTGCAGAGAAAAGCTTGAAAGCAGATTGGCGTTTCTAGTGAGATTTCAGAGGTAGGGAAGGATGGGGGTAGGTGGGGAGGGAAGAGACAAAACAAGGTGTTCAGCTGTTTCCGAGAGAATGGTCAGGGACCCACCCCGGCCAGCAGGACCACAAGACGCCCCGGGCACTGGAGAGCCGCTTTTGAGCCGGTTCCGTGAATGTGGTTTTAACAGGCACGGTGTTCTTCCTTCGCAGGATGTGCTCGATTCCAAAAACAACGCTATCAAAGATCTGCAGTACGAGTTGGCCAGAGTGTGCAAGGTAAGAGCTGTGCGTGGAAAGAGCCACGTCGAGGGGCCTGGGGCGAGAGCAAATGGAAGGTCTCTTTAGACACTGAGGGGAAAGGCAAATTCCTTTGCTTCTGCACCAGAGATGTGGGGCATGGGGAAGCCATTTCTGCTTGCAGTGCCCATGGAGCCCTGTGGCATCCAGAGCCCATCCCCCAGGCAGGCCCCCTCTGGACCTGTTGGACTGCAGCCTTCCCAGCCGTTACGCCCAACAGTTGCCCAGTGCTGCTGGAGCGGCCTGTTGGAGCGGCCTGGCCTGAGCTCCCCTTTCCGCCTCGCAGCCTTCCAAGCGAGGAAGCCCCAGGCCCGCAGCTGCTCTCAGGCCGCAGGGGCAGAGCAGGCGCTGCCTTGGCTGTGCCAGGCAGGATTCCAAATGGGGAGGCCTCCTGAACCGTCCAGCAGCGGGGGGGGGGGGGGGGAGGGGATTCCCTCCCTGTCCCCAGCCCACCGCCTGGCCTCACAGCGCACCTCTCCCCTCACAGGCACACAATGATTTGTTACGGACCTACGAGGCAAAACTCGTGGCCTTTGGGATTCCCTTGGACAATTTGGGCTTCAAACCTCTGGAGACCTCCGTGCTTGGACACACGCTCGGCCAGGGCCCTGCGGGATTTGTCTCGACCCCCACGTAGCAGAGCCCGTCGAAATCCTCTTCAGAAGACGATCTGCTCGAGACCCGCAGCCCCGCCAAGCCGCCTGCGGCTTTTCTGGGTCGGTGGAAGCAGCAGCCTGCTGCAGAGAGATTGGGCCGGCCGGCCTGCATTCCTTTTGTATTAAACGTGCCTTATGGGGGCTTTTTGTAAGTGTCAAGCCAGTGGCTCACGCGCAGCAGTCTTTGATTCACCCTCACAACAACCCTGCAAGGTAGATCTTTTATTAGTCTTGCATTTCCTCGGAGGACAGCCAAGCCCGCACCCAGAGCTGGCACCACGGCTGGTCCAAACAGCCCTCTTGGAGGGCAGCCCCTGGCTCTCCGCTAGTTCCCCCGGTAGGTCACGTAGGAGTAGGGGCTGAGCAGCAAGGGGATGTGCAGCTTCCGTTCCGCCGCGGTGATCGTGAAGACGACCTGCAACAAGGCAGCCAGAGGTTTGGGAAGGGTGAAGAATCGGGCCTCTTGGGCCTCCTTGACTGCAGTGGGAGAAAACCCCTGCAGAGGCCCAGCGCTCCACAGTCTGTGGCCCTTTCCATTTTCTGTCGGCCAGGGGCCCCAGTACAGGAGGACCTGTTCCTCCACACACACACCCGGGTCCTTTCCCTTTCCCTGCATGTTTCTCTGCCTATGAGCAGGGTTTCTCAACCTTGGCTGGGGAATTCGGGGAGTTGAGGTCCACACACCTTAAAGTGGCCCCGCTCTAGACTGCCTCTCCTCAACAGGGTGCTGAACTGTGCTGAGGCGCCTGCGTGCAAATTTGTGCAGCGGCTTCCCGCAGAAAGGAGGGTTGGGTCTTGCGGCAACAGCAGCTGATCTGAGCAGGTGGCAGCTGCTGATTCGGGATGCTGCGTGGCCCTTGTGTAGACACGGAGGCTTGAGGGACCCCCGCACCCCCGCTGTGGCTGGCAGGGCGGAAGCGGGAGAAAAGCAGCACGTGCGGCTCCTCCGCCGCCCCTCTCCACATCAGCGCTTCCTTCCGTTGGCAGGAAGGGCTGGCGATGGCATAGTTAGAGGGCCTGCCGGGACAGGAGGGCTGATCACAGCTCCCTGGCACTCCTCGTTTTGCCTCTTTCCAGCACTGGAGAGCATGGGCTTTGGAGGGTCCTGCAGGGCAGGGGGCTGCTTCTGAGGCTGGATCCCTCTCAGGATGGAGGGATCCTTCTCTGGCTGGGGGGGGACCCCGAGAGCTGCTGTTGAAAGGGCGAAAGCACCTCAAGCCGGATTCCCACAAGAGTCCACAAGCAGCAGCGCTCGAAGGGAGTGATCGCTAGCTCCCCCTTGCGCAGCTGGGAAGAACACTCACATCCACGTAAGGATAGAAGCTGGTGAGGCCCTGTTGCAGCCAGTACGCTCCTGTGGCAAAGCGCAGCCTGTAGGTGCCAGTTGTCAGCCGCAGGGAGGCCAGCTCGCTCTTGTCCATGCGCCCGTCGGTGCTGGTGTTGCTGCAATCAAGATCAAGAGAGAGCCGGGTAATGCTGCTGCGGCGGTCTCTCCGGCTGGCTAAGCTCGGCGGGGGCTCCCCTCCCTCCCCACCTGGTCATTAGGTCCATCCACGTCTGGTTGCCGGCTGGGAGCTGGGAGAGGCAGGCGGTCAGGCCGGTGGCAGGAAGGCCAGTGAGCACGTTCAGCGCGTGGACGCTCAGGGAGGTGTGGTGGTCCTGGTCGGAGCTGGCAACCTGGACCCCGGAAGGAAAAGGAAGCCAGCGTGAGCTCCTCCCCCACAAACAGACCTTTTTCCAAGCTGCAGCACCACCCCTCGCGGCCCCCTCCCCACCACAGGAAGGCTTGCTGGCCGGTGCCCCTGCAAGGGAGGAGGAAGGATGCAGCTCCCTGCCCGGAGGGCTGGGCTTCTGCAGGGCTGCCCAGCCTCCTGGGAGCCCCCCCCCCCACTTTCTCCCTGCCAGATTGCCCGGGAGAGACTGCCCCTTTCCTCCCAGAGGGTTTCTCACCAGATTTTCCTGGGGTCGCCCTCCATCCTTGTCTGGCAGCAGGTCCATTTTTGGCATTCCCAACCCAGCCCCTTGCTAAAGTGGCCTGGCAGGGGGCCAGCCGTGACTCAGCAGGAAGTATTAACCCTGCCAGGCCCGGCTGTTACTGGCAAGGAGCCCTTGTTAAGAATATTTTCTTGATGGGCAAAGTTTCTAGCTATAAAACTGAGTAGTACACTGAAAAAAACCCAAAGAAGGTGCAATGTGGACTTACCTAACAACATCCAAGCGGAAGTCTGAGATAACTCTTTCCAACCATCATCCCTGCAGTGAATTCTGAACTGTGCTAAAATCAAGATCTTATTCGAGCAGGTAATAATATATAACTGGTTTGGTTAGGCTGGCTATACTTGGAATTCTGGGTATATGATCGTTGCCTTCCTAATCTTTCCTGTGTTTGTCTTTTCCCAATATACAACTTTTTTATGTTTAGAGATCTGGCTCTATTAGTTTGATTAAGGGAGCTTATGTGCATGACTGCGTGGTTGTGGAGCTAACCCTCGTGTTTTGGGTTTACTGAGTCCTGCATTCCTGGACTTTGAGCAGGAGAATCCAGATCACTTTCTGCTTTCCTTAGAGCTTGGCTGGAGGGAGAAGTTCTTGGTGGAAGAGTTATGAACTCCCCAGACAGGTGGGGAGGGGGTACCAGGAGGTAAACCTGACTGGGGACAGCCTATCTCACGCTGCCCTTACAGAAGGACCCTCGCCAAAAGGGGTCTCCCAGCCGCAAATTATTTTCCCTCCCGGTAGGTAGGTACGTAGTCTGCAGCCGCTTTCACTGAAACTCTTGGAGTGGCTGGGGAGACCCCCCCCCCTGTAACTGAGAAGTGGGGGGAGGGGACCTCGTGACTTCCCCAACCTTGGTCTCTGTCTGCTACTTAACATGTTTGCAGTGGTTTCTTCCACAAGGCCACGTGTTTGCGGTGCATGGAAAATAGCTCCTGTCCTGTTTAAAGTTTAAAGTTTGCTGCCCCTGGGTCACCCTTACGAAATTGTATATTTGCTTTAAATTAGAGAAAAACGTCAGGATCAAGCCAGCAGGCCTCTTTGCATATTTTCAGGCCGCACCTGGCCCAGCCGCGTCTTGTGCACTGCGGTCCTGCGGGTCTTCAGTGGCCAAGGCTGAAGAATCCGCCTGGCAAGCAAAGCAGCTCAAAATGTTTTCCTGGCAAGCAAGCAGCACCCTTGAGTAGAATGCTGCTCTGCGGTGCCCCGGCCCTCTTTCTTGGGGAGAGGGAGCAGCATCGCTGCCTTGGTGCCCCAGTTAGGGAACAATTCTGGGAAAGCTTCCTTGGTGCCGAGGCTGCTGCCTTTCTGCTGCCCGACCGTGACTTTTTGCCTTTGCTCTGCTAGATTTGGCATCACAGTGGCGGGAGCTGTTCTGAAGGTTCTGTACTGAAAGAACGAGTTAGCTTTGCAGGCAGGGTTTGGACTAAGCTCTCAGGTGCTCTGTCCAACAATGCAATGCTGACTCTTCATTTCCCAGCAGCAGGGCACCATCGTCTGTGGTGCCCGGAACCCTGCTGCCTGGGAGATGAAGGCAAGGTCCAGATACCCCCTTCCCGGCCCTCTGAAGGATCTCTCCTGTTCCATTTGCTCCCCAGATAGCAAAGTGGAGAAGGTTAAGGATCTGTCCTGCAGTACAAGGGCCACATCCCTGCTCAGCATGTACCACGGGTGGGTCGGTGGGTCTTCTCATTTTGCACTTGGTGAGGGGCGGGGCGGAGGAAAACAGAAGAGCAACCTCCGTGTTAGCTCAGTACACGTCCCTGTTCCAGCCACAGCTTCTCCACTTAATGGGGCTTGTCTGAGAGGTCCAAGGACTGGTTCTGGCCTTGCTGACAGGGGCTGATGGGAATTGAAGTCCAAGATCTCCAGAGGTCTAGTCAGTCCAAGAGGAGGATCCAGTTCCTGCACCCCAACATTCTCCAGCACCTGCACCGCCTGCCTCTCCCCTCCCCTCCCCTCCCCTCCCCGCCAGGATCCCACCCAGGATGGCAAACCTACCTGAAGGAGGGAGGGGAGGCAGAGCAGCAGCAAGGTCCCCAGGCAGCCCATCGTCCTCTCCCTTGCTCTCAGTCGTGCACAAGTGGCTAGCGTGCGGGTGCACCACAGGGCAAAAGTCTCTGTTTGCACAAGCAATTTAGCAGGAGGAAGACTGGCCAGGGCCATAGCGCTCTCTCTTCAAATCGGAGGGAGAACGCCTGCTCGGCACTGTGGCCGCCTTTGAGGCAGAGGCTCTTGACCCAGAGCTGGGCAACAGCTTTCCAATATCAGGCACAGGCTCGAGGATTTTAATCCAGAGCAGGGCTCCTCACTGTCAGCTGTAAAAAGAAGATTTCTAAAATAAGCCACTACATCGTTCTGCGAAGCCACGTTGTTTCTTTCTGATTCCGTCTTTCCCTGCTCCAGAGGTGGAGGGTCCTCCCCACTTCCCCTCTCTAACCCTCACCGGGATGGGAGGAGGGTGCATCTGTGCGGGAACAGGTCCTGCATCTCTCTGGAGCCGAGGCTGTGCCCACCAGGGTCCCTGGGGCACGATTCAGGGCGCCTGTGCAGGCAGGGGGTTCCACCCCCTCTCATTCCCAGCCCAGGGCCGTGGGAAGGAACCCCCAGCATTCCAGCAAGTGCCCAGCGGGAGCCCTGGGCCCCAGCTTGCTCCCCTCCCCGCCTCCTGCATCCCAGTCCCAGCCAGGGGTCTGGCTGGTGCCGGGTGGAGCTTCTTGCCCCCGAGGGGCTCACAGGAGCGGTTGTCTTGCATCGCCCCTTGACTGAAGGGCGGGAGGTCCCCATGGAGTCCGTCAACGCTGCAGTGGGAAAGGCAGGATGCAACCTGACCGGAGGGAAAGTGAATCAAAACATCCAACCAGGTTTTGGATGAGTCCTATGTCTGAGTTTGTACAAGTTCCCGGATGAGGGTTGGGACAAGGCTGGGCAGTTCGTGGTTCAGCAGGTGGCAGAAGCCCAACCCTGAGAGCGCTGGGCCCTCCGGTTCACCCGGGCTAGGGCCGTTTCTTTGGGCACGGGGCGTGGCCTGAGCAGAGCGCGCGCACACGCACCCGTGTTTTGTTAACCTGGGTTTAAGGTCAAGGGTGCTGCGTGAACACGGTGTGTGGCACGCTGGTTGAGGTGTTGGAGCAGGAGCGGGGAGCACTGGGTCCGGTCCACCCTCCGCCTGGGTGACTTCAGACAGTCGCTCAGTCCCAGGGCCACCTACCTCACAGGACCGTTGTGGGAGAAAAGTGGGAGTGCTGTGAACAGCAGGATATACTGGAAGAAGGAAGGAAGGAAGGAAGCCCAGCCACTGACTTTCTTCACATTCCCTGTAAGTTTCAGGGGCAAAATAAGTCTTTAGAAAATTGTTTAGAGCAAGCTGATTCCCTGGTTCTCCCTGGTGCAGAAGCGGAGGTCATTCCCACCAGCAGGGGCACCGCTACCACCCAGCTCTTACCGCCTCTCCTGCCCGGGCACGGCCACATCCCCCTGGGCTGCGCGGTGGAAGGGAGGCCTGCTAATGCTGCACGAGGAAGGCTGCTTCTTCCCGGCCTTCTCCGTGGCTGGGAGACAGAAGAGAAATCTGGATCTGCCAGATCACCAGATGACTTCAAGAGATCCACCAGGGTGCCAGGCTTCCAATGGGGAGGAACAGCAGCAGGGAGTGAGGTTGATGAGAAGCGCTGCAGGCCGATGCCACAAGGGGGCGCCCCAGAGCATCCCAAGGCATCCAGTGTGCCACCCCTCCCTGGGGGTTTAATTGAAGCAAGACCCAAAACGAGTGGTTTTCATTCCCACCAAGAGGACAGTTGGAGAGCAGCCAAAGAAAGAGGAAACGTTCACCTGCCAGCTCTTGGGACTGAAACTCACGCAGTAGGGTCAAGAGGTTGCAAATGGCCTACTAGCCAGGGACAGGGGACAGGACATGCAGGATAATTTTCTCTTCCTTGACTGGCTTTTAAAAGTAGCTTAATTCAGATCAATATATGGAGTGGGTGATAGTCAAGGTCACGATGGCTCTTTCTGGCTTCCTGCTACAGACCTGGGAGCCTGTGCAAGGGAGGGCTGTGATGCTCTGGGTCTGCCGGCGGGCGTCCCTGCTGCCTGCTAGCCGCCCTGGGACAACGCTGGGCTCCCTGGGCCTTTGACCCGATCCATTTCGGTGTCGATAAGGCAGCAAGGGGGAGGGCCCTGCAGCCTCAGCTGTGGCAAAGGAGGAAGGCGGTGTCTTTGCAGAACTTTGCAGCAGTGCTTTGTTGCAGAATGTGAAAGTGTGTGTGTGTGTACTGAGTGCATCTTCACGGGGGACTGGAGAAGTCTGGATCTGCTCACCTCCTTTGGGAAAGTGGAATTGCTGCACCTCAGCACCCAGCGACTGCGTTTCCTCTCCCCCTTGTCCTCCTTGTCCAGGCAAGCGATGGTTCAGGGAACGCCTTGCAAGATCCTGCGAAAATCAGCTCTTAGCTTTGCTCTGGACTGGAATTTGCCCGAGTCTAAGAGGAGCCACGCGCGTTCGACACACGTCATGCCGGCCACATGACCGTGGAAGCGTCTTCGGACAGCGCTGGCTCTTCGGCTAACAAACGGAGATGAGCACCGGCCCCTAGAGTCAGACACGACTGCACAAATGTGCGGGGGGAACCTTTACCTTTTTTAAGAGGAGCCTTCTTTCCAGCCTGCAACCCCTTTTCCGTGGAAGCGCGGGTGCTTCTCTTGCAGAAGATGTGCCTTCGGCAACCCACCCAGAAGCGTTTCCTTTCTTGGGGACCCTGCCCTGCCCGCCCCCCGCCCCTGTGAGTGGTGATCCCATCCGATTGGCATTTGTGAACATAATCCCGATCCTTTTCTGCTGCCAGCCCACAAGGTGCCTGATCCTTTCCTTCATCTGGGCGAGTCTCCTTGGATAAAGGCAGCAGCTTTGCACCCCGGAGGCCCTTATGCAATCCAGGGTGCTTCGCGAAAGCCTCTTCCCAGGCGGAGCTGAGCCCGACACCCTTTCCACGTTCCATTTTGAAGAGCTTCAGTCAGGCCTCAGGATCCGAGAGATCCCCACTCTCCACTCCTCCCCGAGGGATATTTCAAGCTGCACCTGAAAAAAGCTTCCAGCACCAGAGTCAGGACCCCGGGAAGACCTGGAGCTGACCAGCCTTGCAGGGTGAGTCCGGCCACTCAGACTTCAGGAGAGACGCTGGGGGAGTAGGGGACCCAGGAAAGCACAGGAAGGACACACACACACACACACACACACACACATCCTTTTGTCCTGACTGTAAGACTTTTTGTACTAGTGGCTCAAGCATTACAGTATATCAATTCGCTTGTATCCATACATACCTGCAGATAGTACAGAACAATGCTTTGCATTCTCCAAGCCTGTTTTATCTCATTGACTGAAAACTGAAAAATAAGCATTCATATTTTAAAATATAAAAATGGCATTTAAAATATCTTTGACGTTCCAATTTTTAAAAACCCAGCTGTGTTTCTCTTAGTTGTTTAGCACCTGCGTCCTGCCCATCACCCAAAGAGGTACAGAAGTGGCACCATCTGCCCAGCCGCTGGGAAAGCCCCCCTCGCAACCCTCCCGCCTGGGTTGATGGTCGGGTGGGAACCGGCCCCACAGCACCTCCTCTCCCGGGGGGCTGCGTTGGAGCCCACCGAGGCAGCCAGCTCGGCACAACAGGCACGAAGCGAACGCCTGCCCGGTTCGTTCGTGGCCGCAGCGTGACTGGTTGCTGTGGGTGTCAGAACCCGAGTGTCCCGGAGGCTTACGGAGAGGAAGGCTGCAAAGGCTACGATCCTTACAGCGGGAACCAGCAGAACTAATTGCTGTGGGAAGCAGGAACCAGGGGACGAAACGGCGGCGAAAGGCCTTCGGCAAGGCATGAGGGGCAGCGGGGATCTGCCCGGTGGCTGCTGGCTCCGCCGGGCCTTCGGAACAGTGTGACCCTCCTCGGCTCCCCGGTCGCTGAGCGCGAAGGCCCCGCCTCTCTCAGGTCTCGGCGTTGCCCGGGGCTGCCTGACCCTCCCCCCCGCGCCGCTTCCAGCCGACTGGCTGCGAGGAGAGGTCGGTGGGACGGGACGGCCCCCGAAAGACTGGGTCGGGGAAGGGCGCCGTGGGTGGCGAAAAGCGGGCGCCCACCAGACAGACGGCGGAGCTGCGGGGGGCGCGGGGGGCTGTGCAACTTTTGCCTCTTTTCGGCCGGGGACCGGCTTTGCCGTGAGCGGGTGATCGGCCTTCGGGCCGCGAAAATCGCCTCCGACGGGCCCGATCAAAGGAGGGGGGAGACTGTCGAGAACGCGGCTTCAGGCTGGAAGATCTCCTCCGGCGCGGCTCACTCGCACGCCGGGCGGGACGGGCCGATCCCAGCGCCCAGGAAGGGCTCCCCCACCTCGTGCGACCGCCCCCTGGCGGGAGGGGAGGGGGCGGCGGGGCGCGGCCAGCGGGAGCCCCGCCCGCAGTGCCTCACCTGGCGCGGCGCCTTTAAAGGCCTCGGAGGGCAGGCGGAGCCCGCAGAGAAGAGAGGGCGCGCGAGTGCGGGGCTGCTCCCGACTGGGGTCCGGCTCTCTTCCGACGGCGGCGATGTGCCGGCGGCGGGCTGCGCGCCTCCTCCCCTGCGGCTTCCTCGTCCTCCTCCAGGTGAGCGCCCTCCTTCGAGCCACCGCCCGCCGGCTCGACGCTCTTTTGGCGCCCGGCTCCTGTGCGTCTTCGTCGCGCCCGGGGGGGGGGGGGCTGCAAGCCTGAGCCCCGCCGTTTCTCCCCCTCCGCAGGTGGACCTTCTCCTGGCCGCCTCGCCGCCCCCGTGCCGCTCCGGCTTCGTCTCGCAGCGGTTCCTCTTCGCGGTGCCCGACGGGCAGCTGCCTCCGGGCCACGTTTTGGGCGAAGGTAAGCGCGGCCGGGCGGCGGCCGAGGCCATCGGACGGAAGCCCGAAGCCGAGCCGTTCCTGCTTGGTCCTGGCTCTCCCCTCCCCCGAGAGCCGGGCCAGGTCCGGAAGCCCCCCTTCGTCCCGCCTCGGCTCCCTCCCGCCCGGGGGGCTCGGCTGGCCTTCCGAGCGTGGGGGGGGGGGGAGCCGCTGCCGCGTGCCTGGGCCGGGTACGTGCCCCCGGGCGGGCTCGTGGGCGGAGCTGCCTGCCCCCTTCCCGACGGGGGGCGCGGCTGAGAAAGGGGAGCGGCTGACCTGGAGTTCCTGGGGGCTTTTGTGGGGGTAGCGCTTTCACCTGCCCCGCCCAGCCCCTCCTGCTTTGGCCCCGCCGCCCTTCGCTGGCCGCCCGTCGAGGGGGGCGGGCCGAGTTCAGTCCCAGCCCGCTTCGGAACCTGCCGGGGCCGCCTGTGGCTGCGCGTCTTCCTCCTCCGGAGCATTTCATCCATTTTGCGCCCAAAGCTCCGCTCCTCAAACGGTCGCAGGGGGTCCCGAGCCAGCGCTTCCGAGCCTTCCGGGAGTAAACCGCCGATAGACTTGGGGGCTTTCGAAATTGAAGGATTGCTTTCGGCCGTCTGTTGGGGCCCTCAATCCATCGAATACTTGATCTGGATTTGTCGCCTGGAAAGTTCTCCCTAGATCTAACACGGGGGAGGGGCAGTTGCTGTTCCTGCTTGTCATATGTTGTTTAAGCCACCGCCCCCCCCCTTTGAAGGAGGGTGCAATTAAAGGCAAGGAAAATAATCCCTCTCGCTGCAAGAGTGTAAGTGTGGCTTCCAGCCCCCTCCCCCAGTCCTTGAAGCGGCCTGTGAGCCGGGCTAGGCCGAGCAAGCCGGAGCAAGCCAGGGTGGCTGGGGGGGTTGCAGCGGGAGGCCTTTGCGGGTTCAGGGCCAACGCGCCTGTCAGTCTCAGAAGCTGACCCCTCCCCCGGCCGGGAAGTGGGCGGTGCCTCGCCCGTTGCGTGAGAGCCCCTGGCCATCCGAGGTCCAGGAAGGGACTGTTGTTTGGCAAAACAGGCACATTGTGCCCAACACAGAGGCTGGTCTGTCTGCCTCAGCCCTGGGTCCTGCCAGGAATCCCTTAACTCCCTCTGCCCCGCCACTTCCGCTCCTGCCAACCAGAACTACCCTGGTCTCTCCCAGGCCTGGGCGGAAGAAAGAGCGAGCGGGGCCGGGCCGGGCCTGGGGCTTCTGCCTCGCCCAGGGTTCGGAAGCGGTCCGTGCGCCCGGCCCGACGCGAGCCCGGGCCCACCCTGATGGCTTGCTGGCTTGCATCCGAAGCCCAGTGAATTCCCCGTAAAGCTAATGCCTCTTTGTGGTCAAAACCGGGGCTGCTTAGAAAGGAGGGAGGTTCTCCCCTATTCTGTGTGATTCCTCTCCCCCAGCGGGAGGGACTGGGGAGCCGTCCCTGTGGACTGCAGGCACTCGCCTTGCCCAGTCAGGAGGAGGAGGAGGATTCAGAACCTCTGGTGTCGTTGCCCCTGTTGTTCCTTGCTGTTGCTCTTCTCCGGCGCTCTGATGAGACAGTTGCCCTACAGGAAAGCCTCTGTGGCCCCCACACGCAAGGCACAAGCCCTGACGGAAAGGGTGGAGGGCTGGCTCAGGCGCAGGGGCTGAAGGGGCGAGCGGCCAGTCAAGGCGGCTGCAGTGCTACCTGAGCCCCCCTTCTCTTTCGAAGAATAAAGCACCATGCTGGGGGAGCCCCTGCAGGGAAGCCAGGCTGCTCTTCCAGAGAGCCTCAAGAACCGACGCTGCTTCCCAGCAGTTGTGAGTGAGGGAGTGATTATGTGCCACCCAGGTGTTGTTGATAGATTTTCTCCATGACAATCTGTCCCTGACCTAGTCTGTGAGTTGGGAGCAGTGGTGCGTTTTTCACTGCAGCTTTTGCCCCATTTGGGGGCTGATCCGCACCCCACCCCTGCATGAGCCTGGTGTTTACTGAGCCATTAGAGACAGACGGCGGAGTCTGCTTTCGCTTCCTCCCTCACACACCCCCTGGGTGTGTTTTCCTCACCTTTTGGGCAGCCTGACCCTGCAATGGAGGGCCTTGAGATAAGCGCTGCTGGAGCCTTAAAATCCCAGGGATGCTGGAGGAAGGGGAGGGCATGGCTGAGTTAGCCCCTCCCCTCCCACCTCCTGGCCCTGCTTAGGGAGGAGGGAGCAGGGGAAGGATCCCCACCACTTTTCCTCCTCAGATGTGAGGCATCCTTGGCCATTGAGGGGGAGCAGCCTTCTCGCAGCCCTTTGGCCACGGAGAAGGCCCCGGCCAGCTCCTCCTCCAATGGCGGTTTGGGGCCAAGTGGCAACGCTTCAGGGCCCTTTCTGCTCCTTCTGGCTGCAGCCGGTTAGCCCTGCGCGCCCTGCGCTTGGCAAGCCTCCTGGGGGGAGAGAGATTTCCAGTAATGGTGCGCAGAGGGTTCTGGGACGTGGCTAATGGCTATCAGATGGGTCCAATTCCACTAAGTAACGAGAGTGCCGGGATGGGCCGAGAGATTACTTTGACCTCCAAACCTTTTCGCGCTTGATGGGCAGGAAGTCAGAAGAGCGTGTTCTTTCCAGCTTAGCCACTTGCCCGTCTTCCAAACTGCTGAGCAGAGTGGCGTTCCGGGCATTGTGCTGCCCGTCAGCGGCTGGAAACGGAGCAGGAGGGCACGGTCCTGTGGGCGGGATGGGGCTGCTGGTGTGCTAGGGGGCATTGCCAGCAGTGGCCTTGGTGGGCTGGCACTTGGGGGCAGCCTCGCATCCATACCAGACAGGCAGATGGCGTGCTGTGGCATCGCAGGGCAAGGCCCGGATTCCGCTTCTCGCCTTGGTGGTTGGGGGGCTCCCCGGCCCTGGAGAACACTGGAGCCGTTCATGCGGGGTCTCCTTTCAGTGGGGATGGCTGTGTGGGGTCGAGGTGCGTGGGGTCTCACCGTTGCATTAGCAGCTGGTGGAATAAGTATGGTTCCCCATAATCTGCTGTGCTCACAGAACCTGGAGTTGGAGGGATCGCTTTAGATCTTGCCCGTGCTCCGGGGAGCAATCTAGAGAAATCTAGAAGATGCTGAAGGCCTCCATTGGAGGGAGACCCCTCCCTCGTTGGAGCGTCTTCACAGCCCCTCTTGCTGGGCCTGAAAGTCTAGCGAGCTCAGAACCTCTTCTTGATTGGGAGCAGAACCTGGCGTGAAATGAGGCCGAGCGTTTCTGGGAAGCCCCAGGAGAGGGGTGGGTTTCTGAGCATGTCATATGCGCAGCTGGCGGGCAGGTCCTTCTTTCCATCAGGACCCATACTGAGCCCCCCCCCCCCCCGTTGCTGGTGCCTGTGGCCCTCAGCTGCCCATCTGCAGAGACTGATGGGGGGGGGCCTGCGTCCTTGGGGTTCTGAGGCCGTTGCTGGAGGGGGGGGTGATCTGAGTTGCTTTGGGGACAAGGCCCTGAGTCGCTGCTCTGTCCTGAGGGCGTTTCTGCTGAGGGGGGGCCACCTGTCTTTTTCTTTGAACCTGTGAGGTCTTCGGAGGGTATGGACCAAGATGGACCCCCATGGCCAGGAAGGGTAGAAGCGCCTTCCTGCTGCCCGCTGAGGGAGGGAGGCCGCCTTCCCCTTGTGAGATGGGGGAACGGGAGGCCAGGCTCCAGGGAGGTGGCGGGTGTTTTCCTTTCAGTGTGAGAAGGGGATACCCCAGGGCGTGTGGGGCCTCTGCAGGGTGCTTACTCTGGGGCGAGGCCCTTGAAGAGGCTGCTGCTTCACTCAAGGCCAGACTGCTGGTCTTATCTGGCCTGGGGGCAGTGGAAGGAAACTTGGGCTCTGCTGGAGGGGCTGTGCCATGATTCCCCCCCCCCCCCACCTCTCTGTGTAAGCAATCCAAGGACTCCAAGAGCCAATCCATGACAGGGCAATAAGAACTCTGTCTGGGTGATGCCTGAAGGCTTATCAGGCACATTCCAGCCCCTCCCCTCTAACTCTTGCCCCTCGGTTGGGAGACTGTTTGCAGAGGGGGGGGCGGGGGCAGGGCTCTGCTGGGCAGACAGGCTCAGGAGGCTTCACAGAATGGGCAGCGGCATTTAGAGCCAAGGGGTCTCTTGGATCCTTCTCTTGTAAGTTTCAGCCCGGGGCTTTCCTAATGCTGCTGCTTTCCTCTCCCCTCCAGTCAAGTTTGCAGAATGCCAAGGAGGGGAGCCGGTTTTGTACGGCACCAGCACCCCCGACTTCCGAGTGCTGGCTGAGGGAAAGGTGGCGGTGCGTGGGCATTACAGGCAGCGGGAGCGGGAGAGGACTTTCACGGTGAATGCCAGAGATTCCAGGGGAATCCAATCATCCGCCTTGGTTGTCCTGCAGAACAAAGGCCCCCCTTCTTCACAGGTAATGTGCTTCTGCCAGCGGGTGGCCTCAGGAGAGCACAGGTGGCAGGTGCCATGGCAACCTTTGTGCCTCCCTAGGCGGTTGTGGTGGAAACTATGCTAATGGAGCACTGGGGCTCCAGGGGCAGGTGGAATATAGGGGGGGAGGGATCACACCCCTGCAAGCGTGGGGGGTGCTCTTCACCTGGCCCACTGAATAGTATTTGAACTGAAGCAGCGATCCCGCTGCATCTTGAATCCAAGTTGTATTTACTATTTGTGTCAGAAGCATCAGTTAAAAACATACTGTAAAAGATAGCATTTAAAATATGAAATATAAAAATTAAAATATATATTAAAATTAGATCTTGCCCAGAAACTGGCAACATTAATTGCGTTCTGTCACGCTGTCATGAGGTCCTCAAGTGGGCATTGATCAGGGCACAAAGGACAGGTGTACATATGTGTTGTTGTCTGCAAGTCTCCACAATCGCAAAGGGCAGAGGTCACCGGATAACCCCATTTATTCAGAGGATCTCTAGATCTTGTTATCCCCGTGCGCAGTCTATTCAACGATTTCCAAACTTCCCAGCTTTCACCAAAACCAGGTGCCAGCTCCTCTGCTGGTTCCATCCAATGTTCGTTCTTCGTAGCTTTCCATAGGTCCACTCTACTTTTAAATTCATAAAAATCTTCCGTCGACCTAAGGAAACTTCCTGGATTTTAATATGAGGGGCTCCAAGTTGTATTCAGCACTGAAGTTTCCAGTATTGTGTTATCCTTCAGCTGTTGTTGGACTACAACTCTCAGCATCCCCAGCCAGCACAGCTAATTATAAGGCATGCTGGTGTGTGTGTGGGTGATTCAGCAACATCTAGGGGGCGACAACTGCAGCACACTTACAGCATATTGATTGTGAGCAAAGTCACATTAAAGAAAAATTCTCAGATTTCCCAGGGCTTCATTTCTCAGACTTCTCACAATCACAGATTACTAAATAAGTGTTCACAAAAAGCAGGGATTGCTCAATGAAACAAACATGCTCTCTCTCTGTTTTCATCTTTAACAGTGAGGAAATTCACATTTTTCATCAAATAACAATCATCTCTGCCTCCTGTCCCCTCCATTTTTAAACACCTTTTTAAAGGAAATTGTTTATCAAAAATATAATCCCAAAATACTGACAAGCCACTTGAACGGTTTTACATACCTCAAGATGAGCTCTTAGCTTCGTGTCATCAGAACGGAAAGGGCACAGAGGGCGGGAAGTCTCCCGCTCAAGGAAATCGGTTTATATTTTCACCTTTGGGTTTGCTGTTCACTTTTCTTTTGCACCCCGGTACCTGGGGTCTGAAGGCAAAAGGAGAAGGGGACAGCAGAGGATGAGATGGTTAGATAGCATCACCGATGTAATGAACATGAATTTGAGTAAACTCCGGGAGACAGTGGAGGACAGGAAGGCCTGGCGTGCTATGGTCCATGGGGTCACAAAGAGTCGGACACGACTAAACGACTGAACAACAACAACAACCTGGGGTCTGTCACTCAGGGAGGGGGCTGAGGCTGCAAGGGGGTACCTGGCCAGCCGAGCTCAGAGGCCATGGACCACCTGGTAGCCCTCTGCAGACCACTGCTGGAGAGTGACCATTCTGGAGCAACGGGGGGTGATGCTGACCTTCTGGTCGGTGAGGCTTCCGGTTGGGTGCCCGTTTGCCGGTTCTGCATGCGAGGAATCCCTAACCCACTGGGTCTGTGCTTGCAGGAGGAGCCTTCTCCTGCCAGGCAGCAGTTCCCACCAGCCCAGCTTGGCCTGAGGCGGCAGAAGAGAGACTGGGTTATCCCCCCCATCAGAATGCCCGAAAACGAGAGAGGCCCGTTCCCCAAGAAGCTTGTTCAGGTGGGTGGAACCCTGGAAGGTGGCACTGGGAGACTTCGGCCTTGCCTCAGGGGGCTGGCGGGCGGGCTCAGAGTCCCATCAGCCCAGACATCATGGCCCGTGCATTGAAGGTGCCAGGCTGGGCGAGGCCGTTCTCGTGTGGGTAGCCGTCCTGATGGACCAAGCTCCCCGGCAGTCCCAAGCGTGTCTCTTTTTGGGGGAGGAGGGGGAACCCTGCCGAGTCTGAAACTAAGGCCACCCTTCCTCTTCCTGCCTCAGATCAAATCAAACCGGGATAAGGAAACAAAGGTTTTCTACAGCATCACTGGGCAGGGGGCAGACACTCCTCCAGAAGGAGTCTTCATAATTGAGAAGGAGACGGGCTGGATGAAGGTGACGCGGCCCCTGGACAGAGAGAGCATCGACAAATACCACGTACGTGGTCCCTCCTTCCACAGATGGTCATCGCTGCGGCTGTGACGGCAGGGTTTTGGAAGCTGCAGGCACTTCAGATTTGGATTTTGCTCTTTCCGCAGCTTTTATCACATGCTGTTTCTGAAAATGGCAAACCTGTAGAGGAACCGATGGAAATCATTGTCACCGTCACAGATCAGAATGACAACAAGCCCCAGTTCACCCAGGAGGTTTTCAGGGGATCAGTTTTGGAAGGAGCAACACCTGGTAAAGGGGGGAGAAACAGCCCCAGCAGCGGGGAAGGAGGGAGCTTCCTCCACCTTTAGTCTCCGTGCAAACCCTGCTAGGATTGTGACACTACATTAATTCAGAAATGATTTAGTGGTGTTGTGTTACAGAAAACCGCCCAGAGTCTGCCACGGTAGAGATGGGCGGGGATAAATCCAAATAATAAATAATAAAATAAATAAAATAGGAAGGAGGGGTTCCTCCTGGGAATCCTCACTCTGCTTGCGCCTGTTGTTCCCCTTAATTTCTTAAAGTGTTCCGAACTCCGCTTTTCTTTTCCCCTAAAAATGAGCAAAGCTTCCTGTACTCTTCAGTGCCCCCTGCCCAGAAGGAAGCGGGGTAAATGCGTTTGTGGGCGCTTGTCCCGTCCCAGCCAGTCGCCCTTTCCCAGGCTGGTTCCTGGAAATCGCTCCACCTTTTGGCCGAGGGAGGCAGCTGAAGGCGCTGGGGCAGAGCCACAGGGATGCCGGCCGAAGGGGCGGCAAGGCTGGGCCACGCGGGCCGATATCGGGCAGCTTCACATGGGCCCCTGCTCAACTTTCGTCCTCCTCAGGGACGTCTGTGATGCAGGTCACTGCTACCGATGCGGACGACGCCATAGAAACCTACAACGGTGTCATCGTGTATTCCATCCTGAGCCAGGCGCCCCAGGAGCCCCACCCACAGATGTTTGCCATCAACCGGGCGACGGGGACCATCAGCGTCATCGCCAGTGGCCTCGACCGAGAGGTGAAGGCAGGGCTGGGGGGAGAGAGGGCTTGGGGGCCCGGCTGCTCCCTGAGCTCAGCGGGGTTGCTTCTCAGCTAGAGCCAGACTGGGACCTGGCAGTGCCCTTCCTCGGGGGCTGTGGATCGGTTCCAGTGCTAACCAGAACACTTGCTCTTCTAGCGAGTGAGGGAATACACCTTGACGCTGCAGGCGGCAGACCTGGACGGGTTGGGCTTAACCAGCACGGCTTCAGCGGTGATCGAAATTACGGATGCAAACGACAACGTGCCGGAGTTCAAGGAGCAAGCGGTACCCATCCTGAGGGGGCTAGGAGCGGGAGCACCTTCCTGGGGAAGGGCACCGGAGCCCACCAGCACAGGAGCGGAGCTCACTTACTGTGGCTTACTGCCCAAGCTACAATTGGCTGGCTTCACACAAAGGTGTTAAGCCACAACCATGTTGTATAAACTGAGTGTTGCTAAGGGAAAACCAGGCAAACCAAGTAATAGCTTAGTGCAGAGCTTTCCAAACTTTTCATGTTGGTGACACACTTTTTAGACATGCATCATTTCGCAACACACTCTTACAGCAGGGCACAAGGCAGGCCCTAGGACCTGCGCGGAATCACAGCAGGTTTGCAGGCAGCAAGGCACAAGGCAGGCACTAGGACCTGCACGGAATCCTGGCAGGGCTCGGAGGCAGCAGCAGCCGCAGCACACCCAGACACTGCAGCCGACACACTAACGTGTCCTGACACACAGTTTGGAAAGCTCTGGCTTAGTGTGAGGTCTGAATCTAGATTACAGTTCGCTGCAACAGGTGTGCGGACTTCATGGGTTCCATGCATAGCCAAGGTGTTACCAGCTGTCCTCCGCACATCTCCCTCCAGGGCAGAACTGATGCTCGCCCTCTTAGACAGCCTGGAGGGCTGGTGGCTCCCCCAGAGGCGGGGGGCAGGGGGGTTGCAGTGCACCTTCTCAGGCACCCTGCCCTGCAAAAGGCGTGGGGGGTCTCATTGTCCTACAGGCTATTAATTGGCGGCTTGCACCTCCCTCAGTATTCAACAGAGGTGGCCGAGAACATGGAAGGCGTGGAGGTTTTGAGGCTGGCTGTGACCGACAAGGACGAGCGCCACTCTCCTGCCTGGCACGCCGTTTACAGCATCATTCAGGGCAACGGCGGAGGGCTCTTCTCCATCTTGACGGACCCGAAGACCAACGAAGGAATCGTGACGACAGCAAAAGTAGGCACAAGCGCCAGCTACTTCCATGCGCAAGCTCTTATCTGTGTGCACGGGGGCCAGAGGGAAAGCGGGGGATGCACCAGCATTGGCACCAGCATTGGCACCAACAGGAGATCCCACCTTTCCAGGGAGAGGAAGGGCAATTCTGTGTAATATAAATAAATGTGAATAAATATAGGGAGGAAGGACTAATAGAGATTGGAGGCTGTCGTTGTCGTCATCATCATCGTCATCAACATCATCATCTATGAATGGACAGATAGGAGGCCTCTTGCCCAGCTGGTTAACCTGGAATAGTTTAGCCTTTGCGGAGGAACCTCAGCAAAGTTTTGGTGACCGGCTGAGGCTCATTTGCTTTGAGCCCCAGGACGGCTCCCTTCATGCGCGGCCTCAGCAGTGTAGTTCCATCATCTGGTGAGGCTTCTCCTCCTCCTCGTTTAGGGGTTGGACTTTGAGACGAGGAAGCAGCTCGTTCTGCAGGTGGCGGTGGCCAACGAAGTGCCCTTTGCGGTGAAGCTGTCCACCTCGACAGCCACCGTGACTGTCAATGTGAAGGATGTGAACGAGGCCCCCGTCTTTGTGCCGACGGTCCTGGAGGTGAAAGTCTCGGAGGACGTCCCAGTGGGGCAGAAAATTGCTGCCTACTCAGCGCAGGACCCAGACACGATGCAGCCCCAGAAAATCAGGTGAGCTGCTTTTCTGAAGAGCCGGAGGGGGGCCCGCCCAGCGGCCTCACAAGGCGGGGAGGGGTAGACGGGGCAGGTGCCTGGCAAGGCACCCCAGGGGGGAGGGGCCCAAAGCATCTCCAGCTGGGGGCAAGAGGCTGCCTGAGGACGCTGCGGTCCCGTCACTCAGCAGGGCATCCAGGGTTCCCCTTGTGAAAAGGAAGCTTGGAGCAGGGAAGAGGAAGGGGCAAGCGGATCAGCAGAGGGCAGTAAGGTCTGCTGCAGAATCTAAATGGGAGAACTAAGGGAGGCAATGGCCTTCAAGCTTCATAGCAAGCAGATTCCTGAACCGCCAGACGTTGGTCAGGATGAGTATTTATTGCACTGAAGGACTTCTAGCCTGCCTTGAAGGGCAGCTTCCCCGCAAGGGCCCCTCCAGCTGCCCCTTTGCCTTCTCCAGCTCTGCTTTTCTCTCCTTGCACTTTCCCTTCCTTTTCTAAGCCCCCCCCCCACGCCCCCTTGCAGCGAAGCTCCTTTTCTTCTCCAACTGCCAGCCCAGCCCTGATTACGGCCCAGGCTAGTCTGGGGCAGGAGGAGCTCAGCTGTACCGCAGCGAAGCCTTCCCCTTCCAGGCCAAGCTCGTCCGAAATGTCCCCTGTCCGTCCACCCTCAGACCGGGCGCCCCACCCCCTTCTCTCGGGATTCAGGCGGGGTCTCCTTCCCCTTCAGGTACGTGCTGGGGAGCGACCCGGCCCACTGGCTGGCCGTCCACCCGGAGAGCGGCGTCATCACAGCCAAGGCCCCCTTGGACCGGGAGTCCCCCTTCGTCCGGAACGACACCTACGCGGCTCTTGTGCTGGCGGTGGACGATGGTAAACCCTGCTGGGCTGGCAAGGGAGGAGCCCTCCAATCCCTCGCAGCTGGGGGGATCAAGTGCTCCTTTGTTGAGCAGAGCGGCTGCCGTCCCTTGAGAGCTGCCCATGTGAGGGGCGCGTGGTGGCAGAGCTGCGGAGGCTCCCCGGTCACAAGGACCAGCATCCAGAGGGGGGCCTGCCCGGAAGCAGGGAGGGCAGGTTCGTGGCCTTCAAGGGCCAAACAAATGCAAGGCCAGGCCCGGTGGTGGGAACGTCGCGCTTATTTTGACTTCCCGAGGGGTGTCTTACTCCCCAACACCTCCATAGTCCTGGTTCTCGGACCAAGCCGGTCCTGTCCAGCGGTGCCCCGTTCTGAGCTCGCTCTGTTGTTTGCCGCGTGCCAGGCCTGGGGACTTTGCTGGGCAGAAAGCAGCCTCTGGAGCAAAAGCAGGCTGGAGGCCGTGGGGAGAAATGGGGCAAGCTGTGGCGGAAGAATCGGGGCTGCGGGAGGGTGGCAGCGGGCCTCTGTTCCCACGTCCTTCGGAGGAAAGAGCCGAGGGCTTTTCAAACCAGCAGCAGCGGATTCTACAGTCTGGCCTTCGGATGCTGTTACTTTTTAAAGATGGCTCCCCCTCCCCCCCTGCCAATAGGAAGCCCCCCAGCGACCGGGACGGGGACGCTGCTGCTAACCCTCCTGGACGTGAATGACCACGGCCCCGAGCCTGACCGGCGGAAGCTCACCGTGTGCAACCGCAACCCGGCACCGCAACTGCTGCGCATCCTGGACAAGGACCTTCCTCCCCACACCTCCCCCTTTCGCGCGGAGCTCGGCCACAACTCGGAGGAGAACTGGGCCGTCGAGATGGACAGCAAAGGTGGGCTGCCACGGGCGAGGGGCGCTTGGCTCTGGAGCAGCCACCCAGTCCTGGGTGGCTGGAGAAGTGACTTCTGGGAAGCACATCCTCCGTGCCAGGGCAGGCACCCCCCGTGAGGCACGGGCACTTGTGCCCCTCTGCCCTCTCGCTCCCCAAGGACGATACCAAATGCCGCCCAGGCGGGTCAGCTCCCGGTAGCAGGAGAGAGAAGCAGCAGCGCCCTTCCTCCGGAGGGGAGGATTAGAATTCGCCTCTGACCCCTTTTCCTTCCGCTGCCCCGTCGGGCTCTCCAGGGGAGACGGCCACCCTGCAGCTGTTGAAGCCCTTGAAGCGGGAGACCTACGACGTCTACCTCCGGCTGCTGGACCAGCAGGGCCAAGCGCGCCTGACCGTCCTCAAGGCGGCCGTCTGCGAGTGCGAGGGAGAGGTGGACGAGTGTCCGGAGGGGCAGCTGGCCATCGTTGGGGCGCCTGTCATTCTTGCCATCTTGGGGGCCGTTTTGGCCCTATTGAGTGAGTGCGCACCGCGCTTTCCTGTCCTTGGGGGGAGGGGAGCTGGGAGCCGATATTGGGGTGCAAGGGGCCACGTTTTCTCGCCCCAGTGGGGCGGCTGCGCATCGACACAGGATGCTGCGCTTGTGGGAGTGACAACTCCAGTGAGCCACAGCCTCCCCTGGCCTTGTGAAGAAGCCTTCAGTTTGCATTACAGGTAGTCCTCGCTTAACGACGGTCTGAAGTTACGACGGCCTCGGAAAAGTGCTTTATGACCTGTACTTGCACTTATGACCGTTGCACTACCCCTGCGATCACGTGATCGCAATTTGGGCACTTGGCAGCCAGCTCGCATTTATGACCAGTTGTAGCGTCCTGCAGTCAAGTGATCACGATTTGCGACCTTTTTTTGTTTCCAGCAAAAAACGTCCATTGGGGAAGCTGGATTCGCTTAACGGCCATCGTAAAAATGGTTGTGGAATTGGGTCTGGTCATGTGGTGACTCACTTAACCACCAATTTTCTGGTCGCTATTGTGGTTGCTAAATGAGGACTACCTGTACTTCTTTGCGCCACCCCCATAATACTGAGGACTAGAACCATGGGTTTTTGGCTCCTGGGACTGTGGCAACGCTGGACCTCCCTGAGGCTCCGCTCCCCTGGCTACAGCGCCAGCAGAAGCACCCGCTGAGCCCGGCTGTCTCCCGTCCCCCAGTTCTGCTGCTGCTGCTGCTGCTCTTCGCGAGGAGGAGGACCGTGGCGAAGGAGCCGCTGCTCCTGCCGGAGGACGACACGCGGGACAACGTCTTCTACTATGGCGAAGAGGGAGGGGGTGAGGAAGACCAGGTGGGTCCTGCAGGGGAAGACGGTGCCCAGATGTGCGGGCAGGCTGGGGGCAGGTGCGAGCTTTGCACAGGATCAAACCCCTTTGGGGGAAGGTGCTGGGAGTGGTTCCCAGGGCAACCCCCCTTGCCCCGCCCCGCCCCTCAGCCTCCGCCAATTGGCTCTTCCTTCCCTGCCCTGCCCTGCAAGGACTACGACCTCAGCCAGCTGCACAGGGGATTGGACACGCGTCCAGAAGTCGTCTTCCGGAACGACGTGCCAACCATCTTGCCAGCCCCACAGTACCGCCCCCGCCCTGCAAACCCCGATGAGATTGGCAACTTCATCTGCGAGGTAAGGCGGGGTTGGCAGGCCAGGCAGCGGCACCTCGTTCTGTGCTGCGTTGGCGGTTCCTGGTCATGGCCAAAGCAGCATCCCCCACCCACCGTGTGCAGGCAGGCCCGCCTGCCCTTCTGCTCTTGGGGGCCTGGGGCTGAACGGGCACACCTTCCCACATGAGTCCCCCCTGTGCCACGGGGCCCTCGTGCAGCTCTGGGGGTGAAGCAGGCATCTCCCTCGGCCAGATTCCTACGCAACGTCCTCGGGGATCTTCACTTGGCCGCCGGGCTGGGTGCCCAGGCCCTCCTTGAAGCCGCAAGACCACCGGACCTTGCCATGAATCAGCAACCTGGGTGTTTGTTGGGGGGCAGCAGTGGGCAAGAATGGAATGGGGTTCCCTTGAGATTTGAATGGCTGGTATGTTGAAGGGCCTTAAAGACCCGGCTCTTTGTTCTTTGTGTTTAAGGGTTTTAACGATCGTAAACTGCCCAGGGGGGCTGGGAGTTGGGTGGCATCTAAATTTAATAAATTATTATGGCAAGGACTCTTAAATCAGCTGAACCCTATTTTAAGGCTGGTACTGAGGTCTCTCGGCTCCCCATCTCAGCCCCATCCAAACGTATAGCACCCACTTTGGGGCAGCCAGCCGGTCCTAACTCAGGGCAGCTGAGATGCCAAAGCCCCAGGAGCAGGTGAACTTTTGGGCGGCGCTGCTGCCCCGCGCACGAGGCCGACCCCTTCCTCCTCTCCTGCCCAGAACCTGAAGGCCGCTGACCTGGATCCCACGGCGCCTCCCTACGACTCCCTGCTGGTCTTTGATTACGAGGGTGGCTGCTCTGAGGCCGGCTCGCTCAGCTCCCTCAACTCCTCGGCCTCCGACCAGGATCAGGACTACGATTACCTCCGGGACTGGGGCGGCCGCTTCCAGAAGCTGGCAGACCTGTACGGGGGAGGTGTGGCCAACGAGGGAGCTCGGCAGCCCCGCAGCTGAACCGCCTCTGCCCTGGGCACCCACTCCTGCGTTGTGCTGACCGCCATTGCTTGGCCGCGCTGACCACCGCCCCGTCTTGGAGCAAAAGGGGCCGCCGGGGACTTTTCGGGGGCCCCAGAAGACGATCCTTTGAACGCCTTTGCGAAGGGGCAGCCCTGAATGGGCTTCCCGGCAGCTTTCAGGCAGAGCGTCTCTGGATGGGCCACTGTCCTGGCCGGGGAGCCTGGGTGCAGGCTGGGAAGTCTCCGCGCTGCCCCTTGATCCCGGGCCCCCCTACTGCCAGGAGCTGGAGATGCTGCTGCACAAGACGGGCCTGCAAGCGGGATTTGGCGGCTGCAGACTCGATGGACGACTCGCCCCCAGCGCGACAGCCTCCCTGCACCTCCTTTGCTGCCTTTCCATTATTATGTATTGTAGCTGAGTTAGGAACTTGCGTTTTCTTTCCCTTTTTTGTAGCATGTATGAAATAGAGTTGATGATCACTAAAGGACTGGACAATCGGGATGTAAAGTTTTAATAAAGGGTTTTTTAAAAAAAAACACAAAACCCTGTGTCATGTTTCCTGAGGGAACCAAGCCTGTCCTGTGTCCAGACAGCAGTGAGTTTTGGTCACGAGGCAGCCTGGGTGAGGGGCCCTGGCAGCGCAGCCAGTCCCTGCTGGCAGGGGCGTTCTCTCTCCTTTCTCTTGCCCTCCCCAAACACTAGAATTTTGCCCTGGGCCTCACAACTCCAGGAGACAGTGGAGGACAGGAAGGCCTGGCATGCTATGGTCCTTGAGGTCACGAAGAGTCGGACACGACTAAACAACAACACATCTCCAATTCCCTGCAAACATTCTTGCTTGTCATCCGCAGCCAAAGTCACTCTTCACAAAAACCGAAGGGAGCAGCCCAGGCAGCAACGAGGGCGGGGGTTCCCCTCCGGGTGCTGCAGCTGCCTCCATTTCCCCAGGAAAGCCAATGCAGCAAAGGGGAGGAGGGCGCTGCTGGCCTCAAGGCTGAAGCAGGGCTGTGCTTGACTTCCGCTTGGGGGGCAGGCCCCATGGAGCAACGGGGAAAGCACCTGCCCTGCAGGACATGGATCGCTGGGCCAAAAGCATTTGCTCTGTGGCCGCCTTCCCTGCCTGCTGCTTGGCGGTGCCAGTTGTAGTCCAGTGCACTGGAGGGGGCTAGGCTGCAGACCAGCGACGCCTCTGAGCTTTGCGGGGGGGGGGGGGGGCAAGGTGTTCCTGAGCTTTGGAGGCTGAGTCATCCCCATCCAGCCGATAGTTCATCCCGTCCTCCCATCACAGGGTGTGACACACGCAGCCTAACCATCCGCAGAGGCCGGGATGAGACCCCACAGATCCTCCCCCATCTCCGCCTGCAGCCCGCCCAGCTTCTCCCATTTTCCCCCAGCCGCGCTCAACTCTTCCCCAACTCAGATGTTAGGAAACCTTCAAAGCAAACGGATCAAGCGCTGGAGCCTCACAAAGCCGCTCGCATGTTCGGTCCCGTTCTGGAAACGAAAAGCTCCCGCCTGAAGCGAACGTTTCCGCCGCTCACCCCTAGGAGGGAGGCTGCGGTGCAATCACGCCACGCGGGGGGGGGGGGGGCAGGTCCGAGACGGGCGGCCGCCCTGAGGGCCTGGCAGAGGCTCTCTCCCCGGTCCGCCCCCGCCCCACGGGGGGAGGCCGAGAGCAAGCGGGCTGGAAGCGTTCTCCGCGTTCGGGGCTGGGCTGCGCCGAGGCGGGAGCGAAGCAACCCGAAGCCCCTCGGCCGCTGCTGTCTGCTTGCTCCCGGCCCCTTGGCTGGCCGCCAGCCCCTGCGCTCGCCCGACCGGTTTTTCCTGCCGCTCAAGCGGCGCGCCTGATCCCTTAGCCGCGATGGGGGCTGCCAGCCGGAGGCGAGAGGGGCCCACGGCTTCGAGGGTGTGTGTGTGTGCGTGCGTGCAGCGACTCAAAGCGACTCAATGCGTGGGCGGGACCCCACCGACCTGCCCGGGAAGGGGGCGCCCGGTGCAGCCCCGCTCGGGCCGCAGAAGAATCGGGCTGCTGGGGCGAGCGCCGCCTTCCGGAGGAGAAGCGTCCGCTTTGCTCGCACAGCGCGCCGCACCCCTCGCAACCCCCGGCCAAAGGCCTGGCCGGCTCCGGGGCGCCTGGGTCCCCTGCGGCCGTGATTTAGCCAGCAAACCTGGCTTAGCGCGTGGCGCAGACCCAGCCGCTACCGCGGTCGGGGAATTGCCGCCCAGCCCAGCCGAAGGGCCCGGGCTGCCCGGCGCTCCCCCGACGGCTCCGGCGCGTTGCCCCCTGCCCTCCCTTCCCGGGGCGGGGGATGGCGGGCGCAACTTGCGCGCTGCTCTTCCCGGCAGCCCTGGCGCAGGAGCCCCGGCGGGAGCCGCCCTCCGACCAACCGCACGCCCGGGCTTGGCCAGCCCCAAAGCGGTGGAAAAAGCGTCCTCTGCCCGGCCCGGCGCCTCCCGAGGCTGGGCTCCCAATGGCCGACGGTTGGTAGCCGGCGCCCGAAGCCACAGGTAGCGGAGGCCTCGGGCGCTTTAGCACCCGCAAGTAGAAAGCTAGCTCGGCAGCGCTGGTCCGGCGACGCCGACCGTCGTGCACGGCTTCCGACGCCCCCAGGCGCCCTCCCCGGCAGCACCTGCGGATTCCGCGACTGAAGAGCAGGGGCGGGGCCGCAGGGCCCCGCCCCTTTCGCCTGGGCGGGGCTTCTGGCGGGGCGGGGCCTCTCACCTGCCACCAGCGGGGCGGCTGCCTGGCGGAGTCAAAGTTGCGGGCTTCGGCGGCCGCGCGGACATCCTCTGGCAGCGATGGGGACTCAGGCGGGGCTCGCCCTTGTGCTGCTGCTGCTGCTCCAGGTGAGACGGGCGGACGCTGCTCTCCGGGGCTCTTCGCCCCGCGACTCTTTGGGTAGCCGCGTTGGGGGACCCTCCACAGGAGCGCCTGATGGGTCTCCTTCCCTGCCTTGCTTCTGGGCTCCCCTCTTCCCCGCTCAGCCAGCCTGGTCCCGGGGGGCCGTCTCTCTCCCCGGCCCCGAAGCCCGTCCTCTGCTGCTGGGAGGCTCAGCCTCCGGACTTTGGGATCGCTCGCCGAGGCTTTGCCCCGGCGAGAGGCTCCCGCGGGCTGGGCAGTGGGGCCGGGAGCAGAAGGGGCTTCAGACCCCCTGCTCCTTCCCCAGGGGCTTCCTCCGGACGAGCAGGTGGTGGGAACTTGGCCGGTCCGGCTGGAGGAGAGCTGTGCGCCGCCCCCCCCGCCCCCATCCCGTCACTCCTGTCTTTTGGCTTCCCAGGGTGAAAGCGGGCTCGGCGAGGATCGGGCAGCGGCCCGTTGCCAGCCAGGTTTCAGCTCGGAGGCCTACAGGTTCCGGGTGCCCAGGCGGGACTTGGAGAGGGGCCGGATCTTGGGCAAAGGTAAGAGAGGCCCTGGCCGCCCGGTCTTGGGTGGGTGGGCCGCGGGAGAGAATAAATGGTTCCTGCGTGCGTGCGCCCCCCCCCCCCAACAGGAGGGCACCTTCTTCTGCTCATGAACAAATAAGCTGGGTGTGTTGGAGGAAGGAGAGGATCCAGGTTGCTTTCACATTCCTTCCTGGGAGTTCACTGGGTGGTGACCGTTTTCCTGCTTCCATAAAGGGAAAGTGGCTGCTCTTTAGGGAATCTGTAAAATGGGTGTATCAGCATTCTGCCTCTCTTAAGACTTTACAGACTCTGTTCTGTAAAGCATGAAAAGTGGGTGTTTCAGTTTGGAAGGGTGAATATCTGATTCCATTCAGCTCTGTTAGGCTGGGCATTTGCATGTCGCTGCTCACGAATCTACTTTGTTTTCACTTTTACTGTTTTTCTGATAAAGTTTTTAAGTAACGGTGTAATCCCTCCAGAAATCAATGAGACGGGGCAGCTTGGAAGTATTGCTAAGAATAAGTTTCTCTTCCGACGTGGCTGTCTTTTTATTAGTGATGTTAATATGTTGTTTCTGGTTTTAAACCTTGTAAGCTGCCCAGATTTGTTGGCATCTTAGAAATTTACATTGTAAATAAATAGAAATATAGCTATGCTAAGAAGTCCCCCAGAGCTCCTGTCTGGGCCAGGTTAGAATGCCAAGGTTCCTATTTATATATTGCCATCCTCCGTGGGGGCTCAGAGTGACCTCTAGTCAAATGTAAGGGAATGCCCAAGGATGTTGCCCTTTGGAGGCAGCGGGAGCCCCGGAGAAGCTGGATCTGTGTTTCAGGGGCAGGTTTGCTCTGTCGGCAGCATCTTCCTAAGCTGGGCTCTGTTGTCAAGACGCACCAAGGAAGCCGGGTGGTATTTCCTCGGTGCTAAGACCGAGCGGAATGGCTTTGAAGCAGCCTCCTGCTTTCCTGAGCCACAAACGGGTTAACTGCATGGCTCAGGTAGTTTCCACCTGGCCCTTTCCTCCCCTGGCAATGCAGGGTGGAGCTCGGCCAGGAGGGTGAGGCCGTTCCTCCTTGCAGCTGTGCAGGGTTGGGCCTGCACAGCCTGTGCGCGCGCACACTGTTTGAACTCTGATGGTCGCCTTCTGGCTTCCTGCTCAGCCGCCTAGCACAGCCTCTGTGAATCATTTACCTTTGCCTCCCGGAGCTGCCCTGGAGGCCTGACTCTTCAGCCCTGCTTCAAAGAGGGATGTGGCTCCGGGCTGACCTTGCCTCTTAGCACAAACACCCACCGAGCAGGGATCCAAGGTTGCTTTCCAACAGCCAGCCTGGCCGCTCCCTCTGTGATCTGGCGCTTGTTTTTTGATCTGGGCAGCTTTCGCCATGCTCCTCTGCACAACAGGGGAGGGGTCCTCAACTCCACCCCAGCCTTGTCGCGGCTCTCGGTGCATCACTTTAGGATTGTTTTATTAATATAAAGTTGTATTTTTGGGAATTCGCCATACCAGCTTCTTTGACAAGTTTCTAAAAAACAACGTCTAGGTGCTAGATGTGAAGAACAGAGTGTTGCAGGTGTGGGAGAAATAGTTTAGAAAAATCTTCAGGTGGCTGAGTTGGCGACAAGTGTGGAATGAAGAATCTGTAGCAAACAGAAGCTGGGACTAAGTGGAATATTTTAATACTATTCTATGTTATTAGTATTATGCTTTGTGTTCCCTTTTGAGGAGCCCCTGGATTAGTTTTCCCCTGGCCAGGCTTTGAAAGGACAACTGGACTTGGGGTCAAACAAGGGCAAGGGCCTGAAACTGGCTGCTCAATGCATCACCTCCTCAAAGCACTTAGAATGGCCTAATAATGAGGAGGATGCATGCATACTGGCCTTCCCCCAACATGTGTACTGCCGTTCCCATCGTGCCTCAGCCAGACTGGCCAAGTTGGCTGGGGCTAATGGAAGCTGTAGTACCAGCGTGCGGCAGGATGCCCTAAAGCCACATCTTTGTGGAAGCAGAAGGGCTGCATCTGATCCTCCAGACGAGTGAACTTGACTCAGGAGCCTGGAGAGAACTTGAGATCTGCCCAGCCGGGTAGCTCTGGCCTTGCGAAGCAGTCAGCAGAGTGGTTCCTTGCAGCAAGCATGGCAGGAAGGAACAGCGGGTTGGTTTTCAGTCTCAGTGATGGAGATGGGTAGAGAAGACAAACACTGGAAAGGTGTTGTCGTGAAAGGAAAACGCTCCAGCGTTTCGACTCTTCTTCGTGGGGCTGAGGGAATCCCTTGACAGAAGTGAACAAGGTTTTGTTATGGTACTCTTATCTTGTCTCTCTGTTTTAAAACTAGACTCAAGAAGCATCTAACCCCCTCCTGCATAAAAGAACACTAACCGGAGCATAACATTGTCCTTTTAGTTCATTTATTTCTGAGAAGTTTTGGTTAATCCGTGGCCTCCATATACAAAAAAGAGAAGCTAAACCAAGTTAAACTGCAGTGAATGTCCATGAAAGCTAATTACCCACCCACTTGGGCTCTTACAAATGTAATGTCTGTGCCTAAGAATTTTAAATATTTTCCTGACTGCCTACAGAGCGAGGAGATGAAATATTTTCCAGTGTTCTAAGGTTTTCATGGATAACTCTGGAAGCCTTTCAGCCTTTGTGGATCTTCTTCAGAAATAGCATCGTCAAAACCACCCAGCAGGACAAAACTCGTCTAGTCAGTTTGGTTCATCAGATGTTCTACCAGCTTCTCTAACCAGACGCCTTCCAGAAGCGTTAGAAATCCTGGGAGTTGTGTCTCCAGTACGACAGGAGGGTATCGGGTACAAAAAAGCTGTATTCAGAACAGCTGTAATTCTGGACATGCCAACAGAGGGGAAGAGGGCTAATCTAAGATGATGCTGCATCTTCCATTCATGGTGTTTATGTCCTTTTGGAAGTTTGTCTGTCTATGCTGGCATCATGTTGGCCTGCAAGCCCTGGGTTTGAGTATGCTATTAAAAGAGAACGGAGCTCTAGGACTGGGCCTTGTGATGAGTACTTCCCTTAATCAGACTCTTAGGCCACGTGGATCCACAAGGACCCTTTATTGGGGCAAATGTCCATTCAGTAGCTACCCTTGCTTTCTTTTCCAGTCTGAACGCTATTACTGATTGCTGCTGGGAATAATAAAAACATGTGATCCTTTATTCTTAACAGTTGTTACGGTGTGGCATCGAACTTGGAAAGGAGGACTAAAATGCGGTGCCATGTACTGAGTTCTTTGACATACAGGTGTTCATTTTGAACATCTCTTCAAAATCCTTGCATATCTCCGGCCCAGCACTCGCAGGTCAGCCTGTATGTCTCTGGTCTGCTTCTGCCTTGAGAGTTCTTCTGGAGTGGGGGTCTCGTTCCTGGGATTGTGGACCACCTTTGCATTGTTGGCGTGCTTTTCTAGTTGCAGCTAACGTGGTCTGTGTGAGGAAGTGGGCTCCCCTTTGCCAGATGTGGCAGCCCTTGGTGGGGCATGGTTGAGTTTGGATCCCTACGCTGAGCCACGTCTAGGATTTGATGACCTCAAGGGCCCCTTCGGACGGGGGCGTTCCGCGGCATAGCGTGTGAGTGTCCACGAAGGCAATACTTTATGGTTCGCACGTTGCAACATTTGAAGGAAGCTGAGTCAAGCTGTCCTGCTACCAGTGCATCTTGGGCTGTGTCTGTGACAGCGTCCTGTGGTTATTCCTGATGCATTGGTGCCGTCAGCTTCCTGCTGTTTTGCAAGGCATTTGATCGGGTGCAGCTCGATGACCAACTGACTGAGCTCCTGCGTGATTCGTGCCTCAGCCCTTGATGGACTTGGTGGCCTTAAATCAACCACATGCGCTCGGTCTTTGTCCAGGTGTCCGCGCTATGGCGGGAAGGACGCTCCCAGAAGGCTGTTTATGGGACTGGGAATGGCTAATGCGCGTGAAACACTTTGAAAACATCCCGCCAACGTTAACTATTAGGATTGTTATCTCAGCCACGCCGTGACCTCCCCCACTGAAGGTCCACAGAATTCACCTGACTTGCTTGCACCATTTAGCCTGCCCAATATTAGGCACACCTTGGTGTGGACGGGCAGGCGAGATTCTCCTTGTTCACACATCCCAATGTGGTTCTGTGACTTTGGCTCAGCAGGATGTATGAATCCAGCCATTATGGTTGAAGGATTACGTGTACATTGGGCCACTGTGGTTTGTTTGAAAATCCTGGCTTAGAGTTATGTATGAACCAGCAAAAGAGATACTCCGAATTTGTCAGGCAGCTGCAGTTTTGTCACCTGGAAGCTTACACACCTCTACCTCCACCTGGGGATGTTCCTCTGACTCTGTTCAGACAACCTGTGTAACTTGGTTACTAAGCTGTCCCATTTCCTGGATCCACATTGTATAAGAAATCATATACCCACAAGAAGCTAACTTAAAAAAAAATCCTAGCCACGCTTGGTGTGTTGGGTGTGTGTGGAGCACCTGGTCTTCCACTGACCTGATTCCACACCTTATGCAAATAAAGCCCAAGTGTCTATTATCTCCGGAGAGCAGGGGGCCAGATCTGTGCAAATGAAAGAGGAAAGCCAGATGGCTCCAGGCTGGCACACCCTGTGGGCTTGGCATGGGTGTAATTAGGCGGGGGGGGGGGGCTGAAGGGGATCACCTCTGGCCAGTGCTCAGTCCAGCCCTCCTGCAAGGCAGGGAGTGGGCCTGTCTGTGGGCTGAGGAAGGGGTGGGGTCCCACTGGGGCTCCCCACTTCAAAGGTAGGCCCAGCAGGAAAGGGCTGCCTGTAATTAGGGCCACAGCTCGACCCTCCTCCCTGGGGCAGGTTCCTGGCTGCTGCGTGCAGAGTTCTTGCTGTGGAAATGAATGCCGGCTAGAAGTAAAGCTCTCTCTGGAGCAAAGCACGTGCCCCTCAGTGTGTGCAAGGGATGCGCACCCCAGCACCCTCCCAGTTGCCAACCAAGCATCAGGCAGAGCTTTGCATGCTGGGGTATCCTGGGGCTTAGCACCCGAAAGAAGGTCATGAAGTGCAGGAACTCCCCCCGCCCCCCCAACTGACCCCTCCAGGGCCAAGGCTCTCGACCCAGGCCGCAGCATCACACAGGTTGCGCAGCTGGCTCAGCCCAACCCGGAGATACCAGGGTCTGCTGCGTGCCAGCCGGGCGCTCTCGCTGAGCCTTAGGCCTCCCTTTCCACTGCTCTTCCAGCAGAGCGGGCATAAGGAGGGCAGTGCTGCTCCGGTGTGGCAGGTTTTGACCTGGGAGCAAACAAGAAGCCTTGCACAGGCTGCCCCAATCTGAGGTGCCCTTCCCAGGCAGTGCCAGCTGCCTGGTTAACCAGCCCAGGGCTGCTTCTGCAGGAAGGGGTCCATCCTGGAGTCCCGAAGGGGCTCTTGCTCCCTCCTTCGCAGCGTTTCCGGGATTCGGCTCCTTGCTGGCTGCCCGGGTTCACCTGATTTCAGAGAGGCTGGCTGCCTTTCCAGAGCGGGGAACTCCCGCGGCACCGGGCGCATATGCCGCTCCTCTGAATCAGCTTTCAGGTGAAACTCTCGTTCTGCAACTTGGAAAGTCATGGCGAAACTCCAAGGTGAGGTCACTGCTCAAACAGAGCGCCGGAGTCTGGCTCATGCCCCGGCGGGGGCAGGGGGAGTCTGGCCCACGGTTTCCCTGACACATCCGGAGCACCAGATGACCTTCCCTGTTCCTTCCCTGCTGTCAGAGATGACGGCATGGCCAGTTTCGTCACTTGTGGCAAGAGGCGCAGAGTTCAAAGGCAGGTGGGGAGGGTACTCAAGCAGGGGGGGGCCCATTCGGGGGGGGGCTGTGCCCCTGGGCAGAAGGCAGGTTTGGTTAGTCAGATTCAAGAAGCAAAGCCGCTGGGGGCTTCCTGGAATCTCTGGTTTCTGGCTCTGATCATTGTCCCTCCATCTCCTGTTTTCTGTAACGGCCAACCAGGTAGCTCTGAAAACTTGGCAGCAGTCGTGAGTATATTTATTTCCCCCCCAAAAAAATTGGTTAGATGGGGGAATACCTACTCCCGCTGATTCCAGAGAGAACAAGAAATAGCTTTTAATATGCCCAGCCCCCTGGATTCATCCCTACATCTAGTTGCCATGAGTTCCGCACGTTATTGGGTGTGCTATGAATCAGGACTTTCCCTGTGTGAAAGAGACTCTCCTGACCTTCGGTTTCACTGACCAGCCCGTTGGCAAGCTGGCCTTTTATTTCCGGTGTGACTGTGACTGTTTTCTGCTTATCCTGGGACTGGATGGGGAAGTGGAGCCTTTTCTGTGGCTATCGTTTTGATGCACCCCACCCTGAGCTGGAACGTGGGAAGGGGACGTCTTTCCTTCCCCTGGTAAAACCGCCTCATTAGGAAGCAAGGAAGTTCTGCCCATATTTGGCCCTGCATGAAAAGTGGCTGGGTTCATCCTCCAGAATCATCAGGAGCCATGATTAATACGGCGGGGGGGGGGACGGACTTTTCAGCCACCCTCTTGTTCACCCTCTGTTCCCCGGGCATTAATCTTTATTTCTGCTTTTTTCTATCGGAGGGCCAGGGATCCCCGCTTCGCGCTCTAATTTGAGCAGAGACGAGAGCTTGCTTATAGGGTCGGGCCCGTTAGCTCCTGTGGCCCCTTCCTCCTTCCCCTCTTTCTCTTGTTGGTGTCTCCTCAAAGACAAGGCAGCCCTGGGGTGCAGGCAACCCTAACCCTAGCCCTCTGGGGACAGAGCTGGTTCAGGTTCGGGGCGTCCCACTTAACGTTGCAAAGGATGGGGGCAGCTGGTTGGGTCAGTCTAGATGAAATGGGGGTGGGGTGCCCCCTTCAGGGTTCATGAGCAAGGGGCGCCCTGGAGGGCCTGGCTCTGTCGGAGAAGCAGGAGCCAGCCGGAGGATCAGACCCTGAGCACCAGGAACTGAGTCCCGAGAGAGAGAAGAAGCTGAATCATATTTTGTTATTCTGTGAAACAGAGAAAGTGCTTTTAAGGCCATCTTCATAGATAGGAGGAGTAGAGACTTTTTAATAGGAAAATTGAGGTTCCCAAGATGGTGGTTACAGAAAGAAAATCACATGATTTTAGGCCACATTAAAGAACAAACCAACCAATGACTTTTCTTGTTTGACGAAGGGATGGAATTGAGGTCTTGGTTGGAATGAAAACGTGGCCATATATTGCAAGGGAGATTAGATGTGATGGGAGAAAAAAACTCCTAATCTAATTTAAAAAATACCTTTAGAGTGCAGGGATTTCATAGGTTTATGCTGAGATGGCTTTTGTTTTTCTCCCTGGTGGGATCTTGACTCAACATCCCTGCTTAAAAGAAACCTTCCATCCAGCCGTGGAAGGGCAGGGATGTTTGCAGATTGAAGGTCTCTCTTGGAGGGAGGGACCTTGGTCTCCTGGGCAGGTCTGTGGCCAAGAAGGAGCCTCTCTTGTGGATCATGGCCCAGGGAGATACCACCCCATGATCATTTGCTCCCTCCGCACAAGAGACCAGGGGAGACACCAGGGGCTGTCAGCCCCCTGGGCAGAAAGTCTTTCCTGCCATCCACATCCGGAGTCAGATCTGCAGCTGCTCAGAGGGAGAGAGACACACACACAGATCAACACCCTGAAGCCTTGCATTCCTGCATGCTGCTGGGGGTGGGGGGGAGAGCCTGGGTCTTGTGGTCCTGTGGGGAGGGGTCTTGCAGGATTTCCTCTGGTGCGAGAGAGAGAGCCCCCTTTCAGCAGTGAGGGTCTGGCCTGCGATGGGAGAGCAGGCTCCGCCATGCAGCCCGGGCAGCCCCCACTAGATCTTCCCCGCCGGAGCACCCGAGAGCCTGCCTGGGCCTGCAGCAGATGTGTTGGTTGGGTGAGGCGCTCCTTCCGAGCCGAGACATGGTGAATCGGAGCACACTCCCAAAGTAGGCCAGGCCAGCCGGAGGAACCGGCTTGGGGCTCCGTCCGCCTCCTCTGCCTTCCCCGGCCCCCGCCTGCCTGATGGAGCCCAGGCACGCTGGCATGGTTGCTGTGCCCCGGGATGGCCTCTGGGACTCGGAGGGCAGGGCAGGGGTATGTCTGGAGGAGTGGCAAAGCCCACCTGGGGCACCAGTGCCCAGACAGCCCTGCCCGCCCCCTCTGATGGAAGGAGAAGGTGTGAGCGCTGAGGATTAGAGAGCTGAGATTGCCCTTGGAAAAACCAGGAAGGGGCTGCTGGGTCGCCAGGGATGCCCAGCGCAAAGCCCTGGTTTGGTGCCTGCTCCCTGCATCTCCCTCGCTTGCTCCTGTTGAGCCAAACTCTTCTCCGCCTCTAAAAAACACCCCAACGCTGCCGCCCCCCAGAGCAGCCCCTGACCCTCGGCAGCCGTGGGGCCCCAGGCAGGCCACCCGAATGGCCCTCGCCCCACGGACCTGGGCATCTTCGAGGAAGCTGGCCGCGTCCCGCGCGTCAGGAGCAACGGTGGGAGCCGAAAGCTTGGAGGGGCCCCCCTCACGTTGGCCCGGGTTGTTCCCTGAACTGCAGGTGCCTCTCCTTGACCAGGCCGGAGCGTTTGTCCAGCTGGGGCAGGCGGCTGGGAAGTGGACAGCAGGACGGCCGCAGCAGATCTGCCAGGGCCTGTGCCCAGTTCCCAGGCCGCCTGCAAGGACGGCCTGGCCAGGAGCAGCGCTGGGCGGAAATGGGTCCCCCTGGGGGCCTGGCTGCTGCCCAGGGCGGGGGGAGAGGCTCACTTTCGGTCAGGTGCAGCCGGAACCATTTTGTCTTTTCTGAGGAGAAGTGAAAAGGGAGCATCAGTGTTGTGGTTCTCGTGGTTTTGTTTCCTTAAAGAGACCCGGATGATTAAGCCTTTCTCCAAGCGGCTCGCTTCTGCTCGGGGTTTTGCACCAGGAACCTCCTTTTCTGGTGTTTGGCTCTGTTTGGTGTGTGCAGGATTTGGCCTCACAGCTGCACACACCACAACCTGTCCCTTGATCCTGGGAGGGGGAGGGGGCGTGCTTTCGGTGCGCATTACTGGGCATCGGCTGTCCCTGCCCCATCCGGCACCTTCTACAGGGTTTAAACTCCAACAGCTCCCCCCCCCCCGTTCCCAATCACCCCATTCCTGAAATTGGCCTTCTGTCCCTGCTGCTTTTGCCCCTCTGGAGCATCCAGTCAGTTCGGTTGACTCTGTTGGGGGCCAGGACCCTACCCTCCCCTCGCTCAGCGATGCCTCTGCCTCCGAAGGGGCTGGGGAAAGTGCCCGGTGCCTGGTTCCAGGAGCAGAGCGCCCAACCAGTCTAACCGATCAGAATCAGCCCGGGCCGGGGCACCCTACTTGGCAGAGATCCTTAGGCTAGATACCAACTAGTTAAACCTGCGTCGTTTGTTATGATCATGGAAACAAGGCACGTTGTAGTCTGTGTGTTGTGGGAGCCCAGCCTGTGCGGTCAGTTTTTGGTTTGGGCTGTTGTGCAACTCCAGAAGATGGAGCGAACTGAATAAACCACAATGGCCATTCAGATGCTGCGTATCTTAAAGTGTCAGATCCCAGAAAGCGGGGAGGAGCGATTGAAGTGTGATCTTCTGGCAGAATCTGCCTGGCTGGGTAAACGGATCTCTTTCTCTGGGCCAGCCGGGAACTGGTTACCTGCTTGCCCTGTTTGGGGAGAAGCGTGGGAAGGGCGGACCTGCTGCCCTCCTCACCAGAAGGCCTGGGATAAGCCTCTCGCCCTGCTCTGCAGTCGGCTCAAGGCCTGTTATAGAAAGACCGGTCGTTCGCAGCCCGGGGACGGGACCGTTCCGGGCACAGTGATGGAGCTGCCCTGCAGTGGTTTGGGGGCCGGGGGCAAGACGTGTGCACTCAGCCCCTTTCCTGCCTTCTCTCCACTCAAAACAACACGTGGCTATTGGGCATGAGATCCCCAGCGCAAACGCCGCTTGGCCTCTTTTCAAGCTGAGTTTCCAAGCGACGTGTTTGTAAGCCGGGGCAGGAGAGTTGCTCAGCCTGGCATGGAAGCCGGTGCTGGAGAGGCCGGGCGGGCAAGAGGGGAAGCTGCTGCAGCCCTGAAGGGCGAGGCGTGAAGAGGCAGCTGAAGGCACCTTGGCAGGAGATGCCCGGGGCTGGAGGAGAACAAACACGGCTACCATTGGAGCATCCCCTGGGCTCAGCCGTGGCGCAGGGGTATAGAGGACCTCCCTGGCCTGAAATACCGGGGCCATAACATTTGCTATTTTCCTGCAGCGACGGGGAGGTGGGGTGAGGTAGCTGGAAAAATGGCACCGTGGTTACGAGTGGCAAATGCCCCTGTGCCAGGACACCCCCCCCCCCCCGCAGCTGCTTTCTGTCCTCCTGCCTGCTGAGTCGCAGGCAGTTAGTGAGGCTGAACCTGGCAGCCAACAGGGCAAATGTACCTTGTTTGTGTTCAAAAAGCAGCCTCTGCTTCTAGTGGTGCCACGCTGGCGCCCCCTGGTGAAGCAGAGTTGGCCAAGCCAGCTTGGCAAGACTAGGCTGGCGACGCTGCCTTGGGCTCCTTGGTCGCTGACTCCTGCTGTCTCCCACCACCAGTGGACTTTGAGGACTGCGCAGGGAGGAGCCCAGGAGCCTATCGTTCAGAGGACACACGCTTCCAGTTGCGTTCCGATGGCGTGGTGGTGGTGAAACGGCCCCTGCGCCTCCACAAGCCGGAGCTGGGCTTCCTTGTCCACACGTGGGACCCAGCAGGCAGGAGACATTCAGCCAGAGTGACGCTGCAGCTCCAGCACCACGGCCATCACCAACTTCATTCTCACGGGGTAGGCGCTCCCTTCCTCTGCTTCCTCATCTCCTGGGGGTGGGATCTTCCGGACCTCGGCTGGTCGTCTTCCTTCCTTGCGGAACCAGAGACACGTCTCTTTATTCTCAGGAGACGGGTCCGTCTGCGCCGGCGGAGGTGCTGGTTTTCCGAGGGTCCGGGCCTGGCCTGAGGCGGCAAAAGAGGGACTGGGTCATCCCTCCAATTTTATGCTCTGAGAATGAGAGGGGTCCCTTCCCCAAGAACCTGGTGCAGGTAAGGACTTCGCTGGCTGGCAGCTTCTGCTGGGATTCTCTTGCAGGTCTTGAGGTTAATTGGTTTCACCTCCAGAGTTGATAATGACTTACAAATGCAGGAATCCGGCTGGGTAAACATTGTCTATCCCACTTCAGCCAAGCTTGGGTGCCCGCACTTCTGCGTTGGGCCAGGCGGCGTGGCTGCCGTGGTCTGGGCTCCCCTGGGACCAGAGGGATGGAACGGGGCAAAGCGCTGCGTCACCCTCACTGGCCTTTTCCGCCCCACCTCCCCAATCAGATCCAGTCCAGCAAAGCAAAAGAGACCACCGTCTTCTATAGCATCACTGGGCGGGGGGCCGACATCCCCCCGATTGGCACCTTCACCATCGAGAGGGAGACTGGCTGGCTGAAGGTGACTCACCCGCTGGACAGAGAGGACATTTCCAGCTACCCGGTGAGTCCACGTCAGCTGCTTTGGCTATACACTTTGCTTTCAGTTTTTGGCAGCTGCATCTGGTGGCTAAGTAGGGCCAAGTGCTTGGAAATCTCCCTGGTGGGTTGGGTGGGACGCCACGGCAGCTGCCAGGCCAATTGCTGTCACACAGGAGTCCCTTTTCTGCAGCACGTGGATTTCGTTCCTACCAGGAAGTCCTTCAGGAAACCCTGTTTAGAAGCAGGGGACTCTTGGGGAAAGCTGTTGCTCTTGAGGCACCTGTGTTTTCTGTCCAATGAAGGTTCTGGGCCCCTTCATGGGGGTCTCTACAGTGTCTCCCCATCTATTAATGGAACAAATCCATCCCTCGTCCACTGGGGCAGCCTCTCCAGAGCTGGCGGTGGGGGGCGCCAGGGGCTGTTGATCTCGATGAAAAATGCTCCTTGAATGCATTTGTGGCTTCTCTTTTCTTCCTCTGGTGAGTAACAGCCTTCCTCTGCTTTTCAATGTAGCTGTTCTGCCATGCGGTGTTAGCCAATGGCCAAACAGCAGAGGAGCCCATGGAGGTCACCATCAAAGTCGGTGACCAGAATGACAACCGTCCAAACTTCACCCAGAAAGTCTTCCACGGGTCTGTGGAAGAGGGAGCGAAACCAGGTAGGGACGTCTGTTTGAGGGCTCCTGTTGCGTTCCTGCCCTCCGTGACACAGGCACGATCCCTCCTGGACGAGGAAAGTCCTGCCAGCTGAGACTGTCCAGCCCATGCAAACCCCGTAATTTCAGCTGCGGCATAAAGTGGTCAGTCCCAGCTGCAGCTGGAGGTGCTTGTATTTGCCCAGAAGCCAAACGCTTTCGGGCTGACTGGCGCGGTTGGAGTCGTGCTTTACTCCTGAGCTTGTTTCCACGGAGGCTTTAAGCAGCCCCCCTTTGGGTGTCCCCAGGAACTTCTGTGATGAAGGTGTCGGCCACGGATGCAGATGATGCTCTGGATTCCTATAATGGGGTCATCACTTACTCCATCCTCAGCCAGGAGCCGGAGCCGCAGAAACAGAGGTTTGCCATCAATAACGAAACCGGCCTGATCAGCGTTGTCGTGGCAGGTCTAGACCGAGAGGTAAATGCCTGGGTGCTGGGGCAGATGGAGGGGGGTTCCAAGCAAACAGTTTCTGAGGTGGGAATTAATCAAGGCAAGGGTTGCGTCTCTGTTATCAGTTTTGTACTGCCTTCGATCCAGAGTGATGAAGAGGCTCCTGCGTGGTGGTTTGTCCCTGTAGTGAGCTATTGTTAGCCCTGCGAGGTAGTCTGGACAAGAAGCACCACCAGGAGAGCTAGCTCTGTCTTTATTGTAAGGTGACGTGAACAGCATCTTGCAAGACTGAAAGTAGTTCTCCCCTCCTCTCCATTTACTCTCCGGAAAACGAAGGAGGGTCCCTTCTGAGACGCTTCCCAGGCCTTCCCTCCTCCTGTGGGCTGAGATATCTTCCAGCCTGCGGCTCTTCCTCCTGTCTCCCGAGGTCATTCCCACGTACCGTTACAGCTAGGAGCTTCTCGCAGAGCAGTTGCCTTTTGGGAGTGTTACCGTGGTGTGTGTTTGGTTCGTTTCAGAGGTTTCCCGAGTACACACTGATTCTGCAAGCGACTGACATGCAGGGACAAGGCTTAAGCAACACTGGGACAGCTGTGATTACCATCACCGACATGAACGATAACGAGCCAGTCTTCGACCCACTCAGGGTAATGTTGGGGCCTGCCCCCCCTTGTCCTTGGCAATGCTGGGGTCACATTGGGGCCTGAACTCCGCTCCCTCCCATGCAAAGCCACGCAGCCAAATCCTGCACTGCCTCTGGAGAGGCGGTGGGTGGGATTGATCATCCCCTTCCCTTGAGCTGGACTTTCCCCCAGGCCACGTGCTGTCCTCCAACAGCTCCCATTTCTTTTGTAGTACGACGTGAGTGTGCCAGAGAATGCGGCGGGGGCCCCGGTGGCCACCCTGAAAGTCAAAGATGCAGACGAAAAGGGCAGCGCAGCTTGGAGAGCGAAGTACAGCATCGTGAAAGGGAACGAGGGAGAGAACTTTGCGGTCACTACTGACCCTGACACCAACTATGGACTCCTGACCACGGCAAAGGTGAGCAACAGGCCCCTTGCCCCCAGCCCCATAACCTGCTGGAATGTCAACTTTGCGGGGTTCCATCCAAGTGAAAACGTGCTCACCGCCTCTGGCCGAATCAACTCTCATTTTCTCCCTCTTTCACATCTTTCCAGGAGCTGGATTATGAGACCAAAAACCAGTATATTCTTGAAGTGACCGTAGTGAATGAAGTGGTCTTCTCAGTCCAGCTCTCGACATCCACAGCCACCGTCACCATCAACGTGAGCGATCAAAACGAAGCGCCGGTCTTTGTCCCTCCTGAAATGAAGGTGTCGAAGCCGGAAGATCTCCCTCCTGGGCAGCCGATCGCTCAGTACACAGCCCAGGACCCCGATAAGTTCCTGCAGCAAACCCTCAGGTACAGGGTCCGGAAAGATGCTTGTTCAAAGGCTGATCGTCTGAACGGGGAAACCTGGAAGCCGCTACAGGCCTCTTGTTGTAAAAGGCGCCGGCCAAGCCCAGGGACTGTTTCTCTTGCAGGTACTCGGTGCGGAGTGACCCGGCAGGATGGCTGGAAATTAACCCTGAAACTGGTCTGATAAAGTCAAAAGCCAGCCTAGACCGAGAGTCGGATTTTGTGAAAAATAATATCTACAAAGCCATCATTGTGGCAAGCGACAACGGTAAGAGGGGACTGATCTTGTTCCCCCCCCCCCCCCAAGACTCTGCATTTTGACTTGCACCCAAACCAAAATAACCTGGAGCTGGGGTGGTGGAGAGGGGTGGTGCCACCCAAGGATATGGGCCTCTGGCAGCGCTGCCCTTCTCTGGCCTTTCCCCAGACCAGCCCAGGACCTGGTTTGCTCCCTCACCTCCGCCAGGAGGCGGTCTCTGAAACCTCTGCCTTCTGCAACTCCACGTTTGTTTTCTGAAAGTGCCTTTTCTAACAAGGAAACCGTAAAAAGCAGAAATGACATTGTGTAAAATACTTAGGGCTTCTAGAATTAAGATGGGTGCTCAGTCCATACCAGTGTGGCACCATTCCCCAAACTGGGATACGCACCAATGGCCTTCAGGCAGATTAAATGTTCCACCATAAGGGGGCCGTGACAGAGAAGGCCCTGTTCAGCCCCCCCATCATGGGGACTCTGAATGTGAGCTCTCCGCATCTCGCCAAAGGCAGGAGTAGACACTGGGGTCCCCCTTAGCCAGGAGCGAGTCCCATTCTAGGGCAAATAAGCTTTATGGCTTAGCTGGTGGGAAGGGGGCAAACTGCAGCCATGGGCCCCATATGTGGCCCCAAACACCTCCAAATTGCGTTGGGAAAATGTGTGATTTCAAGCCATTGTTCATTATTGCGGGGGGGAATAATGATGGAGACGGGAGGCTCCCACCCCTTCCCACAAGAAGTTCTGAAACGGCCTGGAGAAAACCGGTCCGGTCCTTCCAGTGTCGCAGCGTCACTGGCCGGATGCCTTCCTGGGGCTCTCTGGGAGGCGAGGAGGCCTGGTTGCTGCCCTGGTGCCCCAACACTGCCGCTGCCTCCCCCGCTTCCTTGGGGGCAGTTACTCACCCCGCCGTTTCTGTCCAGCGAAGGAACCGGCCACTGGCACAGGAACCCTCCTGCTGCACCTGGAGGACGTGAACGACAACTGGCCGGAACCCGAGCCCCGGACGTTCGACGTCTGCAGCCGCAACCCGGAGCCCCAAGTGTTAAGCATCGTGGACAAGGACATCCCGCCCAACACCGGCCCCTTCTCTGCCAAGCTGGAGTTCGGCTCCGGTGCCAACTGGACAGTCCAGACCAACCAAGGTAGGCCAGCGAGCGGGCTGCCCGCTGGGCAGGACGAGTGAAGTGAGTTGCCAGAGCGTAAAAGTTTCCCACTTTCCTCTTAACGCTTTCTCATCCTCCTCTCCAAAATTTGCATTAAAAGAACAGAGAGAGATCTCCTTAGTGTTGATACTCAAAGCTATTAATTACAAATTAGTATTTTAAAAGTTAAGTAAAGTACAGCAAGGCTCTGTTTTAGGGCAAGCGGGTAAACCCTCAGCCCTCATCGGCATCCTGGCTGTGTCTCCTTTGCAGACAGTCTGACCCTTCTCCTGGTCAAGCAGCTGGAGCCCGGAGACTACAGCGTCGCCCTCAAGCTGACCGACGGTCAGGGCCTGTCTCACGTCACCACAGTCAAGGCCGCTGTCTGTAACTGTGATGGCTCGGCCAAAAACTGTGACCGAAAGTCGTATCTGCCAGCGACGATACAGACCCCTGCCATTCTGGGCATCCTTGGGGGCATCCTTGCCTTTCTGAGTGAGTACTGCGCACCCTTCCTCCTTGTTCGCCCAAGGTGAGCCAGGGTGCTCCTCCGGATGGGCCACCTGCAAGACGCTGCAAGTCTCCAGCTGGGATGGGTGCTCCTGCAGGCCCTCGCCGTGAAGAAGCGAGCAGGCGGGGTGCCTGGATTTGGTTCAAAGCTGGGGGAAATGGCGCGCTCTCATTCCCGGCTGCTGGAAACACGTGCTTCCTCTGAGATGGTGGCAGGCGTGTTTTTCCGGGCTTGGCAACCACGAGAGGCGGAGACTTGTGTCCTTTTACCTGTGTGGGCATCCAGGACGCCAGAGCGCTGCTCAGATCAATGGCGAGCAGAATGCCCTGGTGGCATCCCTGTAGGGAAAGTATTCCCGTGCCAGGTCTCTGCTGGCCCTGAAGTCCTGGAAGGGTGGCAGCGAGGCGGTCTCCAGTTGGGCGGTGCTTGCTTCGGCCGGGTGGGCATCCTGTTTGCGGGGTTCACAGGCCCTCCTTGACCTTGTCTCGTAGTCCTGCTGCTGCTGCTGCTGCTGTTTGTGAGGAGGAGGCGGCAGGTGAAGGAGCCGCTGCTCCCTCCCGAGGACGACACGCGGGACAACGTCTACTACTACGACGAAGAAGGCGGGGGGGAGGAGGACCAGGTGGGTCTCCGCTCTCGGGCCCCGAGGGACCAGGCTGCTTCTGCTCAGCCCCCCGTAGGACCCGAGCCCTGGGTCCTCTCCACCACCCACTTCCTGTCCTCGTGCTGCGTCTTGCCCTGGGCGTGTGCCCAGCAGGGATGGCAGGTCCTCTGGCCAGGGGCCCCACTGTGACTTCATCTCTTCCGCTTGGGCCGGCGCACAGCTTCCAGGAGTGGGTGGAAGCAAGCCGTGGCCGGGCACTCGCGTGACTTATTTCGACTGTTCCGTTGCACATTCCCCAGCGGCTCTGGTTAAAATGACACACGTAAGCTTAGATTTAGAAAGACATCCCTCCAGGGTTAGTGCTGCTACAGCCAGAGTAAGAGTGACCCAAACAAAACCATTTTGTTCTTCCGGCGGAAAGAAGAGAATGTCTTCTGTGTTCATTTTCTGGGCTGCAGGGAGATTGCCTGCCTGCCTGCCACCACTCCTGATTTTGATCAGCTCAAAGTCCTGGGGTTTTCCTCCTCTACCCAAGATCCTGATGGCATCTTCTCTTCCTAGGATTATGATCTGAGCCAGTTGCATCGAGGCCTGGATGCCCGCCATGAAGTCACCCGCAATGACGTCGTTCCAACTCTCATGCCAGCCCCGCAGTACCGTCCGCGTCCCGCCAATCCTGACGAGATAGGCAATTTCATTGATGAGGTGAGTGCAACTGGGCCCCCCGTTTGCTGGCAGTTACCCAGTCCATGGACACTAACCAGGCGCTCCTGTTCCTGAGCTCATTTGCCACTGCGATGCCCTCAGACTACAGATTGTCCTGCCCAAGTGGTGTTTTCCTCCCCTGCCAACAGCAGCTTTTGAACCCAGAAGTGCCAAAGGGAAAATCTTTACCCACTAAGAAGCAGTCACCCCGTGCAATCTCCCCGTGATAGAGGCTCAACTTGATGTCCAGAACAAAGAGGTTAATCAAACAGGCTGAAACAATTGTAAGAACAACAAGAAGAGATCTGTAGCAGCGTTAAAACAGGCCAGTGAAATGCATCAGGAACAGCAGATCAAAACCAGCCACCGAAAGCCAGTGGTCTACAAAATGGACATGAAAAGCAGAGAAGCGAAATTTCTGCTGGCTGCAAGCAAGTCCTCCCTGCCTTTCAGCTATCCTGTACAGTTTCTGAGTTGAAAGCTCAGGAAGAAGCATGACTTTTCACGCATCCAAGGCCGAAACATGTCCGGCTGTGGATGAAAGCCTGTTCACCCTTTCCTCCATCTGCCTGGCTGGTTCCTCTCTCGCGGATGCCCAGGAAGTGGCTCTGCTTGGCATCTGGCAGAGGAACACATGCCGCTGGCAGCAGGATTGAGTTTCCCCTGACCCCAGCCTCTTGACGGGCAGGCCGGATATGTGGGGAGCTTCGCTTTATTTGCATTCAATGCGAAAACACAGAAAGCTGCTGTGTAGCGCTGGCAGTCTGCTCGGTTGCTACGCTGGAGGATCTCCTCTGCCTGCAGCACTGGAAAGCAGTGGGTGGGTTGCTAGAGAAGAATACTCCTTCCTCCTTCTGCCAGCTTCTTCACTCGCCTGGCAAAATGTCTAGTCACCTCAGGTGACCAAGCATTTGGTGAAAAGCAAAATGTGGGCGAGAAAGCTAAGTCGTAGCTGTTCAATAGCTGTAGATACAGCCTGGATAGAGAGAGTCTAATCCAGTGTTTCTCAACCTTGGCAGCTTCATGCTGGCTGGGGAATTCTGGGAGTTGAAGTCCACACCGCTTGAGGTGGCCAAGGTTGAGAAACACTGGTCTAGTCTCTTGACCTTGGTGTCCCCTTTCTCTAGAGCAGCATTTCTCAGCCTCAGCAACTTTAAGAGGTGTGGACTTCATCTCCCTGGGGAATTCTGGGAGTTGAAGTCCGCACCTCTTAAAGTGGCTGAGGCTGAGAAACGCTGCTCTAGAGAGATGGTTGTGTTGTCATCGGTTTCCTCTGCTGTTCAACAAATGGAATTTCTGTTCCTTTCTCTCCTCACAGAACCTGAAGGCAGCAGACACAGACCCCACCGCTCCCCCGTATGACTCCCTGCTGGTGTTTGATTACGAAGGCGACGGCTCTGAGGCCACCTCCCTCAGTTCTCTCAATTCCTCCAATGGAGACCAGGACCAGGATTACGATTACCTGAATGACTGGGGCAACCGTTTCAAGAAGCTGGCTGACATGTATGGAGGGGGCGAAGACGACAACTAGGTGTGATTTGAGTGGTGGGGTAGAGGGTGGGGGGCAGATGGAGAGAGAGAAGAGGCCAACTCTTCCCATGAACTGACTCTTGGTGACTCTTGCCAACGTTTCCATAATTTACCAAAGCGTACCCCTTGAGGTAGATTCTGACAGTCTCACCTCCGTGGGATAATTATAATCAGTGTGGGATTGCTGCGCCCTTTCTGAAGCTGCCAAACAGGCTGACTCAATGCAACAGGAACAGATGTTTGTTTCTCAAAGGGTGGACACCATCAAGGGGGAAAAGGCTTCTCCAGGAAAGAGAAATGTACCTGGATTCTGTGAAGGACAGAAAGACCCTCCGATGTTTGGTCCTGTATTCAAGAGTTTCACCTGAACTTCTCTGGCTCCGTCTTCTTGTTCATCTTTCCTCCTGTTTGCCTCAGTAGAACATCAGGCTTCTTGTTGCAAAACCGTAATGTATCTTGGAGAACATGAGGAGGAAAAATATGCAAGAGATATACTTTTGTGAGGGAGAGGATAAAACGCAGCTGATGCTGTGGTCACGTAATAATAGGATGCAGGTTCCTACTAATTGCCCGAGAGTGCCAGGAACGTTGAGGGGTGACCGTTCTGCCCGCATGGATTCAAATCCCACAGCCTGGCTATGGTGGCCAATTCTCTCAGCTTTCTCCAGAAAGAGCTGTGTTTCCGAAGCCCTAACCAAAGATGTTTCTGGGGATTCTGGGTGGTGGTTCTGCACGCATGTGACATTTGGTTTGGGAGAGGAATTCCTGCCTCTTGGCTTTTACTGTTCAAAGGCACTCTTGTGGCAGTGATGGGGAGTCCTCTCTCGGAAGAGATGGTGGGATTTCTGATGGGCACGGGGAGGCAGAGCTCTGACATAATATTTTCCTCCTCTTAAAAAGAAGCACATCAGAATATACCAGACAGATTCCCTGGATGACTCGATGCATTTTGCAGAAGGAATTTTCCCTTCCGTTGGAGGTCTGCCTGGCTTTTAAAGTAGAGGGGCGTCTCAATTTAAATTCAGTCTTTGGGGGGGGGCAGTCAGATGGGGAAGGTGCGACCCTCAAGATGTGCTGAGCTGCAGGGCAAAACATCCTTTGCTACGGGTCCTCCCTGGGCCAGATGGGAGCTGCAGTCTAGCACACCTGGATAGTTTGCCACTGCTTAGAATGTAAGGTTGAACTCCGTTGAACTCACTGGGAGCTAGTTCCATATAACTGTGAAAAGAGTTGGAGTCCTGAACACCAGTAAGGCTCAGAGGCTTTTTGCAACATCACCTCCTTCCTGGGTGGCAAAAAAGTCAGGAGGAGTCACGGAAGCTCATGCCTTTGAATAAAACGTGTTGGCCGGACGGGGTGCTACCAGGCTCCTCCTGACTTTTTTGCCACCGTAGACTAACACGGCTCTCCTCCTACAAACCCCCTCCTGGGTGAATTCTTTCAGGGTCCCTAAAGCAACTTGCCCCCAAGTGCCTTTGCTTCCAGACAATGTCCCCGCTGGTCCTCTGCCTCTCAGGCGCCCGGAATCCAGCCTGGGTTGGGCTGAGGCATCTGCAAAGCCACCCGGGGTGAACCCTCTTATTGTGGCTTGTAAGTCGTGGTTTGTGGCTCAGGATGTCTGTCCACAGCCATTAGGGTTTAATTAGCAAACCTGGTTTTAGCACAAGGTGTTCCTCCCCGGTGCCTGAACAGCTGGGCGCAGTTGCCTCTCCTCGGCCACGCTGGCCACCCCTCCTGGGCTCTTTTGGGCGTTCGGCTGTCCTTTGGCCAGGTTCCCCAGAGGGGAGGCTCAGCGGTCGCCCAGAGCCTTGCCCGGGCTCTTCCGCCTCGGGCCTTTTGCCTGGCGACCAGGCCAGACGTGTTCCTGCATGGGGACCTTGCAAAAGACAGCTGCACAGAATGGCATTCGTCTGCCAAGTAATCCATTTTAATTAGAAGTGGTTCTTCTACCAAGGTACCAGTTGTTTCCTGTGATGTGTTTCCCACTCTAACCCTGATGGTATAATTACTGCCCTTGGGTACCTTTTGAAAAGTGGCTTTCTAATTTTAGATCTGTATGTTTAGTTATTCTTTTTGGAGATTATATATATATATATATATATATATATATATATATATATATATTGGAAGAGTACAAAGACACACATTGTTAAAATTATTTTATTGCACAGATGCTTTTAAAAATAAAATAAAGTTCTTTTAAGACATTGTTAAAATTATTTTATTGCACAGATGCTTTTAAAAATAAAATAAACTTTTAAAAAGTTCTTTTTTTCTTGAATCCCTATATGTCATATTCTATTAGACATTCTCCTGAGACGGCACCATTTTTCTGACCTAAATGTATTTGATACTTTTTGTTTGTTTATATAATCATTTTACATGTAGCTGTCAGCAAAGTTTTTAGGGCATTTTATGTAAATGGGACAAAATGTGTATGTTAACCAGTTAAATCAAGATTGTTTAAAAAGTTGGGGGAATTAAATACATCTTTATGTGGCCACGCAAGGATGACCGTGCTGCCATGAGGCAGGTCTTCTGTGGTTTCAAGCAAAGTTTTACAAGATCTTGCTTGCAAAGCACTCCTGATTATTTGCAGTAATGTAACACTGCTGAGCCCGTTGTATCTCAAAAGCATTCACAGCAGTCAGCTTTAGGACACTTGCTACTATAAGCTCAAATCACAGAATCATAGTTAGAAGGGATCACAACGGCCTTGTAGTTCAACTTCCTGCTCGGGGCCCGATGCGCTAGAGCATTTTTGTGCCGTGCTGCCATTTAGAGCAGGAATTTAGGGCCCGAAGCCAAGTAGCTTTCCAAGTGACTAATCCAGGGCTTTCCAAAGTTTTCCCGCGGCGACACACCAACCGCCGTTGGTGTGTTGCCGCGGGAAAACCCGGAAGTGCCGCCGTTGCGGCAGCGTGCAAAAACCTGGAAGCGCCGCTGCCGCTTTCGGGTTTTTGCGCGCCGCCGTTGACACACCAGACTGTGTGTGGCGACACACTTTTGTGTCGCGACACACAGTTTGGAAAGCTCTGGACTAATCAGAGAAAGGTGGATGCAGCGAACAGATTCAGCATCCGTGCTTCACTCTGGTATGGCAATTCTGTTCATCACAGGATTCCTTCTTTGGCAAAGTGTTTTCTACCTAGAAGACAGCCATATCTATCCATGCACACATTTATCACTGGGGCTGATCATTCTGTTTCACTTAAAGCATACACTTTTCCACAACAGAATTGTGTATATTCCCAAGTACGGGCGTTCGCTTCATTCCTGTACTTAGCATGGGGACCAAAACATGAATTTAAATTTGCTCCTGCCCTCTGAAGATGCCGGCCACAGATGCTGGCGAAACGTTAGGAACCACAACTTCCAGAACACGGCCACACAGCCCGGAAGACCCACAACAGCCAATGAATTTAAGACTTGAAACTTCTTGTTAGCCTAGAAATACCCTAATTTGGAACTGATTTATTAGTTTTTTCCATATTTCCTTCTTCACTTGCCAAAGTGAGTGTGTTTTAAGGACCTGCAGCTAATTCTGAATAGTTTGCCTTCAGATTTATGGGAATAAAGTGCAAAGGTTAGTAATGGACACTCACCTCTCCTCCTCCCTAGTAATGCCGTCTGCTTTTGGAAGCCTCTGCTAGCGGCTGCAGACGCTGCCCTTGTATGTAATGTAATCCCATCCCTGACAACATCCAGATGTGTGGAATCCCCACCAACAGCCCTTCTTGGTCTGCACACCTGGAAGTTGCCAAGGTTGAGGAACGCTGGCCTCGTGCATAGTGCCTATTTTGCCCCTTCTGTAACAGATGCACCTAACCGTGGCTTTCATCCTGGCCCACCCAAGGTTTAGTTTCAGACGAATTCAACACGCTGAACCGCGCATGTCCCAGAGTGTCTGTGACCTACGCCAGCGGTAGTCTAGAACTCCCAGAATTCCCCTGGCTGCGAGACCTTCTCAAGAGGGCTGCTTCCCACGCCTGTCTAGATCTTCGCAAAATGGCAGGCGGCCGGGACTTCCGCCCCCTGTTCCTTTGGCCCCTCCTAACATGGCGTCTGCGCCGCCGCCGCCGCGCAGGCACGCCGACCTTTCCAAGATGGCGGCGCCCACGAGCGAGGCCGCGGCAACGGGGCTGCAGCAGGCGGTGGAGGGCCTGCAGCTGTTGCTGGGCCGGGTCACGGGCACCGGTGAGAGCCGAGGGGGCGCGGGGGGGGGGCGCTGTAAGGACGGGCGAGCCGCGAGAGGGCGGCCGGCTGCTTCGCCCGCCTTCCGCGCTGTAGCGATGCCGGGCCGCGGTTCGTGCCGTGCCCGGCACCTCAACCACCGACGCCCTTCTTCCCGCAGGCCCTCTGCAGGCCCCGAGACCCGCCGAGCTGCCGGAGTCGCTGCGCCTCGGCCTGGCAGCCCTGGAGGAGAGGCTCGCCCGGGACCCCCGGTGGGCCGCCCTGCGCAGGACGAGGGCCGAGGTGGCCCAGCAGGCCCCGGGGCTGAGCGCCGGCCCCGACGCGCCCTGGGCCGCGGCCTGCCAGGCGCTGCTGCTGCTGCTCTGCCTCAAGCGCTGCCTGGCCCGCGTGGCCGCGGCGACGCCCGGAGCCGAGGCCGGGCCAGGCGAGGCCGGGGGCGCCCCTGCGCTGCGCGCCGACGCCCTGAGTGTCGGCCAGGAGGGGACCGTGCGGGCGGCCGTGCAGCTGGCGGTGGTGCTGGGCCTGCGCCCGTATCTGTTGCCCGGGGTGGCGCCCCCGTCGCGGGGCAAGACCGGCCTGGCCGCCGACCTGCCCGAGGCCCCGCAGAGGCTCCGTGCCGCCTGCGCCGCCCTGACGGAGGCGGCCGAGCACCCGGCGCTGGGCAGACTGATCCTGGCGCGTCATCTGGGCGACCTGCTGGCTGGGCTGTGCCAGCTGGGCTTCTGCCCAGCGAGGAGGGCCAGGGCGGGCGCCGAGACCCAGGTGAGTGGGCATTTCCTAAAGCGAAGCGGGCTTCTCCCTGTTTCCCCTGGGCAGAATGACACGGGGCCCTGGAAGGCCTCCCCACAGAGCGTCGGGGGCCGGGCCACCCTTGGGTCCTGCTGGTGAAAAGGTGCTGCGTAAGTGTGCCCATGGCCCCCCTGCCGCCGCATAAAGCGGCTGAGCCTCTTGCCAGTCCCGGGGAAGGCCTGTTGCGTTGCCCAGGCCTAGAATCCCCTTGTGCATTATTCCTCTGCCTCTGGGACTTTTTCAGGGCCTGACGGAAGAGGAGCAGAGCAGCTCCCAAGAAGCCCTGCAAGGCCTTTTGGACAGAGCGTACCAGCCCCTGGTGGTCCGGGAACTGCTGCTGCTTCAGGGGGGACCCAAGCGGGTATGACTGTGTGTCGTGGAGAAACTAGTAGATTTGCAACCCGAGTTGGTTCCGTTGTGGGCGCTTGCTTACAAATCTTTCCTCCTCGTCCTCCTGCATAACTGAAGCATTGTTGGAGAGATCCCAGGCCAGCATGGTTTGGAGCCTCAAACTCAGCATGGTTGAACTATGACATTGGGTCCATCCCGCTTGAGGACCACGTCACTGTTTCGGTATCCCAGGAGGAGCCAAGCACCGAACGTGTAGAAGCTTCCTTTTAGCGAGTCGTACCCAGCCCCGATCTGGCCTTTGAGCTCAGCGCTACCTTAGCTCACTTCCGCTGTGGCTCTCCAGGACCTGGTCTTTCCCAGGGCCTGCTCCTTGACAGCCCATCTCTAGAGACCCCGTCAGAGATCCAGCTGGGGCCCTTCTGCATTCTTAGCAGGTGCATCGGAGGGAGGGGGAAAGGAACAGGCACAGGAGCACCCGTGTCTAAATTTGGATGGGATACCATCTGACTGAACTGCAGGCCATCCTGGGGGTCTGCTGCCAGGCAAGTGGTGCCCTTGGAGAAGCTTTCAGTCAAGTAACGAGTCCGTTCTGTTTCGGAAAGGGGAGATTGGCTGCCTCTGCTGCCCCACCAGGGCAAGGCGGAGGGATTCCGCACAGCAGGTTGGTCGTGGTCCACCGTGCGTGTATGTTTCTTTTCCAGGCCTCCCATCCCAGCAAGCAGAACAACGAGCATTGTCTGACGCCGGCCCCAGCCTGGCTTCAGCGTCTTTGTGGGCACCTGCTGTCCGGGAGGCTGTTAAAGCCTGGCGGAGTTCAGGCTGTGATCCGTGGCATCCTGGAGGGAGCTGGAGGTGAGGGACGCTGGACGAATCAGCCGGATGCCTTTAGGAAGCTGTAAAAAGAACAGAAAGGGAATTGCTGTCCTTTGCTCCAGTGTTTCTAAACTTGGCCTGGCCGTTTAATTATAATAGTTCCTGTTTCATTAAACGAGAGTAGGCATGAAGCAGGAAAATGTTTTGGATCTGGAACAAATCATTGTGTGCCAGTGCTTTTGGAATCGGCCCCCGTTTGCCAGAACCGAACCTGGATTTCTAGATGGGCAAATCAGGCAACCCGGTGCATGTTGCCCCTTTTCTCTCCTCCCCTCCAGCTCCAGTGCAGCCTATCCCCCTGCCCTGCCCTGCCCTGATCTTCCCAGTCCTTCCCCCCTCCCTCCACCCAGCTGCTGTTGCCGCCACCTCGGTCGCTGCATGGCGTATCCCACGAAACCACCTGCCCTACAGTCTTCCCAGAACTTCCCATTTCCTTCCTTCTCCCAGCTGCCAACGTCCTTAGCTGTTTCTGTGCTGCCTGCCCCCCCTTCCCAAAACACTTTCCCTCCAAATCACGCATGGAACAAAAGTCCAAAAATAGACGTTTTTGTTCTGGCACAGACCAGCACTTCTAGGCAGAGAACAGTTCATTCCCAGAATTTTTTCACCTCCCTATTAAAAATATTAAGAAATAGCATCGGCAGAAGGAGTGGGAAAGATCCAAAGCAGTCTGGCTAGCAGATCGGGGCCGTGACTCAGTGGAGGGCAGAGAAATTGCGGTTCCCTGTGGTCACAGGGTGGGCTGTTTTCTGCTGTGCCTGTCTAACCTGGAGCCTCTGCTTTCCAGCTGGGGCTGCGGGGGGCCACAGCGCAGGAGCGGCAGCGGCTGACTGGCAGAAGTGCGAGGCTGTAGCCAAGATCCTGTCCTCGTGTCCTCAGCAGTCTCTGTCCCTGGAGGATTATTGTCGACAGATATGCCCGCAGGTACATCTTTTGCCCCTTCCCTTTACCCAGTGACTTGCATCCTGGTGCATCCCAGCTGGCGCATGGAGAGTTTGTGAGCCAGACTCCCAGAGCAGATCCTGCTTGAGGGATGCCCTGTGAGGTAGAGTGCCTTTCCCCTACATCCACTCTCTTGCACAGCGACTCTCGGTTTCCCTGGACTTTGCCAGCTGTTGATGGTCTTCACTTTCTGCCTGCTAATGCTGAGCCTTGGGGGTCTGCAGGCCTGCTTCTCCCCTGCCCCCTTCTGATAGGTCTGTGATAGAGTGCATGCTAAAAAACATAATTTTAGAAACGTGAATCGAGCATAAAGCCATGTGTTTTTATCCTTTTCTCCTGAAGGTTCTGCAGCTGTTTCTCATCGGGGATAAGCTGACGGCGTGCCAGTTCCAGCAAGTGGCAACCGCGACCGTCCTCGCCATGGTGAGGCAGCACCCACAACAGGCAGAGAATCATCTGCTGCGTCCCCTGCTGGAGCCTCTCCTGCGCTGCCTGGGGGGGGCAGGTAACGGCCTTCCCCCTCGTAAACATTTGGCCCAGGCTGGGGAGTCAGAGGAGGCGCCCGTCTGCTCCTTTGTGGCTATTTATTCTGTCCTCTTGAAGGTGAAAACAGCTGCTTCTTTCTCCAGGGATTAGTGGCTGAGATTCAAAGGCCCGTGAGTCCTCTGGTGGGGCTGTCCATCGAAAATGTGCCCCTCTGGTTAGTGCAGCAATGAATTCTGGGCAGCTCGCAACTGTTCAGTGTTAGCAGTTGAGACAGTGCTGGGCAAGGCACACTTGGTAGGCCGTGATGTACTCGTTTGAGCCAAAGTTTTACTAATACTGTTAATTTGATTTATATCCTGCCTTCGCTTTCTACAACTCGAGGCAATGCACATCCCTTTTCCCCGTGAGGAGGGTTGGACTGAGAGGGCCTGCCCCAAAGTCGCCCAGCCAGCTTCCAGGCCTGAGGGAGGGCCACAGCTCACGATCTCAGGGTTTCTGGCCCCGCACCTGAACCGCTGCACCAGGCTGGCTCTCAGAAAAGTAGCTTCTGCTGGAATTCATGGGCTATTTTGTTCCGTTCACTGGTTGTCTCGTGGAATGTAATTAAGCGAAACAGGCCTGGCATGAGCCGCAACCGACCTGACGATCCGTTTCTTTGTTGTGTTCAGAAGGTTCCCTGGAAGACCTGCCAGCTGGGACGGTGCTGGTGAAAGAGGAGCCACTCACTGGGTGCATGGAAACGGTGCATAAGGTATGCGCCAGCCCCACTTGTTCGTGTGCAGGTTGGAAGTGGGGATTGTCCGCAAAGGAAGGACCCCGCGTTTACTTTCGGGCTGAAAGTTCCTGTAACAGAGTTAGGCTGCGTGTCGTCTTCCTCCGCTTTGTGGGGAGGCTCACCCTGGGCCATCCCCCGGGAGGACCCGTGTACAGATGTTGGGGGAGAATGGCACCTGGGGGATTTGCCCAGGAAACGTCACTCTCTCGCAAGATTTCCTTTTGAGCCTGGCCGAGAGTTCTGTGCCATTTGGGATGGCTTTAAAATGTCCCTGATGCCAGTTTTGAGATCTGGGCAACTAGCAGCGGTGCTGCCAAGCCTAAGAACGGCGGGACTTGGAAAGCCGCTCCGTTGCAGGTCGGGACAGGCTGGGGATGGACTCTAAAGGACCGGCACTGAAGGCGCCGAGTCTTGACTCCCTGACTGAGTAGCTCAGCAGGCCACGAGGCCGAGTGGATTCCAAGTCCTCTTGGGGTTGACAGTTTTGCCCCGGCCGAAGGTGAATCAATAACTCTCTTGGGATCTCCTGCCAAGAAAGGGGGAATGCGCGATCTGTTAAAACGATGCAGATGTGCATAAATGCTCCTGTCTGCCTGCCTCCCACCTCTGCTAAGAAACCTGGATAGGACCATCTTGTCCTCAGGCACCAGAATTCTTCCTTAGTTCCTGCTCTGTGGTTTCTGCCATCTCAGCCGGCATCGCCTGGTGCTCTCAGGCATGTTTCTTCCACCAAAAGAGCGAGAAACATGTTCATTTCGCAGGAATTTGAGAGAGAGAAGGACGCGGTCTGTGGCCGGTCCCACTCGGTCTCTCGGTGAGACGCCTCTCTTCCTCCTCTCTCAGCTGCTCGCTGCCTTGTGCTCCCTTGCAGGTCTGCGTGGTTGGAGACGAACCCTCGCCCTGCCTCTTGGGCTCCTTGCAGCCCGTGCTGGGGGCCATCTTCTCCCTCTGGTGTTTTACCAAGCAGAACGTGTCTTTCCTACGGTGAGGCACGTGGCCTGGGTGGGAGAATCCCCAGAGCTAGCTCTTTCGTGGGCTGGGGACAAACATCCCTGGTTGGGAGCCATCCCACAGGCCACTGCTCTCCTCCCGGTTCCTGCTAACCGAGACGCCACCGTCGGCCTGAAGGCCAGGCCGCTTGTCCCAAGGAGCCGTGAGCAGCCCTGGCCTTTGCTTGTCTGCCGGGGTGGGAAGCCCCGCTCTCCCTGGGCAGAGGGGTTCATGCTCCTTGTCTGGGAAAGAAGAACCCAAAGACGGTGACGAAGTGTGAAAGAGGAGCAGAGGAAGGGGGGATGCCGAGGAGCGTCTGAGGGTCCTGGCCTGTCAGCCGAGGCGTTGGACAGGCCACTGCCCAGTGCCTTGCTGGTTCCCAGCGCCCCGGCCCAGGAGGAGAGGGGGGTTTCTGGGCTGCCTCTACCCAAAGCCGACTTCCCTGGACGGGGGTTGATGCCCCCCTCGGCTCTGCTGCTTTCAGCACCCCCTGCCAGGAGATCCTGTTGTGGTTCCTGGAGAAGAGCGAGCGGCCGGCCTCTCTGGCGGCCCTCGAAGGCCTCGCGGAGCTCAGAGGAACCCTCCGCCTGCTCCACCCACGCTGCCAGTTCCAGGTGGGCAGCGAAGGGGGCGTGGTGGCCACCCTCAAGGCGGCTCTGAGGTGAGAGGCTGCTGGGGCGTCCCCAGTGAGAGGAAGACATTTAAGTGGGGAGGGGGGAGGGGTTGCAGTTGTGGGGTGTTGGGCTGCACCACCCTCTTCCGTCTCGGGAAGCAAGTGCAGAGAGTCGGGGGCCACCGCCAGGTAGGCTCCCCTTTTGGAGCAGCTCCCCAGGAGGATGCCCAGCTTCGTAACCGAGTAACTGAATCTCCCTTCTGGGAAGCTTCTGCACGCTTGCTCAGAGAAGGATGGACGCTCCCGGGCTTTCCCGGGGCTGTTCTCTCTCCCTCGATGAAATATTTGCCCTCCCGCTTCGCAGCGATGAAGACGAGGCGCTCTATCAGAAGGTCTCGTCCGAGCAGTGGCGGCTGGAGCAGCTGGTGGACTTGCTGTCTCGCTGCCGGAGCAGTGGCCTCGCTGGAGACTTCTTCTTACGCTGCTTAAAGGTAGGGCCGAGAGCGCCCCCGTAGCACGGGTGTGTGCGTGCTGCTTGCACAGGAGTTGGATGGGCACGACACGTGTTGCAGGGATCCAGGCGGTGTTCTTCAGGGTCCTGCTTCTAATCCAGGCAGGGGACCCCCGGTTCTCTGGGCTTGGGCTTGGATGGGACCATGATTGGGGAGAGGCCCCCGGAACATCCAAGTCCTGACAGGGTCTCATCTGGATTCCTGCACGGCGCGGGATGTGATACCCTAAGTTGCCCCTCCCAGCTCTGTGATTGTCCCAGGGAAGCACTGGAGATGAAGCAAGCCAGGTACCCAATGAACCACCGCTCTTCCCACCTATATTTTTCTGCTATTGAGCTGGACAACTATTCATGTGCTTTTAAAAGCGTTTGGCCAAGAAGAAAAGGCCACCTCTGCCTGAGCGTGCTGGAGCAGCTGGTGCCGGGCGTTGTTTAAGGAGCAGGGGACGAGGACGAGCGTGGGAGAGCTCCCTTCCCTTCCTGTTGAGCCGCTGCTGTTTGTCTCTGGGAGACCTTTCTGCCTTTTGGGATTCTGCCGCCTGCGTGGAAGACGGCTGCTTTGGCCCTGTGCCTGAAAAAGACTTCGAGAGAGCCCCCAGGGTGGGAGGGAGTTAACCCCGGTTCCCCCCTGATCTGTTGTGACAACAGCCGGATGTTTGAAGTCTCCTGTTACAAGGCAGCTGTGAAGAATCCCGGCTTTCTTCAGGATCCTATCTGTATGCTTTACCTTGAATGGAGTAGGGCTGGTGGCTTAACAAAAATCGGAAAGAGGAAAGAGATCTGTTTCAGATCAGTTCAGTTCCTTTACATGCCCCTGAACAACAGCCTCCAGTTCCGGGCTTGGGGAAAAAGCCAGGGGGTCTTTTGCTGCAGAGGGAGGACCCGGCCCACGCACCGGGCTCCTGGGCACCTTGGACATCGATTTCATTGGCTGCTGGGTTGTTACATGTATACTTGCCTTTCTGCTTGTGTAAACCCTCAAATCTCATTGGCTGCCCTGCCCAGCGCCCGTATCAGCCTCATGCCAGATTTCCATTTGTATGTGTGTATGTATTTTGCCTTGTGAGTCAGTGTTGACTCCTGGTGACTGCCTGGACTAATCCCTGCATTTTTTTCGGCAAGGTTTTTTTGGAAGTGGTTTGCAGTTGCCTCCTCCTTCTTCCTAGGGCCAGAGAGAGGGACTGGGCCAGGCTCACCCAGCTGGCTTTGTGCCGAAGGTGAACTCCCGGTCTCTTGGTCTCTAGCCTGGTGCCTTCACCAGGACACCAAACTGGCTCTCCTGCGTTTTCACCAGATTTATTTGTGGCTCTAATCAACAAGTGACTCTTGAGTGGCCCCCATGCCTCATGCAGGAATCAAATTGAAAATACAAAACATCGTAACAACAACCAAGCAATAATAATCCAATGGAAAGGAAAGTGAAGAAACAAACTTAGCCCCGGGGAAATCATCCAGCCGCCGGCCGTTCCACCTTCGGGCTCCGAAGGCTCCGTGAAGCAGCCGGGCTTGATGGCGCAGGCTCCTCTCCCCATCTGCTGAGGGAAATGGGGTGACCAGGGGAAATGCCCTGCAAGCCTTTTAGTCTCTCTTCTTCCACTTTGGTGGTAGGAGCTGACCCAGATAGCCTCTGAGACGGACCCCGCGCCCCCTTCGCAAGGGGGCCCCCTGGATCTGGAGCAGCTCTGCAGCCCGACCCTCCCGCAGCAGATGAGGCAGCTGCGGGTGCTTCAGGTGGTGGCCATGCTGACCGAGGGCATCTCAGACGCTTTGCTCACGGATGTCAGACAGGTTTGTTGAGTCCTTCCCTCCCGTCCTGCAGAGCCCCGTCCCTCCAGCGGGATGGGGCGGCCTGGCTGCTCGGCCTGAGGTCAACCTGGGCTGGCTGCATAATCCGGTGGGTGCTGAGAAAGCAGCCCCTCCCTCCTTAAGGGATGCATCAGACGGACAGCGGGGGGGGGTGTCTTAATTTCACCCTTTCTGGGAAGCCCAGGAAGTTGAGGGGCCCCAGCCTGTCACGCCGAGAGCCACAAAAGTACGACAGCGTCCAGCTGTCTGCTGCAGAAGCAAGCGTCTTGAGTGCAGCAAAACTAATCTGCCCCCTCCTGTCCTCTTTGTCTTCTGAAGGCTGTCAAGGAATGGGAGGGCTGACTGGGCGTAGGTGAGATGAGCACAAGACCAAAACATAGTTATCCCAGCTGGGGCCCTTGCTTTGCCTCCAAGAACATTTGCGAGCTGGGGGCGAAGAGGGCACCTTCTCAGCAGTGTGTTTAGGGGAGCACCGGGTGAGGCAGGCCTGGTGCCCTTGCGTTTCGCTGCCCACCTCAACTTCCCTGCCACTGCTCTTCAGACCACGGGGAGGCTGCTGCCACTTCACTCTCCAACAGCTGTGGATCCATTGGCCTTAGGCTTCATCCCTTCCTTGGGGGCCCTACCGAGTGATCCATCTGGGGTTCTCGGTAGCCAGAGGAGAACCATCACTCTTGGTAGAAGTGTAGCCTGTGATTTCCCTCCTGGGGGTGGATTCCACAGTTCCTTGAAGGAACAGCCCAGGATTGTCAGCAAGGGGGTGCTGCTGAAACCCCATGTTGTGGCGCAAACAGCCACTCGGGGTAGCCGTCCCAAGCTTTGATTCTATAAACACCTGGTCTGCACTTTGCCAGGTGTCTTCAGGTGTCTCCGCAGTCGTCCTGTGCTCAGGTATGATGTTCCATCCACAGGTGGTGGAATTTGTGGCAGCCACTCTGCAGCGGGCCTGTACGAGTCTCACCAGAGGCTTCGTGGGCACTGTGGAGGCCCAGACGCTGAGCATGGCCATGGGGCTGGTGGCGGCCATGCTAGGTGGGGCCATGCAGGTGAGTGCACCTGGGGGGGCTTGCTGGTAGGATCGGTTCAGGCATTAAGGTCTCATGGAAGAGCAGGAAGAATGTAATCCAAAGATTTAACGTGGAAATAAACTCCCTCTGTGCCCCTTTGCGGTTCCCCCACGAACTGAGCTAATTTGCCTTTAGACTGTTTCTGACTCCGACCCTCGGTCAGTGAAGTCCAGTTTTTCTCTCATCTCTGCTTTTTCGCCCCCTTCCTCCTCCCATGCCTGCACCTTTTGAATCTGCTTTATAAGTCTAATGCCCCACATTACCTGCAGGTACCTTTTTCGGGGGGAGGGAAATTGTAGAGCGGCATCAGGCCACCCGGAGCCCGGCTTCAGGCCTGAATGCCCGCCAGGTGGTTAGTGAAGCCCGGCCTGGCTTCTGAGCGGGGCCAGCGAGGGGCTGCGTGGGTCAAGCCGGCTCTCGCTGGCCTTCAGGAAAGCTGCTGCCTGGCCCAGCCGGGCCCTTTCTGTCCCCCCTGGGTGGGGGGTGCTTTGAGGGGCGGGGGGACACCCTTGTGCTGAGGGTCCTTTGGCCTCTGACCAAGCAGGAACGGAGGAGGGGGTCGTTCAGGATCCTGAGATGGGCTGAGGCCTTGTGAGCTTCCTGAGTCAAGTCTTGGCCTGCTGGGGCTGGTTCCAGACACGGTGCTCTGCCTCCCTCCCAAGGGTCCCAGGGTTCAGGCTGCTGCTTGTTCCTCTTTTGCTGAAGCCTGCCATGGTTTCCTGAAGGAGGAGTGCTGGGGGGGGGGTGCTTCTCTGGTGGGTGCCCAGGCCAAGCAGAGAAAAGCGCCCACACGCCCACACGCCGGATCCCTCGAGAAATGAGGGAGGGAGGGTTTCTTGGCCACACCCAAGGGCGAAGTATGACAGGTGAGGGAGGGTCGAGGCCCCTGGCGTGGATCCTGGGCGCTGCCGCCTGCCGGAAGGGATCCCGTTTGAGAGCCAGCCACCGCAAAGCCCTAGTCATCCGCCAGCCTCAGGCAGCGGGAGGATGTGCCAGCGGGGCAGGGCTGAGCGTGGCTCCCCGCCAGCAGGGATTCGGTGGACTCTGCTTTTCCCGGCTCCTCGAGGGCCTGGACCGGAGTCCTGCTGGGGAAAGAGCAGTGGCTTTGTTCCCATCCCATCCGCCGCGTGCACCTGCCAGCTCGGGGCGCGATCTTATCTCCCTGCCAGGTGTCTGCGCGCACGCCCATAACGGTAACCACAGCAAAGGCTCTGGGCTGCAGTGCCCCCTCCCGGTGCTTCTGCCTGCAGCCCAGGGCCAGTTCCCAGGATCGGCCCTGGTTCCTCTGGGGCGGCAGGCCGACGTGCTCCCTGCTGTCTCCCCAGCTGAAATCCGAAGGCTTCGCCACCTTAAAGCAGCTGGTGCCCCTGCTGGAGGACGTCTCTCGGGTCCACCCGGAGCCCGTCATCCAGGAGCTCGCGGCTGACCTGGCCATCTCCATCTGCACCCACGCCGCCTTTTCCACAGAGGCTGTCTGCGCCGCTGCCTGCAAGACCCTGGGCAGAAGCGGCGGGGGGCCGGCGGGCCAAGCAAGGGCCGCTGCGAGCACTGGCGACCCAGATGAGACGCCCCCACCTGTGGCACCCCTGCCCCAGAAGCCCCCCAGGAACGTCTCCGGGGAGCATCGGGGGTTGGAGTCGGTCGCAGAGGAAGGCGCTGCCCCCTGCCCCCCCCCGAGCCTGCAGGAGCTCCTCCTGGAGGCTTACAGCCCCGATATCCCCACGCGGGCTGCTGCCTTGCGTCACCTCTCCCGGGCAGTCGAGCAGAGGGACCCCGGAGCCCTGAAGATTCAGGAGAAGCTGCTGAAGGTAGGTGACCGAAGCGCTTTGGGGAAAGTCTGGGGGACCGTGGTGGAGGGTGGTGTGTGGCTTGGGCGGGGCCTTGGGAGGGAACCCCGTCTCCCCTTCTGGCCTCACTGGGCAAGAGGGACGGCCTCCCCTGAGTTCTGGCCTGCGCAAGACCAGCGCAGTGGGCGTGGCTAGTCCTGGCGAACTCCGCTTGTCGGGCGGATGATTCAGCCTGTGCAGGTGCTTCTGTCCAACCACTTTGAGGCTTTGTCTCTTCTGCTTCCCTGCTTCCCCCCAGACTTCAAGCACGGGAGTCCCTGTCCCAAGCAGAGAGGAAACTGTCCAGTCTCCTGCTTCTAAGCAGTCGGGAGTGCTTTGAGCATTGAGGCCACAGGCTGGGGCAGCTGTTCTGGCAGGGCCCTTCCAGGCCTGCTGGGCATCACCCGCCCCCGTTCTGAGGTTCAGTGAGCAGCCAAGCTGCTCAGGCCCTTTGCTCTTGCTTTCCCGTCCCCTCTGTCCAACCACCAACAGTTTCCCAGAATCTGAAGGATTTCTAATTCCTGGCCCAGCCCACAGTGGTGCTTCCAGGTGGCAGACACCGCGACTGCACAGGACGTTGCAGGCGATGTCACGCACTGCCGCGAAGGCAGCAGCCAGGACGGCGAGGTGACGCTTGGCTTTCATTTGCAGGTTTTTGTGGAAAACTTGGAGCACACAGACTCCTTTGTTTATCTTTCCGCTATCCAAGGTAAGCAGACGCAACCGGCTCTCGATGAAGCAGGCTCCTTCCTGCCTAGCCAGCCTCCAGACAGCTCTTGGTGGAGGGGTGCGAATGCTCATGGAACGGGAGCCGGGCTGGGCCGGGGCAGGGGCAGGAAGCCCACCTGCCCGTTGTGCGTTGCTGATCTTTGTTAGTGGAGCTTTGCAGTGGGCTTGGATGATAGGAGAAGAACGAAGGGTCTGGGCGGGCTGTCCCTGAGTGAAACCGGCAATCCCACATCGGCGCTCCCACCAGTGCCTGGTAAGCCCACTCCCCTCTGGTGGCCTCCCGAAAGAAGCCTGTTGGCGTCCCGCGCAGGGTGGTCTTGAGCAAACAGCTCTGCTGCTGCTGCTGCTGCTGCTTTTCCCAGATGAGGGAGCGGCTTGTGGGCTGGAGGATGTCCTGGGCAGAGGGGGGGCCCTAAGCGCGGCGGAGGCCAACTGGTGCAACGCCCCGGTCCTCGACGGCTGTCCCCGTTCAGCGGGTCGGCTTGTGCAACGCGACTGAACTTGTTTTCCCCGGCCCCTTGCACCTGTTTTCCGTCTGGGCGCAATGTCGCCTTTCTGGAGAAACCGCCAACTCCTCAAGGAAGCATTATCTCACCAGCTTCCTTGGAAAGAAAGCACGGGCATTCCATTTGCACTGTGCAAATATTGCCCTGGAGGCGTGGCCCTTGCTGTTTTCTGTGGAAGCGGGAAGAAGAGCGTGTTCCTTCCCCGCTTTGGGCTACGCGCTGCACCGGCGGTTGTGTGTCGGCCTTGGCTGCCACGGCGGAGCCGTTGCATTTCGCGCAGCAGGGGCTCTTTTGGAGGCCCCAGTGCTGGCCAGCACTTGGCGTCCACCCAGGATTCACAAGGGCTCTGGAGATGCAATCGGTGCCAAAAGGGGCTGGTTGCACAACCACAGGGAGGCACCAAGAGTCGCATCTCCTGGGCGCACACGGGCTTCTCGGCTTTGCTCCTGGTGCTCCTGGAATTCTAACTCTTACCTGGCTGACCGGACACCTGCCAGCAGCTGTGCTTCCAAACAGCGTAAAGGATCAGTTGGGTGCGATTCCTGTGCTTCCTTGCTGAGCTAATGAACTAATAATGAGCACTTGATTTCTGTTCTGGATCAGGGAGGGAGATCAGCACTGCTTAAACCAGCATTTCTCAACCTTGGCCACTTTAAGACGTGTGGACTTCAACTCCCAGAATTCCCCAGCCAGCAAGCATTCTGGGAGTTGAAGTCCACACGTCTTAAAGTGGCCAAGGTTGAGAAACGCTGGTTTGAACATAGGAAGAGAGTCTTGGTCTCTTGGGGAGACCGATGCGGAGGTGATAGGTGGGTCCGCCCCATGCGTTGCTCAAAGGCAGCGAAACGGCTCAGCTCTCCAACAGTTCCTGCCGCAGCCTTTCTGTTAGGAATCCCTTTGGACCCCGTTTTTATGGGGGGGCTCGAGGAGGCGCCGGCTTCTGCCTGAAGTAGCCAAGCCAAGCCAGAGGAGCCTCCCCCGCCTTTCTCTTCCTCTCTGCGCTCGAGCGTGTGGAGAGCTTCCGCCTGTCCTGCAGGTAGACTCCTTGGCGCGCCCGGGCCTGGGGCACCAAGTGCGGCTCCTTCCGTGTTGAGCAAGGCCGCCCCACAACAGTCTGGTAAATGCCGCGGAGGTTGACTCAGAAGCCGGGCATTCAGACTGGCTTTCCGTGATGCTGGCAGTGCCCCCGAGGCAGGGAGGATGTGGAGCAGAGGCAGGGGAAGAGCTCCCTTTCCCTAGGCTGCACACACACACACACCCTTTTTTCAGAACCGTCTCTGCTATTTCCAGTTCAATGGGCAACCAAAAGCAGCTGAGTCTTGCTGGGGCCACCCCTGCCGCTTGCTTACCTCTTGGCGCCCGCAAAGACACGTTGTGCCCACCCCAGCCCCAAACCTTGCTGTTTCGCAGATTATCTTACTGCTTTAAAGGCCAGAAACGAGTAAATAACCCCTCAGAAAAGACCTCCAAAATAGTGAGCTGGAACAGTGGCAGACTTCAGCTAATCTGGGCTGCTGCAGCTGTGATTCTATCGGGGGTGCACCGGAGTCCAGCTCCTTTGTGCAAAACCTGCCGCTGACGGTGTAGACGTCGTGTCTCTTCCGTGATGGGTCTTTGTGGTGGAATCCATATTGAAACGAGCAAGGCGTGGGCGCCCCATTTTAGGCAGCTGAAGGGCCTCCCTGGCCGTTAGGGGAGAAGTGGGTCAAAGTCCCAAGAACTCGGGAAAGCCGCCTCAGGGACCGTGACCCTCTTCGGCCACGGACACTTTCCGCCTCCCGGCCCCTCTCGGGCGCGTGGTTCAGTCCGTCCCACCGTGCGGATGCTGCTTCCCCCCACTCGGCCCCAGGCCGAGAGCGTCTGGGACGTCCGGCCCCCGGCTGCCGGTCCGCCCTGGCGTCACTCCTGGTGCTGCTCTTCCCGACTGCCAGGTGTGGCCCTGCTGTCCGACGCCTTCCCGCAAGAAGTCCTGCCCTTCCTGCTGGCCCGGTACGGGAGCGCCCAGGCGGCCGAGACCAGGATGAAGGTGGGGGAGGTGCTGCTGCGGACCACTCGAGCGCTGGGTGAGTCGGCCTTCGCGAGGCTTCGTGTCCACCTCTTCCGTGGGCTGGAACGGCCCGGCATCGTTCAGGGCAAGACAGACCAGGGCAGGAGGGCGGGCTTTTCTTCACGTGGCCCCCGGGGGACGATGACCTCATAACCTCCTCTGCATTTTGAGAGAAGACCGAGGAGCGTTTGGAAGACCTTTTAAGCTCCCTACCAGGACACCTGTCTCTCTCGGGGGCCCGGCCTGATTATTCCATCCAGGTGGTCTGAAAAGCGGCTGAAGGCTAAGCGAGGTTACTGTCAAGGCCTGGTGGTTGCCATCTTCCTCTCCTGCCAGGGCAGCTGCCCATCCTGGGCCTTGGCACCGTGTGTGCGACCAAGCAGGCCCGATCCTGTTTGGTGGCCTGCCCCGCACCAACCTCCTCCCTGGAGGCCAAGGGGGCAGAGTCACCCCGGAATAGGCTCCGTCTCCTGCAGGAGCTCTCTGTTTCGGGGAGAGCAAGTGAGAAGTCCGCCCTCTCAGGCCCCAGAGCCAGATCTTCTGGCTCCCAGCTTTGCAAGAGAAAATTAAGCGTATTTGGCCATAGAATCACAGAAACCTAGAGCTGAAAGGGCTCCGTGAGACCATAGAGTCCGACCCCCTGCTCAGCGTAGGAATCTCAGTCAAAGTCTCCCTGTCTTGAACTCCGCTTTTTCAGGGCGCTGGTTCCGTGAATGAGTCACTTCCTTTCTCTGAGCTTTGTATTTGAATCTCAGGAGCGTTTGGGGATTTTTGGTTTCCCAATCAATGAACATTCAGGAACTGCCAGCCTACTTCCTGGCGCCTTTATGGAGCTCGACAGCATTGCCAGATTTGCTGATTCCTCCGAGGCGGAAGCCGGTGGCTTGTCTGGGCTTGTGGCCTCTGCCTTTTGCAACGTCCGATCCTGGAGCGGCTCCCCGCGAGGGCCCCCCCCGCTCGCTCGCTCTTCGCTGCAGCCAGGGACTGAAGGGGCGTGGCACAGAGTGGGCCCGGCGGTGTCGCTGTGATCCTGCAGCCTCCTGCCCACCCACCCACCCCCGTTGCCAGAGCAGCCGCGCACAGACCCGCAGCCACAGACGCACGTCCCTCGCTCAGCCAGTTCAGCCTAATTATCCTCTGTGGCTGTGGAGCCTAACTCCTCATTAAACTACCATCTGGCCCAGATGTTTCTCCACCTGCACGTCCCACCCGCTTGTTTGGTACAAAAAGGGCTGAGGGGCCAGGTCTGGGCTCCTTGCAGCGAGACAGCAGCCACTGCTTCGTTTTGCCGACTGAATCGCTGACTGCCACACGGGGGATGCTCCTGGCTCTCAGACTCCCCGTCTTATAAGGGAGCCAGCATGGCTGGCTGGGGAATTCTGGGAGTTGAAGTCCACACATCTTAAAAGTTGCCAAGGTTGAGAAACACTGCATTACGGAGCCTTCACTTAGGAAATCCTGGGTTGACCCTGCGTGCCTGCCTTTTCCCGGGCCAGGGCGATGGGCCTTTCCCACACCCTCCCCCCCCTCGCCCCCATCTTACCTGCCATCTTACCTCTCCGAGCTGCCCCCCCCCGGGCTGGAAATTCTCTTGGCTCCCCGAGACACTGAGCTGCTGCTGGCAGAGGGTCCTCTCTCGAAAGACAACCCTGGAATCGCCCCCCGGGTGCTGGGCTCTGTCTTGTGCTTGTGTCTCTTCAAGCTGCGCTTCCCCTCCCGTCTCCTTGGGGTGAGGGTCCTGACCCGCCGAGCCTTCGGGAGGGTCCTGACTCCTCCGCCCAGCTTCTCTGCTCTTCTCCGAGCAGCTCCTCAGCCCCGGACCGGCCACCTGGAGCCCAAGCGCTCTGTCCAGCAGGCAGGGGAGTCGGCTGGGCTCAGACGCTGCCCAAGTCTCTCCGGGCCGTAGTGCTCCCGGCAGACGCACTTCTGGCACAGCTGGGCCCCATTTGGACCAGCCAGACTATTTATGGGTGAAATCAAGCCTGATGATTGTCCTCACGTTTTTCAGTGCTGCAATGCTATTTTGGGGTCTACCTCACATTCTCAAAGACCTTCTCTTTGTTGTGGCACTTCCCTGAGCCCTCCTCCTTGATGCGGAAGACCCTGGTCCCCTGCAGAGGGGCTGGGGCCACAGCGAGACTGGCACCGAGGCAGCATCGTTCTGATGGAGGAACTCGGGGTCCTACCAGTGGCCTTCCTTTCCCACATGGTTGTCTCTGGCCCAAAGGAGGGCCCTGCTGCCAGCCTTCAGAGCCTATATACACTGGACCAAAGTCCATCTCCTTGGGAAATGCCCATGGGTGGACGCCGGCCCCACTGCCTTGCCATTTCTGGCCTTTGCAAGGGCCCCCTTCTTTCCGAGGAAGTAGCCAGAACTCCTGGAGAGGGAGAGCAGGCTGCTTGGCAATTTGACCAAACTGACCAGAACCCGCCACGGCTTTGATAGGCAAGGTGCCACCAGCACATCTGTGCTGGTGAGAAAAGTTAGTAGAGTCTGAAACTCTGCTGGACAGAGTTGTGTCGGATTGCACAGCTGGGGCTGCTCATGGCTCCGTGTCGCCTTGCAAGTGTCACAGACCCCAAGAGGACAGATGCGCAGGCAGCCGAGCGTCTCGCTGCTGCTCGGCGTCCTGGGAGCGGGACCAGCGCAGCCACGTTGGCCGTCCTCCGGAAGCTGCTTGTTTGCAGACGACAAAAGGTGAAGGGCGAGGTGCACTCTGTCAACCGGCTGTTGAAGGTTTTGCGTGGTGGGCTGCGCAGAAGCCCGTTACGTCCCCTCCCCTTGTTTGGGGACGCCCTTCTCCGGGCCGCTTTGCAGGGAGAGGACAGTCTGTGGTTGGGAGGCAAGAGCCGTAATTACCAGCACTCTGTGAGGTTTAAGAAGATGTGCTTGGCGCCCTGGTCCTCAACTCAGGGATGCAAGCCAGTTTTGTTGTTGGGGGGGGGGGGGGGGTTGGGAAAGACAGCTGGTGCCTGAGGCTGAAGCTGGTCGTCTTTGCTTTAGCTTCGGTGTGCTGGCTTGGAGAGGGACAATTATTTTATTTGGGCAATTTACTGATTGTGCCCAGTTGGCTCAGGAAAGAGAACTGGAGCGCCGCTTTGCTCAGGAGGTGCCGGGTTGCGGGAGGTGCCTCTTTGCTACATGGGTGAAATTGCCAAGCAGCAGCAGCAGCAGCAGCAGCACCCCCCGATGTTGGGGCCTCCCGTGAGCAGCTCCTCCATCAACACTTTCCTCCCCGCACCAAGGACTGAGGCCCCTTTGCTGTGGCCCCCGAGTAGAGGGAGCCGAGTGGCTGCACCTGGCTTGTCGGTGACCTTGTCGCTGCCCGTCTCCAGCTGCCTGCTCAGCTGTCCCCACCCCTCGCCTCACCGGCCGGCTGCACCCCTCTGCGGTCCCTTCTGACGGCCGACAGCAAGTGCTGCTTTGGCAGTCTGGCCCTTCTCTCCTCCCTCGCAGGAGATCTGGTCTTCCGGCACCGAGACACGCTGATCCATGCTTTCCTGCGAGGGGTCCGAGATCCTGACCGCTCCCTCAGAGCCAGCAGCCTGTCCAACCTGGGAGAGCTGTGCCGGATCCTCGGTTTCCAGCTGGGCTCTGTGGTCCACGAGGTACCTGTCGCGTTGGGGTGGAGTCTCTCCCACGCGGTGGCTGGAGCCTTGCAGCCTTCTGGGTGACGCAGTTGAGAGAGGGGCGCCGATCTCGGGCCCAGCGGGATCCTGCCTTGCCTTTCCAGAGACGGCACTAAGCAGCAGCACGAGGTTTTGAGGCTTCTGCCCCTCCTCCCCCAGGTGTTGAGCCCTTCATGGAGGCCTCGGCGTCAGCCAGGGACACTGGCCGGCTCTGGCCATCAGAGGCAGGACCGGGTGGGCGCATCTCTGTTTCCAGCCCGAATTTTCCCCCCAGCCTCTCCTTTCCCAAACAAGAGAACCGAACCCTAAATGATTGCTTCTTAAGCTCCATCAGTTACTGCTTGTGCAGACAGATTTTTTTGCTGACTCTGAGGCAGAGGACGTGTCCTTTGCTGTCGGGACACTTGTGTTCTTCAGTCGTCGCTGGCAGCAAATTCAGGCCGGGAAGCACTCGTGTGTCTGGTGATGCGTTTGGGAGCCATCAACATTGGCAGGGGGATCGGCTCTGTGGGCACTGGCACACACATGCTTTTGTGGCATCTCCACAGTAAGAGCAGCGGCATCTTGCGGCATCTCCTGGCCGTGGGCCCTGGGATGAGAAACCTGGCATCTGGATGCTCGGTCCAAGATGCAGGTCTGCAGAGGCACGTGCTGCATTTTACACCAACATGCTTCAAGGGATTTTACTCAGAATAGTTCCTGTTCCTCCGCTCCTTATTAACGGTGCCAGCAAAGTTTCAAAACCACTCTTCTAAGCCATAAGCTGAAAGGAGGGTTGAGGAAAGCCACACTTTACACACTCCTTTGTGTGTGTGTGCGCACAAGCCAGCCCTAGCCGTGGTCCTCCACTTTTGCCAAAGCCACGCTGAAGTGGTGGCCGCAGGGAGTGGCCTGCCCTGCCCGTCACACTCGGGCAGAGAAACCCTCCTGTCATTGGCAACTTCATGGCTCGAAGAAGGCGGCTCGGGCAGGAGAGCCGAAGCTCATACAAGGAAATCGAGCTGTGCTCCTGAGCCAAGAGGGATCTTGTTCTACTCTTCGCAATACTGAAGCTGTGGCAGCCAGAGCCGCGATACCGTCCTGGCATCCGAGCCACGCAGGAAGGTGGTGCAGCTGGGCCTGTTGCCAAGGCTGCTGTGGTCCTCCAGCACGTGGGCAGTTTGGTGCAATTTTCCAATCCCGTATATGTGGCGGGGGCCCATTTCTAGCTCTGCAGCAGGCCAGATGCCAGCTGACTCAGCAGAAGCTCCTGCTGCAGGGGGTATGGAGAAGGAAGGGCTATCCTTGAGCAGAAGGAAGGACGTGGGGCGGGGGGGAGGTCCCTCTGGCTATCCTTGCCAGCTATTTGCAGAACTGGTCCCGGGACCCAACCACTTGGGTCCCGGGACCCAAGGGGGGCGGGGGGGGCAGCAGTGAAGGTCCATGTTCTTGCTCTGCAGCTGCTGTGACCCAGGTGTATGTGGCCCTTCGCCACCAGGACCACCAAGTTTTTTTAATGGAGCATAACTTGGTTAGGGCTCACAAGGGGTCCAACGGTGAACACCCACCCCCTTTTAACACACAGAGAGATCAGGCTTCCATCTTTTCTGTCCCACGTGGCCTCGTTAGCATCCTGGCATGCATCATCCTTAGCGACTTCCTGGCTTGCTCTGAGGGGTCCCTGCGTCTCTCTCTCCGACAGCTGGCTTCCTGCTTAGCAGCCGTCGTAAAAACCGACCGTGAGGCCGAGGTCCGGAGAGCCGCGGTCCACGTGGTGGTGCTTCTCCTGCGGGGGCTCAGCACGAAGGCGGTGGAGGTGAGTCCCCTTCCCCCTTCTGAGACGGTCGGGGCCACTGGCGGCCCAGCTGCACACCCGGGGCGCTCTTCCCCAAGAGGCGGCCCGCAAGCATTCCCACCCTTGCTGCCTGGTCCCTGCCACGGGCAGCTCCCCCGAGCGCTGAAGGAGGGCGCCACAGGCCGAGTGCCAAGCCAGCAGAGCGACGGAGGGCTTCGCTTGGGCTGGGGAGAGTCCCTGCCGCCTTGAGTCTATCCCGGGCTTCCAAGATCGACCCTCCAGAGAGGAGGAAGAGGAACGGGACTTGCGTGCTGCTAACCAACTCTCGGCCGCCAGCTGCTCCTGGCTCTGTCTTCACTGCTAGCTGGGCACTTCAGCAGCTGTGGGGCGGCCCCCCTGGCCCCACACAACTGGCTGTTTCCTTGGCAGGGCCACTGTGTAGACGGACAGGAGGCTCCCGGTCAGAAGGGCGTTTCTACGTTCGCCTGTGCCCGCCAGGCGGAAGGGAGCCGGGAGCCGGGCACACACCCCCGTCGACGAAGCCTTTCTCCTGTTGCCGGGCCTGGAGGAAACAAGCGCTGAGTGGCCCCCTCCCCAGTTTCCTGGGAGAAAAGCATGATGCCGTTTTGTGGGCATGATTCTATGTACCCTTCCCACTTCGTTTTTTCCAGCATTCAGAATGCTGAGGAAGTTCCATTATCTTGCCTCAGGTGGGATAGTCCCTCAGATGAGCCGCCTTGTTCGAACTGTTCCACTTTGAAAATCCCCGGTCAGCTGCGCTTGGTTCCATCCATCCCCTGCCACCGCGAAATGCCATAAAAGACGTGGGTTTGCCCAGCTGCGCATTTACGAGCAGGCGGTTACCAGCTTCTTGGAACTGGCCCGCGACCTTCACTCCAGTAACAAGAAACTAGAAGCTCTTTTCCTGCGGGGGGGGGGGGGGGCTGCCAACCAGTGGTCCCCAGACACAGAGGTTGCTCAAGAGGCTGCGGAGCGGAGGTGTGCAGGTGTCCTCAAGCGTGCCTGGCCTGTCCCTTGATCTCGTGCAGCCGGTTGCATGCTCACCCGGGCATCGTGGCCTGTGTGGCGCCTAAATGAACGGCGGCCGAGGTTACCTTGTTGCCCCCGGGCCGGGCACAGCTGGAGAGATTCTGCGCGCTGTCGCTCTTTTCTTTCCAGCCCCGTGGGCCAGCCCGATCCTCCAGTCCTTGGGTGTTTCAGGGAGCCGAGGCCAAGCTGATGAGAATCCTGGGGGCTCAGAAAGGGCCCTGCTCGGGCAGTAGACCGGACAGCCCCCCATCGAAGCCCCCCTCGGGCCGTCCGGAAGCATCTCTGACACCTGCTCCCCTTCCAGGTTCTCCGGGACGTCCTGCTGGATCTCTACCGCCTGCTGAAGTTCGTAGTGCGCTGCGAGCAAGATGAGGTCACTCTGCTGCATGCCCAGCTGGCCTTGGAGGAGCTGGACGACATCCTCAGGCAGCTCCTCTTCCCCGCCCAGGCTCTGCAGAAGAAGATTGAGGTCCTGCCCTAGGGGCTGCTGCGCCAGGAGGCCTCTGAGCCACGTGTGGGGCACGTGGGGTTTGGGGCTGGCGCACGCGGCCCGCAAAAGCCCTCGTTGGTACCATGGAGGGTGTCCGGCCTCTGCGGCAGCTCCTGTGTGAACTTTGCTCCTGTGGGACAGACTCTGTACAAACGCTGCATTGTTAAGTGAGGAGGACTTGACCCCGTTGAGAACAGCATTAAAGGGCACGCGAGCAGCTTCACAAAAGCGCCTAAGATCAGCCGGTGCGATACCTTAAGTCCAGTGGCAGCACACTTGGAAAGGAGGCCTGCGTGGGCCGGGGGTGGGAGCGTGCCCGGCTGGGGGCTGTCGGGATCAGACCTGAGGGGGGCTGACGGTGCACCACGGTTGTGCGCCTGCCTGGCAGCATCCCCAAGGGGCCTTCCCTGGCCCCGAACTCCTCCCGGGATGTGGCCCTGTCCTCCTCCGCAATGTCTCCGCCTTTCCTCCTGGCACGTCTGTGAGCCTCCGTGGCTCTGCCTGTCAGTTCCTTCCTGGCCTGGAGGCCTCCCGCCTGGGCCTGGCTGTTCTCTGGGGCGGCTGGGTGCGCTGGGCCAGAGCGGCCGCTGGGGCCTCCAGAAGGCCCCACCGGTTGTCGGGGTTCATAGCCGAACCCTGCCATTAGGGGTGTAGATTTAGTATAAGCGGTGCAGCTCCTGGCCAGGCGGAGAGACCCTCGGCACAGTCCTGCCCTGTTCAGGGGCAGAATCGAGGGGGGAGGAATCGGGTTTCCCCCTCCCCAGCCGGTGGGCTGAGGCACCCTTGCAGGGTTGTGCGCACTGCCTGCTAGGGACTCCCCGGCCTCCCCATCAGCGGGAGCAGCGGCTTGTAGAGCCCCTTTTCTTCCAGGAAAGCTCCCCGGAGGCTTTGGGCCAGTCCTCCTCCTCCCGCCCTGCCTACCTCACAGGGTTCTTGTAATGGGGGACTGGTTGGCAGGAGCCCTGCCTTGAGCTGAGCGAACGGCGGCCTGGAAGGCTCGGCCTGGCTTGCCCAGCGGGGTGGGCTACAGTCCAGCGGGTGGGCCCCGGGCCGGAGCGAGCGGGCCCAGTCTTCGTTCTGGGGCGCTGAGGAGGTGCCGGGCGCGTGGCAGCGCCTCCCCCTCGCCGAGGGAGCGCTGGAGCTGACGGCGCCCTTCCCGAGAGAGCGGGGACCGCAGCCGCGCCGGCGGGAGGGGAAGCTTTGGCGGGCGCCCGGAGTAGCTGCCTTCGGAGGCTGTCATTGTCTGGCCGGTCCGCGCGGACCTCCCGGGGAAGGAGGCGGTGCCTGGGCCCGCGGCGGAGGGTCCCCGCGGGGCTGGCGGCGCAGCGGCAGCTTCCTCGCGAAAGGGCTCCCTCCCGGCCCGGCTCGTTGCCCGCGGTGGGCGCCTCTCTCGCCCGGCGATGCCTCGGCGGGGGCTGCTCGGCGGGGCCCGAGAGGGGGGCAGCCGCCGCGGCCGGGCCTCTGCGGAGTGAGCGGGCCGGGGCTGGCTCGCCTTCCCTCCCCCTCCCCTCCCCCCCCGGCCGGGCGCGGAGCCGCGGGAGCCCGGAAGGTAAGGCGCGCGGGCTGCACAATGGAGCCGCGGGGAAAGCAGCACCTGCCGGGCAGGCGGCGTGGCGTCCCGCCCGCCTTGCAGAGCGCGGCCGCCGGGGAAGGGGGCGAAGCTCCAGAGCGACGCACGCCTTAACGGGGGTTCGGTAGAGGCCACAATAGGCTGCCCTTGCCCAGCGTGCTGAGCCCCGATCGAGGCGCGGCGGAGCGCCCGGGCGGAAGGCAGCCGCTTCCCCCTGGAGGCGCAGGGGGCCGAGGACCGCCAACCCGTGAGGAGGGGAGCCGCGGGGACCCTCCTGGCCCCACCGGGCGCCGCCTGCCATCCCTGGGAGAGAGCAGAGCCCCGGGAGCCCGGCTCGCAGCAAGCACGGAATAGGGCTGGGCGGGGGGCTCTTTCCATGCATGCCTGCACTGGGGGTGCGGGGTGCGGATTCCTTTGGCTCCGGTGCGGCTTTGCAGCAGAATAGAAAGCTCAAGAAAAGTCCTGAAGGCAGCTCTCGGGTGCGTTTCAAGAGGCTTGGAACTAGTCCGGATGGGGAGGGGAGGGGAGGGGAGGATGGCCGGGGGCGGCCAAGGAAGCCCCTCTGAGAAAGGAGCTTGATGCAGGGGGCACCTGTGGCTGCGGCTGCCCTGGAACGAGCCAGGCGTCGAAAGCCACCCGTGGTTTGGGTTTGGCTTAGGTCTGGTGTGAATTCAGCCTTTGAGGCTGTAACTCTGGTTTACGGTTTGGTGCATTTATGAGCCGGTGGCTGGAGTTGATCAGAGCCTCAAAAGGGAAGAACAGGAAAGGCAACACACAAAGCAGTGTGTGGAAGTAGCGGAAACAAGGCTGGTTCGCAAGGGCGCAGAAGTCAGGAGAGGTAGGGAGGTAGGGTGTTGGCATAAACTTCTGGCGTCTGTGTAACTTTTGTGTCTGGGAGTCTTCGATTTCACTGGCTTCCTGTTTCGTACTCCTGATGAGGAGGGATAAGCAGCCAGTGTCCGCAGAGGGCAGGGAGGGAAAAGCGAGAACGTGGAGGGCACGCTCCTGTTTCAAACCGGGGCAGCTTTCCGCCAGCAGCGGCTCTTGTGTGCGCCTGAGGGACCCCGCGGTCCTCCCTCGCGTTGAACCCAGAGGAGACTGTGGCCTCTAAAGGCCCAGGTGGAGCAGCTTCGCTTCCTGGTCTCTCCCAGCGCTGCTCTCCCCTCCACAGCGCCTCGCCCTGGCCCTGGCAAGCAGAGGAGGGCTTTGGGCGCTGTGCCAGCTGAGAAGCCCCCCCCCCCCCCCCGCCAAGGGAACGTGGAGACTCAGCAGCTGGCAGGGTGGCTGTTCCTGAGGCGGGGAAGGGGGGAACAGGCGGTACTGCTGTGTGCCCTCACTGGAGCAGAGTGGGGGGAAAGGCCGTTTTTATTTCAAACACTTGGGTTGTAAAAAGACAAAATTAACTTTCTGGAGCTGTTGTAGAAACCAAAAATAGACTTGGAACAAAGCAGGCTTGAATTAAATAATTCGTGGAATGATAACGTTTATACTCTGATGACTTGTTCAGTAGGGAAAAGAGCATTCCCATCTGGAAGGTCTCATAGGAAAGGGACCTTGAGCAGAGGGCGCCAAGAGGGGCCTTTTCTGAAGCAGGTCAGAGCGCTGTCCCCACCAGGGATGGGGGGGGGGAGAGCCCCGCCCCAGCGGCCTTGCTTTGAGCACTGTCTTGTCTGGTGGTGAGGACAGATGGACACGGCTGGCTGGATTCCTGCTTCATGCTCACCCTAATTTGCTTTAACCCTGGTTTAGTCAGATTCCCATGATGCACTCACTCAGAACCAAGCAACTTGCATTACAGCCATGCTATGGCATGTGCCTTGGACTGCAAGAAGATCCAACCAGTCCATCCTCCAGGAAATCAAGCCAGACTGCTCACTTGAGGGAATGGTATTAAAGGCAACACTGAAGTACTTTGGCCACATAATGAGAAGACAGGATACCCTGGAGAAGACGCTGATGCTGGGGAAAGTGGAAGGCAAAAGGAAGAGGGGCCGACCAAGGGCAAGATGGATGGAGGATATTCTGGAGGTGACGGACTCGGACTCGACCGTGGGGGAGCTGGGGATGGCAACGGCCGACAGGAAGCTCTGGCGTGGACTGGTCCATGAAGTCACGAAGAGTCGGAAGCGACTGAACGAATAAACAACAAATGGCATGTGAATCAGGCCTCAGGGTCTGTGTACCGAGAGGGGGATGCTCGGAGTATCTTTGGAAGCCAAGTGGTCCTGAGCTGCCTTTCTGGCCCTGTGATTTTAGGAGCGGAAGAGAAGTCCCAGCACTTGGATTGTGCAAGGCCCACAAGTACTGGAGGCTCCGTTGGGAGGAATATCAAGCTCATCAACTTAATTTCTGTAATTATCTACAGGGTTTCTTATGCTTAAAGGGCATAGAAATGTCCCCCGCAGGGTATTAATCCTTCAAATTAAGGGGAATTGTGGGTCCTTCAACTCACATTCCATCATCTGTTACCCCTTCATTGGCGATCACTCATAGTCGAGTAAGATTGTCTTCCAAAGGTAAAATTTTAACGGTGGATCCGTAAGTGGCTATAAAGGCCAATTCTGGATCCGCACAACCTCCCACCATGAGGGCATAGGTTTCCGGGTGGGAGACGGTCACGATGAGGGTTTGCCTGACGTGCCTTCCTTTTAGCTCATTCCTCCCTTTCGCCCTGTACTCGTGCTTCTTCAAAGTCCATAGCACCATTAATAAAGGCTGACCTCCAATTGAAACGCTTAACGTTACCCCTTAAGGCTGGCCAGTTCTTCTCTCTCCACACACACACAACTAAAAGGGGCCTTATTACAAATAAGGAGCACCCCCCGTCAAGACCCTGCCTGGCAAGTGCCTGATGGAGGTTAGACCTAATTCTGGCCATCTGCGCCAGACCAAGCAACCAGCCCCTGCCTCTGCATTCTTGCACTTGGTTTCCTTGGAACGTGGCTAAGCTTTGTGCATTTCCTGCAGGACCTCTGGCATGGGTCTGTTTGTTTCCCTTCCTTGCTGGCACTTCATAAGTACGGTACAGTAACTGTAGTTGGGGATAGTTAGTGCTTCTCGACTGATGCTTGGTCTCAAAAGCAGAGCTTTTTATTGGAAGGCGACTCCCCTGTCCAAGCATCTGATGCTCGCTCGGTGGCCCAGCCAAGCCACACTTAATCTGGGCAAAGTTCTCTCTTGCTTGCAAGGAATCCACTTCTTGGGAGGAGCGATTTACACATTGTTCTAAAGCTTAGGACATAGGAAAGATCTGAACCCAGCGTTTGATTATGACGCAGATGTGACTTGGCGTTCCCCAACCACATGTCCTCCAGATGTGTTGGGCAGGTGTCCGTGGTCCCCCGCAAGCATAGCATTTGGGGACGTAGAAGGGAGGGCACCAGGCTGGAGAAGCTGGTACGTCATCTCGGGGGAACCCAAATGCACCTCAGCCAAGGGGTCTTTAGGCCGATTCCTGGCCTTGAGCAGGCTTAGATCAAGGCAAGGAGTTGGCTTAAATTGGGATAACCAAGTCAGGCGCTGCACTTTTTTATGCAAACAGCGAAAGGAAGGGGGCGGGAGGTGGGAACACACAATCTAATAATAGTTTTGCCTGTCTGGATTTTGAACTCCTTTATAGCAGATCTTTCCACTGTAATTTTACGGGTATTGCGATTTCCTGGGAAACTTCTGCAATCAGTAGACCTTTGTGCTAAATTTATCATATGAAAATAACCCTCCAGAGTTATTTCTGCTACATCTTAAGGCAAGGGGTGTGAACGGGATGTGTGTGTTTGTGCGTGTAGGTGACAGGCAAGCAAGAACAAGATTCAGTTAGGAAACAGGCTTGTGTGCAATTAAGTGTTCCTGCTTTGTGGGATGAATGCTGCTTTCAACCAAAGTGTTTCTTTCAACCAGGCAGGGGCCCATCCGAGCCCAAAGCCTCTTGGAATAAGGGCCGCACGGACTGTTGGCTCCCACGCAAATGAGCATTGGAAGAGGAATTGCCCAGTCAGGGAGGCGCCTCTTGGGACCTCCTGGAGTGTCCAGGCGTGGATGGCATTTGTCCTATCCCAGGTTGTAAAGCTATTTGGGGGCGAGGTGGCAGGAGCCTACGGAATCTGGTGTAATCATGTAAGGAGGGTTGGTTGGTGTAAGAACCCAAGAGGTGGTCGGGCGGGGCCCGCAGTGCCCCAGCAGCAGGGCCCTCGGAAGCCACCCACCGCCTTTGCTCCCACCCCCCTCCGCCACTGGAAACCGACGGGGTGTGTGTGTCGGTCCCGCTTTTACTGCCCTTGGCTGGCGAGCTCCGTGTCCTGGGTGGGGCCGCTGGTCTGTATCTTGAGTTGGGCTCTCTCCGGGTCAACGGATGGCTACATTGGGATTTGCGGGAGCGCCGCCGCTGTAAGCCGGGGAGCAAGTCTGGCCGGCAGATGCCGTCGGAGGAAGGCTTCGGAGCCGGCAGGGACCGGCGGGGAATGTGATCAGGGGGTGGGGGAGAGCAGGACGCCCTCCCCGGACGGCCGCCTCCTCCCGGCAGGCAGGCTCATCTTTAACTCAACGCGGCCGGCCAGAGAAAGGAGGCTGAGCAGGGGCCGAGCCGCCGCCGCCGCCCTCCCCTTGGTCGTGGCCGCCGGGACCCGCCTCCCGTCGCGCACCTCCGGGCTGCAGCTCGCCGCCGTTGCGCGGCCGAGACCTTTTCCCACGGAAGGCGCGTCCGCGGCAGCGCCTGCTCGGCCGGGGAACGGGCGGGGCGCGGGAGCACCTGCGGAGGGAGGCAGGTCGCGCTCTCGCCCCTCCCCTTTGCCGGGGGCGCTTCCTCCCGACGGGGCGGGGCGGGGCCGGGCCGGGCTCTTGCCTCCCGGGTCCGGAGCTTTAAAACGCCGCGCCGCTCGGAGCCCGAGAGAGAACGCCACGGCACGGTGGGTCGGGCTCCCGAGAGGGGCGGGGAGGGCTGTCCGGCCCGGACCCTGCTTCCGATGCACCCGTGCGACGATTCTGGGCGGGAGGGGGAGAGGGCGCGCTCTGCACATGCTCCGCGGCGGCTTGCTGTTCCTTGGCACTTCGGGCGGGGGACGCGTCTCTTTCCTCGACCGATTCCGGGCAGGGCTCGGGAAGAGGCGCCCGGCTGGCACCGTCTCCGGGCTGCATGGTAGGAGAGGCGGCGAGGAAGGACCTGCTGTCGGAGGGAGGAGGTGGCGGGAGGGGAGGGGAGGGCAGCGCGGGCCGGACAAGAGCAGCGGGCAGACGTGTTGTAGCCGCCCCTTCTGTCCGCACGGCCACCCCCGTTTGCACCGCAGCCGCCCGGAGACGCAGCTCCGCGGGTCCTCAGAGCGGCGCTCCTGGGTAGCGGATGAGGCGCAAGAAAGGCCAGCGGTCGCCGCCCAGCCCAGGACCCGAGCGCCAGCTCGGAGCAGGCAGCTCCCCTCTCCGGTCTCTCCGGCCGGCCGGGCGGGCGGGCTTCCACGCAGAGCAGCTGCTCCGTGTGCGGGGCGCTCCGACGGGCCTCGGGCAGCAGAACTGGGCGAGCGCCGTCGCCCGCCCAGGTCCCGAGAGGAACGGCCCCGCTTGGAAGGAATGCAAAGCCCAGCGCCGGCCTCCTCCTGGGCTCGCTGCGGGGCAGGTGCAACGGGGCGGGGGCCGGCCTCCCACCCGAGGTCTTGCCAGGATGGGGCCGGGGCGCAGGGGGTGCTGCCAGCCCTCTAAGTGGGCCTCTCCCCCTCCCTCTGCAGATGCCCGTGAGCCTCCCGACAGCCCTGCGTGTTTTGGGGACCACCCTCTTTGCCGCGACCGTGCTGGGGGGCATCCTGGCTGCCTACCTCACGGGCTACCAGTTCATCCACACGGAGCAGCACTACCTGTCCTTCGGGCTCTACGGAGCCATCCTGGGCCTCCATCTCTTCATCCAGAGCTTCTTCGCCTTCCTGGAGCACCGGCGGATGCGCCTGCGGGGACGGCCGCTGAAGCTGCAAGCCTCGGTGGCCCTCTGCATCGCCGCCTACCAGGAGGACCCCGACTACCTGCGCAAATGCCTGCGCTCCGTCCGGCGCATCTCCTTCCCCGGCCTCAAGGTGGTGATGGTGGTGGACGGCAACGGGGAGGAGGACGCCTACATGCTGGACATCTTCAAGGAGGTGATGGGCTCCGAGCAGACCAGCTGCTACGTCTGGAGCAGCAACTTCCACGCTCAGGAGATGGGCGAGGCAGGGGGCGGCCGCCGGGGGGCCGCGCAGCACGTCCAGAACCTCGTCCGCCACCACGCCTGCTCCTGCATCATGCAGAAGTGGGGTGGGAAGCGGGAAGTGATGTACACAGCCTTCCGAGCCCTCGGGGACTCGGTGGACTACGTGCAGGTGGGTGCCCGGATGGGAGGCCCTTCCCCCTTCTTCCCCTGTCCGTCCTCCCGCCCCCCAGGTATCAGAAACGAACGCAGGCTCCTTAGGATCCCCAAGTCACGAAAGGAGTCCAGGTAGGGCGGCCGGGTCTCCCCTGCCCCATAGCCTGGGCTCCCCGAAACGCGAGGGAAGCAGAGCAAGGAGACACCAGCTCACAGGTAGAAGGGCCTTTTCTGGGGAGAGACGGGCTGGTAGATGGAGCACTCCGAGCCGCTTCCTGCCCCTCCTGGGCTGGGCTCCTGTGACGCTTCTTCTGTCTTTCCATCTTTTTCTAGCAGCTCTCCAGGAGAGGGCATTTCCCTTTGTCACATGGAAAGGACACGGGGCACATTCCCCCCTCCTTATCCCTCCCCACGAAGGGAGGATTGTCTTCTGAAGGAGCCATCTATGCCTTAGGCTGCCCCTCCACGCTGCCCCCCCCCCCCCGCGTCTCCTGGTGGGACAGGCCCTTTTTAGTGTTGCTAAAGGAAGGAAAGCTCCTCACGTGTAAATCTTCCCTTGGGCCGTGACGGACCTTTCTCCTGGGCAGGTGTGTGACTCGGACACCGTTCTGGATCCAGCCTGCACTGCGGAGATGCTCCGGATCCTGGAGGAGGACTCCCGCGTCGGGGGTGTCGGTGGAGACGTCCAGGTATGGACCTGCTGGAGCACGAGAGCTCAGGGAACACAAGGGGAGGTCCCATGGCGGGGGGGGGGGGCTTCTTTTTCTGCCCAGCCCCGATTTCCATGTTCTCTTAGCATCTGCCCCAGCGGTTTAATCCTGGGACTGCTTGGACGTGCTTTACTCAAGCTCAGCCGTTGCCAACTATGGCTATGGCTTAGTGTTGTGTGCAATCCTAGCTAACTAGTTTGTTTATCAAACAATCATTCAACCAACCAACCGTGGATAAATGCAATGTTTGAACAGTCACGCTCGGGGAAAAGCGCAGCCGGAGAAGGGACAGGCAAGGTCAGGGCAGCACCAAAAGGACTTTCCTTCTCCCCCAGATCCTCAACAAGTACGACTCGTGGATCTCCTTCCTGAGCAGCGTGCGATACTGGACGGCGTTCAACGTGGAGCGGGCCTGCCAGTCCTACTTTGGGTGCGTGCAGTGCATCAGCGGGCCCCTGGGGATGTACCGCAACTCCCTGCTGCAGCAGTTCCTGGAAGACTGGTACAACCAGACCTTCCTGGGGAGCAAGTGCAGCTTTGGGGACGACCGGCACCTCACCAACCGCGTCCTGAGCCTGGGCTTCCGCACGAAGTACACGGCTCGCTCCAAGTGCCTGACCGAGACCCCCACCCGGTACCTGCGCTGGCTCAACCAGCAGACCCGCTGGAGCAAGTCCTACTTCCGGGAGTGGCTCTACAACGCGCTCTGGTTCCACAAGCACCACCTCTGGATGACCTACGAGTCCGTGGTGACCGGCTTCTTCCCCTTCTTCCTCATCGCCACCGTCATCCAGCTCTTCTACCGCGGCCGCGTCTGGAACATCCTTCTCTTCCTCTTGACGGTGCAGCTGGTGGGCATCATCAAGGCCACCTATGCCTGCTTCCTGCGGGGCAACGCAGAGATGATCTTTATGTCCCTCTACGCCCTGCTCTACATGTCTAGCCTCCTGCCGGCCAAAATGTTTGCCCTCGCCACCATCACGAAGGCAGGCTGGGGCACCTCCGGGAGGAAGACGATTGTGGTCAACTTCGTCGGCCTCGTCCCCGTCTCTGTCTGGGTGGCGGTGCTGCTGGGTGGGTTGGCTTACACTGCCTACCGCCAGGACCTTTTCACCGACACCGAGCTGGTCTTCCTCGTCTCGGGGGCCGTCTTGTACGCCTGCTATTGGGTGGCGCTGCTCACCCTTTACCTGGCCATCGTGGCCAGGCGCTGCACCAAGCCGCAGGAGCAGTGCCGCTTGGCCTTTGCGGAGGTGTGACGCTGCAGGAAGGCTCGACGGAGGGGAGCTGGCGCAAGAATCCCCGGGGACTAGCTGCTTCCCTGTGTGGCTGAGATGTGTGGGAAGGGCTGGCCCCGCCCTCCTCGAGGCAGCATTCGTGCTTAGTCTGGGCGGCAGCAGGCAAGCTGTGGGGAAACAGCGCTGAAGGGCCGCTGCCTGGCAGAGGCACTCGGGCTCCTGCGAAGGTTCCTGCCAGCAGGCTCGCTGGCCCTTCTGTGCAAACAACTTTCCCGAGGGTGCCGGGGTGACCTTCTCTGGAGCGCACGACGGGGCGGCTCTCGGAGGCCATGCGTTGGGGGGCCACGGTCTCCTACGGAGGCCTCCTGGGGAGGGGGGCTCTACCCATCTGCAGGGGATGCGATGCGGTTTCTTCTGGTTGCTTCGCTGCAGGGAGGACGAGGTGTGTGAAGGCCAGAAGCCTCCTTTTTGTGCGAGAGCACCGAGCAAGCTGCCCGCTGGAGATGGGGCCTGGAGACTTCCCAAGCTCCCAGGATGGCCCCACGTGGCAGCTACAGAAGGGGAGGCCCCACCTGGAGGCGCAGGTGGTCTTACGCTGCTCTTGATTTCCCGCCAACATTTACATGCTCCCAAGCACATGTATGACACCTGATTTCATGGTGCTTGGCTGGGCTTGGGCTTTGTCCCTGTCCACATCCTTGTGGTTGTAATAACTGTGAGTATCACTAGGACGCCCTACCTGTCCACCCCAATTGTCCTGGCAACTCCCTGGGGCTTCTCTACAGATTCACCCGTGGTGCTACTTCCCAGTGGGAGAACAAGGGGGCGCAGGGGCAGCTGGGGCGCTTCACCGGCTCCTGGCTGCTCTCTTGCTTCAACTGCTCCACCCTCAACACGCCTCGGCCTCCCTCCCTCCTCCAGCAGCAAGGCGCTACGGGGCTGGAGGGGAATCCACAGGGCTCCTGGTTTAGGAGCTGCGGCAGCTTTTGCTGCAAACAGCCCAACCCATCGACGCGCTGTCTCGCAGACCTGGCCCGCCCCCTCCTGGAGCTGGGTGGAAGGGCGGTTCTTCCAGTTTCAGGCCTGCAGAGGGGGATGCCTGAAATTGAGAATTTCTGCATGCTTTTCTGTACGCCTCTTTTAAATAGCAGGTTTCTACATTTTGAGCAATATTTTAAACGGCCTCAGCAACGTTCTGAGAAGTTTCTTGAGTTACCTGCCTTTGTGCGTCTGCTGCCAGCTTGTGCTCTGCTTCTCACAAAAAAGCAACTTCTCAGCTTATCAGAAATACACGGGTAAGCTGTAAATAAGGCACGCACATTTAAAAGAACACGAGTTAAGTTGCGTGGACTGACAAAACTTGGTGTAATGACAAACTGTTACCCTGGAGCGGTGCTGAATTTGCTCAGGAACCTCCCTATTCCAGGTGCGGGCCTTTCCTGCCCTGTGGAAGCACTAATACAGCTTTTACTGATCAGCGGCCGTCCAGGTGTGGAGCTTCAACTCCCATGATCCCCAGCCAGCAATTAAACTCCGGCACATCTGGAGAGCGCTACGTTGGAGAACTAGTGGAGCCGCAGACAGATCTCCTGGATTCTGTGCATGTTCCCTGCTAGCAGGAGTTCTCGGTCCCAGCTGATAACCCAAGCTCTTCAGCCGCCTTCAGTTCTGTGGCGCGTGGGGGGGGGCTGGGAGGCAGGTGCTGCCCCCAGAGGACTCGCGTGCTTCTGCCCCATCACACGGCTTGACCTCGCACCACTTCCGGTCCTCGGAGGGTAGCGGCACTGACTCAAGACTGGTGGACGGGTAGCGCGGCACCTCTACTTCGGTCTACTAAGGGCATTAATTTCCAAACCAAAAGTATTTATATACACCCTTCTCCAATTAGGCACATTCCTGCCTCGCGTAGAACATTTTATGTTAAGAAATTCAGCACTGTGTAACCAGCGACTCCTGTCCTGTAACTAGATATTTTTCAAAACAGGGTTGATTTTGATATGCAATTTGAGGGTTTTGCGGGGAATGAGCAAATCATCCGCTTGGGTTGTTTTGGGCTTGAAATGCAGTATTTGCCACGTGGTCAAGAGGATCAAGCCCTTCCTTTGTACAAATCCCAAGAGCCTTCAGGATCTCACAACAGGGTTTTCCATCCTCTGTGCTTTAACTCCGCTGTTTCAAGTCCGCAGAGCAACCGCTTTGCAGCGCAGTGGAGCTTCGTACTGTCAGAGCATCTCCACCCAAGCCTTTTCTTGCTCGGCCCAGTGCCCCAAGTCCCAACGTTGGGAACTGTTGCGGAGAATGAAGGGCAGTCACCGGTCCTCAAAGGCTGGCAGGAGAGGGAGGTTCTCCCGATGCTGCCTTTCTGCACAGGCCTCAAGACCACAGTGGGAGGAAATGCCCGGAGCAGGTGCTGCTATTCTGTACCAAGAGCTGCCAAACCAAACCACTTGTATCTTCAGGCTGGCTGAGGCCAAAGCGTGTTGGTGAGGAGCAACTATCTGCTTCTGTCTGTGCTTCCTTTCGAACAAGGACAGCCTGGACAGGCTGCTTTTTGCTCTTGTTGCTTCTCCAGCCCTCCTGTGCTTCAGCTCTCTCCTTTTTGTAAGCTGATCCATTTGGGTTCCTCTTAGATTTTTAGAAGTTTTTGTACTCTTTGGTAATGACACTAGTTGAACACTTAAAGTTATTTGTAAACTTATTTATTTTTTACTTGCATTTTCATTTTTTTAAAAAAAGGTTTGGATCTTTTTTTACTAAGGTTGTTACAATAATAAAGCTTTGTAAATGGAGCAGGCCGTTTTTCTGTTCTTTCCCACAAAGTAAACGGGCCCCTGATAAGTTCCTGGTGGGAAGTTCTAGAGCCATCCCATTTCTGCAGAAAATAGATACATTTCCCTCCGTTCGTAATTGCCAGGCTGGAAGCAAAAACAAACGGCAGCCTTGGGGCAGAGCCTGCCACGGTGGGCCCGGAGGCCACCGGGCCAAACGCTGGACTGGGCGCGCCTCAGGCCTTCTTGGCCGCGCTGGGGATGATGGGCTTGGGGCGCGTTTTGAAGAGCAGCTTCGTCCGGATGAGCGCGGCGACCTCGTAGGCGGCGGGGGCGCGGGGGTCCTCGGGGGCGGCGGCTCCTCTGCGCAGGACGGCCACGGCCTTCTCCAGCCGCACGACCTTCCCGTAAAGGACGTGGTGGCCCACGATCAGCACCGGCACTCCCTGCGGGGAGGGAAAGCGGGGGCCGGCGACCCCGGCGGTCAGCGTCGCCCCGGCCGCCCCTCGCGCCCCGGCCGCCCCCCGCCCCGCCCGGTCCCGCGCTGACCTCCTGGGTGTAGTGCAGGTCTCCCAGCAGCCTCCCGGCCAGCCCGCCGCCGCCGCCGCCGCGCGCCTCCAGCTGCCCCTGCAGCTCCAGCAGCAGCCACTCCGCCGCCTGCCCGCGCGCCACCCTGCAAGGGGAGCCGGTTGGGTTGGGTTGGGTTGGGTTGGGTTGGGTTGGGTTGGGTTGGGCCGGGCCCCCGCCTCCCCGCCCGCCTCCCCGCCCGAGACTCACCGGCGCACGGCCAGCTGCACCATCGCGCCCAGCCGAGAGCCCGCCCCCGTCCCCTCGCGGCTTCCGCTTCCGGGTCGGGGCCACACGTGCAGCCCCGCCAGCCATGGGCGAGTTCCAGGTGCACCGCGCGCGGCTCTTCGCCTTCGTGCCCGCCGGGGTCCGCTGCCTGGCCGCCCCCGGCGCCCGCCCGCCCCGCCGCCGCCTGGCCGCCGGCCGCCTCGACGGCGCCGTGGAGCTCTACGACCTGCAGGCCAACGGCGCCCAGGAGAAGGTGCGGGGTGGGGGGCGCCGGGGCCTGGGGAGGGGGCCGCGCCGACTGGCCGACCGACCGACCGGACCCATCGCTCGTCTCCCCGCAGGTGATCCCGGGCCACGAGGCGCGCGTCCCGGAGGCGCTGTGCTGGGCGGCGGGCGAGCGGCTCTTCGGCGCCGGGCTCGGCGGGGCGGTGGTCGAGTACGACCTGGAGAGGCTGCGCGTCAAGTGCTCGGTGGATGCCTTCGGGGGGCCCCTCTGGAGCATGGCCGCCGACCCCACCGGGACCCAGCTGGCGGTGGGTGACTCGCGGGGGAGTCCCCCAAGTTAGGAAGTGGGGGGCTTTGGGGCCGGCGAGTTCGGGCACCCCCCTCCTAAGGGCAGGGAGAGCCATCAGAGCCAAGCTGGGGTGGGGGGTTGACACGGCAGGGAGTGTCTAGGGCCGGGCTGAGGCGGAGAGCCCTTCGGTGGCCCCCAGACTTCTGCCCAACGGGGGGTTTGCGGGTGCAGGAGGAAGACCCGGTGTTTCTTGAGGGATGCCGGAAGAGCTTGGCGCTGTGCCCAGGAGGAGGGAAGACTGACGCTGTCCTCCTCTCTGCAGGTTGGCTGCGAGGATGGATCCATTAAGCTCTTCCGTGTCCTGTCGGACAGAATCCAGTTTGAAAGGCAGCTGGACCGGCAGAAAGGTTGGGGCGAGTGGCTGGGGAGGGCGGTTCCAAAGGAAGGGCCTTTGGGGAACACAAGGGGACTTTGCTCTCAATGGAAAGGAGCGAAGGCAGAACCGGCAGACGTCTTCTAGGCATCTTTCTCTGTCTGAACACAACTCCAGGCTGACTTTTTAGTTTCACGCTCTAAGTTGAAAATTAACGGACTTTAAACAGTACTATAATTGTGCTGCTTTACTCCTTTAATGCTAACGTTTTGCCCAAAGCTGTGATTACTGGGTAGATTCGAAATGCCAACAAATCAGCCTGTCCCCATTGTGCGGGGTGTGACGCTGTAGCAGGGGCACCTGGATTCATGCCCGTAATTCCGTGCGGGATGTGGGGAGTAGCATTACCTGCGCTGTTCCAGCCTCTGGGGCTGATGTCCTCTCCCCCCTTCTCTCACAGAGCGCATCCTCTCTCTCTCGTGGCATCCGTCTGGGACCAAGATTGCAGCTGGCTCCATTGACAGCTTCTACATCTTTGATGTCAAATCTGGTGAGTTCTCCAACTAGTTTGGACCTGGGACCAAGAGAAACAATGGACAGGAACATCTGGGGGGATCTGTCTCTGCTGCCAAGGGGGTCTTTGATCCATTGTGAGGGTGAGGGATGGTGCTCTCTTGACTGCCTCGATTACACCTGGCAGAGACAGTGGCAGTACCCTGTAGACATTGGATCCTGTTCTGCTCTGGAGGGACTGTGGCTTCATGGCGCAAAAGGTTCTAGGTTCAATTTCAAGAGTAGGTGCTCCTCTTCTAAAAGGAGATGGGAGGGGCCATTAGGTATGTGGGGGGCCCAGGTAGGTAAAGAGACTGGTGTGGTAGAGGAGAGTTTTCTGTGGCATTGTTTGAGCAACTGTTTCTCCCAAAAACCTCTGAGATACTTCTTTCATAGGGCACATCAGCCAGCGGATACTGGTGGAAAGACGTCTGCAAGGCAACCCCAGCCAGAAATGCCTGGTTTGGGGCCTGGCCTTCCTTTCAGATGGCACAGTGGTCAGCGTGGACTCTGCTGGAAAAGTGCAGTTCTGGGATTCGGAGATGGGGACTCTGCTCTCCAAGCACCCCATCAGCAAAGCTGCAGTGCTTTCGGTGGCCGTGGCTGAGGTGGGTGAGAGTTGCAAAAGGTGGGCAGTGTTTTGCGAATCCTGACAAAAAGGACAGGAAGAAGCCTCTTGATGTGCCATCGGAGAATGGAATATTTCCTAATGTTCTGGCCGGATGCAGTTGGGCCAATGGTACAGACAAGCTGCCGAAACCCAGATTGCCAGTTCCCAGCTCGGGCCTTGTTGTGTGGAGCTGGGGAGCAGGATCAGATTTCCACCCAACCAGGGTAGTCTGAGTACCACCCTCCTTGGATCCCACTTTCTAGAAAGGAATTTGCAGGCACTTGATGCTGCAAGTCCAGTTCAACGTGATAAAGTTGGTCACCATTTAGCAGGCAGAGCAAAGCGTCAGCCTGAGGCTGTTGCTGCCTCAGAACGAGGCTGGGCCACCATCTCGTTCTGATATTTTATTGAATTTCCCCCCCCATAAATTTTACTAAATTTTATAATACATATTAAAAGTTAGAAAAGGAAATAGAAATACAAAGTAAAAAGAAAGAAAAAAGAAAAGGAAAAGTGAGATAAAGAAAAATAGTAAAAAAGAAAAGTAAGAGAAATAGATGACCTCCAATCTATCTTTGGTCATTAAATACAATATTCTGCTTTAAATGTTAGTCTTTCATACAATACACAGGAACTTTTCTTTGTCTAGTACATTTTAATTTCTCTAGTCCAGTCTTCACCAGGCTTCACCCTTCTTGTAATTCTCCATTGATCCATATATGGTTTCCGCTCCTTGAAGTAATGTCATTTTAAGTGTTCTTTTCATTAAATATATCAGTTTAATATTTTTTAATCAATCTTTCCATTTTCACGTCTATATTTATGTCCTTGGTAAAATCCAATTAATATATATAAAAGGAAAAGGTCCTCTTTTATTTCTAGTAAAATATATTCTATTTATATATATCCATAGAATTAACACTAATCTAAACATAATCTATATTTAATCTATATACTATATTCTACATCTCCATACACATTTACCCAACTGACAATTTTTTATAACTTCCTATTCCACTAATACATAATCTTATAACAATTCTCAATAATATTCATACTAGTACTTATAATAATAATTCATCTTATAATAGTATTAATTCTAATTCCAACTCAATCTATTTTTATATTTTATAATACATTCACGTTGAAGTGTATATTTGGATCTCTCTTTTCTTTACATCCTTATACATCCAATTCTAATAGAATATTTTCCCATTTATATATCCCCATAGAAATATTTCTAATTTGCATGTAATCTATAACATCAACATACGTTTATATCTTTAACTTTATAACCTTATATCCTTCAATTAAAATAACACATTTTTATACATCAATATGTTTTCTCATATCAATTTTTAACATTTAATATTTCCCACAATTATATTACTAGTTAAAACTTAATTTACATTTATAAAGTAATTTATATCCAATTAGAATCTGTGGTTCCAGTGGCCTTATATCCCTCCATTTCATCTTTTAAGCTAAATCTCCTGTTCAGGTTATACCAAAATTATAATGTATATTTTGTTTTCTTATCTGTCTCTTATAAAATGTCAGAATATTTTTCTGAGCCTTTCCCCGTCCAACACCAAGCAAATCAGTTCCGAAATACCTATCAGGCTCCAAACTCAAATCTCTTTCTCCCTCTCTCAACTGCAGCAACTTCAAGAAATCATTTGAAATCTCCCTCTCCCCCTTTTCCTCTATTTCAGTAAAATAATCTATTTCAGGAATATCTCTGTCCAAATATGTCAAAACTTCTTCTGTTTCTGATTCTACCTTTTGTATCTGACCCTGAAAATCTAGTAAGAGATTTTTCAGTATTTCACCAATTTCTAAAAAAATATCTCTAATCTCTTGTTTGAAGTTTTGGATCAGCGCTTCTATTGTATTTGCCATTCCCCCCTTTTCCCCTTTGCTCCTTCTCTGAGTCAGTGTTGTGAATTTCCTCTCCACACTCCAACAAACGCCATGAGCTCTCTAGTCACAACAGAAGAATTTCCCAGAGGGACAATAAACAGCTGGTCTGTTCAAGTGAAAAATTACCAACAGGGTCTAATGAGTTCCAAATAAGTTCCAGTTGTAAGAAAGGAATTATTACCTAAGTACAAAAGATTATTGAAATAAAAAAAGAAATCCAATAAGCAAAAATAATAAGGAAGAGAAAAATAATTCAAACAATTTGTGTTCAACAAAAAAAAAGTTTCAACCACTATGAAAGAGAAGGAAAAATAAACAGGTTCACCAATAGTTAATCCAATAAAATATATTCAAAATGTGTTCAATAAAAACTCAGCCACTATATATAAAAAGTTTCCAAGTCTTATACATCCAAGTGAGAGGAAACCCACTCTAATAAAGTAGAAAAAATGCAGACATTTCACTGTGCTTCAAATATAAAATCCTCATACTTCCACCTCAAATATTACAGCAAAGAAAACACAAAAATTGCCAACATTTTGAGCATTGTCCAAAGGTAGACTTTAGATAATAATAAGACAGTATGATCTAAAAAAATAAAATAAAATAAAAGTGATCTAAAAGCCGGTTTCTTGCGCTGGTGTCTCTATTAGGAGACTTACGGTTCCCTGCAGAGCCAGTTTGCTTCTCTCGCCGTTTTCTCCGCTTCCACCCCCTGCTCCTTCCGGGGTGGAAAACAACAAAAAAATGCAGGGGGGAGCAGTTCTAACGACCCAGTGAGCAATCTTCTGGTTCTCCCCTGTCCGGGGAGAATCACCGGTGGTCTTATACTTTCTGTAGACCACCACAAACAGGGAAAAGTTAGCCAGGTTTTCAACACTCTGAAAAACTCTGACTTGTCGCGCTGAAAGTCCGACCCAGAAGTCGATATTTTATTGAATTTTTGTAGTATTTATGTTTTTATTGATTTTAAACTTATGCTGTGAACCGCCCAGGGTCCCTCCTTGTGGGGGAGATGGGCGGGATATAAATATGATGATAAATAAATAAATAAATCTCCTCCAGCTTGCCTGAGGCATCTGGTTGGCAGGTATAATTGGCCAAAGAGGGAACTGCATAGGTCTTAGACCCCACGTGCCAGTTCCTACCGTGGTGCTTCCCCAGCCATCACAGACCCCGTGTAGTTCACAGCACCCACGTCCTCGCCTCCTGGTATCGACTGGTTTTCTTCTCAGGCAGAAGACAGTCTCGTGGTTGGCACGTCGGAGGGGACGGTGTATCAGTTCCAGCTGCTACCAGTGAAGCTGGGCAGTCCTGAGCACCAGTGGGTGCGGACCAGACCCTTCCGGCATCACACTCACGACGTGCGGACAGTGGCACACACCGCCACAGCGTTCATCTCTGGAGGTACAGTATGGAGCCAGACGTCTGGGTGGTAACTTGGCCCAGTTCCATAAAAAGGAGCCTGGGCAAGGCTTGCCCCACAGTGTCCCCAAGGGACACAGCCAGGCAGAGGAGACCAGATGTGCTCCAGGCTAGTCTTCCCTGGTCCAGTGCCATCCATGTGGCCTGGACGGCTTCACATGTTGCGCTAAGAAGCCGGCGCATCCTGGTTCAGATAATAATGGGCCGGAGGCAAGCAAGTGCTTTGGGGTGTTGCACAAAGCCAGCCCTCACCAACCAGGCGAGGGGTAATTGGGTGCCGTCCTCCTCTGGCAGGGCTGGATGGACAACTCGTGATCCGACCCCTGATGGAGAAGGTGGAGTCGAAGACCTACGAAGCCGCCCTCCGCACAGTCACCTTCCCTCACGTGAGTAGCCGGGCCGCACTGCCTCCTTGGCTGAGGGACGGCTGCTCCTGGAGAGAAGGGCGGGATCCCCAGGGCCGCGGGGCCGGCCACCTCCCCCGCTGCCGATTCAGGTGGCTCTCCTCCCTCTCGCAGAGGTGCCTCGTCTCCTGCGCCAGGAGAGCCCGTCTCCTCCTCTTCCAGTATCCCCAGCACCTGGAGCTCTGGAGGCTCGGCACCACAAACACCCCAGGTGAGGACGCGCATGGCTCCCAACGTGCAGGCGATGGGCGCAGCAAAGAGCCGCAGCCTGCCTTCCTGCCACCCTCTGTGGCAGTTGCAGCGGGACCTTCTTGCCACGTCCTCCTGCATCGGGAGGGCCGGCGGGTGGCATCTGGCGCTCTGCAAGCCGTTGTTTCTTGTTGCAGGAAGGCCTGGCGAAGTCCTGCCGGTGTCCTGCCCCCCCCAGAACCTGCTCCAGCTGAAGGCCAAGGTGAGCTGCCTTTCCAGCCCTGGTTTTGGTGTCTCTGTCCCTTTCCTGCCCTGCCCCTCGTAGCCAGGCCAGGCAGCAGCCGTTCAGAGAGCGCGGAATGGGGTCTATTGGAAATCTCCAACCAGAGAGGTCGATGCAGCACAGTGGCTTTGGCGGGTCTCTGGAGAATCCCACCCTTGCTGGGCCAGCGGCACACGCCCTCATTCTCGGTGCAGCTCACCTGCACTTCTGACTGGCTCTGCTTGCTTCGTGAAGGGCCCGGAGCACATCCGCAGCAGCTGCGTCTCTCCGTGCGGCGGCTGGATTGCCTACTCCACGGCTACCAGGTTCTACCTGCATCAGGTTCAGCTCATCGGCGAGCACGTTTCCATCGACAGAGTGAGTGAGATTTCCACAGCGTGGGGAGAGCCTTGGGCATGGAAGCGTTTGGCTGGAAATGTTCCCTGGCTGCAAGTTCAGCCTCCCCTGGGGGAAAGGGGGGAGCGATTGGAGGGCCAGGCGGCCGTATCGATCCTCTTTTGCTTCCCCAAGGTTCACAACACTCCCAAGCTGAACGGCTCGGCCCACCACCTGCTTTTTTCCTGCGACTCCACCAGGCTTTTTGTGGCATCGGATCGTGGCTGCGTGCACACACTTTCGCTCTTGCAGTCGGGGGCCTGCAAGCACCTACACGTCCTTCATCCGAATTTGGGTAACAATGGTTGGTTTTAGATTCAGGCACGTTGGAAATATTTCAGGAAGCAAATGTTTTCTGCAAATGCTCCCAAATAAGAAAAGAAGGCAGCAGTTAGTTGGCTTCTCGAGCAGAGACCTGCTGAAGGAACCCTGGAGAGCTGCTCCAACTCCAGGTCTGTGTCTTCCTGCAGAGATATCGGAAGCCGTGCACCGGCTGGCGGTGAGCGCAGATGGCAAGTGGTTGTCTGCAGCTGGCGGAGACCGGGATATCTGCATCTATAACTTGGAAAACACCAAGGTGAGCCCAGCTGCAAACTCGGCAGCCAGAGACCAGACCTGCTGCTTCGTTCACCTCTCTCCTTGGTGGAATCTGGGCCTTGTGGGCAGTGGGCATTCCCGGGGAGCCTTGGGCTGGCCTCTGCGAGGATGTAGGGTTGGTTCCGCCGCCGGATGCTTCCGGGGGCCTCTGCAGCTGGTGGGGAGAAGCCAGCGTTGGCAGTGGGGCCGGCCCAAGGCAGGCTGTCTCTCTTATTCCGCTGCACCTTCCTTCCCCAGCTTCACTGTACTGTGCCAGCGTACGGGTGCCCGGTGACTGCACTGGCAATCCACCCAGTGACCAATAACCTCATCATCGTGCACTCAGATCAGCAGGTAAGGGCTGCTCGTCCCGAGCTTGGCAAAGCAGAGTTGGTATGTACAAGTCTGCATCCAAGAACACCGCTTTCTGAAGAACTGCTCCGGACCGTGCCAGTCCGGCCGGTCAAGGCTAACGGCCTTAGGGCAGAGTTTGGCAGTAACCTGATGGGGCAGAGCCAGTTTTGGAGCCAGGAAGGGGAAGCGTTCTGTCTGGGAGCAAGCAGCCCAGTTACCGTCGTCAACCCTAATTAGAGGCAGGATGTCTTGTCTCCACTGGAGTTAGCTGCAGTTAAGAGGCACACGCCCTCCATTAAAGTACATCTTCAGCCGGAGGAAAGTTTGCTCCCTGCAAGCCCTGAAGGCAGCGTTGGGGGCAGAGGCGTTTCTCGTCCTGAGGTGGAGACAATCTGGCTTCAGAACGGGATCTGAGGAGGGTGGGGAACTCACCCTCCCCTGCTGGCTTTCCGGCTTCCAGGTGTTTGAATTCAGCATCAGAGACAAGGGGTACACGCCCTGGAGCCGGAAGCTGCAGCAGCTGGGGCTGCACAAGGATTGGCTGGAGCGAGACACGCCCATCACCCACATTGCCTTCCGCCCCAAGCATTCCTCGCACATCCTGCTCCACGACACATACATGTTCTGCGTCCTGGACACGTCGCTGGTGAGTGAAGCCACTGAGCGTGGCTATCTGCCCTGCGGGGTGCAGAAACACCCGCACTCTCTGAGCCAAGGTCACCCGCGCCGTCTCCTGCCCTCCCTTTTTCAGTCCTTGGCTGCAAAAGCACTGTTTGTGAACTGGCGCACAAAAGTGGGGACCTGGGTTGCTGATCCCACATCTGCACAAGCTGGGTGGGTGGACCAATTCTGGAGGTACCGAATCTGTGTTTAGGGATGCTGGTCTAGGGTCCAGGCATCCATCCTGAGCTCCATGGCAACAGAGAATGGCATGCCTCCCCCCCCAAACGGTTAGCGCCACTTGGCAGCGCTTTCTCTTGCTGGGTTCAGCCAGAACATTATTTGTTTGGCTTGGGCTTGGTACAAGGTGTTCTGCTCTGTGCATTTTATCATTTAATTTGCTCCTCCAGCCACTGCATGAGGATGCTGCGGCCTCAAAGCAGCAGGCGCAGCTCGTGAAAGCAACCCAGCGCCATCGTGGCCGTGCCTTCAAGATCTGCAAGCGGTTTCAGGTTGGTCTCTGAGCCAAGAGGGGAGCGAAGAAAGGCCTTTTGCGGGGGGCTGGGCGAGCAGCGCCTGCTGAGCCCCTTCTAACTTGGCTGCTTGTTTTCTCCCTCTGCCCCGCCCCCAGCCGCTGCTCTTTGTGGACTTCCTGGATGAGGATTCTCTGGTGGTGGTGGAGCGGCCCCTGATGGACATCAAGGCCCAGCTGCCCCCGCCCGTCTATCAGAAGAAATTTGGGACATAGAGAGGCGGCCCTGCAGAGGCATCGAGGGAGCTTTGCAGAGGCTGTCCTTGCATCCTTCAGCGAGGGGGGCTGACCAGCGCCCTCCCTTCAGGAGCAGGGGCTGCGTGGCAAGAGGAGCGACTGTTTTTGGGGACCCAGGGCCGCCTCCCTTCCCGCAGCCTCCCTCCCTCCCTCCCTCCCGTGTCCTTGAAGTCACTTGTTTTTCGCCATTATCTGGCAGGGAAAGCTGCTTTGAACTGAGGAAAGGGGCACTCCCTCGTAATGATTAACTGCTTGTGCCGGGCAGCCCAGACCCTGCCGGGCCCTGGACTCCGGCTGGCAGCAGAAGGCTCTCCGATCCTTTCCTTTCCTGTGGAGCACCGCGAGGAGTTACTCTTCCTGCTCCGTGCCCGGCGTGTAGGGGCACGTCCTCGCCTGGGAAAGGTGCGGCTTGGCTGGGCTGACCCGGCAGCTGCTCTGGGAAAAGCCTGCTGCGTGTGACCCGCAGCCAAAGGGCAAACAGGGCTTCCTCCTGCGTGGATGGCTCGTGGGTGCCAGGCAGGCGCTTCGCTGCCGCCTCTAACTGCACCTCTGCAGGACCGGGAGCCCCGGTTTCCGCCCCATCTAGCAAGAAGAGCAAAGTCAGCGGCTGGGAGGGGGCTGCCCCTGACCTTGCTTTGTTCTGTGTTCCTCCAGGAAGGGAGGGAGGGAGTGTGTATGTGTGTGTGAGAGTGACCCTGTGTTCCCAGGGGGAGAGCAGGAACCGCTACAGAAGGAAGGAACAGCCCGTGCTCTGCCTTTTATGGCCGTGCTGCTGCCCGGTGGACCTTGAAGGTGGCGTCCCTGCCCGGGTCTCCAATGCCGGGAGCCCCCTCCCCCCTCCCCCCTCCCCCCTCCTTGAAGCCTACTTGGCGCAGGACAGACTCCTCCACGCTCCTGAGTGGGGAGATTATGCACAGAGTCAGCTTTGAGTTCGCTGTGACCAGATCCAGTAAAACAGAACCTCCCTCCTTGGTGCATAGAATGTTTTGATTGCTCCTCTTGACCAAGAACGCAACACTCTTTTTAAATAAAAATCCCTCCAGCTGCTCAAGGCTCTTTCCAGACTTCATGGGCTGGGGGTGGGGAGGGTGTTTGTTAACAGACAGCTGTAATCTGGCCTGGCAGAGTTGCTTGTGCTTGCTCTTCCAAACGACCTTTTCCAACTGGGGAGAATCCGGTGCGAGCACCGAGCATCTGGGCTGGGATTCCCACGGCCATTCCTGCCTGTGGCTTATCTCTTGGCTTTGCACCTGCATGGACGGAGCTGCTTACCCCAGCAGTTTCCTTTCAGGAGGCCAGTCGGGTGCAATCAGCAGGGATGGTGTTCGAAGAGAAATTCGGGTGGGTGTGGGGGGACGCGCGGGGTTCAGCCCCTGAACGGTGAAGGTCTGAGCCGAGGCGTCGCGCGGGGGAGGCTGCGGGGCCACAGGCGGTTCCTGCGCTCCTCCGGCGAGGGAGGGGCGCCGAGGCCCTCGCCGGATGCGGGGCGGGGGGGGGCAGCCCGCGTCCCCCAACTCTCGCGGCGGGGGTGCCGGCAGCAACTCCGGCTCTCCCCTCGCGGGTCACGTGACGCGGTGCCCTTGGCACGAACCTGCAGTCGCGGGGCGGAGCCAACCTCCCGCGCCCCTGAAGAGGCCCCGCCCCGCGCCCAGTCGGCGGCGGCGGGCGCGGCGGGCAGCGTCTCCGCGCGGGGCCCGGGCATGGCGGTGTGGACGCGCGCCCGCAAGGCCGGGCTGGTGGAGGTGCTGCTGCGCGAGCGCTGGGTGCGGGCGCTGGCCGAGCTGAGCGGGGAGGCGCTGGCGCTGAGCTCCGACCCGGAGCCGCGCAACGGGCTGCCCGACGGCGCCTCCGCCTCCCCCGAGCGGGGCGGGGGGCCCTTCTCGCCGCCGGCGCCCGGCTCGCCCGGTCCGCCCTCCCCGCCGCGGGGCTCGGCGCCGGGCTCCCCCCCGGCCGGGGTGCGGCGCGTGCGGGTGGTGAAGGCGGAGGCGGGCGGGCTGGGCATCAGCATCAAGGGCGGCCGCGAGAACCGCATGCCGGTGCTCATCTCGCGCATCTTCCCGGGGCTGGCGGCCGAGCGCTGCGGCGCCCTGCACCTCGGGGACGCGATCCTGACCGTCAACGGCGTGGACCTCCGCGACGCTACCCACGACCAGGCCGTGCAGGCGCTCAAGCGGGCGGGCAGGGAGGTCCTCCTGGAAGGTAAGGCGCCGGCGCTCTGCACGTGCGCAGGGGCCGTGCGGCTCCCGGGAGGGGAGGGGAGGGGCGCTGCGGCCCAGTGGCTCGGGGGACGCCGGAACGCTCGGCGTTTCCTGCCCGCTCGGGTCTCTCCTCCGCTTCGGCCCGGTTGGACGCGCGTCCCGGAGCCCAAAGGGCAGCCGGTCTGGGGCTCCCGCGGGAGAGGCAGCGGCCGCGGGAAGCAGGGAGGCCCTTGCGCTGGCAGGGAGGTCCGGAGCCCCTCGTCCCCCCCCCGGAACTAGCCTTGGGCCCCTGAATGTTGCCCCGAGAGGGGCTTGTGTTCCGGGAGCTAACAGGGAAGAGGCCCAGTGGGAGGCTGATCGGGAGAAGCGCAGCCCCTTTCTGAAGCCCTGATTGGAACAGAGTAACAGCAGCAAAATATGTGTGTGGTTAGCAGGCCGAAATCCATATGCCGCTGTGAAAGCAAATTAGCAAAATAATTGGGAAACAGTGACTTTCTTTTCAAACCGGAGTTACCAATTTCTTGGCAAGGTTTGTGTCAGGTTTCTGGAAAGCGCACAATGGCATCGGACTCCAGCTCCTTGGCTTTGCTCCGGGCTTGTGAAGGCCAGCCTTCCAGCCTGATTAAGAAACAGATAATTAGCTTGCCCGAGGAGACTAAGGTAGCGGGGTGGATCTGGAGGTCAGTGGGGTGCATCGGGAAATGCAGACATAAATGCACTCCTCGCTGTTCTCTGATGGTCAGTGTGCGAGCAGCGTGTGCAAGCAGCCTAGTCCAGGTGTGAAAGGCTGTTCAGAGCCAGAGGAAAGAATCGGCTCTCAGAGGACTGGGTGGCTGTCAGGACACAGTGCGCCCCCTGAGGGCACAAAGCCCCCTGGAGGGCGGGGTGGGTGGGTGGGTGGGTGGGCGGGCCCGCCTTGGAACGGGGCAATGCTCTTAAGCTTGTCTTCAATCTGTTGCTGAGAAGAGGAGGCAGGGCCCACCCCCTCCTTGTCTAGGGGGTGACGCTCTCACTTGGAGTGCTGATTTTGGAAATGTGGGGTGAAGGCTGTGCGAGGCGCCTGTGCCAGGCAAGGGGCTGGTGGGGCTGCTGCCATGGAAACGTGTCACTTTGGAGCTCTTTTGCACTCTTTGCCTTGGGGGCATTGTCTGTCTGGGGGCTTCGCTCTCTTCTTGGCCTGGCTGGGCCTTTTGCGAGGCCACTAAGTGGTCCTACTCCCCCTCCTTGTGGCAGCCCCAGCAGATACTACCCAGGGGCAGGGTGGCCTCCCTGGTGTGACTCAGAGGCCCTGGCTAGGAGTGGGCAAGGCCGAGTCTGGGTGACAAGAGATGGCCCCTTTTGGGTGGAAGCGAAGAAGGGCAATGCCTGGAGCAGGGTTTCTCAACCCTGGCAACTTTAAGAGGTCTGGACTTCAACTCCCAGAATTCCCCAGCCAGCATGGCTGGCTGGGGAATTCTGGGAGTTGAAGTCCAGACCTCTTAAAGTTGCCAGGGTTGAGAAACCGTGGCCTGGAGCCTGGATTTCAGGGGCAACCCAACCAGCCCTTTTCCGTGCTGCTTCTCCTGCTGGAACGCAGCCTGCCTCTCTCCATCTCTTGGATGAGAACTCCAACCCCGCCCAATAGTCCAGTGACAGACAGGAAAGCATTGTACTTTGGGCCACCTTGGGGGGGGGGGATAGTCTGCAAAAGGGGTTTTTATAGCATGGGCTCCCCCAGCCCTTGAAGAGGACTGTCCCCTGTTGCCCAAGAGAGAAGGGTGGGCTTGTTCCCTGCTGACCCTCTGGGAAGCACGGAGGGGCCCTCCTGTGAAGCAGCCCCTAACCTTGGGCTCAGGTTAGGGCCCAGGTTTCTCCCTAGGTCCACCCGCTGTGTGCACTGCCTTCAGCTGGGGGGCCTCTGCTCAGGATCTCCCTGGGGCCAGTTTGGCTCACCCCGCGACGAGACCAGGAGTGAGTGATGGCACTCCGGCCAGGAAACTCCTCCGAGGGATGGTGGGTTCCCCGCCGCTGCCCTTTTCAGAAAACAGCTGTTGGTGTGTGTGTTCTCCCAGGCACTTGTGGAGCAGTACTGCCTTGGGGTTCAAATGTCACTTGTTTTAAAAAGAGCTCCCCCCCCCCCAGTTTCTAAGTCTCTGGGTGGCAAAACGCAGGGAAGTGAGGCATGCAGTTCAGGGGATAACAACAAGAGTGGCGGGAGGCAGCCTGCCAGTGAGAGGAAAGGCACCACCCCAGCCGCCCTGGCCTGCGTGGTCTCCTGCCGCTTGTTTTTCTGCGCAGCCGAAAGGCACGTGGACGGAATAGGGGGTGTTTCTTCAGCGCTGTCCTGTGCTGTGCATTCCCCCCCCCCCCCATGCAAAAGGCGAAATGTTGTGAAAACATCCGGAACGGACGCTTCCCTTCCGGCTTCCCTTCCTCTGAGCGGAGGCTCTTCCTCGGCTGCAGCCGCGCTGGATAATGGTGGCGGATGCAAGCTGAGGTGTGTGTGTCCACTCAAGCGTTTGTGGAACTGTACTGCCTTGAAGTTCGAATATCTGGGCTCAGTCTTAATACCAGCGAATGCCGTGGCCTCCCCAGGCTGCATCTGCCTCCTTACGGAAACATTCCTGTTCTTGCGAGCGATAGTCCTTCGAGCATTCCTCAAGAGAAAAAGAATCTGGACTGCATTCCAGGGGCTTTGCAGCTGAAAGGGCCGCCAGCCACCGGGGAGGTGAAGCCAAACGGCTGGGTTCAAACGGCTCCAGGTTAAGCCGCCTTTGTGAGTCACTTGCTTTCATTCCTGGTGGGCAGCCGTGACCCGGCCCACAGGGGAGGGTTTCCTCTACAGACCTGAACGTTTCTCCTTCTGCCCTTCCACAAGATTCTTTAAGCCCTTAATCTATCCTGCCTTTAAATCCAAGGGTGGGGGGGGGGGTTGGAATAAAACACTTCTGATCTTGCAAACACAGCTCCTTTCACCATAAGAGGATGACCGGTTCTGATTTATTGTCCCCCGGGCTTGGGTCATCGGCTGGCCATGTTTCTTGGAGCAGGAGCGTGAAGCTCTGGCCAAGGAGGGTTGGGAAGGTTTATGGGCCGGAATACTGCAGGGCTCGCATCTGGTAGCCAGCTGTGGAACTTCTGCCTCTTCTGCTGAGGCAGCCTCGTAGGAGGGGCTTCTTCCACCCCCTCTGTGATCTGCCCCGAAGAAATGGTGCTCCCTTCGCCCCCACCCACCCACTGGGTCCTCCCGCTGAGCGGGGGCCTCTGGTTCCTGGCAGCAGATGGGCCTCGAGAGAGGCCGGGAAAGGCCTTGTGCTTCTCCCCACGAAGTGCCCGGCTGCTTTGCTGGAAGGCTCCCTTCGGGTCACCTGGCAGCTGTGCGCGGAGCCCTTACCCAGCCCTCCCTGGGACCGGCCTGGAGCCGCACTGGACGGGCCGGGGGCCGGGAGGGCAGGGGCGTGCGGGTAGCACGCGTGTGGCCATGTAGCGGAGCAGCTAAAGAGGTGGTGCGGGGCCTGGTGCGGCGTGTCCTGCTCGGAGCCAGGGAGAACCCAGGTGGTCTGTCTTTGTCCGGCTCTCGGGAGCTGTGGGCCCAGAGTGCAGCCTAGGGCTGCCTTCGCCGATCGTGTCCTTGCCATCCAGCCTGGCTGGGGGTCCTATCTCAGGAGCCACCGCACCCCTAACCCAGCCTGGCACAGATCTCCGTATTCTTTCGGGGAGGGGGGCGGTTTGTGGCAGGAAGAGCCCTCCCTGCTTTAGGGGGCACGGTGGCATCAAGGGCCGGGCACACCATCTCTCCTGGCTTGGTTCCTCAGTGGAGACAGGCCTGTCTTGCCTTTGCTCAAGGGCTCCCTGTTCTGTTTCCTATTTACCTGCACCGGTTCCTAGAGAACCAGCGGCTTGGGTGGCCCAGGGAGGAGGCCTGGGCAGGAAGGGAAGAGAGGCCTGGGGGGTTCCAGGGGAGTCTGCAGCCGCCTGAAAGCCCAAGGCCGGGTGGTGGATGGGCCTGCAGCAGCCTCATCCAGCCCCACCCTGAGATTTGGAGTAAGCCAGGCAGGGGGAGGGCCCTGCCGAGGCTGACTGGCCCCTGTTGGGGGGGGGGGGCGCCCCGCCAACCTCCCGCTGCCCTGAGTAGGGCTGGAAAACAGCCGTGAACACCTGGACCGCTCTGGCCCTGTTGACTTGGGGGGGTCTTAATGTTGGGTGAGCCCTTTGGTGTTTCCGGAGAGAAAGGAACCCGTTTGCTTTTTGTGCGAAGTCTGTCCGCTTGCCTGAGGAGCGCCGGCGGCCTGCCGTTGCTTCAGGCCTCCCCCGGACCTGCCCAGGTGGGGTGGGGGGTGGCGAGGCCCCTCCACAGGCTGCCCTGGCAGAGCTGCTCAGGAGAGTGGAGCTTTAAACGTGGAGCTTGAAAAGTTTGGTTGGTGTCCTTGCCTTTTAGGGCTAAAACATCTTTGCCCTTGGCACCGGGAGTCTCTGGAACCGAGAACTGAAACTCCAGAGCTTTCCTGGGCGCCTTCTGAGGCCGTCCTGTTCCGGGGAGGCCCAGCAGGGCTGCGAGAGGAGAGGAGCACGGGGTGTCACATTATCTGCCACTTCCTGCCTGGGGGGCTTTCTCGGGCGGGCGGGCGGGCAGGCTGGCCCTGGCCCAGGGGTGCATCAGCCACTCTAGCAGGTTCAGAGGGGGGCCGGACGTGTGGGGGAGCTCTCGCGGCGCAGGGCAGACCTTATTTCTTGATGTAATTGGGGGCGGGGGGAGACAGCCTGTGGCTGCAAGCCTCCTTTTGGACTCCTGGGAGACTCAGCTGAGTTTGATTATTGGAATTAGGAGGTGCAGTTTTTCTGCTTTTGGGGGCAGGATGGATGCAAAACCCAGTCTGCCTTCCAAGGTGGGCTTAGCATAGCATTAAAGACGCGTTAAAGCTTCCCCAAGATCCAAAAAGCAAAAATCCCAATCCTGCCAATTTTTGTATGTATCCCGCCTCCTGAAGTACGAGGCTCCTCCTGAACCTCACGGCGCTCCTCCGCCCGTAGCCAGCCTCCTTCTGGGAAGGGCCATTCGTAAGTGGCCCGGCCTCTGTTGGCCAGCAGAAAATCCCCGCTTGGCCCCCAGCAGCTTTAGGGTGCAGCTCAAGGCCCTGGCGGCCCAGACGAGTGCGTGACGTGTGCGTGGGGGGGGGCATGCCTGGGATCAGCTTGCCTTCTGCCCCTACCCGGCCCATGTTGATTCAGAAGGCAAGCTGATCCCAGGCATGCCGAGCTCGCGCTCCTTGCGCCACAGGGATTTGCAGGGAAACGGAGACGGCATTTCCCCTGGCCAGGCTGCAGCCGGAGGTGGGTGAGAAAGTAACATGGCTGGGCCGGGTGCCCCTTCCTGCTCACCCCGCTGCCAGCCGCTTCCTTCCTCTCCGGATAGAACCTCGGCTCATTCCTCTTCAGGAGACCCAAAGTGACCGTCTGGGACAGTGTCCTTCTGGGAACAACAGCCTAGCAGAAAAGTCATTTGGCTAGGTCATTGAGACTTTATTTTTCTGTTAAAAGCGGAGATGGTTCGCATTTGTTTAGAAGTTAATCCTTCACCGCTGTAGGACTGCTGTTTCACTGGCTTATCTCCCCAAACTCTGAGAGATTAGTGGGATTTTGAGTTTTCTTAAGGTTTTGTTCAGCATGTGGTAGAGTTTTATGCGGCTGGCAGGCATGTTTCTCATTCACAAGCACGTTCTTATGGTTTTGAACTGCTCCTGAGCAGCAGGAGAGCCTGTCCTTAGCCCCTCAGGAGGGTCAGGTGGTGGGCTGTGGGGCAGCCTCGCTGGGCCAAGGCGCCCGGGGAGCTGTTCCTCGTTGGAGCCAATAGAGGATTGGTGGTTTCTGGGAAGCAGAGGCTGCAAGCTTTGCGGCCTGTGTGTGTGCTGGGACTGCCTCCACCAGAGCCAGGCGGGGCAAGAGCGGTGGCATATTCTCCCCTGCCCTTGCCCGCAGAGTGGGGGAAGGGGCTCCCTCCCTCCGGGGAAGCCTGCAGAGGACCCTTTCAGGCCCCGCTCTTGACACGGCCGCTGCAGAGTCTCAGCCACCGAAGAGCAACGTCAGGCCCAGCCCATCCGGAGCAGAGGGCAGTAGGGCGAGGGTGTCGAGAGGGCTCGAGTCCCCCGGTAGGGTACCCCCAGCTCCCCCTTTCTGCCAGCAGACTCTCTTCTGTAGCCTGGAAAGGGAGGGGCGAGGTGTTTCTCTCCCCAGAAACCACATGGTGCTGCTGCTGCTCCCGGACTTGTGCCCTGCGGGCAAGTGGACCTTCCCTGCAGCTCCTCCTCTCCTTGGAGGGCCCAAGGGGTCTCCAGGGGGGGACTAGAGGCCTGGCTATGCACGAATCCCCTCCGAGAGCAGCAGGGCAGGGCGCAAGGCCGGTCCCTGAGTCGGCAGGCAGGCGCTGCCCCAGAGCAGGAAGGGCCGGCCTTCCCCCCACTGGCCTGGCGGGGGTAGCCTTGGGCAGCCCAGGAAGGGGCAGCCGGGCTATTAGGCAAAGCTGGTTGGAGACCCTTGCCTCCAGAACACCAGGCGGCCCCCTTTTCAGGGGGAATCCAGAAGCTGTGCCCGCTCCCAGTGGGCTTTTGCGCTGGTCACCATCGGGATTGTGGGGGCCAAACGGCCCCTTGGCCTGCGGAGTAAGAGAGTGAAGAGCTCGGCCTGGGTGGAGGAAGGAGATCCATTAACAAAGCAAGGAGGAGCTGAACATGGTTTGAATCTAAAACAAAAAGGAGGAACGGGTAAAGTCTCGGGCAGACCCCCCCTTCCCAAGAGTATGAGAAAGCATAATCAGACTGGCAAGAGCCTGTTACAACAGTCCATCTTAATCAGAGTACTTTCGGGCTCCCCTCTGGTCCGCGCTGTGGGGCTGACATCACGTGCTGCCCTTTCTTTGGCTGGCAGCTTCCTGGGGTTGAGATCTTTAATGGGAATCCAGGGGAGGAGCAGGTAGATCCTAGATCCAGGTGCCCTGGAGCGCTGCTGAACCCGGGTGACGTGTGGGTGCTTCCTGCCCAACTGACCCCCCAAGGCTGCTGGGGTTTGGGGCGGCTCAGCCCATCGAGGAAAGCCCCACCGGGGGGGCACCTTGAGCTTCAGGGTTGCTGCCGTGGGGAAACACCTCCCCCCTCTCGGCTCTGTCCTTAGTGAAGTACATGCGGGAGGCGACTCCCTACATCAAGAAGCCGTCGCTCGTGTCCGACCTGCCGTGGGACGTGGCAGCTCCGCAGTCGCCCAGCCTCAGTGCCAGCGAGGATTCTGGCTCCCCAAAGCACCCCAGCCTGGCCCAGGACCGCAAAGTCATCCCCCTGAAGATGTGCTATGCTGCCAGGAATCTGAGCATGCCAGATCTGGAGAACAGGTGAGCGGGACGGGCCAGCCGAAGATATTTCAGGGGGCAGCAGCCGTCTCCTTACGCTGAGGACTAGCAGCACGGGCTGGCTCCCAGAAGCAAGGTGGAGGGTCCCATAAAGCCTGTGGTTGCAGCCTCGGCAGAAAGGCACCGCCAAGATCCTTCCATGATTCCACCCTGCACAGCACTGCAGCCTCTCTTGGGGGGGGGAGGGGCAAAATCAGATGCTCTGCACCCCCAAACCCAGGTGGCTTTTGCAGCCTTGGCTGCCCGCAGAGCAGTCCGCTCTATGCCCCCTCTCCTGGGTTGGGGGCCCTTTAAGCCGTCTTTTGCCAGGCCCCAAATTTGCCAGAGCCAGGGAGCATGTCGTATTCTCCTGCATATGTACCCACTGCTGCCGCCACCTGAAACGTCACCGCCAGGGAACGGGCACGCTCATCCCCGAGAAGAGCGGGGGGGGGGCGAACAGGGACTGGGAGAAGCAGGGTTTGAGGCCTCTCCTCAGCGGCTTTGCCTCCTGTGCCCCCCTCTCCGCAGGCTGATTGAGCTTCATTCGCCCGACAGCCGGAACACCCTGGTCCTTCGCTGCAAGGATACGGCCACCGCGCACTCGTGGTTCACGGCGATCCACACCAACGTCGTGGCCCTCCTCCCGCAGGTCCTGGCCGAGCTCAATGCCATGCTGGGGGCCAGCCGGGCGCCGGGCGGGAGCAAGGAGGTCAAGCAGATTGCCTGGCTGGCAGAGCAGGTGGGCCCGGAGGGGCGGGCTGTTCTCTGGCTGCAGCCGGGCGGGTAGCCAGAGGGAGGGAGGCGACCCAGCCGGGAGGCTGCTGAAGCGAGGGGCTTCTTTGGCCCGGAAGTCACAGCCCCTCTCCCCGGAGCAAACTTCGGGTGCTGGGGAAGCATCTGCGGCCCAGGAGCACTTCCTGTCTCGGCAAGCTCAAGGGGGGAATGCGAGCAGGGGGTTCCCCTTAGCTGAATTTGCTCCTGCTCCTCCTCTGTAAGCAGCTCTCCCGCAGGAGTGGGGGGGATGACAAGCATGGGCAATATCACTTGCCTTCTCCGGGCACCTGGTTCTCCTGCCCTGTGCCTGGCAAGTCCCCCTCCCAGGGCCACGATTCCCGCCTTCTCCCATGAGGGCATCGCCTCCCCTCCGTATCAGCCCACCCTTCTCTCTCTCGGCTTCCTCCAGGCCAAGCTTGATGGTGGGCGGCAGCAATGGCGGCCGGTCCTCTTGGCCGTCACGGAGAAGGACCTGCTGCTCTTCGACTCCATGCCCTGGACGAGGGACGCTTGGGCCTCCCCCTGCCACAGCTATCCACTCGTGGCCACCAGGTAGGGGAAGTCTGCAGGGAGGGTCTCTCTCGGGTGTCAGCCTGTGCCCAAAGCCTTCCGGAAGGGGGGGGGGGCGAGCGAGGACCGCAAGGCTGCCAGCTCCTCCCGTGTGTCCTGGGGATCAGCGGCCGGCTGTTGGCCTGGATGGCGGTGGGGCCACCTCTCGAGCCCGTCTGCTGGGAGACCTGATGGGCCGGGGCCCCGATCCAGCAGGGCTGGCTTCTGTTCTTATGGAGCCACAGGGCGGCCTTGCCTTCTGGGGCGAGGCACCCTGCCTGTTGCCTGTGGGCTCCCGTGAGACTGTTCCAACGCCTCACCCGGGAAACTTCTCCCTGCATTCATTTTGGAACCTCTTTCTGAAACGGGCAAGGGCCCGGAATCGCCTCTGCGGCCAGAAAGCCAGGAGGCAGCTGCTCCACCCGTGTGCCGGCACATCGTGTCAAGAGCAACTGCCTCCTGGCAGCTGGCTCTGCCTGCAGCTTGGAAGCCTCTGGGGCGGGAAGTGGCCGGGAAGCGCTGCGGCCGGGCGACTGAGGGCACGTGCTGCAAGCTGAGGGTGCCTGCCTGGCAGAGGAGCTCTTCTTGGGCATCCCTGGCTGCCTTCCTCGCCAGCCCTCCCCCCCCCCCGGTAGGGCTGGCTTCAAGGTGAGCCTTGGCAAAGGAGCTGCCAAAAAGAAAAGGGCAGTGCCCGCCCCCTCCCTCGCGGTTTGGATCTGCCTTTGCACTTCGCCTGGGGAAGAGGAAACCGGCGCTTTCCCACGTGCTGTCCGGGGCCCGGGGGGGGCTGCAAGCATCCCTACAGCTCTTGGCCCTTTGTGGGGGGGGGAACGGGGAGGTGGCTGCCTGAGCTGCACCCCGCTTGCTGGAGAGCGAGGGGAGGGCGGAGGCTGCACGCTTCCAGCCCCCCCACCAGACGGGCTCCTGCTGCACAGGATTAGTGCCAAGCGCAGGAGACCCCGAGGGAGGGGTGGGCAGCTGGCAGAGGCTCTGGAGGCAGCTGGACTCAGTCCGTTTGCCTCCCCAGCCCCAAAATGTTGTTCTTCCGCTGACGGGTGCTGCTCTGTGGCCTGCCCACTCCCCCTGCAGCTGTGGGATTCGGCCCCAATCTCGGGTTGCTGCTTTGTGGGGAGGAGGGGGCGTTTCTGCAATGGGGAAGGGCCCCCAAGCCTCTCTGGGATGGCTGGCCCAGCTGCTCAGAGCAGGTCGCCCCCCCATTCACAACCGCTGTCAACCAGCACCCTCCTCCCCCCCCAGGCTGGTGCACTCGGGTTGCAGGTCACCCTGCCTGGGATCGGACCTCACCTTCGCCACGCGGACAGGCTCTCGCCAGGGCATCGAGATGCACGTTTTCCGTGTGGAGACCCACCGCGACCTTTCCACCTGGACCAGGACCCTGGTGCAGGGCTGCCACGCCGCTGCGGAGCTCGTCAAGGAGGTCTCCGTAGGTATGGCCCGGCCGCCCGGCCTCCAGAAGCCGTGGGCCCCAGGAGGAGGCCCCAGGCGGTCCGCCCAGCGGCCGGGGCAGAAGAGATTGTGCCCACCAGGCTGCAGTGCTGGCCCCGTTGCCAGCCAGCAGCTCACCCGGGAGGCGGAGAGGGGGGTCCCCGCCTGTGGGAACTGGAAGCCCAACGCGGCTGAGCGAGTCCCGACCTTCGAGGCTCTTTGGCCCGGCCCGTAGGAGGAGAGCCGGCGGCGGCGGGAGAGCGTGCCCCTTCCGTGTGGCCGTGTCGCCCAGGCTGAGCAGCGCTGAGGGCACCTGGGGCCAGGCTTTCGTGGGAGGCAGACCCACCTGGGGATGGGTCACGCAGAGGCTGCTCCCTGTCCTGTCCTGTGCTGGCAGGCCCTGGCCCAGCTGGGAGGTGTGGGGCCCGGCTCTGGGGCAGGGCCAGGCCCCCTTGCTTCAGAGGCAGCTTGCACCCAGCGGTCCATCCCCCGCCATATCCTGGGATTGGCCCCCCGGCTCCTCCCGCGCAGCCAGCCTGCGTCCTGCCCTCCGCTTTGGCCAAACGTGGTGGCCCTCGAGCAGACCCCAGGCATCGCCATCCTCCATCTGCTGATGCGACCAGGCGCCCGCCACGCCATGCCTCCCCAGCTGCCTCAGCCCCTCCAGGCCAGTTGCTGCTCCCCTAAATTGGCGAGCAGAAGATCGGGATCAGCCCCCGGCCAGGAGAGCCGAGCCAAGCCTGACGCCCAGCTGACGCCACGGGGCGGCTCTCCCCTCTTCCTGACAAGGGGCCCGTGCTTTGTGTCCTTCCGGCCCAGGCTGCGTCTGGAACAGCCAGGACGTCCGGCTCACGATCCACTACGAAAACGGCTTCACCGTATCCAGGGGGGAGGCTGGCCCCACCAGCATCCTGGTCCAGTACCCTTTTGAGAAGCTGAAGATGTCTGCCGACGACGGGGTCCAAAACTTGTACTTGGACTTTGGCGGCCCGGAGGGGGAGCTGGTGAGTGGCTGGCTGAGAGTTGGGGTGGGAGACCATTGCCTGGGGGCCTTTGCCTGAACAGGGGCTTTTCAAGGAGCCTCTTTTGCACCGGGCGCCTTCTGGATCCACTGGATTTAGGTGAGTCCCCGCAGTTCCGCTGGAGAATAAAGCAGGGGTGCCTTTTGCCATTACACCCGATGGTGCATGGGAGGGCCGAGGAAGCGGTGCGTGAAAAATGGCCAGCGTCCATAACACGGGAAGCCACTTGAGTTTAGGGGTCCGGCCGCTCCTTCAGTTTTGCGTGGGGTGAAGGGAAGGATGCTGACCTTTGGAATGGCAGGTGGTGACCCCTCCCTCCCTCCCTCCCTCCCTCCCTCCCTCCCTGTGCTCCTCCTCCACAGGCCCTGGAGCTGCACTCCTGCCCCAAGCCCGTGGTCTTCGTCCTGCACACCTTCTTGTCGGCCAAAGTGACCCGCATGGGGCTCCTGGCCTAGCAGCCACGGCAGGTGGTTCCTGGCCTTGCAAGGGGTCCCGCTCTGCCAGCCTCAGTGCCTTGACTGGACTCGTAACGGTAGCTGTGCGACCACCTCTCCCCCTTCCGAAGAGCTCCAGGGGGAGGCTGCGGCCTCGAACCTCTCGCCTGGTCAGGGCAGGAGATGGGGCGGGTCTCTGGCTGGGTCGTGTGAAGCCATTGTTCTGTCCCACTTACCGAATGTGCCTTTTGCTGGAGGCTGGGAAGAGGAAGAGGAAGGCTCCCCCGGAAGAAGCAAAGCGGTGCCTCGTGTGCCCAGCTTGCCAGCGACATCGGCCGAGCTGTGCCTCAGCTGCTGCGGGGGGGGGGGGGGGCTGAGAGAGGGCTGGGTGCTGCGGTGCACTTTGGGCTGCCGGGTCTCGCTCCAGAGGGGCCCCAAATCCAGAAGGGGCCCGAAGAGCCGGGGGAGATGCCCTCCGTCTCTGTTCAGCACCCCCTCCAATTTTAGTTTTAATCCGAGAACCAGTAAAAGAAGCAGCCTTAGCTTAAGAGATTTTTTTCAACATCAGAAAAAGTCCCGTGTCTTTGCTTCAGAAACCAACGGTAGGGAAATAGCTTTCTTTGGGCATCTTTGGTTTGCTATGTAGAGCCCGTCCCACTTATCGAAAAGGGGAGATGCTCTTTGGAAAGCAGGCTGCCCATCTCCCTTCCCAGTTTTGTCACTGTCATTTGCACACTATACAAGCCTGAATCACAATTTTTACTATCTGTCTTTCTTGCGCGCTGCAGAATCTCTCCCAGCTGAGGGAATGTATCTCAGCAATTCTCAGCAACAGGTCACTTCAAAAAGTAGATATACTAATCCCCCGTCAGGAGGGAGGCTGCTACTAGCCACAAAGTACGTCTTGCCCGTGGCACGTTCTGACCAAGACCCTCCTTTTCCTCGCTGCCAAATGGAACCGTGAGCTCTGCAACCAACGCAGTTTGGCCTCTTGATATAAAAGTTGCATAACATTCCCAAACTCTTCCTGGGCAGATCGTTAATGAAATTCTGTGTTTCTTGCTCTCCTGAGGAGAGAAATGAAATTGTGAAACTTGAGTCCTCTCCTGGTCCTTGTCTCAGGAACCCGAGAGCCCAGAGCAGGGAGTTCCTGTGCGCCCTGGCCCTGGCCTGGGGGGGGGGGGCTCCCCAGAGAGGAGCTGCGCAGAGCCTGCCTGCTGTGCAAGGAGGGGCCAGGCCCCCTTCTCAGTGCTTGCAAAGAGGGAAGGGGTCTTGCCACGAGATCTCAGGCTGCGGCTGCGTTGGCTGCCCCTGCCTGCTCCTGCGGTCCGGGCACCGGTTGGACAGGGAACAGCCCCTCCTCCTAACCGCTGCTGCTCCACCCTTTTTCAGATCCCTGGGGAGGTCAGACCCCCTTGGCCCAGGTGGAGGACTTGCTCCCGGGTGGAAGGAGAGGGCTGGCCGCCGAGAGGGAGGGGGCAGAGGGCTTCCCGACCCTTGCTGCGGGGGATTTGGGCCCCTAAGCAGAGGGGGAAGGCGGCACTCGGGCACTTGTTGTGGGGGTCCGGCTCCTGGCTTAGGGCTGAAATCTGGATTGCAGGGCCTGTTCAGAGAAATCTCAAGGCCAGGAAGGACTTTTCCCGGCCCTTTTCGGCATTAAAAGCCAGTTTTTAATGGTGCTTGAGACACTTCCTCCCCGGAGAGAACGCCTCTTCCCATTCACTCTGTTTGGTGCAAGAATTCAAGCGGCAGGGAGGGGCTGGATGAGTTGCACATCCGGCGCCCAGGTTCCCATCCAGGGCTGCTGCCAGTGGCCACTCTCGCTGTCTCAGAAAAGGGCCTTGGGCACCCATGGGGGGCTGGGGGTGTTTGCTGCCCCAGGCGGGTATGAATGTATGGCATCGAGGGAGGGAGGAGAATCTGGCTGGTATTGACAGTTTTCAAATGGTGCTTTTATATCACAGCCATGAGCGAGATTACAAAAACGAGGCAAACATTTAAAAATACAGAAAGTTAAAGACTGTACAAAAATACAGTCACGTTCTCATCCTTCTTTACGTAGCACTTTTTCTAGCAACACCACATCCAGTTCTTCAGCCCCAAGGATGTCCTTGCAAGTGGAGACAAACAGGCTGCCCCACTGAGGAGTTTATACCCTGAATTAACGTAGAGCATAAAGCGGGGGGGGGGGGGGGGCTGTTAAGTTCCATCAGTGCAGGGTTTGAGGGTGGGGGACAAGAACAGGCTTCAGGGGTTCATTCTTGCTTGTGGCAGAACAAATGCTTTTTAGGTCAGGGAAAGAATTTAATTCATCAATTGAATTACTGAACCAAGCGTAGCTCCTCTCGCCAAGCGGTTACCTTTGTTCCATGATGTAGCAGCGGATCGCTGCAGTTTCCCATCTTCTGTCCGATGTCAGGCGTTTACAGATAGGGCAAACACAACTGTTACAGGCCCAAAGTGCCAAAGATCTCTTGAAATTTGCACAGAAACCACTACAAGTAAGCATCTGTGTTAATGCTGTGCAAAGCTGTATGTGTGTGTGGATATGCTGTTTGTTATGATCTAATATGGAGTATTAAACAGAGATATGCTGTCACAATCAAATCTTAAACATACAACCAGCTTTATTTTTCTATTCTTTGTACATGGTATTTATACAAGGACTTGCTTTTTCCAATGATTTTAAATGCAATTCTTGGGGGTCTCCAGGTTATCAAGAGGTGATATTTGGACAATGTTTGATCTTTGCCAGCAGAGATGTTCTCGGTATGCTCTGCAGAAAACCTGGATGCCCCTGGCCCAAGTTAATACTGTGTAGTATTGTACATTACAATGGAAAGGTGTCTAAGGGCAGGTGTACAATAAAGGTATTACTGGTTTTAGCCTCAACCTGCTGCTGGTGCTGCTTTGTATCTTTGGGGGAAAGCAAGAACTTTCACCAACGGCGCGGGGGGGGGGGGGCGGAAATGCCCTCAGTCCTGGCTTGGGGCAGAGTGCATAAAACATCGCAGCACGGAAAGCCCAGCGTGGCTACTGTTGGTTTTGCGGCATCCGCGCCAGAACCTCAGCCAGAGACTTTGGGAACGGGGATCTCCCCTGCTCCCCGCTTCAGACAGAGCAGCCTCGGCCTTTTCGGCAGAGCCCGATTCTCTCCCGGTGGGAAGGGAGGTCTTCGTGGGGGGCCCTGAAGGCCCTTCTCCCCGAGCAAACGCGGGAAGAGCTGCGGCTGGACGCCCCGGGCCACTCGCGGAGCCCCCTTCACCACAGCCGAGTTCTCGGGGGGGGGAGGTCCTGCCTTGAGGGCGCCCCCTTCCCTGCAGCCGGCGGGCCTTGAGGCGGCGGAGGGAGCCCCCGCCGGCCCTGACTCTGACCCGAAGCGCCGCCAGGGAAGCGGGGCTCCCAAGCAGAGGCTCCCCCGCCCGCCAGCTGAGCCAAACGCGGGGAGGAGGGGCCACCGCGTCTCCCTCGCCGGGTCCGGGGGCGCTGCGCTCGGGGGACGCGTTGCCCCCACGGCGAGCAGCGGGAGCAGGAGCAGCGCGGCCAAGACTCACCACCGCGGACTACCACTCCCGTCGGCCCGCGCGCCAGCGGAGAGGCCGCGGCTCCGCCCCGCCCCCCGCGCGCTGTTGTTCCCGCGCCGGCCTGTGGGGGCGCTCTGGCGCAAAGTCCGCCGCCGCTCCTACGCCTCCGCCCGCGCCGCCGCCGCCCTCAGCAGCCGGAGCCCGCGGCCCCACGACCCGCCGCCGCCGCGGGCAGGGATGCGATGACCACGTCCGCCCTGCAGGTACTTCGGTGGCTGAAGTATGGGCCGCGCCGCCGGGCGGCGCGCTACAACAAACCCCAACTCGAGGCCTACCGGGCCGCCAAGCGACGAGCCCGCCCGGCCCTCGGCTCTTGGGGCGGCCGTGACGCGACCAGGCGCGGGGTCTGCGGCGCGGCGGTGGACGATGGGCCCGCCCGGGTGCAGCCCGGGTCTGCCTGGCCCACCTCGCGGGGTCGTCGTGAGCCTCTGCGCAAACCAGCGGGGGGGCGCGGGGGGCTCTTGGAGAAGCCCCATATGGGGGGCTGCAAGGGCTTCTCCCTCAATTGCGCCGGCCCGGCCCGGTTTGGCTGCCGCGGAGCCCGGCTGGAGCCCCCCTGCCCCCTTCCGCGGGGCCTTCCTTCGGGGCAGGAGCGCGTGGCGAGCCGGCTCTGGGCAAAGGTCGCTCCCCGCGGCCCCCGAGATGGCCCTTGCGACCCCCCTCCGCCTAGCCCCCCGTAGGTGCCCCCCCCACCGGGTGGCAGGGCTTCGGGCCCTTCCTTGCCCCTCGGGCCTCCCCCGCGGCTGGCAGCAGCGGGTTCACTCCCCCCCCCCGCAGGTGGCCCGGCCCCTCCCACGACGGACACTGGTGACAGGCTGACCGTCTCCCCAGATAAGCCTCCAAAGTGCCCCTAAAAGCTGGTCTCTGCGGGCACTGAGCTGCGCCCCAGGAGAAGGAAAGGGTGCTCTTGGACTGGAGGGACAGCCGGCAAAGGCCCCGTGTGTTGCGCTCAAAGCCCCCACAAACCAGGTTTTCCCTTGCCTTTCCCCAGGATCCAGTCTCCTCTCTTCCTGGTCCTTTAGGCTGCTTAACGTGGTGCTCTGCGCTGCCCATCCCGACGCTTTAGATTTCTGTAGCTGTGATCTTATGCCTTTTCAGAAAGCCATTGACTTGGTCACAAAAGCCACCGAAGAGGACAAAGCAAAGAACTATGAGGAAGCCCTGCGCCTGTACCAGCACGCGGTGGAGTACTTCTTGCACGCAATCAAGTGTGAGTGCAAAGACGGAGGCTCGGGGCCCGTGGGCGTGCCCGGCAGGAGCACGTCCAGGGGGGCGAACGGGGCTCCCTTTCCCTGCTGTGAGGGCGGCTGCTCACCGGCCGGTGGAGGGGGAGAGCCCTGGGTTCTACTGCCCGTCCCATCCCGGTCACCCTCACAGATGACGCTCACAGCGACAAGGCCAAAGAAAGCATCCGGGCAAAGTGCGCCCAGTATCTGGACCGGGCCGAGAAGCTGAAGGACTATTTGCGGAACAAGAACAAGCAGAGCAAGAAGCCGGTCAAGGAGGCCCAGCATGACAGCAAGGGGTAAGGGCCTGGGGCCACCTCCCCAGGAAGGGCTTCGTGTAGCTAAGTCGGGGGTTACCTGGGGGCGCCTGCTGTGGGGCCGCTGCTCTGCCTGGGCCAAAGCAGAGAGGCTTCTGCACCTGCCGGCTTGAGCGCAAATCTCTGTGCTGCCTCATTTTGCCTGGAGAGAGCGGGCATGAAACTGGAAAGCAGCTGGGCTGGAATCTGCCTTATTAGTGCCCATCAGATTATATTACTCTTATTGGTTGCAGCAAAACAACTGGGGCAGCAGGGGGTAGGCCTCAGATCATCGACATCAGGAACAAAATGTTGTAAGATCAAACTTCTACAGATTTGATCTCGGCTGGCTGATTGGAGCAGCTGTCTTGCTCTGCAGGTGTCCTCCCTGGATCCAATTCCTGCCTTTGGGTCCTGGGGGTGGATTGCGAGGGCACCACTTTGAGCAGTGACCCCATAAGTAACAGAGGGCAGGCCTATGGAAAACGGGAGTTGTGGCTCAGGTCTGAGATGCAGCGTTCCATCCAGCGGCCTGTAAGTGAAGGCCACGGTCCAGATCCATCCAGTTGCTTATTCTCAATTTTCTGCCTTTTTAAATGTTTTTCCCTTCTGGAAAAAATGGGATCAGGATTCGTGCCGCAGAGAACATGGGGGGCGAGTGGTCATACCCACCCCTACCACTTTCCACCTCTTTCACCCAAACCTCCCTGGTGTGGCTGCGAGGAACGGAGGCAAAACCAAATTCGCCACAGAGACAGTGGGTCTAGAGGAGTGCTCTTTCCCCAGGACCCCTTTCAGAGCACACTTTGCTCATGGACATTGCAAGAGACCATTAAGCCCCAGGGAAGTAGCTTGCAAGATGGGGGAGGTAGTTGTTGGGGGGGGGTAGTTTAATTTCAAACGCTAAACAAAACTGACTGACTGGGACTGAATCTCGCCCCCTCGGGGTTAATTGGCTGGTCAGTTAACCAACGTTTGAGGCGTGTGAGAAGCGCTTTCTCTGCTCAGGGCCTTTGAACGTCTTCCTCTGCAGCAGTGACAGCGACAGCGAGGGGGACAACCCTGAGAAGAAGAAACTGCAGGAGCAGCTGATGGGTAAGCCTCCCCTGCCTCACTCCTGAGGGCCCAGGCTTGGGCTCGGGGGCCACCGTGCTCACCTGCTTGGCAGGCAGTGGGCACGAGGTTCAGGTGATCTCTGGGGCAAACCGCCTTGCCCACAGGTGCCATCGTGATGGAGAAGCCAAACGTGCGATGGAGCGATGTAGCAGGGCTGGAGGGGGCCAAGGAGGCCCTGAAGGAAGCCGTCATCCTGCCCATCAAGTTCCCTCACCTGTTTACAGGTGAGGCCCGGGGGTCCCTCCCAGCATCCCTGGGGCTCTGGGATGTTGTTGGGGCGAGCGGAGCCGTCTCCTCTCCTCTCCTCTCCTCTCTCTCCTCGGCCAGGCAAGCGCACGCCGTGGCGTGGGATCCTCCTCTTCGGCCCCCCGGGAACGGGGAAATCCTTCCTGGCCAAAGCAGTGGCCACCGAGGCCAGCAACTCCACCTTCTTCTCCATCTCGTCTTCAGACCTGGTGTCCAAGTGGCTGGGAGAGAGTGAAAAGTAGGCGTGGGGGGCGGGGGCTTGCTCTGTGCAGTGGGGGGCACTGGCCCTTGGAGAAGGGGGGCCAAGGGTGAAACGGGGCGGCGTGGTGGGAATTTTGCTGCCATCCGTTTTCCGGCGCATCGGCCGTTCTGTGGCCCTGAGCCTCTTCCCGCTCTGCCCGGCTTCATCTTTAGGCTGGTGAAAAACCTCTTTGAGTTGGCCAGGCAGCACAAGCCTTCCATCATTTTCATCGATGAGGTGGACTCCCTGTGCGGCTCCCGCAACGAGAATGAAAGCGAAGCCGCTCGCAGGATCAAAACGGAATTCCTGGTGCAAATGCAGGGTGGGTTACGCGGATGGCCGGGCGTGGGGCCTGCTCTCCCCAGGAAGGGTGACTTACTGGCACTGTTCCTTCTTCTCAGGTGTTGGGAATAATAACGATGGCACTTTGGTCTTGGGCGCCACCAACATCCCCTGGGTGCTGGATGCTGCCATTCGGAGAAGGTGGGTGATGGCAGTGTGTGCCAGGGCGAGTTTAGCCTGGTAGAAACCAAATGCCCAGTCTCGCCCTCACGTTTTGCACAAGTAGAAATGGCTGAATGTGAAATACGGGTCCGCAGAAGCAGTTAAATGGGAAAAAGACTTTCTGGTCGCAAGGCAGGAGAGCATTCAGCTCCTCAACCCCAGACTGCAGGTATATTCTGTGACTTTTAAAGTCACCATTGGGTGATGTGTGACTTCTGCCCTTCGCAGATGCTGTGCTCTGTGTGCTGCAGCAGGTGCAGCGCATAGCCAAGCTTGGCTGGCTTGAACAGTACTTGGATGGGAGGGCTGCAGGGAATCCCCAGGGTGGGGCCTAGAACAAGCACCCTGAGAGAAGGCGTGGCCAGCCACTTCCCTGTCACCGCTGTGTCCCTGAAGTGGCCAGGAGCTGAGCTCGTTTTATTTACTGAAATAACAAAATCCAGCAAATAGAACAAAAACAAACCAAATTTTAAACTGCAGCGAACATTGGATTAAGGCCTACCTTGTGGCGGTAAGAGCGGCGAAACGTGAATATTTCTCCGCTCTTATTGCGTCCGCAGAATGCCGCCCGACAGCCCTTTTTAAGATTACAAGATCGCTCTTGGGTCGGGAGGAGGTAGTGACCCATTTACAGGGCCGGTCGGAAGAGTTTTCTGAGCATCTGCAGGACAAAATCGCTCAGATTCATTCCAAGTTGGACTCCAAGCGTGAGACAAGATCTGGGGAGATGCCAGAGGACCGTATCTGGGAACAGTTTGATCCTGTTGGACCTGATGAAGTAGACAGGATCCTCCGGATTGTAAACGCCACGTCAGCTTGACCCGTGTCCCTCCTGGCTGGTGAAATCAGCTAGAGAGGTGACATGCGGCTGGGTCCAGGCGATGATTAATTCTTCCTTGAGTGAGGGGGTGTTCCCGGCTGCCTTTAAGGAGGCGCTGGTGCACCCGCTCCTCGAGAAACCATCCCTGGACCCCACCATCTTGGGTAATTTTCGCCCAGTCTCCCACCTCCCCTTTTTGGGAAAGGTGGTTGAGAAGGTGGTGGCGTTGCAACTCCAGAGGATCCTGGAGGAAACGGATTATCTAGTCCCTTTCCAGTCAGGTTTCAGGCCGGGATATGGGACGGAGACCGCATTGGTCGCACTTATGGATGATCTCTGGCGGGAGCGGGATGGAGGGAGTGCATCCATCCTAGCTCTCTTAGATCTCTCAGCGGCTTTCGATACCGTCGACCACGGTATACTTTTGGGGCGGCTCAGGGAGTTGGGGGTGGGCGGCGTGGTTCACCTCCTTCCTCCAGGGCCGTTCCCAGTCGGTGTTGATAGGGGAGGAGAGAGCTGACCCACGACCCCTGACTTGTGGGGTGCCGCAGGGGTCGGTTCTCTCTCCTCTCCTATTCAACATCTACATGAAGCCGCTGGGCGAGATCATCCGTCACCACGGGATGAGGTATCACCAATATGCTGATGATACCCAGTTATACATCTCCATCCCGGGTGAAGTAGGTGATGTGGTCGATGCCTTATCTCGGTGTCTGGAGGCTGTGGGGGTCTGGATGGGGAACAACAGGTTTCAGCTGAACCCTGGTAAGACGGAGTGGCTGTGGATTGATGGCCCCCCTGTATCTGGGAAGTTATCATCTTTGGTTCTGGATGGGGTTGCACTACCCCACTCAGATCCAGTGCAGAATCTGGGGGTCCTCCTGGACTCACGACTCTTGCTCGAAGAGCAGGTGGCAGTCGTGGCCAGGATGGCCTTTGCACAGCTTCGAGTTGTGCGCCAGTTACGCCCTTTCCTGGATCGGGAGGCCCTCCGAACAGTCACTCACGCCCTTGTCATCTCCCATATAGATTATTGTAATGCGCTCTACATGGGGCTACCCTTGAAGAGTATCCGGAAGCTTCAGCTGGTGCAGAATGCAGCAGCGCGGGCAGTTATGGGTGCTACGAGATCAGCACATGTGACACCTCTGCTGCGCAAGCTACATTGGGTTCCAGTTTGCTTCCGGGTCCAATTCAAGGTGTTGGTGATTACCTTTAAAGCCCTACATGGCATAGGGCCAGGGTATCTGAGGGACCGTCTCGTCCGATAACATCGCCCCGCCCCACCCGTTCATGCAGAGAGGGCATGCTTCGGACCCCTTCAACAAGAGAATTCCATCTAACGGTCCAGGAGGCGTGCCTTCTCTGCGATAGCGCCCGCTTTATGGAACATCTTGCCCCCGGAGGTGAGGCTGGCTCCCTCACTCCTGACCTTTCGGAAGGCTCTTAAGACCTGGCTCTGCCGCCTGGCCTGGGACGACGGAGGTGGTAGTGCCTCCTGGGGGTGGCTGGCCCTGTAGCATTATGATCTACACTACGGTTTTTAACCATCTTGGATTTTATTTATTTTTGTACTTGTTTTTTAGAAATTTTGTATAGATTTTAAATTGTTATGTGTTGTAACTCGCCCAGAGTCCCCTGTTCGGGGAGATGGGCGGGGATAAATTGAATAAATAAATAAAATTAAAGACTCTTAGTCTGTACTAACTTCTTGGCCAAAAGCCATCCGGGAAGAGTGGGGGAGGTGGGCAGGAGGGTGGGGCGGTGGGTCCCATCCACACACGCATCCAAGCTTTGGAGATCGACTCGTACCTCCCTTCCTTTGCATGTAGGTTTGAGAAACGCATTTACATCCCGCTTCCAGAGGAGCCGGCTCGTGCCCAGATGTTTAAGCTGCACCTGGGCAACACCCCCCACAGCCTGACCGAAGCCGACATCCACGAGCTGGCCCGAAAGACCGATGGCTACTCGGGGGCCGACGTCAGCATCATTGTGCGAGATGCCCTGATGCAGCCTGTCCGCAAAGTGCAGTCAGCCACGCACTTTAAAAAGGTGAGACGGCTCGTCCAAAACAGGCAGGGCGCACGGGGTGGCTGGGGTCAATCTTCTGATGCCCTCCTGTGTGAAGAGGAGCGGTTTTATCCGTGAAAGGGAAGAGCTCTCTGCCCATGCCGGTTCATGTTGTGCTGGCCTGCCACCTACCCACCCATGCCTTTTTTCCCCATCCACTTCCTCCTCTTGGGGAGACCCAAAGTATTGCCTGAAGGTGGCAGGCATTGCTCCCATCATTCGTTGAAGTAATTGGACTCTGAGACTGTGCATTGCAACAGCCTCCAAGGAAAGCCTCTGGTTGGGCAGGAGAATTCCAAGATCAGCTTGGTCCCTCTTGCAGTCTTCATCATGGTCTTGGACAGCTGTTACCGGACAGCAGATGGCGACTTGGGGGTGGCTTGACTGCCAGCCTGTTCCTTTCTCCTGCGCTTTGCTGCTGGGCCTGCTTTCCCAGGCAATCCTCCTTAGAGTATCTGCATCCTGCTTATATCCTTACTGCAGGTTCACGGACCATCTCGCACCAATCCTAGTGTGCTGGTAGATGACCTGCTGACTCCTTGTTCACCAGGGGATCCTGGGGCCTTTGAGATGACCTGGATGGAGGTGCCCGGAGACAAACTTCTGGAGCCGGTGGTCTGCATGGTAAGCAGTTGTGGCAAAACCCCTTTCCTCCCCTTCTCAGGCTTAGGCAAAACTCTGCAACATCAACATGCCCTTGCCCACGCTTTCCATGTGGGACATGGGGCAACAAAGCAGGACCAAGCACAAGTCAGGGTATAAAGCATTAATCCAGTTCTGCCTCCCACCGATTCCCCCTTACATTGAAGGGGAGCGCTGCTGAGACCCTAGAGGCTTGGGGGTCCTGAATGTTCCCTTTCTTTGCAGTCGGACATGTTGCGCTCGCTGGCCACCACCCGCCCCACCGTCAATGCAGAAGATCTCCTGAAGGTGAAGAAGTTCACAGACGACTTTGGCCAAGAGGGTTAATGCTGCGCCTGAGGGATGTCCCAACGTTAGGTGGGAGCAGCCAAGGCCGTTTGCCCGGCACATGGCACATGTATAGGGGGCCAGTAGTGGTTGGTGGACTCTGCCACGCAGAAGCTTCATTCTTCATCTGTCTCCACTGGCGGCACCCCTCTGGCTGGGGAATGGAAGGGGATGAGTGGGGGATACCAAGGGGATAAGAGCAAGCCCAGCTTGGTCTGTTGTGTTTTTTTTCCCCCCCATCAGACAAATACCCTGCCTTTCTGTTCTTTTCCTTTTATTTCTGATGCTTAGTTTCCTGTTATTAAAAATAAAATCAGCCCAACTCCCTTCTGCCCCCAGCCATTTCCTGAGCCCCCCCCACAAATGAGCCCCGTTCTGCTGCCCAAGAGAGGCTGTAGGGGCTCTCCCAGAGCCCCCCCCCCCTTCTTGAATGCTGATGTGCATCACCTCAAGCTGACTTGAGGGAAAGGGCCTCACTCTATCAAGGTTGCGGAAGGCTGTTTTCCTGGGCTGTGGCACGTTTTGCAGATGTCCACCTTCTGTCCACCACAAGGCCCTTCTGCTGCCAACAATCCTCCCTTCTGGCTTTGGGCACAGCCCTTGGCGAAGACCTTGGCCTCCTTTGCTTTGCTCCTGGGTGTGCGCTTGATGCAGGGGCTGGGGGGGCAGGAAAGGCTGCACCTCCCGGCTGTGGCACCCTCGTGCAGCCCTGCAGTTCCACCTGCCTACCAGGTTAGTTTGCAAGGGGAGAGGAATTGCGGCCTGGCTCCCATCGACAGGATGCAGGTGGGATTCCCTGTGAAGCCCTGGCAGGCACCCGAGAAGCTACTCTTGATGACCTCTGGCCAGCTAGAGTTCCCTTCTGCGAGCAGAGCTGGACAGTCTGTTGCAATCCAGGCAGACGGAGAACCACCCGTCCGGCCCAGCGCTTTCACTGGCTGGGTTTGTGCCACGGGGATTGGCCGAGTGCTGCCCCACCGTTTGTTAATATAAACTGTCCCCTATTGCTTTAGGCTCATCTTGTATTTAGATCCAGGGATGGGGCCGAAGGGCCACTTTCCCACAGCCCAGCCCATGTGTAGATAATTTTAAGGTGATGGTTGTATGGAGAGATGGCTTGTGGAATAAAATACTGAAAATGAAGGCTTACAGCAATTTACCTTTTTCTTCAACCAAGTTCACACAGAAATAACTAGTAGTGTTTGAGCAGAGATTGAGCTTCACAGCAAGTTCAAGCAATGCCCAGCAGCAAAGGCCCCCGCGTGGAATCCAGGGGATGGGGCCAACAGAAGGCTGCTTTTGGCAGGGGGTGTCCCACCCCTGGATCGGCTGCCTCCCCGCCTGGACAGGGGGCACTCATTTGTTGATCTTGGCCCAGTGCAGGCACGCAAAAGTCCTGCACTCCATCTTGTCCACGTAGAGGATCCCTTTCAAGTGGTCCATCTCGTGCTGGATAATGCGGGCGGCAAAGCCTCTGGCCTGCCAGGTGGTCTCCTCTCCACCCTCGTTTAGGCCTGGGAGGGGAGAGAAAAAGGCGCCCGTGGCAGGGCCGCTCTGGGATTCCGGGGGGCTGGCGGGGCCGCACCCCCCGGCCCGCCTCCACCCCCCGGCCCGCCTCACCTGAGACCTCCACGCTCGTGTGCCGGGCGACCACAGCCGAGAAGCCGGGGAGGCTGGCGCAGCCCTCGCTGAAGTAGCTGGGCCGGCTGTCCAGCACGCGCACGGCCGGATTGACAAAGACGCGCAGCGGGAAGGGGGCGACCTCCAGGGCGCGCAGCGCCTCGGGCGCCTCTTCGGGCAGCGGCGGGCCGCGGAACTCGGCCACGAAGACCTGCAGCGGGACGCCCAGCTGGGGCGCGCTCAGCCCCACGCAGCCCTCGCGCCGCATCACAGCCACCAGCCGCGCGATCAGCCGCTGCACCTCCTCGCCGCCCACCCGCCCCGGCTCCACGGGCGCCGCCACGCCGCGCAGCGCCGGGTCGCCCGCCAGGCAGACGCGCCCGAAGGGCGGCCCGCGCGGCCCCAGCACCCGCCGCCGCAGGTGCTCCCAGTAGCCGCGCTCCTCCCAAGGCCGCTCCCAGGAGGCCAGGCCGCGCGGTCGGACCGGGACCGGGCGGGCGCGGAAGGCGCCGCGCAGCCCGCGGCTCACGCCCCGCGCCGCCATTGGCCCGGCGCTCGGTGGTCAGGTCGGGCGAGCGCCCCCAGCGGCGGGAGGCCTCTCCCGCGCCGCCGAGCCGGAAGCCCTCCAAGGGCGGCTCAGCCGGGAAAAGCGCCAACTGGCGCAGGCGCAGACGGTCCCTCCCCTCGGGAGCCCCTCCTTCGCCGCGTTTCAGCCGGGCCTGAGGAGGAAGCCCCCGGCGCAAGCGGGGGCGCGCTCCCCCCAACCGGCCCAAGCCCCGGGGCGCCGGGCGGTGCCAGCAGCAAGGGCCCCTTCCGCTCACAATAAAGTACTTCGCCGGGTAAACAAAAATACCAGGTTTATTCTCGCAGTTCTCGTCTCCGCACAGAAACAGCACCAGGCGCCCAGCGCTGCCCTTGCCGTGGCTGGGGGGAGGGAGGATGTCCGCAGACGCTCCTTTCAGGCTATTCTGTTGCGGGAACCCCACTGAATGGCCGGGCATCCTCAGAAAGGGGGCTCTTCTCTGCCGCTTGAGGTGCAGGGACGGTGGGGATCGGACCTGCCTCCAGCTCTGAGCCAGGGAGCCCCAAATCCAGGGGAAGCTGTGGGCGTTCTCGGGCTGGCCCCTCCTCCTCGGCTGGAGGGAGAACCGTCTCTTTCTCAGGGAGGACTGAGCCCAGGAGCCCCTGGATCGCCGCCTCATCCACGCAGCCGAGGCCTCCGTATTTATGGACCTGAGCAGCAGGAACGCCTAGCAGAACAGGAAGAAAATGCAAGAATGGGAAGCCAGACCCTCCCATCGGTCTTACGCCATCGAGTCCCAGGGAAGATTCCTGGCTACGCTTTCAGAGCCTGTTGTCTCCCCTCCCTTTGAGGGAATCCAGACAGCTGTACGCACATCCACCAGTGGGCTGCTCGTAGTTGGGGAGAGCAATACTTCCTACCCCGAGGAAGCAAAGGTCACGTACCCAGAATCTGTGCAATTTGGGCTGGAGGGAAGAGGAGCTGGAGGCAGCGGTTGAGGTACGGTACCAAGTCTTCCAGGAATGCCGTGCAGAACCGAACAAACAGCTCCTGCTCTTGGCCGCTGAATGCTGCCACCTCAGCCCGGTGGAAAGCCAGAATAACCTTTACGCTCTGCCGGGAGAAAAGACACGTTAGACGCCTTTGCTTTATAGTTTCAGAGCAACCGGAGGAAAGTTACCCACTATGATCTCAGATCCTAAACATGGATTATGCACCTAGGCTGAACTGACAGTACTTCTCCCCACAGGCAGCACGAGACACGAGTAGGCAGAACCCGCCTGCTGCAAGGAGCCTACGGAGATTCTAAGGAGCCTGGCTAAAAATGGGGAGTATGCATTCAAGCCCCTGCAACCGTCATTCTCCTCGCTGAGAAATACGGCATATTTTTCCCAGTACCTGGCTAAGCATGTCCTCCAGGAGAGCTGCCACATCTGGGGCAAGAGCGACAGGACAGCAGAGACGCAAATCGTTGAAGGCCACCAGGATGTTGTTGAGGAAGTGGGCCAGTGGGGGAGAGTCTAGTAGCACCAGGGGGGGCTGCAAGGTGCCCGGCTGGGCAGAAGGCATCGCCACAGAGATCGCACTGCCCAGGAAGGCCGGGGCAGAGATCAACGTGTAGGAGTTCATCTCTTCCTGGAATTGCTCTACGGCCTCCTGCATAGATTTCTTGAAGGTAAGGAGCACCACACGCTGAAAAATAGGAACAAGCTGGCCCCGGAAGTCCGTGCCTACCCGGCTGAAGGACAGGCCAAAGTACATGCACTGGCCCAGCAAAGAGTCAAGGCGGTTGCCCACGCCACGCTGTAAGTCTCGCTCAAGAACCAGAAGAAACTGAGAGACTTTCTGCAGCACCCACCCATGGAAGATGGCACTCTCATTGAGGGTGTCCTTCCCCAGGGGCAGCACCAGTGGCTCTTCATCTGCAAATATGGCACGATACTGTGTGACAATGTCAAAGAGATGCACGCGGCAGGCCTCTATAGTTTTTGTGATGTGCGCATAGGGGTCATCGTCAGGCACAGCCGCAAGGATGGAGCGGAGCCAGAAGTCTCTTGCCTGCAGGAAAGTGATGCGCAGTTCAGCCTCCGTGAACACATCCATGCAGCGCAGGTAGCCAATGACACGCAAGCAAGCAGGCAGCTGGATGTTGGTGCGTAACTGCTGGATCAGTTGGTTAAGCATGAGCTGCGTGGACTGGCGCACCTCAGCCACTATGCCCTGGGAAGGAGAGAGAAGTTGTTCTTACTCGCTGAGGCAGATGCTCTGAAAATAGATTCCCAAGACCATGCAAGAGGCCTATCCCAATTCCAATTCTAGACCCCATGTGACCCTTTGGACACACCACAGTAAGAGCCACAGCACCTGCTCTGACAGTATGAAGGCCAGTCGGCATGAAGCGCCTGGCCCGGGACGTGGCCGTGTTCGGTATGTTTGGGCAACTACATGCGCACACCTAAGGAAAGGCAGCTCCTCGGTACTAAGTAATCCCAAACTTTCTCAGTATAAAAGTAAGCATTTCACCAAAAACCCCAGAACTTTTTACAAGAGAGGGAGCACAAATGCTTCACCTTCTCCCCTCCCCTGACCTGGAGTTCTGTTTCAGGACTGAAGGCCATGTTTCCCTTCCTGCTGAAGGGGAAACCAACAGGGTCCACCTTCACCCCAACCCCCTCATGTCGAAGCACAGGAAGAACATTCACAGCGCGGATTGCCTGGAAGGCCAAAGCAGCCGCCAATGCCAACATGGGGCCCGCCTCCCCAGCTGTCAAGCGCCCGATCCGCGGGGGTGGGGGGTGCCGCCCGCACCTGGATTACGGGGATGCCGGCGTGCTTCTTCTCCAGGCGGCGGACGTAGGAGACGAGCTCCAGCGCCTCCTCGAAGTAGCTGTTGCGGACGCAGGTGTCCATCAGCTGCGGGATCTCCAGCACCTCCAGGATCTCCGTGTGGCGGTTCAGCGTCACGTTGTTCATCCGGCGGTTCTGCGCGATCTGCTCGGCGTCGCGCATGAAGCCCCTGCGGGAGAAGGCGGCGGGTCAGCGGCGGACGGGCCTGCGGCGCTCCCCGCCTCCCTCCGGCGGGACGAGGCGGCTCACCGGCAGGCCTCGCCGAAGGGCGGCAGGCGGTCCAGCAGGTGGCCCAGGCCTTGCTCGATGCCGCCGAAGCCGCGGCGCGTCTCGGCGGTGCACTCGGCCGACCGGATGAAGGTCTTGTAGTGCGCGAAGGCCAAGGCCCGCGTCTGCGCCCCCAGCTGTGCCCGCTCCTCCGCCAGCCGGCCGGGCTCCCGCCGCAGCGCCTCCAGGCCCAGCCCCGACAGCGCCGCCAGGTAGGCCGGCAGCTCCGCGTCCCCCGCCGGCACCGCCGAGGGCGACGCGCGGAACAGCCAGGCCAGCAGGCTCGCCTCCTCCACGTCCGCCCCGCCGCCCGCCGCCGCTTCCGAGGCCGCCATCGCACCGCGACGTGGACCAGGAAGTGATCGCTATGGCAACCGGGGCGCTCCGGCCCTTTAGTCGGCACTTCCGGCTTCCGCTCAGGCCGCGCAGACGCGGCCTCACGGCTTCTGCGGGCGCCGAGCGGCGCCGCTCTACCCCGGAGATCTGTGGCACTCTATGGTCCCACGGAGCAAGCTGGATGGGAGGTGGGCGTACGGGGAGGCGGCGGAAAGAGTTTTGCGCAGCAACTTCCGCCTTCCGGGACCAGCTTCCGGCCGGGGCGGAGCGCGTGGATCACGCCGAGTTGCCTCTCGCGCTGCGGGTCGGGCGACGCGATGCGGCCGCTGACGGAGGAGGAGACCCGCGCCCTTTTCGAGAAGCTCGCCCGATAGTAGGTGTCGGTGGTTTGCTTGCGGAACTCACTGCCACCAGATGGGCGGCTGGGCTGGGCTGGGCTGGAGGGAGGCCCGGGCGGGGGGGCTTCGCCGAGGCTCCGGCGGGGCTCCCGGCCGACTCTGTCTGTCCCCTCCGCAGCGTCGGCGAGAACATCCAGTTGTTGGTGGACCGGCCGGACGGGACCTACTGCTTCCGCCTGCACAGGGACCGCGTCTACTACCTCAGGTCGGTCGAGGAGGTCCATCGGATCAAGCCAGAGGAACGGAGGACCCGCCCTCGGGCGGAGAGGATGCCTCCCTCCGGAGCAGCCTTTCCCCGGGGATCGCGATTACGGGTCATGTTTGAACGGGTGGTGCTTCCCCTTTTGTTGTAACCGTCGCACAACGTGGATTGGAAGTGAATCGTATTGTGAAGTTTTTGTACTTTTTGTGACTTTTACGCAGGGAAAATTATTTGAGGGGTTCCTCCAGGGTGAAAAGGTTGAGAAAGGCTGGTCTAGAGGGAAGCCAATTTACCCCCCTCCCCCATCTAGCCCAGTCCAGCTTTGCAGCGGGAACCTTTTCGCTCTGTTTGCGTGTCAGGCCGGAAAATAACGCTGGAGTGTGGAAGCCCCCATTTGCACAGATAGACCGTTCCCGAAGCTGCCTCTTCTCCCATCACCTTTGTTAGGGTGGTCCCTGAATAGGCTGATCTTGGGGCTCCTTGGCTTGTCTCGTTTGATTTGGGGACTTAGGGATGGTTGAGCCTCCATTTGCCCCACAGATTTTGGGACTGGCCCCCCTCAAACCTGCTCCGCTTTGTTTTTCAGCGAGAGGCTCCTGAAGCTGGCTACAAATATTCCACGGGACAACCTGGTGTCCCTGGGCACCTGCTTTGGAAAATTTACCAAGACCCAGAAATTCCGGCTCCATATCACTGCCCTGGATTACCTCGCCCCTTATGCCAAGGTAAAGATGGGCCAACGTTGATTTCATTTGAGGCATTTTCTCTCTGCTCCCAAGCATTGGGCTTGATGGATGTGAGAGAAGACGTTAGTCGTGCTCTAGTTTATCTCACTTTTGAGGCCTGTGAATGAAGAATGGGAGAGGGCCAGAATGTCAACCGGGTTGCCTTGGGACAGTGAGTAGCATTTTGACTGCAGCAGTCAGTCTAAGGGCACCGAGGCCTGGCAATGAAGCGGTGACACTGCTAGGTCCAGTGCAGAAGGCTTGAAGCGGCCGCTCCATGGCGCAAGGGACTCGTTCCTGATGCGTTAGAGTTCCAGGGGTTCTTCTGTTTCTCTCCTGCAGCACAAAGTCTGGGTGAAGCCTGGCGCAGAGCAGTCCTTCCTTTACGGGAACCACCTGCTGAAGTCCGGTCTTGGGCGCATCACTGAGAGCACCGCTCAGTACCAAGGAGTGGTGGTGTGTTCTATGGCTGATGTCCCTCTGGTGCGTGGTGGGCAGGGCTTGGGTTTGGGCGGATTCTGATGCAGACAGAGAAGGGGGGTCGTTCACCTTGCCCGCTTTGCTTCCTGCAGGGGTTTGGGGTGGCAGCCAAAACCACCCAGGAGTGCAGGAAAGTGGACCCCATGGCCATTGTGGTATTTCACCAAGCAGATATTGGCGAGTACATACGGCATGAGGAGACGCTGACTTAATGAACGGGGCAGAAGTCCTCCCGTCACTCTCTGGCAGCTGGAATCCTTAAAAACTGTTCTGCGCTTTGGATTGTATGACGCCCTTTTTTGTGTAGCCTGGAAGGACCGGCTGAGCAGGTGAAATGTGGTCATCTCCCTGCCGTCGTGTGTAACGGGTGACCAGTAACAGCGCCCGCCGGAGAACGAGCTGGAAGACTTTGGGATGAAGCTACAACTCTTAGTCAAACTATCTGATTTTATTACTCACGTTGTTTTGTTCAAGGAGCTGATAAAGATGCCGTTTCTGTTATTTTTAGCCCAGTGAACGCACTCGGTTTCCTTTTACCTTTCTGGCTGGGCAGCTACAGGTGCTTCCTAGAGGTGGCATCCCAAGGCGGAGAACATAATTTTTGTGGAAGGGAGAATTCTGCTTGCCTGCCCCCATAAAAGATAAGGTGTCTCTGTTTTGTTTGGATTATAAACTGTCTCAACTGTACTGTTACAGCGTGGCATATTTTTACATTTCAATTAATATTTATTTTAATCTAGGCTGGCGTTACTCCTAATCAGTCCACTGGGGTCAGTCAGTCAGTTCACTTAAAGAGGTTTCCTCGGATTTATTATTATTGTTATCGTACTAGCAAGTTCCAGCCTTGGAAAGGCCATGAATAACCCGCTCCTCTGCTTTGCTATGGCTGTGAGGCCAGGGAAGGGCAGGGTGCAGGCTGACGCTTGGGTCCTGCTCCTCTGGGGCTTGCTGTTGGCATCCTGAGGAGGCTTCAGCACCTGGGCTTGTTGCTGGGCTGCGTAGCAAAGAGTCGCTTGAGGAAGCAGAGCTGAAGGACGCCAGAGAGCAGAATGGCAACACTCTGAGCTGCTGACCACCAGTTCACGTAGTTGTGGTTGGACTGGAGAAGGATGAAATCTGTCCTTGACCTCATCCGAGCAAAGTTGTAGTAGCGCCACATGTGGAAGACATCAGCCAGCAGTTTGGTGGTGCTCTTCTATTCCGGACAAGGAAAAAAAATCTTCAGATTCAGCTCTTGGCACTCACCTGCTCCCGTTTAGAGGAAAAGGAAGCCCCCCCCCCCCCCCCAGTGTTGTGCTTCCTCTTCTAAGCTGAAGCACAAAAGAGGCCCTGTCCCAAATGCCCCTCAGATCCAGATGCCTGAGAAAAAGCTTGGAATGCATCAATCACCCTGTAACTGTTTTTCTAAATAACAGCAGGTCATACCTGCTTGCTTTTCACATAGTTAAACAAGTACCTCAATTGCTTCCAGGGTGTCATTGAGTTCCTTCCTCTTGAGTTCATTCGTTTGTAGATCAAAACCTTCGTAGAAGACCCCAAAGTTGAGATAAACTTGCACAGATCCAAAATGGTTGTACCGATTACTCAGGCACAGCTGGTAGAACCCTGTAAGGAGGAGGGAGAATTACACCAAGCTTCAAGAACTCCCTGCGATGCTGCCAGGCCCCCCTCAGCTGCACTGGGCAGGTGGAGTACAATAAAGAGGGTTAGGGTCTAGTTTGGTCTAGTGGTTAAGGCACCAGGCTAGAAACCAGGAGTCTGTAAGTTCTAGTCCCGTCTGAGGCAGGAAAGCCGGCTGGGTGACCCTGGGCTAGTCCCTGTCTCTCAGCCCAACTCACCTCACAGGATTGCTGTTGTGGGGAAAATAGGAGGAAGAAGGAGTATTTGGTATGTTTGCCGCCTTGAGTTATTTATAAAAATAATAAAGGCAGGAAAATAGGGAGAGAGAGAGAGAGATAGTCCATCAACCAGGACACGGGAACGGAAGCTGTATACAAGGTTAAATCTGTTTTTCCTTTGAAACACAAAATGCTGTCACAGATGGTCACTCTTTCCTAGCTGTTTTCACTCTCCAAAGCACAAAAATACTGAGATAGGAATTGGGTGCAGGGGTGGGATCAGAATTCATGATTTAGATGCACAGGGACTTGGATGTGGTTTTCAGCTTTCCTTGGAATAAAAAAGGCTGCACCAACTACTGTAAGTGTATGTGTGTGTGTCATTACTATAGGGTTTGCACATAAAAATGCTGTGGGTTGGACCCAAATGAGGCTCAAATTTAGTATGTTGGGGCTCTCAAGTGGAGGATGTTGTGGAAGAAGAATCTGCAACAGGGACCCCAGGGCTGCATCTTTGTGGAAGAGGCTTTGCAGAATCCACTACACCAACCTGGGACCCCAACCTCTGCTTGCTGGCATTCTGGGAATTTATGTATTTATTTATTATTCATATTTCTATGGCCACCCATCTCCCCAAAAGGGGAACTCTGGGTGGAATTGCAGCCCCAGCATATCTGGAAAGGGGGGCCAGGTGGAGAAGGCTCCCCAAGCTGATTAACAAGCCAGAGTGGTGTCTCCGTGCAAGATGCCATGCTGAAACAAACACAGGATGGCCTGGCATACGCCACATGGCTTGGTTTTGGCTGGCCACTGCTGCAGCTTGTTTGCCGGCAGCTGAAGAGTCAGTCATCTAAGACGGGTCCCCAACCCCCGGGCCACGGACCGGTACCAGGCCGCACAGCAGGAGGTGAGTGGCGAGCGAGCGAAGCTTCATCTGTATTTGCAGCTGCTCCCCATTGCTCGCATTACCGCCTCAGCTCCACCTCCTGTCAGATCAGCGGCGGCATTAGATTCTCATAGGAGCGCGAACCCTACTGTCAACTGCGCATGCGAGGGATCTAGGTTGCGCACTCCTTATGAGAAGTAATGTAATGCGCTTGAATCATCCCGAAACCATCCCCTCCCTCCCCCCGGGTCCGTGGAAAAATTGTCTTCCACAAAACCGGTCCCTGGTGCCAAAAAGGTTGGGGACCACTGATCCTAGAAGCCATGGATGGGGCTTTGGGGCAGGCAGGGCAGAGCCAGCAACGGGGCACCTGTCTCCTGAGTTGGGAAGTTGATCTGTCCCCGCACATCCTGGGAGGTGCCAAGGTGGATGCCGCCGGGGTCATTCACAGTTGCCAGGACGTGTCTGTCGTGGCCAAGGCCCGAAGTCCATTGCACCTGGAAGCAAGAGAGGACAGGCAAAATTGTGATGGACAAATGAGCAGGGCTGGCAAGCTTGTTGGTCCTGGCTGTCAGTGTCTTCCCTGGGAACGGGTGCCTTGAAAACGGCTTCAGTTGCTTCTAAATCACAGGTTTCCCCTGCAAGTTTCCTCTTGCCTGCAAAAAGGGCCCCCCATGCTTGCCAGGGGTAGGGCAATCCACCCCTTCCAAGCAGCATGGAAGCTCAGCTGTGCCAGGGGTGTTGGGGAGACAAACAGGAGGACTCCTCACACAGGTGAAGTTTGGGCTGGGCTGGGCAGTTGTAATGACTCCGAATTCAATGCCCCAATAAACACTTCTCAATGCACTTCATTGAAATGCATAATAAGCTTTATTAAGGATACATGTAAATCAGAGCACTCCCAAAGATCCGAATGGGTGGGGGCATTTTCCTCCCCTCACCCTGATGGGGCATCACCAGGAGACAGGGTGGGGATCCATGGGCCCCAAAACTTGCATCTCCCGGGCCTCTGCTTTGGGGCCACCCTCTTGGCAGGTCCGCTCTGGCTGCAGACTCTGAAGTGGCATCCTCTGGAGGGTCTCCCCCTCTCTGCCGGGGAAGAGGGGCCAGATCGGACTCTGGGATCCACAAGGGGATGCCAGGCAGGCAGGATCCTGCTGGAATAATTAATGCAGCACAGTCCCTGGCAGCTTCTCTGCGGCTCACAATGGGGTCTGCCCCTGACCGACAAAGCAGCCAGACAAGCCAAGTGGGGGGGCTGCCCCCTTTGCCTCCTTGCTGCCCTCCCCACCTGGCACCCACCTCATAGCTGAAGTAGAAGGAGCCGTTTCGGTGTGCGAACTGCCACAGGCACTCGATGCCGCCTGCAGGGATGACGATGGCAAAATCATACCGGTCCCTCCCGGGCAGGACAGCCTGGTTGTGGGGGCCCCTTGGCTGCTCCCCCTCTTGGCAGCGGGCAAGTTTCAGCCCCTGCAGCAAGCCCACAATCCCAGCCATCTGGAGCAAGGCAAGCATGTTGGCAAAGGGATGCCAGCTGGTCCTGCGGCTCTGTGGAAGGACTGCAGCCCAGCGGCTGGCCAGCTGATCATTAACTGACCTGCTCCTGTCCAGCACTCGCTGTGCTGCGCCTGCTGGCTCGGGCAGGGCAGGGCAGGGCAGGGCAATCCAGGGGACGTTTGGTGCCAGAGGCGCCCCCTGGGAAGCTGTGCAGCTGTGGACAGAGCAGGCCGGGACCTTGGCTGCCTGTCACAGGCCAACGCGGCTTCTCCCCCCTCCCCCGAGAATGCAGGGAGGTGGGCTTGTGTCCCTGCGCCCCGAGCACCACCGAGGCCGAGGGAGGGCCTGGCGGGCACCTGCTGGGTCCCTGAGTGGGCTTAACTGGCTCTCAGCTGAAGGGCAGCAGGAGAGGCCGAGCTTCATCAAGCCGAGGTTATTCCTTGCAATGGCAGCTGCGGCCGTGTTCAATCCTAGTTCAATTCTTTGACTTCCAACTCATTTCAAAGCATGGCTCAAAAGTAGAAATTGCAGTTAGTTTGATGCCCCTCTGTGCAACCCCTTTTAACAGCTGGAGTTCCCTTCCTTCCACCAGTTTTTCTGGAAGAGCTGCATTCCATTCCACCCAGCTTATCTGCGTGTTCTTTCCTCCTCCTCTGAACAGAAATAACGTGTGTGTGTACACACCTGCATGCTTGCAGCCCCTGGTGCTGAAGGACACACCACTGTCCCAAGAGAGAAGTTCCCCAGCAACTGTTGCAAGATTGGGGGGAGTAACATATGGCTGCTTAAACACGGAGAGGAAATTGCTTTCCACAAGAGGGTGGCCCTCTACCCGCCACCAGATCAAATCCCACCCGTAAGAGGGGGACTGGCCCAGCCACTCCACAGAAGCGTCTCCCGTCTGGACCCCCGGGCACCCTGTGGGAACGTGAAGCGCATTAACCAGAGCTGGACCCAGGCCCCTCGGGCCACGCAAGGTTGGAGTCTCCGCAGACTCCAGCCCCTTTGCCAGTGACCACCTGCCGTGGCTGCCGCTCCAGAGTCCGCTCATTAAGGGGCTGGCTGGGAGGAAGGCCTGCTGGCTGCAGACCCTGAAGAAACCCTGAAAGGACCTTGCTCCCGGAAGGGCGCCCTTGTGGGGGAGCAGACTGCTTGGCCAAACTGCAGGCAGAGCTGCCAAGAAAGCCGCCACCTTGAAACGGGTGTGGAAGGAGACGCGTTTTGGAAACTCTGCAGCCAGCTAAAACAGCCTCCGCAGGGGAAAGGCTATCTAAGTTTTATGTTGATGCCGTGTTTCATAGATGTTGGCACATTCTGTATACTGTTCCAACTGTTGACTTTTTATTTTCATCTTGCTTTTGATTATGTGGGTATGCAATTGTTTGTCTACAATGCTTAATTTGCTGTTGATTGACATCCCGACTGCTGTAAAACTCCACAAGCTGCCTGTGCTGGGAGTTGTTCAGTATAAACTTTTTTATTAAATAAATATTTAAGGCACACCACCAGCCCGCCCTCCAGTTTAATCAAGTCCCAGCTTCTTCATTGTTCGCCAGCGGTCCTTGATCATCACCGGTGTACGATCCTTAAAAGGAAACTCTTGAGAAATAACTTTCCAGTTCCCCTCCCCAAACGTCTCCACACCTTCCTTGATCCATGCAGTCTCTTCTGAGGACCAGAACTACGAAAGAAACGACAGGAAACCGCATGAATAAGCGAGAACGGCCCGCAGCTAACCTTCATTTGCGACCTGTGTCTGCTAAACAAAAAACACCCCAATGGCTTCCCAGGTTGTCCCCAGCCATGGCTCTCCTTACACAGGGCGTTGCTGCCCATGAGCCGACCGCCCTGGAGTGGGGATGGGGGGGGCTCTGGCTTTGGGCTGGAAACACCAGGCCCCACTTCAGAGTCCCGAGCGTCCCAGGTAGCACTTTCCCTGCCATTTACAGGGAGATTGTGAAAAAGAGGAAATAGGAATTGTTACGTATAAAATGGAGAAAAAAAGTTTTCCACTATTATGTAATACAAATTGTTTTAATTTATATTGGCTCAAACATCAATAGTCAAGCCCTTAGTCTACATGGAGAAGATACAAGCCTCGCCATCGCTAGTTGAGGGAGCCTGAAAACGCTCAGGAACAGTAGTGGCCACAGCAGAGCACTACCTAAGCAGCCATTTCCCACATTCTTGCCCTATCAATGGCAGTAATTGTCTAGATCGCATCATTATTTTCAGAGAGAAGAGACGGGTAATGATCAATTCGTCTTTTTTTAAGGAAGTCTGTGCTTGGAGATGGTTACATTACCTTCCTCCTAGTACTGGAAATGTTGGTGCCAATTGACCCCACTGATTCTGAAAGAGGGGAAAAAAAACATTTAGCAGCCCGGCACTGCAGAGGCTGGAAGGCACAGAGGTGGTACCAGGTTAGTTTGCAAGGGGAGAGGAATTGCGGCCTGGCTCCCATCGACAGGATGCAGGTGGGATTCCCTGTGAAGCCCTGGCAGGCACCCGAGAAGCTACTCTTGATGACCTCTGGCCAGCTAGAGTTCCCTTCTGCGAGCAGAGCTGGACAGTCTGTTGCAATCCAGGCAGACGGAGAACCACCCGTCCGGCCCAGCGCTTTCACTGGCTGGGTTTGTGCCACGGGGATTGGCCGAGTGCTGCCCCACCGTTTGTTAATATAAACTGTCCCCTATTGCTTTAGGCTCATCTTGTATTTAGATCCAGGGATGGGGCCGAAGGGCCACTTTCCCACAGCCCAGCCCATGTGTAGATAATTTTAAGGTGATGGTTGTATGGAGAGATGGCTTGTGGAATAAAATACTGAAAATGAAGGCTTACAGCAATTTACCTTTTTCTTCAACCAAGTTCACACAGAAATAACTAGTAGTGTTTGAGCAGAGATTGAGCTTCACAGCAAGTTCAAGCAATGCCCAGCAGCAAAGGCCCCCGCGTGGAATCCAGGGGATGGGGCCAACAGAAGGCTGCTTTTGGCAGGGGGTGTCCCACCCCTGGATCGGCTGCCTCCCCGCCTGGACAGGGGGCACTCATTTGTTGATCTTGGCCCAGTGCAGGCACGCAAAAGTCCTGCACTCCATCTTGTCCACGTAGAGGATCCCTTTCAAGTGGTCCATCTCGTGCTGGATAATGCGGGCGGCAAAGCCTCTGGCCTGCCAGGTGGTCTCCTCTCCACCCTCGTTTAGGCCTGGGAGGGGAGAGAAAAAGGCGCCCGTGGCAGGGCCGCTCTGGGATTCCGGGGGGCTGGCGGGGCCGCACCCCCCGGCCCGCCTCCACCCCCCGGCCCGCCTCACCTGAGACCTCCACGCTCGTGTGCCGGGCGACCACAGCCGAGAAGCCGGGGAGGCTGGCGCAGCCCTCGCTGAAGTAGCTGGGCCGGCTGTCCAGCACGCGCACGGCCGGATTGACAAAGACGCGCAGCGGGAAGGGGGCGACCTCCAGGGCGCGCAGCGCCTCGGGCGCCTCTTCGGGCAGCGGCGGGCCGCGGAACTCGGCCACGAAGACCTGCAGCGGGACGCCCAGCTGGGGCGCGCTCAGCCCCACGCAGCCCTCGCGCCGCATCACAGCCACCAGCCGCGCGATCAGCCGCTGCACCTCCTCGCCGCCCACCCGCCCCGGCTCCACGGGCGCCGCCACGCCGCGCAGCGCCGGGTCGCCCGCCAGGCAGACGCGCCCGAAGGGCGGCCCGCGCGGCCCCAGCACCCGCCGCCGCAGGTGCTCCCAGTAGCCGCGCTCCTCCCAAGGCCGCTCCCAGGAGGCCAGGCCGCGCGGTCGGACCGGGACCGGGCGGGCGCGGAAGGCGCCGCGCAGCCCGCGGCTCACGCCCCGCGCCGCCATTGGCCCGGCGCTCGGTGGTCAGGTCGGGCGAGCGCCCCCAGCGGCGGGAGGCCTCTCCCGCGCCGCCGAGCCGGAAGCCCTCCAAGGGCGGCTCAGCCGGGAAAAGCGCCAACTGGCGCAGGCGCAGACGGTCCCTCCCCTCGGGAGCCCCTCCTTCGCCGCGTTTCAGCCGGGCCTGAGGAGGAAGCCCCCGGCGCAAGCGGGGGCGCGCTCCCCCCAACCGGCCCAAGCCCCGGGGCGCCGGGCGGTGCCAGCAGCAAGGGCCCCTTCCGCTCACAATAAAGTACTTCGCCGGGTAAACAAAAATACCAGGTTTATTCTCGCAGTTCTCGTCTCCGCACAGAAACAGCACCAGGCGCCCAGCGCTGCCCTTGCCGTGGCTGGGGGGAGGGAGGATGTCCGCAGACGCTCCTTTCAGGCTATTCTGTTGCGGGAACCCCACTGAATGGCCGGGCATCCTCAGAAAGGGGGCTCTTCTCTGCCGCTTGAGGTGCAGGGACGGTGGGGATCGGACCTGCCTCCAGCTCTGAGCCAGGGAGCCCCAAATCCAGGGGAAGCTGTGGGCGTTCTCGGGCTGGCCCCTCCTCCTCGGCTGGAGGGAGAACCGTCTCTTTCTCAGGGAGGACTGAGCCCAGGAGCCCCTGGATCGCCGCCTCATCCACGCAGCCGAGGCCTCCGTATTTATGGACCTGAGCAGCAGGAACGCCTAGCAGAACAGGAAGAAAATGCAAGAATGGGAAGCCAGACCCTCCCATCGGTCTTACGCCATCGAGTCCCAGGGAAGATTCCTGGCTACGCTTTCAGAGCCTGTTGTCTCCCCTCCCTTTGAGGGAATCCAGACAGCTGTACGCACATCCACCAGTGGGCTGCTCGTAGTTGGGGAGAGCAATACTTCCTACCCCGAGGAAGCAAAGGTCACGTACCCAGAATCTGTGCAATTTGGGCTGGAGGGAAGAGGAGCTGGAGGCAGCGGTTGAGGTACGGTACCAAGTCTTCCAGGAATGCCGTGCAGAACCGAACAAACAGCTCCTGCTCTTGGCCGCTGAATGCTGCCACCTCAGCCCGGTGGAAAGCCAGAATAACCTTTACGCTCTGCCGGGAGAAAAGACACGTTAGACGCCTTTGCTTTATAGTTTCAGAGCAACCGGAGGAAAGTTACCCACTATGATCTCAGATCCTAAACATGGATTATGCACCTAGGCTGAACTGACAGTACTTCTCCCCACAGGCAGCACGAGACACGAGTAGGCAGAACCCGCCTGCTGCAAGGAGCCTACGGAGATTCTAAGGAGCCTGGCTAAAAATGGGGAGTATGCATTCAAGCCCCTGCAACCGTCATTCTCCTCGCTGAGAAATACGGCATATTTTTCCCAGTACCTGGCTAAGCATGTCCTCCAGGAGAGCTGCCACATCTGGGGCAAGAGCGACAGGACAGCAGAGACGCAAATCGTTGAAGGCCACCAGGATGTTGTTGAGGAAGTGGGCCAGTGGGGGAGAGTCTAGTAGCACCAGGGGGGGCTGCAAGGTGCCCGGCTGGGCAGAAGGCATCGCCACAGAGATCGCACTGCCCAGGAAGGCCGGGGCAGAGATCAACGTGTAGGAGTTCATCTCTTCCTGGAATTGCTCTACGGCCTCCTGCATAGATTTCTTGAAGGTAAGGAGCACCACACGCTGAAAAATAGGAACAAGCTGGCCCCGGAAGTCCGTGCCTACCCGGCTGAAGGACAGGCCAAAGTACATGCACTGGCCCAGCAAAGAGTCAAGGCGGTTGCCCACGCCACGCTGTAAGTCTCGCTCAAGAACCAGAAGAAACTGAGAGACTTTCTGCAGCACCCACCCATGGAAGATGGCACTCTCATTGAGGGTGTCCTTCCCCAGGGGCAGCACCAGTGGCTCTTCATCTGCAAATATGGCACGATACTGTGTGACAATGTCAAAGAGATGCACGCGGCAGGCCTCTATAGTTTTTGTGATGTGCGCATAGGGGTCATCGTCAGGCACAGCCGCAAGGATGGAGCGGAGCCAGAAGTCTCTTGCCTGCAGGAAAGTGATGCGCAGTTCAGCCTCCGTGAACACATCCATGCAGCGCAGGTAGCCAATGACACGCAAGCAAGCAGGCAGCTGGATGTTGGTGCGTAACTGCTGGATCAGTTGGTTAAGCATGAGCTGCGTGGACTGGCGCACCTCAGCCACTATGCCCTGGGAAGGAGAGAGAAGTTGTTCTTACTCGCTGAGGCAGATGCTCTGAAAATAGATTCCCAAGACCATGCAAGAGGCCTATCCCAATTCCAATTCTAGACCCCATGTGACCCTTTGGACACACCACAGTAAGAGCCACAGCACCTGCTCTGACAGTATGAAGGCCAGTCGGCATGAAGCGCCTGGCCCGGGACGTGGCCGTGTTCGGTATGTTTGGGCAACTACATGCGCACACCTAAGGAAAGGCAGCTCCTCGGTACTAAGTAATCCCAAACTTTCTCAGTATAAAAGTAAGCATTTCACCAAAAACCCCAGAACTTTTTACAAGAGAGGGAGCACAAATGCTTCACCTTCTCCCCTCCCCTGACCTGGAGTTCTGTTTCAGGACTGAAGGCCATGTTTCCCTTCCTGCTGAAGGGGAAACCAACAGGGTCCACCTTCACCCCAACCCCCTCATGTCGAAGCACAGGAAGAACATTCACAGCGCGGATTGCCTGGAAGGCCAAAGCAGCCGCCAATGCCAACATGGGGCCCGCCTCCCCAGCTGTCAAGCGCCCGATCCGCGGGGGTGGGGGGTGCCGCCCGCACCTGGATTACGGGGATGCCGGCGTGCTTCTTCTCCAGGCGGCGGACGTAGGAGACGAGCTCCAGCGCCTCCTCGAAGTAGCTGTTGCGGACGCAGGTGTCCATCAGCTGCGGGATCTCCAGCACCTCCAGGATCTCCGTGTGGCGGTTCAGCGTCACGTTGTTCATCCGGCGGTTCTGCGCGATCTGCTCGGCGTCGCGCATGAAGCCCCTGCGGGAGAAGGCGGCGGGTCAGCGGCGGACGGGCCTGCGGCGCTCCCCGCCTCCCTCCGGCGGGACGAGGCGGCTCACCGGCAGGCCTCGCCGAAGGGCGGCAGGCGGTCCAGCAGGTGGCCCAGGCCTTGCTCGATGCCGCCGAAGCCGCGGCGCGTCTCGGCGGTGCACTCGGCCGACCGGATGAAGGTCTTGTAGTGCGCGAAGGCCAAGGCCCGCGTCTGCGCCCCCAGCTGTGCCCGCTCCTCCGCCAGCCGGCCGGGCTCCCGCCGCAGCGCCTCCAGGCCCAGCCCCGACAGCGCCGCCAGGTAGGCCGGCAGCTCCGCGTCCCCCGCCGGCACCGCCGAGGGCGACGCGCGGAACAGCCAGGCCAGCAGGCTCGCCTCCTCCACGTCCGCCCCGCCGCCCGCCGCCGCTTCCGAGGCCGCCATCGCACCGCGACGTGGACCAGGAAGTGATCGCTATGGCAACCGGGGCGCTCCGGCCCTTTAGTCGGCACTTCCGGCTTCCGCTCAGGCCGCGCAGACGCGGCCTCACGGCTTCTGCGGGCGCCGAGCGGCGCCGCTCTACCCCGGAGATCTGTGGCACTCTATGGTCCCACGGAGCAAGCTGGATGGGAGGTGGGCGTACGGGGAGGCGGCGGAAAGAGTTTTGCGCAGCAACTTCCGCCTTCCGGGACCAGCTTCCGGCCGGGGCGGAGCGCGTGGATCACGCCGAGTTGCCTCTCGCGCTGCGGGTCGGGCGACGCGATGCGGCCGCTGACGGAGGAGGAGACCCGCGCCCTTTTCGAGAAGCTCGCCCGATAGTAGGTGTCGGTGGTTTGCTTGCGGAACTCACTGCCACCAGATGGGCGGCTGGGCTGGGCTGGGCTGGAGGGAGGCCCGGGCGGGGGGGCTTCGCCGAGGCTCCGGCGGGGCTCCCGGCCGACTCTGTCTGTCCCCTCCGCAGCGTCGGCGAGAACATCCAGTTGTTGGTGGACCGGCCGGACGGGACCTACTGCTTCCGCCTGCACAGGGACCGCGTCTACTACCTCAGGTCGGTCGAGGAGGTCCATCGGATCAAGCCAGAGGAACGGAGGACCCGCCCTCGGGCGGAGAGGATGCCTCCCTCCGGAGCAGCCTTTCCCCGGGGATCGCGATTACGGGTCATGTTTGAACGGGTGGTGCTTCCCCTTTTGTTGTAACCGTCGCACAACGTGGATTGGAAGTGAATCGTATTGTGAAGTTTTTGTACTTTTTGTGACTTTTACGCAGGGAAAATTATTTGAGGGGTTCCTCCAGGGTGAAAAGGTTGAGAAAGGCTGGTCTAGAGGGAAGCCAATTTACCCCCCTCCCCCATCTAGCCCAGTCCAGCTTTGCAGCGGGAACCTTTTCGCTCTGTTTGCGTGTCAGGCCGGAAAATAACGCTGGAGTGTGGAAGCCCCCATTTGCACAGATAGACCGTTCCCGAAGCTGCCTCTTCTCCCATCACCTTTGTTAGGGTGGTCCCTGAATAGGCTGATCTTGGGGCTCCTTGGCTTGTCTCGTTTGATTTGGGGACTTAGGGATGGTTGAGCCTCCATTTGCCCCACAGATTTTGGGACTGGCCCCCCTCAAACCTGCTCCGCTTTGTTTTTCAGCGAGAGGCTCCTGAAGCTGGCTACAAATATTCCACGGGACAACCTGGTGTCCCTGGGCACCTGCTTTGGAAAATTTACCAAGACCCAGAAATTCCGGCTCCATATCACTGCCCTGGATTACCTCGCCCCTTATGCCAAGGTAAAGATGGGCCAACGTTGATTTCATTTGAGGCATTTTCTCTCTGCTCCCAAGCATTGGGCTTGATGGATGTGAGAGAAGACGTTAGTCGTGCTCTAGTTTATCTCACTTTTGAGGCCTGTGAATGAAGAATGGGAGAGGGCCAGAATGTCAACCGGGTTGCCTTGGGACAGTGAGTAGCATTTTGACTGCAGCAGTCAGTCTAAGGGCACCGAGGCCTGGCAATGAAGCGGTGACACTGCTAGGTCCAGTGCAGAAGGCTTGAAGCGGCCGCTCCATGGCGCAAGGGACTCGTTCCTGATGCGTTAGAGTTCCAGGGGTTCTTCTGTTTCTCTCCTGCAGCACAAAGTCTGGGTGAAGCCTGGCGCAGAGCAGTCCTTCCTTTACGGGAACCACCTGCTGAAGTCCGGTCTTGGGCGCATCACTGAGAGCACCGCTCAGTACCAAGGAGTGGTGGTGTGTTCTATGGCTGATGTCCCTCTGGTGCGTGGTGGGCAGGGCTTGGGTTTGGGCGGATTCTGATGCAGACAGAGAAGGGGGGTCGTTCACCTTGCCCGCTTTGCTTCCTGCAGGGGTTTGGGGTGGCAGCCAAAACCACCCAGGAGTGCAGGAAAGTGGACCCCATGGCCATTGTGGTATTTCACCAAGCAGATATTGGCGAGTACATACGGCATGAGGAGACGCTGACTTAATGAACGGGGCAGAAGTCCTCCCGTCACTCTCTGGCAGCTGGAATCCTTAAAAACTGTTCTGCGCTTTGGATTGTATGACGCCCTTTTTTGTGTAGCCTGGAAGGACCGGCTGAGCAGGTGAAATGTGGTCATCTCCCTGCCGTCGTGTGTAACGGGTGACCAGTAACAGCGCCCGCCGGAGAACGAGCTGGAAGACTTTGGGATGAAGCTACAACTCTTAGTCAAACTATCTGATTTTATTACTCACGTTGTTTTGTTCAAGGAGCTGATAAAGATGCCGTTTCTGTTATTTTTAGCCCAGTGAACGCACTCGGTTTCCTTTTACCTTTCTGGCTGGGCAGCTACAGGTGCTTCCTAGAGGTGGCATCCCAAGGCGGAGAACATAATTTTTGTGGAAGGGAGAATTCTGCTTGCCTGCCCCCATAAAAGATAAGGTGTCTCTGTTTTGTTTGGATTATAAACTGTCTCAACTGTACTGTTACAGCGTGGCATATTTTTACATTTCAATTAATATTTATTTTAATCTAGGCTGGCGTTACTCCTAATCAGTCCACTGGGGTCAGTCAGTCAGTTCACTTAAAGAGGTTTCCTCGGATTTATTATTATTGTTATCGTACTAGCAAGTTCCAGCCTTGGAAAGGCCATGAATAACCCGCTCCTCTGCTTTGCTATGGCTGTGAGGCCAGGGAAGGGCAGGGTGCAGGCTGACGCTTGGGTCCTGCTCCTCTGGGGCTTGCTGTTGGCATCCTGAGGAGGCTTCAGCACCTGGGCTTGTTGCTGGGCTGCGTAGCAAAGAGTCGCTTGAGGAAGCAGAGCTGAAGGACGCCAGAGAGCAGAATGGCAACACTCTGAGCTGCTGACCACCAGTTCACGTAGTTGTGGTTGGACTGGAGAAGGATGAAATCTGTCCTTGACCTCATCCGAGCAAAGTTGTAGTAGCGCCACATGTGGAAGACATCAGCCAGCAGTTTGGTGGTGCTCTTCTATTCCGGACAAGGAAAAAAAATCTTCAGATTCAGCTCTTGGCACTCACCTGCTCCCGTTTAGAGGAAAAGGAAGCCCCCCCCCCCCCCCCAGTGTTGTGCTTCCTCTTCTAAGCTGAAGCACAAAAGAGGCCCTGTCCCAAATGCCCCTCAGATCCAGATGCCTGAGAAAAAGCTTGGAATGCATCAATCACCCTGTAACTGTTTTTCTAAATAACAGCAGGTCATACCTGCTTGCTTTTCACATAGTTAAACAAGTACCTCAATTGCTTCCAGGGTGTCATTGAGTTCCTTCCTCTTGAGTTCATTCGTTTGTAGATCAAAACCTTCGTAGAAGACCCCAAAGTTGAGATAAACTTGCACAGATCCAAAATGGTTGTACCGATTACTCAGGCACAGCTGGTAGAACCCTGTAAGGAGGAGGGAGAATTACACCAAGCTTCAAGAACTCCCTGCGATGCTGCCAGGCCCCCCTCAGCTGCACTGGGCAGGTGGAGTACAATAAAGAGGGTTAGGGTCTAGTTTGGTCTAGTGGTTAAGGCACCAGGCTAGAAACCAGGAGTCTGTAAGTTCTAGTCCCGTCTGAGGCAGGAAAGCCGGCTGGGTGACCCTGGGCTAGTCCCTGTCTCTCAGCCCAACTCACCTCACAGGATTGCTGTTGTGGGGAAAATAGGAGGAAGAAGGAGTATTTGGTATGTTTGCCGCCTTGAGTTATTTATAAAAATAATAAAGGCAGGAAAATAGGGAGAGAGAGAGAGAGATAGTCCATCAACCAGGACACGGGAACGGAAGCTGTATACAAGGTTAAATCTGTTTTTCCTTTGAAACACAAAATGCTGTCACAGATGGTCACTCTTTCCTAGCTGTTTTCACTCTCCAAAGCACAAAAATACTGAGATAGGAATTGGGTGCAGGGGTGGGATCAGAATTCATGATTTAGATGCACAGGGACTTGGATGTGGTTTTCAGCTTTCCTTGGAATAAAAAAGGCTGCACCAACTACTGTAAGTGTATGTGTGTGTGTCATTACTATAGGGTTTGCACATAAAAATGCTGTGGGTTGGACCCAAATGAGGCTCAAATTTAGTATGTTGGGGCTCTCAAGTGGAGGATGTTGTGGAAGAAGAATCTGCAACAGGGACCCCAGGGCTGCATCTTTGTGGAAGAGGCTTTGCAGAATCCACTACACCAACCTGGGACCCCAACCTCTGCTTGCTGGCATTCTGGGAATTTATGTATTTATTTATTATTCATATTTCTATGGCCACCCATCTCCCCAAAAGGGGAACTCTGGGTGGAATTGCAGCCCCAGCATATCTGGAAAGGGGGGCCAGGTGGAGAAGGCTCCCCAAGCTGATTAACAAGCCAGAGTGGTGTCTCCGTGCAAGATGCCATGCTGAAACAAACACAGGATGGCCTGGCATACGCCACATGGCTTGGTTTTGGCTGGCCACTGCTGCAGCTTGTTTGCCGGCAGCTGAAGAGTCAGTCATCTAAGACGGGTCCCCAACCCCCGGGCCACGGACCGGTACCAGGCCGCACAGCAGGAGGTGAGTGGCGAGCGAGCGAAGCTTCATCTGTATTTGCAGCTGCTCCCCATTGCTCGCATTACCGCCTCAGCTCCACCTCCTGTCAGATCAGCGGCGGCATTAGATTCTCATAGGAGCGCGAACCCTACTGTCAACTGCGCATGCGAGGGATCTAGGTTGCGCACTCCTTATGAGAAGTAATGTAATGCGCTTGAATCATCCCGAAACCATCCCCTCCCTCCCCCCGGGTCCGTGGAAAAATTGTCTTCCACAAAACCGGTCCCTGGTGCCAAAAAGGTTGGGGACCACTGATCCTAGAAGCCATGGATGGGGCTTTGGGGCAGGCAGGGCAGAGCCAGCAACGGGGCACCTGTCTCCTGAGTTGGGAAGTTGATCTGTCCCCGCACATCCTGGGAGGTGCCAAGGTGGATGCCGCCGGGGTCATTCACAGTTGCCAGGACGTGTCTGTCGTGGCCAAGGCCCGAAGTCCATTGCACCTGGAAGCAAGAGAGGACAGGCAAAATTGTGATGGACAAATGAGCAGGGCTGGCAAGCTTGTTGGTCCTGGCTGTCAGTGTCTTCCCTGGGAACGGGTGCCTTGAAAACGGCTTCAGTTGCTTCTAAATCACAGGTTTCCCCTGCAAGTTTCCTCTTGCCTGCAAAAAGGGCCCCCCATGCTTGCCAGGGGTAGGGCAATCCACCCCTTCCAAGCAGCATGGAAGCTCAGCTGTGCCAGGGGTGTTGGGGAGACAAACAGGAGGACTCCTCACACAGGTGAAGTTTGGGCTGGGCTGGGCAGTTGTAATGACTCCGAATTCAATGCCCCAATAAACACTTCTCAATGCACTTCATTGAAATGCATAATAAGCTTTATTAAGGATACATGTAAATCAGAGCACTCCCAAAGATCCGAATGGGTGGGGGCATTTTCCTCCCCTCACCCTGATGGGGCATCACCAGGAGACAGGGTGGGGATCCATGGGCCCCAAAACTTGCATCTCCCGGGCCTCTGCTTTGGGGCCACCCTCTTGGCAGGTCCGCTCTGGCTGCAGACTCTGAAGTGGCATCCTCTGGAGGGTCTCCCCCTCTCTGCCGGGGAAGAGGGGCCAGATCGGACTCTGGGATCCACAAGGGGATGCCAGGCAGGCAGGATCCTGCTGGAATAATTAATGCAGCACAGTCCCTGGCAGCTTCTCTGCGGCTCACAATGGGGTCTGCCCCTGACCGACAAAGCAGCCAGACAAGCCAAGTGGGGGGGCTGCCCCCTTTGCCTCCTTGCTGCCCTCCCCACCTGGCACCCACCTCATAGCTGAAGTAGAAGGAGCCGTTTCGGTGTGCGAACTGCCACAGGCACTCGATGCCGCCTGCAGGGATGACGATGGCAAAATCATACCGGTCCCTCCCGGGCAGGACAGCCTGGTTGTGGGGGCCCCTTGGCTGCTCCCCCTCTTGGCAGCGGGCAAGTTTCAGCCCCTGCAGCAAGCCCACAATCCCAGCCATCTGGAGCAAGGCAAGCATGTTGGCAAAGGGATGCCAGCTGGTCCTGCGGCTCTGTGGAAGGACTGCAGCCCAGCGGCTGGCCAGCTGATCATTAACTGACCTGCTCCTGTCCAGCACTCGCTGTGCTGCGCCTGCTGGCTCGGGCAGGGCAGGGCAGGGCAGGGCAATCCAGGGGACGTTTGGTGCCAGAGGCGCCCCCTGGGAAGCTGTGCAGCTGTGGACAGAGCAGGCCGGGACCTTGGCTGCCTGTCACAGGCCAACGCGGCTTCTCCCCCCTCCCCCGAGAATGCAGGGAGGTGGGCTTGTGTCCCTGCGCCCCGAGCACCACCGAGGCCGAGGGAGGGCCTGGCGGGCACCTGCTGGGTCCCTGAGTGGGCTTAACTGGCTCTCAGCTGAAGGGCAGCAGGAGAGGCCGAGCTTCATCAAGCCGAGGTTATTCCTTGCAATGGCAGCTGCGGCCGTGTTCAATCCTAGTTCAATTCTTTGACTTCCAACTCATTTCAAAGCATGGCTCAAAAGTAGAAATTGCAGTTAGTTTGATGCCCCTCTGTGCAACCCCTTTTAACAGCTGGAGTTCCCTTCCTTCCACCAGTTTTTCTGGAAGAGCTGCATTCCATTCCACCCAGCTTATCTGCGTGTTCTTTCCTCCTCCTCTGAACAGAAATAACGTGTGTGTGTACACACCTGCATGCTTGCAGCCCCTGGTGCTGAAGGACACACCACTGTCCCAAGAGAGAAGTTCCCCAGCAACTGTTGCAAGATTGGGGGGAGTAACATATGGCTGCTTAAACACGGAGAGGAAATTGCTTTCCACAAGAGGGTGGCCCTCTACCCGCCACCAGATCAAATCCCACCCGTAAGAGGGGGACTGGCCCAGCCACTCCACAGAAGCGTCTCCCGTCTGGACCCCCGGGCACCCTGTGGGAACGTGAAGCGCATTAACCAGAGCTGGACCCAGGCCCCTCGGGCCACGCAAGGTTGGAGTCTCCGCAGACTCCAGCCCCTTTGCCAGTGACCACCTGCCGTGGCTGCCGCTCCAGAGTCCGCTCATTAAGGGGCTGGCTGGGAGGAAGGCCTGCTGGCTGCAGACCCTGAAGAAACCCTGAAAGGACCTTGCTCCCGGAAGGGCGCCCTTGTGGGGGAGCAGACTGCTTGGCCAAACTGCAGGCAGAGCTGCCAAGAAAGCCGCCACCTTGAAACGGGTGTGGAAGGAGACGCGTTTTGGAAACTCTGCAGCCAGCTAAAACAGCCTCCGCAGGGGAAAGGCTATCTAAGTTTTATGTTGATGCCGTGTTTCATAGATGTTGGCACATTCTGTATACTGTTCCAACTGTTGACTTTTTATTTTCATCTTGCTTTTGATTATGTGGGTATGCAATTGTTTGTCTACAATGCTTAATTTGCTGTTGATTGACATCCCGACTGCTGTAAAACTCCACAAGCTGCCTGTGCTGGGAGTTGTTCAGTATAAACTTTTTTATTAAATAAATATTTAAGGCACACCACCAGCCCGCCCTCCAGTTTAATCAAGTCCCAGCTTCTTCATTGTTCGCCAGCGGTCCTTGATCATCACCGGTGTACGATCCTTAAAAGGAAACTCTTGAGAAATAACTTTCCAGTTCCCCTCCCCAAACGTCTCCACACCTTCCTTGATCCATGCAGTCTCTTCTGAGGACCAGAACTACGAAAGAAACGACAGGAAACCGCATGAATAAGCGAGAACGGCCCGCAGCTAACCTTCATTTGCGACCTGTGTCTGCTAAACAAAAAACACCCCAATGGCTTCCCAGGTTGTCCCCAGCCATGGCTCTCCTTACACAGGGCGTTGCTGCCCATGAGCCGACCGCCCTGGAGTGGGGATGGGGGGGGCTCTGGCTTTGGGCTGGAAACACCAGGCCCCACTTCAGAGTCCCGAGCGTCCCAGGTAGCACTTTCCCTGCCATTTACAGGGAGATTGTGAAAAAGAGGAAATAGGAATTGTTACGTATAAAATGGAGAAAAAAAGTTTTCCACTATTATGTAATACAAATTGTTTTAATTTATATTGGCTCAAACATCAATAGTCAAGCCCTTAGTCTACATGGAGAAGATACAAGCCTCGCCATCGCTAGTTGAGGGAGCCTGAAAACGCTCAGGAACAGTAGTGGCCACAGCAGAGCACTACCTAAGCAGCCATTTCCCACATTCTTGCCCTATCAATGGCAGTAATTGTCTAGATCGCATCATTATTTTCAGAGAGAAGAGACGGGTAATGATCAATTCGTCTTTTTTTAAGGAAGTCTGTGCTTGGAGATGGTTACATTACCTTCCTCCTAGTACTGGAAATGTTGGTGCCAATTGACCCCACTGATTCTGAAAGAGGGGAAAAAAAACATTTAGCAGCCCGGCACTGCAGAGGCTGGAAGGCACAGAGGTGGCCTGGGGATTTTTCCTTTTTGCCACTTGGTGCTCCTGCCTTCCTGGCTCAGAGTTCAGCTGATTTTTGTCACACCAGAGACGCAAGCAAAGGAGACAGAGGTAAACGTTCCCTTAAGGCTTACTGGCACAGTTCATAGTAGTGTTTTTCAACCTTGGCGAGTTTAAGATGGGTGGACCTCACCTCTCAGAATTCCCCAGCCCTACCCGTCTGGATTTGCCCAAGTCGCCTCCTAGCACCCCCAGAACTCTACCTTTTTAAGCTTCTTCAAGGCAGAACCCTTTGGTCCCAGGCTCTGTGCGATCTGGGACACGTGCCTTCCAGATGTGGAGAGGCTGCCCCCCTTGATGCCCCCCGCGCCTCTCAAGGCTCCAGCTGCCACCTTCTGCGGCCTCTGTTCCTCCAGGAACAGCCCTGGCAAGATGGCGGTTTTGCTGCCCTGCTCCCCGAGAGGAAGCCAGGGTGGGGCACAAAAAAGGAGACCCGCAAGGTCCCAGGCTTCTGCCACGGCCCCCGCTTACCCTGATCCACGAAGAACTCGTCCTCGTCGCTCCAGGCGGCCTTCTCTTCCGGCAGAGACAGCGGGGCGGCCCTTGGCTTGGCCGTCCTGGGGAGCAAAGAGGCCCGGTTACAGGCGAGCCCGCCCGGCTCCCTCCTGGGCTCGGACGGCATCAGCCACGTCTTAGCCGCAGGCAGCGAGTGCCGTTGAGGGGGGTTGTTCTCACCCCAAATCACGTTAGGAGTTCAATAATGAATTCCTTCGATACTCCTGAGGGGTAAACCCCTCCCACTTTAGAGGAACAGCTGCGGCCAAACCCTGCAAATTCCCCAGGAGATCTGAAAGAACAACTCGCAGCTCAGTGCCGATGCTTCAAAGACCTGAACTCTGCCGGCTTTGCAAACACCGACCTGAAGGCAGCCATCGTTCCGTACCTGGGAGCTGGAGGGTGCGCACTGGGGGGCGGCTTCTGGTCCTTTGCTGATTGGACCCCCAAAGTCACAAGAGGCTTTGCAGCCAAGATGTGTCTGGCAGGGGGATGCCTGAAATGCTTCCTCGCTTTCTCCAAAAGCATGTTGCTTATGGAGGGCAGGGATCTCGTCTCCTCCAGGCTAAAGCAGGAGCTGGGACTGGCGTTTCCTCTTTCCTTCTTCTGGCGCTTGATTTTAGGGGACCCGGAAGGCGAGCCTGGCCCGGTGCAAGTCCAGTCCGTCTTGTCTAGTTGCGAGAATGCTTCCTCGGCGTCTGGGGCACCAGAAAGAACCCTGAAGGCTTCTCTCAGCACAGAAAGCCCGTAGGACGCTGGCTTCAGGCTTGAGCCCCTACAAAAGAGAGGAACCTCAGAACTGCATCCCAGAAGCTCTGCCGATCTCTCTTCAGCTCACGGCCAAGGGGGCCTCTCTAAACGAAATCACTGCTGTGCTTCCTTCATCAGGGGAGAATTAAAACGGCCCAGGAAAGAGCGTCAAGACAGACATCAAGGAAATTTCTACTTGTGTAAGAGGGTGGAGTCACAGGACCCTCTTTGGGAAAAGGGAAAGGGCTGCTTTTACACCCAGAGCAAATCACTAAGTGTGTTTCATGCAGCCGCACTCAGGAAGACCTACCAGCCCTCGGATGGCTTTATCTCAGTGACCCAAAACGGGCTTAGTAATAGAAACACCATGATTGTCCTCGCAGTTCAGCATTCTTCCCCCAATCTTGCATCTCCTGATATTCTGTGCTACAAGTTCCTTCATCTTCCAGCCAAGGGATAATAGTCCAAAAACACATGGAGGGACAGACTGGGGAAGGCCAGGTGCAATTTGGTGTTCATTTAAATCCTGCTATTAAGGAAATTGTCTTTTAGATACCACTAATTCTCCCCTCTCTTTGTGGCAAGGGATAAGCAAGGCTCTGGTTTTGAAACTCACAACGGACAATTCTAAAGACTTGATGGATTGCTTTAAATCAAAGCTACTTAGAATGTGGTTTAAATCACCAAAAAAATTAAGAGCCCCCAATCTAAAGGTCTGCCCATATTTATGGAATTTCTCTATTTCCTGAACAAACACGCACAGTTGCTCCAACATCCCTTTGCCCACCATTTGCAGTCCCGCATCCCTCGCTACAAGGACTCTCGTGCCAAGGGCGACGTACCGATTCGAGTCCCTGGGAGCTGCAGACACGGGAGTGATGGCAGCAGGCTCCTCTGTCCCCGATGCTCCACCCACACGTGGCGATGCTTCGGTGGCTGCCTCCACACGTCCTGCAGCGGCCTCCTCTTCGCTTGTACCTGGTGCTGCTGGCAAAGGTTTTGCGGCTGGCTCCCTGGTTCCCGCTCCAGACTCTGGCCTTTCTTCTGCCCCACCTGTGGGGGGCCCACTGAGTTCTTCTGCCGTGCCAGATGCCTTGGGGGTCTCCTGCGTGGTCTCTGAAACAGCCGCTTTCTCCTTGTTAGCTGCTCCCAGGGGACTATTCTTGGAATCCATCTTATCAGCGGAATCCTTTTTTGCCATCTTAAGTAAAAGGCATGAGCAAGGACTGTTAGGGTTTTCCTTAACGGTACAGAATGCAGACGCACAGACTGTTTTTCCCACTCAAAGCTATTTTACTATACAAAATTAAGCTCCTAACTTATTCTCCTATCTTCCTATTACGGTAAGTTTACAACTATTTCTATTCTCAAACTTCTATCCCTATGTTCCTATTCCTATATTTGTAGCACTATGTTTTCTTATCTTAACTATTTCTTAGCCCTTTAAATCTTTCCTCTTCCCCCAGGCCTTCAGCTCCTGCAGCCAATCTCAGTCCACCGCAGGTGAAACCCCTTTTCACTCTTTTATAGACTTGCGAATGGGCTTTTCTCTCCTGCCCCTCCAGCACTCACAGTCCTCTGTTTCTGGAGCTGGCTTGCAGACCCTGGTCCGGCTCTTTTCCTCCCCCGTCTCTCAGCTCTGCCTCTCAGCGGTCTTGCAGCTCCAAGAACGGACGTTTTCTCCCGCTGCCTGAGGACGGCTGCTGAGGTGCTTGCCTTTGGGCTGAAGTTTCTCTTTCCCGAGTCTCTGCTGTCTTAACTCCTTCCTTGACACCCCCACCCACATGCTCGCTTTCAGTCCCCTTTTTATAAAGCAAACTCTCCAATGAAGGAGAGGGTGGGGCTGTTTTAACCCTCCTTCCCAGGTAGCACCAAAACTCTGGATCCCAGGAGAGAAAAAATGCCTGCTCACTCCAGGTGGTGAGTTCACTCTTCTACAGTCATCCCAGAGCCTCTCTACTTTCTTATCTTGTCCTACTCACAGCCACCAAACGTAGACTTTCAGTTAGAGGATCTTCCTCTGCCCACAGCATAGCTCAAACACACAACAGCCCTTCTGGAAAAAGCTATTGTGTTAAGCATCAGACGTTGGACGTGTATCTTTGGTCACACTGGCTAGTCTGGGTTGCTGCTGTGGCCACTGAAGAAACAGCCAAACGCATCTCCTTAAGGCTGAATGTGGCCCCCAGGGCCAACACTTACCACTAGGAGAAACGGCTCAGAATCATCCAAGTAACGTTCAAAGAAGAGAAGAATCTTCTGCTGAAAGGCTTTGTAGGAGAAATTCCAGATGGCTGGATGAGAGGAGTTTTTCTCCCGGATGATGCGATGCAACACTGTCCTCATTTGCTAGGCAAGGAAAAGAAAAAGAGACAGGAGTATTTGCAAGGGCCTAGAAGGGGGAGCTGACTGCCCATCAGATGGAATCCCGAATGCTCAGAGAGAGTTAGAGGCACAAACAGCAGCGAAATGCCTGCTGGGGGCTCTTCCTTCCTTGCCCCTTGAGAGAAGACAGGGATCCTTTCTCAGGGACCTGAGAAAGCCACTGGCCTCACGAGGAAAGGATGGATGTGCCACTGGGACATATATCAAAAACGTTCACCTGGCTGCTTGGGTCCTTTGATGTGTGTTTCTTTAAGATTTTGCTGGCACGTTCATATTCTTTGTTCTTAACACAGGTGATAACTGCCTGAAGCAAAAAACCAAAACAAAATTAAAATGTAAACACGCCTTTTGTGGATTTCTCAATAAAGTGTTTTCTGGATCTGTTTCATGTGGACCGCAGCTAAGCCCCCTCTCTGATCCTGGAGCTCAGGGATGGAAAAGAAAGTGGAGACTGAGCCCGTGGCATTTCTCCAGCTTCCATTTTAGGAGTCTTTCTCTAAACATCCAAATCCCGTTCCCTTTGGTAGTTTTAGTAGTTGATTTCTGTCAGCTGAGAGCTGCTGGCCTTCCTAACCTTTTATTTTATTTATTTATTTATTTATTCAATTTATTCCCCGCCCATCTCCCATACAAGGGACTCTGGGCGGGTCACAACAATCAAAGTTAAAAACAATACAATAATTTTAAAAAATACAATATAAATAAATAAATATTTACTTTCTCAAAGTGACGGACTATTTGTGGCTGTTAAATCTATACAGAGCAAGTCAGTAACATTTTCTAAGCCAGCACTTTTGTAAATACGGTTACCAGTTGTTTTTGAACTTGAAAAAAGGGGGAAGAGAAAACATTTGGTTTTCAAATGGAGCCACATTAATTCTTCCTGACAATGAATAGATTTTGGAAGAATAAGTTTCTAAAACAGTTTCTCTCAGTGTGGCCCCCTCCTGCTGAGGGAGGCTGAACTTAAAAAGAGAGTGACCATCATGACCTTTGAAATTAGTGTCTACAGGAGATGAAATGGCCATTCTTACAGCTTCCTTTATTCTTCTCTTTATTTCTTCCATTAGTTTCACATCAAGGTGGCATTCCTTCTTGATCTTCTCTAGAAGGACAAGCGCAGTTTCAAGAGGTGTGAGCTCAGTTTTTGTATCAATGGTCCAGTCTAAAGTATTAAAAAATAAAGCCTTGTCACCATTAAACTACAATATCTCAGTGCAGATATAAACACACCCATACACCTGGAGAAACAGAATGTACGTTTTAGAAGTACAGACGCATGCCTCAATTACTTCATGAATAACGGTGGAAGAACCCAACATCAAAGAATAAAGCATATACTCCTGGAATTGAAAGGGACCTCTTAACCCATTGAGTTCAATCTCCCGCTCAGCGCAGAAATCCATGAGGGGTGGCTGACCAGCCCCCACCTGAGCACCTCACTACCTCCCTCAGATGCTGGTTATAATTTCAAGCTATTCTTACCATTATGGAGAATTTCCTAACATCAGGCTGAAATCTGATTTTCTGTCAACTTAATTAAATTATTCCATGTCTTGTCTTCTAGGTCTTTGCTACTTTGTCTCCTACATCCCGTCCAGGGCAAAACGCTTCCAGAGTTTTAAACCTGTCTTCACAAGGCTTAGTTTCTTGTCCCCTGCTGTTATCCCTTTTTAAGACGGCTGCCCAGAACTGGTCACAATGCGCAACTCTTGCTTCCTGCACTTTGGTAACTATATTTCTATTGGCACGTGCAAAATTACAGAAAAGGAAAACGCCCCCGTGTCACCCAGAATAACCCGCCCCAGTCAAATGGGAGCCGGGAAAGTTGGGCTTCGAAGCACGCCTCACCTTCTTCGAGCCTGGACAGGAGCTGGATAATCCGCAGCTGGAGCCAGATCGGTTCCTCCAGGGCCACCGGGCGCACGAGCACGGCTGGGAACGAGGCAGGCCCGGTCAGGCGCTTCCGAGCAGAGCCAGGCGGGAAGGGGGGCCGGAGGGACACCGCGGGACACGCCACTGCCTGCATGCGCGCCACACGTGTGGGCCGAGGCTCGCGTGCGAAGAGGCGCAACTGCGCGGCGGGGAGCCTTTCAGCCCCCCAAACGTGGCGCGGCCGGAGCCCGGCGGGCCTCAGACTTCTTCGGGGGGGCTCCGCGGCGTCTCCCCCCCCGGCCCTCCCCCGCGGACGCGCTCCCGCCGGCCGGGGGCGATGGGCTCGGGAGTCCCCACTGGGCTCCCGAGGCGACGACGTACCGGTGAGGACGTCGCGCAGCTGCCGGAAGTCTTGGCTGTTCCCGGCCCGGAAGGCCCGCATGGCCTGGTGGGCGTAGAAGAGGACGGCCCACCGGTTCACCGCCGCCTCCAGCTCCTTCCCCCGCGCTTCAGCCGCTTTCTCAGCCGCCGCGGCTCCCGCCGCCACCGTTCCCGCCGACATGACGTCACCCGTGCGCCGGAAGGACGAGAACCGGAAATTAGGCCCTCTCGCCGCGCGCCTCCCGCCGCAAGACCACATCTCCCAAGGTGCCTTGAGGCGTTCTCTGGGGCGCAAGCGCAGTGAGTCTGCGGGCGGAGTGGGGTACAGAATACGGCCGTTGTGTTGGGTGGTCGCTTTTCTTGGGGTTGAGAGCCTTTTGCGGCCAATCACACAATCATACGTTGAGATGAGAGATGAGATTCCTGGGGACTTGAGCCTCTGATTCTTCGCGGGATCGCTATGCGCTTTCGAGCACTTTCCTGGATTGCAACCTGGAGCAAGCTAGTTGGCAAAGTTCCTCTTGCTGTCTTTGGAATACTTCAGATATTTGTGCTAGGTAGCCCTGCCTAAGGGGCGCGATGGCTCAGTGGTTAAGATGACAGGGGAAAACTTTTACCTTCACCCTAACCCTGCGTAGTAGAAAAATTAATCCGTGTCGACTCCCCATGTTTAAAATGAAATACAAAGTTACGTGGTATACTCTTGGCAACTTCAAAGGCTGGGACACAATTTTATAATGAAATTGAAAGACTGATATAATCCTGAGGCATTTATGACCAGTTCATTCAGTTTGGGTTACTTACCTAAACAAGCAAGCTTCCATATACCAGAGCTTTCCAAACTTTTCATGTTGGTGACAAACTTTTTAAACCTGCATCATTTCGCGACACACTCTTACAGCAGGGCACAAGGCAGGCACTAGGACCTGCGCAGAATCCTGGCAGGGCAGGTTTGGAGGCAGCCAGGCACAAAGCAGGCACTAGGACCCGCGCGGAATCCTGGCAGGGCAGGTTTGGAGGCACAAGGCAGGCACTAGGACCTGCGCGGAATCCTGGCAGGGCTCGGAGGCAGCAGCAGCTGTGACACACCCAGACACTGCAGCGGACACACTAACCTGTCCCGACACACAGTTTGGAAAGCTCTGTCCTATACAGTACTGTGAAAAGCATCCAAGTATAGCCCGTTTTGTATTGGCTGATCATTTAAATGCCTTTCAGGATTAATGGGTTGGGTAACTCTTCTCTTGTATTTAGAGCTGAATTGCTGGTTTCGCAACCTGTTCTTTCCCTTGCTAAAACTTCAGTCAAGGCAGGGAGGCGAGATTTAGGAGCCAGAAGCGTAGTAGTGCAATGGTTTGTGCAACTAAGGGTTTCTGGTCCCGTGGATGTCTGTGGCTTTGTCTTGGAGGGGAATGGCAGGGGGCAGGGTGGTCTGTTTCTTTTTGATATGTTGTTGTGTCGCCTTAGGTTTGACTGTGAGGTCAATTGGCCTTTTATGTAAGATGGGCTGAGGTTCTAGGCGATGTAACATTCCATTTTCTGCCCAGTCGTGTTTTCTCAGCACTTCCATCTCTTTCTTACCTGAAAAAAAACTTTCAGAAAAGGGACTTGCTCTCCATGAGGAAGCGTTCTGCAGCCTGGTTCTTTCAGGTCTGCCTTTTCATCCTGGTGGATCCTGTTTTCTCTGCATCCCCAAGAGGGCATCCAAGAGCCATTTGCAGTGAGCGTTTGCCAGCAGGACTGGTCTCTCTGCCGGTTGCTGGGCCTGGTGGATAGCCATTGTTTTCCCTTTCACCTTGCCAGGAGGCAAGAGCAGGATTATGGGAGTTCTGCCTGCACAGAATAGGTCATGCCAAAGGATCATTACCACATGACAGGCTGGCCACATTCTCCACTGGTGCTCCTTCCCTAGTTGTGGGAAGCACGTGACTGCGCATTTGTTACCAACTTCTGCTGTTCATCTCCATCATTGGCTCACAATCCCCGGGACCAGCGATAGGCCATTGCTATGCTCTTGGAGCTGCTGTGAGCAGAGAGGAACCAAAAGCACAAGGATAGCATTAAAATGGTTGGGGACCCGGGAAACGTTCCAAGCGGCAACTAGTTGGGCCCGGGGGAAAGTTGTACTTACAGCAGCCACCTGAGCTTACTGTAAAGGAGATGTACTTCCAGGGGTCCCTGCTGCTGGGCCACACGGGATGCCGTGCCAGGGCCCCCGTCAGCCCTGAT